>OX578217.1:7357961-12157961 GCA_951216915.1 Tetheella fluctuosa
AGCATTAGCATTTTTTTTTTCTTCTTTGATATTAATAGATATTGTGTATATCAGATTTTTATTTACATATTTACAATTAAAGTAAAAAATACAAACTATGATATATAGAAAACATCCTCAAAGCCCTCGCTGCTGTCGATAGGCAAGGTTCCCAACAGGCTGGCAGCGTTCCCTTTTTGGATGGCCTTTATGCGTTGGCTATTGTGTATTGTATTATACACATATGTATGCTGTTTGTGAGGTGTTAGGTATTTTCGTTACAAATGAAGCCGAATTGTGAGAGCTCATTCGACGTGTCCACGCTACTCTTTGGTACACCCGCCACGTGTATTTTTTAGGTAATAAATATGGTTCCAACGCAAATATAAAACTAACTATCGCGCAAAAGTGTGCCATATCGGACAGATTATTTTTAACATACTGTGTTAACATACTATAATCCGACCGAACGCTCCGTGAGTCCGAATAGGGGTTGATTTTTGAGAGGTCGGATTATAGAGGTTCTACTGTATATACATATTAGCTTCCGCCCCGCGGTTTCACCCGCGTTCCCGAGGAACCTTGGTTTTTCCCGGGATAAAAAAGTAGCCTATGTTCTGCTCCATACCATAGGCTACCTGCATACCAATTCTCATCGCAATCGGTTCAGCGGTTTAGGCGTGAAAAGGTAACGTGCAAACTCACTTTATAATAGTAGTTAGGATTAGGATTATTTAAAAGTAGTCTAAGTAGAAGATGGGGACCAAACTCGTAGAATGTCAACTACCTCCTTCACAAAACCGCGTTTTTCTAAGTACTAGTGGCTACTGATTTAGAAATACGAATACGGAGGATTTTACAATGTTTGCTATTCAATCAAATTCATTTAATATTCTCGCACAGTAATTAATTGGTGAAATGAAAATCAAGTATTATCCTTAAATTAAAGTTTATTCTTGGCTAGCGTCAACATTCTCTGTCTGCAAGCCCTTGATGGAGGCAACAGGCACATAAGTCACTAGTGTAAACAGTTTGTGAGCAGAGTCCTCATCGTCATTACGTCTGCGTGAGAGCCTTACGCGAACGCGGAATGGAACATTTCTGAAACAAACAATAGTAGTGAGTCAATTAAAATAAATATATGTACCCAATATTGGTTTGTCTGGATAGCTGGATACCAAATATCCAGCTTTCTTCTTAGCCGGATACTCGAATATTCAGTGAAATTATACGACCGTGTGAATATCATACAAAATAGTCATAAACGTAGTGGAGCGTTCTTGCACGACTGACGGAGGATGGCGCGAATTCAAATTAATTTCTGTAGCAACTGCTCAAATGTAGCTAGCTTTGTAAATGATGTAACATAATTAAGTAGAAAACTGAAACTATTTTGTCTCGAATCAATGGGGGCTATCGTTTTTGTGCTCACCAGTTGGCGACACTGTCGAGTAAGGTCCTATAAAAGTTTGTTATTACGGACATGAAAACCATGTTTACATTTAAATCATTTAATACCTTAAAGCGTACCGTAATATCAAGCATGCCTGTTTTATAGTTCGTACGTTTTGTTCGAAAAAAAAGTAGGTAAAAGTTTCCGAAAGAAAAACTGTCTCAAAGCACTGCTATTAATTGACCCGTAACTCATATTTCCCATAATTAATCTCAGGTATTGGAAAATATTCACAACATTATTCTAATTAGAAAGACCAAAGACCTCACGCTACACTAGCGCCTCTAGGGGAAAATTCACACGCGATTTCCCATTACGATTAATTTTGAATCAAATTTAAGTGAGACAATTATTATGTTCAAGTACAATTGAAAATTAACTTTAATAATTAAATTTATGATAAAGCGCAATCTTGTTCAAATAATATGCAGTGCACACTATGGGATTACCACAGTCTATGTAACTCTTAAGCCTTGATCACACGTACCGAGCAAACGGGCGAGACAGTAAAATGTTTCTCGGCCGAGACAGTGATGTAAGCGAGTTACTGTAGCTGTTCACACATGTTTTGAAAATAGCACAGTCAGTTCAGTTGTTATTGAAACTCAATTCGGACACGAAAATATACAAAGTTACTCATTCCACTATTTGTAGTTTTTGCTTTAAATTGTATTCCGGAGATTGAAAGTTCCACAAACACGGATGTAGTTTGTATAACTGTATAAATTTAATAGTTGTTTCGACGTCCCATTTGATATTAGCAGACATGGTGTATTGTTTTTATTCTATTTAGAGTTGTTTTAAAAAATATATCTTAAGAAAAGGCGCGCGCGGCGACGTGACGACAATCGTGTTATGTGGGTGAGTGGCGAGTGGCGAGTGGCGAGACAGTGCACGTTCAGACCTGCCGAGTGAGCGAGCGAGACAGTGCGGGGAAGCGGGAGGGTGAACACTCGGCCTAGTAAGTAGGACGGGAGCCGAGCTACTGTCTCGCCGCTTCAATCGGACGAGCGCTCGGCCGAGCACTCGGCGCTATCTCGCCCGTTTGCACGGTACGTGTGATCAAGGCATTAGGCCGGGAATATATGTCAGATTTTTTCATTAGATAGTCGGATCCGATAGTCTGATCCGACTATCGGAAGGCGTTGGACCCATTACTTTGTTTTAACATTCAATACACGTCCGATCCGATAGTCGGAAGTCGGAACGGAGTATATTAAATGTTCGCCGGATCAGACTATCGGATGAAAAATCTGACGCATATTCCCGGCCTTACAGTCGACCAACGGACACGTCTAGACAGAATAATCGTGCGAGGCTTGCAGGGTGAGAGAGGGGTAGCTGCCATACACTCGCTTGGGACACAATGCAGCAATGACGAATGCCTATACAAAGTGGCATTTCGCATGACTTCAAACGCGATAGACCACTGTATGTTTTTTATGCTGTGGGATTACTATGTAATATCGTAAAAAATATTTTACTAATTAGATAGTTAGGGTCAAACCACATCTGACTGCTTGCCAATGGATTTTCCACTATCTCCATCGCTTTCTTTCATTGACGGGCTGGTTGGCGTGGTTGGTAAGATACCCTATCTATCATGCAGCAGGTTGTGGGTTCGATTCCCACTCAGGACAAACATTTGTGTGCATGAACATGTCTGTTTGTCCTGTGTCTGGGTGTAATTAGCTATATATGTATGTATTTACAAAAGAAAAGTAGTATATCAGTTATCTGGCTTCCATAGTACAAGCTCTGCTTAGTTTGGGGTCAGATGGCCGTGTGTGAGGAATAATGTCCCAGAATATTCATTTGTATGAGAAATTTAATATCCTTTTTTCATAGGAAATCTATTCATTATTTACCTTTTTAGAAAGATTTAAAAAGGATTCAAAAATCTATTGGGGTCAAATAAATATGTTTACTAAAATCTTGGATATGCCCGGAAACTAGATGGATATCGATTATTTCACATATTTGTTTATGTCGGTAAGTACTACATTGAATGGGATATCTTTAATAAGTTCTCATAAAAATAGAGGTTGTCTCAAACCTATTAGTTATAAAAAATCATTTACAAAATAACAAGGTTCATATAGGTTATATTAGTTAGAGTTATGTGTCGCACACCCCACTACATGCAAAAACAACTACTCCTTTAAATCTATATCTAAATCAATTCACATTAATAGTATAATTATGACGAATTTAAAAGGCAAAGAATCACTTCACTAGTTTACAGTGTTCAGTCTGAGGTTTTAGACTGTACCACACTGTACTGTACTTAGTGGGTTTTTATTTTGCAAAAATATTACAAATTTTACTAAAATCAATGTAATCAAGGTTTTTTCAATTGAAGGATAATATGTCCAAAAAATTTACTATGAAATTTCAAGGGAAGTTTTATTATATGTACCTATTAACAACAACACTCAAGTGGCCCTGAATAACAAAACTAAATGTTTCGTTTCATATCTACAAAATAAACAGTGGGTGATTTAGGGCTGATAATAATGAAGTGACATACAGTGAAATCCAATTTATAGTGGTCTCTGAAGTAAAACTGTGTACCTTCCTGTCTGTGCCATTGTTGACATCTGTATGAAAACATAAATATGTGCAGTACAGGTAAGAGGCAATTAGCAGCTTAATTTTTATGGTTATAATAATAAACTCAATAATGTCGTACCTGACTCCCTTTGACCAAAGGTATTTGTTGAGACGAGTATCCACTCGAACATCAGGAGTTCCCATCTGTATCTCAGCGAATCTACGAATTTCCTTGATGGCTCGTGGAGCGCGCCTCTTGAAACCAACTCCATGAAGCCGTTTGTGTAAATTCACTGTATATTCACGAGTCACAACCTCATTGATAGCGGATTTCCCTTTCCTCTCACCTTTTGGTTTGGCCATGGTGATCTGAAATTACGAATACAGTAACATAAAAATACTGGAATCTCAAATGGCCTTAGTATATTTAAATATCAACTCTATATAAAATATACTATTCCATCCTATCATACACAGGATTTCATAGGATTATTTAATGAAAACACACACCTCGCAGTTTATTCTGCTAGAATCGACTTGAAAAGAACTGTCAAAGCAGTGTTGCCAAAGTAGTAGAAATCTAAAAAATACTGTATCGTGGTCATCAAAATACGGCATTTCGGATAAAAAAAATACAGTAAAGGGTCACACACGGCGAAGATACTATAATATGATCATGAGACCTACGACCTACCTTCACTTTCCTTCTCTTTCACTGGTATAGCACTGTCTCATAGATCTTAAGATAATAAAATATTATCTTATCTTCGCCGTGTGTGATGCCCTTTAATGTTTTTCGCCTTTTTAGGAGTTGACAGTCCACTCTTTTTTTCTGTAGAACATCTTCAGACATTATTTTTACGATGAACATTAGCACAATAATAGGCTATTTGACAACATTGAAAATACATCACGAATTGTGGTCATCCTATTAGGTAATAGCGTTAAAATACGTATGTAGGAAAGAGGGTAGAAGACATAATTAATAAAAATGCAGGTATAACGATATAGATGTAATTGAATCCACAAGAACAGGTCTAATTTTATCAATTAACGGCAAAAGTTTTTTAATATTGACACTTTGCGTGGTCGTCGTACAAAACTTGGAATGATCTTTCTTTACAAAGTTATAAACGGTCAAATGAACTGTTCATCGCTGCTTAATACAATTAATTTGGCTGTTTTTTTATAATATACCTAGACACCGCAATGGTAACAATTTTAGTTTGCCCCTCGCAAGAATTAATCTGGGGTTTTCTTCTCCAATGAGTAGAGTCATGCGGGACTATAATGAACTCGGTAAACAGGTTGAGGACTTGGACATCTTTTTCGACACACGATTTAGATATAAAGCTATTTGTAACAATTAAATTACAAGGGTGTACTTATTGTGTATATTTGGTTAGTAGTTACGTTTATGTTTCATGTGCATTCATTAAAAAACTTACTTTTTCATTATGTTTGAACTTTGGCTTGTCTTTGTTATTTGTAGTTTAAGTTTTATATGTTGTCAATTATTCAATGTTGTGTACGTCTGTAATTGGCGCATATATCAGAACCTAGTTTTAATTTTGTTACTCGGTAATTGTATTAATGTGTGTGCTATTGATGTACCTTTTTAAATAAATAAATAAAATAAAATAATTAAGGACGGTAACTCAAACTAATCCCTTTTTAACAATTTAATCAGCGATAGTATAATCTAAGATAAGTCATCAACTATAAATTGCACTGAGGCTAATTTGTAATTGAGAATAATAATTAATTCGTTTGCACAAATTAATTATCCAAAGTGTCAAGGATAAGCCAGTAGCGAAATACAACGAGTGCACCGTGCCACGCCAGAGCCAAGACTGCCTTAACGAAGTTTTTTTTTTTTTGGAGAGAACTAGAAGGTGGTGGGTCCAGGGGACCATCTTCCACCCTTACGCGGACTATACGGCGAGCGCTGAGGGCTCTCAGCCGTGGCCATATCGACGATCGCTCCGACCCTTTTATACAGGTAGGAAAACAAGTCGAGTAGTGGGGAAAGTGGGGAGATGGATGACGCGTTCGGTGGCGTGGTCGGTACACGTGCTGCTTGTGAAATTCTTGCTACGCTCGTACGACGACTCAAGCGCAGTCACGTATTTTACTCTATTTACACGAAAATCAAATATCATAATATTTGAATTT
This sequence comes from Tetheella fluctuosa, assembly GCA_951216915.1. NCBI lineage: Eukaryota > Metazoa > Arthropoda > Insecta > Lepidoptera > Drepanidae > Tetheella > Tetheella fluctuosa. The sequence goes on from OX578217.1 coordinate 7,364,122, forward strand.
TTATCTGTGACGGGAACGTCCTATGATTGGTTGTCTATGATTGGTTGCAACTCTGCTGGTAAGGTCACACGCAGTCACACGCAAGTAAACAACGTTTTTTCGAGTTATTGTTGTTCGCGTTTGACGTTTTCTGTGTGTTAACATTATGAACTCAAAACGTTAGGTTATTAATTATAGCGGTCCCCCGACGCGACAACATTTAATAAAAAAATTGCATACGTACTTACGTAGGGTCATAATTTCAAGGTAATTTTTTTCTTTGTATAAGTTTTCACGTTTATTATAATTTTGTGTCAGGGGTTTATAAAATTTAAAAAATATATATATTTCATGTTTTTTGTAGGGACTCCTTAATTGTTTTATGGGTAAGGCCGTAGATTTTGCCACTTTGTGACATAAAGATTAGTTTATTTAAATTATATTTATTATTTTTGATTTCACATTATTTTGAAAACAGAAACACACAATTTGTGTGGACTATAAAGACGTATTTGACATTGTGGCACTACACATCATTTATATACCATAATATCCAATAAATTTGAAGAAAAATATGAAATTCACTCCACCTCCATTTGTTTTATTAAGGTTATTAACTTGTTTACTTGCGTGTGATGTCACACGGGACATATGACCGGCGCCATTACAGAAACTTAGTGCGGTTGTGAAAATTTACACTTTAACATTGATTTTCAATGATTATACAGAAGACCTCCCAGAAATATCAATATATTGTACTTATTATGTGACTAGCTTCCGAGTAATATAGCCTATATTACTCGGTGAAGATGTAGCTTTCTAAGATGAAAGAATTTTTAAAATCGGTCGAGTAGCTTTGAGTTAAATCGTAACAAACAAACCTTTCCTCTTTATAATATTAATAATTTAGGCAAAGAATGATAGAAAATGATTTTCCATAATTAGTCAAATACCCATCTTGTGTCAGTCACGTTCATAATAGGGTATTTGACTGACATTCAAATCAGCAACTTTTTATGAAATGTCAAAACGATAGGTTTATATAGAGTTTTGTATGAAATACAAGCATGTGACGTCATAATTATATAGCATACTCTTTATGGTTAGATTGGTCATTAAAAATCATAATAAGGATAAATTTAATAAAATAATCGTGGTTTCCCCTTTTTTTAGATGTTTTATACATTGGTTAGTGTTGGATAATTTATTTTTAAAACAGGCAAATACCCTATTTTAGATAGTCTTTATAAGTAGCGTTAATTTTTTGTGAAAATTCAATAATATTTTTCGATAAAAAAATAGTGACTTCCATACACTGTTTTGTTAAAAATACGGTGAATTTGGCAACGCTGTGTCAAAGTGTCATGTCATGTCAACGTCAAATTAGTTTTTTTTTAGTTTTCCCTCATATCAGGTAGGCAAAAGGTTCTAGCCCATACAGCCTAATCATGTATAGTATTTTTCTTCTTAGTTTTAATTCAGTATCTGCTGATATCCTTATATAAAAATAAACGCCAAAGCCAAGTCTAGTATACATTTAGTCAAGTCAAGTCAGTCAGTAGGCAGGTTTTAGTAAAATGGTGGCTGTTTTAATAAAACTTTTCATGGACTACTTGAGACAATATGAAATGTCACGATACTCGCATTCATTTAATTTCAGTACACTCGTGCAGTTGTATTGATCTTCATTGAACAAAACGCCACTGGTATCATTGAATAAAACTCAAAATATACCGATTTCATGAACCGAAAACGCAACGTCACTTCGCAAGTTCCCGCCAAAAAGTCCCGTCAAATTGGCATATCTTTAGTGCTGTTAGAGCTAAACTTGAAAATTCCCGTCGTTTATTTATAAAGTGCTCAAACCGCCTTAAGAAATTTCACTTCAAAATTACACGCGGGGCAGTCTTTGGGAAATGCCGATAGAAGTGAAAACTAACCAATTTAAACTTTAATCTTTGATCATAAACACATCTTTATAAACCAAAAATAATTTGTATAAATAATAATTTAATAATTTAATGTTATGTATATAATATACACATACAGCTCATGGAAAGATTCCATTCAGGTTCAATTATTTATTTTTGAAATTGTTGTGGTGAATCTTAAGACATATTGTATCAGACTTCACTTCACTCTTATGATTAAAAAAGTCACGATAGATGTATTTTACGTTGTTGAAGTAAATTTTTTATTGTCCTGGTATGTCACTAGCTTACTAACGGCAGTACCTAGAAGTTCAAGAATCACCATTATTAGCATAAGCAAGTAAAGTTGAATGAACTTAACATACTTACCTATCTAATTGAATATGTAATCCTAAAGTACATCAGTACGTATAGCCGTGTGTGGTGCCAGCATAAGGTAAGGACGATATATATTTAGTCGTGTTGTACCTACCTTCATACAAAATTGCTTAATTTTAGAACCCAACAGCGCACTCACTCACGCACTGTTAAAAAGTGCAGCGATAAGGTGTCACAGTCAGTGGCGTAGCGTGGGTTTTTGCCGCCCGGGGCCGACCGGAAATTTGCCGCCCTCCTCTACATAATTAAAGTACATCATACAACTTATTGAAAGTCAAGATAAACTACCACTGCTTCGGAAAGAACATACATCTTCACAGCCCACTTCGGGCGCCTGGTGGTTAGATTAGATTAGTAAGGTGACGGGTGCGATGGCTGCTGCCGAACACGGGTGCCCTTTGCAGGTGGCTGTACGGAACATATAGATCATGCGATCTATATGTCCCGTATCGGTGGACGCTCTGAACCGTGGAATCTTCACCCTCCTGCGTAGGCCGTAGAGGGTGGTAGCGATCTCCGCCGAAGCGACGTGTGTGCCGGCGGGTTCCTTGCCTTCGGACCTTAAGGCCTCGCGTCAGTATACTTTTGGCGCGAGGAGGCGCTGGCCCAGGGCGAGAGACCAGCGCGAGGTGGAAGGGTACATAGCACAGCTGCGTACGCTCGCTATCCAGGAGTGGAAGTCCAGGCCGGAGTACCCTAGTGCGGGATTGAGGACCATTGTGGCCATCCGTCACGATGTGTTGAGTGTGAGTTGGAGTGGCTGGAGGCGGCGGCACGGCACGATGACCGGAAGGTTGGCAAAAATCCTCTCGAGCCGACGGCCGCTGTGTGTCACCACTGTGACGGATGCCTCGGCAATGACGTCGTATATTGTAAAGGAGGCCTCCCACCACGCTGTCGCTGCTGGGTAGGTGCGCGGATGAATGCTTCGGCGCCCTCGTACACCCAGCCGGCAGCGACATATAGGAATAAATATTCCAGGTTTTTAGTCAGTAGGAGTCTGATGTAACCTCGCCGCTTCCTCCCAAAGCCGCAAACTTCTTCTGAACCCAATTTTCATCGATTCATCTCGCCTTCTCTCTTTCGAACCATTGCGGTTTCGCTTGGCACGTAACTTTAGGTACGGGCGCGATTTGGAGTTTTTTTTATTATTATTTCCAATTGAAAACATCGTGGCGCTTGCCGCCGCCCCCTTTCGTATGCCGCCCGGGGCCATGGCCCCGCCCCGGCACCCCCCACGCTACGCCACTGGTTACAGTAATGCTTCGGCTTTTAATTGTGTAAATTTAAGTATTTTAATAGTTAGATAAGTATTATAAGACGGTAATAAAAACGTAAATTATATTTTGTTATTTTGTATAAACTAGCTTCCGCACCGCGGTTTCACCCACGTTTCCGAGGAATCTTGTTTTCCCGAGATAAAAGGTATCCTATGTTTTAATCCAGAATATATTCTATCTGTGTGCCAAATTTCATCCAAATCCGTCCACCCACTGTGGCGTGATTGAGTAACAAACATACAAACATCCATCCAAACTTTCACATTTATAATATTAAGTAGGAAGTAGGATAGGATTCATAATATTTGCAGGATGTAGGATTATGTTCCCTAAATCAAGGTATTTAAAAAAAAATTCAAAGGACAATAATTCTTAAAGAAACTAGGGGAAAACTAAAATCTGAAGTGGAAACACTGCCTTATTCTAAATAAGCCAGTGATGCAAAAGTTCCCGATTAATCGGGAGATCTTCTGATTTTGGCTTTTCCTTCCCAATATAAAAAATTTATAGATCAATACAGTAAAATTCTGATTGTGACTTGGTACAGGCGGATCTAGATCGTTTTACTGACTATTGTATAAAAATAAAATTGAATTGAACCTATCTAAATGCTCAACCATTACCTTTAGTAAAAAAAGAAACCTTATATGTAATACATATAATCTGTCTCAGGCTGCTCTCAATAAAGTTTCCTCTATTAGAAATATTGGGTGTGTTGCTAGACACTAAGCTTCACCTTGATCTACATATTAACAAAATTGTTGCTAACGCCTATCGAATGTACGGCTTTGTTAGTAGATCTAGCATTGATTTCAAGAGCAGTAGTACCTATGTCTACTTATATAAAGCATTGGTTAGATCACAGCTTTAGTATGCTGTAGTGATTTGGAATCCTCTATCAATTCGCCATCGTTGTCACCATAGTAGTAATTTAAATACTCGAGATCTACAAAGCAAATGGAAGCTATGGGATTTGGGGTTCAGACGCCTATTCTTGGAATCAATGTTTTTGTTTGATCTTTGCAATAATAGATACGACTGCTCAGATTTGACAAATAAATTATGCTATATTGTGCCTAGAACAATAATTAGACGCACTGTGCGCACACGACCACTTTTCGCTGTAGCTACTTGTCGCACTAACGCTGGTGTTTGCGCGCCTTTACATCGCATAACCAATAATTATAATGTTCATTTTTCAGATTTGGATATATTTAATTTGCCTGCTCCTAAATTCAGAAGGCCCTTAATTAATAAACTTAATGACTTAACATAGTTAGTTATCTTGTCACTAGTCCACAGTGTCCATAGTGTACGTGTATGTGTGTATCTTGCTAAGTACTACTGTTATATTTTTTGCCTAAATCACTAATTTGTAAAAAAAAAAAAAACATGGTTCACTCAATGCTATTTGTTCTAAATTAACTTTTAATTAACAATATGTGGATAACGTTGTGAGGTACACATTAATTAATATTAAGTGTAGGTAATACTTGTTTGTAAGCAAAATGTGTAACTGTTTGTTTTCCCAAATAAAATAAATAGATATCTCGATTTAGCGACCATGTCTCCCGATTTTTTACATTATTCTATAGACGACCACATCGAAAGTGACCTGGTAACACTAAACCAATGCACGGGTAGGTAAAAATTATATTCTCGTTGGCACGGAGAGACGGAGATGGATTCCCTAAAAATTTTTGCACTCTCTCAAACTCTCAATACACATAAAACATATTACACCGAAATGGCTTACAATAGAGTTTATTATTGTTTGGTGGGGAATTAGTTAGGTTGTTAGGCGAATTTTCTGAGATGCTTATTAGATTGTTATTTATCGATTTGTTCGTCCGCCCGCGCTGTTGTTGTGACAAAGGAATTTAAAAATTTTGCTTGTATGAATTATTGTGTGTGCTATAAGATACGATATCCGACTCCGATGATTCTAATAAAAGCCCAAGTACTAGTACCGGTTAAACGAAAAAAATGCTCGCAAAATTATAAAAAGGAATGGGAAGCATGACCAGAATGCTCGAAATGGTTAAAAAGAAGTCTAAAAGGGTAAAACTACGCACATTTCCGATTATGTGATAAAGATATTAATATATATTCTGGTTTCGTAAAAATCTCCCGATTTCTCCCGATTACCTCGAAAATTACCCGATTTTATAATTTTCACTTTTGCAACACAGAATAAAACATCAGTGGTGGTCAGTCAGTGGGTTATTACATTTGATTTTGCATCTGATGCCATCTAAACAAGAAGTGAAGTGAACGTGTATTTATTTGAAAACTGAAAGTTACAAAACCCAATATAACTTGGATAGCTCGTACAACGAGTCCTTACGTACTTTTGAAATGCACAAATTGTAAAATAGTCTAGGTGTTACTATGGCAGAAGTTTATAAGTAAGCGTTTTCCGAATTTGTGAGTGAACCTTGTTTGTTTACAACCTAACCCTACATTTACATTACAGGCTCATTCATCCAGTGAAGTATTTTAGTGACTATTTAAGTCGAGACATTCGACCCGACGGCAGAAAGTTTCATGAACAACGGAATTTAAAGTTAAACGTAAACTCTATAAAGACAGCGGAATCGTCTGCGATTGTAAAATATGGCAATACAACTGTTGTTTGCGGTATTAAATTGGTAAGAATTCAAAATAACTTTGCATGTACTATTTACTTACCTTTTGCTATGTGGTCCTAAGATAGACAAGGAATTTTAGTCTATATTCCAAAGAGTATAATAATTACTATGTTTTACTATATTCCTCAGGTGTAATTTATGTATAATCCTCACTACATTTATTTGTACTTAAATAAATGTAGTGAATGAGGATTATTATTATTTTTACTCTACAGGAACTAGCAACACCTAAAGCTGAAGAACCAGATGTAGGTTTCTTGGTTACAAATGTAGAACTACCTGCTTTATGTTCATCAAAATTCAAGCCTGGGCCACCTTCTGACCATGCACAGGTCACAAACACATTAGTTTCCGATATAATTATGAACTCTAAATGTATTGATTTGAAAGACCTCTGTATTGTGTTTGATAAATTAGCATGGGTTGTATACTGTGATGTTGTCTGCCTTGACAATGATGGTGGTATAGTTGATGCTTGTATCACAGCTCTGATGGCCAGTCTGAAAACATGTAAGTGGAAGTTTAATATATTGGTTACAAAATTGCAACTATTAACATCATGTATTGAGGCATAGGCATTTTCTGGGCAAGCATGCTTCATCCTCTGCCTCATCATAAATCCTGGGCTTAGTTGATTACCAAACATAAGTCCATTTAACAATAACCTCTTGTCTGTTGAATGGGATGCCTGTAACTAATCTACTATAAAATTAAATTAAATTTCCAGCATATGCAATTAAAAAGTTATTAACCCCTTATGCATCCGACACCCTCCGAGCCTCATTATTTTAGGTTTGTTTGGGTTTATTGTATTTGTCCCCTATGTCTCATTTTTAAGCCTACCGATAAAATTCAAGAAAGCCTCAATATGGCAATATGTCGATCGCAACAGCTGCGATTAGGACTCTTGAAGGGTTAAAAAACTTTTCCTTGATCTAATTCAAACATGAATATATCCCCATTGATGAATCCAGTATGTATTCATTTAATAACAATAAAACATTAATTTTGTTTGTTCCAGTGACACTCCCATATGTGACCTATGATCCTGAAACAGAAGAGATTAAAGTTGATCAGTGTAATAGAACACAACTTGAAGTTCATGGATTACCTGTAGCTACCAGTTTTGCTGTATACAAACTGATTCAAAGGTAAATCAAAACAAACACCGAGTTATTTCTTTTACTTTGTCAAGGTACCTAAACATGTAATATTATTGCATTTAATATTTTCAGCAATATTATTTTGACAGACCCCTCCTCATATGAAGAAGAAATGTGTGGGGGCATTGGTGCAAATTTAATAGTATGTTGTAATAAAGGAAATCTTTGTGGAACCCAGAAATTTGGCGGAACCAGTCTTTCAATAGAATGTCATGATAAAGCATTAAAGATAGCTAAAGAAAGAGCTAAACTTGTGGAAGAAGTCATTAATGCTTGTATTACAAATAATAATAAGGAAATTATGTAATAGATAAAGAGAGATATAATATCTAGTATTGTTTTTATTTGCTATTCAATTATATTTATTATAATGAGTATTAGACTTAGACCAACTAGTAACTGTCTACTGTGTGTGTGTATAAGTACCTATTCTATGGAAGCTAAAGCTATAAATAAGATCTACCTGTGTGAATCATACCGGTAGGGCCACCTCTGCATCACAGTTGATATATAGGCTAAAACAGTAGGCAGACTCAGGCAGAGGTTGTTAATATCGGGTTCTAAAAAAACTATTATGTTGTAGTCTCTCAGTTTTGAAGCAGTGTTGCATTTTAAATATTATAATCTCTAATATATAAAATTCTTGTGTCACGGGGTACGTAATCGAACTCCTCCGAAACGGCTCGACCAATTCTCATGAAATTTTGTGTGCATATCAGATAGGTTTGAGAATCGGACAACATCTATCTTTCATCCCCCAAAATGTTAAGCGTAGTCCACCCCAATATTTTTAAATTTATTTTTTAGATAAAATGTTTTGTTTTTATTTTTTTATGATACAGCATCAAAAAATACATACAACCCTAAATTTTCAACCCTCTACGATCAACCCCTATTTTTCAATCGCGTTTTTTTTTGTATAGCCGGTCTCCTGTCTAACTTACCTACTCACTATACAGTTTTCGGTCATTTTTTTTTGTTTTATTTGTGTATCGATCGTAGCAGTGACTGATATACGTATTTTTTTTTGTGTTTGATGAAGTCTAATGTTTTTATGGAGAGAAAAAAAGTAAATAATAAGAGGAAAATAGTAAAAACAACAATTTTCTTTACCAATACAAAGCACTCTGTCCCCAGCTGTCAAACATTAGACGTCAGTCAATCAAAACAAAACAATGGCGCGTTAGACAGAACGAAATCTGTCGGAGCAGCTATTAACATAAAAAAATCAATGTTAGTTTGTTTTAGAGAAATAGGGCAGAACAAGGTCTGCCGGGACAGCTAGTAATTCATATAAAATTATTAGTTTTTAAGAGTTCCGTCGCCATATAGTAATAAAAAAACACCCGAACATCGACAAGAAAACAAATATCAAAATTTGTTTCTCTCAATGGATATTTCATAATTCAAATATGCTTATTTCATATAATGAAACTACATGAAAAATTAAGAGACACGTATTTTAATTTTTAAACTTACTTCTAGGTTTAAAAAATTGTTCACTGTTTGAAAAATTACACATTCTAAAAGCGCGTAAATACAAAGTCAGGCACTTAAATTTGTTGAACCTTTGCCATCTAACATAAAAAAAAATTACACTAATCTGTGGCAATATGACGTCATTGATCGTCATAATATCCATAGTGATGTTGCTGTGTGATTTTTTAAATATCTATAATTTGAAATCTTATCTATATTAATATTATAGAGCTGAAGAGCTTGTTTGAACACGCTAATCTCAGGAACTACTGGTTCGATTTGAAAAATTCTTTCAGTGTTGGATAGTCCGTTTATCGAGGAAGGTTATAGGCTTTCAATACGTCAAAGTGCGAGTTAGGCTTCACTTTATCTATTAGTTAATTGAACATTTTTCGCGTCTGTTTCATAACTAAAATATGCGGGGGTCGCCGGCCATTTTGAATATTAGTAAATAGCATTTTAGTCTATCTCTGTAGATTATAGGTTATGATCACGCCAACCAAATAATTGAGTGCATTTATTTCTTTCGCGCACTAATATTAAACTATTAGATTATATAAACATTTTATCAGATATAAAGTAATGTCCCTGGCTGATCATATTTTATCGGTAGAGGAGAAATATCGATATTTTTTAATCATAGCAAATAGTGGGCTACTCCCTAAAACGGAAACAGATGACAGACAACAGACTAAAAACTGTATTTTAATTTATAATTTTTTAATACATTTTAGACTAAGGAATAGTATCATAATGTCGATTTGGACTATATTTCAGTTTTTGTTTATTAACTCAAAAAATACTGGTCTATAGATTTTGAAAAAAAATATGCGAGCTTAGGGCACTGAAATCTCGAAATGGTTTTCTAATTTTGGTGTTTTATAAAAATGAAATGTTGTCCATTGGCAGTGACATCGCGTAGGTAACTATCGCGTAACACACAAAAACGAATTGATATTTATGAAGTTAGCTGTTTTTTCAAGTGTTTTTATTAATAACTATCGTTGAATTCTACCTTGGATCTCAAAACGTTTTTATATATAGGTAAAGCATGTATTAAAGATTAACTTGACACATTTACATAAAACTAAAACAGAAATCGTTACTAAAATAGGAGAAAGTACTTTCATAATAAACAAAGACGGCTTCGGCTTTGAAATTAATGCCTTATTCCTTTTTAAGTTGAGTGGTTTTGTCATTGATTGTATAAATATTATTTCTTGCAAAGCAAATTAAAAAAAAACCATAATAGAAATAATCGGTTAAAACCGGAGCTGATTCTTCGGTTTTATCTTTAGAGCATGTTTTATCACAATAGGTTCAAAGCACTACCCTAAATGCAAAGTATTTTAAATGGCAACATTCTCAAAATGTCACCACGTCTCAAAATATCAAATTATGTTATCGAGGTAAACTTTCTAAATAACTATTGAAATAAACGACTAAATTGTATTTTTTTTATATTATTTCACATAGTTACAGTATCGGAACAAAATATCAAAACTTTCTTATATTTATGATATGATTTCGATGTGTTTTGAACTTACTATACGTCACTACCTACAGTCAGATCAATGTGTTTTTGTCTAAATGAATTTATTTATTCATTAGAATGCTGTTAGTATTTAATTGTGATTTATTTTCTTAACAGCGACTGTCTCACATAGATACGAACGAGACTACAGGATGTCTGTACGGTCTGATGTACGATGGCACTTTACTTGTGGTAGGATTAAGCTTGGAAATGTTCGAAGTTGATAAGAACACATATAGTCAGCTGTTGCTAAACCTTCCCGCCGAGATAGAACTATGCGGGGTAGTAAAATTTGGTGAAACCCTTACTACAGGGACAACTGTAAAGGAAATACTGCAAGTAGGTAACATCTTGAAATAAAGAAAATAATTAGTAAATAAAAAAAATATCAAGTCAGAGTCTAGGGCAAAGGTGTAATGGTACCCCACCCATGGGCGTAGACAGGTTTTGATTTTGGGTGGGGCAAAAAATTTAATCAAGTTGGTACCAAAAATTATACTATAAGTAAGCCAGGGTGAGGCATGCGCCCCACTCGGCCTTACTTAGTGTTTATGCCCATGACCCCATTATTCATTTAATCTCTTAATTAAGACCTGAACTTGAACCAAATATGATAATTATGTTTTCTATGGTTTATTATAGTAATAAAAAAAGTAAGTATGGGCTAAAGTTCTTATAAGTGTGGTAACTTTCAAAACAATTATTTTTGAGCATAGATAGGTAGACATTGCATTTCATACACATGGTGCTGTAGCGGGAGGAGCACATCGGATGACGACATTTTGAGGCGGACTTGCTGTCCACAAATCGCGGCAGATCACTAAAATTGTCAAGCCTTATTTCAAGTTGTGGTTGGGGTACAACCGGCCGGTATTTTTTTGTGGGTGGTTCATTGGCCCACTGTACATCGCTTGTAGGACAAGTTGGATCTTGTTGAAGGGCTGGAGCTGGAACGAGATCTGGAACCAGGAAGCAAGAAGTTGGGTTCAACCCTTCCGCCGCTATACTTCATCATTGCTTTGGCCAAATTCAGTCTGTATTGGAGTAAGCCTAACTTGTCTTTGCGTTTGCGCGATATCTTCTTCGGCGCAACAACGGGGTGTACATGATCCAGCAATTGAGACAACCAAATCAAGAAAATGGCAAAAAATCTTACTGTCCACTTTCTTGTTCGCATTGCACTGCGGTAGTAAGCAATTAATCTGTCGCACAAATCTATTCCACCCATGCAGGTGTTGTAATTTCTGATTGCTGCTCTACGTTTATTTTCCACTTTTCTTTCTTACACCACCGTCCGCAGGTATCTACTGGAGCGCTCCCTGAACATGTAGACAACATGGTGACGGCCTTTGTATCCATCCATTTTACGACACATACATTTTCGTTGTCTCTTACTTTTTCATCCCACTGTCCTCTTTCTAACGCCTTGTCGTTCTTCAGTTTCTAATAGCATTTGTATCTATTGTTATGCTAGTAATTCCCAAGAGTCTAGCCCCAAATACTCAAAAAAACAGTACAAGACATTCATGTCTGCACGCACTCCCCTGCAAAATTAGCACGTCATCTGCAATATCAGATCCACGGCAAGGCATTACGTTCTTCCGCCACAATGATCGTGATGTACTTTGACTTACTTCTTCAGTATTTTCGTTATCTTGTCTCGCTTCTTCACGTGTTTCTTCAACTTCGCCTTCTCCACAATTTTCTGCTTCTTCAGACTCTTGAAAAGCTCTTAATTGTCAAAGTAATAATTTTCGTTCAAAAAAAATTTTTACTGCAGACAAATATAAAAGCCATAGCCTTAAATAAATAATTTTGATTTATTTTAAGAATGTGGACATAACAGATAACCCACTAGTTATCATAGTCAATGAAAAGAAGGATATGAAAGCTCATTTTTTGGTTCATGACAAGTTTGAAGAGACCAAATATGAAGTCCTCGGTTCAGATGATTTGTGGAAGCAATTCCTACATGTGCGTCTCAACACTGTTTTGCCACTGAGCTGTGAAGCCACTATTACTGGTGTCAAAAATATCATGCAGAACAAGAGGAAAAAGGTAATAATACAAACTAAACAGTGTGAAATTCTGATTGAATTCATAATAAATGGACTCTTAACTTTTACTATACAGTTTAGTTTTATCATGGGGTTGAATTGCAGAACCACTTTTAAGTATTTCATATTTATTTGAAAAATGAAAACTTCTATGAAAAATGTTGTTATAACATAATAATTAACAAATTGTTACATGACCTCACCTCATAATGTATATGAGATGTTATTTGTCAGGCTCCTAATCTAGGTATATGTTTGAGTAGCTAGGTACAAAAAAAATTAATGACACCAATAAGGATTCATTATGTGAGGCCATTTTAATAAAATAATATTTGTTTAACTACATAGGACTCCTAAATATATTATATTTTTTATTAATAAAATTATGATTGTTTTTTTTTCAGATTGCATCTGGGCAAGTGTCATTCCACATTGATGGAACATCTGTTTATTTATTTGGAGTAGCATCCGATGTGGGCTTGACGGGCACAAGCATGGAAGCTACTATTGGGGAACTCCTTGACTCTATGGTTCCTGAACAACCGAAAAAGAAAAAGCATAATACTAATACTGTAGTAAGTTACTAGGTACATTAAATCTTTTTTACATTAAATAAATTATTTATAATTTTACTTTTATTCATCTCACTTCAGGAAATAGTTCCAGTAAATTTAGTTATGAAATCAACAAGGGATATGTTATCAGATAAGCTTGTGAAAACTGCAGTCAAAATGATGACAACACAAAGAAAACGTAAGTTACTAATCCCAATTTAATTAATCCCAAGATAAGAACCATTATTAAGGAACACTTTTTATTTTAGCTGCCTTCTGTATTAGTATGCCATTGAAGGTGGATACTTTGGCTATAATACACCGCAACACAAAACTGTTGGACCTATACACTGTATTGGTAGAAGCTGCCTGTAGGTCACTCAAACTATTGGAGTGTGTATTGCTAGAACAACTAGGTATGTATAATTGTATTTTGTTGTATTATTTACTTTACTAGTTTCTGCTTTGTTTTCTAGCTGTGACTCCCGTTTTGCCCCCCTCTCGGGATAACGAGTGTTGATATTCATCTATGGGGTCCCTAGAACTAGTATGTCTGTACCAGGGATGTTGCGAATGCCGATATTTTCACATCCGCGGATGTGAATAAGGATGTGGATTTTTGAAGGCTCACATCCGCGGATATTCGGATGCGGATGTTTAAGACGAGGTGGTTCTGCCCTTGCGAGACTAGCTTTTATTGCATATTTTACAATCAGCCTTATTCACAGTCCTCTATATTTGGTTCAAAATAATTCCATATATTACTTTGTGTCGGTGGTGACATTGTTAATTAACTTGGTAATAACCTCGCTAGGAAAATAAAGAATATCTAATTCCTTTAAACGAGCAATTCTTGTATATACAGGGTGATTTTGTTATCACTGGCAATACTTGCAGGGGTGGAAGTACTCATCAATGTGAACAACTTTTATTATAGGGCTAACTCTGATATCGCATAAAATAATACGGTTGCTTCATACATTTTGGTCGAGTAGGTATTGAACTTTTGTATGGAACAGCTGATAATTTTTTCATGATTTCACAGCTAGTCCCATTATAAAAGTTATTCATTTTGATGAGTACTTCCACCCTTGCAAGTATTGCCAGTGATAACAAAATCACCCAGTATATACCTATATATATAATCTGAATCTCGGAAACGGCTCCAACGATTTTCATAAAATTTAGTATGCAGAGGGTTTCGGGGGCGATAAATCGATCTAGCTAGGTTTAATTTTTGGAAAAGTCGTTTAAAAAAAAAACAGACAAAGCTCGGTCATCCAGGTACTTGTTATAAAATGATAAACTTTACCTACAATAAAACGTATTAGCGGTGTAACATAATGGCATTTATCTGGCGATTTTAATTTAATAAGCTGAGCTAAGACTATAATATAAAGATTTCTCAATAAACAATTATTTACACACAATGATCACTGTATCACACTCAAAATATCTATCTATACGATAAGTAATCCACAGCGCAAACAAACACTTGTAGGAAAGAGAGTAGAAGACATAATTAATAAAAATGCAGGTATAACGATATAGATATAATTGAATCCACAAGACAGGTCTAATTTTATCAATTAAGGACGGTAACTCAAACTAATCCTTTTTTAAAATTTAATCAGCGACAGTATAATCTAAGATAAATCTTCAACTATAAATTGCACTGAGGCTAATTTGTAATTGAGAATAATAATTAATTCGTTTGCACAAATTAATTATCCAAAGTGTCGAGGATAAGCCAGTAGCGGAGTACAACGAGTGCACCGTGCCACGCCAGAGCCAAGACTGCCTTATCAATATACTAGGTCTTCTCGCACCTTCCGCGCCGGAGGGGCGCGGGGTGGGGCTTCCGGAACCAGGGATGACCCTCTGTCCGGGGTTTCAAACGCCTCCCGTAAAGGCGGGTGGGTTATGGGGGGTGTCGGAATAGACGGTTATGGAGCGGGTACTTACGGCGTTCTTTCTTTTGGGTTTCGGTTTCATAGCAGGATCAGCAGACTCGTGATGCCCTCTATGACTGCTCTGGCGGGGTCACCGCCCGCCTCTAGCGCGTCGAGGACATTTTTGAGGACGGTGAGGGTGGCCGTGACCACGGCTCGTCGCCCCCCCTCTTGAGATGTGGCCCCCGCGGGAGCGGGGGGCCGTGGTGCCGGCTTTGATGACAGCTTAGCCTTCTTTGTTTGGGCTTCAGTGGTCGGGGGGGCGGGGGTCCTCTGCGCTGGATCTTGATCTGGGCGGGGCTTCCTGCTCCTTTTCCCTCGAGCTCTGCGCTTTCTGCGGGCTGCTCCGCGCGTGGGGGGATCATAAGCCTCCGCCATAAGGGTCGCGCCGGAACTTTGTTTAGCTTCGGTGGGGGCGGGTGCGGATTCTGTCTTTCGCCGATCTCCCCCAGTGATGGCGATTGTGCCCGCTTTCTTGTTCCGCATCTCTTGGCGGAACACGGGGCATTTTATGTTGTTGGCCGTGTGTGGCCCATTGCAGTTGGCACACGTGGCGGGCTCCTCCAGGGGGCGCGGGCACTCGTGGGCGGCATGCTCCTCGCCGCAGCGCACACACGCTAGGGCGCGGTGGCAATTGTGGCTAGAGTGCCTAAACTTTTGACATCGGTGGCATTGTGCGGGGCCTTGCTTGCCCCTCCACAGCTCAATTGTGATGCCGGGCGTATTCGGCGTGTCTCGGGTGCGCTTTATTATAGCGAAGAAGATGCAGCCGGGCCGCCCTCTGCGAGCACATAGGCACTGGATTGGGCGCACGTATTCAGGCTCATAGCCAAGTGCGCGGAGTTCCCAACTTCCCAACGCTTTCCCAACTTCTCCTTGAGCGCCTTGAAGTGGTGTGCCCAGTTGGGGAGTTTTTCAACTACCAGCGGCGGGTGGTTGGACTTCTTTACCGCCTTGCTGGTGGACGGTTTGGGAGGCTCCGCGCTGGAGGCTGCGAGGGCCGTCTTGGCTTCTTCTTTCGGCTGCGCTCGGGTGGCTCCGGCTCCGGCTGATGGTGCCGGTGATGCCATCTCGGCGTAAGAAGGCTCGGGACGGGACGAGAACCGTGACCTGACGGCGTGACGAAGACGTCGAGAAGCAGGCTGGGCAGGGGGCTCCCCGCCGCGCGGATGCGCGGGCGCTGCTCAACGACGTTTACGTGAGTAAATGTGGCAGAGGTTGCTGGTGTTGGTAGGTCCGTACGGGTGAAAGTGCTTGCGCATACGGGGCTCGTAGCAATCCTGCCTTATCGACGATCGCTCCGACCCTTTTATACAGGTAGGAAAACAAGTCTAGTAGTGGGGAGAGTGGGGAGATCGATGACGCGTTCGGTGGCGTGGTCGGTGCATGTGCTGCTTGTGAAATTCTTGCTACACTCGTACGACGACTCAGGCGCCGTCACACTTAATAATTTATTTACAAGAAACAAATGATGCACCACAACAAACGCGTCGGATCTTGTCACCATTTTTTTCGCTTCCATTGGTCATTGTCACGTGCGAACGGCACGCGCCATTCGTCGGCCCCACCCAATTTCTTTCTTGTCGCAACTTGTATTACATCCGCATCCGCATGAACATCCGCATTGATTATTGCGGATGCAGATGTCCAAATCTATGCGGAAGCTCCGAATTTGCGGATGCGGATGCGAATATTCGCAACATCCCTGGTCTGTACATTAAATTTCTTTTTTGTCTGTGTCGGAACATGCTATCTCTGAAACTATTAAACGGATTTTTATGGGTTCACAACTAAATTAAGCATAGCTGGGGGCAACAATACAATAAAATAAAACATATCATTTTATCGAAATCGGCTGACGGGAAAAAAGACAAATTTTGTGAAGTCACGAAGCCGTGGGAAAAAAACTAGTGTTAATTAATGCTGATCTAGAGTTATTTTTATAAAAATCATAGCATTAGTTAAGAAATGTGTAAACAGTACACTATATCATTCAGGTCAAGAGGGTATTGGAGATGGAGCCGGTTTACGTTTACCAGAAATATTTCACTACCTTCCACAAGAAATTGGACATTTCCTGACAAGAGTAGTACCTAAAGGAATACCCGATGAAAGTATGGGTAAGTTTATTAATTAGGTTAAAAAAATATATATTTGTCTTAAGATTTTTTTCTGATTTGAGATTGATTTTAGAAAAAGAAAGGCGTATGCTTCATGAACAGTTGGCTCTGCCATTAAACAGGCCCATATTTCGAAGGGGAAATGCGTTTTCTGTTGAAAGTGGCGGTCGTTTAGTGAACCCACATGAAGCAATACCACCGCAGCCTATAAAGCCAGATGTTATGGCTGCTTTAGTTCGCGGGAAATACACGTATCATCATTATATGCAAGATAACTTCAATGACGATGGTTGGGGATGTGCTTATCGTTCTATGCAAACAATATTTTCGTGGTTTAGGTAAGTATTATCGAGACACATTTTTTTACAATATACTTAATAAATCTTATTGTTGCTTACCATTTGTATCTATCTGTTGTTCAGGTATCAGGGTTATACCACAGTTGAAGTGCCAACACACAGAGATATTCAGCAGTGCCTTGTCAAAATTGGAGATAAACCATCAACATTTTTAGGATCTAAGCAATGGATAGGATCTACTGAAGTGATGTTTTGTTTGGAAACGCTCCTTGGTGTACAATCTAGGATTGTGTTTGCCAATACCGGGTCGGAGCTGCAAAGTTACTCCCCTGAATTAATCCATCATTTCCAAACACATGGAAGCCCTATTATGATTGGTGAGTTTTAACTAATGTTAACTGTATTAATTTATTGACGTGTAGTAGGTACTAGTTAGCTAATTGTGATGCGTTATTTACCCATTTGTTCCGTAGGTGGAGGTGTTTTGGCGCACACAATTTTAGGGGTCGAATTCAACTCTGTTACAAACGATACACGGTACCTGATCTTAGATCCTCATTATACTGGTACTGAAGATTTAAGTACAGTTATCAACAAGGGATGGTGTGGTTGGAAAAATTCAGATTTCTGGAACAAAACTGCTCATTATAATTTATGTTTACCACAAACGAAACCTGCTATTTAAAAACTCAATAATTTCGATAGCGTCGATTTTCAATTCGTTTCAATCGTTTATTCGTTCAAAATTGGTACAAACCGTTATTCACTTGCGTCTATTCTGCTTTGAATGCCCACATGATATAATAACAGACTTCGTAAGCTGTGATAATTAATTAATTGGCTTTCCAAGGCCTTGCACATTGTGATTCCACATAAATGCATTTGGAATATTTTATTAACGCTATTATGAATATAAGCAATTTTATTATAAGTAAACAAACATTTTAAACATGATTAAAGTTTGCTGCTTGGAATTAAAAATAAAATATGGGATATTTATCGATGTTTAATCTATTTTGCATTTAGAAAACCAAGGTAAAATATACTGAGTTTTTAAACTATGGAACTAGGTACCTACCTGCCTAAAAACAATGTAATTATTTTCGATTTATCCGCTTTAAAAGAAATCTTTCTTAGTTAATCGGGTTTTGGTGTTATATTTCCAATGAAGGTTAAGAAGTACATAAGTTTTTGTTAGTATATTGCACATAACAAATGTAGAGGGAGTGAGTAAAGTCACAAGCCCTTGCTAGTTTAGCAATTTGTTATGAAAATTAATATTGCATTGATATTTATCATACTGTGTATCATTTATTATTATGAAATACAGAAAAAATGTAAGTTAAATGAAATTGTTATATTTTGTACCAATTAAATTATAATGCAAACTAATATGTGTATTTCTGTAGCGTTGCAAGCTTTAAATGGGCGCTTTTCCATTAGCCGGCCCGGCACCGGCATGACCGTGCACCGGCGCCGGGGCTTCGTTTTTCCACTGCGCCGGTGTCCTCCTACCCACCCCGCGCACTCACACACGCACACGGCTACAATTCATATTCAATACACATGCAGTTTTGCCGGGCCGGCACCGAGTGGAAAGATTGCTACCCCGGCGACGGCGACGGCGCCGGCAGGACGACTTAACGCCGGGCCGGCGCCGGTGCCGCCGGTAAGTGAAAAAGCGAGCCATACATTTTCTTACATTTTTGCTCCCCCGGCACCGGCACGGTGCCGGACCGGCTAATGGAAAAACGCCCAATGGATCGGTCATTGATATGCCCCAGCTCTGCGCGCGCCGCGCCGGCCCGTCACTCTTCTGAAATCGGCTACGACTATGACTTAAAAGCCGAGAGTTGTTCAACTAGCTTCCGCCCCGCGGTCCCGAGGGTTCTTATGTTTTCCCGGGATAAAAAGTAGCCTATGTGCTATTCCAGACTATCATCTATCTCTGCCAAATTTCCTCCAAATCCATTCACCCGTCCTGGTGTGATTGAGTAACAAACATCCATCCATCCATCCAAATTTTCACATTTATAATATTAGTAGGAAGTAGGATTATAGTAGGATTGACCTGGGGGCTAATTTCACCACATTTGATATGAAGCTTAGATGAAACTGCAAATGTGACGATATTAACCTCCGTTTGCGGTCTACGATTGCTTTCGGCAGCGTCTTGTAAAATAATATCTAGGTACATATATATCTTCGGTGATATGTGAATGTACTACTTACTGCCTTTTCTCTACAGGAATAATAATAGATCTCAAGATATTTCTTCTGATTACAAAATTAGAGAGAGTATGAAGTGCGAAGTATAAATGCTAGAACAAAGTAAAGCTAATTCAATATTATTATATATTTTGCAGGAGCGTTCGGATCCTGTTCTATTTAAAATAGCATGCTAAAAAAACGATTCATTAGTTAATATGATAACATTTTATTTACAGTTTTTAAAGATTTTATTTAAACTTATTTACCTAAACAATGTGTACTTAAGTTAATAAAATAGGTTACTAAATCACAGAAAAGTACAATTTATTTTCATAATTATTATAATTTACATATTTATAAAATTTTGTCTTGAACTTGATATAGGTAACGTGTAACAGAAACAATACAATTTTGAAGTATATGCATGCATATAGAATAGAGAATCACCAGTAAGTGTTGAATTAAAATATTTATTGGGATATTATCAAAATAAAAAAAATATTTACGTATGGATTTTGAACAACCCTATTGTTTTATTTGAGACTGATTAGTAAATAATGTGACAGACTAGACAATTAACATCAGCCACAGGTGTGTCTGAGACAGAAGACAAGTCTCCGGCACTTATTCCTTGAATGTCAAATAACACATTAAGCTACCATATATGCTCTGATATTATAGTTTCACCTTTTTGTTACACGCTGTATAAATCAAGGCACAATTTTCACAAAAATACTAATGGTGAAAATAGTACCTACTATTCAATTATTTTATAGTGGAATGTGTCCAATTTATGGAACACTTCATTCAAATACATAATTATTAGCTGCAATGTTTTTCTGCTGTAAAAGCTGTACCAAGTCACAAATAAATTACACATTTTTCCACGGATTTTCAATTTTATACCTTATTATTAAGCATCATAGAGCTTTAAATAACAGGATGTGGTACTCATATTTTTACATCATATTTTGCTAGACGATGTACGTTTACAATCTGTTTGTTATCTCCAGTTAAATGTGGGTGTATGTAAGTACCAAAACCTCTGTCTATCACTTATGAAGATATTTATGTTAAATTGTGTTATGTGTAAAAAAATTGTGCAAATTTACCGTTACCGATGAACATAAAATATTATAGGTATGTAATACTTTGGTACTTAGATTAAGTACCAAATCTGTTAAATATGTCTGACTAGTTATAAGTATGCAACTTCACTTCAAGTAGTAATTCCTTAATCAAATTCATCAATTTCAAAGAATTTCCAAATCACAGTGCCGAATTTGGGGAAACTTTTTCTGTAAACAAATGAAAGAAAGTAGTTAGTATAATTGGAAATGTGGGACATTTTGGTATTTTCATTATAACCCAATCATGACTTCAATAAGCTTTGTCTTACGGTGTTCAGAGTCCAAATCTTTTGTGTTGCTCGATACTATACTATCAATAGACATGACACGTCTGTCTAATACGATTCGAAACCCTCACAGGGCGCAAGGCCAACTCGCACTTGACCTCTCGGTCTTTTTTTGTTAAAAACAATTTAATTTGATGTCATAATATTTTCTATAAAACAATTATGGGTCCACACCCTTCGGCTCTAAAACAACACAAAAGTCAGCTAATGAACATAATGCAACCTTACCCTAAGTTTCAGCTCTATTCTGTCGATTTCTCCTCCTAACATGTCAACAATATTTTCACCATGCTTCAGAAGGAATGCTTCCACATCATCTATTGTTTCTACTTTCTTCATATCCTGAAAGATAAACATAGTCCTATAAGCCTAATATAAGCATGTATAGGTATTTTTAAATTTATGGATATCTGCAGGTTTCAAGTCCAAAAAGGTTAACCTAGAAAGGAAACCTAGGCCCGGTACATATTTTTTTACATACCCTAGGTACTGTAAAAATATCTACGATTTTATTAAGCGGCTTAATATTACTGGTGGTCTTCGAGTAAAATGTATATGAAAGCCAGACAGACATGAAGATTCTATAAGTTTCTATCAAAGACGATCAAAATACAATAGACCGACAATCACCGGCAAAAACCGTCCGCCGGAAAAAAGCTCAAAAATCTGTATATCTGTAGATGGCGTTACTGGCGCGCGGGCAAAATAGCCCGCGATATTTTATATGTGCCGCTTAAACGACAAACTTGTGCCATTTCCTAACCAATCATGCTTTTAAATATTTTTGATTTTCGTGAACATTTATCACGTTTTATGAGCTTTCAAACAGATGACGTTGCGATCTATTGAACCAAATTGAACCTAGTCATAGCAACCTGTACTTCACTAGATGTCGCTTAAATAAAATGCGGCCAGCATAGAGGAAAGAATATAATAATTTCTCTGGCGGCCAGCTGTTATTACAAGCTTTTATACTTAGTGGGTCAAATTTTACTTGCAAGATTCCCCGACAAACATACATACATTACAAGTTAAATTTAAAAAGTTAAAACAGCTTATAATAACAAAGACGATTGTAATAATAATAAAAAGTGAACTTAATCAGAAGGAGACGGATTCTTAGGCATTGAAAAGTAGAAAGGCCCAACAAATCTTTATTTTTTATTATTATTATTTTGAATACATAATTTATTTAATTCTTTACTAAAATATATTATAGATTTTAATGGGTATGGTGTATCTTAATTAGATTTGTGAAAACGCCATCTAGGGATTTCGTTCGTACTTCTACGACAGAGTTATGAGTGGTTTTGAACAGAAGTAATAATCAAAACCGATAAATAATAATTTGTCACACGAATCCGTAGTTCGATACACTTAGCGACATCTTATGAGCTAGAAGGTAATTATATTCGGCGGATGAATTTTTGCAGATTGTCTGTCTATTGTAATTGATCGTCTATGGTTTCTATAGAACCCTAAAAATTACTGGATTCCATAAATAATCAAATATATTAAAAGCATTCAGACACTTTTAAAATCATGTAAGTAAGTATTTTTTGTGGAGGCTCATTTAATTTATAAACTAATTTAAAAAGCATTGTCCCTTATCCATAGTTACTAACCTCTAATAAAACATTCAAGTCATGCTTTTCTAAATATGATCTCGTTAGTGCTCTGCCATCAAAATCAACTTCAGCCTGTAATAAAAACAAAAGATAGACAGGTAAGTACATAATGAAATATGTTTAGCTGACCAGAACCCTATTTCTGAAACTTCTCCAGTTCACTAATCTACTTACTATTAAGGATGTAGGTAGGTATAGTTTTAATAGATTTCATTTCAATTCCGCTTAAAATTTCATTTTTATCACAGTATCAAAGTAGATATTGTTCAGCACATTCAAATACCTCCTACCTTATATCTGATGAGGTTACTGCCTATATCTATACCCTTAACGTCATGAATGGCTCTTATCATAAAGTCTCGTTCTAATACACTATTTATTTCATCCAGCTGTTCCTGTGGAATTGATCTGTAAAAGTTTTGTATTATTTTAGATATTATATAAAAATATAGTTTAAAATAACACCCAAAGATTGCAAACATTACCTGCCGATCAAAGCTCCAACATTTGTAAGTATAATGAACGAAGCAACTCCACCAAGCAAGGTTCCTACTAATATACTGCCTACAGCATCAAATATAGGATTTCCAGTGTATTGAGAGATCGCCATACAAGATGCTGCGACAGTGACGCCCGCTACCGCAGCAGTATCCTCTAAAAGTACTACGTTAACAGACGGATCGGAACTTCGCATCACTGCAATCACAAAAACAGGAAATTAATTCGATTTTGTTACGCACTGGACCCTCGTAGTGGTCGCCTCGATCCCCTCATGGTGATTGGAGGATTATCGGAGGATCGACCATTAATAGAGTCGTAAATTAACAAGTGTAAGCCAGCCTTGCCACAGCCCAGAGACTATTAAGTAGTAGACCAACAGTATAGATTCTTACCATATTCATAAAGTGGCATGTTAGCTTCTTTTGCACCTTTTCTGATAGCATTTAATGCTACCATCAAGGTTGCACCTTCTGAAACAACTGCTCCTCCTAGGACGAAATATGCCTGAAAAATATAGGATACACTAAAGGAGGTATGCTCTGATTAATTTGGAATCAGAAACCCATGTGTCAAAGATATAAATAAATACACTGGGTAATTTTTGACACATGGCTTTCTGATATCATATAAATATTGGGGTATGTTAAATGGCAAACTAAAGGAGAATTCTAATTTTAAGAAAAAAAATGTTTTCTTAAATTTCTTCACCCTTGTCACGTTTTTAATCGCTGGATAACCTTGGATAAGCTATTCCTCTGATAAGGTCAAACAAAAAATACTACCAAATAGGCAATACAACCTCCTCTTTTTTTAAAGTTGGTTAAAAGCTTTTCTAGTATAAAATTAACAGCTAGATAAGTACAGATATTTTTTCACATTTTAACAATGCATTTGCGATAATAATAATGTATATTTTTTGTAACTTATATTTAATAATATAATTTATAGGCATTTAGGAATGTATTTTTAATAAAGGGAATAATAGTAATAATTAATTTTAAAAAATAGATTGATCAGTTTATTATTAGATTATTTACCCAATAAAAGTCATGAAGTGGCTGTGGATCCAATATGCCAGTTACTCCATGGTAAAAGGATAGACCACTTCCCACACAAAATATACCAACTCCTGATATCAATGATGACACATATCTCATGTTTGTGTAACCATAGGGATGGTCAGGGTCCGCCATCTAAAATTAAAACAATGAAAAATAATATTTTTTATTTATCTAAAAGTGTTTACACAATTTAGTTATAAGTAAGCATTCACAATATAATTATGTTAGTTAAGTAGCAACTGCTGCTGAACTAGGTTTATAGCCTGTATTTCAGTATAGTCTCTAGCCCGAGTTTTTATGATTAAAAGAATATTACACAGGTGATGCGAAGGTAGAAAGGATATAATTTTATCAGTAGTCAATATGTTACAGTCGTCTCGGTATGTAAGGTGCAATGTATGTATGGAGTGTGTATGAGGTGGTGAGTAGAATGTAAGTATGTATAGTAAGAAACTTATGTATAGTAAAAGACTTTGACTTCAGAAACAACCACATGTCTTAATGTTTTAAAAATGTATAATAAATGAGTTTATGCTAGCTTGAAGCTAAAGTTGTCATCAATTGGAATGCCCGAGTATTTAATTGTTTTAGAAAACTCTTGTTGTAGGCAAGAACATTGTTGGTCAGTGGATGGAGTAGATACAGTTTCCAGGATTGAGAAAGCAAGATATTTAGTTTCATCAGTGTTTAGTGTAAGAATATTGTAATCCAGCCATTTTTAGACATCATCAAAACTTTTTGTGTTAAAAATTTATTGTTATTTCGAATTAGGTAGTTTTGAATACATACTTGAACAGATTTATGTATTCCATAGGCTAGAATCAGCTGGTTGACTGTATCAGCAAGTGAATGAATACACTCTGAAAATAAACTATGTGATCCAGTGTAGAACCAAGCACATAGCTTAAAAATAAAGTTGCATCCATTGCTGAAAAATAATGTGTATTTAAGTATTTAATTATTCTACTATAGACTTAGTCTACTTTGACATTGAACTTACATCCCTATAGCAGTAAGCACAACCCTGCCAGATCGAGTTTTCAATCCTAATTCCTCTACTTCAGGTCTTAGCCGCTTGTGGCTCATTTCCCTTCTATAATTTCTTAATCTTCTTTTTACAGTAAACACATCTGTAAATGTTAAATAATGTTTTATAATATTGTAATTAAATTATTATAATAACCCACACTCAAATTTGATATCATATATACCTTGTTCATATCTTCGCCTATCTAATTCTCTTCTGAGCAACTCTTTTTCAAGAGCTTCTTTAGATCCCCAAACCTAAGGAAATGTTAATGGTAAACTCATTACTATTTATTATGTGTACTTACTTCAGGTAATCTTTAATTCATAATTATATTCTAAAATTACTTCAAATGCCTTAGCTTCCACATCTTTCCGATAGTAAACAGTTATAGGTGGTTCAGCCTCATATGGTGATCTACGAAGAACTTTTGGTAATGTTTCCAAATCCGATTGCTTCAGTAAATACTCAGTCATGGCACGCATTGGAGTTATAAAGTTGCGTTCAGTATAAGATGCAGAGAAATCAATCAACAATCTTTTTTTCACTGAAACAATATAAGTTATTATTTATAAACCATTATGATAGCCTGTTATACTGCCAGGATAGTTGTAAATAATATTTACTTCCTTTTCATAGTTGCCCAAGAAATTAAGTAGTACCTAAGTTTATAAAATCCAGGTTTTTTCGATAACCTATTGGTTTTTGTTGAATGATTTTAGTAAGTAACAGATATATTATTTTTGCTAAACTGCCTTTTGTAAGAATGTTTGTTAAAATAAATATTTCACATTTTGTAAAATTACTTACTTTGTGTAAAAAAGTCTAAAATAAATACATTTCAATCATTTGTGTTGTAAAGGAGTGTCGCTGAGCGAAAAAGAGACTCAATATTAGCAAAGTATATTGAGATTTAAAGTATGTTCGATTTATATAAATCTTGTGATTATCACTCAACCTTGGTACTTACTGTTGTACATAATTAAGAAAATGACTTAAAAATGACTTACTAAAACATTAAATACCTGGTTGAGGTGGTGGTGTTTTAGCTGGAGCAGTTTCCTTTCTCTCAATAGTTACTTTTGTTACAACTTTATTTTCATCAGTTACAGCTTTAACCAAAATGTCTCCTGTTGGACCCTGTTTGATAATTTCTTGGTAATTTTTGTGGGTATCCTGGGGACCTTTCTCAGGAATAACTTTAGCATTTTTGGTTTTTTCTTTATCAAAAGAGTATGAAGATGTGTTTAGGTATCTCCACAGCTCTCTATTGGATAAACTAAAGGCGTCATGCCGCAAGCCTCTTGGAGGCCCAAAATATATCGAATGTAAGTATCTGAGTTCCGAAGAATTTCTAGCGATTTTTCTATAGAAACATTTACCGACAGCAGAAGGCAACATGGTTAATTTATTCACACTAACTGTTCATAGGAATTTGATTAGGTAGATATAACTTACAATCGGAACATAATAATTATAAGGTTAAAATTACGTAAATTCCAAATGACAGTACTTCCACAAATTATTTACACATCGAACTAAATTCATCCAAATCTATGAAAGAAATAAATAAACGCGAATGTGGTCAACCAACATTCGATAGATAGTTCAGTCAGTCTGACATTTAGTAACAGACAGCTGACACCGTCAGTCTGACATTTAGTAACAGACAGCTGACACCGTAGACGCTGACTAGTGATGGAATAATTAGCATTCGCAATAATAATTAATTGCTAAAGGCCCGTTAGCAATTATTAAATTAATCGTAGTTGCTAAAATAAATTATTGCTAATCATAGCATCGGTCCCAGCAATCGTCTGCGTTCGCGTCCTGCTGCTATCATGCGAAAAACACACAACCGTGCTGGTTGAACCAGCCTGGTTCGCACCGCGGCGCTAACTGACTGTCGTGCGTGCTGCGTGCTAATGCTAATATCATTCATTCGATGCTAATGCTAATAATGACACGAGTCGACGCGACCTCACAGTTCACAAATGAATAGGAGTGAGTGAGAAGAGAAAACGCATTCGCGCCAATGAAATTTCTTAAAGAATAAAGTGAAATGCTTATTTATGTTTAGGGTCTATTATTCTATAGTCTATAGTTGATTTTGTTTATTAATGTTTTGCACTTGTTGCGTAGGTCGTAGGTTATAAGTTCAGTCAAGTTAATAATTTAGTTGTGATGACAATGTTGACATCGATCGTGTGATTGACATTTTGTAATTTTTTGTTTTTTCGCAATTAGCATAGCAATAGCACGTAGCATGCTAAGATATGAAAATTAGCATGCTAATGAAATTAATAAAAAATAGCATTAATTGCCATTACTAATGCTGACACGGACAGACTTTAGCTTTACGTACGACGTCATTTGTCAAGATGACAACTGTGACAATTTGATTCATACTATATACTCTTTTAGAGCTTTTTAGCCTGGATCTTTTTGGAGCCAAGAGCCAACGATTCCCTATACTATGTATAGATCCCCCAGGGCTGCGTTCAGTAACTGCGCCGTGTGATGGCACGACGATTATCATAGCGTTCAGTATCTCGGTGTGATCGCACCGTACCGTTCAGTAATATCGTCGGACGATTACTAGTATATAAAAAGTACTCTGTGATCGCACCGGTCACACCGTGAAATAGGTGGGTGAAAATCGCACCAATGTCACTTTGACAACTAAACTGAGGGAAAAATATGGGGGTTGCGTTCACTAACTACACAGTGTGATCGCCCGACGATAATTTTAGCGTTCAGTAACTTGGAGTGTACGCCCGTGTGATCAATTGACAATTGCTGTACAATAATGTCGGGCGATGATGGGACGAAAGTCACACGGTAACTTTCACACCCGGTGTGTATTTCCCCCAGGGGTGCGTTCAGTAATTACACGGGTAACACGGGAACTACTACTACGGGTATGAAAGTTACCGTGTGACTTTCCTTCTATTATCACCCAACGTTATTGAACGGCAATTGTCAATTGATCAGACGGGTGATTACTCCGAGTAATTGAACGCGACCCGCATATTTTCCCCTCAGTTTAGTTGTCAAAGTGACATTGATGTGATTTCACCCGTACAATAGATGGAGAAGCTATCTATCTACGTTTTCACCCACCTATTTCACGTTGTGACCGGTGCGATCGTCCGACGTCGTCCGACGATGTTACCTTCCATCGTCAGCTCACCTGAATAACTCAAAGAAACATAAGTAGTGGTCTATTAGAATTTAAAGAATTACCTATCCACTAACTCCTAATAGTTAAGGAGTTATATTTTCCATCATCAGCTCAGCAACATGAGATGATGAGTACCAGACGCAAATACTTGAATAGTTTTAGAAAATATATTAAACTCTGTGTCCCTATAAAATTTGAGGGTTGCCCTCGATTTTTCTGGGATCCCATCGTCAGATCCCTATTTGGTGCCAATGGTGGTCCCATTGGCACCTGGGAAATATACCCCTAAAAAAATTATCCTGTCGCCGTAGTGCAGGACGTCTATCGCGCCACGCCACCCTAAACAATGTTATCCGTCGGGTCCGTTCCACCGTGAACGTGCCGGCCATCTTAGAGCCGAACGGTACCTCACGTGACGATGGAAAGAGGCCTGATGGTATGACTTTGTTTGATTCCCTGGAGTCGTGGGAGGCCTCTGGTATAGGATGCTACTTGTGCTGACACTCTTGTGCCCTCCCACCTTGAAAATACATCTAGGATGAAGGGCGCAGCCGCCGACGCCTCGGAAAGCCTCAAGCGGAGGAAGTATGTTTCTATTGGAGATGATTACATATTTTTTCCGTTTCGTGTTGAAACTATGGGTCCCTGGGGTTCGGAGGCACATCGTTTAGTTAAAGAGATATCCAGACGCCTTGTTGATTTAACAGGTGACCAAAACGCTTACCTCGGTCAACGTATTAGTCTTGCAATTCAATGAGGAAACGTCGCCAGCTTTTTGGGAACCATGCCTGCAGATGGCGATGTAAACGCAGTTTTTTATCTTTAATTATTTTCATATATTTTATTTAAATATTTACTTTAATTAGTTAAGGTTGTTGTTTTTTTTAGTAGATAATGAGTTTTGTAAATATATTCTTTGTTTTTTACGTGTTTTAATTTTTTTTTATTTTAGAGGGATTTGGCAATATTATGGATTTTTGACTGCTTTTGATTTGACGGGAAATATTTTTTGAGACTTGGTAACTCTTGTGCCTTGTGTGACTGTGTGTGGCAGTGCTGCCATTTTAACGCTTTGGGCGCTAGATCTAGCGCTTTTTTGGTGTGTTAAGCGGGCATTTTAATTTTTTAGCGCCTGGTGGATAATCTAGCGCTTTTTCCTATATGATAGTTTATGGGCGAGGAAATGCCCTGTAATCTGCACTTTTTCTTGTATGTCATGGCAGCACTGTTAGTCTATATTACCGATAGTCTATAGACGAGGGAATCCCCTCTATTTTAATTTTCGTTCATGGTTTTCAGTGTTACCGCATTTAAACATCGAACGTGTGTTCGTGTCGCACTTAAAAACAATTAATGTCATTTATAACCTCTAGCATCAATCTAGCATCACAAGGTATCCGTTCAAAAATTGAATGGCGTTACATTCCACCTTCAGCGCCATGGTGGGGCGGGTTCTGGGAGAGGATGGTGAGGACTGTAAAGGAAATTTTGCGAAGGATTCTCGGTAAAGCAGCGTTAAAGGAATGTGAGTTGTATACAGTTATATGTGAAGTAGAAGCTGTCATTAATTCAAGACCCCTCACATATATAGCTGACAACACAGAAAATTTAAGACCACTCACACCGCAAATGTTTCTTAATATTGATGGTGCAGGTAATAATGTAAATTTTATGGATCATTTAGATGGGAACATTTTGACTTCACGATGGAGATACATGAATAATTTGAGTCATAAATTAAAGCAACGATTTCGTTCTGAATATTTATCTCTCCTAATTGAGAATGCCAATATTAATAAAAGTACAGATATATACGTTGGTGACATAGTTTTGGTTGGATCAGATGACATGAAACGAATTAATTGACCTTTGGCAATTATTTTAGATATTCTTCCTGGAGTAGACAGACATAGTAGAGTAGCTCGCATCAAAACCTCCACGGGGGAAAAGGTAAGGGCTCTACAGCGTCTATATCGTCTCGAAGTATCGTCTCATAATCCTGTAATTAGAGTTGATACGAGTAATACCAACTCAAAACCAATTGTCACTCGTACTGGTCGCATCGTAAAGGTCCCAGAGAGGCTTAACTTGTAGTTTTTTAAGGTTAACTAATTGTATTTTGTCTTATGTTCAATGCATTGATGTTATTTAGTTATTGCCCTTTCTAAAAATGCAAGGTGGGGAGGATGTAGAGGTTCTATATCTTTTAAATTATTCTTAATTGCTTTTTGAATATGAAATGTCATTCGTCTATTATTTTCACTACGTATATTTTTTCTTACTGTTTTTTTCACTCTAATAATAAATTTGTGATAATTCAGTTCTAATACTTTCATTCTAACGTTGCACGTATTAATAAGAACCTCGAATCAACAACAGTCATTTTAATGATTTGTATAGGACTAACTGCTGTTCATAGCAATTGTTATTATTATGAGCTTCCAGCCGATGCACTGCGAAGGATTGGAACATCCGAAAAATATAGTCAGAAAATTAACGTTCAAGAAGCTGGCCCTAATGTAGCAGAGCAGCATTTTTATTCAAGAAAAAAATAGTTTTAAATTAGCGCGAAATCTAGCGCTTTTTGTGTCGTTTTAGCGCTGAATGGATTTTTTAATCTGGCAGCACTGGTGTGTGGATAAATTATTGTTAATCTATCTAATGGTACCTCCCCACTTGGCTATGCGTATTGGCGTATTCGCCGTATTTGACGCATAACTCCCATGTGTGGAGGGTCTATTCGCCAAATATTCGGGCATATTTGTCTATGTGGCGAATAAGCAAATAACAAACTCGCGTATCCGTACGCCTGTCGGTTTTTCAAGGCACATCAAAGGAGACAAATAGGCAAATACGCAAATATACCGTCCACACATGGTCGGTATTCACTAGCGCACGATTTGTCAACTAGTTCGGACGACTCGTCCGTCCAAGTGGGTCTCAATTTTCTTTATTTGGTTTCATTATTTTGTTTTAATAGGCGGAATTAAAAACTGCTGATCCGATTATGATCGGGTTTTCGTTATTAAAGATCAGGGAAGGTTTTAGTGTATGATACATTAGGATCTGCTATGTATTCTGTACCTAAGTTCTGTACTAAAACTCGACGGACTCGAACTCCTGATTACTGAGTTTTACGAGTGAGACTGATAATAGTCGCTGCGTGAATTCACCGTCAAGTTTTGCTTATGAAGATCTCTTCGGAGATAGACAATGGAACTCTTCAATGACAAACAGCAAATGACCCGCGATCGCTATGATCGAATGTCTATGTATTGTTTTCATCATTCCATAACATAAAATCACGCCTTTACGGTTTTAGGGGGTAAACAGATGTACATAGTACACCCTCCATAGAAACTAAAAATTTAAAAGATGGTATCAAAAAGGTTAGGCCATGCATCTACTCCTGTCCATTTACAAAAATCAGAGTAAAGGATCACTCTCTCTGTGAATGTGGTCTTGGTGAGTGAAACGTGCAACGTCCATGTTGTACATGAACAAATTACTCTCTGACTGGTATAGCAAACATGTTTGTCGTTTTGGTATTTGGCTCCATGTGTGGACGGTCGTATCGCCTATTTGCCTATACGTCAAATATATGCCATATACTGTCAAATACCTATCACGAATACGCATAGCCAAGTGGGGAGGCACCATAATATAACCTGATTTCGCGCTGCATTTCATTCACTACGACTACCTACCTATAACAACAAAGAAATAATATTTTCTCTTGTCGTTCCATACTGGGAATAAACGCAGATACATTATATTGCACAGTTTTTGACCATTTACATCAAGACCACGATTTCTAGTCCTTACTCCGTGAACTGAAGAATAGGAAAATGCCGGCGAGCAATATCGACTTGTATCTACACGATGCCAGAAATAATTTTGATGCTGTACGACCCGCCCCAATTTATTCTGATGCCAATCAGCTAATAGGCCAATGTCAACCAAATATACACGTATCAACAAACTGTTATTATGGTTATCATGATCCAAAAAGCTACGAAAATACTGTCGTAGGCACCGACTGCGAAATGTTGGAGCTTCCATTTGCTAATCAAACAGCATCACCTCAAAGCACCGCGAGGAAGCGAAGTGCTGATGTCACCGAATATCCCCAGATTAAACGCCCTCGCCAAGGTAAGGATTATTTTATATTCCCCCAGGAATTTTATTGAGTGAGACACTCTTATTGGATTCAATAACCTTCCTGTATTTTCTAATTGAAATATATATATATATATATGTTTCAAATGTATCCAAGTAAACATTGTTATAAAAGAGGGAAGTTTCCTTATTTAATTTTGATCAAGGTCATGTACTTGTATTCAAATATTTATATGAAATAAAAACAATGTTTCATGAAGTTTTGTTGCAGTTTCAAACCTATTATGTGGTAAGGTTCTAGCAGTTTGTTTTGCTAATTCTGTTAAAATACATGCAATTAAATAAACCAGTTGTACACACAATAAGTAGCTGTCCATTGAGCCAGAGCCTTTCCACAGAATTTTTATAAAAAATATGTAAATTTATGACTATGGTATTGTTGTGACTACTAACATTATTTAACTATTTCATTGGTGATAGTAATTGAAACTTCTGTAAACATGTTTTTTCTGACATGAATGAGGAATTAATTACACTCATCTGTTCCTAGTTTACCACTGTTAAATTAGCCTTTTATATATTTTAAATCAATTGATATTTTGTTTAATTATAACGTTGATGAAGAGGCAATTGCAATACATGGCTCACTACAACTCTCTTATTAATTTTTAAAACTTCACAGTGGCAAACTTAGAAAGGTGGAATGTAATATTGAGCAATGTGTATTAATTAAAAAGCTCATACACAACAACAATAAATATGTTTTTGTTAATACCTAAGTAAAATAACTTTTTACAAACTCAGCCCATGTCAATTTGGATTTATCAATACTGCTTGAACAATAGTTATATCATATTGGTTTGCAGTATCCATAGCATGTATTATGATTGAACAAGAATTGACAATTGTTTTGACACACAACAAGATTTACTTCCTATTGTACCAAATTGTTGTGTTTAACTTAAAAAACTAAATATATAAAAGGAAAATAACTGACTGATCTATCAACGCACATCTCAAACCACATGCTAGTTATACATATACCATGGCTAGTTATACAATAATTTGTTAAAATTGATTCAGCTTTCTATCCAGTTCTGCTTTTTTCATAAGAGCATATGTAGTATGAGCTACATGGAAGGTCATTAGGCTGACAAGCAGACAGGCACTCCACCCGATAGTTAGTGGCTACCAACTAATCTGTTGCCAACATTTATAAAGTCTAGAAGGCAACTGTAAAGGTTGAGTAAAGTCCCTAAAGATTTTGATGTTATCAATCACATTTTTTGGAATTAAGTTCCACTATGCGGCTTGCGGTAAGAGTTGACTGTCAAAAATGGTCTCATAAAGAAAAGGCGTTACGGATGTGACGTCACCCTACATGTGACTTTCTCTCTCTCTGTCTGTCTCTTTCTATTGTATATGAGTGTGTGTGAATTATATAAAAGACAGATGTGACTTCACCAGTTCTACCCCCTCCATGCGACTTTGTGTGTATTTATTTTTTTGTAATTGTTTAAATTCATATGTGAGTTACATTGTCTGATTATTGCAATTTTGTAATGGATGGAGATTCAAGAATTGAAAAAAAAAAATGTTGCTTATAACTTTTTTTTTAACTTTCTAGTAAGGCCTTGCATCTATGATTTAGGTAGATATTGTCTATAATTTGGTTGTTAAACTTACATTGTGACCAATCTACCAAGGTGCCATTGGTTCTTTTAATCACTATCATGTATAGCTTTCTTGAGTTTGGGGGCAGCTGAGGGTGCCCACTTCGGTTCCCACCAGGTTTATTAGAAATCATGGTTTTACCAGCTAGCAATGTGATGCATGAATGATACATTTTTTAAAACTTTACTTACCTAGTAGTTTTGATTAGTGTTTTCCTAAAAGTGATTTTTTGCAATGCATTACTGTAATAAAATAATAAGGAACGTCAGAAACTATTTGTATGTATACACATAGATATATTATAAGATTTTGAATGTCCTACTTGTATAGGTTAAAATCTTAGAATTTTTTTTTTTATTCTAAACAAACATGTACAGCTTTTGAAATTATAATTTAATTCTGCCAAACTGCACAGCAGTTTGTTGGCAGATACATGATATTTATATGTCTAGATGGATAGTCGCACTACTACAAAACTAAATAAACAAGCCAACATATTAATATATAAATTTCACTATCTGCGTGGAATTGTTGATAGGGCAACATTGTATATGGTATACCATGCATTAGCAGATTCAATTCTGAGCTATGGGTTAAGTAGCTTTGAAAGAACCTTCCACACTTACCTAAAACCAATAAAACAGTTGCAAATACGTTTTTTAAAAATGCTGGTGGACAAAAATACCAAAGATAAGGCAAACTATGAACAATTGTTTACAGTGTGTAAGGTTATTCCCATTGATGAAAAAGTTGAATACCTCATAGCTCTAGAGCAATTTGCATGTGACACACACAAAACAATTAGAACCTACAACTATTCAACAAGACAAGCACAACAAACTAAATATGTGCAACCAAAAAGCTGTAATTATTTTGGTGAGAGGACAAGACGATATCTTACACCCAGAATCTTCAACAATATTTTCTCTATAGACGAGAAAATGAGTAAGTTTGTTTTTAAAAATAAGTTAAATAAGTATATTAGGTAAAATAAAAGTGGTTAAAAGTGGACCTTCTTAATTGCATATCTGTTTATATTAGTTTGGTTTATATTCGTTGAGTTGGTTATATTGTCAGTGGCTGAATGTATAGATATGTTATATTAAAAGTAAAAATAACAGGTAGGTATATAAATAGATAAGATACATAATAATTAAATATATTAGAGTGCTCTTCATTCGCCAACAAACTGTTATGCAGTTTGGCGAAGATTTAGTTTTAATTTAAAAGGTACTCTTTTTTGGTAAAAAATAAATAAAAAAATATGCTGGTTGCGTGAAGTTTATGTCTTACGCTCGCGCTTTGCCATACTGTTTGTCCTAGTGTGCGTGATTTATAAGCCAACCGTTGGACGCTATTTTTTTCGACGCGTTCACAGTTCGATTGTATATCTATCTAGACATCTAAATAATCAAAGGTTAAAATATATCATGAGATGGCTAAGTAGCCAAATGTCTTTACTTACTGAAGTAACAAACTTGTTGATTATAAATTTTAATTACACATTTCATTTAATATTCAGCTGGTGACTTAATTTACATATTTGTAGAGCTTTAGTCATGGGCCTTCATGAAAAAGTTTGTTTTTGTATTTTAATTATGCAGGTATGCAAGAATGTAATGATGGAAATATTTTAATCAATTTTGTCGACAATTTGTTATTAATGACATGGATCTTCTCGGCCAGTGACAAATCTTGAGAGGTATTGATTATTCAATACCATGTCAATACCTCTCAAGATACAAGATACACATAAGAAAATTAAATTAAAATATAAAATTTCAGTTTTAACAAAAAAAATAACTGACGTCAAAGTGGGTTTGCAAAGTGCACTAAAAAGTATAAGAAATTATATAGAGGAACTCTAATCTGACTGTGTACTTTGAATGCAATGCCACTTTGAAGTTGGTTTATTTTTTTGGTTATAAATTAAAATTGTGTCTATAGGAGTCTCATTGTGTATTCATAGTTGCACAAATAATAAAAGAGGCTCATAAGATTCGCATATAGATAACACAGCATACAAAGCAAAAGATTAAGTACATAATAGTAGAAATTACAAAACTAAAAACTAAGCCCGCAGTATACTCTGCTCCTGCTCATCTGCATTGTTCAGAACGACTGAGCTCAATTTTCGTCCGCATTCTATAATAAAGATTATACAATAGATATTTATAATAGATATGAGTACTTACTCACCGCAATGGGACACGGAGGGAAAGTACTTTATATATGAATGAATGAATGAAAATATTTTTTATTCCAATAGGCCTTCACAAGCACTTATGAATAGTCTGACTCTAACGCACGGTTCGGAAGGTTGCTTTTACTGAGAAGAGCCGGCAAGAAACCGTTTATAGGATAATAATAATAAATAAATAATATATCGTTTATAGGATAACCAGCTGTTCCCCGCGGTTTCACCCGCGTTCCTGGTTAACCAATAAAAGTAATCTAGTTACCCCTTATAACTTCAGCCATCTGCCAGTAAAATTTCCGTCAAAATCGTTCCAGCCGTTTCGGAGATTAGCCTGAACAAACAGACAGACAAAAAATTGCATTGCAATTCATATGCATTTAATAAAAAGCTGTTATTTTGACATTACAGAGTACAAACAGATTTTATTTATTTGTATAGGTTTGCTTCATGGAGATATTATTTTTAAAAGTAATTAAGGCCCGGTTTCCACCAAAGCGGATAGGAGAGGAGATGTGTTTTGAATAGCCAATCAGATTTCGTTATTTCCACATTTCTCCGCTTAGCTTCGGTGGAAATGGATCAAGCGGAGAGGAGAGATGTCTCATTTTTAGGGTTCCGTAGCCAAATGGCAAAAATTGGAACCCTTATAGATTCGTCATATCTGTCTGTCTGTCTGTCCGTCTGTCTGTCACAGTCACTGTCACTTAGTCACCTTTTTCCGAAACTATAAGAGCTATACTGTCGAAACTTGGTAAGTAGATGTATTCTGTGAACCGCATCAAGATTTTTACACAAAAATAGAAAAAAAACAATAAATTTTGGGATACTTAGAACTGAAACTCAAAAATTTTTTTTTTCGTCAAACCCATATGTGTGGGGTATCTATGAATAGGTCTTCAAAAATGATATTGAGGTTTCTAATATCATTTTTTTCTAAACTGAATAGTTTGCGCGAGAGACACTTCCAAAGTGGTAAAATATTGGACCCCCGTAACTTCTAAAATAAGAGAATGATAAAACTAAAAAAAAATATATGATGTACATTACCATGCAAACTTCCACCGAAAATTGGTTTGAACGAGATCTAGTAAGTTTTTTTTTTGAATACGTCATAAATCGTAAGCCGCAATTTACCTTTCATTCAATCAACTCAAATATAAAAAAAATGGCAAAAAGCAAGGTCTTACAGCACAAATAAAGGAAAAATTCTAAAAAATAAAATAGTTGAAAATTAAAGGTGTCCCCATACATACATAGTTACGCCAATTAATAAAGACCTCTGAGTTGTATGGGCGCTCATACAATTTAGAGGTACAGCTTTAGGCGATGATAGCTCAGTGGTAGTGACGTCCGACGCCGCGGCGAAGGTCGTGGGTTCGAATCCTACAATGAGCTTGAGCTTTCGGTGAAGGAAAACATCGTGAGGAAACCATAGCACGGTGGTAGGGTACTTTGTAGTACCCGCCTGGCTGGCTACCACCCTCAAGTTGAAAATCTGTCGCCAAACACCTATTGGTGTGTTCCGGCAGCTGCACTTGAGAGCCAGATCCTTCTAGGCTTTGTGCGCTTACCACCTTCGGCCACATCATCACCTACCATAGTGAGATTGTGGTCAAACACAAGCCTATACAAAGTAAAAAAAAAAAAAAAAAGGTCTAGCTTAATTGGCACCAACCTCAAATACAGTAAATAAATAAAATTGTGCATTTCCCGTGATGGACGAAGTTTGTACGGAACCCTCGGTGCGCGAGTCCGACTCGCACTTGGCTGGTTTTTCTATAGCATTTTGTGCCGCGAGCGAGCTAGCGGCGCGGCAGAGCGGAGATATGTGTAGTCGGTCGGGCGGCCAGGCGGCGCCCGCCCGCCCACGCTCACTCGCACCGTTCCCCGCTGCCTTCTCCTCGCGCCGCGTACACCCGAAAGCTCATTCGATTGGCTCCCCTTGACAGCTCACATCTCCACTACGCACAGCTCACATCTCATCTCCACTACGCATCTCTTCACCGCTTTGGTGGAAATAACCTGCCAGCAGCGCAGCACATCTCTCCTCTCCGCTTTGGTGGAAACCGGGCCTAATACTGCATTCGATGATTTTTTTGAAGTTGCTTGCATCTGGCAATCGAAATCGAACCCACCAAATGTCGACATCGGAAAACCCGAAACCCACGAAAAAAGCATCCTTTATTTTTATGATGCCGATCGAAAGGGTCAATGTCAATTATAAATAAGAATTAATTCCTTTGTAGTAACATAGTATCATAAATTAGGATCCTTTAATTTGAATGAGAGAAGCAACTTTGAATGCAGTATTATTTAAAAAGTAAAATAATGTCTCTATGAAGCAAATTATCCTATCGACAATATTTACTTTCCCTCCGTGTCTCATTTTCGTGTTTCGGTGGGCGTCCTTTGACAATGTTCGGCACGTGCCGTGTGCCCGTTTATAAAGGTGTTTTATTGAGGTCAATTTTTACGCTATTTATTTTGTTCGTAAAATGTATTTTTTAAAATTTATTGGAATTTCTTTTTTTACTATGTTTGTTTATACTATTACAACAACTAGTGGATGCTACTGTGTGAGTTATTGTAATTAGGTCGTCGCCACCCTGTATATTCGATTAATATATGTCCTTTGCTGTGCCGTCTATTTGCTTGCACCGGATCCTAACACCTAGGGCTTGGAATTAAAGCAGAATAGTGCCGTTATAATCAGCGCAAGGCTTAACATTTTTAAAATGTATTACTTATAACCAAATAACGACTTAAATTTTAAGATTATTATAAGTTTTGAATGGGATTATTACTTTTAATAATACCTACTAATATCTCATACAGGCGATTGATGT
This sequence comes from Tetheella fluctuosa, assembly GCA_951216915.1. Classification (NCBI taxonomy): domain Eukaryota; kingdom Metazoa; phylum Arthropoda; class Insecta; order Lepidoptera; family Drepanidae; genus Tetheella; species Tetheella fluctuosa. The sequence continues at coordinate 7,403,367 of OX578217.1, forward strand.
TTTGATGTGCATCGATTGCGTATGACACATGGCGTTTTCTTCTCTGCCTCAATATTTTACTTTGTATCATAAATTATGATTTTGAAACAGCAACAAAACTCAACTTGGAGAATTAATGTTCCGACAACTGAGAGCCCCAGTGTGACGAAGTTCGACTTTATTTCAGAGGGTATGGTGCCAACGACTACCAACTACAATCCATGTTTTCTACGTCCAACCCACAACAATCCAGATATATCTCGTTGTCTCATGGTCCATATGATCTAATTCCTTCTGAATCCTAACAATGGCATAGCAAATCTAATTCAGCAATGTCCATTTTATCTACAGAAGTACAAAGAGAGAAACAAAATGACCCTGAGACAAATGAGACCTTGAGATCAGACAGAAGTTCAGAAGATTTACTGGAGTCCCTGTATTGGAACATTCATGGAGGAAACATTTTTCAACTAAATTTAAAGCAGTGTCTGTGACATACAAGATTGTATTTAAAATGTGATAACTGATAACATGTGCAAATGTTTGGAAAACTGTAATTGGACTGTAGCATGAATATTTTGTGTATAAGAGTATATTTCTCACTTAGGATAAGGCTTGTGTAATTATAATATTTTAGGTAATAAAAGGAAAATTTTCTTAATTTAAAATAAAATAAAAATGACATTTTATTTATTATATAGTACTTATATATTTCACAAATTATAATATTGCAAATAACTATACCAAATTAAATAATAAGTTGGATACACCGACTATATTGAAATAATACAGGACAGGGAAGAGGGGAATATCAATCTCCACAGTTCAATCTGAAAATTAAATAATTTTCCTGGTTATTTCTATTTATTTTGTTTTTCTGTTCCAGATGCAGTTGAGAAGAACTAATCTTGTTTATTTTTCAGGATTCGCTCAAACAATGTAAAAACCAATTGGTTTAGTTTGAGTGTTTAATTATTTTATTACAAAATATTGACATCACCTTTCTGTTTTTCAGATGCTTCTTCCATATGCAGCCTTGTTGGCACACGGTCAAGCCCGAGCCACTCTGCTTCCGCCTTTAATGTAAACATACCAACATCTTATACAAATTGTTTGAAATATAGTAACAACTGTGATATTATTTATAGTAAACTTGAATTAAAAATTACATTATTTGTTTAATTTTATTATAAGTACCTACCTATCTTTATTTTCGTTATTATAAAAGTTTAATATATTGTTTACTTTCATAGAGTGAAACGGCATTATTATGTTTTTCGATTTATTATGAGCATTTCAAGTATACATAATATTATACAAAAATTATTAAGATTAAATAGTAAGTTTTTTAGATAAATATAATGTTATAAACATTCTGGTTATTTAATAATCTTCGTTATTACAACATTACATGTTTTGGTTAATACAAGTATATATCATATAAAAGCTTCCCAGTTATTCATGCAAAGGTAACCGTGACAAAATTATGTAGTATTATTAATATTTCTGTAACATTTACGGTTCCGGCAGACAGTAAAAAAATTTTAGATCCAAAGGTAGAAAATATTATAACTTAAAATGATGCATTGTCACGGGACTTAATAATATCGATCGCAATTTTGAATCTAACAAAATAAAATAGGTAGGTACGGAAAGTGAATAATTTATATAGTGGAAATACTTTCGAGATGGCAACAATTCGTAACCTATGCTGAACAACGTTTAGGTACTATGGAAACAATCAGAATGGGCGAAAGAATCGCTTCTTTTATCATCAATTCTTTATTAGTATAGATGATCAAACTTTAAAAAACACGCGTTTTCAAAGTGGTCACATGAGAAGCAGTGAGCTTACTAATACTAGAGTAGCAACGCCTTATAACACTAGTCAGAAATGCGAAGCCATTTGTGCAAATTCAAAAGACGTAGCTTCGAAATCCATTTTTAGTTTTGTTTCTTTTACCGTAAAACTAATTACGTCAAAACGAGACAGGGAAACTTGATCATTGATGAAAAGCCTAAAGCCGGGTCCTCAACATTGATTTCGAAAAGATGCCATCTCAAAAATATCCAGCCAGTAGGTGGAAATCGAATATATTCGGAATACCTATAAGTATGTCTTGTAGTGGGTAAGTGTAAGGCATGTTCCATCCACTCACACACTACAAGACAATTCCGCAATTTTGTTGAAAATTGGCTTGTATCACGGAAATAAACAGGATACTTTTATCCTACAAAAGCGGGTGAAAAAGTTTCTTATTCCAGAAACTAAGTAAGTACACTCATGAAAATCCGATCAGCCGTTTTAGAGATTAACAAATCTATACAGGGTGTAAGGGACAGCCCTTTGCAATCTGACATGGTGCATTCAGCTCCTTATTTTGAATCATATTCCACAGAAATTTTTCATTTTTTAAATCATTTTTTCAGTTCCCCAGTATTTAAAATTTTTGGGCGGTTTATATGTGATATCTTTAAAGAATATTTATTAAATTGTTAATACCTAAGTACATCTACTTTTGTTTGTTTGTTTTGTAATTTCTATTCTATTCTGTTTTTGATTTGTCATTACATTTGTTTTGTATATAGTTTTGTCATGAGTAGCTGTGAAATAAGTTATTAGAAGTAAGCTGTGTACAGTTGTTATAGGATAGCAGATTTATGTAATATTTTGTTCTCTTTGTTCTCTGTGTTTTGTGTAAGTGTAATCTGTTACTGTACCTTTCAATAAAAATAAATAAATGTAAAATTACATTCACTGCACGTAGCACTTCATTAATGTTAATAAAACAGCTAAAATAAAAAATCAGCAATGGATGTGGAAATACTCTAACGAAAGACGCGGGGAGGGCGGCCGAAGCTCGCTGCGCTGCCGTTCGCAACATGCGTTTTGCCACGGTAACGATACATTGCGTATGAGGTAATAAAACAAATCAGTTTATTGGATTCCCATAACGTTCCTGAAATTATTTCATGTATCGGTCATCTTAGTATGACATACTAAATTCTCCCCATTAGTATGTGGAGGGATGTTCATTACAACCTGTATAATATTATACATATGTATATATCTATATTAGTTAAACCATTTATAACTCAAGAACGGCTGGACCGATTTTTATGATCTTTGATTTGTTGGATTTGTCTCCGCCGGAATAGTAGAAAAACATTAAAACATCGGAAAAATTCGCGAAATTATCGAAAAAAAAAATACACGCTATTTCGGGATTTAAAAGCTTTTTAAGTATTATTATAGTATTGATATAATGGCATCTTATGGAGATTTATAAATAATTAGTATTTAATTACTGCATGTGCTGGTTACAGGTTAATGGTAAACATAAAATAAAAACAATTTTATCCCCCAAAACTAACCCAAAATTTAATTTTCTGTGTTTATGAGCTATTATTATACCAAATTTCACGTACAAAAGTATCCGAGACAAACGCACTGTGACTGACAGATAGAAAACGAACTGTTACGTTTTTTTCCCCGTTTTTATTGCTGTGAGACATTTAAAATCCTCTAAAATTCATTTTTTTTACAAATGCATGAATCTCGCAAGATACCTATTACATAAGATTCGCGAAGCTATACTGTCTTCTCAAAAGAGGGGGCAATGGGAAACGGAAGGGAAACTTCCGCGTGTCTGTCTTATTTACTCTAAGTAGTTATGCTCATGAGTATGTCAAATTGAATAAATACGCTTTTGAATTAACTTAATTATAAAGTATCATAAAAAGCTGCTATTTTACTAAGTTTTTCTTTATGAATCAAGAAAATAAATTGATTGCTCAAACTGATACAACTGACCACCATTTTAATGCAGGTACTAAGTATATTGTGATTAGTAGAAAATGAATACAGGCAATTATTCTATCCGATTAGTACAATTGATTATTGGGAGACACCTGCAGTACAGCACGTGTTGCATTACCTCAGTGGGAGTCACATCTTCTGTGTCAACAACATCAGGCAGAGCGTCGGCGGTAGCACCTGCTTCATCGTGACCGTTGATAACGCCATCGCTCATATCCTGACGACAGGTTTGATCAGCTTCTGCCAAGTCTCCATTATGCATCTCCGAGCAATTTATGAGATCAACTTTATCTTCATCTGTCGAACGCGGTCGGTTGTCATTCAGATCTGAAGGTTCCACGTCAATGTGATGTTCAGGCCAGTCATCGTATGGACACGTATTAAATTGATTTAGTTGGCCGTCGCTCGAATCAAATAAATTCAAAGAGCCCGCAACATCTTGCAGTAATGATGATTCCGGTAATTCATTCGATAGCTGTCCCGTATCACATTGACTGTTCGAGATCAGCAATGGCAAGCTTTCGATTACATCGTTAGATATGTCGCATACTCTCAATCCTTCGTATTTGGAAAGTATGTCAAGAAGCCTCCTCTTGGAGTGTTGTGCAAATCGTTTGTCTTCGGTACAGCCGAGAATGTGTGATGCTAATACATCCAGAAAATCAATAGAACATATTTCATCACTTTTAAGTAATAAAAAGCGCATGATTTTGTTATCCAGATGCATCGTATTATCACATACATTTGGAATCGCGTTACGATCGTTGTAATTTCTCGGTTCCGTGGAGGTCGTCGACACGGGGTCTACTCTGCTTTCTTCGTGAATAGTATCGTTACTCCCACTCTCAATTATGGAACTGTATTGAGACAAAACGTTTCGTATCGACTGTAATACTTTTTGACGTAATGTATCTGAACTTATCAACTGCAGCTCTCTGAACAACTGAATCAAAAAATCAGGATGAGATTCGTTAACACCGATCAATGTTGTCACTTCAGAATACACATTTTCTCGGAGTAGATCGAATAGCTTCGACGTAGCTTTATCGTGGACTTCTCGGCTGGTAGACGCTAGGTTAGGGTTTGGCACTTCGGAGGTGCTAGCAATATTAATGTTACTAGTTTGAGAGTAGTCTAAGCTGAAATTTCTTCTGTTGGTTGAATTTTTTGCAGGCAGTTTCGATGAAGATTTCTTTTTGCTATTCGCTGTCGTATTTAGATTGTTCGAATGCGACTGGATTATCTCGGGTATCGGGTTCGAGATGTTCAAATTTCTAAAAGGGTTCGATGGGATTTCTCGGCGGTTAATATTGACGTTGGAAACATTAATCGTACCGCTATCGTCAACATTCCTCGAATGGGACGCGGTCCCCGCGTCTACATCTGAATTTTGATTAATATTTAAAACGTCCGGAGCAGACGAGAAGGAAAGTGACCTTTCGTATGAAACGTTGCGTCGCGCATGTCGGCTAGGAGGGTCCTCATAGTTGCCGTGCGAAGGCGAGTTCCTCTTGGCGGAGTCGGCGGAGGCGGCGGGGTCGGTCGGGTCGGCGGGCGGCGCCGCGCGGCGCAGCGAGTTGTGGGAGCGCGCCACCAGGGGCTGCGCCTGGTGCGGGTGCGGGTGCGGGTGCGAGTGCGAGTGCACGGGCGCGCCGCCCGAGTGCCCATCGCCATTTGACTTATTATTTGTTGATAGAAGATTTTGACGCGAGTAGCTGTAAACGATACAAGAAAATGAGTCTCATTGTTTATTTTTGACATATTTCAACGACCCATATCGGTTAGTATCGAAACAGAATTCATGGAATAAATATCATTAAACTTTATTATTCTACAATTTTATAATATTAGAAATTCAAAAGCGTTTGAAACTCTAGTAAGTAAGTAATAAAACTACGAAGGCAGTTTGATTACTCCATGACTGTAAGGATGATTAATTTTTTTTCATAATTTATCTTTGTTTCATAATTATGAACGCGAGTTAGCTGCTCACTAAATGAGTTATCCATATTTTGCACGATATGAAAAAGCTTTCTGCGAGATGGGCGCTGCGTCTACTGACAGTCGACCAAAACCGAAATCGAATAACAACTTCTGAGGAACGCTTAGCCATGTATCAGTCAGCAGTGGACATCTACCGGGGAATGTGCCACAAAGAAGGCAAAAACTGTTTGTTCCGTTGGTCATTTACTTCGATTTTTTTGAAGAACACTGGAATAATTGAATATTGCATTGTTAGACAGATTCAATGAAAATTTTGTGAAGAAACGACCGCGTTTAGAAAAGCTTATCTGCAATGGCGACATCAAAACTTGTTTGAATTATTAAGAATTACACGCCCTCCGTATTCACCAGATTTAGCCTCTTCCTTTTCCCAAACATGAAGGAATGGTTTCGCGGACAATTATTGTCTGAATCTGAGGCCTATTTTTTTAGGGTTTGAGAAAAAAATAATTGAGGGGTTACATACCTACAAGGTTAGTCAACCCCATGCCCGCAGGCCACAACTTTAAATGGCCCGCGCACGCATGTTAGAAATTTCGCGCCAAGTTTAGATTTTGATTAAGATACCAACACACAATTTTGTTTCTTTATTTGGCATAAGGCTCGTTGTTTTATTATATTATATTTCATAATATTGGATTTTTTATTGCACAAGTCTTACTTAAAAGTAACTAAAATAAGGTCAATGGCCGGCCAAAAATGTTTGAATCGTCCGTTTGGCCTGACTGTTAAAAAAGTTGAGCAGCCTTGGGTTAGAACATCGTTGGACTAATTGTATAGAGTTGAAATATTATGCATAAAAATAAAACAAAATTTACCGAAAGTGTTTCTTCTAGTCATGTATTTATCAAACCACCCTCGTACAACAATCGATTATACAAACTAGTAAACTCTGAGTTAAACACATAATCTCACCCTTACCAATTTTTTACTGGTTTAAGAAAATAATAGGATACGATTTGAATATAATATATAAATATGGTAAATATGGATTTTTAAACTGAACGGTTATTAATATCTGAAAAGAGAAAATTATAATGTTACAAATACATAAATAAATATAATTCCATAAGTATCTAAACTATCAGTGTTGATTAAATATGAATGTTTACCTGCGGAAGTTATCCCAATAGTTGTTCGCCCTGTTGCCGGGAGGCACCTGGTTGTTGAGCGTATGTGACGCTGTTTCAGCACGCCAGCGTTCTTCCAACTGTAAAAAAATAAACTTTATAACGCACAAGCTATGCCCCTTTGTTTCACCCGGAAAAATAATAAAAAAATAGCAAACAACAAGAAGGCATTGTACCCAGTGTTAATGTAACGTACGTGGTTAAGTTGGTCCCTCAGTTGGTGTATCTCCCGCTGCTGCATGACTAGTTGCTGCCAGCACCACGCGCCCCAAAAACCGCAGCCGCACCCACAACCGCCGACCATACCTATAAAATTAAAAAACGTGGCGTATTCAAGTTTTACCATCTATTTTCAAAACTACCTGTATGACAAGGTGATTCTCACCAAAAAGTCATGTCAGAATATCTAATGAGATAATGTTTCAAGCAAGTTCCTTTCTAAAGATCTGAAATCGCGAAATAAAAATCAGATGTTCAATTCTGAAAAATTTATGTTCTAACAAAATGGTTGGACCAACCGATTTTTTGCGATTTCTGAGTGGGTTTCCTAATAAAAGTTGTTAGGATTCATATGTACCTTCTTTCAACTGTTCGAATTAAAGACAATCGGTGCCACTCTGTGTACCATCCACTATGTTATAAAATAATATAATATAGAATCAACTAAGCATAAATCATACTTCATCGTGATTTTTGCGTTATCCCATCGCTAATATCTGGATGCATATGCAACCAAAGAACCATTGGTCAACGTCCGAATTGTCTGTTTCAAAAATGAAATCTATACAGAGTGTAAGGGACAGCCCTCCGCAAACGAATGGGGAATGCAGTATATCATACTAAGATGCCCGGTACATGAAATTATTTCAGGAACGTCATGGGGAGGACCGTCCCTTACACCCTTTATTTATAAAATACCAAAAATGTTTCTACCTACACTTTGTCCATTATAACACATTTTGACGTTTAAGAATGACAATAAAAAATAATCCTTATTGCTTAAGGATAAGGTTCAACTATATTATATTATTATACAATTAACCATAGACTTAACAGATAACAGATAACCTTATTGTGACGCAATATGGTTCATTGTTTTTTGACATTCTTAAGCGTCAAAAGGTATTTCTTATAATGGATAGGTAAATGAAATAGGTACATAATTATGTCCGTTATAGACTTTGAAACAACCGATGTGCCCCAAACCGGTTTCATTAGAAAGGCAATAATGAGAAGATGATTTTAGATAGTTTTTAATTTTTTTTTGGCACACGCCGCGTATTCACTACTTTAATATAAGTACTTACCGTATGGCATCATCATGTTGAACGGCACAGAAGGTGGATAGGACATCTGCGGTGTTCCCAGCAAGCGTTCCATTGTTTGAGAATGGCTATTTTGAGTGAACTGATTTGTGCGCATATCCTAGAACAGTTTATAATATAAATTAAATATAAATGATGTATTAACTTACATCATTTTATAAAATGTACTCGTAAGGTTCAAAATAGAAACACCGACTTTCATCTGACATCACTGAGTAGTATCACTCCGAAAATTTGGAACATTGCGCCGCAGTGCATTATCATGTCATAAACGCTCTAAACCATTGGTCGAAGAGATAAACTTACAATAAGGTTTTAAGGGAGCAACAAAGAACATACTTCTATGACATTCTTAAACATCACAGAGACTTTAATATAATAAACAAAATATAGTAAGAATAAAAAGAGGTTACAGTAGGATAGTTTTAGGGGCTCCGGACATGGATGTTTCGGTCGCTATCTGTGTCGAGTGGCGGGCAGGGAGCCCACCGAGGAGTGTCACCACTTGCACTGCCCGGCGGGAGTCGCGGACTCGGCGCGACACACGCGCGAGCCTTGCCCAGCTTGGGCGACGAGTCCTGGCAGGCGGTCGTTTCCTTCTGCGACGCAGTCTTGTCGCAGAAGGAAGCGGCGGAGCGGGAGCGGTAAGACAGCGTGGACTCGCTTCCTTTCCGCCGCCGACGACGTGGCGGGCGACGGATGCCGCCCTAACGGGGACCCGTGGGCGGTAGATCGGGGGATCTGCCGCCGACGTTAAGGGTCCCGTGCTGGAGGCGCCCAAGTATTCCTGGGCGCCTCGACGGAGGTGGGGTGGAGGTGGAGCGTGCCGTTGGCGGGGCAGGCGGTTAAGAACTTGCCTGATCCCGCAGCCGACGGCAGAGAAGGAATACGGTGGGGTTTAATTCAGTACGAGTCTGACATGGCCCGGGCGCTTCCCCCGAAGTCCTTCATCCATGAGGATTACCCTACCTTAAGAAAGGATAGTTTTATGGCGATGATAACTCAGTGGTAGTGACGTCGTGGGTTCAGATTCAACACAACAATTAGCTTCAATTTTCGGTGAAGGAAATCATCGGTAAGTAACCATAGCATTTGGTAGTCATGTATTGAAAATCTGTTTTCCAGCAGCTGCACTTGATAGCCAGTTTTTTTCGTCAAACCCATAAGTGTTATCTATGGATAGGTCTTCAAAAATGATATTGAGGTTTCTAACATAATTTTTTTCTAAACTGAATAGTTTGCGCGAGAGACACTTCCGAAGTGGTAAAATGTTGGTCCCTTGTAACTTCTAAAATAAGAGAATGATAAAACTAAAAAAAATATATGATGTACATTATCATGCAAACTTCCACCGAAAATTGGTTTGAACGAGATCTTTTTTTTTAATACGTCATAAATCGTAAACCGCAATTTACCTTTCATTCAATCAACTCAAATATATAAAAAAATGGCAAAAAGCAAGGTCTTACAGCACAAATAAAGGAAAAATTCTAAAAAATCATGTATTAGCATACCTGATTAGATTTAGTACTGTTCCAACACGGTGGCGGTGGTGGATGGGGGTAGGGCATGTTGCCGGCGTTGTCACCTAGATACCGTACAAAAATTGTAGTAATTTTTGTAAAAAATCCTAACTAATATTATAAATGCGAATATGAGTTTGTTTGTTTGTTACCTTTTCACGCCAAAACCGCTGAACCGATCGCGATGAAATTCGGTACGCAGATAGCCTATGGTACGGGGAAGGACATGCGGCCTTATTCACAGCTGCTCGGTTGCGGTCTCGAATGAACCGAACCGATCGGGTAGTGTACCGAATCGAAAATCATCTATATTGCAATTCAGAGTGCCATTCCGAATGAGGAAATCGGTCGATACAGGACCGCGTTTATGAAGGCTTCAACTAACATCCACATCCGCATCAAATTTAATCGACATGAATGAAATATAATTATATTTCATTAATTTCGTTTTTTTTTGTATTAAAATGATTATTATGATTTTTGTTAAATGTTTCTCCGCAGTAAATATACTAATACTAATATAATATTATAAAGCTGAAGAGTTTGTTTGTTTGTTTGAACGCGCTAATCTCAGGAATTACCGGATAGATTTGAAAATTTCTTTCAGTGTTGGATAGCCATTTATCGAGGAAGGCCATAGGCTTTTATCCCGGAAAAACACTAGATCCTCGGGAACGGGGGTGAAACCGCGGGGCGGAAGCAAATTTAATATATAATTTGGCAAGCTCACATCGTAAATATCGCTATTTATAAATGTCAGGATATGTTTGTTTGTTTTGGGTTAAAAATGGAATACAAACTGTCTTAAAATTACCACAAAGGTATGTTTAATATGGTTTCTTTCCATAACTTTTAAGTTTTCGACCTAGGTATAGTTTTATGGTTCAATAGTTTTCTAATCATATAAAAATGATTTCAGAAAAATACAGACGATAAATACCCATAAAATTGGGTGCAGTCTTCTATGATTGAGGCGTATTTCAGCGTTTTCAAGCCTTCGCCTGCTCTCTCGTGTCCTCAGAACGATTACATATTCCATGATTCCATTTTTTCCTATAAACCACAGAATTTATTGCTCTTTAGCGCAATTTTATTTAGTAACCGAGACGTTTTAGGTTTCGGTTATCTTACCGAATGACTCAGTTGAGAGCCCAATCGGAAACGTCAAAAAATATGACATTCGGTATGTCTGAATAGCAATTTCTTGGACCGATCGGCACATTTACCGAATAACGGCAAGCGAGTAACTCTGAATAAGGCCCATAGGCTACTTTTTTTCACGGGAACGCAGGGGACAGCTAGTAGGAATAATAAAACATGAAAAAATTCTTACTATTTTGTGATATCGGCGGGACCATGTTCACGTTAGAAGCTTCAGCTCTTGGCTCGTGTCGTATATTTTGATTGGCATTGTTAGACTGTGTTGCCTGAAATTTTAATTATCAGGAGACGCTGGTATCAAATTACTGGTAATTAAACTCCGTTATAAATGTTATGTTGGCAGTAAAAGTGCCGAGATCAACACCGAAATCATTTATGGCGTCAACCTTTGCACCTTTTTTATTAATAGAGTATTACTATCCGTCGTATGGCCTTCACATTCACATTGTCCCGAAAGTTACAGAATTATTTCAGTCCATTCAACTTGGTTTTCACTCAAAGGGAGGTTGTGAGGCAGCTGTACATGAGGCTCGGACTTTTCTGATAAATAACGGACGTGAAGTATTGCTTAAGGTTGGCATAAGAAATACATTTTTCCGTCCGTTGATGTGGGATGCCATGCCACATAATGTGTTATATACGGAAAATTCGAAAACAAAACATATATTGGGCCAAACTATATGTTTATGCCTATTGCGGTCGAAACCATGGGTCCATGGAGATTTGAAACTCGCCGATTCGCTCGTTCTTTATCGTCAAAACTCATCGAAGCTTCGGGAGACCGGCGGGCAAGAAGCTTCGGGAGACCGGCGGGCAAGAAGCTTTGTCCGCTAGTCCGTTCAATAAGTTATGGGCAGTTGTTGCAGTTTACATAAACTGTTTTATTTTATATTAATGGGATGATATAAGATTGAAAGATAGGTTAGTTGATAAAGAAACGCATACATTAATATCTTCAGGTAGTCGTTCTTGCACCTGTCTTCTTCGAGCCCTGTTCCTCTGGTTCGATTTATTTCTAGATGCACTGTAAAAGGAAGAAATTGCTTATTTTAATCAAAACTTTACTTTATTTCAGGTGGTTGTTTTAATTAATTGAATTGTTAAGCTAATTTACCTATCACTGTCGCTGGCGTAAGTACTTCCAATATGTGACGGTATCGCAGGAATAGATCTCGTACCTGAAACGCTATCATCGCCGCCCTAGAGAGTTCATAAGATTATTTGTTATATTTTGGTAAAGTTCAAATTAATTGAATTGAATTCGTAAAGAAAATTTTATTTACCCTAAAATTTTCAGTTTCTCTCGAGTTCTGCGAGTCTAGAAGTATTTGCTCGGATCGAGAATCGGGCTCTTCTTGCTCGCTGTAAAAAAGTTTACCATTAGTATATTTACAGCTTGATCTTGTCCCATACATACAAGTAGAAAAAAGTAGGTGCATATTATGTTTTAAAGAATCTCAATTGGCAATTACCTATTGTATGATTGGTTGACAACTGACGTTGTTCGCGAATGTGGCTTTATTTTCTGAACTTCAGCCGTTGAGCTAATCACCTTCTGTAATAAAATACATATAATTTTTTGTTATTTCTCTACAATATTGAACCTGATAACTTGACCTATATCGCACATCACTTTCCTCTATAATTTTTTTAATGAATCTTATCCAATAAATAAAAGCATGTTCAGAAACTAAAGATTAAGTTGAAAATTTTGTCCCACAGTCAGACTTGACATAAGCTTTAAAGATCCATACCAACATTGATTTGTACAAAAAAGGATTTGAGGGTTTTGTCTTCCTGTGATGTTTATTATTACGAGGAACACGAAATATTTTATAATCCGCTTAAAGCAGTTAAAATATTACACAATAAAAATTGATTTTTTTTTAACCCGCCGAAATACCAAAAAAATCCGAAATACTCCGAAATTTTTCCGAAATGGCGGCCATTCGAACGCGCATGCGCGTCGCGCCTTCAGATTTTAATTTTTATCTCTATAACGGCACATCCATTTCAAAAAACAAAGATACCATTAGAATCTTAGATAAATTTCCTATTGAAAGCTTATTATCACTTGTCACAAAATAATAAGAACGGACATTTTATTTTGAAAATGCGTAATTAGCATAGAAGGTGACCAACACATGTATTTCGAATATTTATTGCTAAATATGTTGTTATTTCGAGCAAAATCATATTTCGTCAAGTAAATGAATAAAGAATGATTCAAAACGTATTCTTGGTTTTATGTTATTCCTTACTAAAATACTGAGAAATTTGTCTCTCAAAATAAGGGTGAAAGTGGGACGCGCGTCCCACTTGAGAACCAACGGAACATCTCTTGACATAATAATAGATTAAGTATAAAACCTTTATGTTATTAGACAGATTGAACATTATTATCTACATTTTATATACAAAAAAAACATGTGTTTGTTTCATTTTCAACTAGAAAAATACAAAATTGTACGACTCGGTGACGAAAATTTACGAAAATTAGCTACCCAAATAAAGGTCTCATTACATCGAATTTTATACCTACTTTGTAAGCTTCTAGAAATTCTCAATAATGTGACTTATTTGCCATAATTATAATCTTTCATATAAATATAACAAGAAAAAGGACTTTTGTTTCCGTATTCGCGCCATTTTTCATAACCGTTATAAACTAGGACGCGTAAATTTTGAAATTCGAATACAGAGAAATGTATGTAACTCTACAAAGATTTTTCTTAGAATACCGACATTTTAACATTTCTAATCTAAAAATATCGACGGTCGTCGTATAATATTTATATAAAACTAGGAGGCCCGACAGACGTTGTCCTGTCCAAACTCGATTACGACGCCATCTACCGGGTCCAATTGTATTTTCAAACCTTTCAGGGACCAATATATACACACAAAATTTAATCCAAATCGGTCCAGCCGTTTAGGAGGATTTAGGTGACAAACACACGTACAGAAGAATTTTATATATTAAGACTAGCTGTCCCCCGCGCTTTCACCTGCGTTCCCAAGTAAAAAAGTAGCCTATAACCTTATTTTTAGTTGTGTTAGCTGCACGCACTGTCTAAACCCATCTTTCACTTTACTAAACTCATGTTTCGCCTTAAGCTTTGTTTGTATACTGTACCTCTTTATTGAGCAACGCTTCCAGCTCACGTTGTTTTTCCGCAAGTAAGGCGCGGAGTTGCATCTGTCGCCTCTCCACGGGCCCGGGGCCGCTACTTGGACCTGGTCGTACTTCTTCGTTCACTTTCTTCTGCTTGCGAGCCCCTTCTACAACAGAGGGTTTTATGTAATCATCGAAGTACTCGAGAAATTCAAATTGTTACAAAGGAGAAATATACTCCACTAGCTTTCCGCCGCTTTGGTCCCGTAAAGTGTATGCGTTCACTTAGTCGACGCTGGGATGTTAATAACTTCAAGAATATTCATGAATTGTATTACACGGGTCTAGATCCGCCTTTAGTGTTAACGAGACAGATTTCTTTTGTTAGTATTATAGGGATATAACATTTCTGTATTATATCTCCAGAAAGAAGTCCTTATATTGGCAACATAAACAATGGAAACCTACACCTTTAAAATATTGGCTTACCTTTGTTTGATATCATATCCTTTAGGCGCGCCCGTTCTCCTATTATCTTTTCAGTTTCCATGCGCAGTTCTTGCGCCAGCTCTTGCAGTGAAGCTATGTTGGCTTCATGGCCTGTGAGACAAAAACATATACATATTTCCATTTTTATTCAGAGATTTTGATGTGAAACATCTATTGGCGCGCCTTGGGGGTAAGACCGACTCGTATGCCGTGACAACAACAACAATTATCTTCTCTATATAAAAATAAGTCGGGTTTTCCTTCCTGACGCTATAACTCCAGAACGCACGAACCGATTTCCACGGTTTTGCATTCGTTGGAAAGGTCTCGGGCTCCGTGAGGTTTATAGCAAAGAAAATTCAGGAAAAATTTCAACAGAAAAGCGGGAAAATCTTTTTTCACATACAGCGCCATCTCTGATACATAGCATGTACTACAAACCAATATTTTAAGTAGATGGCGCCGGTGCGTAATTCGGGACGAGAAGTGCATCCGTTGACGCCGATAACGCGACACAGCTCTGCTCAGATTAAAGAACTACCTAGATAGATGATATTTAACCGAAACTTGCGAACACGTTCCTTCTCCTTTTTACAAAAGCAAAGTGTCATCAGATCGAAAGAGACAGGTATAGTGTCTGTAGTGGGTCGAAAACTATCGAATGTCGCCAGTTTGACTATACAATTCTTCCTATTGATATATCACTTCTTAGTGATGTAGTGTGATGTGTATTTTTTTGCCGATTATCGATAAAAATTCGTCAAGTGAGTCAAGCCATCATAATAAACACCAAAAAAATTGTATTTCATATTGAAATACCTTAAGTTCTGTAATTTAATTATAATAGGATTGGTAATAAATTGCTTTTCATGTGTTTTTGACCGTCTTTATGTTAACTTTATTTTTTCTGTCTTGTGAAGTCTCTTGTGTTTGTGTGTAATAAACTAAAAAAATATTGTTACAGGCAGGTTATTTATCATTACTTATATTGTAAAGCTGAAGAGTTTGTTTGTTTGTTTGTTGGTTTGAACGCGCTAATCTCAGGAACTACTGGTTCGATTCGAAAAATCCTTTCAGTATTGGATAGCCCATTTATAAAATGCGTTCTATGGAAGTAAAAAATAACATTTTGCAAATGTTTAAATGTTACATTAAATTATGTATTAATAATTGGTAATAATAACCACCAAAAACATTTCCATATGGCTCGCAATGTCAATAAGTTATCAGATCTCATTTAGAGCCAAGCTTCTAACTTTACAAGCCTTAACTTCACAAACTCTACACCTTAGTCAAAATATGTGGCTTGGCCGTTTCGCTACCGTCCGTCACTCACACACACATAGGCGTAAGGTGAAAAAATTATAGATGCAAAATAAATCAGATATGACTATTATTTATAATATGATCTGAGCCATCCATAGTAAAAACAATGGAACTAGGGAAATTCAATCAATGGGTTTCTTGACGGAATAGATGTACAATTGGACCAGATAGGTGGCGCTGCAAACGGGTAGAATGTCTGCCGGGCAACTAGTTTCTAACAATCACTAAGCAAATAGTAAGTTTTACAATACCTTACATTGTTGAGTATTTTTTATAAGAAACCGGGTCTGCAGTTTCCTTTTTGTATACATGTAAGTAATTAAATAATGAAATTAACTAAATAAAACAACCTATATATTATTAGTCGTTATAAGTAATATATTTATCTAAAGAAAGAAAAGAAAGAAAGAAACATTTATTTACAGGAAAATTACAATCTACAATAAGTATTTACAATCAATGTATAAAATACAAACTATGATATATAGAAAACATCCTCAAAGCCCTCGCTGCTGTCGATAGGATATATATTCTTTTGGCAAGGAACCACCCTGTAACTTAAACAAATATCGTGACATAATTTCGTTTTTTGTATCGACGGTATTTTTCAGAATTGCCAAGTGTTCATCTTCTATCTTTTGATGAAGTGCTTGGATAATTGTCTCCGAATCTGTATTTTTCTTCACAAGTCTTTGACACTTTCGCTGTGTATTTTTCAATTTTCTGCCACGTCTTATGGCAATCATTTTATAATGCTGCGCTAGCTTTGTTGCTTGTTTAAGCTCAGTATCGATTTCTTTAATGGCCAGATTGGTATTTTCCGTTTGTGTTTTGCGACTCATTTTCGGAAGGGTGCCATGAAACTAAAAAGAAAAGAAAAAAGTTTGTAAATATTAACAAGAAAAATTTAAACATTACCGAAATATTTTTTTATGCGATGTTCCAAATCAATAGGGATCTTATGGTTATGTATATTTCTTCTTGCAGCCGCCTGTATTGCCTGTACGTCGTATGCTGCAGCTCATTTTGACAACAAGGTTGTAATAGACAGCCGCGATGAGGTCCCTTATGATTATACATAGGTATACTTCATAATCATAAATAATACATAGACCACCATAACATAAATATTTTCGTACACCGTAACCATAATAATTTACAAGAAAAAATTACCTTCCCGGAGTCGGGTAAAAAGATAAAAAAATATTCTTGTATAACTTTTATTTATAAAACATTTTTTTTTTTATAATATCTTAATCTAATCTAAAATCAATAAGTCATAATCTTTAAAGATGTACTTACTGGTTGGCAAGATGCTGGTAGTTTTGGAAATATTGTTGGCACTGCGTGCGAATGTAATACTCTACGTTCATAGCCTTCACGAAAACAAGATTTTTCAAAGTGTTCAGAACATATCCGCGTATACTGTCTCCAAGTGTTGTCTTTTCTCACATTTTTTATCCATTTATTTTTTAATTCAATATCAGCAGGAAACCTGTAAATAAAAAATACATATTATAATAAATTTAAAAGTAAAAGTTCACTGACAAATAATGCAATATTGATTTCTAGGTTTGATTGTGGGATTTTTCGTAAATTCCCTCTTTTGGCATGCCATATTATTTGAGACCAAAGCAGAGTCCAATATCCAGGTTCGGCATGGCCCAATACGGAAAATTTGTTAAATCACATCGATTTTTAAAATCAGACCAATAACAAAGTTATTATTTAATTATATGTATATAAGCGCTCTAGAATATGTATTTGATTATACTTTTACTTTATCGATATAACATCTAAGAATGCACATCCCTATGAAGTACATAATATGTCAAAACGTATCAATAAATTTTTATTTTTATCTTTATTTCTGAATTGGAAACTGACACATATTGTAGAAGCAGTTGAATCTTTCTATTTATATATGGAGAACTAATTTAATTGATACTTCCAGCTTAAAATGCTTTTTATAATTAGTTATGATTGGGTTGACTTACCGATGAAACGAGACTTTTGCATTATTTTCTTTCAAAACAGCAACTCTGCTAGAACAACCGGGCACAGTACACGCCATTGTTCATGAACTAAACGAAAACCGCACTCAAACACAATAATATTCACACTATGAAATTATTTTTGGCGAAATCCGAACACGAATGTGTTAACCAGCTGTGTAACAATCAAAATGGCGATTCTTGGCTGGTGGCGCGCGGTGTTTCAAGACGGTCGGAAAGGCTATCGCTCTCTCTTTTTGTCACATGAGATGTTTCCATTGAAAGTGTTGAATACAAGATAGGCTACTATATTCAACTTAATCTGATCTATCTAGGTAGTTTTTTAATCTGAGCAGCTCTGCTACCCGTGCGAAGCCGGGGCGGGCCGCTAGTTATTTATATTACGTGACGTTTTGTTCTCCCCACACGAAACGTCCAGTATACAATTTTGCGATACAATATGTAGTAATAGAGTATTTGACTGACATTCAAATCAGCAACTTTTTATGAAATGTCAAAACGATAGGTTTATATGGAGTTTTGTATGAAATACAAGCATGCAATGTTTTACTTGGCACCGACTTCAAAATGATGTAGAAAGGAAATATTTATTTTATTTTTTTCAGTATTTAAAGTCGGTTTTTTTTTATTTATAAATTATTTTTATTTAACACTTTTAAGATACGAATGTAGAGCTAGTAAGGCAGCTTTTCGAATGCGGAAACGACGGCTAGATGAATCGGAATAAAACAGAACCGTACAGAAACAGAAATATTGTAAAAATATGAATGAAAGTCCGTAAGAGTTGGGCCGTCACGGTGCACAAGTTACAAGGCGTAGTGCCTTGATGAAGCTGTTATAGATCTTGGAAATAAAAATACCCTAAAGGCCTAAACCCTAAATGTGTATGTATTTAGCTGTCAGTCGTATAAAAACCTTTGAAGGAATAGCACTGTCTAATTTAAAATCAAATAAATTATTGAGTAGCCCACATACTCTTTCGTCAAAGAGCATTGCCTGAAATGATACTCTTTATAATGTTCAACTTTATGCCATGAGATAATATCCATTGGTACTGAATTTACACGTTCGAGCTGTTTGTCATTAAGGAGTTCCGTTGTATGCATTCCTAGTCTAAGTCAGTCCAGTCCAACACGTCCTTGATCATAGTTAGGTACCTCCTCGTAATGGAATTGTCATAAACCTAACTATACTTCAATCACTACACAATTCCTATATGGTATATCTTCGGAGTCCACTGTCCAATACCAATGAAATTTAAATGGAACCATTTTGACGGTATTCTAAATCCAATGCAAAAGAATTGATTAAAATCGGTTCGTAAACAAAGAAGTTATCCCCAGAAATAGGTAGGATCATTGAGAAGTTCCGGTGGTCGTTTATGGTCTTCTTCATCCGTTTCACATCTCCAAATGATTCTTTCTGAATGCAAATGCTTGATTTGTTACCGAAAATACCAAGATCACTATGTATATGCCTATAATATTTGAGGAGTTCCCTCAATTCCTCAGGATTCCATCGTCAGAACTGAATTTCGATAAAAATGGGACCAATCTGGAGTATATATATATATGGAGGGTATATATATACCCTTTCAAATAAAAAAAAATTCAAATCGGTTCATAAATGACGGAGTAATGAGAGAACATCCATTAAAAAAAAATATATACAACCGAATTGAGAACCTCCTCCTTTTTTTAAAAAGAAAAGTAGTTCATCAGTTATCTGGCTTCCATAGCACAAGCTCGGCTTAGTTTGGCGTCAGATGGCCGTGTGTGAGGAATTATGTCCCAGAATATTTATTTATTATATATTTAATGTGATACAGTCTAAAAGTCAAGACTGACTGTATATAGAATAAAGAAAATATTAGAATTAGGAGTTTAGAAGGGAATCCTAAGATGGAACTATACGTTATGATAAAAAAATGCTCTCTTTGGAATATGACCCAAATGCCTGACCATATTGCAAAATATAATACAGAAATGACTAAAAATCTCACTTTGTTGTTGTTGCATCGGTTGTTGCTGCAACTGTTGTTGTGGTTGTTGTTGCTGCAACTGTTGTTGTGGATGGTGTTGCTGCATCTGATGTTGCGGATGGTGTTGCTGCAACTGTTGTTGCGGATGGTGTTGCTGCAACTGTTGTTGCTGTGAATGTTGCTCGTTGGTGAATTTTGCACGTTGCGGCAACGTGTTGCGCACTCGACACATGCTGCCTTCATTCGACCATCCGCCCAGGCTGCCGCCCCCTTCGGACTTACTAATGATATAAATAGAATCGGTTAATATATACAGCCCTCAGCAGATGATTTATGCATTCATGTGTATCAAAAAATCTTCATAAGGGTAAGCTGAAAATGTATATAATGAAGTTAAAAGGAAAACTATCACAGCTAAGTAGGCTTTACAAGTTAACGAGTAATAGTCGACCAACTTATAAATGTAAAAATTTCGTCCAATTTCCATTGAAAATTATTAGGGTTTTAAAACACATGAAACAACAAAAAGCCCTCTTCTTAGTCCACATTATAGTGATGCGCAACTACGGAACTCAACATTGCGCGTGGCAGGACACGCACTTGGCCGGTTTTATAATCTACAGTTAAGAAAGTTAAAATGCTTAACAATTAAACTGAAATTAAGTCTAAATTTAATATTTGTAGAATATCTAGTAAAACACAATATAGAGTTGTTATTAGTAACAAGATTCATTAAACTTAATAATTATTTCTTACTTGTCATGCATGTTTGGATGACTTGAAATTTCTCGAAATGAGTCCTCTAGTCCACCAGACATTTGATCAGCTTCGTAATTTTCTACTGACCGCATCAGATCTGAATTAAAAATAATACAATCATCGTCAGATTAAAGTTCATAAGATTCAAAATATCGTTTATAATTTGCCTACCTTTGGTTTTCTGTAGTGCTCTCTTTATGGCTTTTATTTCCATGAGTTTGAATGGATCTTCATTCTTTATATTCCCCCCAGGTTTGTTGCCTGAATAATATGTATGTATTTGTTAGTCAAATCACAATATCTATACAGGGTGATTTTTAAAAGTAAAACCAAAAAAATAGGCAAAGACAAAATATTTTGTTACCATTTTCGCTTCTGCTCGTAAATCGTTTAATTTTTTGTTATTGTTTAGTAGCTATTGACTAGTATTAGTGTTATCGATAAAATAAAAAACAATAAGCCACCGCGAAGAGCTGGCCACTCTAGTTTTGTTAAAATACTGAAATATTTCTGTACTAACATTTTCGTGAGGGTTCGTCATCTCCACTATCTTCACCAGAACTGGAGTAAGTATTGTGAGTGGCCCCCAGGCTGGTCGCTAGCTGCAACTTTTGAAACTCTGATACCTAGAAAATATATTAACACCATGTTAACAATCAAGTTTAAAGATGTTCGCATCATTAATAATAATAATGACATCCTGATATCCGTTACGTCCTGTGGCGTAAATAAATATGTAGGGAATATTACCAACCACGCCAATCAGCTAGCCAAATAGCTTTGCATTGCACCATTACATATATTCCACTATATCCGAAATATAGATGAACCTTACGTCGTGTCGTCCTGCACTTGCGGTCTATTTTACAATTACAAGTATTTCTAACAAAACAGTTGTCAAAAGATTTGAGGCCATAATGAAACGAAAAGCCAGACATAACAAATATAGAATTAAAATGTTAAATTTTATATACCAGACTCTCCATGTGTTGTTTTTTCATTTGCAACTCTCTCAGTTTGTGTTGCAGCATGCGTCCGCGCTCGTTGAGGAGCACTTCGTCATCTTCGCCTTCACTTCCATGCGCGCCCCCCGCTGCTTCCTGGTTTGTCATTTATACGATTTGATTTCAATTCAGTTAAAAAAGTTATTTATAATAACTATAAGCCCACACGAGGTACCTAAGCAAAATAAAACCAGTTTTCAACTACGACGTAACAGATTGCATCGCACTTCAATGTCGGTCCTCACACGGCGCAACTTATCGAAAACGACTGGTTTCAACGGCGACGCAACCAGTCGTAGTACCTGCGTTCATCTACGCTTATAATCCATAAGTACGGAAAGATTTAACAGAAAAGGCTTGGAATCATGTACGGAAAATATTTTTTTTTGTAAAATAACATTTAAGTAATCAAATTCAAGGAGTCAGGAGAGATATGTTCGTGTGCCCGGTGAACGGTGCCGCGAGATATGACTCAAATCGTTACAACTTGAGTCGCACCGTACGAGAACTTTAGTTGCATCGCAGTTTAGGTTGCGTTGGCATCACCTCGAGTGAGAAGGGCCTAAGAGAGCGACGTGCTTGAATAGTAAGTCGAAAATAATTATGCGCACGCCTCTTATGCTGTTCGCTTACGATCAAGCAGCATAATGAAATGAGATACATGGAAAATATATACATTGTAACAGTTACATGGTGAGATATATAGAAACATTGTAACAGTTACTATTATATATCATTTTTATTTTCTTCCTGGTGTACAATAAAGAGTTATCTATCTATCTCTCTATAACCAAGGAATCTTGTTCGTGTTATGTTTTCAAGAACAAAACTATCAAACAGATTTTTATGATAAAAGGTGGCTTCATCATCATCATCTCAGCCGCAAGACGCCTACTGCTGGACACAGGCCTCCCTTAAGGATTTCCAATAGGACCGGTCTTGGGCGGTAATAGTTGGCATGGCACCCAGAGATCGAAAACATATTTATACCAAATGAATGAATTACTAATCATACGTCGCATCGATTGCTGATAACCCGTAACAAAGACGGACGAACAATTTATAGATTTTATTATATTTTTTTAACGAACTTAAAATGTTATTATACATTAAATATTATTGACCTCGCCATTAGCAATATTAGCTTCTCGGTGTGAGAACCTGTCTTCTTGGCTATGAGTGGAGTGTGTGGAGTGTGCGGAGTGCTCGTGCTCCATGCTAGTCGGCATATTCTGCTGAACGTGCATCACCTCCGACGAGTGCGGTAGGGTTGTCGCAACACCTATTTGATTTGCGGCATACATGCGGTTTGGATGTTGGTAGTTTCCAAACGACTGATTCTATGAAAATGCAAATAATATCAAGACAGTTGTAGCCAATCTCAGATTTGCTAACTACAATAAAAATTATTTGGATGAAAATATATTAAGTAAATTACCTGCATAGCAGCCAAATTGTCATGAGATGATGTTGGTTGGATTTCTTGAGATTGCCTCTCCCTATTGATTTCATCTAATTGCTGCTTAGCTTCTTCCTATTAAGTAAAATATAAAAATATTTTTACTATCTATAAATATATCTGGACATTAGAAAATTATAACAAGTATTTTTTATTTTTAACAATTATATAATGTTTAAGTACCTGATATTTAAGAAGTCGTTTTTGTTGTTGTTTTAATGCTGCTAAGCGCATCTGTGACATTTCCATCTTATTCTTGATTTCATTTTGCCACAGTTCATTGTCACTGTAAGCTGATCCATTGCTTTGTGCAGATACTGGTCGTGACGCGACTTCCTGCTAAGATTATTTGTGTATTACAAAATTATTCAAGTTGTTTCAAAGACAAAAAAAATAAAACACGACAAAGAAACACAAATGAATGTAATTGGTCAAACTTGAAAAAAACACTTTGTACAATAATGTAGGTTATAAAGGGGCTAAAAACATTGTCACAAGTGTACTTGCTAGCAACTGTAAGTAAAAAATACAATATAAGTAACGTAGATTATTGACATGGTGGCAATATACGTGGGGCACTCAGAAAGTTTTGAGAAACTTAAAAAAAAAGTTGTATGAGTTAAGTTTTTTTTTATTTAACCTTTTCAAATAACTCTTCACCAGTATCTATACAAAGTTTCATGCGTCTAAACCAATTTTCGAAACACTTTTTCCAATCCGCCACGAGACACCTTTTCTATGGCCTTCTCGAAGGCTGTTAGCGCATGCGGCACCCAGCGTGAAACTATCCTCCTCACGCGAAGATGCTCATGTAGAATTTCGTGAACGCTTCCCGATCCAATTTGCAGTATGTGCTGAAGCTCTTCATACGTAATTCGCACGTTTCCTTCCGTAACAGATGTCAAAGGGCGACCACTTCGTTTTTCATCCCTCAAAGTTAGTCGACCGTGATGAAATTCGTTATACCAGTGTTATACGGTTGCTTTAGAAGGGCCTTCATCAATAAATGACATTTGAAGTCTATCCTACGATTCTTCCGGTTTAAGACGACATTTCAAATCATAAAAAATCATCGCGCGAAAGTGTTCCTGACGCAGATCTATTTTTCAATGAGACACGATAGTTCAAATTAGCTCTTAAAAAAAACCGGCCAAGTGCTAGTCGGACTCGCGCACCGAGGGTTCCGTACAAACTTCGTCCATCGTTCGTCCATCAAGGGAAATGCACAATTTTATTTATTTACCTTATTTGATGTTGGTGCCAATTAAGCTAGACCTCTAAATTGTATGAGCGCCCATACAACTCAGAGGTCTTTATTAATTGGCGTAACTATGTATGTATGGGAACACCCTTTAATTTTCAACTTTTTTATTTTTTAGAATTTTTCCTTTATTTGTGCTGTAAGACCTTGCTTTTCAAATTTTTTTTTTATATTTGAGATGATTGAATGAAAGGTAAATTGCGGTTTACGATTTATGACGTATTAAAAAAAACTACTTACTAGATCTCGTTCAAACCAATTTTCGGTGGAAGTTTGCATGGTAATGTACATCATATATTTTTTTTAGTTTTATCATTCTCTTATTTTAGAAGTTACAGGTTTGACACACATTTTACCACTTTGGAAGTTCAGTTCAGTTTAGAAAAAAATGATATTAGAAACCTCAATACCATTTTTGAAGACCCATCCATAGATACCCCACACTTATGGATTTGATGAAAAAAAAAAAAATTGAGTTTCAGTTCTAAGTATGAGGAACCCCTAAAATTTATTGTTTTTTTACTATTTTTGTGTGAAAATCTTAATGCGGTTCACAGAATACATCTAATTACCAAGTTTCAACAGTATAGTTCTTATAGTTTCGGAAAAAAGTGGCTGTGACATACGGATGGACAGACAGACAGACAGACAGATATGACGAATCTATAAGGGTTGCGTTTTTTGCCATTTGGCTACAGAACCCTAAAAAAGTGGAGGGATGTTTTGTAATTGGAATGTTTGTATTTTTACTTATAAATAATCGTGTTTTCTAAATAAATTATAACTGGCCAGTGTCACATACATAAAAACTTTATTTCTCAAAACTTTCTGAGTGCCCTGGTAGCATGGTTTGTTGATCTAAGCTTGAATTTAAATTGTTAAAGCAAGCACTCCAGGCACTATTGCCAGATTTTAAAAATTGATTGATGGAATAAATAGAGAGGCATTAGAGTTGGTTAAATTTGGTTTTGAACTTTGCATCCATTTCATGCTAGTTTTTATCAGATTACAACATAGGGGCACACTGTTGCACACATCAACATACAGAAACCTGATCGTCATGAACAGAGTCTTTCTTTTTATTTTTCATTTCTTCAATACGAGCTACTTTTTCCACACAAGACAGAATATTCTTTCGTAGTACATCATTTAAATGTTGATCATCTTTCTTTATTTCTGGTTTATTGTGAGATGCGTCATTGCTTACATCATTGATATTTTCTTCAATTATTACTAAATTTTCTGAAGATAATTGGTGTTCAGTTTCAACACTTGTATTGTTTGTTTCTTGAAGATATTGTGAGGCATCATCAAGTCTGATATTATGCATACTTTTGTTCAATTGTTCATTTTCGATATTTGTAACTTTTTTCAAATTATTGTTTATCATACTATCTGTATTATTTTTAACATTGCATAGAATATCAGTTTCCTCATTGTTTACCTCTACTAATGCAGCATTTGCTTGTACGAGAACAGGCTGTAATTCAGATTCCTCAGCTGGAACTTCAATATTTTCAGGTCTGTTTTCAATCAGAATGCTCTCTAATTTATTTTCGCTCTCCTTCAAAGTCATAACCATCTCTACTAACTCATCATATTCTTCTTTTGTATGCTCAATAAAAGCCTAAATTTAAAACGAAACCTATGATAATAAATAATTGACAACAAAAAAATCTAGTTCTTAAAATAATATTTAACTAACACACCTCATCTTCAGAATTGCGCATGGTGTCAACGAGAGATGAAGTGACTCTTATATACTCCCGTATTTGACTGAGTCTGCGCTCAACTGCAGCTGCATCAGGGCAGGCGGCAACTATCGCCTCACCCAGAGCACGCGCTGATTCTCTGTGAGCCTGAATATACGATGGAAGTTTGATTATTTCATAACTTTAAGGGTTGAATTAAAATTATTTCATAAATTATTTTTGTTTGAAATAAAAATTCTCATTCTCAATTCTCGTTTTTTCAAAATAAACATTTTAGAAACAAAAAAGTTAAATGACTTCTAAGTATACTTTCTTAAAAAATGGAGAAACCCAAGTTTCTAGTGTTAAAGAAATCGAAAAAATATTACGGGTATTTTGCGCCGTCTCATGGAATAGTACATAAGGGGTTCACTAAAATTCGTTGTGGACGTACTACGATCAATGACGCCAGGAAGACCTATTGAGTTCACCACTGGGGGTATGGTTAAATGATAGTAGTAGTGGAAAGTAATGGGTAAAATAAATTCCACGATATTGTTTTTGGAGACCGGGATACGCGAGACAGCCGATGCTGTGCACATCTGACCAAACAAGTTTTCCATATTTTGGACGATATTCCGGGCATGAAATAGCTTTCTACAAGTTGGGTGCCACATATACTGGCTGTCGACCAAAAACAAAATCGCATAACAACGTCTAAAAATGCTTAGACATGTATAAACGTAATTTTCTTCAAACAAGCAGCCTTCCTTTTTAAAAAAGGCTAAAAAGGAAGTTCGAGCAATATTGCTAATGCAATTCATTTTTCCGAATTTACGGCAGATTAATCAATACCAAATCTTTTAATGAATTAAACTGTATATATTATGTCTATTTGTAGTGACTATTTTACATGAAAAATATTGAAATAAGTAGGATCTGCCGAGAATTCGAAAAATGAATTGCATTAGCAATATTGCTTGAGCGGCCTTTTTAGAGGGCCAGGTGGTAGCTGAAACTAAGCCTATTTTTCTGGATATGATTTTTTTTTTTTTACTGAATTGAACATGTTGGAACATCGTTGGACCAAATGTATAGTGGTGAAAGAAGATTATACAGGTGTTTTTTTAGTCACTGGACATACTTGCAGGGGTTGAACTACTCGTCAATATGAACAATTTTTATTATTTAACTATTATTATCAACCCACAACCTTCATCACATTGAACATCACTACCACAGAGCTATCAGCGCATTAAAAAAAGTAAACTTATTAATACATACATGATTATTCTCATTGAGATTGCTAAAACTGCCTTGTCCTTGGTCATACATATTGTTCATCAAATTAACAGTTTTAGTTCCTGTTCGTGAGTTAGAAATTGATGGGGTAGTATTATTATTGCTTGAATGACTATGTCCGTCAAAATTGTTTTTAGTAGGATTTAAATTCCTTGTTAAATTGTTTCTGTTCTGACTTGTTGCCTAAAATAGTGGAAATTTTAGAGAAATATATATCTTTTGAAAAGTAGTATAATAAACTATAGTAAAAATTATATCATACTTACATTAAATGGTTGTGATACATTCCCAGTAACAGCATTAGGTGTAGTGGGATTCACGATCATGACTGCTGCAGCTACATGGTTTGAGTGTGGGGTTAGTCCTATAATAATACAATTGGTTACATTAAGAATGTCTCCAACTAGTTGCATAACAATCATCAAGAATCAGACAAACTACCATTCTGCATTTGATGAGCATATGGATGCAAAGTATGGCCTGAGACTGTGGAACTAGTACCATCATCATGCTGTTCAGCAGTTAGGTTTTCACGGTTTTGTACATTCAATGGTAAAGCTCGAGGCTGAGGCCTTACTGGCACAAATCTTCCAAATCCACCCTCAAATGACACGGAGTTGTCTAAAATTAAAGATAAAGTGAGTTTAGTAAAATATAGGTATATTAGAGAAATTATAGCTCATTAATTAGCCACTTACCTAAATCAGTTAATTCATGATCAGATGTATTATTTGTTGGTTTCCTAGTTTGGTTATAATTGGTTCTTGTATTGTATTCCGAAACAGGTACCCAATCTAGGGATGTCTACAAATTTCACACTGTATTGTTAATTAACTTTAAATCAAAGTAACAAATAGTCACAGTATTTTAATAAGCAAAGAATCAATTTGAGATAAGAGATACTCTGTATAAGATTGTGGTTATTTTGGACACACCTTTTTAGGACTAATTTTAGAAACACAACCTCCCATAGGTTAGCAGAGAATATATGACTAGAATCTAATCAAGAGACTACTGTTTATGGTTTACAACTAAATATGATCAATAAATATACATAGATTTGAATCTCATCAGTGCTTTCTATGTCACCTAAGTATAACTATGGTTGGCAGATGTTCAAATTAGATGGGTCTCACAAGCTTCCAAAAATAAATCAGTGGCAACATGTGTTCAGAACAAACTTCACACAGAAACTGAGCTGATCTGATAAGTGTAAATAAGCATTTTATAAATTTAAATAAATTTATAAAAGCTACAGATTACATTAGTGCTAAAAATAATTTTATTTCATATAAATAGAATTTAACAAAAGGTAGGTAAGCTTTTTATGTAACATACCTAAGAGAATTACCTGATGAATTAAAAACTATTTTTTTTGGCATTATTGGATGTTGGGATCATATATAAATTTGAAGTCTAAGAAGAAAGATTGTTTTATTCTTTAGCTGAAATCGAGTTGTGTTTGATTGCTTTTTGGTCAAAGTAGTCTTAGGTCAGTTTTATTAGTAAAATGAGAAATTAAATAAAATACATATATTTTATAGTACCTACCGTAACTAGATTGGTCGTCATGTCCCTGCGAGTCGGTGTAACAGCCTCTTGGGGCACATTACAGTTGTTTCGGGCTTTTGTCTTGGGGATGGTACCCGTGTGACTGGGATGCCGTCCGTTGTTACCAGGAGCCATAACATTCGCTTTTTACGTTTTACAATGAAAACTCTTCATACCAACTAATGTATGGATTGAGATTACACGATGCTAAGGATATGGTATTAGAAAACCTATTAGAGCAAGAACATCGATACTATCTGAACGATCACTTTCATTCTGTTCTTTCTTAGGTCATTTTTTTTCCATGTTGCACATTATAGCTAAATTCAACCAATTATTTATACGCTCTTTCACGTCCTACAATTTTTATCTTATTAGTTGGTTGATACTTTTTTTTCGTAATAGATAATTCTATATCAGAGTAAATCCATAATCGAATCGATCATTCAGTTCACTTCCTGCCAGTGTTTCCAACCCGAATTTTAGAAAATTAGTAGATTATGTGCCAAATGTTGGTAGAAGTTGGTAGAATGTAAAATGCTAAATTGGTAGATCTACCACCTCAATTTAGAAGATTTTTTAAGATTAAAAATGCATGAACTGTTCTTAAAATGTATATTTTTGGATATACTTTCTGCCAAAATTTCGAATTTTTTTGGTCATAGTGCCTTTTTCTAGCTTTTCGTGGCGGAGTTCCTAACCTAAAACTCTGTGCATCGCTTTCGCTGCTGTCAGAATCCATTATATAAATAAATGCACGCAACACAGAACAATCAGCACCGTTAATACGTAGTTATTTAGTTTTAACAACAAAACAGGAGCGAAGATTTACCATTGATTCCGCAACAAACCAACCGGGAATAATGTCTATCTTTGGGCGCGAAATGGCGCGAACGGCGAACTGTTGCTGACGTTTTTTTTTGTGGTTTATGGCCTGGACTCTATGTATTGCTATGTATTGACGCATCGTCGCATGGCTCACGCAACATATCGAAACGTCGCTCGTCGATATAAAAATAATTTAAAGTGGTGATAATATGTCAAAATAATTAAAAAATAGGTAGATTTTAGGTCTAGGGAGAAATAGGTAGATTTTAGGTCTAGCGTGGTAGATAGGTTGACTGAAGTGAAAATTGGTAGATCTACCAAAAAGTTGGTAGATATGACATCACTGCTTCCTGCTGAATCTCACACCAAAGCAGTGCTGCCAGATCAAAAATCCCATTCAGCGCTAAAACGACACAAGAAGCGCTAGATTATACGATTTAGACGCATTAAAAAAGCGCTAGATTTCGCGCTAAATTAACTAAATTTCTCTCGAATAAAATTGCTGCACTGCTGCACTATTTTCTGACTATATTTTTCGGATTTCCCAATCGTTTACAGGACATCGGCTGGAAGCTCTATAATGGAATTAATTGTTTTTAAGTGCATTGTGTTTCGCATTGTAGTTTTGACGACATTCATTAAACTGAACACTCTAGTGTTGTGTAAGACACACAAGATTACATTACATTATTACGCAGTACATTTGTCCCGTACATGACGAAATAATGTAAGAGCGGTACGAGATTTTGACATGTACCTACTACTTCAAATTTAATGTCGCGTTACTCTTTACTCTTTCATAGGACGTGAACTGTATGGTGAGTGGGTGAGAGACAGAGAAGCATGTCATGCTTCATTTCAATAGCACGTCTTTTTATTCAACGACGGACATTGACGCGACCGATACATACCTACTCTTTACTTCAAATCAGGGCCGCACCGCCCCTGTGTGCGAAGTGTGCGGCGCACACAGGCGCCAAGACAATAGGGGCGCCGCCATCGAAATTATTTTTGTTACACTTACATATTCTTTGTAGTGGAGTATCGATAAGTAGGTACAATAAGCGAAACATATGCCTTGTAAATAACAGAACATATATTGCGCTTATTGTAAAAGTCTCCCAAGATAATATGCACGTTTGTGGTTTAATTTTACTTTGGGTTTTAGCTCACATTAGTTCGAGCTCAGCGTTAAAATCAAAAGAACCGCCGCGCGCCGTGTATTGCCAAAATAAAATTAGGGATTTCCATAAACATCAAATAAACATATCGATATAGATATCAATAGCGTTCTTTTTAGAGTAGATAGTCAGGCTATAAAGTTTTTTTAATATGGTATTAATTAATAATAGGTGTTCATATATTTTGATTTTTTATTAGATAAAATTAATCTTAGTTATTAATGTTATTTTAAAAGCTTGGTAGTCCAGTTAACTTCGTCTTTGACTCCAGTTAAAGTCCTACTACACAAATAAACATACGTTATTATGATGCAACACTTATTACTGATACTACTAAAGAGGTGCTAAGATTAATAAATTGTTAGTCGAAAAAAATTCAAAGTCCCTTATCTCGGCACTGGTGCCTCGGAGGGGAAAACTTCTAAGGAGCAAAAATGCGTATAAGACTGACTAACGCGATTCAGCAAAAATATCGCGAAAATATTAAAAAAAGTCCTCGCCAACCGTGTCGAGCGAAATTATCGATAATCGACAGACAACGCTATTTGTTTACGTTGAACAAAAAAAGAGTTTTGTTATTGTTTGTTAAACAATTATTCACAGTTACACGCATGCCAAATTTGAAATTATTATTTAAATAATGTAATCTGTACTAGAGCATGGATACCGGTTTTTGGTAATACCGAAATACCGGACTAAATATCTGCATTTTAAATACCGGTATTGTATTACCTTTATACCGAAGTTTCGATATTTTCGGTATTACAGAGATAGGATAGATATTACATGGGAAAAGATATATAGTAATGCAAGATAATGGAATTTTTAATACAAAACTGTTATTATTAGATACTGTTAATTTGGTAGTAAATATTTTTATTACTTTCCATTGCCCTTTGCGCTACTTGTAGTCTACACTGTATTAAACCCAAGTTTCCGCGCCGTATGTAAGGACTGGTAGTGTGCATTGGTCAAAGATCTGAGCCTTTTGTTGAGCGGACAGGTTCATTTTGAATACAAAATTGAGTTTGGAGTGGGCTGCCCACCCCCGTCTGATCCTTCGGTTAATTTTATTTTCCTGGTTCTCTTTTCCTATTTTAATTTCCTGTCCTAGATACACGTACTCGCAAACTCGTTCAATTACTGTCCTATCCACTAATATTTCCGTCGTATCTTCTGATTCTATGGTCATCACTTTGGTCTTATCGAGATTCATCTCTAGACCTACTTCAGAGGATACCACGTGTAGTTCCTGTACCATGTATTGAAATCGTGGGTGTGACATTGAGGGACAGAAAAACCAACATGTGGCTTCGTAAACAGAGCAAAGTAGGTATCAGACGTTGTAAAAAGGGTAGCAAAGTTAAAGTGGGAGTGGGCTGGTCATGTAGCTAAAAGAAAAAACTCTTGGTGTACAAGAGTGTTAGAATTAGGGATGGGCCGAACATGGGTTTCACCGAATACGAACATTCGCCCGAATGTTCGGTAAAACTTTTACCAAACCGAATATTCGGCCGAATGTTCGGCATAATTGATTCCCTCAGGTAAACAATACAGGTGTGAACTTGTTCATGTAAAGCGTGTGGATGGCCACCGAACCCTGCCGCCCGCTCCCCCGTTGTTGTTATTGCATCATCTAGTAAAGAGTAAAACGTCACCGCGTGCGTTTTTTTGGTTATTTTTTATTTGAAAAGTATATTTGAACTGTTTATTTTGCTTGGTTTTATAATTGTGTGCCTAAAAATAAGTGGAAGAAGCGTTGGGACCTCGAGGGTGACCACAGATGAGATGGAAGGATGACATCAAAAAAGTGGCGGGCAGCAACTGGACCCTAATTGCCCAAGACAGAAGAAAGTGGAGAGGATGAAAGGAGGCCTACACCAAATAATTGGTCGAGTTAGGCTATTAAGATGAAGAATATTTTTGTTCAATGAAAAAAATACTCTTTTAATTTCAAATATCTATATCTAGGTCAAGCTGTTTTATAACTAGTAACTTTTTTTAATAGTAAAAAGCTAAATACTGGGAGAATACCGGAATACCGTCAAAATCTTGATACCGAAACAGTACCGGTATTAGGAAAATGCTCCGGTAGTCCATGCTCTAATCTGTACTCACCGGTCTTCATTTAATGGAAATTTTGCTATGAACGATCTTTTTTTATGGCTTTGCCGATTAGTCTTCAAGTGGCATATTTCGCACGTTATTTTGCTCATTGTTTTAAAGCTTCTTGACTGTATTCACACTACAAACACATAGAGCTAGTTGTGATGAGGGCTATCGCGCGTGAATTCGCCACTAGAGGCGCTAGTGTAGCGTGAGGTCTTCAAAATGTCAAATATCACTGTTTGTGTGTCGGCTACGCGTGTTTATCTCTAATTAGAATAATGTTGTGGATATTTTGCAATACCTGAGATTATGGCAAATATGAGTTACAGGTCAATGAGTGTCAGTACTTTGAGACAGTTTTATCTTTAGGAAAGCGGCATGCTCGATATTTACGGTACGGTTTAAAGTATTAAATATGATTTAAATGCAAACGTTGTATTCACGCCCGTAATAACAAACTTTGATAGTTATACTTCAGGACCTTACTCGACAGTGGCGCCAATTAGTGACCACAAAAACGGTAGCCCCCCATTGTAAGCTAAGCTTGTCGCGCAATTTGTAAATAAAGTAGTACCAATTTAATTATGTAAATTTATCTGCTAAGCACGGATGTAAAAAAAAGACGGATGGAACCACCTCTCATTGCGAGTGAAGCATAGAAATGGCCGCCGTCTATTGATGTGTGCGTGCCATAGGTGTTGCTAGAAGAATATCACTTTGTCCACTTTTTCAGATCAATGTGAATAAATCATGGTTCTAGATTCTCAAAGAAATCATGTTATCAAAACATAAGTTGAAACTTACCTATCTAGTGACGGTTTCACGTTTATCATACTACTGGGTGAATTAAGGCTTTTATTAAGGAGGTGACACGTCGATTGAGGGACTGTGGTTATGACTACCGTTCTGGGGCGTATTATTATTATGTCCTTTATTTTATTTTTTTATCTTAAGACTACTTTTTTTATAACATTAATATCAAAATCAAAAACATTATAAAAAATCTAGCCTAAAAAGAATACATTTTTTACAATATTTCTAAACAAAAATAATAATATTATAAAAAAAACCTAATCTTAGTACTTATTATTATCATTATTATAAAATTTTGCACAAACAAATTTGTGCAATGGCGAGCTTAATATTACGGGCCAGTTGGCGTGGTTGGTAAGATACCCTATCTATCACGGCGCAGGGTTCGATTCCCACTCAGGACAAACATTTGTGTGCATGAACATGTCTGTTTGTCCTATGTCTGGGTGTAATTATTTATATATGTATGTATTTACAAAAGAAAAGTAGTATATGTAGTATATCAGTTATCTGGCTTCCATAGTACAAGCTCTGCTTAGTTTGGGATCAAATGGCCGTGTGTGAGGAATAATGTTCCAGAATATTATTATTATAATTATT
This sequence comes from Tetheella fluctuosa, assembly GCA_951216915.1. Classification (NCBI taxonomy): domain Eukaryota; kingdom Metazoa; phylum Arthropoda; class Insecta; order Lepidoptera; family Drepanidae; genus Tetheella; species Tetheella fluctuosa. The sequence continues at coordinate 7,437,793 of OX578217.1, forward strand.
AATGTTTTTGGTATTTTCTAATCGCAAAAAGATAAATGATTTTAAATTCATTGAAGTTACTTATTATTATTCCTTTCTACGAAAAATAATTGAAATGAAAACACACAAGTACACTGCCAAAATAATGTATTATTTACATTACATCAATGACATTCCACATTATTTGAATTACGTTTATATTATTTACACTAAGTAAATTATTGATATTACATTTATATTAAGTTTACATTATTTACAACATAAGTACCCTGCCAAAATAATTTATTATTTATATTAAATGAATCACGTTACATCCAGATTAAGTATTTACATTACGTTACATTACATACAAAACACTAACAAATGCAACAAATACAGATTTGCCAATTAACCACTTTTAGGGATTTTTTCCCGAAAAAAAAACTGGTAACACTGCTGTCTTTGACATCCCAATTTCATACAAAAGTAAACAAAACCTAATGAAAAATAATCACGAATCTCTAACTTAAAACATTACTTACGCATGGTAGGTTATTCCTTGGGACTTATTGTATTTTTTCGTGAAGTTTTTACGCCACCGCACCACACAAGACGGCATATTTCACAACTTTACTTGCGCATAACAAGAGCTGGGGCTCGGAGCGTAATGGCGGCGGATTGTCTGACTTGGTGTATCTGTGTGAGTGTTATCTCGTGTATGCACACCATAGAACATTTATACTCATAGTGTTGAGTAGGACACGGTTTTAAAATGAGTTTGTAAGAGTAGCCTCTTTTTTGTACTGAACCAGTACAATGTCCCACTTCAAATGAGGCGAGGTGTCGTGAAGCTTTGTAGTACATTTGAAGTAGTGTTGAGTAGGACATACAAGAGGCGGTACATTTGTCCCGGACATGACAAAATAATGTAAGAGCGGTACGAGATTTTGACATGTACTACTTCAAATTTAATGTCGCGGTACTCTTTACTCTTTCATATGACGTGAACTGTGAGTGAGAGACAGAGAAGCATTACATGCTAAATTTCAATAGCACGTCTTTTTATTCAACGACGAACATTTACGCGACCGTCCGAGCGAGAGCAACAACATGACGCGTCGAGTTGGCGCCACCAAAGAAGTCCCGTGGAATTAAAGAAAACCGATCTTATTTCTTATGCAATAGAGGTGGACTTTCAGGACTTTTTTTAACTCTATTATAGTTTTGTATGTATTGCATTAGTGACTCGCGCAGGTGACTAGTGTGTGTGTGTGTGTTATTGCCGAGTTTATTTGTCAAACGGTTTTATTGAAGTAATAAACGAACTTATTAGGTAAGTCATTGTACCTAATAACTTTGCAATTAGGCTTCATTTCATTAATGTCTCTTATTATATATAAATAAACTACATAAGTAAGTCATTGTAGATAGGAGGAACAGGCTCAGTGGCAAAAAAGTGTCACAGATTTTATTTTTAAATTTTAATTTGTAGTCACGTCATAAAATCGTACAGTTTCTATTATCATTCACTTCTTATTACTTTGAGATAAGTATTACGTCAATCACAATAACACTTTGTAAGGTACGGCATTGGGCAGTACAAATACAAAGACAGCAACACTAAATGTCACACATACTCTTTACTTCAAATGTACTACAAAGCTTCACGACACCTCGCCTCATTTGAAGTGGGACATTGTACTGGTTCAGTACAAAAAAGAGGCTACTCTTACAAACTCATTTTAAAACCGTGTCCTACTCAACACTAATTTGAAGTAAAGAGTATGTGTGACATTTAGTGTTGCTGTCTTTGTATTTGTACTGCCCAATGCCGTACCTTACAAAGTGTTATTGTGATTGACGTAATACTTATCTCAAAGTAATAAGAAGTGAATGATAATAGAAACTGTACGATTTTATGACGTGACTACAAATTAAAATTTAAAAATAAAATCTGTGACACTTTTTTGCCACTGAGCCTGTTCCTCCTATCTACAATGACTTACTTATGTAGTTTATTTATATATAATAAGAGACATTAATGAAATGAAGCCTAATTGCAAAGTTATTAGGTACAATGACTTACCTAATAAGTTCGTTTATTACTTCAATAAAACCGTTTGACAAATAAACTCGGCAATAACACACACACACACACTAGTCACCTGCGCGAGTCACTAATGCAATACATACAAAACTATAATAGAGTTAAAAAAAGTCCTGAAAGTCCACCTCTATTGCATAAGAAATAAGATCGGTTTTCTTTAATTCCACGGGACTTCTTTGGTGGCGCCAACTCGACGCGTCATGTTGTTGCTCTCGCTCGGACGGTCGCGTAAATGTTCGTCGTTGAATAAAAAGACGTGCTATTGAAATTTAGCATGTAATGCTTCTCTGTCTCTCACTCACAGTTCACGTCATATGAAAGAGTAAAGAGTACCGCGACATTAAATTTGAAGTAGTACATGTCAAAATCTCGTACCGCTCTTACATTATTTTGTCATGTCCGGGACAAATGTACCGCCTCTTGTATGTCCTACTCAACACTATATACTCAAGAGATGCACACGAAAGTGTAGGAGTTGCGTGGCTTCACACCGTTTCTATGAAAGAAGGCATCCGTCTTTTTTTTTACATTCGTGCTGCTGAGTTTATTATATTTTCAATATCAATTTAATCAAATATTGATAGGTAATTACTTAAACCTCGCGACAAGCTTTTATGATCATATAAATTGTATATAATGAGGTTTTAAGTTGATAGTTTAAATGTAAGGAAAAAAAATAATTTAATGTTTCTTTTGCTTTAAATTTATTTTTTAGTTCTCAGTCTGTTCATCTCATTCAACGCATCATTGATGCAAGGCCGTTTGCTGGTTAATTTCGAACAGTCCAACTTTTCAATAATGCGACCTTCTAATGTTTTTACCCTACTTAAGGCCACGTATGCTTGACCAGCAGCATAGAGCTTCGAGCCTAAGTAAATAACGGCGTAGTCGACAGTGCTACCTTCCTGAGGTGGTACGTTCACGACATCATATTGCACCCTGATGCCACTCAGTCCTCGGCACGGCCTCACCTTGACTTGGGTGTTTGGGAGAATGCGCCACTTATTTCAGCTTGGAGCTTACTTGTGCCTGACGAAACACAGTTCTGAGTTTGATTTTGGAGTTGTCCTTCTCCTAGACAGGTTGCAGACTCATGACGCCCATCTCGCCAAATTACACAAGTCAAACTTATTTCAGCTTGGAGGTCACTTTTCAATTTACTCTCAATGAGCCCTTTCATTTGATACCTATAGCAGAAGTGCATTAAAAATAACTATTCCTCTATCTTGGATGATCCGCCATATTGGATTTAGAATGACGTCATATTATTTTTCTAGTTACTCTCAACAAGCCCTTTCATTTGATATCCATATTGTATAAATGCATTAAAAATAACTATTCCACCATCTTGGATGGTCCGCCATATTGGATTTAGAATGATGTCACACACCATATCGTGCATTGTCATCCAAACTAAACGTGTATACAAAATTTCAGCTCAATCGGTTGAAGATATCTACTTCAAAATTGAGTTCAAAGATTCCACCCGAACAAACATACTTACATACATACATTGCAAGTTAAATAAAAGCTTTTAAAATTAAACTGCAAACACAAACCCACAGACAACAAAGAAGAGATCACAGACAATCGGCCTGCAGCGAAATAAAACCCGTCTCATTAAGAAAGCACACTGTTGTCTAATAGATAAAGAGTGACAATATTATTTCCAACTTAGAGGGATTATAGTCGCGATTAAAATGATAGCATAGCACGATTCATAACAATCTACTTTGCCTTAGGAAGTTGCGCCATGCTGGTGACATTACATTATATATATTAGTGTGTGTGTGATGTTTTTTTTGTTAATTTAATTTATTTCTAACGAATATTAACAATATTAACTTTCTGCACTCCTTCTCCATATAAACTTTAATTGTACCTACCACCAAATTTCATACTCCTCCGTCCGCATAATTTTCGTAAAAAGTTATAAGTACCTAACAAAGATTTTGCCTCACGTAGGTAGATATTAATATTATAATTCTGATGAAATCGAGAATTTTGAGTTCTTATCTATACTAATATAATAAAGCTGAAGCGTCTGGAACTACCAGTCAAGATTGTCTGAAAATTTCATCGGTTCAGCGGTTTCGGAGTCTATAAGGAACATACATACATACTTTCTCTTTTATATATATAGATAGGTTTCTTGCAATTGCAATATCTATATTTATTACTCCACCCCGCCGTTTCACCAGCGTTCCCGAGGGTACTTGTTTTTTCCCAGGATAAAAGCCTTATAAATGGGCTATCCAACACTAAACGAATTTTTCAATTCAAACCATCCTCCTGAGATTAGCGAGTTCAACCAAACAAACTCGTTTTATAACATTAAATTGAACTTCGTTCCTGGCGGAGATCCCCCGAAAGCACATTACTTTTTATCCCGGGAATGCGGTGAAACTGCGAGGAACAGCTAGTTATATCTATAACATATCTATCGTTAATATATCTATGTTAAAAAGAAATAGACCAAGGTTGAACTTGCCTAGGTTGATGAACCTAAGGAGTTCCCCAGGGTGAGAACCCTTATGGAGATAAAGTTAGATATAAAACCCTTCACGGCCTGACTTCTATTCCTTAGATATGATGACCATCTCGGTAGAACACCAAAACCATGCATTAAACCTACCACTTCCAGTTTTTTAATTAGATAAAAATGAGAAATTTAATCTAAGTATACCTTTAGAGTTAGAGTTTAGAGTATAATCGGTATACATCCACTTGAAAACCATGATCCATGGCGTCTAAGGTTATATCAAGAATCTCACATAAGTTAGATTCAATCGATCTTGTATTGACAAACCCAATTCGCTGGCAAATTAATATTAGGAACAAATTAATAAAGGAAACAGTTAGTCAATGGAGGAAACAGTGTGTGTATTCATTCATAAAGTGTTGGTATCACTAAAAGCTTAGGTAACATTTGAGGACAACTGACATACGAACATAATGCCTTTATGAGCTTCTTGCCGAAGAATCTTCTCAGTCGAAGTGTATTCCGAATCGGTGGTAGAGTCAATTGTAACGTTAAGGACGTTACAATACCTTATTAGGGTCTATCTGTGATTGTTATCAACACAATTGTTTTAACACTTCATTATACATTTAATGCAGTGTTAAAACAATTTTCAACTAGTTTTTTTTTCCTAAACCTGTATAAAGTTGGTACTTAATTCTTTTAAGAATCGCTATGTCTAGAGCCGTTCTTAACCTTTTTTAGGGTCAATTAGGGTGTTTTAGGCACACCCTAATTGACCCTAAATCAAAAGAGTAAAACAGAGGAGCGCTGGTGAAACTGCGAGGCGGAAAACTAGTTTGACATAAGTAATAGGTATGTATCTCTACGGATGGATTGTGCAATCACCATATTTTTATCTTGATAGATCTATCAGTCTGAATTAGTCTGAAACTCAAGCATAAGCCAAAAATTAAGGCAAACATAACATTTAGTGCAATGGTTTTATTAATATCTATGTATTTAATGAAGTCACTGTAATGTTCTGCTTAGTTAATAGTTATAAAGAATTACAAAATACTAGTAAGCAGGTGTTATGAAAAGAATGAAGATCGTAGATAGTTTTGCATGCATCTATAATTGATGAAATGAAATCCATTATATTATGTTCTATCTCTGCATTCTATCTTTAGTGACTGCTGGCCGGCATTCCAATTTCTAATATTCCACATAACCAACGATGCAAATCTGCGGGGACAGAAGGCCGGTACCCCATAGTTTAATTTGTACCATGTGGAGTTCCATACAAGTTAAATGCCGGGTGCTCGCAGCGCCCGTCACGTAGCGTGGTTCGGTTCGTTGATTTGTGTTGGCTTGGCTGGCTGGCAGGCAGTAGGTATGGTTTGCCGTTTGGCAGTCGTCTTGTCGTCAGCTTGCGTAGACTCAAGTTTGCGTTCAGCCTGCGCCCGGCACGCTCGCGATTACGGTATTTATTTATTTATTTTGTAAGCATCTTCACGAACTTTATACCGAAGGACATAATGCTGACAGTGTTTTATTAAATAGAATGTGTACCTTTTTACAAATTATCTTGTGATGATACTACCTACAAAAAAGTGTTTTAAAAATATATAACTGTGTTTTGTTATTTTTTGTTAGTAACTTGTGATTATTCCCTAAGACATTGAACTCTTCTGTTTTTTTGCGTAAGTACCTAAGTATCTATCTGTAAGATTGATATGCTACCGACTACATTACATGTCTATTATTCATTTTCTAAATGATTTAGGTATTAATCGAAAATAATAAGCTGTGTAGTTTCAATAGAGAAAACATATTTCTTTCTCTTTAGTATAAATGGCTGAGTAGGTATTTCTTACTTGGGCGTATAGGTAATACATGTACCTCCATAAGTAGGTATAAAGTTAAAGTGTCATCAAAAGTTTTATAATAAAAAGTTATGATAAACCCGACTCCATTGTATCAGAATCGGTTTAATTATTAGGTATGATTTTGGAATGCGTGTTCCTTTCTCGAGCCAAGGTGATTTTGGTTGATGTTTTGTAAACTAGAAATTTGAATTTTTTTTTGGCTCTGTGTTTGGGACATCAGGGGGGGGGGGGGAGGAATGTTCAATTTTCGTATACTTACTTTCTTTAATATTTTAAACTATAGCCACATTTTAAAATTAAGTATATGAAAAAATATTGTTTCTCATAACGAGGTCATTCATTTGAAACGTCACACGATGCACTTGAACAAGAGTAGGTGCCTACTTATATTTTTAATTTTCTAATTTGCTCCTCAAAATAGGAATTCGTTTATTTACCCTATACGTCCGTACTCCTATAATGTGTGCCAAATTTCAACTATAAGTGTTCCGTTTTTTCATGACTTTGAAGTCCTCAAGTAGATTAACCTAATAGCAGATTATGTAGGATTAATATACCTACTATTATCCACCCACCTGCTTAACCTGACTAGGAACATTTGGGCTATGTAGCTAGACTCAATGTAAGTTATAAATCTAACTAAAATTAGTTCCATGAGTAGGTACCTATATCGCGAGAACCGCTGCCGTAGTAACTATTTACTAATCTGTGCCGCTGCGCCAATTCCTATAGATAAATGTTGTTAGCGCTCACGTGATAGTAAGCGTTTACTAATGTCAATTCTTTACACTCAGGGTACAGAAGTTTCCAACAAATTACCGCTCGAAACGTAGGAACAAAACAATCTATGTGTGCGTGAGTGCCATCTCCATCGTTTATCTTCTAACACCCTGACATTAGACGGAATTGTGTGAAATAAACAAACACATCGTGAGGAAACCATAGCACGGTGCTAGGGTACTTTGTAGTACCCACCTGGCTGGCTCAAGTAGAAAATCTGTCGCCAAACACCTATTGGTGTTTCGGCAGCTGCTGAGAGCCAGTTGCTTCTAAGCTTTGTGTGCACCACCTTCGGCCTCATCATCACTTACCATAGTGAGATTGTGATCAAACACAAGCTTGAAATGAAAGGTAAAAAAAAAACTAAAAACATATTGGTATTGCCAATGTGATGCCGACCTTTACACAGCCTAGAAGGCTTTCAAATGTCATATTTCTGATGTTATTTTTTTGCATTGTCCATCCTTTAATTGCATTACATAGATGTTATGGATATTGTCAAGTTGCGTGTTCGTGTCCCTATCCTTCATTATTGCGAGCACGGCGAGTGTAAAGGGCGGCTGTTACCGTGAAAGTAAGGTTGGGCGCCGCCGGCCGCCCGCGTGCCCCCACTTTTCCGACAGTCACAATTTTGGGGTAGTTTTGGGTGTGCCAACTGTCGACCTAGATACCATATTTTAGGTAGACAGTTTAATTTTAATAAAACCCAATTTAATCAGAACCGCACCCAAGGCCCAGCCGCTAGTTAGGTCTGCGTTAGGGTTAGGTCGGTAGAGCCATAGTACAATATCATCAAAATAAATGATTAAAATAACTTTTCTAGAACGAATGTAATGACTATCAGATTATTATTATATATAGATATGAAGAGATCTTAACTTAATACCCCTAACCTAACTTAATATTATAAATGCGAATGTGAGTTTGTTTCCATTTCACGCCTAAACCGATCGCGATGAAATTTGGTACGCAGATAGCCTATGGTATGGAGAAGGACATGGGCTACTTTTTTTTCTCGGGAACGCGGGTGAAACCGCGGGGTACAGCTAGTAATAGATAAATCTATTACATTCCAAAATATCTATAGGTTATCAAAAAATGCTACCGCTAATCGGACCTATATGTATCTATAGGGAAAGACCAAATACATTGGTACCATTTTCATTTCTGTTTGTGAATCGTTTATTTTTTTTCATTAACGAGCTTTAGGACCTAAAATCAATTTCAAAAAATTAGAAAACCCACAGCGAAGTGTGGCCGGGTTTATAGTTAATTTATGCTGATGGTGTTTTATTCGCTGTCTTCATTTACCTCGATCGAGTACCAACTGCCTCCTCATTCTGAAGTCTGAAATTGGAAAATAGAAGCCATTCTTCAATCGAAAAGAAATCAGAGCTCTCTATGCTTCTTGAGCAGAAAGTATCCGTGATCGATGGACACGACAGACGTTTTGCTTTTCCATTATTATTATGTAGATATCATTGAAGTTCTTTCTTACGCTTGACTTGCATGATGATGTCAACTATGACGTCATAATGTATCACTAAGCATTAAACCGGTTCCGCCGCCATCGCTGCCGCCGCCGCCCGCTGCCGACCTCCAATTATGCTAATGCAGTTCCAGTCTTCCAGTCCGATTCTCAGTTATATACCTATGTACGGGAAAATCATTTCATATAACATTTCTCTGGTCGATCAGATAGGTGACCAATTTACTATTTACTCTAAATCTGAAGCACAAAGGGGTTATTAATTACTCATATATGCCTAAAAGCAGATTCATAATAATTCATAGGCTAAATAACTGCGTCGTGTAATAGCAGGTCGACTTCCGTTGGCGAACTCGTGGAGCTTATAAAAAGTTTGGCGGTGTTATTGCCCTGGATCACGGTTTACCTACATGTGTGTGATGAACATATTTTGTAATTTAAGGATGGGTTAAAACAACGTGTGTCGTGTCAATAGAGTTAAAGGTATGATTCAGTGGTCTGTCTGAAAATTAATACGTACAATAAATTTAAAACCAATTAATTATTCTATTATTTGTTACGCAAGTCATACTAATACCCAATATTCAATTGGGCTCATTTTATGAGTCACGAGCATGATGACAGCAACCCAAATAATTAGTTGAATATCATCAATGATTGTGGTATGTCACTATGTTGAGTAACCCAATACACCACGTCCAAAGCTAATTGTAAATGAGACATGAATGAATGTAGTGGGTGACTTAAATGCAAATGACAAACTATAACAAATATTTGATTCTTTTTCCAAAAAATATTCCTGACCCTACCGGATCGTGAGGATTACTTAGGATCCACCATAAGAGAAAATAATGAAGGAATGCACGATATACATATGTCAGCAAATACGCCCTTTGCCAAATAAGTTTTAATTTTTGGTGAACCCTAAAGTCTGCGGAAGGACATGGTATAAGGACATTATAGGTTTCGTTCATGAGTTGCACACACCAGCACCATTTGAATGATCTCAATTCAATTTATCGTCTATTGGACACATAGCAGACTTTATTATTATCATTAAGATGTCTTTCTTATCTTGGACTTTATCCTGGATTAATTTGTGCCCTGTGACTATTTCATCCAATCAATCTGAGCTTTATCTATATTTTACGTCACACACAATATCGACGTCACTCTGCATTGGTGAACCGAGGTACTCGGTTATTATATTAAATACCAAAATGGAGAAACCGCTGAAATCGGAGAACATTATTCACTATTATTGATGTCAAGCCAACAATCAGCAGCTTGTGCTGCCAATTCACCAGCCTGTTCAGTACAATCTCTCATCCTTCTCTTGTAGAGTTGTAGGTCCGCATCAAAGCACACATCATCAAAATTATGATAATAATTTGTACCTACTTTAAGGAAACATAAATTAAGAGTACCTAGGTAATGATTATCGATTAATTTAGAACGTACCTAGTGATTATATCCTCTTTGGATTAATTTATAAAACTGAAAAACAAGTAACCTCTTGTGTGGTACTGGTACTGGTACCTATGAGTAGAACAATGCCGATGACCTAGTTGTTCGCGGCGTGATGGCGAGCACTTTATCGATGCCAGGCAAGTAACGACGCACCCACCTCAATTCTACCTTGCGTCGTGTACCTTGTGAACTTACCTGTAAACAAGTATTTCAATACAACATATATCTATTATTTCTTATCTATTCTAAAATGCTAGTAGGTATTACCAACTTAGGTACCTACCTACACGCGACGCGATACTCTCTATCTTGTGCTTTTGGCGCCATACCTACATTACAGCAATCGACTAAGTCAATGAAGTTTACTGCAAATGATAATTTCTTTATTCATAAAAATAAGTCGGTTTATTTAATCAACTAACACGAGTCCATACAAGCATTGTTAGAATTACCTACTTTCCGTAACATGCCTAGTTAGTTTGGTATTTAATTCAACTCGGCTAATTTCCTCTTGTTAATACAAAAAAACAAAAAACCCGACTGCATAAAACCTATTAAAAAAAATACGTGAAAAATCGATACACACAAAACAATCGATTATAAAACTATTTCAAAGGTGTAGTACCAGTATTCTAAACTAATGGGCTTGTTTCTTTCTTTTTAGTTTTTATTTAATGTTAACTAATTTTTTAACGTATTTTTTTAAATAGTTTTTACCCGCGACAGTCAGTGGTACTTAGCGGCTTACTTAGCGGCATCGAATGCCGTGACGAAGATCGTTGGTTCGAATCTTACAATAAGCTTGAGCAATCCTTGAAGGAAAACATCGTGAAGAGACCATAGCACGGTGGTAGGGTAGTAGGACCCAACCAGTCACCAACCACCTACTGATACTGGTATGTTCCGGCAGCTGTACCTACTTGAGAGCCAGTTCCTTCTAGGCTTTGTGTGCTTAGGCTTACCAACTTCGGTCACATGCATCACTATGGTGAGATTATAGTCAAACAGAGGCCAGGCCTATAAGGGATATATAAGGGATTTTGCCATTCGGCTACGGAACCCTAAAAATAATATTTAGTTCAGTATAAGCAAGCACACACGCGTCACACAATGGTCAGCCTGACTCAAGGCCTTAGTTTAGGGCCGACTTTTTTGTGTGTTGGTAGTATGGGATCATTTCGTTTCATATGAAACAGCGCCTAGTTTGTCTGACAAAATCTTGGAATGGTAATCTGGTAGTATCAAGTAAGTAGGTATCTTGAGAAAGCGTATCAATACTATGGTGACGAGTTCGGAATAAAAAGGTATGATAAATCGGAGTACCAAACGTTCTAACCGCGTATGGAAATAGTAATTAAAAATCAATGAAGATTCATTGAATTGGCAGATAGACGGACAGACGGATTTTTATTTTAAATGGAACCTCAAAAAACAAGATTTTATTTTATCTTTTACCCATATTGCTAATCCATATCTGTTGTTATGATAACAAAATATTCTTTTTAATTACCTCTCTCTATTTTGATTATAGGTCTACCTACATACCTATATAGGTATACAAGGACTCTATGCGCTAACCAATAAGCCTATTTATTTAGACTACAAAAGCTTGCCAAAGAAATAGACATACCTATGTTAACAAAACGGTGAAAAACAGTCGTGAAAGAATTTTTATGCACAATTGTGAGCAGATTACTCGATACCGTTCAATAATCGTCGAAATAAAACTATTATATTTTCTTAATTAAACAAAATAATTGTATCGATAACATTCCAAATTACACTTCATTATGTAGCAACTACCTACTTAGCACAATTGAAATGAATTAATGCGACACGTGACTCGAAATTGAATTAAAGAAGAAGAGGTAGTTTCTTGGTAGGTAGGTACTTTTAATACGTACGCTAATATTATTATAATGACATCTTCATTGCCTATAGTATGAACATTCATAATTATAATTAATTGATTCGTTGTTTCCTACCAACTTACCCACGGTAATAACTAGGTATAAGAGCATTTGTTATTCTACATCAATGCTGGAGAGTTCACTGTTAGTTGTATTCAAATTCAAAGTCAATACAATTTAAGCCTTAGAGGTACTTTTGAAAGTAAGAAACCGGTCAAGTGCGAGTCGGACTCGCGCACGAAGGGTTCCGTACCATTATCTATAAAAATGGCAAAAAAATCGCGTTTGCTGTATGGGAGCCCCCCTTAAATATTTATTTTATTTTGTTTTTAGTATTTGTTGTTATAGCGGCAACAGAAATACATAATTTGTAAAAATTTCAACTGTCTAGCTATCGCGGTTCTTGAGATATAGCCCGGTGACAGACAGGCGGACGGACAGACAGCGAAGTCTTAGAAATAGGATCCCATTTTTACCCTTTGGGTACGGAACCCTAAAAACCACTGGTGTTAACAATAGCGGAAGTAAGTCTCTAACTGCGATGATCTGGCAAGATATTAGTAGGTAGGTACACTACCAACCTAATAAGTACCTACTTAGGTTAGATTTTATTATTATTCTCACATGATTCGAAATTAACGTAAACGATTCCATCCACAAAAATTTAATTTACCTATTGTATCTACTATGTACCTAGTTCAGGAATCCTGGGCTACTCAAATCGCCATATTACGCCATATTAATCGGAGTCCAGAAGACTCCGATTCTAAAAAAAGATCGTTTACATCATTCTGCATTGAGTTATACAGTGGTGATATTTGTCAGGCGTCGAAATGCGCAGGCGGTCACAAACACAAATCGGCCAGACCTTCGTCGATTATAGCGGTGACGCCATCGCATACTCTCGACTCGACAAGATCCTATGCCCCGCGGCTACTCACATAATATTTTTATGTCATGTGCTTCTTCTGATTGGTATTAGACTTATTTCTGCTCCCATTTACTTATTCCATGAAGTGCTGCCTGATTATTGGACTCAATTTTAATTTTAACTTGGTCACTTATCTCAAGTTGTTTTTAGAGGTATTTAAAATAATTCTTTTCAATTAATTCTTTGTTCTGAGGGAACTCTCTACACCTTTGGATTTAGCTCCAAAACCCAAAAAATAGATCAAGTAAAGAACAAACGATATCAAACGATGAAAATAACGACTAAGATCCATATTATCTATATAAGTGCCCTTTCATAGTAATCTATTTAAATGAAATGAAATAATTTATTCATTCAAATAGGCCTTCACAGGCACTTAAGAATAGTCAGATTCTAACGCACGGTTCGGAAGGTTGCTTTTACTGAGAAGAGCTGGCAAGAAACTCAGATGCTACTGTGAGGATACTTTGTTTAAACTTATCTCTGAGGGAAGCTCGAGAACTCAAATTATAAATTGCTGGCACCGCTATTTTTTGCAAAATGAAAATAGCTTCTATATCATCGGCCTTACCCCAAAGTAAAATGCCATAGGACATAACACTATGAAAATAGCTAAAATAAACTAATCGAGCTGTATCTAAGTACATCTGTTAGCTGTCTAAATTTTCTAACTGCATAAGCAGCCGAACTAAGCTTTCCCGCGAGACATGATATTTGGGTGCCCCATTGAAGTTTTGAGTCTAAAGTAATCCCTAAAAATGATTCTCTCTCAACAAGATTGAGAGATTCATTATTTAGCACCAAGTTACAGCCTACTTTTTTTAGATTGGGTAGTGCAAATTTAATACATTTAGTTTTCTTTGCATTTAAAACTAATTTATTAACAATAAACCAATTTAATACCTGAGCTAATGCACCATTTACATCGTCATAATTGGATTTCAGTCTATCAACACTAAAAAGCAGTGAGGTCAGCAATCAGTACAATTCCACAGGTATTTTTGACATAAAAGGGAAGATCATTTATACAGGCTGATTTTGTTATCACTGGCAATACTTGCAGGGGTGGAAGTACTCATCAATGTGAACAACTTTTATTATAGGGCTAACTCTGATATCGCGTAAAATAATACGGTTGCTTCATACATTTTGGTCGAGTAGGTATTGAACTTTTGTATGGAACAGCTGATAATTTTTTCATGATTTCACAGTTAGTCCCATTATAAAAGTTGTTATTAAAACTTTTATAATGGGACTAAATTATAAAAGTGTTTATTAAAACGTATAACGTAAGTATATTTTACATAAGTCACATTTATTGATTTGCTTACTACCAAGTAACAACCAACTAACTATCACCCACGTGTCCACGCGCGTTGTAATATATACCTACCTAAATGTTTACCTGCTATTACCACAGCGTAAACATAGACTGTGCTATTACTATATTAAAAAAAAATTGCGAACAAAGTTGATAATAATTGTTACATCATAAAATTGGAGAAGGTAAAAATACTAATATAATATTATGAAATCTCTGAATCCGTCCCTCTGTAAGTAATTATTATATATCTATTTGTTAATAAGTATATCCTGCTTGGTATTTTTTTTTTGGTACTTAATAATAATAATAATTTAAATTTAAAAATAAATTTTTAGGCTGTACCAATTTTGATGTTATTCGACAGAACCCACCCAGTAACTCGCTCGGCTAAAACAACAGGGAACAGCTAGTATTACATGTACATAGAGATAATAAAAAATGCTTTGCTAAAATGATTTGACTTGCTGATGATATTATCAAGAGAATTCATTATGATACCTGACCTTATGACCTCGCTGTTTTTATGCACCACACGGCTTTAAGCGACATACTAAGGTTGGTACTTTTAACAATACTCTTAGGTTAACCTGTAATTTTTACATCAAAATAAAAATGTTATTACGTCACCTTAATTTTGCTAAAGTTCGTCAGCAGTTACCGTTCCCTACAGTCAGTCGTTTATGTTACCTAACAACCTATTGACACGCAAACATAGTATTTTGCGATATCTACTATAGGTAGTACGTATATGAAGGTTTACATCTAACAACAACCGCTATATGAACTACTTACTTACTTCAAAAGGTAATATTGCAAAATGTGATGTAAAAAAAATTATTGACTCTGTTAAGCAAATAATCGTTGAAAGTTCCAATCTGTATTGGCGGCTTGCCACGCACGGTACGTACAAACAGCTGTCGTGTGAAAGTTTGGGACGGTTGTGTTTATGTTTACGAGCTCGTAACCCAGATACAATGAGTGTGCCTTTAGTAAAAAAAAAGTCGCTGCCGAGCCGACGAAATGAAATAACAGACACACGCAACATAAAATTAGATAAAACGTCGCTGATTACACTGACCCTAAAATTAATATGTTATGTTGTAGCGGCTATGTTCAAAATTAGGCATACGCATTGAATTTCATCCGCATGTCAGCTATCGTACAATACAAGGAATTCGTTTCCTGGTATTTTACATAAACTATAGTAGAAAGAAAATAAAGAAAGAAATAACATATTCTGAACAAGACACCTAGGTTTTCTTTGGTATTTTTTTACCCGTTGACTCAGACTAAATTAAATCTGAGGCTTGGTGAGCCCGTTTCCAAGAATAAAGATTTTGAATTCATAGAATTCATGAATTCCAAAAATAAGTATTTCTGTCTACAAAAGTCAACATAATTGATAGCCATGAATCAGAGAAGGGATGACGTTTATATCGGCCTTGGCCTTTGAAGAAATCCTAGAGGTATACCTTCTCGTTACTATCTTTATAGAGAAATAGCTTCCGCTCCGCGGTTTCACCCGCGTTCACGAAGGATCTTATGTTTTCCCGGGATAAATATATTCTGGGACAGAATGTAAGTATCCTATATTATGTTAATTCAGAATATATTAAATTCACATTTCATCCACATCCGTTCAGTAGTTTTTGCGTGAAAGAGTAACAAACATCCAGACATCCATTCCATCCATCCATTACATTTATAATAAGTACTAGCTTTCGCCCCGCATTTTCATCCGCGTTCCCGAGGGATCTTATGTTTTCCCGGGATAAAAGTATCCTATACGTTAATCTGTATTAGTACCTATATAAAATGGTAAACTGGTTGATATATCAACGCACAGCCCAAACCGCTGGAAGTAGTGAAATTTTGCACATAGGTAGATTAGCGTATACAGTGTAGGCATCTACTATGGAAGGAATTTTCGAAATTCAACCCCTAAGGGAGTAAATTAGGGGTACGTGGATGAAACCGCGGGGCAGAAGTCTAGTCCAGTATATATTCTATCTGTGTGACTTTCATCCAGGCGTAATTGACTAACAAACATCCATCCAACCATCCATTCAAACTTTCGCATTTATAATATAAGTAGGTCTTTTAACCTAGAACAATTAATTCACGAACCTACACGAGTAACTAAAACCACAGCATCGTGTATTGATTTAATATTCACAAACCATAAATCCTTAGCAGAAAACTCGTATGTAATTGATTATGGTCTTTCTGATCATAAAGCTACCCATTTAAAACTTAATTCAGACAATCCATCACACACAAATAATAGCATACTATATAAACAAAAGAGATTATTCACAAAAAAGAATATTCAGCAATTTCAAAACTCATTAGGAGAGACCATCTGGGGTAACATACTAAATGAAAATAAAAACATAAACGAAAATTACAATTCATTCCAAATTACAATACAAAACCACCTAAACAAGAATATACCAATCCAAAAAATGAAAATTAAAAATAAACCAAAAAAAAGCTGGCTTACAACAGGATTAAAAAAGTCATGTATTCATAAAAGATCATTGAAAATATTACTAAACGAAACTAAAAGTGAAGTTATTGAAAAGTACTACAATTTATTTAATAAAATCTTAAAGCAGAGTGTAAAAATCTCGAAAAGGTTAATTTATATTCAACAAATGTCAAAGTCGGATAATAAAATAAAAACAATGTGGAATATCATCAACAATAAAAAAGGAAAAACAAATAAGGTAAATTATAAAAATATTCAATTAATAATAAATGATAAAGAAATTAAATGTCCAAAACAAATTGCTAACACATTTAACGATTATTTTGCTACTGTTGGAGAAACCCATAACAAAAATATAAAAACAACTAGACATCCAGTGAAAAACCCCCCAATTAATTCTTTCTATCTAAATCCGGTTACACAAAAAGAAGTCCTAAAAATTATTCAACACTTGAAAAATAAACATAGTTGCGGAATAGACGGCGTACCACCAATGTTAATAAAGCAATGCGCACAATTACTGTCCGAACCACTAACTTCATTAATAAACCAAAGCTTCAATGAAGGCCAATTTCCAGATTTGCTAAAAATTTCATTGATAAAGCCAATTTATAAAAAAGAAGACATAAAAAAACCTAACAACTATCGACCAATAGCATTACTTCCCACATTTTCAAAAATATTCGAAAAAGCAATGTACAATAGACTCTATAATTTTCTCGAAAAATATAAAATCCTAGACGATTGTCAAAACGGTTTCAGAAAGTCAAGATCTACTTCATTAGCAGTATATAAATACATTCAAATGGCTCTTCAACACATAAATGATAAAAAATATGCTATAGGACTGTTATTAGATATGACAAAAGCATATGACAAAGTGTCATTCGACATTCTACTGTCTAAACTACATGGCTCGGGGATACGTGGCCCCGCTTACAATTGGTTTAAGTCTTACCTTAATAACAGAGAACAGATGGTCGAAATTGAATACCATAGTAAAAAAACAAACGAACTAGAAACATTACATTCCCAAAAAAGACGACTAACTTGCTCCATCCCTCAAGGAAGTGTATTAGGCTGTGTACTCTTTTTAATATATATTAATGACCTTCCGAAAATATTAAACAAAGACCTAGCATTACCAATTTTATTTGCAGATGATGTTTCAATCTTAATGAAATTTGACAATAACATGAATATAAAAACCAAGATAAATAATACCCTAAATGACTTGAAACTTTGGCTTCACGATCATAACCTAGAAATAAATTTAGAAAAAACAAAAATCATACAGTTTCGACCCTATACAAAACCCCCGTTAGAAATTAATATAAAACTAGAAAACAAAGAAATAGAAACAGTTGACACTTTCAATTTACTAGGACTAAATATAGATACAAATATTAATTGGAAAACTCACATAGAACAAATAAAATCAAAACTATCTAAATTTACATATGCCCTCTTTGAGATCAAATACAGTACAAACACAGAAACCGCACTATCGGCCTATTATGCGTATGCATACTCCTGGATAAAATACGGAATTATGTTGTGGGGTAATAGTGTAAATGCCAACGAACTATTCCTTCTACAAAAGAAATGCGTCAGAATAATAGCACAAATAAATAATACACAAAGCTGCAAACCATATTTCAAAAAATTCGAACTACAAACATTGACATCTATATATATACGCGACATTTGTACATTTGTTTTTAAAAATAATCATCTTTTTACAAAAATAAAAGAAACCCACAATATAAATACACGGCATAAAGATAGATTATACCTACCACCATCCAGAATAAAAATGCTCAACTGCAGTCCATACTACATGGCAGTAAAAATATACAATAAGTTACCCTCTGACATCAAATCCGAAACAAAACCTAACATATTCACAAAAAAAATAAAAAGTTCCTAATTGATCAATGTTTCTATACACTTGAAGAATATTTTAAGGCTCCAGTCTCCCTAAAATCAGTGTTCTTGCGGAATTTATCAGAAAATAAATATTGTTTTTTAGTCATCAGAAAAGCAATAAATGAAATATATTTTACGTTATTTTAAAGTGTGAGATTTGAAGTTTCCAATACATATTTTATTTTTTAATTTGACGCCACTTTTATTAGCTTTGTGAGGCTTTAAACATACCTCTATTTACGTTCCACGCGTAGAGGGTCTCATTCATGCACACGCTACGAAAAAAATATAACAAAAACAAGAAATGTATTCAGATTACATTTGTCGGCAAATCCTCTACAATAATCTTATCTAGTTACTTTTTTTCAAAATCGTCTCAATTTCTTATTTAAACTGCTTTAAAAAGTTATAAATTTCTGAATTTGACCCTTGCAACATATATTTTTTTCTATTACAAAGTAATGGTTTAGAGAAATCACACTTTAACCACTCCGAAAACAACTACTTATCTGTCGAATAAAAAATATATGCATTCAAAAAATCATTTGAAATAAATTTACCGAGACTAAACATATAACACAACGAACGCTGTCAATTTCCAGCGAAATTGAATGGAATTTTGATGCATTTTATGTTTTATTTGTTTAGTTTCGGTAAATTTAGTTCAAATGATTTTTTGAATGCATATATTTTTTATTCGACAGATAAGTAGTTGCTTTCGGAGTGGTTAAAGTGTGATTTCTCTAAACCATTACTTTGTAACAGAAAAAAATATATGTTGCAAGGGTCAAATTCAGAAATTTATAACTTTTTAAAGCAATTTAAATAAGAAATTGAGACAATTTGGAAAAAAAGTAACTAGATAAGATTATTGTAGAGGATTTGCCGACAAATGTAATCTGAATACATTTCTTGTTTTTGTTATATTTTTTTCGTAGCGTGTGCATGAATGAGACCCTCTACGCGTGGAACGTAAATAGAGGTATGTTAAAAGCCTCACAAAGCTAATAAAAGTGGCGTCAAATTAAAAAATAAAATATGTATTGGAAATTTCAAATCTCACACTTTAAAATAACGTAAAATATATTTCATTTATTGCTTTTCTGATGACTAAAAAACAATATTTCTTTTCTGATAAATTCCGCAAGAACACTGATTTTAGGGAGACTGGAGCCTTAATAACTAGTTAATTTTCTTTTATTTATTCATGATTTACGTCTGAAATTATTTTAATGCATGTCTTAATTTTATTATTATTGGAATCAATGAATTATTGTTATTATAAAATGTTAAAATTAATTATGAATTATATACTTAATAGGTATCTACCTATAATTTTGCTATACCTGAAAAAGGTCACTAAGTTATTTAAGTCCTGTGTAATAGAATAAGACCTTTGTATAACACTTAGTTGCAAAATAAAATAAATGAATAAAAAAAAAAGGTTTAGTAGGATACAAATAAAGAACTGTGTGTGTTCTTTATTTGTACACATGATGTACTTTGTGAGTAGGTAGGTACCACAAATACATTTAAAGTACATTGTATACCTTCCTACATAAAGGGATATGACAACAATGTTCACATTATTTACGTCCCATTCCCATGCGCATAATATTATGTAAGGTTAAATTGTTTGCTCTTCATTTTTATATTTCACTGTGCATTACGAATCACGCAAGTAGGTAAGTAGATGAGCATATCTCCTTAAGGTGATTAGGTTATATCACACTAATATTATAAAGGCAAAAGTTTGTGAGTGTGTTTGTATGTTTGTTACTTAGGGACCTGCATTTGAATCGATCGCGATGAAAGGTACACAGATAGCCTATGTTATGTAACGCGAGTGAAACAGTATAAATGCATAAACCGATTTAATTAATAAAGAATTTACTTATTTTATTGTATTAAAGAATAAGATGCAATTTGCCTATTTACTTACCTTGTGTGGCGTATTCTACTGGGAGATTTTAGAGAGAGACATATGTCAGGCAAGCACCACAAGCAACTGTGAGAGCATCAAACATGTCAGAAGATTGTAGGTAGTAGAACTCTTAGTGCAGAGTTCGCCCGGGGAAGTACTACCACTGGGAAGTACTGGCAGGGAAGATATAATATTGTATTTTCTTTGCCCCTGGTGTTATGAGGTACGGTAACCACATACTATCAGTGGGCCATACGTAAGCTTGTTTGCCACCTATGTAGGTAGTATAAAAAAAAGATAGCTAAACTAAAGTTTATCTCATTCATATATCGCAGTCGTGACAGAAAAGTTCTATATGTAGAGTAGTTCTCTTGTAGTATCGACTATTATTCTATTTTGTTATCCAGGCAAGCTGCTCTTACGATACTTTACTTCTCTACTAAACCTTTAATATCAGTATCATGTTAGTAATAGTTAGTACTTATGTGCTTTATTCATGATTTGTAATGCTCGATGAGATCGTTGATTGTCTCATTCGACTCCACTGCACCTATTTTAACACTAGAATGCAATGGTTGGCATTGGCTTTGTCACTACTCGGAACGTCACCCGTAAGCGAATAAATAAGTGGCCATGGCCCCAATTCATTAAACGCATTCATTATCAAAGTATTTTCGAGATTTTTACGATAATTAAACATTAATTTAACGCCATTATACAGGTCGACTGTGGCGCCAACTGGTGAGCACAAATACGGTAGCCCCCATTCAACTACAGCCATGAATGCATGTAACAATAAAAAAAAGTCAATCGCTCCCATCGGGTAATGGGAGCGATTTAACCCTCATATTTTTGGGAAGAAGTAAAATTAAGTAAAACAATTTTTAAATAATGTTTAGATTTATTTTTGGGAAGAAGTAAAGCAGAACTAATTGGTAACACAAATAAAATAATTAATTATTTAAACAAAACAGAAATAAAGAGTGAGAGCCATTTAGGCTCCCATTACCCGTTGACAATAGGCAGTACTCCACGCTTATAAAAATAAGCGTGGAGTGATAAACACACAGCCGCCTCTCGTGACTCAACGCAGGGCTCCAGCATTATACAGGGTGATTTTGCTATCACTGGCAATACTTGCAGGGGTGGAAGTACTCATCAATGTGAACAAATTTTATTATAGGGCTAACTCTGATATCGCGTAAAATAATATGGTTGCTTCATACATTTTGGTCGAGTAGGTATTGAACTTTTGTATGGAACAGCTGATAATTTTTTCATGATTTCACAGTTAGTCCCATCATTTTGATGAGTACTTCCACCCTTGCAAGTATTGCCAGTGATAACGAAATCACCCTGTATATTAGTCAATGGCACCAGCGACTCGTGCGCGACAGCCAAACTTTCTTGATGGTAGACCAAAGCGTCCGAGTGCTTAAAGTCACCTGAATGTGCATAGGTTCATTTCCAATCATTACCGCTCTCATTACCCACCCGCTCTCATTACCCCGCGCTCCAGGGACGGCCCTCCGCAAACTGACAGTGTGCATTCAGCTCCTTATTTTGAATCATATTCCACCGGAAATTTTCTCCGGAAATTTTTCATATTTTTTTATTGTTTTTTAGTTACTATTCCTTTATTTCAATGTAAAATTAAATTATGTGTACACAACACTCCATTTTTGTAAATAAAACGGCTAAAATAAAAAAATCGGCAATAGATGTCGAAATACTCTAACGAACGATGTGGGGAGGGCGGCCGACGGCTCGCTGCGCTGCAGTTCGCTACGTGTGTTTTGTCACGGTAGCGATATATTGCGTATGAGGTAATCAAACAAATCAGGTTTATTAGATTCCCATGACGTTCCGGAAATGATTTCATATACAGGTCAATATGATATACTGAATTCACCCCATTAGTTTGCGGAGAGCTGTCTCTTACACCTGTATACTTGCAGACGTAGGAACCTACTTACTATAATTTTATTTCTCGTTTCAGATGCAAGATGTTCTCAAGCGTGTCTAAGTAGCGCATCGAGTATTTATAAAGACGACAGAAGAAAACAGTCAAGATGAAGAAGCTCGTCAACAAGAATCTAATTACATTGAAATGCGTCCTCTTCTGTTTTCTCTCGGGTAGGTAAACCTACCTTTATTGCTACATTGGAATGTTGGATGAGTTTCTCGTTTTATAACACCTTTATCAATTTCGATTCGCACTTACTAATGTAAATTAATGTAATGCTGCTGTTGAATATCAAACTAGACCTTTTTCGCCTATTTTCACCCACAATTATGTTACCTATTTAAGTAGGTTAATCACTAAATGGATCTAAGTCACTCGTCATAATAAATATGAGTTTATTCATTGCTCATTGCTGGACTGCTACGAGTACAATGTATTCACATAGTTGCTTTCTTTCATAAACATGTCCATGTTTTAAAGTTCTTTAGGATTTTATGTTGAGTTTCCTTGTTCACGTGTATTACCCACTATCTATTATAATAGTAGAGATTAGAGATTATCATAGAGTGATTTTAAAAGATATGTTGCATTTTCCACTGAGGTCAGGAAAATATTGCTTTCCAAGAAAATCTAACAATTCAAAGCTATTGTCATTCTACACACTAGGTACATGTAGATGTAAGTCTAGGAGACAGATAAAAACGTTATCCTCGGATCTTGTTTGACGGCACAATAAAAAAGTAGTCCAGTCCAAGGCGACCGCTACAGAAGATTGGCTATATTCGCATAGCAATAGTTGCGGTTCAAGTTTCCATCTTAGGAGCGTCGAGTTCCCGCGGTGCCTTAACAGAATGATTTAGGGACCGTTCACCTCTGCGACCATGATGTGACCTATACCTACTATATGCCTCTACAGCAGGCTATGTAGCTTAGTTCCGGCATTGAAACGATTAATACACGCAATTTAATACTTAATAGCCAGCTTTTATCGTTCGTCTTTAATTTCTATGATCAGTTTTTTGTTTTTTATAAAGAAAACCTATGCTATTTTTTTTTGTTACGCATTGGTTTGTAGGAACTTGACTGGTTACTTTAATTTCACAGGGATAGGTTGCATATTTCCATATCTTCCACTGCACATGCTGTCAGTGGGTTTAGATCGGGGAGAAGCTCGCCTTATATCTGCAATCGCGCCTTGCATCGCCTTACTTGGACCAGCCTTATTGGGGCCTCTTATTGATAAGTAAGTATATTATCGAGTAATTTATGAAGCTTACACCTCTATAAATAGAGTTGACAAAGGTCTGTCCGTGCGATAAACTGTTTACTTTGACATGGACATTTATTTGATTCAACTAACAAAAGAACCATGAAATCGATTTTTCTGACAAAACGTTCGTTTGGATTCCGTTCGCATGTTAAAGGCTAGACGCGAGCTAAGAGCCTGTTATGATATCTGTAAATACTTGACTCACGAATGGAATAGAATTCCAGTTAACCCCTTATGGCTCGCGAATAGGATGCGCGTCACAAAACTACCTACAAACAAAAATAACGTTCCAAGAATCGCGAGTCAAGTTAATAGTGTCATAGCGAAAAATTGTAATAAACTAGGAGGGAAATCTTCATGGTTACAGTGAGGCAGCAAGTTCTGTTTTGTTTTCCACAGAAAGGCTCTGGATGAACTTCGATTGTCAATGTACCTATAACAACAAAATGTAGACTTATTCATGTGTCATAAATATAAAACATTTCATATGTTTGTTAGAATCCAAAAACATCAATAGGATTTGCTTGGATGCTTGAATGGATGTTTCTGCGGAATGTCCTCCCGGAATATGTTATTTATTTTAAGTTTTTTTTTGTTTTGCGTTCACCCAGTCTAATTTCTAGCCAACATCAAAGTAAGAGTATATAATTCCTGCTCAGGTTGTCAGTGGGTCGAGGTTCCACCGGCGGAGGCAGTGGTCCTAGCGGCTCTGGACGCCTCTTGCGCATCGTCACTGCAGCTTGTCTAATACTGAGCGCCGTGTTTTACACTCTACTGCTCACTGTGCCGTATACTGAACGACATGAGGTATTTAAAACAACTTTTTATTAATGACTAGCTGTCCCCCGCGGTTTCACCCGCGTTCCCTAGAAAAAAAAAGAAGTCTATGTCCCTCTCCATACCATATCTGCGTACCAAATTTCATCGTGATCGGTTCAGTAGTTGAGGCGTAAAAAGGTAAGAAACAAATAAACTCAAATTCGAATTTATATAATATTAGTTACTAAGATTTGAGGGTGTAGGATTCATCATTACGTAGCGAAAACACCCTAAATAGCTGAGAATTAGCGGGTCGGTTAGCGTGTGGTTGGTCAGATACCATTACCCCACAGGTTGTGGGTTCGATTCCCACCCAGGAATGAAATTTGTGTGCATGTCTATTTGTAATTAAGTTTAATATATATATATATATACATATATATATAGTATAACACTTAGGTACTTAAGTGTAAGCTCCATTCTTAGACCTAGGTGAGTCTGGATTGTCGGGCGAAACTTAGCAATTTTTTATTACTATGAGATTAGCATAATACCCAGAAAAACCATTGTAGGTACCTACATGGTTAGGTACAATGGTACGTACGTAGGTAGTACGTACTTACACTACATCTGATAACAATGATTAAGTAAATAAGGTTTGAAATATCTATCTTGGTAACAAATTGTAAAGAAATCTTGATAACTTTTTCAACAGCACAACATTTGATTATGTCAAATAACTGAAGATATGAGGTAACTAAATAATTTTGTTTAACTTTGTCACCCATTAAAATTTTGAATTTCCAAATTTAGTATTAAAAGCAACCATATTTCGTCTTATTGTTTGTAAACGCTCTACTCTACGACTACAAGTTGTTTCTTTTCTTGCTCACCTTGATTTATAAACCTGAAATGTGTCAGGCTCGTCGACCTCAAGTATTGTTCATGTGCGATGCAGACAGCGCTTACGTCAAGCAAGAAGTGTGCAAGGAAGACATGCGCTGCAACCGATGGTCGGGGGAGAAGGTTTGTATTTCGTTTTGCATTCTCATTCGTTGCTTGCATTTATTACTATTTTCTATTAGTTACTAGCTTCTGCCCCGTGGTTTCACTCGCGTTCTTGATCTTATGTTTGCCTGGGATAAAAGTATCCTATATGTTATTCCAGGGCATGATCTATGAGCCAAGTTGCAACCAAAACCATTCAGCCGTTTATGCATGATTGAGTCACAAACATCCAAACATTCACATTAATTAATTAATTGATCTGACTTTGAATTGAATAAATGGATTTACGCAACACAAACTTAACAAGTTAAAGGGCGCTAGCCTTAGTCCACCTAGGTTAACTTTAGTCACTCTTAGCCTAGGCGATCGAGATCATAAATTAGTGACAGTGACATCGAACGATTTGAAGATCCTTCAGTGAAATCAGCTTTCAGTATCATTTAGAGCTATGAGTATTTCACTATGCTATAGCCTTGAAACCATAAGTCGGTGGTTATAATGTGCTGTGTAATGCCGCCTATATATAGTTATTTATTAGATAAGTACCCTGCTGCAACACTTGATAGCCTGTTCGTGTCCATGTCCATGTATGCTATATGTCATCGGACACAACATCACTGACCTATCGTAAAATTGTGCACTCGCAAGCATAACATTATGTAAAAAAACAACATCAATCAAAATGTAACGATGTTGTCAGTCGGGTGTGCTGGCGGTGAGCTCGTGCGAATACGGGTGCGCCGACAAGAACATGACGTGGGTGAAGCAGCCGTTCACAACTACGTCCACCACCACAACCTTGAGTCCAATGTACAACAGTGTCGCTAATACAACGGTACGTATCTACCTACTGTTCTTTTGTTATACCAGATTTATTTATTCCTGTTCAGCCAGCTATTTCCATAAAGTGCTGCTAAGGAAAAATGTCGCATAAACTTAAGTACTTAGGTACTTATTACCTTCTTTATAGGTACTCTTAAAATTTGCCAATAGAATGGGTACTTAACTATACATAAATCGTATTGCACTATCGAGAATGCTTGTAGCAACATCTATCAAGACTTCCGCTATCAGTGGATAGATGACGCAACAATATTCTACATCGCACTGACAAAGTTCTCTGTCAACTTTGCATATATACAAGACTCCATATGCTCTTAGGCACCATCGTTTAACGTAGGTTAAATTACTTATTACAGGTTTAATTAAAGACATCAAATAAACCCTATCCCCCTTATTACTTACGTGAGATGGTTTAAAGCAAGTCATGTAAAACCCAGGTTTTAGGTTTAAAGAAATGTATTCTAAAAAAAGACTAAAGTGTCTTACATGATTACAAAAATTAACTTATAAAATAGTACAGATTTTTCGCTCGTCTAAATTGGCTGTACTCATTTAACATATTCCACCATTCATTGAGAATATTTTATAAAATAAAATGTTGTGACAGTTTGGATTTGAATGCATTAAATGAGCTTACATTAGTTATTGGTTTAGAAGCAGATATTAGTTTTGAAGGAGCACAGCCTTGTTTAATTTTATTATTAGCCAGATTGTTTATAAGTTTCCACATCTTTTTGGGTTTGTTGCTACACTGAAGAAACTCTTTATAATAATAACTAGCTTTCGTGTGTATAAGTTTTTTTACATAGTCTCTATTTATTTTATAGTCTTCCTCTATTGTTTCGTTTCCGGGGTTTTAATATTTGTAGGTTTTAAATATATCCGTCAGTTTCTAACGTCATAAAACAAAAACTATGAGGTACTTATCAAAACGTAAGTAGTTAGGGTTCCGTACCCAAAGAGTAAAACAGGACCTTATTACTAAGACTCCTCATGAACCGTGATACTTAGACAGTTGAAATTTTCACAGATGATGTATTTCTGTTGCCTCTATAACAACAAATACTTACTAAAAACAAAATAAAATAAATATTTAAGGGGGCTCCCATACAACACACATGATGTTTTTGCCGTTTTTATAGATAATGGTACAGAACCCTTCGTGCGCGAGTCCGACTCGCACTTGGCCGGTTTTTTTACTAGACTTCCTTTAAACCGTCTCTCGTAATGAGACCTTAGTTACCTACCTATACAAACTTTGTAAAGTTTTGCAAGGTTGGTATACTGGAAGCTAAGCGGAATAAACACTTAATCTTAAGCATGCAAATATATGTACAATAATAATATAATATACTGCCTATGTCCAACAGTGGACGCCTTGCGGGGAGATGATGATGATGCAAATAATTACCTACTGATGATATTGCTCCTCACAACAATATTATGATCTTTCAGCCATCATTCGAATACACAACAACAGGCGATGAAGAGGAGAAGGCTGAAAGTGACGGTATTATCATTGAAGTGAACCCCCCGCACTTGTGCTATAAAGGGCAATGTTTAGTGTACATGCAACATGTCGCTCGCTTACGACTTCCCCTGTCACTACTAGCTCCAGAGCTACCTAAAGATAACAGCACCACGGATGGAGATTGGTGCACTTACCGTACAAGTAAGTTTGTAAATGTTAGACATAGGTGTGTCAGTAATATGCAGTAAAATTATATAGGTACATATTTTATCTGCTATTTTTCAGGCGGTCCATCTAGATGTTTAGTGCCTCCCCAACGTCTAGCAGAAATAAAAAAAGACAAGAAAGACTGCAATCCGGCAGTGAGGTGCCAAGTTCTAGATCCCTACGACGAACCAGATGCCGTATTAGCTAATGCTGAATGTCGATTAGTTATTGGAGACCCATCGTCTACTTTCTGGAGTTATTTTATCATAAGGTAAGAAGTATGATAAGAAATTTAAAAGAAGTAGGTAGGGTAAATAAGTTTATACTCAAGTACCTAAGCGAACTTTCATTTAATTTTCATTAAAAAAAAACAACCTCTCACTCTAAACTCATACACTTTCTCTGTTCCGTCGTGGTATCGTGGGTAAAAACGGACACTGAACAAATTTAACCTATTATTATTTCTTGTTTCAGAGTATTAGCAGACATCTGGCCCACAGCAGGGCTGGCTCTCCTTGGTACTGCATGTGTCATAGCAACCCGAGAGACATCCCTAGGTCGCGGTGACGTCGGCAGGCAATTGGCCTTCGGAACCCTTGGACTAGCCATCTTCCCACCATTGGCTGGTCTCGCTGCACAACAAATGCCTGATACACCATATCTCGTGCCATTCATTCTAAATGCAGTCTTTATGTTGATCGGAGCCCTCATACTTATATTCGATAGGTAAGATTTTTGATCAATTATTATACTTTTATACTAATATACTTTAAATATACTTTTATAGGAAGTGGTGGTGGCCTACTTGGTTTAAATTAATGCTAAGTAGTGATGAAGTACAATTTCTGGTGTTTTTTTTTATTAAAATTACAACCGAATATTTTTTTTATCATTTTCGGAATACTTATGACCTATACTATCATCCCTCAAAAGGACCGTAATTCATTTATTAGGACCTTATATATAACGTTCACAGTAAGATGCCGCTGTCGACACCGGAGTGGTGGTGGCACACGTCGACGGGCGTGCTTGCGATGCCGATGAGCGCGGTGCGCCGCTACGGCGCTGAGACCGCCGCCGTGTTCGCTGTCGTCGCGCTGCTCGGCACTTTGTGGAACGGAATTGATGCTTATTTACCTTGGTACGGTCGGCAATATAAGTAGCTGACTGAACAGATCCAAAATAATTTGCGGGTTTTATGGCTAAGATTTCCTGAATGAGTTTTGTCATTTGTGTAGTTTGTAAGGAGGTAAATTATGGTGTAAAATGTCGACTTTGTGTCACCGTGATATTTTTATTGATATTTAACCACCATTAGCAACTCACGCAGTCACCCAAAAACAGAAGATAGGTACTAAATAACCCAGGTACCTAGGTACTATTTAACAACAACAATATAAGTTGTCCAAGTACCTACGTACCAGTTATTGTCACCTTACAGTTAGTAAAGCTGCTTTCAATCAATACACGATAACATGTGTCAACAGGACTGTGTTCGATTTGAACGGAACAATAACAGAGGTGGGGCTGACACTGACGGCGGGTGCGCTGCCTGCGGTGCCGGCGCTCTTTTGGGCGGAAGCCCTCGTCGACTACATCGGACATTCCAACGTGTTCATCACTGCCTTCACATTTTACGGACTTCGTTATACGGGTAATAATATTTGAAATGTCGAAAGCAGTGAATATGCATAACAATTGTATAAAATAGATGTTTTGGTAACATTCAGCCGTCCAGACACTGCAATTTGTTTGTTTTTTTTTTCATGTCAGAAGGCTGACAAGCAGGCAAGCGGTCCACCTGATGGTAAGCGGCTACCGTCACCTATGGACATTAGCAATACCAGGGCGATTGCCAATGCGTTGTCGACCTTTATAAAGCCTAGAAGGCAAACTGTCTCTTAAAGCGCAACTGCCGGAACACACCAGTTGTTGCTTGCATGACGAGAGATTTTCAACCTGAGGGTGGTAGTCAGCCAAGCGGTTTTATCATCTAAATCGTTATCTACTCAGCTAGGCTAGCGATAGGTTTCTAGCTCAAGTTTCTAGGGACAGTCAACTTGGTAATATTTGACGGCGGACGGTCAGATGCACTCGAAACCGTGTAAATCTAATTGATCCTTTTTATTACCTAGGTCCACTTTTACCTGTTACTGTGATAAGGTACCACTATTAGCAATCCTCAAATCTCTTTATTCAGGTTTAGCATACAGCACAGGTTACTCGTGGGTGGTGGTGTGTGAGGTTTTGGAGGTGTTCACAATGAGCCTGGTGTGGGTGACCGCTGTTATGTACTTCCGACATCTGGTGCCACGCAAGTATACGGCCACGGGTCAGGCACTGCCAGTCATTGCGCATTTCTGTATTGGTAAGTTTTTCAACCAATCCCCGATCTGTGCGGAAATTCTTTCAAGCTCAAATGAGCATTCTTCGATATAATCGTCAATAACTGATTTTATTATAATGTGATAAGTGATGATGTGATGTGGCTGAAGATGGTAAGCACACAGGGTACCGACGCTCTCAAGTGCAACTGCCGGAGGCCGCAAACGTATTGACATACCTACCCTACCTACACCTACAAGTTCCTTGAAGTGTCAACTTGGTTCGAGTTTAACTTCCTCACGATTTTTTCCTTCATCGAAAGCTCATTGTAGGATTCGAACACATGACCTTTACCACGGCATCAGACATCACTACCACTAGTAGCTATCAATTTAAACTTTAGAATCGAACCAACTACTCTCGCAGCGACGTCCAACGTCACTATCTCGGAGCCTATTCCTGATACCGTTTAGATGAAGCCACCATAAATTTCTAGGTCGTTGCATCGGTGCTATAGTAAGCGGTATGGTTTCAATGGACAAGCCGTTAGAGTCAACTCGGGAAGTGTACCGCGCTTTGGGCGTGGTTGCCATACTAGTCGCCGCAGTTTACCTTGCTCTCTACCACCTGCTGCTCGCCCCCAGATGTGCTTCCCCAGCCGTTGCACCGCCCCACCATTTGCTACAAGGTATTTTATAATCAGCCCAGCTGACTGCAATAGGTTTACTAAGGTAGTTCGGTCTCTTAACCTAGCCTTACGCAAACGGAGAGATCTTTGGAATCGCGAATGGAAAGAAAACTTATTTATCAAAATATTAACCTAAGTCATATTGCTATTAGCTAACTTATTCATGCCTTCCTCGACAAGTATGCGTTGATGGTACGCGTCATCCTAAGGGTCTGCGCCAACGGCGAATTTTTTGGTTATGCGCTCGTTATTTAGATACCTAGTTACATACTTTTTTCTGATGACGCAAAAAGGAGCAAGTATTTCAAGAAAAATATGCAAACCCACATAATAACTGGTTTAACTAATGACGAGCGTTACTTTGTGCAATATACATGACTAATAACTGCGCTATCGAATTAAGGTCGGAAATAGGACCTATCTATCTATGACCGAGACCTTGAAGCTCGCGCTGGTATATAGGCTAGGCTAGCTAGATAATAAACATTGCAAATATAAATAAATAATTTTATCGAGATACCATACCTAAATAGTAGTAGATCTGCCTTCTGATAGCGACTTATTTAATTTAGACTATTTTATATAAGCTTGTTACTTTTAAGTTTTCTCCTAAATAGTTAAGTGCTCGCTCAAGTGTATTGGTATGTTCTGGAGATTTCACACTACTTCAAATCCGTTGCACTTAAATTAACTATAGAAATATATCTTCCGTACTACCATAGAATAAAAAACATATACAAATACATTTTTTTGCTCGATTTAAACATAACAATTAAATCGCAAATGTAATATTTTTTGTTTGAAAGCTTGCACTGTGGATGGGCAGCTTGATGCTAAAGGTATGGATATTGGATAGTACCAAAAACTATAAGGCTTCAGAATAAGACCCACCGTAGAATGCAGATAAGTTAATGGCGTCAACTTACCATCTCGTAATGATTTCAGGTTTAAACGCGAATGGAGCATCCAACGGGACGTACTCCCCCATGAGGGTATACCACGAGGAACGATCGAGGAAGGGACACTTCCGCTATTAAGAAAACTCATATTTCCTTTGGAGTATATCACTTCTATTCGACATACTATTGTGACTTTAAATAGGTACTTTTATGACGTATAGACACGAGTATAAATATACATTAAGTATATAGGTACACTTAGTGAAATTCTTGTGAAATGACGATTGTAAATTTGTGATGGCCTCTATATAATAATAGTATTGGTTGGCAAATCCTATATTCGTAACTATCACAAATCAATACTTTAAGAGAAAATGCCTTTTGA
This sequence comes from Tetheella fluctuosa, assembly GCA_951216915.1. Taxonomy (NCBI): domain Eukaryota; kingdom Metazoa; phylum Arthropoda; class Insecta; order Lepidoptera; family Drepanidae; genus Tetheella; species Tetheella fluctuosa. The sequence continues at coordinate 7,470,280 of OX578217.1, forward strand.
TTTTTGCTGTGTACTGTATGCCTTTTACATTTATGCTCGTGACTGTACCTACCTACGCAAATCAATAAGCATAATCTCGGTTTAAACAATTTAATCCTAAAACAAATAAGTAAATAAAAGAATTTGAAAGTCTTATAAAACATATTTCGTATGTGAAAATCCTCTATTATACGTCAGTAGATAGTAAGAATAATGTTTACAAATAGTTTTTATTGGTGCTGATATATTATCAGATGAATGTTAGCGTTTGGAAAAATTTAGATCTAAAACAATTTTATGAAATTCCCTAACTAAATAAGTCCTCAAGGACAGTTTTCACATAACGTCCTAGGGTCCCGTATGTATATCTCTTTCTAACAAAAAAAAAAACAAGAAAAGGATATAAATAATTATTCCTGGCATATTAGTTGTTTACGTCAATTTAATTATTGCTATCATTAGGTCACGACTATTATATCTAACAATGACTAATTTGACAGATTTAAATATTTTATAGCCTTTTCAATAATGTTTTAAGGAGATATAGTGAAATTAAAATTAGTTTAGTTGTACACAACATAATCAGCACCACTGTGTACCTCTAAGTACAGAATTGTGATATAATTAGTGCTTTTTTACTAATATTTCTGATCTGATCTGAATCAATATGTATTTCGAAGTTTTATTATAATTGTATCGCCTATTATTGATTGCATTTTTAAATGTTATAGACTAAGTTTTTATTTAAAAATTAAAATGACATTAATGAATGTTTCGTATTTTTTTCATGAATAAAAATAAAATAATTTGCATTAGCAACATCCATACTAATAAGGAGATAGATTGTATTTTGGAGGGGGTGGAAAAGGAGATGAAAATGTATGGTCAACCATTAATTCCTCAAGTTGAAATATTCAATATAATTATACGAGTTTCAATGCAAAATCATCCTTGAAGAGAGTAAAATAGGTGATTAAAATGCAAACACCTCGTAATTTTAATCCCAGAATCATACAAAAAAACACATTATTTTTATCACAGAGGAAATATTTATGAACTTAATATTTGCCGTATTTTAAAATAGCTAGTATATTATAAAACTTCTATATTTAACTATACCTAGTAATTTGCGAATTAAGAAAATAATATACGAATTCGTGTTTTATCAATGTGTCTATTTACACAAACAGTCCAAATTTCGTCCATTTTAAGTTATGTGAATTTGTATGTCAATAGTATCACAATAATCTCAATTTGTTATTTTATATTTTACGAATATAATACAGATAGGCTTTTTAGTTAAATGTTTACTGCAAAGTCTATCATTACAGCTGCAAACTTAAAATGGACGACTTGTACCTTTTACCAGAGACGAGGAAAATACTGAGTATTCGAATAAATTTTCTTTAATACGAAGATATTATAACAACTAGATTTTTCAATAATAAAATTAGTATAATTTATTTATTTTTACACATGAAAATGTGTAATAAAAGTAGCAGTATCAAAAAACGTCTTAAGACTGGGTTAAAATAAAATTGGATCACATTATTAAGCTGTTCAAGAGATCAACTCAGGGAACATGTTATACTAATGAGAGACTATCAGTAATTTGAAATATGTAATGCTTTTCCTTCTAAACGAAGTTTCCAGTTTATTTGGGAATAACAAATCCGATTAAATTTAATTTTAGTAGGTAGCCACAGAGTAGGTACCTATTTAGCTTGCAGTGGTTTTAAATCAAAACTCAATATAAAGTATGTTCACCAGTATTTAATGAAAAAAAATGTTACTACTGGTAATATAATCAACTTTAGAAATAATCAATAATAATTGAAATAACTATGTATTGTAAACTAGAAATAAACCGACAACGAGAAATTATAAAAATATATCCTATGAGCTCTTTACGCGTCTCATATTCCTTTGAAGTAAATAGCAATATTTTGCCGTGCGACGCTCAGGCCGTGGCTCTCTTAGACAAAAAATATTGCCCAATATTAAAATAATAAACAACAATGAAAGGCTCACGGAATAGACATGTACTTTCAGAACCATATGAACTAGGAACATTATATATTTTTAGTTGCGCAAAATATCACACCTTATTTCAGGTTAAAGAGCTAAAATCTAACGAATCAAACGAAACGATAATTGAAGAAATAGTAGATAGTAAAATCTATCACACAATACATAGGTACTTACATAAACAAAATAATTAATGTATTTACTTCTCATCTATTTTTTTACAGAAAAAAAATTATGCCGGACAGCAAGCTATCGTTAGGCTCACCCTCGCTTGCAACCATATTGTTTGTTTTACATTATTTTAATTAGATTTACACAATCACAATCTATAAAATCTATTTACACATATTTTAATATAGATGCTTCCAAAAAGAACTTACTAAGTAAGAACATATGATGTTAAATCTACAGCTGTTTCCATTATTTATTTTAGTGATAGTTGAATGGAAATGAGCCCTCTTATCCAGACTGAGTTGGTTGCCATTTCGATCGGAAAATAATTATTTCGTTGAATTTAGGCTCATTCCATATGGAAGTCTGAAATGAAAAAATTAGGAGCTATCCTATTCAGTAGACTACTCAATCGCTTTATCTACCCGATCGGGACCACAACCGAGCAGGTCTGAATAACGCCGCATATCTGATAGTAGTAGAACGTAGGTATTTGTTGGTAAATAATAGGGACATATTTAACCTAAAGAAGTCCGTCGTCGTCTAGGAATGTTTTCACGCAGACGCATGCAGACTGTATAAGTGTGCGGTGCGCTCATTAGCTGGTTAGGTAGTGTAAAAGTACCTTTACTCCGCTACGAGTTAAGTTACGACCGCAGCGCGCACACACACGTTTATCGAACACTACAACAACGCCACAACTTCACAACACAGGGCTGAGCGGACGTTTCGTGACAAGAAACGACTGAAATAATTTAGGTAAATGGGCCTCGCAATTCCGTCGCAACACATATTAAGAAAATAATAAAATCTATTTCGGAGGTTCTACATCTGTGCTAGGTTTGGGCAAACTCAATAAACATTAAAATGCATCAAATTTACTAACAATACACAATCATACTAATTTTATAAAGAGGAAAGATTTGTATATTTGTAACGAATAAACTCAAAACTACTGAACCGATTTCAAAAATTCTTTCACCATTTGAATGCTGCATTATGCCTGAGTAACATGCGACTATATTTTATCCCGGGAACGCGGGTGTAACCGCGCGGAAAAGCTAGTATGTACATAATAAAATGTATGGAGTCCAAATTGAAGAAATGTAAAAGAAAATCATTAATTGTAAACCTCTGGGAAATCCAAATATACTAAGTATTATAATTGTATGTATAAATATGAAAGTATAAAAAGCGTGTTAAAAAAGCGCACCGTGCTGGCTCAGTCACGAAGAGGGAGGATCATGTCATGATTGTGCATTTTAATGTATTAAACAATCACCACGGCTTCTCGGTGAACTTAAATATCGAGAATAAACCGGCACATGCCAGAAGTCAAATTAAAAGTCATTTACAGACCAACAAACCATACTCAATCCACACGGTAAACAAAGGCTTAACCTCTTTCGTTGTTAGTGGAGGCCCGTGCCCCTGTGTGCTATAAGAGCATGGGCGTAGCCAGGTTTTGATTTAGGGTGGGGCAAAAAATTTAAATTGAGTTGGTACGCAAAAAATTTAGTTTTTGTAGATATATGATGAGTATTGACTACAAGAGTTCTGCATGAGTCAGCCAGTGTGGGGCAAGTGCCCCTCTCTGCCCTACCTTGCGTACGTCCATGTATAAGAGCTGCCGTTAACGATACTAAATAGGTCCATTATCTACTGCTTGGTGAACGACCAACTTATGCCCAGTCAGTGTTTTCACTTGCGTACTTCGGAGTAGATGAGCACCTCGTTTTATCTTCCCGTTTTATTTTTGAAAAACCATAAAGTAGATGTTGCTTATCAGAATATTTACATCGGGACTCGATTCAATCCTGTCCGTGATTATCTTTTTCATACAAATAATCATCCACCCATTCCAACCATTGGGATTGATTTAAATCACCGTAAAAACGCAGGTATATATATTTGCTTTGAACATTATTTATTATGTCAAATGAAAAATAAGAATAACAAAAGAAGTTTCGTTATTTGTTTTTATTATGTTCCATACTAACTGTAACTCCCAAACATATTTTTTTTTTTAGGATGAAACTAAATAAAAAAAGATATCAATTTTCGAGTGACCTACCTGCTCTCCGAAGTCGCGAGTATCCGATGTAGCAGCGAACACTTTGGTAGTCATATCACAAAAATTCTAATTACATAACATAACTTGAAAATAGATGTGTTAAAGTTACCTACCTAACACTTTGCCGAAAAACTATTCACCGAATTCCATTTGAGCGGAAAAAATATTCGTCATTAATTATGTTGACTCCGAAAGTTGATGTATCATTTTGACTGGTATTAAATATGTTAAATTACGTTTACGCTTTCACCTGAAACGTTTACAACCGTTTGTTTAAGCTTGCAGCATAAGCTCGCTTGGTAAGGTTAAAAACATTTTACGTAACCTAACCAACCTTAGCACTTTGTATCCGATTTTCGCTCCCCACTGCCTCGAGCGAAATTTGAACCCTTATAAATAAAGTTGAAATTGTATGATACATCAGTCAAATGACTATGATAGCATACGATTTTTTGACCAAACTTTATTCGGTATTTCCAAAATTATTTCAAAGGTGTAATTAGACAAATGTAAAAAGGTGAACCATTTTCAGGTTAATGAAATTCTGTGAAATATATTTCAACGAACTGACATTATCTATGTATTGTATTGTACATAATATTTAAATCAATAATAAGCTTGAGATGGCTGGCGGTCTTTGATTTTTATTCTGAAACTGTTATGCAGCGTTGGTTTTCACTCACACACACGTAAAGCTCGACAATAAATAATAGTTTTTAAAAATTATTAACTCAACTCTGACCGACATTGAACATTATACAGATTCCTGAAGCTTATTTTTCTTATTAGCATATTTTAAATATACCCTTAATATGTAACTATACATACATTTTGCTTATTTTACCTTTATTTCTATAAAATAAATCCTTAAAAATTATTAGGTTAAGTTTCCTGAAATTTCTGTAATTTTAATACAATCTAAATTAGAAGCATCAACATCATCCCCTCCAACATCATCTTGCAGCAATGTCTCTATCATTTCCTCACTCATTTCTGCATCCTGTATTTTCTCATCAGCATCTTGACTATCAACCTTATCATTCAATATGTTATTGTCATTCCCATTATCATTACTTTCTTTACTATTATTTTTACTTTCGTTCCCGTTCGTACCCTCATCATTGCCTTCCTCACCTTTGCTAATCTCATTGCCCTCCTCACTATGAGATGTTTTCTCATGGCTCTTCTCATTATCTTCTTTGTTCTTAGTATCTTTAATATTTTCATTACTCACCTCATCATGTGCAGCTTTTTCACTGCTCTCATTATCTTCTTTGTTATCATTGCTCTCTTCAATATCTTGCGTCTTTTGTTTATGTTTAATTATATTCTCATTATCTTCTTTATTCACATTACAATTTGCATTATCTTCTTGTTTAATTTCAGTTTCTCCTATGAGCCCATTCATATCATCTTGTGAGTTACTGCTGTTTAGTGAATCATTATCTATATTTACATCATTATTTTTTTGCGACTTTGTTTCTCTTATTTGTTCACTTTCATCATTGTTATCCAGTTTTTCAAAATTCGTTTTTTCTTCAAAGTTATGTTTTTTATCATCATCGTCGTTAGTGTCACTAACATCGTTTACTATGTTATCAAAATTCGAGTTATGAAGTTCATTACTATTATTGATATTTGTTAAATCAGGATCAGCAATATTAATAGGATCTCCACCAGTCCTACAAAAGCTATCGTTTCTATTTTCTCTACTATCATTATGTTCACTGCTACCAGCTCCTGTTAAATCAACTTCTTGATTGTCATTTGCATTGGAATCCATGGAATTTTCGTCAATAAATATTGGATCATCATTTTCTTCCAAATCAGGTAATATTTCCACATCGTCATCATCTTCACTCATCTCGTCACCCATTTTCTTAGCAAGATATTGTTTTAGACCTTTATTAAGGTTTTCTTTTATTTCATTGAATCTTGTTGAAGACGTATTAAGTAATCGATCTAATGTTTTGTGTAGAGTTCGCATTTCACCAACGGTTCGTGTGCGCAAAAACATTGAAGTAGTTTCTTTTTTTAGCTTATTAAGACGCGATAACGAATACTCTAAGGCATCTACTGCATCTATCAGATTATATCGATACCATTCAACAGGCACTTTTAAATTACATTCCCTGGGAGTTTCTGCTCCACTTGGTACATTTATAATATGTTTTTTCACTCTTCGTTTAGGATTTGAAATGCGAACTGGTTTAACGCTTCGATTTGTTTTTGTGATGGTCGGTGTTGATGTATTTGCTATAGAAACTGCACTAAGTTTAGCAGCGTAAGTAGCACCTTTCGGAACAAATTTTCCAGCCGATTCTGTAACCGCTACAATGGTCGCAGAATATCCACCAGGCATGTTAGGATTTGCATTAATAGCAAATATACGTCCATCAGGCAGACGATACATTTTATTAGAAGATAATGTTTGAGGATCGACTCGAAATTTCAGTCCACCAGTTTGTGCATTTACCGTAACATCATTTTCTGTCATTTGCACAATATTTTCTGTTGTCAGATCCGGTAATGTGGCTCCAGTTCTTGCGACTAGTGGTGGCGGATTTGGTTGAAGCTTAGGAGCTGGCGCTGGCGTTATGCATTGTACGTCGTCGTCATTATCTTCAGTTACCTGCAACAATACAAAATGGGTAATCAACCTGACCAATGTTTTATTCTAGATATGCCAAAGTAATCTAGATGAAAATACAAGAACTTCTGCATATTTACTTTTATATTCGAAAAGATAGCCGAGATAATAAGCAATCAAAGTGCGCATTTTCGCGCGGAATTCTTTAATATTATGGAGCGAGTAGACCGCTGACGACATACAACAAGCGCGTGCCATCTTGGAGTATTACGGAAGTTACGACCGTGAGAGTAACTTATTCTATGGAATTCAAGTAATTCCAATGAAATCAGTTTAGCACAAACTAGTTTGGCCTGAAATCTAGTTTGACCGGTATCATATACATTATATCCATCTGATTTATTGGTATTGATTGCGTGATCTTTGTTCACGTTAGTAGCGAATAAAATACGGGTAAGTAAGTAGGTACATAGTTTTTAGGTTATCCATGGACCTAGAAAAAAAGGCGGACGCCACCTCATAAAACAATTACTGAAGCACCCACCCACAGTAAGCCAGCTCGCTTAAATACATACACGTCCGGCTGCGTGCCGGACGTGTTTTTATACATTCACAACACACTAAGCCGGCCGTCCGCCATTACGCTCCGAACCACACACACACACAGTTACGTCGCCGTACGTACATAGATACCTTAGTGTATGCATCCACTAAGATTTTTTAGAAATGCCACCCCTAAGGGGGTAAAATAGGGGTACGCGGATGAAATCGCGGGGCAGAAGGCTAGTCTGTTGTAATATACATGAATAATAATTTATAACTTACCTCACATAAAGGCTCCATGGGGAAATCGGGAGTACAAACAACATCATCATCATCCCTTGCATTATTAGTCATTCCTGCCATAGCAGACATATCTAGACCCTATAATAATATATTATTTGTGGTTAAGTGTTCTGTATTTTTTTGTGGTGGAGATTGAACACCAGTTGCACCTTAATTATTACTATATTGTATAATTTTAATGTGTAAATACTAGTATCCGTCGATTTCTGGCCGAAGCCGAAGCCGATTATTCGGCTATCGCTACAACCGTCGGCCAAAACCGAACAGCATTGAACCTCCGCGGGTCGCCACGTCCATTCACGCCCTCGCTCATCCATAACAGTTTGTTCAATTTCGGCGCTTGCTAGAAACCTTCGGCTTCGACCAAGCTTCGGTCGGATAGTAATAAATATACATATTATTTCATTGTTTACTACAAGAGCACATGCATTACTTTAATCATCGTTCTGTACTTATTTGGTGTTTATTTATTAAATACTACTGAAATTTAAAAAAGCGTGTCAAAAATCATACCTGTGTTAAATTTTCCAATGACAGATTAATATTATCACTATGAGCAATACTATTTAAAGTATTAAAGAGTGTGGGACTATTGAAACCATTGAAATGATTCGAAATTATAGGTATTGGCATCTGTGGCATGTGTGCTGGCATTTGTGGCATTTTGGGCCTTATGCGTGTATATGTTACGGGTTTATTATCATTGTATTTTATTAAATTGGGAATAATAGGTTGTATTGGCATCTGAAATATGAATGAACAATTTATACATATGATTAACTTTTGACAAAAATTAAAACCGATTTCAAACAGGGTTTTCACTAAAAAGTATAAAATAATGATGTAAGAACTCGTTTTGACGCTAGTCAGCGAAGGGGAAGCACGTGTTCCAGTATCTCAATTTCTTGGTTAATAATAGTAATCAATCAACGTATCAACTTCCTATACTTTAGACAGCTTACCCGCATTTTCTTGGCCAGGGGTGGTACACTAATTGGAGACAGTAGCTTAGGTCCACTTGATATTGGAATAGGGTTCATCATAATCATAGGTTTAGATTTTGGACTTGCTGACCTTTTCCGAGGCTTTTTCTCTAACACTGATGAGTCATCATTATGCATTGAAGCAAACTTTTTGACCTGAAATAAATTACATTTATAGGTAGGTACCTATAAACGCAGGGGACAGCTTCCAGGTTTCACCCACGTTCCCGAGAAAATAATGTAGCCTATGTCCTTCTCCATACCATAGGCTATCTACGTACCAAATTCATCGTGATCCGTTCGGCGGTTTAGGCGCGAAAATGTAACAAACAAGAGTTTGTTTGTTACATTTTGCGAATCAAATGCGAATGTGAGTACTTTTATAATGTTTGTTAGGATAGTTAAAGCTCTGCTTAGTTTGGGGTCAATGGCCGTGTGTGAGGAATGTCCCAGGATATATTTATTAATTTACAGTTAGGATAGTATGGATTGATTTTGTACAGTATGCCAAAATAATTCTGTGGTTTTTCACACCCAAAACATTATTATAAATCACTTGATTTTGGTAAGACGATGATAGCTCAGTGGTAGTGACGTCGGACGCCGCGGCGAAGGTCGTGGATTCGAATCCTACAATGAGCTTGAGCTTTCGTTGAAGGAAAACATCGTTGGGAAACTATATCACGGCGATAGTGTACTTTGTAGTACCCGCTTGGCTGGCTACAAAATCTGTTTCTAAGCACCTACTGGTGTGTTCCGGTAGTTACACTTGAGAGCCAGATACCTTCTAGGCTTTATAAAGGTCGCCAACATATAGGCAACCCCTCTAGTATTGCTTATGTCGATGGGCGACGGTAGCCACTTACCATCAGGTGGACTGCCTGCCAGCTTGTCAGCCCTGACATTAAAAAAAAAAACAAAAATATCAACTTATATTTGTTGTCCTTAGGACACACAGTGGTAATAGACACTATGTGCCAAGATTGCACATGATTAATGTTACTTGAACTGCAGCAATAGATGTGTATAAAACAATTTACCTGAATAGTTGGTGGAATTTTAGAAATTATGTTAGCAGCTACTTTTCTAGCAAAACCTTCAGAATCCTTTTTCTTTCCACCACCCTCACTTTTCTCTTTTCTCCTTCCTTTATTTTTACAACATTCAGAGATGTCTAGAGCACAATCCTTTTGATATGCATCTTTAGAATCTGGATCTTGAGTTTGATGTATAATTCTGAATCCATAAAAATCAAATGTTTACATACAAATCCATAAATAGTGAATATGACGGAACAATTACATTTTGGAGATGCTTAAATTATTTCAGTTCTAAATGTTTCTAATGAACAACATTATTCTTTTGAACTAAAAACCATAATCACCCAACTGGGTGTAGAACATTTTCAGTCTAATTCAATAAATGATGATTTTATATATAAAACTATAATCTAACTATGAACCAAAATAAAACTAAGTTCCAGCTTTGCGCCATCTGCCTCAGTTATTATTTTGTTCAATTTCACTATTAAATTTAACATTAGGACATAATTTTAATTAAGTGATCATTAACAGTACACTGGCGGGAAATATGCTTTCCCCGACATTGAGGGGATTTAAGGTTGCAGGGTCAGGTCCAGGCCAGACTGGCATTTAAGCTGTCTATGACTACAATTTTATTTATTATGAATTTGATTTATCAGGCATGCAGATTTCCTCAAAATGTTTCCTTCACCATAAAGCAGTAAATCCATAAGTAAGTTTTAAGTACAGGCCAGCAAATTGAACCTGTGACCACTTATATAAGTCATAGCTGGGTACATATGGCAGAACCATAAGATTTAGTGATCTATATATATAAAAAAGAAAGTATATATGTTCCTTATAGACTCTGAAACCGCTGAACCGATCATGATGAAATTTTCAGACAATCTTCATATTAGCCCTGTGGGTAATCCTGTAAGGTTTGGTGGCGATCGGAGCACTCGGGGCTCGGGACCACGGGGCGGAAGCTAGTAAGAACATAAATAAATCACAATATTCAAATTTTATCTTAAGTATGTTTACTTATTTCTCAGATCACAGAAGCGTAGGAGAGCCCAACAAGTAGCACGAAGATTCCATAAGCAGTTTGAATTACATTTGAAGCATTTCCAGTCATCTGCATCTTCAATTTCTCTAATTTTAGAGACACCAAAATTACGTCTAATACATTTCTGAAAGCAAGTAATAAATCAGAAATTACATGTCAGTTTGACTTAAAAGGTTGATATGTTACTAATAATAGATAATATGAGCTGATCCCAAATTAAGCAGAGATTATTATGGAAATCAAATAACTAACACTACTTTTAAATATAGGTATAGTTATATTAGCTTTTGCTCTTTGATTTGAGTCACGTTTCTGAGGGATCTCATGTTTTCCCAGGACACAAAGTACCCTATATTTTAGGGCATGATCTATCTATGTGTCAAGGTTCATCCAAATCCATTCAGCCGTTTATATGTGATTGAGTGTCACAATCATACAAATTTACACTCAGAATCAGAACAAACCGATATGATCATTAAAATATTATGTGCCTGACATCCTCCTAGGTAGGAATTGAACCCACAAATATGGCATGGCAGTCATGTCTTCTTACCTCCACACCAACAGCCTTTCTTTAAAATAATATACAAGAAGAATGTATAACAGAAAATATATAAATAACTAGCTGTTCCCCGCAGTTTCACCATGTTCCCGGGATAAAACGGCCTAAAGAATTTTATTGGGCTATCAAATGCAAAAATAATTTTTAAAATCCAACTGGTAGTTCCAGAAATTAGCACAAAACAAAAAAGACTTCAGCTTATAGAGTCTCAAGCTGAACCCTATTTGATATGCTCAACCATATAGATGTGAACGCAAGCAACTTACATTGACAGCTTCTAAAGTTCAGTTTTATTAAATGTACAGATTACTCACAGCACAAAACACATGAGGACAATCAGAGCAACAGTAAACCTGGCCACCCTGTCCACACCATCGACAATATAACTCTGAACCATCATCACCTTTTTCAAATTCACCACTATTATAGAATGTATGACATGTGTCACAGACCAAAGTGCGAAGCATTGGGTGAGCTCGCATACGAGTTTCATTTCGATTCGAACACCCTATATGTTTGTCGCAAGCAGAACAATGCAATTTCAAACTCTTAATATGGTTCAAGTCTGAAAATAAAATGTTTATTAGTTATTATTATGGTAATGAAACAGCAGTAAAAAATTGTAGGTATGTATATATATATATAAAATAGCTACGCGTAGTATATACCTGAAAATTTTGTCTTATAAAAATTTCTTTCTTCTTCAGTAACATCATCATCAAAATCTTCATCTGTCGCATCTAAAATAGATAGATAGGTAGGTTAGGTAGTTGTTATTAGCTGTCCGGCACTGTTCAGTGTTGCTTTACAAATTCTAGTAACTTCAATATAGGTACCAGGAAAGGGCGGAAATTTGACGATGTTAGTGTCCGATTGAACCGGCTTCTCAGGTTCAGGAGAAGCACCTTCACTTATAGCAGTTTCATTCATTGCGAAAGCTGTACTGACGTCATTTAATTATTACACCGTTGATGTCACTGGGAAATTATCTTTCAAAATGTTATAATAATGAGGATAAAATTTTACGTAAGTTATACGTTCATATTTCTGCACGTTTACAAAATTCACCTCAATGCCAAAGATCGGCCATTTTGGCATTTGTTTTAGGGAGGGTAGGGTTGTGAAAAAATAATCGATTAAGACTTACTCGAATCGAGTTACTTGAAGATCGAAAGGAGATGGGATGGTATTGTATGGGAGGTGGTCCTTCCTTGGAAACCGGCATTGATACAACTTACACTATTGTGTAATGTAGTATTTTTAGATATTATTCAGCGTGGAAAATGATTCTTTAATACCACCGTTTTTGGAACGAAGTTCCTTTACGAAGCTTGCGGTAGGAGTTAACTGGCAGAAAAGGGAACTGTAAAGTGGTTATTACACTACCCGATTTAGGAATTCCCTAATTAGGAAATCGGGAGGTGTAATCATAGTTAGATTCCGATTTAGGGTACCAACCGCATTACTCCCTAATTAGGGCCCTAAAGTCGTTATTACACTACCCGATTTAGGGACTCTAATTAGGAAATCGGGAGGTGTAATCGTAATTAGATTCCGATTGAGGGTGCCAACCGCACTACTCCCTAATTAGGCCTAATTAGAGAGTCCCTAAATCGAGTAGTGTAATAACCTCTTAATTAGGGAGTACCTAAAACGGGTAGTGTAATAACCACTTAACGAAAAAACGTTATATACATGTGTGTTAGTAATGGGTAACTCACCAATTTTAAATGAGAATGAGGGAGTACTTCATTTTACTTCGCGAGGTACTCATGAGGGACCCCTCGTTTGAGGTGAGGAATTGCTTGAAACGCCGCCTCATTCGCAAGGTCAGGCGCGGCTCACCGCGAAATTATTGACATCTCTCTCACACACATTTCATTCGGTTCGTTCGCACTCGCAACCTTGCCACCGCGACCGACTCGCGATCGAGTGAGAACGAGGAGCGAAGAACGAGTGAGGCGATTCATATTTAAAATTTGAGGGACTCTTTCAATTTGCTATCACGAGGACATCAAACGAGGCAACTCATGAGTGAGGGACACATCGCTAATGTGTGTGAATGAATTACAATTTACAATTCACACGCACACGTGCCTGTTCTTTTATAATGATAGACAGACGTGACGTCACCAATTATGCATCCTGCGATCCTGCATGGCATTTTCTCGAGTTAAAAAAAAAAAACAAAAAAGCCGAAAATACCAATATCTCAATGAAAAATAAATAAGAAACCCATAAAAAAAAACTATACAAATATAATAAAGCAGAAGAGTTTTTTGTTTGTTTTTCAAGGCACATCAATGGAGACAAATAGGCAAATACGCAAATATACCGTCCACACAAGGTCGTCGGTATTCACTAGCACACAATTTGTCAACCAGTTTGGACGGACGAGTAGTGGGTCTCAATTTTCTTTTATTTGGTTTCATTCTTTTGTTTAATAGGCGGAATTTCGCTGTATAGGTCTGTGTTGGTGTTTATTTATTTATTTATTTATTTACCTTAATGGCACACCAACAGCTTATAGGTATAACAGTATATAATTACACGTCATAAGGTTTGGACAAACCTATTTACCAATAACAGGTGTGAGACAACATTCATGACTGTATTATACTTGAAATTTTGTTGCTAACAAATAGTGATTTGTATTAACTAAATCTCCATATCAAGGTTTCTCGTCCTCCTGAAACCCTGACCCTCCGGACGATCATGATCTTCCTCTTTTCTCTCAAAGTGGTAGTAAGCGCTGCTTGGCTGTGACGATAATGACTCGTCGGTCTCGACTTCTAGAAAACGATAGATGACCCGAGAACCTACCTCGACTCCATGAGTCTCCATGGATACAAACATTACAAATGGTGTATACCTATGCACAATAGTTTAACCATAGGTTTTAAATATTACGAAAAGGTAGATAAAGGTCCCTTTATTGTATAAGTTGGAACCTGATCCCTCTGCTGAGACTACAATTAGACCTATCAAATTCGGGCTATTTTTAACCGACTTCAAAAAAATGAAGGTTGAATAGAGAACCTTTATGTATGTAAGTAAGTTATGTTTCTATGTCCGCGATTTTCTCGAAAACTACTGATCCGATTTGGATGGGGTTTTCGTTATTAAAGGTCAGGGAAAGTTTTAGTGTATGATACATTAGGATCTGCTATGTACTATGCTATGTACTAAAACTCGACAGACCCAAACTCACTGAGTTTTACGAGTGAGACAGATAATAGTCGCTGCGTGAATTCACCGTCGAGTTTTAGTACAGAATAACATAGCTGATGAAGATCTTCGGAGATAGACAATGGAACTCTTCAATGACAAACAGCGAATGACCCGCGATCGCTATGATCGAATGTGTATGTATTGTTTTCATCATTCCATAACATAAAATCACGCCTGTATGGTTTTAGGGGGTAAACTGATGTACATAGTACACCCTCAAAAGAAACTAAAAATTTAAAAGATGGTATCAAAAAGGTTAGGTCATGCATCTACTCTTGTCCATTTACACAAAATCATAGTAAAGGATCACTCTCTCTGTGAATGTGGTCTTGATGAGGGAAACGTGCAACGTCCATGTTGTACATGAACAAATTACTCTCTGACTGGTATAGCAAACATGTTTGTCGTTTTGATATTTGGCTCTATGGAGGAGCAAGGTGGTAGACTCCTCCATTGAAAAGGGAAGATCTTCCGCCAGGCTGGGACATCGTGCCTGGGGACCGCGGTCCAACTGTAGTTGTTGGAATCTTGTATATATGCAAAGTTGACAGAGAACTTTGTCAGTGCGATGTAGAATATTGTTGCGCCATCTATCCACGGATAGCGGAAGTCTTGATAGATGTCGCTACAGCTCCATATGTGGACGGTCGTATCGCCTATTTGCCTATACGTCAAATGTATGCCATATATTGTCAAATACCTATCACGAATACGCATAGCCAAATGGGGAGGCGCCATAACAATAATATACAGAAAGCTAGGGAGCTGGCGATCAATCGATCATTCACAACGAGTTTCATTTTTGAAACTTTCACTTCACTTTCATGCTTATATGGCATCAGATGTGTTTATTTACACAATGCTAGTGTCAGGGTATTTGAAGATAAACGATGGAGATTGATCGGTATTCAAAAAATCATTTTCAAAATTGTCAAATCAAAAGATGTTGACCGGTGACGAATTTACCTGAAATAAATAAGGACAACACTGTAAACCAACACAACAGCCATATTGTGTAAAATGTAAAAATAATTAATAAATAAAAAAATACAATTACAAAACGAGAAAGAAACTCATGTAGTAGATGAAATTAACTACTGTAGGCGGACCGGGTAGTTCTATCGTGTGTTTACGTACCGCGCAGCCCCGTAAGTAGGTTATTATTTCAAGGACAGGGCTGGTAACAGATGATTTATTGACAAACAAATGAACAAATAAATACTGATAATGACTGTAAGTATTTAAGTTCACTTAATAAAAATAAAAAAAAACTAAGTGATATAATTATAATAAGGCTTTATGCCATGGACGAAAAATAATTACATTCATGCTTTATGACCTATTTACCCTAATATTTTTTTTATTAAATTTTTGTGGCTTTTAGAGTTATTTATGGTTATTGCGTATTATTTTGTTCTTTGGGGTAATTTATTGAGGAGTTGGTAGCCCCGTTACATAGTAGTTTGCAGAACTATCTATAGTTCAGGAGCCCGATATCGATAGAATAGGTACTATCGATCTTAAACAATAGTATTTAATTGATTTTAACTATTGTAGCGTGTGACCGTCCCGTCCGCACTACTAGGGGTAAGCTCCCCCCTCGCTATACATCGTAAGCGGTCTAGAACGTTCGGCGTTGCGTACGCGGCAGTACGTAGTTAGTATACATAGATACCTATCGCGCCACCCGCTCTCAGTCTCAGTCACGTTCACTGCCGCTCTCGATTCTCGCGCCTTTTCTCACATTGTTTTGTTAATAGTTCATTTGCTACTCCTAAATTTATGTAACGTGTCGGGCAATCAGTTAAATAAACATAACTTTCAAGTATATAGACTTTCCGTTATTCCCACCCCCTACACTATTGATATTCAATGGTCCAAAAGTATTGCCAAGTGTAAATTGTATCGATTGCACTATCGATAGTATAACTGATTTTCAAGGCTACGATACTATCGATAGTGTACTTACTATCGCAACAACCATTGACAACCAACGAAAACCAACCAACCAATAGTAGTAATGTAATTGTATCTATGTGTAATTGTAATCAGTGTGACCGTTTTTGGTATATGTAGTACTAAATTGGGATATTTGAGGCTCCGAAGAATGACGATAGCATATTTCTAGTATATTACTAAATATCGGTATAATATTGGAACAATTTCAACTGTCATGGTATTTTTTGGTATATTCACCTGGCAGCAACATATATAAGTCAAGATTGTTTCTTCATTACGCTGTCTTTGCATGTATCTAGAAAAAAAGGCGGACGCCACCTCATAAAACAATTACTGAAGCACCCACACTAAGCCGGCCGCCCGCCATTACGCTCCGAACCACACACACACACAGTTACGTCGCCGCCATTTTGGTGCTTCAATAGTTTCTTAGCGGCCATCTGTCCGCCTTGTCCATGTGTCGCGTATTAAGTTCTTTGTAGCAATCTTTCTCTTTTACACACTGAGTGAATGAAATTTAATGAATGTTTGTCGGTTTTATTTCAGGGGATTCCATTTCCCCATCTGAGATTTCCCCCGTAGTAGAGTAATGTTTTTGAATGTCTATGCTGTCCGAAGATTTTTGCCTTATTTGGTAATTGTTTGTGTTTCGATTTCTCTTTGCTTCAGTCGGTTTATGAATAGCGGCTGTTTCACTATGAAGCGCAAATATGAACAAAAATATAGAGCGGAATGGGAACAAAACCCGAAATTCTCTTCTTGGTTAACCAAAGATAAATATGGTGAAAATGCTATGTGTAAAGCTTATGGAGTGACGTTTTTAAGTAAAATCACTATAATTAAAATAAACAATTTTGATTAAATGTGTTTTATTTACAACATTTTCAAAATATGAAGCAAAAATTTTAGTAGTATTTTGGTATAATTGAATTTTCTTTTTAGTATTTTTTGTAGATTTCAATGATTCCGTTGGTAGGTTTATAAAATTTGAAACGGTCACACTGATAGTAATCATCCGTCAGTAATCGTAGAATAATGTCGTGTGATTGTTCATTACGCGTTTTAGATTCGCGCTTTGTAACGTTACGTGGTAATTTCCTGACTTAAAATAGTTTTTTTATCTAGTTATTAATATTTTAAATATAAGTAATGAAAATTAACGTTCT
The DNA here is from genome assembly GCA_951216915.1 of Tetheella fluctuosa. Classification (NCBI taxonomy): domain Eukaryota; kingdom Metazoa; phylum Arthropoda; class Insecta; order Lepidoptera; family Drepanidae; genus Tetheella; species Tetheella fluctuosa. The sequence goes on from OX578217.1 coordinate 7,487,960, forward strand.
TAAGCTAGGAATATAATATGCCTGTGTGTAAAAATTACTGGCATTTTCTTGTAATTGGCCCCCGTTTTACTTGAACCAAAAAAAAATAATTTAAACTTGTTTATATATTAATGATCCTTGCTTTGTGATAGTAGACCACTAAGATACAGACCATAAAAATGACTGTAACATACACTGGTGAAGTTGCGACTTGTCGCGGATTTGGCACCTTTTTAAAGGTTTTATACAGGTGAGTTTATTTGCACACAAAACTAAAAATGCAACCAAATCCACTATTATGTTATCTAATTAACAATATAGTTAGCGAAAAAACGCTTGTTGACTTGTTCACTTAGAAAACTGCTAACAGACAGTAATTAGGGGTGTGTTTCTTTCATCCACCAGGTGGCAATGAAAAAAGTTTGCTTTACTCTCCAGACTATAGGATAGGACCACTTAATTATATCTAATATGTAATCTGCTTGTAGTTTTGGATAAGATGGTGGTGCATAAATAAACATTCAAGAATATTTGGTTATTTTTCCCTATTATTTAGGGATTCTATTTTAAAAAACCCTTCCTTCACTAGATATAGATATGTGCAAAATTTCATGTTTTTAGACCCTATGGTTTCAGTTGTGCATTGACACCTACGTAACTCAGTCAGTTTCTTCTTTTATAATACATTCTAGCTAATCCCCAGTGTGTTTTGCAAGACCCTTCTTTTTCTCTATGTTTAATCAAAAGCATATAAATGGTATCTATAGGAGCGCATACATTAGAAACAAATTTTTAAACATATAGACTCTCTAATTGCCAGTGTGCGTTGAAATGCCCCATCTTCTTTTCTTGTTTTTTGCCAGAAACCGTGCGAACAAAAACTGACCAAAGTTTTATCACAATTGGTTGAATGGGTTAGGAGTGCATATGTACAAACAGACAGACAGGGCCGTCTTTAACATACAGACAAACATACAAGCATACAGACAAACATTGATATTTATAATGTGGATAGAGAAGATAGTAATAATAATAATTGGTCAGTATTATTACCTAGCGTAGGACAAAGGCATAGAAGAGGTAGAATTAACTTTTTATAACGTCAGGCGCAAATCACAGTATTACGTCTCATAGATGAAATTGGCGTAGTACTAAATAGAAATGCAAGAAATAATCGTAAAAAATTCAAAGTGGGGACCATCCACCTATGTTCTGTTATGTAAGCTTACACAATAGGTATAGATTTTTTTTTCTCTTCGATAATTTGGTGAGTTTTTGCTGAATTATAGTACGTTTACCTCTGCCTGTATGGCCACGTGTTTGTTTGGTAAACGGAAACTGCCATCATGTTTGCTCAAGTTATAAACTGACGAATTGTTTACTTTACCTAGTCTGTACGTTGACCTTGCTCAATGAATGACTATATTTTATCCACGTGATTTTATCTATCTTTGATACCTACTACCTATCTATGAAGATGTCCATTGGTTCTTCTCATAGAATGCTATAAGCAGAGATGTGACCAGAGATGTACAAGATACCCTATACCCTGTACAAAGTATCTAGAATACAAATGCAAGATACTCTTCAATTATTTCAGATACCGCATATAAAATACTTTTTGGAATGGTATCTGAAATACTAGATACAAAATACGTATCTTTCAAATACTTTTTAAAGATAAAATACTTTTGTAAGAAAACAACATTTTAAATTTTCAGAAGCAATTTTCGGCCGGATATCCGGCTTCAGTGTTAGCCGGATATTCGGTATTCGGATTCAAATCCCACTCTGGGGTCTGCGTGTATGCTCGCGATGATATCTGCTGTCAGCGTCTCCGTGGCCTTGAAAAATCTGGTTTTTCAGTCTTGTGGATTCTGATTGGCACAGGTGTGGAGCAAATTGTCTATGCCTGCGTCTACCGATCGCACAGCGGTGATCAGGAGACAGAAAAGCTATTCGAACACCTAAGCGTTACGGCGGATGTGGTCCAGCAAAGGTACCCATCGGCACAACTGTTTCTCCTGGGGGACTTTAATGCTCATCACCGTGAATGGCTGTTCCAATACCAGGTTTCCGACCTTGCTGGGAGAGAGGCGCTAAAACTAGCGTTGTCGTTAAATCTCACCCAGCTTGTTCATGAACCCACGCGTGTGCCTGATGTTGTTGACCACACGGCCAATTGCTTGGACCTTCTGCTGACAACCGAACCAGACAGATATTCGGTGTCGGTGGCTGCCCCTCTAGGAACCTCCGACCACTGTTTGGTGAAAGTTGTGTCGTCCTACTTCCCACTTGATCCTTGCCTTAAAGGCACCAGGCGAGTCTGGCGATACAAGTCAGCAGACTGGGATAAGATGCGGCTCTTCTTTGCATCTTATCCTTGGCGGCGAATGTGTTTCTCTTCCGAGGACCCGTCGGCTTGTGCGAGTGCTATGTCTGGGGTGATTTGTCAAGCTATGGAATATTTTATTCCATACTACGACGTATCCCCTAGCAGCGTGACCCCAAAATGGTTTAATGTGGAATGTTCCTCAGCTGAGGTCATTAAGCAAACTGCATACCGGGTCTGTGACAACTGCGCGCCCGAGCTGTCTCCTGTTTTGACACGCCTGTATCGCCTCTCTCTTCGAATGGGTCAAGTTCCAAAAGTCTGGAAGCTTGCAACCAGTGCCCAAAAAGGGCAGTCGTGCTGATCCCGCAAACTATCGCCCGATTGCGATCACCTCCATACTCTCTAAGATTATGGAGCGTGTATTGAATCGGAGGCTCCTGGCATACCTTGAAAGCAATGATCTCCTCAGTGACCGCCAATTTGGCTTCCGCCAGAAACAATCGACTGGAGATCTTCTAGTGTATGCCACACATCTTTGGAGTGAAGCTATTGAGAGATACGGAGAAGCTCTTGCAGTCTCCCTTGATATCTCCAAGGCTTTCGATAGGGTTTGGCATGACAGCCTCTTAAATAAGCTTCCTTCGTACGGAATTCCTACTGGCTTGTGTGTCTGGATTTCAGATTTCCTGAGCGATAGGTCCATTCGAGTTGTCATAGACGGATGTTCTTCGGATACACTGGCAATAAATGCCGGAGTTCCTCAGGGATCAGTTCTCTCCGCAACATTATTCTTGCTGCATATCAACGATCTGCTGGTGCCCGGTACCTTTGGGTATGCAGATGACAGCACTGTTGTGGAGAGATACTTTTCCAGCGCACAGGCTACTAGCGACGAGACTCAGACGCTTAGAGAGGCCACGGTTGAGCGTATTAACTCGAACCTGAAAGCAGTCTCCAATTGGGGTGAAGCCAATCAGGTCAAGTTCAACGCCTCCAAAACACAGGCGTGTCTGTTCACCGCGAAAAGGAGTCCTTTCAACCTGACTCCTACTTTTCAGGACATTTCCCTGCCGATAACCGACAGGCTTGATCTCCTTGGCATAACCTTGACTACTAAAATTAACTTTGGTAGTTCTATTGAGTCAAGGGCAAAAACCGCTGCTAAAAAGCTCAAGGTTAAGCGGTACTTTACGCCGGGACAGTTGCTTCAACTTTACAAAGCACAAGTCCGTTGTTGACATCCCGCTTGTACGGACACAACGCTTTGCTTCATCGTTCCTCATACGAACAGCGAAGGAGTGGAACTCACTTCCGAGGTCTGTGTTTGCTGACACCTACAACCTAGATATCTTCAAGGCCAGAGTGAATAGGCTTTTTCTGGGCAAGCGTGTCCTCGGCCCCGTCTTGACTCCTCCTGGGGTCAGTCAATGGCCAAACGTAAGCACATTTAACATAAAAAAGGTGTTATATTTGAAAGATATTATAGATAACTATTACTAAAACTATCTTAGCAAGCAAAGTATTTAATATTTACAAAATACTAAGATACCAAAAAAAGGTACTTAAATACAAGATACAAAATGAATTTTAAAAAAGTATTTTAGATACAAGATATTACGTATTTTGTATCTTGTATCTGTATCTTTTTCAGATACTTGTATCTTAAATAAGTCACATCTCTGGATGTGTGATGTGATGATTTAAAATGTTGTTTTCTTACATGCTATAAGACATTGCTTCTTGCCAAATTTCATGATTCTAGGTCAACGCTATAGGTTTTGATTTCCTTGGGAGTGTCAAAATATGTGACATAAACGGCCGTATCTTTTGATTGCGTTGACTTATAAGTTTGATTTTTTCACATCTCCAAGAGATTGCCGACCTGAGTACCTATTTGATATTAATTTCAACTTGATATCTCCTCGCGTTCCTGGGAAAAAATTCTTGACAGACAGACAGACAACGAAGTGATCCTATAAGGGTTTCTTTTGTCTTTGGTACGGAACCTTAAAAACTTAATTTAAATTAAATAAAGGAAGTTAAAAACTAAAAAAGTATTTTATTTAAAGTCCTATTTTGAAACACGTATTTTGCATTTGGTAGGTATTTTAAATACAAAACGAAATAAGAAACATAAAAAGTATTTGCATTTTTTAAATACATTTTATAAACCACTTTGCACATCTCTGGCATATCTCTGGCTATGAGAACATAAATTAATCGTCTCATACATTTAACTTGATAGCGAAACGGTTAGTTTTACTCTCAGCAGCTTGACTTGACTATAACGCAGTAAGGGGGTAGATATCTACCTAAGTTAATTCCATGAAAGGTCATCGCTCCACTCTAGCAGATCAATACTATAGTAGGGCTCTACCATATCGCAGTGACTGGCTCCAGTTAGGTCTACTCTACCTAATGTTATAGGCATAGAATTATTACCTATAGGTCTGTATTCATACAATATACCATACTTACATAATAACTTTCTTTGTCTCATTTCTAACAACATAATTAAAAATTAAATTAAATTAATATATAGGTTTGTGAACTACGTGAATGACAAAATTATTATTAGACTAGCTTTTCGCCCGCGGCTTCGCTCGCGCAGTCTTTATAAAATTTCTATAAATATTTCCTCGTTAGCCAATTTCGACATAACAAAGCCGTTATTTATATTATACGAAGCGCTATAATATTCGAAGCGCTAAGCTAAGTTTAATTAAACTGTGAAAAACCCATGAAAATCCGTTCGATGGTTTCGGTTAGCGTGTTCAAACAGATACAGACAGACAAAAAATAAAAAATGGTTTCTTTGCAATTTGCCTCTTCCTACATCAAACATACCTACTCCATTTCAATTAAAAAATAATGTAATACACGCGGGTTCCAGATAACTTTCGAACAGTAGGTATAAAAGTAAATTCCAAAAATCATTGAATGACGATTACTTTTTTGCAACATAAGGCCTTTTTTAAGGCCCTTCTATCGCATTAGGTACCCACCTGTAATGATAGTTTAAGGAGTTTGTAAATAAATAAATAAAACATCCGATTTTATACAAATGAAGCCTATATTCTGCTCCTTCTGTTCTGGAAATGTGCGTTAACAAATAATCAGACAGACGGATATGATTACTTTTCTTGAATGTCCAAACATAATTTTTTCACAGGGTATACCTGAAAAACATATGTTTTCCCATACACACTTTTGCATCCCTTTTCGGGTGAAAAGAGAGAGATGATAATAATAATAACCCTAATAATCTGCTTTGAGCAATATTTACGCAAGATTCGAATTCCAATTACTTTCCACAATAGACACTTACAAAATATATTTCACCCTATTAATTCTACTAAATATTTTCCTTAGTTCTAAGCCAGGAGTCCAAATATCCCGAAAAACTGTACCTCCTTACTCCATTCCAAAAATTGTCGTTCCATAAAACTTTTGCACCCCATTAGGGTAAGAATTTCGAAAAACACCGACATTTTTTGTGTTGACAAATTAATAAGTTTAAAATAAATCTGACCGGAAAAATATTGATTGACGGATTGGCAAATCACCTCCAAAATAACTTTTGACCCCTTTTTAACCCCATTAGGCGATGAGTTTCAATAAAATACGAAACGTATCTTCAATTAATTCTGTTAAAGAATGTTTATGCAAAATTTTAAGTAGATTGGACCAAGTAATCACGTTTTCCTATACAAACTTTGCCCCCGTTTTTCACCCCGTTAGGGGTAGAATTTCGGAAAATCCTTTCTTATCGGATGCCTACGTCATACAAAGAACACACCCTCCAAGTTTCAGGTCTCTACGATCAGCGGTTTAGGCTGTGCGTTGATCCTCAGTCATTCAGGACAAAGCATTTTATATAATATGTACCTATATAGATATAATATTTGGAAATGACAAATCTTTACAATCGTGTTATCCATTTTATGATATGTCACGCAAAAAGAGAACATATTAAACTTACATCAGAATTTTATGACTGACGACGGCGTGATGATTTATCTTTCGGGCGTGGCGAGACAAAAAAGCGGGGCTGTTCCGTTGTCATTATTTTTCTCAATCCTCCTGACTAGACGCTATAAATGAAACATCATCATATTCAAAGAATTCGTCGTCTCGAATAAATGAAAATCATGTAGTTATTCCGTGGTTATTCCTAAGTCATGGTCAAATATTTAATGATCGTAGAACCTTAGAGCATTTAGAACTACTTTTTATCCCGGGAAAATATCAGATCCCTCGGGAACACGGGTCAGAAGCTAGTTATACAATAATATAAAATGTTATGTTTCGATAACAACTGATACAAAGATAGGAGTATTAATATGAATAAAAAGTTGATATCTAAAACATACATAATATGTAGATGAAGAGAAACAAACATAAATATATTATATTATATATATAGGAGCTTCGCTGAATCTTGAAAGAAGAATGATATAGGTAGTTATTTCTGACTAGGTGCTAGGTGTGGCCCACGGCATAGTGGAATCAAACCGAGACAAACAATAGTACCTACAGCCTGACAAAAAATCGGTCAAGTATGAGAACTCGTGCGCCGAGAGTTCCGTACCTACCCATTATACCGCCAAAATATTTTCTTTCACACAACAGCACAATTTTATTTATTTGAGGTTAGTGCCAATTAAGCTAGACCTCTAAATTGTATGAGCGCCCATACAACTCAGAGGACTATCTTAATTGGCGTCGACTATGTATGTATGGGGGCAACCTTTAATTTTCATTTTTTTTTTTTTTTGGAATTTTTACTTTATTTGTGCTGTAAGACCTTGCTTTTTGCCAAATTTCGTGATTCTAGGTCAACGGGAACTACCATATAGGTTTTCGACCCAAAACCTATAGGGTACTTCCGGTTGACCTAGAATTGTCAATTTTGGTTAAAAGCAAGGTGTTACAGCACAAGTAAAGGAAAAATTCCGAAAAATAATAAAAGTTGAAAATTAAGGAAAATTTTGGTACTTACAAGTTTTCGCGAAAATCTAAATTTGCCCATATCTTTTTATCGTGTTGACTCAGGACCTTGATTTTTATACACCTAGAGACTATCGACCTCAATATCTGGTATAAATTTCAACTTGCTAGGTCCACCCGTTCCTGAGAAAATCAGAGGTGACATACGGACAGACGGACAAGAGAGTGATCTTATAAGGGTTCCTTTTTTAACTTTTGAGGTACGGAACCCTAAAAAGTGACACATAGCGTTCGAATCCCAGATCAAAAAATCGAAATTCCGGAGAAAATTCCTGACATTTAATGAAAATTCCGGATTTTCTTGTAAATATAATATTAATGTCGTTATGCATCGTGCATGTGAATAAACAATGCAAATTTTCGAATTTTCAAGCGCTCGCGCGGACCTTGTAACTTCTGGACTGAGAACGAACACATTTCTGGGAGCATTAAATATCAGAAGTTATGTTGTTACTTTGATTTGTAATAAAAATAATTTGGTTTATTTAATTTTTTATTTCACTCTTTACTTAACTGTAGAAATTCCGGACGGTTTAGGATTCCCTCCGCATTCCGGACAAATAAGTACCTATATTTCCGGACATGTCCGTAAAATTCCGGACGTATGGCAACCCTACTCTTGCAGGATACATTTTATATAAATCTATGTTTGATTTGAAAAGAGAAATTGCGGAGTTGATTGCCGGCACTTCTCAGCAAAAGCAGCGTTCTAAACTGTATGTCAGTGAAAGCCTATTTGAATGAATAAAAATAATCTAAAAACTAAGTATTTATGGTTTTGTAATGTCTGTTCGTTCATCTTAATAGATAATTTATTTTCCATTTGTATTGCTTAGACAACTATTTGTTCCAAGTCGCTCAAATTGTACCTAATACCTATTAGTCAATGTAAGTAATACTCAAAGAGTAGAATAATACGGGTTGGAGTAATACTTCTAGGGATTATAATGTACATGGTATAAATTTACATGGATTACCTACCTCGTTTCGTTCGTTACCTCCTATTCAATTCTGCAGTTGCTATCCAAGTGCCACGGGCGTCACGTATCCACCAGAAATAATAATGATTTACTCGTTTGTTACCAGGCAAGGGTTATTATATTATTATACAGTGCACCTACTGCACTTTCCAGAGGGTTCGTTGCACGTAATGCACCCACTAGGTTGATATCGATCACCAAGTTTATTTTTGTCCTATGAAAAAACCGTTATTGCATGAATTCACTATCTACCATATTAAAAGGACAACAATATGAACTAGTTTTCCTGTTAAATATTAAGCGCAGTAAATTTTGCATTTTCCACGCAAGGTCACGATTTCTATGTTAGCATTGTGTACACATTATACAATTTTCAACTGAATATCATCATAAAGTCGACAGGCCATCGTATTTCGTAAACCCCGAGAATAAGTCACTTTTTGACGATTTTGTATTGCACATAATATAAGGAACTTCTCGGCAACCTATGAGGCTGGTCCTAATGTGTTAGAGTTGTCGCAGAAACAAAAAATACACAATATTGATGAGGCCTCCAATATAATCTAATAGCATGTTAGGTAAACGAAACAAATTATGCTTTATTATTTGTGTAAACGGTGAACATTAAACTACTGGAAATACACAGACAAGTTCCTACGTAAAAGATGATGGGTAACGTTTTGCATTGGCAACAGAGCAATTTCAAGTTGTAAGACCAACTCAATTAATCAATCGGTTTAATTACAAATCATCAGAAGAATTTTATATTATTTATGCGTAGGCAGGCTAGGCTGTGTATGGTTGAACAGCGATGGATGACAGTCATAAAACGGCAGCATCATTTTGTTTTCACAATTTCTAGGCTATGGTTTCAGAAGGGCCCTAGTAGTGATCCACTTCTAATATGAATTTCTTAAATAATTTGTTGATTCTGTTCATACATAGAGCAGCGTCTATTTTTGTGTGTGCAATAGTTCCAACAGTTTTTTGCCGTCATTTGCTGTGATCACTCACTCTTTGAGTCACGCATTCCGCACGATGTTCTAAAAAACCAATCATGAAGTGGATTCGTGACGTCATATAGACTCGTTTTGGTTTTGTTGGTTGTACCGGCCGATTATGACATACCTATCAAAGTTTTGTTAATTGAAATGCCTAATTATTTTACTTCCTCTCAAGCGAAATGAATTATTCTTGCGTCATGCATGCAAGTATTGATACTGTCAGATTTTTCTCACTTTTAATCCACGCCAATTTCTTAATTAAAGTTGGTACGTATCGACATATCTCGATATCGACCGACATGATTTGCGCGTGTGGTATTTGTATAATCCATACTAAATAAACAACACCACTTCACATGTCGGGGAGATACCCTAAATATTACAGACAGTACAAGATTTTATTTGACAAGTCATTGACTTCGGAATCCTAAAAAATAGATTATCCCATTGAAACTGCATTGAGTATTTCCACGGTTATTTCGTTCGTTGTTAACAGACGTATACTTGGCGCGGTATGACGTAATATCCTGTCTGTGGATCCTTTACATATTTTGTTTAAAGTAGCGGCACGCTATGGTGGCCGTTTTGACATCTTACACATTTTAAATTTAAAAAAAACATAGTCATGTGCGAGTAGCACCTATAAGTCTATTATTTTATTATTTTGGTAACTGGATTTTCTTTATTGTGTCTTGCAGTATACCTACACAATGATAAGGCGATAACCGTATAACTATGTGCCCATGTTCCAAAGCATTTTCGTCAATGACGTATCATATCTTTATTGGATTATGTTCTTTTAAAAAACGTAATTCATGTTCACTACATTTATGCTATGCCTCCAACCGTCTTCACAAACTTTCGCGTTTATCATATTATACTAGCTTCCGCCCCGCGGTTTCACCCGCGTTCCCGAGGGATCTTATTTTTCAGCTTATGTGCTATTCCAGACTAATCTATATCTGTACCAAATTTTATCCAGATCCGTTCTGCCGTTCTGGCGTGATTGAGTAACAAACATCCATCCATCCATCCATCCAAACTTTTGTAGGATAGGAAGTAGGATTAGTATTAGATGATTCAGGGAAGCTACACATCATGTAATGTAATAAATAATATGTATAAATTGTAGTAACTATGTAATAAAATAAAATAAATGTTATAGAAACATAATTACAATACATACAATAATCCAATGCCATAAGTACTAAATTCAAAATTGCTCTTTCAAAAGTAGAACTTCTAAATTTTTACGAAACTTCACGAGCGGACTAACATCAAAACGGCCATCATGGCGTGGCGTGCCGATCGCTACTTTCATCATTAGTCACACACATATAGAAATGGATTAGCGTATTGTTGGTGGTTGCACAGGAATTGGCGATTACACAAAACCATCTCCTTGACAAAACGCAGTGAGCACCGCAGTTAAAAATGTTCAATGCGGTTAGATTACTTTCTCAAGTGAAAAATATTTATTTATTTAAAATTTAAGACCTAAGCGTAAAAAGGTGTTCAAAAACGAAAGTGCAAGGGGCAAGTTCAGTGCTACAGCTGACGTACGTCTGCTCGCGTGCTTTCCAAACATGATTTCTACAGTTATTCACTCTAAAAATAGTTCGTAATAATAAGCACTGTATAGGTAGTTATATACGAGGTTCTATCTTCTATCTATACTTTATAATAATGCTGGATCTTTGGATCTAATTCTTTTTGAATTTGATAGCCCAATTCTCGAGGAAGGTTATAGGTATTTTTTTTTATCCCGGGAACGCGGGAACGCGGAAACCTCGGAGAAAAGCTAGTAGGATATATAGACTCAGATATGATCTAGTCTAGAGCTTGTATACTTTTTATTCGACATAAAAAAAACGTAAAAAAGAGGTTCTATGTTCGACGCGTATGTTTTTTTTACATGTTAAGTCAAAGACTTGTTTGTTAAAATGGAAATTAATTGACCATCCTGTATTTTGATATAATTTTATGACGTTGGGCGATAGGTACATTTACATGGGTTTGTTACGGTGACATAGCCCAAAATATTAAACCTGATGAAGATCATAACAGATCCCTATCGGTTGTGTTGTGAAGGCATTTACCATATTTTAAACGTCTGCCAAATTAGATATACTTTTCGTACCTGTACCTGCCAATTTCATCTAATGTACCGAAGGCTAAGAATTTGTAGGTACCTACATATAAGAATAATTAGTTACCTACTTACTAATCTACGTTTTCCACAAATAGATTATCATAAACCAGTTTGTTTTTGTGGTTGCCGAGCAAAAATATCGCAGTGCGGTGTACAACTTTACAGTAGGTATGGTAAGATCAACATAACTTAATAAGAAATATCTCGTAATACCGATACATGTATTGTAAGCGTGACCGTCATAAACTTGTCAGTGATGAATCCCAACATCAAATGACGTAATCGTCACTCAAATGTTAGGCGATAAAATGGTCATACGCATACTAATATAGTAACCTACTCTACTGCCATATTAATTAGTATTCAGATGGTATTCAGCGTGTGATATTTTTTCATTTTGAAATGTCGCGCAAAGGCGACTATCGTGCACAAGAAGTGTTTTCGAACTTCAGGATTGCTGCGGAAATTAATGTTCTATGATATTTTTCAGATGGCGAGGGAGTATTTACAAGCTTGTTTGGCTAGATCTCGTGGTATTCTTACTCGTATACTACATACTTAACTTGACTTATCGAATTCTCCTAAGCGAAGATTCTAAAAGGTAAATCCTTACATAAACCACCCTTATTAAAATAAAATAATAATAATCAGAAGTTAACATGACTGGTAACGGCGGAGATATTGTCGTCATCCATTTCGTAAATATTGGTTGTATAGGTAATAAAAATTTAATAATGCTTCGGCTTAGACTGAAAACACAAAATGACTAGTTAATAAGCATACAAGACGTAAATCAGTAAGGAACCTTATTCATATTATTATTATAAAAATAAAAGTCCGACTCACTGTTCACAGCTACATTACTGAACCAATTTTGATGAAAATTGGCAGAGTATGGGGTAGTTTGAACCACGGAGATAAATAAAATACTTTTTCTCCCGGCAACTCTGGTGAATACGCAGGGGATAGATTAAAAGATAGAGAATAAAAGATTTCGTGGCGCTCTCGCAGTAAATTAATAAAAACCGGCCAAGTGCGAGTCGGACTCGCGCAACGAGGGTTCCGTACAAACTTCGTCCATCGTTCGTCCATCACGGGAAATGCACAATTTTATTTATTTACTGTATTTGAGGTTGGTGCCAATTAAGCTAGACCTCTAAATGGTATGAGCGCCCATACAACTCAGAGGTCTTTATTAATTGGCGTAACTATGTATGTATGGGGACACCTTTAATTTTCAACTTTTTAGAATTATACTTATTTTTTAGAATTTTTCCTTTATTTGTGCTGTAAGACCTAGCTTTTTGCCATTTTTTTTTATATTTGAGTTGATTGAATGAAAGGTAAATTGCTGTTTACGATTTATGACTTAAAAAAAAACTACTTACTAGATCTCGTTCAAACCAATTTTCGGTGGAAGTTTGCATGGTAATATCATATATTTTTTTTAGTTTTTTCATGCTCTTTTTTTAGAAGTTACAGGGGGGGGGGGACCAACATTTTACCACTTTGGAAGTGTCTCTCGCGCAAACTATTTAGTTTAGAAAAAAATTATATTGAAAACCTCAATATCATTTTTAAAGACTTATCCATAGATACCCCACACTTATGGGTATGACGAAAAAAAATGTTTGAGTTTCAGTTCTAAGTATGGGGAACCCCCAAAATTTATTGTTTTTTTTCTATTTTTGTGTAAAAATATTGATGCGATTCACAGAATACATCTACTTACCAAGTTTCGACAGTATAGCTCTTACAGTTTCGGAAAAAAGTGACTGTGACATACGGACGGACAGACAGACAGTCGTTTTTTGCTGCGAGTGCTGATTTTGAATCCTGAGCAAGTGAAGGAGTCAAGATTCTAAAGTTGAATCCTGAGTGTGGCGAGGGATTCTAAGGCACGAGCTGCAAAAAACTTTGCTCTCGTGTAACACACATAACTTTTCACTTCAGCAGCGAGAACACTTTAGGAGATAATAAATATTTACAAGTTAAATATCAGTTTTATTTGCAGTAAATACTTATTTTCGTTTAAATACAACAATAATTTAAAAATTCAATAAATTTGGTACATTAAAAGACATAATTATCTTTTTGCAAAAGGACATGGCTAAACAACTGCCCTAAGCATGTATAGATATTTTTCACTAGCTCGTTTAATTTAAATATTTATTTATTAATTATTACGGTTTTATTATTCTCCTAGAACTTTTGTGAACAAATCAAATAATTAAAAGTTGTTTCAATGATTTTTTATTTGACAAGAAGAACATAAAGACGATATGATGTACCATTCACGAAGATGTGGTCAATAAACTTACTTTTAAAGATATTTGCGTAAGCTGAAATTATTTTATATTATATTATTATACCATTTATTAAAATCATCATCATCATCATCATCATCATCTCAGCCGCAAAACGTCCACTGCTGGACATAGGCCTCCCCTAATGATCTCCAATAGGACCGGTCTTGGGCGGCCTGCATGCAGCGTTTTCCAACGAACTTTACAAGGTCATCTGTCCACCTTGTAAGCGGACATCCTACGCTGCGCTTGCCGGTCCGAAGTCTCCACTCCAGATCTCTTCGGCCCCATCGGCCATCCTGATCATCTGCGCACATAGGCCTACCCATTGCCACTTCAACTTGCCAATCCGCTGGGCTATGTCGGTGACCCTAGTTCGTCTACGGATCTCCTCATTCCTGATTCGAACGCGTAGAGAAACCCCGAGCATAGCCCTCTCCATGGCTCGATGAGCGACTTTGAGCTGCTTTATGAGGCCCACAGTGAGAGACCACGTTTCAGTGCCATATGTCATCACTGGTAACACACACTGGTTGTAGACTTTCGTCTTAAGGCACTGAGGTATTTTGGACGAGAAGACATTTCGTAGTTTCCCGAACGCTGCCCAACCGAGTTGGATTCGGCGATTGACCTCTTTCTCGAAGTTCTTTATTAAAATACTCTCCTATAAATTACATTTTTAAATATAAGTTATAAAAAAATACATTTAAAAATAGTACCCCACCGGTATCGGGAACAGGGGCCTAGTTACCGGTTGTCAAGGCTCCAGAGAGAGGAACTTCCTCACTATGCAAGCCGTCTCCAGGAGCACTGCTTTCTGAATTTGGGCCTTGATCCAGCCGCCTAACGCGAGCCTCTTGAGGTGTTTATCGAGGCTCTTGGCTAAAAGGCCATGGGCTGACGCGATAATCGGTACAATGGTTGCCGAGTCAATATCCCACATGTCGACAACCTCGTGTGTCAGATCAAGATATTTGCTTTCTTCATCATCATCTCAGCCGCAAAACGTCCACTGCTGGACATAGGCCTCCCCTAATGATCTCCAATAGGACCGGTCTTGGGCGGCCTGCATGCAGCGTTTTCCAACGAACTTTACAAGGTCATCTGTCCACCTTGTAAGCGGACATCCTACGCTGCGCTTGCCGGTCCGAAGTCTCCACTCCAGATCTCTTCGGCCCCATCGGCCATCCTGATCATCTGCGCACATAGGCCTACCCATTGCCACTTCAACTTGCCAATCCGCTGGGCTATGTCGGTGACCCTAGTTCGTCTACGGATCTCCTCATTCCTGATTCGAACGCGTAGAGAAACCCCGAGCATAGCCCTCTCCATGGCTCGATGAGCGACTTTGAGCTGCTTTATGAGGCCCACAGTGAGAGACCACGTTTCAGTGCCATATGTCATCACTGGTAACACACACTGGTTGTAGACTTTCGTCTTAAGGCACTGAGGTATTTTGGACGAGAAGACATTTCGTAGTTTCCCGAACGCTGCCCAACCGAGTTGGATTCGGCGATTGACCTCTTTCTCGAAGTTCTTTATTAAAATACTCTCCTATAAATTACATTTTTAAATATAAGTTATAAAAAAATACATTTAAAAATAGTACCCCACCGGTATCGGGAACAGGGGCCTAGTTACCGGTTGTCAAGGCTCCAGAGAGAGGAACTTCCTCACTATGCAAGCCGTCTCCAGGAGCACTGCTTTCTGAATTTGGGCCTTGATCCAGCCGCCTAACGCGAGCCTCTTGAGGTGTTTATCGAGGCTCTTGGCTAAAAGGCCATGGGCTGACGCGATAATCGGTACAAGGGTTGCCGAGTCAATATCCCACATGTCGACAACCTCGTGTGTCAGATCAAGATATTTGCTTTCTTTATCTTTCTCCGACTTCACGAGGTTCTCGTCATGAGGGACAGCAATGTCGACAATCTTTTTTTTTTTTTTTTATCAACACAATGTCAGGCTTATTGGCGACAATAGTCCTGTCAGTGATGATAGATCGATCCCAGTATAGTGTGATATAGCCATCTTTAAGAACCGGTTCTGGCACATACCTGTAGTGCGGTACCTTAGACGTCACCAAGCGATATTTCAGGGCAAGTTGCTGGTTATCCTGGCCAGTTGGTTGTGCCTGTGCAAATACTCACCGTTTGCGAGACGCGAACAACCAGAGATGATATGTCTGAGGGATTCACCAGGGCGATGACATGCCCGACAGACGTCAATAGTGCCATCCCGCAAAATAAATCTCCGGTAGTTTTTCGTCATCACAACCTCGTCCATAATTGCTCAGACAAAACCTTCGGTTTCCCCAAAGAGGTCACCAAATTGTAGCTAGGCCACAGAAGCTTATAGATCCACATCAGGTCCATTAAGGGCCCGATAGTACCTTCCATGGAGTTCTTTGCCCTGCCCTACCTTCCTGCCATCACAACAGGCCTGCGCCAGTTTTCTCTATCTAAAGATAGTCAGTCCATTGTCTACTGCGACAACAACCGCATGCATACCCCCGACAGCGTGGAGAAAATACTCCCTGAGGTTATACATCTCGCGGTTATGTAGGGTTTTAGCATTTAAAAAACCTCTACCACCACATTTCCGCGGGATATATAACCTCATTACCGAGGATCTAGGGTGATGCATATGGTGAGCAGTAAGCAATGTACGGACTGTTCTATCCAGGGTGTCCAATTCAGTCTGAGTCCACTTGAGTATGCCAAAGGAGTACATCAAGACCGGCATGACCCAACCGTTGTAGGCACGCACCTTGTTTCTTGTTTGAAAATACCCCGCTCTATCCTTATTGGATCGCCATTCCCAAGGGTCTGTCGAGATCCTGGATTGAGAAGAACCGTTTTCCACTGCCTCATACATGACGCCAGGAAGGTGCGTAGGGTTGTATCTACTTTATACAACTCCAGCACCCTCAAGAGCCATGTACCATCACCCTAGGGCGTGTATTGCCCTCCCTGAAGCACGTGAGCTTGCCGATGAGTAACCTAGCCTCGCTAATACGGTGTTTTATCCTTCACTACCAAGCCGGTACGGCGGGTTTCGGACTTGACACGGGCTACACGACATGCCGTCATGGCCGCGCAGTACAGGAGAGAGTGTGTATCCGCAAGGTCTTCACTACTGTCAAAATAGCTTGCCAATAGTGAATCTAAAGCACACACCAGCGCCCAATTTCTTTTATGCATGGGCAAACGAGGTATGCGAGGTTTAAGGTGATGCGGTATGGGTCGATACTCCCGAACCACATCCTCCAAAGTGCTCCTCAATATATCACTATATTGGGTACTTACCTCAGTAGCCATGTCGTCCCTATCAGAGTCGCAACGAATGGCAAGCCGTGAAGCGGTCGTGGCATCTGCCACAGGTTGCATTACAGATTGCGATGATATAATAGGTACGACACGACTACTCAGTGCCTCCGAGCGTAGCCGGTCAAGCACGGAATCAGCCAACATATGTCCACGTTGAATTACCCGAACCTGATCCGACAGTCGTTGCGCCGATACGTCGACAGCTGGCTCATGGACCTGAAACAATGACAGCATCCGGCTACGATACGCCATGAGGCTAGTTCCCCCCTCTGTAGCCTCAGTGGCGGTACCTTCATACAAGCCCAAAAGCCCGGCTTGCCTAACTTATACCCACACGTAACAAACATCGAATAATTTGAATTTCGCGCTAAAAAATTCGCGCGGTCATACGATGTAGGTAAACTACCCCGAACACAGCGGCCGGCGGCCGGCCGGCTACGCTCACTCCTACACGCGCGCCGCTTCATGCGTACAGCACACACGTTCACAATATTCCACATCTTCCATCCCGCTCGTACGCACGTCCGCAAAGCTAACGCAAGCCCAAAAACGGCGGCTTGCACATCTCTCTTTCTAACCTATGAAATCTACGCATAGTGAAAATAGCGCTACTTTGTTACGAAACTGCACATTAGTATGGACGGGCGAAGCATTGATTTACCATGAAGTTGTCTGCGGATTTTTGGCGCGAGTATTGCGCATGCTCGTGTACATCGTAAAATAGCTTCGTTTCGCTGCAACTTCAGTGCATAGACATTGTTTGTTTTGGAACTTTTGGATTGTTTGAGTTGAAAGAAAAGTTTTGTTTGTTGTCGATTCATTGCAATGCTTATTAGATAGTAGATTTGTGTTTAAAAATGGAAGAAATAGTGCGTTGTGAGGATATGAGGTGTATTAAAGCGTTACTCGACCAGGGCAAGGTAAAATCTTTGACTTTTTCTCAAAAAAAAGTTTTGATAACTTCACCAAAACCAACGCCTGACCTGTGTATTTCTCAGAGCAAGGGACACAAACGTAAATTCAGTAGATCTATTTATAAAACAAATTGGATTGCGGGATTCTCATTTGAACAAGTTGTTTTGCTGGAGCTGTTTGTTTTTCTCGAACGATACAAATGTTTGGAATACGTCCGGCTATGACGATTTAAATAATCTATCTAGAAGTAGTATGCCTTCAGTGTGCTTTGGTTAACTCGCCTCAAGGACCCTCAAGGAGCAAGTGATAGTTGAAGACTAAGATTACTGATTGAAGAAATAACAAGATGGATTTTACGTCAAACGGTTAGAACCCCCAAAAATATAGGTTGGGCTTGCCCTAATCTAAAGCCCTAGGCACGCCACTGTGTAGCCTCATAGTAATATTATTTATTATACTAAAATTGTATTGCACAATTATAAATAATACTGATACCAGCTTACGCAAATATCTTTAAAATTAGGTTTATTGACCACATCTTCGTGAATGGTACGAAAGGCACATCTCAAAACGTTGATTTATTTGATTGTCTTTATATGATTTTTACAAATCATTGGCAAAATCTGGAAAGAAATGCCACTTAATTAAATAGTGCCGTAATAAAAAAGTGACAAATGATTTTACTCGATTACACTTGATTCGATTAGAACCAAATAAAAAAAAGTCCAAAACATGTCATTGTGTAAACTCTTGGTTTAATGTATTCAAATAATTCAATAACCATCGCAATAATAATATATACTTACATCATTATTTTATGACGAAGAATGTTGACTAAATAATGATTGACAAGAACAAAGCGAAACTACAAGTAATCCCTTAGTTAGAGGACATACTTGCATATTCCTGCAGTAGTATTTTGGGGAACAGTGGCTGCTACTTTGACTGTCATCTGGTATTTGAAGTGGGCGAGAAACCAGAACGTGTTGTCTGCTCCAGCTACATTTTGAAATAATGTACCTACTTGTAGATTAACAGAATAATCTCGATTTATCACTTTTGCTTCATAAAAAATAAATGAATGTATACTCACCTACATAATAAATAAATAAATGTAGTCGTAGATATTTTATTTCAATACTAGTTGTGCCCCGCGGTTTGATCCGCGTATAATTTTTTTTTCTATTTGTATAGGCTTGTGTTTGACCACAATCTCACTATGGTAAGTGATGATGTGGCCGAAGGTGGTAAGCACACAAAGCCTAGAAGGAACTGGCTCTCAAGTGCAGCTGCCGGAACACACCAATAGGTGTTTGGCGACAGATTTTCAACTTGAGGGTGGTAGCTAGCCAGACGGGTACTAAGTACCCTACCACCGTGCGTATAATTTAATAATAATAAAATAATTTACTAATAATAATGCTTTTTTTTAACCTATGTTGCAGTTTGTAAGCAAACGTCTAACTAAAAGTTGATAGCAAAATCGTTTTCTTGTGTACTTTGTTTATCTATTAACGTAAGAGATTCTTTAATTTTATTTTCAGGATTGTAACGATATGAATAGTTCCTGAAACTTTTTCATACGATATACCAATATTCAGCTATTCAGCATTACATATTACTAGGTTCAGTGTTTATACATGGCTAGGGCAGTCGCCCATACTCAATTTAGCCATGTCCTTTCTTTAGTTATTTAATAAGTTTTGCCATGATTATTCCCAATAAGTAACAATGATAGGTAATATAAAAGTTATTCTTCTTGATCTATTCCTGTAATGGTTACGAAATTGCATTGCTGTGCATACACAGTAATCGGTACTCCTACCTACCTCATTTACAATTGTGATTTTCCTTTGCAGATTGTTCGAGGGTGTAGTCAATTACTGTCATTTGCACGGGAATGTGATCCCCCTATCGTTTGTACTCGGTTTCTATGTTACCGTTGTAATGAATCGCTGGTGGAACCAATATACGACGATACCTTGGCCCGATTCTATTGCGGTCTTCGTTTCTGCCTCCATTCATGGACAGGTATTATATTCATATACTATTTTATTGCCTACTTATTAATCAACAAACAAGCATATTCCGGTCAATGCTACCATTATTGTCATTAGAATTTTCCTCTAGTGTTAAAAATTATATTTTAGTAATGTTATCTACTTTTAATTAATTAGTATACTTAGTATCAATTAATTGTTGTAACTCGTTGGTTGTAGGCAACATTGTTTTTCATTCTCCATTAAAATGTCTATTTATGGGAAGTCTTGACTAATCTTATCTTTTCATGCATCACATTTTATGTACACTTACAGAGTTGATGTGTTAAATGTGTAGGTAATAAACTGAATGAACCTACCTACTATGTAGGTAGATACTAGTCTATACAGCCATTAAAAACGATAAATCTGATAACATTTCTGGAAATGTTTATCGGAGTAAAATTTTGAATAATACTTACGACGATTAACTGGCGTGCGATTTTAGTGTATTGTTCACCTTATCGAAATAAAATACCACAATCAACAAGGTCCTTCCGCAATGTGCGTCAGATATCACAATGTTTTAATCTAGCATATTATTGTTATGATGTAAAGTACAGAAATATGGTCGTGTGAGGCGAAGACATTATTAATAGGTAACATTTGAGATGACAGGACGAGCGGGGGCGGTTGATGCGTCGTACGATAGTACGCTACGTGTGCCTCTGCCTCACGATGGTGCTCACGATGATTGCGCCGCGCGTCAAGAAGCGCTTCCCCACGCTCAACAACTTGGTCGAGGCCGGTTTACTGCTTGACAATGAAAAGACGATCCTCGATAACCTCAACGTCAAATTCCCCAAACCCTCCAAACATTGGTACGTGGCTATTCGAACTATTCGTACCTATTCTATTCATTTACCCATTTGCCTATTAGTTCGGCTTTGTTTGTACACAGTATTTCCCGGAATATGTGGAAGTTGTTTTCTAACAATCATGCATGACTTAGTTTGTTTGAACTTATGATCTGGGTGTGGTTTTCACGTTGCTCTATTTTCTTAGTGAATTAGTCAATACAAATATAAATAAATGTTTCGCGAATGCTTTTCTAGGTTGCCAATAGTATGGGCGACAAGTATAGTGACGAGAGCTCGAAAAGAGGGCAGGATAAGGGATGACTTCGCTGTGAAAACCATTATTGACGAATTAAATAAGTTTCGAGGGCAAGCTGGATTGCTTCTCAGTTACGACACAATCAGTGTGCCGCTTGTTTATACTCAGGTTTGTGCTCCTTAAAAAACTCGCAAAAAGTGCATGTTTACTTTATAAGATAGTTTGTTTTTCTATCATGTTAAAATATACTCTTTGTTGTCAGGTAGTTACCATTGCTGTGTACTCATATTTTATAACGACTGCGTTGGGTGGTCAATGGGTTGACAATAAAGTGCAATCCAGCAGTAGCGATACCACCCGTATTAGTAATATAGATCTTTACTTTCCAATATTTAGTACGTTAGAATTCTTTTTCTATATGGGATGGTTGAAAGTAGCCGAATCCTTAATAAACCCGTTCGGCGAGGACGACGACGACTTCGAAGTGAACTGGTTGATTGACAGGAATTTACAGGTAATTTGGGTACCTAGTTGCTACAAAACACTTATCACGACCGACAGTCGACACTAATAAAACGTTGCTAGCATAAAAGATCACACATGATACAAATTGAACATTAAAGATTTGTTTAGGTGTCGTACATGATCGTAGACGAGATGCACCACGAGCACCCGGAGCTGATAAAAGATCAGTACTGGGACGAGGTGTTCCCGTCTGAGCTGCCGTACACGATAGCCACAGAGAACCAGCGCGAGGAGCACCCGGAGCCGTCGACGGCGCGCGTGGCCGTGCCGGTGCGGCAGCGCAGCATGGTGCTCACGGCGCCCTCCTCGCTCAAGATCGACGAGATGGTGCCCTCCAACACCGTGAGTTACAAGTTCGCCCCGCCGGAGGTTAGACGCGTCCCCTTATTAGCGAGCATGCTGCACGCTCGGACTATTGTATGGAGCTTAGCAGTGTGTCGGTGTTGAGGGTTGCCAATATTACTTCCATTATTTATTTTCCTCATTTGTGTCATCGACGTATATGTTCGTATATACCTATCTTACCTAACTCTTTCGGCTGATTTGTCATTAGTGTAGTACGAATGGATTAATACACTATTTACCTCATTGGTTTTATTTGGATTCAGAATACTGCTTAGGTGGATGATTTTCTATTTAATTGTTATTTGTGCTGTGAACGATGACCTAATACGAATAGAATAAGATAGGAAAAAGATGACGAAAAACTTATTATAATGATAAACATACAAACGTGCCGCCCTGATAACGATAATTTTTTAGAATCATTTGTTTCTGTTTTATGTGATAATAGTTCATGAACATAATATGACAATGATTGTGGACTCAAGGTTGATTTTTGGCAACCCTTTCAATTAATGCATATAGGTGAACGAATACTAATAACTGCAACACTTCTGACATTGAATTAAATCAATAGCAGCGTGGACTAACATAAAGGTTATAGTGACAATAGACCTAGTTGTAGGACTCGTAGGTATCTAATATTAGTATTAATATAATAATTATATTATCTACTTACAATATCTACTAACTTACTAACATGTTACGTACCTAACCGGTTTTATTACAATACATACTAATGTTATTGTTTCTAAGCAATGACCTCAGCTGTTAACACTCATCTCTAACTGGGTATACCTACATATTCTAACTACTGTGTAAAATATCGCGTTGTTATTTTCAGCTAGGAACGTTCATTATTTAATTAACAGCTCGTCAAAGTAAGGACAAAAGAAGTTAGTTACGTCGTAAGACATTGCAGGCGATTCTTAAAAAAAAAACAATTTGTTCTAATTGCTAACTCGATATTTGTTTTTCAAGTTTACGCCGATCTCGCCTATAACATATCTGGATAATGTGTTCAATGTTATTTATAATTATAAAACTGGTTGCATGTTGATTGTGTTGTATATTCTCTCATACATTTCCTGTCTATTTATTTTTTTGCTGTAAATAATACTGCATATTTTAATAATAATAGTTCTACAGTCATCGCCACAATCGATTATAGGTTAATTAGGGCTACCAACATATGATGTATTATTATCCGTACTAAGTATACGTTACAAATTATGTAATTGAGTTAATGAGATCAAATCTATATGTTATTGGACATTTGGAATAAGTGCTGGAAACTCAGACCCAAACAATCAATAGGGTTGTCCAAAATACATACATAGTACATTATTTTTTTAATTTGATTATATCCCAAAAATATATAGGTACGTATTACGATCAAATGTTTAATACAGGTTTATACAATTATAATATTATTAATTTATTTATTAATGTTGTAACTGAAAGCATACTTAGAGCCTAGTATGTAAAAAATATAAGTTATACGCTAAAAAGTCATTTAGTAATCCTACTTGTACAGTCAGCGTCAAAAGTCGATTGGCACATTAGTACCGTGTCACATTACACAATTCATAATTTTCATACAAACTAACATGAAAATTTCAATAGATTATTATGAAAGGGAACTACTATCTACTTTTGATGCTGACTGTACTGATTGTATCGTTATTTTATTTGAATTGTAGCTATATTTCTATAATAACTGTTAAGAACTAGCCAAATTCGATATCTACTGGTTTTATCAATCGTATTGATCAATATTAATTTAATCAATTCCTTCGAATTTTCTAATTGGATATTCCCGTTTTTCTAACAGCAACTACAAATGAACGATGATGCGCAATCAGGCATTCATTTCATCGTATCCCGCGGCAGCAAGCGTGGGAAGCGGGACGATAGGAACTCTATGGGCTCCACAAACTCGATGCTGTCTCTCCAACAGACACCAATGACGCGAGCCAACTCCGTCACCTCTATGCTCAAGAGGCTATTCTCTAAAGAAGAACAAAGACAACCTAATACAGTACCAA
The DNA here is from genome assembly GCA_951216915.1 of Tetheella fluctuosa. Lineage (NCBI taxonomy): Eukaryota > Metazoa > Arthropoda > Insecta > Lepidoptera > Drepanidae > Tetheella > Tetheella fluctuosa. The sequence goes on from OX578217.1 coordinate 7,511,977, forward strand.
CACAGACAGATGGCGGTACGTGTTAAACAGCTTTATTACGAGCCAGTTAATTCTATCTGTTAACAAGCCAATTGTTACGAAGTCCTTGTACTTACATCATGATTGCAGTAATACAATTCATAATTCTCTTGCAACTTCTGTGCGCGGTTATTATGCACAAAATAGAACTGTACTGTAACTAGTACTCGTATGTTCATAAATGGACATAGTGCCGTGGCGTAGAATAGGGAGGATAAGGGGGGGGGGACTTGACCCAGGGTGGTACAAATGTGGCAATGAACTTGAGTTTTCGGTGAAGGAAAACATCGTGAGGAAACCATAGTACGGTAGTAGGGTCCTTCGTAATACTGCCTAATGGATTACCACATTCAAGATGAAAATCTGTCGCCAAACTACGGTATGTTCCGGCAGCTGCACTTGTGAGCCAGTTCCTTCTAGGCTCTGTGTGCTTACCACCTTTGGCCTAGTCGTCACTTACCACGGTGAGATTGTGGTCAAACACAGTGCTATAGCCTATATATAGGTAGGTACATTATAAAAAAAAGCAAATTTTGGGTTCGCACCGGCCGGCAAAAATTCACGCTACACTTAATAGCAATTGAAAAATTGCGGCTTGTTTGATCTGACGCCATCTGGGAAGCCGCTAAACAATTTCATGACTGGTATAGGATAAAATTGTTTAACATTAAATCCTAAATATGTATTACAGTATCCCGGTTTACGATATCTGCAAGTAACCCAACGTTGAATAAACCGGCTACAGCGGCAGGCAGCATGAAGATAGCCAATGAAGTTATTGAAGAGGTCGATGAGCAAGCCACCATCACTAGCATGGGCAAGAGGCCTGATAACAGGTATGTACCTATTATCTGTTTGTTCATATAATAATCTGTTTCCTGAATTAGGTAGAATAACTATAAACACTTGAGAGCCAACTCTATTCCTCACTTTACTGTCTACATCAAGGTTGTGGTAAAACTAATAAGATTGCGTCTTTTTTATGTTTGATACAATTTGCTAGTACCTATGTTTCTTGGTTTTATGGTTTTAGGTACCCTGTCAATTTATTTCAATGCATATTTATTGCAATGTGATGCAAAATAAAAATATTAGTACCTAACCATTGTGTTGTTATCGAATTGTTTCGATATATGTGACTCATATCAATCGAAGAAATGACCTCACGTGCGATCAAACTGTTGGCTTTGCTCGCGTGATTTAGATTTACGTTATTTTTGGTAGGTATTTATTATAATAGTAGGTATCTTTTTAAATTCTAAGAAAATTTCGTTAAAGTATGTTGAATGCAAAAAAAAATATACACTTATGTCATGCAATATATCGCGTTATTTAAACGTTTTCACCGACAAATGACAAATTGTTCTCAATCCTATTATGATTGGAACAAAATAAAATATAGCGTTGGATTAAAACAATGAGCCATATTGAACAAATGTATGTATGTCATTGCCAATGCGTGCCCTCACACCCAAACTGCGGCCGACCTCAAAATTAAATCAATGTGTTTACCTATTTTGTTTAGATTTAAAACTAAATCACACTAATATTAAAAATGCGAAAGTTTTTGTGTGAGTGTGTTTGTATGTTTGTTACTTCTTCACGCTCAAACGGCTGGACCAATTTTGATGAAATTTGGTATGGAGGTAGCTGACACCCTGGATTAATAAGTGTTAATCCAATTTTATCCTGGGAAAACATAAGATCCCTCGGGAACGCGGGTGAAACCGCGGACCGCAAGCTAGTAGGTTAATAATATCTTAATAAATACATTGGTGGCTTATAAATATAAAACTTTATATTTGTATTATTTGTTTTCATAATTAAGAGGAAAAATCTGTTTGAATTCTATTACTCTTCCTACATCACCCACACTGCTTTTTAGGGATAAAAAGATTTGGGCAAATTTAGATTTTCGCGAAAACTTGTAAGTAAGTACCAAAATTTACCTTAATTTTAAAACTTTTTTTTTTTTCGGAATTTTCCCTTTACAGCACAAGCTGCTTACAGCTTAAAAAAGTTAAAAGCAAGGTCTTAACCTTGCTTTTAACCAAAATTGACAATTCTTGGTCTACTGGAAGTACCTACCCTATAGGTTTTGGGTCGAATTCGTAGGTAGGAACATACTTCATTTTGTATGGAGCTGGCTCGCGGTTATGCCATCCTAGGAAATACTGTAAAACCTACCTATTTGAAACCTCGGCGAATTCCTATGAACTATAACTTTTCCTCAAACTTCAACTAGTTTATGAGGAAAAACAACATTTTCCTACTCACAACTCATAAGACACGAAATGGGTATTTTTTGATTACTTTGTGTTTAACCACAATCTCCTCACCATCATGGTAAGTGATTTTGTGGCCGAAGCATTAAAGGGAACTGGTGCTTAGTGATAGATTTACAACTTGAAGATGATAGCCAGCCGAGCACCGTTTACCTTCACCGAAAGCTCAAACTCAATCTAGGATGCGAATACTATCGCTATAATTATCGCCTTATAAATAATAAACTCGATTTACCGTTATCACGCGCTGTATATAATACAAAACGATTGACTGATCAGCGTCTGAGTAAATACGCTGACTTATGTATGGAATGCTGTTGATTCTACCATTTCAGGATGCAGAAAACGTCTGAGTAATTAAAATGCCTTGAACACTAAACACACTAGTCAGTTTATGTCTAATGTGCCTCTTAGGCACAAACAAAGCATCAAGCAATCCATTCGGCGTGATATTTAAAGCCTTTTGAAGCATAACCAGACATGTGTAATGCTTATTAGATACCTACCGGAGTATCTACCCACTATTACTTAACACTATGATATCACGCCAGTTTGAGGTGTAGATACCAAACCTTGATCTAGTAAAGATATTAGTCATATTGCTGTGATCTTAACTCTCAATGCCACATGTTAAACTAGTCTATATATGAAATGCTAATTGTATTAATAAACTGCATCTAGACAGACGCTGATAAATAAATCGATCTTTGTTTCAGACCTACAGCGATGAGCTTGTTCACGCAAAGATCACAAGGACCCAGTGATCCCGTCAATGTTCCGTCTCGAAACTCAAATCATAGCTCAAGTAAGTTCCCAAATCATACCTAACATTTCACTATCTATCAACTGGAAACTATAATTATGGTTTTGAGAAATACAGGTGTGGTGCATATACTCGCTATGTTTACGGAGGTTGACATTTAACTTGAATAAAACATGGAAACAGCTATGGTAACCTTTTCGCCTGACTGTTATTTGTATCACAGCTTAGCTCGCCATGGGTCTAATGAAGCGATCCTATTGGCGGGTTAATAAAACACATCCCTCGCCACGCATCTCTGGTGGATGGGTAACCAAAATGTAGCTAAACCTTTTACTTGACAAGGTGCCCCCTTGTCAACTTTCTGACATAAAAAAATATTTTAATATATTATTAATTTATTTATTTTCGTAAGCTGACGTAGATTTTGACTCTCGTTCTAAAATACTCGACGAAGTAAAAGGTTTAGCTACATTTTGGTTACCAATCCACCAGAGATGCGTGGCGAGGGATGTGTTTTATTAACAGGCCACCTGATGTGTAAGTGGCTACCGTCACCTATGGATGTTAGCAATACCAGGGAGACTGCCATTGTGCTGCCGACCTTTATAAAGGCTAGAAGGAAATATGTATTGATCAACGTCGTATTGTAACTAATGAGTGTTGTTATACTTATTATCTGCGGGTGCGGACGCAGACACGCGACTGTCGTCGTCGGCGCCGATGCCGTGGGCGGGGGGGGCGGTCGGGGCGGGTGGGGCGGGCGGGCAGGGCGGGGCGGGCGCGGAGGGCGACACGAGCCCCGCGGCCCTCTCGCTGCGCGCGCAGAACTCCTTCCCCAACATGGCGGAGCAGCGGCCGCGGCTAGACAGCGACGTCGGACCCTCGCTCAGCGCCGCCGGCAGTCAAACATTGTGTAAATATTATCACTATTATATTACTATTAGCTTCCCCCCGCGGTTTTACAAAACCTATCCTAAGTCGCGTGTATGTTTTACGAGATGGATATGACCATGGATAATTAAACTTAAACACTATCGTTACAATTGCAATAAACCAATATAACATAAGCGAAAACGATTTTAGAACAAAATAAAAAAATCTAAATTTTCAAAGAAGTAAATAAATACCTTCGGAACGTACATCGTTGCTGACCTGTAAGAGGCGCGCGGGCGATACGCTTTCTTCGTCTCACACCCAGAACGTGTTAGACAGAGAAATGGAGGCAGCGCGTTTGCTCGGGTCATTGTCCGACCTATTTTAGCCTAGTGAATTTGTTAGGCAACGTGATGAGTAAAATTGATAAAACGAAAATTAATTAGTGTGGCGAAACTTCTGGATGGATTTCAATGATTTATTTGCCTACGGTTTAACGGTCTAAAAACTACGTGTCAAACGTCTGGTTTCATTTAATGATCGACCGTTTTCTCCACTTAGTGTGCAAAAATTTAAATTTTGAGACCCTGCTATTTGAGCTATGTGTCGGCCAGACAGTTTCACCTTTTATATGTAATTTATGTAACTTACCATCTGCCCCGCGATTTCACCCGGGTTCCCGAGCTTAGTGTTATTCCAGGGTATTGTTCTATCTATGTGGCAAGTTTCATGCAAATCCATGCAGCCTTATTCGCGCCGCATTCATTCAGTTTATGCGTGATTGAGTCACAAATTTTCAAAAAGATAATATTTTGTTATAGATAATTAGCATCAACAATTACGAAATAGGTAACTGTGAGCTCCAAACTAGGCAAAGGCTGTATCTTGTTAGCCCTAAACATTACTAATCATATAGGTACACCGGTGACATAATTTTGTAAAGCGTATTGCGAATGTTTGTGTACATTAGTACATTATTATAGACGGGCCGTTATACGTGGTTGGCAAGATACCATATACCTACCTACCACACTACAGGTCGATTCCCGCCCAAGACAGACATTTGTATGCATAAAAAAATTAACACGTTTTTATGCTATAACCCTGGGTGTAATCATCTATTACATATAAGTATTAGACTGCGTCAGATTTTTTTTTTTTTTTTTTGAGTAAGTACTTCTAAAAAGTTTCTTTGTTAGACCAAAAAAAACTTAATTAAAAATACATTGAAAAACGATCGATTTACAATGAAAATAAAGAAAAAAAAATTCAATGTATTTTAAATGAGAAAGGGGACCCCCCCATGCGCCAGCTCAATTTTCAAGATATCAAGCTCATCTTTTAGGACGTTCTTTTTTGTCTTACAAAGAAACTTTTTAGTATACTCGAGTATTGTTCTCAGATTTGGAATCCACTATACGATATTTACATTAATAGGCTGGAATCTGTACAGTGAAGCTTTATGAGACACTTACAGTTTAAATGCAAAAGGCATGACAATGATTATGAATCAAGATGCAAGAGATATCATATGCTCCCTCTTCACGAGAGACGTAGAATAGCAGACATTATATTATTAACCAAAATAGCACAATGTTTAGTTGACTCTCCTCAACTCCTCTGTAAAATAGGTCCGAAGGTCTGAAGGTCCCTACAAAATCTGTGAGAAATCAAACGTATCTTTATACACCTTATAGTTCTTCTAACTATAGACAAAATTCATTTTTCATTAGATCAGCAAATCATTTAAATAAACTGGACGACTTTCCTGAATTTGATTTATTTAATTCTTCCCCAAAACATGTCCATTTAATATAACAAAGAACTGGTTTGGAGCTACCCACTGACTTTCGTGTTCAAATATATATTTTTTGAATTATATTATATAGTATTGTGTACTTAACCATAAGTAGGTACAAAATGTGAAATTTTAGATTCTATATGCGAAAACTCTTAAATGGTGATTAGATGTTTACTAAATTACTATATAGAAATTATTACACTGTATGTTTTCCAAATAAAAAAAAATAAATAAATAAATAAAAAAAAATCTGACGCAGTCTAATAAGTATATATTGTTAAAAAATCGTGGACATACAAACATACATACATACGGGTCAAATAGAGAACCTTCCTTTTTTGAAGTCGGTTAAAAGTACTGGTTTCCATAGTACAAGCTTTGCTTAATTTGAAATCAGGGGGCTTACTATCAACTCTTATTGCAATTCAAATGACGACCTAAACTTCGTTGTATCGCTATTTCGTACCATGACATCGTTATAACGATCCAACTGTCAACATTTTCGTCAATGGTTCGCATTTGGTTCGTTTAGTGATTTCGTTCATTAATTTTTCGTACCATGACGGCAAATATCAACCTAATCTGGACCGCTAAACTGTCAAAGTAAGCAGACCAAATAAAGTTACTAATATCTTGCCTAAACTGAATTGTTTTCTAGATAAGTTGCAAAAAAGTGATAAATTACGAAGTTGAAGGTATTTCGTATTATTAAATAATGTTTAAAAAATTAAATTAAAGTGATTTATAGTTTTTCTTTTAGATGTGACAAATTCATATTTTTTGAATTCATACTAAATTTAATTAAGCTCACTAGCTGATATTTCAAACATTACCGCGTTTACATATTCGGATACTTTGCTGCAATTTTATCGATATAGAGATCTAAATAGTAAATTTTGAAATATTTATTTAATGTGGGTGTAATTATCTATATATGTATGTATTTACAAAAGAAAAGTAGTATATGTAGTATATCAGTTATCTGGCTTCCATAGTACAAGCTCTGCTTAGTTTGGGGTCAGATGGCCGTTTGTGAGGAATAATGTCCCAGAATATTTAGTGTTATTCCAAGTTTAATAAGAATAACTATAAAAAATACGTTTAGAATATTAACCTATATATTATAATCATTCAACAATACCACTTTAAAAAAAATATCACAAAACATAAGTATGTACACTTGTGCATGTATCCGATCGTATATTTGGACAAGGGTTACGTTCTTAGCTCGTGTTAGATTTTTTTATTTTTTTACGACAAGTCAACATTCTTATTTGTTTTAAAATCAATAATATTAAGTCCTCTTGATCATCGGTTAATAAAATAAAGTATAATTTAAAAGTTTGAGACGTAATTAATTCCCTTGTTTTTTGGTAAAAATGTCATTAAAAAAACCGTAATTTACCGCAAAATCTCATAACTAGGTTTCAAAACGTATCGCATACGGTTCGAGTAAAAGAGACGGACTTATGTGGTGTCTGTGTAGCGTCATCACTTTCTAGCAAAACGCGAATCAGAGACAATGTCGTTCATTCATTCTCCGTAGGCGAACCATATGCGATTTTTTTGAAGACGTTTCATGGTACGAATTTTAGCGGTTCTGTTTAGGAACCTAGATTGATTTGCGTCGGAAATGAATCGTTTAGTAAAAGTTGATAGTAGGTCTACAGATGGGCGTGTGTGATTAATGTCTCAGGATATTTATTATTTTTGTAACTCAATCACACCCAAATGGATGAACGATATTCGGTATTTGCTTGAAAAAAAAAGGAAACGGATACGCTTACATTATAATCCTGGGCCTGGATTTAAAAAGATAGTCAGTGGTTTCAATTAATAGCACAAATATTATCAAACAACCACTGAAAAATCTATCAATTCTTAGATATCTCTCGTAATAACGGCACCCGTGCAGGTTATCGCAGTCGCAGATAATATTTTGCAATCTTAAACGTGCCATTGAGTTGAGACAGTAAAGAGTAGCAAAGTTGATTGTTTCAGTGGATGAAGCAGATGGCGCGGATGACCCTGACCCCGACATGGATGATTTTAATCGCCTGCGAAGTATACGAGAGCAACATCGACGTGAAAAATATTTACAGAAACTCATGGCTCGTTCTGTCAGCGCACAACAGGTATTTTTTTTACATTGCATAAGCTCGCGTTTGAATCTATAAGTAACCTCTACATGGAAATTTATGTTGGTATAATTATACAACTTGTAATTTATCTAAGTAGTCGTTGTGAAGTGTGTGCTTACCACATGCCGAGTAGGTATAATTGACTCGTAATTTCGTAGTCCTTTTCAACATCACACAATATTACTGTTTTTTTTGTGTATTTTGTCTTCTTTAATTGTTTGTCTTGCTAGTGTCTATAATTCTGTATTATTGTGTGTATGTTGAATAAATGTTTTTTTTTTATTTCTTTCTTTTCTTCTTTCTTAAATTTGAGCATTTCATTCGTAATCTTTGCTTGCGTACATCGGTTTGTACAAATAATAAAAAAAATGAGGTTTAATCAATCATGAATTTGAAAGAATTAATCAAATCAGACAGTAAGTAATTAACGTAGATAAATAAATTGCCTGTTTTATCTCATATGGAGCATTCAAATCGTCAAAGTTTATAAGTAAAAAATATGGGATTTTATACCGCCATAGTCAATTTGTTTGGTAAAATCTATAATAAATAACGTTCATAGGTGCCTTATCAGGGCCTAAACTAAACAAATTTGGTTTAACTTAAAAATATGCTAATATCAGTCACATAAAAACTAACCTCTCGTGCTCGTCCAAGGTATAAAAATGATTAATTGATACTCTTTAGGTAAAATTGTGGTAATTTAAAATGAGTTTAGCTTGCAATACACGATCACGATTAGATTAGAATAGTATTTTATGAAGCCTACATATTAAAAATATTTCACGTCAAAAGCAGTAATTTTTGTATACCATTTACGTTTGTATGACTGTACTGATTTGTCACACCCAAGTCGTTGATGACTCATCATTAGTCATCTGCAAATATTGCATCCGGTAGATTCTTTCAAGCAACAGCTATTTGTTATTAATATCAGTACTTGATGGAAGATATCTATCTATACATACTAGACTTTACGTTAGTAAACCCGGCCTAACTTCGCTTTGGCTTTTCCATTTTTTTATTGATACAATAAAGCTCGTCAATAGCTACTAAACAAAAAAAAACCGGCCAAGTGCGAGTCGGACTCGCGCACCGAGGGTTCCGTACAAACTTATAGGTATGTGAATAGTTCGTCCATCACGGGAATCCTAACGATAAATATGGATTGAGGGACAAACTTAACTTTGTCGTTAGAAAACTGATGTCCTCATACATCGCATAGTGTAACGATCGCTTTAGTCTTTACTGTAAAATGTTCTGCGCACACGAGCATAATATAGCAATAAATATTTTCTTTTATTTTCTTTCACACCAAAGCACAATTTTATTTATTTACCTTATTGGAGGTTGGTGCCAATTAAGCTAGACCTCTAAATTGTATGAGTGCCCATACAACTCAGAGGGCTATCTTAATTGGCGTCAACTATGAATGTATGGGGACACCTTTAATTTTCAACTTAAGGTAAACTTTGGTACTTACAAGTTTTCGCGAAAAACTAAATTTGCCCATATCTTTTTATCGTGTTGACTCAGGACCTTGATTTTTATACACCTAATAGGAACTATCGACCTCAGTATCTGGTATAAATTTCAACTTACTAGGTCCACCTTTTCTTGAGAAAATCGATGGTACACCCGGACAGACAGACGGACAAAAGAGTGATCTTATAAGGTTTCCTTTTTTACCTTTTGAGGTACAGAACCCTAAAAATAACAAATCATGAACAGAAGAGAAAATGAGCTAGAAAGTTTATGAGCAAATAAAATGTATGGTACTATAACCTATATAGATTTATATGCCCTAAACTCAATTTCGACTCACGTTGTATGTGAGACCACAGAATTCATCAACTTGGCTTTATAATATTCATAATAGATACACCTTTTACTCAAAGCAATCGCTTTAGTTGTTGGAATAAGACAATGAGATATTAAACTAACTTGAATTTAATGTTTACAGCGGACTGGAAGTGCTGAGTTAATAGATAATGATCTATTATTAGAAGATTTGCTAAATCAATCAGCAGCTTTAAAAAAGGACGACCAAGTGAAGAACGGATCTAAAGAAGACACAACTTGACAGAGCGGTAGTTTTATATTTCCATGGGATTGAGTTGCTTGCTGAACATCTCATTGTCAGTGCATTTACAGTATTAGCAAATGTGATAACATTTTTATAAGTACAGTTGGTTCAATCAAGGTGTTGATTTAGTGAATTGTAAATATATACATAATTAATAGTTTTTTTTTACTTATTTGGTTTCATTCTCTACTTTCCTTCTATAAATATAAAAATCCGCATTCCCGGGATATAAACGAACTACCAATCAGATTTGAAAAAATCTTTTTGCATTTGATAGTCCAATTCATGAGGAGGCTACTTTTTATCCCGGGATCGCGGTCGAAACCGCGGGGATAAACCTAGTAGGTACTTATACAACCCGGACAAACCTGTAAGGCCAGCCCTCCGCAAACTAATTGGGGTGAATTCAGTAGGTATATCATACTAAGATGACCTGATATTCCAGGAACATTATGGGAATCCAATAAACTTTGATTTGTTTTAATACCTCACGCACGCATGTATCGTTACCGTGGCAAAACGCACGTAGCGAACTGCAGCGCAGCGACCCTTCAGTTGCCCTCTCCCTTCGACCAACCAACAATAAGCAACCCCCTCTCCCCGCGTCGTTCGTTAGAGTATTTCAACGTCCTTTGCTGTTTTTTATTATTTTAAGCTGTTTTATTTACATAAATGGAGTGCTGTGTACAAAGAATGTTATTTTACATAGAAATAAAGAAATAGTACCTAACTGATAAAAAAAAGCCTTTTGTTTTTTTGGCAGCAGTCGTTCGGATATGAAAAAAAAATGCAGAAAAATATTAAATGAAATGTATGAGATCTTATATTATCATCATAAACTCAGTCCGAAAAACTTTTTTTTTTTTACTTTGTATATGCTTGTGTTTGACTAGAAGGAACTGGCTCTCAAGTGCAGCTGTCGGAACACACCAATAGGTGTTTGGCGACTGATTTTCAACTTGAGGATGGTAGCCAGCCAGGTGGGTACTACAAAGTACCCTACCACCGTGCTATAGTTTCCTCACGATGTTTTCCTTCACCGAAAGCTTAAGCTCATTGTAGGATTCGAACCCACGACCTTCGCCGCGGCGTCCGACGTCACTACCACTGAGCTATCATCGCCTTAAAACTTGTAAATACCTACATTCAATTTCATATGAAGTTTGTTTTATCGTTAGTCATGTGTGCTAAATCATAATTCTAACTTCAAATCAACGCATTGCTGTCTTCCCCATGCGCTTTCACTGACACCAACACCAGGCGGCACTGTCAATCAAAGAGGATTAAATCACTACGTTTTACTGTCAATTGGCTAGAACGCTAGTCAATATAAGTTATCATGCAAAATATGCACGATACGGAATAGTACCTTTCTATTTGTTGTCTCTTCTTTCTAAGGTGATGGAGCGGATCGTCAACACCTAGCTCTTTAGGTATCTAGAGGGGCACCAAGTGATCAGCGATCGCCATGCGCGCCAGTACGGCTTCCGTCATGGCGATGATCGCTCAGCTGGTGATCTTCTAGTGTACCTGACGTACCGATGGGCTGAAGCCATAGAGAATAATGAAGCCTAGATATTGCTAAGGCCTTCAATCAGGTCTGGCATAGGGCGCTTCTATCGAACCTACCGTCGTATGGAGTTCCCGAGGGATTATGCACTTGGGTGTCCAGCTTTCTCGATAATCGGAGTATCAAGGTCGTCATTGGCGGATGCTGCTCCTATATCGAATACAAATGCTGGCGTGCCGCAAGGTTGCGTGCTGTCACCCACGATATTTCACTTAAAATTATAATTTTGAAGTAGGCTGTATGTTCATTGACCATCCATTCGGCGCCATTTTTTTTTTGAACTTCTTTACTTACTAAATAATCATATGCCGGTCATTGCTGCCATCTCGGAAACATGGTTGGTACCAGGTTCCCTATTCAGGGTTCCTGGTTACTATTGTGTGCGGGATGACAGAAATGATGGGTATGGTGGTAGTGCCCTGCTGATTAAACATGGTACTTTATTTTCTAAATTTGATATTCCGGTATGTTATCCTAGCATTAATGCTATTGCATTAAGGGCTTTTAATGTTACATTCCTTTCTATTTATATCCCTCATCCTCATTCTTCACTTGAGCCTGCACTGCAATATATCATCTCTTCTCTTCCTTCTACTGTTATCATAATGGGTGATTTTAATGCCCATCATATATCATGGGGTTCCAGTCACAGTGATTCATTTGCTTCAATTATTTTAGATATTTTAGATGATAATGGTCTTTGTGTTATCAATGATGGTTCTCCAACTCGTAGAGTACTCCCCACTCAAGATCCTAGTGCTGTTGATCTTACTCTATGTTCTTTATCTTTATCTTCTATTTTATCATGGGATATCCTTGCAACTACTTATGGAAGTGATCATTTTCCAATTATTATATCCTTCATTGTTCCTTACCCTCATATAGTCATACTCCTCTTTTAAAATATAGATTATCCAAAGCCGATTGGCCTGCATTTTCTAATTCTTTAGATAATACTTTAGATTCAGTTCCTTGTTTAGAATCTACAAACTGTCTATTTATATATGAAAAATTTATTAATGCTATAATTTCATCTACGGATGCTAATATCCCATTGAAAAAGAAGGTCAATTTTAAATTATCTCCTCCTTGGTGGGACTCTGATTGTACAGCCATCATTCATCAACGTAGTGACGCAGAAAGATGCTATAATTCTTCTATGAACATGGAGAATTTCCTCACCTATCAACACACAGCAGCTCGAGCGCGAAAACTTCTATCTGCAAAAAAAAAGGGGGGTTGGATCCGGTTTTGTGAGTCCTTATCTCCACGATCCCCTCCTTCTGTAGTATGGAAACAGATACGTAGGTTTAGAGGATCTCAGACTACAGATAATATTTCCTCAAATGATCCATCACTTTGGTTGGATGCATTTACGGATAAACTGGCCCCTCCTTCTGTTCCGTTTATGGATTCAATTCCCATTAATATTTTCTGTCCTCTTCCATCCCATAGTCGAATGGATTCTTTGTTTTCATTCAATGAACTCCATAGAGTTCTGAATGGCTTAGTGGATTATTCTCCAGGCATTGATGGTATCCCATACTCTTTTCTCTGTAGAGCCAGTGACAAGACAAAATCCTTGTTTTTGGATATTATTAATAAATTTTTTGAACATGGCATGATTCCAGAATCTTGGAAAACTCAAATTGTGATTCCATTACTAAAGCCTGGAAAGGATCCTTCAGATCCTAACTCCAGAAGACCTATCGCTTTGTCATCGGTACTTGCTAAAATTATGGAACATTTGCTACGCAATCGATTAGAATGGTTTACAGAAAGCAGGGGTTTACTTGCCAAATCTCAATTTGGGCTTAGGAAAGGTTTGAGCACCTTAGATAGTTTAAGCATCCTTACCACAGACATACAACTAGCATTTACAAAAAAAAAGTTTCTAGTGGGAGTTTTTCTGGATGTTGCATCTGCTTATGATAATGTCCTTCTTCCGGTACTCAGGAATAAACTTCTTCAGCTGAGTATTCCTGAGAGGTTGGTCAGGTTTATTTGCAACCTATTCATGCAGAGAACCGTTATAGTGAAATCCCAAAACTGTTCAACACATGCTAGATATGTCTGGAGAGGCCTTCCCCAAGGGTCAGTTTTAAGTCCTCTTCTATATAACATTTACACTAGTGACCTTGAGCGTTCAGTAAATTCTTTCTGTCAGATCCTTCAATATGCCAATGATATTGTCCTCTATAAATCAGCTAGTTCAGCTTCAGAAGCATCTTTAAAATTAAACTCCGCTCTCAAATATTTAGGTGATTGGCTTGCTGATCATGGACTCTCTATCTGTATCCAAATGTTCATTAGTAATTTTTACGAAAAAAAGAATAATTCCTATAATAAATATCAACTTTGAGGGTAAGGAGATTCCCTTGGAAGATAAAGTTAAGTTTTTGGGTGTAATTTTAGATTCAAGAATGACTGGCGTTCCTCATTTCTCTTACATCTCTCAAAAATGTGAAAGAGGTAATAATGTTATTCGCTGTCTATCTGGTGTTCGGTGGGGTGCCCATCCTTATACTCAGAAACTCGTTTACAATGCACTTGTTCGAAGTCTCATGGACTATGGAACATTCTTGCTTGATCATTGCAATAAGTCCGGCATTGATAAGTTAAATAGGGTCCAGTCCAGGTGTCTCCGTTTAACTTTAGGTGCAATGAAATCTTCTCCCATCAATGCGATAATGCGGAATGTGTCGACCCCCCTCTTCATCTGCGTAGACAATACCTTTGTGACAGGTTTCTTTTCAAACAAATTCAAAATTCATCTCATCCTATTTTTCATAAACTATCTAGGCTTTTTGAATCTTCTTCTGACCGGAATAGATGTTTAGATAATCTTCCTTGTCTCATTCGGAGCTTTATTTCCCTTTCTCGTCTTCCTCACCCAATATCGAAAATTCGAATTCATCCTTTATTCGCCACCAACTATGATGCTTTGATTTATCAACCCAATGTGCTTTTAGGTATAGGGATTGATTAGGACTCTCCTCAGGCTGATAAGCATTTTATAGAAGAGTCATCAAACAGATGGCCTGGTTGGTTGCATGTTTTCACGGATGCTTCTAAAATTTCTGAGCACGAGAATGTAGGTTCAGCGGTTTGGATCCCTAAATTTAAAATTATTTTAAACTTCAAATGTCCTTCTCTTACTTCCGTTTTTACTGGGGAAGCTATTGCTATTTTGGAAGCAATAATGTATGTAAAGTCGCACAACTTTATCCAATCTGTTATTTTCTCAGATTCCCAAACTTGTCTTCAGTCCATCCTTTCTAATCCTTTCCGCACCAAATCTAATCATCTTATCATTCTAAAAATAAGAGAAGCATTATATGATTGTTTTATTCTTGGTTTGAATGTGGTTATTGTATGGATTCCTAGTCATTGTGGCATTCGTGGTAATGAGACCGTTGATTCATGTGCTAGGTGTGCTATTCGTGATGGTTCTCTTCAGTACCCAGATGTATTTGCTGCGGATATAGGTAGTCTAGCAAAGCCTCGTATAGAGGGATCTTGGAGTAAGTTATGGCAAATTTCTCGTCATGTAAAAGGCAGATACTATGATGACATTCAACCGTGTATCCTGAAGATACCTTGGTTCTTTAAATTTCGGGATCTGAATAAACCAATTACTTCCACAATATGTCGTCTTCGTTTAGGTCATGCATCTACTCCTGTCCATTTACACAAAATCAGGGTAAAGGATAACTCTCTCTGTGAATGTGGTCTTGATGAGGGAAATACTAACCATTTATTTTTTGAGTGCCCCAGGTTACAGTTGTCTCTATATGATAGTCTCCCTCCAGAAATTCCCCGTCCAATTAATTTTAAATGTTTACTAACATATATTGATTCTCCCTCTATATTGATTTTGTCCTACTTTTTAAATACTAATAACTTAAGATTTTAGTCTCCTTATACGTAGATCATTGCATATTTAGATATATATTTATATATTTTATTTCTTTTTTTCAGATTGTGTTTGTCCAGTTCAGTGTTGTCCTGTGTATGTTTTTTGATAATTCAGCTCTAATTCACCTATCAACACCATCAACATTTTCTTGTAAAAGATTCCCCTTCGTTTATCTTTAACTAACGTGACATTGGCGGAATTGTGCTATCGGCTACAGTCGCCATTCAATCAAGAAGAAGAAGATTCTAAGTACGTCGCCTGCGTAGCGCTTAGAATATATACAACATTAGTCCGCAATGGTAACTAGTGCAGTATATTTTTTCGCACAAAATGTATAAGTGTACGTAATTGGAAAATATACGCGATAAAAGCGTAATACCCATGCAGTTTCAAAAACTGGTCTAGTGCGAGTCGGACTCGCGCACGGAGGGTTCCGTACCATTGTCTATAAAAACGGCAAAAAAAATTGCGTTTGTTGTATGGGAGCCCCCCTTAAATATTTATTTTATTTTTAGTATTTGTTGTTATAGCGGCAACAGAAATACATAATTTGTGAAAATTTCAACTGTCTAGCTATCGCGGTTCTTGAGATACAGCCTGGTGACAGACAGACAACGAAGTCTTAGTAACAGGGTCTCGTTTTTACCCTTTGGGTACGGTATCCTAAAAAAGAGTTATGCTTAGTACAATTTTATTTTTTACATTTAACTTTCTGATTTCCACAATATAGCATTGATCAGACTAATTTCTGACGACTTATTATAATTAGCCTTAAAAAATGGAGGATCAAAGCTAGAGCAACAAAATCAGTACATGTCACTTTCACGCTTCGGAAAGAAAACTGCCATCCTGTGCATCTCGATAACACTATGCTACCCCACCAAGACAGCGTTAGATATCTGGGCTTACACTTGGATCGGCATTTGACGTGGAACCAGCATATTAAATGCAAGAGAGAAGAACTCAACGTGAGACAAAAAACTCTACTGGACGCTTGGTAGAAACAGCAAGTTACTCATATAAGTCCATATTAGAACAAACTTGATGTATGGCATTCAGCTATGGGGGAGTGCAAGTAATACAAACATCGCAATATTGCAAAGGATGCAGAACGCAATATTAAGAACAATAGCGCATGTGCCGTTATTACCAATTCCGAAATCCACGCACATTTAAATATGACCACTGTGAGAGAGGAAGTCCAGGCTTTAACAGAAAAATATAACAAGCGGCTGGAAAGCCACCCGAACCTACTTGCGGCGAGTTTAAGCACGCGCAGCTACCGAAAACGTCTCAAGAGAAGAGACATAATAGAGTGAAATACCACTCTATAAATACAATGAGTAGCTGTCCTCTCTGGAGGGCGCACTCGACATGACAATACCCCACAAACAATCTGTTTATAGTATAATACTGGTTGCAGATCAGCACAAAAAAAAATAATTATAAAATTAGTTCTTTCGCTAGAATCTTCTATTCTTACTATGGTATATTAACCACCCTTTGAAATGGTAAGGTTACACTATTTTTAGGCGGTAAAAAATTAAAATACATAATGAGTTTTTAAGTATTTATTATGCTTAACACAGTACTACAGCTTACAGCTTGAGCTTTGTCCTCCTCCAGTGACGCCTCTTAGCGTTGTAACTGAAACCAAAACAAATTAATTATTCAAACTTGGCATATAGATAATATCTTGGGATATAAAAAGTTTTTATGCATTTTTATTAGATAACACGGCTAGTTCAACCAAAAATAAGAAAACGCCTTTCGACGGCGTTTTAAGAGCCATACAAAATATGGAAACTTGTAGCTATATAAAAGAGTGGGCCTGTCAGCATGTGCTTTTTGGCCTTTTTGCCATCAGGTCAGCTTAACAAAATGAGCTCAATATAGCTAGATCCATCAAGTCAGTCTATAAACAAAATTACCCTAACTTGATATGCCTTCCTCCTACCCCAATTTATTTGTTTTGGCATTTCTAGAACAATATTTTCTAGATCCATCATCTGAAGACATGTGTTTTTAAGCTATGATACCTACCACAGATATACAAACAAAGGACAGCTTAACCAAGTTTAAAAGAATCTCAAGCATGAATTTATAGTTGCCACTATTTTTGACAGATTGTTTGCAAGGTTTGGATTATACTTTACTGAAAGTCTACTTGTATACAGGATTGGCTAACCCTCTGTGTAATATCCTGTATATCTTGGCAAATGTTTCGATAGTACTGTGGTCACTAACTACAGTAAGATGTCAACTTTTTAGTGGACCAGATTCAAAAATTTTTGATCTGGTAATTTTGTAATGAAGATGGTTTATCAGGTAATTCAAAGGAGTTTTCGAGATTAATTAGCGAGTACCAACAGAAATGGAAAAAGTTAGCTGTAACAAGGTCTATTTTTTTTTCTTTTGGTAAAGGAGGATACCTACTATGTATGGAAAAAAATATTGCACTAGTTATCTATAAATTTGTACTAATACCCACAGGATGTGGTATGCAAACAAAAATAATTCATCTCTTCTTTACATGTACGGCTTGTATGCAAGGTCATATTTTAATGGAAATCCAGAAAGATTGTTTTACACAGCCCATTTAATCCATATGGATCTGTCTGAATACTAAAATGTTATTTTCTAAACAAAAAAAACTGAATGTGAAGTAAATATAATCACTATGTCTAGCTATCACATAATTAAGGAAATATTATAACCCTAAAAAAATTAAATAAATGTTCATTTCATACAACATTTTGGCAGAAAGTAATTAATTCATATAAAGTACTAACACATGACATGCATCTTTCATCGATATTATATCGAAATCGCTTTTACAATCCCTTCCTAATTTATTTAATTTTATTAGAGATAATATTGCATCCCTAATTTTTAACATTTGAGTAAAACTTCTGATTACATGCATTATGACTGCAAGTAATCAGCATTACGTACTAAGTATACTATTGGACCGGTTCGTTCGTAAAATTTAGTAGGCACGAGAATGTTATTGGGTGAATTACTTGACGTGCTGACTTTTTTTAAACTTATGTAGATAAGTGTCCAAACATAATGAAGATTTTCTTCAAATTATGACATGAAAAACATAAAATCAAAACAAATATATACATAATAACTTACCGGATAGTATTTCCCGTGCGCATTCTAACCCATTGAGGAATAGGTCTGTTTTGTTTCAGCTTTTTAGCAAGTTTTCGCTTGATAATAAATGTCTTGTGGGCAGACTGAAAATGAAACGGATCAGGAAATAATAAAGCTATATAAATCATTAACGGGATTTAAGAAATAATATAAGATTAATTTATGAGAAAAATACAAACCATGTCGCCGCCTGTACTTGTCAAGTCTAAGTGACAGAGAAAAGCATGTAGGGTTGCCAAGTCCTAAACATAAATTTACCTTCCCACTTACCACCTAAGTCGAAATATCCGTAAAATCCCCAACGTCGAACGAATCGAAGTCAAGGAGGCCTCGCACACATATCCGCACCGAAAAAATCGACTGCGCCGAAGAAGTTTATATTTCCTTTACGCCTGTCGCACTGTTATTAGGTACATGTGAATTGTGATGGATCTTGACGAGGTTTTTATTGTCAGTGGTTTATGAAGAATTGAAGTTTTAAAACAACTCGCGTGATTGCTCTGTCGTACGCAATTGATAGAATGCGAGCGAGCGCATCGGTCGAGTCAGCCGCATAAGCCGCGCCGAATCTGATGACGTCATCCATATTAGTCTAGGATTTCTGGGTTCTTCTAGATTTGGACGATTCGACGCAAGTGTGCGAGCTTTCATAAGATTTCATATACAGAATTCTAAAATTCGTTTCGTTCGATTCATTCGACGCGTTCGGCTCGGATGAGTGTGCGTTTACCTTTAGCAATCAGCATTTCGTTTGTTTTTCAGCAAAATAAATATCCTGGGTGGGACATTCTTTACACATGGCTTTACACATTAAATTACCAATCTTACCTTAAAAAGTAAAGCTTTTGATGCTGTACAATTATGACGTTTTGACATTTTATAAAAAGTAGCTGATTTGATATGTCAGTCAACATCCATTTGCTATAGATAGAGTAAAGTTGTAGTACATTGGGTGGAGTTGGGTGGTGCCATAGTACAATAATATACTGCGCCTGGTATGGCATTCCGAGATACGATGGTCACGTGGGTGACACTTGACTACGTCATCTCCGCTATCAACGATTTTCAAACTATTGTTTAGGGAGATGTTATGGGAAAAAAATGAAAAAAGATTAACTTATATTTTATAAATTTATTGATTTCCAGTTCAATACGAAATGTTTGACACTTTATATAATTTTATGTTACACTTTTTTTGCTTTAGAATATATGCGGTATTCTATTTAACTCGTTTAATCTTATACAGGGTGTGGTTTTGCATTTACGCCATATTTACGGAGGTCGATATTTACCTTGTATAGAACACGATTCAATCATAAAATCGTACTCTTAAAATTACATATTATTTTTAAACTTTTGTAAAAATAAAAATCCCCCAGTCCAATAAAACCACATTAAGTTGTTTTATAACATGACCTCGTGTGTACTAAGCACCGCGCCATGGCGCCACTGCGCACTCGTTCATCGCGCACCCCGCACGCGCCGATGTATGTAGTCATGTATGTACGGTCAGTCCGCAGTCAGTCAGTTGTCCTCCGACTGCGAGCGCGCACGCACTGTGCGTGACACGCGCAATCTTCACACCGCGCGAACTCCAACGTACAGTACAGTGACAATGACGGAACGTTATTCAAACGTCGAATTTAGCGGGGATTATTGGCGATCACATCCTAGGACCATATTTCATTGAAGGCCACCTGACCAGCACCACCTACCTACAGCTGCTTCGTCACGTTGTCAATGAGATGCTGGAAGACATCCCGTTGGCTCTGCACAGACATTTGTTTTACCAACAAGACGGAGCTCCTCCTCATTATGGTCTCCAAGTGCGTCAGTATTTAAGTGAAGTGTTTGGAAGCCAGTGGATCGGTCGTGGTGGCCCAGTGCCCTGGCCACCGCGCTCTCCGGACTTAACACCTTGTGACTTTTACTTGTGGGGAGAACTTAAGACTTGTTTATGTTGAAGAAATATCTAGTGTGGTGCAGTTAAGACAAAAAATTGTGTTGGCATTTGAATCCGTTAAAAATAATACAAATGTTTTGCGCAAATTAAAAAGAAACTTGCGACGCCGTGCTCAACTGTGCATCGAGAATGAGGGAGGACACTTTGAGCAGTATCTTCGAGTAACATAGGTGGGTAAATAAACTTTTTTTTAAAATAAATTTAATGATAACTACCAAATAGTTTTTATTTGGTAGTTATCATGCCTAGGTAGGTATTTTTGACGTTTCACAGTCCGGTAAAGTAAGAAGGTCAATTTGGAATTATTTTATTCCAATAATTTTTCGTACCTAGTTAGTATTCAACTCTAACAATAAAATAAAGAAGGTTGCACCGCGCAAATGTAGAACAGATACCTACGATACGCAACAGCAAAACATACCTACGTACCGGGTCACCGACCGCGGCGCCTGTGTGGCGCGGCCGCCACACAGGCGCCGCGGTCGGTGACCCGGTCGTCTCCTCGCCGCGCCTCGCCCCCGGATCGCAGACCTATTCTGGGCACTCGTGCTTATTCTGATTTGACGCTAATCACAAATCATCAATAATCGTTGACTAATCTACCATATAATTAATTACATATTTTTAAAATACTAAATTAATCATCTACTATTGGTTCTATAAATATGGCGGAAATGCAAAACCACACCCTGTATAGGTCCTTGTTCTTACTAAGCAAAGTATAACCGAGTAATCTATTTGATGATATCGATCTTTAGCTTTATTATGAACTAGCTGTCCCCCGTTGTTTCCCTCGCGTAGCTGTTTAAAAAATAGATAATAACCTATTATCAGACCAACCTGATATGTACACAAACCCGGCAGACCTTGTTCTGCCCTATTTCTCTAAAACAAAGTAACCTTGATTTTTTTATGCTAATAGTTGCCCCGACAGATTACGTTTTGTCCAACGTGCCTTTGTTTTGTTTTGATTGACGTCTAATGTTTGACAGCTGGGGACAGAGTGGTTTGTATTGGAAAAGAAAATTGTTGTTTTTACTATTTTCCTCGTATTATTTACTTTTTTTCTCTCCATAAAAACCTTCCTCGGACTTCATCAAACACAACAAAAAAGAAATCAGCCAAATCGGTTCAGCCATTCTCGAGATTTGCGCTTAGCAACACATTCAGCGATTCATTTTTATATTATACTAGCTGTTCCCCGCGGTTTCACCCACGTTCCCGGTGAAATTTTTGAAGTGAAACTTCTTTATCGACGTATGGGAGAAATTTTTGTAGTAAATCGTCACGTTTTTCGGTTACGCGCCATGTTGCTTTTATTGTTTTCCCGTATTTTGGAAGGCAAAGGGTTCTAGCTGACACAGCCTAGCCATTTATCTTATTTATCTTCTTAGTTTTGAATTAATGTCTGACATCTTAAAATATAAAGGAATGAAGTTAGCTAGCGAAAAACATTGGTTACCATGGCAACCAATGTTTTTTAGTAAGCGTTACTTCCGTCAGAATTATAATCAGGGACTTTTCAGAAGTTTCACTTCTACCATGTGTGACTTGCACACACACACACTTTTTTTTTTCATACAAACCTTCTCCTGACAATAACGAACATTTAAAAAAAAAAATTGGCCAAATTGGTCCAGGCGTTGTTGAGTTATGCGCTTACCAACACATTTTGCGATTCATTTTTATATTATAGACTAGCTGTTCCCCGCGGTTTCACCCACGTTCCCGGTGTAATTTTTTTTTTCATACAAACCTTCTCCTGACAATAACGAACATTTAAAAAAAAAATTGGCCTAATTGGTCCAGGCGTTGTTGAGTTATGCGCTTACCAACACATTTTGCGATTCATTTTTATATTATAGATATAGATAATGCTTTTCAAAATAAATTTATCTGAGCTCAACGATTCACCATGAAATTTCTCAAATTCAGTTTCCATTATTTGAGCAACGCTTAGTTATTTAATAATTTATTATCATCTAAAAACAGTGTTGCGGTAACCTCTAATTGCATTACCTCCCTAAAGCTTTTTTCATCCGATAGTCGGATCCGACTATCGGAAGCCGGCGAACATTCAATACAAATCCATCCGACTATTGAATTGGACGTGTATTGTATGTTAAAACAAAGTAATGTCTCTAACGCCTTCCGATAGTCTAATCAGATCAGACTATTGAAACAGTACCTGAACGATTCGGTTGACTCGGACAGATATTCTAATACAATAATAATTCTAATGCAAGTATTCGAGTATCTGTCTGAGTCTATCAAACATACTACCTCGTTTGATACAATACTTTATATTGATAGGATTGTGATATATCGAAACGATTCGTATGGTCAAAATATCGTATAAAATTTCGATTTATCGTATCGCAACGGGCATCCCATCCCTAACTAATCATAAAAGAAAGAAATAAGATTGAATTCAAATAAATCTTTGTCTCATGTTTCGAAATCATGAATAAATTCATTGCTTTATTTAGTTTACGAAGAATATTAGAAAGTCGAAAAGTAAGCACTAGATTAACCGCTGACGGCAAGGAAGTACCTAAAAGAAAACACTTTGAGAACAGAATAACTCTTATTGGTACTGATAATTCAGTTAGCATTACAGATTTAAGAAATGCTCAAAGTTTGTCTCTCAGGCGAGAGTTAAAACTTGTAAAGATTCAAGATGTAGACTCAAAAACTAGGCGGCCTGTATATAGGTAAGTAAGAAATATGGTTAGTTTTTTGTTTCACCAAAATATTTCCATGGTACCTAAGTCTTATCTAACCGCCCTTAGGCTACTCTCTGATCGAAAGTGTTTTGCTCACAAAGCTGAGAATGGAAGTACAGCTGCTTGAACACCAGTAGGTGCTTGGTGCTGCCTGAACACACCAGTAGGTAGTGCAATGTACCACCTTTGATTGTGCTATGGTTTCTATCACAGATTTAGAGTAGGCTACATTATGGCAAGCCATTCATTCATGTGTGCTCCTCCGTCAAAGGGGAATGTTTCATATCATTGTCAGTTGGAAAAAATGTTTTTTTTTTTTTGCTTGATTTTCATACTATTGATACAGTAGTGATACATGATTGTGGATTATTTCAATGATCAAAAATACACTACTAACCAAATAAGATAGGTATTACTAATATTCAAATAAGTATTATTGTAAATACTGTAAGTAAGAAAGCAAGGCTCTGTCTGTCTGTTTGCAAAACTGTGCCTTATAATAGAAGTCTAGAGTTGATTATTATAAAATTATTGTTGCTGGGTGCAGAGGGGTGATACACCCGGCACTGCACCAATCTTTGCAGTGTTGCCATATTTTTAGTATTGAATTTAGCATGTTTCCTCCTTATTTAACTGTAATATTTATATTTTGCATATTAGTATTGTATGATATTACTGTTGTATGATATTAGTATTGTTTTCTTTGCCAAACTAGATTATTATTATTATTAGTGATAAAATAATAGGCATTCAACCAATGGTAGATGTGACTATATCAGCACGGGATTATTAATAAATAAGGCCAAATAGTTCAGTACAGAAGTAATCCAAGTAGCAATTTGTTAATGTTGAGATAATGAGTAAAATGAGTTTTATGATAGTTTTAATAGATATATTAAAAGATTTTTGATAAATGAATAAACATAAGTTAGACTTGCACTTGAACCACTTTTATTACTTATGCAAAACCTTACTTCACACGCAAGTCCAAAAAGTGACAGCTCAGTTTTTCCAAAAATGCTACCTACTAACTTGGATTACTTCTATTCTGAACTAGCCAATTAATTGTCTCTAGACCTATCCCTTTCTGCAGCTATTCAATGAATATCATTAAATTCTAGTTAACGTCTCTCAGTAAGGCAGTAAATCTGTGGTTTCTTTTCTTTGCTTGTACCACAAGCTATATCGGCTCTAACTATTACAACACACTCTTTTGTGTCAAGTTTTATACAGGTGTAGGGGACAGCCCTCCGCAGTATATACCGTCAGTATATCATACTAAGATGACCGGTCCATGAAATTATTTCAGGAACATTATGGGAATCCAATAAACCTGAATTGTTTTATTACCTCATAGGCAATGTATCGTGGCAAAACGCATGTAGTGAACGGTAGCGCATCGAGCCTTAGGCTCTAGTTTTTTATTTTCTTATTTATTTATTGAATATCCTTATCTTTTGATTTTTTACTCTTATCATTTTACATGCCCAATACTTACCTTACAGCTTGATTCTTATTTACCTCAGTCATGGCGAATTATTTTCAGTTGAATTGTCTTCATTATATGTTTTTTACAGAATTGAATAATTCATACATCTATTTATTTATTTATTAAAGGGGACAAAAAACAGCTACAACATAAACAGTTACAATCTAAACATAGTTTTGTAAAGTATAATAATGTTGCAGCCTGCATTATCATTACTGCATTATCCACAAATTAACAAAAGAAAAACAAGTTACGAAAATTGCCTTAAATATAAAAATTACTTACATGTTACGCGAGGGGGTCAAAAGATACGAAAAATGTAAAAAATGTAACCTTCTGGCAACTAGACAGCTCAATCCAATTCCAATTTATATAAAAAACAACGGGAAACAAAAATAATAGGCTGTCAATAAAGGCTCATTTACACACAGAGAACACTCATCTCATAATTAGGCTGTATGGGCTAGAAACCTTTGCCTTCCCGAAATAAGGGAAAACAAAAGAAAAAACTGACACTGACTGACAGGGATGCGTTCATTGAAAATATGGCGGTACTGTGCTCGGCCAATATGGCGACTGCCATTTGCACCATTAGAATTTAACAAAATACACGACAATCCGAATTTTGCGGATATATGTTGTCGACTCGTTTTTTTTTTTTATGGTTTATTATTCAGGTAAGGTTTCAATCGAGTCTACCGTAACCCTTGACGGAATTATTAATATAGATTCTGTTAAGGAATTTGAGATATACATATTTTATGTATATACCTGGCTAGGGGCACAAAAACATGGTAGCGCTCTTTGGCAATCAATTGACAGAACTCATGTATGACATCGAAAAAGCGCGAGAGGGCTCTCTATTGCATATTACTATACTCTTTGACGAATACCCTTCATATTCAACGCAAAATGTATTTTCATTCAGACAGTCTCTAAATAGGTATACAGTTTGCTCTTCAACTACAAACGCAAACTGCGATCGAACTCAGAGCAGGGTTGCTCTGAGTTCGATCGGTCTGGGTCAACAATTGGCAATACGCATCCCGGTACAGTGTACCTGCCCTGGGCGGCAATTTGAGAGGCCGCCATATTGATAATATTGATATGTATTAAAAAAATGGTTTATTAGGCTGGGAATACACGTCAAGTTCAGAGGAAACAAAGTAATGGCTTTAACGCCTTCCGATAGTCTGATCAGACTACCGATTCCGACTATCGGATAGTCTTGTGTCGTTCGCGAACGAACTCGTTCGGAAGAGCGCTCCCATAGACGAACGACGCGAACGAGATCCCAGATCCTTCGCTCCTTCCTTTGAGACCGACATGCAAGTAATAGCGAGCGAGCGAGCGAGAGTGAGCAGGAGCGCGACGTCGCGCCACCCGAGCTCGCTCATACATAGTAATATGTAATTTTTTTTATAATAAAATTAATTTAACAATTAGAAGACTGATTAGCACCTATGTAAAGTATAAAGTACAAAAATATGCCATTTGATATGATCTCATTCAAGAGAAGAAATATATTTTTTTGTTAATGATAATATAATTATTAGGTTAATTAAAAGTGTGTAATATAATTTGTGCAATGTGAACATAATATTATGTATCCTTGTACTTAGTAGAAGATTTAAATGATAAATTCAAAAAAATAAACATTTCAGTATTAAAATTACGAGTTCAATATAAATACCTAAACATGTAAAGTAAAAAATAATAGCAAAATTATTTGACAAACAAAAGATCGCGTGCGAACGATTTGCATTTCTTTCTCTGGTTCGAGACGGGAGCTGATGAACTAAAAGAACGACTACTTCGCTGAGGAGCTGCGAACTACATAATCTGAGCTCGGTCGCGAACTGCGAACGATCTGTGTTTCTGGAATTCGAGATGGGAGCCAACGAACGACGAGACCGAACTCGTTCGCTAAGGAGCCGCGAACGAGACTGAGCGCTCCCAGTCGCGAACGATTATGCGCAAGCCTACTATCGGATGAAAAAATCTGACGTGTATTCCCAACCTTAAAGTGCCTATTATCCAAGACGCGTCGTAAATTATCAAATTATCGATTGTTAATTTGATTTTGAAATACTTACAGCCTAAATTGGTTTTCGAACGCAAGCATAGTTAATATAAAACATAATTATAATCCCAAGATACAAAAATATTTAAAGCATATGAGAAAAAAAAAATACAAAAATAGTAAACCAAAATCTTGAAAATTTCAGATTTTTCTCTATCTAAAGGGCTCTAAGTTCTTATGAAGTGCTGAATCCCTAGTCCCTCCCTTATACATATATTAGTATTTTGAATTCATTAATCTCAATCGCTGGATAGAAAACCGTAGATCTGGGACTAATTGTCTGTCAGTCAGGTAGGTACTTACTGTTTTATAGGTATGTATGGCAGATTAAGGGCCTGTTTCTTTCGAAACGAAAAGAATGAGATATCCTGTAAAGTTATCTACCTACTCCTATCCTATCTAATGTATATCTAATGTATACTCCTATCTAATGTACCTATATCTTAATTCATTTAGCCATAATATTGCCAGCGAAATGATGTACCTAACATTTTCATTTGAAGGTTATTGACTAATGCTGAATATCATGCTGAAGAACTTGAAAAAAGGAAAGAGAAGCAGGATGCTCGGCAGAATAGTCCAGTGAAGGGAGAGAAATTATTAACGCTATCCACTAGGATAGGGGAGAATGACCTCATGACGGGAGTGAAGAAAATGATTAAACTATTGGAAAAGCAGTATGAAGTGAGAGTAGTAATTGCTGGCGTCGGGGAAGGTGATGCATCAATACAAACGTCGGTATGTGAGATGACAAAATATATCAATTCATAAAATCTGAAATAAAACGAAAATAAAAACATCCTAATAGGTATGCTTAGACATCTGTTCACACATCGACCATTTGGTCCCAAATTATGATAGCATGTACCTTTAGTTTGAAGAATGATATAACATTTTAATATACATGCGCGTTCACAATAATTTATTGCAATCTAAAACCTAAGATATAATATATTATAGGGAAATTTCATATCATACGTCCACAAAAATAATTGAATTTTCTTTATAATTTACTCTAAACATAATCTTAAATGCGTCGCATGCATAGGTATACTCGGGTATTTATTATACCACTAAGGCGGCAAACAAGCATACGGCCCGCCTGATGGTAAGCGGTTACCGTAGCTTATTGACGCTTGCAACACCAGGGGCATCACACGCGCGTTGCCGACCCTGCAAAAATCTCTTCACACCTTTCTTGAAGAACCCCATGCTGTACTCCCTTGGGAAAACCACGGCGGGGAGCTCGTTCCACAACTTGAGCGTCCGTGGTAGAAAACTCCTTTGAAACCGCACTGTACGAGACCAGTTTGGCTCCAATGTGTGAGGATGAGCTCCCCGTCGATGGCGAGAGGTGCGATGGTATAAGGTAGCCGTGAGCATCAACTCAAATAATTCCTCAGAACACTGTCCGTTGTACAAGCGGTAGAACACACATAAGGAGGCAAAGTCTCTCCTAAGACTCAAGGGCTCTAAACCGCTTGTGAGTTCGGGATCGTCGACAATTCTAATGGCACGTCTCTGAACCTAGTCAAAAGGCCCAAGCTGGTATCCAGGTGCTCCCGCCCACAGATGGCAGCAGTACTCCATATGAGGTCGGACTTGCGACTTATAAAGTTGCAGTCTTTGCCCTGATGTGAAGTACCGCTTAGCTCTGTTGAGCACACCGAGCTTCCTGGATGCCAGCTTTAAAGGTAAAGGGTCTTCGAAGTGACTACGGAACTGAACGCCACTAGAAATGTCCACGCCAAGGATCCCGATGCTCTTCGAGATGTTTAGGGACGTGTTCTGGAATTGTGGAGTCACAGCAAATGGAGTTTTCTTAGCGGTGAACGCGCAGGCTTGTGTCTTAGTGGGGTTGAAAAGGACTAGGTTTAGTCGACCCCAATCGGAGACACTAGAAAGTGTACTCTCGATTTCAGACACAAGTCGTTCGCGACTTTCTTCCACCATGGTACGAGGGATATTTGCACGGCCCGTGTAATGAGCGTCCCCAGTACTGTCGTCCGCATAGCAATGAATGCCGTCAATAGACAGCATATCATTGATATGCAACAGAAACAGTGTCGGGGACAGCACAGAGCCTTACGGGACGCCAGCGTTGATGTTCATGCTATCGGAGCAACTACCGTCAACGACGGCTCTTATGCATCTGCTGGACAGAAAGCTGGCGATCCATTTGCATTATACCTCGGGAAGCCCGTATGCTGGTAACTTCGATAGAAGACCACGGTGCCAGACCCGATCGAACGCCTTCGCCACATCTAGGCTTAATGCCTCACCTTGAGTCTCAATGGAGAGTGACCAACGGTGCGTGAGGTACACCAAAAGATCACCAGTTGAGCGACTATGGCGGAAGCCATATTGTCGGTCGCTCAACAAGTCGTGATCCTCTAAATATCTCAGCAGTTGCTTGTTGATCACTCGCTCCATCACTTTTAATAATGTAAAGTATACAGTACGGTTAGGTATACGGTTTTTAATAATACTATATAATGTAGGTATAGAATACATAATTAAGTAGACCCCTGTTCGGAGGTAATATGCAGTAAATGTAAATGAATAAAGGGTTTTTCAATCAAATAAAACACGCATACCAACCAACGCCAACCGTTTTTTACCAACAGCCAACGGTATTTTTTACGATTTAATATTTTTCGGGTCATTTCGAGGACCACTGCGGGTGCTTCCAGGTACCACCGGTTAAGAATCACTCTGGTCTAGACGGTTTTGGCCTACCTCTGTATTAATATCCTTATTCTGTGGTAATGGGGACCTCCTAATTCACAACAAACAGATTATTTTTCAAAATATTTAATAGGTGCATATAGATTGTGACTATCCTATTTTTTTTTACTAGCTTGCGTTTATTACCCATTTCTGAAAAGAAAATAGAAGACATTTAATCATTGGCATCATTCAATTCAATGTTGTCAACTTTATAACTAATAATTTAATATTATCTAACTCAACAACAACCATAATTTAAAAAAATAAGTATTTATTTTCATTGAACATTACTATTGTATCAATAAAAATTAATGAAAATGCGTGCCTACTCGGTGATCGGACGACACGTATGCGCGCGCGGCTATTTAGTGATTATAAAAAGTCGTAAAAAATAACTGAATCGTTTTAATAGGCTTAAAAATACACGGAATGCCATGAAAGAATTGGATTATTCTTAAAAAATATATGAGATCTATTTTACGCGTTGGTGACATTATTTCTACAAAACAGTGAATTCCTTCATTTAATCGGTTCACAATGCCAAATACGTCCTTAAAAAATGTCTAGAACTCGAATATTTGAGTTGCACCCTCTTAAGATGCTTCTCTTCAATAAATGGCAATAATAAATACATTTACACTTGAATTACAAATCTCATCAGTCAGCGAAAGGAAAGCACGTGCTCTAGAATCTGAAATGCTTTCGCTGAATTGAAAACGAGTTATAACTTCGTTAAGTATTTTATACTTTTTAGTGCATACCCAATTTGAAGTCGGTTTTCCTTTTTGTTAAAAGTTAATTGTTATATGTGTTTTTAGACTTGCTTTAAACAATCTCATGTATTAAGGGGTTAAGGGTTACTAGTTTGACTACGGAACCTTAAAAATGGTAATATCTGTAACCGAATAACACTAGGTTTTGATATCCTATGCACTGCTATGGTACTATTTAATTTCACTTCTAAAAAAATAACTAACTTTTCAGGAAAAAATTTACTCAGTGATAGAGAAGAACATCAAATCTATGGGCAAAGTGGTTCAGAAAAGAGTTAAAGGTAACAGTTTGAGGTTTCAATTGCAACCATCCAAAGACAACAGCACTCACACTTCAAATGATCTAGATACCAATAAAAGTGGAAATGATAAAGGGCCACTATGACTAGTTATGTGTGTAGTAGTAATTTTGATTGCAAAATATGTTATATTAAAAAAATATTACATTTCTAAATCGAAATCATGTTCATCCATTGATAACCAAATATGTGATGAGAAAAATTAATTTCAAACTAGTTGAATATATATCTGTAAATAATTAGTTATGTGTAAATACATATAAATGCAAAGTTTTATTATTTATTTTTGAATTCTTACTTACTTTAAGTATTCTGTAAGTATGTTTATTATTTTAATATATTAGTACTTAAGTGATTGTTTTGTATTTTCTTTCTTATTATACTTAATGAATAGAAAGTTTTAATACAGCATTCATTTAATCAGTCACATTTACTTCTACTTATTTTAAAACTTAATACAAATATTTTCCTCATGTCGTAAGAAAATACATTCAACTACTACAGTTAATTTGAATAATAAGTATTACTATTATACTTCTCAAATAAAAACCATTGAAAATTTCTTTAAAAGCCACAACATAAACATAACATGGTATATTAATATACAAATAATATAATTAGTGAGATAACG
The DNA here is from genome assembly GCA_951216915.1 of Tetheella fluctuosa. NCBI lineage: Eukaryota > Metazoa > Arthropoda > Insecta > Lepidoptera > Drepanidae > Tetheella > Tetheella fluctuosa. The sequence goes on from OX578217.1 coordinate 7,543,289, forward strand.
TGCGAAAGTGTTATCGTGGCTTAAATAAATGGTATCTTGGCAGATGTTTTACTGAGTTGTCTAAATTAATTCTTATTATTATATAATTGACTGCATGTTGATATTAATTAAAAGACATAAATTAATGATTTACGTTTAACAGTTGAAATTATCACAGTTTTAGAGATCTTTAATTCTTATAAGTTAGGAGATTTCTTGGTTATATTATACAAAACTTAAAATAATAGTGATGTAACTATATTATGACATTAAATGTGATATATTACTGAAGGATATTCTTAAATATAAGAATTTTTAATAGTTTCTTCAGATAGCGTTAAATAATTATTTAAAAATATAATCAATTCCACAAGAATTGTAAAAGAACATGAAGGGACATATATTAATGAATCACTTTGATTTTATTTGTATCATACAATGCTATGCAGTCTTCAGTTCTTTGAGACAATCAAGACAAAAAGAAAGAAAATGCGTTGCCTACTTGAGATATGCAATACATAGGAGAGACGGGCCGGCTTATTTTCCAATAGAGGTTACTACAATATTTAATTGGCAATAATCATGCAATGCAAAATTTCAGAACAAAATTAAATTAATGTAATGTAATAAATATCAGTATTCCATTTCATAAACGAAAATCTTAGACATGCTTTTATTTACATCTCACAATTACCTAGATAATATTATGTATATTTTAAATCTGAAATAGGGGCTAGATAAAAGGTTCTTTTCCACAGGACATATAATGAAGGAGTTATATTCATATTAGGTAGATATAACCTATATATTGTGTTTTCGATTTTAAAATTATCCTACTAACTCGACACAAGAGTTTCAAACTTATACCTATGTTTACTACATATATTTAAATATCTATGAACACTAAATTATTGTACCTGGGAAGGTCTCTTGACTCCAAACGTGTGTACGTAAACTAGGTCCTTCGATTGTCTACTTATGACTTTTGATGCTACACATCAGTTAGCGTAGTCTTCCAGTAAATATGGAAAGTGTAAATTATTTGTAAACCACGTAAGCGTATCGATCTCGTTCCGCTGGCGGCAAGTCAGTATTGAGGGTTCTGCCCCAAGTTATTAGCGGTGACACGGTACCCACCACGGGTGCAGCGCGTGCTGCATTTTTTACGAGGCCCTGTGGACAAAAAGGCATTTGTAAGCTCAAAACTATTATTACAACAACAACATTTTATATTTGATATTATTTAAATTAGTAATATTACGACTACGATATCTTACATTAGATTGTAGACCACATTCATGCAGTGCAGTAAGTAAGCTCATCCGTTATTTTATAAAGTTGCACAACATACTACATAGGTACCTAGGTAGGTAAACTGCCAAATTATTCAGAAAATTATTGTTTGTGGTATGATTATGAGTGTTAAGTTAAATCAATACATCAGTCACTGATTTTTGTTATTACGGTTTTAATAATGTACATGCAAGAAGCGTTAATATGAGGGTTAGTTATTCGCCGCCGTCTTTTTCTCTTTTTTGTCTCCGTATAAGGTAGGTTTGTTACATCTGTTATCATCTTAACTCTAGATAAATAGGTACACTTTGGAAGCCCCCATAATTTCAGAGATTTGTGTGTGTAAGAGAGCAAGTCGTCGGCGAAGTGACAGACACACCATGTTACCCATGAGGGAGGATCGCCGTCGGCCCGAGCGGCGCTTACGCCGGCACCAGCAACGGCGGGCCCTCGCCCTTGACCGGCCGTACCCGCGACTCCGTGCGCGCCCCACCTCGCGCCGCGCCCCCGCCACGCCCGTGTACCCCGCACTGCCTACCGCAGCCGGCGCCGCCGCTGCCGCCCCTACTGCCGCTGTCGTCTTTGTCGCCCCGGTCGCTCCCGCTACCGCCGACGCACCCGTGCCGTCTCTCAGCCCAGACCCTGCCACTCCATCTTGCTCGGCTGAACGGTCCGCGATTATGTGAGCTTCCAACTCTTCCAGTGGGGATTCGGAACTGTTGGGTGATACATTTTCTCTGAGTATTAGGTTGTCTATTCTCATGCTCCAAGAATTCTTTAGTATTGATCAGACGCTGAGTCTTAAACCAAAAAGTAAGTACCTACTTGCTAGTCAAAATCTGGGAAGAATCCATGAATAAAATCGTTTGAGATTTTTAAAATCCGAAAGAATACGAGCAAGATTTCTGTTATCATTTCTATTGTTGTGAGACAATCTTTATTAAATGACTAGCCTTTCGGACGCGGCTTCGCGTACCTAGATTTCATGAAATGAGGTATCTTTTCTTGCTTTCAGCCGATTTCGATGACACAAACGCTATGCAAAGCACCAAGAGCTTAATTTAGGTATTTTTGAAAACCCCATGATCAGTGTAGTAAACCCGTGGTTTCGGAGGTTAACTTGTTTAAACTGACAAGTTGACAAACCTCTGCATTCTGTTACACTTCCTCTACACCTCCAAACAGTTTTTGGTAAATAAGTAGGTATATTCAAATATTCAATTACAGTTTATTATACATATGTATAGATAAACAGCTGTGCCTCGTGGCTATGATTTTTTTTATCGATTCAGTGTCCTACAATCTTGGTAGTGTTGTATGGTTGAGGATATTTTTTTAGGTTTTAATGATAAGAAATGAACCGAGTTGGTTATTGGTTTACTCATATATGAAGCAAATAACTTGAAAGAAATTATCATTTTCTATACAGGGCCATTTTTAAAAACTTAAAAAAAAAATTAAAATAAACGAAGGCCATGGGAGTTTTGATGGACTGATTAATTCCCTGATACCTCATCGCCTAACACAAACTACTAAGGATAGTATCTTTTAAGAAAGGACTTCTCAACATTCAACCCCTAGGAGAGAAAGGGGTGGCATTTTTTATAATGAGAAATAATATTTTCTTGACAGTTTTATTCGAAACTTGGTATTATACTCATTGACTTAGAATGAAACACTGACGAATTCAACCTCGGGGTAATAATAATAATAATAATAAAGACAATTTTATGATAAACTTACTAAGCACTGATTGAGCAATACTCGCTGAGCTGCTCCCACGTACACCCGATGATGCAGCATTCGTCCGCGATGCCTCCGAGCTGACGTCGTCTCCGCACGGGCGCACCGGGCTGCTCCACTACTGTAACAATGTATCTATAGGTACTCTCAGCGGTATTGTTAGGCCTAAACACGAAATTCCATATAAAAGAGTTTCATCAAATTACGCGCGAAAATTGAAAATGTAAAATTTAAATGCATTTTTACGGCACTTATCGATTGAATTTTTTTTTTCTGTTTTTTGTGGTTTATTAGCACCTTAGGAACAAATTGTGACACTTTTCAAAAATGGGTGTAATACCCTATTGCACTACAAAACAGCGCAAATTACAGCATTAAGTAAATGAAATGTTTTTTCTCTTACAGTTGCAATATAATTCGTAGATCCTCTATAAATAAACAGCAACTCATTTTTTCCACAAAATATTCCAAGAATTAACGCTTGGTTGTTATGTTTTTTAGTTGTTATAACAACTAGAATTTTTTTAACTAACAATAATAATTTTGTAGGTATGTACTAGTTAGTACAGTGTAAGTATGTAGGTACATAGGTACCTATTATAGTCAATAATAATTATACTTAGGTACTTGTACCTTATTATCGCATGACCTTTCTTATTAATATTAGTTGTTATTAATGATAATGTTTACGATAATAGCTGTTGCTTTGCGGATGATATTTTTAGGGTATTTTAATATAAGGTCATTCGCTATAGGTATTTAATGTTTTATGTGTAAATTTGTTGCTAGTAAACAGTTGCAACTTCAAAGGGTTGTGAAATCACGCGAGACTGTACTACTTATTTTTCATAGTTTCCTGCACTTGTAAGAAATATTATAATTTACCTGTAGGAACGTCCCACGGGCTGTTATATGCGTGGCACACTCTACTCATGATCTCTCCGAGTTTTCGACCACAGAATTTGACCGCCGTAGAGGTGGCCGCGTCTGTCGTACTATCCCAGAGAACAGCCGCCGCCGCTAACGCAGCAAACTGCACAACTTTGCCCACCAACATGATGGAGCTCTGAAAAGAAGAAGATACTCTGACGACCGTTACATAATATTGGGCCCTTAATGCCTTAGCGGTATTATTTACGTAGGTGTGCGGAAAATGTGCGTAACCCGAGTCGTTTTAACGCTTTTATACTGAAGGGTAAGATTGTAACCCGACACCGGCTCCCGGCTCCGCCCATAGATACAAGATACGTATCTATCCCTCAAAAAGTTCCATGTTTTCATTTCCTGAGTGCATTCATTGGTGTTATTGGCAGTGAAATGCATTTTTATCAATAAACGATTGTGGATATGTATTGTCATCAAATATCAAAATGATGTAGGTATACTTATACCTACTACTCGTGTAGATGCGTGTCAGAGTTCAAATGTTAGTAGATACTCATCTCATTAAACTCCGTGAACCGGTACATTATATTTAAAATAATTAATTCAATTCACGTTGTTTACTAATGATTTGAGATTTAATACTGTAAATAAATTGATATCTTCTTTTCTATTTAAAGAAACTCTCCTTGGATCAAATATTATCAGCATGCGCATGTTTTTGAATCACGATTGAGAAATAAAAACAACAACAGTCGATCACTACATCTATTTATATTACTATATTTATATGTACATATACTGACATATAAACGCACAGCTGAAGACGCAGGGACTAGAAACTTAGCACACAGGTTCTTTATATTATTATATCTACTTATAATCTACAATTAAGGGCTTTTCGAAAAGCTAGTATTTCTATAAAATTCCGCGGAATAGGTCGATTAGATTATACTTAGGTAGGTAATGTACTTTGATAATAAGGTGATAGTTATGGTCATAATTGATAAACGAATGCTTAACTGAACTGAAGAAATAACATTTGCTACTAATAGGTACCTACTACACAACATCGATTTAAAAATAATGTAATCAGCAATGAGTTCAGTTCAGTCAGACGGATTAATGAAGATGACTTCACTTCACCTTCCTTGTTCATAAAAATGCAAATCAGCTTCTTCCTTTTATTAAGTGCCATTCCAAGAATAGTGTAGGGTGGGTGCCACGTTGTATCGTTTTATTGACATTACTGTTACTGTTTCTTTACTCTGCAACGCACAGAGAGTTCTATTTATAGTAGGTCGGAGCACAGTCTATGTAACTCTTACAGTCGGTCAACGGACACGTCTCGAGCGTCACGTCGCGAGCCCAAGCTGCCATACACTCAAACCATGTGTACCTACTCGCTACGTGAGAGAGAATGCATGCTCTATGCAATACTTACTTATAGTAAACACACGACCGACCAATTCTGGGCTCTGGGTGAACATACCTACATGATAAGAACATTCAGTCCGCGCGCTATTACCTGTACTCGACGACTACGCTCAAACTCATGCATGAAATTGTACTTGTAGTAGGTAGATACTTGTAATATTTGAAAAATACAACGGTAAGTGCGCTACTTTCGAGATAAGCACCTACCTACCTATCTATTTAAAAAAATATAAGTTAAAGGCGAGACATTACCTACCCCTTAGATAACAAAAAACAATGGTCTTAACCTCTTTTCCTTTTATACAAATGATTTTTTCAACTTGGCATGGATGGTTTAATCCGATAGTACATACCTACCTATGGGGAATAGCGAATAATGTTCAATGGAATCTCGGACAGAGCCTATTTTGTATAAAAATTAAAGCATAATTACCTTATACTTATTCTGTGGCATAATGGTCTTCCTTTAATTTAGGATACCGTGTTACTAAGAACAATATTTATTTTCAAAATTCTTTGAATGCAGGTTTTCTTTACATTTAAAATAATATAAAGTTTATTTGAACTATAATTAGCTATCATCAATATTTAAGGTACATTTCCTCCAGGGGGCATTAATTTGGATCAACCTACCAACATCTATAGTTTACCCTAATACAAGCTGTGCTAATACTACCTACTCTCTACTAAGCCCTCAGCGCTCGCCGATTTGTCCGCATAAGAGTGGAGAAAATTCTTGTCCCGTCAAAAAAAAACTACAGTAGAACCGATTACTTTTCACTGGAGTAGTCTACTATCTTGCTCCTCTCCCTACAGGTACTTTTTTCTTTCAATATCAACACGATCAATTTCCCTGGCTAGTAAAATTGTTTTTTTTATTAATCTATGTACTTATTAGTTTTGTTTACGATTTGTACAGATAGTTTTAATTTTTGTTAAAATCGGCCAATAAAGTTTATTTGAACTATAATTAGCTATCATCAATATTTAAGGTACATTTCCTCCAGGGGGCATTAATTTGGATCAACCTACCAACATCTATAGTTTACCCTAATACAAGCTGTGCTAATACTACCTACTCTCTACTAAGCCCTCAGCGCTCGCCGATTTGTCCGCATAAGAGTGGAGAAAATTCTTGTCCCGTCAAAAAAAAACTACAGTAGAACCGATTACTTTTCACTGGAGTAGTCTACTATCTTGCTCCTCTCCCTACAGGTACTTTTTTCTTTCAATATCAACACGATCAATTTCCCTGGCTAGTAAAATTGTTTTTTTTATTAATCTATGTACTTATTAGTTTTGTTTACGATTTGTACAGATAGTTTTAATTTTTGTTAAAATCGGCCACATTTTTTCTATTTCACATCGTTAGGTACTCTCGTGTAATGGCCATCCATGCCCAGTTGAAAATTCTGTATTTAAGCCTATTATTAAATAATTAAATTTTTGTATTAGCTTTATTCGATTTAAATCGTCAACAAAACCGCATCAAAATCGTTCCCTACCGATTGGAATGGTAACCGAGAGCTGTAGTCTCGTGAGCAGTAATGCCTTCTCTGCTTACAACTACATACTTATAAGACACTGTCTTATTATGCGTAAGTTAGGTACATACACGAAGTTGTTGTCCCACAGGGCGGTCTCTAAGTAACGTATGTGTTATGGACCAAGTGATTAATTGGGCATCCTACTTCCTACTATATATCCTACTAATATTATAAATGTGAAAGTTTGGATGGATGGATAGATGTTTGTTACTCAATCACGCCAGAACGGGCGAACGGATTTGGATGAAATTTGGCACAGAGATAGATTATAGTTTGGAATAGCACATACGCTACTTTTATCCCGGGAAAACATAAGATCCGTCGGGTACGCGGGTGAAATCGCGGGGCGGAAGCTAGTTATACATAATGCGCGGGTATTTTGATAAATTGTCCAATATATAATTACGAAGTAATGAAGCCATACACTTCTAACCTAAAGTATCCGAGTCGTTTCTGAACACGAAAAGATTTTAGTGTTGTGATAAATAATTAAGTTTATAATCACAATGCTCAATTAATCACTTGGTCCATGACATATATTACTGTAGTCTTTGGCAGTGAGTACCGTGCCTTCCTTTTTTGTTCAATAGAGGAATTCATTCGATTCCCATAGGTATTTAATTACAAGCTGTCTCTTGTTTCCAGTATTGAGGAATCCTGTGTGCAACTCTTGGAATCGGCTACACCTCTGACAATTTTCATCAAAATCAGTAGAGAACTTTGCAAACACACAAGCACAGTCATTTTCGTTTTTATAATAGGTATTATACAGTCGACTCTCGATAATTTGACACTCAAGGGACCAGAGAAAAAAAAATCAAATTACTAAGAGTTCAAAATAACAGGAGTTTAAATAACCAAGAGGGAGGGAGGAAAAAATCACGCAAACAAGTTTGATCGAAATTCATGGTTTATTATTTTAAACATTTGTACAATTATTCACAAATGTTCATGTTGAAAAGAAGTCTATACTTTTCTGTTGAGTGAGCGACTTCAGTCAATTATAGGGAGTAGGGAAGCCCGGACTTCAAATTATTGCATGTTGGTGGGCGAGATACTATTCCTTCAACTTCAAATTACCGAGGGGACCAATTAATATTGGTATTATTCAATTTGTCAAGTATAAATTCAAATTATCGAGAGCTAAGATCGAGAGATTCAAATTGACGAGTGTCAAATTATCGAGAGTCGACTGTAGTACCTACCTATGATTTTATGAACGTTATAATAATCTAATTAGGATTTTTTATTTGCTCTTATGATAATACAGCTGTCCTACTACTGTATAAATTGTTATACCTTATGTAACTGCAGTGACATTGGGTAGGTGTATCATGGGACGAGACAAAGATCACGCGAGACTCGGTCACATGCAGAGCGCGTGCGTCCTCGCGCGGTGCGCCCGCGCCTCCCATGTCGTTCGTTTCGTCGATGTTGGTAGATGCGCGCTCTGAGCGCGCACTCACTTGCCACACCAACCAAACAAATAATCTCGGTGCTCGCGCACTCTATTGGATAATAACATGAATCTCGGACTGTGTGCAGCCTTGCTATTTATGCTTTAGTTTAACTTCTGACTGAGATCTGTGTTTATTTTTGTAACAAGATATCAGGCATCATGTTATGTGCATAAATTTACATCAAAATCAAATTTTGTTCTATGATTAGGAACGGAACTAATTATTAGTAGGTACCTACTTAAGTACTCGGTTTGTTTAACCGTATTTTAACAGTCTTAAACAGAGTTACCGGTAGGTAGATAAGGTTAGCTGTTACTTGAATGCTCAAAGCATTCTAAAAGTTATAAAAATTACTTACTTAAAACAAAATAAATAACTGGCTCAAAAATAAGTTAGCACTAAAATACTTTAAATATTGACACTTAGGAACTCTTAATCTGACTGCTTAGTAAAGTTTGAAGTTGGCGCGCGAAAGTGGAGCACGAGAAGAAAATTTCAAATTGAAATATGACACAGATAAACAAAGAATATCTTAATTCTGTAAGTATAAAGTACCTAAATATACTACATATACCTAAATATTAATAATACACATAGTTACATAATAGACCATATTTTTTTTACTATAAACAATATTGGACTACAGCAAAAGCTTAGGGAGGAAAATAAGGAATATTTAAATAACATTCATGTTAAAATTAGCATTAATTTATGGCATAACACAATTTAATTAATTCGCCTGTCCAGCAATCGAGACTTGTGTGTACATAATTTGCGTGACTTATTAGGGTCTACATTTTCCGTTGATGATAATAATGCATATCTCAGTGGACATGTATTTACGTAGGTACGGTGAGCGAAGGGGCATAATCAGGCTAGGTACTTACTCTACTTGTGTATTAATATGTACATTGGTAGACATAGCAATACCACAGCGTAATTACATACAGTGGTCTATCGCGTTTGAAGTCACGCAAAATGCCGCTTTGTATAGGCATTCGTAATTGCTTCATTGTGTCCCAAGCGAGAGTATGGCAGCTTGGGCTCGCTACCGCCCCTCTCTCACCCCGCAAGCCCCGCACGATTGCTCTGTCTAGACGTGTCCGTTTGGCTGACTGTAAGACATAGACTGTGGCAATACCATCAATACGTACGTAGTAGTACTTATTTTGTGGCAACAGCTGAAAGAAAATTGGTATTACATAAATAGATTAGATGCAAGCAGTTCTTACACCAGTATCAGACCACCTTTGATTCTTAGTTTTTGTAAGATTGTTGGCCTTTTATATACCTACCTAACTATAAACAGCGAACCAGTTTATTGCGAATGTTTTCCCTTAGGTATAGACAGAACATAAACTTTCGACTGGGTGGAGTATCTTAACAGATTGGCATTAAAACTGTTCTATTTATGATAATTAGGTATTCTTTTTTATTTTAAATATATTAATGTATAAATATATTAATGTCTTATTAATGTAATGTCGTAATTGTCAGTTAGTGCAAGTGTAGTTACTGACCCTGACATCTGTTTGTTGTATGACTCGAATTGCTATAATTTAAGCCATGACTACGAATAACTCGTGGCATCATAGGACGATCACGCGATAACAGAGTAATAGCATCTTGGTCTAAGGTTTAATTATGTTATCTTCTAGTTTATTTTAGATTAATTTATTTTGTTTTGGTAATCTATACATAGGTATAATGGTATAAAAGGACTTGTTATTATAGGTACAAGGTTATTTATTATTGGGGACGCGCATCCCAAATCTACTGCTTAAGTTTGCAATCCATTTGTTTACTAAGTTACTCATAATTTTGATATATTTTTTTCCTTACTGTCATATAACACACACATATTGTCAGTGAGACTAGATAAATAATTTGATGTAATGAATCTGAGTTGGTTTTGAAAAGAGTAATTGCTGAGTTTCTTGCCGGCTCTTCTCAGTAAAAGCAACCTTCCGAACCGTGCGTTAGAGTCAGACTATTCATAAGTGCTTGTGAAGGCCTATTTGAATAAAAAATATTTTTATTCATTTTCATTTTTTCATTCATTTTCATTCATTACTAATATAGAAGAAGGAACTCCAATTCATGTTAATAATTGCTTAGCTAAAATTTCAGGGTTGAAAGTACTCATTAAAACAAAAAAAAAAATGTGTGGTCGGGGGACCCCAGCCTGGAACGAAGTTCAATACAATAAATATTACACCAAAAAAAAACTCTTCAGCTTATTTTGTTTTCGGGGGTTTTATTGATTTTTTTTTATTCTTGGACCTCCGAGAAAGTCGCGTGAAGGGGTCATAACTGGTGACGTCACGTATTTCTTTTATGTGTTTTTTCGTTACGTTCCCTTTTCTGCCAATCAACTCCCTACCGCAAGCTGCGTTCTAAAAACTTTTACTATGAGACCAACTCTAAAAGCGCGAAAATATCTGCTATTCCATATAATACCAGTGTGTCCGGAGACCGAAGCCCTCTCTCATCCTCCTTTCCTTATTTATTCGGCCGGCCCTTCAAATTAAATCAATGGTTCATTTCATGATAAATATGAGTAAGTATTCTTATATTTTCTTTTATGAGGTGCAAAATCATTGGAATTGATACGAAAAAAGAAATAAGTAAATCAATTTCTTCTTATTTAAAGTTAATTGCAATAATTTATTGTTTTTATTTTGGTTATCTAAATAAATAAAAATAAATAACTACAGTATGTAGGTTCTAAATAAATGGATTTGTTGATTGGTAGGTTCTACTTAGTTAAAACATTAAATTATAATTATGTATCTTTAGAATTTTGTGACAGACAATCAGTTACTAGAGTAACATGATAAATTTTAACACAAACAAAATATTAGCAATCGGCCCACCCGGTCCCATAGCAACGGACACGGTAGACTCAGGGGACAGACGATAGCCGATAGGTAACAAAAGATAATTTAAGAGTTTGCGGGGTCAAGTGTATCGTCGGCTCTACCAATTGGCGAGTTGTAGCGGTCAGTGGCTTCGCACAGGACAAGACACCTTTCTAGAGGTGTAGTTATAAAATATATGGATATCTCATCGATATTGAGGTGATTTTATTTTCGTTCTGTTTTACTGTCTATTGCATGTGTTAAGTAGGTATTACCTACGAACCAAGAGGAATCAAGGGTTCAGGCGCCTTTTGTTACCTATGCGGTAGTTTAGACATCGACGTTTACTTGTCATTAGTAAAATTGTTCTTTAATTTAAAAATTGTAGAGTCCGATTCAGCTAAGTATATATAAGTAAGTAAGTAGAAATATCGTGTACACAGAACTATCTCGATATAGTTTTGTGATCGTGTACATAAAAACACCTAATATGTTAGTTAGTGTGTAGGAGTACCTACTTAACCAACCTCGCTAGCACTCCAAGAATAATTTAAAAAATAAAACTGTCCAGCAATTTCTATTAGGTATTATCGTGTTGGAAACTGCTGGCGTATTATTTTGATGCGCACTGAAAATAAGCGGTTGACGTATTGTTTCTTTTTTCTAAGAAATTTTCGAGCAACTTGGAGAAAAGTATATATACACTCTTCTCCTCGCACTCTATTCATCATACAACCAAGACTTCGGCTAATAATGTTAGACTCTAGAGTTAGACCTTATATAGGTATACCTCTATAAAGGAAGTTATTTATTTATTATGATGTTTAAATACTAGTTTACCTATATCAGTCATATTCTTTTACTCTCGCACACCTGTAAATAAATTTAATAAGCGATAATTTGCACCCAAGAACGCATATGTCCTCAGTACAATTTTTAAGAGACAGCACGTGCGAAAAATATCTTATGAATCGTTTGGATCACAAGGAATAAATGGTACTGCAATTTATGAATAAAATAGGGGTCACAACTCACAGGTAGTCGCTCCAGAGTTCGTAGCGTAGAGTGACCGCATTCGACCCCAATTTAAAAGTTGACCTAACAATGTTCATAAATGTGGCCGATGCAAAACATGAGATGTATCATATATAGGTACCTTATGCATTGGCAGCCATCTTTGTTTGTGAGAATTTGATCGTGAGATTACACTGCATACCTAATAAATCATTGAATGTTGCTAATATAGCCTGTGGAAACCGTTACTTTTTAACATATTCCTACAGCAAAGGTTTAACTTACATGCTTCACTGTATAATGTAATTTGTAGTACTGTGATATAAGTTACTAGGTGAAGAAAAGGCGTACCTACTATCTTCCATGGCAAACCTACGTACCAAATTATTATTATTTATTTTGTAGGACTTGGGCACTACTTTGGCCATTTTATGATTAGTAGATACCAAATTAATACATAGTCTCTCAAATATGGCTATGACCCTAGGATCCATGAGAACTATCGACTTACTTGTTCTTAATATCAAAATTACAATTTGTTTGATTTGATTTGTTTTTTAGTTCGTTGCTGATATTTTATAGGTGGGTACTTACTACTTTGGTCATTTTAAGATTAGTATATGGGCGACCGAGCTCTGCTCGTGTGAAAATAGACAAAACGAATTTTCTCAGATATGAGACCCAGCTAAACCGATTTTTAGGGTTCCGTAGCCAAAGGCAAAAAACGGAACCCTTATAGATTCGTCATGTCTGTCTGTCTGTCTGTCCGTCCGTATGTCACAGCCACTTTTTTCCGAAACTATAAGAGCTATACTGTTGAAACTTGGTAAGTAGATGTATTCTGTGAACAACATTAAGATTTCCACATAAAAATAGAAAAAAAAACAATAAATTTAGGGGGTTCCCCATACTTAGAACTGAAATTCAAAATTATTTTTTTCGTCAAACCCATAAGTGTGGGGTATCTATGGATAGGTCTTCAAAAATGATATTGAGGTTTCTAATATCATTTTTTTCTAAACTGAATAGTTTGCGCGAGAGACACTTCCAAAGTGGTAAAATGTTGGTCCCCCCCCCTGTAACTTCTAAAATAAGAGAATGATAAAACTAAATAAATATATGATGTACATTACTATGCAAACTTCCACCGAAAATTGGTTTGAACAAGATCTAGTAAGTAGTTTTTTTTTAATACGTCATAAATCGTAAACCGCAATTTACCTTTCATTCAATCAACTCAAATAAAAAAAAATGGCAAAAAGCAAGGTCTTACAGCACAAATAAAGGAAAAATTCTAAAAAATAAAAAAGTTGAAAATTAAAGGGTGTCCCCATACATACATAGTTAGCCAATTAATAAAGACCTCTGAGTTGTATGGGCGCTCATACAATTTAGAGGTCAAGCTTAATTGGCACCAACCTCAAATACAGTAAATAAATAAAATTATGCATTTCCCGTGATGGACGAACGATGGACGAAGTTTGTACGGAACCTTCGGTGCGCGAGTCCGACTCGCACTTGGCCGGTTTTCAACTCTGTAATATATATTGCAACTTTAATCGAAATCTTTTGCCGTTTTTGAGAACGTGATACAAATATTGCTCATTTAATAGAATATGATACCTGAGTGGTACTTAGTGACGTCGAATGTTGTGACGCAGCTGAACGACTCCTATCTGTTGTAATGTAAAGGAATCCTTCGTCAGCCGACTCTACAAGCGATCCTAAAAAGTACATAGGTACTATTGTCATTGACGACGGTGATGGCCACGAATTATCCGCTCAAAATTAGGTAGGTACTTACCAACATCTCAGGATAATCTCGACCGTTACATCAGTCGAGCATTATTCACGATGGAATGACCAAAACGAGTTAAAGATATTTTTTAAAAGCTAACAGCCAAGCTCTAAGAAATATATCATTTTTGTGTGTATGTTCCAGTATTTTACAATGTATAGTATTTTTATCTATGGTTGATAAATAATTTGACACAGATTTCAAAGTTATCATAAGTGTCAGCCTGTGGTAGTTGACTGCGGCAGTCGGGCGCGTGTACAATAAAAAACTAAATGCGAAACATACTAGCACACTCACATTTCTCAGAATTTTCATCGCAAGAATGGTTTCTAATTGTACTTTTTACTACAAAAAAGATAATATGCGTACCTACATATGAGTATCTCTTATACAGTTAAGCTGTGCTCCTACATACTTATTCAATGTAATAAAAAGCTCTAAGTTATTATCGATATTTATGTCGCAGGCTTTTGAAAAACTTTTTGCTAAAAGCCTGGCTGATATTCACGTTAATTTATCAGCACCTACATATAGGCGGTTTGCAAAGGACGTTTGCTATCGACTATTCGCTTCATAACATGCCGTTATATGACAAAGGCCAAGGCCGATCGTCGAATGGTTAAATCCTATCTTTCCCGGACGTGGCGCTGCAAAAAAACAAAATAACAATCATGGCGGCATGTAGTGAAATGTATATCTACTTGAAAATTATGATTTTTATACATTGGTAAATGGTATCAATATAAACAAAAATAAGTTTGTTTACCTACTCATAGACAATGGAAAAAATGCTTAGGGAATTAGGTATGCTACTGTCCTACTTTCCATCTTAAGAACGCTTTGAGTAACACACCTCCCAGCCTCATCTTACCCGTAGGTACATACACCACTGAACATAACCCTAAAACTACCTCTCACATATTCTCACTCTCAATCTAATAATGGTTAAGCTGACCGTCTCTGGAATACGCCGGCCGGTCGATAGTTTTCGGAAACTATCGACCGGCTGGCGGCCCATTGGTTAGACTCTATCAAATCTCTTATTACCTGTTATTTCACACATCACACTCTTTAAACTTCTTTCGTCATTTCTTCTTTCTATCATTTTTAGTGCTGTTCTTAAGTAGACATAAATACCTATATGAATTATTTTGATTATTTATGTAAGATTTACTATTTATTTATTTAAATGTATTCTTATGTACTACATCTGCCATATTTTTCTTTTTCATCCTGTTAAAGTTAGTCTGGAAGATATCGTTTTAGCGACAAGACCGCCTTTTTTGTAACCACTTCTAATTATTACTCACTCTGACTTTTTTCCTGTATTATTTTGTGGTCTTATTACGACCTTTAATATAAAAAAAAACTTCCTGTAATATAGTCATTTTTTGATTTTTAACATTGAAAGAAAATTACCTTAATTAAAAGTTGACAGGGTCGAGTTATAGGCGTCGTCGGATTGACAGGGTCGCGTTATCGGGGTCGAGTTGTTCGGGTCGAATTGTCCCGGTGTCGAATTGTCATGGGGTCCAGGTGTCGGTCGAGTTATTCGGGTGAAATTATTCCATGGTCTAGTTCTCTAGGGGTCGAAATGTCGGGGTCAAGTTATCGTGATATCCCTACGACACATGCGTACGTACTACACATAAAATCGTTGCTAGAAGTTGCTTTAAGTTGGGTGAATCTGTTTCAATGCCATGCACTATCTAACCTTGATATTTGATTGATACAAATTGACAGAAATGTTATCAAAAAGCGGCCCTTAGTCATAATGCATGAGTAGGTAATTCAAAGTTTTCTGCCTATCTTATGTCTATATCAAAAGGTAATGCTCCAGATTAATGCTCCCCTCTCCTCGATAGTCTGACCGCAGTTATATTTTTAAGCCAAGCTGGTCCATACTTTTTGGTTTTGACTACTCATCCAAAAAGTGTATTGAGTGTATTGAGGTTTTGTATGGTACAGCTGATGTTTATTTGTGTTTTCGGGGACTATCCCTTAGTTAGAGAAAGTTGTTTGTAATGAAATGAAATTTTATTATTACAAGTAAGCCTTATAGTAGTGTTACAAATCATATGGTACTTATATTACTGAAAATTAAACAAGGCTAGTGACACTTTTCGGTGAACTCCTGGTTCCCAAAGTAAGTAGAACTTGTATCTTGTATTACCTAATGAGTAACCTACTTTCAACCATGAATGTTTAGTTAAACAATAAAAGATCATATTGAATTATCCACTGACAGTCTACATTTTCTACTTATTCAAGATATTCACAAATGTAGTTATATTTTTTCTGATTTATAACAATTTTGAAGCTTATCAAGTTGAGTTCTAATTTATATATTGAAAGTTTATATATAGTTAGTAGATACCTTATAGTTTCGTTATGTCACACGAAATATTGTAACGTATATTACACGAAGTCTACCAGCAATATCATGCTGAAATTTTGCATAGTTATCACACACACATCTATGATGCAAAAAAATCGTTCTCTTTTTAACTGACTTCAAAAAAGGAGGCTGTCTATTCGACCCGTATGTATGTATGTATGTCCGAATTTTTTTCAAAAACTACTAATTATCTCTCTATAGGTATGTAAAGTGGGGGTAATGTTTTCTATATATAAAGATTCGTCTACGAAATATAACGCTTCAATTTTATCATCAGTTACATGTGCCCCCCCCCTTTCCACTAAACCGCAACTTCAAAAAATCTGAAAATATGTATTCACAGTAGCTATAGGTATCTAGGTATAATGAATTTAAAAGGAAAAGTATCACCGGTATGTATAATTAGGCTTTACAAGATTACGAGCAATAATGGATGCAAGTTTCAGTTTAATAAACTTATAATGTAACAGAGATCTTGCGCTTATTGTTTTAATTAAACTTTCCATTTATATTGGTGACTTCCTGCAACAAGTGAATTGTAAGTAGGTAAAAGGAAAGTGTGTTTTCAGTAATGTGACGATACTTACATTATGTGCAATAGATAGGTATATAAGATGGCTTCGGCGCTGCTGATGATGATTGCAGACAGCAGCGTATCACAATAAATAGAAGTAACTGAGGAGAGTGCACCGAGACGATTGCAGTAGTCGAAGATTGTGGTCAGGACAGGAGACCGCGAACACTGCGCGAATATTGAATCGCGCTCGTGCACTGCACACTACACGCGCGTCGTCTACCGGCGCCGGCGCTGATCACGCTGTCGTGTCTCCGCATGTGTCGTACACGCTTTATTAGAACAGTTGATGGGCGGCGCACGCGCAGCCACAGCAGAGCCACACCGACACGCCCCGCACCGCGCTCCGCCCCCCTCGAACTTACAAAACCAACCCTCATGAATTATTCAGATTTAGAATTATTCAGATGTTTAAAAACATTATGTGTGAGTGAGAACTTGAGAGATAAGAGGTAATCACTTATATATGGTGGGTAACTACACTACAACACTGATCATATCTACAAAAAGCCGATTATATTAAAAATATTTTAGCAATACCTGTTATCTTGTACATGTTACCTCTTTATGAAGGTTGTAGGTTCATTTTCTATCGTGAGCTTGAGCTTTAGATAGCATGAAAAGCTAAATTTTTATGGGCATGTCGTGGTGAAGAGGGTCTTGGGAACATTGGTAGGTACCTCGTACGTAAGTTATGTCATGGTTAGTGTAAATTGTCTGAAATGAATCGATTGCCTATTTATCATTTGCCATACTACGGTAGTACTATTTTTTATTCTGGTGATACGTTATTCGTGTCTCTTAAAATAATTTTTATCGGTTTTAAAACTAAAAAGTACAAAGAGTTTCTATAACACACGCATACTGATACTAACGTTTCTTTATCTCGGTTATTAACACCAAGTAGTACATTATATTAACTTACTTATTAAGAATAGCGAGACTAATCAACCAACACTCGCACTTACTTCATCAGTAAGTATTTTATTATAAGAATAATTAGTTAGGATGAGAGATAAAAAAATTATCTCTCATCCTAACTACCAATGGAGTATATACTTAGGTTCTTATCTGGCATTATAATGCACAATCTCTCTTTAGACCATTAAATATCACTCGAGTAATAGTAGGTAGTTGAACGTTGTCCGGAGATCGATAAGTAGCCGTGTCAAGTTATCAACGAAAGGTGCAAAATGAAACAGGACGATTAAATTAATAGTCTCATATCTGTAAACAATGTCTTCCTCAGAGGGATGGAATATGCCGCAGAAGAGGTTCACTGACAGTTACAAAGTTTACCTACTACACATAGACAGCAAAACTAAGTACAAGTCAGTGACTTCATCGATGCTATAATTAAAACGGATTCTTTACAATAATTTGTAGAGCTGAATATAGCATTGCTATTTACAAACAAGGTGACAATTTATTGATGGATGGAGTCACCCGTTAATGAGAATTAATTGCAGTGAAACTGTGTCGCATGTCGTCGATGCGTCCTGCTCGCCAATAAAAGACAATCAATTAAATTGTTAATTAAATATTTATGCTTCAAAATTTTGGTAAATCAACAAACTTAACCAAATTACCTGTTATGTTTCTTTTTATACCTATGTTCTTTTTGTTTGTATATTATATAGATGGTCATACGTGCGTTTGATTGTCGACAGAAAATATGAAGAACGTTTTAAAATAAATAATCTGTTTACGAGAAAATATGTAGCTAAGTATAGATGCGGAAGTTGGTAGAGGTCGTTGTTTTTGTTTCATTCATATACATATAAGTAATACTTAAAGCTTAAAGTAAATAAATGTTGATAATTAATTCGCGATCTGTTATTTTTTAGGTTTTGAACCCATTGGATTTATTCTTGAACGTTTTCCTGCAACTCCAACGGCAATGGTAGGTAGCTGTCCCTTCGTCAGACAGAAAAAAGTTTCTGAAAAAATACCGCTCTGACCCTCCTGCGGCAAATCTAGTCACGCTTGTCTATAGCGTTTGTTTACATCATTATTGCATGTTAGAATTCGTTATCGATCCTGTCTGTTCTACTATTTAATTGGTAACAATAATCTTGAAAGCTGTCAAGTGCCATGTAACGTTTTGGCGCCTCGAGACGTTTAGGATAGACTTCCATTTATAGGTACTCCATTATCGCATTGTCATAATAATATCATAACTATTTATGGCTGCTAGCTTGCTGCGCCTTACTTTTACATTTATGCATAATTATATTTTATAGCTCCCCAGAAGCCATAGTGGACGAAAACCAGCGTAACTGAATACCAAAGCTTTTTCCAATTTACTCTTTTACACTTTAAACGTCAACAAAACTGTATTGCATCAAGAGCAACACCACCTGACCCGAACCTTCGTTGCGATTAGAAACATATGTTATCAACTTATCATTTTGCTCTAATTTCTGATGGCATAGTAGCACAGTAGAAGAACTAGTTTATTGATTTTCAGATTCTAATTTTTAAGCACATGTACAAACCTGTTTGTTCGATTGATTCGATTCCCATGATTGATTGACGACAGAGTAATGGTAAGTAAATAACTTGCACAGTGATTGATCGGAGAAATGTTTTAGGTATATTCTTTGCTCTGTGATTGACGAACATGACAAGCTCAGTCCGTTATTAGCAATAAAGCTATAATGTACTGAGGTTGTCATGTTAAGTGCCAGAATTATAAGTAAAATACACAGAGCAGCACTATTGTTAAAATAATTGTAATTGATGTATAAATTAGTAGGTAGCACAAGTTGGGAGAAGACGCTGGTTCCCGAAACACAGTTTAACACTAGTTTGGGGACCAAGGCTTCATATTTTCAAATTCTGTATAAATCAATATGTATACATACCTATGTATGTCAATATTAATATTAATTCATATTTGCACGGTGGTAGGGTACTTTGTAGTACGGCTACCACCCTCAAGTTGAAACATCTGTCGCCAAACACCTATTGGTGTGTTCCGGCAGCTGCACTTGAGAGCCAGTTCCTTCTAGGCTTTGTGTGCTTACCACCTTCGGCCACATCATCACCTACCATAGTGAGATTGTGGTCAAACACAAGCCTATAAATTGTAAAAAAGAAAAACAATAAATTATTATTATTGTTAAATACTTTGTAGATTATACAACATGTGAAAAAAAAGGGAATTTAATTCGAGGGACTAAGTTGGATCCCCAGAGCAGCGAAGGATTCTAGAATAGAATCCCGAGCGTAGCGAGGAGGTATTCTAGATTAGAATCCTGTGCGGAACGAGGGATACCTACAAGGACCGAGATGTTTTTTTTTTCACGAGTTGTGTACTCTACTTTTTACCATTGACTGCGAGAAAATAAATAATAGTAAGTATAGTATTTATCACATTTTATTTTATAATCGGTAAAAAGACAATTTTTTTTAAATTATTTTATAGCTCTATGGAATAGCTCCATATATATAGGCAGTCAGTACGTACTTTCAGCACGTTTTATTTATTTTTGTACATAATTCGTATATTCGTGCTTGTTCCAAATTCAAAATATGTTTATTCACTTAGTGACTAAAACAATGTTTTATTCACTGTTATCGATGTATAAAATGCACTTTTTCGAGTGGCAATGGTAAAAAATGTTATTTCTTTACGCCCTTGAACTTGTAGGCTACTAGATTACAAAAGATTCGACCATATAACTCCTTTTAGCCACAAGGAACAACACAACAAAGAACATATTTTTAATTACATTTTTTTTAGCTATTTCTAACGTACATAAGTACCTACTTACTACCTACTAATAAACTAAAGACCTGCCGAATTTCGGTGAAGTCGGTCAATGTTGTTAACCTTGAAAAGGACTGGGTATTTTTATACTCTGCCTGAAGAGCGTCTGCCGCAAACTTACAATACTTATTATAAAATCAATTAGTTTCTACCAAAGATATAAATCCTATTTACTACTTAAACTATACTTATTTCTTTACACCTTTATTCTATTATTTATTTCTGTGGGGACCTAAGTCGGACCCTAAGAAGGTATACCTACCACCCTAACTCAGAAACCTAAGTTGCTACTTACTTACCTAAATAATTGTATGCTAAACCAGTTAGGCTAACTTAAGATTTCACGCCGTTTACAGATGGGCCGCCTGTTTTGCACACATTTACGATGTTATGACTGAACGCATGACTGCACCATTTATGTTGTCTAGACTCTAGACTAAAAACAGTAACCAATAAAGCTAAACTTATACTGCGTTTGTGCGCTTATCACGACTGTATGTCATCATTTCGTTAGCTATGCTACCTACATACATACAATTTACACTAAGTGTAACACCAAATTGCAGGCACTTCGAGTGCAGCAAGTATCGGTCGTGGGCAGTAGAGTAGCAATAAAATATTCATCCGTCATTTGTCAACGTGGCACTGGACTCTGCACGGGCCGCACCCGCTCCGCACGAGAATCCTAATCTACTATTTGTATTGTTTTGTCCTGCCAGCTACGACAACCCGACGACTGTCAAGTCAATAGGTCAACGATGATATTTTTATAGTCTGATTATAACAAAACACGCTTTTCAGATAAATTACTTAAAATTAAAAAGTTTAGGGAGTATTTACTTATAAAACGATTATTATTTACTAGCGTCCTGCCACGGTTTTGCCCGTGTGCAATTTAAGCCCGATGACACATGTACTATCCGATCCATTTGTTAGCGCTTTGATATTTCATCGTAACAAAATTTGCGTTTAATTGTATTTTAATTAAATATTGAAATAAGTAATACTTACAATGGAAGTATCTAACATCAGCTACATTTTTGAGCGGCCCGGGATCGAGCGAGGGAGGCGCCTGCACTTGTGCGCGTGGCCAACCGTTGCGAATGATTTTTTCCTAATTTAAAATCAATTTTTGTTATACCACTTAGGTGACAAACAAACATACTGCCCGCCTGATGGTAAGCGGTTACCGTTGCCTATTGACGCTTGCAGCACCATGGGAATCACTCACGCATTGTCGACCCAGCAAAAATCTTTTCACACCCTTTTTGAGACCTCCATGCGGTACTCCCTTGGGAATATCACGGCACGAATCTCGTTCCACAACCTAAACGTCCGCGGTAGGAAACTCCTTTGAAACCGCACCGTGCGAGATCAATTTGGTTTCAATGTGTGAGGATGAGTTCCCCGTCGATGAAAAATAAATTTGAATTCAGCGAAACAATTTCAGATTCTGGAACACGTACTTCCCTTTCGCTGACTTCAAAACGAGTTCTAACATCGTTATTTTATACTTTTTAGTACAAACCCACATTGAAGTCGGTTTGGTTTTTGTTAAAAATAATTTTATTTTTCCATTTTTACTTTCTTGTGTATTGTGAATAATACTCATCAAGATTTGTGACTTGTCGACAATGTTGAATAATATTTGGGTATTTATATTTTTTTTGTGTTCATAAGTGTTCAGTAGCATAAATTAAGACTCCCGACCAATCATCCAGTATACTCCAGGAATCATCCAAATAGCTAGAAAGAATAAAAACTAGCGGTCTAAACGGTACTTTAAGAATTATCCCCTAACTCCTAACTAACTAGGAGTTGTACCTTCCATCGTCATCTCACCTGAATAACTCAAAGGAACATAAGTAGCGGTGTATGCGAGCCTATAATATTTAAATAATTATTCACGAACTCCTAATAGTTAAGGAGTTATATTTTCCATCATCAGCTCAGCAGCATGAGATGATGAGTACCAGACGCAAATACTTGAATAATTTTAGAAAATATATAAAAAAAAACATTATGCATCCCTAAAAAATTTGAGGGTTGCTCTCGTTTTTTCTAGGAACCCATCATCAGATCCTGACTTGGTGCCTGGGAAGTACCTACACCCTTTGAAACAAAAAAATAATTTTCCAAATCGGTTCAGTTGTCTTCGAGTAATCAGGGAACATAATAAAAAAAAAGATTCCGACGAATTGAGAACCTCTTCCTTTTTTGAAGTCGGTTAATTACTTACTAGTTGGTACCTACACATACTTTATGTAGATGTAGGTACATAAGTTTAGTAAAAACCTAAAAATCATAAAATGAATGATAAAGTCTAGTAGTCTATGTTTATTATAATATTCCAATAAACTAATTAGGTAAATGGTTCGACATAGTGTAAATATCTAACCACTCTATAAAATACTCACATTATAGCGTCAGCCGATAAAATGCACGCTGCGTGCGTGGGCTGGCACTCACAGTAGGTACCAGAGATTTGGTTACTATGAACATTATTGGCCGAATGTGACATAAATAGACCCGTTGGACTCGTGGGCCGCACGAGACGCTCGTCGCGACCCGGTTACGCTAATCCCCTGCAAGTGTCGGCTCGGCCCTGCCGATATCCTGCGGTTAGTTAGACCAGGGCTGCCATGAAAAATTTACAACTGTCATCAGATTCAGAATCTGATTTAGACTCAGAGGATGAACCAACTGGTTATTAGGTAGCCACATTTAGGTCGGTGTGCATCAGCAGAGTCCTTGGTTAAACAACGGTTAACTGTCAAATTTTCATGCATTTTTAAAAAATGCAATGAAAAAGGTCAGTCGTTGTTAAGCGCCTGATTAAATGTTGATGAACCAGGCTTAGTTTAACTATGCAATAGCCATGGAATAGTGGTTAATTTATT
Source organism: Tetheella fluctuosa (assembly GCA_951216915.1). Classification (NCBI taxonomy): domain Eukaryota; kingdom Metazoa; phylum Arthropoda; class Insecta; order Lepidoptera; family Drepanidae; genus Tetheella; species Tetheella fluctuosa. The sequence goes on from OX578217.1 coordinate 7,566,950, forward strand.
AAAATTATGCGATCAATTTTTGGGATTGTCTCTGTCGCTGAATCTATCGTAATATTGTGATGCAGGAAATCTTCAGGGATATCTCTGTCACATATTTATAATTTATCAAAAATAGAAGTCTTCAAAGTTTGTGAGACTTATTTAATTGGATTCAATATTTTTTTCCACATATTGGACTATGGACGTCACATCTACCTACTTATTAAGACTTTAATTTTACTTATAACACAGATTACTTAATTGACACGAAATACCACGAAGGTTGTCTATTTTTTTTCTACTGGGTAACCTATAATAATTGCCATACTTACCTATATGTAAATACCATAAGCTTTCGCCCCGCGGATTCACCCGCGTTACCGGGATAAAAAAGTAGCCTATGTCATCAATCCCTTACCCAAAAAATACGTCAATCCGTTGTTCTGTTGCTGCATCAAAGAAGGACAAACTGACAAACACACTTTCGCATTTATAATAGTAGGTATTAAACAGACAGAACTACGAAGCAGGTCAATAATCACGTAAAAACAACTTGGGATTTCTAAAAAAAATATCATAATTTGGTGTTACCGACTGAGACCTGAGAAGAAAGGGTACTATAGAGTTTCTGATTTTGTGGAAGACAAGAATGCATTTAAATGAAATGTTCGCTCAACAAGCTATTTCAAAATAACTTTATAAACATTGTAATTAGTAATTAAATTATATTACTTAAAAAAAAACTATAAAAATATCCCTTGCTGAGTTTCTTGCCGGAGTCTTCTCAGTCCAATTGTATTCCGAACCGAATCATTTTCATTGTACTGTAACGTTCAAAAGTGCCTTATTAGGGCCTAAACTGAATAAATGAGTTTTGATTTGATTTGATTTAACCGCGGAAGTGGGGGGCAGAGGGGGGCAACTAACTTAATATCAAACGAGGGGGGGGGGCGCTGCCTCTTATTTTTCCTGGTAAAGAAGGTTTTTCTGTGCTATCCTTCACAGAGCTTTAAATTAAAAAGCGCTTGTACATAAGAAAAAATACTAATGATAGTGGTAGAGCCTCTACCGTAGAGGAAAGCCGAATACGACTTGTGTCTGAAGTCGAGACCTCCTTGGAGCGGGTCTCGGAATGGGGAGACTTAATTTAGTCCTATTTAACCCCTCGAAGACACAGGTCTGTGCGTTCACTGCGAAAAAAAAACCATTTGTAGCAGCACTGAAGTTCGAAGACACTCTCCTTACCATCTCAAAGAGTATCGGGATACTCGGTGTCGACATTGCGAGTGATGTCCAGTTCCGGGGTCATTTGGAAAGTAAAGCCAAACTGGCTCCAAAAAGCTGGGTGTGCTAAATAGGTCCAAGCAGTACTTCTCACCACTCGCGGCTTCAGCTTTATAAAGCGCAGGTTAGGCCACATATGGAGTACTGCTCACACCTTTGGGTAGGTACACCCGCTTACCAGCTTGATCCACTTGCCTCGGTGCAAAGGCCACTCGTATTGTTGACGATTCCGAACTCACTGACGGTTTAGAACCCCTCAGTCTCCCTCTGTGTGTTCTACCATCTCTACAATGGGAGTATTCTCAAGAACTTTTTGATCTGGTGCCATTATCATCCTCATATCCTCGAGCCGCCTCGATCGTTCACACAACGTTTCAGTTGTACGTTCCTACTGCGGACCATTGGGATGTGGAATGAGCTCCCCATTACGGTTTTCTCTCAGCGCTACGATATGCGGTTCTTCAAGAGGGACGTAAAAAGAGCTCTTCAAGTTCGGCAATGCATCGGCAATCCCCCTGGTATTGCATAGGCGGTGGTGACCAATTACCATCAGGTGGGCTGTCTGCCTGCTTGTCAACCAATTGACAAAGAAAATAATTATCACGCTTTTATGAGTTCCACCTGTATGTACCTATGTTTGTTTGTAACTGTAGAGTGGTCTTGCTAGAGCCAATAGCGCGGCAGCGTTCTGTTTGACACGCAGACAAGCTCTTTAGCAATCCGACCTTTCCCCAAATAATAATATATTTGTATGCTAAGTCCTCCCACATATTCCCCAGGCAACGTCCTGAGCCGAGGTCGAGCCCCACAGGGGGCACCCTCAGGCTACCGTAGCCCTAAATTTATTTTAGTTTTATGTAGCGGTTGAGAGCCCTCAGCGCTCGCCGCAAAGTCCGCGTAAGGGTGGAAGAAGGTCCCCTGGACCCACCACCTTCGGTTCCTGCCAAAAACAAAAAAAAAAACTCTTTCTCACACTGAAACCTACTATAGCGCTGCTCACTCATACTCATACGTAACTTTCTCACTAGGGTATAGGGTACATGGAAGACATTCTTTTACCCGCAGTCATTCTCACTAGGGCTATAAAAGTTAAGCGAAGTATTAAATTTATTTAAACACTATCTTTTACGAAGAAAATTATTTTTTGTATTTGATTATGCCCGGTTTCTGAAGTTCTCCATTATATTCTCATTACCTATTGATTTAATAAAGTTATGTATAAGATAAACGTCGGATAACTGTTAGTGCGTTTCTGAATACCTACGCAATGGACCATTCAATAACTATTTATCCAATAACCGGTTTATTAAACTGCCGCTAAATGGTTAGTTTTATTACTTCTATCATTTATATTAGTTTTATTTATATTTTTATTTATGAAATTGTTTTAGTTGTAGGTATATTATTGTTAAAAATATTAAAGCAACAAATACCTGTGGTCAGAGCCTGTCGCCACTATCAATGTGGAAAAAAGGGTTAAAGAAAATAAAGTGATCTGCATTTTGTTTATTTTTATAAAACTATATTTTTTCTTTAATGTAGAACTATTTACTTACAACAAGTATTTACAATCATTGTATAAAATACAAATTATAATATATAGAAAACATCCTCAAAGGCTATATTTAAACTATATTTTATTTAAATATCCAATATCCCTCCCCTGCTCAAGATCTGCCTGATAATTCGTAATATGGAGTTTAGTGGTCTTTGCTATCGTGTGTGCTTTATCCATTACTAGCTGTTCCCCGCGGTTACAAACCTTCTCCTGATAATAACGAACACATAAAAGAAAGATTTATCCAATTTGGTGCAGTCGTTTGGAAGTTATGCGCGTACAAACATTTCAGTGATTCATTTTTATTTATATAGAAGACTAGCTGTTCCCCGTGGTTTCACCCGCGTTCCCGTTTTTTTTTCTTTTATACAAACCTTTTCCTGACAATAACGAACACATAAAAGAAAGATTTATCCAATTTGGTGCAGTCGTTCGGAAGTTATGCGCGTACAAACATTTCGGTGATCCATTTTTATTTATATATATATAAATATATAAGAAGATATGTTTTTATCGAACTTCATGTAAAACACAAAACGTAGTAAAAAAATTACTCAAAGAGAGAAGATGCTTCTTCTCGAAGTAGCCAAAGAATTTGTGTCTTTGATCGACAATACAAAGACTGACGGGACTACTGTAGAGGCCAAGAAACAAGCCTAGATGCCCTATGTTATGAAGCCCTGATGTTATGAAGTGAAATAAAGTTATCGAACCGACAAACGGCCGACATTGGTCAGTTATGTTAAACTAAGTTTAAAAGGAGTTTATTTTACCGTGTGCGTTGTTTGGAAACGCACTCTCTTAAGTTATCGAACCAATAGCGCTATTGAATAAGTAAACCGCCATTAAAAGTACCTCAGAAACCAGGCGTTGTCGTAGAATAGTTATTCCATACAAATTTTATACGGGGCACACTACGCCACTGCCCTTCACAGTCGACTCTTCAACGTTTGGTGGCCAAATTTGAGACTATCGGTTCGGTAATGAATCAGCCAACACTATGGGTGTTGGCTGATCAAGAATGATGGCGTTCAAGAAATTATACAAGATCGGTCGAGAACATCGCCGCGGTCCGTGAAAGTGTACAGCAGAACCCGAGGCAGTCGATTCCTCGCCGTGCACAAGAACTCGGTCTTTCACAGACTTCAACTTGGCGAATTTTGCGTCGGGACTTAGGCCTACACCCGTACGAGATCCAATTGTGTAACTTGCCATGGTGATTTGGGATAATTAACTGAATAATAAAAAACAGATTTGACAGATGTCACCAAAACAAAATGGCCGCCACGGGCCGCCAAAATTTACCCGCGCCTATTGAAAAACCCTTTATAATGGCAATCATAGTACCTTATTTTGACCTAAATAGTGGCCTAGTTAGGCTAAGGTTTTTTATACGGATAACATATAAAAAAAATCATGGCATGACATTGAGCGCTATTGCGTTAGATTTAGTAAACGCTGAGCAAAGTCCTATTGCAGACGCATGCAAATCACACTATTCATAGACGTTTGCCTGTAGGTACCTATCGTTTTTCTAATCTCAGAAATAGGTAGGATCATTGAGAAGTTCCGGTGGTCGTCTATCGTCTTCTTCATCAGTTCCACATCACCAAATGATACTTTCTGAATGCAGTATGACTGCAGAATGACTGTAGGACATTTCTAGTTCATTCCTATTTGAGCTGGCTACATACACATATTTTACACTCGCCAAAAAGAGTAAGTTTGGCGGGACAAACAGGCGACAAGCCTAACATGTGCTGGCGGACGCCTGGCAACCCTAGACGGTAACCACACCATCAGGTGGACCATCTGCCACCTTCTCAACCTTAAATAATTTCTACTACTTACTGGTGTGTTGAGAATGAAATATGTTTTAGGTTTTGTTAATATATCTAAATAGAAGATTAATGCCATGGAACAAATTTTTTATTCATTTAAAATTTTCATTGATAACGTCAGAAAAAAATCGAGAATATGTGCGTTTTTAAAATTAAAAAATATTTTTTCTCCTTTTTTACCCATCCAAATAACTTGAAAATAATTATAGACATTCTAAGATGTACCTTATACAAAGGGAACTATTTTGTTACTTTCCCAAAAAATCAATCTGCTTTTTTTAATAAAATTTAAGGCGACGCCTTGAAGATTTTGGTTGCAAGGATTCCGATTTTTCTCAACAATGACTGAAGCGAACGAACTGAAATTTATTGTAAGAATTCATCATGTTTTTGACTTTATTTTGTAAATTGCATAACACGATTGGTTAACTTTTATAACACAAAATAATTAATCAAAAAGACCTCTTTAAAATAAGAGATTCTAATTTTATCGGCATTGAGGATCGATTTGAGGTTCCGAAATTTCTACATATATTAATTGAAACTGATACTATAAATTGTACATAGGTTTTATGAAATATATTTGTAGTTTTTAAATTAAACAATAAAAACCATTTTGTCGCATACGCCCGTTCCGTTTACGTGGGTTTTCTATGAGAGGTCGCTATAGTAGGGAACGGGACGCAGCACGTTGAATTTCAGATTTTTAAGCTTAACGCGGCGTCACCTTAAACGTCTTTTTTTACTAGGATAAAGTCTTTGATTCTTCTCTATCTCGCACGTTAGTTTAGTGCAGGACAGGGTTATTCGCATACTATATCGTCACTTTATACATTAATCCATGCACTGTGCACTACAAAATCCATACTTCATACTCAACAAATAATGATAAATAAAGTTACAAAAGATATATAATAATTAAAAAAGTATTGATAATTTAATCATTAAAATTTGAATAAAAACCTCCTCCAGGTTTTTCCACCTCTCTCTGTCTCTAGCCTCTCGTGCCTTTCGCTCGGTTTCCCTCCGGCCCGCTCCATTACTTATTACAAATCACAAAAAATAAAGTATTTGTTATCCGAGCGTCGAGTATGACGACCTCCAGCTGCAAGTTCGAAGATAGTCAGGGTCGCTGATGGAGTCCAAACACCTTTCGATTATTGGGTGTCCAATAATTAGGATCGGATTATGTGCAATCATCCCAAAATATATTACTAAGTTTAGCACTTCCGATTATCGGATATGCGATATCGGAAGGTGTACGGAACTATTAATTAAGCAGCTCCAAAACTTTCGTGAGGCCGTTTAGATTAAGCATCACCAGGTACACAACCTGACATAGAAAACGATGATGAAGTTAACTGAATACTTACCTACAATTAAAATACTTTGAAATGAAAATGAAAATATTTTTTATTCAAATAGGCCTTCACAAGCACTTATGAATAGTCTGACTCTAACGCACGGTTCGGAAGGTTGCTTTTACTGAGAAGAGCCGGCAAGAAACTCAGCAATTACTGTTTTCAAAACCAACTCAGATTCATTACATCAAATTATTTATCTAGTCTCACTGACAATGTGTGTGTGTTAAATGACAGCAAGGAAAAAATATATCAAAATTATGAGTAACTTAGTAAACAAATGGATTGCAAACTTAAGCAGACCAGCCCCCACAAGCAGCACCTGTTCACAAGTATGACGCATGTGGCAGCCACTCCTTGCACATATTATAGGGAAGTGAGCGACCCGCCACACGACGCCGCCGCAAGCAAAGACCCTAAAGTGAGCATTTATAACTATAATTCATAATTTAATCAAATCTTGAATACCTGCCATTAACTAATAAACCCGTATTATAAGAGGCTGTAATTTGAATCTAATATGATTCATATGTTCTTAAACAAGAAATATCTAAATACTAATAATAAATAAGTAGTAAATATAGGTATATAAATTAGTTTAAAAAGTTATGACTAGGTTATAAATGAATAGGTGTTTTGTTGCGCCTACTGGTACATATATTATTTATTATTCTTATGCTACTGGTAATTTCATACCAAATAATAATAAATAAGTCAGTAGGTGGGTAAGTAGGTAGTAGGTACTTCAGTAAGTACTAGCGCTGTTTCCTCTCATTGCCACACTCATCCGTCTGGCGGGTGGAGGGAACGGTCGCGTGGGGTGCGGATGACGAGGACGGGCGGGGCGTGGAGGCAGGCGGGAGTCAGTGCTGGCGCGCGCACGGAACCCCTCGGTGCACTCCGACCTTCCTGATGAAGATGTAGAGTCACTGCGGGCAACACACGCCTCCTCCTCTTCATTTAATTCCATTTCTGTCCAACGGCGACCTGAAATTTTTTGAGTTTATTGATCAACTAGCCCGCGGTTTCACAGAAAAATAGCCTATATGCCCCTCTCCATACCATACCATAGGCGTATCTACTATTTGCGTACCAAATTTCATCGCGACAGGTTCAGCGGTTTAAGCGTGAAAGGTAAGAGACAGTTATTTTCGCATTTATAATATTAACTAGCATCCTCTCCGCGGTTTTACCCGCGTTCCCGAGGAATCATCGCTTCTTATCTGTGTGCCAAATTTCATCCAAATATGCTCAGCAGTTTTTGCGTGTAAGAGTAACAAACATCCAGACATCCATCCAGTTAGTGAGCAGGAACTTTCAAATTTATAATATTTGTATAGTTCGATATTAGTAGGATATGGATATGGATGGTATAGTTTACACAAACTTACTTAACGTTGCGGTGATGGGATCCTGACTGGAGTCTGATGAAGCTCGAGAGAGAGGGCGAGAAAGTGGTGGCGCTGCTGGATGCATATCAGAGTCGTTTCGTCCACGGGTCCACTTACTGCTCACGCGCCAGAACCGACGCGTGTCGTGGAATACACCCCACACCTGTTGCAATGTTATTTGCAGGTACTGAAGCTGTATTTAAGTAGTAACTTTAAACGGTGTCAACAAGCAAGAGCATAAAAATAATGTCGATTTTCAGTGTCTTCTTTCACTGAAGTAGTTTGAATATTAAAAAATCTCACTCAAGTATTTATACCGTACGTCATCTACTTATACTAATCTATACTAATATTATAAAGCTGAAGAGTTTGTTTGTTTGTTTGAATGCGCTAATCTCAGGAACTAAGTAAGTACTGGTTCGATTTGAAAAATTATTTCAGTGTTGGATAGCCCATTTATCGAGGAAGGCTATAGGCTACTTTTTGTCCCGGGAAAACACAAGATCCATCGGGAACGCGGGTGAAACCGCGGGGCGGAAGCTAGTTTGTCATGAATTCATCCCTTTCAAAGGTGTAGCTGAATCGCCTGTGCGTTTTCCTCCCGGCTTACTGCAATAGGTACTATACTATTTAGATTCTAAATATTTACTAAACAAAAGGCGCCTCCTTTAGTAATCAATTATTACAATTTATTTAGTGCTATTTCAATCTGAAAAAAATAGTTAGGTAGGCAGGGTTGGGAGTATTTGAATTACTTGTAATTAAAATACAAATACGTATATGGTATTTGGATTTCAATTACTTCCTTAAAATATAATTTGTAATTCGTATTTAAAATACCTGACGCCGAAGTATTTTGTAATTAGTATTTCAAATACTTGAGGCTTCAAAATACATTTTAACTTTATAATACTTTTAACCTAGATTTAGCGATCGTGAGTGTGAGTGCGAGGCGAGAGTGTAATGATGGTAAAGCAGCTATTAGAGTTGGCAACACTGCACCTGTTATGTATACTGTACGCTATGACTGGCCAACAAAACGCACAACTTCACTCTCACTCTCCAACACGAGGCTGTTTGTCTGACAGTACATTTAAAAATCCATGAAAGGACCTCTGGTTTTACTGATTAATTAATGTTGTTTTCATCCACTTCAGCCCGTGCTGGTCTAGCTTACTTATTTTGTAATTTGTATTTTGTATTTCAATCAAAAATAGTCAAAATACTGTATTTTGTATTTTATATTTCAAATACCTTACTTAAAGATATTTTGTATTTCGTATTTTAATTACTTGCGATACAGTATTTTGTAATTTGTATTTCAATTAATGCAAAACATGTATTTTGCCCAGCCTGTAGGTAGGTACAGTTCATCATAACTTACTGCTCTCATTTTGATTTACATGTCGAATTGTGAGTTTTGTGAGACAAAATTTGCAATGCGACAATATGCAAGCATGAGTCCTAGACCGATTTACCTGATCGATGCTTTCCCTCACGGAGATCTCATGGAAGCAAACGCAGCCGATTTCTTTACTTCGTCGTTGGCCCTCCTCTGTGCTGACCATGCGATCACCAACCTGATCCACTTTGTTGCCAACCATCACCACAGGAGTTTCCATAACGCTATCCTGTAATATTTTGAATTTTAACCAATAAATAATGGGGTCTATAAAACTGGACATGTAGGTAAAATAAAACAAAAGTCTTCATAATAAATAAATAATGCGTGTTGTGGTCTGTTAGTTACGGCTGTGTAAATATAGATATCTATAATATCGAACAGTTGTTTTTAGTGTAGCAGCCAGTAGGTTCTGTCCTCAGTGACAATATGAAAATGTACAGATATCGCTCGCAGACCCGATGGACATAGCCGCTGGGAGCAGTTTCCCGATCGCGGAGCCAATGAAATGAATGATTTTCATATTAGAATAATATTATTCAGCCGTAGGTAGGTATGTAATTTATGTGTTAAAAGCTTACCCTCATTGAAGATGCGAGTCGACGTCGCCTCTTATTATAGTTGATTAGAAATTTTAGGCGATGGCACTCGTCGAAAGAGCACTTGTCCGTGACTGAATACATTAAAATAAACGCCTCAGCCCATCGTATATTGCTCTCCAGATTTGCATATTCACTTTCCTGCTAAACGAATACAAATAAATTTGTCATGCGATCATATTACAAAAATATGTAGGGGAACCTGTTGTACCTTGGCACTATGTGTACCTACCTAGGTCAGATGGCTCGCTTCAAATGTACCCGCGCTATTAAATTATTTCGTATGTGGTATTCGGTACATCACTGCAGACCATCTAGTGTGAAGTTAGTCACTTACCGCCATTAAGCCAGTGCTTGGTGTTCGAATCGAAGAAAAAAAAAATTGCCGAAAAATTTAAGTAAGTATTTTTAATATATTTTGAAGTCTGTTATTTGTATACATTTTATAATAGGTAGTCACTTATCTTTTATATGCAATCGGTTCTTTGATTTATCAAGTGTTCAAAAAACAATAAACTTAAAGATAATAATATATTCCCTCAAAATATTTGAAATCTCCAGTTTTCAACCACAGGAAGCAGTGTTGTAGGTACCTTGGCCACTGTCGATCAGTTGTACCTTGAAGTACCTACTTATTTAATATTGGCGACGGTTTCTTTGACGATACATACAAACGTTATATATGTTACCGGCAAAACTAGATTTCAGGCCAAACTGATATTGAATTATTATGCAAGTAAAAAAGGGTTTCCGTGCAGATAAAAAAAAACAACGAAGTGTATGTGTGTGTGTATGGTTCGCCGTTCACTTCTAACCTAAAGTATCCAGGTCATTTCTGAATAGGAAGAGAAATTGATCACCAAATTACGATTACTTACATATTTGAAAACATACATGTAACTACATGTATGTAAAATCTCTTTTCTCAATTCAAAATCAGTTTGGCCTGAAATCTAGTTTGGCCGGTAACATATACATATACGTTTTAAATAAAGGGGCGATTTTGATATAGATGTCTAATTTTAAATTTAATTAAGTAAGTACTTTAAATGATAAAGCGTAATTTTAAATTAGACATTTAAAAAAAAGAACGGTTTAATAAAGATTCATCTTATCGTTTGTAAATTAATAACTTGATTATTCATTTATACTTGCGATTTCTGGAATTCATTTTTTTATAAGTAGTTTTGGGTACATATACCTAGTAACTTTCTATGTTTGTAAGGAAACAGAAGAGTAAGGACCAGATAAGCTATCAAAAACCTATCGACAACCCGTGAGACTGGCCGTATAAAGCGCATCTTAAAATGATAAATTCAAATTGCTCACGTGTGAATCGCCAGCAGAGTCCAGTATTTCAAAATAGACCATCTCGTTATCTATAACAGTTTGGAAGGCGTAAATCTTTTCTAAATAGGGATCGTATTCTCCTATGAATCGTCGGGTAATAAATCTTACGACGAGAGCTGCAAAATTGACACAAATTTTACAAACATAATGACATAATATACCAGTTTAAATAAATAAGGCTGGCGGCGCTGCGTTATCAGCAGAGAGCCTCAAGCAGCGCAAATATAGTAACAAGCTATATATTTGAACTGTTTGGGGTTGAAACTCTGGGTCCGTTGGGGTCGAGAGCTCACCACCTTTATCGCGAAATATCCAAACGCCTGGTCAAAGCAACTTTTAGCTTATATCTTGGGCAGAGAATCAGCATTGACATCCAACGTGGCAGCTGCCAGCATTCTGGGTACCTTACTTTTAAGTTTTTTTTGTCAATAGTATTAATATAAGTAGTTTAAAATGATCTTGTTTAAGATAGATAAGAGGTAATAAATAATATAATACCTGATTTTCCGACACCGGATTGTCCCAGTACCATGACTTTAAAAGGTTTTGGCTTGGGATACATTACAAGTTTAGCCAGAGAAGTCTTAGGTGATGTGGTAGTGTTCATCGCTACAACTGTCGTCATGATTTTATTTGCTCAGCAGCGGAAAATTTAGCCCTTTCTGAAAATACGATACAAAGGTTTTTCACACCCTTATTAAGTTTATGTTAATTATGTTGTGATGTTATGCACTGAAATGTTAAAAAACTAGCCTGCTCAATTTGCGAGTGAATGAGCTTTTGCCAGGTCTTGTGTTTTATGCGCTATTTCGGTTTTATTACGCATTGATAAAACAATCAACGCGTAAGAATAAAAAGGGAATATGTACACGATCTCGTGACCTACATAATAAATAATATCATAGTTGACCGGACGTCGGACGCCGAATGAACGGAGACCTTCAAAGGAATTTGGAATTTAATTATTAGGAATTTATCGATTTATTTCTATTGCATAATACCTATTACTTGGATTCAAAATAGTCATACTCTAAGGTCAGATAGTATCAGTCTACCACCTAACCAACCGCACCTACACTCTCAAAGCATATCGAACGATATCTACATTAGCCGTTGGTCGCATTTTTGATCATTCTGGACCATTGTCATTCGTAAATCATATGCTTACTTAGAATCTATGAAACGATTAAATATGGCAGTCGTTTCAGAGGTCTATTTGCATTGACCCTTATACGCGTCTATTTGAAATGGTTCAAAGCAATATCGTGGAAGTCCCAATATGCCGATGTTTCAAAATGAAGGATGTTTGAAAGGATGCGAAGTAAATACGATTGCGAATTTCATTAGGAATAAATTAATTCGGAAAATGGTCTAGTAGAGCTGCTATCAGCTGCGACACTGCGTCGCGTTCGATCCAACAAAATTGAAGAAGCAATTAACTTGCTGTCAATATAATAATTGAACATCGATGAACTTGCCTCCCAAATAGTAAATGTTACAACAGTGGCTACAGCAACAAGTTTAGACATTTTGATGGGTTTGCAAATTGGGAATATACAGTTTGTACAAATGAGGTTGTCAAATTCCGAGAGTTCAATGGCATAACAATATCGGAGCGAACGCGTTTATTTTCATCGGCTTATGCATGTTGTTGAACCATAATTTTAAAATATCGGTATTTTGACTTGGTGTAACATGTTTTTTTTAGGATTAACGATAGATAAAAATTGTAACTGGAAATCTCATGTATGCCATATACAAAAATACAAAATAATAAAAATAACTCTTATGGTTATGTAGAATAGCGAGTATGTCGCCCTATCTACTGCTTATTACGACTTCGTTGACCAACGAATTTATGAATTGCTACTTTGGGACCATTCAAGACACATTAAACGTTGGCTTGACACGCTCCGCGTGTCTAGATAAAGCCCAAAAGAAGTGTGTTAAAACTATATATGGTACAGGATGACAAAAAACGTGAAGCACTATTTAAAAAAAACTTTTATTTTGTAGGATTAGAAATCGGACTTCTTGTATGAAAGTAAACTTTCAAACATTAAGACAGAGGGATCCTATAAGAATGCTCATATGTAGTTAAAGTGCTTATCATTATAAAACCAAGGTCCGTGCGAGTTCGAGACATCCCATTCAAGTCTGAGCAACTGCTTCCAACTCGGCAGCGGTGTCAACAGCAAAAAGAAGAATTGGTTAATCAAGATTCGCCGACTTGATTTTCTTCTTTTTCGATACGGACGGATGAAGCGGTGGTTTTAATCGATAACGACGAGTGCTGTTTTTAAAACATAATTAAATTGGATGATATTAATTTCTTAGTATATTGAGTTTTTTTATTATTTGGTACAGAGAGTGTAGATGATCAGAGGCAGGCAGCGATTTAACCACTTGGTCAGGTGGCTGATGTTGGTTGAATATTTTCGTTATCACTTTGATGAACCTCTCGTCGTATCGATCGACAATTTCCCAAATCGGTAATAGGTAATGTCACCTTTTTTAGGTTGCAGGCTTTATCGCCTCCTTTTTAAGGTCCCGTAGTCAAACAAGGAACCCTTATTATAGTTCTCGGAGACTACTAGTGATATCAAGCTTTCTATTGGTTATACTTTCAAAGACAAAGCCTTTTATTCAGTTTAGGCCCTAGGAAGGCACTTATGAACGTCGAAGCTACTGAAGTTCCATCCCGACATTTTATTTTTTAATATTTCTAATGTACAGACACGCTAAGTTTACAATTTTATTTATAGGTAAATAAGTAGGTATAGATATCGCAGCAGCATGATTTATAGAATTCATCTATCTTCGTTTAAACTAAGCTATAAAATTTCTAGATGACCTTAACAATCTTATTATAATATTTATCATTTACGAAACGGCTAAGGGGCAAGAGGTAATTTCGCGTGAGTTATCTTCGTGTCCCGATCTCTCGATTCCCTTAAGCAAAAAACACTGAAAATTATCAAGAGCGATAGATTAAAGCCGTAGTTTTCCTTATAATGTCAATAGGGAAAAGTATTACGACTAATAGGCTCACGTTATCTTCGTGATCTTCAAGAGCATGAGCAATTATAGTCAAATGTAACTTCAGCAGTAACATTTTCGTGTATTGGGTCTAGGAACCCAATGACTAAAGAATAGAATAGTTTAGGAATCTTACAGCATGCATGAACCTACACTTGTTATTTACTTATTTTTAATTTCATGCTCCAGTACCAAATAAGTAATACTAATTACATGAAAATATGAATCTTATAATTAGTATCTAGAACCTGAACTAATAATTTTGGGTCATGTTTATAAAATTAAATATTATTATATTCCAAGTGGTACGTACCTATTGCTCACGACATCACTTTTACATATGGAATTGCACTAAATATTTGCAGTCATAAAAACAATGATCAAACAGCAACATTCGTAAGTTTTATGAGATAGATAACGTGAAAATAATCTTCTTTTGAAATTTATTATAAAGCGCCGAAGGAGTTACAGCACGTTTTTAAATTGGATTTAGAAAAATATACGCGTCGTTGTAGCCGAGTGGAGTGTGCGACCGAAATCACGTGCAATGACTGACTGACTACAGCCATGGACAAAATTATTGCTATTTGCTCTTTCCTCTCGAATCCCTGAAATCGAAAGGTACTTAGTATAATATATCTATAAATAGATTAGGTATTCTACTTACACTACATTTTCTGTTATGTACTTGTATGAATACATAATACCTACTGAATCTGTAATATATATTTTTTATTGTGCTCCTAAAGCTTAACATTAATGGCATTCGTGGAAGTGTTCATGATCTTGCTTTATTTTATTTAAGTTATGGCTAACAAAACGTAGGAATTAGTGGTATAACATCCAATGCTCCTTAGTTACAATGGGGGTACCCCAGGGTTCGACACTAGGGTCATTTCTGTTGCTAGTTTATATTGATGATTTACCATCTGTTGTAAAAGGTCTCTCAGATATCGTCCTGTTTGCTGGCAATACTTCATTAATTTTCAAAAGTAAAGACAACTCATTAAAGTAAATGATACTTTGTCACAAGTCTCCAAATTAAAAAGTAACTTTTTAATTATTTTTTTCAGAAAGCCGCGAATATCTTATTCAGCCTTGGGTTAATCATACAATTCGAAACATTCACACTCTATCTCTTTCCCGCCATTAGAAAGAGAGTGAGACAAAGACCAGCCCTTTCGAAGATCCGATTTTGAATTCGACCTCAAAGACAAACACATTCGGAATTTCGTACAACTAAAGAAATTTTGCAAAAAGCTAATTATGTCTTTTAATGTAATTTATTGAATTTTTAACTTATTGTTGTATTTAAACGAAAATTAGTACTTATTTACTGCAAATAAAACTGATATTTAACTTGTTTAACTATTTCATTGATAACGTCAGAAAAAATCGAGAATATGTCCCTTTTAAAAATTAAGAATGATGTTTTCTCCAATTTTACTAATCCAAATAACTTACAATTATTATCTAACAGACATTCTAAGATCTAGGGAACTATTTTGTTACTTTTCCATAAAATCAGGTCTAGTGGCTTAAACGTTCATGTATAACGTAACAAAGAAGACTTAAAAAAGTTTATTTGAAAAGGGTTAATAGTTATTTGTAACAAGAGAGCAAAGTCGTTTTTTGCTGCGAGTGCTGATTTTGATTCCTGAGTGTGGCGAGGGATTCAATGGCACGAGATGCAAAAGACTTTGCTCTCGTGTAACACACATAATTTTTCACTTCAGCAGCGAGAACACTTTAGGAGATAATAAATATTTACACGTTAAATATCAGTTTTATTTGCAGTAAATATCTACTTATTTTCGTTTAAATACAACAAGAAGTTAAAAATTCATAAAATTACAAAGACATCATTATCTTTTTGCAAAATTTCTTTAGTTAGTACGAAAATAGGAACTTCGAAAGGGCTGGTCTTTATCTCTCTCTCTTTCTAATGGCGGGAAAGAGATGGAGAAATAGAGTGTGAATGTTTCGAATTATATGATTAACCCAAGGCTGAATAAGTTATTCGCGGCTTTCTGAAAAAAATAATTAAAAAGTTACTTGGTGAGTAAAATCGCATTTTGCTCACTGATTTCAGGCAGCAAAACCTACATGCTTGAGCTACTGAAGTGAAAAAGCCTTTTCGAAGAAACGTAAATAAAAAAAAGTATAAGTATTCTAATCTTAAAAGAGTACGGACCAAGAGTCTGTAGATTTTATTAAACAAAAGCCTTTTCAATACTCATTGACCTAAGGGTTACATTACATTCATATAGTAGGTACCTATACAAGTGTAGACCTCACAACATAACCTTCTATTTAAAAAATAATAATACATACACTTAAATATGCAGTTAAGTTAAAAGACTGTTAAATTTATTGAAATTAAAAGTACCTTTCGTTAATAATTCGTTAATTACCTTAATTAACGATTATCGTATAACCATAAATTTTCTTGTATAAAATTCCCGTGTTACTATGTTGGTCCGCGATGAACTCCGAAACTACTTATCCGATCTTAACGTATTTTTTTTCAAAATGTGTCCTTTGTTCCAACTTAAAAGATAGGATGGTTTTTATCCAGATTATTTAATTTTATTAAACCGGGAACGCGGGGAACAACTAGTACCTACTCTTATAAAATCGGAATAATATTAAAATGAATTGATTAAGATTTTAAGACTTTAGTTATACAGAAACATTTTCAGCAGAATTATGACAAAAGAGATAAGTCAACTTTCATTGTGTATATTTAGAATGAGTGCATTACGTAATCTATTGATATGAGGTATGGCCACTACCTATACAACATCGCCATAGGCTGGAAATCAATAACGAGCTTTATGATAAGTAGTCGTTACCTATAAGTAAGGGTTATGAAAATTATGAGTTTTGCGGGTGTTTAATTAAACCTACTAACATAGATTGCGCACGTAGATTAGCATTAAAGCTAATAATAATAAATAAATATCCAGGTACATTTTTTTAGGTATATCTGTACGTGGATTACCTACATACCTAACTTTGTTGAAATTACTTTCAAAATGACACAACCTCTATATCGATAGAAATATTACGTTGTTTAAAATAATTCCATTTGCAATGAAGGACTGTTGAGATAGGTATGATGCAGTTGTAAGAACATAAATTGATTTTATCATCCAAGCTCATCGAGGCTTCGGGAGACCGACGGGCTGGGAGCTTTTTCCGCCAACGCATAAGCTTGGCCATCCAAAAAGGGAACGCTGACTAAAATGACGACCTACTTTAATAGGCAATATCGATAGGCAAGGTTCCCAACAGGCTGGCAGCCTTTTTGGTTGGCCAAGCTTATGCGTTGGCTGAAAAAGCTCCTAGCCCGTCGATCTCCCGAAGCCTCGATGAGCTTGGATGATAAAATCCGAGCAAATCGGCGAGCCTCGAACCCCCACGGACCCAAGGTTTCTACCGCGAATGGCATGAACAAAAAATTAGGACCAAGACAAGCGTATTTTTTAATTTTGGATTTTTCAGCACCGGTCGCAGCCGCCCCAGCGACTTTACAAGTCGCCAGTATGTGGGAAGGCGCAAGTGTATCAACACACGTGGCATCCCACACCAGCGGCTTGCCAACATTCCACGGGATCAAAGTCATATCATCCGGCCTCTTGTCTTCGTCACGCGCAATTCCGACTGGTTCTAGTACAGAAGGCACGTTGGCGACAACAAGAGCCCTACGGATGATATCATTAAGAGCCGTGTGGCGTGGAAAACGGCCGGCGCTTAAAGAGCACGAAAGCCCATGGTGGCCGAGCTCGTTGACAAAGTCTCCCCAGCGGCAGCGATGAGGATGATTGGTCCTGGAGCCAAGATGGAGACAAATGGATAAACTTAAAGTGATTCGGTCTAACAAAGTAGCGATGTTTGTAGATGGAATGGCTTGCAACCTGTGACCCGATTCCTTATAAGAGACAGCTAACAAGCGTGCGCGGTCCGAATTAGAAGAAAAAATGGAAAATAGATTTTGTCAAGTTTTTTCGCATAGAGACTTGTCTCACTCTCTCTGAGAGTGACTTAAGGTCGGAATATTTGTGCCTGGACAAGCTGCCTGCCAGGCATTTCTGGCATCGGACAGGTGAAAAACCTCAACGGATCCAATAGATGGGTCCAAAACAGATCCAACGAGGTTACCCACACTAAATCTGAAATTTTTCGCACTCCTAGACCACCATAACACACAGGAATCATGTTATCTAACGTATTTAAATTTGATCAAATTTAAATAAATGGGTACAGCGGAGTAAATATGTATATACAATGCAAAATGCGCATTGCATTGATTTCAAATAGCCGATTAGATGAGTCGTTAAAAGTTTGAATCCTTTGCTCAAAGAAACCAGGAATGGATTCGTCTAAGACAGGGGCACCAAGAAGTAGAAGTGACTCCTTTGATAGTAATTTAATATTAGGTGCCAAATCATTAAAATTTTGAATAATTTTTGGTTTCTCAGATTCAGTAACAGAATCTGAAATAAGTAGGTAGCTCGCATTTGGAGCAGTTAAATTCAAGACCTTTTTTTTTAATTTTTCGATCAGTGATTTAAAATCATTGAGAACAGAACTAACATCACCTCTCAAGGTGCTATCGCCTAAATAAATAAAATAAGCCTTTATTGCTGTTTACAAATTTGAGAACATGCTGTTTATCCTTAATTAAATTAAATCTAATTATTAACTATCGGCGTTCGGTGTTACTTTTCTTAAAACAGCTTGTCTTTCGACATAGGCCTCATCTAAGGATTTCCATAAATCTCTGTCTTTTGCCATTCGGATCCACTCTGGACCAGCTATTCTTTTAATATCATCTTCCCAGCGTTTCGCTTGCCGTCCTTTGCTTCTATTACCATCTCTTGGGTGCCACTCTGTTACTATTTCGGTCCATTTCTCTTGTCTCTCTCTTAACACATGTCCTGTCCATCGCCATTTTTGTGTTCTGCATACTGTTCCTGCATTTTTAAATTTAGTTGTATTTTTTATTTCTTTCAATTTTACTTTATCTTTTCTCTTGACTCCGATCGTACTCCTTTCTATATTATTTTGACAGACATTTATTTTGTTTGTTAATTGTTCTGTTAATGCCCATGTTTGACAACCATAAGTCAAACACGGCAGAATGCACATGCTCTAGACCTTCCTTTTATCCTTAATTGGCATGTCCTTATCTTTCATCACTTCACTGAGGGACCAGTATCGTCGATCTAAATACCAAACATTAAATTTAAACTATAAACCCGAAATTATTGAATGAATTGCCAAATTAAGATGGCTGGACTGAGAGGGTCGCCCTGTTAACAGCAGAAATAAGTGGGTGTTCCTTAAAAAAGTTTTGAAGGGTGCCCATAACATAGCCAAAGGTATGGATATGTCACCGGAGAATAACAAGAAACGCAAATTTATAAATTTTCTAGTTTAGGTTAGGTAAGATTATAAATTTCCAAGAAAAAAAAAATTCTCTCCCTCTGCGGTCTTCGCAGGAGGGTGATAATTCCGCGGTTCAGGGCGTCCGCCCATACGGGAGCTCCGTACAGCACCATGGATCGCACGATCCCCAAGTAATCCTTCTTATCCTATCCTATCCTTCCTATCCTAACCTAACTAATATAAATGCGAATGTGAGTTTGTTTGTTTTTTTATTTGTTACCTTTTCACGCATAAACCGCTGAACCGATCGCGATGAAATTTGGTATGCAGATAGCCTATGGTATGGGGAAGGACATAGGCTACTTTTTATAAGATCCCTGGGGAACGCGAGTGAAGCCGCGGGGCAGAAGCTAATATTATAAATGTGAAAGTTTGGATGGATGGATGGATGTTTGTTACTCAATCACGCCAGAACGGCTGAACGGATCTGGATGAAATTTTCACAGAGATAGATTATAGTCTGGAATAGCATATAGGCATTTTTTTTTATCCCGGGAAGACATATGATCCATCGGGTACGCGGGTGAAACCGCGGGGGGGAAACTGGTAAATAATAATCCTCAATACTTACCTACAACGTTTAATTTAATGAATTTAACATAGTTAAATAGGAGGTTAATGCGGTAGGACAACCAGTTCAAACAGTCTACTCGGATCAATGAATTGTCGTTTAAGATTTGGTTTGAACACCTTTATATAAGTTTATTTGTGGTAGTATTTGTTAGTGTTTATTATGTACTAGCTTTTCGCTCGAGGCTTCGCTCGCGTAGGCTTTATAAATTACTATAACGTTTTTCCCGTTAGCCAATTTCGATGAAACAAAGCCTATTCGAAGCACCAGTACCCTGAGTGTAAAGAATTGACGTATGGAAACGCTTACTATTGAGTTTGTGTTTACTAAAATTTTGTATGGAGGAAATTAGTTCCATGAGTATTCCGCGAGAGGCGCTGTGCCAATTCCTATAGAGAAATGTGGTAAACGCAAACGTGATAGTAAGCGTTTTATAACGTCAATTATTTACACTCAGGGTACTGACTAAGCCTAATTACTATTAACCTGTAAAAACCCCATGAAAATCCGTTCGATGGTTTCGGAGATTAGCGTGTTCAAGCAGACAGACAGACGGAAAAAAAATGGTGTCTTTGCATTCTGTTTTTGTAAAAAAAAAAAAATAATGTACAGGCACGCCAGTTCTACAGATTTATTATATATATATATACTAAGGATCTTAGCCTTCCTCGCCGTGGTTTCACCCGCAAGCCCCTATTTTAACCCCTTAGGGGTGGAATTTACGTCATAATAGCTATTTACTTTTATACCACATTTTAGCCCGGTTTGTCCAGAGTGGTTTGAGCTGTGCGTAAATAGATCAGTCATTCAGTCCAGTCTGTCACGTTTTCCGTTTATATGTATATGTATTTAGATAGATGTACTTATTATACCTACATAAGCAGCACTTATCTTGTCTTTCATGTTCCATGATAACTTACCCTAGGATCTAGACTGATTCAAAGATAATATTTAATATTGGCATGTCAATATCTAATATCTAATATGTTTAATATTTTTTTTATTTATTTATCCATAATGCATACAAAAATATAAGTTTTGTTTCATGGCCCCCGAAAACCAAATGTTGGTTTGTATGGGAGTTGCACATTCCTCAATACAACGCAAAAAACGATAAACTGCTTATGAACTAAACTGATTCCATACATTTAGCTACAATTTGATCTGTAGCTTACGAACGGTTGTTCGTAGAATAAAGGAACTTAGGAACCGGATTATTATAGAAATCCAACAAAACCTACGTAAGTTCGAAAACATAAACAAGCACTCTCACATGATTTGAATGAAATCAGTTTGGTTCGGTCGGTAATTCGATTCATTCATTCGTATTTGCAAGTTGCAACTCGTTCAGTGATCAGTCAGACTCGCGTCGAGTCGTCCGCGCGTCGCCGCTAGCTGACTTTCGACTCAACGCACGGCGCCGCGGCGAGCGGGTCAAACCGGTTTAAACCATCTTCGAATCGATTTGACTCGTTCGAACGGCAAACCGAGTTGACACATCGCTAAAATAGTTAGATCCATATATTCGAAAGGGACGACTTGGTTCGCCTTTTAGCGGGCAGTAGTGAGTTTAATCCTCTTTATAAGTGCGCTCACTTTTTGAATTTGGAACATCTTAGTGTTCAGCGCCAAAGAAATCGAACGCAATTATTATTTGAATAAAGACTGGTTGGTACGACGGCCCATGATCGCGCCGCCGCCGCCGTGGCCGGTTGAATAAAAAATAAATAACCGGCCAAGTGCGAGTAGGACTTGCGCACGAAGGGTTCCGTACCATCACTACATATTATGAAACAAAGTCCTCCGCCGCGTCTGTCTGTCTATCTGTCTGTTCACAACGAACTCAAAAACTATTGCAACGATTTTCATGCTGTTTTCACCAATGGATAGAGTGGTACTCGAGGAAGGTTCAATATAATTTAAATGAATATCTTACTTTGAAGCTATCGTAAATTAAAAAATACGCTCGAGAAAATAAATTCAAACGGTCTTGCACTAACGCGATACGACGATGGGTCTCGCTTGATGCAGCCAACTCCGCCCGCACCCTGCTGCCCGCTGTTGCCACGCAACAAGCTGATGCAAGAAATTTAGGCATAATATATTATGCTCTTCTACCCGTGCGAAGCCGGGGTGGGTCGCTAGTATTATATATTTTGATATTATAAATGCGAAAGTGAGTTTTTTTTTACATCTTCACGCATAAGCCGCTGAACCGATCGCGATGAAATTTGTGTTCAGATAGCCTATGGTATGGAAAAGGACATAGGCTACTTTTTTCCTCGAGAACGCGGGAGAAACCGCGGGGGACAGCCAGCTATCTATAAAAACGGCAAAAAATCGCGTTTGTTGTATGGGAGCCCCCGTTAAATATTTATTTTATGTTGTTTTTAATATTTGTTGTTATAGCGCCAACAGAAACATATAATTTGTGAAAATTTCAACTGTCTAGCTATCGCGGTTCTTGAGATACAGCCTGGTGACAGACAGACGGACGGACAGACAGCGAAGTCATAGTAATAGGGTCCCGTTTAATAGGGTGTACGGAACCCTAAAAAAGAAATAAATTAAAAACGCGCGAATTACAGCCCGCGTTTTCGTCAATTTTCACGGATTGTTAGAAATTCATGGTTTTGTTTTGAAATAAAATATGAGGCGCCTTTTATTTTCTCATAGAGCGTGATGAAAAGTAGAGTGTATCACTCGGGCGCAAACTATATTTATGGCTCGGGCGACGCGATGTACTTTGAATCCCTCGCTACGTTAGGGATTCTAGTAAAAAATACCTACCTCATAAAAAAAACGCCCTCGCTGTAACAATATTATTTTGCTCCCTTATGATACAATCTACCATTTATTTATTTAATTCACTAATCACTAGAGCTTACCTACTGCTTAGGTATCTAAGTACCTACTACAAATACAAAACACTGGCCAAGTGCGGGTTGGACTCGCGCACGAAGGGTTCCGTACCATTATCTATAAAAGCAGCAAAAAAATCGCGTTTGTTGTATGGGAGCCCCCTTAAATATTTTTTTATTTTGTTTTTAGTATTTGTTGTTATAGCGGCAAGGCAACAGAAATACATAATTTGTGAAAATTTCAATTGTCTAGCTATCGCGGTTCTTGAGATACAGCCTGGGGACAGACAGACGGACGGACAGACAGCGAAGTCTTAGTATTAGGGTCCCGTTTTTACCCTTTGGGTACGGAACCCTAAAAACTGATCTGTTTGGCAGGTCAGTCACATCTAAAAAGTGTAGGTATATACAGGTTATTTTTTAGTCACTGGCAATACTTGCAGGGCTGGAAGTACTCATCAAAGCTTTATTATTCTAAGCTCATCAATATGAACAACTTTTATTATTGGACTAACTGTGAAATCACGAAAAAAATATCAGCTGTTCCATACACCCTGTTAAAATAAAATATCCCTAAGCAGCACAACAATATCGGTCATTTTTCCCTAAAATAGGGAGAAATCTCTAAAAGTAGGAACACTTGCTCTTCGGCTCTTCCTCCCGTAGTGTTTATATACTCTTTGCTTCCTCCCTCCTCCTCCTACCTCTAGTAACTGACTGAGGGAGGCAGCGTTGCCAACGTAACGGATTTCCCGTCATATCTAGCGGATTCGGTTATGAAGAAACTGAAGAAATATTATGTTGACGGCTAGCGGATTTTTTTACCGAAATTTAGTAAAAAAGATTATTATTAAAATAAAAACAGATTTATTTTTATATTTCCAATTTCATTTTTTTTTTTCAAAAATCAATACCAAATTGTTATTTCTCATATGACAACTGTTTCTTCGTAAATTCTACACATGTACGGGAATGTACTACGTCATAGACAAGGTAGCAGCGAGCAAAATAATGTGGCGATCTCTGCCGTCAACTTCTACAGCATCCGAAATTACTGAGACCCCAAATAGCGACGATGATTTAGATAACATAGATTTCGGTTCTTTTTAAAGATTGTTCAATTAATTTTATTAAACTTGAACTTTATTTTTATTTTGCTTTTTAATTACCTTAATTAGGTCTGTCAACGGATTGTACTGAAGAGAATATAAAATGAAATGAAAATATTTTTTATTCAAATAGGCCTTCACAAGCACTTATGAATAGTCTGACTCTAACGCTCGGTTCGGAAGGTTGCTTTTACTGAGAAGAGCCGGCAAGAAACTCAGCAATTACTCTTTTCAAAACCAACTCAGATTTATTACATTAAATTATTTATCTAGTCACACTGACGATATATGTGTGTTATAACAAAAAAAAGAAAAGAAACAAAATTATGAGTGACTTAGTTAATAAATAGATAGCAAATTTAAGCAGACCAGCCCCCATAAGCAGCACCTGTTAAAAAGAATGCAAGATGTAACGGAATATCGTAGTAAAGTCGGCGAAATTTCAAAATTATTGTTGGCAGCACTGGAAGAAGGTTATTTTATTGTCCTTCCTTCCTTTGGTTGGTGGTATCTACTCTATCTAGGTATTCTACTTTCACATAATTGCATCATGTCGCCAGAAGAAACGATAGAAAGATTCAAACTTTTAGGTTTAAACGAGCAGAAGGCAAAAGAAACTCTAAAAAATGCCAACGTTACTAAGTTGTTGCTTGCCGCACTCAATGAGGTTAGAATTATTATAGTTTTACAAGTTAAAAATTATATTTACATTTGCGGTTTATTTTATGTTGATACCTCTCTAATGTGCTCAAGTTTGTAACTTGTAAGTAATAACGCCTAATGTTATTCCGATCTACTTTATAGATAGATGTTCAAAAGTTGCCATCCGGGGCTGGATTATTGATATACCATCTGGCCACCAAAATAAAACCACAAATATTGAGCAAATTGACATTTATATGCGATTATATTGCGAATGGTAAGCTCGATTCCACTTTAAGAGTGGATGCTGCATTAGAATACCTTCTAAGCAATGTCAATGAAGCGAATGTTAACAATGAAACATTTGAAAAGGCCTGTGGTGTGGGTATAGTTGTAACTCCTGAACAAGTTGAACAAGCTGTAGAGAAACATATGGCTAAATACAAACAAGAGTTGATTGAGAAAAGGTATCGGCTAAATTCTGGCATCATTATGCAGGCAGTGCGAGCTGATTTGCAATGGGCTGATGGAAAAGCAATAAAGAGTGAAGTTGATATTCAGGTTAGTATAAATGTAATTTACATATGAGTATCCTGTCAACAAAAAACAATGTTTATCAAAATATAGTAGACATCTCCCTACACATTAATTGCAGCTATTCTTTCTTCTACATTCCTTTTAATAAAAACTATGGAGTTGCAGCAAACTTTAAACTCATTTATTCAGTTGTGGCTCTTATAAGGCACTTATGAATGTTATAATTATGACTACCACTGGTGCAAATTACACTTTTTTAACTAACTTAATATATAATTATGACTATCACTGGTTCTGAATACACTTTTTAAACTGAAATGGTATGCTGGCAAGTATTTTTTTTTGTGGATGCGTCTTTTGAAACTATGATTATAATTTTTGGTACAATTTATACTATTGTCATTTAGCCAGGGGAATGCAAGTGCAAAGAGAATCTACTACAGCCATCTTTTCTTGTACATAATGAGCCTTATAGCTTGGTTTAGTAATCTCTTTTTCATTATAGTCTGAATTGATTGTAAGAGCTTAAACAAATAAATATTTTACTGTCAGAAGGAATAGATTATAAATTTTCAGAGAAGAGCAATTTAACACAAGTTACTGACTAACTAAGCATGAAGACATGTTTTTTTATCGTGGGACTCAGAGTGCGATATTATTTTATAATTTTACTAACAAAACAGTAAGTAGACTATGAAATAAATTGTAAAAATAATGTGATGTAACAATAAAATAATGAAGGATAATAACAAAAATAAAGAACGAACAGGAATGCGGAATCTAGTAGTGTTGTGTGTGAGGAGTGAGGGTGAGGGTGTGTGAGTGTGAGGATGTTGTGAGGGTATATGTGTGTGGGAATGTGTGTGACTATATGTTCATGAGAAGAGTTTGTGTATGAGGGGATCATAAGTTCAGTAAGTTAGATAAGGTTTTCTGTTTCATCATAAGATAGTGTTTGAAGCTATTCTTTAACGGTTTTGCGGCAATTGAAGGTTGTGCTATTCTTAGTATCACGCAAATTGCACACCTTGTTAGTGTGGGGTTGTGAAAAATAGGGGCTTCGGATGGCCATTTTGAATTTGATCTTCGGTACCGGAATTTTATATACTCTTCCATCTTTAATCCTGTTGTATACTGGGTGCTGCTTTTTTCTTGAGTGGGTATACAGTGGGTTTATAAAAAAGCACCAGGATTTGACCTCATCACAAAAGAAGTGTTATGCCAACTCCCAAGAAAAGCTGTAGTATTCATTACAACTCTCTTCAATACCATGCTATGAGTTCAATATTTTCTGGAACTCTGGAAAATTTCACAGATTATGATGGTTCACAAAATGGGGAAACCAGCTAATGAAGTTACTTCCTACAGACCTATCAGCTTACTGCCAATCTTGTCTAAGGTATTTGAAAAGCTGCTGTTAAACCGAATCTTACCCTTATATCAAAACCAAGAGACAAGAAGTCAAAGTGCGATACACCCGACTTTATTGGTTACTGTGTCGAAACAGTAAGCTAAGTGTCCACAATAAACTACTTATATACAAGAACATCCTCAAACCTGTCTGGATGTATGGCATACAGCTCTGGGGCGGCGCTTGTGACTCCAATATCATAATACTACAGCGAATGCAGAATATGATACTTAGAAACTTATGTCCCATGGTACATCACCAACACGGAAATACACCATCATCTGGGAATGAGCACTGTGAAGGAAGAGAGCCATAAAATTACGGAGACCTATAAAGGGAAACTGGAAAGGCATCCCAATAAATTGGCTGCTAAGCTGACAACCCGAAGCTACAAAAAATGGCTAAAGCGGAAATACATATTGGCCATATAAATAAAGGTTTAATTATGAGGAGATGTCCTTACTGAAGGACACACTCGAACTGCCAAACCTTACAACACATCTGCTTATAGCTGATGCTGATTCTAGATAATCTGAGAAAAAAAAAATACAGTGGCAGACAGAACAAATAGTTGTCTAACATGTAGAACTTTGAAATGATAAAATAAAAATATTCGGTCGTAATTTTAATGAAAAAAAAAACTGTAATTGTACTTCATCACTAATTAAACATATTAATTAAAACCATTAACAGCATAATCAGGTGTAAAATTTATTATTAAAAAAAAAAAAATATTTAAAAATACATTTTTAAGTACTTTTATTTTATTTATTTATAACTTTTATTTATGAAGTGCAATTTCAGGGTTTTTTTTTAAATATTTTTATTTTATCATTTTCGGAATACTTATGACCTATACTATCAACCCTCAAAAGGACCATACTTCATTTATTAGGACCTTATGTTATATTTGAAAGAAAATTTTGTCATAGTCAGTTGTCCAAAACATATTTAAAAATGTACCTTACTGAGTTTCTTGCCGGTTCTTCTCAGTCAAAGACTTCTAAACCTGTGGTTACTTCAGTAGCTATCGGTAGTCAGAAGTGCCCTCCTAAGGCTTAAACTAAATAAATAGCTTAGACTTTGCTTACAGATCTTAGATTTATTAGGCCCCAAAACTGAAGCGGACCTAGCACCACCTACCAAAGCTGAAAAGAAAGGTAAAGGTGCTGATTCAGGAAAAAAAGTTAAAAAAGAAGATAATAAAGGTATGTTATTCTTGCTCAATAAAGTATTTTTGTTTGAAAATCTATCACTAAACACTGGCAGCTGCACTTAAGAGCCAGTTCCTTCTAGGCTTTGTGTGGTTACCACCTTCGGCCACATCATCACTTGCCATAGTGAGATTGTGGTCAAACACAAGCCTATACAAAGTAAAAAAGGTACTTAATTTTCCAGTAATCAAAAATATACCATTAATTTTTAGTTGCAAATCCTGAAAAGCTGGATGATGGTGATATTGATGGTGCAACATCTATTTATGAGTTAATGAAGAGGCTTCCATTCCATGCTCCCGGAGAGAATTACAAGTCGGATGGCTATGTGGTCACTCCTGATACAAAGAAGTTACTTGAAGAACATATCCAAATTACTGGTGGAAAAGTTCGCACAAGATTCCCACCAGAGCCCAATGGTGTTTTACACATAGGACATGCTAAAGCTATAAATATAAACTTTGGATATGCAGCAGCACATGATGGGATTTGTTTCTTGAGATTTGATGATACAAACCCTGAAAAAGAGGAGGAGAAGTTCTTTGTTGGGATCAAGGACATGGTTGAATGGTTGGGTAAGTTACATTGATAAAATACAAACTAATAAACATAAAATATGACAAACTGAAATCATCTTTTTCTATCAAAAATTGAAACGCAAAGTGGATTCAGTGCTGCCAAAGATTTAATTTTGAGAAAAAAAAATTGGTACCATCCTTCTTTGGCGAAAATCACGACAGTCATTCGAAATATTATGAAACAAAATACCTATATAGGTAGGAACGTTTACATGTACATAGGTATGGTGTCGATACATACCAACCTTCGATACTTATTTTGATTTTTTTAATATAAACTTGTGAGTGACTTTTATTAGGTATGACGTGTAATTATATTACACAATACTTTAAAATATATCAATAACAACTCATTTGCAGATGATCATATAATGAATATTTTTTATTAATGTTAATCATTTGCCAAATGAAGATATTTATAGACAGAAACAACACCTTGTCTATAAATAACATTTTACACCAGTACATGGGTATCAGTATTAACCACGGAATAGGTAAATAAGGATGGAAAGGTAATGTGGGCGTGGCAAGCGCGCCACAATTCGATCAAGTTATGATTCGAAAATCATAACTTGACCGATTCATACATTCACCGCGTTTAGTGCGCTTCGTACTACTTCGGAGAACAGAGCTCTGCTTTATAATGCCGTGTTGTGCAATCATAAGGCATAGGCCACACTAGACGGAAATTCCGTCGCGGAACTTCCGCGGCGGAACGCCAATACATGTTATTGCATATAAAATACAAATAGCGGGCACACTACGCGGAAGATCGGTCGTTCCGTCGCGGACGATCCGTCGCTCGGAGCGGACCGCCACTCACTCGCGTCTGTTCGGTCGTCCGCGCACCGATCTTCCGTCAGCGTAAGATCGGCAACGTCGCATTACAGGCATGTGTATGCATCGCGCCACATTCAGCGGATAACACGCAGAGACGACGGACGTACAGGATGTTCGACACTGAACGATTCATTATAGAAGTACAAAATAGAGTTTGCCTTTGGGACTCTAGAGAAAAGCCGGACAGAACTGCAAAGAAATATACATAAATTGCATATACAGGGTATGAAATTGCCCAATTTCCAGTCGGAGAATATTTAAGGGATGAACCCAATATTTACGCTTTCTTCTTTTTTCTTCTTCTAATGCCTCATAAATAGGTATCACTTCTATCGGATCCATCACGAAAACACGACCACACCGTATAAGCGCGGGCAGTCGACTGATGATCCGCCGCTGAATATTCAATGTGGCTGGGTACCGTATAAACGGATTGTCCGCCGCGGAAGTTCGGCGACGGAATTTCCGTCTAGTGTGGCAAAGGCCTAACTTGTAAGACAAAAAGTCAGACCTCAAGATAGACCTATAGAGCGAGGAGGTATATCTTTCCATCGGTAAATCGAAAATAATATTTAATTACTATATTAAAAAAATACTGATCAATATGAAATTCCAAACATTAACAACATTATTGCTACAATGCAATGACCAAGTCCGCTTGCAATGCACGGCATGCATTGCATCCTCTACACTTCGACCATTGACATTGCTCGGCGCCATTTTATCGATAGTGAGGTGACCATGTTGTTAAATAAAATCATCGATAGAATTTTTAACTATATTTACGATTGACAAAGATAATTTTTGAATTATTTTGTATTTAATTAATGATAGTATATTTTTAGTGGTACACTGGTCCTAATACAAAATTGGAGCGAGGGCCTTCCCAACCTTATTTATCTATTTCGTAAAACCTAATGAGGCGCATTACAATATCAATATTATCACGATATCGTGATATTACTGATAGTGTAATAGGCCGTATCGCAATATCGTGATAATATCACAGAATATCTGGAAATCTTGAAATCCGCGATACTAAGGGGGCGTGGCTTCAATAATATTGAAATGTAAGCGCTTGTCAGTATTTGCTTGCAGCCATGGCGGAAAGATGTCAGAGTAGTGAAGATGATGAAAAAATAATGTCAAAACGTTAAATTAAAATCAGCCATGAAATGCGGAAGATAACAAGCATTTTGAACTACTAATTAGACAGAGAGATCCGACATGATTTGTGACGTCATTTAACATTACGACCATTAAAACTCCATACCTACGAAATTCTGTTTTACTAGAAAGAGTTAGAGACAAATCTTTGATGGCTTATATCTTAGATATTTTTTCTGCTGTTTCATATGAATGAGCTTTTATTTATAGTAAAAATCATGCATATTCCCAATTGGTGTATCGTCCAAATCGCCGCACAAGACTATTTATTCTCTTTTTTTCTAATTTTGCACAATAATATTTGCACAAAAGTATGCAAATATCAATTAATTGGCAATAATTACTGTTGCAATATTTGACATATTGCAAGATTTCACAAATTATCAAAACCATCCTTATTGTCATTCACCTAAGCATTGTTTTTAATAGTTGCGATTATCGTGCAAACAAGACCAATGACTGTTAAGTTATGTATGTATTGCAAATATGACATGTCGTGTAAGTGTGTGCAACCGGCGACAGCGGTTCTAGTACAAAAGTTCCTCAAAGGCCTTTCCAACCTTATTTACCTATTCCGTGGTATTAACAACAGAATGTCTATTCTATAGCTTAACTTACTTGTTTGTTTGACACAGCATTACTATCATAGTATTATATCATTCTCAGGTTATAAGCCAGCTAAAATAACACATTCATCAGACTATTTCGATCAACTTTATAAGTGGGCTGTGCAGTTGATAACGAAAGATCTAGCTTATGTATGTCACCAGAAATCGGAAGAAATAAAAGGTTTCAATCCTCCACCTTCACCATGGAGAAACAGGCCAGTTGAGGAAAGTTTGCAGCTGTTTGAGGTTCTTTTATTTTTTAATTTTAATTCATTTACATTCAGAATTTTTATTTAGTACACATCGCATTTGGTATCTATTCTCAATAATAAAACCTGTCATGAATACAATGATTTAAAACCTTTTTTTATTATAAATTGATTATATTATTATTTCTGTGGTCACGTCACCAACCATTAAGCAGAGTAGGTATGGTATAGCCAAAACTAGCAACATGCTTCTTTTTTTCACATCAGATAATAAAGGATTTCTTTATTTATCAGGATATGAAAAATGGTAAAATCGATGAAGGAGATGCAACATTACGAATGAAAATCACCTTGGAGGAAGGTAAACAGGACCCTGTAGCCTACAGGATAAGGTTCAAACCTCACCACCGCACTGGCAACAAGTGGTGTGTTTACCCCACATACGACTTTACTCATTGCCTTTGCGATAGCATCGAGCACATTTCTCATTCACTTTGTACTAAGGAGTTTCAATCTCGTAGGTAAGAATTTTAATTATGTTTTTGAAATAAACTTTTTAATTTAATATTTTTAATACTTAATATAACTTATTTATTCTTGCAGGTCTTCATATTATTGGTTATGTAATGCACTTGGTATTTATTGTCCTGTACAATGGGAATATGGGCGACTCAATGTAAATTATTCTGTGGTCTCCAAGAGGAAGATAGCGAAACTTATTGACGAAGGCATTGTTGAAGGTATGTTTCATACTTAGATGGCTCGGTTTGACAGTTTAGCATAAGCATTGAAAACCTATTTGTGATTCGGGTAGGAATATTTAAATGAAAACAATTTACACATGGGAAAGCTCAATTAATTATTGCACGTGCTGTGTTTAGTCAGTACTTTTTGGGTTCCGTAGTCAACAAGGAACCCTTATAGTTTCGCCATGTCCGTCTGTCTGTCTGTATGTCTGTCCGCAGCTTAACCCAGAGACTTGGTACTAGAAAGCTGTAATTTGGCATGGATCTCACGGCATATTAAAGTATACATATATTATGTTTATGTCAAATGGTGAAATAACATCTTGAAAAAGTATAAATTTCGTACAAATTCCATTGAAAAATATTTAAAGCCCTCTTCTTAGTCCACATTATTGTGATGGGCAACTACGGAACCCTACATTGCGCGTGGCCCGACATGCACTTGGCCGGTATTTAAGATATTTATTCTCGACCGAGCTCTTGGTCCTATCAGTTTCTCACTGTGCGACAACATTTTATACAAAGTTATATTTAAGCAGCATAATGAATTGAAATGCTTTCAAAACGTAGAAAACATACAAACATTTCATACGGCTTTTACTGCTCTCATGGAGGTCTTTATAACAAAATTAATAAATCACTGTCACAAAATTACTAATTTATTTTTAAAAGTAATATTATTCCATTAACAAAATTACTTTTAAAAATAAATCTTAAAAATGGCGAAATCGTATGAAAAAAAAAAAATTAAATTTAAATCATCATCCATTCTTATACCACGAGAAACTAGGGAACTAAAGATTACGACTGGCAGAACCCCGATTGTTCAATCGAAGGGCAAAAATATTCCTAAAGTTGGTTTCGAGGAGACTCTATTCGCATCTGAGTTACCCTTCAGCGACGCATCCATTGGTATCCTTCACACTGATTCGCACACCAGAGCTGTTGCGTCGGTCGGGCGGCGCCGCGGCGGTGTGCTCGAGTAAGGGTATGTTCTGGGAGCACTGTTCAGTAGTCTTACTGGGGAGAAATACGTTATGGACTGACAGTATACTGCTGCAGTATCCATTTTTGTACTGTGAGCACTGGCGTTTTTGAGGTAAGGTGCTCTCAGTGCTTTGATCACGTGATCAACAGCGTCCAGAATGACAGTAGGATATAGGATGACAGACAGTATACCACTGGGTTGTGTTCCGTTTTAAACAGTACCCAGTATAGCTAACTATAAAGGAACGGCTTCTCAGTATACTAAATTGACGTCACCTTACAGTGCTAGCAGTGTATATCGGAACATAAGTACCCGAATATGCCGACATTGACATATAATTATCTAAAGCAAATAGCCTATGTATTGTGTTGTGAACTACGCTACGCTACGTTACGCTACGCTACGTTGTCGATTGGGACAGATTGGGACGACCCGCGGCTGTACACGCTGACGGCGCTGCGGCGGCGCGGCGTGCCGGCGGGCGCGGTGAACGCGTTCTGTGCGCGGCTCGGCGTCACCGGCGCGCTGGGGGCCGTCGACCCCTCCGTGCTCGACGCCGCCGTCAGGGACCTGCTCAATACCACTGCACCGAGGTATTACTACTACTACTACTAATACTACCTATATCGATCTACCTATCTATATACAAATGCCAAATATACAGAGTGAATTTTTCAAGTGGGTGTGGGCAGTGGCGGTACCTTCATACAAGCCCAAAAGCCCGGCTTGCCTAACTTATACCCACACGTAACAAACATCGAATAATTTGAATTTCGCGCTAAAAAATTCGCGCGGTCATACGATGTAGGTAAACTACCCCGAACACAGCGGCCGGCGGCCGGCCGGCTACGCTCACTCCTACACGCGCGCCGCTTCATGCGTACAGCACACACGTTCACAATATTCCACATCTTCCATCCCGCTCGTACGCACGTCCGCAAAGCTAACGCAAGCCCAAAAACGGCGGCTTGCACATCTCTCCTTCTAACCTATGAAAACTACGCATAGTGAAAATAGCGCTACTTTGTTACGAAACTGCACATTAGTATGGACGGGCGAAGCATTGATTTACCATGAAGTTGTCTGCGGATTTTTGGCGCGAGTATTGCGCATGCTCGTGTACATCGTAAAATAGCTTCGTTTCGCTGCAACTTCAGTGCATAGACATTGTTTGTTATGGAACTTTTGGATTGTTTGAGTTGAAAGAAAAGTTTTGTTTGTTGTCGATTCATTGCAATACTTACTAGATAGTAGATTTGTGTTTAAAAAATGGAAGAAATAGTGCGTTGTGAGGATATGAGGTGTATTAAAGCGTTACTCGACCAGGGCAAGGTAAAATCTTTGACTTTTTCTCAAAAAAAAGTTTTGATAACTTCACCAAAACCAACGCCTGACCTGTGTATTTCTCAGAGCAAGGGACACAAACGTAAATTCAGTAGATCTATTTATAAAACAAATTGGATTGCGGGATTCTCATTTGAACAAGTTGTTTTGCTGGAGCTGTTTGTTTTTCTCGAAGATACAAATGTTTGGAATACGTCCGGTTATGACGATTTAAATAATCTATCTAGAAGTAGTATGCCTTCAGTGTGCTTTGGTTAACTCGCCTCAAGGAGCAAGTGATAATTGAAGACTAAGATTACTGATTGAAGAAATAACAAGATGGATTTTACGTCAAACGGTTAGAACCCCCAAAAATATAGGTTGGGCTTGCCCTAATCTATAGCCCTAGGCACGCCACTGGGTGTGGGTGGCCAAATCCTAAACTATAAGGAATAGCGAAAAATACTCAAAGGAGTCTCGAGCCCGATTTTGGTAAAAATAAAAACTGCATCATTGGATTTTTGGAAAATTAATATTCCTACCCAGGAATCGAACCCGTTGATTTTGAAATAAAAATCACGCCATGTATTATTACACCATCGGAAAGTGTTGCTATTAATTTCTGGAAAGTAATGATATCCGGCAAATTGAACGGTGAACGTTCGTGAACTTTAATTTAGCTGGATTTATTACTTGATATAGTAATAAAATCAAAATTCTTAATTTTACAGAGTAATGGTTGTTTTAGAACCCCTGAAGATCAGAATTGTTAACTTCCCTAGTGATAAGCCAATTCAAGTCAGCGTACCTGACTTCCCCAGTGAGCCGGAGAAGGGTTCACATAATGTGGTACTTAATCAAGTATTGTATATTGAATCTACTGATTTCAAAGAAGAGCATGAAAAAGGTTACCGACGACTGACTCCAAAGCAAACAGTGGGATTGAGACATGCTGGATATGTCATCAAGGTATAGTAACATAAAATTCAATAGTTATAAATCTATATTTCTGAGGCAATAAATCAGTTTCTCACTGCAGTTCCAGGTTATCGAATTTTAATTGAGTTGTTTTTTTTAAATTCACACGAATATTTCCTCGCAGAACATGTGATTAGTCTTATGGCTTTTTTTTATACTACATAGATGGCACAAATAAGCTTACGACCCAGTTAGCGGTTACCGTAGCCTATAGACGCTCATAACACCACGGACAAAGAAAATACAATATTATATTTTCCCTGTCAGGGGTATATCACTCACGCGTTGCCAACCTTGAGACATGAATTTGTTAAGTCTCCTGTGCCTATAATTTCACCGGCTCTCATACCCTCCTAACCGAAACACAGTAATACAAAATACAAGTGCACTACTATTTCACGGCGGAATTAGATATGGTGGTAGTACTTCCCCGGGCGACCTCTGCACTAAGAGGTACAAAACATGAAACTGCGATTTTGTAATATTTAATCTATGACTTGTGACAGGCTACCTTCCAACTTAATCTTTCTAATAAACTCAATTCCTGACATACCATAACACGTCCACCACTCATGGATCTCAACATTCTCATTGAGCTACATGCATCGCATATTATTGTCGCACACCTAGGTTGGCGAACACTGTTTTCATTTGTCATTTTACTTACTATAGATAGCATAGTTTTTATTAGCGATTATCATTTTATTTTCCTTAATTAGGTAGTTGATACTTTATCCATACATCGTCTGTTTTCCACGTTATGCCCCAAGCGATAGTACTAACGCTTTGTAGGTGAGAGATTTGACAGAATATAATAAAATATTATAAATGTAATTGTTGAATGCAGGTATCAAAAGTCTGTAAAGATGGAAATGGTAAAGTGACAGAGATTGAATGCATAGCAGAGCCTGCTGAATCTGTCGAGAAGCCTAAAGCTTTTATTCACTGGGTATCAGATCCTGTTGCTGTGGAAGTCCGACTCTACGAACCTCTGTAAGTCTTGAACTAAAACTTTTTTAAAGCCTTATACCACCATTTAAATATTGTTGCTAGAAACCCACGGAAGTTAACTGTGAAATCACTACAAAATAACATTTAAATATTTATGAAACCTGAAATAAACAAGGTTCTTGAAAATATTAAAATTCATTTTTTTTTCCAGATTCAAACACAAGAATCCCGAAGACCCTGCTGAAGTACCGCTAGGCTTCCTCTCTGACTGCCGCGAAGATACCCT
The DNA here is from genome assembly GCA_951216915.1 of Tetheella fluctuosa. Taxonomy (NCBI): domain Eukaryota; kingdom Metazoa; phylum Arthropoda; class Insecta; order Lepidoptera; family Drepanidae; genus Tetheella; species Tetheella fluctuosa. The sequence goes on from OX578217.1 coordinate 7,603,227, forward strand.
GAAGATAGTGGAAGCGTTCGCTGACGTCTCCATAAAGAGGGCTAAGGTGTACGACAAGTTCCAATTCGAAAGAATTGGTTTTTTCTCGGTTGATCCCGATACATCGCTTACTAAGGTAAGCCCATACGAGTTATTTTCAAAAATACGATTGTTTGTGCTAATGCTTGAGAAACTTATTTTTTATTGCACGTTTTTTGAGTTGAGTTTTCTAGATTATTATTCAAAGAAACTGCTGACAGTCATAACCCATTTTACAGTCCAGTACTGTAATAAATCGAAAGTATAAAGTATGCCATCTAACAATTAATACATCGTGTTCTTGTGTTTAAAATAAGATATATTTTTGATGAGGTGAGGAAGATGTTGATGATTTTTCGTATTTCTTTCATTTTATTTTTTTAATTCTCATGGCTTTTGTCACCATCGTCAGTGGCTTCGCTTATGGCTTTAATGGTTCTGTAAGTATTTGTTTATAAATAATTAAAATAGAAGAATGTCAATGATTCATGTATCTTATGTGGAATATTATGCTATTTGCATTATAAATAAAATCATGTAGCTCGTTTAAAAAGTTGCCTGTGTACCTCAATAATGTTCACAATAACCGCCAAACGGATAAATTAATAATTAACTAGCTTTCCGCCCCGCGGTTTCACCCGCGTTCCCGTGGGATCTTATGTTTTTCTTTGCTATAAACCTTACGGAGCCCGAGACCTTTCCAACGAATGCAAAACCGTGGACATCGGTTCGTGCGTTCTGGAGTTATAGCGTCAGGAAGGAAAACCTGACTTATTTTTATATAGTAGATAATAATGTGACGAAAGAATCGCTGAACTAAAACTAGTATAAAATAAATTAGATGATATTCTCAGATAGTCTTACAATTTATCAATTTTGTCTTTCCAGGTGGTGTTCAACAGAACTGTATCACTTAAAGAAGATACCGGCAAATAGAAGATCGCAGTATCTTTTTTGTATTAAATAATATTTATTGTGTCATAATAAAAATCTATTATTTATTGATCAGTGATTTCTTACTGACATTACATTACAATTTCATGGTATACAGGGTGTAAGGGACAACCCTCCGCAGACTAGTGGGGTGAAATCAGTATATCATATTAAGATGACCGGTACATGAAATTATTTCAGGAACGTTATGGGAATCCTATAACCTGATTTGTTTTATCACGAACGGCAGCGCATCCGCTACCCGCGTCGTTCGTTAGAGTATTGCAACATCCATTGCTGATTTCTTTTTTAGCTGTTTTATTTACATAAATGGAGTGCTGCGTACAGATAATGTAATTTTAATTGTAACTGAAAAAGTCGGCCAAGTGCGAGTCGGGCTCGCGCACCGAGGGTTCCGTTCAAACTTGTAGGTATATGTATATAATAGTTCGTCCATCATGGGAATCGTAACGAAAAAATAAGCTGGATGAGAGATAACCTTAACTTTGCCGTTGGAAAACTGTTGTTCCCATACTTCGACATAGGTCGCAGTCAGTTTACCAACTGCAAATAAGTTTATAACCGCAAAAGAAAAATTTACAACAAATTTACATTAAATATGCGGCATAAACGGCCATATCTTTTTAACCGCTTTAAAAAAAAAGGAGTAGGTTCTCAATTCGGTAGTACTTTTTATTTTTAATGGATGTTCACTCATTACTCCGTCATTTATCAACCGATTTGAATTTTTTTTTATTTGAAAAGGTATACCTCCAGATTGGTCCCATTTTTTACTATCAAAATTCAGTTCTGACGATGGAATCCTGAGGAATTGAGGGAACTCCTCAAATATTATAGGCATATACATAGCTATTTTGGTATTTTCGGTAACAAATCAAGCATTTGCATTCAGAAAGTATCATTTGGTGATGTGAAACTGATAAAGAAGACCATAGACGACCACCGCAACTTCTCAATGATCCTACCTATTTCTGGGTATAACTTCTTTGTTTACGAACCGATTTAAATAAATAATTTTGCATTGGATTTAGTATAGCGTCAAAATGGTTCCATTTAAATTTCATTGGTATTGGATAGTGGACTCCGAAGATATACCAGATAGGAAGTGTGTAGTGATTGAGGTATAGTTAGGTTTATAACAATTCCATTACGAGGAGGTACCTAACTATGAACGCATACAACGGAACTCCTGACAAACAGCTCGAACATGTAAATTCAGTACCAATGGATATTATCTCATGGCAAAATTTAAAGGCGAACATTATAAAGAGTATCATTTCTGGCAATGCTCTTTGACGAAAGAGTATGTGTGGGCTACTCATTAATTTATTTGATTCTAAATTAGACAGTGCTATTCCTTCAAAGGTTTTTACACGACTGGCAGCTAAGTACATACACATGGCCTTTAGGGTTTTTTTTTATTTCCATGATCTATAACAGCTTCATCAAGTGTAGTGCCCTGTAACTTGTGCACCGTGACGGCCCAACTCTTACGGACTTTCATTCATATTTTTTCAATATGTCTGTTTCTGCACGGTTCTGTTATCTTCCGTTTCATCTAGCCGTCGTTTCCGCATTCGAAAAGCTGCCTTACTAGGTCTACCCATATTAGTAACTTAAAAGTGTTTAATAAAAATAATTTATAAATTTAAAAAAACCGACTTCAAAAACTGAAAAGCATAAAATAAATATTTTCTTTCTACATCATTTTGAAGGTGCCATATAAATTATTTTGATTGCGTTGAAGTTTTATTTTTTCACAGCTTCAAGATATTGCAGACCTGAGTATTTCATATTAATTTCAACGTGATACCTCCACGTCCACGCGTTCCTGAGAAAAAGGTCTTGACAGACAGACAGACGTGCAATGAAGTGAGAGTATTTTCCTTTTTTCCTTATGAGGTACGGAATAAACAGGAATATCTAACATGCCTAAGACTTTTCATACTCAATGAAACTATGATAGCAATCAGCACCTAACTCGTTTCGTACTTTTTAGTTTATTTTATTTATTCATAGTCGGGTTAAAGGTTTGGAACTTTCTTTTCCTTTAATTATATTTTTATCTATCTCTAATATATAAAATTCTCGTGTCACGGGGTGCGTGGTTGAACTCCACCGAAACGGCTTGACCGATTCTCATGAAATTTTGTGTGTATATCGGGTAGGTCTGAGAATCGGCCAACATCTATTTTTTAAACCGCTGCGCGAGTGAAACCGCGGGGGACAGCTAGTCTTATATAAAATTCTCGTGTCACAATGTTAGTTACCATACTCCTCCGAAACGGCTCGACCGATTTTTATGAAATTTTGTCTACTTATCGGGTAGGCCTGAGAATAGGTTCTTATCTACTTTTTAAGCCACTACGCGAGTGAAACTGCGGGGGACAGCTAGTCTTATATATAAAATTCTCGTGTCACAATGTTAGTTACCATACTCCTCCGAAACGGCACGACCGATTTTTATGAAATTTTGTGTACCTACATATCGGGTAGGTCTGAGAATAGGTTCATATCTTTTTTTTAAACCGCTACGCGAGTGACCCCGCGGGAGACAGCTAGTATTACTATATTTTTTCGTAGTTGGGTTTCAGTTTTTTTTTATTGTGACAACAAAAATAGCGTAGGTACTCCTTAGAACCGGCCAACCGATGTTCTGTACTGATGTCCCTTTGCGCCACCGGTTTATATTTTAGTTTTGCCTTAGCATTACCACAGCGTAATTACATACAGTGGTCTATCGCGTTTGAAGTCACGCGAAATGCCGCTTTGTATAGGCATTCGTAATCGCTCCATTGTGTCCCAAAGCGAGTGTATGGCAGCTTGGGCTGGCTACCGCCCCTCTCTCACCCCGCAAGCCCCGCAAGATTGCTCTGTCTAGATGTGTCCGTTCGCTGACTGTAAGAAAGAGTTACTTACATAGACTGTGGCATTACTCTTGATCCAACCCCTATACTAGTAAGCTTATTTACCAAATCTCCGGTTTTGTTGGGATCATTAGAAACGTACTCGCTCTGAGGTTATCGAGCTGTAGGTCTTCCGCTTGAATATCGTAATCTTTGTAACCCTTGAAAGAATTTCGCTCATTACACAACCTAAAATTCTTAAATTGAATGTCAAAAATTTACAACTGATCAATGGATCCCTAATATTGTTTAAAATATCCACAAACGTAATATCGTTCCCTAGGCTTGGACTATATTCTCACGCAACTCAAAAACGGTAAAACTACGATAGAAAAATTGTAACCTATCTATGTCATCCGGACCATAATTATTGCAAATCGATTGACACCTCATTCATCAAAATCGGATGAGTAGTTTAGGCGCGTAAATACAAACATACATAGACTGCTAAAAATATAACCCTTCCTTTTGGCTTTGCCGTAGTTGGGTAAAAAAGAAAAAAAACCGGCCAAGTGCGCACCGAGGGTTCCGTACAAACTTCGTCCATCGTTCGTCCATCACGGGAAATGCATAATTTTATTTATTTACTGTATTTGAGGTAGGTGCCAATTAAGCTAGACCTCTAAATTGTATGAGCGCCCATACAACTCAGAGGTCTTTATTAATTGGCGTAACTATGTATGTATGAGGACACCCTTTAATTTTCAACTTTTTTTATTTTTTAGAATTTTTCCTTTATTTGTGCTGTAAGACCTTGCTTTTTGCCATTTTTTTTATATATGAGTTGATTGAATGAAAGGTAAATTGCGGTTTACGATTTATGACGTATTAAAAAAAAACTACTTACTAGATCTCGTTCAAACCAATTTTCGGTGGAAGTTTGCATGGTAATGTACATCATATTTTTTTTAGTTTTATCATTCTCTTATTTTAAAAGTTAAAGGGGGGGGGGGACCAACATTTTACCACTTTGGAAGTGTCTCTCGCGCAAACTATTCAGTTTAGAAAAAAATGATATTAGAAACCTCAATATCATTTTTGAAGACCTATCCATAGATACCCCACAATTATGGGTTTGACGAAAAAAAAAATTTTGAATTTCAGTTCTAAGTATGGGGAACCCCCTAAAATTTTTTTTTTTCTATTTTTGTGTGAAAATTAATGCGGTTCACAGAATACATCTACTTACCAAGTTTCAACAGTATAGCTCTTATAGTTTCGGAAAAAAGTGGCTGTGACATACGGATGGACAGACAGACATGACGAATCTATAAGGGTTCCGTTTTTTGCCATTTGGCTACGGAACCCTAAAAAAGAGCATAGCTTGAGAATTGAGAACCTCCTTTTTTAAGTCGGTTAAAAACAATTCTCTCATGTTTGTCTTTTCATCGGAATTCTTACTAAATCCTATACCTACAATGGTTTTTAATCCAAATTGAGTTCAGAAATTTGCACGTTATCAAATTCCCACACACAGTCGTCTCGAAGTCGCAATCCGACCAAAATTAAACCCAGTACCTACTAATTAATACTTAATTTCCCTAAATAATAGAACATGATTAGATTATGTTTGCATATTGACACTTAGATCGTACCCTGAATAAACAGGGTATGTGTCAACCAATCTACTTTTCCAACCGGAAAAACGAAGTACCTTTCGCTAAGAACATGGGACCCGTGAGGCGAAACCAAGTCGAAATATAAAGGCCAAATCATCAATTACAAACAGCTGTAGTATATCATACGTGTGAAGGTTAAACTATATTGTGAAAACATCGTGGTAAGTGAGTGTATAGCGGTTTTCAATGTGTAGTGAACATAGCTATCAGAGTGGTAGTGAGTAGCAGGGGTTTGTGCGAAGGGCGGCTGCGCGCTTTATCGAACGTGGGCGGCGCGCATGGCACTCCATTCGTCTCCGCCATATCGCGATATGCACTACTACGCGGCTACATCTCGCACTAAAACTAACCACGCATGGTATCACAAATTTTCGTGTGACGGGCTTACGATGTAGAAAACGTATATGCGAGCTGTTTCATCCATGTAATTTTTAGGTAAGCATTCAATATTTTGTTTTTGATCGTTACTGTCCTTTCGTTGGGAGTTGTCCGCCATTTTTAAGATTATCTCTCGTCCCTGTTCATTACCATGGTCCAGCAAAAAGTGGTTCAAGTGCGTCATGTTGACGTGTGTGTGACGTAACCCACTTATTGAATGGGTAATTATGTTTTTATATTGTTAAGGGTGGGTACGTAATGTACGTATACCTATGTAAATGTAGGCAGTATTTTATTTTCTGACTGCCCTTCAGCTGATATTTGTTTCATATGTCCCATTTTCACCTTGCATACATAGAATACATATATCTATGTACAAATAGGCAAAGACAAAATAGTACTTACCATTTTCTCATCGGTTTGTGATTTTTTTTTGTTGTTTAGTAGCCTTAGTTATCAATAAAATAAAATTGGAAAAGCCACCGAAGCGTGGCCTGGATTAGCTAGCAACAATAAATATTCCATGCAAGTCTTACGTATTAGCCTTGTACGTTTGGTATCTAACATCATTATTTTAAAGTTGAACATTTTGTTGGGCTCCCAGTATTAACTGGACTTAAGCCAAGCTTTCGTCAGATGTTGCCTGCGATTTTATAAGTCAAAATGTGATCTTTTAGTACATACAAACGAATGTATTAATTAGTACCTAATTGAAAATCAATCTAATATATAAAATTCTCATGTCACAATGTTAGTTACCATACTCCTCTGAAACGGCTCGACCGATTATTATGAAATTTTGTGAATCGGCCAACATCTATTTTTAAAACCGCTGCGCGAGTGAAACCGCGGACAGCTAGTTATTTCTATAAATAATCCTAATTGCAGTCTTGGATCCCATATAGTATTTAAGTCATTTATTACTGAGGGGGTTAAAAATAAATGACTACAAAATAAAAAATGATCAATGGTAGCTGAATAGTAGCAATCTGGGGGCACGGAAGTGTCCCCGCCAAGTCGAGCAAAAAAAATGACATTTGTACTGCAAAGATAATATAATTAATTACACTTCTATTAAAATAACAAGCAATTTAATTTTTCGCATTTTTTATGAAATTTAAATATCAGTGGATGTAGGGTTCATATCAATGGACACAATGTTGGCATATGCGCATTGATAATAAATCGTCATTCAAGTAAAAAATACTAATGCGCAAATTTAAAAAGTTCACCTGCTAGAAATACGAGAAAAAATATGATCACATAATCCTCTTAGACGTATTTCAACTAAATAATGTAAGTTTGCGAAACTCGATAATGTAAAACATAATTTGAAAGCTAAAAATAAAATAGCTACGATGTAGAATTTGAATCATTATATGTATAACTTTTATAAAAGTCGTATTATAACTTCTGAAAAGCTTGTTGGAATCACGTCACGGTTTGGGCGCAATAATTGCGCCCATTGAAAGCTGATGGAATATTTGCGTTTGGGTCAATTTATTACTTGCTGGCTATGCCTACCAACTTGTTTATATTTTACGAAGTTTTTTGAAAAAAGAGTAGCAGTATTTTTGTGCGAGTTATACCGCTTATCAATTGTTATCAGCTTGTAACGGCATCGACTCATATGTAATGCTGGTACGATTAGTTAAATGGAACATGATCTGCATATCTATCTACACTATTACGCCCTCATTGTTACCAAGAATTTTATGTTCCAAAAGTATGTTCATACTTATTTTATTGACACATAGGAAGTGAACTAGCCATTGTTTTATTCATTCCTAACATAAAACGTTTTGGAAACAGCTAAGAAATAATTAAATATTAAAGAGGTAAGTAGAATGTTATGTGCCTGCCGGGTGCTTGTTTTCTTCTGAGCGTACTCCCTTATATTATATTGAATTCTAGTGAAATACTGTAAATGCTCGCTGTCGAACCCTCATAGCTTCAGTCTGGATAATACTAGAGCCCAAATTCTCAAGATAAGATGTAGTTAGCAGACTAAGGAAACACACTAGGTTTCATTTGTCTAACTTTTATTCTTTTGATTTTATTCATACCTAAAGTATGTCGATTTCTTCACTGACTGACTGTCTCAAACATGATCATCAAAACCTCCAGGGTACTTCCTAGAGACAATTAATAAATCTGTAACTTTCACCCTCAAGCCCCTCAGAAACCGGGCCCGGTTTCATATATTACATCAATTTTTCATAGGTAATTCCAGAAGTTCTAGAAAGCTGAAATTTTTCATGAAAGCTAGATTAGTACATAAACAACGAAAAAGGGAGTGGGGTATGAAGACAGGAATATCTGACGCGCAAGAAATTCAGCCCGAAAAAATAAAAGAACAACTTAGGCCATCTTACAATAAATTTGTAAAGTTAGGCCTTTAGAGTTAAGGGTTTGGCTCTACATGATATCTGATTACTTTTTAACAGTGAAAGCATTATGAGCTTGTGAGTCTTGGCAACCTAAGTACATGAAATATTTTTGGTGGGAGTATATATTTCTGCGTAGGTTTATGGTCCCAAACAAAGCCATGAAAACTTAAAACGCTATTTCAAGAGAAACAACTGAAATTGCCAAACTAATAGAATTTTGAAAACTCAGGTCTAAAAAGATTCGGGTTACTTTGTTGACCGAGCACTCATTTACTTGTCCAATATCGATTTACGACGAGGCGAAAGCCATTTGAGAAGGCAATTACGTAAACTGGTGGTATAGGTAGGCTGAAATATTGCTTCAATACAATATACGTCTTGATTAATACAACGGATCAACGCCTTCGCAATATTACAGGCGTTTTTATAGCTCCGAGCGTTCATTTATACCTAGGTACGAACTATGGTATTAGGGGTTAAAGTATGAAATTGCCGATTTGTACTGAAAAATTGAAATTCGTATTATTTTAATTTAACTTATTTATTTAATCAAAATAATTACCATTATTATCTATACATTGCTGCCATCTAATAGGAACGTCATTTATGCCTTTGCGATAGAACTCTGGTGATCTAGATTCGACAAACTGTGTGAAAGCATTTTGTACTGCGTCCTGAGAATAAAACTTTTTATCACGTAGAAAATTGGTAGTCCGTTAGAGCAAGGTCTGGTGAATACGGAGGGTGACGAATGGTTTCTAATTGCAATTCCTGTAGAGTTAATACGGTTTCTCGTGAGGTTATCATGGAGCAATAATGGTGAAGATCGATTCATGAGTCGGGGCTGTTTCACTGCTAGTTTTGCTATCATTGTTCGGAGTTCGGCACAGTAGACATCTGCCGTTATTGCTTGACCAGATCGGAGAAAGCTGTAGTGAATAACACCATGCTGAGACCACCAAACAGTTACCATTAGGTACCTTTTTATTGGTAAGCTTTGCTTTAGGACACTGTTGCGGCGTTTGACCTGGGGTCAGCCATTGCATTTTTCGCATACGTTTATCGTAAAGAATCCACTTTTCATCACATGTCACAATTCGATCCAATATTCCTTCATTTCTGTATCGATTCAACAAGGCAACGCAAGTTTCAACACGCGTTTCTTTCTGCAAATCAGCCAAATCATGAGGCACCCATTTTTCATATTTTTTATTTTATTGATTTGTCGCAAATGAGTCAATATTGTTAGTAAGGTAACGTTAAACTATGCTGCTAATTCCTGGGTAGTTTGGCTCGGATCGTGAAGGTTCTATGTCAATTCGAAGTACCTATTACTATAAAACGGCAATTTCATACTTTAACCCCTATTATTATTTTTAGATAAAACAGGTAATTTCATGTTTTACTTCAACGAATTGAAAATATACATGTACATAAGAGTTATCTAAGTACAAACAAGGCACACCAATGTTGTTAAAAAATCTTTAAGTTGTAAAATCATATTTTAATATAGTATAGCATTTGCCCGCAACTCCGCCCGAGTGGAAGACCTTCTTATAACCTTTATATTTTATGATAATAATTAAATAGGTACGTATACTGAAGATGTGGAACGTGACAACACTTAGTCATTATATTATAATATTACAAACAATTTATCTACCTACCTAATATGTAAGCACGACAAGAGTGTGTCGTGTGACCCACCCTAGCAGGGCCACCACTGTGGATTTGAATGATGCGTGGACATAACAAATGTCGTTAATTTGTCGATTGTTGTAAATATCAGAATAATTATCGGTCCCTAGATCAAAATTTATAAGGGGTTTTTGGTAGCCCTACCAGAACAGACGCGCCCTTTCGCAGAGCCTGTATCTCAAGAACTAGAGAACTGTTTGCTCCCATAATTTTTCATTAATAATTAAGCTTGATAAAAATTAAAATAATGGAAAACCAACATTGTCCACTCAGAATTTCTATATTTATAACCTAAGTTACATTTTAAAATAGTATTCTGTACTTTTCACATATATGTGAAATGTAATTTTTTATGAGAATTTCTTTAAACCTAAAACCGTGAGGGTTACCACCTGCCAAGAAAGGTCACACAAGCGCACCATTTTATTGATCTATGGGTCCAGACTTCAGATCATAAAGGTAGCCTTGTCCGACCGTACGATCGATGTACATTATATATTGAAATCTATTTATTTAGTTCCTAATATTACCTACTAAATAACCTTTTCGCTTAAAGTTCTAATTTTGAAAATAATTCGGTACCTACGTTTCCATGTTTACCCTTTAGTCAAACATAATTATCACTGAATTTATCGTAACTAATGTACAATTTAAAATGCTTTTATTTCATGATTGCCACCACGGAATAGGTAAATAAGGATGGAAAGGTAATGTGGGCGTGGCAAGCGCGCCACAATTCGATGAAGTTATGATTCGAAAATCATAACTTGACTGACCGATTCATTCATTCACCGCGTTTAGTGCGCTTCGTACTACTTCGGAGAACAGAGCTCTGCTTTATAATGCCGTGTTGTGCAATCATAAACATGACCAATGACTGTTAAGTTATGTATGTATTGCAAATATGACATGTCGTGTAAGTGTGTGCAACCGGCGATAGCGGTTCTAGTACAAAAGTTCCTCAAAGGCCTTTCCAACCTTATTTACCTATTCCGTGATTGCCACCCACGTTTATGGCGTCATATGATAGCGTAGAGTCCGCGCCACCACTGAAGTCCGATAGGTCCACCTCTATTGTAGAAGAAATAAGATCCATTTTCATTAATTCCATCGGACTTCAGTGGTGGCACAGAGGAAGTAAGGACAGAGACAAAGCTTCATACAACCGCGCGAATCGGTTGCACTACTACAAGCACGCGGGGCATGTGTGCGTGACCACTGGCCGCTTGTCGCGTACGCGGCGAGACTGGAAAATACCGGTTTACGCTGGCACAGCCAGTTGCCAATCAGGGTCAGTGCGACACACGTTGCTTGTTTTGTTAGTTACAAGTTTGAATATTTGTGTACTTAATGTAAAAACGTGGTATTTTATTATTAATAATGGTTGTTTATTGTACTGTTTTTTTTTTACTGGAACAGAAAGGTGGTGGGTCCAGGGGACCTTCTTCCACCGTTACGCGGACTTTTGCGGTGAGCGCTGAGGGCTCTCAACCGCTACTTAAAACTACTATAAATTTAGGGCAACGGTAGCCTGAGGGTGCCCCCTGTGGGGCTCGACCACGGCTCAGGACGTTGCCTGGGGTATATGGGAGGGCTTTAGCATGCAAATATTTATTATTTGGGGATCGGTCGGATTGCTAATATGCAGCTCGGGCCACTTAAATGGGACGAGACTGGGAAGGACGACGCGACGGTCCTCGCCGGCGAGGACGAAATCTGGGTTGACGATTGCGCATCTGTATTTGTTTCCGGGCTTCTTCAGCCTCGATCTGAGCTAGTATTGTACTGTGTGTTTGAATAATACTAGAAAAAATAAAAATATATCATACTATAACTATCCCAAGGAGTACAATAGATAAGTTAATATTTGATTATTACAACAATTTCGTAATGGAGATTAAAAAAAATGCTTTTGTTGAACTTCGTTCCCGCCGGGGTAACCAGTGTCTGATGCTAGAGCTGGAAGGTGGCCATAGGAACTCCGCAATAAAACAATACAACGCCGTCAAGTTTGGGCTCGTTTGATTCGTAATGACGAGTACTTTGATCCTATATGGTAACCAGGGTCTGATGCTGGAGCTGGAAGGTGGCCACAGGTTTTTTAATTATACCTCCTGATAATTTTATCGCATTTGTTGAATTGCTCGAGCAAAAGTTCCGCGAATATTTCGATCTTGAAATAAATATTGTCAATGTTGGCAACGAAATACTTAAAACGTATTAAAGATTGTAAATTTGATACGCCATGTGAGTGTTTCCCGTTAGATTACTTGAAAAAACTATATGTTAGATTCAGAATTTACCACACTAAAAAAAACAATAAATTATTAAAAACCGGCCAAGTGCGAGTTGGACTCGCGCACCGAGGGTTCCGTACAAACTTCGTCCATCGTTCATCCATCACGGGAAATGCACAATTTTATTTATTTACCTTATTTGAGGTTAATGCCAATTAAACTAGACCTCTAAATTGTATGAGCGCCCATACAACTCAGAGGTCTTTATTAATTGGCGTAACTATGTATGTATGGGGACACCCTTTAATTTTCAACTTTTTTATTTTTTTGAATTTTTCCTTTATTTGTGCTATAAGACCTTGCTTCTTGCCATTTTTTTTATATATTTGAGTTGTTTGAATGAAAGGTAAATTGCGGTGTACGATTTATGACGTATTAAAGAAAAACTACTTACTAGATCTCGTTCAAACCAACGTGTTCTGGGGACACATTTTACCACTTTGGAAGTGTCTCTCGCGCAAACTATTCATTTTAGAAAAAAAAATGCTAGAAACCTCAATATCATTTTTGAAGACTTATCCATAGATACCCCACACGTATGGGTTTGATGAAAACATTTTTTTGAGTTTCAGTTCTAAGTATGGGAACCCCCAAAATTTATTGTTTTTTTTTTTCTATTTTTGTGTGAAAATCTTGATGCGGTTCACAAAATATATCTACTTACCAAGTTTCAACAGTAGGAGATCTTATAGTTTCGGAAAAAAGTGGCTGTGACATACGGACGGACAGACAGACAGACATGACGAATCTATAAGGGTTCCGTTTATTGCCATTTGGCTACGGAACCCTAAAAACATTTTTTTTAAAAAGATAATTATTAGAGTAAGTAATTTGTAAAGTATTATACCTGCTATCATACTGAATAATAAAACTATTTAACAAATGTTTTGTTTAATTTGTCTTAACCTATTGTGACAACCCTACCAAAATAGGTAACAATTTTGCACGTTCTTAAGAAGCTTTGTCTCTGGTCCTTATTTCCACCACCACAGGGTGGCGCGGACACACATTTCGCAAGCGGTTAAACCATAGCCGTTAATTCCATATCTACCTAAACATACATTTTGTATAAGGTATACTGTTCAAAGGATATGTGTAGGTAGTTCATAAATGGTACGTAGAGATAAACGATTATGATTGAGAAAATAGCAATTTACGTAGGTACCTACTCTTTAGAATCCTATAAGTACGTCGTCGCATGTTCCATAAAATGTAGGAAGAATTTAATTAATTTTCAAAAGCTTTCATCTTCAGTAAGGTCCTAAATTTCATTGCTGTTCTGGATAATTTATAGAGTGAAGTACGTAATTTTGGTAATAAATATTTGGCTAAGCGCGTTTAGGGTCATTGATGACCTTAGTAGTGATTTAGTCAATATATTTATATCTACTCAGCAACTTCATTTTTACTCTAGTTCTATAGAGTCGATTATCGCATTCTAGCTAGCACGACGACACGTATGATATTTTCTGAAGCGCTTTATTGGTCCATAAACGTTTATTTCTTAAAACGAGGCTCCAGTAGGTCCAGAGTGGTTGTGAGTCGTCCCCGGGGAAATAATGTCATATCAATAAATGGGTCAAGGGACCTGTGCGCTGTGTGTTATAAATCGCACGTTTGTCAACGTAACCGTAAATCAATAAATTTCTCGCGCCTGGAGTAACGGATACCTAAGTAATTTATTTTTTTACAATACTCATGTCTCAGGGAATAAAGTCATCACTAAATAAAAGACAAGTAAATGAAATTACAACCAAAGATAGGTGGTATACTTATTGATAGCATGAATTAATTAAATGTTTATTTTAGTTACTTTCATATTTTTCTCTTTCAGGAATATAGGTAAAAAGTGATAATTATGACAAGCAATATTTTAATACATTATAATGGCGACCACCGAAACGTTCTCGTATAGAGACTTGATAAATTACAAATATGGACATTCAGAAACAGCACTTATGTCCGCGGTTGGTGGATTACTTAACTATTGTCGGAGCGCGACCTTATACTTCGGGCAAAGGACTTGCTCCTGTTCAGGTGAGGATATCATTATTTTCTGTTCGATATCGGTTTACTACTAAACTGTAAACATCCACATAATTTAAGGCCTGACCTGTGCCGGGTATGCAGTTAAATATGTAGGATATATGACGATTCAATCATTCATCCAGCTTTTAACTGATTATGTAATTCATAATAAATCACGATCCCTATTGCGGAAGATATCCATGAGCTAAGTACTAATTATACAAGAACACCTATTTGATTAATTTATAAAGCTTACAATCATATTAATTTAATGAAATAAAATTCAACTATAATCTGGTCGTTTATAAAGATAGTTTTAAAGGTTAAGTTATGTCAGGCACCGGAGCTCCTCCGTCGGTACCCGCTGACCAACCACGATGACTTCCCCTTACCGCTGGACATGGTGTACTTCTGCCAGCCCGAGGGATGTGTGTCCGTGGGCCCGCGGAGAGCGCCCGGACATCTTGCCTCGAGGGACACCACCTCTTTCGTTTTTACCCTCACTGACAAGGATTCTGGTGCGTAAAATGAATATTTTTTGCTCTCTTACTTTTAGTTGAAAAAGACGCGCTGATGATAGTATCATTATATTAATTTAAAGAATAATAAAAAGTAAATAGTAAATAATACAGCTCACCAACAGCGAATTTGGATAATTATTTAATTAATCAATCAATAGTATAATAAGCCTTTTCAATGAAAAATATAATGGATTTGAGTTGATAAATTGCCATTAATTAAATTAAATTGAGACCGTAACATGCAAGCAGTAGAAATTAAAAATGGGACCGTTGTTATCAGTTACCGAATTTTTTACCGACCTATTGAATTAACTGTTTTGATTCTACAAAGGGGTCGATGTCTGAATTAAAAAGTTCATTGTAAATACGGGATATGCGAGTAAGAACTGAATTACATCCGTCAATTGACCGGCCGTAGTAAATAGCCTGGATCTAACATACGGTTTGGAAAGTTGAATTTGCTGAGAAATTCCGGAAATAATTCCTTTTTTCGAAAAACGCAGGCAAGACTCGTTACGGCATCTGCGTCAACTTCTACCGCGCGGTGGAGCGCGCGCCGGCGGCGGGCCCGCGCGACCGCAGCACGCTGCGCCGCGAGTCCTGGCGCAAGTCCATGGAGAAGAGCTCCGACTCCGCCTTCTCTAGGTGAACAGTTTACACATACTTCCGCACTATATGCTTCTCTAACAGTGCATTCGGGTCAGGTTCCGCCTGAAAAGATACGTATGGGTGACCTATCACTGTTTATTTCCACCGTTAATGTAATTTTTCGTGGCAAACTATACTAAGTAAACATACCTAATTTTACTTGAGATGGATTAAATCAAATTTCGTAAAACATAGATTTTAAATATGCCCGTGATTTCGTAACGTCATATAACAAAAAAGTCGGGGCCACTTTATAATCCTGGGTTTTACAAGACGTCTTGGAGAAGTACATTATACTTTAATATTGCTTATTCTTTTGTATTCTTAATTATACTTAATTTATTTAGCAGTTAATTTTAATCGGCAAATCTGATTTTTCACGGGAATAACTAAAAAATAAATACATGTAGCCTGTAAAAAACCCATCCTTTTAGCTGAGAGCTATCCGACTGGTACACAGGCAGACTGGTTGTTGACTGCTGCTGATCCTATTAATAACTGAAACCTACTCTGCGACCATTCTAAATGCGCAAACGCCCTATTTTGAGCGGCAGGTAGCTCTGACTAATCAAGTGATTTGAAGCACTACCATAGTGCGCGATGGCAACAGGTGTGTGTAGAGTAAGACGTAGCAATGGTTCCAGTGACTATAGGAGCAGCAACGTGGCGCCGAGCGACTCGGAGCGTGACTGCAGCGCCGCCCAGGGCCCGCGGCTGGGCGCGCACCCGACGCACGCACACGCGCCCGCACACGCACACACACACGCACACGCACATGCGCACGCGCCAGCGCCAGCGCCCGACTCCGAGAGCGGTGGCTCGCACTCCCCTAGTCCAAGAGCTACCAGGAAGCGACAGGTAACATACTTTACTACACTTATTTGATATTCGTGTGTCCCATATAGCCCCTGATTGACTACCAATGACAAATTGAAAATCTATCGACTAACACTTTCTTTGCAAACCAATCTTTAAATTCATGTAACATATATTCATAACAAAATACTTTTTTGATGGTATACGAGGGATAGTCAATGTCAAATTCAAAGCCATTTATTCAGTTTAGGCCCTAGGAGGGCACTCATGAACGTCGAAACTACTGAAGTTACCACCGATTCGGAAGTCGCCTTCAACTGAGAAGAATTGGCAAGAAACTCTGCAAGGTTACATTTTTTATATAAGTATTTTGATTTTTTTTTAACAATATGACAATGTTGGCTTTTTTCCATTAAATGTTTAACAATTTTTAAAGAAATATAATACACATAAACACATTTTTTTTTTTAAATAACAAGAAAAATAAATAAAAAATAAGCTGAACAAGTTCAAATTTTAACAAAAAATTAGTATCTTTAATACTAAGTACTGGCTTTTGTATAAGTATAAACAAGGTGCACTTGTGCAGAGTGCAGCTATTTCCAGACATCTTTATCTTCAATGTAATGAGCTACCTTGTAATAGGATTTTTCTTTCAAAACTTTCTTTATGTGAGATTTGAATTTGAAATCAGTCAACTTGGTAACTAAGAGAGGTAATTTATTATAAAAGCGTATACTACTTCCAAAAAATGACTTTAATTTTGGCTAATTTAAAATACGGAACAACAAATTTATCTTTTTGTCTTGTATTGATATTATGTACCTCCATTTTTGATTTAAACAATTGTATATTTTTACGCATGAACATTATATTTTCATATGTAGAGTGAAGGTAAAGTCGTAACGTTTATCATCATCATCATCATCATCTCAGCCGCAAGACGTCCACTGCTGGACATAGGCCTCCCCTAATGATCTCCAATAATGACGTTTATTAAATATCTTTAAATAATTCCTTTAATGATTCACGAGGACCCATATAATAAATGGTACGAATTGCTCTTTTTTGTAAAATAAATATAGTTTCTATATCTGCTGCAGCTACCCAAAGTAAAACGCCATAAGATAAAAGACTATGAAAATATGAAAAGTGAACTAATTTTGCCGTCTCGACATTCGTCAACTGTCTGATTTTTCTAACAGCAAATGCAGCAGAACTTAATTTAACAGTCAAAGATTCTACATGAGGACCCCATTGTAATTTATTATCTAAAGTGATGCCCAAAAATACAGTTTTATCGACTAATTCCAAACTGCTGCCATCTATTAATATCTGTCTGTCTACTTGCGCTACATTTGGAAGAGAGAATCTTAAACATTTAGTTTTCTTAGAATTTAGTAACAGATTGTTTACAGCAAACCATTTGGAGACTAGTGACAAAGTATCATTTACTTTAATAAGTTCTTTGTCTTTTCCATCTACTTTGAAAATTAATAAAGTATCGTCAGCAAACAGGACGATATTTGAGAGACTAATTACAACAGAGGGTAAATCATAGAAACAGATATGGCCCTAGTATCGAACCCTGGGGTACCCCCATTTTGACTAGGGAGCCCTTGGACGTTGTACCACTAATTCCTACTTTTTGTTTGCGATTTCTTAAATAAGATAAAACAAGATAATTAACAGTTCCACGAAAACCATAAAAGTTAAGCTTAAGGAGCAGAGTACTGTGGTCAACGCAGTCAAAGGCCTTGGATAGATCACGAAAAATGCCAATGGCATCCTGCGAATTCTCCCAGGCTTCATAGATTTGCTTTAATAATTTAGTTGCCGTATCTGATGTGGATCTCCCTTTCGTGAAACCAAACTGATGACTGTGTAATATCTCATGTTTATTAAAATTAACTAACATTTGATTAAGCAACAGTTTTTCAAAGATTTTACTAAGTGCTGGTAGTACGGACACTGGTCTATAATTAGAAGTATTATCTTTTCAGCTAGATTTAAAAATTGGGACTATTTTACCATTAGATCAGGAATATAATATGTATAATATGTACATATGTGTTTGTTACAGCGTGTGCGGAATCATTCCTTGACCTCCTTATGCCTTCTATCACATCATCCCTTCTTCTCCACATTCCGAGAGTGCCTATTTATCCTTAAAAAACTAATAGATGCTTGTAACGAGTCTTCCAGTCCACGACGTGTCGGTGCATCCAGACAAATATTTAGGTAAGTTTTAAAATTTCGGCACATAATTATAATATATTAATTCAGTTTGCCTTAAGCGGAACATTGGGATACGTTTTTGATGTACGTACATACTACAATTACCTACGAATTTAGCAAGTTATTTTTTATCAGGGATACAGTATGGTCCGTCTTGACGGGTCAAGCATACGACAACACCCCGACCATAGTCCTACACGATGTGAAAGAAATAGAGACATGGATTCTCCGTCTCCTTTCCGCGCCAGTGCCAGTCCCGGGCAAAACACGGCTCGAGCTTGAAGTGTTGTCACCGACTGCACACTCGCCGTTGTTGTTCGCATTACCCGACCACACGCGATTTGCGCTTGTCGACTTTCCACTACATTTGCCTTTGGAGTTACTAGGTAATATAATGTCTTACTTAGTAATTATTATAAGAACCGGCCACGTGCGTGTTGGAACACGCGCAATATAGGGCGGAACCCCGGAAGTCAGTATAATGTGGTAATGTGGTACAGTAAAAACCTAAGACTGAACATAAAGGAAAGGTTTAAGCGCAACATCTCTGTTACTTATACTGCAATTGTATATTTTACTGAAGTCTTCTATCGACAATAGGCGATAGGACTGGGTTAAAAAAAAGTAATTCTAATTAATCCGTCAGTTAGATTATCAAAAAATATTAGACACGTATTTGTTCGTTTATCAAATCAATAAAAAAATACAAATTTATGTTGCACCAAAGTTCAGGAGTGGGGGCTTGTGACTTGTATGTAAAAATTGTACATACAAGTGACGTCACGCGAATTTCAACGCACTGTATTGTCGTCATTTTTTGTATTCGGAACTAAAGAAAAAATACGTGTCCAATATTTTTTGGTAATCTAACTGACGGACTAAATATATTGTTTTAGTCTCATCCCCTATTGCTCCTAAACTAATGAAGTCTACATACCGGTGATACTTTCCTTTTAAATTCATTACATATGCTACTTACTACCGTGAATATTTTTAAATTTCTACATGTAGCAGATTAGTACGATAGGGGGGGGGGGGGGGGGACATGCAACTCTAAACTAAAAAATTCAGTTACTAGATTCTACCTACATATTTATTACAGAATCACTCTTCTTATATATCTCGGATAGTCAACAAACCTTAAAAAAGAGAAAATTATATCTCCTTGCTTTAACTAATTGGTGTTATCCCTCTTAATTCAGACTGAGTCTTCAAGCTACATTTTAAGTTCATGTTCACATCCGCTGCTGGTCTCACTCCTTATGCTCACTCTATCTATGAGGTTGCAACGATTTCCTATATCAATTATGGGTATGTATATGCAATGGATTGTCATTTACAGGTGTCGACACATGCCTAAAGGTGTTAACATTAATAATCCTCGAGAACAAAGTAGTGGTTCAGTCACGGGACTACAACGCTCTCTCCATGTCAGTGATGGCGCTTGTAGCGATGTTGTATCCACTTGAGTACATGTTCCCGGCTATACCTCTACTGCCCAGTTGTATGAATTGCGCCGAACAACTGCTGCTCGCGCCAACGCCTTTCCTTATTGGAATACCCGCAACCTTTTTCACTTACAAGAAGAGTTTCAGGTGCGTATTTGTAAATCAGTGGAAAGACGTGATCTAATGCTTCTTAAAATCCATATCCCAAATTTTAAGGTTAAAGTATTTGGGCAATATTGTTACATTTGTTAGAAATACGAATTTAAAATAGATTAATGTTACTGTAGATAAGTTTGTGTTTAAACACATCCTCACCGTGATCAGTGATAATATGGCCGAAGATGTTAAAAACACACATAGCCGAGAAGGGAACTCACAAGTGCAGCAGCTGGAACACCGATTAGTGCTCGAGGGCAGATTTTCAACTTGAGGGTGGTAGCCAGCCAGGCGGGTACTACAAAGTAATCTTATTGTCAGATTCCTCTCAGTTTATGTGTATTTCGAACTGGTGGTAGTGTCAATTATAGCGTCCATATGTGTCGAAAGCTCGAATCTCGCTGTAAGATTCCACGACCTTCGCCACTATACTTGACGTCACTAACAAGTTATATTCACATCAAAGAGATATAATATCGCATAATAATTTCTGATTCCTTGTGTTATAGATTGCCAGATGATATATGGTTGGTGGACTTAGATTCTACAAAACTAATTTGCCCTACCGGCAATGACACAGATCTGCCGGTTCTACCAGAACCAGAGGGCTCAGTCTTAAAAAATCATTTGAAACAGGTATGTTGTCTTGTCTATGTTCATCTTACTTTTTTCGAATGTCTACGTTTCTATTTTGTATCAAAATTACATTTTATCTGAACATTCACAATATTTCTATACACATGCACTTGTGAGCGCATTTTGATTGATGTCGCTAAGCTACTGTACTTGGTGTGTAGGTACTTTCTTACTTCTTTCACTGATTAATAATATCTTAGGGAAAGTACACTAAACACAATTCTGGAGGACTATTCATATAAACACAAGATGAATAGTTATTTATTGGATTTTCTTGGAATTTCTCTTTCGTCTCTCGTTTTTTAGAGCATGTTTTCAGTCCCCAAACTTTATATATTTTGTTGAACATGACGATCTATTTTAGGGGCGCTCTAATTCATATATTGTAATTTTAATTAATTTTATTTTAAAAAAATAGCTCGTCACCCAAACAAAACATTTCGTCAAACCAAAAACACTAAACTATTTTATTAAAAATAGTTCTCATATTATAACGAAACACAATACACATTACTCTATGGAAGCTTTTTTTTTTAACTACTTAGGTGGCAAACAAGCTTACGGCCCACCTGATGGTAAGCGGTTACCGTAGCCTATAGACGCTCATAACACCACGGGCAATGAAAATACAATATACTATTTACCCTGCCAGGGGTATCACTCACGCGTTGCCAACCTTGAGACATGAAGTTGTTAAGTCTCCTGTGCCTGTAATTTCACCGGCTCCCATACCCTCCTAACCGAAACACAGTAATACAAGTGAATTACTATTTCTCGGCGGAATCATATTTTAAGCTAATTATATTATTAGAATATCACTTACAATAATTATTATATTCTCACTAATCTACACTGTCACTTTTCTTCCGTCCTCGCTAGGCCGTACATCTCATGAGCGGTGCCGGAACTGGTGTAAATATCTATATACTTACTCTATTTACATTGCACACTTTGACTTTTTTCACGAGAAATAATGAACAAATAAATATTGTATGTATGTGCCTTCCAATTTGACAGTACACGTACCATTAATCATTTCCACAAAACTATTATCATTAAATATTAAGTACCTACGAGCTAATAATTATGTCGTACTGTTCTATAGGAAGGTGCATATTATTACCTGACTGAAATTAGTGTTACTTGATAATATTTACCTGTACTCTTGCCAATATCATATTTTGATAAAACAACTTTTTAAAATAATAAATTAACACAATTTCAGTCATTGTTTTGGGTTTGTTGTGTGCGGCATGTCTTTTGATTGTTGTAATTGTGCTACAACTATTTAAATACCTACTCGCTAATCAATAATGCAGATTATGTGCTTGCATTTTAATTAAAGACGAATAACTTTGTATTGTAAAAAATAATAGTAGTGCATTGGGCTGTAATAATTATTAAATCGAAAGATAACTCATTACTTAATATACTTGAATTTTTGTAGTTAAAGTACATGTGATTGAAGTAGTACTTATGTTTGTATTATTTATATGCTGTGATAAAACCATGCGAATAAATCGTTTTTCAAGCTTAAAACGATTGAGCACTTTTCTGCTTCATGAATAATTACAATTCTAACTTTAATAACTAAAATGTCACAATTTACATGAATTATTTATATTTGAACTTATTTCGATTATTTTGTTATGCAATCGCCAGGCTCTAAACAGCTTAACCAACAGTTCAGCAGAACAAGCAAATGCGCTGCTAATGCCCTCCAGAAGAGACAGCGTCGGTGGCGCAACTCTCAAGTAAGTATATGACTGACGTACAGAGAGCAATTTATTGTAACTGTAAATTATTGTTATAGGCTTTTGACTACAGGACTGGGCGGATATCAATTATTCAAATCACTTATTGATTTAATTCCTAAACTGGGACTTGTATTAGTACATCATCTTTATTTATCGATTTGTAAGTATTTTACCGAATCATACACGTAATTGTTATCTATCTATATATATAAAAACAAGCGACACGCCCCGGCTTCGCACGGGTAGCAGAGCATATTACGCCATTTTTTTTTAATAAGCATAAATAAATTATATAACTATTGCTTCCGCCCCGTGGTTTCACCCGCGTTCCCCAGGGATCTTATGTTTTCCCGGGATAAAACGTAGCCTATGTTCTTCTCCATACCATAGGCTATATATAGCGCCATCTATTGAATACTTACTCAATCCCGTCAACAGCTATCGCCATCTGTTAGAATCGTTAGGAGCTAACAGATAATTGTGACTGTCAAATAATAGACAAATACCTAATTTGCAATAAAATAATATTGCGACTATAAATTGAGATGTAAGCTATCCTATCTTTCAATTTAGATCAAATTGCACACGGTGTGCAAATCAAATTTAAAATCGGTTCAGTAGTTTAAGAGTCCATCGCGGACAAACAACGTTACACGTAATTTTTATATATAAAGATGAATCTCTAATTCCCCTGGTCACGCCATAACTTGAAAACGACTTTACCAATTTCATTCATCTTTTTGTTTTAAGTTTTCTAATACTTTATAGAAGGTTCTTACGGAAAGAAAAAAATAAAAATTAACATCGCGCGTTTGATGAATGTGAATTTAGCAGACAGCTGTTTTTTTTTTTTTGGGTAAATATAAATTTGAGTTCGGATAAAAGAAAAACTGCTCATATATATGTTTTTTTATATAAATGCGAAAGTAACTCTGTCTGTTACGTTTTCACGCTTAAACTGCTGCTGAAATTATCGCTATGAAATTTGGTATGCATATAGACTACTATGGTATGGAGAGATAGGCTACTTTTTTCTCGGGAACGCGGGTAAACCGCGAGGAATAGCTAGTTTACTATAAAATATACCTGTCAAGAGATGCACAGAACGTCAACAGATATTTTTTTAGCAAAGCGTGTGTTTTTTTCAGAATCTTTTTTTTCTTTTTGTATCTTGCGAGTTTAATTTATTTTTGTTGAGATTTTTGACACATCGTTTTAGTGAAAATCTATTTGGAGTGTCTAGTCTTTGGTACGAGAACAAATACGGTTGTTGTCGTAGGGTGCAACAACCGTCGTACCGGGCGGGCGAGGCCCACTCGGGGCCGCACAGCACGCCCGAGAGCCGGCGCGTGTCGCTCGCGGGCTCGAGCGTCTCGCCCGTCGCCGCCCCCGCCGCCCCCGCCGCCCCCGCCGCCCCCGCCGCCCCCGCCGCCGTCAGCGCGGGCCACACGCCGCAGCGGCACTCGCTGGCTTCGCCGCACCATTCGCATTCTCAACCGCAGCCGTTTAATCCATTGATTTATGGAAATGATGTCGATTCTGTCGATATTGCCACCAGGGTTGCTATGGTAAGCTACCCAATAATTTGGCGATTTGAACTTTATTTTCCTGAAGTTTAGAATTTAATCGACAGCCCAATCGAGATAAAAAAAACAGAGTAGCACGAAATAAAATTATAAATAAGGTCCATAAATAAAAATAAATTGTTAAAATAAAAATAAAATGTTACAAAATGGGGAAACAGTAAGAATAATATTAAAACATTTTTCACGCCATCGACGTAAGGCGTGCTGCCTAAAAGATGGATGGATGGCCGTGTGTGGGGAATGTCCTAGGATAAAAAGAAAATAAAACGGTACCAGCGCACCATGTGCTGCTGATATCAACAGTGCTGATTTTAGCTGGCACCTCTAGTGGTCTATAGAAGTGCATATTGTGAAACATAAATAGGTACCATAACAAGGTATACATATCTTATCGATTTAAATATAAATAATTAAAATTAGAGGGTATACTCCGAAAAATGATACACACATAGTCCGATCATTCAAATATTAAATTTTAGAATTGCACGAAATGCAAATCTCGTCAGTTTTTCTGTAACTCTGGTTAATATTATGACATTAAAGAAAATGCTCATCGATAGTCACGTGTTTACAAACGCTATCTAAATATGATTCTATGCATTTTGTAATACGATTGAATTGACTAATTAATTAATGTTCACTTATTAATTTGCGTACTTTTTAAGATTTTTTGTTTTTATTTTACATTTCTGTTCACAATTCATAATTAAGTAAATAAAATACATACTATTATTATATCATCGAATGAATAAAATTATTCATATTCAATAACATTTTACATTCAGGTCCGCTTCTTCAATTCGCAAAACATTTTGGCTAACTTCATGGAACACACACGCACCCTGCGCCTGTACCCGCGGCCAGTCGTCGCCTTCCAAATCAATAGTTTCCTGCGATCTCGCCCCAGAACAACGTCGTTCTTGAATAAGTTTGCCAGAACTCAGGTTTGTTAAACATACTCATTTTTCTATAGTAAAATAAATACCATCGTAAAAAATCTCTTGTAGAAAAAAATATGGCTACATGAATAGCGGTAATCTATCCCTTTCTCTATCTAAATCTCCATATAAATATATAACTACAATGCCGTATTTAATTTATATATTTGCTTCAAGCTGTAGGTACACAACTTAGTACTGCAGGTGTTACCCAATTTTTCAAGGTCCATGGGTGTATGAGCCTTGCAAGGGCACAGCATACTATGTATAGTATCTAAGATTATAGTAGGCAGCGTGTATTATTACCAAAGTATTTATCATATTTTGGGAGGTTCATTGAAAATCAATCGAAAAAAGCTTTTTTAATAGAAAGATTTTTAATATGGATATAAACAACCTATATCTCTTTAACACTGTACACTTATCTATTTCGCTTACTAAACCTAAACATCCCTAAACATTTTAATATGAGATTTGATGTGGTAAAGCTAATCTATTTTTACGTAGGTTTAATGAGCGAGTGTAGTAATTTTTCGTTTGTGAGAAAAGTTTTATAATCTTTTCGGCAAATTTACATATGGCAGTCAGTGTTCATTAGTTTCATAATGTATTCCCCACAGGCAGTGGAGTTCTTAGCGGAGTGGTCACTAACACCGTGCAATGTGGCATTCCTCCGCGTCCAAACAGGCGTGTTCGACCCACGACAGATCGGTGACAAACCGAAGTGGTTCGCTGATAATTTACAACCAATCCGATTTGCTGTGTGGGACGACGGCAGCTCGCTCAATGGTGCACTACGGCAGTTACAACGACAAGAAAACCAGCCTACCGGTATGAATTCAAACCTTGTTTCCATAAGTAATGTAAATGTAGCACCCTTCTTAACGCAAAAAAATATCAAATAAAATTTAATTCGACCTTTCCACAGATGAAAGCGGTTCAGATTCAGAAGCAGCCGAAAGTACAAGTTCATCTTATTCGTCTCTAAGTGACTTTGTGTCAGAAATGGCGTCTTCGGACTTATCGCCGGGTGAGATGCATAATTAATAAAATATTTAATGTTTCTTGTTGAAGTAAAAATGTTAAATTTGTTATCCGTTTTGAAAGGTGGTAATCCTCACCAGCAGCATGTGATCGGAGAAACATACAGTGCTGTAGTTCAAGTGCCAATGACGCTTTCATCATCTTTGGATCCTAAAACGGTTCGTAGATAATCTCTTCTTTATAATGGTATATACTGGGCGACTTTTTAGTCACTGGTAATACTTGCACTTGAGTACCCCACTCATCAAAATGAACAACTTTTATTATAGGACTAACTGTGAAATCATGAAAAAATTATCAGCTGTTCCATACAAAATTTCAATACCTACCCGACCAAAATGTATGAAGCAACCATTTTATTTTACGCGATATCAGAGTTAGCTCCATAATAAAAGTTGTTCACATTGATGACTACTTCCACCCCTGCAAGCATTGTCAGTGATAAAAAAAATCTGCCTGTATAAAAAAAAACCCTGGAATAATTAAGGCCGAGGGTTATTTCAGATCATTCATTCAGGTATGTAAATATATATGTTACCGGAAAATAACAAGAACCGCAAATTTATAAATTTTCTAGGAAATTTATAAACCTTCGTAGGATTGTAAACGAGAGATAAATTGTATTATTTTACGCCCACATTTTCGCAAATTGATAAACTTACCGAACTCACGCGCAAAATAAGAAGTAAGCAATAACCAAACGCCATGTGCGCCCTGATTGGTTGAATAAGTCACGTGTTCCTCCGCGAGTTTATGAATTTTCTAGGAAATTTGTAAACATACCTAACCTTTATCCGTTAGTTTATAAATTTACCACGACACGTCGCAAATTGATAAATTTGCGAAAATGTGTGCGTAAAATAATACAATTAATGTCTCGTTTACAATCCTATGAAGGTTTATAAATTTCCTAGAAAATTTATAAATTTGCGGGTTTTGTTAGTCTCCGGTGACATATATATCGTCCATCACGGGAATCGTTACGAAAAGTTGAACTAGATTCAGGGACAAACTCAACTTTGCCATTGGTAAACTGTTATCCCCATACATCGACATTCGCCGCGGTCGAAGGATTCCAATGGCTGGATGGATTTTAATAAAGTATTGTCTAAACCGTACGGTTGTTATTAGGCTAGGTTTTGTGGTAGCCGTAGAATACGAAATGGCTGTAGAGACAAAAACAAATCTATACTAATAAAGTATAACATAAAGTAATCTATATCTATCTATATACCTACATATAATAAAACAGTAGAATCTGGTGTGTCTGTACATTGAAGAAAAGTGATAATAATAGAAAGGGGGTAACTAAAGAAGGATAGTAGAACATAAACCCGCGATTTTTTAAATTATTTTCTGTCTGTTTGTTCGCGCAGATCTCCTAAACCACTGAACGGATTTTCATGTAGTTTTCACGGGTAGACAGAGATTAATTAGGAGCAGAATATAGGTTTTGTTTCATTAAAATCGGATGTAGCAAAAAAATTATCGTCATTTAAAGATTTTTGGAATTTACTTTTATCCTGTTCGTTTCATCGAAATTGGCTAACGGGAATAAAGTTACAGAATTTTTTTAAAGTCTACGCGAGGGAAGTTGCGGGCGAGCAGCTAGTCGATAATAAATTGATTATTCGAAGCAATTATCAAAACATATTATTGCGCTGGAATTTACCATAACTTGGATATCGCAATTTTGTGAAATAGCTGTTAATCAATATGTAAATAAACTATGCAGCACATTAATATTATTATCGTTCGTTCATAGAAATAGCCTTTTTCCGTATGATTTGCAGTTAAACTTTGTAAACATAGTAAAATTTAGTCGAACTATACAACAGGTGTACAGCCCGCCATGCTCGCTAATGTTCGGGACGGTCGAGGAAGTATCAGTAGCTGTGCCGGCGCCGGCGGGTGGGCGCGCGTCGTCGTCTCCGTCCGCCTCCAGCTCGGAGCACAGCGACCTGTCCGACGACGAGCCGCCCGGGGACGTCGCCAGAATGGAACCTATGGATGCCCATCCACCACCTGTTAAGAAGAGTGTAAGTTTAGCTATAATACTACTTTTATACTATCTAATCTAATGTTTGCGATATTTGGCCCTAAAAGATAAGTTAAGTGCCTACATGGCAGTAACTAATTTGGTACTTAACATATATTTTTAATTATAGTTTATAATCACGTTAAATGTACATGTAAATTACGGTACATTATCCATGTAGCTCTACCACAAAAGGATGACGTCATATTCATGAAAAGTCAAACTGCTCAAACATAATGTTGTTAACGTCC
This sequence comes from Tetheella fluctuosa, assembly GCA_951216915.1. Classification (NCBI taxonomy): domain Eukaryota; kingdom Metazoa; phylum Arthropoda; class Insecta; order Lepidoptera; family Drepanidae; genus Tetheella; species Tetheella fluctuosa. The sequence goes on from OX578217.1 coordinate 7,631,592, forward strand.
TCATTTGCATAAACTATGCTTTGCTAGAACACATGTTTTATATGCTTACTAGGTTTTGTCTCATGATATGGATTCGACCTTAGTTGAGTAATGGGCAAGCTTTTTTATCTCTATGAATAGGTATAAGTGTGACCATAATCGCACCACGGTAAGTGACGATGTAGTAAGCACAAACAGCATAGTAGTTAGTAGTAGTTTTCCGATATCAACTGAGGAGGAGAGGATCAAAACCTCACTTATCCACTTTTGACACTTTGGTTTTTTTTTGTTGTTATTCGACTCCAATTGATAAAATTCACCATTTCGCTAAACATTTTTAATCAAAACAGCATCCCTCAGTGACACGCAAACTAAATCAAGAGTTTCGTTCAAAACCACCACAAATCCTACTGTAAAATCCCTTGATTTTCACAGTAGGACATAATATGAAGTAGGTCAGAATCGTATCTCTCTTATCAGTGTACTAAGAATAGTTTGGTTTTTTTTATGATTTTTTAACAAATTGCTTTAAGTGGAAATGTGAGGTTTTGATCCTCACCTCCTCAACTGTAGTTATCCGCGCAAATGAGCAATGAGTTCCCTAACGCGTGGCCCGTACTTCCCTATAAAGGACACGGACAGCGGCAGCTTCGGCCGCGAGTCGGACTCAAACTCGACGACGACCCGCACAGTGGTCCCGCGGGCGCAGGCTGCGCACGCTGCGCACGCTGGGCACGCTGGGCACGCGACGCACACCGACAGCAGCGCCAGCGACTCGGACGCGCTCACGCCCTCACACACACACACACACACACCCGCACCCGCCGGCGCCTCGCACTCGCCTCACCCTAGGGTACCCTACATACTCATCTTTTACCGCTTTATCATCTATTCTTCATACTAATAGTTGCCTTTCACTCGCTATAGATTGAGTAATAGCTGAACCGATTTTCATGAATTTTGACAGAGGGATAGCTTAAATCGTGACGAGAAACATAAAAGACACTTTGTATCTCGTAAACGCGTTTTTAATGAATTTAATTATCATGATTATAATCATGTAAATCACTTTGCACAAACATTGACTGCTGTCCTATAAAGGCTCGATTCTACCTTTCTTTCAGAGTACCGGTAGCGGAGTATCACGCCAGGCTTCACAGACGTCTCTCCTTGAACAGTTCGCCGCTCAGGCCAAAGAGCTAGTCAGAGAAACAACACGACAAAGTAGCCAGGAAGGACTCCTTGCTCATATGGACAAAGTAAGAGAATACAAATGTTTTTCTTTACTAAAATGTGTTTTATTGTTTTAGTGACTTGTACAACCTTATTTTTTTGTTAATCGGTATAACTGGATCCACCTTATATTTGTTTAAAGATCTGTGCTTTCTTAATTTGTGTTTTTAACCATGCAATGTGTTGCGTTCCAAAACGAAGAAAGGAAAAGTAGCAGATAATGAAGAAAGGAAAATGTTTGCGCCCTTTGGTCAGGTATTGATAGCTGAGAGAGCTTGCGGAGTAGGCACAGTTTTGTTGTAGATATTTAATTAGAATATATTAAATTTTAAGTTATATTTGCAAAAAGAAAATATGCATATTCCCTATTACTAAAAGGTTCGTTTTGAGAGCTACCCACACTGAGTACTTAGGTATTTTAACTGTCATAACCTTTGCTGGATAAAATAAGCGTAGTAAAACATACATGAAAACATTCTCAAAACGGGCCTTTACAGCACTGTAGTTAACATTTAAAGCATAAATTCCAAAAGTATGAGATAGTATAATGTAGGTAACTGCTTTCCAAACGAAGATTATAAATTCAGCTTACAATCAAAATGCCCACTTATTTACCCGAAGGCATTCAATACATGGTGGACGAAAGTGTTCTTGAACTCATTTTATTTCAAAAAGCTTGTAAACATAGATTTGACAATAGCTTTGAGTTTCTCCACATCAGTTTATTAAAAAAGATGTAGTTAGTTGGCAAATTGTCTTACATAATATTGTGTCTTTGTTAGCTCACGCTACATGCAAAAAAAGCTGCTGAAGAGGCATCAAAAAGTATGCATGAAGCATCGAAATCGGCTCTGGAAGCTAGCAAGACTGCTACTGCAGTTAGTAAAAACACGCTCGAAGATCTAACCTATGTAGGGAAATCGACATTTGGTGATCTTACTAAAAGCGCGAAAGAAGCTGCTGCCAAAAAAGGACTGCTTATGAAGGTATGTTGCATTATTCCCGCCCGAAAATTTAATTTGAATGCTTTTGTGTTTGTCTGTCCTATATTGAGGAGGTATATTTATTGCTGTACTAGCTTCCGCCCCGCGATTTCACCCGCGGTCCCGAGGGTTCCTTTGTTCTCCCGGGATAATAAGTGCCCTATGTGCTATTCCAGACATTAATCTATTTTTGTGCCAAATTTCATCCAGATCCATTCAGCGATTCTGGCGTGATTGAGTAACAAACATCCATCTATCCATCCATCCAAACTTTCGCATTTATAATATTAGTAGGAAGTAAGATAGTAGGATAGGATGAATAATATTATGCTCATGTGCTAGACTTACAAGATATTTAATACTTTATTTTGTAGGGTGAAAGCCAAGAGTCACCAAGTGGACCGACCACTCGACGCGACTCGACTGCGCTTCAAACTACAAATCTTCTGACGGCTACACATCGCGATTTCTTCTCCAATATCAGCTCCGACCTAAATGGCCTCGCAGCTTCCACTTCTAGCATGTTCAGTGACTTGTTCGGTTCAAAAGGTAAACCTAAACACCCATGTAATGCTCTTGTACAGAATTACCGAGCATAATCCGACCCCCATAGTAACAAGTACACGCTGAGCAAGTTAGCTAGCTGTAAAAGTTCCGGCTCTGATAAACTTTTGAATACATTTAAATGTAATGCTTATAATTGATGTCTATGAACCGACCTAGAAAAGGGGAACGTTTTGTATTTGATATAACCGATTACATAAAACCATTTGTTATTAAAGAATCTGCTGAAGCAATCCGTGTACTAGCGAGAAACGAAAGCTTAATAAATACGAAAGACTCGAGTTATCCTTAGCTCAATCTTAAATTAACTTACTGCTAACACTCGTTAACTACAAATTAATTTGAGATAACTTGAAAGTCAGTTCCTTCTAAGCTTACCTTACTCGCTTACCACCTTCGGCCACATCATCACTACGCATGGTGAGATCGTGATCAAACGCAAGTCATCATCGCCATACTTACCATAGGTTTTATGATTGCTTCAGGCAAGCAAGGCAAAAGTGTGGAGTCACCTCGAGGCGGGGGTGCCGGCACGCAGTCGGCGGCGGCGACGACCCCGCTGTCGGCTTCGTTCGGCCCGTTCTCGCAGGGCGGCCGCGGGCTGGTGCAGCGGTCGCCGCTGATAAGGCACGCCCCACCCGTCGCGCCAACACCGCCGCCACATATGCGCTCTACAGCTAACTCGGAGAACCAGGCGTTTCTTAATGATGTTAGTGTCAAATAAGCTTTAAGTGATATTTCGTATTATTGTTTAAATTTTCATGTGCTTTTTGCAAACAAATGAAAAAAATCTTGTAAAATAATAAGTAATAAACACGCGTGGCATGCCATACTACTTGCTGTGATTACTGCTGCTCATCCGTAAGGGCATGCTTTTGAATAAATCAGCAATAATAATTTGTGGCATTAAATTCCATTATTCTATACCTAAATACACTTTTGTGATCTTGTAAGTTTAATAGTATCTACAAGATTTCTTTGTTGTCTTTATATTATAATAATCTAAAAATGAAATGACAGAAATCATGAACAAAGTTTTTTTTATAGAAGTAAACTCGATTCGTTGGATAATTTGCCGAAGAGTATTTTTTTCTGGTAACATATATTTATCGTCGTATTTCAATCATCATATTCAGCACTAGCTTTTCCGCGCGGTTTCATCCGCGTTCCCGGGATAAAAAATAGCCTATGTTACTCGGTGAAGATGTAGCTTTCTAACGGTGAAGGAATTTTTAAAATCGGTCCAGTACTTTTTGAGCCAATTCGTTACAAACATACTTACATACAAATCTTTCTTCTTTATAATATTAGTATAGAAGTATAGATTGAATACCACCAAGTCTTAGAGTTGATTTGACAATTAACAGCTGGTGCAACACGTACTTGAGGGCGAGGGCGTCGGCTGGTTGAAACTGAACCGTCTCAAGAAGCTGATGGAAGACGAATCCTACAGAAACATGGTGCTGAGTAAAGTCAACAGGAACTTTAATAGGAGGACCACGCCCAACGATAAGGTTGACGATGTGGTAAGTTATATCTTCCCATTAACATTTTTAATAACATTTGTACTGAGAAATAACCTTACTACTCGCTTGGTGGACACTGAAAAGACTATTCTTCGTGCTTGCAAATTTTATATCGTATTTAACAGAAACACCGTACAAACAATAATTTATAAATAAAATAAACCGACTTCAAAAACTGAAAAGCATAAAATAAATATTTCCTTTCTACATCATTTTGAAGTCGGTGCCAAGTAAAACATAATTTTTTCAAATCGGTTCATAAATGATGGAGTAATGAGTACATTAAAAAAATAAATTTAAAAAATACAACCGAATTGAGAACCTCCTCCTTTTTTTTAAAGTCGGTTGAAAATAGCATTGATTACTTTTTACAGTTCATAAGCAAACCTGTATGGAAAGGCATGTTAAAAGTCCTACAAGCAGTAGTACACGGTCTGGAGCACACGTACTCGAACTTTGGTCTAGGCGGCATGGCGTCCGTGTTCCAACTAGCGGAGATGGCTCACACACACTACTGGAGCAAGGAAATAGCTGGGCTAGAACACGGGGGCATGGGAGGGTCAGCATTGACCGATCATTATGGCCGACATGACTTTGAAACACCGTCGTCGTCACCGTCTTCTAGGAAAAGTTCGCAGTCAGGTAATTTTTATGGATTTGTTGAATTTAGGAATCGTTCATTTGCCTTTTACTATATTCAAAATATTTAGGATCCAGCCACTGGCATATGGTAGGTATAATTGAAAATCGATGATATCTGCAAAAGTATAATAACTGTGTCGCAGACAAAAACGACCTCCTCTATATTGCTTTTTTCCATTATTTTTTAATTAGTCAATCCTAATTATCTAACAATCTATATAGTTGTAGATCTAAATCATCCAATAATGTAATAATTCTTTTATGAAAAGCACTTCTTGATTTTTTTTCTATCGGTCCATGTCCATGGGTCGGTGGCATAATAATGTTATTTTACAGTCATTAAGAATAATTCAATAATTTTATTCCATATTTAGAAGTCCCAGTTGTGAATTACCCTGAAATGGATTCAACTGAGGCTCAAAGTACGACGGACATGTTTAAGGACATGTTGAACCAGAAGAGGAATCTTCTCTTCAGCAAATTAACTTCCTTTGATTCTGACGTAAGTATTAATTTATCTGATCCATTTATCAGTGAATGTGTCGCATGATTATGATTAAATATGTTGTCGTACTTTAGAAAAATATGCAAAATGTGCATAATTTTGAGGAGTCCATCTACTTATTGAGCATGGCAGCAATGTATCTATGAAATAAGTATATAACATTTGCAAAATTATTTAAAGGTTTTCATAATAATCTGTGCCAGAGTGCTTTCTTATTTACTTATTTTTAAAAGCTTTTATTTTTAAGGTTCTGTAGCCAAATGGCAAAAAACGGAACCCTTATAGATTCGTCATGTCTGTCTGTCTGTCTGTCGGTCTGTCTGTCTGTCTGTCTGTCTGTCCGTCCGTATGTCACAGCCACTTTTTTCCGAAACTATAAGAGCTATGCTGTTGAAACTTGGTAAGTAGATGTATTCTGTGAACGGCATTAAGATTTTTACACAAAAATAGAAAAAAATCAATAAATTTAGGGGGTTCCCCATACTTAGAACTGAAACTAAATTTTTTTTTTCATCCATCCCATAAGTGTGGGGTGTCTATGGATAGGTCTTTAAAAATGATATTGAGGTTTCTAACATCATTTTTTTCTAAACTGAATAGTTTGCGCGAGAGACACATCCAAAGTGGTAAAATGTGTGTCCCCTGTAACTTCTAAAATAAGAGAATGATAAAACTAAAAAAAAAATATGATGTACATTACCATGCAAACTTCCACCAAAAATTGGTCTGAACGAGATCTAATTAGTAGTTTTTTTTTAATACGTCATAAATCGTAAACCGCAATTTACCATTCATTCAATCAACTCAAATATAAAAAAAAAATTGGCAAAAAGTAAAAAGGTCTTACAGCACAAATAAAGGGAAAATTCTAAAAAAATTTAAAAAGTTGAAAATTAAAGGGTGTCCCCGTACATACATAGTGACGCCAATTAATAAAGACCCCTGAGTTTTATCGGCGCTCATACAATTTAGAGGTCTAGCTTAATTGACATCAAATAAGGTAAATAAATAAAATTGTGCATTTCCCTTGATGGACGAACAATGGACGAAGTTTGTACGGAACCCTCGGTGCGCGAGTCCGACTCGCACTTGGCCGGTTTTTTTATCTTATACTGTGTGCCCTTGGCTCGCGAATGGGACAGCCGTCCCAAAACTATATAATTATTATACAAAAATATTCCAAGAATCGCGAGTTGAGTTACTAAATAATTGTTTTCTGTATGCCTTCTGACTTCTCAAAAAACAAAAAGCGTATTTTTTTTATATCGAAAAAAAAACAAAGTGTGGATTAGTATCTAATTATTATATAAGAACTAAACTATTTATTTTATAAGCAGTTAAATGTGTATGGTATCCTTTCAGCATGTTTGTTGTGTGTAATAAAAAATCAAGTATTTTATGTAATAAACTAATATTTATGGTGTTGATGTTAGTGCATTACTGAAGTAATTCATTATTTAAATAAAGGTTTGTAGGTATACTTTTATAATACCTACTTATTATTTTACTTCCCAGTGACATTGCACAAAAGATTAAAAACTTGGCGGAGAAATTTATTGATATTTTTTATATTATCCATCAATTGGTTCCAAGCTGTTAAAATTAATTTATGAAAGCTGGACAATTACATCAAGTCCTTGTTTGAAACTGTCTTTTTGTATTTATTCCAAATTTCTTAAAGTTTCATTCATGTCGTGATATAGTGGGTATTGGTGTTTATTTAGTTAGCCGCCAGTAACGTCGTCTTTTGTACAAAGTTATCTAAGAGAGGGTATAGGCGGGTTGTTTGTGTGCGTGGCAGGCGGCGCCGTCGTCGGACTGCTCGGCCGACGAGAGTGGCTCGATCACCACCAACCGAGCCAATCTCTACGACCACCGCGCCTCCTTTAAGTCCAACCTCTCTGACACTGACGTCATGTTCCTCAATGTAAGTCTTAGTGCGTGTCGTAGTCTGTCATGTGTAGCTTACTATTCGCTTACGCGAGGCAACTGGCCGAGGCCCTATTGGAAACATTTGAGACAAAAATTATTCAGGCTAGTTGTCGTAATACAAATTTAGAACTGCATGGTACTTGGCATTAAACAAAAAACTCCTATCGATTAATGTAATCAGAACTGACTTAATTGAAATTATCTGATCACCAAAATTATAATTTATGTACAAAGAAATAAATACTTTACCAATTGTGTAAAAATAGAGGTGTTACCAGGTGGGTCGCGGCGCAGCGGGCAAGCCTCGAGCGGCCAGCGTGTTCTCTTCCAAGTCTTCGTTGAGCGGCTACCGAGCTCCCGTCGGCGTGCCGACCACCTCGCCCTTAACGTCACCCGATACCGCGCGAACTTATCTCTATCAAGGGCTTATTGGTAACCATTACACTTTTATTACCAACTGATCGTTATATGTATGTAAACAGAGTTAGTAACTCAATTTATGATATTAATATTGTAGATTTTTAATATCATTCGTATAGTCAGGTGCTTGATGGCAATGGCCAAATATTCCATTATTATCGTACATAAATAAGTTGTTATATATGCTTATTCGGTACAGTATCGCGTATTTTTTTAAAGGCAAAGAAAGATCAAATTTATGGGACCAAATGCAATTTTGGGAAGACGCATTCCTCGATGCGGTGAGTCAAGAGCGTGATATGATCGGAATGGACCAAGGCGCCAACGAAATGATGGAGAGGTACAAATGCCTCAGCGACACAGAGCGAAAACGTCTAGAACATGAAGAAGATAGACTATTGTCCACTGCTCTGTATAATTTAACCGCAGCAATGGTTCTATTAGGTGTCGGTGCTGATATGATACGGAATAAAGTGCGACGTTTACTAGCTAAGAGTCACATCGGACTCATCTACAGCCAAGAAGTCAATCATCTCCTAGATGTCGTCCACACTTTGGTGAGTATCAATAGCAATTTCTATGTCATTTTTCAGACCTAAGTAACTCAAAAAAGTTTATTCATTCAATTTGGAATTCTAGATTTTTAAAAGGCGCTTATTAGACATACTTGCAAAATTGCAAGTATGTATAGGGCGAAATAGTTCGTGTAATTTTACACACAGTCGATGTGATCTCTTTTCGAAGACTGCCGGGGGGCAAGATAACAGGAAAACATCCATACACATCGATAAAGAGAATCTTTCGTAGTCCGTAGTAGATAATTGTAATGAATGTCAGTATATTCGCCTTTAAAATAGTAAAGAGTCGTAACCTGGTGTATGGGTAAGGTAGGTACTGTATCGTGTATGTATTGGTGACTCGTATAGTTAGTAGTAAGTAGTAACTCGTAACCCCAGCACGGCAACGACATAGACCTGAAGCCGCTGGGGTCGCGGCTGCTGCGGCGCGCCACGTTCACGGTGCACGAGCGCGACGCGGCCGGCGAGCTGCGCTTCATGGAGGTGCGGGACGACGGGCTCGTGCTCCGGTCTACGCAAGGTACCACTACCACTACCACTACCACTACCACTACCAGTACCAGTACCACCGACACTCATCTAAACACTATGTTCTACATCTATCTGTTTCCTTATTACTTACTAGTTTCCACCCTGCGCGTCACTTATCTTTATACAAAATTAACAAATTTACGCAAGGTCAGTCATGACTAAATCTACAATTTTTTTTTAAATAATTTACATTGTTATGTCATGTCTACGTATAAATCATAGAATAATTGCAGTTAGAACAGAAGTTTCGAACAAATTTCCACTCGGAACGTGCAGCAAAACAACCATTGTGTGCGTGAGCACATAAGCGCACGAGTAAGGTGCAAGCAGAACGACATTTTCCCTGAATGTAGAGAAAATTAACCTCCCGATTAGAGAAAGAGTTTGAGATTCTGGAACACGTGCTACTGACTTCAAAACAGTACCTAATTTTATAAATTACACAATCTTACAGTTCCACTACATCGTTATTTCATAATTTTTTGTGCAAACCCGCTTTGAAGTCGATATATTTTTTTTTGTTAAAATGTATTATGTAATATGTAGTAATGTATAAGTAATTGGGCGTAAAGGCGATGATAGCTCAATGGTAGTGACGTCACATGCCGTGACCAAGTACGTGGGTACGAATCCTACAATGAGCTTTCGGTGAAAGAAATCATCGTAAGGAAACGGTGGTAAGGTACTTTACAGTAGCTAGCCTGGCTGGCTACCATTCTCAAGTTGAAAATCTTTTGCCAGACACCTACCAGTCTGTGTAAGCAAACACAAACTAAATAATAAAGTCATCGTACCTTTAAGGCTAATCGCTTTTTGTTTTATTTTTATGTAAGATAATGATAGAAATATTTTTCAATCAACAAAAACAAAGAAACCAATATTTTATTAATTAAACATTCGATTCTAGGTACAATTGTGGAGAGGTGGTGGTACGAGAGGCTAGTCAACATGACGTACAGTCCAAAAATAAGAGTTTTGTGCCTTTGGAGGAAGAACGGTGGTCAAACACAGCTTCATAAATATTACACTAAAAAGGTATAAAATTGGTAATATTAAGGTAGAAAATTCGTAGAGACAGACAGCTAGTGAGATAGCAGAATGGTGTTAGCGGGGCATAGGGTTCCTATTGGGGACCATTAGGACGTGGAAAAGATCTCGATTTCCCTCAGCGCTACAACAAAAAGAGCGTAAAAACAGCTCTTCGAGGTCGGCAAGTCATTAGGAATCCGTCTGTTATTGCAAATGTCTATAGTTGGTGATGACCACTTACCATCAGGTAGACCGCAGTTCAATCTGTTGATCTACGAAAAAAAACTACGCTAAAGAGATATTAACTTTTAGCCCAGCAACATTTTTTTTAATTTCTAGCGTCGAAATTATGCCCGAATCTTCAACCACTGAAATGAATGAATCTTAAAATATACCTACATATTTCTGTTTCTTTTATGACTAGTATGTTTTAGTGAAAATTATATTACTCTGTTGGGTTATCAAGTAAGTCGTTAAGGGGCCTCATGAGAAAAAATCGGTACTTTCTTACTTCTACTTTTTACGGTTTCCATATTCATTCAAATGCCTTCGCTAGAGGGCGTTTCATAAAGTGAGACAGTACGACCAGACAAGGAGGCGGGGCTTATGATTATGTATTTCCAAAGCCACTCGTTGACCTATTCTGATCTCTATGACTTCACCGCTAAAATACTAAGTGATTGAAGGATTTACTGCTAATTTCATGGTATTCCAGTGCAAAGCTCTATACTACTGTATTAAAGAGGCGATGGAGAAGAGCGGAAGGCGGCAAGACGCGGCTGAACTCGGAGGTGAATTCCCTATACAAGACTGTGCTACTGGCGAGGGAGGGCTCATACAGGTATTCATAATACTATATCCTGCCCCCTTGTTGTCTCCCAATACCTGTAATGTTAGACGCGATCTCTTTACAGTGTATAAACCGCATGTCAATGACTTAAAGTCCATTTAGGCTGTAGTAATGACTAGAGCGGAATGTGTGATCAAATGGCAATTTTCACTTACCACCTAGCTGAAAGAAAGTCTTCTGTTAATTCAAAGGAATTGCGTTGCATAATAATTATCATTGTTGTAGATCTTCTTCAATCATCGAACTTCGAATTTAACGATTATTAAAACGTCTTTATCTTATTTAAATATAGTTGTAAATAGTATGCAAAAGATATTGAAAAAATATAAAGATGTATGCCAACAATCAATTGACAGTGAATGTGTAACACTTACAAAATATATGGATGGATTTATACAGGACAGGGTGAGTACTTTGAGATGGCAGCTTTTTCGAAATCAAGTTAGGTTAGTTATGCTGAATAACTTTTACTATGGGAAGAACTATGAAGTCGCTAAACAAAATGTCATACATATTTGCCGTTCAATAGGTTGATATTTTGTGATTTTTCGCGATTTCTTAGTTTTTGCGATAGAAAAAGTTGCCATCGCTAAGTATTCGCCCTGTATAATTTTGGATTTAAAAAGTGGCTGGTTTGGTATTTGCCATTGATATTTAAAGAGATTAAAACATATAAACATGGTAGTTGACGATCGCAAAGAACCCTTATTGGTCTCCGAGCTCTTAATTGCCTTCATTGATCTATTCAAATATACTATTTTGAATTATTGTTAAGGTGTGCATGGAAGGCGTCGGACTTCTATTCCACCACAGCAAGGTATGTCAGTTTACTTTCACATTATTTTTATAACTTTTTGTCGGCTTATTTATGTTATTTATACAATACCTAATAAATTACAATGATATACCAAAACCTTAAAATATTTAATTTCAAATAATATATGTCTAGTCATAATAGTTTTGGTATTGTCATCTACTAACCACAAACAGGTAAGGTAATCTGTCAGTGTTCACGCTTGATACAGGAGAAGTCTGGATACGGATGGACACTGTAGAGTGTCGTACAAATGTATTGTATGACAATCTATTCGAGTGAGACGACAGCGTTCGCGCTGGCCAATGCTTCATTGTTTCTTTATTGTATCGGTGCCGTTAGCGCATTGTTATTACATTTTACGAAGCTTTTTCATGCAACGATGACTTATAGGTACCTTTCGTTATAACTACAGGAGATTTTGTTCGACTCTTATAGTTAAAGCTCAACACAGGTCGATACAACACTGATGTTCGATCGATGTCCCAGATAAAAGCTAATAAAAATAGTTTGTATTTAAACCCATACATATCTATAAAATTATATTTAACCCGGATGCAAGGACCACTCAAACTTTCCTATTTCGATTTCACTTCGACATTTTTATCTCGGTATCTACTTTTTTTTTACTCGAAATATTATTATATATTTACTGTTTTATATCTTATCTATGTATATTTTAATTTTGGTTTCGGGCAATTTTGCATTTTTAATTCCATATCTTACCTAATTGTCGAATATAGCTTTTGTCAGATTTTAAGCCCCAGTATTTTGCCCTTAAATATCTTTCTCTATTACTAAATCGATGTAATAGCTTAGTTATTTTTTTATATTATAAGGTTAAACGTTGTCCATCTGATTTTCGTATACTTCATACGATTTGTGCATGTGCTATTTGTCTGCAATACCCGTATACCGCTCGCGCTGCGCTGGAGTGCGCTACGCCCGCGCCAGTGCCAGTGCCAGGCGCCGGCCGGCGAGTCCGGTCAGTCGAGTCGCTCCGCTAGGAACTTTTGAGATGGTCCTTGACACGCGCTCGGCCGCCCTCAACTAATCTCTTCTTTTTGTCTGTTTTACTCTTTCCGGACACGCCGAACCCGCGCCGCTGCGCTAAAGGATTTCGAGGTACACAGTGGTTCATTCACTAGTAATGGCTGGCTCTTACGATGATCGACACGACCTTTACGACCTGTATGATCTCATTCACGGTCACCGTGAGACGCGCAGTTAGCGATGATCGTTCGAGGTCGTAGGGCTTTACTTGTAGTTTTGAGGCTTACAGATTGTTTTTAGCCGTTGTTAGCGTTGTATTAGTTCTCCCGAGTGCGGCGAGCGCCATGCGCGCGGTCGTGCATGCACATAGACGCCCTTTGTTTATTATCTGTTTATAATTATCGCACCTGACAGCTTGCATTCGTAACGTGGATCGTCCGGCGAGCGGTCTCGATCTTTCGCTCTCGCACCTTGTGCCGAGATTTAGTTCGTTCGTCCCCTATCACCCCCGGAACCCGAGCGAGCGTCACGTCAGCGTTAAAGCTTAACGGACGCAAGTCACGAGGTCAGTCGTAGAGCATTCGCCATCTCACAAGTTCTGGTGCGGCCCGGGTCTGCCGCGCGAAGCCCCGCCCGCCTGGTCCCACGTCCCACCCCACCTGCCCCTGCCCCTGCCCGCACCGACCGCACCTGACCTCGCCCACTGCACTCCCGAACCCGCCGCGCTCATCCCTCCCGCTCTTTGATGTTTAAGCTTACTCGACCTGCAGAAACTATTACACGCACCATTTAATCTAATATTATAATAATTATTATAAAATTATTTACCAATGTTTCAATAGTACCTTCCCGATTCTGAAATGTTCGATAGTTTCTGTTAAATGTTTTCGATGTACTAACCTCTCCTTATTATGTGTGTAATTATATATCTTAGGAGTTAGTACATTGAATTTCAGTCATTACGCTGCTCATAACGCATGTGCATGAATTTTATTTTACGTGGAGCTGAACGAGTAGCTAGTACTCGTTACAATAAACGTTAAAGGACATCATAAGACATATGTACATAACTTAATGAACTGTTAAATGTCCATATCCAAAATATTCATGAAAAATCTCACTGAGTTTTTCGTGTTAACGTGACTAGTAAGAAAAATTTAAGGTATTTATCCGATTAAGGCCAAATGAGAGAACTTATAAAATTCGATGTAACTGAAGTTATCAAGCCAATTTGCACATCAGTTCTCAATATTAAAAACTGACAAGAAGCTCAGAAAGGTCATTTAAGTAACAAGCCTAATATTTATAGCTAACTTCTACACAATGCTATAAGGACCAATAAGAATCATGTTTATATTGTAAGTATATGTGGTGTAGATAGATGTGCATAGTATCATGCTTTCGAATGATTTTGTAGATATTCGCTTTAGAGCGTACATAAGAATAGTTATTATTCTGAAATAATTATAAGCCTGTCATCAACGTTTGTGAGAGGCTGACCAAAGTTCCGAAAAATAATCACGTGATTATTTTATTTGAGTGTGTCAGTCCTTTACAAAAGTGGCTTTTCTGATGACAATGGCGTGTAGTTGGTTTTATTCGAGTCTATGATTTCGAACGAGTTTCGCTATGATACGTTAGTAGCATTTATTATACCCATGCTTCTGGTGTTAGGAATCATCAGGTCAGTTGTGAAGATATGCTCCGTTTTTAGATTTTTTTGCCAGAAAAGCAACATTCCTCAAAAAGAAAGTTGTGGGCTCAATCGATTCTCTTTCCTTTGAGAAATGCTCAAAAGTAAACCATTATCTATATGTGACTTGGTAACGAAACAAACCTACAAAGATTGAAGCATCATCTTATAAGTTATATGTTGATGTGTCGGTCCATTCATATTCGTCCAGTCAGTCATTCTTTGGCAAAAATAAAAGATTTATCTAACTAAATCTTAAGAAAAAAATATGTATGTACTTACTAACCACTAACCGTGCTTGTTACCTATGTTCTTTAAGTAACACAAATTCTTAGAGAAGGAGTGGAGATCCTTAAGAATTATTCAAAACTATTGTATACAGAATATTTTCACAAATAAAAGCAATGATTTGAATCGATATAAATTTCGCTGTCAATAATTATGTCTAGGTATACCTAGACACAATGTAACTATTTATTGCACTAATACCTAATAAGCAATAATATGATGTGCGGCACCTGCACATACATCATCGTATTCCATGGTGGTATACAGGTGTAATTGTTAAATCGTTGTGACCAGGCGATTATTCCGTAATAATAAGAGATATCATTTTTTTTTTACTGATATCGAAAGTACATTGTCAATAAGTTTTTTTTTATAAAACGATTACCATTAAAATGTTTGTTTAATAAATATAAGAGATATCAAAAAAACTTAAAAATCGATTTTTTTATATAATATGAGATTTATGTAATTTTTATCTTTAAACACTCCCAATAGGGTATTTTACTCTATATGAGAAAAAATCTAAAAATTTACAATTTAGATAGCTTAGGCAATAAACAGTCGAACAATGTTAGTTTTAGTTCATAAAATAACTTAATTCATTTCAAAGTTTTCAGTTTTTTTGATCTGTTTTTAAACAAGCGAAACAGTAGCCGCCATTATAATGACGTCATACGGTGCTGTATGTAAACTAAAAAGTGTCAACTGAAGTATTATTATTATTTTTTTTTTTACACTAGTATTCATGTATTCAGGAATAGCACACTAATAAAAAGGATAATAGCTCATTTTTAATTTATAAAATTTTATAAGTTCAATTGAGACCAATATGAGCGCATTTATTTACTTACAAGAGACCAAATAACGTCATGACCGTAGAGTTACATGACGTCCAGCGTTTTCATCAAACTACGCGCGAAAATTGAAAATGTAAAATTTAAATGCATTTTTATGGCACTTATCGATTGAATAAAATTTTTGTGTTTTTTTTTTGGTGGCTTATTAGCACCTTAGGAACGAAATGAGACACTTTAAAAATGGGTCTAATACCCTATTGTAAAAGTAATTGTTATTCGTAGAGAGCTTTTAGTTTCCTTATTTGAAAAAGTCTAGTCGCGTAGGATTCTTTCATTGTTGTTATATTAATTACGTGTCATAATTAATTATCAATCAATAATGATTTTCAAGTAGATGATACACATCGATTATCTTATAACTTCAAATGAATATATATACCAAAACCTTAACAAATTGAGGTATCAATCCCATTATCTATTGGTTTATAAAATTGAATTGGCTGAAAAGCAATTTTTTTTTTAAATTACCTTTTTTATTGACGTCACTTTAGTATTATTGTACCTTGCACACTTTCAGGTTGTGTAATTCTTAAAAGTGACTTAGGGCTATAAATCAAGAAAACATCAACTTTCGATATCAGTAATAAGATTTTAGAAAAAATCCCCTAATCGCACTTAACTATTACAACCTGTATACAATCCATCGTAAATTGTAGTAACCTTTAAAATTTGTGTTGTGTCGTTTTTTTTTAAAGTAAGCATAAGCACGGCTTTAGTGTAGAATTCAGATTGCGTTGTGTATTATGTTTTATTTTTCGTATCATTTGTGTTTCAGTTCTTTGTGCGGCTCGATCACATTCGAAAATGCTTCACTCAGAATGGCGGTATCTTCGTTTTAGAAGAATTTAGTGAGTTTTCTTCATTGTTAGTTATCAAATGATTATTCCAACATTATAATTATATGATTACCGTGAAATATTTTTCAATCTTCCAGATCCAAAAACAAGACAAATAATTCAGAGAAAGTACAAATCCATCATGGTAAGTGGTTTTTGTTTATTGCATTCGAGCATTTGGTTTCTTATGTTGATTGATGTTTTTCTTTTATTTATTTAACTTTCATATCTTATGTTGTAGGCAGAGAAAGTAGTGCTTGACCTCCATCGTTTCTTCTCCATATGGCTTTCTCGATACTATGTCGAGATTAATGGATACGAACTGACTTATACACCTTACGTTTCATAGCTCATGTCTTCCGATGTATGTACACAGTGTTGTTTTTATTTTTGCATGACTTATTTATCTTGCTTTGAATGCCGCTTTCCTTGCTCATCATTAGTTATTATCATGGAATAGGTAAATAGGGTTGGAAAGGCCTTTGAGGAACTTTTGTACTAGAACCGCTGTCGCCGGTTGCACACACTTACACGACATATCATATTTGCAATACATAACTTAACAGTCGTTGGTGAAGTTTGCACGATAATCGCAACTATTAAAAACAAAGCTTAGGGTAATGATAATACGGATGGTTTTGATAATTTGTGAAATCTTGCAATATTTGACGTCACAGCCTAATTATTGCCAATTAAGTGACATTTGCATACTTTTGTGCAAATATTATTGCGCAAAATTACAAAAAAAAGAGAATAAATAATAAATATTAAAAACTGATAACTGAAAGTGGTGTGCAAAATATTTATTAAAGAAAATATTAATGAATAGTGAGGGATTATAGTAGTCTTTTCATTGGGGTGCATTACATTGTCAATATTATCACGATCCAAGTATCGCAAGTATTGATATTGGGCTATTACATTGTCAATAATATCATCATCAGTATATTATTGAATTTACTGGAGTGATGTCGTGTGAAATGGATAATAGTATCGCATGCGCTTAAAAAATCAAACGTGAGAAAGCGTTGATTGAAAGACTAGATTTTAAAGCAAAATCAATATAGGTACTCATTTGAACATTACGCGAGAAATGATCTTGGGCGGCAATTTGGACGATACACCAATTGGGAATATGCATAATTTTTACTATAATAAAAGCTCATTCATATGCAACAGCAGATAAAATATTTAAGATATAAGCCATCAAAGATTTGTCTCTAACTCTTTCTAGTAAAACAGAATTTCGTAGGTATGGAGTTTTAATGGTCGTAATGTTAAATGACGTCACAAATCATGTCGGATCTCTCTGTCTAATTAGTAGTTTAAAATACTTGTTATCTTCCGCTTTTCATGACTGATTTTAATTTCACTTTTTGACATTATTTTTTCATCATCTTCACTACTCTGACATCGTTCCGCCTTGGCTGCAAGCAAATACTGACAGACGAAGCACTTACATTTCAATATTATTTAAGCCACGCCCCCTTAGTATCACGGATTTCAAGATTTCCAGATATTCTGTGATATTATCACGATATTGCGATACGGCCTATTACACTATCAGTATTATCACGATATCGTGATAATATTGATAATGTAATGCGCCCCATTCGATTTTACGGAATAGGTAAATAAGGTTGGGAAGGCCCTCGCTCCAATTTTGTATTAGGACCAGTGTCACCGCTTGACTCCCACTATTTTAATTTCCACACATACGCAATTTTTCGGTTACATTCATTCAATGATTAATATAATATTTAATTCACTCAAAATACGTCTATCTAAAAATATACTATCATTAATTAAATACAAAATAATTCAAAAATTATCTTTGTCAATCGTAAATATAGTTAAAAATTCTATCGATGATTTTATTTAACAATATGGTCACCTAACTATCGATAAAATGGCGGCTAGCAATGTCAATGGTTGAAGTGTAGAGGACGCAATGCATGCAGTAGGGTGACCTGTTCAACAGTTAACCACATAAAATTCAAACCACCATACCTCGTAGTTGTTCATTAAAAACATGTTTTCTTCTAATCTGGTCAAAAGGCAGTTTCATTATCTACATATTGGCATTGAAGGACTGTTCGTTTTCCTAACGTCCAATATGTGCGAGGAGGGCGATGGCTGCCACATGCGTCATACTTGTGAACAGGTGGTGCTTGTGGGGGCTGGTCTGCTTAAATTTGCTATCTACTTATTAACTAAGTCACTCATCATTTTGTTTCTTTTCTTTTTCTTTTTTTTGTTATAACACACATATATTGTCAGTGAGACTAGATAAATAATTTAATGTAATAAATCTGAGTTGGTTTTGAAAAGAGTAATTGCTGAGTTTCTTGCCGACTCTTCTCAGTAAAAGCAACCTTCCGAACCGAGCGTTAGAGTCAGACTATTCATAAGTGCTTGTGAAGGCCTATTTGAATAAAAAATATATTCATTTTCATTTAACGCTTTTTAAGAAAAAAAAATGAAAATTGGTTAACTGTGTTCACACTATAGTACACTATTAACCGGGGGGTATGTAACAGTTAACCACGTGGTACACAATTAATCACTAAATATGATTTATTGTTTATTTTGAACTAATAACACCATATGTTATTAAATTGACCTTTTATTTGTTATCAAAGGTTATTTTGTTAAAATTAACACAAAATATATGTTTTCCTTATAATAATTACGAACAAATTAACATGTTTATAGCATTATCTATCAGACTTCTCGATTTGAAAATTAATTATTATAAATAATGCTTTTAAATCCAAGCAAAGCTTGAAAAGCATTATTTTTTATAATTATGTAACTATTATTAGGTTTTGTACTTCTCAAAATATTCTTCTCGAAATATTTTCATGCTTAACAGCGCATTCGACCAGTCAACCAAGGGTAACTGTGTACCAATTGCATTTGGTTAATTGTAGACCACCCTGCTCCCAAAGCCGCTGAGCTAACCTCACTTTTAAATAAGCGTCACTACACACATAATTCTTATACCAAATAAAACATGTTTAGTCACTCTACACAGCTGACAAATAATGATTATTGTAAAATCAAACTAAATGAAGTTAGAGAAAAAGAACTCGCGTAATTTTTTTAACTTTTTTCATTAAAAAACATAAAATTTAACGTCATATAACTGACGTCCACGCTAGCTCGCTGCATATTGGGGAGAGGGGAGCGGGGCCGTTTTGACATCTAAATCGCGCGGTTACACGTTATAGTGACGTCACGTTTGCCACGTATGGGCATGGTTGATTGTGTACGAGTGGTTAACTGTTGAACAGGTCACCCTACATTGCAAGCGGACTTGGTCATTGCGTTGATTAAGCGAGTACACATCGGGCAATGTATATATTTTTTTAATTTGTAGCAATAATGATGTTAATGTTAGGAATTTCATATTGATCAGTATATTTTTATGTTTTTTACAAATAATATAGTAATTAAATGTTATTTTCGACTTACCGATGGAAAGATATACCTCCTCGCTCTATACTTGAGGTCTGACTTTTTGTCTTCCAAGTTATAATTGCACAACACGGCATTATAAAGCAGAGCTCTGTTCTCCGAAGTAGTACGAAGCGCACTAAACGCGGTGAATGAATGGGTCAAGATATGATTTTCGAATCATAATTGTGGCGCGCTTGCCACGCCCACATTACCTTTCCAACCTTATTTACCTATTCCGTGGTTATTATCTACTAATTCAATAGTTTTTGTTTTGACTAGCTAAGTCTATTTTTTATAGTAAAGTTTTCTACGGACAGATAATAGAAGTTAAAACTCAAAGCATGGCACCACCAGTACACGCTGTAAACAATAAAAAAAAAAATGTCATTGCTATGTTTTTAGGATATAAAATAACTCGTTATTTTCAGCTGGGTATTTCTTTTTTTAATGTCAAAAAGTTGACAAGCCGGTAGACGGTCCACCTGACACCAAGGGGATTGCCAATGCGTTGTCGACCCTGTGAACTCTTTTCACGCTATTTCAATAATATTGTGGTGATAAGGTCATGGTATTTTATGGCCATTTCAAAATTAATATATATGCGATGATAGCTCAGTGGTGATGACGTCCAATGCCGTGGTGAAGGTCTTGGGTTCGGCTCCTACAATGGACTTTCGGTGTAGGAAAACATGGTGTGGAAACCATAGCACGGTGGTAGGGTACTTTGTAGTGCCCGACTGGCTGGCTATCACCCTCAAGATGAAAACCGACCAATCATCTACTAGAGTGAGATCCGACAGGTGCACTTGTGAGACAGTTCCTTCTAGTGTACTTACCATCGTAAAATCGCGTTTTTTGTTCACACTTATAAAGCAAAACCTTATCTAAATACAAAATTTAATCCAAATCGATAGAGCCGTATATAAACTTATAACTTGTAAACAAAATTTATAGAGGACATTTTTTTTCGCTTACACTGACACTGTCAAATTACAAATAACTATTAGTCAAGTAGTAGTTCCTATTTAGAATTGACAATATACCGACAGACAAAGGGTCCGACAAGTCGATGTTTCTAGAGATCAGGATGTAAATATACATCACAATTTTTACAAGTTTCTTCACTTTGTGATCTGGTGTGATGTAATGGTTATTTTGAGTGCTTGAGCCAGTAATTCCGAGCATTTTTTGTTAATTCGTCCTTGTGATTATTATTACTTATGCATTTAGTTTATTATTGAGTTCCATATATGTAGATAGCAACATAAGAATAATATTTTTTTCTAAGCTTATACTCATGAAATGCTCATTCTAACTGCTATTCAAACTTTAGTATAATATCACTAGTTTTGTGACACGATGATAACATAGCCTTTTATGAAATCCTTTACATTACAGGCGGATCAAATTTGTTACGCGGTATTGTGCGTGTTCTCATACTTCGCTGCGGGGCAGGAGCAAAAGAAGGCGATCTTAGAGCAAGCGGCGCGCGTACCCCCCGCCCCCAGCCCCGCGCCCAGCCCCGCGCCCAGCCCCGGCCCCGCGCCCTCCGGAGCCGTCCCCCTCGCCCCGCCGTCGCCCGGCCGCAGCGTGTCTGACTCTGAGGCCACCTCGCCCAGGAGCAGGGCTAGTCCTCAGGTCAGACACTCTTATTTAAAAAGTGCAAGGTAATTTAACCACCTCAAATGATTGCGCCATTTCTTAGATGTAATAGTTTTAGTGATGTTAATAATATTGATGAGTTTTTTGTCATTTAATCGAAATGGGAGGGCGAGCTACCTACCAGGTTGACATAGGCCGATGCCTATCGGGCATCATGATGATGATGACAATTTTTCTTACCGTTTGATTATTACGCTCCGAACAGATAGAGAAAAGATCACCGGTGGGCCGGCCTGCCGAAGCGAGGGCATCCTTCACGAGGAGCGAGGCGACAGTCCTGCCGGAGGGGCCGGTGGCCAGCGTGCCGCCCCGCCGGCCGCCCCCGCCGGCCCCCGCGCCCGCCCCCGCGCCCGCCCCCGGCCCCGAGCCCGCCCCCGCCGCCCCTCACCACCGGCTGGCGCGCGCGCACTCGCATGTACCCACCACGCGCTCGCACGACCCGCCCCAAGTACGTTAACTACCTACGTAACCTGACCTTTTTTTTTTCTTTTCGTGGGGAAATCCTCATAGGATACCCGACCGACCCAGGGGGAGAAGTCGGCTTATGCTGGACTTGTACCCGTGTAGCCGGTAGGCTAAAACCCCACGGTGGTCGCCATCTGCGCTGGAGAGGGGCTCGGGTTCTCGTACAGAACGCATACGCGAGCCCCTCCAAGCGCGGCGCTGGGATAGCCCGTGCGGGGGGAAGTGTGATATCTCCACAGGATACCTCCCGCCCGGTCGTCGTGGTCACGACCCATCATCCTCCTCGGGGTCGCTTCTGGGCCCCCGCCCCGATTGCCCACGACCCCGAAGGTCCCCATTTAGTCGCCTTTTATGACAGGCAGGGGAACACCGTAGCTGCTATTCTAAGCCCCAGCTACAGGGCAGGAGGGCCGCGACGAGGCACGACCACGCCCCGGCGGCGTCGTCTCCGGGCGAGATCGGCCCACTCCCGATCCCGCTCAGCAGCCTCCTTCTGGACCATTACGGTCTCGCAGAAGGAGGCTACGGCCCTTCACACCGTATCCCCGCTCAGCATCGCCGACACGACGGCAGGGAGAGATTCCGTCCGATCTGACCGACCAGGATCCGTCGCCCGGCTTCCCAAGCGGGGCACACCGCGAGGGTGTGCGATGCTGAATCCTGGCCGTTTTTACACAGATAATCACCAAAGCACCGTACCCGGTGAGTATCTGCGTGAGTCTGTAGGTGAGTCGTCCACCTCGTCGCTCCATCCAGGCCTCGAAGACCGGCAGGACTGCTCCGACGACGCGTTTGCGCGCAAACCGCTCCTCGCGGAGCCTTGCGCCCCACGTCGCGAATGCGATAAGTCGCTCCTGCCGTTTGATCGCCTCTTCTGGGTCGCCTCCACCGCTCTGGCGGACGATGCGAATCCGGTCATAGACCCTCGCATCCATATCCGCCAGAATATCCAGCGGTGGAAAGCGAGCCAAAATAGTTGCCGCCTCAAAGGATACGGTACGGTATCCTCGTACGATCCGTAGGGCCATCCTTCGCTGGACGCTGTAGATTTTCGTTCTACAGCGTCGGATGGCCAGCCTCTTCGCCCATACGGGCGCCCCGTAAAGGGCTACGGATCGTATGACCCCCGCATAGAGGCGGCGAACTTCCTCCTTCGGTCCCCCGAGATTGGGCAGCAGTCTGTGCATGGCACCCGCTACCCTCTCGATCCGGGGGACTAGGCGATCAAAATGCTCTTTGAAGCCCCAGCGACTGTCCAGGGTGAGACCCAGGTACTTCATGTACCGCCCCACCCCGACTTCCGACTCACCCACACGGACGCGCGAGTCGGATGGCTCCCTGCTCCGAGGCAGTTTGTGGAACCATAGCGCCTCGGTCTTGTGAGGCGCTATCTCCAGACCCACCTCGCGGATTTTGGCGACGACGACTTCCACCCTAAGCTCGGCGAGCTCCTTAGTCCCCTCGAAGGTGTCGTCTGCGTAGCAAACGACATTTACGCTAGTGGGGAGGTCGACACGCAGAACCGTATCATATGCAAGGTTCCACAGTAAGGGGCCCAACACGGACCCCTGCGGAACCCCGCACATGACCTCCCTCTGGATTCTCCTACTGTCTTGATCCATGTACAAAATGTACCTGTCGCGCAAGTAGTCACCGACCACGCCTTGCAGGTAGGAGGGCACTTGATGATACGTCAGTGCCCTCCTAATCGCGTCCCAAGGCAGGGAGTTGAAGGCGTTGACGATGTCAAGGCTTATCGCCAATGCCACCCCACCTCGGGATACAGCCTGCTCCGACAGGGAACGGACGCGCAAGACCGCGTCTACGGTCGAACGTCCCTGCCGGAAGCCGAACTGGCTTTCGGCCAAGTCGGGACCGACGCACGACAGATGCCCGTTGAGACGAGCGGCAAGTATTCGTTCGAACAGCTTGCCAGCCTCGTCCAACAGGCATATGGGACGGTACGCAGAGGGAGAATCTGCGGGTCTACCTTCCTGCTTCAAGAGGACCAATTTTGCCTCCTTCCAGGCCGTGGGGAACTTAGCATAACGGAGGCAGCTGTTAGACGGGCTGGTTGGCGTGGTTGGTAAGATCTATCACGCCACAGGTCGTGGGTTCGATTCCCACTCAGGACAAACATTTCTGTTTGTCCTGTGTCTGGTTGTAATTATCTATATATGTATGTATTTACAAAAGAAAAGTAGTATATGTAGTATATCAGTTATCTGGCTTCCATAGTACAAGTTCTGCTTAGTTTGGGGTCAGATG
This sequence comes from Tetheella fluctuosa, assembly GCA_951216915.1. Classification (NCBI taxonomy): domain Eukaryota; kingdom Metazoa; phylum Arthropoda; class Insecta; order Lepidoptera; family Drepanidae; genus Tetheella; species Tetheella fluctuosa. Next base: position 7,655,702 of record OX578217.1, read on the forward strand.
GCCGTGTGAGGAATAATGTCCCAGAATATTTATTATTTATTATTATTATTACAACTGCCTCAGCCTGTCCCCCAAGGCAGCCAGACTCAACACCCACACCCGACCCGGTATACCGTCCACCTGATTTATAATCTTAATATATACAGGGTGATTTTGTTATCACTGGCAATACTTGTAGGGGTGGAAGTACTCATCAATGTGAACAACTTTTATTATAGGGCTAACTCTGATATCGCGTAAAATAATATGGTTGCTTCATACATTTTGGTCGAGTAGGTATTGAACTTTTGTATGGAACAGCTGATAATTTTTTCATGATTTCACAGTTAGTCCCATAATAAAAGTTGTTCATTTTGATGAGTACTTCCACCCTTGCAAGTATTGCAAGTGATAACAAAATCACCCAGTATAAATCTCCTGTCACGATGTTTGTCCGCGATGGATTCCTAAACTACTTAACCGATTTTAAATTAAATTGGCACACCGTGAGCAGTCTGGTCCAACTTGAGAGATAGGATAAACGGCTGGACCGATTTGGATGAAATTTTGTGTATGTTTTGGACAGGACAACGTCTGTCGGGACAGCTAGTTGTTTATAATTGTTTGTTTTAGCTACCACCGCGTGTAGGAGCAGCGGGCGGCGCGCGGCCGTCGGGCCCGCCGCCCGCGCTGCCGCCGCGCCAGCTCTCCGCCGCGGCCGATCTCAATACTGTTCCTAAGTATGTTATGTTACTGTACTACATTTAGCTACCACCGCGTGTAGGAGCAGCGGGCGGCGCGCGGCCGTCGGGCCCGCCGCCCGCGCTGCCGCCGCGCCAGCTCTCCGCCGCGGCCGATCTCAATACTGTTCCTAAGTATGTTATGTTACTGTACTACATTTAGCTACCACCGCGTGTAGGAGCAGCGGGCGGCGCGCGGCCGTCGGGCCCGCCGCCCGCGCTGCCGCCGCGCCAGCTCTCCGCCGCGGCCGATCTCAATACTGTTCCTAAGTATGTTATGTTACTGTACTACATTTAGCTACCACCGCGTGTAGGAGCAGCGGGCGGCGCGCGGCCTTCGGGCCCGCCGCCCGCGCTGCCGCCGCGCCAGCTCTCCGCCGCGGCCGATCTCAATACTGTTCCTAAGTATGTTATGTTACTGTACTACATTTAGATACCACCGCGTGTAGGCACAGCGGGCGGCGCGCCAGCTCTCAGTTCGAATTCAAAGAATGTTTAACGCTGTTCTTTTTTTTTGTCTTTTTGTGGGTGGCAAAAAGTGGCATTTTCACCCATATTTCATGAAAAATCATTTTAACGACTTGAATGATTTTTGGATACCACAATTTTACGACCTTTGTTATACAAAAATAATCATTAGCATTGAGAAATCTTAGTTTAAACTATGTGTCACGCGCAACATTAGGTTATTAATTATTAAGGCCGTCATACACAATGTACCTATCTATATTTTATCTTAAGATCAGCGAGACAGCTCCTTACTAGAAAAAAATACAACTTCCTTGGCTTTCACTATACTGATAGCACTGCCTCATTACTAAATATTATAGTTGCCGCATGTGTGATGGCCTTTATGAAAACAATATTATTGTTGGCTCACCATCTCTTCGGAATTCAGCGATAACTCACAGACAAATGAATAATAACCAGCTTTATGTATCGTTTGTCGTGTTGACGTTGATAGAGCCGCAGCAACGAGTGGCGGGCGGCCCCCAGTGACAGCCCCGCAGCGCCAGGGCTCCATCAGCGGCCCCTTCGGACCCACCAACCCCTTCACCGCTCCACGACATGCCGAGTTCATCATACCACAACGCAACAACATCCGCCGATCCTCTACCACTGATCGAAATTAATTTTAGTATTGATTGTAAATGTACCTACCCATCCCATCTTTCTGTTAAAATATGGTGTCATTTAGAATGTTATGTGTAATATTATTACATCAATCGTACTCCTTACCTACTATGACCGTCGCATGTGGTCAGCAGTGTATTAGGAAGTAAAAATTAGTTTTATTGTCAGATAAATTCAACTCGTAGTTCCAAATGTTTACCTCTTCAGTTAGCTAGTCCAGATTATAGACCAAACCGTAGTTGGCAATTGCAGCCCATTACAATCGCTGCGTTACGCAATTCCATAAGAAGTGTACATTATTTATTACTCCAAAATTTTCATACGTATAATCATAAAAATATTATTTTGTATGAATAAGGTTCTTTCCACACTTATCGACGCAACGTCGCCCGACCTGAGCCGAGTCGTTTATACCCTTATGCCGTAGAGATGAAGTTTTTCCGACCGGCCTTAACAGGTTCTGCGTCTAAGTACTTGTACTTTGTCTTGACAAATGAGCCTTTAGTCATACGCCTTACAATAATTTATAGCGCATTAGGTTCAGAGTAATCAGCGTCAGAAGGGGGCCGTGTGGTCCTGACGCCAGTTAATTATGCGATCTCTAATTATTATCAGTCTAGCCTGCCTAGAACACAAAAGTGTCTAGTTTACAAATCATGAGACTCGGTACGAATTTCCCAGAAAGTGTTAAACTTGGCGAATGACTGAAGGCTCCAGGAGCTGGAGTGGTGCGGTCCCTATGCTCATCAAAATAACATACCATAAGTACCTACCTGTTTAAATAGAAATACAAATAAAGAAGCTTAAAATCGATAATCAAGATTTTCCCCACGAGGTGACGGCAACGCAACATAAACTGGTTGGCAACATAAAATACAACTGCCCCACAACTAATATTCTCACCCGGCGCGACTCAAGTTGTAATTATTTCAGTCATATCAGTACAAGTGAATTTGTTTGGTTTAATTATGACGCCACCTTCAAGAAAAATTGCGTTTGCAACTCGCTTGAAAAGTCGTTTTTGTTAAAAGTTGCGCCGTGTGACTGTGATCGGTTACCTCGTGTGAAAAAGGGATAATTTTAGACTATCGGTGGCCATTCAAATCGGTAGGATCGATTTAATTTAGTTATATTTCGGTGATGATACTTTTAGTTGCAGTTTTCACTTAGTACGTATTGTACCTACCGCTACCGGCCAACCGCCTCATTCCTAAAGGAAATCTAAAATTGGAAATTAGAAGTCAATCAATTATTTTCTTTCAGAGGTACAAATTTCTACTTTAGGGTAGGTACATACAGAGCTGATGCGCCAAGATTGCCATGGACTCCTTAGCCGGCTTGTGTATCATCATCATCTCAACCGTAAGAGGTTTGTGTATGCTTCAGACAAATAGCCGTGAAAATAAAAATATTGTATAAACTTATATAGACAATTTTGCATTAGGAATTAAAACACTGTACAGAAATTAACATAATAAATGAGAACTTATTTTATTTGATATGTACAATATTTATAAAATATATAATGTAATTGGTGGGATTAATATAAAAATAATAACGCTGCCAGCCTGTTGGGAACCTATTGCCTATCGACAGCAGCGAGGGATTTGAGGATGTTTTCTATATATCATAGTTTGTATTTTATACATTGATGTAAATACTTGTTTTAATAAATCTTTTACATTGAAAATAATAACATCGGATGGTAGGTTCAAGGTTGCATAAACAATAATAGTGTAAATATAGATACAAACAAATTAACATTTATTTTGTAGACTTATATAAAGCTATTAATTTGTATGGCACCTATTGTTTTGCTTTATAAGTTTTGTGCAGGTTAAGTGAAAAAGTAATAAAAAATATAATTGGCAATGCCTATAGTACAAAAGTATTTTATTATTAAAATTTGGCCATTATGACAAAATGCGCCTGAACCGTTAAATGGTAATCATACAAGGTGAATTTTTGACCACAAAACCCTAGGGCCCATGCGCTGCCGAGCTGGCTCTTGTGTCCAGTTTTTTTGCATCTAAATACATACTACTAATGTTTGAATTAGTATTTCAATAATTTTTGTTATCCATTTTAATTTTTCATAACATCCTTGGTAACTAACATCAATTGTTTTAATATATAAATGATTTTTGCGATTTCAGAGTTAGTCCCATCCTATAGACCAGGGGTCACCAATTAGTTTCGCTCGGGGTGCGTTTTAAGAAATGAAATGATCATCGTGGTCCGCACAAAATTTTATAGAAAAAAATATTTATTAAACAAATGTAATTACGGAAATAACAAAGGCATATTTTTACATATCAATGAGAAAAAAATCATTTTTTGTTGCGGACTCAGTATGAAGTTTGGAGTAAACAAAGTTAATGCGGGGGATACATTTTTATTCAATTACGTACTCTGTAGTGCAAGTTGCTGTTCTCGCGGTCCGCACAAAATGGGTCGGCGGTCAGGATGCGGACCGCGGTCCGCCATTTGGCGACTCCTGCCATAGATCCATCATAAGTTTTTAAAAGATGTGGTCTAAGAGCATGTACCCAGTACCTATATCATAATATTCCTGGTATTGGTAAGTAGATAGAACTTATTTAAGTCTCAGAAAGACTAAGCCCTCCCGTATATATAGGGTATTTGGATTACGTTACATTATTTGTATGACCTGTAAATTCTTTACACTCATTTATTTACGTAAAATTTACATTAATTAAACGCTACAAAAAAAACACTAACAAATGCAACAAATACAGATTTCCCCAATTAACCACTTGTAGGGAATTTTTCCCGAAAAAAAACTGGTAGCACTGCTGTCTTTGACATTCCGATTTCATAAAAAAGTAAACAAAACCTAATTATGAAAAATAATCACGAATCTCTAACTTAAAACGTTACTTACGCATGGTAGGTTATTCCTTGGGACTTATTGTATTTAACACCTTAATGTATGTAACACCACACAAGACGGCATATTTCACAATTTTTACTTGCGCATAACAAGACAAACTTACGGGCGCTGGGGCTCGGAGCGTAATGGCGGCGGAATGTCCGACTTGGTGTATCTGCGTGAGTGTTAGCTCGTGTATGCACACGAAAGTGTAGGAGTTGAGTGGCTTCACACCGTTTCTATGAAAGAAGGCATCCGTCTTTTTTTTACATCCGTGTCTATACAAAAGTTTAATACCTACTCAACCAAAATGTAAGGAATAGCTGATATTTTTGTCGCTATTTCTGAGTTGGTCCCATAGTAAAAGTTGTTTGTATTACCTAATGAGTACTTTCAACCCTGAAACCACCCTATACGTGTTAAGTGTTTCATAAATGGAAGATTTTATTCAGCAAAGGAAACTTAAGTTTGATTTTTAAAATAATAAATAGAATTTGTATCTACCTACTTAGTACATATTTTTAATTGTATTTTTTGGCTCGGGAACAAACTAACAGAAAGAAAAAAAATACAATATTTTTAAAGCTCGAATTTATTGTGATATAAATTCTGTCTAATAAACATTAGTACACGTTAAATTAATGAAATAAGTACCTACCTAACTAATATGTACTTTCATTATTAGCCTAGCAGTAGGTATGTCTTGAAAATATCGTTTAGTGACTAGGTTGGTACCTAAGTTCTTTACAGCCGTGCAGTGCAGTTCAACAAGCGAGCGATTGGGGCAAAATTATGTTTAAATTACTGTATGTCTGCGTCAAATGCATAGGTAAGGTACCTACCGATATACCAACATACCAATACCAAAAAAAAATACATACTTCCATTACAGCCTATACCTACCTACGTAAGTCTTTTAATTAAAATAAATTTCTAAACAGAATATCACAGATAATTTAAAATAAAGGTACAAATTAAGTTTAAACCACGCTGTCTAAATATTAATGCGACATTGGAAAGCTTATCTACTAGAAGTAAGTTACTACAGTTTCTATCAGGGACCGCGGAAGTGGGGGCAGAGGGGGCCAAATATCCCCCCTTAAATCAAACGGGGTAAAACTATAAATAAACTTACGAGTACTTCCGCGGTCCGTGGTTTCTATGACTTGTAGAAACTGTAGTATTTGTAAAACTAAATGAAACATTACGAATTATTTTAATGACATCGGTTATCATAGGTTTTCACGATAGGCCTCGGTTAGTCTACTGCTAGACGTCTCTTTTGGTACCTATCTACACATTTTCGTACAAATCTGTACGTAACATTACATGATATTTAAGCAATGCAATCAACGTAATCAACAATGTTTGCATACAATGTGTGTACCACCTGCGTGGCTATATACAACCCAAACATTCGTAATCTATGTTATGGTACGTTATCTATGCTATCACCGCGACGTTTTGCAGCACGACTAAATCAGGGGACATGGAAGAAAGAAAGGGTAGCGGTGCAGCAGCGCATAAGCAGCGTAAGTAGTCTTTTGCGACTGCATCCGTCACCCCTACTACGGCGCTGCAAAAAATCGCCGTGGCCTGGGGGACTGTGTCCAGGAACCAGGAATTAATCAATAAAATTATTTTCAGCCATGGTCATAATAGTTCTCAATGTTTTAGTCATTTCATTCCTATGTTTATCAGACGCATTAGTCAAGGAATCCATTATTTCACTTTTTTTTGTAACAGTCTCATTCCAAAGCATATGATTTTCATACTCTAATTTTCTACTGCTTTCTTCGAATCCAGCTATTGCATTCAACTGAAATGTATTTAAACTGTTAGTTTATCTACAATGTGTTTTAGTTACTTAAGTATAGTTAAACTTTATACCTAAAGAGATACAGGAAAACTTTCATTTTTGAAAATTGTTTGATTGGCTAATAATTATTATTTTTCTTTCGGGTTCCGTAGTCAATCAAGGAACCCATATATTTTCATCATATCTGATTTCTCCAAGGCTTTTCCTTTGAAAAGAGGTACCTACGCAGTATCATGTGCGAAGTTAAGAACCCGGGCCAACGTCAGATCTGAAATAATGTGAATTACATAAATCAAAAATAGCGTCTCGGCCCGAGTATTTAAGAATATTTTAAGTAGGTAGTTTACGTAAAATGAGGTAACACCAATTTTTGAAAAATGTCTCAATTCGTTCCTAAGGTGCTAATAAGCCACCAAAAAAAATACAAAAAATTTATTCAATCGATAAGTGCCATAAAAATGCATTTAAATTTTACATTTTCAAATGTCGGGAGTAGTTTGATGAAAACGCTGGACGTCATGTAACTCTACGGTCATGACGTTATTTGGTCTCTTGTAAGTAAATAAATTCGCTGATATTGGTCTTAATTGCACTTATAAAATGTAATAAATTAAAAATGAGCTATTATCCTATTTATTAGTGTACTGTTCCTGGATGCATTAATACTAGTGTAAAAATAATAATAATAATACTTCAGTTGACACTTTTTAGTATACATACAGTACCGTATGACGTCATTATAATGGCGGCTACTGTTTCGCTTGTTTAGAAACAGATAAAAAAAACTATAAACTTTGAAATGAATTTTAAAATTAATTAAGTTATTTTATGAACTAAAACTAACATTTTCCGACTGCTTATTGCCTAAGCTATCTAAATTGTACATTTTTAGATTTTCTCTCATATGCTGTAAAATACCCTATAGTTTGATCGCCGATCCTCTAACACTAAAACCATTTCACTGAAAGACAATAACTTGCTACATTGTACTAGCTATGGAACCCTACATACTGTGCGTGGTCCGGTATGCAAGTAGCCTTAATTTATTTATTCATCTGATAAAGATATAGGTAGGTGGTACCTAGGTACTTTTTTGTCTGATCTGCTTGAGTTTGCCACCCATTTATTTACTAAGTTACTCATCATTTTGTTATTTTATTCCTTACAACACACAAAAATTGTCAGTGAGACTAGATAAATAATTTTATGTAATAAATCTTAGTTGGTATTGAAAAGAGTACCTAATTGCCGAGTTTATTGCCGGCTCTTCTCAGCAAAAGCCTAACTGTGCGCGAGTCTGACTATTCATAAGTGCTTGTGAAGGCCTATTTTAATAAACATATTTTCATTTAATTTATAAAGCACTAGCCTTCCACCCCGCGGTTTCACCCGGCGTACCCCTATTTACCCCCTTAGGGGTTCAAGTTTTAAAAATTGTTCCTTACCTAGTGCTCGCCTACAGTGTCAGAGAAACCACATGCGAATTTTCACGGTCTTCGTCATATATATACGGTTATAAAAGATACGTAGGTAGTGGAGCGACTGTAGGGTTTTAGCCGGTACAAATCTGGCATAACCTGAGGGTCTACACCGAAATATTACATACGATAGTCCGACCATTGTTTTCAAATATTAACCAATAGAATTGAACGTAATTCACGTATTGTCAGTTCTGCTTCAGTTCTGCTGAAATTCCATAGGTTAATATGTAAACGATGATCGGCCATCGTGTATAATTTTTTGAAGTAAACCCTCTGGCCGCTGCCCCCGGGGTCAGGTCTCCTATGTAAATTTCCATGAAAAAGAAAATAATGATATATAACTACCTCATCCTCAGAATTAAAAGACGATGTTAAACTTGCGTCAACTGAAATAACGCTATCAGCATCTTTCTGCCGTTTTCTTGTATAAGTTTTTAGTACACATCTGCCAGATATTGTAAGCTCATATTTGTTCCGTATTCCCTGTTTTGTCAATATCTGAAATACAAATTTTAATGAAGTTCATAAAATTATGTGGAAATTTTGTGATGATTATATCAAAGGTATTTAAAATGTAGATAGTTAATAAATTATTCGTTCATCTTTACTCACTAGATCAGACCCTAAATTTTCCTGTTTCAACTTTTGTTGAGGGTCGATTAATAGTGCCGATTCTACTACCTCCCACTTCAAATTAATATTTTTTGGAACATAAATCTTTCTGGATAGAACCCTGAAATGAATTTTATTTCTGATGGCAAGATCCCTTGATGATGATACCGACAAGATCCCTTAGGTAGGTACCTACTCAAAAAGTTTTAAAAATATGTATATTAATGATCATAAATTTATAATTGGCAGGGATCGAGAGGGCGGAATCATCCTCATTTAGGGCCTGCGCTCACCGCGACTTTTTGCATTCCTGCTGCAGAGCTGCAAAAAGTTGAGGGAGGCGCAGGTGCGGGCCTTATAGATAGGGTAAAAGGAGCGTGCCCTGAAAGGAAAGAACTACTTACATACTGTTAAAAACACAACTAAGAGTGTTTACCACCTTCGCTCACATCATCACTTATCATAGCGAGATTGTGGCCAAACACAGGCCTATTCATTGTAAAAAAATCGCGTAAAAGACACGTAGCGCCATATATTTTTTCAATATCGAACCTACGGTAAACAATAATGTCCTTCTTGAAATTTTTAAATTATTGTTACGACGCGACTATAAGAAAGAAAGATTATATTAGCGCCATCTGTTGTCCAATAAAGGAATCAATTATTCATACGCCATCTATTGGGGAGTGGCGGAACTAGGTTCTCGATGCATCTATCGAATTGTAGATACTAGTCGAGTTTTTTTTTTTTTCTCGGCGCATCTAAGTAATTATGTTGTGGATTTGACTCGGAAAGTTCTCGATGTTGATGCGGAGCGGTATAAATACGCGACGAATGGCGGGAGCAGTCAATAGGCAGCCGAGTGCCGCTCGGCGGTCATAGAGACTGCACTCGTGGCCATCGGGGAAGTGCTAAATGCCATCCGCACCGGCGCCGACCCCATCCCGACGGTCATGAGAGGGATGCACTCACTCGCCGCTATGGCCCGTGACGAGCCCCATGACCGCCCAGAACGCCGCACTGCAATTGCAATGCTCGAGCAGATGTCTCCATAAGGAAGATGGCACACCAAGCCGCCGCCACTGTCGGTCGCTAGCTGGGCCTCCCTCATGGGTCTCACTCGGCTGGCTAGACCACGCGGCGGCGTGAACATGAACAGCCCGGACGAGACATCGCTCGGGCACTCACTTGGCGCCGGTGCCGCAAGGTGCAGGCCAACACAACGCCACGCGTGTCGTTACACGCGGCGGGAATACCACAATGGTGGGGCCATCCGGCCCCGTAATTCTTTCCCCATCGCCCCACAAGGGTGATGTGCGACGACCAGTACGAGCAGTCAGTCCTCTTTTGGCTACAGTGCGATTCATAAGTGAACTTTAAGTGATTAACAGTGCGATATACTAGTGATTAGTGATCAGTGTATTTTAATAAACTTTGAGTGTGGACTATGTGTGCCTGTTTTCGTATACTTGTATCTTGATTTTTTATTTAATCCTTTTTCGATTACAATTTTTACAGCCGTCGTGGGAATCTTTTTAGAGAATTACTCCGTTTTTGTCTAAATATCTGTCTATTTGTCTGTCTTTCTGTATGCTTGGTGTCTTACAATATATGATATCCCTAAAAACCCCCGTACTGTTTGCTTCAATTTATATACAAATGCGAGAAGAAAAATATTTATTAGGTACAGCGCCCTCTGACCCTCTGGCGTGACTGTAGCACATATCTAAGAACCATCGCTGATGAATTACAAACCTTTCACAGGAAACCGTATCGATATCGATCAAACCGTTTTAGATATAGTAGGTACTTGGAAACATAATGCAAGAAAAAAAATATTACAGCAGCGCCCTCTGGCGAGTTAGCACCATAACACCTATCTAAGACCCATCACCAATGTATTACAAACCTGTCACAGGCCCTCAGCAGTTTATATAGGTACAAAAAATCAAGAAAAATATTGATTACAGCACCCCCTGGCGAATTAACACCATAACACCTATCTAAGATTATACACCTATCAAACCCAAACCCATAACTGAAAATTGCATCAAAATCGGACTAGTAGTTTTGGAGAAAAGTGGCAGCATTGATTTGCACAAATAATGTTTGCTGCAGCGCCCCCTGTTGAGTTGTCACCGTAACATCTATCTAAGAATATGCACCAATCAAACCCGAACCCATAACTGAAAACTGCATCAAAATCAGACTAGTAGTTTTGGAGAAAAATGACAACATGCATTTGCACAAACATCCTCTCACCCCAAACGCATATACGGTCTCCGTTCCGTCGCGGGTAAAAATAGTATTTTGTTAAAAATTAGCTCTTTCCTTTAGTTTCCCGGATATAATTCCTTCCCAGAAATGTATTCTTATTAGCAACACTATCAGATGGTGTAATAATATCTACATGTGTTTTTTATTTTATTTTAAAATCAACGGGTTCGATTCCAGACTAGGAAAGTAGGAATATAGATTTATGAAAAATCCAATGATGCAGATTTAGTTTTCATCAAAATCGGGCTCGCGACTGAGTATTTTTTGCTATTCCTTATAGTTAAGGATTTGACCATCCACGCCCACTTGAAAAATTCACCTGTATATACACAAAGTGGATATGACGGTCGATCATTATATTTATTTAAACACAATCGCCTCAAGTCCACTAAAACACTACAACACGGTCGAAAACGATTTTAGAACAAAATAAAAAATCTAAATTTTCAAAGAAAGGAAATACCTTTGAAATGTAAACAAAATATAACACTATTACATTGTCACTGACCTGTAAACGGCGCGGGCGAAACGCTTTCTTTGTCTCACATAACGCGTTAGACTTAGACTACAGTTAGACAGAAAAATGGAGGCAGCGCGAGGATCATTGGTTTGCTCGGGACCTCGGGTCATTGTTCGACCTACTCTAGCCTAGTGAATTTGTTAAGCATCTACATGATGAGTAAAATTGATAAAATGAAAATTAATTACTGTGGCTAAACTACTCGATGGATTTAAATGTTTTTTTAAACGGTTTAAAAACAACGTGAACGTAAAGCTTTCATTTTATTTAATGATCGACCGTTTTCTCGTTGTTATTGATTATGCATAAAGTTAATTGTACTTACTGATTAATTTTAGTGAGTGCTTCTTTTTCGTTGTAATATGCAGAATATTTAAATCCAGGGAATTCAAAACTTAATAAGCCATTCTTATCTGTTTTCCCATTAATCCACCCAATACCTTCAATATTTGTACATCGTATAAATACTTTTTTGCCGACTGTTAAAATTAACTCAGGTTCATCCTCTTCTTCATCGGATATGATATACACAATATCTTGAGGCGGACGTTGGACTACAGATGTGGCTAGAAAGTTTTCTATATCTCGTGTCAAAGTGGTAGATTCATCTGTATCATCATCTATGCAAGTTAGTTCAAGATTTTTTTTATCGACCAGTACTTTCTTATTAATTTCCTCGGGTTTCAATATTGACATACCTTTTTCCGATATATTTTTTCCTGGTATTGCTGTAGAATATACAGCAGTTATTTTAATTTCAGATGGAATAATTTCTGCTGACTTATCAATAACAGGTGTTAATGATGCCATACTCCTATTTTCAAATACTTCATCAAAATTATCCGTGTTATCGTGAGTAGATTTTGTTATTGAATAATTATTAAACAAAGTAGACTTCAAACTACTCAATTCACTCAAAGTAGCATTTATTAATAGAGGCCTAGCGATAGTAGAATCATTCTTCAGAGGACTTTGCTTCGAAAGTTTTTGCAAGATACCATTTGACGCGAGGTGATAAAATCCATTTGTTCTACGTATTTTTATTGGTTTGACAATTTTATTTTCTCCTGTATTAGTTATAGAAAGCTTAACTGCTTCATTCCCTTGTTTTGCATCAAGCTCCGACGGTGTATTGTTTTTTAAATCACTATTTTCAGATGAACTATTATCAGTTTCTAAAGGAACCATTTCACTGTATTGAGTAGGTAATATAAATGATAATGGATTATCTATAACCTTAAGGTTATCAACTTTGTTGGTAGTGATCCAAACACCTCGAGTTCTTTTTGTTTTTCGAACATTCGTTGAAGTTTTTACAGTTTCTATACCCATAGGTTCATCCATTTCATATGGCCCCACAAATACACAGTCTTCATTGGCATTGGGAATAGCATATATGCCAAATTTAGGATCACTACTTTTATCTGCACATTTCTTAGAAGACAATCGAACAGTTTTTCCAGTCCTTCTAGCAACATTAATAGCTTTCACAATACTGACATATTGGACAAAAAAACCTCTCTTATAAAATTGTATCTCAGTAAAATCATCTTCTAGTGTCATGACAAACCATTTTGAAGCTTCTAAGCTCTTCGTAATTTCAGTCACAGGGCTTATTGTGGGCTGCATATCTTGCACTTCCAATGATTCTGTATTGTGAGTACTTTCTAATGACATTTTGCTTTCTGAATCACTAGTAGATAGAACCATTTCCAATTGTGATTTTTCGATAAGTGATTCTTTATTTTTATTCGCATATACTTTGTTAACAGAACCTACTAGTTCCCAACAATTTGACATACCACGAAGAATACAAAAGATATCAGTCAAGTCAGATGCGTTAGTAAGTAGATTTTTAACAGTTAGAGGATACTCCGCAAGATCGTCAAATTTAATATCATCAATATTAATACAAAGTTTAAATAGTGGATGGTTATTATGAATTACAATAAATATTCGAAAAGGTTTTTTCTTTGTGACCAAAAAGAGATTTTTATGTTCTCTGTATCGACTTAAAATTAAATCCCACGTATATAATACCAGCTTCCCTTTTCGAGGGGGATCTAGACATTTTTTGACATATCCTTGATCCAATTGCCGCTTATATTGCTGGTAGCTGTATTCTAACCACGCCACTAATTTACTTTTATTTTCCTTATGTATCGCATCTAAATTTAAACCTTCTTCATTGTCTAAATATATTAATTTTAGCAAATCAGGCGCTTTACTAGGTTTATTAATAGTATTCCTTTCATCTCTATTATGGGACACTTCTGTACCAGCAGATGACTGAAAGTTATCAACTGAAACTCGTTGCTCATTACTTTTTTTATTTTCTTGCATTAAAGTCATCAACTTTTTATGTAAATTACTATCATTCTCTTCCATCTCTGATATTTTCCTATTTGTGTTATGATAATATTCATCCTTGAACTTTCTTCCCTTGTACGTATTTATCCTTGCACATGTGTTAATATGAAGATCTTCATTATCATCAAGTTCAATTGACTGGATATTGCAATTAGGTTCATATACATGTGCATAACTCTTCCGAACAGGTCGTGTCCGGTGCTTGGATACAGCTTCATCGCTACTTTTTTCATGGTCTGGGGCACATATTTTATCTTCTTTAAGAAGTGGTCTTATATCATTCTTATTATTCATATCAGGGACAATTGTAGGAGATGATGTTTCTGTAAATTTACCTTTACAGAAACATTTGTATAAATTATGAACCATACACCATGGCTCAATGTTTGCACAATCAAGCTTAAAGCATACTACAGATAATGTTTTTGGTATCTTGTTTTCAGGTTTCAAAGACATATTATTGTAAAATTCTGCATATTTTTTCGAAGATTTCCAATTTCTTTTTTGGGTTTTTAATAAAATACTCTTTTCACCACTTACTATAACGGTTTGATGAAATTTTTGCTCTTCTTTAGATAGTTTTAAGTGCCTCTCATTGTTTAAATTCAATAAACCGGGTAGTATTTCTAAACACTCACTGCCGAGTGATTTCATATTTGCATACTTAAAAAAATCACATTTACATTGAAACATACATTCAATACGGCCACAATGTTGTTTTAAATTGTAGGCACATTCCAATGAATCACAAATACACCCTAAAGAACAATGTGATTTATTACAACTTATATTCGCATCCTTTGCGGTATTTTCTGGTACTCGAATAACTGTAACAGCAAGTCTATCTAATTCACAATATTTCCTTTTTTGTTTGTCTTTTGAATGCTGGTTCACATTTATATTTATAATATCATCATCTTTTATTTGTGTAACGACTTCATCCACGGAATAAAAATTATTTTGTTGTGAACTAATTTCTACGGAATCTATCATTTCATCAATTATACATTTTATTTCAGATATGATAACATCGGTTGTCTCATTTTTTAGCAAGTACGATGACGGTAAATCAATACTATTATATTGTTTTGCAGTAGGACGAATATTTTCATGGTCAAGGCGCATCAGTATTCGTTGTTGATCGCATTTATAATTCAAATCGAATGTTACACACCCCTTCGAAATTTGGACTGGCCTAGATTTTGTAACAGATCCCAAAACTGAAACAGCAAACTCAGCCCATTTCTGTGATATTATGCCACTGTCGTCGCGTAAATTATCTAAAAAACTAGAGATCGTGGTTCCTAAAGCCATACCATAGGACGGTTGGATTTCTAAACCAAGTTTTGGGAGTTCGACTAATTTAATATCGCCTACGTGATATTTTTGATGGGAATCGTCTAAGAATATTTTTCTTCCAAGAGGTCCAGGCTTAAATTTAATATTCAAAGAATTTTTCAAAAGACTTTTCCTCATATAAGAATTCTTATTTTTATGAATCCTTTTTTTTATCGTGGGTAACTTAAGATTAGCACTTAAATCACAATTGCAAAGAAATCTATATTTTCCCCCTCTACTTCCATTGACTTCAATGTTTTTTCCACTCCATAAAACACATTGCTTAGGATATGTATGTTGTTCTGGATTAAGATGTACCAACATTTCCCAAGCTGTTCTAGATATAGGTTGCTGAGAGTTAAATATATTTTTTGCTAATTTTTTTGTACATTCCTCCTTTGAATAACCATCTCTTATTTTTTTTAACAAAACATTGTGCTGTTTTTCTAAATCATTCAATAGATATGTGTAAGTATCTTGTTCGAAAATATTTCTTAGATTTCTTACAGTCTTTACTTTAAGTCTTGATTTTTTCTTTGGCACATAGTGTTTGCCAGTTTTTGGCCAGAAAACACAATCAGATGTTGCTTTATTAACTGGCAATGGTTTGGCTGGAACTATATTTAACAATTCATTAAGTTTGTTTAATGCTGGATTTTCGTTTCTGATAATATTGGAAGAAAATACTTTGTTACTATTCTCCATTGTGCCAAGGATATATACCTGAAACAAGGATACTCGTTAGCATTACTTGCAGGGGTGGAATACCTACAAAACAAATATTTTTATGTCTGACATACAGGCATCAACAAGCACTTGGGTACTGTCAGGTCATCGCTGCCTATAGACATAAATGCAATACCAGGATTGCGGATGTATTGACGACCTTGAGCAACCTTTGAGCTCTTTTACGTCCCGTTTGAAGAACTCAATTTCGTAGCTCTGAAAACCGTAATGAACTACCATTACGGTTGATGAAATGAGTGACCATTAGGTCTGCAATAGGAACGTCCGACTGAATCGTTACGTGTATGGTCAAGACAGCTTAACAATCTGAACCACTTTTGCTAAATAAATACCCAAATGTATATGCAGCTGATTTTAGGGTTCCGTAGCCAAGTGGCAAAACAACATAATCCTTATAAATTTGCCCGCACGGTAACAAGTAATAAAAGGTTTTAATACACATATCTTGCAAAAAAAAAAAGCAATATTAAACATTTTGAAAATCCCACGCCGGGTGTAAATGTTGTGATCGAAAAAAGGATTAAATAAAATTTTAAAAACCCCCGACTAAAAGGAAGTAAGAAAATCCGTTGGGAGCTGCCATATTACCATCTCTGTTCCCGATTTCAATTAAAATATGGCATTATGGAAAAGCTATTATGTGTCTCGTAGAGATGCAGCAATTTACACCAATTAGAGACTTCATTTATTTACGAACCCAACAAACTCATAAAATTGCAAATTTTTTGGCAGGGAATGGCAGCCCCCGACGATTTTTTTTACTTAGTCTTTTTAGAAGATTCTGATGATCTTTGTGGTTTGTAATGCTGATCCATTAACATAAAAACAAAGTCAACAATTTAGTGATTCAATTATTTCAAACAACTGTAACTATTAGTTTATTTAGTTATGCACATGCTTGATATATAAATTGCTCCGTTTTATAGATGGGCGCATGTTTATTGATCTTTCACGCAAAAACTGCTGAACGGATCAGACCAGGGGTATCACTTACGCGTTGCCGATCTTTCCCCCCTCCCCGATGAGCTCTGGCGACCTTACTCACGCGCAGGAACACAAATATAAGTTATTTGGCTGCGGTATTCTGTAAGATGAGAGGTACTTCCCGAGTCGAGCTGCTCTTTGAGCGACATATCGTTATGCTCTACCTCTCTTAATCGTTTCTCGTGTGAATTAATTCGCAATGGTGGCTCTACACGTAGGCTCTACACAACACAAATATAAGTTATTTGGCTGCGGTATTCTGTAAGATGAGAGGTACTTCCCGAGTCGAGCTGCTCTTTGAGCGACATATCGTTATGCTCTACCTCTCTTAATCGTTTCTCGTGTGAATTAATTCGCAATGGTGGCTCTACACGTAGGCTCTACATGACCTATACAAGATCATCTTGAAGGACGCCAACATCGCATATACGTGACAAGGGAAAATTGGATCTGAACACCAACGCCCTCAATACATGATAAAAAATATGGTCCAATAAAGGCATTAAATAATGACTTCTGTGTATTTCATTTACCCAACTTAAAATATTTTATGAAACAATAAATTGTGACAATACCCCATTGCGAAAAGATGATTAATAAAGTATAAGAAATTAAGCCTTTGAAACCACTGGAACCATTCCTTATTTGCAAATGCCAAAGAAAAATATCATCTCTACGCAGCTACGTGACTGTTAGAGATGTGATAAGTGATGAGCAATATCATTCAATGGTAGGTAAGATATTTCATCCAGAACATATTATTTTTGTATCAACTACTCGTATACGGAAAACTCAAAAGCTAAGTCACATGAAACAAAGCCGCTAAACAATCTATACTAATATTATAATGCTGAAGAGTTTGTTTGTTTATTTGAACGCGCTAATCTCAGAAGCTACTGGTTCGATTTGAAAAATTATTTCAGTGTTGGATAGACCATTTATCTGCCGCCTCCTTTGCGAGCATAACGCGCTCGCAAAAGGAGTGGAGTGCGCCCCACGACCTCTCACTGCTGACGACAGCGTTTATCACGCTCTGCTACGAGAGGTCATTCCCCACTTTGACGCAGAGCTTGCTGCGCTCGCTTGCCTAGGCTGAGCACAACTTCAGCGTGTGCTCCCTCGAGGCATCCGTCACGATGGTGGCACACGGCGGTCGGCTCCCTCCTGGCTATATGCCACAGATACCTCCCGAAACAACCGTATATCGTGAGGATCTGTGTCAACAATCTGGTCAAAGCGCCGTGCCGCCACTCCAGCCACTTTTCCAACACTGGACGGATGGCCTCAATGGTCCGCAGAACCGCACTAGAGTGTTCCAGCCTAGATTTCCACTCCTATAGCGAACGCGCGCAGCTGTGCTCTGCGCCCTTCCACCTCGCGTGGTGCCGGCCTCTCGCCCTGTGCCAGCACCAGCGCCTCCTCGCACCAGAAGTATACTGACGCGAGGGCTCTCGCTTCGAGGTCCCAAGGCAAGGAACCTGAACTAAGTCGCATCTCTAGCGCAACACCATCAAGCAATTCCCTGTACGGCCACGATCACGATTAGACGACTCGCTAGTGATGTCATAAGCGCAAGAGATCACTTATTGATTTGTCCAATAAGTATTTATATAATTTAAGTGACCGAGCGAGCGCGAAGCTCGAGCGAAGCATCTCCGTTTCAGCTTGGGCAAAAATGCTTTCGCATGTCCGGCGGATTTCTGGCTGTTCTCCTCTAGAGGTCGCATTTCTCAACAGATTCTCGTGATATTTTGTGAGTAAGTTTGATAGTTAATATGTAATTTTTTGTCGATACAGTTTTTGGAAACTTGTTCAAAATGTCGGAGATATGGGGTTGAAAATATAAAAAAATCATGTTTGAGCCATTTCGAAAAACGTTCAAAAATGTCACAAAACTTTTTTGTTACCCTACTATTAAGACCCAACTTTTTTGTCCGAATAACTTTTCGATCCGAAAAACTTCAAGGGGTCAGGGGTGTGATTTTCATCAGCTTTCGGAATATAACATATTATTTTTGGTGTAAAGACAGACACGCGAGGTCTACAGCTCAGAGCCACTAGTTTATTTGTTGTGTTTGTGACTGCGCTCTTTAAAAATAACCATTTTTTGAAATCCCTATAAATAGGTAGGTACTCTAATTTTATAAACGTTACGAATACAAAACGTCCATACTTACATAATATTACTGTTTTACTTCGGTTCGTATTTTCTCGGTCCGGATTGTATGCCTAATCTACACTCGCACCCGTGAACATTTTAATATGGATTTTAAAAATAATGTGAGTATTACAAGAAGTAATAGAAAATTACGTCGAAGTCCAATTTGAAAACAAAATCACGGGTGCTAGTGTGACCAGGCAGGTTTCAGCGAAGTTCGGATTTCGTGCGTAGAGTCTGGCAAATGAAAGTAGATACTTGAATTATTTGCAAACTTTTCATATGGCAATGTTTTATTTATGTCAATCTCTGTCGCTTTGATGTTGATACTTTGTTTGTACCTATTCGTAATTATTATTTATGATTTTACAAAAACTATTTCTGTGTTTGGTTCACATTCTGTTCACATTAAAAATACGACTTTACAACAAGTACCGTAGGTTTCCATTTTTGGACCTGTCCACATGCTGTCAAGCAGTAGTGTACAAATATTGTTTTACACAAAAACAAATAACTCTAAAGTATCAAGACAGTTTATCCCAGGTACTTTATATAAATTTTGGTTTTATACAAATTTTGGTTAGAGTTACTAGGCTGAGATTTTTGCCACGCTTTTTCAGTCCCTACTTTCGTTTGCCTGACTCAAGCATTCTAGATTCCGAACATATTTTCTCGGAATCGAATCAGACGCGGTCGTAATCGCACTTACTCGTAATTCGATAAACGATATACTACATAAATCTTAAATCTGCTAGGCGACGCCATTGTGACCCACCCAACGGATGACGTCAAGATCAAGAATAGTGCTGTGCTTTGTTGTTCTCAGGGCTGCTTTTAGGGGGGTTATCAAGTCTTTTACTGCTGTGTATGATTACTATAGTGGTGATTAATATACTACTGTGTGAGATTTAATTAAACTTCAATTTTACGAATTTTAGTAGAGGTAGAGCATAGCGATATGTCGCTCAAAGAGCAGCTCAACTGGGGAAGTACCTCCACCTTACAGAATACCGCAGCCAAATAACTTATAGTTGTGTTCCTGCGCGTGAGTAAGGTCGCCAGAGCTCATCGGAGAGGGGGGAAGGGTTGGCAACGCGCGAATGATACGTCTGGTGTAGCAAGCGTTCATAGGCTACGGTAACCGCTTACCATTAGGCGGGCCACGGGCCCTATGCTTGTTTGCCGACAATGTTGTATAAAAAAACCATTTTATTAGAAAATTAAGGACAAAAAAAGTAGGGTTGGTAATCTATTCGTATATCTATTTATTATCTGAATTTCTGAGTTGGTGTACAGAGCACAATTAATGCTTTTATGGCTTGCCAGCAGTTGCCGGCCAAAAGGTTAAGCGAGAGACAAAGTCAAAAAAGCCAAATCAACAAAATAGGTAGGTTTTTATGGTAGTTTCTGGACAAAAATTTGAAGTAAAATTAGTACAAAACTCCGAACTTTATCTTCGCCATGGGGACTATCGCGTGTATAGGACCTTACTCGACAGTGGCGCCAACTGGTAAGCACAAAAACGATAGCCCCCATTATAATAGCACAGGCAGAGACAAAATAAGCAGCTCCAGGTGTATTCAAGCTCAAGGGTGTGTAGGTATTTATAAATATAAATATTCTGGGACATTAATCCTCACACACGGCTATCTGACCCCAAACTAAGCAGAGCTTGTACTATGGAAGTCAGATAACTGATATACTACATATACTACTTTTCTTTTGTAAATACATACATATATAGATAATTACACCCAGACACAGATCAAACAGACATGTTCATGCACACAAATGTTTGTCCTGAGTGGGACTCGAACCCACGACCTGCGGCGTGATAGATACGCCAACTCAGCTCGTCGTTATACATAACTTATTTCAAGGTGCACATAATTAAATCACATTTTTGGAAATTTCGAGGTTTATTATTTTACCCGCATTCTAGCTAGACAAACAATGATAAAAAAAAACCGGACGTACGTATGGTAACCCCCATGATTTAAAATTTGAGTCACACTTGCGTGCGCATAATTATCCGAAAAATGCGATTTACGCTTTGCTGAAATCCTACCAAAATGGTTGACAACTAAATTCAAACGAGCTGACCAGTATAATACAATTAAATCCATGCACATCCGATGTATTGCTATTCGTTTCGGTAAAACGAGTATATTTATTTTATTTAAAAGTCTCATTATAGCTTACCCTGTAAATATTTCGTGTTTTAATGCACTGAATCTATTATAGACACATGACACGTAAGAGCACAGTTCTGCTGTATGTACGTGGCTAACTAACATCTTAAGGTTCTACTGTTATCTACAGTAGATACCTTCGAAACACTTATACACCATTGCTCTTACTCTTCCATAATTATGTAATATGTAGTAAGAAATTACCTTAAATATTAATTTAAATTACATCTCATTCCTAAACAATGTGAATCCTTACCTAATACGTTTACACCATTAAAATAGGTACAAAAGAAAGATCAAGCAATCCTATGGCCGCAGACTGACACCTAAAGGGCAGCCATCTTGCTACGTGTGTAGCATGTCATCAGTCACGTGTTTTTTATCGTTCAGAAATAATTTATCCACAGATTAAATCTATATCAGTTTCTTTAATACGATGGGTTAGTTTGAATTATTTCCTACGTATTATCACATTATTATTTTTGAAACAAGTATAGTACTGTATTATTATTGTGTGTTTATTACTCCGTTTCCTATATCGACAAATCGGAATACAACTTGCAACAAACAAATATTAGTATAAATGTGAAAGTTAGTATATACTTATGTTTCGATGATGAATTGATTTGGATGAAACTTGGCGCATAGATATATAACGCTGAAATAACGTAGGATACTTTTTATCCCGGGAAAACATAAGATCCCTCGGGAACGCAGATGAAACCGCGGGGCAAAAGCTAGTTACTAAATTAATTTACGTTCAGAAACGTAATTTACCTAATAGGGTATTACACCCGTTTTTGAAAAGTGTTTCAATTCGTTCCTAAGGTGCTAATAAGCCCCCCAAAAAAATACAAAATTTTTATTCAATCGATAAGTGCCACAAAAATGCATTTAAATTTTACATTTTCAATTTTCGCGCGTAGTTTGATGAAAACGCTGGACGCCATTTACTCTACGGTCATGACATTATTTGGTCTCTTGTAAGTAAATAAATGCGCTGATATTGGTCTCAATTGGACTTATAAAATTTTATATATTAAAAATGAGCTATTATCCTTTTTATTAGTGTGCTATTCCTGAATACATGAATACTAGTGTAAAAATAATAATAATAATACTTCAGTTGACACTTTTTAGTTTACATACAGCACCGTATGACGTCATTATAATGGCGGCTACTGTTTCGCTTGTTTAGAAACAGATAAAAAAACTGAAAACATTGAAATGACTTTTAAAATTAATTAAGCTATTTTATGAACTAACACTAACATTTTTCGACTGCTTATTGCCTAGTGTCCGTCATTTTCAAACCCATTTTATAGCTGCGTAGGTTATACTGATTCTTTTATTACAAAAAATTCATTATTCATACATTCATTTTATGAGTTGGGCACAACATCAAAGAAGAAGTTTGTATTATAATAGAAGTATAATAATTATTTATACTTAACGATTTTTAGGGATATTAAAAAAATATTGGGGGAAAAATTTGGTAGGGATTGGCAGCACTGTTTTATTTATCTATGCTAGATTTTATTTAACCTAACCTATGTATACTAACTATGTATGTACGTACGTATATATATACACAGAACAATTCAAAGAGGATATAATCACTACGTTCTAGAACAATTTTATTGTTCTGTGTACGTATACATCACGTATTGTAGGTTAGGATAATTAGAACAAAACAAACTTCTACTGCTTGTGGCGCAAATGCATCATCCATCATCGATCGATAGTTGTACTTTATACTCTAATTTAAAAACCTATAGGTACCTAGTAGTTATTAGGGTCTATTGCTTTATTATTTCTGAAGCAAATATTTTCATGTATGTACTTACTTACCTAGTTTAGGATCTATAGGATATAGTAGTCTCGTGGATGCACCAACCAAGGACACCTCACCTACGTACCTACTACATATAGGTACCTAGTTACTTAAAAATATTGTTGTAAGATAAACCCGACTAACTTTCAGGAATTTTTGCTATTCGGCGGGTTAAACATAGGTAACTATATGTAACTAAAGTACTTACTTATGGGTACTGTAACATTAAATTACCCTCGATAACTGTTTGTGTAGACAACAGACTGAATTTGTTAAGCATATACCTATTATTAATAATATCACGCCACTGTAATACTATAGCTAGTGCACCAATAAATAAGTTTTACTCACCTATTATTTATCAAGCCACGCAAACAAAATGGCCGACAACATTGTTCGCATTTTAATTCGATTTTTAGATAAGTACATAAATCATCTATAATCACAACAAACCTTATCAATTATACTTTGTTACAGTGTTGTTGTTGTGTATTATTACTTGTCGATTAAGAAAACTAAGATATTTTAGTTATTTACACTCGGGAAATAAAGACCCTTTTTGTTTGAACTACAACCACAGACATACTACAATTTAAAAAAATAAGATGTCTGCCAGTTGTTCCACCTTATTACCACAGACAACATAGATATTAAATGAAGATGTTTTTTTACCCACGACGGAACGGAGACGGTATGTGCGTTTGGGGTGAGAGGATGGTTGTTTGTGTAAATCCATGATGCCATTTTTCTCCAAAACTACTAGTCCGATTTTGATGCAGTTTTCAGATATAGGTTCGGGTTTGATTGGTGGATGTACTTAGATAGGTATTACGGTGACATCTCACCAGGGGGCGCTGCAGCAAACATTGTTTGTGCAAATCTATGTTGCCATTTTTCTCCAAAACTACAAGTCCGATTTTGATGCAGTTTTCAGTTATGGGTTTGATTGGTGCATGTTTTTAGATAGGTGTTATGGTGTTAACTTGCCAGGGAGCGCTGTTATCAATATTTTTCTTCTTGATTTTTGTACCTATATTAACTTCTGAGGGCCTGTGAAAGGTTTGTAATACATTGGTGATGGGTCTTAGATAAGTGTTATGGTGCTAACTCGCCAAAGGGCGCTGCTGTAATATTTTCTTTTCTTGCATTATGTTTCCAATTATTTCTAGAACGGTTTGATCGATTTCAATACGGTTTACTGTGAAAGGTTTGTAATTCATCAGCGATGGTTCTTAGATATGTGTTATAGTGCTAATTCGCCAGAGGGCACTGTAATAAATATTTTTCATCTTGCATTCGTATATAAATTGGAGCAAACAGTACGGGGGCTAAGTTTAGGGATATAGTAATACATTGTAAGACATTAAGCATGCAGACGGAAACTATTTATCCCGGGAAAAAAGAGATCCTCGAGAAAGCGGGTAAAACCGCGGGGCTGAAACTAGTTCTTTATGAAATAATTTTGTCAAGAAAATTGAATACGAGGTATTTTATTTTAGCGGTAAAATGGACATTACTAACTAACTATTAATTTGTTAAACGTCCGAATGAGAGGTGGGTTTCTACAATGCTCACCAAATAACATTTGTAATCCTAGTTAAATATCTTCGATGAAATGTAGTTGTATAATCTTTTTAATATAGTATGTTTTCTTGAGGAAAGTTTCCCCCTTCCAAGGTCACTGCCAAGTAAAATAGGTACAAACGTGCTTAGATATTTTTCTCAACTAAAAATATATTTAGTAAATTGTGTTGCAAGCAGCCTACTACGGGGCAAATAACTCGTATGCGTTTAGAATGCGTACTGTGATGGCCTTCATGTCTTCACAAAAAACGGAGTAATTTTGTAAAAAGATTAAAAAAAAAAAAAAAGAATTTTGAAATAACAAGCGACGGCTGTAAAAATTTTAATCGCATAAAAGTTGTAATCGAAAAAGTATTAAATAATATTTTCAGCAAACCCCCGACAGCGAGGTAGGCTACTGCACATATTCATCTACATATTAAAAATTCAAAAAAATCCGGCTTTTGCTTTTAGTTCATTTTGGGGCTGCCATTTCCTGCCCCAAAATTAACTATAATTTTGCTATTATATGAGTTTGTGACTAATTGAAATTGCGTTGGGTACGTAAATGAATGTAGTCTCTAGTTGATATCAATTGCTGTACTTATCTCTACGACACATAATATCTTTTCTATATACTGCTTAATATTAACTGAAATCGGGAACGGATATGGTAATGGCGGCACCCGACGGATTTTCTTGGGTATTTTCATTTATTAACCAGCCATACTTACATTCCGACTAAAACAACTTTTACTATGGGTATGGGGTATGGGTAACACAGTAACATTCCGAAATCTCAAAAAAAACCTTTTCATACAAATTCAACCTTGCTCATAATATTGAAAAAAAGTGTTTATCTTTCAGTGTTGGTCCGCTAGTAAATGTTGTTTGTACTCATGAGTACCGACTTACTTTGAACCCTGAATGTTTGGCTGGTGAATAAAAGTATAATAGGGATGATGCCTGTATTCAAAATAAATTATTGGATACTAACCTATGTATAAAACACCTAGAAAGGGGGAGAACTCGATTATTTTATTACATTTTATATGTTTTATGATATTTAATTACCAATCTAACCATAAAGAGTAGAACTTTTGATGCCATATTATTATTATGATGTCATAATTTAGTATTGAATAGGTTGGACATTTTAGTAAAACCTAACTGACTTGACTTGACTATATGTACACCAGATTTGGCTTTGGCTTTTATATTAAGCATATAACACATTGATATTTAAAAATCCAAGACTCAAGAATTGGCTGTATGGCTTAGACCTTTGCCTGTCCCAAAAAGGACGAATACAACTACTACTAGGTACTGCTACTTCGATAACTTGTTTTTGCTATAAATAAGTATAATGTTCAAAATTTCAGCTTAATATCACTGGTAGTCTTCATGTCCAAATCACCATGACAAAGAGACGGACATGTAGATAGGGGGTCTTAGCTTGCCTGGGGTACCCTAAAAAGACGTTATGGTAGGATCTCGGGAATTTATTTTCAGTTCGACCGAAACGCTGTTTTGTACCCCTACCTACCATGAGTTTGCTTCTGTAACGTTATCAATACGCGCCTACTACTCTAAACATAGTCTATGAATATTCGTGCACCGCCTCTAGTGGATAATTTTGGAATCACAGTATTTCACACAAAATGTCCCACTGTAGTCGCTGGCGAGCGAGTATCGATTACTTTACTGTAGCAAGCAACCCGTGCAGGCCATGTTAGGAGTGGTAGGAGTATGTGGATCCTTAGCTTCTCCGCATCTAGCGAAAGCAACATAACGCCGCCATAGAAGAAATATTTAAGCAGTCCAACTTCAAACAAACGCCCGAAACGAGTGACGTCATCAAGCGAGTTCCCCTTTGACGCTAAGGTTATGAGGTCGCAAACAGAGCGAGTTCCGCGCGGCGCGCCTCGTCGTTCAGATTCGTCGTGGTGGGTTTGTGTTTATTGTCAGCGTTGAGCGTATTACGGTTATATTCCATTTTCATTACCTACCTACATTATAAACATGTCACGCGTAGAAAGGAAATGTTTACTAGCTTAGATGTCAACTTATTGCGTAATGACAACAAAAACTATGTAGGTAGGTATTTTGATTAACACAAAGGTGGCCTAGACGCCGTGTTTATGATGAAGGTACCTTCACATATTTTAGTAACTTTACCTATGTTTAGAAACATTTTGAGATCTATGGTAGAATGCAGCGATAGTTATAATAATTACACTTGAAAAACGTTTTTGTGTGTGTAACGCGATATCACTGCCAATTGAGATCCTAATTTTGATTTTTTTTCGATATTCGGGTGTTTTTATTTTATTCTACATGGAGACGGAACCCTTTAAAATAAATTATTTTAATTTTTAAAACATTACCCTCCTTTGGGGCAGTTGGATAAAAAAGCAACACTGCTTCAAAACTGAGACGACAAAAAAAAAGTATTTTTGTTACCTCTGACCAACTACAATTCAAGGAGACGGCTGAGTCGGTCTACTGCTTTAGCCTATATATCTACTGTGACGCGCCGCCTCCAAAGCTGATATTGGCTACTAACATAGCTGGGCACCGCCAAATACTTAACTTCGTTTATCGCTAATCCGTTACTAGAAAACTTAAGTTCGCTTAACGTTAAAGCGTTACATTTGGAAGATTTAACGCAAGTTAGCGTTAATCAGTTAACGTAATACGTGATAAAAATTGCATTTTTGATATCGTTGCGTTAGTGATCTAGTTTGGGTTCTGGAAATTAACAGGTTAGGAACAAAAAAAATTGTATAAGTAATTGGATAAAAATAGTATTATTAGTTTAATTAATTTAGTCATCTGGCATAATATGGATATTCTCCTATTATACCCATCCTAATAACTTGAAAATATTACAGAAATTCTAAGATGTAATACAAAGGGAACTCTTTTGTTACTTTTTCAAAAAAAGAATGTTTTTTTTTTGATAAAATTATAACGAGTTTTTTACTAGCCTTTGTTCCTTCTCTCTCTCTCGCTCCTTAGTTTAGTGCGGGACAGGGTTATTTGCGTATGGCTACTAAGTACCTAGACGAAGAGCACGCACCGGCCACTAGCCACTTGTGGTCGGTGACCGCTACTTTTTAGGGTTCCGTACCTCAAAAGGAAAAAACCGGCCAAGTGCGAGTCGGACTCGCGCACCGAGGGTTCCGTACAAACTTCGTCCATTGTTCGTCCATCAAGGGAAATGCACAATTTTATTTATTTACCTTATTTGAGGTTGGTACCAATTAAGCTAGACCTCTAAATTGTATGAGCGCCGATACAACTCAGAGGTCTTTATTAATTGGCGTAACACCTTTAAATTTTCAACTTTTTAAATTTTTTAGAATTTTTCCTTTATTTGTGCTGTAAGACATTGCTATTTGCCATTTTTTTTTTTAATATTTGAGTTGATTGAATGAAAGGTAAATTGCGGTTTACGATTTATGACGTATTAAAAAAAAACTACTAATTAGATCTCGTTCAAACCAATTTTTGGTGGAAGTTTGCATGGTAATGTACATCATATTTTTTTTTTTTAGTTTTATCACTCTCTTATTTTAGAAGTTACAGGGGACACACATTTTACCACTTTGGATGTGTCTCTCGCGCAAACTATTCAGTTTAGAAAAAAATGATATTAGAAACCTCAATATCATTTTTAAAGACCTATCCATAGACATCCCACACTTATGGGTTGGATGAAAAAAAAAAATTAGTTTTAGTTCTAAGTATGGGGAACCCCCTAAATTTATTGTTTTTTTCTATTTTTGTGTGAAAATCTTAAAGCGGTTCACAGAATACATCTACTTACCAAGTTTCAACAGTATAGCTCTTATAGTTTCGGAAAAAAGTGGCTGTGACATACGGACGGACAGACAGACAGACAGACAGACAGACAGACAGACAGACAGACATGACGAATCTATAAGGGTTCCGTTTTTTGCCATTTGGCTACGCAACCCTTAAAAGGAACCCTTATAGGATCACTTCGTTTTCCATCTGTCTGTCTGTCAAGACCTTTTTCTCAGGATCGCTTGGAGGTATCAAGTTGAAATTATGGCGATACCTTGAAAATTATTATACCTTGAAGCTTATTTTTACATCACTGGTTTTGAACGCTCGCAAAGTCTGGCTCGTCTAGTGATGGGCGGGTCGTGTTAAATAACTCTGGTTACCCGGGCTCAGCTTCCAACCCGTCGACTCGAGATTATTTTTCCTTGACTCGGGTTGACTCGGTTGGTACGTCAGAACAGAACGCGGTTAAATTGGTACAGAATGTAGGTATATGCAAGCCCGCTGCAAAGGGGTTCTTGTCTCGTTCTTGTCGATTCGGTTTGGGTAAGGCTCGCACTCGGCCACACACAGACAAACGTATTCACTCTTGCGTAAAGGACTATCGAACTAAATACTATAGTAATAATAGCTGTTTTGTATTCGATAAATAGACAACGGGTCAGGACGTAACATGTCATTGTGGGTGGAACTCGGGCTGTTATTTTATTTTGTCATTTTTGTTTTGGTAATTGATTTGACGACGCTTTCACTCGCATTTTTTAACAATATACAGTAAAAATATTTGAAATTTTAATATTAATCGCAGTAAAAAGAGTGTAGTTTGGGAGATTTTTTAATAAAAAAATATTGATGGGTCAAGGGTAAATTATAAATTTTGTTCAGTGTATTATAAATTAAGTGGAAACACAACTACACTAATAAACCATTAAAAAAACTGAACTGTTGAGTTATGATTAATAATAATTAATATCGCAGACTCAAGGTTATTGACTCTCGACTCGGGCTAACCCGAGTTGCTACCCGGGTCATGTAATATCAGCTCGGGTTACCAGAGTTGAAAAATCTGCAACTCGTCCCATCACTAGGCTCGTCAAATAAAAGCCGCAATGGAAAACTAGCGTTGGCATACAATCACCCGCTACTGTTTTGATGAAATTAGTAAAATAAATCGTTTATTAATTAAAAACAGAGATTTAAGAACAAACAGTACTCACCGAAAAAAGGAAATACCTCGATTTACAGCTCCAACTTTATTGGAGTCGCTTGAAAAATTGGTTATTGCGCACCAAACCATTTTGTGTTTAAAACCTGACGTCGCACGTAGACCGCGGTCGGGAGCAGACTGAAGTGCGCTGCGAGCAATGATGAGAAATTCTCATCATTTCGCCACGCGAGCTACATACACTTCTTCCTTCTATCTAGATATATTTCTGTGGATATAAGTAACTATTTTATGTCTACATTTTTTACATTTAAAAATATTATATAATAAAATATCTGTTCCACGCGGTTGCATTTAGTAAAAAGCTGTTATTTTGACATTACAAACAGACACTTCAATTATAATTATTTGTATACATACATTTTTGTTCATAAAACTTACAATAGCTATAAAAAAAAAACAAGAGTAGGCATAAAAAGAGAGTAAGATGTTCTGAATAAAGCCAACGATATTATAATTTATAAATATACTTGCTGTGCCCCGCGCTTTCACCCGCGTTTAGGGATATAAAATAGCCTATAGCCTTCGTCAGGAATTGGGCTAGTAGATGCAAAAATATTTTTTCAAATCCGACTGGTAGTTCCAGAGATTAGCGCCTTTAAACGAACAAACAAACAAAAAACTCTTCTCCTTTATTATATTATTAGTATAGATTAGGTTTGATGAGGAAGTGGTTATGAGGAAGAGGATATGCTGATGAGGATGAGGAAGAGGATATGCTGATGAGGATGAGGATGCGGAAGAGGAAGATAAATAATAATCTTAGACAAAAAATAATAAAAAATTGGTTGAAAATCAATTACTTAGATTTACACCTAACGTTGTCATCGTCCACTTCACTAAAGTGTTCCCATATTGCACTTATATTTGCGGCTTTACCGTAACTAACTACAACGCGTGCGAACGTAAACAGTTCAAACAAAGGAATGAAATCAACAAATGAGCTAACGAATGAACAAAAAACGCATCTAGTCCCGCAAAATAGATAGACATGTTCATACTGGAACTACATAACTTTACGCTAGGCTCTTGTTTACATATTTCCGTCTCTCTCTTGCTATTATTATAGCGAGACTATTTAGTATAGCGAGTGAAGGACAGGGATAGAATTTGTCTTGCTTGGCGGCCGGCGCACCAATCGCCGCGCGAACATTATTCCTCTTAATAAATGAGGAAGAGGAATTTTTTTAAGTCGATTTTGAGAAAGAGGAATTACAAAAATATGAAGAATTCCTACTACTACTTTGTGGCATTCGTAGAACCGCGATAAATATTACTGTGTAGGTATTAGCAGAGATAGTAGATATTTAGTAGAGAATCATGTTTTACTTAAATTAACTCGGTTTTCTCGCAATTTTATACTGTTTATTGCGGAAAATAAAAATACGTGAGATTCGGCTCAACCCCCCCTTTCCTCCACGTGAATGGGTTAGGTTCGGCTCGACTCCCACCCCCCCTAAACGCTTCACATAATTAATGGACGCCCCCTAAGGGTCTAAGATAACAAATTGCTTGCATAACCAGATGCCTGCCTGGTACTTAAGTAAGGATATGAAAAAATACAATAACGATTCATCATGTTCAAGATTTTATTTTTAATGCATGTCACTTATTTTAGTTTTAAAGATGTCCATTCTTCCTGACTCGTTCTAGTCAATAGGTATCCATTTTTTTCTATCTTCTTATTTTTGACTCATTTGACCGTCTAGTATAAAAATGTTAAGGATCAATAAAAATATGCAAGTGTGAAATTTAATTAATTTACATACTCTGGAGACAAATAAATCAAGGCAATAAAATTTTGAAACGGTTTCATTTTGTCAGTCAGGTAAATAACCTTGTGAATTGAAACTGTTCAGTGACGGAATAATAGAATTCTTAGTAGAATCAACTTTTTAGGACAAACGTAAAAACTGTAAAATAAAGCAAATGACGTAAATTGTGTAAAGTAAATTTTTAAGTGATTCTGTTGATCATTTTATCAGTTTGTCTGTTATCGTTCAAATTATTAATATAAACATTGTCTATACCTTTCAAGTCGTGACGATGGCCCGATTTATTAGCCCCAGATAATTTTATTAGATACTAGCTTCGCTCGCGCTGACTTTATAAAATTTCTATAAAAAAAATCCCGTTAGCCAATTTCGATGAGACTAACAGCATAAAAGTAAATTCCAAAAATCTTTTAATAACAATTACTTTTTCGTAACATCCGATTTAAATGAAACAAAGCCTATATTCTGCTCCAAATTAATCTCTGTCTACCTGTGAAAACCACATGAAAATCCGTTCAGTACTTCCGGAGATGTGCTTGAACAAACAGACAGACAGACAAAAACTTCAAAAAATCGCTGGTTTCTTTTCTATTACTCTCTCTTTTCTATAACAATATCATAGTAGAAAATTTTAAAATTAACATTAACTTTCAGAAAACATGGTAATATTCGATTTTTCATAATTTCTAAGCTTACATACACTATATGATTATTGTGTGTTTAATGTTGTTAAATGATTATTGATTTATTGCAACTGCAGGCAGTCGCGGACGTATCAGTCACCCATGTGTAGACGGACAGTGCTGAATTGAATGAAGATTCCCCTAAAACTTTAGTTCAGTTTTAATCTAAGGTGCTGTTTTCCCTTTCAATACGTAAAAGTTTATGACGGCACGAATTTTTATTTTCTCCATTTTAATAGAAGGTTTAAGACCTAATTACTTTCTGACCTCTCAGGCGCAATGTAGCTGATAAAATAATATGATTTTTTTGGTGTGTATTCCAGTGAATGAATAGTATCAGTGCCAATTTTATTTTTAACTAATCAGGACTCATGGCTCATCATTTTGGATACTTACCATCAGGCCTCGTATTTCGACAAAACATGACAATAGTATAGCTTGGCCGTTGTAGCTGTGCCGCACCTTGGCCGATACAGGCGTGGTGTGAGGAGGACGTAGAAGGTTGCCCTACCCAACTCATATGCTGTCTCCGCACAGCTACAGCGAGCGGTCACTAACTTAATATTATAAATGCGAATGTGAGTTTGTTTGTTACCTTTTCACGCCTAAGCCGCTGAACCGATCGCGATGAAATTTGGTACGCAGATAGCCTATGGTATGAAGAAGGACATGGGCTACTGGAAACCAGGTGAAACCGCGGGGGACAGCTAGTTGTTAATGAAACTAGTACGGTCTCAGTAGGTACGTGAGATGGTTTGAAGTCAGGCAGGTCTTGTAAAATCCAGATTTTAAGATAGCCCCGTCTCTTTTTGATATATTAGAAAGTGACGGATAACTTTTAAACTTTGTTTTTTTTTTATACAACATTGTCGGCAAACAAGCATACGGCCCGCCTGATGGTAAGCGGTTACCGTAGGCACCGTAGCCTATGAACGCTTGCAACACCAGGGGTATCAATCACGCGTTGCCGACCCTTCCCCCCTCCCCGGTGAGCTCTGGAGACCTTACTCAGTCGCAGGAACACAACTATAAGTTATTTGGCTGCGGTATTCTGTAAGGTGGAGGTATTTCTCCAGTGGAGCTGCTCTTTGAGCGACATATCGCTATGCTCTACCTCTCTTATTACTTTACGTTTTACTAGACTTGCCTTAACCATATCATAATAAGGGGGTTAGGATTTACTTAAAATCCTTAGCTAACTTAAATCTGTGCTCTGGGCAGATTTAGTACCGAAGGCTATCTTGACCTGTCCAAAATAGTTTAAATTAAATAGCTTGTCATCCAGACTAAACTTGATCCTAAATCGTTGTTTTACTAAAATAAAAGTTCCAATTTAAAGACCTTTAAAAAGGATATTGTTTGTCTCTTGGCTCTTCGTGTGAACGATCTCGAAAAGGTGATTTTTCCTGAAAATATACACAAGGTCATCAATATTCCAACGATATACTTGAGCGATCGAACTTATTAAATATACTTACATAAAATAGTAATTTTATAATTCTGTATCTAGGTAATCTTCGAGCGCAAACAGGAAATGATTTTGGATCTTGGCTAGTTATCTTTGTACACACATTTATATTTATTATTGCTTTAACCGTGAGGATCTGTTAATGGCTTTCTGATTATTTTTTCTAAAATTCTAGTTTGTTAAAATTAGCTGTAGATCTTCCTCTCACAAATAAATAAATAAATTATTTGTCATTAGGCGCTATACTGCTTCAGATAGGCTGGGGATTAAGGACGTTGACGTCGATATGATGTAAAATTTGTCACCGTGTTTATAGTACATGTTAAAGTTGATATTGTTGGACATGCAATTAAAACTATGATAGAAAAATACTACAGATGAATGGATGGATATCTTACGCAACATATAAGGTATATTTAAAAAAAAAAAAACATATTTCCTATTTAATGTTTTTACCAAAAAATGATTGAGGGTTATAGAGTAACGGAATGCAAAGACACCAAAAAGACAGACGTGTTTGTGTGAGTGGTAACAAAAGTTTGTGTGTATGTTTACAACTTTTGTTACCACTCAACTCCGTAACGGATGAACTGCTTTGGACGAAATTTGGCACACATATCGACCCTTCGAGTATGAAATGTAGTAAAAGCCAAAACCCCATTTTTCAGGAGGCAAAAACAAAAATGGTAACATTTATTTTCTGCATTAACGTTTGAAATATTAAAGCTATAATGAACCACTAAGCTCATTGTTCTTAGGTTTTTGTGTTGTTTATCAGAAAGAAACCCAAAATAACGTAGATTAAATAGGACCAGAGATAGCATGGCTTTTACTACAAAAAAAAATAATGCAACTGGCTTCGACGACATTTTTTTCAAGCTTTGCATCAGTAAACTTTGTTGTAAAAGGTAACTACAGTGGTTTTATCGTTGGTTATTTTGTATTAAAAGACAAATGTAATGAAAGAGAGTGTAATTAAGTGTAGTAAATGCAGTAAACATTTTTGAAAAAAACATGTTATTTAAAAGTCTTACAATATTTATCCATTATATTAATACTGGATAAATATTAAAGTTATAATGCACCACTAAAGCTCATTATTCTTAGGTTTTTGAGTTGTTCATTAGAGAGAAACCCAAAATTAATTATTTAAAAAGCCTCGGTCTTTTATAAATCTTTAATTGAAAAATTGTCGTAAAGGCCAATTTGAAAAAAAAATGAGTATCTTACGACTAAAATGTCTTAAAAATATTCTGTTATGATTCTAACACATTATGTAGCATAAGCCATGTCAAGAAAAAAAATACTTTTACAACATTAATTTTAAAATTTTGCTCCCTAGATTGATCATTACGACATAAAATTAAAAAAAACTGGGTTTTGAACGTGAATCAGAGCACGTCGTAAAAGACATTTTTTACGAATTTGAACATTTTAAATATACAGATTGATAGAGCTCGCGAAACTGAATACAGAGGTGGTAAAAACTCATTTTGGCCAAAATGGCTTTTACGACATTTCATACTCGAATGGTCGAAATAGAATATGTCCTAGCTAGATTAACACATAGGATACTTTTATCCCGTGAAAACACCAGATCCTCGAGATCGAAAACCGTGGGGCGGAAGCTAGTTTTTAATATTTTTTCCCATTCAGTTATAGTTAATCTCCGAAATTGGAAAACGGCTTATCATAGAGGGGTTTTAAGCTTAGCTAGGAGCTTTGAAGCGTTCGTGGTGTAGCTTGATTAGCCGTTCTTGGCGATCTGCAAAGCTAGGCAACGTCCGGTCAGGTCGCCACCTGGATGGGTGACCGCCTAGCCACTAGGCCCTAGTGGTATTTCAACTTGATCGTTTCCGTGCTTCGGCAGGCACGTAAAGCCATTGGTCCCGGTTATCACTTAATTGTGATAGTCGTTAAGCTAGTTGGAGACGTCCTAGGTGGCTTGAAAACTGCAACAGTTGGTCGACCATGTACTAGCAAACTAGGCTACACAAAACTGCAGTGGGCATGCGTGGTGGAGTATTTGCCCATTGCCTTTCACTCTCATTTGTGGAGGCTCAAGGCTTTGGAGGAGGAGGAAGCGCTTTGAATTGGCTTTATTTCATCCAAAGATATGCTTTTATATGTACTTACTTAAAAAACGACGATAGAGAAATTTGGAGAGGGTATTTGCTGACGCTTTTCAAATATTTTTATTGCTTGCTGCTGCTGCTGCTCGGGTACGTGGGGTCGCCACTACCCGCCGCCGCGAATGTATAAATCTTATAGTCTACGCGGAAAGTTAGTTCAGATATTCGAGCGCATCTTACTTACCCTTTTATGATATTTTTCATAATGGTGATCTTCTTGTGAACCGTTTTGGTGGCTCCCCATTTTGATTACAGCTGAAAAGGATAAATATAAAATCAATTAAGGATCTCAATGTATTCAGTAAACCCCATTCATTAACATAGTATTTCAAGATTATTATACCTTTTTGTTCATCACGTCGCCTCTTTTGTTCGAGAATTGCAGTTTCTTCTGCTCTATCCTAAAGAATGAATTTACTCATATAATAAAAATCAAACTAAGCTTGCCTAACAAAAATAATACGAGTATAGAACTGAATAGTCACCGTACAGACCGTTTCATAGGCAAACCGACGCTTCTACAATAAATTATCGGTGCATACTGCACTATTACTATACTTTAAATTAAAAAAAAAAATGCTAGTACATGTAGGAATAAAAAAGGAATGCCTGTCATAAATTAAGTAAGGGATATTTTTGTATCTTGCATTTTTATTTTTTTTGTTTAGTGTACCTACTTTACGTATTTTTCGTGGATTAATTATCGCAAAGAACACTCAGAGTGTTCACAATAGTTCACAATACAATTAAATTTTGCAACAAGGTGTAAAATTTAGGGAACCATTAATATGTCGCTTATGTCGCAACATTTCACATCATTTTCAATCGCAGTCAACATTAAACATCTGAATAATAAAACAATTGTAATTATTTGTAAACTCACCCTCTTGCGATTCATCTTACGCTCTTTACGCTCATCGCCTCTTACTTTAGCCTTTCTTTTTTCCTTTTCCGGTGAACGTTCCTCTATTTCTTTGTTACCCTGCTTATGCAGAAAAAATCAATTAGCTGACAACACAAAAATAAAACTGTCATTAATAAATCATGATTAAATAATACATACATTTTCTATAAATTATCCTATTGTGATAAACATTTTTACTTACTATTAAGGTATAAAACTAATACAAAATCAAAAGGTTCAATGAATCAAGACAACTCTAGATAGGTATTTGCCACAAAAATATTCTTTTTATTGTTTTCGCCTGTCTTCCATCAATGTTAGTTTTGCTTTTTGCTGATTCCTTAGTTGCCTTAGTTTTTATTTATATTAGTACCAATTTCAGCAATTGTTTCGAAAATATTGACGTCTTCACGATTAAAACCTCCTTGATTTTCATATAAATATCTTGATCACTTGCTATTGCAGCGCCTCTTGGATGATTTGATTAGATGACAATTCATCTTGTCAGTGTGCGATAATTTTTAAAATCTTCAGCATAGCAGTTCTCCATCCACCACATAACCACGTAACATCTTCATCGTTTCTTGATATCTTGATACTAGAGCTGCGCTTCATTCAAGGGACCTTTTGACTTCTTTACATAATTAACTAGAATCCTTACCATGATGGATTGGACTGGGCTGAATGGACTACGACTCACATGGTATTGGTTTTGCTTAGGACATTTGATTTGCTTATTATATTTTTATAAGTTCTTCATTTTGTAACTTCTTAACTTCGAAATAAATCTTGATTTATCTTCTGGTATGGCGCGAGTAGTTGTTCTGTTTTCTGTTGTAATACTTGTCATATCATTAGCTGGTAATTATTTACGGGTTATTTAGACAGCATAACTTTTATGAAACGGATCATATTAACTTTTCAAAGTTTCAATAATCTTCTAGTTTGATTGAGACATGACATCACCAATTTTGTGAGGTGAATCTTATGCCACTCAGCAGTATTATCCATAATATCCATAATATCTATCCATACATACTTTTACATCCATTGTCTTCAAATATCTTCAATAATGAATTTTGATCAGTGATCTTCTCGATTGTGATTGATGACTTACTTAACATTTTTAATTTTATTATGAAGAATTTATTTTAGATTGTTCATTTTTAGGTGTTATTATTAATTTTATGCCGGTTTTTTTTTTTTTTATTATTTTTACTTTATTTTGCACTTATAGTCTTAGTTTTTCACACATTTGATCTTCAAAGATAGTCCAGACGATGTTGGTCGTGGAGCACTGATAGAACGGAACGGCACGCCGCGGTCGTGGTCCAGCCCAATCCTCAGTCCGGCGCTAGCGCGATGCAAGGTCGGTTTATTACAACAATACTCACCTTGCCATTGCTGCTGCTTTCTATTTTTCGACGCTTCACATCTGAAATATTTATATTATAAGATTTCAATAAGATTCAGAATCAAATCAATCAAATGTTTTGTCAATAATATAAGTATATATTAATTTACCTCGGTCTACGTCGTCTGGGACGTTACGATGATCATGCGGTGGCGAAACTGTTTCTAAATATCGCTCCTCCTGAACAATAAATAATTATGAGATGTAGAAATAAAATTAGTTTCGAATAGTATAAAGAAGTTCAATGCGATTTATTCCCTTACCCTGTTTAAACGTTCCCTGGGTGATCTATCTTTACTTCTAGCTTCTTCTTTAGCCCTTTCCTTGAGCGATCTATTGATGAAATTAAAAAATATCAATTTAACAACAAATATAAGGTGTTATATAATTAAAAGCACACCTTGAAATTAGTTTGTGAATCGGCTATACAAACGATTTTAGGCATAAATATTGTAATTTATTGACTAGTTAGATATTTTTTAGGGTTCCGTACCCAAAGGGTAAAAACGGGACCCTATTACTAAGACTTCGCCGTCTGTCTGTCTGTCTGTCCGTCTGTCTGTCTCCAGGCTGTATCTCAAGAACCGCGATAGCTAGACAGTTGAAATTTTCACAAATTATGTATTTCTGTTGCTATAACAACAAATAATAATTACAGCCTATATCTGCCCACTGCTGAGCACAGGCCTCCTTTCACGAATAAGGGTGAAAGGGCAATGGGCAAATACTCCACCACGCGTGCCCACTGCGGATTGGTGGAGGTAGGCTAGTGGTCAACCTACTGTTGGAGTTGTCAGGCCACCTAGGAGGTCTCCAACAAGCTTAACGACCATCACAATTAAGTGATAACCGGGACCAACGGCTTTACGTGCCTTCCGAAGCACGGAAACGCTCAAGATGAAATACCACTAGGCGGTCACCCATCCAGGTACCGGCCAAACTGGACGTTGCTTAACTTTGCCGATCGGTTAAGAACGGCTAATCAAGCTACGCCACGAGCGCTTCACAACAACAAATACTAAAAACAAAATAAAATAAATATTTAAGGGGGGCTCCCATACAACAAACGCGACTTTTTTGCCCTTTTATTTGTTTTGTGGTAGTTCCCGTTGACCTAGAATCACGAAATTTGGCAAATAGCAAAGTCTTACAGCACAAATAAAGGAAAAAATCCAATAAATAAAAAAAGTTGAAAATGAAAGGGTGTCCCCATACATACATAGATACGCCAATTAATAAAGACCTCTGAGTTGTATGGGGCTGATACAATTTAGAGGTCTAGCTTAATTAGCACCAACCTCAAATAAAGTAAATAAATAAAATTGTGCATTTCCCGTGATGGACAAACGATGGACGAAGTTTGTACGGAACCCTCGGTGCGCGAGTCCGACTCGCACTTGGCCGGTTTTATTTATTATCTTTTGTCTTCCTATTAATTACAATAATAATGTTTAATATTAATGTGTAATGTGATAAGTGTAATAAGTATGCCGTTCTCACACAATAAATAACATCGTTACATAAATAAGATGAAACACATACGATCGTGATTCGCGCTTGGAGTCTTTCTCTCGGTCCGATTCGTCGCGACGTCTGTCACTACCCCGGGCTTCCTTTTTATCTGCATCTAATGAAAATAATAAATAAATCAGAATACAAATTTCAATCATGGTCTACTTTTTTCCATTATAGTTTTGTGTTTGACCACAATATCACTGATGGTGGTAAGCACACTAAGTCAAAGACGCCCTATGCAAGTATAATCCTTAAATAAAACTAATTATAATAGCACAAATAATAGCATGATGTCCCTCGATAATCAAGCTTATGCATTAGCACTCGTCGTCCTCGTATTTAAGTCGTCCCAGTTTTATTTTACTTTAGTAACTTCATGTTAATTATTTTTACTATTTCAAAGGGATCCGACGTATCCAGAAATAAAACAAAATTGTAT
Source organism: Tetheella fluctuosa (assembly GCA_951216915.1). Lineage (NCBI taxonomy): Eukaryota > Metazoa > Arthropoda > Insecta > Lepidoptera > Drepanidae > Tetheella > Tetheella fluctuosa. Next base: position 7,695,711 of record OX578217.1, read on the forward strand.
TAATGCTACAAATCGAGAAGCTTAAGCTCTAAACGCCATCCCGTGGCTACTCTCATGTTGCCGTCTTTGGTATATTACAAATTATTATATGCTTTTGCAATTTTAAATATACCTGGTGGAACAAAACGAACGCCATTCCCGAAAACCACAGATTATATTTATTTGTTATAGAATCGTTATATGTTTTTTTTTAAATTAAGTATTTATTTTTTATGAGAAATATTTTTTTGGTACATTTTTGGACATATTATTTGGGTCGTATATAGGCATAACTAGGCTTATTGGCCTGTGTAGGTACATAACTGACCAGTTGGCGGCGGCGGCGATGACCCAGAATCGTCGTGCTTGGCGGCGGAGTCCTCTTTCATTGCTGTGGGAACTACTGGCACTGCACCAACTACCTTGTGTTTGTCACCCACCTGTAAACATCATTCATATCGTAGAGCATCGTTTCTCAACCTGGGGGTCGTGTTTAAGAATATAGGGGGCCGCCAATGTATCCAAAACATAGGTTCCGTGAGCAAAACATCCTTTTATTAAAGTATTTCTTTCATTAATGATCAACTAACATAATAATAAACTAACAATTTTATTAAAGATGTTTAAAATAATTTAATTACTATTTTTTTTACAAATTTAGGTACATAGAAAATCATTGCAAACACACGAATGTATCAAAATTATTATCGACTGATAGAAGTAATAATAGAATATTTGATTAAAGGTTTATTGAATTTAATAATTTAATATAGTAGTGCAATTTTTGTTATTTAACTTTTTGGCTTTTTAGTGGGTCGCGACAGTAAAAAGGTTGAGAAACAATGTCGTAGAGAGATGTTAGTACGAAATTTACAAACACTTACACCATATAGATTGTTTTTCTAACACACTTTTGTATCAGTAAGTGCATGTAGAATCAATAATATTTTTACCAAAAAGTGATGTACGAACTAAGTAAATAAATTTTTGATTGATTAAAATGCGAAAATGTGAAAATGCGCATACAAATACAAGCGGCATTAGAAACTTACTTGATGAAAATCACTTTCCCTTATCATGTGGGGAGCCTTGTTACGTAATTGTCCGCTATATACAGTTGCAAGAGCATATAAATCATGTCTTTGACTTTTCTCTTCTTCTTTGACCTGATTGAAACAAAAAAAATGTTAATGAAATAATTATGGGAACATTCTAAAACCAATATTTATGATTTTAATTAAAGTGATCTAAATTTTACAGCTGGAGGTCAGTTGATAAGAGTTATTACCATTATAAGTATAAAAATAATACATTCGTATAGTACCGAAATTCTAAGAGTCACATCGGTAAAGACAAAACTAACGTCAAAAAAACATATTGTCGGATTATGTTATACTGTATTGTATATTTTACTTATTCATAAATTTACATAGGGCGTCTGCCAGAGAACAGTGCCCCTACCCTGCCCTAATGGATAGTTGGTTCACCAAAGCATTGAAAATCAAAAACTGAGTATAAATGGGGTTCATAGTTCTTACAATAACTCGCTCTCAGTACATTTTACGCAAGCTATCGTACGAAGGTAATTGAGGCTTAAATAAAAAAAAAATTCAAAGACTTTTTATTCGCATACTGTTTGTAGTATGTCAGTAGAAGATAAAGTTATATTATATTTACAAAAAGAGTAGAACAGTATAAACAGAAACCCGCAAGTAAACAACCTATCACAGCACACCATATACAATATGTGTGGTTTAGCAACGGCTGTCTGTGTGTGACACAACGCACAGTTTCACTACTATACATTAATATTATGTTATGATTATGCCGCTACCTACATGCAAGCGTCTACAGACATTAAGTGGAATATTATAGTAATTAAATACTCCAGATAGTTAAAAGCTTATAAATTTTCAGATCAAGTGAACAAAAGTTTACCTTATCAACCTTCCTCTCAATAATCTGCGCCAGTTTCGCCAATACGGGGAAATGTGGAAACACCCGAATAAGAACAGTAACGGCGTTTCGTATTTGTACATAATCGCCAGAATCTAAGCACACCACCATCGCTTTTGTGATCTTGTAGTGCCACTTGTGGCAAACGTGTCTGTAAATAGTGGAACAAATATAATTAGCTATACTCTTTAGATTGGAGCTTCTTATGACGCAGGGGTGTACTAAGAAAGGATTTTCCGAAATTCAAAATAGGAAATTGGGGGAGAAACAGCAGGGCCGAAAGCTAGTCGAGAATATAAAGCTTTCACATGATGGTTTTTTATTCCCAGGATAAAACTATCCTATGGTCATCCCCTGCGTGTGTGTGTTTCCATATTCGAAGGCAGGGAAGCCTGCTGCCATTATTTACGCGACGGAACGGAGACCGTTTATGCGTTTGGGGTGAGAGGATGTTTGTGCGAATCCATGTTGCCATTTTTTTTATCAATATCCGTTTGATTAAATTGATTGATTCACGGCAAACTGTACCGAAGATATTTAGAAAACCGTCGATCGATGTACTACTGATGTGATACATTGTAAATTTTGTATGGAATACCTCGGACTACCATCAGAACCAAGGAGTCCAGTCTTTATTAGCTCGGAATAACAGAAAGGCTTAAACTATCTGCTATCAAAAGGGGAGGACCTTTCGGATGCATTGTGTGGTGTCCAATCAGGGGGGTCTGCAGCAAGTCAGTTCACTTGAGGTATGACAGACCAGCATGGTGGCACCATAAATGTGGCAATGCGGAGTGAGTTATATATCTATATATATACCAACCTGTAATTTTCATATCCGACATGATCGTTAGCCTCCGTGAACTGGTTGGAGACCCTGTACTTGGTGACGAAGCCGGGGTAGTGCGCGCACTCGTGCTCGAAGGCGTGCTTGTCGGCGTGCCAGCGCATGGCCGTGCCCAGCACCTTGCACAGGAACGTGCCGTAGCGCGCCGCCTCGCCCTCCGTGCACGACATCACCGAGTACGTGATGTCGCAGAACAGCTGTTGACGGCGACATTACACATTACACAGTACATTACACCTAACGTACACTACAAATACACACCGGCCCTCACTAACACAACAATGCTTGCTAGTTATGGGTTTTTTTACACTTAGGTACTAGGAACCCAATCCCTGTTTATTTTTCACATCTATACTAATATAATATTGTTGAACCGGATAGCGCCGCACGGAACCCACTGTCACTAAATGAACTAACTTATTAGAAACTAGTAAGAGTAACTGGGACCCGCTGGACGCATGCGACTTAGGACGCGTTGATGTAAAAATAAATGGTGCTTTGACATTTCTTGGCTGAATACCTATCATGATTATTGAGACACATATTGAATTTACTACTCTGAAAATACGCTGTCACACAGGAGTTCTACTCTATAGTTTTAACTCCTAAATACGAACTAAATCTGAAATAAAAAGACCATGTCCGAAAATATGGTCCCATACCACACTGTTCGTCGTCCCTGTGTGAATGCACTGCACTTACCCTGTCGTAGCACAGCAGCGTAGAGAAGTTGGGCGTCTTGAGCGAGTGAACCGTGTGCACGAACTGTGCACAGTAGTTGGCATCGGCGGCTGTGAAGACGCAGCGCGGGAACAAGCAAAGTTGCATGAGGCGCGTGACGGTCTCGTTCTTGGCGGACTTGGCGGCGCGCGCGGGGAACCAGCCGGCGCACTCGCGCCCCAGCCGCGCCAACACGCGCGACACGTGCTCCGCCTGCCGACGACGCTCCTCCTGACACAACCACACACACATATATACTGTTGCCAGAACCAGCCGGCGCACTCGCGCCCCAGCCGCGCCAACACGCGCGACACGTGCTCCGCCTGCCGACGACGCTCCTCCTGACACAACCACACACACATATATACTGTTGCCAGAACCAGCCGGCGCACTCGCGGCCCAGCCGCGCCAACACGCGCGACACGTGCTCCGCCTGCCGACGACGCTCCTCCTGACACAACCACACACACATATATACTGTTGCCAGAACCAGCCGGCGCACTCGCGCCCCAGCCGCGCCAACACGCGCGACACGTGCTCCGCCTGCCGACGACGCTCCTCCTGACACAACCACACACACATATATACTGTTGCCAGAACCAGCCGGCGCACTCGCGCCCCAGCCGCGCCAACACGCGCGACACGTGCTCCGCCTGCCGACGACGCTCCTCCTGACACAACCACACACACATATATACTGTTGCCAGAACCAGCCGGCGCACTCGCGCCCCAGCCGCGCCAACACGCGCGACACGTGCTCCGCCTGCCGACGACGCTCCTCCTGACACAACCACACACACATATATACTGTTGCCAGAACCAGCCGGCGCACTCGCGCCCCAGCCGCGCCAACACGCGCGACACGTGCTCCGCCTGCCGACGACGCTCCTCCTGACACAACCACACACACATATATACTGTTGCCAGAACCAGCCGGCGCACTCGCGCCCCAGCCGCGCCAACACGCGCGACACGTGCTCCGCCTGCCGACGACGCTCCTCCTGACACAACCACACACACATATATACTGTTGCCAGAACCAGCCGGCGCACTCGCGCCCCAGCCGCGCCAACACGCGCGACACGTGCTCCGCCTGCCGACGACGCTCCTCCTGACACAACCACACACACATATATACTGTTGCCAGAACCAGCCGGCGCACTCGCGCCCCAGCCGCGCCAACACGCGCGACACGTGCTCCGCCTGCCGACGACGCTCCTCCTGACACAACCACACACACATATATACTGTTGCCAGAACCAGCCGGCGCACTCGCGCCCCAGCCGCGCCAACACGCGCGACACGTGCTCCGCCTGCCGACGACGCTCCTCCTGACACAACCACACACACATATATACTGTTGCCAGAACCAGCCGGCGCACTCGCGCCCCAGCCGCGCCAACACGCGCGACACGTGCTCCGCCTGCCGACGACGCTCCTCCTGACACAACCACACACACATATATACTGTTGCCAGAACCAGCCGGCGCACTCGCGGCCCAGCCGCGCCAACACGCGCGACACGTGCTCCGCCTGCCGACGACGCTCCTCCTGACACAACCACACACACATATATACTGTTGCCAGAACCAGCCGGCGCACTCGCGCCCCAGCCGCGCCAACACGCGCGACACGTGCTCCGCCTGCCAACGACGCTCCTCCTGACACAACCACACACACATATATACTGTTGCCAGAACCAGCCGGCGCACTCGCACCCCAGCCGCGCCAACACGCGCGACACGTGCTCCGCCTGCCGACGACGCTCCTCCTGACACAACCACACACACATATATACTGTTGCCAGAACCAGCCGGCGCACTCGCGCCCCAGCCGCGCCAACACGCGCGACACGTGCTCCGCCTGCCGACGACGCTCCTCCTGACACAACCACACACACATATATACTGTTGCCAGAACCAGCCGGCGCACTCGCGCCCCAGCCGCGCCAACACGCGCGACACGTGCTCCGCCTGCCGACGACGCTCCTCCTGACACAACCACACACACATATATACTGTTGCCAGAACCAGCCGGCGCACTCGCGCCCCAGCCGCGCCAACACGCGCGACACGTGCTCCGCCTGCCGACGACGCTCCTCCTGACACAACCACACACACATATATACTGTTGCCAGAACCAGCCGGCGCACTCGCGCCCCAGCCGCGCCAACACGCGCGACACGTGCTCCGCCTGCCGACGACGCTCCTCCTGACACAACCACACACACATATATACTGTTGCCAGAACCAGCCGGCGCACTCGCGCCCCAGCCGCGCCAACACGCGCGACACGTGCTCCGCCTGCCGACGACGCTCCTCCTGACACAACCACACACACATATATACTGTTGCCAGAACCAGCCGGCGCACTCGCGCCCCAGCCGCGCCAACACGCGCGACACGTGCTCCGCCTGCCGACGACGCTCCTCCTGACACAACCACACACACATATATACTGTTGCCAGAACCAGCCGGCGCAAACACGCGCGACACGTACTCCGCCTGCCGACGACGCACCTCCTGACACAACCACACACACACACACACACAAAATTATATAAGGTGAAGAAAACGGTACATCATTAAATGAAATGAAACCAGAGCTTTATCACGTTGTTTTTAAACTGTATACAAAAAATAATTGAAATCCATCGAGTAGTTTAGCCACAGTAATAAATTTTCGTTTTATCAATTTTACTCATCATGTAAATGCCTAATAAATTCACAAGGCTAAAGTTGGTTGGACACGCGTTATGTGAGACGAAGAAAGCGTATCGGACGCGGCTCTTACATGTCAGTGACGATGTAACTATAAATAATGTTGTACATATTTTGTTTACGTTCCGAAGTTATTTACATTCTTTGAAACTTTTGATTTTTTATTTTGTTCTAAAAACGTTTTCGACTGAGTTATAATGCATTATTGCACTTGTAACGATAATGTTTAAATTTAATGATCGACCGTCATATCCACCTTGTATACTATCATACCAGTGCGTCACAGCTTCATTACACACAACTTATTTTATTATACTTACTTATGGTTTACGCTTAAAATTTGGGGACACCTTTTAGAATAAAGAGTTTTATAAAAGTATAAACAAATAGTGTACAAATCACCTGAAGTTTATCAATTAGCGTGTTGAATCGTTCCTGTTCCTTCTTGCCTTTCGTACCCTGAGACGTATCTTTAGCAGCAATGGCGGCCGCGGACTTCAGACGTTCTATCTCTCTCTCGTAACTTTCCACCGGTACTCGGAGATCGTACATGGATAATGACCTGTGTTTTTCACATTTATTACTCAACAATTTTTCAAATTCACAATAAAAAAAAGTATAAGTGGACTAATAAAGATTAAAAATTTATAACATACCAAAAAGTTACATAAAATTCGGGTGAAATATCCTCCCATACTCTAGACGACAGCATCGGTGAAACGGATAAAACGACCGGTTCTAAAGCTTCCTTCGACGCAATGTTATATCTTTCTATGCTCTTTTCCAGCGTGTCTGATTTGCTATCGGACCCTTTGCGAAGAGCTTCAAACTTTGCAGTAATTTTTTGGGCGATCACCGGACGATGTAAGAAAAATGCGACATCAGCATCAACGTGATAGTCTCTAAGTAATTCCTGTATAAAAAAATATTAACGTTATTTGAAGAACTCTCCCCTTAACAACTGAGAAGAGCATGGTGAAATAACAGTTTGAACACGTAATACTACCTGCAAACTCGGCAACCTAGCAGCATATTCATCCGGCGCATGCGACGATGCTAAGAAGGTTCCAAGTTGAACTAAAGCATCCTGACATTGGTCGGCTAAACGTCCTACAATTTTAAGTTGCGATCCCGGAGGTTCCCCGCTTACTGATAAATCATCGTATTCTATAATAAAAACATTAACATAAAGTCTTCAGTAAGATAACGAAGTAATGACACTTCAATGAACGGTTACCTTTCCAAACACAACAATGGCGTTGTTGAGCACATAATATGCATAAAGCTATATCCAAATTGTTTCCAACTATAGCTTCTTTTAATCTAGCTGATGACCTCCTAGTGTTCCGCACTTGGGAAAAATATCCAGCCTATAAATGAATAAATAAAGGGTTAATGTTAACGGTTTCCGTTTCTTTAGTACGTCACGTAGGTACTTTCTGTTGAATAGATACCTCGCCCTTGAGCAGTTCCCCACCAGCCATTGCATCCAGTTGTTCTGGCGTCATTTCTTCAGCTGCTTCTATGCCAGCCATCTTTTGAACTATTTCTTTCAGTATGATTAAATCTTGACTGTAAAAAAAAGTATCTTAAATATTCACTATACTTAGGAGATAATCGATATCCGCCCTACGGTTTTAATCGCGTTCACCTATTTTACCCTCATACCCCCATAGTGGATGCCTACGTTATTTCAGGAACCTGGGTGCACTAATTCAAAAAAGTCTATTACATGTAAATTCCCATTATTGACTTAGTGAATGACCATGCAAGCTAACGGGTGACGGGCTATATGCTAAGATAGTAAGCTAGACGTTAAAAGGTCGCGCAGTCGTAAATGATCGATAAGTAACGTGACATAATACGATGTGAACGTTGAAAGAGTGATATATGATATGTGACCTCTGATTAGCCTTGAGCCTGTTGGCGACGAACTGCAGCAAGGCGGTGAGCTCGATGTTGTGCTTCTTGAAGGCGGCGCCGGCGAAGGCGGCCAGCGCCTGCAGCCAGGCGGGCGGCGCCGCGCCGCGCCCCGCGCCCAGCGCCTCCACCAGGCAGTAGCCCAGCACGTCCAGCGACAGCGACGTCAGGTACTTGAGCGACTCCACCACCGGCCCGATCAGGTTGTCGTACGACTGGATCTAATTAACCACTCACTATATTACTTTATATACCTACATTATGTACATTTAGGTGAATTTATTTTATAACTATCGACCTTTAACTTAGAACATTATAGTTTTGTCTTTAATACCTGAAAAACCCTCCAAGATAGCGAAGTCTGAGTGTGGATTCCCATATCACGAGTAGGTATATTCCAAAAATAATTAAATCCGAAATAGTACTTTTTAATCTGAACTATATAAGTTTATTAGGCTAGTAATCTAATAATTATTTTTAATAAATATGATAAAAGTCGAACCTGCAACAGCATGTAGTCGAAAAGGAACGCGGGAGCAGCATGCGACAGTTTACCGATGTGGCGACCTTGCGGTTTGATATTCTCTTTTGACACGCGTTTCATTATGTGCTTGATCCTCTGCAGCGAGGTACCTCGAACACGCATCAATGCCGGTATTCGTTCACCGGAGTCGTTTTTCCAACGAGAATATAAACAGTATCTGAAATAGAAATATCAAAAACAAAACCACAAGAGTCAATGCAATTGCCCATTTCCATGTTAAAATAGCTCTCTGTAATCATCATAATAATATTATGTCATCCTTTTTTGTATGTGATAGAAAAATACACAAAATCCTCACCTGCACTGGTATGGATAAAGCTTCAGTAAAGTATAAACTTCTTCAGACATACAGCAGTTGCCATCCATAAGAGTGAGCGATGGCAATATGGCAGCGTCCAAGACTGTTAACGCCTCATGATGCAAAGGATCCTCTTTTAGGGTGCGCGCAGTTCGTAATATACGTATTATCTATAAAATTATTGGACTGTTTAGAAATTTCTAGTTCATTTTCAAAAAGCGTTTTTAGTATATAGCTGTTATCCAGCTAAATATGAGCAGTTTTCTAGCATAAGATATTTGAAAATACTTACTTTGTACATCAAAATAGGATCATAATGTAGCGAAGGACCTAATAAGATGATGGCAGGTATGACGTTTTCCTTCATGTCTTCGAATGTATTGCAAGCTGGTGGCGCAAGGCTTGACTTCAGAGGCGGAATTGGATTTCCAATAATTTTTGGAGCCACACGGCAATGACTACAAGAGTAACACAATACGAAATAAGTACGATTTATTATTTAACACCCTTAATAATACTATTTGAATTAATTGAACAGTTTGACTCTTTCGCTAGTAAATACAACTAGGTACATAGTTAGCTACTAAACTATTTGACAGATTTTTGACAAATCGAAACATTGCATTTTATATTTGCTTTTACCGATCAATCTCTTTTATATATCTCCTAACACCCTGACATATGCGGAATTGTGTAAAATAAACACATCTGATGCCATTTAAACAAGAAGTGAAGTGAACATTGATTTCTATACAACGTGTTACAAAATACCCCGTAAAAAATATAATTAATTATCAAAGCGAAAGCCAATTTTGTCAACCCAAGTATTGATTATTTAACAGAAAGGCCTACGTACCAATTTTACCTATTAAATTTAATAGTTTTTCTATTTTTCATTCATAAATGTTTGTTACCTCAATACAAGGATGTCATTATATTCAAGTAAGTACTGGCTTCAAAATAATGTCAAGTTGGAAAAAAGATATGTTGTCAATATACGATTATTATTTTTGTCGTTCCGCGAATTAGGTAGAAATGTAGTTACATTCTGCGTAGTTTACTCTTTAATTTTATTGAAATAGGGTTTGCACGTGAAACAGTGTTTTTTTTTTTGGGGTATGTCATGATCCAAGAAAACAAGGTCTCGCTTTCCGGGAGTGACACTTGCCTACGTCACTATCCAGTTGCTATTTTATTACAACAAAAAAAGTAATCGAGGTAATATTTTTTTCGTCATTCTGTTAAATAAATATAATACATTTTTTTACTGTCATTTTATTTGTCATAAAAACGAAACTAGTCATGAATTAACGTAATTTTGATGAAAAAGTCAAAGTTTGCACAGGTGAGACTGGAAGTTGGGAGTTATGATTTTAAACTACTGGCGACACAGAAACGGGGAGCTTCAACGGGCTGCTGTCATTGATTCCGCCATTACGTCGTGTATAGCTGTCTTTGTCGAACGTATTTACATTGCATATTTCGCTCTTGTTCAGTTCCAGTGTACACAGTGATACCCAAACTTTTATGAACATAGCAACGACTATTCATTAAAATACAGGTAAAAAAAATACTAATATGACTCCATTCCAAGGAGGGATTTTAATATCCAACAAATCTCTTTCTTATAGATGATTTAAAAGGACGATCAAACCTTAATTTGCAGTACATATTAACAAGTAGATTAAACCAAGATATTTTGGAGATTTTTTTCTCATACATAAGAGGTATGGGTGCTACACATGGCCACCCCACAGCGCTCTCTCTCAAACATCGGCTGAAATGGTATATCTTGGGTAAGCATTCCGCGGACGTATTTAAGTGCTCGACCAATACCCGTGAAGATCCTAGTATATCTTGTCTGATAGCACCATTAACAGATCCCGAAGCGTCAGCCTCAATGCAACCAGATGAAAATAATGTAGATGAAGATATCATTTTGACTGGTGTGCTAAATACGTATACGTCGAATCAGACAACTATAATATCAATGATGATGCGGGCTGTTCACTGATCACTTTACAACAAAGTGACTTGTTGGAACCAGAGAAAAACGTTGATAATTGTGACTTAGCTATGTATATGCCAAAAGACGAAGATAACCAATTATTGAACGTTTTTGAAACGCAAATGGCCAGTAATGAAGTCAAAGAACAGGGCCTTAAATACATAGCCGGCTATGTTGCTTCGAGATTTTTACCCAGATCTCGGAAACCAAACTCGAGCTCTTAACCCTGACAGTAGTTCCTGTGAGTGGATACATTGTATATCAAGAGGAAAGCTGATTTATCCTAGTCAAGAGCTCATAAGCGTTGCTCAAATAATGGACACTGAATTTGAGTAATTTCATGGCGAATCATTGAGCTCAGATAAATTTAATTCAAAAGACTGGCCAGCATTATTCATAATAAAGTTAAAGATCGATATCATCAAATAGATTACTCGGTTATACTTTGCTTAGTAAGAACAAAGACCTATAATATAAGAGTTAAATAGAAATACCGCATTTAATCTACAGCAAAAAAAAGTGTAAAAGAAAATTATATAAAGTGTCAAACATTTCGTATTGAACTGGAAATCAATAAAAATTATAAAATGTAAGTTAATCTTTTTTCATATTTTTCCCATAACATCTCCTATCAACGATTCTCAAACTATAAACAATAGTTTGAGAATCGTTGATAGCGGAGATGACGTAGTCTAGTGTCACCCACGTGACCATCGTATCTCGGAATGCCATACCAGGCGCAGTATATTAATTGTACCATGGGGTATGTTATACAGCGTTACTACGGATCTTAGATATTGTGAATGGACTCGTTATAAGCCCCTCCTTTCGGGTTAACGGGTAGTTTTGTAACATTCTGTATAATATCAATTAGGCGCAGAGCAGGAAAATTTATTTACTCTCACCAGCAACAGCAATATTTTTTATATGAAATGCTTAGTTGTATATATTATTATGAGCCTAATGTGGACTGGCTTGAGACTTTTAGGGCTATCACTACAATTTGGATATGGAAGTGAAGACTAAATTACATTCAATCAAATGCTTAGTTAATAAGAAAATTCTAATACTTTTTTATCTGTTTATGAGTGTAGCACAGCTAAGAAAATAGTTCCACAGTGTGACAAAACTTACGTCCTATAAAGTGGTTCAACGAGTGCATGTAGCATGTGACAGAGCGCGGCGGCGACGCGCGGCGGCACAGCGGCGGCGGCCGGCAGCCGCGCCGACAGCGCCGCGAACTCGCGCCACGCGGACACCTTCAACAGCGCCTCGCAGACTACTAGCTTCTGGTTGCTCCAGTACTCCTTATTTGTACACATGCATATTAGAAAAGTTGCCCCAATCAAATTGATTAAAGAACCTTGTTGCATGTCATAATTTAAAATAATAAAATAGTATAAGACCGGTCCTATTGGAGATCCTTAGGGGAGGCCTATGTTCAGCAGTGGACGTCTTGCGGCTGAGATGATGATGATGATGAAATAGTTATATCTAATACAATATTTAAGTATTATTTTTATAAAAATAGCAATAGCTTTAAACTTCTCGCATACCTGTTATGTTTCTTATTGTCTCTACTGGGAAAATGGATGTGAACCAATTAATATATTTACTTATTACTATCTTACGCCCCGCGGTTTCACCCGCGTTCCCCAGGCATCTTATGTTTTCCCGGGATAAAAAGTAGCTTATGCCCTTCTCTATACCATAGGCTATCTGCATACCAAATTTCATCGCAATGGGTTCAGCAGTTAAAGCGTGAGAAGGTAACAAACCAACTCATATTAGCATTTATAATTTTAGTTAGGGCTAGCTTCCGCCCCGCGGTTTCACCCGCGTTCCCGTGGGATCTTAGGTTTTCCTGGGATAAAAAGTAGCCTGTAGCCTTCCTCGATAAATGGGCTATCCAACACTGAAAGAATTTTTCAAATCGAACCAGTAGTTCCTGAGATTATCACGTTCAAACAAACTCTTCAACTTTATAATATTAGTATAGATGGATTAGGAGGATGCAGTGAGTCAAGGAATAAAGAATCCAAATTATTGTATTACCTGAGGGTCTGCCTTCTCTTCAACAAATTCAGGAGTTCCATTGGCTTGTGGACCTTTAGTTGAGACAATGCTTAGTTTACGAATATAATCTTGCACAGCTTTCAGCTCTTTATCAGTTTCTTTGGCCATAATAGAGTCATCTGGACGAAGCTGGCGAAAAAATGGGTTAATATGTAAGAACATTAAACATTAAGTGCATAAAATAAATACATGAACAACACTTACCCAAGGGTATATGTCATCTAATGAAATAACTTGATGTTGCAAAAGTAATGCTATAACAGTCATTAAGGGTGGTGGTTCCTTGTAGTTCTCAAGTACTTCGATATTAGCTAATTTAAAACCTAAAACTTCTGAAATTACTTGTGGATCACCCATGTACTTTTTAATGAGTGATATGAATAGATTGTCCAAGTGTGGTCGAGACTCAAATGATTCCAATATTATATCAAGCACTCTATTTGGATCTAAGTTGAAACAACCTGAAACAAAACATTCTCAGTTTTATATTATAGTAATTACAACAATTCATATTTTCACATTTTTTTTTGTAAACACACCTATAAGTGATTGAATAATCTCTAATAAGTTTTTCCAATCTGTATCTTCTTTGATTTCTTGATTTAGCTCCACAATCAATTTAGCATACCCTTCACTCTCTTCTCTAAATAAATTAAATTTACGTTGTTTATAACTGAAAAACAAATTGGGTAAATAAATAAATAGTTGTAAAAACCAATAAATAATATTATTACATGAACTTAACTATACTCACTACAATTTGGTCTTGATTTTAATAAATTTAGTATAAAAGTTCTTATTTTTTAATGTACCAACATCTTGCAAAGTATCAATTTCCAGTCTTTCTTTTAAAAGTTTGTCCGAGATGAAAGATTCCAACTCTCTCACAATGTAGCAAAAATTGACACGTTCTTCACTCTGCACATCAGAGCATGTCTCAGCATCCAAAACACAAACCACATCTAATAATATTGATGGTATGTCAGCATGCAAAACCTATAAAAGCAATAAACTCCATTATTCAATGAAAAAAAAACAAATAAATGGCGATGAATTTAATATGGTAACAGAGCTCACAGATATGTCTCGAAGAACAGAAAGTACTGCATCTTTCTTCAAGATCCCTCGGAGTCCACAAAGGAGTAAATCATAAATGTTCTGAGAAATCCCAGTAAGTTTACCAGACTTTGAAAACAAAGGACTTTTGTCTTCATCTTTGATAGATTGTGTCACATATTTTATGCTAGAAATAGAGTTTAAAAAATTAGCCTCTTCATCATACAAACCTTTGAAAGCAAATGACTATCAGAATATTGCCAATCTTTGATAGTGCCAATTCTAACCCATTTTCTGATACCTACTTAAAATCAAAACAACATTAATATAATCAAAATATTATAAAACCATTATTTATAAGGTACAAGATTAATCCATAGACTATATTTTATTTATAGTACTATTATTAGTATACTATCTTTTGCCCACGGCTTCACTCGCACATACTTTAAAAATATCTATATATTTTCTTCCTTTCACACAATTATTTCGATGAAATAATGCATATTCAAAGCACCAAGCCAAACCACATTAACCTGTGGAAACCTCATGTAAATCTATACAGTGTTTTCAAACAGACATAAAAAAAAAACTCTTTGCATTCTGTTACTCCTACATCACCCACAATCCATTTTTGGTAAAAAAAAATGTATAGGTAATGTACCTATACATGTTTCCACAGTTCCTACAGTTTTTTATATGTATAGATTTCATAGTTAGAGAGTTGGCAACATTATAATGCAAAGTAGCAACAATGAAACATTGCCACCACTTTTTAAAATAAATGGTATTAGGCAAGTCTAGTAAAACCCAGTTTTAAGATTTCTTTTTGTTTAATGATGTCAGAATGTGGATATATAAAACATGGGTTTTACTAGAGTTGCTTTAGTTAGACCATCTTTTGTAATAACAGGGTGGTTTGTCATTTCAAAATGCAATATGTCATTCTCAACTTGCACCAAATTGAATGCAGGGTGCATTCAATAGGGTATTTTACTCTATATGAGAAAAAAATTATAGTGTACAACACTGAACTTGAACAGTTTTTGAAAATCAAAATAAAAATATATGGTTCACATTCTCAAATCTGGACTACTATCAAATCATGCAGAGGTTATTTTCATATGAAAAACATTTTAAAAAAAATGGACTGGTAAATCCAGATGGTCTCAGAAATAGGAACTATATTTTACAGTAACCAGGAGAGATGGTATGCATGAGTTTATGTTGAAAGCCGATTTATACATAATTTGCAATAATGCTCTGAGCCAACTCAAGACACACAATAGATTCAGCAACATAACAAAATTCCATACATTACGGTCGATTTGCACATTCATAGATAATTTGTTTTCAATAGTGATAATTTATTGAGCTTTTAATTACGACTTATCTTGCTACTTTATTTCAATGAATGTGCATATCGACTCCTTTTATAATGCATGCAACAATGATAAAAAAATTGAGATTTTATGACAGGCGTCATTGAGCAGGTATTGTAGTATTATACTTACAATTGATCCTTTCCTGATTTCTCCCAGGTTTTGCAGTAATCAGAAATAAACTTCGCGTATGACCCCATTGTATAAAATAAGGTAAATCAAATAAACGTAATTAACAATTTATTTTTACTTCACAAACATTTCACACCACACGCTGCGGCCATGATTGATTGTAGTATTTTATTTGATTGATAGATCAGTGTTGCCTGAAAAAATAAATTTATTTATTTATTTATTGAGCACATAAAACAAATTGTAAACATCACAGTACATAAATTAAGCTCAAAGATAATAAGTAACAGAATACAATCAAAACATATGTGCATAGCATGATATATCAAATAAGATTAGTCTGCATTAAGGCTGTAAAATAAATCCACAGGAAGAAAACGATTACAACTAAGTAAGACATCAACACGCACACTGACTTTAACAAAACATCACATAATCAGTAAGCAAAACAATTAAGACAATTAAGCCCCCTAACATAAGTCCTAAAAACATTATATTTTGAACCAAAAATATCGGTATCATTGTGACACTCACAGACAACGTTGTACAATCGGCACATTCTAGATATAGGATTGTAGAACGATGTATTATTTCTAAAAGTCATTAATGTAAAGGGGTTGTTGTGTCGCCGGGCTGAATATCTTGTGTTAATATAAAGAGAAGAAAGAAGGGAGGGAGGAAATGTATGTTAAGGCTACACGTCAATTTTTTTCATCCGATAATCTGATCAAACCATCGGAAGGCGTTGGAGCCATTACTTTGTTTGAACAAACAATACACGCCCGATTCAATAGTCGGAACGAATTGTATTGAATGTTCGCCGGCTTCTGATAGTCGGATCCGAATATCGGAAGCCGGCGAACATTGAAAAAATCTGACGTATATTTCCGGCCTAAAGGGGGTCACACACGGCGAAGATACTATAATATTTTATTTTAAATCATGAGACAGCATTATACTATGAAAAGAGAAGCAACGAACTACCTCTTACCTACCTACTTTCCTTCTCTTTCGCTGGTATAGCACTGTCTCATATATCTTAAGATAAAAAAAAAGTGAGTGTGTGTGTGCAAGTCACACATGGTAGAAGTGAAACTTCTGAAAAGTCCCTGATTAAAATTCTGACGGAAGTAACGCTTACTAAGCTAACTTCATACCTTTATATTTTAAGATGTCAGACTAATGTCTGACATCACTACTAAGAAGTCAAAACTAAGAAGATAAATAAGATAAATGGCTAGGCTGTATGAGCTAGAACCCTTTGCCTTCCAAAATACGGGAAAACATAATAAAAGCAACATGGCGCGTAACCGAAAAACGTGACAATTTGCTACAAAATTTCTCCCATACGTCGATAAAATGGCAACCAATGTTTTTCGCTAGCTAACTTCATACCTTTATATTTTAAGATGTCAGACATTAATTCAAAACTAAGAAGATAAATAAGATAAATGGCTAGGCTGTATGAGCTAGAACCCTTTGCCTTCCAAAATACGGGAAAACATAATAAAAGCAACATGGCGCGTAACCGAAAAACGTGACGATTTGCTACAAAAATTTCTCCCATACGTCGATAAAGAAGTTTCACTCCAAATAATATCGTAACTTCGCCGTGTGTGACCCCCTTAAAGCTGAGTTGCACCATAGAAGAAGTCAAAGTAAAGGTTTGTGTCAAAAACACTAACAGCTGTAACTCTGACGTTAACGGTTATAACAAAATTTGTTGCACCTGTCAAATGAGGCGTGATTTACCCCAAATTCAATGCGGGTAACATTTTTAAATATTACAATATTAAACACAACCGTAAAAGTAAAAACTCGTTCCTAGCGCTGTCATCAGAGTCACTTCATTTCATTGATTTCAGTTCGGTGCAGCCTGGCACAACTTCCTAAGGCAAAGTTGATTGTATGAATCTTGCTATGATTTTAATGGCGACTTTAATCCCTCTAAGTTGGAAATAATATTGTCACTCTTTATCTATTAGACAACAGTGTACTTTCGAAATGAGACGGGTTATATTTCGCTACAGATTGTTTGCTATTATATCCTCTTTGGTTCAGTGTCTGATAAATACAAATATTTTTTTCAAGGAAGCTTAGAAATATTTCTAATTTACTATACTGACTACTATTCGGATTCTGGTGAGCTGTCGCAACCACCTGCGAGCGTGTTGGAACCTGTTTTGTTTACTTCACATTGTTTCTTGATTTTTGCTTTTATACGGGTCAGAGCGGTGTTTTTGTGTTATAAATATTTTAGTGTAAAGATAATACCTACTGTTATTGTTCATTGAAATGAACAACCATATTACATACCGACATCTAACCCTGATACCTCAGTTATACTCCCTATATACATTTTATTGAGAAATACATACAATGTAAAAAGCCGGATAGTCGGCGCTCTATGCCAAATAGTCGCCGACTACGATAGTGGCCGGATAGTCGGCTTTACCCTCATGATAATAATAATAATAATTAGATAAATGGAATAATAATTAGGTATAACCCGGCTTGCTTCATACAAAACCAGGAATTCTAGCAAACAATTGCGTTATTCCAGAACCAAACAGAGCAAATATTAAGTACAGTGACAAGCTGTCAAAGTCATGCTTGGGCTTCTGGTTGTGTAAATTAAAGTATTTAATGTTTATAAATAAATACGTAAAATTATATGATGTCCGTTATTATAACTATGCTCACTGAACCAAAGATTTTTGAGGATTTTTTAGGAAATTTCAGGGGAAACTAGGGAAGTCCAAAATCTTAAGTGGACACACTACTATTGTCAGCAAGGAACATAATACTCTCTACCGAGAGATTGTCAGCTAGCTAACAGCCAGCTATGTATGAATGTGTCAAGACGAGGCGGTATGGTCCAAGACCTTATCCTGACCTGAAGGGGCGAAAAAAAAAAAAGTATGAATGAATAAGGTTAACCTCAATTTTTGTCTTGCCTGCCTTGTTTGTCAAAGAGAATTTAATACACTTGTTTGTATCGTATCTTTTCATAATTGAAGTTAAAAATGCCCACTTACGAGCTTGCGGTGATGTTACGTGCAATGCCAAAACCCGAACTTAAAACTACTCTGAAGCGTGTATCAAATGCTATCTTTAACCGCGGTGGTATTATAAGAAGTATTGAAAATTTAGGATTCAAACCGATGCCATACAAGACTAGTGTTCATGGTTTAGTACATCGAGAAGCGAATTACTTCTTACTCAAAATAGATACGCCTACAAAATCTGTTGCAGATTTAAAAGAGGAATATAATAGAGATGTTGATATTATAAGACAACGCGTGTTTAAAACGAATGAAGAAGTTAGTGAAGATTGCACATTAGAGAAAGAGCTTCTGCCTCCCGCTTATCGAAAAGACGTTCAAAAGATGATCGAGGTTGGAAAAACTCAAGTTAACCGCTTCACTTACAAATTCAAATATAATTCAGGCTTAGATTACTATCCTTTCCAAAAGTAAATATTAAATAAATGTAGTTTAGTTGTAAATAGGAACAAAATAAGTTTATAATACAAATTTCGATGTTGTTTAATTTTGAGAGAGAGATTTCTCCTTATAATATGATACCCCATAACTAATCTACTGTGCAATCATAAATTTATGTTATATTAGCTGTCCCGCACGGTTTCACCTGTGGTCAGGAGGATACACCAAATTTCATTAAAATCCAATATTTTTCTGTTATAGAATGGTAACAAACATTTGTATTTATAATATTAGTGGAAGTAGACAGATTGTACAATAGATATTTACACCCATGATCAGAACAAACATACATATTAATGTTTGTCCTGGGTGGGATTCGAACCCACAACCTGTGATGTGCCAGTGAAGGTTTCTCCCCATGCTGTAAACTGGCGAGAGATAACAAAAAAAAACACCTTTGTATTAATAATATTAGGATGATTCTAAAGTGCAGTGACTATACATAAGTAGCTAAATATTATGTATAAATAAAATATTATAATACCTACTACAGCTAATTGATGGATTGAAATAAAACTTCAAAGGTAATTGTAACTTTTTACCAGGCTGAGTACTGAAGATTTATTTGTATGTTTAAGAATTTTCATTACATCATTTAATTGATATTCCCGCAAAGCATTCAATAGTTTTGCTGATTCATTATTGTTATTATCTCCATGTAATGATAATGCACACCAATCCACATACCATTGTACTATGACCTCTGAAAGAAACCGCATTGTATTGTGAATGAGGTGTCTGCTAATATAATCAAGGAGAAAAAAACCGGCCAAGTGCGAGTCGGACTCGCGCACCGAGGGTTCCGTACAAACTTCGTCCATTGTTCGTCAATCAAGGAAATGCACAATTTTATTTATTTACCTTAAGGTGCCAATTAAGCTAGACCTCTAAATTGTATGAGCGCCGATACAACTCAGAGGTCTTTATTAATTGGCGTAAATATGTATGTATGGGGACACCCTTAATTTTCAACTTTTTAAATTTTTTAGAATTTTTCCTTTATTTGTGCTGTAAGACCTTGCTTTTTGCCAATTTTATTTTTTTTATATTTGAGTTGATTGAATGAAAGGTAAATTGCGGTTTACGATTTATGACGTATTAAAAAAAAAACTACTAATTAGATCTCGTTCAAACCAATTTTCGGTGGAAGTTTGCATGGTAATGTACATCATATATTTTTTTTAGTTTTATCATTCTCTTATTTTAGAAGTTACGGGGGGCGGGGGGGGGACACATTTTACCACTTTGGATGTGTCTCTCGCGCAAACTATTCAGTTTAGAAAAAAGTGATGTTAGAAACCTCAATATCATTTTTAAAGACCTATCCATAGACACCCCACACTTATGGGTTGGATGAATTTTTTTTATTGAGTTTCAGTTCTAAGTATGGGGAACCCACTAAATTTATTGTTTTTTTTTCTATTTTTGTGTGAAAATCTTAATGCGGTTCACAGAATACATCTACTTACCAGGTTTCAACAGTATAGCTCTTGTGGTTTCGGAAAAAAGTGGCTGCGAAATACGGACGGACAGACAGACAGACATGACGAATCTATACGGGTTCCGTTTTTTGCCATTTGGCTACGGAACCCTAAAAAGGCAATCCATTTTCTAAGTTCTATGGATGGTCCCCAATTTCAGATTTTAAAAAAATGCTTTAGGATTTTACGTAGGTATAATAGATGTATTAAACGCCTACATTGTGTATTTTAGATTTTATAACAATTTTAGATATACTTAGTAATATATTGGTTTGGAACGAATAAATACCGCATTTTGAGATTGATATTTGATAAGTACATTCATAATTCATTTGCAATGTCGCATACCCACAAATGCAAAATATCACCTTTAAAAAAGTTTAAAGTTAAACTAGTTAAATATAATAGGGATGATGACTGGGTAACAATAAAAGTATGTACGTAAGTAATTCGAATGGGCTATAATTAATGAGCGAACTAACAAAAGACCAAAAGCAACTAAACATAACATTCAACTAAAATTCAATAATACCCTAGAGTCTGATCCAAAACAAATAGTAAACGAATTTAACTCATTTTTTGCATCCATCGGTGAAAAGAACACACGACTGGCCGGTAGCGACGTACCGCGCGGCCTACCTGTGGTGAACGCCACTGAAAACACTTTCTTCCTTAGACCTTTAGATGTCCGCGAAACCCACAAAATAATTAAAAACCTTAAAAACAAGAAAAGTCACGGAATAGACGAATTACCCTTCCCTAATTAGACAGTGTGCAGACGAACTCGCACTTCCCTTTTGCGTATTAATAAATCAATCTTTCGAAGAAGGCGTGTTCCCTGACTTATTAAAAAAGGCCATAATCAAGCCATTATTTAAGAAAAACATAAAAACAGACCCTAGCAACTACCGCCCTATTGACCTTTTACCAACTCCTTCAAAAAAATTTTGAGAAAGCCATGTGTGACCGAGATTTTAACTTTTGTGAAAGATTATAAATTTTCGATGAAGGACAAAACGGCTTTCGCTAAAAACGATCAACAGCCTTGGCCGTTTATAAATATATACAAGAAGTCAGTAATATCATAAATGACAAGAAATATGCAGTTGGCATACTGCTTGATATGACCAAAGCATACGACAAAGTGCAATATAATATCTTACTGGATAAGCTATATGGAATTGGTATTCGTGGTATTCCATCAATGGTTTGCATCATATCTTAAGGATAGGGAACAGTATGTACAAATAGAACACCTCAATTATGTGAAGGAAGAAATAGTTAATATTAGGTCAGACAAAAGGTTAATAAGTGCGCCAATTCCTCAAGGTAGTGTTATCGGATGCCTATTATACCTTATCTACATAAACGATTTTCCGAAGATCATGGAAGAGCCATGTGTACTGTTCGCCGACGACATTTCCCTTCTCACTTCATGCCACAAAACCGCAAATATAAACGAGCAGCTACACTCCATGCTAAGTAAAACAATAAAATGGCTGGATGAACATAACTTAGAAATGAATTATAGCAAAACAAAACTAATGACCTTCCATCCATATCAAAAGTCACCATTAACCGTTAACCTTACAATTAATAATACTAAATTAGAAACCGTCAACGAATTCACAGTATTAGGACTCACTATAGATAGGCACATAAACTGGAAGACTCATATCCAAAACATTAAATCAAATCTCTCAAAATTTACATACGCATTCCGCGAAGTCAAAAAAACCACTGACTTACCAACCGCATTAACTACCTACTACGCATATGCCCATGCGTGGCTCAGTTATGGCATCATCATGTGGGGAAATAGTGTGGATGCGCCCATACTTTTCATACTACAAAAGAAGTTAATCCGAATTCTTACAAATATAGACCAAACCACTAGCTGCAAACCTTTCTTTCAAAAACATAAAATTTTAACCTTACCATGCCTCTACATTCTGGAAACATGCAAATTTGTCAGAAAATATATCAGTTTCTTCACAAAGCGTGGAGAAAAAAATACAAACCGATCGCTAAGACATAAGAACATGTTCATGCTACCCACTTCCAACTTAACATTACACTTTAATAGTCCCTACGTAATGTGCATAAAAATATATAATAGATTACCAGATATATTAAAAGACGAAACAGATAGAAAATTTATCAATAAACTTAAACAAATATTATTATAAAAAGCATATTATACAGTTAATGACTACATAAATTATATAAATTCAATTAATTATCATATATCTATATCGTCAAAAATTACAACATTATCTCCTCTCTCCTACTTCTAATGTTTGTTGTGCCCGACAGGGTCCATAAATTTACTTAGACCTAATTTACCACCAAAGGTTACCTTATGGAATGCAAATTAATAAATAAATAAATAATCCTTCTAGGCTTTGTGTGCTTACCACCTTCGGCCACATCATCACCTACCATAGTGAGATTGTGGTCAAATACAAGCCTATACAAAGTAAAAAAAAAAAAAGTCCGTCAGTTACATATTTTTTCGTTTATCAAATCAATAAAAAATTACAAAGTTATGCACTTGTATGTAATTTTTTTACATACAAGTAACGTCACGCGAAATTTTAACGCACTGTATCGTCGTCATTTTTTGTATTCGGAACAAAAGAAAAAATACGTGTCCAATATTGTTTGGTAATCTAACTGACGGACTAAATAGATTTTATTAGTCATCATCCCTATTGGCTCATCCTGATACTGATACTGATACATGAACATACCTACAAATTTTTCAAAGTGTGCTTCAACTATGTCTTCTGAACATTTCCATACATGTAGATAATCTTCACACAATATGGGCACATCATTACTTATTGCATTAGCATCCAAATCTAATGCACTGTAGATAATAATATTTAATTTAAATATTAGTTTTTGGTCCTCACTGTTTGTGTGCGTCAGCGCAGCGTAAAAGTATCGAATTTAATAATTTGAGTTGAGTGTAAAGATTTTACATAAATAAACGCTTACTATCTCGTTTGCGTTTACTAATTATTTGTATGGAAGAAATTAGTTCCATGAGTATTCCGCGAGAGGCGCTGTGCACATTCCTATAGAAAAATGTCTTAAACGCTAACGTGATAGTAAGCGTTTTCTAACGTCAATTGTTTACACTCGGGGTACAGTAGATAATTAGTGTGTATCGTCGCGTAATTGTGTAACTTATGCTAATTGAAAATTTGTGCGTCCAGTAATTTTCGAGTCATTTGGGAAAAGCACAGCGGCATCTTGAATATGTCGACGCACAAATTTCATTTCATCATACACATTCACGCACTAATACACTCTACTAATAAAGTTATTGTACTATGTTTTTTTCGTAAGTCCATTAGAAAAAAATGTGTCGCTGGTTAGACGTCTACCCAGCGGAAAGCCTTTTTCCCGAATAACTCGAAAATTACTGGACGCACAAATTTTAAATTAGCATATCTATACAATTATACGTTACACACTAATTATTATCTACTGAACTCAAATCATGAAATTCGATACTGTTCCGCTGTGCTGATGCACACTCACTATTTAGTTTACAGTTTAGGTACCAACCAAATAGCATTTTTCAGAGCAATATCCTTATACTTCTGGTATTCCAAGTGGAATAAATCTTTTATTCTTTCAAATGATTTTACACAACAATCATCAGGAATGTCTGTAAAAATTAAAACTTATTAATTGAACTCTCAACCTACCTATTTATAGTAAGTGAATATAATTTTAGGATGCCTCATACTCACCAGTAAAAAATTCTATACGAATGCCTTTTTCTACGGAACAGTTTGAGATAAGGTTTCTGATAACTGCTATTGTAGAAACATTATCAGATTTGAATATAGCTGATCCACGTCTAAAAAAAAGAAAGGGTAAGCAGCTCTTGCAAATGTAGTTAGTAGGTAGGTGGTGAATGACAAGAACTTTGTGAAAGCTGAGAATGATAAAGAATGTATATATCTTGATCTAGTTCACGAGGTTGTTGACATATGGGAATCGACGTGGCAACCATTGTATGTACCTACCGATAATTCATTCTGACCATGGCCTATTGGCCAAGAACCTCGACAAACACGAAAGACACAAAGCCTCTTTTGTGGCTTACGTTAGGCCTCAAGATCAAAAGCCAGATTCAGAAGGCAGTGTTCCTGGAGACGCCATGCATCAGGGCCGCGCCGCCCCTATGTGCGAAGTGTGCGGCGCACACAGGCGCCAAGACAATAGGGGCGCCGCCATCGAAATTATTTTTGTTACACTTACACAACAACATATTCTTTGTAGTTGAGTATCGATAAGTAGGTACAATAGGCGCAACATATGCCTTGTAAATAACAGAACATATATTGCGCTTATTGTTAAAGTCTCCCAAGATAATATGCACGTTTGTGGTTAAATTTTACGCTTTGGGTTTTAGCTCAAAAGAACCACCGCGCGCCGTGAGTTTGTTTGAATGAGTTTATGAACGCAACCCGATGCGATGCGTGCGACGCTAGCGGGGTGGGGTCACAGGGATTGCCCGACTTTAAGGAACGAGAGAGCCAAAACAATTGAACAATCATTCAATCGAAAAAAAAAGTTGAAACATGAAGATTCGTGAAAAAAAGAGGCGTTTCATAGGTTTCGCACGCAGGCGCTGTGGGGGGTCGGCGCGGGCCTGTGCATAGTGAGGCTGTTTTTCACCCTGAAGCCTTGACCACCGGCACCTGGAACAGGGTAACAGGGTGGGACTCTATTCCAGATGCCGGTGAGGATCTATTTTTAACCGTCGAAAAAACGGAGTAGGTTCTCAAGTTGACGCGTATATTTTTTTACAATCTTCTATTTACTTTCACCTGTTGTCCGTTGTCGTTATCTTGCAAGTAAAATTTGACCCACTTCCCGGTTTCCGATTGAGCTGAATTTTCTTTACAATGAACTAATATTTGAATAGTTATTAGGTAGGTACTGGTACTTACTGGTATTGACATGCTAAAATAGTACGTAAAAGCGTGTGAGAACGCGCAAAAATTACATTTGCACCTGGCCTTGGAAGTTCACCGGGTAATGCTTCTGTAAGCCATGACGTTATTTCTGCTACAGAAAAACTTCCTGAAACCCGTAATTGACACCAACATCTGAAACTTAAAAAAGTTAATCCACTGTGTGTGTAGGTAGGTACACAAGTGAGGTAGGTGAAAATCGGTGTAGCTCAAAGAATGCTTTAAAGGAGGTACCTACCTAGCTATTCAATGATAATCATCTACCAGGGGTGCTCAAACGGTCAGTCGCCAGCTATTAGGTACCTATTATAGTACTCATTCCTGAAATAATAGGTACCTATCTAATATTGAAAAATACGCGGCTTCGACTACTAAGTTTGTAGGTATATATATTAGTTTAGTCGATCCCTTGCTTCCAAAATATTTTCTGGTAGATCACCGACACTATAAGATTGAGCACTGAATGAGGTTTATTTATTTTACGGTTCACAGTAAAGTAAAAAAAAAAAACATATCTATTATATGACTTATTTTCGACTTTCCTGTGAATGCCTATGCATAACTTATGAAGTGCAGTGCGTACATACTTATTTTACAAATACAAAGTTTAATGTTAATACTTAAGTAGGTATGTGCCAGTACAAATAGTAACTCATAGGTACCCTCTAAGTATATCTATCGAAGTACTTTATTTCATCTGCACAAAAAAACCCACCTTATCCCATCATCTGTTTCAGGGTCTTCGTGTTGCGAGTAATATGGCAGAGCTGGTAATCTAAGTGTAATTAAACGAGCAACTCTTGGAGCGCCTGCTGGTAATACGTATATTAACACCCGCAACGGTTCTGATCTAGAAGTTGCTGATGTAACCAACATGTGTCGCATGCGCACCCATACACGTTTGGTTCCAGCTTGACATCTTACCGTTGCAAGGAAGTCTAATGCTGTACCCTGAACAAAATGTTGAGTTAAGAATTTAGAAGGATCGCTAAATGGAAATCGAAAAGATGCTAGTAGGAAGGTATTTATTACCTGTGAAGTACATACGCTAAGAACAGCAGCACTATCAGTTTGCATATGTAACTTCCTATTACAATAAATAAAAAGCATGTCCAATGGTACTGCAGACGTAATGTGTGTCTCCTGCCAACCGTCACATGAAGCGCCTGATAACTAAAAGCAATCGCAGAAAATATTAGTATTTAGTGGAACTAGGTAGGTAGGTAACCTACCTTGAATTTATTCATTGCGTATTACCTACCTCATATTGTATATCCAATAGAGGTGGTATAGATATTCCTGCGTTCAAAGACCGAGTGCTACGTTGGTACTTTTCACGTTCATTCGCAGTTTGTTTCTCTAAACGTGAAATTTCTATCCTACGATAGAAATGTGATTAGTATGAGAAAAAATTATAAGTGCCTAGTTATTATAATTTTAGCAAGATAGGTACCTAACTAAGGTAAGGTACCTATAGGTAGATACTTACTCAAGTTTTGCTCGTCTTGCGGCTAGAGTATCTTGCGAAATTTTTAGTAATGAAGCTGCGCCTGAGACAAGTCTACTTGGCCTCAAAGCAAATATTCTTCCAGAAAAGGTGGCAACAAGCAATTCGTTTTCCTCGGTGCCTATGCAACCACCACACACTGATGTAACAGGCTCTCCACAAAACTAAAATACAATCGTAAAAGGTACAATCGCACATACGTACCTACAGGGTTATTCTTAAAAGACTAGCAAATTTTCCAGGGTTTCATAAATACAAACTTTTACTATCAAATACTATATGGGTATGTTTTTATATGTAAAAAAAAAAAAAATTGCTGTGCAAGCCCCGATTTCATTGAATACTTATATAGTAATAAAAAATATATATAATATTATATCCTCTACTCTACCCCTGACCCACGTTGGGCGCCAGTGTGACATTCCATGCGATAGTGATATTTAATTATTACACTATCCTAATCCTAACTAATATTATAAATGCGAAGTGAGTTTGTTGGTTTCTTTGTTTGTTACCTTTTCACACCTAAACCGCTGAACCGATCGCGATGAAATTTGGTACGCAGATAGTCTATGGGATGGAAAAAGACATGGGCTACTTTTTTTCTCGGGAACGCGGGTGAAACCGCAGGGGACAGCATAGTAATATAATAAATGCGAAAGTTTATGAGTGTGTGTGTTTGTACGTAGGTATGTTACTTCTTCACGCTCTAACGACTGGACCAATTTTAATGAAATTTGGTATGGAGGTAGCTGACACCCTGGATTAACGCATAGGCTACTTTTTTATCCCGGGAAAACGTTTGATAGTACAGCTAGTATCAAATAAATAGATAAAACAAGTAAGTAGTCGTTAACAAAACAAAATATGTTAGGTGTAGAACTTACGTAAGTAAACTTAAGACGTGGCTTATCCTCAAGATTGTCAATATCGATGAGGTACAATTGAACGGAACCATCGTGGCGACCAACAGCAAGATGCACACTTCCGTTGCTGAACAACCAACCGAGACACATTACCGACCCCAAACCGCGTCCTTCCACTAAACATTTGTGTGATAATACTGATCTCCTTTGGGAAAATATAAATAAAAAGTCTTATTATAGTTACGCATATTTCCAAGATAACAATTATCTAAGTAGCTAACCAATACTAACCCAAGACTAATAAAGCCTATGGAGCCATCGCCAGCTCCGTAAAACGAACGAATTTCTGCTGATACTGTTGTAGATTGAACTGCGAGACGACATGGTCCTGACGGTATCGCAGTGTGTGTGATCATCTGTCCATTTTCTAAAATAGCTGCTCCTTTGTTAGCTATCAGGACCAACAGGCGCACTCGTGAACTCTAAAAGAGATTTGTGTTTTATCATTCAGCATGCAGTTTAAGCAAATTTAAGTAGGTACCTACTTTGTAACTTTTCGACACCATTTTTTACTGGGTTCCGCAGTCAAATCAGAAACCCTTATAGTTTCGTCATGTCGGTCTGTCTGTCCCAGCCATTTTTCTTGCAGACCATTACCTACTGTGTTAATACTGAAAGAATCATAGCGAAATTCATACAAGTTACCTACCTGCATCGATTTGTAAAAAAATAAAAAAGGGTTTTAAATAAATAAATATTCTAGACATTATTCCTTATACACGGCCATCTGACCCCAAACTAAGCAGAGCTTGTACTATGGAAGTCAGATACTACATATAGGCTACTTTTCTTTTGTAAATACTGGGTGATTTTTTAGTCACTGGCAATACTTGCAGGGGTGGAAGTACTCATCAAAATGATCAACTTTTAATATGGGGCTAACTCTGATATCGCGTAAAATAAAATGGTTGCTTCATACCTTTTGGTTGAGTAGGTATTGCACTTTTGTATGGAACAGCTGATAATTTTTTCATAATTTCACAGTTAGTCCCGTAATAAAAGTTGATCATTTGAGTACTTCCACTCCTGCAAGTATTGCCAGTTACTAAAAAATCACCCTGTATATATATATGTATGTTCATGCACATAAATGTCTGTCCTGAGTGGGAATCGAACCCACGACCTGTGGCGTGATAGATAGACCGTCTGTACTACGGGACTTATTTATTTTATTTATTTATTTTTTTATTAAAGGGGACAAAAAACAACTACAACATAATTATTGACTACGGAACCCTACTACACAACACATAGGTACTCTGACACGTTCTCACTTGGCCGGCTTTATTTCGTAACTAGCTTCCGCCCCGCGGTTTCGCCCGCGTTTCCGAGGAATATTATGTTTATAAAAGCCTAGTCATAAAAGGTAGCCTATAGCCTTCCTCGATAAATGGGCTATCCAACACAAAAATATTTTTTCAATTCGAACCAGTAGTTCCTGAGATTAGCGCGTTCAACCAAGCAAACAAACAAACTCTTCAGCTTTATGATATTAGTATAGAATATTATAGATGTCACCCCACAAAGCATGAGGTGGTTTAAAAATGTAGGTACTTATACACACAGTACAAAGACGAATAAAAATCTAACATTGGGTGTAGCAAATGCCGCCATATCAAGCACTCTGTCTTCACAGCAGTATGAATTGAATTCGCGCAAATCTCTGTAGTAGGTGACTGTTCTTCCACTGCAAAGTATCAAATCGCTTCCAACTACGGACCTGAGATCATTATAATATCTTTAGTTTATTAAAAGTAAATAGTTGAAGATTTCATTGCGCACAAACATTCTAATAATATTTATCCAAGGTATAATAATTACATGGACGTAATAGTTTCTGACAGAGACGTTTCAACGTTGAGAAAAACCTTTCCCTTTCTCGTATATCCTTTAACTTCGTTACCGGATGCTGTAAATATTTTGTCTACTTGATTACCTTAAAAAATACAAATTAGTAAGTTTAACTACTTATTACCTTACTTATACCATATAATGTATACTTATTTAAAATAAAACTTATACTTATTATAGATCCAGGACACTTTATGGATGTTTATAACTCTTATTCACGCCGTAATGATAATTGATTATAATAGGTACATATTTTATTTTTGATCCCGGGAAAACATTAGATCCATTTGGAATGGTGGTGAAAACGCGGGGCGTAAGTGAGTTAAGTTACTAATTAGAATTAGTTGGTATGCAACCTACTTAGCTATACATATGTACATATCCTTTTTTGATAAATGCGGAAGACTTATTTTAAAAATCGGATATTCACGTAGGTAGGTACTAGGTTGGTACCTATACCTACTCTTATATTATCCCGGTTATGCTGATCTAGGGTACCTATTATGTTCTTAATTATTTAAGAAGCGACGATTGCCAGTATAGTACCTAGGACCTAAGTATTTTTTCGTCGTTTCACATGACACTACAATAAGTTGGAGTTTTTAGTATTGAAAACCATCACGTGGACCACAAGCATATAGGGTAGTTAGGTAGGTATTTTGTACAAGCCTTGCTCCAAACAGGGTACCGTACCACACTACATACATTGATGCGTGGTCTATATATAAGCCGGTTTTTTATTTTACCATTGGATGAAGCCAGCTGTACCGAAGTTATTGGTTTTCCTGGTAATGTTTTGAATTGGACAACTGGTTCTTCATCTTTGATATTGAGACACTGTAGGACACCATTTTTATCACCAATTGCAAACTGAAATCGAAAATTACTTACGTATTATGTAGGCTCATATCTCATGGTTACTATGAAAATAGGTATTCTTAAATATTATATTTCTTTAACTACAATTCTCATAACTACTTACACAGACTACCAAATAAAATTCCTATGACCTAGTTATTTACTTAAATTACCATTAGCAGATCTTTAGTCTGACTTTTACCTTCTGTTCTATTTTCTGGCTAGATACTGGTAGTACTTTTAAGGTATCCGGATACGTGATACCACAAATAGTGTAATCGATTCTAGTTAAATCGTAATCCATGACTGAGTCACTAACTTTGCTTTTAAATATTTGTTTTGACTAAGTACGGTAGCTATTTTACTGGGGACAATCGATAACTTCGCTTTGCAGTTAACCATGGCAACGACTACAAAACAACAAACAAAAGACCCGTCTGATTTGAAAATACTATTTAACTAAGTAGGTATGGTTAACTAAATGTAAATACTAAGACAATGATAACCTATGCCATAAGCACACAAAGCCTAGAAGGAATTGGTTCTCAAGTACCTACAGCTGCTGGTACACACCGGTAGATGCTTGGCGATAGATTTTCAACATGTGGGTGGAAGCCAGCCAGGCGAGTACCTAAGTACTACAAAGTGCTCTATAACTGTGATATGGTTTCCTTTACCGAAAGCTAAAGCTCTTTGTAGGATTCGAACCCACGAACTTTGTCGTCTTTGTCACGGCACTCACGTCGCTACCATGGAATTATTATTTATTTAATTATAACGGTAGGACACCAATTACAATAATTAAATATTTTCTCTATATAAATAACAAGTAGATAATAAAGAATTATATTATTATCGCCGATAATGGCGAAATTCCAATAAGCTTGGACACAATTTTTAATTTTAATATATACAACAACAACTGTTTGCTATGCTATCTTTAGATTAATAAATTATAATGCTTATTTAAAAACAAACAGTTTCTTAAAAGTTGCCGTTTTTAAGCTATTGTATAGCTTTTATCGCGGGCTTCGGGGTTTGAGCGCGGCGACCGAATCAAGAAATTTCGTAACGAAAAAACTTAACACCTCCTCCCATTGCTGTTTGTGAGAAGGTATATAGGGTGATATGTATCTATTAATATCACAGAAAAAAAAAACTAATTGTTTGTTTTCCCTTATTTCGGGAAGGCAAAGGGTTCTAGCTCATACAGCCTAATGCCTAATCATGAGATGACACAGTGTTCTCAGTGTGTAAATGAGCTTTTATTGACAGCCTATTATTTTTGTTTCCCGTTGTTAAGCTATTAAGAATCCACAACAAAATATGGGACCACCATTGACGCGGTATTTTCCAGATATTTAGAGGATATCAAGTCTCAAACTTATGTTTCTTATTTCAGTTACCATAAACCAATAGTTTCACTGATAACATTCCTGAATAACCTACATGTATTGTTAGATAATAAAAATATTTTAAACGATATTATCTTCTCATTTATTCAATAAAAGAAAAAAAATATTTTCGTATCGGTCACCACGCTCAAAAAGTGTAACTTGAATTAATATCAAAGAAAAAAAAATACTGCATAAATAAAAAATAAATAAATAATTACTTATAATTTCTATGCAATAGCTGTACCGCGGCAGTCCCCGAGTGCAACACGTATATTTTTTTTATTGAAGCATGAACGTAACAAAGGTTAGGTTGATTTTGACATAAATGTTAAAACGATAACATTAAGATTAAACGTAGGGTATGTTCCGATATACACTGGAAGATCTGTTCAGTACTCTTACTGGGGAGAAATAAGTTCCGTTATAGACTGACAGTATACTGCTGCAGTATTCTAGGGAACATAATGACGTCATAAACGCCGCCATTTTTGTACTGTGAGCACTGGCGTTTTCGAGGTAAGGTGCTCTCAGTGGTTTGATCACGTGATCAACAGCGTCCAGAATGACAGTAGGATATATACATGGATGACAGACAGTATATTTTTAACAGTACCCAGTAACTAACTATAAAGGAACGGCTTCTCAGTATACTAAATTGACGTCAGTGTATATCGGAACATACCCGTAGTGTTTAAAGTAAACTTATGAAGATGTGAATAAAAAACTAAAATCTTTGTTAATGTAAAAAAAGTAATGTTCGGTTGGCAAACCCTGCCAGGAACGAAGTTCAACATTTTTTTTTTTCAATTCTTGAATCTCCATTACAAAATTGTAGAGCGAAAGTCGCACGCATAACTGGTGACGTCACATCCGTAACGCTTTTTCCTTACATGACCATTTCTGCCAGTCAACTCGTACCGCAAGCCGCATAGTGTAGAGGATCTTCGTTCCAAAAATAATAAATTAATATATTCTGCTTTCCACTTTTTTGTAGCTCAACTTTTTCAATTTCGACATCTGACAATCGGGCAACACCGGTTGGCTCAATCAATCAATACACTTTTTTTATTCACTCATGTTTCTTTCATTCATCTGACTGAAGTACAGCATTTAGAATATACATAAAAATGGAAATAAATAAAGATAATATTGTTCAAGCCGTGGTCATAATGGATACATTTAATAATAATTTTACACCCATATGTAAAAATAGTCCCATGGTATGTTTGGTACATAACCAATCTTCAAACTATTTTGTAAAGTCACATAGACTTTATTACAAGCTCAATGTTTATTATTACAGGGATTACTTCCCATTGCTGGAATTCCTCTAATTGATTATGTACTTGAATCTCTGGCTTTGGGTGGAGTGGGTGAGACTATTTTATTTTGTTGTGAACATGGGGCATCTATAAAGGAATATGTCAAGTAAGCAATTCATTTTAATAATATTTAAATGTTTATCCTGGTTGGGAATTGAACCCACAACCTGTGGTGTGGTATTCAGGGTATCTAATCTCCATTCCAACCAGCCTGTCAAAAATAATACACCAAAAAAGTAATGCAACGTTAATTATGGCACTATCACATTTATTCATGAATTTTTACTAGCATGTTTTAGGGAAATAACATATTCATTTTACATTGGTATGTTGACTACTCAAAACCCTGTATCAGCTGTATGCTAATAAACACTAGCCAAAAGTATTTTTTTAAATGTTGTACTTATTGGGGAATATGCAGATCATGAACTGCATTCATTATTCTACCAAATAACACTGAATTATTTTACACTTATTACACTATCTCCACTGTAATAGGTTTTTGAATCTATCCACTTAAGAGTGTTAATTGTGGGTGGCCAAACATAGTTACATATTTTTAAATACCTCTATATTAAACTTAGCCTTAAATTGTTTGATTGACTGGACTCCTACCATATGAACCGATTTATTGTTGAATTACATTAAAAAAGAAAAGTAGTATATTGGTTATCTGGCTTCCATAGTGCGAGCTCTGCTTAGTTTGGGGTTAGATGGCTGTGTGTGAGGAATTTGGATTTTTTATTAATTAATTTTTATGAGGTTTTGTCATAAGGATATGATGATAACCATGTCATACTTTTCTTAAATACATATAACTGAACAAATGTTTATTTAGTTCCTGAAGAAAAGCTACTTGTTAAATACGTAAATTTGAAAATGATTTTGTTAATAACAGAAAGAAACTTGAGGAGAAAACTCTGTGGAGTCTAACAATGGATGTACAAGTGTTTGTATCTGACACTTGTCAGACAATGGGTGATGTGATGAGAGAGGTTGATGCATCAAGCCTTGTTAAAGGATACTTTATATTGACTGGAGTCAATAGCATCACCAATATTAATTTTGCTTCCCTATTGGAACAGCATAAGTGAGTAATTTTATCCATAAATATTATAAACAAGTTTGTAGTCAAAATTCCAGTGTAGTTAATTTGCACATGTTGTTTCTCTAATAAATGACATGGTGTACGCTAATGTTTTTTTAAACCTTTTCAGGCAAACCTGTAAGAAAGATAAAGGAGCTGCAATGACACTTGTGTATAAAAAAGTTTCATGGGAGCATCCACTAATTACTTCTGATAAGCCAATATTTCTGGCAGCAGATGGTAGTTCTAACAAAGTGCTCATTCATAAAAAATACAAAATTAAATCTAAGGATAAAACAATAAGTCTGCCATTGGTAAGTTATATTTTTTTATTATGAATCAGAGAAGATAGCCACTAATGCTTGTATTTATAAATGCAGAATAAACACCTATAATCATTTGTTTTATAACTGCTACATGGTTGTCAACTAATTTCAGGAAATCATTTTGAATCATTCAGAAGTGAAATTACACCATAATTTGGCTGATGCAAGTATTGCACTGTGCTCTCCTTCAGTACCACCACTGTTCTCTGACAACTTTGATTTTCAAACAAGAGATGATTTTATACATGGTATTCTCATCAATGAGGAGATTCTGGCAAGTTCACTTTACTACACACTCCTGAAATCAAATCAGTATGCCGCCACTGTTACTAATTGGAAAACTTATCAAACTGTGTGGTAAATTTCTTTTTTGAAAATGACTTAATAAGCACATAAGAACAATTAATAAACATGCTATTAAATGTTTCAGTCGAGATATATTGCACAACTGGGTGCATCCATTATCTATTGAAACTGGCTCATTTTATCAGAATAAATATATATTCATGGGGAATCATAACTTTAAAGAAAAGGATTCAACATTAAGCAGGTAAAAGCTTTCAGTGTTTCAATTACTACCTACCAAGAAATTACTTTCATTGAGTGAGAGAGAGAGAGAATCAATTTTAACTACATAAATTATATGGTATATAATGATATATACTATTTATGTAATTAATTTGTAATGTTTTAGATCTTCTTCTCTAATAGAAGATGTTTTGATTGGAGCAAACACTCATATTAGTGATAATACCACCATGTCCAAGTCAATTATTGGAAAGAACTGTGTCATTGGTAATAATGTAACTATTAAAGGGAGCCATATACTGAATAATGTTGTCATCAAAGATAACTGTCAAATAATCAATAGTTTTATTGATCAAAATTCTGTTGTTGAGGAGAAATCAGTTCTGGAAGGTGGTACTATTATTGCATCATATGTTAAGGTGGAAGCAGGAAGTAAACTAAGAGGAAGTGTCATAGAAAGTTCAGAAGTTAATAAAGGTAATCTATCAAATAAACCTGTTAATTTTTTTAAAAGAATAATTTCTAACTGTCCAATCATAAAACATATTTTTCAGAGAAAACTCTTTTAAAATCAACATCTGAAAGTGGCACGGAATGGGAAAATGAATCTTCAGGTAGTGGTGATGATGAATTGATTGGTTTTGAAAAAGAATGGAGTGATAGTGAATCTTGCTATTCATCTGATAGCGGTGCTGAATCATCCTTACCAGATTCACCAGTTCCAGATGACACAAACAGTAAGCTGACATTATCACATTAATTTACCACTATTTTAAAACATTTTTACTTATTAGGTAGGTATGTATAAAAATATATGAAGTTGCTCAATCTTAACATTTATGTTTGTTTCAGTATTCCTACAAGAAGTTATAGACAGCTTGGCAAGAGGATATGAAGAGAAATTAAAGTGTGATTACTTAATCCTTGAAGTGAATTCATCCAGATATGCATACAATATACAGTTGCATGAAGTAAATTTTTTTGTTGTAAGGGCATTACTTAGTATACCAATCCTTTCTGAAACAAAGAATGTCCTGAACACTATTAAAGATATCTTGAAGTATTTCCGACCGGTGATAGCTAATTATATTAAAACAAAATCATCAATAATGGATTGTCTGAGGGCTGTAGAAGTAAGTTTTAAATAAAATATATTATGTATGTAATTAAAAAAATATATGGTCTGATAAAAAGTTTAATTTCAGGAAAGTTGCATCAATTGTGAATGGCTAGAAGGTAAATCTGGTCAAGTTATCCATTTGTTATATGAAGAAGATATTGTTGATGAAGATTCTTTGATAGAATGGTATGATGATTTGAAAGACAATGAAAGTCCTTTAGTAAATCAAACATCAATTGTGAAATTCTTTGATTGGCTCCAGGAGGCAAGTGAAGAGTCAGAGTGAACATAGATTATAAATACTATAGTTATATTATTTGAAATAAAAAAGATCATTTAATCTTGTAATTTATTGTTTATCATTTATTTGCTTTGGAATATTACCGAATTGTAGCATATTGCTGAAACTGTACTGTAGAAAAGTTTCTGAATTTATTGATATCAAAAGATGTAGGTTCACATGGAGAATGTACTTTAATCTGTCGCATATGTGTGTCTCGTCCATTCTGGTGATTGCTCAGCACTGCTATTTGTACCATATAAGTTCTTATGGGCCTGTCATGTATATCTTTTATTGGTATCATTTCCCATCCTGAAAGAAATACAAAGCAAGGTTTTGTAAATAATCAAATGTTCTAGCAATTGCAATTATGTAGCCTACCCTCAGGGAACTGGACGATGCCACCACCCTAGCCCAGATCGAGGCTGAAGAAGCCCGAAAACAAATACAGATGCGCAACCGTCAACCGAGATTTCGTTCTCGCTGGCGAGGACCGCCGCAACGTCTTTCCCAGTTTCGTCCCATTTAAGCGGCCCGAGCTGCATATTAGCAATCCAACCGATCCCCAAATAATATATATTTGCATGCTAAGCCCTCCCCTATTCCCCAGGCAACGTCCTGAGCCGAGGTCGAGCCCCACAGGGGGCACCCTCAGGCTACCGTTGCCCTAAATTTATTTTAGTTTTTAAGTAGCGGTTGAGAGCCCTCAGCGCTCGCCGCAAAGTCCGCGTAACGGTGGAAGAAGGTCCCCTGGTCCACCTTTCTGTTCCAGTCCAAAAAAAATAAATAATATGTAGCCTACTCGAGAAAGAGTTGGTTATTTGTATGCCTCAAGAATCAAAAATATTTTTTACCACTTGGCTCAATCAATTCTATCACTTCAATTTCTTGCAAGTCATTGAAATGTGTCCCGGCACGAATAGATATCCTGCTGGGTGTGTAACTCTCATCCAATTTGTAGTCCGTGTAAATATAAATATGTGAGACCATAGTTTTCCTTTGGAACTGAATGTTTACAAGATGTGGTAACTGACCATCAGATTGCCAATAGGTATCCATGCAATCATCTCTCAATTGGTCTATACCAAAGCCTGAAAAGTTATAAGAGGGTTAGACTTCCTAACACAGCATGTTAGTAAACTAATTTTCCCAGCATAAAGGTGATAGGTATCCAATTATATGAAAACCAGCTTTGTTTTGTTTTCCTACAACAACTAGCTCCATCAGTTTTACTTTGATCATTTTTGTGACTATATATTGAGGCTTTTGTCCACATTGTATACATTCTACAGGCGAGGGTTGCGTGGCAGTCAACGTATGTAGCAAATTAATAAAGTATTGTACTATCCA
The DNA here is from genome assembly GCA_951216915.1 of Tetheella fluctuosa. NCBI lineage: Eukaryota > Metazoa > Arthropoda > Insecta > Lepidoptera > Drepanidae > Tetheella > Tetheella fluctuosa. The sequence continues at coordinate 7,733,888 of OX578217.1, forward strand.
CCCAGACGAAAATTATATAGCGCCCCGTTTAGTCCCCATTGACCACCAGTAACGATCTTCTATTTGATAGATGGATCTCTAACTTAGCCCAGTAGTTCAGTTTGTTGTAGTACCTACCTGGTTTACAAGACGATAAACTCCAAATAGCGTGGTTCCCTACTTCCCGGACTGTACCAGATCTTTCGCTAACAAGAGGATCTTTCTCAGAAGCCATTGCGAACTTGCAGAGATTAATTATTTTTCTTTTGTACCACGTTTACTTGTATTGTGCACCTACGGTTTATTTATTATTTACTACAAGTTAGTTGAATTGAAGTTAGGTAGTTATTATTTATTTTGATTATTTTCGATCGATTCAGTAAGTAAACTGACAGTGACAGACAGCGTCGCGCGCAGCGCAGTGTTGCCGTTTTATAATTTAGAAAAATGCCAACTTTTCGCCACAAAAATGTTAAAAAATGCTAAGTATAATTTTTAAAATGCTAAATAAAATGCCAATTTAATTTAAAGTATTCATTAATCAGAAACAAAATCTTAGTCTTCTATTTCGAAAAATATCTGAAGGTCATCAACAGGTTCGTCTTGTCGTGACGTTGACGAGCCACTTTCATCAGTCACTGCATGTCAGTTCTTTAATACCCTTAATGAGTATCAGCACGTCATCAGGAATATTATAGGAATGACAAAATTAACTGAACTTAAACACAAACAATCGACTAAACCGAATTTCACCGAACTATCGCTCGAACGTACAAGGTGATATCTCTGAACGATGCTCGGGATTTTCCCATAAAGTGTTGCCATATACGATAGTCCAAAATAATATATTTGTTTGGTTGTTATTATAAAATTACGATTTTACCCTCTAAGTTGCATGGCAAACAAAAAATGCTAAAATAATGCAATATGCTAAGTTTAAATTTAACATGCAAATTTTTATTTAACATTAAAAAAATTGCATTAAAAATGCCAAAACGGCAACACTGGCGCAGGTCATTTCCATTCCAAAAAATAATGATACCATATTCAAACTAAAGAGTTGAATTAACGAACTAGTTAAATCAACCGTTGACAATACAATCAACGCTTCGACGTTTTACCGTTCATTCAAATTAATAGACTAGTTGAATTCGTAGATGGCTAAACAGAGAGTCCAGATAAAGTCTACGGTCTGGATAAAATAATGTGCAACGCAAGACGTTACACACACCGCATATAGCAAGTTGAGATCGTTTCACCAAAGAAGTCCCGTGGAATGAATGAAAATCGATCATATCTATCTTGTGATAGAGGTGAGCCTTAAGGTGGACGCGCACCTTTCCGCGCCGCGAAAGCGCCGAATTCATCGCATTTTATAAATCTTTGCATGAAATAGTATGCAACCCCGCGCACCTATCCACGCCGCACTCGCCGCATTTTAGAAAAGTATACGGATTACATTGGCGCGCGGATGACTTCATAAAATTAAGCGCGAACGGGGCGCGTGCTGTTAGTCAAATAGTATATAATCACTACGCATAACTGCGAGTGCGGCGCGTACGGTGCGGATGACGTCATCCGCAATCAGTTCAGTGTTTCCACTTAAGATTTTGGTTTTTCTCTAGTTTCTTTAAAACATCTGGCACTTTAATGATTAAAATGATTCAATAACGTTTATTCCAAATTAAATTCTTCGTAATTGTGAACTATTATCAAAAAATATTTTACGGGGGATCCATGTATCGAGCGGGATGGTTTGTTTGGTGTCACGTTATTCTCACAGATCAGTGTTGCCTATTGACTAATGAAATAGAAATATTATATTTCGATACGTGTAAGTGGCTAAGTATCACCATTTTCAGTAATTTTTAAAAGGGGGGTCGAAACCACCAGTTTTAGTGGTAAATCCACTAAGTTGGCAACAATGCGGGACTATCGGAAAATGCGATGACTGCGGCACGCGCGGCGCATACGGCACGGAAAGGTGCGCGTCCACCTTTAGGGACTTCTTTGGTGAAACGAACTTTGGTCGCAACGTTTATATAAACCGTCCGTCTAACTAAAGAGAAGAAATTAATTTCTTTGACCATCAATTTTTTTATAGGTATACCATATTCATCAATCCAATAGTATGCACGTGAAAAGAAAAGCTCATTTTTGAATGACTTATTATTACTTAAAGTAGATAATTATTTTGTATTTTATAGAAAAACTAGCTGTTCCCCGCGGTTTCACCCACGTTCCCGGTGTAATTTTTTTTTCCTGACAATAACGAACATTTAAAAAAAAAATTGGCCAAATTGGTCCAGGCGTTGTTGAGTTATGCGCTTACCAACACATTTTGCGATTCATTTTTATATTATAGATAGCGCCAACACAAAATGTCAACCACGTTCATTTTTTAATCCTCATGATAATCCTCTGGGATAATTTTAGTCGCAGTCTGTTTTTATGTTTGTATCACACACAGACTAACAATTAGTCTATCGGATAAGTATTACTTTTATGAACTTGACTCGAATTTTATATTATAATTTAACAATGGCAAAATACACAAGCTGTGGTAGTGTTAATAAATAATAAAAAATAAATATGAAAGAGGTAGGAATAATTATGGAATTAATAACGTTACTATAGACAGGATGAACGTTCACGGTGAAACTGCTTGTTGGGCCTCATATCGTTGACGATGTCGAACTTACTGGAGCGGTTTAGAAACTCATACTTTTGGAGAAATTATAGTGTTTTACTCTACCATAATATATAATAATATATACCAAAGTCAAAGTCAAAGCCATTTATTCAGTTTAGGCCCTAAGAGGGCACTTATGAACGTCGAAACTACTGAAGTTACCAATAATGGAAATTATCAATTCCATTTATTATTACGAAATATAAAGGCCTAATGAGGCCGTTTGGTATGAGTCGCGTGTGACACGTGACTCCGGGACTCCCAACAGCTAAAACTGTAGTTCTAAAAAATGAAAAAAAAGTACTACAGCGCTAGATCAGTGTGTCTACTTAAAATTTGAATTCAAAGTACTACGGAACCCTATGATAACCCTTAGTATCGAATTAGTTGCCTATGGTAACCATACCACTTGGTTGGTTTTTGTTTTTGAAGTCAGTTAAAAATTAATGGAGTAGCGGTAGCTCATAAATATAGGTACATACCTACCTACAATATGTAGTATAGGTACGTTAGTACTATTACTTATTCTGTGGTATAGGTATTGAGTCCTTGGAATGACCATTGTCTTATTTTATTCATATCTCCGTACCTAACTTGCGAAATATGTGAACGTTGAGGCTTAAAAAATCTGAAGCTGAATGAATGAGTTAAAATACAGCTGAAGCCAGAATTATTTTAATCATTTTAGGTACATGTATTATTTATGATCAAGATAAGTAAGCGCGAGATAGGGACGGGTTGACAAATATTGATATCTTTATAATTAGTGGTTACGTTGCGGCTGCATAATAATTTGACGATGGCATGTGGCGAGTACGATATGCTAGTAATATACCGCGGGAACTGTCCACTCGGAGAATCCCAGACATTCACCAAATGTTGAATTCAGTTACGGTATGCACACGGAGTCGATCATTCAATCTTTGAGGGTCAGAAATCTTAAAAAATAAAATTCCAAACATTTAGTACCTACCTACTTACAATTTAAACGTGTTCTTTTTGAAACTAATAGATAAATTAGTAGAAATAATGTTTAAAATTAGAAAATATCCTACAAATGACGATATGTATGTTCTGGCGATTTTTTACTTTTCTCATTATTAATAATAATAAAATGAATCGTAGAAAAATTCCATTTTTCTCGGTGACTGTAGGTAACTACTTTGCTTTGATTTGTATAGGAAATGACAAAATAAGTACCATTTTCTCTTTCGTTTGTGAATCGATTTTTTGTTTATATTTCTTATGTAGAGCTAATGAAATGCTTTAGAAGTGCTTTAGTATTATCAATAAAAAAAATGAAAAGCCACAGCGAAGCGTGGTCGGGTTTAGCTAGTATTTATAAATCTGTGAATTCAGATCAGATTATCGCCAAAAGTAAGCGAATGTTTGAGCGTTTTCCTGTTGCTACCTTTTATTTTAACCTACCTATCCTACGGGCCCTTAACTTTCCACTTACCTATTATGTTAGTAGGTACATAATATGATTTAATTTAAAGCGGAATTTCACGGAACTAATAAGTGTACTGATTTTACTATGAGCTGACAAAATATTTTCAAGTGGCGCAGGATTTTTATTTTACTGGTCAGCCTAGACGTCGAAAGCCGTGGAGGTCGTGGGTTCCAACACATAGTGTCGTATGTGTCTGACTGGACTTCACCACGGTAAGTAATGCTATCTACTTATATTGAAAATCTATCATTATGTTCTGGCAGCTGTACTTGAGAGCCAATTGTCTAGGCTAAGTGTGCTTTCACTTTGTTTTTTTTTTTTGTTTTTTTTTTATAAACGTCCCTCTGATATGGTGGTCAGAGCCCTTGTTTACGTAATTTTTAAATGTTATCATTTTGTTCTTCATATTGTAATCCCCAAACCCCCCCCCTTTTTCTTTTAGTTACTGTTCCTGATGTTTCTTATTTTCGTGCTTTTCTTTAGTTGCGTTTTTTCGGTTACGTTATTTATTATTTATTTATCTTTTGTTTCCTGTTCTTCCTTTATGTAGTTTCCTTTCTGTTTTCTAATTTTATTTTCTCTTCTTCTAGGTTTTACTTATTTCTTGATACCGTTTTAGTTGCTATAATAATAATAATAATAATGCTATATGTTCGAAAGAGTGGAAGTGCTCAATCTGCGTAATAACGGGGAAACCCGCTCACGAGCCTTCTCGCGATGGTGAAACCGGTGCACACCTCTCTACACCCTTAGCTGCTGACACCAATGTTGCTCCCTCTGTCACCTTGGTTTTGGTGACTTTTTTGGGGGCCCATTCAGTTGGTGGCGAGTCACCGTCTGCCAGAATTATCAAATATATATGTATAACGAACATCATCAAAGATTGAGACATTTGATTTGGCAGGCGTTCCGTTGTCTCAATCAATAGTCCAACACCCAGTCCAGCAAGTTCCCCCCCATAGACCCAGTATAGTTCCTTGTTTTCTGTAATAGTCCTTGCACTTAACGGGTGCTGTCTTTACCTGTATCTCTTCAATAGTGCAGACAGAGATAGTATCGCTAGGTGTACCCATCCCAACACATTAACATATCTTAAAGGGGCCTCTACGTGTTGGATCTGTATCTCCACGCACGCCTTTAAAAAAGACCGGTCCTCGCGCCGTGATGTCAGAAAGATACATTATAATAATAATAATATTTATTTATTTGCAGGTATATACCCATAGTAGTGCTTACATACTTAAAAGTAGTAAAAGTAACAAAAACAAAACACAATAGTGTTGCGGTCAATAGACTAACATTAATAAAATTACACAATAGTGTAAAGGTCAAAAGACATGTATACGTAAAACATATAAAAATACAGGACAAAATAAAATTAAAATTAAAATTACTTCCGGTTCTCGTCCATATGCAGGGAAAGCCAATGCCTGAAGATTGGACTATCAAAACTGTTAAATACAGCCCTCAGGATTGAATTCTGTGAACTCTGCATATTTCGTGAATTGGTCACGGGTCTTCTTGCAGCGTATTAGTTCACTGAAGTTGTTCTCTGTAATTTTTAAGCCTATTTGCTGTTCAGCCTCAAAGCGCTACCTCCCGAAGGCTGGGCACTCGGCGAGGATGTGGCTGACTGTTTGGCTCACGCCCGGCTCGCAGAAACACGATGGGTCCTCCTTAAACTTGAACCTGTTCAGATATTCTGAGAACCCACCGTGCCCCGTCAGCACCTGCGTTATCACGCCTGCCGGGCGGACCTTTCGGACAATCCTGTACGCCTCCACTACTTCGGGAAGGAACACCTTGGTGACCCCAGCAGTGTCGCCAGCTTTATATCTCCGGTTCCATCCGTCAAGCGATTCCTTACGGAGCTCTCGCTTGACGAATGAAACCGGGCACCCGTCGTAGTCCAGCCGGTTCTTAGAGTGCAGAGCAGCTTCCTTGGCAAGCTGGTCCGCTCGCTCGTTTCCCTCCAAACCCGCGTGTGCTTTGATCCAGAACAAGGAGATGTCCTTGTTCTGGAGTTTGCTGCGCTTGATATTTTCGCGGGCTTCGACAGCTAGGGGGTGGAGGGAACTTGCGTTTACAACGGTTTCCAGCGCCGAACGCGAGTCGCTGAGGATCCCGAAGTTAGCCTCACCGCGTTGGAGGATTAACCTCGTGGCCTTGCATATGGCCAGAAGTTCCGCCTGATAGACCGTGCAGTGCGATGGCAGCTTAAGTTTGAGGGCCTTGGTTTCAGCCCGACTTCTCCACAGAGACAGTGCGGCTCCAACCCTGTCCTCAATCCTGCTACCATCGGTGTAGATAAGGACCGCTTGATTGGCGCGGTCCTGCACTTGCTGTTGGTCCATTAGGCTCACGAACTCCAGGCGCATATGCTCTGCCGGATGCGGGGCTTCGGTGAAGGCCACTCCGCGTTCCACCTCCCGATCGCCTAGCATGGTCTGGGGAACTCCTCTCTTAGCCTCGTGCAGGGCGGCTGCCTCCTGTATTCTGAGGTCGAGAGGTAGTATCCCAGACAACACCAGTGCCGCGTTCAGGGAGACGGTGCGGTAGGCCCCACACAGCTTCTGGGCAAATCCTCTTTGGACTGCGTTCAGCTGCCTCTGCACTCCAAGTTTTTTCAGCTTCCTGGTGATCACCATGGCTTTAGTTTTATGAGGTGCAAACTTCAGCTTATTTTTGACACCCCACTCCCGAACATACGCGAGAGCGGCATTGGCCTGTCGCTGTACCTCCAGCGCCGAGTCAGCGGCAAAGACGAGGACGACATCGTCGGCAAATGCCTGGCAATAGTCGCCCCGTCGTTCCAGCCCTCTCAGTAATGGGTCGAGAAGAAGATTCCAGAGGATGGGGCCGCCGATGGAGCCTTGTACGCAACCCTTGTTGGTGCTCTTGGCGTACTCCTCACCGGCGTACCTCACCCTCACTCTTCGGTCCCGAAGGTAGCTGTCTATGACTCTCCTTAGATTCACCGGACACTTTTCCTCAGCCAGTCGGACTCTGATCGCAGGCGACCAGGCACTGTCGATGTCCCTCTTCATCTCAGCGAGTTCCTTGGACCACCACGGCACGGTGAGTTTGTCCTTCACCTTTTTCAGGGGTATACATTGACCACACGCTTCCGTTACATGTCCTAAATATTTATCTAAAGTTTGTTCCAATTTAAATTTTGTCAATTTCTATTTTATTAATTTTGTTTGCTGTTTTTAACTGGCCCAGTTTCTCATGAAACTGGAAAAGGTCGGGGTCTCGCCGTCATTGAGTACCTGCAAGCCCATTTCCTCTAGAGCGCCTGCCATCTCCTCCCCTCTGTGGTCAACTCGTCCGCTTCCCCACCAGGTGCTTTTCGCGTTTGCGTCGCCTCCTATCAGGATAGCTCTTTGGCTATTCTGGCTAGATGCTCCAGGTATGGCCACTTTCACTTTCAAACATAATTATTTACATAAGTTTGTCAAACACAAGCTTTCTGAGTGGTAGCTAGGATTATGATTAATGTTTTTATTATTACAAGCTTTTATTAACTTGCATTCGTATAGTCTGACTTTCTGATTCAAAATTTGAAAAACTTTTTTCAAGCACTTGCTATTATGGCTGAACAGATTAGGATGAAATTTGGCATTTGACTTTTTATCCCGGTAATTTATTGTTTTTTATTAGGGCTGCACACTGCGACCAGACCAGACCAGTCTATTGTAATCGCCACATATACTAGATTGTATCCCGGTAAAACATTAGATCCCTCAGGAAGTATTATCGTAGTTATTTTGGTAGTCTACCTAATTACCTAGACTTGGTAGGTATGAGCATTTATAAGTATAAAAAATATGAATAATACTTACACGTGATTCGTACAAATAAGCAAAACAAAGTTTTTATTTGTATGGTAGTCAACTTCGCCAAGCACCTATCAGTATGATCCTGCTGATACATTTGAGTGACAGTTAAATTGACTTCCAAGAACAAATGTCAGCAAAATATTGTCAATCTACCTGGTATTGGACCATACTTAGGTGTCGGCCGCTTACCATCAGGTAGACGGTATGCCTGTTAGACAGCCTTCTTACATATAGCGCAGATAGCTTATGGTATGACAAAGAACATAGGCTACTTCTAATCTTGGGAACGCGGGGAAAACCGCGCGAGACAGCTATAGTTTATTATAAAAAGTACACCACATATTATGTGATTTAATGTTTAAGTGATTCCTTCTCAGGTTTCTTTAGACGCGCAAGTAGATTCTAAGTAATCCTACCAAACTTTTTGATTAATTTAAAATGACACCGGTCATTTAGACTAGTTATCTTAAAAAAAAACATTTTTGAATTGACAGTTTTTAGAGACTTGACTGTTGATTTGCTTTTGAATTTTGATAAAAAGATATTCAAAGATAATTGCATTTATTATTTTGTTACATTATCATTTCAACAGTATAAGACATGGTTATTGGAAAGAAACAAATTGAACAGCTAAGCGGATTCTCAGTGACTGCTTTGGCTTACGGTTTAACGGCGGCTATTGGGACCATATACTTAACTGATTGGAAAGTAGTAACAAAATTTATTCCTTTTTACAATACCGGTATCGATTTCAGCGCAGAAAAGCGTGAATGCTAGAGAAGAACCATGGTACATAATTATTCTGGTTATTTTACGACGACGCATTAAAATGTTGGCAGGTGGTGTTACTAAATAAAAGCAGTCAAGTTATTTTAATTTATAGAGGGCACACTCCGGGCACGCGTTTAGTGTAATACAATAGTTGTATGGAAAGAGAAAGGAATTATAATAATGACTGGTCTCCAAGATCAGGTGTGCTCAGATTTGTAATAAAATGTCAACCGGCTTGCGCACAGCCGGCGAGCAGCGCACGCGCAGCTGCCTACGGCCCTCCTCTGGCCTCCCCGGTCCGGTGAGGTGCGCCCTCCAAATAGGACCTCTTTATTGTTTTGTACCATAGCTGTTATTTTACATTATTCATGTATTTTAACGAATTGTGTTACAAAGGGAAATATTATAATATAAACTTTATTTAATGCCGATTGAGGCTGTTATTTTAAAATAAATTCCATGTGCTTATGATTCATGATGTCATTTTTACTTTAAATTACTTACCTACAATAAAGTATAAGTTTACCTATACGCTTGTCAGTTACTGAGCCTAGTCAGATTGTATAACAAGATGAATGTATTCAAAATGAAAATTGAATTTCGCTTCCTTCGCTTCATACTCTAACTATATTGAAGAGTAGTTAGTCGTCAAACTGTCTAGAATTTGATCCTAATAAATAAATCGTCAACGTGTGCATGATCGTATTAAAATCTTCAAAATATCAAATTCAAATTCCAAACTTTATTGCCTTCATGGTATGTATTGCAAAGATGGCACAAAATATTAAGTAGCTGTACAACATGAAACCCTGTCAGGGCACAGTAAATTAAATTATAGACTAATAATAAATTATTAACATAATATTATATTTTTGTAAAATATATGTATATTTTTTGTAGGCAATTAGTTTTTACAAATTATAATTTTATTTATCTTCTTCTGTCTGTATCTTCTAATATATAAAATTCTCGTGTCACAGTGTTTTTCTGCAAACTCCTCCGAAATGGCTTGACCAAATCTTATGAAATTTTATTTACATATTCGGTAGGTATGAGAATCGGTCGTAGGTTATTTTTTATACCGCTACGCAGATGAAAACGCGGGGAACACCTAGTTTTATATATCTGGGTGATTGATATTATCAATCCACAGCCCAAACCGCTGCGCTGGACCTAGAAACTTGAAATTTTGCACATAGATACTTTATATCATATTCTTTTAAACTATTGTCCTCATTATATTTTTTTATTTTTTTAGTGTAACTTTTCATAAAAATAGCTGTTACAGTGTAGTAGCATTTCTGTTATATTTAGATCATCATCATCATCATCATCATCTCAGCCGCAAGACGTCCACTGCTGAACATAGGCCTCCCCTCCTCTAGATGATTATGTATTGAATTTATTTAGTTTTTCTATCTTTTTTATTTCTTGGGAAATTTTGAAGAAATGGGTAACGCTATCTGTTTTGGTGTCTCACTCAGGTGCTTAGGTTTCGTAGTTGTGAGTAATTTTTTTGCTTAAGGGAAAAGGGAATTGTTTTTTGACAAATTGACAGATCTCGAGAATATATTATACGGGATGAATTTTTCAAGTGGGCGTGGATGGCCAAATCCTAAAATATAAGGAATAGCGAAAAATACTCAAAGTAGTCACGAGCCCGATTTTGATGAAAACTAAAACTGCAAAAATGAAAATCTTAACAATATCGGCATATCCTACACGCCATGAAGCAACTTAGTATGTCCTAACATATTATGTTCATAGAGGTTCTAATTGTCCTATCTTATCCTTCTTAAACAACGTCTATAAAGGCATTTATGATCACGATTTTCCAAGCTTTCCAACATTATTCTATGGTGTATGACGTGTAAGATAAGATGCATATCTTTCTAAATTGTACATTCGTCGTATACACCTTAGGCAATAACAACATGTGCTGGTTGACTTCAGTTTACAAAAAGCACTAACAATTATAAACAAATGGAGAATGAATTATCTATAAAATGGAAACAAAAAGATTTAAAGCTTTCGTTACCTCGTAAGTAGGTACTATGAATAGGACCCATAAAGTTACGGAGCGAAGGGCTACCTAAAAATTACATAAGCACAGGGGGTCGAGGTGCGGAGTGCAGGGCACGTTCCGATACGTTCCAGCCCTACGCTACGCTACGGGTCCTTATACTTTGACACTTATCTGTTAGCCGCTCGATGAGCGGCCGTGCGGAGTGCGTTCACGTGCTACGATACGAGTTCATTTTGTAAACAAACCGTACAAATATTGCGCGAACTTACAATTCCAGTTGAGTGTATAACTTTTTACTACGAACTATTTCCAAGACAATTTATTGTGATCCAAGTGCTTGAAAATGGATTTATCCTGTGGAGAGAACATGCAAAACTCCGGACACCAGAACAGTGGCAGTGGGAGCGTAGACATGTGCGTCGCTGGCCCTGACCGAGCATTGGATCAGGACCCTCGACTGCTGATGAACCTTCTCACCTTGGAGAGATCCCATGCCCTGCATACGGACTACTTTCAGAACGTCCAAACTGATATACAGCCCTTTATGAGGAAGGTTGTCACTACTTGGATGTTGGAGGTGAGGTGTTGAATTTTCTTTAATAAATGAATATTAAATTTAAATTTCATTATAATAGTTTAATTTAAAATGTTGATGATACCTACTCATATCTAAATCATATCTAAAGAATTATTTCGCCACAATTACTAATTTAGAATGTAGGTAGGATAGGTGAAGGTAGTGCTCAGTATTCTATTCGCTTTCACTAGGATTCCATAGATAAGGATTTATGTATGTAAACTTTTGCACTTTTATTTGTACAATTACTTACGACTTACGAGTTAATAGTGTAAAATACATTGTAAGTATTAATAATATTGTACTGGACACAAAATACTTTTACAATTTGAGGTCATTGACTTTAATCAGCTGGCTACGGAGGTTGAACCCGGCTTGGATGTTGTATCATGGGACAAATATTCATGACATTATGAAACATTACACACTACATACGAATACAAATAATACTGATATTACGCTGTATATTGCGTACAATTGGCCTTTAAATCAATAGTCGATTAATAAAGAGTATAAATCACCATCGATCAAGTATGGGCTAAGTAAGAATTAATTTTATAAGTTACATTCCTATTTCTGCTTGCTAGTAGCAGAAGTGATTTGCGATTCCATTAACCATACATTGGTTGATGGAAATTCAATAATTCTATATAAATCTAACAAAATATAAATGGTGTATTATACGTATAAGTGTTGATTATTAAATTCTGAGCTCCGTCTATGGCCATAAAAATAACACCATACCACACTTTCAATTACTTTACTTACTTACTTACTTTACCTACTTATTACGAAATACTCTCTGCAAGCCCTTATAACCACACGCATCAACGGAACGTTTTTTTTTATAATCTTTTTTCCTACTTTACTCTTCATTGAACATAGGAATTTTAATACGCTTCAAAAAGATACGCTTCGTAAAGATGGTAGTCTTGTGTCTGGATCATAGCCTAACGTTAAAACATAGCAACTAAGTACTATCTAAATTGCTTACTCATAGACGCTAATTACGGCGAAAATAATAATAAAAATCAACAATAATATTATAAATACGAAAGTAACTCGCCTGTAACCTTTTCACACGTAAACCGCTGAACCGATCGCGATGAAATTTGGTACGCGGATAAAACAGCTGGGGAAAACTAGTAATCAAAATAAAATAGAGCCATCACTTTCAAGTGGAGTTGGTTTCACATAAGTAGTTTACAACTAATAAATGTTATAGTTATTGTAGTCCATGCCTGTGGAGCAATTTTAATCCGTGTAAATGGTGACCGTGTGCTTTAGATTCAATTGACGATACATTAGGTAATCGTAACTTGTTAGTTGTTATAATTTGTATATATCCTTTATTGTTAATACCAATGTTTATCCCAGGTATGTGAAGAGCAACAGTGTGAGGAGCAGGTGTTTCCACTGGCGGTGAGTTACGTGGACCGGTTCCTGGCCCAACGCGCCATCTCGCGTCAGCAGCTGCAACTGCTGGCAGTCACCGCTATGCTGCTCGCATCTAAGTTCCGTCAGTGTCATCCACTCTCAGTGGACCTTCTCTGTGCTTACACCGATAACTCTGTACATCCCCAGGAAGTCCGGGTAAGTTATGTTTCGACTACGTTTTGTTTCCAGGATGTATTCAAAGTTATCACCAACATTATCTACTCACATGTCTTCGTCACGATGTAGTATGTATGATAAAGTATGTTCACCTGATCGTCACCCTCAATCGAAAAGGTTAAGTAGTTCCGCCGACCAACCACAGGATGTAAGATGTACTGCGACGACCACAACTTATTGTTTTGATTCTACCGTGAATGAACTCGATTAGCTGAGTCAAATGTCACAACTTCACCCCAAAGAGTGGTTTCCTTAAAGTAGCACGCAAGTTTCCGGTAATTACTTCTTCCTCGAGATATTATAGAGGGCTGCCAAGACTTTTGTCGCCCTTGTAAGTAGGTAAGTTATACTGTGTGACGAAGAAAGGCACTGAATTGGTTACTTACGTACTTCCGACGGAAATGTGGGTAGAGGACAATATGATTTAAGAGATAACGTGGCTTCTAATAGGTAATTAAGGTCACTAGTAAAAGAAACACGTAAACTTTGTTTGTCTTCAGTTGTTTATTGTATTGTTATCAAAGTGACAGTGACCCTCATATTATAACCTCAATCGTGGTATCGATAAATAGACTAGATCTCTATACTATATTGCTTTACATGTGTTCTTACTTAAATGATATAATGCATAATATAATATAATTAAGTTCCCACACTATGGTCATAATGATAACAAAATTGTCATACGTAATCGTTGTTGCACCCGCACGGGCAGGTGTGATTCAATCAATTATTGTATATTGTATTTGGTACCCATGAATTCTGTCTGACTTATGTCTGGGAATTCACACGCTTCTTGACATGAGTTGTCAAAAATGTTTATGCTACTAATATCTATCATAGAATAACTTGTATTACTTCGTGGCCAAAGGTTTATAATGTTACTTTAATACCTACCTTTGGTAACTACCCTTATCTTTTTCAATATCTATCTGAGTATTAAAATGAATTTTAACCGTGAGAAAATAGTTCACGGCTACTTCCAAGGGCCTTATGGCACCATTGGCACCGTGGAATACTTGCGTACACGTAGTTCCTTGCAATTAATTCGTGCGATGACAGCGATATGCTCGTACTACGCATACTTAATGATGTCATATGGTGCGGGGTTCGATTTTACTTTCCCATACCTTGACTTAATTTGAATTGTCCAACTCCAATGTTAATTTTCTGATCTAAAGATACCTAATTAGCACATAAATTGAAGGCCCAAAACATAACGTTAGTCCGCGCTCATCAATATATGATTAGCATTTGTTATGATTGGTTACTTAAGTATCTTAATTTTAACTTACTTATGTGATATTTGAATATGACAAGATAATTGAATCATGCTTATCTCGCTCGACGGTATTAATAAGTTTATTGAACTTACAAACTGTGACTATTTTAGGAAATGGTGGTCCACTTGTCTATTTAATTTATTTAAATGATAAATAAAAATTTCAGGATGAGTCAAAAGTACAATCGTATTTTTTCGCATTGCTAACTCATTCGAGGGAAAATGTAGATCCCATGGTTTGACCCTTCAGCCCTTACAACATTTCTAAGTTAATTGTAACTTGATTCGCTACTTTTTGCGGTTTCCGCCTGATCCATCGAGTATGACGGTTACGATTCAATTGCAATGAATAGATACGTATTTAGAATTTTGTCCTTTCTTGAATACAGTTCGTTAAACAAGCCCACCTTATATGGTATTATGTATGTCTTATGTAGTTCTTTACTATCCAAGAATACATTTTATGTAGGAAACCATTACTTTTCACACGGGGTCGTGCTCTATGACACGATATTTTATTCAAAAGTTATCAAATACGTAGGGCAAACATTGCATTTTACTTGCGGGACGGGTTGAATGTAATTTTTTTTATCGTTTGTTGCAGCAATGGGAAGTGATGTTTCTACAGCGGTTGAATTGGCAGTTGTCTATTGCAACGGCATTTGACTTCGTGGAGCCTTTTTTGGCTCGAGTACCTTGGGGACGCACCAACCCACTCGTGCGGACGCATGCCCTCACACTTACATCAGTTTGCTACACAGGTAGGTACCATTTAGTAAACTTAAATCATTTATTTTATGCAACACAAATATCCGGGAAACATGAGTAACATGCGGGTTGAGTTGACTCCTTCCTCTACATTAATTAACAAAAATCGATAAGTGTTAGTGTCAATTAAATTTCCTCGCTTATTTGTTTAATAGATACCTTTGGCAGTCGCTAAAAATACAATGATAGTAATAATATGGCGTTTTCAGAGTAATGGCCAAATGTACGTCCTCCCTTTGTTTAGAAACGCGATTGTAATGTGTGCGGTCAACAGCACATGACTGAGCATTTAGGGTGTTGTGTTATGTAGGGGTAGTGGACGCGTGTATCGGAACGCGCACATGCTGCTTGCGCAGTGATAACGCGCACACCTTGCGTCCGTGCACCCCACACAGCCACTGACCCCAAGTCCCGTTCCTAAAACGTAAATATCCCAGCTATAGTTTTAATTTATTGTATTTAATCTCTTAACACTACATATATCTACTCAAATATTATAAAACGAGCTATATGGCGATGATCTTTCATTGGTCGTCGTCGCCGCCGTCAGACGCCGCGGTAAAGGTCGTGGATCCAAATCCTACAATGAGCTTGAGCGTCTAGTTGGCTACATCGCCAAGCACCTACTGATGTGTCCAGCAGTTGTAATTGAGAGCCAGTTGCTTTCTCGGCTTTATAATGTTGGGCAACATATTGGCAATTCTCTTGATATTGCTAATGTCCATAGGCAACGGTCGCCACTCACCATCAACTGGATTGTATGCCTGCCTTCTGACATAAAAAAAGGGTTGCCCTTGCTCGATCACTGAACATTGCAAAAAACATCATATTTATTGGCATTGCTTATTCGTATTCACTTTTAATTCGTTGAACATCTGGTACACAGTGTTCGCATTCGAACCTTTACAAGTTTAAGCTTTTTAAGTTGTAATGTACTTACTTGACTTCATTCAGAAATTCTACGAATAGCGTACAAATGTAACGAGCAAAGTATAAAAATTCGACTAAAATTTATACCTACTTAATTTTTGATGCAATTATTAATTCAAGTATTCATCCTAGCAGTAAACCCCTATGGTCCATCGAATCCAGATAAGAGTTATTTATAGCTGTCGCCCGGTTACCCTCGGTTGGGCCAATAGCTTCTAAAACCAATCTGTATCTAATATTTGGTTTAATATTTTTTTAAACATCAGCAAATCAGCAATGTTCTTCAATTATTTAGGAAATAGTATTTATTCTGCTTTCTTCAAATATATTAAGATTATTCAAAAGGAAATCTATTTATATTATCTATATCTACTTATAATAAATCTTTAGAACTGGCGTGTCCATAGGTACATCATTTTTTAGGGTTCCGTACCTCAAAAAGTAAAAAAAGGAACCCTTATAAGATCGCTTTCTTGTCCGTCTGTCCGTCTGTCCGTGTGACCACCGATTTTAAATAATTATGATTTTATCTAAATATGGAGTATGGGTGATATAGGAAGAGTAAGAGAATGCAACGAGACCATTTTTGATTATTTTGTAAAGGAAGAAAAGATATAGATATTTTATAAAGTCTGTGCGAGTGAAGCCACGGGCGAAAAGCTATTTATTTATAAGAACATATTATAGCTTTACAAATAAAATTTGTACTCGGATCTTGTCATTATAATATGAGGAGAAATTTAAAAATGGTAGATGGGCCAGTCCTGCCTGTGTCGGTCGCCGGAAGTAGAATAATTGTCGGTAACTGATCGTGCATTACTCGAGGTGTGAAAGGGTAATAACACGACTTGACCCCTAAATAAACTTCCTTCATCTTAATTCTTTACACTTTTATTTCAAGCCCACTTTTTTAACAATGGCCTAATTTTGGCATTGAGAAAATAATACGCTATATCAATGTTACCAATATTACCTACCAATAATTACTAATTAGTATTTTAGTATAATTTCTTTACCGTTTTATATATGTTACTACTGGGAACTTGCTACCTACAAATCGGTATAATATTACCAGTTTTCTACGATAGCATTTAATTTTGGTTTATTTCGTAGGTTATTTAAGGTAAAATTAACTTTTTAAAGTGTTTGGTCTTTTTAAAATGATATAAGCACCGTGTCATGGTTTCGGTGACTTATGAGTCTAGTTGGCATGGCAGCAGGGGAGCGACCGCGACAGCTGACTCGACGACAATGCCCGAAGACGTCCCGCGGCCATTGTACAGCTCCCGAATCCTTGCCCGTCCCAGCGCGGTGACAAAAGGTCCCCGACAAAGAAACCGTCTCGGCGCGCACCTGGCTTGCTGCGACCCTATCTAACCCGATACTTACCTATAGGCGTCTTCTCTCAAATCACAATATTATTTAAGCCCGAACTTGCAAGGTCTCGTATTTCCGCTCTTAGCTTCCGACCTATTCTAATGTCGGTAATTATGTAGCTTTGTTATATCCGATTATTTAAAATCAATATATTATTGAGTTTTGGAAACGGCTGTGATGATGAGGTGTAGTTGTGTGTTTTGGCAAATATAATACTACAGGTCTATCAAAATTTAACTACTTAAGTATATTAATTATTCGCTCCCCAAAGTTGTAAAAAAAATGTAAGTACCATTTTGATGGCCATGAAATAAATAAGGTTTTAATAATGCAACCTAAAACTACTCTTAAGCTTAACTGCCAAACTTGTTTTCAAAATAAGACATAAAAACTAAATAGCGTGTACTATAACTAGCTTCGCACAATTAGTTATTAACTATTTGCAACCCCTGCATTTTTTGCATTCTATGTTTGCATTAGATTAGGATTCACTACTGGGGTGCGACTGACAGGTTTCTCGAACGGAATTTAACGGTTCTCGATGTCTGTTGAGTGAGTGAGCGTCATTACATTACGTTGTGATAATTAGAAAGAAGGGTAAGACTTACACCCCCGCGGTGTAAGTCTTGGGTGCGGTCCCTAGAAGCACGGCTCAGGTCAGCAGATGTTGGGTCCCCAACTGTCGGGCAACCTGTCGCGCAACGGATCGCGACGCTTCGTTGCCCATACTGTTGAGATCACTGCTGATAAGGGACTCGCGATCGTTTTTGATTTTTAATTTTAACTATCAGATCCGAGAACACGTGCTGACATCAGCAGGTAGGTATAAGTCCGTTGAAAGTCGTCACGGAAAAACTTTGTGGAGATTCATTGTAGTCGTAAATTTGTTGGATTTAAGCATACAATCGATCGAAACTCATACATAGGTAGGTAAATACTTTATTAAAATTATGACGCATTCGCGTGTTGCAATATTATTTTTTTCTTAAGTAAAAACTACGAAGGAGCTTATAAGGGTAAAGAAGGGTGTATGTAGGTGGGCAGTGACCCTAAGGTTGTGCCCCGCTTGTACCGTGTGGAGGTGCGAGCGGAAGGGTCGCGCCAGGTGTCTTCACATCTGCCGTCTTGGCCTGACGCTATGTCGTCCTCAGACTACACCCAACGAGACTTTAATATTTATACCGACTTGTTTCGCTTCAATACCTTTACCGTTAGAGAATTGATGTAAAATAATTCAATGTTCCGTAGCAAAATGTTCTGAGCTTGTAGTTAATTTTACAGCAATTTTACTTATTAGAAAATTATTGGAAAATTGTCGTAGCATTTTTAAAATTCAGAAGTACTAGAAACATTGTTTTCATTGGCAAGATATTGAAATTCATTTATTCGGATTTTATTCAAACATCTAGAATAAGTAATAGGATCTCAAAATCGTTTTAACATTTGCAATGCTGTACAGAAATAACGGAATCAGAAAGTATTGATTAGGCGACTTGTGATCGAATGCTACGTAACTTTTCAATTTGAACAATAGAATCCCTCCTTCGATTGTGGCGAAATTGCAGCTGCGCCCTTAGCTAGACGACTTAAGATGTAAATTACCATTATTCCCTGTCCATTGTTCCGGGGTAGGTACACATAAAGATGCAGACGGGGACGGAATGCACAAATCTGGCAAGCAGCTGTTCGACTCTCCTTCCTTATTTTTGCCATACAATAAGAATTTGGTATTGTGCAAAATGTAACGCAAAGTTTTTTCCCTCGTCATCGTCCGAAAAAATGTTTTTTCTATCTCCGATACTTTGTATTTTTGCTTTGCCTCATTTTATTTTTGATACACTTTAAGTTGGTGTATAAAATTAAATTAATTATTATTTTGTTGTTTTATTAGTTGCTAGCTTGCACCATGCGGTTTCACCTGCGTTCCCGAAGGATCTTATGTTTTTCAGGAATAAAAAGAATCCAATATGTTATTCCATGTATGATCTATGTGTCAAGTTTTATCCAAATCCGTTCTACCTTTACTGACTAGCTGAGTGGTAACAAATATACACACACACACACACACACACACACACATTCGCATTTATAATATTAGTAGGTAATTTTACATATGGTTAATGGGCTTATCTGTGAGGACCTTAAGATGCAAGGTGGCTAAACCACCTGTCCGCGGTAATTATCTCAGAACAGATGCATCCTACCTGCGAGCGAGGCATTGACCACGTCTGCCTTTACGAAACTTTGAAAAAAAATATGTAAACAACATACTTTGCTTGTTTTTTAAATGAAATCCTATATTATGTAGACATTTTATATTTTTGGATAAGCTTGTGCTTTATCATAATCTCAGTGATGATGTGTCTGTAAGTCAGCACAATAAGTCCACGTGGGATCTGGATTTCAAGTGCCGCTGGTTGTGCACACGAGTAAAATTTTATTTTCTCTTTGTCAACAGAGACAGAATTCCTACTGGTGCCGCCATCCTTGATAGCCATCGCGTGTATCACAGCAGCGGCTCGAGGTCTGCGTGTGCGCATGTCAGTGAACGACCTGTGTGCACTGACTCGTGCGCCGGCCGCCGCTGCCGAGCTGGTCGCGCGCCATGTGGAGCGGGTCCTCGCCCAGGAGACGCAGCCTCAGGAGCCCCGCCCTCGGCACACGCCAGCCTTCAAACAACCCACACCTGAACAGACCCAGCTCCCTAATACACCTACTGACGTACAAGATGTACACTTCTGATCAGTGTTGAATTGAGACTACTTGATGCCCTATGTATATTATTATGGCAAATTTTGGGGCGCCTGTCCATCCATCAACCAACTATTAGTCCTTACTTTACCAACATAAATCACTGCGACCCTTTATATGTACGCATATATTGTAGCATCGCTTTTTAAATTTAGTTGAAACTCAAAACCAAAAAATACATTGATCAGTACTTTTGATAGTTACTTATAAATTATTATTATATTTGTCTCAAATCTTATGGAGATTATTGCTCACAGTAACCTTTATTTTTCTATTGTCACGTGTTTTGGAGAAGAATGAATGAATAAATAGACGAAGTCAGTCGATCTCACCGGTATTATGAAAATGTTATGAACCGAAATAGATTTCATTGTTAAGATAGATTTTTTATACCACGCACCTGGGTTTAAGTACAAGAGAGGATCCAGCGAGGATATAAAAAAAAGGTAGTGTTATGATTGTCTTGTCTACCTACTCTACCTTCTTTAAAAGGTAGGTAATAATTGTAAAAATTGTTGTCCACTGATCTCAAATTTATTTATGTATAATTAGAGTAACTAAAATAGATTAACGTTATTTATTAAAATTGTAGACATTTCACGCCAACATTGTACGTCCGCAGTTCAAAATTTTTGTTTTTGTAAGACTGAAGCCAAAAGACATTATCAATTCTTACATGTCACAGCTATACTTATTTAATAATGTAGCAACAGATCACCTTCAACGTATTATTTATAGAAACAAAATGGTTGTTACAATAATATTTTTGGCACATGTCTAAAATCAAATCTATTATTAAGAATCTATAATACACCGTAAATATTTTTATCCTTTACTACGTTTTGTGTTTTATCATAACTACTTACTTATAAGATCTCATTTTGTAGCAAATTATGATTAATGTGCCTGTATAGAGGTGTGTTTAGTTTTTATCGATTTGAGTGAAAATGTTAAAGAATGTAATTATTTATGTAGGTCGATGTTAAGTTTTAGTAAATTCTAGTCATATGTTTTATACATTCCTGTTTTCGACCAAACTTGATGTTTAAGATAATTAATAAGGAAAATAGAATAGTACTAGCTTATCATGTTTAGGTATCGTTTGGTAATTTTTACTTATTTTTGGTATACTATGGAATACTTTGCCAGTACCAGAGGTGTAGCCTGCCTGCCACGTTGAAGAATGTAAATTAATCTCACTTGTAATTAGTATCTAACTGTATTTATTGTATAGCAGTAGAAGTGAGGGAGAAACCCGTACATAAACACAAAACGTTGTAATCATCAAAAAGCTCCGCCGGCCGTGCCTCTGCTTGCAGTAGCGTTACGTTACGCGATGTTAATTAATATAATTGAATTAATTAATGGTCGAGCTTATAAGTCTCTCTCTCATTTCTATTACAAAGCAAAATTATTCTTATTTTATAAGTTTGAAAGAGTGCTCACGATATCATCTAGTTTAAAATAATATGTTGTTGCACAAAAAACTGGTGTAGTATACCTAAGTACGTACATAGTGTAAGGGTTTATTCAGTTGTTAGAAAATACTATTTCGACAATGTATTCACTGTTTAGAGTTAAAATTGATTGTGCACAAATATTGCCTCGTACTTGTTGATAAATTAATAGATGATTTACTTACTTGTACAGTTTTGGATATACATATTGTAAAATTTATTATAAAAGTAATTAAAATTACCTACAGGATTTTTTTTTCGTTATCCCCTTTGTTGTCTTGGGAACGTATTTTTACTTTTTTTTTTATACAACATTATCGACAAACAAGCATATGGCCCATCTGATGGTAAGCGCATACCGCGGCCTATGAATGCTTGCAACACCAGGGGTATCACTCGCGCGTTATCGACCCTTCCCCCCACCCCGATGAGCTCTGGCGACCTTACTCACGCGCAGGAACACAACTATAAGTTATTTGGCTGCGGTATTCTGTAAGGTGGAGGTACTTTCCCAGTCGAGCTGCTCTTTGAGCGACATATCGCTATACACTACCTCTCATAAACCTCTCATATACCTTGCCTAAATCCTACTATTTATATACTTCTTACTACTTATATTACTATTTTAAATGCAAAAGTTTGTGTAGATATAATTATGTTTGTGTGGATGTTTGTAACTCAATCACATTACTGGCTAATAACATATTCTAGTGGAATAATACATTTCTGTATAATCAATTTTATTGATAAATCACTATAATATAATATTATAACATATCTATATACAGGGTGATTTTGTTATCACTGGCAATACTTGTAGGGGTGGAAATACTCATCAATGAGAACAACTTTTATTATAGGGCTAACACTGATATCGCGTAAAATAATATGGTTGCTTCATACATATTGTTCGAGTAGGTATTGAACTTTTGTATGGAACAGCTGATAATTTTTTCATGATTTCACAGTTAGTCCCATAGTAAAAGTAGTTCATTTTGATGAGTACTTCCACCCTTTCAAGTATTGCCAGTGATAACAAAATCACCCAGTATATAAAAGAGAACGTATGTGTATATGTTCCTTATAGACTCCGAAACCGCTGAACCGATCGCGATGAAATTTTCAGACAATCTTCATATTAGCCCCACGGGTAATCCTTTGGTGGCGATCGGAGCACTCGGGACCGCGGGTGAAACCGCGGGGTGGAAGCTAGTATATAAATAAAAATCGATCCGGACAATTGAGTCAAATAAATAATTCGCGTGGATGTGACAATAATAACATTACATTCAGTGTATATACGATATGGGTACCTACGCGCCAGCCTGGGCTTAGTCCTACTGTTTGGATGTTAGTCACCAAACAACTCCGTAACGGCTGAACGGATTTGGATGTTTGGCACAAAGATAGAATTCTGGATATGATACTTTTTATCCCAGGAAAACGAAATAAAGATCCCACGGGAACGCGGGAGAAGTTTTCTGGGCGGAGCAGTAACTTAATAATTTTATTCCAATGCAACTCTTACGTTAGTCGAAAAACATATAGAAAATACTATACCACCACCACTTTCGGTGACATCATCACTAACCATGGTGGGATTGTGGTCAAATATAACATAAGCGTATCCTTACTTAAAAAAAAGACACGTAGCGCCATCTATGCCATATATATTTTTCAACAACATACTTTAAACAAACATTTCCACCTTGAAAATTTTAAAATTATCAAACCTTTTGATTGCCGATTGCGATTGCAATGAAACCAAACCTATAAGTATGTTACACTGAGCAATTCCTTCTTTTTAAAAACTCTTATTTTTTGTAATAACAATCTAATCTACCGCATTCGGCATACTTATATAAACAAACAGACAAACAAATAAGAAATGGGTTCTATTGGTTATTCTTTAACCGACCAATTTGTTTTTCAATATTTTTGATATATCTACCGCGAAGTCCACAGATTTATATTTTCTGAAGGGAGATAAAGTTAACTACATTAGTTAGGAAGAAGTGTGTACCTACGGCATTTTACCTTTCATCGATTATTAATATTTTTCTCTATTTGTTGAATATTTGTGTTTTTTGCTGTTAATTAATTACCTATTGGTCATAAGTTCGTGTATAATAATTACTTATAGGCATTATGGGACATGAAAAAAAAACGATCTAAAGTTCGATTGATCTCAGAATCAATAGGTCTGTACATAATCAGAAACTCCAATATTAAGATTTCTTACGCCATCTGTAGACAAAATATTGAGCTTTTAATAGCACGTTCTACTTTACCCCTCGCTTTGGTAAGCTCCGTGTGGTTATGACATGTAGTTACAAACACTACATTATTGAACGGTGAACTCAAGTAGATGGCAGCACAGAAGCCTGACAAAATTAGATATCGTGGAATGGAGCTTCTTAGTCACCCTGACTTTTCGAGACCTCTAGACAAAACGCTGACTAGAGTTCGCGCTACTAAAGAAGTCCCGAAGGCTCACCTCTATGGTAAAAGAAATAATATCGATTTTAATTAATTCCACGGGACTTCTTTCTTTGGTGGCGCGAACTCCAGGGACAAAGCGTCTAAGAGATGTTTGAAAAAAACATCTCTTAGACGCTGCCAACTTGTTTTGATAAAAAACAACGGGGTTGGTACCCCGAGTGTAAACAATTGACGTTAGAAAATAAGCTTAGCAATGTGTAGTGTTTTTTTTTCGAAACTATTGTATAAACAAAGTGGAATGAGATAGATCAGTAAGAAGTAATTAACGGCTGCATAGTTTTTAAAAAACTGTAAGTTACGAAGGTTATGAAGATCTAAAATACTAGGTCTTGTAATAAGACCGCTTAAGGTCTAACTGCAGTTTGAGTACTAAGTACATAGAAATCAGAAATCGCAAATGCTGTTTTTCGTTCCAGAATAATATAAAACTTTTAAAAGTTACGTTTCTACAAAAGCCTTCTTAATACAGAAAAATAGCGGCAGCTATGAAGGAACTGCCCCAAAATTGTGTTTTTAAACATAATATTGCATACAATCAAATTGGAGTCATGAATGACTTACTTCGTCTATTTGACCTTTGTTATAGCGTTTACGACATTTTTCTATAGGAATCGGCACAGCGCCTCTCGCGGAATACTCATGGAACTAATTTCTTCCATACAAATTTTTAGTAAACGCGAACGTGATAGTAAGCGTTTATTTACGTAAATTCTTTACATTCAGGGTACAGAGAAGGAAAAGTTAGTGTCATTTTAGGGTTCCGTACCTCAAAAGGAAAAATGGAACCCTTAAAGGGCCACTTCGTTGTCCATCTGTCTGTCAAGACCCTTTTCTCAGGAACGCGTAGAGGTATCAAGGTCAAATTAATATCAAATAATCAAGTCTGCAATTTCTTGGAGCTGTGAAAAAATCAATCTTCTTAGTCAACGCAATCAAAAGATACTGCGGTTAATGCCGCATTCTTCACACTCGCAAGGAAGGGTACTTCACGTTGACCTAAAATCATGAAATTTGGCAAGAAGCTAGTAAAGGAAAAAGTCCGAAAACCGTAAATTTGTACATACATCACAAAAAAATTATAAACGTATTTACAATTGGTAAACTGACCACGGCCAGTCTATGTATGGAGACAACAGTTTTCCAACTATAAAGTTAAGTTTGTCCCTCAATCCATACTTTTTCGTTTAGATTCCCGTGATGGACGAGCTATTTACATACCTATAAGTTTGTACGGCACCCTCAGTGCGCGAGTTCGTAAGCATCACCACAATAAGCTCATTCCTTATTTATTTATATTGCATAAAGATGTAGGTAAACACAATTAAATTTTAGTTTTAAAATTCCACCATTCGAGTTTACTTTTTAAATAGGTCTATGGATACCAGTGATGTTAAAAACAGTATTTTGTATTTTTGTTCAACAGTAAAAAGTATAATGTACTGAAAAACAGTATAAAACTGTTTTTAACAGTAAAGTTGGCAACCCATTGCAGGATCCCATTGGCATTTTTTGTGATCTATCCAAGGCCTTTGACTGCGTTGACCACAGTACTCTGCTCTTAAACCTTAACTATTATGGTATTCGTGGAACTGCTCATGATCTTGTTTTATCTTATTTAAGTAATCGCCAACAAAAAGTAAGCATTAGTGGTACAACATCCAAGGGCTCCCTAGTCAAAATGGGGGTACCCCAGGGTTCGATTCTAGGGCCATTTCGTTTTTAGTTTATATTAATGATTTACCCTCTGTTCTAATTGATCTCTCAGATATCGTCCTGTTTGCTGACGATACTTCATTAATTTTCAAAGTGCATAGAAAAGACAAAGAACTTATTAAGGTAAATGATACTTTGTCTAGTCTCCAAATGGTTTGCTGTTAACAATCTGTTACTAAATTCTAAGAGCACTAAATGTTAAAGATTCTCTCTTCCAAATGTAGCGCAAGTGAGTCAGATATTAATATATAGCAGTAGTTTGGAATTAGTCGATAAAACTGTATTTTTGGACATTATGTAGAATCTTTGACTGGTAAATTAAGTTCCGCTGCATTTACTGCTAAAAAAATCAGACAGTTGACGAATTTCGAGACAGCCAAATTAGTTTATTTTGCATATTTTCCATAGTCTTTTATCTCATGGCGTTTTACTGTGGAGAGCTGCATCAGATATAGAATCTATATTTATAAGTATTACAAAAGGAGCAATTCGTGCCATTTATAATATTATTTAAAGATATTAAGGCTCCAGTCTCCCTAAAATCAGTGTTCTTGCGGAATTTATCAGAAAAGAAATATTGTTTTTTAGTCATCAGAAAAGCAATAAATGAAATATATTTTACGTTATTTTAAAGTGTGAGATTTGAAGTTTCCAATACATATTTTATTTTTTAATTTGACGCCACTTTTATTAGCTTTGTGAGGCTTTAAACATACCTCTATTTACGTTCCACGCGTAGAGGGTCTCATTCATGCACACGCTACGAAAAAAATATAACAAAAACAAGAAATGTATTCAGATTACATTTGTCGGCAAATCCTCTACAATAATCTTATCTAGTTACTTTTTTTCCAAATTGTCTCAATTTCTTATTTAAATTGCTTTAAAAAGCTATAAATTTCTGAATTTGACCCTTGCAACATATATTTTTTTCTATTACAAAGTAATGGTTTAGAGAAATCACACTTTAACCACTCGGAAAACAACTATTTATCTGTCGAATAAAAAATATATGCATTCAAAAAATCATTTGAGCTAAATTTACCGAAACTAAACAAATAAAACATAAAATGCATCAAAATTCCATTCAATTTCGCTGGGAATTGACAGCGTTCGTTGTGTTATATGTTTAGTCTTGGTAAATTTATTTCAAATGATTTTTTGAATGCTTATATTTTTTATTCGACAGATAAGTAGTTGCTTTCGGAGTGGTTAAAGTGTGATTTCTCTAAACCATTACTTTGTAATAGAAAAAAATATATGTTGCAAGGGTCAAATTCAGAAATTTATAACTTTTTAAAGCAATTTAAATAAGAAATTGAGACAATTTGGAAAAAAAGTAACTAGATAAGATTATTGTAGAGGATTTGCCGACAAATGTAATCTGAATACATTTCTTGTTTTTGTTATATTTTTTTCGTAGCGTGTGCATGAATGAGACCCTCTACGCGTGGAACGTAAATAGAGGTATGTTTAAAGCCTCACAAAGCTAATAAAAGTGGCGTCAAATTAAAAAATAAAATATGTATTGGAAACTTCAAATCTTACACTTTAAAATAACGTAAAATATATTTCATTTATTGCTTTTCTGATGACTATAAAACAATATTTCTTTTCTGATAAATTCCGCAAGAACACTGATTTTAGGGAGACTGGAGCCTTAACCTTATGACTTTACCTTCACTGTACATTTATGAAAATATAATGATCATACGTAAAAATATAGAATTGTTTAAATCAAAAATGGAGGTACATTATATCAATACAAGACATAAAGATTATGGAAGGATTATAAAAATTAGTTGTTCCGTATTTTAGATTAGCCAAAGTTAAAAAATCATTTCTTGGAAGCAATACGTAAGCTTAATAAGTACGCTTTTATAATAAAATACCTCTCTCAGTTATATACCAAGATGACTGATTTCAAATTCAAATCACACATAATGAAAGTTTTGAAAGAAAAGGCCTTTTACAAGGTAGCTTGTATAAAGATGTCTGGAAGTAACTGCACTCTGCACAAGTGCATCTTGTAAATACTTATACAAATACAGTACTGTAACTACTTAGTATTAGAGATACTAATTTTTAGTTAAAATTTGAACTTGTTCAGGTTATTATTTTTTATTTATTTTTCTTGTTAATTTTTTTTCATTTTTTGTTTTTACCTAATACATATTTGTATTAGGTCTTTATCTAGCTGTCCCCAACTTTCGCTGTTTGTGTTTGGATAACTTTTAATGCAAGGTAAAATATCATCCGCAGCGGCAGTGGCCTTTTACAGGAGGGGTATCCGTATACTAATAAGCATAGCTGTGTCCGCGACAGCGTTCGCGTGGATGGATACGGAATAACAACATTGCACTAAGTGTATCTATGATATACCAACCTCAAATTACCAGCAGAATATATTGACATAATAACTAATACTTCAGTTTTACGTGAATCCAAAAAAAAATCTACCACGCCATCTATCTGTCTGTCACAGGGCTGTGTATATTTATATGAAAAAATGAAAATGAAAATATTTTTTATTCAAATAGGCCTTCACAAGCACTTATGAATAGTCTGACTCTAACGCTCGGTTCGGAAGGTTGCTTTTACTGAGAAGAGCCGGCAAGAAACTCAGCAATTACTCTTTTCAAAACCAACTCAGATTTATTCCATTAAATTATTTATCTAGTCTCACTGACAATATATGTGTGTAATAACAAAAAAAAAAAAGAAACAAAATGATGAGTGACATAGTTAATAAATAGATAGCAAATTTAAGCAGACCAGCCCCCACAAGCAGCACCTGTTCACAAGTATGACGCATGTGGCAGCCATCGCCTTCCTCGCACATATTGTAGGGAAGTGAGCGACCCGCCACACGACGCCGCCGCAAGCAAAGGCCTCAAAGTGAGCATGACTACCTTAAGCTTGCTAAAAAGAAAAACAATTTCACGGAATATGAATAAGAACACACAATATGTTATCACTGTTACCATTCACATGTTTATAGGGAAAAAAAAAGTGTATCATAATAACAATATTAAAAAAATTATGATAATATATTACACAAAAATTAATATACATACACAAAAAGTAACAAATCTACCAAGCATTATCGTCTTTTAAATAATCATTCACAGTATAGTAAGATTTTTCAATTAAAACAGCTTTAATACATCTTTGTGAAGGCAAATTTAAAATTGAAGTAGGGATTTTGTTATAAAAGCGTGCACCTAGTCCTAGAAATGAACCTTGCACTTTTTGGAGTCTATAAGCAGAGGTCACAAGTCTGTGCTTATTCCTAGTATTGATCGAGTGTACGTCACATTTTTTCAAAAAATCACTAATATTTTGATGGACAAATAATATGTTTGCATAAATATATTGAGATGCATATATAGGTAGCTAGTAGATTTTTTCATAGAATAAGTACGTGTTACAACATTTGCCATAACAAAGGTCAAATAGACGAAGTAAGTCATTCATGACTCCAATTTGATTGTATACAATATGTTTAAAAGCACAATTTTGGGTCAGTTCCTTCATAGCTGCCGATATTTTTCTGTATTAAGAAGGCTTTTGTAGAAACGTAACTTTTAAATATTTATATTATTCTGGAACGAAAAACAGCATTTGCGATTACTTAGTACTCAAACTGCAGTTAGACCTTAAGCGGTCTTATTACAAGACCTAGTATTTTAGATCTTCATAACCTTCGTAACTTACAGTTTTTTAAAAACTATGCAGCCGTTAATTACTTCTTACTGTACCCTGAGTGTAAATAATTTACGTAAATAAACGCTTACTATCACGTTTGCGTTTACTAAAAATTTGTATGGAAGAAATTAGTTCCATGAGTATTCCGCGAGAGGCGCTGTGCCGATTCCTATAGAAAAATGTCGTAAACGCTAACGTGATAGTAAGCGTTTTCTAACGTCAATTGTTTACACTCGGGGTACTGATTTATCTCATTCCACTCTGTTTATACAATAGTTTCGAAAAAAATACACTATACATTGCCTAACTGTCTGTCTTTCTGAAATCTACTTTTATTTTATTTTTTTCATATAAAATTTTCATGAGACCAAGTGAATGTTGAAAATCTGTTACTAAGCTTTTACCAGTGTGTTATAGTACCTAGCAGTTTTTAAAGCTAACTAGCTAGTTTAAGTACCTAGACCTTGAATGGGACCATGGCCACTGATGGTGTAATGTGGACGACGCGACTGTGGTAAGTAAGAAGATATATTCACGAAACAATGAAAAGAACTGACACTCAGGTGCAGCTGCTTACTATAAAATTGAGGAAGGAGCTAGGTGACATATTTTATGGAGTTGAAGGGTACTTCTCCGTTACTTCACCTTAGCAGAACTACATTTACCCATCAACCATTTTGCTCGGATTTTCTGATACCACGTGATCGAAGTAAATTGATTTTACTAGCGAGTCGAACTCGCGCACTGAGGGTTCCGTACAACCGTGTAGGTATGTAAATAGTTCGTCCATCACGGGAATCGTAACGAAAAGATAAACTAGATTGAGAGACAAACTCAACTTTGCCGTTGGTATACTGTTGTCCCCATACATCGACATAGGTCGCGGTCAGTTTACCAACTGCAAATAAGTTTATAATCGCAAAATAAAAATTAACAACAAATTTACGGTTATCTGATTTATTCCTTTATTTGTGCTATAAGACAATGCTTCTTGCCAAATTTCATGACTCTAGGTCAACGATAGTACCCTATACTATAGGGTACTATCGTTCTTATAGGGCCTATAGGTTCTGATTCCCTTGTGAGTAGTTCCTAGTCTCAAATTATCCGGCATAAACGGTTGTATCTTTTGATTGCGTTGACTTATAAGTTTGATTTTTTCACAGCTTCAAGAGATTGCAGACTTGAGTATATGTTATTAATTTTAACTTGATACCTCCACGCGTTCCTGAGAAAAAGGTCTTGACAGACAGACAGACGGGCAACGAAGTGATCCTATAAGGGTTCCTTTTTTCCTCTTGAGGTACGGAACCCAAAAACAATGATGAAGAAGGAAATATATTAATAATGCTCTTTTACCCTCATAAATTGTAATTAGATTTTATTACAACTTAAGTTATTTTATAAAAATCATAAACACAATTTCCAATCTCTAAGTTAGATAGATACATATAATATTTGACCTGTCGTTGGTTAGGTAAGTTTATATACAATTTTCCAATTTACACTCGAAAGTCCGATACGATACCGAGTGGCGAGCAAACAGAGACCGCGTAGTGCTGCGAGGTCTGCGCGGGGCGAAGTGGGGACTTCAGCAAACCCAGGCATTTGTACGAAAAACCAAGGCGAGGAGCGCTCGGGGCGTTCCGGGGCAAACACTCCGTCTCCGGGGAGCCGCTCATTAGTTGTTCAAACACGCCGGCGGCCACTTTGACAAGCAGCGCGGCAGGACCTGTCTCCGTCCTGTCGCTCCGGACGAGCACCGATCTTCCCCTTGACTGATCTAACGCTAACTATGAAGAGCTATCGGGACTGCAGATAGCAAATAAACGTGGTCTGTTTTATTTACTCCCAATGTCGAACAAACGGTCGTGTCTTTGCTTAGGCAGGTATATACCCAGCTACTAGCTACGCAACTACGTGAAATACCATCTGAATAAATATATAGGCAGGTACCTATCTTAATTTTACTTGTAGTAGTTACCCTGTTAAATTACTGGTAATCCTAGAATTATTATATAACAGAGTAGTGTAAGTAAAGTAGGTACTTTGATTGTGTCCGATTTTTCTTAAGAAAAGTTAGGGGTGTCTGTTTCTAATTAGTTTTATAAAAAATCGGCCCCTACTCTGGTAAATAAGAATTTTTATACCTATGTGTATAGGTAAGATTTTACGTTTAATAATCTCGTGCAAAGCAATTAAAATGGATATCTATGGAATGCTATGTCTGCTAATGGCGGCGTCAGTTCGCAATCATGGCGATGGCAGAACGCTCATCAATCACGGGCTCAGGTGCACCTACAACATCCCTCTCCCCCGCTCCACACTCTTCGGTCTCTGGTCTCGTCTGCATTGCGTTACAAAAAGTCAAAAGGCCTCGTACAGGCCTGAGAACGTGCAACATACATAACACTTGAACATAGGCACCATATCAATAACTTTAACAACAATTTTTCTAGGACGAGAAGAAAATAGTTTTGGAATAGATTAATTAGAATAAAGACACAAAGTGATTAATTAAGTTTCTCCAAGTAATAAACTTCCAGGGACTCAGACAAATTACGACATTGTCGTAGTCATGTCGTAGCAAGTTTCAGAGAAATAAGGGTCGAGGTTTTGTTAACTGAAATTTTATTATTGATAGAGCTTTGTCTCGATCTTCTCTATTCGGAGGTTTATTTAGTTCGAAAGGTGCCTAAAGAATTTATGTCAAACTTTTAATAATAAAGTATGTAGCTTAGTTTTACAATCGCTATTACTTCCTTCATTATCTAGTTATGCTTCTTTTTCATTATTTAATTATTCGTTAATTAAAATGAGCGAAATACGAGTGTGGGGATAGTCGCGATGCAGCTCTCGGCATGTGGTCTCGCAGAGGGCGCAAATTGAATTATCAAGGGGTAAGTGGAGTCTAGCGCACGCACACCGCCCATAACCGACGCATTATCAGATTAGATCCTGCTCGCTGCGACTTGTGACGTTTCCCGCATCTGAAAAATATATGCAATGATATTCTAAGTAAATTGTTTAGATTTGGTATGTCAAGGTCGGATTTCAAGTAATATATTTTATTTGCACTGATTTGACTGCACTCCGACTTAGATTTAATTGAACCATTTTTTTACGTTCTGTAAGAACTGGTAGTGCCCCTACATTATTTTACCTAGCTAAGTACAACTCAATAAATTAACATATATATATCTCATTATGTATCTAGAAACGTTAATATATCTCTGTAGGTATATATAAAAGGAAAAGGTGACTGACTGACTGATCTATCAACTTACAGCTCAAACCACTGGACGGATTGGGCTAAAATTTGGCATACAGACAGCTATTATGATGTAGGCATCCGCTAAGAAAGTATTGTTGAAAATTCCACCCCTAAGGGGGTAAAATAGGGGTTCACGGGTGAAACCGCGGGGCGGTAAGCTAGTCAATTATAAAAGGTTCATGATTTCGTACGGACCATACATATCCGAGAGCCGATACGAATTTGGTATTTTTTTTTTATTAGGTACATACATAGTACATAAATTATCACCAAATGAAACGGAAAAAATATATTTGTCACCAACGAGAATGAAAAACTACGCGACAGTTGTTGTTTGATTACAGGTTGCTAAGTGATCACATATTTTACCGCGGACCCGGAGATGTCTTGTTTTTCATCCCCGGAGGCTCGCTGAACAGTAAATACGAGCTATTTACGTTGCCGAGCTTTCTATTGTTTTTATAACTTTATGTATATATGTAAAAGAATTGGGAGTGGTATCGATTCAAACGAAATCGAAAGATTGTGGATTCAAATTAGACCTTATGTTACTTATTAGGTACACTAAACATTGCATCGACACCGGCTCGATTCCATTATAATTCTAACTAGTGGAAAGGCGGACAATTCAATAACGGTACGTACCTATACAGTGATTGAATTCATGTACTCTACATATATTATGGTTAGTTAAATAGTCACCTATTTGAGTAAGGCTCAGGCTCTGAAAAGTCAGAGTTTTCGATTGAAATTGAGACCTCCAACCCCGAGCTTTGTAGATGTCGATGGGCTTCGGACTTGTTAAAACTATTATACCTGTTTTTTTAATTAATTTATTTAGAACACATACAGTCATACTCAAAAATAGGCATTACAAAACAAACAATTAGTAAGACCTGGAGGTTTATTAACAAGGTACATACATGCAGATGCCACTATGCCACGTGCGTCTAAGCTGAGAGTAATCTATATTAAATTACCAACGAACATTATGTATAGGTACCTAATTAATTACAATTAAACTTTTATCATCAACTATGTACCAATAGTTGATGTCTACAATTTTTTATCTAAGTTAGCTTCCAGTCTTTTATTGTCAACAAAAAATACACAGCAGAACTACATTGTAATTAATATAAATAATAAATAAAGCTTGTATCGCATTCGATTCCAAGCTACGCGTGCGACGGAGCGTGCGCGCTCCCGCGGGACATTCCCGATGCTTGTAATTTCAATATTGTGAATGTTATTCGCGTCATTTTCTCATACATACCAGACCTCCTGTCCATGAATTTATAGGGTTCAGTAGTGTTTTTATAAAGTTTAATTATTTTTATACTTTTAAATATGTTTAGATACCTACATAAACTAAATAAACTTATGAATATTTTGAAGTTGCTGTAAATCATTACTGTCCATTACTATCCACTCGTTGTTGGGTAAGAGCCTCTTGTCTCGCCATTGTCTTTGTGTTTCAGCTATTCTACGTATTAAAGTCAGATGATCCAAAAATATTTAAGATAAATAAATAAATATTCTGGGACATTATTCCTCACACACGGCCATCTGACCCCAAACTAAGCAGAGCTTGTACTATGGAAGCCAGATAGCTGATATACTACATATACTACTTTTCTTTTGTAAATATATACATATATAGCTGAGTTTCTTGCCGGTTATTTGAAGTTGAAGGCTACCGAACCGATGGTAGCTTCAATAGCTTTTGACATTCATAAGGAATAAACTGAATAAATTGAGTTTGAGTCCATTATTAGACAAAGCTTTATTCGACACCACAAACAGATAAAAACTAAAGCAATAATATTAAAGAAAATAAGTATAGTAACCAAAGGATTTTAAGAAAAAATCAATATCATCAAACCATTAATTACAAAAAAACGTTACGTTAACTAAGCTCGTATAAGATTGAATTATACCTGAATAGGAAAAATCTATAAAATATGCTTAGTATTAAATCTGTAGAACCAGCGTGTACGTACATGTTTTAATTTAACAAAAATTGAGTGTGTGCTATTTAGGAAGAGTAACAGAATGCAATATCAAATCAAATATAGGAACAAATAATTTTTTATCATTATTTGTGATGTGTTCCTAAAACGACTTTAACACAGGATATGCAATCACATATGGGAAAGACCATCAGCAATGATTTATAGTGGACTCCTTGTACAATCGAGATGCTCTCGGGGGG
The DNA here is from genome assembly GCA_951216915.1 of Tetheella fluctuosa. Lineage (NCBI taxonomy): Eukaryota > Metazoa > Arthropoda > Insecta > Lepidoptera > Drepanidae > Tetheella > Tetheella fluctuosa. Next base: position 7,768,816 of record OX578217.1, read on the forward strand.
TCAAAAAAACTTTGATAATATATAAATACGAGTCCATAATAAAATGTATAACAATTATTATACAAAAGAAATTCTTTTTGCCTTTTTTTTAATGTTGCCTCAAGCTAGATGGAACAACTCGCCCACCCATGGGAAGACTTTTTACTACTTCTGGTACTACAAAGTATCCCAACACCGGACTATATAATCTTTTCATGATAATATCCTTCTCCGAAAACTTAAGCACTTTGTAGAATACGAACATACGACCTTCATCATAAATTCGAGGTCACTACCACTGAGCTATCATTGCCTTCTCATTATCGTACGTTACATGTTGAATCTGGAAATATTTTATTTGATCCAGTAACCTAATTGAACTAAATTCAATGGTGTGTAAAATAACCAACATTACAACAGGTACAATAATTATATTATATTTGAATGTCAATATTTTTCTTTATCATTATCATACAATTAAAGGTAGTTTTTTCTGGAAAAATAAATACCTAACTGTCATTCATTAAGTAGGTAGTACCTACCTGGATCGTTAATTACAACTTTTTTATTTTCCTCAATGACAAAGGAACTGTCGGCGAAAAGAAAAGTAGACAAGTGTCGTGACACGCACCCTCGAAGCGGAGGCGCAGGCGGGGGTGCAAAGCCGACCAATGAGGAGCACCCGCGGAGACGACGGCGCCGGCCATTGGCCTGCCTCCGGGGGTGCGCGCCCCGCCCCGTCCTCGAGGCTCGCCCTTATTGAATTAGGCTTATCATTCGATTTCGAGTGGGACGAGCGCGCGGTCCTCCACGCTAGCAAAAACTATCGTCGGGATCCGATACCATCTGTAATCGGTATAATTCGATATAGTCGCGGCTCATCCAATTATGTGGCTGTGAGCTTCGTGCGGTGACCTCCGACACAAGACGCACGCGCCCCGCGTGGCGCGGCGTTACCGCGGTGGGTCTGCTATTGTTTTTGAACAACTTTGAATACTTAAACTGTTTGAGCCCATGTCAGGAAGTGAGCTGGTTAGATAGCTAAGGCACAGGCTAGCAGCTATGGAGTACGGCTACTTAAGCGGAGCCGGCGGCGGGTTTGACAGTGGATGCCTAGGTTCCGGAGGTGGCGAGCTCTCGTGGGGTGAACTGGCGTCATGTGGCCAGATGTCTCAAGCGGCCTACCGCTACCAAGGAATGCGATACCAGCCACCACCGCCGCAATGTGCCCGGCCACAAGACGCTGCTATGAGGAATCACCATATATTTCCACCATCTATGAATTTGCAACGTAAGTAGAAGTTTTAATAACCATAAATTTATATTGGTATCTGTTACAAAAAATATGTTGATGTATTTAATTTTAGGAACAGATAATAAGGAAACAAAACATACCAAGCGTAATAATATTATGAGAATTCCGTAGCTGCAGTTACAACTTCGCTACGGCGTAGCACATGATAGAACGTAGAGGCATGTAAACAATGTGCGTGAAAATATTCTCTATTTTTTTTTTTTTTTTTTTATAATTTTAATCATTTAATCATACCTCTCCATATATTTGTCATATTATAGATATTAACTTTTGACGCCAATGAATATAATTTAAAACTACGTGAGATATTTTCACAACTTATTTATGTAGTAGGTATAAGTTGATTAATGGTGGCTTGTTTAATTGTTAGTTAAGGTAATTAATGGTTAATTTCAATAGTTAAACTAATAATTCTTAGCCTTTTGTCTACCTGCAGTTATGATTAACTAACTGTTGTTTATTATAATATTAGTTTAACAAACGATTATACAATAACTACCAATCGAAACTATCTGCCCTAAGCTAATTAAGGGACTGGTTTTAGCCGTACAAGTCCTACTGCACATTACGGATCTGATTTTTACAATATAATACATACTATTTTATTTTTGGTGATAATGGAACTTCGTTTGCGTAAAAAAAGGTATAAAAAATCCTTTTATTTATAAACTAGTAGGTATACTGGGTCATTTTTTAGTCACTGGCCATACTTGCAGGAGTGGAAGTACTCATCAATATGAACAACTTTTATCATGGGACTAACTCTCGAGATCACAAAAAATTATCAGCTGTCCATACAAAAGTTCAATAACTACTCGACAAAAATGTATGAAGGAACCATTTGATTTTTACCTATATCTATTTTTTATAATATCAACCTAATAATATTATAAAGCAAGATGATTATTTTTACATTAGCTTCTACCCCGCGGTTGTATCCTTGTAGGGGAGAGTGGGTACAAAAGTGACAAACGGCTCTGTAGGTTTATTCAATGGTCAAGTATCGTGACGGGATTTAAGTGGGAGAAGACGTCACCAGCTATCTCCTGGCGGTAGCGAGGCGACATTTCGGCCATTGAAAAAACCTATAGATCCGTTTGTCACTTTTGACCCACCGTTACTTTTGTAACCACTCTCCCCTATTATCTATCAATGTGACAAATTTCATTTAAATTTGTTCCGTCACCTAAAGCGTTATTGAGTAACAATCATTAACAGAAACGAATGTTGGATTTCAATATTGTTTATTGCCTGGTTAGCCACCCTCAAGTTTAATATCTATCACCAAGCACCTGCCAGTGAGTTCCTATCAGACTTTGTTGGCCAATTTTTTTAATTATGAATCAAAATATTCTACACTTAAATATAATTAATTTTATGACAATCGCAGCAGCTGTGGGTTCTAACTTCTAATTAACAATGAACTCTAGTTTTCGGTGAAAACTGGATACAATATCTTAAGGTTGAAAATTAAAGTGCTAAGCTACACTTGAGAGATAGTTTCCTTCTAGCTTTGTTTACTTACCCATTACCACTATGGGAAAATTGTAGTCAAATGCAAGTCTATCCAATGTTAAAATAATCGGCCTAAAAGTGCATGTATAGAAACATGCATATTATTATGGTTGGGTTTTAAAATAGATCCAATTTTACATGAATACTTTTTAGCCGTGATAATTAATACTCATTGTAATTTCAGTCTTTAAATAATAAAAGAGTAAATATTTTTCAAATTTCTCAGAACTCGGTTTCACCCGCGTTCTCGAGGGTTCCTATATAATATGTAAAAAAAATAACTTTGCTAAGTTTCTTGCCGGTTCTTCTCAGTTGAAGGCCGACTTCCGGACCAGTGGTAGCTTCAGTAGCTTCGACGTTTATATATATGTCCTCCTAGGGCCTAAACTGAATCAATTGTTTTTTTTGGCTTTGAGTTTGACTTATGTGCCAAGTTTCACCCAAATCCATTCAACTGTTTATGCGCGATTGATTCACATTCATCCAAACATACAAACATTCACATTTATTATATTAGTAGGATCAATGGGAAACTATATCAAAAATCTTGACATTCAGACTTGAAGTTTTCCATATATTTTATTCGTAACTTTGATTAGTTTTTAGTTAATGCCTGTGACACACAAATATACGGATATGACAAAACTATAAGTTGAGTGGAATTACAGCCATTCTAAAAATCATGCTTTTTATATTTTTATCTATTCAATACTAGGGTCATTTTCGTTTATTGTTTAAATTAATTTTAAGATATAGTCTAGTTTGCTGACGATACTTCATTCATTTTCAGAAGATAGAAAAGAGGAAGAACTTATTATAATAAATAATACCTTGTCATTAGTCTCCAAAATTAAATGGTTTGCAAACAATCTGTTACTACTACGAAAAATAAAGGTTCAAGATTTATCTATTACAAATGAATAGCGCAGCGCAGATACACAGCCAGGTATTAACAGATATCAGCAGCTTGGAACTAGTCGACAATTAAACAGTATTTTTATATTACAAAAAAGAACAATTCGTGCAATTTATAGTATGGTTCCACGTGAAGGGATTAAAGGAATTATTTAAGATATATACTATAAGACTTTTTACATTTTAACAAAAATACAGGAATGTTGCAATTAAATGAAATGAAATGAAATAATTTATTCATTCAAATAGTTTCAAAACCAACTCAGATTTATTAGATTAAATTATTAATCTAGTCTCACTGACAATATATGTGTGTTATAACAAAAAATAAAAGAAACAAAATGATGAGTGACTTAGTTAATTAATAGATAGTAAATTTAAGCAGACCAGCCCCCATGCTAGTAAAGCCTATATACTGGTGATCCTTTTCGTTTGTAAGCTACTACTGTGAATCTATATGGATTTATAGATGTATCAGTTTAGCGTGTAAGGGGGTAGGGGGATACACAACTTTCAGTTCGATCCAGTAGTGAGTTTAGCGCGTTCAACCAAATAAACAAACAAACAAACTCTTCAGCTTTATAATCATACTTCATACTAAAGTTATGAATCATACTAATATTATAAAGAGGAATGATTTGTATTTTTGTATGTTTGTAACGAATAAACTCAAAAATTACTGGACTGATTTCAAAAATTCTTTCACCAATAGAATGTTACATTATTCCTGAGTAACATGGGCTATATTTTATTCCGTGGGTGAAACCGAGCGGAAAAGCTAGTATTCGATATAAAACATGCTATAAGTAAAAATAATACAGAATGCCCTAGAACAAGTGTTCCAAAAAGACGTAGTTTTGAAGATATCATCAATCATAATTAAATCAGTCAAAAAAATTACTGCGTAAGTTTGGCATCTTCAAACGTCAACTTAATCATTCTTAATTTAAAGCTAAGAAAATGTGACGTTGTCATATTTCACGTTTTTTTTTTTTACGTAAGGGTGTTTTACATAAATAATCTTGACTTTGTGGAATTATTTTGTATGAAAATGGCATATCCCTATGTCCCTACATAGTACGTGATTTGATTTGCCGTTTTCCATGGTCAATACGATACGGTCTAAAACCTAAGACTGAAAATAAATTATAGGCGTCCAAAAAAAAACGAAAAAACTCCGTAATTTGCGAAAATTTAAAATTTATTGACGGGCCGGTTGGCGTGGTTGGTAAGATACCCTATATCTATCACGCCACAGGTCGTGGATTCGATTCCCACTCAGGTCAGACATTTGTGTGTATGAATATGTCTGTTTGTCTTGAGTCTGGGTGTAATTATCTATATAAGTATATATGTATTTACAAAAGAAAAGTAGTATATGTAGTATATCAGTTTTCTGGCTTCCATAGCACAAGCTCTGCTTAGTTTGGGGTCAGATGGCCATGTGTGAGGAATATTATGTTGTCCCAGAATATTTATATATTTATTAATGCATTGCACACATAAACTCAGTTGTTGGGAATACTTCGATTAATGGCTTGACCAGCAGCGTGGAGTGATTTAATATACCTACTCGGGTTTTTGCCGCGCGTCACGGGCGGGTGCAGCGAACCTGCGCGAACGCTTTTGACAATCACCTTATACATATATTATTTTATAAGATCATTTCATTTCACTGAATTAATAGTCAACATGACGTTACGCGTACATAAAAATAAAATGGCACTAATGATACTTGAACTACAAATCTCATCCTTGTGCCGCTGTAATATGGTCGGGTCAATATGGTGAATATTGACTGAACCTGCATTACCTTGTAAAATAGTTAAGCCTACTTACCGGTGATACTTTTCTTTTTAAATTACTAATATATGCTACTACTGTAACATTAATAGGATTTTTAGAAGTACTTAGTTGTTTAGCAGGTAGCCCCTGCTATTCGCTAAATACCCGCACCCAATTTCCACAATTTTATTTGATAACTTTGTCTCCATCATCAATATGTACCTATCGCTATGTAATATTTAAGCTTGATAATTTCACTGATAGTATCTGAGTCAAATTACCATGACAGATAGATGGCTAGATGGACAGGACAAAACTACTACACTATACTACACTACGCTATACGCTAGCGATGCTAATAATATTATAAACTAGCTGTTCCCCGCGGTTTCACCCACGTTCCCGGTGTATTTTTTTTTCATACAAACCTTCTCCTGACAATAACAAATACATTAAAGAAAGATTTATCCAATTTGGTGCAGTCGTTCGGAAGTTATGCGCGTACAAACATTTCGGTGATTTATTTTTATATACAGGGTGATTTTGTAATCACTGGCAATACTTGCAGGGGTGGAAGTACTCATCAATGTGAACAACTTTTATTATAGGGCTAACTCTGATATCGAGTAAAATAATACGGTTGCTTCATACATTTTGGTCGAGTAGGTATTGAACTTTTGTATGGAACAGCTGATAATTTTTTCATGATTTCACAGTTAGTCCCATTATAAAAGTTGTTCATTTTGATGAGTACTTCCACCCTTGCAAGTATTGCCAGTGATAACAAAATCACCCAGTATATGTACTATAGATAGATTAGATAGGTATTCAATTGTTTCCTATTGAACGTAAAATAATAAAACCTGAAAATTCAATAATACGGAATTTATTTATTTACTTATCTTTAACTAATGATAATAAATGATAATAATAACTTTCATGAACGGGAAGAAGCACTTGTCATAGGAATTTTTCAGCATTTGTTTTACATAGATAATAGGAATTTAGTTTAAATTACATTAATCATAATACCAGCCCGTAGATATTTATAGTTTTGTCTCACTTGTCCGTCCTTTCGACCTGTCACAGACATTTCAATCGCAAAATTTTAGGTATAATGTCGCTCAAATTTGCTCCACATAATAGATTATACAATATGTAATAAAAACCCTGTCCGATCCATGAAGTTGTTATTAGGTATAGAGATTAAGTTATATTTATGTAATCCTTTTCAGATAATAAGTAAAAAAAAATACCCCGATTAAAATTGAATTAAAATATTATATTATTTTAATACTTACATGGCAACACTTTCATACAAAGCAGCGCGCGTTGTCTATCGGGTAGCAATGCATGAGGTCATAACCCCCGTTGACCCCAGGCTCCGCTTATTAGTTAATTGTTTGATTTCAGTCGTAGTAAACAATTAATTTCATGCAGCTCTGAAAAGAGCTTTTTATGTGTCGTCCGAGTTTTGATCCTGTTGGATTATTCAATTAGGACGCCAATGCTCTATGGTTCTAACGAAGATACTGTTCCATATTCCTACCACCAACAGTAATACAGGGTCTGGCACCATCGCACAAGGTTGTCACGGACGCTTTGTAGCACATTTATGTCCAACTTAATTTGGTCAAAAGCAGTTACAATCCGCAAACATTACATTACATTACATTACGCATCTCGTAATCTCTACGAGCCGCTGCATAATTGCAGTCACTCCTACCTAAAGACATTAAGGCGACGCCTTGAAGATTTTGGTTGCAAGGATTCCGATTTCTCTCAACAATGACTGAAGCGAACGAACTGAAATCTATAGTAAGAATTCATTATGTCTTTGACTTTATTTTGTACGTTGCATAACACGATTGGTTAACTTTTATAACACAAAATAATTAATCAAAAAGACCTCTTTAAAATAAGAGATTCCAATTTTACCGGCATTGAGGATCGATTTGAGGTTCCAAAATTTCTACATATATTAATTGAAACTGATACTATAAATTGTACTTAGGTTTTATGAAATATATTTGTAGTTTTTAAATTAAACAATAAAAACCATTTTGTCGCATACGCCCGTTCCGTTTACGCGGGTTTTCTATGAGAGGTTGCTATAGTAGGGAGCGGGACGCAGCACGTTGAATTTCAGATTTTTAAGCTTAACGCGGCGTCACCTTAACATATTAAAATTCTCTTGACGACACAATCAGAACAACAGAACGACGGAAGGAATTTTTACGCGAAACTGAAATATTAAAAGTCCGTTTTTCTTTATTGACAATTACCTATCGTCTTATTTGACAATATTTTTTTTAACCCTGGGAATAAATAGTGTTTATAATTTTTAAAGTAAGCTGCCAGAATATCCTTCATTATCACGATATCTAAAAATATTTCTGAAAACCATATTTTCCTTATGAAGAAATAAAACGAGCAACTAGCATTTAGAAATGTCAAAGTGTGATATGTCATTTTTAGTCTGTTGAAATGGATTCTGATGTTATTTTGATTTTATGCAAATTATTTTGAATAGTTTTGGCGGAAGTTTTTGGTGTAATTCATATCATATGTGTTTCTTCCAATAATCAAGACGTTCATACCGAACTTAAGGTTTTGATTTTCATACCCACTACTTACTGTTTCTGTTTGTTTACCAAATGAGACAAGTAAGGAAAAACGGAATTTTGATGAATCCTATGTAAGGTAGGTATTGTCGCTTTACACGTGCCGGTGCGGCGGTGCTTTTAACAGGGCACGGCGCTATGTTTGCCACACGATTAAACATACCGCCGCAGACGACGGTGTTGCTTACACTTCAAAAATTTGCCATAATTCAGGTAAATTGGGGTAATTCGGGTGCATTATAAATTACAATAACATATTTATTTTAATGAATAATCTAATTTCCTTATGTTTTTTTGCAATGTCATTAGGATACCTATATGCCCCTTTCGGATCAGACAGGGTTTTTTTTACATATTGTATATAGGTATATAATTAAATAAAATTTAGAAAAAACAGGTTTTAATAGTCGTAGAAGTAGTCATTCCCAAATAAAATTTACAACAAAAAAAAACTAGAATGATAAATAAAGTAATAGCAGCAAAAAAACAAAGGATGGGCGGCAGTTATCAGTAATTTTGTAAAAATTTAAATATTTCAAAAACCATCCAACTTTTGTGTTTCTATGTTTGTTTTATTTGATTCGACTTGGCTTAAGCTTCAAAACTAAGTTATCTTCCAAAACCGTTTCATTCACCTGTCTGTATATTCATCTATCATAATATTAATACGAGAAGCAAAAACTTTTTTTTACGAAAATTACGCGGGAATTTGGCACAGATAAAGTTTAGTACCCGGATGACCGAGCTTTGCTCGGTAATTTTTATTTTAAACGACGTTTTCTAAAAATGAAACCTAGCTAGATCGATTTATCGCCCCCCGAAACCCCATGCATACAAAATTTCATGAAAATCGTTGGAGCCGTTTCCGAGATTCAGTGTATAGGTAGCCTATTCGAAGCGCCAAGCTAAGCCTATTTAATCAGTGAAAACCCCATGAAAATCCGTACTATGGTTTTAGAAATTAGCGTGTTGTATTTTTTATGATGTGTATAGGTACTATAATCCAGGTTTATAAAACTTAGTAATTGTCAATCAACACGTTATAATTAGGTACTAACTAACTTAAGTCGCTTCTTGTAAGCAAAAAATTGGATCAGAAAAGCTAGTAAAACAAACTACTTAAGACCTAAATAGTAGTCACGATAATAAAATAACACCTATTCTAATTCTAAAGTATATTTGAATTTATTTTTTATATACATGACCTAACTAAATCAAAACTGAGTAAAACGCAACAAACTTTGAAAACAAAGCGGAAACGAAAACCTTTCTTAAAGTTTATCTTTATTGCTTCTAATACCAAAGTGATACCGTTTTCATTTGGTGAACAAGTGGCGGGATGGGAGGTGCGATGCCGAAGACGACGGTCACGAAACAAAGAGTAGTGTACCGGGAGGGGCGCAGCAGTGGAGGGCCGTGCGGGGGAAGCATTCTAGCCGCGTGAGCGATTGCGCCCCTAATTGGCAGCGGCGTCCGCGAGAATCTTAAGGGGAGGACAACGAAGCTGGAGCGAGCCTTCTCGGCATCTTGTGGCTCTCGCTCCTCAGCGTGGACTGACAGCACACCCGCACCCGCGACCCTCCGCCCCCACCCCGCCGACGCCCACGCAACACAATAACTCACCTCGGGCGGCAACTCTCACGTAATCTCGAGTAAGTCCGGATTATACCCGTTAATCACGCGGAAATTAATTACAAGTTTGTGTATTAATTGTAATACAATTACAAGAATTATAGGGTTTTGATTAAGGTGACTTTATTTGCCAATCTAAATAGCAGTATAATATCATGACAATAAACAAATGCTATAATCACAATTAAATAAATCATTCAAATTGGCTTTTCGTACAAAAAAGATTCAGATGAATTTATCGAAGTTATTAGGTTGAACATTAATTCCATAAATTTTTGAATGGGACGACGACACAGTGTATTTTTTGCCTTTGTATTTCGTTTTACACACATTTTGTTTGCTCACCCTGCAGGTACCTATGTCATCTGTAGATATATAGGATTGAGAGCGCCGCGAAGAGGGAAAACAGGTCGAAATCCTAATTCGATATAACCATTTCTATTCTCATGTCGCCTTTGTATGCAAGTGGACGGGTTAATTCGATTTGGTGCCAGGACGGAGGGCAATATTTTATCGCATCATGTGATCTATTCTGTCCCAGTATAGTATAGTAGAGTGGGTCATAAAAAAGGCAATATCTCACAGTTGAGCTGCGCCGGGAGCCGCGATCGTAACTTCTACAATGTTACTGCGGTACACTCGACGAGAGACCCGTCTTTTATTTTTAGAAAAGGAAATTATTGTAATTTCAAAATATACGATTATTGTAATACAATGGGTAAACAATTATATGTAAGAAATAATTTAATTGAAATAACGAACAAACAGTTAAATGTTATCATTACGTACCTATAGTTTTTAACATTGATGTTCAACACGACTTTAATGGATATTTGAACAAATAATAAACAACTGCTAAAATTAATATACCTGTCAATAAAAATTAAATGAGATTGTATAAAGTATATTTCAGTTTTTTATTATTTTCAGGATAAATAAATGTCAGTGTCCTGCCACACATGATGCCACACAATTCGGCTACATGCACGGGCGTTCACAATTTTATTTTAGTGCTACCATTACGCAAATTTACCCACATGTTTATTTGCAATATAAAATATATTGCTGTTATATATTACTTGGATAAGTTTACGTACTTTTTATTATTTTTAGGAGGTACTACTCCATTTTTTAAGTAAAGTGATGCAATGAGAGATCACTTTCCTTAAAAAGCATTAAGAGCATGAGATACATGAAGAAATGCTTTCTCAATGTTAGCAATGTAAATAATAGTGAATGGTAGAATAGGTTCATTAATCTAACCCTTTCCATGAAGGGCGGGCGCGGTAGGTACGGTACGACGGGCGGGCGGTTCCGCAATATGCCGCGATGACGCGCCGACATAGCCTGCATTATGGATGCCAGCGAACTTTTCGCGTGACGCGAGAAAAATGAACCACGGCTCACCTTGATGGATCGCGATATAATATACTCGCGCGGGAAAAATCCGGTTTGCACGTTGTTCTACTACGAAGTAGTAGTTTTGAGCTGATTTCATTGTTATTTTTAATAAATTTGCTAAATACCTGCAGTTTACGATAATTATGTGAGTGTTTTTTTATGATATCTGAGTAATCATAATAGTATAATAAGACTGTACAGATAATATTATATAGAATTGTATTAATTAACTTTCATAAAAACTGCTGGTACCTTTTTCAATGGTTTAATCATAAGGTTCCCCAAGCGCAAACGTGTTTTGGATAAGTCCTCAGCGCCCTTCAAGCAGTCTCGCCGTCTAGTAATTAACAGTAAGGCTCCGCGGCGGTGCCGGTGGGAGGTTCAGGCGTCGGGTGGGGTTAGGAGGTCACGGATCATATCACCTGTGAATTAATCGCTCTCTGACGATTAATTAGCACCACGTGTTCTTGCATGTCTTATGTTATCACGTGACTTAACGTAGAGTTGAGATTAGTTCAATATTTTCACAAATAAGTATAATTAGTATTAGTATAAGTATTTTAATGATAAGCTACTATACATTTATTTGTAAATGTTTTTTTTTTTCAAAAAATAAGCTTTGCACGATCAAAATGAATGAAAAGTTTGAGTATACTATACAAGAGTAAAACAGAAGAGCAATCTTATAAATAACTAAAATGTAACATTCACCTCCTGTAACTTCTTAAAAATTTAAATATATCTTCCAAACTGACTTGAAGGTTTAATGCCAAACCTACCCTGCCAATAAAATATAAAGCCTACAATAACAATGAGTGGTCGGACTGTCTGCCTGAGCCTGACCCACGAACTGCAAACTCAAATTAAACATCTTATGAACAGAAACATCTTGCCAAGATCCTCTTCATTAGGTTCCGCAAATTGCGAGGGGGGTAGGCAAGAGGAGCGGGGACAGTGACACGGTGCGGGCGCCCTCCGCACCTCTCGCCTACCCCACAGCCTCTATTAATAATGCAAATGAGACCGCAGCTCGGCCAAGAAGCGAGTCTCGATTAATTCCGGTTCATTTGAGGTAATTGTCGCTGCGCGCGTGCGGTCTGCGGTCCGCTGCGGCCCACTGCCGCACGTCCGCCTCGTCTAATGTCTAATGCCTGTTAATATTATGGTTTCATGGGGCTTACATTTTATAAGCACTATAAATAAAGCGCTTAACGTTGTGCGTAGATGTAGTCTTAAAAATAGAGTAAATTTGACTTTGAACGTTATTACTTTAGAATTATATACGTACTAGATGAAAACCCGGCTTCGCCCGGGTGAGATGTGACTCATAATACACAATCTTTTACAAAATGTAGGTAGATATTTTTGTAGTTATCGGTAGTGGTTTGTATTAGTTCGCCGTATCAGACTATCGGTACCCCGAGTGTAAAGAATTGACGTAAATAAACGCTTACTATCACGTTAGCGTTTACTAAAAATTTGTATGGAAGAAATTAGTTCCATGAGTATTCCGCGAGAGGCGCTGTGCCGATTCCTATAGAAAAATATCGTAAACGCTAACGTGATAGTAAGCGTTTTCTAACGTCAATTGTTTACACTCGGGGTACGGATCCGACTATCGGATGAAAAAAACTGACGTGTATTCCCGGCCTTAAAAGCGCCAGTTTTAGGTGCGTTCAATTTGGATACGTTCATAAACTGTTTGGAATAAAAATCTAGTATTACAAATATCGTTGTTCAAAGTTACGAAAATTGCCTTAAATATAAAAATTACTTACATGTTACGCGAGGGGGTCAAAGGTTACGAAAAATGAAAAAAATTTAACCTTCTGGCAACACTGTCTGATAGCTTAATCCAATTCTAATTTATATAAAAACAACGAGAAACAAAAATAATAGGCTGTCAAAAGCTCATTTACACACTGAGAACACTGTCATCTCATGATTAGGCTGTATGGGCTAGAAACCTTTGCCTTCCCGAAATAAGGGAAAACAAGAGAAAAAACTGACACTGACTGACAGGGATGCGTTCATTGAAAATATGGCGGTACTGTGCTCGGCCAATATGGGGACTGCCATTTGCACCATTAGAATTTAACAAAATACTCGACAATCCGAATTTTGCGGATATAATAATATGTTGTCGACACGTTTTTTTTTTTTAAATATTTTATTTTCAGGTAAGGTTTCAATCGAGTCTACCGTACCCCTTGACGGAATTATTAATATAGATTGACTTTAGAATTGTTCCCACGTCTTAATTGTTTATCAGAGGCGTTTCGTGAACACATTTTTTATCAGTAACTTGTTGAATATCAATTATTTTTACTATTTTATTAGTTTGATATTATTTTTCTCTTTTGCTTTATCTTTTATTCTTTTTCTCAATTAAAAGTACAACTAAAGTATGCATAATTTTTAATTATTTACATTGATTCGATATTGTTGACTCCATCTGTTATTGTTGAAATTATATGTTACGTCATGTCTTTAAGCAATTAGGCAGATACAATTGTGTTCATAACCAATTCATATTCAAGCTAAGGATATTTACTGCTAAACAATTAGATATATAATTATTTATATGATATTATTTTACCTATCCTATTAATTTACCAATAAGAGTGAAATAAAAAGGATAATATCTACCTCTAGGTTTGTTTAAAAGCGCGCTACGCCGTAGCGCTACGAGCTACGATCGATACGTATTCCACGCGACAACCCAAAGCTACGAGAGTTTTTCCACCGCACTCTGTATATTTATTTATAGCCTCCAACAGATATCGTAGTACCTACTTATTTATGTGAAACCATCTTATTTACCATTATGTTATTAAGAGCTATTGATTTATTATTTTCTTCTAATTGCCACTGAAACACGTGGTTTGAGATAGTCATAAATTAATAGACAGAAACATTTTATGAATAATTTGAATAGAACAGTAGTCATTGTATTGGAAAATGTGATAGTCTGGTTTAATTTCAATTGATGTATTATTGTATGGTCATGTTGTTTATATTTATTATCTTGTTAACAGTTATATTATCATGAGGTTAATTTTAAAGTTAGTACCATTAGTTAACTTCAAGTCAAAAACTTTTTGTACGTATAAATTTAGACATTGTTACAAAGAATAGGTATGTATTCATACAATACCTTCTATAGTATTCTATGGTATAGAGATGGAGTAAGCGTAGAGAGGGCGCACCCGTGACGGGAGGGTAGACAAAAATGGCCGCTTGCTACAAAGCTGCACCTTGATCTCATGCAATAATATAGGTAGGTAGTTAGTCTGCTTTATGTATATTACCAGTAAGTGATTGAAATTTGGATAACATTAAATATATTGTTGAAAATAAAATTAAATTGCAGAAATTTCAATGCTTATGACTTTTGTAATATCTTTTGTTGTCAAGCATTTATTAAGGTTATTTTATTATTATTTATTGTTAGATAAAAGTAAATAGTATCTATGTATTTTTTTTTCTTTAATTATAATATACAACAAATATTTACAATCAATATATAAAATACAAACTATGATATATAGAAAACATATAAAATTATACATATTATATGCATATATGTATTCTGACAGCGTACTTGAGAGATTTGTGAACTTACCAGCTTTGGCCGCATAATCACTTACCATGGCGAGGTTGTGGTCCTATCCATAATGAAAAGAAACACCTCAATTATTTAGACTTGGGTCTTAACGTCGTTAAAATTGTGGAATTAAAGAAAATTATCTCGTAACTTCACTGACGAAGAAGAAAGTATACCATAATTTATAATTTTTTCATTTTTATATCATATACCTACATGAAATTCCATCTAAACAAATATTGGTTCCACAGCTGGTTTGCCGTATAAAGTGTACGGAGGCCACGAAGGTTCCCTGACGGAGAAGCGCAAACAACGGCGGATACGTACCACTTTCACATCAGCGCAGTTGAAGGAGCTAGAGAGAGCCTTCCAGGAGACTCACTACCCTGACATTTATACGAGGGAAGAAATCGCCATGAAAATTGATCTCACTGAAGCGAGAGTTCAGGTTAGTGCTATCTTTATTTCATATTCTGATAACTATTGTCAATCCCTTATTTGAATTTATTTATTGCATATCCCGTAATTTAGTAATTGATATTTATAGAGCCAGTGACTGATTGTCTCTCTGGGATCTCTTTATTTATAACTGATATTTTCATAGTTCTAAAATTAAAAATAGATGATATTATTGTTTATTATCACTACATTTTGCTTACCAAGATTCTCTCTTAATCTGTAAGATATAAAACCAAAACATAATTGATACAGTAAAAAAACGGTAGAGGGGTTTTATTTTTTGTAGGTACTATACAAAAAAGTGGTTTTCCGTACCGACCGTCACATTTCTACAGTCCAATTAGTGTCCAGTAATTCGACTGCGGCTGACGGGCGGCGCCTACGTAAAAAAACCTAGCAGACATCTCGCGGTTAGCTCTAGTTAATTTCATAATAAGCGCTCATTTTTATGTGAGTCGAGTCTGCGACGTATGCTTCTCCTGAATGTTTAATGTAATCCAGAATCGGATGAGTGCCGCGCTCGACCATAGTTATCTGATCACGTAAAACCTACAAGCGACTCGCTGCGCGCTGCGCCGCGCCGCACCGCCGCCGGTGACTCCGCGACCTAATCACATATTCCGAGATATGACGCCCCCGGGCGCCGCGCGACCGACACTCTTATTGTTTCGAATAAACCAAACATACATTTCCATTATCTCGTCAATATTTTCATATTTATGTTTCGTTCTTTGTCGCTTTACCTAATGCACCCAGTTAACGATGATACCATAAAGCTACAGGTTAAATATATTATATACTTATAAAATCTTCGTGTAAAAGAAAAACAATCGTGTTGTTGTGTACTTACAACATAAATGGGTGGCACCCTCCCGCGGCAACGAGCGCTCATTACGTTAAAAAGTGTATTGGAATGGCGGGGGGCCGCCATAAATATTGCGGGCGGTCGCGTAACTCAAGCGCGCGCGACTCCTGATAATTAAAACTCGGCTGGAAAATACGAATTCACATATTACAATTAAAATTGGGTAACTGCAACGAGCGGGTCGTTTTCTGGTAAATATAATGTACAAATATTATTTATATGTTTGTGAGATACATATATTACGTACTTATATGTAGTTACATGTATATTATATGTAGTTACATAACTTTGGTTGTTAAATAGCAAATAACACAGACAGTTAAACCTAGTCAGATATTTATTAGCAAATAAAGTATGTGATATCTGTTGCCATAAACATGAATTCAACAATTTAAAAATAAATGTAACTGGAACGTTAAAGGAATAAGCAAATAATTTATTAAGAGATTCTTGCCTACACGTTAAATCGGGTGCGGAGAGGGACCAGCCACAGTTGCCTTTCAATTATTAATATTCATCCCCTAAATTTCACTTTGAATTCCGAAAGTGTATTTTACATCTGTGGTGATGTGAAAAATGAATATTTTAGAATCTTTATATGATATTTTATAGCTATAGATAAGAGCAAACATTTATTGATAGTAAGTATATTTAAGTAAGAGTTACTAAAATACAAGTAGGTACTTAATGACATAATATTTGAGCTTTTAACCATTTATTTTACAAATAATATTTCACTATTTACCAATAGCCAAAAGCTACCTATTTACATTTTTTGAAATTCATTGATATGAAAAAGTATCAAGCATTTTAAACTAACAATTACTTTTGTGGGAATAAAGTCAGCATAAATTTACATAAAAAAATATAACGTTACGAGCGACTCGCTTGTCCTAATTCAACATGCGAATCCTACTCAAATTCATCAGAGGCTGTACGCAAACAGTGTTCGCCGGCATAAGCGTTGAGCAAACGCACAATTTTCCCTACACCGTCCCATGGCCAGCTACGAAATAAAAAGTCAGCCACCTGCTCCGTTAGAGCAAAAGGAATCACTTGAAAAATAGCCAGCTGCTTTTTAATACACAGCGTATTTTTCTGTGCCCACGATGTCATAGGGATAAGGCAATTTAATCCATCACACGG
Source organism: Tetheella fluctuosa (assembly GCA_951216915.1). Lineage (NCBI taxonomy): Eukaryota > Metazoa > Arthropoda > Insecta > Lepidoptera > Drepanidae > Tetheella > Tetheella fluctuosa. The sequence continues at coordinate 7,786,059 of OX578217.1, forward strand.
TGTTGCACGAACGGAAGCGTCCCAGTCGATAAATTCTATATTACCGCATGTGATTTTCGTTTTATTGTTATCCCTGTGGCGGACAGATTAGCTCGTACACTAATACCATTAAAATTTGTTGTCAGGTTAATAATCGCAGGATGTATGATGTACTTTATTACAAGAACAAAATATGGTACGAAAGTGAAGATATACTTATACATTTGGGATATCTGTTTAGAATTAGATTGGTAAAAATGGAGAATTATCTAATAATATGAATAAATATAGGTAATATAATGTAATTATATCTACCTATGAAAATATTGATCTATCTTTAAAAGTATAAAAACCAATATCCAGACACCTATAAAGCAACATGTTCCCAAGCTATATCAAAATTATAAGTGAATCCTAGTTTTAATTTAAACCATTTACCATCACACTTAACTATTTTATTATCACAATTAATTATTAACTATTTATCTAACGTACAATCATTTATATACTTTACTAGCTTCCGCCCCGCGGTTTCACCCGCGTCCCTGAGGGATCTTATGTTTTCCCGGAATAAAAAGTAGCCTATAGCCTTTCTCGATAAATGGGCTATCCAACACTAAAATATTTTTTCAATTCGAACCAGCAGTTCCTGAGATTAGCGCGTTCAACCAAACAAACAAACAAACTCTTCAGCTTAGATTTTAATAGTATTTAGTTTCTTCAAAATTTCACTATCTTCCTTGTCTTACCTTCACACCGATATCAATCTAAGTAGGTATGTGCTCTACGAATACTCTAAAATTACAGTCGAATATACCTTAGCATGGGGCAGTGTCTCATTGTTATTGCAGCAAGTGTGTTGGTCATCTGACACGTGACAGCGGCTCGGTGCGGTGGTGGCTCGTGAGGCCGTGCAATAAAGATTGACGTACCGACCGCCAGGGGAGACGCCAGCAAAATGTCAATCCAGTTCTCGATCTTAGATCTTGCGCCTTTACTCCGTTGGGAATATACAGTGTCTGTCTAGAACGATCATTTTGCCTTCTGTTGTATTGAAAATGTTTGTATTATTATTCAGCGGTGTCTGCATGCAGGACACATTTACAGTTGATATCAAAAAATCTAAATTAAATATACTTATTTTATTCAAATAAACCGAAGGTATTACATATATTACTATAAAAGTTTCAATTATGTTCATAAATCTCTCAATATGTATAAACTTTTACTACAATCAACTCAATCGATGTGGTAGAATATGGTGTGATCATTGCTTCATGTTCCAGTACTTTTCGTTCATAGTTAGCCCCTTAAAGTAATATTGATACTAGCGGACCACCGCCATCCAACTGTAGCTTAGAACCATCCAGGTGACTCCATAAGTACATATTTTTAAAATCAAAATCGGCTAAGCGTTTTAGGAGGTAAAGGATTACGAACACACGTACATCGAAATTAATTGACATACAAAGATTAGTAAATATCACCCAGTTAATTTTTTTTCTTGTCACTTAATTCTACTCGATATGCAAAACGACCACTAGACGTAATCTAGGCCATAGAGTTTATTTATTTTCTTGGAAATTAGCTCTTTCTTGGAACTTTGTTGGTAACGCTAAGTTTTTCTTAACGATAGCAAAGGTCTTCTCTATCTATTCTTTTGATTTCAATCTCAAAATTCTATATCGAATATATTACATATAAAAAAAGCAAATATACCAATTTTTGGATCTTGTTTTGTAATATAAAATTATAGTTTAAGTTAAAAAATAACTGGTGCTAATTGCCCGGTAACATTGGTTCACTAATGATTTGAAAATATTGCTCGTGCACTGGCTAAATATGATAATTTTTAGTATTATATAATGTATTTGATTGTAAATACTTGTTTTAATAAATCGTCTATGAAGATTATATGTATTTGTAATAAGTAACATAACTTAAATCGTCACACAATAACGGCATAACTTATACAACGCAATTCTAAATATTTTTATTATGAATATTATTATTATTTTACGCAAAAGTTCAGTACTTATTATCAATTCAATGTTAAGTGTTTATATAAATAAACATCACATGGTGTGATTTACAAGCTTAGTGTACTGGTTATGGATTGTGTTCCCTTAACATAGAGCGTCGCTACTCCCGCGCAGGTGTCAGCCACGCGGCGGCGCGTGTCGCGCGCACGCTCAGCTCTTACCATCTCCCGCCTGATTAGACACACTTGCCACAAATGTTTGTCGCTGCCTGCACATCAAATGGGGAATAAAAACATCAATTGTGTATCTAAATTGAGATTTTTCGGCATTATAATAACACAAAATAATCTGGTAAATGTTGAGATTACAGCGTGATTAAAAATTATATAAAATCTTTGTTTTATTTATTCGGAATTGAAATAAATCGTTACATTTAATGCTTTTCATTTCGAAAGCGATTTTATTTTTAACACGATTATTTTATTTGAAAATTATTCTATGAAAACTTTTAAATGCAATTGAATGAAATCGTTTTTTTCACAAAGAATAACAATGAATGAATGAATTTTTCTCTATAAATGAAACGTTACAGCAATATAACGGTTTAGTCTTAACCCTTAGTTAATCGCGTTGATTGCCGGCGGTTCGGTTAACGATAAAAGCGGATTAAGTAATCACTTAGTGGCGGGTTGCTCCTGTCTAGTGATTCGCACGGCTATCAACGAGACATGGCCTCATTTACTGCTTACGAACGGACCGTCGGGTGCGACATATTTACGGTGAATATTTAAATCGAAAAATAACGTTAATATCGGATCTCATTCTCATGATCTAACAAAAGATGAAACGTAATTAAATGAAAAAATAACCTTTTTGCTATGTATGTACTACTGTAGGTACTAAGTATTTAGCTTCCCTACCGCAATTTCATTCGCACTCCAAAGGAATCTAATGCTATCGCTGGATCAACATAATTATCCCATACTAGTTGTTCACCGCGGTTTCTCGCAGTACCAGGATGAAAGCTTATGTAATTAGTCAGATAGTGTAACTTTTCATAAGTAAAAGATTTTTTAGAATCGGCTCAGTATTTCCAGAGATTACCCCCTAAATCCAAGAAACAAACTTACCTGTTTATAATATTAGTGTAGATGTGAATCCAAGCTACCATCTATCTTTATGCCACATCCAAATCCAATCAGCATTACGACACCAATATAAGTAACAATTCTGCATTATAATGTTGCGCGTATTATTATATAAGTACCTGGATGACCGAGCTTTGCTCGAAACGACGTTTTCCAAAAATGAATCCTAGCTAGATCGATTTATCACCCCCGAAACCCCCTGCATACTAAATTTCATGAAAATCGTTGGAGCCGTTTCCGAGATTCAGATTTGCTCGTGATATTAGTAAAGAAGATTGATGAACCGGCAGTTAAGAACATCATTTTCTTTTTATACCAATACTAACATAATAATAATACTAAATAATAATACAATAAATATTTTCAATTCCATACTCATTATTATATATATAGTGCAGAACATTATATATATACATAAATGTATACTACCACTTTATGTATACTAAGGGCGTGATTAAGTATGATACGGTACTAATTAGGTGAACATCATGAGACAAGCATGTCAAATGTTCCATGGGAAGCATCGGAGGAGCTCGCGCGATTGCGCTCGCGCACCGTAGCGGCCCTCTCCCACGGGATGTAGATCAAACGATAGTCACTCGAATAATTGATTATAATCTCATCCGTAATTTCACACGACCTATATGTTTAATCGTCAAATGATCGAATTCATAAATGTACCTCCATTTGTAAATTACTTGCATATCTTTTCCAATGCCACATTACTGTCGAGATTTTGATTTTGGTAAGTAGCTAAATGTAATTTTCCTCGGGTGTATAATAAAATGGTAAAATATGATACTAGATAAAATTGCCTTAGCGAAGGTATAAACGTATATTATTATTTTGGCATAATTCACTATTCTTAAGCTATTCACGATAGAGAAGTGTTACAAATCTTTGCGAGCACTTAAAGTGATTAAAATGTGACCGAGAGCGATACCTACAATCTATCGTAGTGTGTAGACTCCGACTACAAAGTTAGTAGCAAGAGCTACGAACATTTCTGTTTTTTATATTTATATTGAGTTATTATCAGATTTGTAATAGGGAGATTATGGTCAAACACAAGTCTATTAAGAATAATAATATCATAATAGTAATTTTATGTTTATGACAATATTCATAATGAACGTGTGAAAACTATTCCACCCAATTTTCTCACATTACGAGGTCCCAAAGGTGACTAAGTCGTTCGCTACCAACAATTACAAATCTATTTATGCCTAGGGCGGATAATGTATCAATCGAGTAGTATGTATGGGGTATACGAATTTTATTTTAATTTCTCCATCGCACCAGGGAGATTTGAGTATTTCTGTCCTTATCATTCACACCCTTTAGTTAAGCTAGCTGCAACGCACACAATTATTTTTCATTTAGCTCGCTACTTGTTGTATAGTCTCCCAAGGGATGTCGCGGGATCAAGTGCAGCCACCATCCCAACAGAACAAGCTACAATTTGAACGTGAGAAAATTATACTATCGAATGTTGGGGAGGTTCAAAAATGTCTTGGGATTTGTATTTTGGAATTTCACACAGTAATATTGTAAGAGAATATTTCTGTCGCTAGCCAATTATTATTTAACGCTGCCCGTTATACGCTACCTAGGCCGTTTATAAAATGCTTTACATAATATGGGGAGGTAGACGTTCAGGCTAATTGTGCATACATTTTATTTGGCTACGTCTCTGGTCAAAATGAAAACGTTTTATACGCTTTACAAGTAGCCTGCAACATGCGACATTTCACTACAAATATTTGGAGGTTATACAACTATTGATAAACTTCATTTATAAAAAACATTGATTTATTTCTTTAGAAAATGAATACTTAATGCAATTACAGTCACTACTAATAATAATAGATGTAAATTAAAATTAATACAAAAATAGATACAACTTTTATTGTAATATTATGAAATCAGTAAACTCAACTTTGCTCCATTCTAGTGTCCCAACTTCGGCAGGGGAGCATAGGCGAGACGTCACAAGCAATCTGATGCCACTGAATATATGGATATCATAACCGATACGCTCCGTTGCCGTTCATTGTATAGTGGAGGGACCAGCCAAATGATTTAGATCTAGATAACATTTATATGTGATTGTATTTTTATGACATACTATATCATGCACCTTGCTATCTATCGTTTTAGAATGGTTTTAGATTGATTTTTCATAATGTAATAGGTACGTTTATAACCAAACCTAACAATACACGTATTGACAACTTAAGTACTTAACTTAATTTAATTCCTAAAAATAATGAAATATTCCCATCAACCAGTGTTTGAAAAATAGGCTCAAGATTAATAAATTGTCAGATTTATCATCAATAGTTGAGTTGGGTTTCGATGGTTTTGTAACGCCCTACATTTGGCCCGCGGAGTATAATCACAAATGCAGCTCGCTTACGAGCCATTTACCAATTGAACGGGGGACAAGTGTCGTTATTGTCTGTACATTAACTATAGTTTATTTTATTTCATTCCCCAAGCCCGCTATGTGACATTTATCATTCGATATATCGCGACTCATTAACTGCTCAGTCGACGAATTATATGGACTAGATGTGTTCTTAGAGCAGTGTATTAAAATATTTTGCATACAACTGTTTGTTTAATCCAAGTACGCTAATATTTCACAAGTTTTTATAAATTGTTGGACGTTTAAGTACCTAAGTAATAAATAGTAATCCAAACATATGCACATTGAGTAACTAAACGAAATTGTTTGTTTACTTGTCCTTCCTTCTCGTCGTTACAAAGCAACAGATTGATTTGATTCTTTGTATGACGATAGCTGATAAGATGGAGACCTAATGGGGAAGGCCGAAGGTCACATTGTCATACTTTTACTTATATTTACACATAAGACGTTATTAATGGTTAATTTTATTCGAATCAGTTGATCTGCTAGATTTGCTAGAGTGGTAATTCGTATTTTTAATAGTTTCATGGAATTTTATGACATAGACGTATTGTATATTAAAATTCACAACAGGATAATCGAAATCGATATACATATATACCATGATAGCGCAAGGTACGGCCGGTTAGTGAGTAGCAATAATTCGCAGGAAACATCTGCCGATCGCTATCAGTTATTTGTCGTGTCGTGTGCCGCACGCGCCGATCAGTGATTACACACCATTGTTTAGTGTATGTCGCAGTCGAGCATTCTGCCTGCGCACTCATACCACTCACGGTGATACGTCAAAATCGATTCAAATCTGTTACATTTTTAATTGAAAAGATTGTTGCAGAGAAGGGAATGATTTAGGGAAGTGCCAATACTAACAATTACGAGTGATTAATTATTATTGGCTGGGTTATTTTAGATTTAATTTTGGTGGTGTAAAATATTTCTATATGTTGATGATGATTATTTCACTTATTGTATTTTCAAGTAATTCGGTTGATATATTATAGGTAATCATCAACAAACCAAAAAATTTACAAAAGTCATAATTTTCTCGAGTTTTACGAATTTTTGTTGATGATCCTTATGAGATTTTACGAAATAAAAACATTAAATTAGTTTCATAAATAAATAAGGCAATAGATATTACCATAGTACAAGATATTTCTATCGTCTAGCACCTAACGGTGGGTTTCGGCAGTTGCGCTAATGAGCCATTTCTATTCTAGGCTTTATGTGTCTTTCGGCCACATCATCACATACCATAATAAGACTGTAACCAATCATAACCCTATACTATATTAAAAACCCAGGACCTGCGGCGTGGCAGTCGGTGTATCTGACCTCCACGTAAACCGGCCAGTCATAATGATTTTTATGACACTACGATGATAAAAAGTAACTTGTAATCCGCATTGTACGACAGATGTGTTCACAGCGCGCTGCACGGTCCATTACTCTCAAGCAACCCCTATTATCTGATCCATTCATAAATAAACACAACTATTAACTAAAAATATAAATGACTTATTGATATACTTACTTCAGAAACTCAATGGTTTATAGTTACATAATGCAAAATTGGAAATCTACAGATTATTTTTATTTCTAACATTCTTAGGTCTCTTTTTAAACTTCATGAAATCCTTTATCAATGTTTAGACTCTTTTTAACAAATCTATTTTTAGATTTTACTAGTTTCCGCCCCGCGGTTGCACTCTCTTTCTCGTGGGTTTTTATATCGCGTTAAAAAGTACCTATCCTATGTTTTATTCCATGGCACGATCTATCTGTGTGCCAAATTCAGATCACGATTGGTTGTACTGATGAGACGTCAAGAGGTAACAAACAAACAAAAAAACTTGATTTCGCATTTATAATATAGGTAAGATAGTATATGTAATGTACGAGTATAATATCATTGAACTCTGATTAGAATTATAAATTAATAATAATTATTAGATACTATTGAAATATGATGGGACTTTCCTGGCTTACTATACCTATGTGCATCTGAAAACTTTTAACTTAAGCTAGAAAATATCCTCTGTCTGGCCTGGAGCTGTTTATTTTCAGCGTATCCCAAAATTACTACCAACGTTGCTATATTGTTGTACTTAAATCACAAAGTAACTGTTCCATTATGTAGGGTAGAGATTTAATCAAATAAGATGAGTTGCGTCAGCACACCTGTCATTCGAACTAAACGCTGTCGAATAGCGCCGACATACGGCCTGAATAAACGATGCATTCATCTCTTTATTATGATGTGTTAATCCTGGATTATCATCAAATGTTAACACATGTTACCAGTTAGTAAAAAAATTTTAACGATGCGAAAATGATACAACCATTTATTAGGCTCCAAACTGAATTCAACTTTATCGTTATAAAATTAGGGTGTGTTTATTATAACAGCGGATGGGGTGATAGAATTGGATGGATTATCGAGGGTACTAATATTATTCCGGGGCGTTCGGTGTTGCCTTTTCATCCGCTAAGTATAAACAGGGGGGTGTGTTCGCGATGTTTGAACGCGCTCGACCGCGGCGCGGCGTGCCGCCCGCATTGACGATTGATTTACAATGTATTAGCTGAAGGTACCTACCAAATACCTACCAGAGCGATTGACGATTAGGTACTAATCATTTTCTAAAAAATCTTTTCTAATTTTCTATATATCTAAGACAAAAAACGCTAAACTTGATATTTAAGAAGATAAAAATAGAAAACCAACAAATTCAAACCGGTAACATCCCAGGTGGGTGTTCAGTAGACGAAAACGGAAAACAAAAAGATATCATAAAGTATATTCATTGTCTCCATTGAATACTGTTAAACATTATGTGTTAAATAATACCTTCATTCCAATAAAAAGCTTATATAATAAAGGTAAAGAGTATAGTATGATCAAAGTGGTGTTGCGGAGAGAACCGGCAGGGCTCGGTGCGCAGCGGAGGCCGAGGCCCGAGGCTACAGTCAATATTTGCGCGCCCTGCCCTGGCTAATGAATACAATTAGATCATTCCGCGCGGCCTCACGTTTTTCATACGCCTCGGGGGTCCGCCCTCTGACAACGTGTCAAATAAAGACGCCGCGCCGCTGTAGACCCGAGCCTTTGTACATAACGCTAGTTCATTGCGCAAATATCACAAACATTCATGAGGTTTCACATAGAGTTTAATGCGATTTGTAGACGTGACATGCTGGTTTTATTAAAGTCCGATAAAGTACTTTATTTAATAATTTAATATTTTTATAAAGGTACAAGGCTGTACTTAAATGTAATTTAATACTAAGCTTCATAGAATGATTAGGTGTTACAGTAGGCTTTTTATAAAATGTAGGCTGTAAAACGTGTTAAAATTTGTAACCAATGGCGTTTTACAAGCTTAGAATATGGCTGAGTGTGATCTAACTTTTATAAACGAATGAAATTCAACTAATTATTTTTTTTATTCATCCAGATTTGGTATTGTACCTACTGTATTTTATCGCAATATATTATTTCTAAATTGAAATACTCACTTCAAACGTCAAAAAGGGATGAAAATTTAAATGCAGCGAGTTATGTTTTAGTTTTGGCATGTTCATTAGAAAACCAATGTGGAAGTTGTCGGTATAAGTTGCAGAATAGCCGAGGAGGCAGAGGCGGCGGCAGCGCGCGGGACGCCCAAACCGCTCGAGTTCGGGTGAAGTGACGACGTGCAACCTGCTGAATATATTAGCCAGTGTTTGGTGTTTGCTCGCCACGACAGAGCGCCACATGGCGACGCACCGCTGTGTTTATTTTAATACTCAGCCATTGTTGCTTGTCTCTATTTGTTCAGGGAACTGTATTAAACTACCCCTTATGGATTTGAATGAGTTTGCTGTTGATAGACGTGTTTCTCATTTATTAATATTGAGTATTATATAAAATTTGGTGTGAAAAATTACAAATTTAAGTACCTATTTATTATTAATCTATCTAGATTTTAGCTTTTATAAATCTTTGAATATCAATGACATATTGATTATTGTATTGTTCTTAAATAAATGATGAGATACAATTTTCATTTACCTCGTAGATTTTGAAATATGATGAAAAACTGCATTCAATTTGGAAATTGTATAGGGTAATTTCCCAAAAAAACGTAGGTCAGATATTTTATTGCGATTTGCTTGTAGCTATTTTATTTATTGGATTAATTACTGGATTCGTTTCCCGGTTCACGTAGATTTTCTGAAAGGCTACATACCTATACGAATGCAGCTTTTCTAATCTCATATTTCACGTAAACAAACATAAGTCTAATGAATATTAAATATTAACACATGGACGCGATTGTTATATATTAGGTAAAGAGTACAAAATAATACTTTTTTTTACGATTATACCCTCATTTGATTCGACCTACATATATGATAATAATCATAGATGGCATCTGCAGAACGTGTGCATTTCATGTTTAATTACATTTGCCGATGTGCACGCCCGCCCCGTGCCGCCGCGCGCCGGCCGCCGCGTCCTCGTCCCGTCCTCGTTGGCCAATTCGGTTCATTTGCAAAGTGCATTTCGATGCTGCGCCCGATTGTTTCGACCCTGCGTTTAATTGCCTACCCGTTATTTATTTGTCAATTTTATTTGTAGATACATTTACGTCTATACATTGAATGCCTCCCATTTATGAGTGCAGTAAAACTGAGCGTTAATCAACATAGTGATAATTCATTGCATGGTATTACAAAGATTAAATCAAACTTCGTCTCAGTGGTCGAGTAAACACTCAGCTAAACACTTAAAGTAGATAGATGATGTCCTTGATTCGATTCCAGGTAAGATTATTACTTACCTACAGCTCGGGATTGGATTGGTAATATGCCCGAGAGACGGCAACAATGCTCACCATGTCACGTTAGAACTTTAAATATCTTCGGTGATGTGGGTCGCGTTTCTGATATCTCTTCTGATATACTTATCTCTAATTTCTGGTAGGTATATCAGAAATGGAAGAAGATTGGGATGATATTATTTTTAACCGACTTTTTATTTAGACTAAACTTCAACCGAAGGAAATTTGACAAAGTATTTACATTAAAAGCACGCATTGATTCGATAAACATCGCAACAAATTCCTACAAACACATCGGCGGACGTTTATTTGCCTCGGGCCCACGCTCGGCTTCACTTCGACTTCGCATTCCACTCGCCGTCGTCGTATCGGTACTCATTTGTATTGGCGGCGGCTTTTGTGTTATTTGTTTGTTTGCGGATGCCGCATAGGTTGTGGAAGCTTTGATTTTTTCCAATTCGGAAATAATGCGGAAGGCGTGGTGCTCGGGGCGATCGAGTCCCGTCGTGAGTCGCGGGCCCCAATCAAGTGAGTCGGTGTGTTCGTTAGGACTCGTCGCCGGCGAGTCTTGCCGCTTGGTTAACCCGGGCACGTATGTACGTGGGACCTTTCCACTCGGAGCCACTGATTTTCTTAGATCCAATGAAATGATGAACTTCAGCAATCTTCTAGTTCATTTGCTGAATAAATCTACCGCGAAACTCTGTCCGTATTTAGGAAATAAAGGTTATAAATAGTCAACGTGGGCCATTACTAAATATCTACCTATTTGAATCTACTTTATTCCAATAGGGCCATCATGAACTGAAAAAATTATAAGTAGAAAATTTATAAATAAATAAACTTACAACAAACACAAATAAATCAATCAATAAATGTTCTAATTGTAAGTATATTGGAAATTAAAGTATATAATATAAATTTTAATATATATATTATATCTAGAACAAAAATATAAAATACAATCTATTGTTCCCAGCAGGCTGGCAGCTTTCCCTCTTTAATAAATAAATAAAATAATATTTAATAATAATAACACAATAAATTAAAAGATACTTATTCTACAATTTTTAACAAAGTAATTCAATGTTACGTGGTCCATAATATATTGAAGCAAACTCATAATTAATTAAAATTATTATTGTACGAACAAGCTTATCATTCTTAGGTAGTGGGTGTAGAATTATGGGTAACGATTGTAGCGAATCATTATTTACATAAGTATCCTATAATGGGATCAAAAGATGCTCGCATCAATATGTCATAATACTCATAAGAAGTCGTAACTAAAATATAATTGGTCGCATCATAATAAAGGCGGATGCGCTAGAGTCGCTCCAGCTGAGTTGCAGCTGTGCTGGCCACTGACTTACGACCGAGGGCAACCTACACGCTCACAGAAGTGGCATCAATATATCATCATCATCATATAGTTTCAATGTCAATGGTCTCATATTTAAATCTTAGTCACATTTGAAGCAGTCACTATACAAATTAAAATATATTTCTAAGGAAGCATGTGCTTTGCATTGTATTCCTAGACGAGGGCCAACTTTGGTCTCTTTTGACAAATACTAATGCGAACCAGTAATAAAGCATTTGGAATGTTTCTAGAATACTGGTAGGTCATTAACGTTTGTCATGATCATTGCCAAGGCAAATTGACGCAGAAATACGTAGGCGTTGCGTCGTAGATATACTACCTACATACTTTATTAGGCAGACACATAATGCATACTCATATTTAGATTAGACCAATTCAACGAAAAGCTCTAACGCCTTGAACTGTCAGTCAAACCTACTTATTTGCGCACATTTGCATATGCAAAGTAGTAGTATGCGTAGCTATATAGCTACCCATTACATTATATCTAGGTACCCTTATTATTGTTTATATCTGATATCTTCTGTAATACCTACTGGGATGCATCAAACGAAAAGAAACTAGGTCATTTTCTTACTTCCATGGGTTTTATGATTTTTGTTGATGACTTTCAGTTGAAAGTCTTATAATGCTTTGCAAGAAAAAGAAATATAATCCTAAACGAAATATTGTCGTATTGAATATAACCATGTTCTGTTGTACTTAAGTTGAGTGGTTACTCAATATTGTGCGTCACTGCATAGCACATAACGTCGAGTCGCGGTGCAAATAAGAACATTGACCGATTTCTACGATTTAATCATACACAACTTTGAATCGTTCTTTCAATAAGAGTTTTTATCATTATTACCAGTCGACAGCTATTCAGCTAACTCTACTCATTGTACAATTTGAGTAAAGAAAAGTCTATGTATAAAGATGAGCAAACATCATCAGCGCACTGCGCGATGAACAAACAGGCGTGCGTATGATTGTGCCGGTCGGGCCGAGTCGCGCGTGTCGACGAACCATTTTTTACTCGTAACTGTTCCCAATCAGCGCCAGTGGCAGTTGCAATTATCTCTCGCAACAAATCGAATTATGATCAATTCGGATTTGCGCGCATCCGAACGAATATAAAACGGTTTGCATTAAAATTTGGCGTGCGATGCATGGGATGCGTTCCCATTAGTCGGGTCGAGCGCTAACTTTGTTTGTTCATTCGAGCCCACGTCCACTTCTGACGTTTTCATTATCTTTTTGCTGTTACTGGCTTTGTTTCCGCTAAATTGGGGTTATGGTTTTAATATTAGCTTAAATTTATAAATAACTTGTATGAAATATCTTTCATTTCAGGCATTCATAAACATAAACACATTCAAACCGGTTTCAGGTGTGGTTTCAAAACCGTAGAGCTAAGTTCCGCAAGCAGGAGCGTCTCGCGCAGCAGAAAGCTGGAGAGACGCCGGTAAAGGCTGAGGGCAAGCGTGACAAACAATCATCACCGGCGCACTCGCCGCACCCCGCGCCGCCAGCGCCCGCGCCGCAGCCTGCGCACCACGCACTACCACATCTATCACCGCCCGACCTGAAACCTATCACCTCCGCTGGTAAATATTACATTGAGATAAAACTCGTGCAGTTTAATTATTATTGAAACTATCAAATGGGTCTACTGCATGACATACATATTCCGGGGGGCTGAGATCAATAAGAGATTGACATAAAAGTAAAGAATATCACCAATAAAATTAAATTGACACGGCAAGTAATGAAATAGTAACGAGTCGATAACAAAGAATGCGAATTGCTTGTGAGCACTCACTATAATAAAATACAACTTGCAGTTGACATTTATTAACAGACTGGCGCATAAAAAGTTGAGATAGTCTAATATATTTTTATTAAAACGTTCTTTGGTTTTGAAACTTGTTGATTTGTTCAAGTATTATCGCGGCGGTGATGTAAAACTTATTTTTGTACGATTATTTTGGCATGAGTGTGACGCTAACAATGAAAAATGATGTTTTTTTATGAAAAGAAAAGTGTTTTACTAGTTAAAGAGGTCTTAAAATACCCAGTTTACGCTAATTGTCATATCTATATAGATAATTAGCGTAAATGGGGCGTTTTAATGAATTGTTTAATTGGTAGGTATTTATATATATAAAAATAAATATTATTAATCTTAAACAAGGGAACTAATAAATTAATTATTTACAGCAACGAAAAAAATAATCTAATTAAACTAGAACTGATGTAAAATAAATATAATATTAACCATTTACTTTTATTTATATTTTTTTATAAAAAGAGTAGATATAGGTAACATAAATTTATCATGAATCTCAAATTCCGTGTGCAAATGTACCAATAAGGCTGGCAGCATTGTAGGAATGGAAATGCTAAAAAAAAGTAAATGAGTTTTACATCACCGCCGCGTGAATACTTGATCAAATCAACAATGAAATAATTTAACAACAAAACGTTAAAGATTTCTTTTTAACTACGTATGTTACATTCAACTAGAAGAAGACGGTTCATATTTATATCAATAGTGATTTCGATATTGGGTAGTTTTTATTTCTCTATATCATTATTAATATATTTTATATCACTAGGTAAATACATTGAATGTCTAGTATCGCTAGTGAAAATAACTTTTCTACTAAGGAATATAGTTAATTTCATTAGCGATTATTTATTTTTAAAACCTTTAATTTTATGAAACAAATTCCAATGAGTTATTTTTGGTGGAATCACGATGTCATGAGGTATTTTTAAACATCATATTATTACCAATGTTACATTGATCGCTGAAATTATAGCTGAATGAGTCATGCATTCTGACCAATCACCGAGTCGATACGATCCGACTATTTCAGTTCAGATGTTTGCGTGGGCGAGCACAACAAGGCTGCTTTCGACAAAATAAATAAGTCTCTTCAAATTAGTGGATTTTAAAATTAGAAGGCACATGTGCCTACCTTCAACGCTATAATGTCTAGGTATGAAGGACTAATTGAGTACGTTTTTGTATGACAAAGAATTTAGGTCAAGTTCGCTTGTGACATTTACGAGCAGCATCGGAATAACTCTTGAATACATAACATTGGCTAAATATATCTCCATTTCATGGAGATTTCCATTTCATGGAGATTCTTATCCAGCTATTACTTAAACGTACTCTGATACAATAGATATAAAACCGATCGGGAATACACCCAATAATTACTTACCACACATTTTTAGTCAGTATTCAACTGTTGAATAATTATTGTAAAACAGCTTCTGCCTGCGACTTCATCCGCATGGAAATCGTAAAACGGCACAAATACCACCGAACACCAATTTGCCTGCGACGGCGTACGCATGGATGCTGAATACCAACATTGCATTTAGCAACATACCTTTTGCACATACGATACTACCTACGCACCAATTTATCAGTTGTACCTACATCCTACTAATATTATAAGTGCGAAAGTTTGGATGGATGAATTGTTACTCTTTGACGCCAGAATGGGTGAACGGATTTGGATGTAATTTGGAACAGAGATAGATTATAGTCTGGAATAGTGTACTACTGAGGCTACTTTTTATCCCGGGAAAACATAAAATCCCTCGGGAACGCGGGTGAAACCGCGGGGTGGAAGCTAGTATTAACATAATCTTTACATAGCCAGCGTGTCTTAATTTTTTTTTATTATTTACCATAAATTAAGTGTGGGTGATGTAGGAAGAGTAACTTTGTTTTGAAAAGAGATTGCTAAGTTTATTGCCGGCTCTTCTCAGCAAAAGCAACCTTCCGAACAGTTCGTTAGAGTCAGACAATTCATAAGTGCCTGTGAAGACCTATTTGAATGATTTACCTAATATTTATTTTTATGGAATTTCCATAGGTTAATGCGGCTGGCTTAGCGCTTCTAGTATTTTATTTAGGCTTAGGGCTTGTACACACAAAACTGCGATGCGAATTCGGTTTGTATGAATATGCTCGTAGATTTTTACGATGAGACGTCGCGTCGCATTTTTGTGTGCAAGCCCTTACTTAGGTATTACTACGGATTTATTTCATCAAATTGGGTGAAAGGAAGAAAATATATAAATATTTCATAAAGTCTGTGCGAACGAAGCCGCGGGCGAATAACTTAATAAATCAATTGAACTACACCTTTTACTTGAATAGAGATAAAAAAAAAACATACATTCGAATTGAGAACCTCCTCATTTTTTTAAGTCAGTTAAAAACCTAATAGCCCTAACCTGCTAACGCTGTAAGTCTGTCAGACACGCCAATTCATTATATGTAGGTATCTATATGAATTCCACTAAATACGTGAACATAATTTAAGTTCTGAAAATCTTGTCATTTTTTATTTAGGTAAATGTAGATATTTATTTGTCACTAGCTTTCCGCCCTGCGGTTTCAACTACGTTCTCCATTTTACTGAAATCCTTTCTTCGTATACCTTGGTTTGGGGTCTACATTGATCTCTAATTATGAATCAGCCAGACATAATTCATTTATATGTAGCGTGGGGCATTGTTATCAAATATTTTCATACCTAAACAAAATTATATTTATACCGAACTAGCCTTCCACCCCTCAGTTTCAGTTTTTTGACTTTGACTTATGTGCTAAATTTCAAGTCTCTAGGTCCAGTGGTTTGGGCTGTGCGTTGATATCAACAGTAAGTCAGTTTACCATTTTATATGTAGGTTCAATTCAGCCCGATGTTGTCCGTCAGCATTATGTTTGTATGGGAAATTATATTTTTCTGATAACTTTTCACCGATAAATTTCAGATTTCAACCCCTAGTCGTTTAGTGAATTGACGATACAAGTTCATACCTAGTACATAGAAACATTTTTTAAAGTTTACTGAATACGTTATTACTACCATCGGCCTCATCATCACTTACCTTGCCGAAGATTGGTTGCCAAAACGTAGTTGAGTTACAAACATCCACACAGTTATACACAAGGCACCTTTACGTTTTGCTTACTAATTTAATGTTGAATATTTTTCTAATAAGTATATGAATCCGGATAGGTTGGCAAGTTTTATCTACCGGTGGCTGACCGGCAAATGGCGAACTTGTGGTCGTTTTAATCAAATTACCGGCCGCCCGCCTCTGCCGCCGCCAGATTTTCCCTTCGGCTCATTTGCGCTAATTGTGCGCGCGATTGTCACTCAGGCTTGAATAAACAACGGAGCCGTGCGGCAAGGATTAGGTGATTACCGCTTAATTGCGTTACCACGATTATTTCATGTTCGCTCGCCGAGCTGCAGTCTGATTTCATATTCGAGCAGATTTGTATGCACGAGTTTTGTTTATTTTGCTTAATACCTACTGCAATCTAAAATACGTAAGTTATAATTAAGGTAGTACTAGCTTCAACTGAATAAAATATAATAACAAACTGTAACTATAGCATTCTGGCTGCCGAGTACCTACAGATAGTAATGGTTAAGTCTTCTAGTGAGATACTTGGGTAACAGAGAGTGTGATGGACACTAACATACATTCTTGGAATTATTTCATTATGAAATTCAATGTTAAATTCAATCGTGCACACTGAAGTGTTCATTGTATCATGAAACGAAAGTTGATAAATTTTAATTATTACTTACTGAATCAAATATTTTTATAGCGATGGGTTATACAAGTACACTTATACGTCCTAGAGTAGAAAGACCTTTATTTAAGTATTTATTTTTCATGGTTTAATTTATATAATTTAAGGGTCAAGTATTTATGTTTACAGCGAACAAACTGTGCGAGGAGCTGAACGGTGTCGGTGGCGGCGGCGGAGGGATGCCGCCGGTGAGTGGGGCCGGTGGCGGCGGCAAGTGGGCCGGAGGCTGTGGCCTGCTGCGCCAGCCATCCGGCTTTCCACTCCTCGGCGTCGCCCCACCTAATTATCTTCTTTCGGATCATCTCGGTACTCTCGCAAAAACAAACAACCATCTTTTCTAATGGGCGTAGTGTCGTCACCTTGTTGACTCACCGTTCGTGCCGCGGTGAGTCCACCGGGAGCGCCCCATTGTCACGCCGCACCACAAACGCCGCGCGCGGTCGCATTCTCAGGCACCTCTACCATTCTACTAAACTAGACATCCAGAGTTCAACTCCACTTAATTATTCGATACGAACTCATAAAGTGACTATAAATAAGACTGTCGTGATCGACCTCGATTGTGAAAGATTATAAGTGCCATATCGTGTCCATTAAAATGTATTGTCGCAATAATGAACTACTAAGAAGTTTTTACATAGTTAATTTCAAAGCAGAATTTGTTTTTAACTATATGAAGAATGTTATAGTTTTAATAGGTATCTAGTTAAACAATCAATGACATAAGTATGAAGAATAATTATTTTGTGTGATGTCTGTAAATTAACATTCCTAAGCATTGTATACGTTTATTAGAAGTTGTGTGAAATATTTTTTTATGTCAATGTCGTTCATAAATGTTAATTTTCTCTACTCTCTAACAATGTTCGTGAATATAAACATTGCAGGTATAAGTAATATTGATGTGTTCTAGTCATGAAATAGTCAAATTGTATACTAACAGTTAGCGTAATTTTTAATTTGATTTAATAATTATTTTTATGTTAGAAAAATAAAGTTACAGTATAGAATTAATTAACAAATAAAATGTGGAATGGGTGTTAAACAATGTTGTAAATATGTATTGAAAATATTGTAAATATTAGACATAACGCTGGTGTACCCGAGTGTATTGTAATTATTGATGAATTTGTGGAGGGTGTTTTAATAAAGAGAATAATAAACCGTCTTTGAACCTACTTTAATTAACACTAGCCATCATACTCCCCTATTTTGTATTGGTATGTTCGATTCATTTGTTCAAATCTTGTCATAGTCTCAAAACATAATGGAAACTGATAATGAGACTTATTTATTTTCCTAAATGACTATACACCACAATAATATTGATATAAGCGGATTCCTATTAGGGGCTCCGTTCCTGAAATGGAAAAAACGGATTATAAGACCCTCGTGTCCGCCCATAGGTCCGTCACAGAGGATTTTCTCGAAAACTACGTAAAGTAGGGATTTGAAATTTGGCACCGTGCTAGGTCTTGATGACGCGCAAATAATATATCGCCAACCAATTATAGGAAAAAATATATTAGACTAAATTAGGGGTTTACTTTGGTCCGAAAAAAATATTTTTAATTAATATTTCGTGTGATCATTTGAAAGACCTCAATGGATTCAATTTATTTTTATTTGTTCGAGTGTATATAATGTATAGTTCAAAATTTGATAGAAATTACCGTTAGCTTGCTAGAAACCTAAGAGATCAAAGTTTCTAAAGCTTAAATTATATTATTAATAGAGTTTGTAGATATTGAGTCACAGATTACCGGAAAACTACGGGTTTTTTCGACGGTGTAATAATTGCTGATTTTATTTTCATAGGAAATGGTGTTAACTAACGAAAGCCTTTTGATATTTATAGTATTAATCATTAACAAATAAATAAATATTACTCAGCTGAAGCTCATTTTTTTTTACTTTGTACCACAATCTCACTATTGTAAGATATGGCCGAAGGTGGTAAGTACACAAAGCCTAGAGGAAACTGGCTCTCAAGTGCATCTTCCGGACCACACCGCCCATAACATAACACATAATATATAGTCCATTACCACATGTCATGTAGATGTATAGTAATACGGCAGACGTGCGGGCGGCACCTACCACAGTGCAGCACAGCCGGCCAGCCAGCCGGAAAAAATGGTCCCAATTAGTATTCCCTTATTGATTTCTACTTCAGATACAGAATAGATGTTTCGTTAGTGCATGCATATTAGTTCAATTCTCGGATCAAACATGTGCCTATCAATAGAAAGAAAGAAAATTCTATTGACTGCTCACTTTAGTATTGGTATGGAACCCTAATTGTCGGAGCTCGCTCTTGGCCGGTTTTATTTAAACCAATATCGTTATATTGTCAAATGCTGTTGAATAAGTATGTTACGAGTATCCATTGAACATATTTAATTCTCTTTTATATTTGGAATAAAACTTATTCTATTTTGGTGACATCGGACCTAAAGGATATAACTATATCCCGGCTATTTTTATTTCTCTATTATACAAAACGTCCCGAAGGAGGTTGGATGTTTTTTAACATACTGAAGCAGGCCAAAGATAATAAAATGGGTAATGTGGTAATTTAGTTATTTATTGGTTTTTAGACTTATAGCTTACATTACAGCATAATTAAATTAATTTACAAATAAAATTGAAAATTTACAATGCGTTTCCGAAGGTGCATGTTTTAAAATTTTGGTAATACGGCCTACGGATAATAATTACTACGGAAATTAATTAAGTGTAATAAATGGTAAATTTTGTTTAATCTAAAGGGTTATAGGAAAAGCTCCACAAACACTTTGCTTTATCTAAAAACAACAATGTTATAAAGTGTTTTTGAAACACTTTATAACATTGTATAACCTTGTCCGTAGTGATAGGGCCGACGCACTCGCATATATCATTATACAAATGTAGAGAAAACTATAAATAACAGAGTTTACATTCACGATTATGTATGTGTTGGGAATATTGTATGTGAGTATATAACTTTGTCGGGTTATGTTTTTTTATGGAATACTGCTGACGTCTCAAACTATTTCTGATTCTGATTCAGATTAAACGCTAAGCACATGTTCATAAACATGATCGTAAAAAAATATGCTGAAATATAAATTATGTGTTGGGATGGTTTGATTATGGTAACGAGATTACTCTGCATTTTTTTTCCATGGTTTATATTTTAGCGTAGTTTCGAAATATGAAGATGTATGATATGCGCATTAAATACTTAGTTAAAATAACTTTCTTGTTTGTTTGAAATTTGCCCATCGGTAGCGGCGCGGCGGCAGCATGGAGATTTTTCTATATATTATTGTAAATATAAAGCTTTAACATATTTCAATACTATTTAAAACTTATTATATATATTTATAATATGAATAAATTCTTTCCAAAAGTAGACTGTTTAAAGTAGTTTAAATGGTCCCATCCATAAATAACGACAAATTATTTTAAAATGTCAGGAAGATGGTCTATAAATACACTGTTTGATTCACTTTTTGGTTTAATAAGTTGACTCGCGATTCAGGAATCGCGAGTCAACGCGAATTCTATTTTTTTGTAGTTAGTTTTGGGACGCGCGTCTCATTCGCGAGCCAACCGAAATTTAAGTTATATTTATGAGTACTTAATGCTTTAGTACAGAAACATCAAAACAATACCTCGTCAAACTACAACAGTCAACCAAAGACAAGAAGTATTTTTTGTTGATGACTAAGTTTTTACACGGATTTTCGATTTGTATAGGTAGGATTGTTGGATATTTTCTGGTGGCTATGAAATATTTCGTGCGCGTGGGCAACGGCGACAATGATAACTCAACGCGTACTCATCTCAGCGGCGCATGCGCTTGTGGGCGGCTCTAGCTTTCTGCGATGTAGCGCCACGACCTTCGCACCAACATAAAGCCTTATAAGGATTGTTCATGATTTATCAGTATTTATAGGTTCGTATATTACGTGATGTTACCTATTTTTATAATTGATTATAATTGATTTTGATGAAAATCATATGTTTAATCCCACACTGAGCTTGAGCTTTCCGTCAAGGAAATCGTCGTTTGGAAACTGTAGCTCTGTGGTAAGGTACCACATTGTATTATACTATAATTTATAGAATGGTTAAGTACCTACTTATTATACTAATTAATAACTAAAGTAACTTTGTACCTGAAAACGAAATATATCGTTGGTTCAAAATATGAAGTTTAATTCTAAATAATTAGTATAGAATAACACGCATATTTCTTACAAAACTGCAAAGGAACGATAAAAAAGCTGGTTGGGAATTTACTGAGAGTAGGCGTCACGAAATGAAGTAGAAAAGGTCCTTATTTTTACTTAATTATTTGATAGAACTTTAAAAGAACACAGTCTATAACAACGCCTTTGTGTTAGTACAGAGCCTAATATTAGCATCTTATTTTCAAGAAAACATACATAGTACCGTATCTAATATACGCCTCGTAACTGTAACGTTTTATATTTGAATACCTACTTTCTTCTGTTCTTTCTACAATATCATCATGCAATCTTCTGTAAATACACGTATCTAAAACTACTCATTTCATGAAGGTTATGTTTACTCCGCGTTTTTATTTTACGAAGACCTGAGAAATATTCAATAAATGATAGATATCATTTGGTCACGCCATGCGCAATCTATGAAATAATAGAATATTCTTCTCTGGCCTTAACGTAAATTTTTCAGTTATTATTTATTCAGTACTTTTTTATTTATGGTTGTGTTGATATTATTGCTTGGTTGGTGTTTCAAACAATAAATTATGAGTTGGACTTAAATAAAGGTTGTTGAGTCAGAAGCTTTTTTTGCACACCGATGATCAGGTGGCGTGGCCGCAGCGCAGCGGTGCGTGAGAGTTTTCCAGAAGGGCGCAGCCTCTGTGCGCGCGTGCTATAAATACGTCGACTCAGTTTTCAGGAGTTCAGTCTAGCCGTGCTCTTAACGTTGCACTACCACATTGCGGAGCAGATACACATACAAACACAACATGTCTCTGGAACGTCAAGTCCGTGCCAAGGTTAGAAAATAAATCTACTTCATAATTTGGTGACTTAGAATTACTGTAACTTTCTTTAATTAATTCTAATAAAAAAAACAGATACTTAACTAAAAATTATGATTTATTTATATACAGCTGGCCTCCAAGCGCAACCCTGACCAGGAGAAGGAGTGCCAGTCCTGGATTGAAACCATCCTTGGCGCCAAGTTCCCCCCCAGTGAACTCTTTGAGGATGTGCTCAAGGACGGCACCGTCCTCTGCCAGCTCATCAATAAGATAAAGCCTGGCTCCGTCTCTAAGATAAACACCTCTGGTGGACAGTTCAAGATGATGGAGAACATTACCAAGTAAGTTAAAAATAATATGGTAGACGATTAACTTTTTTTTTGTTTTTTGGAAAAGTTCAGTGATCAGTTTAGCATTAAATAAACTACGTAATTCGCTCATATTTTACAGAAAACATTATCTTTCTAAATTACCCGTATTTTTAAATAAAAAAGGCCAAGTACGAGTCGGAGTCGCACACGAAGGGTTCCGTACCATTATCGTTATTAGTTATCGTTATTTAAGACCGAGAAAAATATTGGAAAAATATCACGTTTGTTGTATGGGAGCCCCCCTTAAATAAATATATTTTATAAATTTATTTATTTATTTTTAAAGTGAATATATAACTAAATATTCCGTGAATATTTTAACCGTCTACCTGTTGCCGTTATCAATATAGAGCAATAACGAGCAAAAAAATCATGTTTTTGTATGGGAGCCCCCTTAAATATTTAGTATTTGTTGTTATATATACATCATCTGTGAAAATTTCAATTGTCTAACTATCACGGTTCATGAAATATAGCTTGGTGATAGACGGACGGACAGCGGAGTCTTACTAATAGGGTCCCGTTTTACCCTTTGGATACGGAACCCTAAAAAACGAGGAGATCCTCTCCGTTGTTTTGTATCTATTATATCATCAATCAGAATGTTTAACTTCATCATGTAAAAAATATTAATTAAACGTTATAATCTTAAAATATGTAAGGCACCATAACAAGGAAACATTATTATTTACTTTTTATGGACTTGTAGGTACTGAAGTAAATAACTACTTAATTACACATAAACAATTTTTATACAGATTACTTATTACTGTTTTTATTTGTAGCTTCCAGGCAGCTATCAAGGCGTACGGTGTCGCCGACATCGACGTATTCCAGACGGTTGATCTCTGGGAGAAGAAGGATATCGCCCAGGTCGTCAGCACACTCTACTCCCTTGGTCGCGAGGTGAGCATGGTGACCGTATACATTGACGCTATATATAACACCTAATATATTTAATATGAGATAAATGATGTTGTGCAAGTTTGGTTTATGGATTTGTAAACACATTGTTATTTTATTATATACATGGTAAATTTTAAATTGCAGTATTGTTTAATATAAACAAATACGAGAATAGAAAATTCAAGTCACATAGCTGGAGATGTAATTACGCGTTCACATATGTTTGGTTTAGGATACATTCCGAATTTGAAGAGTTGGATGTTTGCCAAGTTCAACTAAAATTTACGAACATCGTGCAACATTACCTCAGTTTTCATAAATACCCAAGGCCACACGGCTTCGTAGAGGCCGAGTGGGAATAATTGTAATCGTGGTAAATTTGCACATTACTTTTGAACATGCCACCAATAATAATAAAATGTACTTTATTTCTTTGTAACCAACATAAACTAATAAAAAACGCATTGTCAACAGACGTACAGGCACGCTGAATGGAGCGGTCCCTACCTCGGCCCCAAGCCCTCAGACGAGTGCAAACGTGAGTTCTCTGACGATGTGCTGGCCGCTGGCAAGGCCGTGATCGGTCTCCAGGCCGGCTCCAACAAGGGCGCCACCCAGGCCGGACAGAACATGGGCGCTGGCCGCAAGATCCTGCTCGGCAAGTGAGCGACGCAATTGCACCAAGTGATATTAATCTATAAGATATTTTTGTACAAATCTGAGTGGATAAGGACGCTAATGTGAGACTTAGCTTTCGTGAATATCTAGTCAAGTGTGATTGTTTGTATACGTTTGTCACACGTAACAAGGAGAATTAGTTCAACCTACTACTAGACGTTATGTACCTTATTTTTCTTATGTACTTTCCATGTAGCGCCAAGATGATTTTGTACCTAAGTTTTAGAATAAGTTTATAATATTTATTTATTTCCTTTTATTATTTCATTTTATAATAAAATATTTTCGTATACATATTGAAATTTTGATTAACTGGTTGATTGTTTTGATGATGATTAACTGGGAAAATAATATTAATTAACTATTCGGTGGTTGCATGGAACCATATACCTATTCTAATATAACTTAACAATGATACCTATCATTATTTAATCTATATGTAGAGTACCTCTATAGTACCTATGAGCTGTGCATATCAATATTTTAATTTACGATCACATCAACCGTTCCTAAACAATGTATGTTTATTTTTTGTTTTTTTTACATAATGATTTTTATTTACATCAAGTATTTATTTAATATAAACTATAATATATACAAAATTTCCTTGAAGTGGCCGCCGCTGCCAAGGTTTGCACGGGCTGGCAGCGTTTCCTCTTTGAGAAAATAAAAAGATATAAAGTTACTACAATTTTCTGCATTGTAGATAAATAAATAGCATTTTATTGTTATACCAAATTTGTTTGGAGTTATAATATAATTATACAACTTACATTGAGAGTGTTACATTAGGTGGCGTCTATATAAGTAACATCTACCAACCAACCTTTGCATGGAGAGGAGGTTATAGAAACAGTAAGATTAAATAAAAAAAAAGCAAAATAAAAAAAATTGAAAAAACCCACGACGTCTGTAAAAGTTGTAATTGAAAAAGGATTAAATAAAATTTCGGAGAACCCCCGACAGCAATTATCAAACATATAGGTACTTACTACACATATTCACCTCCTTACATATTAACATATATCCAAGAAAATATGGATGGATTCTTTACGATAACCGTAAGCGAAAAATGCAATGACTGACCCCAGGTCAAACGCCGCATCAGTGTCCTACAGCAAAGCTTACCAATAAAAAGGTAACGGTAACTGTTTGGTGGTCTCAGCATGGTGTTATTCACTATAGCTTTCTCCGATCTGGTCAAGCAATAACGGCAGATGTCTACTGTGCCGAACTCCGAACAATGATTGCAAAACTAGCAGTGAAACAGCCCCGACTCATGAATCGATCTTCACCATTATTGGTCCATGATAACGCGTGACCTCATACAGCACGAGAAACCATATTAACTCTACAGGAACTGCAATTAGAAACCATTCGTCACCCTCCGTATTCGCCAGACCTTGGACTACCATTTTTTTCGTGATTTGGACAATTTTCTACCTGATAAAAAGTTTAAAGTTAAAAGGCGATGATAGCTCAGTGGTAGTGACTTCGGACGCCACGGCGAAGGTCGTGGGTTCGAATCCTACAATGAGCTTGAGCTTTCGGTGAATGTGAGGAAACCATAGCACGGTGGTATGGTACTTTGTAGTACCCGTCTGGCTGGCTACCACCCTCAAGTTGAAAATCTGTCGCCAAACACCTATTGGTGTGTTCCGGCAGCTGCACTTGAGAGCCAGTTCCTTCTAGGCTTTGTGTGCTTACCACCTTCGGCCACATCATCACTTACCATAGTGAGATTGTGGTCAAACACAAGCAAGCCTATACAAAGTAAAAAAAAAAAAAAGTTTTCTTCTCAGGAGGCACTACAAATGCAGTTTGTCGAATCTAGATCACCAGAGTTCTATCGCAAAGGCATAAATGACGTTCCTATTAGATGGCAGCAATGTATAGATAATAATGGTAATTATTTTGATTAAATAAATATGTTAAATTAAAAAAAGAACGAATTTCAATTTTTCATTAAAAATCGGAAATTTCATACTTTAACCCCTAATTGAAGTGATCCTAAATTTGGTTTACTAAAACATAACATTAGGAGTAATCATTACAACAGGACAAATCAAAATATACTGGGTGATTTTGTTATCACTGGCAATACTTGCAAGGGTGGAAGTACTCATCAAAATGAACAACTTTTATTATGGGACTAACTGTGAAATCATGAAAAAATTATCAGCTGTTCCATACAAAAGTTCAATACCTACTCGACCAAAATGTATGAAGCAACCATATTATTTTACGCGATATCAGAGTTAGCCCTATAATAAAAGTTGTTCACATTGATGAGTACTTCCACCCCTGCAAGTATTGCCAGTGATAACAAAATCACCCTGTATAACTACGGGTAAATAAATCTTTATGATCTTTTTATTTTTAAACGTACGTACATAATTATGTAATATTATATAAGGAACTAAGTTGAAGTATAATTATTTTATAGTGCTTATCCAAGAAATTCTGTAGCGCTACGAAAGTGCTACGAACAGCTACGTACTCGTAGTACCTACTACAGGTTATGATATTAAAACACATGTAGTTTTGAGGTTTGAAACAACCATTATTTATTAATTTTTTGCTCTACTTATTATGAACTAATTTGAACTCTGTTTTAATGCTTTAATTAATTCCTGCATTAAATTCTTCGTTTCCTTATCTCTTTCTTATGATTTTTCGTAGGCTTGTTTCTATTAAAACTTATGCCTTTAATTGTCCAGTAACAGAACTCTATCAGTTATCAAATGATTATGTGTGAATATGTTTATTATATATATTTATTACATCCTTTACGTCGGATTTGCAAAAACTGGAAACAAGTTTTTACAATCGAAAACATTTTTTCAGTAACATATTCCTAGTTAATGATCTTAATTCTCTATTATATTTCGCATTATATCATCTAAGCTCATCGAGGCTTCGGGAGACCGACGGGCTGGGAGCATTATTTTCCATACAAAGAGGGAAAGTTGGGTACTTTGCCCATCGGCAGCAGCGGGAGCTTTGAAGAAATTTTCTATATAGGTACATATTATAGTTTATTACTATTATTGTAAATACTTGTTGTAAATAAACCTTAGGTAATTCTCTGTTCATAGATAAAAATTATTTTCACAACTGATCCAAGACAACACCCGAATTATCAGTTTATTTAGCATGTAGAAAATGTGGCTGCTTTTTGACTTGTTTAACTTAGACCCAAATTTTTAATGGCCGGTAATAAACAGTATCTAGCTGTTAATTTGAAATTAGATAATTTTTTGTATAAACTTATCCAAGGGATAGGTTATCCGAGATCAGATTCATAAATAATTTGATTATGAAGTCGGAATCGTTTCTATCTGATGAAGTAACAGAAATGTCAATATTAATGTCGCCACAAATTATTATTATTGAATTTTTGACTTTGCATAGTTTACTAAGAATTGATTCTACTAAAGACAACTACAAAAAGTGAAAAGTAGGTGGATCTTCATAATTAAAAATAAAGACGATTGCAAAAATATTATTCTATTTACATAATTGTCAACGATTTGTAATTGGCTAAGAACACACATTATTATGTAGTCCCCAACAATGAATTATCATCTTAGCTCACTAACAGGTGTTGTGACAATGCCACTGATTCACTGTTATAACTCTAATTAGATTTTCACTCATCTTGAGTCTATTTAAAATAGTGAAGTTTATTTTTATATTACAATTTAATTAGATTAGGTTATATTTAATTTTGTCTTGATAGAAAAATAATGTTTTGAAGTTATAGAGTGAAATAGAATTAAATTTAGCTTATATATTGGACGAATAAAGATAAAGCTACGACTTTTTACTCAATAAAATAAGAAAACTTCGAGACGAAATATAGACTGGAGCCCTCTATTGTCGAACGCCAAAATTACCTACTGTGTTTGTAAAACTCCTGGAACCAAAGTCTATCATGGACAATAAATATAGATATATTAAATTATAATGTTTTTTTTTTATTATTACACATTTAATTGCATTTTTTTATGTTTGCTGGTTTGTTTGTTTTTTTTTCATTCTAGATATGATGGAAAAGTTTTGAAAGTATAAGTTTTATAAAAAGAGAAAAGTACCATTTAAAAATATATATAATAGTAAAGTATATGTGCTGCCCCCTTGCTGCTACACAAACCTACAGCAGTGTTTGAATAATTCTAAATTACAAACCTTTTTTTACTTTTAGGTACTTACTTCATTTATTTTAAATTTTATCTATCAATTTTCAATTCCAATTTTCATATAGCTCATTTGCGTTTTTGAATGGGTTTATAATTTTATAGCTTACAACATTTTTATTTGCATAGGCATTTATTATTGGAAAATATTTAACAGCAAGCATTTTCAATTGGTAAATTTTACTATTTACCAATATAGTAGGTAAATCTCAATAAATAAATCGCTAATTAAAAATATAAGCAATCGTAAATTCATAGACTGAAATAGATTTGCGTCGTTAGATTAACGACGTTATGAACATAAATAGCTAGCCATCTGCTGGAACCAACTGGCGAACGCGTGCAAAAGATCGTTGCCCCAAAAATGCTGAAAATAACGGCTAACGGATAAACGACTCAGAATAACGACCAACCAGCGCCCTCGTTACGAATATCGAGTATTGCGAACGAGGTCGTGCGAAACCTGAAAATAGGTTGCGTCTGGTACTCGATTTCAGTTACTAAAATAGTGTGGTCGTTGTAGAAGCCTGCGGGATTCAGTTGGGCAACAGTAGCGGAGCCTTCCGCACCACTCGTTGACTCGCTCACGACACGATCAGCCAGATGGCGCAAATATGTATCCAGAGACTATTAATTCTACTCAGCTCCGTGAGATGGAGTTGCTAACCGAAGGGTTTCCAATTCCAACTAACTTATAAGTACCGTACCTTTAACGATAGATAGAGCTAAGAACAATGAAAAGAAGACTGATTTTGTAAGTATTCAATATTTTTCTCTTTTAACTATTTAATAATTTGATTAGAATGGGTGTATTGTATACACTTAACTACCTTATGTACCATACTTTTGTAAATTAAGTATTATTTTAGTTTTAATTGTATCAATACCTACGTATCTACTCATTGGTTCTAAATTTAACGGACTATTCAGAACATCGGTGTCTTTAATAGCATTAAGGCCGGTGTTAATCTACGTTGTGCCCGTTGTTAAACAACTGTTAACTCTACAATATTGTCATAAATTTTAAACGACAGTCTTAGGTTAACCATCTTATTCATTGTTGATGAACACTCTAGTGCTAATTAACTCTGGTTAATTTAGCAAAATAATCATTTAATCGGTTCGTCACTAATTTAAAAAACTAGCTGAAATCATTCGGTTTTTTTTTAAGTAATCGCCAACAAAAAGTAGGAATTAATGGTACAACATCCAAGTGCTCCCTAGGTACAAAGGGGGTACCCCAGGGTTCGATACTAGGGCCATTTCTGTTTCTAGTTTATATTAATGATTTACCATCCAATTTCAAAGTAGATATAAAAGACGAAAACTTAAAGTAAATTATACTTTGTCACTAGTATCCAAATGGTTTGCCTATGTTTGTTTAAGATTCACTCTTCCAAATGTAGCGTAGTAGACAGCCAGATAATAATAGATGGCAGCAGTTTGGAACTATGTAATCGATAAAAGTATATTTTTGGGCATCACATGAGATAAAAAATTACAATGGGGCCCTCATGTAAAGAGGTTTTCAATAAGAGCGGGTAGATTTTGGCGGCCCGTGATCTGTTTTTTATTATTCAGTTAATTATGCAAAATCACCATGGCAAGTTACACTTTACAATATTACACAATTAATAATAATATATAATAGTAGGAAGTAGGATAGGTAGGATTTCTGTATGTTAGAAATTAATATTTTTTTGTCATCTGTCTAGATATCAATTTATATAGGAACAGCTTGAGAATAACCCTTTCAAAAACGTAGGAATCATAATCTACCTACGCACAGATAAAATAAACTCCGGTAAACAATGCATCAGGCAGGTCTGTAATAAATAATTTGCATTATAAAATTACCACTGAAGTGCATTTGTTGGCACAGTTTCCAACGCGAATAGTTTCGGTATTCGTCTAACGGCAATGTGTCGATTTTTGGACATGACGCACTCGGCGGGCATCCAGCTGCGACATTCAAGTGCTGTCAACGAACCTGTCTGTGCCATCATCTCGCTAAATAAACCACATGATTTTTCCATGATGGCTTTGTCATACCAGGGAAGAAAATTCACCGCCATAAAGTTGAATAGATTTTTTCTAAATTACATAATAAATATTGTTTTGCGATTATGTTCTCGTATTACACCGGTTCAAATCGGTGATATCAAAATGAAAATATTTTAATCTGACTTTAACGCACGGATTGGAAGTTTGCATATGTTGAGAAGAGCCGTCACTTCAATCAGCCTTTTCAAAACCAACTCAAAATTACATAAAATTATTTATTTGTCATACTGACACAATGATGAGTGACTTAGTAAATAAATAGAAATCAAACTGATGCAAAGAAGTCTCCACAAGCAACTCCTGTTCACAATAATTTAAATACTTAGATATAAATTAACATTACGATATAAATCATAGTAACAGAGTATTACCTAGGCCCAATTATGTAAAACGTAGACTTTGCGTTAGTTAAATTAATTAGATGGATATAATATTATTATTCATTGCCCTTGTTTAACTAAGGGAAAGAAAAAGATTAAGTAGGTACCTGGTACTTGAGAAAAATCTGTCCGTTAATTAGATGCTTAATGAAGTCGGTTAAATTAAAACCAATGACATCGTTTGTAACAGGTCTACAAAAATAGCTCTATTCCTAAGTGGATATTGTTTTTTTTTTAAATTATTATTTATTATATTCTACAGATTCGTGGTCCGTAAGTACTCTTTTTAGATTTCTTTATGTTTTTATGTTATTTAAATTTGAAAATCTTACAACATCTATTGTCGCGCAAATACATTTATGATGGTTTGTTAAATTATTTTACATTGTTTGGTTTTGATTTAATCTTATTAACGACTTCATTTATTTATTTATTTTTAAAGTGGATATTGTTGACACGTAGATCATTACAAATGTTGCCGTGTTTATGGGATGCCCATATCAAACCGCCTAGCCAGGTTGCGATTCAAATTTCAATTCCAATTCCAGTTTGGCTGATTTTTTTGTTTCCATTCCAAGACAAAACTCTGCATTTTTATACATTTAATGCTATAATATGAACTACAATTTAGCTAGGCATATTGTATCATGGTTGATTTAACATTTCATTACTAAATTCTATGATTTAATATATTTTTTTATTTGGAAAATTACTGGAACTTTTCGATACCGGACAGATATTAAGTATTTAAATAGATAGAGACTGTATAGAGTGGGGATAAATAATAAAAAAAAACTAAATTACGTTCATACTAAATGAATACTTCAGTGTGCTGTAATCTGGATTTTCCGAGAAACGATCGGAGTCCAGCGCGGGTGCGGCCACCGCCCGCGCATTCTGTGTCCTGAAATAGCTCCGGTAGGTGCGCGATGCATCCGTCGCTTATGCTTTTTCCATGCCGCAGGAAACATGTTTTCTATTTTTTTTGTATTCCAATCCAATTCCAACGGACAAACATTCCTTAAGACAGATATGCCTAATTAAATAGTATACGTCCGCTGTCATTACCCTCATTCGTTACAAACACAAAATAGCAAACGATCAGCAACTCACCACGTTAAGCTTACCAAATTAATAAATTACATGGAAAGCAGCTGGCCCTATACAATACACATAAACAACGGCCGTATATGTTATAGAGTAGACACACAAGAATCAGGAAATCTCATGCACTGAATGTTCTATTCTGGTGCTTGGTTATAAATATCTGGTTTAAATTTCTTGTAATTTTACCACCGCCACACAGCAGTCAGTTTCCGTCTTCATTTCACGATAATTTTAAATATGGTTAATGGTGGAGCGTTTTTAATGACCAGAATAAAAACTTTTGGTTCCTTGTATATAGGATACAAATGTTAGTGTAGGTAATTGTCATTATGGCTCATCGACGTTGTTCAGTGATCAAATTATAATAAAATAGATCCTGAAGTGATTATAACAAAATTGCTTTAACCAATTTTTTATGATAGAAATAATATAAAAATAAATATTACTTATAATGATTATAATGATAATATTAGGTTGGCTCGCGAATGGGACGCGCGTCCCAAAACTACCTACAAAAAAATAGAATTCCAGGAATCGCGAATCAACTTAATATTTACGAGTATGTTTAGATTATGACGTATCATCACGGAATAGGTAAATAAGGATGGAAAGGTAATGTGGGCGTGGCAAGCGCGCCACAATTTCTTCAAGTTATGATTCGAAAATCATAACTTGACTGACCGATTCATTCATTCACCGCGTTTAGTGCGCTTTGTACTACTTCGGAGAACAGAGCTCTGCTTTATAATGCCGTGTTGTGCAATCATAAACATGACCAATGACTGTTAAGTTATGTATGTATTGCAAATATGACATGTCGTGTAAGTATGTGCAACCGGCGACAGCGGTTCTAGTACAAAAGTTCCTCAAAGGCCTTTCCAACCTTATTTACCTATTCCGTGCGTATCATTTCTCAAATTCTAGGGTAGCGACTACCAATAGGAAGAAACTAAAGTCTGACCACAAATGCTTTGCCACTTTAGGTAGCTGCGCGGCAGAACGAGCCCCGGATGCCCTGTTATGCCTCTTCGCACCACTCCTATCGAAGGTAACCCACCCAAGGCCCTTCCCAAATCATGCCTGTCATACCTAAGGCCCTCCCCGCAACACGCTTGTCACACCCAAGGTGCGGCACAGCACTTGTGGTTAGAATTATAGTGCGACATTAGACAAAATAGATTTGACGTCAATACTTATATCATCTTAGCGTTATTATTTCGTGACGGTTTTGAGATGGCTCCACGTGATAGAGAAACATCAAAGTGATTGGCGCTGACATGGTCAATGTGTTGATATTGTGGGTGTTCATTTATGGCTCCAAGGTCGATTAATTACTAGCTGTCCCCCGCGGTTTCATCCGCGTTCCGCATGGCTATCTGCGTACCAAATCTTCATCGCGATCGGTTCAGCGGTTTAGGCGAGAAAAGGTAACAAACAAATTAAATTCTTGGGAAGCTCCTCTTTAGTATTTCGATTTAATATTACACTAACTTCCACCCTGCAGTTTTACCCGTGTTCCCGAGGGATTCGCGGAATAAAAAGTAACTTTTGTGCTATTCCAGACTATAATCTATCTCTGTGCCAAATTTCAACCACATCCGTTCAGCCGCTCTGGCGAGATTGAGTAACAAACATCCATCCATCCATGCATCCATCAAAACTATAACATTTATAATATGAGTAGGATTAGTACGGTAGTAGGATAAGTAGGACTAGCTTGTCACCCGCGACTTCACTTGCGCAGTCTTTATAAACTAACAAGGACAGGATAAACCTTCTTCCTATCGAAACAATTAGATGTGCCAACTGTCATGACGATTAGTCAAACGGTGTCGGTGTTTTTCAATCTCATATATACCAATATCAATTTTTACATAATTATATGTCATAAATTGACTTTATGCTCTAAGACAGTCTAAGATATATGTAGACTACAAAAAATAATGCTTAATACAATTTAATATTGTGCGATGAGGCTTAGAGATTTAGAACACCTCTACATTTCACACAGTATACCTAAAGTTTATATCTATTCGAGTACCTATAGAAATCTCAATATTTTATTATTAAAAAAAACTCTACTTAGTACATCGCTACAGATAAATATAATTTTGTATAATATATTTGGGAGACCGACGGGCTGGGAGCTTTTTCCGCCAACGCATAAGCTTGGCCATCCAAAAAGGGAACGCTGCCAGCCTGTTGGGAACCTTGCCTATCGACAGCAGCGAGGGCTTTGAGGATGTTTTCTATATATCATAGTTTGTATTTTGTATTATTTAAGAGATTTCTGGCAAAATAAAAGTACAAGAAAGCCCGGTGTCCAACAGATGCGAATTCTATGTCAGAATAATTCCATCAAGCTTTGCAAAATTATTAGCTATTTTATCAATTTGTCATACTTAAAATTAGTGCATTTATAAATTTTCATAGTATTTATAATACCTATGATCAAAATTTAGCTTAAATCTTTTCAATTAACAACAAAAAACATTAAATCTCCAACTAAATAAAAAGAAATCGGCTAATGAAGTGTTTGATCTTGAATGTTGTGATGTTTGTAATAATACTTTCTCTACTACATATGCCAAGTAAAATATTAGTTTACTTGTGAGCGAGAAGTAATTTATACGTCTGCACTCCGCACTCAATAAATAACAGTTTTTTGCTAAAGAAATTGTATTAATAATTTTTATCACTACAATAGAGAAAGTATTCAGTATTTTGCTTTTTTTATTAGATTAATTAAGTAGGGAATGACGCAAAATTTGAAGTTTGAACGGTTGATGGAAAACCATGGGATCCCATGTGTTGTACCTATCTTCAGCTTCGGTGAAGTGTGTAATTTGTTCGTGACGTACTATATTTTGGAAGAAATGGGAAAAAATAATTTTGGATAAAATATGCCTATTTTAGAAGTAGATATACACTTACTCATTTAATTTCACTTTAGTTCCAGGTGTGGTTAAATTTTACCTGAAATACTAAAATATTAAAGTTTATTATATTTTCGACAGTTTATGAGTGAAATCCCCACTGTAGGAGCAAAATCATACTACTTGTGGACATGGCATAGTTAAAAACAATTTTGTTATAGTTTACAGACATAAATAATATATAGGAGACAATTATTATTATCTAAAATATTTACAATATAAAGAAGGAAAATAAAAATAATAAAAAAACAAGTAAATAAAAAAGAGCTGATCCCAAAAATAACAAAGGTAATTAAGTAACTGGAAATCACCGAGTGGAACTACCTCCCGTCCACCTAGGTGCAACTGGCTAGCGTCGCAAGCGGCTCAGGTTGTCGGGGTAATCTAATATCTACGAGTAGGTACATGTTCAGCATCTCTAGGCTAAATATAATGATGAATTAAACAATAAAAAACACTTATTTTCACAATGCGAGTCGGTACAAGTAGATAAAGATACATTTTTATGGATATAAAATAGAAAATAGTAAGTGTTGCAAAGCACAGACGGACTGATTGTTCAGATAGTGTTTCAGTCGTAGATCCGTCTAAATGTGTACGTACCTATGAATATTTTGATAGGGTGTGGGAGTGCGGCTACCCACGGCAGCAGCATGAGTAATACCCTGGCCGACGATGAGTTTGTAGCGTGTGCTGGCTGAGTAACCGACGCTTGCGCGCTCGCTGGTTTTCATTTTATTTTAGCCGCGGCCCACACACCGCACCATGGAGAGATCTACCACACCTGCGCCCGCAAATTGACTCATACACACCTGAGTGTTATTTAATCTCACATTTTACACATTCCTCTTGTTATAAAATCGTTACGATAGTTATATCATCACTTATTTTATACAGGAATTTTATTTTTACATCGCAATTACGAGTGTTAACTGAAAGATTCGAGAATAGCATTATACCGTGCTGCTTATTTATTTTGTACATATATTTGTATTTGTATATCTAATGAATTCAAATCTTGACTTCCACTTCATATCAAACTTTTCGTCATATTATATGCCACGGTGTTTATTGTTGTAGGAAATTCTTCTACGGTTCTCATTGTGATTTTACCGTTAATCTTTTATTTTTTTATTTTTGTAAAGTTAAAAATCAAATAGAAGCCAACATAGACGAATTGCTTATTGAAAGACGTTACAACTAAAATAAGGCATATGTTCTCGTAACTTATTAATCATACTGCTCAGTAATTTATGTGTTGATGTGTTTACATTCATTTATATAAATGGGTTATAATTTATAAAATAATAAATTATTTGGATTTGTTTCACATTTCAAAAACATAGTAGAAAGGAAAAACACTCAACGCTTTAATTTTTTTTCGGATTTCATATCACTTTTAGTACTTGACTCATCTTAAAAGAATGTAGCTAAACCAACTAGCGACAAAGTAAAATAATTGGAAAGCTATGTGTAAGAGTAATTATGTTTGACAGATCTTTACCTCACTCGATAAAATACGACGGGTCACAAAGGGGTGCGATCGAGACTGGTCAGGTTTGAATTCATGCCAGCACTGAATTTTCTCCTGAAACATTTTTATAGAAGCATAAAGTTTATGTCTGCTACTAAAAAAACTTGAGTTAAAAATAAGAATCCCGTTTGCATGTAGGTAAGAAATACAAAAATAAAGAAAATAACGATTAATAATATAAATTACCAATATAGACTAAAGAATATAATTATATTAGGTACTCACTATGTATACGAGTAATGTCGTAGCATCTCGTAGCCGTTGAAATAGATTATAATGACTACTTTTACACTGAAATTACATATTATTTTAATTTCTACTATCTACATGACATGAAATATTGTAGTTGTTTTTTTTCAAATTTCAGTACATTCAGGAAAACTATATTGTTCACAAATTATGGACATTTTTAACTCTGGTTAAAAATTAATCCGAAAAGACAGACAGACAGATATACTACACTCGAGAGCAATGAATTAGGGTCACATAAAGATACCTGAAAATCTTGGAAATTAAGAATGCTAGCTTAATTAAATAAATTGTGTTTAATAGACATGAAAGTAAAAAAAAATCTTAGTTACTGAAAAGTTATGCTATCAAAATGAAAAAATGGGACCTTTGTAAATGTAACTACGAATTTTCTGCATCTGTTTTTGGTTTTGTTTCTATTCTGTCATATAAAAAGGTATATAAACAGCGTTTCTGATGTTCAATATTCATTACTGAAGTAGTTATTATGTCGCTTACTATTTTTGTTATAAGATGAGATTGGTTATTTTTTACTTTTTTTTTTTTTTTATGAATACAGGGTGATTTTTTAGTCACATGTCCAGTGACTTTTATTCGATTACAATTTTTACAGCCGTCGTGGGTATTTTCAAAATTTTTAATTTTGTTTTTATTAATCACTTGCAGGGGTTGAAGTACTCGTCAATATCAACAACTTTTATTATCGGACCAACTCTGATATCGCAAAAAATAAAATGGTTCCTTCATACATTTTGGTCAAGTAAGTATTGAACTTTTGTATGGACAGCTGATATTTTTTTGTGATCTCGAGAGTTAATCCCATGATAAAAGTTGTTCATATTGATGAGTACTTCCACCCTAGCAAGTGATTAATAAAAACAAAATTAAAAATTTTGAAAATACCCACGACGGCTGTAAAAATTGTAATCGAATAAAAGTTGTAATCGAAAAAGGATTACAACTTTTTCGTTCCTTTTTCGATTACAACTTTTATTCGATTATTTAAGGAACATTTGATTGTCTATTAAACACAATTTATTTCATTAAACTAGCATTCTTAGTATCCTAG
Source organism: Tetheella fluctuosa (assembly GCA_951216915.1). NCBI lineage: Eukaryota > Metazoa > Arthropoda > Insecta > Lepidoptera > Drepanidae > Tetheella > Tetheella fluctuosa. The sequence continues at coordinate 7,823,957 of OX578217.1, forward strand.
ACTTTCAGCTATTTTTACGTCACCCTAATTCATTGCTCTCGAGTGTATTTGTGTATTTGCCATATTTCATTAACATTTCAAAGTTGGCAATCGCATCTTAAGAATAGATGCATGTTTGTAACATTGTTTCGGGTTCCTGCGTAATCTCAAAGTCACGTTATAATTTTAATATGTAGAACTCTACCAAAGTTATATATTTTCTGATCCTACCAGATTCACATGACAGTGCTGAGTGAAATTCTTATAATTAATAACATAAGAAAATGCTAAATTATAAAAAGTTCCCAGATTGAAATAATTGATATAAGTACGTATTTTTCGATTTGAAAGTTTGAATAGCTACATTATTAAATTTTCGCTCATTGTTTAGAAATGCATACTAATTTCTAAGTGGAGTGTTTTATTTGTTTGTCCGTAAATAAAAATCAAGGATGTTTTTATTTTCATTATCATCTGCCTGGTTTGTTTACAATATTTCGCACTTTGGGTGTGTTATATAATAAGTGACTGTAGTAGGTAAATGATCGTAAAACCACTTTATTTCATAATCAAAACAAGTATGTTGGATCGACCATCTGGACACGGTGTCCATCATTTGTTGAATTATATCGTTCTTATATGGAGTGTTACCATAATTTGCTTTTAACCTATTATGTTGCGATTTGCTGCATAAAGAAATGACCAACCACAGCTGACTACACATAGCAAAAGGCAATGTTAGAATTTCGCGTAAACCGTGATCAATTTAAACGAACACTTACAATTAATGTACCTAACATCCTATTTGTATAGAAATCTTAACCTATTTGGGTGTAGTTTTGCATTCTCACAGCATTTACCTACGGTAATTGATGTAATTCCAACTTTAATAGGACATGAATCAAATAAAAACGATCGTAAATTTATTTAATGTTTGGCAGGAAATACATGAATGAGATTTCAATACGACTTAATGATAGAAATGGAATGGATATTGAACCATTTATAATATTTTTAGTAAGTACTCTAAAATAAAATAAAATATATATTTCTAAGTAAATAATTATTATATGTTCGACGCTGACGGTCGAAACGAGATTATTATACTAGCTATTCCCCGCCGTTGTACCCGCAGTCCCGGGATAAAAAATTGCCTATAACCTACCTCATGAATAGGACTATCAAATTCAAAATTCAGTCGGATAGACTGATCTGAGAGATTAGAGCCTTTAAACAAACAAAAATCTCTTCTCCTTCATTATATTAGTATAGATTTCATTATTGAATATTACATAGGTAATTTAATCTCAATATAATTTTTTTGTACAAAAATCGATACTTTACAACTTAACTTCAATAGTTCTAAATCTTATTCGTAAAGCTCCCATCCCGATACTAAACTGTTTCATTTAAATATTTCATCACAGGGTAAATAGTTGTAATTTTCCGATGATATGCTTTTAATATATTATTATTTTATTTTGATGGAGTTGATGATTGATAGTTGGATTTTTATGATGAGCAGATGCGTAAGTGTCCGTTACTGGTTATTATGCGAGGAGTTATTTTTATTTCAAAAATATTAATAGATGGGCAGGTGTGGGCATGTTGGCAAGAGTACTGCCGTGCCACAATGTGACACGGTGCTGGACTAATTGTAAACGTAATAAACATATAGGTACATTTTGTTGTTTATTTCTGTCTCGATGAGTATACACGAGCATCATCGTCTCCAAGAGCACAATCATATGTTTTTCTGTTTACACTTCTGCATCACCGATCCATGTTCACAGATATGGATATAACTAACATTGCTTGCCAATTGTATGAGTCACTGTTTTCTTTGATGTATTTTTAACGAATGCAGCCATATTCGGAATGTATATAATCAAACTTTATGATGTAATATAAACATGTAATGATAACTTGACTCACGATTCTTGGTATTCTATTTTTATATTTTATAATGAAAATATATATTTTTTTAGTCATTGTATAGGCTTGTGTTTGACCACAAACTCTCTGTGGTAGTGATGAAGTGACCGAAGGTGGTAAGCACACTAAGCCCTGGGGACAGATTTTCAATCTGATATTTATTCAACTAAGTATGTAATTACGATGATAAAATCAATTAGATAGAGAGGATGGAAATGTGAATGAAATTGCATGTGATTTTTTACTTACATAATTCACGTGATATATCGAAAAATTTCGGGTCAGTCAAAATCTAGTTTTGAAAATAGCTGAAAGGTCTGCTACCTACAAACAATAATTAGATAATTATAGTAGTACGTCACGACTACTAGAGCATTTTTGTTTAACTAAGTAACATTTATACCTAATATATAAGATGTGAAATTATTAACTGAAGTCATTTTATGGCAATTTAAAGTCCTTTTATGTGGGTCTAAATAAATCATATGAACCGAGAAAGTTATCTTACAGCAACTTAAAAAAAAAGCACGGAGCACACGCAGCCTAGTGACACGGAAGCGATAACAGATGGCGGAATCTAAAATGCTTACTAGATTTAATTGTATTAACACCTCAGGTGGACCTCAGCTAATGATGTTTGACCTTATATACCTCTTGGCTCGTGAATGGCACGTCCTAAAGCTACATGTAAAAAAAATGTTATTATTAAACGACCGTACCTACATTATACATTAATTTTGATCTTGGAACATTATAAATTAATGCTCGTGACTGTACATTTATGCAGAAATGTGCCATCCAATAAATCACATTTTCTATTAAAAGTTTCTTCTTTTTGAAATCCTGAAACATTAAATTATTTTGTATGTACCTTCAGGCTAGTTAACAAAAAATATAATAATGACTTACATGTACTTAAAGATAGATAGGTAATTCGTCTAATTATTTTCATTAACAAAAAACTCATTTAATTGTGATTATTAAAGTATTAATATATTATGTCTAATGCCACGTTATTAAACGACTCCCAACATGAAATAGCAAAATATCTAATTACTAGCTTCCGCCCCGCGGTTTCACCCGCGTTCTCGAGGGATCTTATGTTTTCCGGGATTAATAGTAGCATATAACCTTCCTCGATGAATGGTGGAACTCTGAAATAATTTTTCAAATCGAACCAGTAGTTCCTAAGATTAGCGCGTTCAACCAAACAAATAAACTCTTCAGCTTTGTAATATTAGTATAGATATAGTTTTACTTACATTTCTTTTAAATTTGAAATAAATTATCCTCTACAAGTTACCTATAGAATGACATGAAAATGCTTCTTCCTAGTGGTGAGATCAATTTCCTTATCCTTCTCGTGGATTGGTAAAATTTCTGGTATCTATCTAAAATACGGTTAAGAATTAATAGAATACCAGATTCACGGAATGTTTGCTATTATCTAAGCACATCATAAGCAGATTCTGTCTGTATCAGTGTTTGGTCAGGTCAGGAAGGTTGGGGATGAGGTGAGAGGGCGGTGGCGAGGGCCGAAGTGAGCGCCCGCGCCCCTCCACTGGGGCCGTGTGCAACCCGCGCATAGACTACGGTGGCGCAGTGCCCTCGCGCATCATTCGAACTTCGCGCATCGCAGTCTCGGCATCTTAGCCCTGAATTGCAAACGCGTCCGGGAGCTCGACTCTCGTTCCGACTATACGAACAGGTCTGTGATCTGGTGAAAGTGACGACATACTTACTCTATTTCATAACATAACGTATCCGTGAGTGATATTGCGGCTTCTTCCTGATGTGAACTATAATTAGTAATGAATCGGCGTTCCAGCGGTGTAACTTTACCTGAACACCCCAAATTAGGAGCGTAAGCGCATCGGCCCGCGCGCCGCCCGCCCTACGTTCCATACCTACCTAGTTGAAATTTTCACCAAATCCTTTGCGGCATTCGGAGGAAGCACGCATAACTAACATACCACTCGGTAGCGCATACTTTTTGTTGAGCAATAATGTGTCAGTTGGATGCGAGGGAAGTGGTACAGGCGATTTGGATTCCGGCCAACTATAGATGCATTTAGAACAAAATTTGATAACAGATTGATGTTTCTTAAGTGCTAATAACAGTGAACTGCATAAAATAGTGGTAATGTGAATCTTGAAATTAGTGAAAACATTTTGTCCAGTGTACCAACAAAATGTTAGGGAATTGTGCCAATTTGTAAATCGCCTGCCTCCACTCATTGCAGTCCTGATACAAGAGTGTTAATTTTTGGATTAGCATTTGAAATGGGAATGTTTTGTTACAGGATAAGTTAAGCGAGCACAATGCCTTTCAAACCTGCAGATAATCCGAAGTGCCCAAAATGCGGCAAATCAGTATACGCGGCCGAAGAGCGTGTCGCTGGTGGACTGAAGTGGCACAAAATGTGCTTCAAGTGCGGTAAGCTATTTATTATCAGCCTACCTACCTATTTACTTACTTATCAACAAATAATGTTAGGTCTATTACAATTTTGGAACTCGTTTATGTCTTTAACAACGTTATTACTGACTTATCTATTTATGTGACATATCTGAGTTTGTTAGTCGTTGAAAATAATTTACATAGTTACTTTCGTTTTTATTCATTCATTTAAACACGTATGTACCGATTGTTGCTTTTATTTTATTTTAATTGTTAGGTGAACATATTTATAGGGTCTATACTTATCAAATACAAATATCTTCTTTTCGAAATCTATGTTGGGTTCAACAGGTTTAAACTGTGAAATTGCGAAATAAAACTTATCTTTTCATACATTTTAATCAAGCAAGGTTAATCTGTTTTCCAAGATTTTATTTAATTTCACCTGTTAGTATATTTAGGTAGGAGTACTACTCTACCAATAGAGCTGAAATTTTGCAAATAGTACTTTTGATCATGGCTCTACTTGGCTCTCGAATGGGACATGCGTCCCTAAACTAAACATAGAAATAAATTCCAGGAATCGCGAGTCAAGTTATTATATTATTTACTTATTATGTATGTTGGAAACCTTTTTCGCGATTGAAGAGTTGGTCCCATAGCTAGTAGGTACCTAATCATAGCAACCATTGTATCATCTGGATGTAGGTATTCACTCGTAATAAGGTAACTTAATAAGTAGGTAGGCTTCTTTTAATGTAGGTACCTACCTACGTAGGTGATACCAATTGATATCACTACTACTACTTTGAAGACAATGGGTATAACTTACATGATAAAAATAAGCTTACCTATTAAAAAAAAATAGTCATGTTACAACAAAAAACAGTTTTTTGTGTATTTCCCAAAGTAATCGATAATGGTGTCGAAGAAAAAATAAGGTTTCGAATGACCGAGTGTTGTGTGTCTTAGAAAAGAAGATCGGAAGACGGTAGAAGACAATTAAGGTTTCCCACTAACATCAGTATTTATATTTTAGACATAGTTAACCTAGTATGTAGGACATCCAAAAATAAGTTAATGTTTCTGAAGAAATGTTTACACTAAGCCAAATATTTATTTGTTCAGGCTTGTGCCAGAAGCTGCTGGACTCCACCAACTGCTCAGAACACGACGGTGAACTGTTCTGTAAAGTTTGCCATGCGCGTCAATTTGGACCAAAAGGTTACGGCTTCGGTGGTGGTGCTGGCTGCCTGTCAATGGACTCTGGCGACCACTTAAAGGGCGAACAAGCGTAAGTAGCAACCCTCTAACCACTCCCGCCGCCCGCGCCACTGAGGGTCTTTCCTTATCTGAGGTCGCACTGGCGACCGGCCTGCGGGCCCGTGCGTAACAATATTAACCGCGTGTACATAAACTCATACCTATACAAAGTAGAAAGTGCGCGCTCGGCTGTACATTACGCGCCGCCTGAAATGTGCATGACCAGTCTCCGTTTATGTCGCAACAGGAAATGAGCGCGAGGAGCCGTCCAGCAGAGCTAGCGGGACGCCGACACACATCTCGGCCAACCTGCGGCGCCACGCGATCGCACGCCATAGCCGTACTTTAATTAATAATATAGTTAGGGTTATTTATTCGCTATTGCTTAATTTACTTTGTTTATCGGTCTATTAGTTATAATATCTATATAAGAATAAAAATAAAAAAAGAGTCGACTCCATATTCTGAGTTAGTTATGTTGATGAGTTGGAGTGCGGTCGAAGCCAATACGATATGACACCGCTAAAGGGAGCACGTCGTCGGCTCGAGCGCATTCCCACCCCGACCATTCCCTTCCTCCCGACCGGGGCGACCCGAACACAGAGGAGCAACGGTGAGAAACCAATCTGTAAAGCCTTGGCACGGCTTAGCTCCAGACGCACCTAGCAGGCATGCGCATGCAAACACTACCTGGTGTTATGTAACTTTACTCGCTACTGACTCTCTTTCTAACACCAAGCTAACGCTTCCGTCTAAGCTCTAATCCAATGTTCATTATGTGATGGGATAAGGAAAGCGCCCTCTATGTCGATATAATATAGTGCTATAGCGAGGCCGGTGCGGAGCGGGCGGCCGGGAGCCTTACCTTCTCCCATTACGGCGGAGATGCGTCGCCGTCATCTGCTTCGCAGCAAATCGTGTGGGTGGACGATGCTAGTTAGAGCAGTCGAAGCTCTCCGGCATCGCCTGACTGGCTTTTAACTATTCTTCTGTCAGCATTGCTCAATCGGTCACCTGGAGAGCAGTAATTGACACATGATGTGTGTATGTACAGGAACGTAAGGACTAATGGAGCTTGCATGGAGCCGCGTGTCATCGCCAAGGCTCCACCAGGTCAAGGCTGTCCTCGCTGTGGCGGCTATGTATACGCTGCCGAGCAGATGTTAGCTCGTGGACGGGTAATGCACTATTTCATATTATAATTACCTTCAGTAAAAAAAAAAACATTGCTTAATTATACTTAGGACACCTACTCACTTTCATAAATAGGTCAAAAAGCATTAGTTTTATAATACACGATCACTATTGTCTACGATATATCAACGAAAGAATCATTAATAAGTATGTATAGTCAGCCCCAAAAGTATATGGTCACTTTAATACCGTGTCTTAATAATCTATTGACATTCTCATGACACTTTGTATGAAGACTGAATAGCTTAATGTGGCACAATACCCACGAAAGTGATAATATTCTTTTAGGGCTGACCGTACTTAGGTAATGCAGTTTTACTTATTATTTATCAAACTAGTACCTATCTAAAGATATAATTTGCATGAGCAATTAACTTATCTCAATTATTGTGCCGTAGGGCTATCACAGGCGATGCTTCAAATGCTTAAATTGCAACAGGACTCTTGATTCAGTGATGCATTGTGATGGGCCAGACAAAGAAATATATTGTCGAGGTATATTAACATAAATCTTCCCATCGAGTGAGTTCCTAACACTTATAAGCTAGTGCAGTAACACCATGTATCATTGTGATAACGGCGTGCACCTGTAGGCTAGTAATATCCATGCATGCTGCAGTATACCTTTACTATTCACTTATGTCCAGGGGTGGCACAAGGAGTGTTTCAAATGCGGAGACTGCCACAAAGGCCTGGACTCCACTAACTGTTGCGAAGGCTCGGACAAAGACATTTACTGCAAAGGTTCGTTTTTGCATTCCTTTCTTTGCAATTAATTTACATTTAATTACTTTCTGTGATATTTTTGGATATTTAGAAAAAAACCTTTGTAACCTAGGACCTACTTGATCATTTGTGAGTGGATTGAACTACCTATGCCAATTAAATTAAGTATTAGATATACCTAAGCATGTTCGTAGTTTTGATTGACTTACCTAACTAAATATTTTTCTCTATATTTAGTATGTTATGCGAAGAAGTTCGGTCCTAAAGGATACGGTTACGGAAAAGGAGCTGGTGTCTTGCAGAGTGAACCTTATGCCAATGGGTAAGATCCATTTGAAGCTTGGCTGCAGATTCACTCATCTGGCGAGAACACAGCTTTTGATGGAAGCTGAATTTTACCTTTCGATGAAACGCTGTGTACTCTTCGGAAGCTTTTAATAATGCTTGTTTGCTTTTGCTGTAGGATGCTACGCACAAAGGTTTGGTCCTAGAGGTATTGGACACGGGGGAATGTCATCACTAGGCCTTATGTGTGATTTAATGGACCTGGAATGGCAAAGGTATATAACTACATAAATACAAAGATTGGAACAGTCTATAGGACTGTCAACCCCTTCTTTCACAATTAACCGGACCATGTAATATACCTAGTATTTGCTTATAGACTGCTTTAGCGAACATTTTCTGTAACTTAGAAGCGTGAAAGAAAACATAATAAAATTTTCCATAATAACTCTCATTGTCTAACTCCACGTGTTTTATAACTCGCAAATCATTATTATTATTATAAAAGTAGGTATAAAAAGTCTTGGCAACAACGTGTATGACGTATTGCAGTATTTAGCTCGAGTTACATGACAGGTTTAGGTTATTTCCATCGCATAGTCACTTTCATAAAAACAGCTTATAATACAAACAAGAGATGGCAACGTGCCAATGTTAAAATAGAACGTGCTCTCCGTTCTCGATTGAACTAATTTTAATATCGTTGAGACGAGGCACGCATTATAAGCTTACGACATGAAGGTAATTTACTGCAGAATGATCCTCTAATCTTATAGTATTCATGGATCAAATGAATTGCAATATTGCATAACAAAATAACTTTCGTAAACATTTACTTATATTTGAAACTTTAGCACACCAAAATAGTTTATAAATTTACAGATTTGAAACTAATAAATATAAGTACTTACCTACCTACTTACCCTCATCATCTCATAATAGCACTTGCTTAACTAAACTCGATAGATTTACTAATATTATAGGTCCCGTTAATTTTAACGCGACCAATTTTACAGTGACCAAGCGCCCAAGACTACAGTGATCGATACCGCATCAATAAAAGCCCCGCCCGGTAAGGGTTGCCCAAGATGCGGTGGTGTTGTCTTTGCTGCCGAACAAGTCCTTGCTAAGGGTCGTGAATGGCATCGCAAGTGCTTCAAGTGCCGTGATTGCACGAAGACTCTCGACTCTATTATTGCATGCGATGGACCCGATTCCGACGTGTACTGCAAGACATGTTACGGCAAGAAATGGGGACCTCACGGATATGGATTCGCTTGCGGTTCCGGTTTCCTTCAAACTGATGGCTTAACGTAAGTACCTACTACCTACCTACCTACTTACTTGCCGTAATACATTGTTTTTATTCGTGCCTAAGACGCGGTGGAAGTTAAGGTTACGTTTTCTTTTGTTAAACTTTTTATTATCTATACCCAATCTCACTATGGTAAGAGAAGATGTGGCGGAAGGTGGTAAGCACACAAAGTACCTACCCTACCACCATGCTATAGTTTCCTCTCCATGTTTTTCTTCACCGAAGGCTCAAGCTCATTGTAGAATTCGAACCCACAACTTTCGTTACCGGCATTCAACGTTAATACCACTGAGCTCATCGCCTTTAAAGGTAACTGCTTTACTGTTACCCACTGGTAAGCTCATTACCTATTCTATGACGGTGTAACTGCCATCTCTCTATGGATTTGTTTTAAGTTGTATAAAAATATGAATTATACCCTTACAGTGAGGACCAGATCTCGGCCAGCCGACCATTCTACAACCCTGACACCACCTCTATCAAGGCACCTAAGGGCCAAGGCTGCCCGCGCTGCGGCGGTATGGTCTTTGCAGCGGAGCAACAATTGGCCAAGGGAACGGTATGTTTTACGTCAACCTTTAGAACTTAAATAAATATCTACGTAGGTAATAGGTACATAAACACAATATCATCATTAGGACAAAGAATGGAAAGACTTACAAACATAAATACACAATCTAATATCCGTTTGAGATCAATCCATGGTAATACCTACCTGTAGTTACCATTTAATTGTATGCCACACTAGCTTTCCCCCCGCGGTTTCACCCACGTACTCGTGGGATTTTATGTTTTCCCGGAATAAAAAGTAGCCTATAGCCTTCCTCGATAAATGGGCTATTCAAATCGAACCAGTAGTTCCTGAGATTAGCGCGTTCAAACAAACTCTTTAGCTTTATAATATTATTATTAGTATAGATTATAAGTATATATAGTATAGATGTTGGTACCTATATAGGCATTATATATGTATTTTAGGTGTTATAAATATTAACTCATCATACTCATAGAAACGGGAGTATTGAGTTTCAATTTCAGCCATTCATCTCATTAGAGAAACAAGACAAAGGCAAACAAAAATGCAGACCGAAATACCTACTTTTCAACTCACATTACTTTACATTGATGATGTGATCATCTATTTTAAAGATGTGGCACAAGAAATGCTTTAACTGTGCTGATTGCCACCGACCGCTGGATTCGATGCTTGCGTGCGATGGCCCTGACAAGGAGATCCATTGCCGCGCCTGCTACGCTAAGCTCTTTGGGCCCAAGGGATTCGGATATGGCCACGCTCCCACCCTCGTCTCCACTAATGCTGAGCCCCAGGTTACATAGTAAGTACAAACTAGTGTGTAAAAATAGTAAGGTATTCATTTATTAAAGCAGCTCCTTTTATAAGACATTTTTTTTTAAAAAAGAATGAAAAATGTCAATTAAGTTCTTATAATCATCAGCATGTAATGACAACTAAATTGTTGCAGCAATGAACAGATGCCCTTCACCGGCCAGAAAGCAGCAAAAGGCAAGGGCTGCCCTCGTTGTGGTTTCCCAGTATACGCAGCAGAACAAATGCACTCAAAGAATAACACATGGCACAAAAGGTGCTTTTCGTGTGCTGATTGCCATAGATCTCTAGTAAGTATTGTTATAATCATACTTGAACAATTTTGTTAGTATTAGAACAATAAATTAGGAACAGACATAATTAAACAACAGTTCTAAGATAATTTTAACTTATATTTATATTTGGTTAGTTTTTAAGTAATGACGGTCATCATCCTCTTCTTTTTCAAGATGAGTATTCAAAAACTCTTCTACAGAATCTGTGTTCCACTTTTCGATGGCAACTGTATCCTTCACTATTCCATCTTTATCAAGTAGCTTGATGATGGGATCCAAACCTCGAACGTACTTGATTTGCAAGTTGGGGAATTTAGCAGGTCTGTCACTTTTCACGAATGCTTGAATTTGTGGATACGCCGGAAACTTGCAAGTACAAACTTCAAGTATAGCACGAGCGTATTTTTTCTCCTTTGGGCCAGTCTCGTCTTTGTGACAACATTCTTTGCAATGGACAACCAGTTGCTCCAAACTGAAGTCCTTTAGTTGGTCACAGGATGAACATAACAGATTAGCTTTAATGAAGCCGAGAGATGCACAATCTTCGGTTGAAAATTCTGCTGTACATTGATCAAATGTAACAATAGAGACAAACAAGAAAAACACTACTGAGAGCATTATAAAATATTAAATTATTCACTTTATTTTGTTATGTATGTGCTATTGTACTGTAAATTATTTTTTATAATTTAGTTGACAGACTGACAGATGGATGTCACAGTCAGACGATTTTTTTAGATACGTGTCATTAAGTCAATTAGGGATGTTTGCAAAATATCGATGCACCACGTCCCTAAACATCGATGTTAATTTAATAATATGTTTAGATGATAGGTATATTGACGACAAAAGCAATATTGACATCACTCATTCAATACGGTTGGTCATTTTAAACCCTTTTCAGGTCACATGATTTGATTGGCAATTTACACAAAATATCAAACTTTTACCATGTGGAGAGCAATAATTGTGCCGTGTCTGACTATGAGACTTAAAATGTTTTGCTTAGCGTACATCGATATTTTCAGAACGACTCTATTGTCAATGTCACTCGCTGACGTACTGAATTACTGAGTGATATAAAAATATTGCCATACTTGGATCATGTGTCTTTGCCATCTACGAATAAATAATTTATTCGTAGTTTGCCATACATAAATGTTGATTGAATAGCCATTTGACTTGATTTGACATTTTGTTTGTTTGCCAGCATTGATGCTACGCCACACATCGATAACATTTATTTTATGTATTTCAGAAATAGAGTCACTTATCTTATCTCATAATATAATATATACCTACTTACCTATTATTATCAAACACAGACCATCAAGTATATATATAGTTACCATTCCACGGATATAGTTATACATTATTTTAGAACTAAAGTAGATACCTAGGTACCTACTAAATAACAAACCTCTCACCCTAAATGTATATGCGACACCTTCTCCGTTCCGTCGTGGGTAAAAAGATTATTCCTTAACTGTCAACTATAATTTTTGTCATTTGTTGTTACAGGATTCCACAAACTTGAATGATGGTCCCAATGGTGAGATTTACTGTAGGGGTTGTTACGGCAGGAACTACGGACCTAAGGGTGTGGGATTCGGTATGGGCGCAGGCACATTGACCATGGCATAATAAACTATGAAGCTGGACTTTATAGGAATCATTTTAGAAATATAAGGTAGCATGAAAGGAATTTAATCTGTCTGCATATACCTAGCTACCGCCTATCTTATCATTCATTAAACTGGATTTAATAATGGTTGATACATACAATAAATGAGACTAATAAAGTAAAATAATAGTTTCTATACATAGATGATATGTATTTTGTTATGAAGTTATAAATTAAAGGTTACATTCCTTTCATTAATATGTACAAATTGTGATGGATGTGTCTGGGCCCTTAGTTTATACATTCGTCATAAAATATATTAATATAATAGCATGTAAGGAATATAGACTTTAACCTAGTTAAGTAAGAAATAAAAATTTTGGAAAAAAAAAAAAAAAATTAAAACAATTTCTAAAATACAAAAATAATGGCATTGTGATTTTACCTATCTCATATAGTCACAATGTGATATGGAGATAGGTATAAAATTTATAACTATCCTGTAAACGCGGATAAGATTGCAAATAATTGTAATCGTTTCGACCGACCAGATCTCAGTGAGAAGATCTGAAGTGTCTATACATATTTTTATACACCAAAGATTATTGTATATATAATTTTGTTTTATCATTATTTTGGTACTTCACGCACGATAAGCTGTGCAAGAGGAAATTTTAACTATTATGCGCTTTTGGAGCTTTCGCTATAACACGCACAATAAATCAGGTTAAATAAAATGTAAAGATAAGGCAGCTTATTGCATGTTATTATGGGCAAAATTTGTATAAGTAATAATTTTTATTAAATACATTTTTAATATGAAGTTTTTTTTATTTTTAATAGATCCAAGAAAAATCATAAATCCAATCACATAAAATTAATGTATTGAAAAACAAGCGATCATAGAACCTCCTCCTTTTTTGAAGTCGGTTAAAAATACATTACATGTTACTTATGTGATGCAAAACATTGGCATGTTGGGGCTGACTAACTAGAGAACATTCTCCTCGAAACCTACCTAACTACCTTTCAGTGAATGTTTTTGGAGTTTAACCTCTGACTTCAACCTCTCTTTTAACATCTGATTAGAAAACATACAATTTAATATCCTGATCTTCATAACTGGGATCTGGGTAACCTGAGTCCTGGGTCCTTAATAAAATAATTAGTTTTGATTTTAGGTAGGAGTCAGTTCGCTCACACATCTACCCCAACATTCTGATGACAATACTAAAACTTATCAACATGCTGTTACATTTATCAATAATCTTAATTATAATATAACAAAAAATTAAACTAATCGCTACTTTTGAAATAACAAATAAATTTAGGTAGAATATCGAATAGACTTAAATTAATTGACATAATTAAAAAATAATAGGCTGCATGGATTAAAGTAAAATTAAATAAAACAACCATAATTAATGACAATCGGGATCATCAATGAGAGTATTGCACATCTGGACATGACAATAATATTCAATTTATTTTCAACCTATTGATTCTGATTCCCTTGAACTTGAGTGGGTTTGTAATAAATAACGTTTATAACGCTTTTTAAGTTTTAAGCGCTAGTTGAACAAAGATACTTATTTTAATTCTAAAATACTTGAAAAGGTATTATACTACCGTCTCACTACTACTACTATAAATGTAGCTGATGTAGCTGCACAGTTGTCCTTTTCTTTTTGGGAGGCGTGAAAATATTTCATACGCTATTGTTTGCCAAACAGTGTACAAATGTTATGAGCGAGATAGCACGAGTCACTTGTTGTTATATTTAAAATCTAAACGCAAAGCAATTTCTAGTCGGCGTTAAAATATTTTCGCGCTAAGGAATATTATCGATGTAACTTATTAAAGTTAAGTACCAGGAGTACTTTAACTTTTATAACAAAAATAAAGTATAGGAAAACAGGCGTTCATAGAACCTCCTCCATTTCCAAATGGGTTAAAAAACATTATAAATTACATGTGATGCAAAACAATGGCATATTTAGGCCGACTAACTAGTGAACATTTGCCTCGAAATACCTTTCTTTGAAAGTGTAGTTTAATAGTTTGGAAGACATACAACTTAATTTCCCGATCTTCATAAACTGGGAAATGGGTGACCTTCTCCCTGGGTCCTAAATAAAATAATTAGATTTGACTTTAGGCAGTCAAAGCTAATAATTTTATAAGGCAGTTCGCTAACTCATCTACCCTAACATTCTGGATAACAATACAAAAACTTATCACACATGCTGTTACATTAATATATACCTAACAAATAAATTGAGGTAGAATTTTGGGTAGACTTAAATCAATTGACATAATTAAAAAATAATAGGCTGCATGGAATATTAAAGTAAATAACACAAACAAATTAAAAACAATAAAACAAAAACAATTAATGACAAACACGATCAATGAGAGGATCTGGACATGATAATATGTAATTGTAATTAAAAAAATATTTAAAAAAGTGGCGTTTATAACGCAAAAGTTGAAGTAAAAGGATAGGTAGTAATTTTAATTCTATAAAACCAGAGTAGGTACACAGTACTAGCACTTTAATAAATTACAAAGATGTACAACTTTTCTTTTAGGTAGGCGAAAAAATATTTCAACCGTTATTGGTTGCTACACAGTGCATTAATGTTATGAGCGAGATAGCACGAAACTCTTGTTGTTGTTGTATTTCAAATCTAAACGCAAAGCAACAAGGCTTGTATTTTTTTGATGTTTACAACCGTGTGTAGTCGGCATTAGATTATTTCCGCGCTAACGAATATTGTCGATGTAACTTATATAAGTGGTAGTAGGTACTGCTGTATAATTAATTAAAATACTTTTATACATATACATTCGACAGGATGTCAAAATATAAATCACGATTTTTTTTTCACAACCAATCGAGGCCCTTTAGTTTTATTGTTTACTAGTGATGTACTAGGTTCCTCAAAACCGTATTTAAGTTTAAGCCTTTCGCGTATAAGCAAACCTTTGATCAAGCGTCTCCAGTTACCGTATACCCTAGCTTCCGTCTTCTCTATTTCTCTGCGCTCCTGTTCTTCTTGATCCTATACAGAAAAAATATCACGATTAGAAAAACAGCTGTTGTTATTATACTCAAGGCCATGATAGCTCAGTTGAGTTGGTAGTAATATCGCGAAGACATTGTAAAATCTTAACAAACAGTCATATGGAAACTGACAAGACATACTTGACGTCAAGTAAAACTTAATACACTCACGTGACGTGATATAATAAATTCAACTCTTCTCCACGAGAGTGTAAACGCAACCTTACAGTCATGCCATACAGTTGGTTGGTTGAACCGAGCAAGGAGGCCTTGGTCGGGTTAGAGTACAATCCAACTACGAAGATGAAAGTTGTTAACTTTATTTTACGTACCGTGACCCAAGCTTCTGTAATAACTTCTTCAAACTCCTTGCACACAACAAATCCATCATACACAGGGTGGGACCAGCCGCCATTGAAGTCGAAGCCGGTCATCGCTGGAGCGCAGTCTATGTTTAATTTCCTTGCCACCTTGTTTAATCCAGGCACTGAAAGTTATTTAAGTACAAAATGATCATCATCATCTTAGCCGCAAGACGTCCACTGCTGAACATAGGTCTCCTCTAAGGATCTCCGATAGGACCGGTCTAGGGCGGCCTGCATCCAGCGCTTACCGATTTTCCTTTACAAGGTCGTCCGTCCACCTTGCAAGTGGACGTCCTACGCTGCGCTTGCCGGTCCGTGGTCTCCACTCCAGAACTCTTCGGCCCCATCGGCCATCTGTTCTGCGCACTATGTGCCCTGCCCATTGCCACTTCAACTTGCCAATCTGCTGGGTTATGTCGGTGAACCTTGTTCCTCATTTCTGATTTGATCGCGTAGAGAAACCCCGAGTATAGCCCTCTCCATGGCTCGTTGTGCGACTTTGAGCTTCTTTATGAAGCCCATAGTGAGAGACCACGTCTCTGTGCCATATGTCATCGCTGGTAACACACACTGGTTGTAGACTTTCGTCTTGTGGCACTGAGGTATTTTGGATGAGAAAACATTTCGTAGTTTCCCGAACGCTACCCAGCCGAGTTGGATTCGGCGATTGACCTCTTTCTCGAAGTTGGACTCGTAGACATACGAGTCAACAACTTCGAGAACCGAGTTTCCAACTGAGTGGGCACAACACGGTCATTTGCCATAATTTTTGTCTTCTCCATGTTCATTTTAAGGCCCACCCGTTGTGAAACTCGGTTGAGGTCATCGAGCATCGTGCTGTGCTCCTCCATCGTTTTTGCCATGACCACAATGTCGTCGGCAAATCGAAGGTGAGTGATGTATTCGCCGTTAATATTGATGCCGAGTCCTTTCCATTCCAGAAGCTTGAAGGCGTCTTCCATGGTGGCAGTAAATGTTTCGGAGAAATAACGTCTCCCTGTCTTACGCCTCTTTTCAATGGAATCGCCTTCGAGCTCTGCTCCTGTACTCGGACTGACATGCTGGCGTTATTATACAAACACTTGTGATACAAAATGATACTTTCTCTCCCTAGTTTTAATCCCATATTTTGAGATCGGCTTTAATAAGTTAATAATTTCTCAGGACACTGGTTTGAATCATGTACTTAACTCAATTTATAAAGTAAAAGAAATGTAGTAGCTAGCCTATACTAGTCTTTACCTAAAAGTAAATATATGACTATACGCCATGGTAAGGGAAGTGGCACCAGCGGCATGGGAGTGATGAAATGATGGCATGGCAATGCAACGTAGAAGACTGCTAAAATCAATTTTATACATTTTGAATGAAATTTTAGAAAATGAATAAATACATGATTAATATCAATAAATACGGCCGACTCGTGGCTGCTTTTAGGAAACTTGTGCCCATCCTCCTTTAATCAACTTTATTTCAAAAATTCCTCAAATTCACTTTTACACCATACAATTTTAATTTTAAAAGATAACACAAGTTGTAAAGTCACTCGCCACATTAATAGATCCCACCGGGGCGGGTTGCTAGTTATTATTTTATGGCCTGAAACCTTGAATTGACTTACATTTGATATGAACAGTTCCTTTAGGAAGCATGCAATCCTTGAAAAGTTCAACATTGCCATACGCATTGCGAGGAACGATTCCGTTTTCAGCTACAGGGGGTTCATAGTCTTGCACTTGCCACGGCCCAAATACTTCAAGTGGCTTATCAGTAATTAGTTTGTTGGAAAGCTGAAAATAATATTTACACAATAATATACTATATACAACGAAAAGACATGTAGTAATCAATAGAAACCGTTACACCGTTACCGTTCAGCTGAACCTGAAGCAAGTTATTCGTAATTGAACCATACTACTTCAAACATCAACATCTTCGTGCCCTGTTCCCAATCACTTGGGGTAAGCATATTATATGGATATGCTAGGAATACGGTCACTCGTAGACAATTGTATACAATAATTATTTTATGTATACCGTTATACTTAAATTAGTTTAGTCTAGCGATTGATACCGACAATAACAAATAGTTAAAAGGATTTTTTGACTGAATACACATATTTCTTCGTTGTAAATAATGTTAGGATGTTTCAGTTTAAATAACGTTGACCGTCGTATATTATTTTACCGTAGTTGTGTACACGTGGACAGCGCTCAGAACTACTCAAACTCACTTCAGGCAACATTAATCATCACTTCTTCAGGCTTCTAACTGCAAAACTAAAATTATAAACCTATCATTCATTATACCTTATCCCACTTCGGTCTGGCTTTAACGATTTTGTAAGGCTTTTCTCCAAGTCGAACTACTTTGGCCTCCTTGAGCCACGTGTCTCGCGAGCGGCAAGTGTAGATGCACTCCCGCGCATATACTGCCTCACCGCGGACGAAGCCGAGTGTCGACGCGTCCGGAGGGTAGATTGCCTCGAACTTTAATAGGTGCCGCTTCAGAGCGTATAATGGATGGTTTTTGTACCTGTGTTATTATAGTAATATTCATGTAGTTTTATACTCGATTCGATTCAAAATACGTGACTTTATTTTTTTTAAGATAACATAGTTGTAGTGACGTCGGATGCCGCGGTGAAGGCTATGGGTTCGAATTCTACAATGAGCTATAGTTTTCGGTGAAGGAAAACATCGCGAGTAAACCATGGCATGGTGGTAGGGTACTTTGTAGTACCCGAGTCTGGCTGGCTACCACTTTCATGTTCAAAAATTTGTCGCCAAGCACCTACTGGTGTATTCCAGCAGTTACACTTGAGATCCAGTTGCCTTCTAGGCTTTATAAAGTTCGGCAACACATTTGGCAATCCCATGGTGTTGCTAATGCCCATAGGCGACGGTAGCATAATATTCGGGGTTATTCAGACCTGCTCGGTTGCGGTCCCAATTGGGTAGACAAACCGATTGAGTAGTCTACTGAATAGGATGGCTCCTATTTTCTCATTTCAAACTTCCATTTAGAATGAGGCAGTCGATCGGTACACGATCGCGGCAAATGAATTCGGCAACTAACAAAGTATCAGCCTAAATTTAACGATATAAAATCGACCTTTCCGATCGGAATCGCAACGACTATCAGGTGGACCGCCTGCCTGCGTAGCTGACATAAAAAAAGCTCAGCTGCGTAACGGCTGAACGGATTTGGAATAAGCTTGGCACATAGATAGATCATACCCTGGTATAACATAGGACACTTTTTATGTTGGGAACGCGGATGCGGAAGCCAGTAGGTACTTAATATGTAAAAAATAAAAATAAAATTAAGGAAAAATGCATTTGTGTCAATTCAAACAATTTGGATACTCACTCGGAAATACTTTTAGGCAATGGTGCTTCTAACTGCATTCTATCCAAAGACTCATTTTCTTCCGTATCCCTAGCAGTTTTAGGGCCAAGCCACGGCTGTAAGGAATTCTGCCACCAATCAGGTTCAGCGCGAAGTTTACGCGTGACTGTGTTCCAATGCGGTACGTATCGACGAGTCAAGTCTTTTAGGTAGTTGTTATTGTCCCAACCGACCACGTAGCAGACTGGATGGGTGGCATGAGTCTGTTTTAATTAACAGAATTAATTATTATCACACGTTATGCCACCCCGCGGTGTCGCCCACGATCCCCTATTTTAGCCGCTTAGGGGTTGAATTACGAAAGATCCAGTCTTATTTCATGTCTACATCATAAAGGGCATTATTTCAGCTTTCAGCTTTCTGGGTCCAAGAGTTTGGGCTGGTCGTTGACTAGTCCGTAAGTCAGTGAGTCGGGACTTTATTTTATGTCTATAGATTAATGTGAAATTGTATTTATTTTATCAGAATCAATGGTTGAATTTTAACTGTCTCAAACAAGTGTATTAAATAATAATAATAAAAAATACTTACATAAGTATCATTACTTGCATATATCTTTCCTCTGATAACATCAACAGAAACCCATTGTTCAAGTTCTTCGACGAAAATTTCACACCACACATCAACTTTATTTTTAAATGTTTCATCGTCAGATGAGAGTACTCTGCGGTCTATTTTTTTGCTTGTGCTAGGTCTAGGACTAAGTTTTGGTTGTGGTTTGAAATCATCATCACTCTCCGTCTTACGGCGGTTAGGTTCCTCTACTGGCAAGTAATCACTGTCCTCATCCAGCTCTTCTTTAATTTTACCTGAAATATCATGAAAATGTGAAATTGATAAGAGTTTAACTTTACTATTTGATATTATCCCACACTTGCACTCACCTTTCACGATTCCTGTTTTAGAATCGTCTTTAGCTTGTTTAATTCTGTTTTTAATAATACTCACGAGATCTTCCTTGACATCGGTTTTAGGTTTTGCTTTAGATTTAACAAGATTTCGATGACTCACTCTCAAATTGTCTTCTTTTGTATCTTCTGTACTTTTCTTTTTTCGCATACTTAATTTGGGCTTCTTGGCTTCATTACTGTCGGCAAAATATTGACTTTTTTCTACATTATTACTGGGTGCACTCCTAGTTCTGGGTTTTGCTCTACTATTTTTCAGTTTATCTAGAGATTCCTGCAAGTGATTGGAGTTAGCTGTCCGCGATCGTTTTCGTGTTACATCCAGTTGATTGCCTTCAGCAGTTAATTTTTTATCTTCAAAGTATTTACTTGATAACTTTTTTTTGTTTGTATCTGTCACAATAATTTTAGGCAGATCCAATCTATTTTTTGTATCTTCAGTTTTGTTTTCCAATTCTTTATTGTTGGTTTTACATTCAGTATTGATGGCGTATTTATTACTCGTACTTCTCGATCGACTAGTTGTTTTAAGATTTGATTGATTTTCAACTTTTTTATCTCTTGGTAATACTGGATTATCTTTATTTACAGGTTTTCGTTGACGATGAAATAATGGTTTAAGGGGAGACTCCATACTTTCTTTTTGGCTTAATTCAGATTTAGCTTCAAGTTCCACGGGTTCGGTTACAGGCATTACTTTTTTTGCACTTTTTCTTAACCTTTTTGGTGGTGATACGCCTTCATCGTCATGAGCTGTTGTAGTTTCCTTTACATTTTTCGATTTGGCCCTCGTACTTCTTGTTTTGACTGACAGAGCATCATTGTTTCCATCCACTTGCATTATATTTTCAAAATCCCGATCATCATGCCCATCAACTTGGGGTATTTTTGGTTTAGCTTTATTGCAAGATTTTTTCTTTTTCGTTTCTAGAGGTACTTGTTTATCCGATTTCAATTTTTCTTCACTTTTTCCATCTTTCGGTTTTGTAGATAGTGAACATAGTTCGGAAGTTGGAGGTTTTAAAGGCAATGTTACAAAATTAAACATAACACGGCATTGTAAGCCAAGTGCTCGGAGCATGGAGACAAATACAAAAACTAAATACTTCCTCGCTGACACTTTTTTGTTATTGATTTGAGTCAAGAGGATATTTTTAAGAGGAGGTGCTTTAGGTCGGAATTTGTCATCATTTTTATCTAACTTCAAAGTCAACTTGTCTTTGTACCAAGATGTTATTTGTTCTACATATTTCATATCAACTCTTTCTCCAGGGTAGCATTCTTTTGATGGAACAAGAGAGAGTGCAGCCGCCATTATTTCTTGGTTATTCAAAACGCGACTTATGTAGTTTCCATGACCTAACCAGCATAAAACATGTACCTTGTGCATATAAACTTGATATTCTTTTTTGACTCTATTAATTTTTCTTTTCATCATCATCTCAACATCCAGTTTTTTTGACTTTTTACAAGCTGCATCAGGAAATTCAACAAAAAGCTGTATTCCCTGTTGGGGAATTGGTTTTGATTCTGAAATTCAATTCATATTGATATTTAGATGAGAATGTCTTCCATTTTGTTTGTTTACTTTTACCACATCGCTACTTATAAAAAATACTCTAAATCTCTAAGACTTTTTTTTAACTCTTTTTATTGTATATTTTGATTAAAAAAATACTCTAAATCTCTAAGACTTTTTTTTAACTCTTTTTATTGTATATTTTGATTAACTTTTATTTTTTTTATTAATTAAAATTTAAGTTTTAAGCTATTTAAGTTTCATTTATTAGGCTCGTGACAAGCACACAAAGCCTAGAAAGAATTTGGCACTCATGTGCAGCTACCATAACACACCGACGGGCAACTAAGGCACTGAGGGTGGTGGCCAGGCAGGTGTGGACTACAAAGTATCCTACCACCATGCTATTACTGCCACACAATGTTTTCCTTTACCGAAAGCTCGAGCTCATTTTAGGATTCGAATGTATAATGTTCCTCACGGCTATCGATGTCGCTACCATTGAGCTATCACATACATTGATACATTTTTTTCATTATAATTTTATGTCCATACGCGACGGTGTTCTCTACCATCAGGCGGCCCATTTTCCTGATTGTCAAACTTTTAACACAAAATAAAAAATCACCAATCGAACTATCTTCCGAGAGATACATACATAGTTTTTTACTACACTTACGAGGAAAGTAAAAGACAAATTCTATTATTGAAGTTCACAGTTATTAAAACTCAATTAGGCAACGATATACGCCAAATGATGATTCTAAATTAAGTTTTCTCTATATTCTTCATTGCAAGAGATTTGTAAAAAATGTATGATTAACTTTTAGAGGATTTATGCCAGGGAACTATTTTTGTAATATTTAAAAAAAACCGGTTAAGTGCGAGTCGGAATCGCGCACGAAGGGTTCCATACCATTATCTATAAAAACGGCAAAAAAAATCACGTTTTTTGTATGGGAGCCCCCTTAAATATTTATTTTATTCTGGTTTTTAGTATTTGTTGTCATAGCGGCAACAGAAATACATCATATTCTGTGAAAATTTCAACTGTCTAAATATCACGGTTCATGAGATACAGCCTGGTGACAGACAGACGGACGGACAGACAGCGAAGTCTTAGTAATAGTGTCCCGTTTTTACCCTTTGGGTACGGAACCCTAAAAATCACTAATAACGTCAGAAAAAATCGAGAATATGTGCCTTTTCAAAATTGAAAATGATTGTGACAATCAGTTTTTTTTAAATAAAATTTAAACGTTTTTTTTTACAAGGAAATAGCCTTTGTTCCTTTTCTCTTTCACCCGTTAGTTTAGTGCGGGACAGGGTTATTCGCGTATATCGTCACCTTAAGGTGCGTCTACGATAGTGAGCCGACCACGAGCGGAGCCAAGGAGGAGTCAAGTGTAGACTTACAACGAGTCTATAACGACCACTGTGTTCGAGCGCGATGCAAATCCCTCTGTTATCGAGCGCGATGCAAATCCCCCAAAAAACCGACAACTGGCGGAGCACAGTCGAGCACGAGCCAAACGCTCGCGGCGTGCTCGTTTGAGGCCCGTAAGCCGGTCCACACTACACAAATTCATGCTCGGTTTGTGCTCCGCTCATGCTCGGCTCCTCTAGCGTAGACCTACCTTTAGAATTATTTTACTGCTTCTGCTTTTTAAAAAAAGTAAGAAGGAAATTTCCGAGCAGGTGTAGTATAAAAACATATTTAAATAAAGGCACAAGGCAAAGGTTTCTCCTTAATAATAATAAAATTATTGAATAATAATAAAATAAAACGTGATAAAATAATAATCAAGAAGAATTAGCTTTTTTTAGATGTGCTTACTGTACCTTTAACTTCTTCCCAATCCTCTACGTCAGAATCACTGTCGGTTTTGACCTTACTGGATTTTTTCTTCTTTATTTGAGCTGATGGTGGGACCACTTCTTCACCAAGTGCAAGAAGGTCTTTAACATCTGATTCCTTTTCAGAATGTGAATTACACTGATAGTTTTGCACTGTAGCTTTTGTTTCTTCAATCTTTGTTTTATGCTGTTCAAGTTCCATGAAAGCCTTTTTTGCAATTTCCACGCTATCATCTTGTAGGTTTTTAGACCAAACCTGTACAAAATAATGATTATGCTTTACTATATAACAAACCTCAAAATATAACACAACTTTCACACTAAGAGTATTGGTGTATCACTTGAATCTATTTTTATATGTATTTATTATTGCATTGCAGAAATATGTGTACTAACCAACATATGTTACCAAAATATAATACAACCAATATTATGTTATTATCAAAATCTAGCGATGGAGACTAATAAACGATGGTGGAGCTCAGCACGATGCTCGATGACCTCAACCGAGTTTTACAACGGGTGGGCCTTAAAATGAACATGAAGAAGACGAAAATTATGTCAAACGCCCGTGTTGTGCCCCTTCACTCCGATATCAGTTGGAAACTCTGTTCTCGAAGTTGTTGACTCGTACGTCTACCTAGGATAAACAGTCCAACTAAGTAAGTTTAACTTGACAAAGTGGTCAATCGCCGAATCCAACTCGGCTGGGCAGCGTTCGGGAAACTATGAAATGTCTTCTCGTGCAAAATACCTCAGTGCCTTAAGACGAAAGTCTACAACCAGTGTGTATTAACAGTGATGACATGGCACAGAGACGTGAGCTCTCACTTTGGGCTTCATAAAGAAGCTCAAAGTCACGCAACGAGCCATGGAGAGGTCTATGCTCAGAGTTTCAATACGGGATCGAATTAAAAATGAGGAGATTCGTAGACGAACTAGGGTCACATACGACATAGCCCACAGGATTGGCAATTGGCAGGGCACATAGTGCGCAGAAGGGATGGAGACCATGGACCGGCAAGCGCAGGAGGAAGTCCACTTACAAGGTGGACGGACGACATTGTAAAGTTCGGCGGAAAATGTTGGATGCAGCCCGCCCAAGACTGGTACTATTGGAGATCCTTAGGGTAGGCCTATGTCTAAGGCCGCTGCAGCATCCACTGCTGCGGCCTTGTGGTTGAGATGATGATGATGATCAAAATCTGTGTGTACACTAAATATATTTACCAAAACCTGATTGGGGGTGATGTAGGAAAATGGTTACATAATGGAAAGAAAGCATTTTTGTGTTTTTAGTCTGCCTGTCTATTTGAACATGCTAATCTCCAAAACCATGAAACGGATTTTAATGGGGTTTTTATAGGTTAATAAGCTTAGCCCTAAGCTTCGAATAGGCTTTTTTTTAATCGAAATTGGCTAACGAGAAAAAGTTATAGACATTTTATACAGTCTGCGCGAGCGAAGACGCGGGTGAAAAGCTAGTTGTAAATATAGTAATGATTTTATTGATACATATTACATACATCTTTATATTCGATATCTTCATTATCACTGTTAGAATCATTTTGTGTGTTTGTTATTTCTAGGTTGATTTTCTTCGTAGCTACTTTTGGACATTCATCATCACTGCTATCTGAAAATAATGAAAAGATGTTTGAGTAAGAGATACTTAATTAAAAGTCACTCTCTTTTATGGTCGTATCTGGACAATCTTTCAAACAACTGAAGAGAAAATCCCCACAGGATGTCCTTATTAGGGACAATGTATTATATTATTATAGTTGTATGACAGAATTCAGGACATGCACATCTTGATCACTCAACCCACTTAACATCCAAGTAAATTTCTGCATACGGCATACACAGGTTACATGAAAAATGGAAAATAGTTTTAATATTTACAAGCTAGATTTGGCAATGTTTTAATTACTCACCAAAGTGTCTGTATTTAGGCGATGATAGCTCAGTGGTAGTGAGGAAACCATAGCATGGTGGTAGGGTATTCAGTACCCGTCTGGCTGGCTACCACCCTCAAGTTGAAAATCTGCCGCCAAACACCTATTGGTGTGTTCCGGCAGCTGCACTTGAGAGCCAGTTCCTTCTAGGCTTTGTGTGCTTACCACCTTCGGCCACATCATCACTTACCATAGTGAGATTGTGGTCAAACATAAGCCTATACAAAAAAAAAAAGATATATATATTTTATAGTCTAATCTTCAAACACTTATTCTAATAATCGCTGAGGCCTCTCCATATTGTGAACAAAAATATTCCAATTGTCAGAATGGTCTAGTATTGCATTGGTTTCAAAAGATTGTCATTCAATAACTCCTTTAATATGTCATTAAAATGTAGGTAAATAATATACCTATTTCTTTTAATCATAATTGCATATGTTTGAAAAATATTCCATGTTCTATAATATACACTGTTTCACTCAGATTTGAGTTGTAGCACAGTTGACCATATGTTTATGTAGCTACATATAGTGAAAAATTGGTTTGAGAGGAGGTACTGATGGATGAATTTCTATTATAGCTTGAGGCAGATATAATATAGTTGAATATAGTGTGTTCTGTGTGAATTTTGTTAGGCAAAGTATTTTTAAGTGTTTTTTTTATTAACACAGTTATTTTGTCTTGGTAGTATAAAATAAACTGTATTCTTGAAATGAGACTATATATAAATTTAGAACTGCACCCCGCAGAAATATGTATATACTAAAAACATGGAAATAAAGTTTTCCAATAATGTTTTTGTCTTTTAGGAAGAGAGATACTTAATGGTCTAAAAACATATATAATTATATATTTCACATTGATCAGATCTGTGATTCGGTTCCTTCACTAGACATTCAATTTTGGATGCTTAATTAAAATGAAAATATTTTTTCTTTATTTTTTTACTAAAGAAACAAACACATATCTCAAAGTCAAAGCCATTTAGTTTAGGCCCAAAGAGGAAGGAATTATAAAGGTTGAGTTTACTGAAGATACCAAATACCGAAATAACGACACAATTTTACTTTATCTAACTGTCATGTCTAGCTAGTAAATAAAAAACTTTTTTTTGACGGGACTAGAAGGAGGTGGGACCAGGGGACCATCGACCTCCCTTACGCGGACAAAATAAAAAACAGTGAGTCTGTTAGATTATCTAATTTTCTTTTTGCACAAATAATAAACCAATAGGTACAATAACTCCATAATTTTACAACACTTACCACTTTCAGATAAATTCAGAATGGAGGGCAGCAATTTATCAGCATCAGTCAGATTTTTTACTGAGAAGAGAGCCGGTGTTACATCTACACTGTCATTTTCTCTGCAAACAGCTGTTTGTTTGTTTATTTTATTCACAAAAGTCTTGACAAATTTTGGTTTCCTCAATTTCTTAGGAGCAGCAGATCTTTTGCTACTGTGCTTGGATTTTTCATGGAACTCATTTCCTGAGGAATCACCAAAATCTACGTCGTCCTCTTCGGAACTTGATTGTTCAGATATTTTTGCTTCTGAACCAGAATCACTGAAGTCGCCGGTCTCACCCTCGCTATCTTCATCATCTTTATATATTGTTTTGATAACTTTCTTTCGTGTAGTTGGCATTATTTGCAAGCTATTTTACGCTGGGCATGAATTTCTTGTAGATATGGACCCCCTCTTTGCTATAATCCCCACACAACAAACTAGCCTACAAGCTACAACTATAATACAATACAACCCCCAATTTTTATTTTCACTATTTTTTATATCGAGAGAATATTAATGTATAATAATAATAACTAGAACGCATAGATTACTATTATATACTAGAGATAGATGCGCAACTACTGACTTTATTTATCATTATTGTGCATTTGCTCACTTATAGATGGCGTTACATGCAAAGGCGCGAAAATTTAAACCTGATTATGTTTTGAGAAGTACTTTTTCTTCATAACTTATGATGAACAAACATTAATTGTATGAATACAATAAATGTTTGTATTCATACAATAATGTTTGTTTTCATACAATAATGTTTGTTCATCATAAGTTATGAAGAAAAAGTACTGCAATTAAAATGTATTCACTTAACAATACTAGGAGTAATAAAACAAAAAAATGATAAGAGATTATTTAACATTTTTTATTCGTGCGTATATTCATGAAATCATTCGTTATAAAAACATACACATTTTCTTATAAAAATTTGTAACAATATTTATTTGTATCATTAGTTTTAACAAGTTTTCATTGTGCTCTGTTCCTAAAACTTTTTAAAATTGTAATCAAATTATTGTTCACACTGGATAGCATAGAAAATAAGTTTAGGTACAAAGCGTGCGTTTTATAATCGGTACCAGTAACATAACGTTGTATTATGAGTATACTGAGTGGATAATGGATACTTTGAAATGGTTTCTTTTTTAAACCTATGTAGGATTAGTTATGCTGAACAACTTTTATATGTATAACCAACTCTTAAATAAATAAAAAAAAAGATAGTTTGATCGAGCAAGGCTTACCTTTAGTACGAAAAGGAGTTTGTTTGATTCTAGAGCTGAATCAAACAATGTTAGGTTTGTTTGTTTGACGAACCTAACATAGGTGTCAAAAAGAAGACAATGTTAACTATTGAAATATAAAATGTTGCTTAATATAGACAAAATACCTACGTATCGATAAACATTTAATAATATTTGTTTGATAAAATATTTACAACAAAATTGAGCTTTACATAAGTAGTGAATATTATAAGTAGATAATATCAACATATGACAAGGAGTCCAGTATAAATAGGATGATGATTCTTTGATTCATAGGATATCATTACACCTCTCTGGAACGAGGGTGAATGAAACCCCACGGTGGAAGAAAGTTCTATGATATAATCTCTATACACTTTTACAATGGAAATAGCCAAAAAGGTAAGTAAGTTACCTGTTTTAAAAATACAATTACTAGTTGTACGTTGGGCTAACTGGGTTAAAAATGATAATTCATATGCAAAAAGTATCTGTACGCTTTGATGGCCGTTTTGACAACCTATATCCATATTATGCCAAAAAGAGACAGGCATAGAAGATTGTCAGGGAGAGAACCTCATGTCAAAACGGCCATCATAGTGTGCCGCTACTTTAATGTCTTACAATTAATTTATATTATAACCAATTGCATTATTATTGGGTTTAGCCCTGGTTTTAAACTAATTAACTAAAGAACATTTTGCAACGTCCGTATTGAGGGCAGTGTAAATAATTTCCTTAAGAAAGTATACCCTTTCTGGCTTTTTTATAAATTGATAAGGCCAATAGCTTTTCATCAATATTGAAACGCCTTCAACGGTTTTGTTTATTATGCTGTGTTAACTGCATATTAACAAATGTCTGAGCAGCCATAGGTAAGGATTTCAAAACTTTATTGAATAGTTTTGTTTTAGAAATGGTATTTGCTGCATTTATCTGTGTTTTTTGCTCCTTCAATTTATTTCGCATAGCTACAATTTTCTTAAGCATTTGCCTAATTTTCAAATTTGTCTGCTTTCTTCTAATCACTTTGCCTGAAAAAATTATATTCAAATCAATATTAATTTAACCTCTCTATTTTTTTTTTATTTGACCAAAATTTCACAATGGTAAGTGATATTGTGGCCAATGATGGTAAGTACATAAAGCTTAGAAGAGAACTGACTCAGTGGGCGGGGCTTGGTACAGATTTCCATCTTAAGGGTGGTAGCCAGATGTCTCTTTTCTAGCACAATTTTTTAAGTTGTTAGGTCTTGTGTCTTATAAGACCTATCCTGAATATGAAGAATAATCCTGTAATATGAAGTATGACTGCCACGCCACAGGTAATGTTCAATTCCTACCCAGCAAAGACATTTTACATGTAATTACTTCTTAAATAAAAAAAATACTCACCAGTTCCTCGGTTTATTATTTGTTTTGAAACTTTCAATTCAGATGAACATCCAGGTTGGCTTGGTGGCATTGGTTCGATTTCTATAGCCTTTTCAACTTCTTGAATTGGAGTAGAAAAATCTGTAATATGAAGTTTAGGTTGTAGTTTAGACAGATATGTAACATTTATTAGATGAAACTTTATTAGAACACAGATTTAAAATTAAATATCTTGTTACATTTGGTTTAATATTTAGATAAAAAAGATATCACTGGTTGAAAAGGCAACATACGTCTAAATTGATCAGATACATACAAGTTGAAGCGATTTAAATCTAACACATTAGCAAATTTTCCCCAGAATAAAGATTGGCCAGATCACTAGTTTGTATTAATACATAAAATAAATTGTTTGTGGTGCAGTGATTTGCTTCTTTATTAATGGTTGAGGTTAAAAATACTAACCCATTACATGATGTACTGGAACTTGCGATTCAGAAGAACATCCAATATTGCTCTGTGGTAACGGTTCAATTGCCAAAGTCCTTTCAGTTTGATTTTCTTGAATTGTAGTATTTGAATCTGTACAAAGTTTAGTAGTTACAGAATGAGATAAAACATTTTATATTAGTCACCAAATTTATGTTCAATCTATTACATATTATGAATTTATAATAGAAATTTCTTGCATTTAAAATTACATCTCATAATAATAAATTAAAACAAAAGAAATTAAAAACTAACAATGGAGACCTTAATTTTATAATGTTACAGTCTACGACGGGCCGGTTGGCGTGGTTGGTAAGATACCCTATCTATCACGCCGCAGGTCGTGTGTTCGATTCCCACACAGGACAAACATTTGTGTGCATGAACATGTCTGTTTGTCCTGAGTCTGGGTGTCATTATATATATATGTATGTATTTACAAAAGAAAAGTAGTATATGTAGTATATCAGTTATCTGGCTTCCATAGTACAAGCTCTGCTTAGTTTGGGGTCAGATGGCCGTGTGTGAGGAATAATGTCCCAGAGTATTTATTATTATTATAATTGTATGACAGTTAGTGACCATAAAAAGGCTCACAAATAGTGCAGTGTCGAAATTCTTTAATGTTTCAATTTTGACATTTTATATTCAAGTAACACTTACCCAATTTAAGAGTAGGATATGCTGTCTTTGCTAGCCTTTTACTGCGAGGGTAAAAGTAACGATCTTCAAAGTGGTGATTGCATACACAATAGTTTGTGTAAATATCGTGATCATTCTTGCCTTCTAAACATTTCCCAACTATGTCCTTCCATTGTTGAAACCATTCCAAGGAGGGATGTGATGGTTTTGGAAAGCGATGTAAAATATCTGAAATAATATGAAATATATAATTATATTATTAAATTTCAGAAACAATGGAGTATTTAGACACAGAGACATTATGAGGAGGCTTATTGTAGAAATGTATGATATATGCATGGGGTAATTCTTCAATTCATTTATCAAGTTTTTATGAATATTACATAATTATTGTATTAAAATAGCCTGCGGAGCAAACATTTTATTCAAATGCATTATTGTCATCTACATAATCAGAAACTTTATACCCCTTCATACCACTAATGTTTTACTAACTTTTTCTATACACAGATAGTTCTTGAATTTCTTTAGGTACTTGTTATAGAAATGTATATATTGCCCCTTGAAAGAGTTTCTCACTTTACTAAACCGAGTTACTGGAACAGAAAGTTTATGGCTTTTTCAAGTGTTTAAACTGTGAGTGTCACTGTTCTTAGGAAAGCTTTGAAATTTTCATAAATGTACTGTGACAACACTGTCATAATATTTATGACTTTGAATTTACCTCTAAGAGTATCCTTAGGACTTAGTTATAAATTGCACAAGTAGCCCTCTTCTGCAGAATAAAAATCCTACTGATGTCTGTTGGCACCGCTATCCCAAAGGAGGATGCTATAAGACATCAAGCTATGAAAATAACTAAAATAAACTAATCTTGCCGTAAATTTGTCAGTGAGAGAACAAATTTTCCTTACTGCACAAGCTGTATTCACAAATAAATAAGTCTATTCACCAAATTACAAATGTGAAGATGGGAGTATTGTATAACTAGAATCAAAATAGGAATGCTTGTGTTGAAAAAGGAGTGGTGTGTTAGGGACATAGTAACTGGAAATCTGTGGTTCTGTTTTACTTTGTCGGTGTGACGTTAAATGTGTATGTTAAGATGAACTCTAGATCAGGTTATGTATTGAGAAAAAAGAAGATAATTACTTACCGAATTGATCACATTCAAATACACAACGCGAACTTCGTGGCATGTTGAACATAAATAATTCACAGGGCAAAAACAAAGTCCGTAATTCGTAGCAGTGGTAATCGTCAGTGCAAGAATTCTGTCCGTATAGCAAGTCGTGGATAGTGGTGGTAGAGGGAATCTCGGAATCCAGTAATCAAAACAAAGTCGTAAAAATAATAGTAAAAACACTCGAATATCAAAAACAGAAAGTTTTTGAAAATTTTACTTTTGACAGCAACCGTTGAAAAAACTTTTGCTGCAATGTTGCCAGTTTGCTAATAAAAAAATCCACAGAAATGTTATTTAGAATCGTTATATAGATCGTATATGCAAAGACTAAAATAATATTTTTTTGTATCCATTTTCCGGATGTGTCATTTTTGTCGGCATTAGACCTCTGTAATATTTTTCCGAGATAAAATTATCAAGTTATTACAGAGTATGATCTAACTGATTATAACAATTAGTACATTACTCATTTAATGGAAGAAACTCGAAACATAGAATGGAAGAAAGCCAACATTGTCAGACTGTCTAAAATATAAATAATAAAATATGAATATATATAAAATGTAACTTTGCTGAGTTTCTTGCCGGTTCTTCTCAGTTGAAAGTGACTTCCGAATCGGTGGTAACTTCAGTAGTTTCAACGTTCATAAGTGCCCTTCTAGGAGCCCG
The DNA here is from genome assembly GCA_951216915.1 of Tetheella fluctuosa. NCBI lineage: Eukaryota > Metazoa > Arthropoda > Insecta > Lepidoptera > Drepanidae > Tetheella > Tetheella fluctuosa. The sequence goes on from OX578217.1 coordinate 7,856,300, forward strand.
ATTGTCGAGCTGTAGAGATAAATATCACATTCGCTATTTATCATGAAACATGGTGCATATCTATAAAAATATATAATAAATAAATAAATAAATATTCTTTTGGGTATTCTCGAGAGGTCACACTCGATATTTATCTATAGTTAGCGTGCGATATGCAACGAAAAAGTATTGAAATATTAGATATTTTTGTGATATTTTCTTTCGATATGAGACTCGATATATTTATCGAAAACGATATTATTATCGAAAGCGCGAAAATCCGCGTCGGCCTAAACTGAATAAATGACTTTGACTTTGGCTTACCGCGGATAAAATCGCAGATTGAAAGCTAGTATTTTATTTTTAGTAGTAGACTACTAAAATAACAATATTATAATAATATTATGTACTGGGACATTCTGATAGAAATAGTCTAGAAATCCAAGTTCATTGTTGTAAGATAAAAAAAAAATCGTGTGATTTACAATATAATGAGAATCTACTTGTATTTTTAGACACTTTGTGGAAGTGCTATCTTCGCTTGCAACACTGTGTAAAAATCGTAATGGCGGCGTTTATGCATCTAAAGTGGATGTCGAAATAAAATCAAAGATAAATTATTAAGCTTTATTGGGATAATCTTAGTTTCAAATTATAGCTAAATCTAAATATTCTTTTGTTTATTTTAATAAATGACAGCACTACACGCGCCATCTAGTATTACTAGTTGTCAATTAGGCTATATGTTTCGTTTTGCTCGATTTTAGATGGCGATACAAGTAAAGATATTATTTTTGATTGAGATTTGTTCTAAGTTGCATGGGTATGCTAGAACGTAGTCATTAGATAGATACTCTTTGATGTTTTCCCGCGATAAAAAGTAGTTTAAAGTAGCCTGTGCTAATCCAGAGTGAAAATGGAAAATTTTGTGCTCAATAACCCAATCAGTATCAATCAATCATCATCCACATTCACGTAGACAGAGAACCCGTATTATTCTACTCTTTGCAGAGAACGTACGTTCTCCTTATGGTGCCTCCCCACTTGGCTATGCGTATTCGTGATAGGTATTTTCGCTCTGTGGCAACACTCGGATAAGTTGTCAAAATAAGTTTTCGTATTTTAATTTAATTTAAAACTTTAATTAACCCATATTTAAATGCCTATTACCGATTCATCACTAAATAAGAGTCATTAATATAAAGTGTACTATTAATTTCCATGTAAATATTGTTATTTATGGACACACAAAAGTGAGTGAGTCACACCAACTGTTTCGGTGATTTTGAATTTTTCATCTCCAATTCAGGCGAGTATTTACATTAATTCATAATTAAATTCAACTTTCCGTTAATAATAATCCTATATAACGGCCTAAATAGTTAACTTTGCCTTGTTAGTAGTTGTACACACATTCCATTCCATTTGCTTACACATTTGATTGCTAAGTTTTTTTATTAACTCCTAAATATGATTGTAACACGTAAGGCTTCTGCCCGTCAGACAGAAGACAAGCTCCAGATTACGTTGTTGGAATTAAAGACCTCTAAGGCTATGTGTGAACGACTATTATCAGAAAATGAGGATAGTGAGAAGGAAGTGTTAGAAATTATCAATAGAAATAAACATCTAAATTCTGAGATGGCAGAAATTCATGCACGGAACTTAGAAGTAATTGAACAGCGAGACCGGCTTCAGCGAGTAGTTGATGGGTTCGACCAGTGCAGCCATGAGTTTGATGATGCTCTCAGGCGCATTACTGCATTGGAATTGGAACTATGTGACGCTAGGAAATACATTACACACCTAGAAAATTCAAACCAAAACGCCATAGAATCAAATAACCAGTCACTGTTTGATGAATCGATTGGGTCAGCTCCGGGCATGATTTCTGGTTCCTCAGACACAAATATAGTTCCTACTGTCACTATAGACTTAACTTGTAGTGATTCAATAAAAATATCTAACAGTGCAGTACGGCTTGTTAATTGTAGTAAAAATAAATTAAAGAAATATATAAAAATTAAAAATTACATAAAGAAAACCCAAAACCTAATTAAAAAAAATAAAATAATTTGTAATAATATTAAGTTAAGAAAGGAACGATTAAACTTATTAAGTGAAGTTCATATGAGTCATGTAGATTTAGAAAAATGTATTTTAAAGTATGAATCTGACACATATCAACTTCAGTGTGAAATTGAACATTTAAATACTAAGTTAAACTCCATTTCATGTAAATATGAAAACTCTCAAAAACAAATGAATTCATATATTCTGGCAATGAATGAACTTGTAGAGGTCTCAAAGTCAAATGCTGAGAAATTAGAGTCTTTAAATTTAAACCATCAATGTGAATGTTATAAGAGTTCCCTAAATTATTCTTCTCAGCTTGACTTTTCTGAAAAATCAACTTCCAAAGAATTAATAAACACTTCCTTCAATAAAAATAAATATAAACCTAATATTGTTATGTTTAGTGATGAAATGGGAAGAGGCATGGGTTTACAACTTAGCCAATGTTTAGGTCAGGCTATAACAAATACTTGTATGCCCGGTGCATCATATTCTCAGATTTTAGAGAAAATTATTACTAGCAATTTTGCAGAAAATACTATGTTGATCATATTAATTGGAAGAAGGGGAAATGTAAACAAAAATTCTCTGATAAGGTACTTTACCTCATTATCATTAATAAATGTTAATCAAATTGTAATGTATGCATTTCCCTATATAAATAGTGTGCCACAGACGGAAAATACTTTAAGACACAATTTAAATATTACCATGCATACTTTGACATGTCGTCATAATGACAAATTTCATTTTATTGATATTAATAATTATTTGAGTAAAAGCTTTTATTTGACTAAAGATAGCTTTCATCTTTTAAAATATCATAAGAGACAGATAGCAGAATCGCTATCATTTTATATACTTAACTTGACCAAATGCTTGGCCACACAGACGGCTGCTTCTATTGAGCAGCATAATATTTTACACTCATTGGAAGTTATTCCAAATAGTTTGAATACATTGGAAAATATTCCAAATAATTTAAATTAGAACATGTGACAATAGAGGCAACCTCTAGCATAATTTGTAATAATGTATTTAAAAGTTTTTCCTGCCCAATATCTGAAATTAAGAATAAAAATAATAATCATAAATGTAAAAATAATAAAATTAACTTGGTGCATCAAAACATACAAGGAATAAAGGGCAAGGAATTAGAGCTGGAGTTATTCATGAACTGTAGTAAAATTGATATTTTATGCATTACTGAACACTGGCTAAAGGCCCATCAGTTCATGTTCAACTTCAGTAATCACCAAGTTGCTGGTTCGTTCAGTAGAGAAAATTCAATACATGGTGGCTCACTAATAATAATACATAATAGTTTGAAATTTAAGGAACGAAAGGATATTCAGAGCCTGTCTATTGAGCGAACTATTGAAATAGCTTGTGTTGAGCTTGAACAATTCATTGTTATGAGCGTATATAGACCCCCTTTGGCAGTGTTTAACTTGTTTGAAAAACATATGGATGAAGCATTGTGTAAACTTAATAATGTTAATAAAAATATAATAATTTGTGGAGATTTTAATATAAATTTATTAGAGGATAATGTATTATCTAATAGAATAAAATCCCTTTTCTTGTGCTATAATCTTGTAAATCTTTTTTTAGAACCAACTAGGATAACTTCTAGTTCAGCAACTTGCATAGATAATATATATACTAATCTGCAACCAGTTACTAAGTCAGTCTTTAGTCAATTAAGCTCGGATCATTGTGGTCAGATGGTCTCCTTTAATATACCTAGAAAAAAGGTAATAAAAAAAGATATTAAGTGTGTTCCTATGAGTGACAGTCGCCTTGAAAAGTTTAGAAACAATATTGTCAGTAAATTACCATACCTACCTTATAATGATAATGCAAATCAACTTTATAACTCCATTTTCAATCTTACCAAAAATGAGTATAGTTCCATATTTACCTCTAAAAATGTTAAACGAAAAACTGGTATGGTTTTCAATGATTGGGCGACGGTCGGTATTCATAGAAGCAGGAAAAGACTGTACGAACTATATAGTGAAAAACCGTATAATCATAATGCTGTTTTTCTGAATTATGTGCGTAATTACTCTAAAATATTTAAACGCGTTTGTGCCGCGGCTAAATCAATACATATAAGAAATAAAATAGAAAGTGGCCAAGATAAGATCAAGATGACTTGGAAAATTATAAACAGTGAAACTGGAAAGGTCAAAGTACATAATCATGAGTTTCGACTAATGATTAATGATAAATTAATTGAATCTGACCGAGATGTTGCTGACGCGTTTGAGCTATTTTTCACCGATATTCCAGTTTCGACTACCAAATCTCTTGATTCTTCTCCTACCCTCGCTCTATCATTACTAAGAGAAAATGTAACAGAATGTGCAGTCGATTTTCAATTTTCCCCTGTTAACTCTAGTGACATAATTAAAACTTTTAAATCCATAGATTTGAAAAATACTGTTGATCTATGGGGACTTTCCGTTAAACTTGTTAATTCTATAATCGATTGTATTGCGCCACATTTGGCTGTCACTTTTAATAAATGCATAGATTGTGGCGTATTTCCTGATCTGATGAAACATAGTAAAGTAGTGCCTTTATTTAAAACCGGTAGTACATCTGACCCCACTAATTTTAGACCGATTTCTGTACTACCGACATTTAGTAAAATTTTCGAAAAAATTATACTTAATCAACTATTGGTACATTTCAATAGTAATAGACTGCTTCACAGTAAACAATTTGGTTTTACCAGGGGTCGCTCAACAACCGATGCTGGTGTTGAGCTTGTTCAGAATATTTTTAGCGCCTGGGAGGAGTCACGTGATACCATCGGTGTCGTTTGTGACTTATCCAAGGCATTTGATTGTGTACACCATGAATTACTGATCAGGAAATTACGCCACTATGGTATTAGAGACATTGCACTCAGTCTTTTGAATTCATACCTGAGTGATAGAATTCAAAGGGTTGATGTAAATGGTAAAGTTTCCTCTGGGTCTTCGGTAACGATGGGCGTCCCACAAGGTTCTATCCTGGGACCTTTTCTTTTTCTGATTTACATCAACGACTTGCCTTACCTTGTAGAAAAAAAACATGAGATAGTATTGTTTGCTGATGACACTTCACTTCTTTACAAAGTGAATAGACATGATTTTAATTCTTCTGACGACGTAAACAATGCTCTTTCAGTAGTCGTTGATTGGTTTACTATTAATAATTTATTGCTCAATGAGAAAAAAACCAAATGTATCAGATTCAGTCAACCCAATGTAAGACATTTGAACACAGACATTGTTATTAAAGGCGAAAAACTGGATCTTGTTGAAACAACCGTATTTTTAGGTATCACTTTAGATGATAAGCTACAATGGAGCCCACATATTTGTAATTTAGTGAATAGACTTAGTTCTGCAGCTTATGCAGTGAGGAAAATTCGTTCTCTCACTGACGAATCTACGGCAAGATTAGTTTATTTCAGTTATTTTCACAGCTTGATGTCTTACGGCATCCTCCTTTGGGGCAGTGGTGCCGACATCAATAGAATTTTTATTCTGCAGAAGAGGGCTATTCGCGCAATCTATAAATTATGTCCTAGAGATTCTCTTAAAGATAAATTCAAATCCATAAATATTATGACTGTGTCGTCACAGTACATTTATGAAAATTTAATTTATGTTCGGAAAAATATACAAAATTTTCCTAAGAACAGCGATACTCATAGCTTGAACACTAGAAATAAGCACAAACTCGCTGTACCTGTAACTCGGCTCAGCAAAGTGAGGGACTCATTTAAGGGGCAATGTATACGTTTCTATAACAAAGTACCCAAAGAAATTCAAGAACTATCTGTGTATAGATTTAAAAAATTAGTTAAACAAAAGTTATGTAAGAAAGGGTACTATAAAGTTTCTGATTTTATAGAAGACAAGAATGCATTTAAATGAAATGTTCGCTACACAAACTATTTCATTAAAATTTTATAAACTTTGTTATTAGTAATTAAATTTTTACATAAATAAAAAGAACAAAGATTTATAAAAAATGTCCCTTGCTGAGTTTCTTGCCGGAGTCTTCTCAGTCCAAGTGTATTCCGAACCGGTGGTAGAATCATTTGTAACGTTCATAAGTGCCTTATTAGGGCCTAAACTGAATAAATGATTTTTGAATTTTGAATTTGAATTTTGAATTTTGAATTTTGTATTTGACAGTATATGGCATATATTTGACGTATAGGCAAATAGGCGATACGACCGTCCACACATGGAGCCAAATACCAAAACGACAAACATGTTTGCTATACCAGTCAGAGAGTAATTTGTTCATGTACAACATGGACGTTACACGTTTCACTCATCAAGACCACATTCACAGAGAGAGTGATCCTTTACTCTGATTTTTGTAAATGGACAGGAGTAGATGCATGGCCTAACCTTTTTGATACCATCTTTTAAATTTTTATATTCTTTTGAGGGTGTACTATGTACATCTGTTTACCCCCTAAAACCGTAAAGGCGTGATTTTATGTTATGGAATGATGAAAACAATACATAGACATTCGATCATAGCGATCGCGGGTCATTTGCTGTTTGTCATTGAAGAGTTCCATTGTCTATCTCCGAAGATCTTCATCAGCTATGTTATTCTGTACTAAAACTTGACGGTGAATTCACGCAGCGACTATTATCAGTCTCACTCGTAAAACTCAGTAATCAGGAGTTCGAGTCCGTCGAGTTTTAGGTACAGAATACATAGCAGATCCTAATGTATCATACACTAAAACCTTCCCTGATCTTTAATAACGAAAACCCCATCCAAATCGGATCAGTAGTTTTTGATTCCGCCTATTAAAACAAAATAATGAAACCAAATAAAGAAAATTGAGACCCACTACTCGTCCGTCCGAACTGGTTGACAAATCGTGCGCTAGTGAATACCGACCATGTGTGGACGGTATATTTGCGTATTTGCCTATTTGTCTCCTTTGATGTGCCTTGAAAAACCGACAGGCGTACGGATACGCGAGTTTGTTATTTGCTTATTCGCCACATAGACAAATATGCCCGAATATTTGGCGAATAGACCCTCCACACATGGGAGTTATGCGTCAAATACGGCGAATACGCCAATACGCATAGCCAAGTGGGGAGGCACCATTACGTAAACTCACTCACGTTCTCCTTTGACGTTCTCACAAACAAAACAAACGTAAAATGTCTCCGTGTGTGACGCCCTTTATGCTCTAAGTTCATCAGTTCATGGCCGGGTATTAGGGTATTCTATAATTTTATTCTACTCTGTTTGAAAAATGCTACATTAAAATGTTTGTTTCCTAATAAAAAGCCACAGAAAAAAATATTTCGGCAAAATAAATACGCTTTCTTGCCATAAAATTACATTAAAATTTTAACTATTTTTATTCCCGCGAAAACGCTATCCGCCATGATCAATCAAATCATGACGTGTAATGGCACAGACTAAGGAGAGAGGATAATGAATGATAGTAATAACAAATGAAATGCACTGACAAGTCATGATAGCTGTTCATGACTGGTTTGACCATAAATAATAAATTGGATTGGACTGGTTTGACACAATATGACAGCGTATTTGATTATCTCTTTGGCGTATTGTTTTTGCCCTTATGACATCACACCACGGCGGCTCGTGTTTCAGGTGATATATAGATTAAAAATATCGATTTATAATTTTAATTTATTCAAACAATCATCTGCATTTATGACTCGAAATCAGAATATCTATGTTTATTTCGACATAAATTTTCATTTTTAATGAATTTCATAATTTATCGTTCAGTACCGAAAGTACCCTATTATTTCCACGATGGAAAAAAAAATTATAAGTAAGACATTTTTTCTTAATTTTTTAACAACACTTAGATTATAAAACCATTATAAGTACTGGCAACACCGAATAAATCATGTCACTAGTCTTCCCTGACAGTTGACAGTGCACTCAGTGTTGCCATGTTAGCCATTTTTGGCTATATCTGGCAGCATTTAAGATTAATAATTTATCCACAATTTTATAATACTGGATAGTTAGCATGTAAATAGCCAATATTCCGGAATTCAATGTATGTTAATTAGACCAATACCTAAAACTATGGCTGATTGCGGTTTTTCAAAAGAAAATATTCGATTGATACACTCTCAAATGCCAAACATCGGTGCAAAGAAAGAACGAAGGCCCACGTACCTTTAACTCCTTCAGGCACACCTGCAAACCCCTACAAGCAAAGAGAATCTAACCAGCTTTCGTTTCAGGCATTTTCCAGAACATTTTTTCGCTAAAGTTGTGAGATGTAAGTTTATTGTCAAGTAATTATTGTAGGTCATTGACAGGTCCATGTTGTAGGTACCCAGAGCCGTAGCTAGAGTTGAATTTAAGGTACAATACATCGGCAATACCCCTGGTATTGCAAATGTTCATAGGCGGTGGTGACCACTTACCATCAGTGGACTGCCTGCCTGCTTGTCAACGTGTTGTCAACCTACTGACATAAAAAAAAGGTCGCGCAGCGGTCATTTTAAGTAGGATGTAAAAAAAACCCCAACAACGAATAAGTACAATCATAGATAATAAATATAGATAGGCCACTCTCAAAACCATTTATAAAACGTTTAATATCCACTGCCAAAAGATGACATTAGTCGTATCATGGTTCTATATAAAGATAATAGATGTCGCTTAATAACTTTATATAAAATATATAGTCAAGTAAAAAAAACTAAATACAAAAGGGAGATTTCTTCATCTGTTATTTATTCAGATTGATTATGATGGAAACTATATTAATTTTTGCTTAGCAAAATTACAGATTAAAATTGACACACTCAAACGAAACTGGCCAACTAGGACTTACACTTACAATGAAAATGTTGAATGGATCATTACATCTTAACTTATAAATTATCACAAACAATTTTTTACATTCCCCCTTATTCAGACCTGCACGTTTGCGGTCCCGATCGGGTAGCCAAAACGATTGAGTATACTACTGAATAGGTTGGCTCCTATTTTCTCATTTCACACTTCCATCTGGAAGAGACAGTCGATCGGTATACGATCGCGGCAAATGAATTCTGTGACTAACACACCATCAGCCTAAACTAAATAAAATCTTCCTTTCCGATCGGAATGGCAACCGAATGGGTCTGAATAAGGGGGTATATCTTAAGCGTGGGGCCTGCCATCTAGTAATATTTTTAATAGTTTTTCAAGAAATTGTATGTCCACTGACGCTAGGTAGGTAGGTAGTTTATATGATTTTTTTGCATCCTAATAAAATAATATGGCAGTTGCATTACTTGCATCCCACTGAATAAGTAATTCAAAATTATATACCGGATGGATATCTATTTTTTTTAGATGGATTCTTTTTACCCGACTGCAAAGGTAGGGTTATGATTTTCACGTGTCTAAGTAGGTATTTGCGATTCTTTGTATATTCTCGAAGCATCCCAACACTTGGATGGATTATATCTTATAAGCCGTGCAATGAATTTTTTAAATCTACGTATGTTGGGTTTATTAAGGGATATTTTTTTTTGTTAGATAACAATTATATTTTGAAAATAACATGGTTATTGGTTTTGTTGGACTTCGGTTTTAATAATAACGAAAATAAATAACTAATTTCAACCGTGATTTAAATTATATCGTGTTTTTGCCAGTTCTTTATCTTATAAAGATAACCACTCTATCTAAAAAAGCCACTATGATTTCTTATAAAGGATTTTTTTAACGTAAGTTTTAATACCAAATTTAAACTCTATAATGCAGATGTTAAATTACTCTTAAAAACGTTTTTCTGTAATTCCAAAGTACCTGCCTTCATTCATCCATCTCAAAATTCCAACCAGTATAGTGTCAATACTCAGCGAGTAAAATACCTGTGTACAGACAGGACAAAATTATAAAGGTTGCGATTTTTGCCATGTTGCTACGGAATCCTGCCATATGGCTTTTACAATTTATTATATTAGTTAAAAATGTACTAATAAACCAATAAATACTAGCTAATGATTAGGTGGGTAGATACTAATTATTACGTCAAATTATTGATTGATTGTAAGTAGCAGGTATATCAATTTTACGGAATCAATATCTCTCTTACTTATAATAAAATATCAATACCGCTCCTTTTCTTCAATTTCGATTTGCTAAAAGGTTTTATAATTTACCATAATGGAAAGGTTGTGTTTGTTTATAGAATGGTAAATGGTCTGAATCAATCCCGTTAAGTGCTTTTCAACAGAGCTTTATTGCCTGTATAGTGGTGTTGAATGGATGAGCCAGAGTCAGGCCCTTAGTCCTTCTGACACCCTTTACCCTTTGCCATCACAATTCACTTCATGGAAGGATACCTTTTGAACCTTAGTACCTAGTTATTAGAAGCTAGGTGTTGATTTTAATATCTGAAACTCTGAAAGCTTTCGTAGCCACTTAGTAGTAAGTGCATAGTATTTTGTATGTACGTGTCTCCTGTTATTACTACTATAGTTTGCCTTTCCGCTGATTTCACAAGCTATGGGTATTACCATAGTTTTCTTACTCTGGTATATTTGTTATTGTTACGGACCGTCTCGCATCTATGATTCACAATCACTTACTGCATTTTCTAAAGAATGTGATCCTGGTTTTCTGGACAAAAAGATACGCTGTAGCATTCCAATATTTTGACATATTCAATATATTTTTAAACTTAACTTCCCTCAGAGATAAGTTTAAAGAAACTGGCATACCTACTCACAGTTGCATCTCAATATATATTTGCAAATATATTATTTGTGCATCAAAATATTAGTCTTTTTTCGAATAAAAGTGATGTGCACTCTATCAATACTAGAAGTAAGCACAAACTTGTAACCTCTGCCTATAGACTCCAGAAAGTGCAAGGTTCATTTCTAGGACTAAGTACACGCATCTATAACTTCAATTTTAAATTTGCCTTTTTTGCCTTTGCAAAAATTTAAGGAACGGATTAAGGTGGAACCGCGTTAAGCTTAAAAATCTGATCGGAACGGGCGTATGCGGCAAAATGGTTTTTATTGTTTAATTTAAAATCTACAAATATATTTCATAAAACCTAAGTACAATTTATAGTATCAGTTTCAATTAATATATGTAGAAATTTTGGAACCTCAAACCGATCCTCAACGCCGGTAATATTGGAATCTCTTATTTTAAAGAGGTCTTTTTGATTAATTATTTTGTGTTATAAAAGTTAACCAATCGTGTTATGCAACGTACAAAATAAAGTCAAAGACATGATGAATTCTTACAATAAATTTCAGTTCGTTCGCTTCAGTCATTGTTGAGAAAAATCGGAATCCATGCAACCAAAATCTTCTTTTCTGCTTTAAAGCTGTATTAGTAGAAAATGCTTATTATACTGTAAATGATTATTTCAAAGACTCTAATGCTTGGTAGATTTGTTACTTTTGTGTACTATTATTGTTATTATTTTGATTTATAAACCTGTTAATAGCCTCAGTGATAACATATTGTGTATTATAATTCGTATTTCTTGAAATAGTTTTTCTTTGTATTATTTGTAGTAAGCTTAAGTTAGTCATGCTCACTTTGGAGTCTTTGCTTGCGGCGGCGTCGTGTGGCGGGTCGCTCACTTTCCTATAATATGTGCGAAGAGGCGATGGCTGCCACATGCGTCATACTTGTGAACAGGTGCTGCTTGTGGGGGCTGGTCTCCTTAAGTTTGCAATCCATTTGTTTATGAGTTAGGTACTCATAATTTTGTTTTTGTTTTTCCTTACTGTCATATAACACACACATATTGTTAGTGAGACTAGATAAATAATTTGACGTAATGAATCTGAGTTGGTTTTGAAAAGAGTAATTGCTGCTTGCCGGTTCTTCTCAGTAAAAGCAACCTTCCGAACCGTGCGTTAGAGTCAGACTATTCATAAGTGCTTGTGAAGGCCTATTTGAATAAAAAATATTTTCATTTTCATTCATTTTCATTTAACTAAATTTAACAACACGAACTAAAAACTAAGGAACGGAAGGGAACACCTTAGCACGTCTAGGTGAACTGTAGCGATTATTATACTATATTACCATGTATATACGTAAAAAGTATTAAACTTAGTAAATAACGCATGTGGTAGGTACGTAAGTAGTCAAGTAGAAGTTAAAAGCAAATCTGAAAATGTAACAAAGCCAAGCAGCATATTCATTCAACTCGGCTCTTGAGTAAATCGCATTTCCAACGAAGCAGTACTCACCATAAAGCATAAACTAACATAAATAACTTCAATTGTTTGCTGCCTTATTGTTAACTTTAATTACATTTTGAATTAATTTTGTAATTAAAACGGAAGCTAGAGCGCGCCGCGTGAAGTTTAAGTGGCTGGAAACGGATCGACCCCGGCCAGGGCGGGAGGGAGGCGGCGGGGCTTTTAGATGCAATCTCTGAGTGGATTAATTAATTCTGAGGTGCCGGTTATCTCCTGTTATCATTTAATAAAGTTACGTAAGGATATAGAAATTTCGCTTTATACAGAGAAGATGATTTCTATGTTCGTTGAAGCTTTCAGTAGCTGCATGTAGGTTTCTACTAAACTGAATACTGCCTACATTATTAATACGTAATTACTAGTAGGTATAAAAAGTTTTTTTTAGTAAGTACGTACCTATTATTGGTAGAGCGGGGAAGAATGAAGAAAATGCCTTTTCCCTGCAGTGGCTCACTGCAACCTCGTAATGAGGCTTATGATCGCATAGCTCTTCGTCATTCCATCGTAGCTGCGGTAACATAACGGTTCAAATTGGAAATGTTAATATATTTACCGAACAAAAATGTATAGAAGTAATAGATACCTACGTACGGTAAGTAAGAAGGTGTATTGATATGTCGTTAAATGTTTCATGAGGTGCCTGGGCATCACCTGGTGTGACGAAAGTAACAAATTCAGAACGCTTTTCAAAACAACACTCAGCCTGCGCTACATTATGCATGAAGCACTCCATTTGCTGATCCGCTCAGGAGTCCCGCTCGCGTTCGCGGCTCGTTAAGCGCTTACATTAGCTACAAACACTTATTGATTTTGAGATATTTATGTAATTTATTACACTTTGTCCTACCAGTAAAGTGATCAGCATGTCTAGTGTATCGTATCTTCATTGAGGAGGCTCAACCATACACTAGACTCCATTTTGCTATCTAGTGGGTATATACGTGAAACTATTGAATTGTAAGCCAAGTCTGAATCGGAAGCATTTTGTATTAGTGTTAATATATTATTATGCCAATAGGTGGCGCTAAGTGGAAGAACAGGAAAGATTTTAATGAAAATATGTGAGTTACTCTAACGTATGACTATCCCAAGAAATCTCTTTATTTTTGCCCTGACGACACGCGCGATAAGTATTTCTCGCTTGCTTATAACAGTTACGACACTTAATAACACTCAGATTTCAAAATGACATTTATAAGGAATAATGCACTGCGTTGATGCAACCAAATTGCGTATAAAGATCTTTCGGTCTATTTCTGGCAAAGATGGTCTTCCAAAGTCTCACACGTGCATAGTGGTCTGCGAGATCCTCGACGTCCGTATAGTTTTCATTTTGGCTTCGGGAGACCGGCAGATGAGAAGTTTCTTCGACTAATGCATTTGATTGGCCATCCAAAGAGGTATCGCTGCCGTAAATTTGACATTCATAAGTGCCCTCCAAGGGCCCAAACTGAATAAATGGCTTTGACTTTGACTAAGTATGGGATATTATTTATATTTATTATTATTGATATTAGCTATATATTATATAGCTAGAAATTTTCATTAAAGAAAATAAAATTATATATTATATTATATAATTTGGCAAGTAAATTGTTTATTATGAAAAATCCTGAACTTTAGCATTATTAGTAGGTACCTACATAAATGTATCTCTGTACTATCTTTTCTCATATGTAATTAATAATTTTCGTAGAGGCTCTACGATCCTACTGAAATACAGTTTTTTGTGATATTTTGTTTATTATTTTAAAAATAGGCATAGAAAATCTAACGCCATAGAATAATCATAGCAAAACCATGGTTTTGCTATTTACCAAATGTGGTAAAATACCCTAATTTTCTAATTGATTAATATAATTCTATTAGTTATTCTATGCTTATAATACTAATCATACTGACCATTAGCATTGTTTCTCAAAACCTGGCTAAGTAATGTCCGAAGAGGGTATGCAATCGCCAGGGATCGGGGAAAAGGGGAGAGGTGGAGTTAGAAATGCAATATTAATGTAGTGCCGAGTGGCGGCCAGAGTGCATTTACTTAATGGATCGTAGGCAAAATGTTTACACTGTCGTCGAACATGAAAAAAATAACCAGTCTGAAGTCGGATAGAGAGAAGCTCTTTGGGAGGATTATTGTGAGCGACTGGGGACGTGCTGACTCACACAAATAAAAAAGTTGCCTACTTCATCTCTACTCAAATACAAAAAATAAACTTATACGACACCTCTACTGCAGACGTAGGAAAGTGTGGGATACATTACCGGAGTGGAAAAGTTAAAAAGCTTAAATGTATCTCCGGCGCGGCTAAAAGTGTCTGACAAAAGTTCGACTTCCATTTTAAAAAGCTCCATTACAAAACATCGAGATTCGCTTCCGCCACGCGCCGCGCGCCGCCGCGAGCGCAAACTGACGGCGCGCGGCGGCTTGAGAAGCCGGAATTAAACTCGAAAACTCTTAAATTTATTTTACTTATATTAAATCAAGTATGACCGTTTAGTCGTGACGTGGCGAAAGTGGACACAGCTATGTTCGATTCGCAGTTTTTAAGCGATTCCCTAATTAAGAAGATATTTACCTAATGAACATGTTATGGTAAGTCAACTGACCTATTGTTTCATTTTGTCGTAGTCCGATGTAACAACGACTTCCGGGATTCAGCCCTGCGCGACACTAAACTTGAATTCGTTACGTGTGTAGTGCTCATACTGTACATAAAGCTCCTGATACTTTTACTTTCATACTATTTTTATAAAATTTTATTTACCTTGGTAGTTAGTAGGTTTGTTAGGGACAAATATTTTCAGAAACCAAGAGAATGCGGAAGTCAGACTGTCTCCACACTATGAGTCTCCTTAATGGCTAAGGATAGAGATGGCATGTATGTGTTTGAGAGTCAAGACCTTCATCTTATGCTGCAACCCAAGCTCGATTATGAAATTGTACCTAAGAGTAATGAGATTTTTGAGTATTTTTTGCCGGTTAAAGTGCATTGCTCTATGCAAAACGTTATTATACATTTATTATTACTCAAGTCCATCACTTATTTTTCATAACCAAATTATCGTTATAAATATAAGAATGAAATATATTATAATTTATTTATGCACGGCCGAATAGTTTAATATTTAACTGTCAAGTATCAAAACGATTCATACCGTAGTGTATAGAACATCCGTCCGGGCACCTCCACACAGAGCAAAGTAAGTTGAATTTGAGAAGAGTTGTAAGGCTTTGGCTCCGAGATAGTGCTTTTAGGCCCTAACCCCGGGGGTGATGCAGTGGGTCCGTGGAGCTTCTTAAAATGTTTTCACTTATGTATATATGGGAATACATTACCCCTGCCTCCGGGTTACTTGAGGCGCGCACACTTACTTTTAACACAAAATTGAGGTGACGTAAGCCTTCACTCAGCTCTCGTGTGTATATTCACTTAAATTACATTTTATTGAAAACATGTGTAACATCTCTCATGAGTTACCTACTAATAATACCAGGCTTGACGTCTTTTGTTTCATTCATTACTTATAAAAAACTGAGATCGATGAGAACCGATTAGAAATGATAGTTTGTTTGACTATGTTATAATTATCGATCTGAACTTATGGATACTTTCAGTCATAGCTGATGGCTCTGAGAATTCAAAAGAATCTTTAAGTAGGTATACAATGCTATCTAGTATCATGTAATCCATTTTTACTTGAAAAGTGGGTAGTTTAGCGTATACCTGAAATAAGGTGAAACGAGTTTTTTTACGAATAAATCTGTAATCTGTCATAATAACCCTATGTTAAGGGTATCACAGACATTTGAATAACTTAAATGCCAGCGCGTCGTTTGATTCAAACTACTGATTTCGAAAACTGATTACACGATCTTACGGTGGCATAATAATATTATGTCACCTGAATGAATGGTTAACAATTATTGCACTATATTATAGTCGAATAATTATTAACCATTCATCCATTACTTTACACCATAGCTGAATCAATGTATGGCATTAAAATGTTTACTCAAGAAGAGATAAGTTCATCGTTTTTTCAGTTAACAAAAAGAGATGCATATGAGTATTGCGCTGGTAGTTACTAATAATCACTTAGCTTAATTGCGGCCGTTAATTACCGCCGATCTCGACGGTTCAAATTACGTACTCTAAAACGCATTAGCGACTGACAGCTGGAGATTATCCGTCTAAGCGGCGACGGACCGGCCGCCACCCGCCCGCGCGGGACCATTCGAGTAATGAAATTTAATGAGCCTTAATTGTTGACGACTTAATGCAGGAACTGTAAAGATAAGTGGTTACTTACGCCCATCGCTGAGTGCCTGAAACAAAACAAGATCACTCAGTACCGAATAAACTTTTCCATTCCCATCTGTACCTACGTTTATACTGTGTGAAAATAGGTATTTAATAGGAGTATGAGGCTAAAAAGTTTTGTTATACGAGCAAAGGGCGTGAGAATGTTTTTAAGTCAAAGTTTGTTATTTTATTTATGTCACACATACGGAACGTCTTATAAGTTATAGGTAGCTATAATCTAGGCTAAGGTACACCTACAGCGTCAAGAAAAATTCAAGTAGGTAACCTACGAACTTTATGCACCTACATATCTTTCCAATTTGATTTCTCAAAAAGAGCTGATGATTATTCTATTGTCAAAAGTTACATGCTTTGAAAATTCAATTATACTTTAACAATACCATTATTTTAGAAACTGACGTCTCTTCGAGCTCATATTACAATGGAGGTGTACGTACCTACATAGATAGGCAGTTGTTTCGTAGGAAATGTGGTATATGTTTACGAATCACAATAGCGTGTACTGAGTTTCTTGTTAACTGATTAGAGGCACCCGAGTGGTGTCATCTCAGAACGTTCCAATTACCGGCAACAGGGGTGGGTTGAGGGCAACACTGAGGGGGGAGGTACCGGGGTGTGAATGATCCATTTCGAAAACTAATTTAGAGTTGGCAACTAAACAAAGAGCACTCCTCGCAGATAATAATTAACGCTTGCGGTAAAGTTCCACTTAGTCCGTATTGGTTAAACCTCACTATTCCATCGGCGAAGTTAATTTAATGTTTTTTTCCGGTTTCGTTTTTATTTAATTAAAAACCAGCAAAGTAACCTCTCTAGACTTTCTCGTGGACCTCACCCGGTAGGTATTTCATTATACCTTTTGGAAGACTTCGTGCATCATTTTAATATTTATAATATTACTAACTGTCCCCCGCGGTTTCACCCGCGTTCCCGGGGAAAAAATGTAACCCATGTCCTTTTCCATACCATAGGCTATCTGCGTACCAAATTTCATCGCGATCGGTAAAAAGGCAACAAACAAACTCACATTCGCATTTATAATTATGCTATTAAAATATTAATAATAGATATAATATAATATTAAGTTAGGAAGTAGGTATCTGGATATGGATGGACAAACAACTACAGATCTACTATTATCAAATTACGATGAAATTACCAATGTTTTAAAATTATAATCCTTATTACCTATACATACATACGTACACTAAAGTAATAATAAAAAAGGTTCAAGTAGAATTTAACATTGATTAAAAATTAAGTATAGGAAATATTGGAAATAAATTAAGTATTATTTCCAATATTTGTCCAAAGGATTTTATGTATAAAAACACATAAAATAATTAAATAATACACATATATATCAATCTACGTTGGCATACAATGGATGAAAAGTTAGTATAGTTGAAAGATCGTGTTATGTTAAAGTGAATGTCTCTGTCCTTTGACTGTTTGTGCTGCCATCCGACCGTTGTCCAGATAAAAGCTTCTCTATATAGCACGAAAAAGCACTCACTCCAAATATTGATTTGTTACTTTGCCGCTCCTAAAATGGGAGAGATATGTCTTGGCTTACATATACGATACGTTGCTATATTTATAACATAACTGTCAGGATGAATCTGAATAAGCAGGAATGATATAATAAAAAAAAGATACCCTATCTATCACAGGTCGTGGGTTCGATTCCCACTCAGGACAAAGATTTGTGTGCATGAACATGTCTGTTTGTCCTGTGCCTGGTTGTAATTATCTATATATGTATGTACAAAAGAAAAGTACTACATGTAGTATATCAGTTATCTGGCCTTCCATAGTACAAGCTCTGCTTAGTTTGAGGTCAGATGGCCGTGTGTGAGGAATAATGTCCCAGAATGTCCCAGAATATATTATTATAATGCTCCTTTTTATTATTTCTAGCATATTTATAAATAACCATTAGCTTTGAATTTATAAAATTAAACATATAGAAAGTACTAAGTATACAACATAACATATTGATTAAATAAAATAATAACATAGTATATACAGTAGGTATAATTAAATCCGTTGTCTGTAGAGTTGCATTAAAGTTTATTTTACCTATTCAAAATGTTGGTATATCATTATGAAAACTGGTCCCTAACTTACTAGCAGGGACAAGCCGCCGCATACGCTAAATCCTAATTAACTGCTTGATTAGAAGTGGAATAAAAAGCTCGTAATCTTAATTGGTATTTTTAATCAAAGCTCTGGGAGCGACGACGGATTGCTCCGCGAAGGTTACCAGACGTTGAAACCTATTAATGTTTTATTCTTAATTAAATTTAAGCAGAACACATTTATTAAATCATTTACTTACTTATGTTTCATATACGATTTATACTTAATTAAGTTGTTTTAATTAATATAATGTTATAAGTCACGCTTACGAATTAGTAGGCATCATAATCGTAAAAAAAATATTTTATTAAAGGAAGAATTAAGGGATTTCTTTATTAATTCCGTGGAACACTAATTGCAGAGTAGGTAGCCTTCATTTCTCCGCAAAGCCCGCTCAGGAGACCGACCGGGCTGTATTCGACCGCTTTAATAAGAAAATTAATAATGATTTAGTTGAATTATGAATTTATTAATGACTAGCTTCCGCCTCGCTGTTTTACTAGCGTTGCTGTGGGATCTAATGTTTTTTCCAGAACAAAATATTATCATGATGATAAAAAAATTATTCAGCTATTACGTTATGATTGACTAACAAACATTCATAAAATGATGATGCTGATTTTTATGTAGAAATGTAAAATCATCTGCGTAATGTAATTAATTATAAAAAAAAACCGTAGTAAAACAGCCCTGGTCAATGGTGAAGGTGTATGTCCCTTCAAAGCATTAATCATAAAATTGGCCAACTCTTAAAAATCTAAAACTGTGCCAAGTTCATCTCTTCAGGTCAGCTGGACTTTGGCTTCTACGTAAGATTCCATTGTAAACAACGACTGATGTTAGCAAGTTGGTAATTTAATTAAATTTGGCATACCTAGTCTACTATTTATTTATTTATATTTATCAAATCCATATTTTAAGTAAATCAGGACTGTATCGTAACTAACCTTGGAGATCGACTTAGGTCAAACTTTGCCGGCGCACTCTGTGTGCTTAGTTATTTTACCCGTACTAAAAAAAACTTGAAAGTAACATATACAGATTCTATAATGGCTTTTCAATTAAGGAAATCGTACTGAGGAAATCTTCAAAATTCACTTAAGTACACTGTAAGGACTGTTAATATTGAATGAAGTTAGAAAAATGATAATGACTTATTTTAATAGAGCTCTAAACTTTCGCGAAGTAAATTCATGATCTGATTTCGACGTTTTCATGAAATTGCATTAACAGTCACAAGAGGACACACGTGAGTCTTGTGGGCGAGGGATGTCTCCAACTACCTGCATCAAAATCATAGCCGTTCAGTTTACAGTAATGGCCTTTAGTATCTCTTACGTTTCAACGAAACAAAAATAAAACAAACAATTAAATTATGTAGGAGTGGACGCGCGTCCACATCTTAAAGGTAACGTATATAAAATAAATTTCCTGGCACTTCTATTCTAGAAAATAAATTTAAGTAATACAATATAAAACCTTCTAGAACTTAGATAAATACAGAAATGTTAGTAAATAATTTGTTCCCAATACGACCCTGTCTAGCAATTACGAGGTACCTATTACTTATTAACTTTTAACCGCCCTTAATGGTTTCCGTATTAAAGCCTAAGTTGAAAAATATTTGGAATGTAGTTTTAATTACATACAAACCTAATTGTAGGAAGTGACGACTAGTACCTAAATATACGCCTATATTTATTGTATGATAAAAAAATATTGTTTGTAGATATAAAAAGGGTTTGGGATGACGATGTCAATCTGCATGGAGAAGATATAGATAGGGGGACATGATAAATAATTTCTATCTTTCCTATATTAAGTCCTACTTTTAAACAAATCATAATATTTTTATTTTTTTAACCAATTTAAAAGTATAAGGTTTCTTTTTCGTATGTTCCTCAACATAATTATTTTATAAATTTTAGTGTAATAGGTAGGTATACCACTCTGAAGTCAGTTTTTTTTTAAATAAGACAATAATCTATTTTCATAAGCTTAAATTGATTTGATATATGAAATTGACATAGTAGGCTGACCTAAGAAAATTTAAGAATCATTGTAATAGGGTATTACACCCATTTTTAGGATTCCGTAGCCTAATGGCAAAAAACGGAACCCTTATAGATTCGTCATGTCTATCTGTCTGTCTGTCCGTCCGTATGTCACAGCCACTTTTTTCCGAAACTATAAGAGCTATACTGTTGAAACTTGGTAAGTAGATGTATTCTGTGAACCGCATTAAGATTTTCACACAAAAATAGAACTGAAACTCAAAATTTTTTTTTCCTTCAAACTCATAAGTCTGGGGTATCTATGGATAGGTCTTCAAAAATGATATTAAATATTAAAAAAAATGGCAAAAAGCAAGGTTTTACAGCACAAATAAAGGAAAAATTCTAAAAAATAAAAAAAGTTGAAAATTAAAGGGTGTCCCCATACATACATAATTACGCCAATTAATAAAGACCTCTGAGTTGTATCGGCGCTCATACAATTTAGAGGTCTAGCTTAATTGGCACTAACCTCAAATACAGTAAATAAATAAAATTATGCATTTCCAGTGATGGACGAACGATGGACGAAGTTTGTACGGAACCCTCGGTGCGCGAGTCCGACTCGCACTTGGCTGGTTTTTGAAAAGAGCCTCAATTCATTCCTAAGGTGCTAATTAGCCACCAAAAAAAACACAAAATTTTTATTCAATCGATAAGTGCCATAAAAATGCATTTAAATTTTACATTTTCAAATTCCGCGAGTAGTTTGATAAAAACGCTGGACGTCATGTAACTCTACGGTCATGACGTTATTTGGTCTCTTAAATAAATACGCTGATATTGGTCTCAATTGGAATTTTATAATTTTTTATTTTTTTTTGTATTTATCATATTATTTACTTTATGTATTGAAATTATTATTCAAACTGAGTTGAATGAATTTTACAATAAAAACAAGAACAAAAAATACACATCTTAATTTAAAACTATTTACAAAAAGAAAAGCTGATCTAAATCGCTGCCAGTTGGTAGGGTGCCCAGAACGCTAGCATTGCCACGCTGTATGGCGATGCTAATCCTCTGGCCGAGGTATTCACCAGCCCTCTGGTCACGAGAAGCGTCGATCAGTCGCTTAGAAATATCGCGAAACATTCGAAAATTTAAAAATTAAAAATGAACTATTATCCTTTTTATTAGTGTGCTTAAAAGAGTAAAATGTATTATTAATAAATAAACACGTTTTAATAAATCAAATAATATTAATTTAACATTTTTTAACAAACAAATCATATGAAATCATATTATACAAATTAATAAATCATTTCTCGTCACGGTATATAATTTTATATTTTATAGTAGTTTAATATTGAAGATTTAAAACAAGCAGCATAACTAATTTTTAAAATAAATAAATAATCAGCATAATCCAACCCAAGTATATTTCGGTGAGATTCAGAGTGCTGTCGCTCTGACAGTCTGTTCAATTCTGAGCCTCGGAGCATTTTTTTTTTTTTGGAGCGGACCAGAAGGTGGTGGGTCCAGGGGACCATCTTCCAACCTTACGCGGACTAGAGCCTCGGAGCGGTTTACACATCTTTTTATAGGGTACGAAAGGAGGGGGCGAGCGCTGCACGTGCAGTGCAGGTGGGCTATGCACGTGTTGTTTACTTGCTTGTAGAACGCAGATGCACTGTGCACGTGGTATTTTTAAATGTTTATCAATTATCACGTGATGATAGTTAATGCGCCGATACGGCCATTCTGATGAGTGGCGCGTCCCTGCGCCTACTCCACCTCGCATACTCTGATACAACAGGGAAAATAAAAATAATAATTCTCGTTAAAAAGCATTAATCACAATTTAAACATATAAGATTCACGTCACACGTCTCATAGCCTCAGCTCTAATTTTGACATAAGGCTTCAAGACCTCTACGTCTGTTTTAGCCTTCTCGTTCACATTACACGTTTTTAAAGTATTGACTCATGCAAACATAACAAAATAAGAAAAAGGCAACACGCTCGTAATAAAAAGTATTAAAATATATCACCGAAATTTTCATCGATCTACTCGTCATTGTCAACAGAGTGAACATCATCGTTTACTTCATTTTGTCCTTCATGGTTCTCATTATCTAGGCTTCTACTCTTCGCCGATACGGCTATATTGCTTTGAATACCAAAATTTTGGTGCATATTTTAGATTTTCGTGGCAAACTTTTCTTGAACGCCCTCGTCCATTGATTCTTCTTACTTCATATCGATCATGAGGTAAAATTTTTTTGATTTCAAATGGCCCGGTATATTTTGGTCCCAACTTTGTATTTTGTCGTGGTGGTTCACTTATGAGTACAAATTCTCCCTTTTCAAATCGTTTAACTTTTGCCTTACCTTTGTCGAAGCGTTCTTTATCTTTTATTGCTGCTTCAATTAGCTTGTTTTGAACAGACCTTCGCATAGTTTCTGGATCAACTCTGTCATTGACGTCATCAATAAGCGATATTAATTCTGGTGGAACAGAACCTTTTTTTCCTGTGAGTAATTCAATAGGAGTTTTACCTGTGGTGCATTTAGAGATTTTGCCCAATGTGTTTTCTGGATGTTTTTGATTACTGTAAGTCCACTTTTTAAAATTCTCATCACTCTTTCAACTTACCCATTTGCTCTACTCGTATAGCCTGCACATTGGTGTAATTCTATTCCAAATTTATCGCAGTATGATTTGTAATGAGAAACAAAAGCACCATCGCCATCAACTATTATTCGTTTAGGTGCCCCAAATAAAAATATTATTTCTTGCAAATGTTTAAGCGCACTATCTTGATTTTTGCTTTTTGCATGCTTCAATATAACAAATTTTGTGTATGCATCAATGGCAACAAAAACATACTCTTTTTGTGTCGCCGTACCAGTTAGTTTCCCTGATATATCGATATGTAGCGTGTGAAAAGGCTCCGGAATTTTTTCGATAGGATGAAGCTGACTTTGAATTGCTCCCGATGGTCCTTTCATTGTTTTGCAAATGACGCAGTGTTCAACAAAATATCTGACAATCGAAGACATTTTGGGAAACCAGTAATGTTCTTTGATTTTAGCAAGAGTTTTCTCCCAACCCATGTGTTTTAAACATTCATGATAGTTATTAATTAGGCTCTATTGATATGACTGTGGCACAATTTTTAAAAATTCAGTCTTACCATTTAGGTCAGTTTTATGACACAATACGTTGTCTCTAAGGGCATATTGCTCATTCAATTGGGAATAATTTTTAAAATTATGAATCTTATTCAATTCTGCATCACGATGTTGTTCCATTATTAGTCAATCCTCATTATTAGTAAAACTCAGTACTAGTGTACATGGATTTCTGCTGAAAAAATCGGCATGTTTCAGGTTTTCGGTACTCGATCTCGAAGTCAAAATTTTGCAGGTATGACCACCATCTGTGAATTCTGGGTAAAAGTTCCTGCTTGTATCTAGAGGCCTTCACTGCGTTACAATCTGTAGCAATCGTGAACTTACGTCCATAAAGGTAGTGGCGAAAATGTTTTACAGCTCTTACAATTGCTAGAGTTTCCAATTCATAAGAATGATAATTTGATTCAGCTTTTGTAGTTCGCATACTAAAATATCCAACCACATGCTGTCGTCTTTCATTGATCTGTATCAAAACTGCACCGAAACCAAGAGAGCTTGCATCAGTGTGGAGCTCGAATGGTAATCCTTCTTGAAATATAGTGAGTAATGGAGAAGATGTTAAGAAATTAATAATTTTGCTTCTTACCGCCTCATGTTTCTCAGACCATTCCCATTTTACTCCCGTCTTTGTTAGTTCGTAGAGGGGCGCCATTTCAGTTGAGAAATTGGGAATGAACCGCCGAAAATATCCAGCTAACCCATTGAACTGCCGTAGTTGCTTTAAATTTTGGGGTGAGATAGTTTTAGATAGTGCTTCAATTTTTGTGGGACTTGGTCTCATCTTACCTTCACTGACTACATACCCAAGATACTCAATTGAGGTTTTTATGAATGAACATTTATTCATGTTAAACGAAAAACCTGCCTGAGTTAGGGCTTCAATCAACTAATAGACAACAGGTAGTAAAAATTGATAATTACGAAAGCAGACCAGCAAAAATAGTTTACGTAGTTCCGCAGGGATCGGTTTTGGCCCCATTACTATTTCTAATTTATATTAATAGCATTAGCGGTATTGGGCTGACGGGACACATCTCATTATACGCTGACGACACATGCCTTTTTTATTACGGACATTCAATCCATAGCGTTGCAAGTGAAGCTCAACGAGATCTTGAAAGGCTAAGCATATGGTTTAAGCAAAATTTACTAACCATTAACGTAAGCAAAACTTCATACAGACTTACATTCAAACCACATATTGAGCATGTAAAATCAAAACTACTTTCACTAACTGGGGCTCTGCGAAATATTTCAAAATGCGTACCATTTAAATTGCGCCATACAATATATAACACATTCGTCAAACCACATCTCGAATACTTAATCCAGGCTTGGGGGCAGGCCGCTCCTACTAATCTACACGACTTGCAAGTCACACAAAATAAATTAATTAAAGTATTATTCCACTACAAATATTTAACACCCACCAAAGATCTTTATTGTAAAACTAAACTACTAAGCTTAAACAAGCTCTATACTTACTATACATGCATATTAATTAGAAAAATACTAACAAATAACATTCACTCACAGATCACATTCAAACATAAAACGCATCATTACTACACTAGAAACAGAGATAATATAGAACTATCTACGCCTAGAACCATGTATGGAAAGAAAAATATACATTACCAGGCAATTTATTATATAGCTGAGCTCCCAGCTATATAATAAATTGCCAAAAAATTTGAAGGATTGTGATTCGGCTATACTTTTAAAAAGAGACTGATGGTGTACCTAATTAATAACTGACACTTTTAACCGATTGTGTAATTATGGTAGATTAAACTCATTTCAATCGAAGACTTAAAAAACAAAAAAAAATATAATATACAATTCAAGACCAACTTACTAAACTAAAAGTAAGAAACTTAAATAAAATAGTTTATATTAATTTTATGTTTCTCATATTAAGTGAACTATGTAATGTTCTTTTGGGAAATAAATTCTTTAAACCGAATCACCTGCTTAAATTTTTGCATACCTTCCTCAAATGTTTTGCTTGGGACAAGCACGTCATCCATGTAAACAAGTGCCACTGTACCACGATGTTTTCTAAGCGCTGCATTTATAGCTCTTTGAAAAACAGAAGGAGCATTAGTTAGACCAAACGGCATTGTTAGATATTCATATTGACCATCAGGGGTTATGAAGGCAGTTTTTTCAATTGACTCTGAAGAAATTGGAATTTGGTGAAATCCTGATGCCATATCTAGACATGTGAAGTATTTTGCTTTAGACAATTTATCTAACTGATCTCCAATAAGTGGCAGAGGATAATGGTCCCTAACAGTATTGGAGTTCAATTCTCGATAGTCTACACATAGCCTATCATCTCCATTTTTCTTCTTAACTAATATAATTGGACTAGCGAATGGTGATTCACTCTCTCTGATGATATTTTTCTGTAATAATTCATTAATCATTTGCTTCACTTTCTCTCGTTCTACAGGCGCCAATCGATAAGGTCGTCGCTGCACAATCTTATCGGGGTTTTTAAGTTGGATGGTTAATTCACCAGTGGTAATCCTAGAATCAGAAATACCTTCCACAAAAGATTTACTATGCTTTGTGAGTAGGTCATGTAATTTCTCTAGTAATTGTGTATCTATAACATCTGTATTTAAGTTCGTTATACCTACTCATAAGATTTATATTTTTTATCTCCAATTTTTCGATGCTACGGGTTACTAATGTCTCGTTCTGCGTAAAGCGGACTTCTGTACCAGGAGTTCTTAGCAAATCTTTGCAGATTATTATTTTTGTATAAATTCTGTATATTGCATGTAGCCAGAATTTGAGTCACTGAAATAATAGGAACTGGACCAATTCCTTTCAAATGTGTCACTATGTTTTTGCGTTCGCTGGATATTTTTAATGCCGTAGATTGTTGCATAAGTGAGCAATCAGCGCCACTATCAAACATGCTCTCAATGATAATATCTCAAATTTTAATTATAACCTGATTATTGTTCAGCTTACCTTTTTCGCACAAATTAACAGACTTTTCTGAGGCCATTCGCTTAAAGCAAGTTTCATACGTATGACCAGGTATGGAACAGAATGAGCATTCCTTCTTCTTATCTTTCGCTTCATTAGATTTGGCAATAGCATTTTGACTGCAATAACGAGCTCGATGACCAATTTTTCCACATACAAAACAGGTCATGCGTTGGTCAGACCTTAGAATTCCATTTTCAATCCTTGGCCTTTTAGATGGAACATATTCCCGTGGTAGTGGATGTTTACGTTTGTGACCACTCATAGTTTTGGCGACAGCAATTCATTCTGGAACACTCTGGGATTTACTATTTAATAGCTTTGTTCGAAGTTTATCATCTGTAATACTTCCAAGAACAAATTCAACTGCATCTTGCTCCGTAGGATTTGGTTTGACAATTCGTTTAAACATTCTCCATACTTTAGAAATATATTCTTGAATATTAGGGGCGTCATCAACGAAATAGTTACGGAATTTCAGGATTTCAGAAAAATATCTACTCTCTGGTTCAAATGTTTGCAACATATAATTTTTCATTTCCTCCCAGGTGGTGGTTCTTAGCAAACACTCGTCAGCCCACATCTTAGCTCGTCCTTGTAGGACACCAGCGGCTTTCAATCGAACCTCGGTGATCTTTAAGATTGTACTCACTTTGTGTTTTTGAGATAAGTTCCACCCATTCTCTGACGTCCATTCCGTTATCAGGGTTATAAGAAGGAAAGTATACGTCTGATATACGTACTCTTGGTGTTTCGCAAGGATTTACCATTTTAAAAAGGTTATTGATCGTTGTGCGGTTTTCTTCCGACATTTGTACCAGTAGATCAGTCATGGTATCTTTTATTGTATTAATCCACAAGTTAAAATTCAGTGGATGCGAAGAAGAAGACCCCTCGTTATTTGTAGCACTATTTTCAGTCATGGCGTGGCTATAATCATCCCACTTCTGATAAAAGAGTAAAATGTATTATTAATAAATAAACACCGTTTTAATAAATCTTAATAAATCATTTCTCGTCACGGTATATAATTTTATATTTTATAGTAGTTTAATATTGAAGATTTAAAACAAGCAGCATAACTAATTTTTAAAATAAATAAATAATCAGCATAATCAAACCCAAGTATATTTCGGTGAGATTCAGAGTGCTGTCGCTCTGACAGTCTGTTCAATTCTGAGCCTCGGAGCTTTTTTTTTTTTTTTTGGACTGGAACAGGAAGGTGGTGGGTCCAGGGGACCTTCTTCCACCGTTACGCGGACTTTTGCGGTGAGCGCTGAGGGCTCTCAACCGCTACTTAAAATTAAAACTAAAACTAAATAAATTTTGGGCAACGGTAGCCTGAGGGTGCCCCCTGTGGGGCTCGACCTCGGCTCAGGACGTTGCCTGGGGAATGAGGGAGGACTTAGCATGCAAACAATTATAATTATTTGGGGATCGGTCGGATTGCTAATATGCAGCTCGGGCCGCTTAATCGGGACGAGACTGGGAAGGACGTCGCGACGGTCCTCGCCGGCGAGGAGCCTCGGAGCGGTTTACACATCATTTTATAGGGAACGAAAGGAGGGGGCGAGCGCTGCACGTGCAGTGCAGGTGGGCTATGCACGTGTTGTTTACTTGCTTGCAGAACGCAGGTGCACTGTGCACGTGGTATTTTTAAATGTTTATCAATTATCACGTGATGATAGTTAATGCGCCGATATGCTGTTATAATAGTACTTCAGTTGACAACGTATATCGTCATTATGATGGCGGCTACTGTTCCGCTTGTTTAGAAACAGATTAAAAAAACTGAAAACTTTGAAATGAATTTTAATATTAATTAAGTCATCCTCATCGCTGCCGCTGCGGAGACTTTGTCAACGAGCTCGGCCACCATGGGCTTTCGTGCTCTTTAAGCGCCGGCCGTTTTTCACGCCACGCGGCTCTTAATGATATTATCCGTAGGGCTCTTGTTGTTGCCAACGTGCCTTCTGTACTAGAACCAGTCGGAATTGCGCGTGACGATGGCAAGAGGCCGGATGGTATGACTTTGATCCCGTGGAGTGTTGGCAAGCCGCTGGTGTGGGATGCCACGTGTGTAGATACACTTGCGCCTTCCCACTTACTGGCGACTTGTAAAGTCGCTGGGGCGGCTGCAACCGGTGCTGAAAAATCCAAATTTAAAAAATACGCTTGTCTTGGTTCTAATTTTTCGTTCATGCCATTCGCAGTTGAAACCATGGGTCCATGGGGGTTCGAGGCTCGCCGATTTGCTCGGATTTTATCATCCAAGGTCATCGAGGCTTCGGGAGACCGACGGGCTGGGAGCTTTTTCCGCCAACGCATAAGCTTGGCCATCCAAAAAGGGAACGCTGCCAGCCTGTTGGGAACCTTGCCTATCGACAGCAGCGTGGGCTTTGAGGATGTTTTCTATATATCATAGTTTGTATTTTTTACTTTAATTGTAAATATGTATATGCAATAAAAAATTTGATTTGATTTGATTACCATAATATTAAGTTATTTTATGAACCAAAACTAACATTTTCCGACTGCTTATTGCCTAAGCTATGTAAATTGTACATTTTAAAGCTTGTAGCACTACTTTTGAACGTTACCACGTTAGTTATCCTACTAATAAAATTACAAATGTGAAAGTTTATGATCATGTTTCTTACACAATTTGGCCCTGAATATTATATATAATATTGATTTTTTAATACAAATACTGTTATAGATCAGTTTTGTCACAAAATAACATAGCATAAAACATTTAATAAACCTGTACCTATATGAGGAGGTTTTTGCTGGATTGGCAACGCGCGTGTGATACCTCTGGTGTTGCAAGAGGTTACGGTAACCACTTACCATTGGGCGGGCCATATGGCTGTTTGCCACCATAGAGGTAAGTATAAAATACAGGATGTAATCGTTAGGTGTACCCACTTAACGATTCCAACCTGTATAGAGATATGTCTGAATCGAATGATGGACTGACTAATCAAACACCATAATGCTGAATCTTCTGAAGCCAGAAACACGAAATATGAACAAAAAAATAATGTTAATCATCAGCATGAGAATGGTAGCAGTCCACGCTGAATCTGAGTGTAAGCTCTACATCCTTACAATCTATCAAAACACCAAAATGTAGAGTCTACCGCCCTTTCTACGGAACTACGGATAATAACAATAAACATCCTTGTTTGATAGAGACGTGTGTACCTACATACATTATGTATAAAATGTGTAGCTGTACTATAAAGTTACTACTTAGTATAATAGTTAGTATACTACTCAAGTAAAACTGCATTTTCATTGATGCTTTAAAAAACGCCACTTTATTACTCAATTTAGCTCCTTGCGCTTAAGCGCTTGCATTTGATGTCAACACTATAATCACAAATATATGTTAACAGTAAATATTCACAGTAAGTAATATAAAAATAGTGACGACTGCAAAAACCTGAAATAAAAAATATTATTATTATAAATATATGAAGAGTTTCTCAAGCATATTATTATCTCTCTGAAATTTTTGTGCAGCTTCCCAATATTTTATGGACTAGCTTTCGGCTTATGAAATAATTCTACAGAAGTATTATAAAACCCCAATAACCTAGAACGATAAAACGCAATAGCCTTTTGTTGTACTTGTTACTATGTACGCGATCTAAAATTAAAAAAATAATATAGCATGGTACGACAATAGTGTCCTATAACTAGTCGGAGTTGCAGTGCGCTGGCTGTAAGTGGCTACAATAAAGCTCTCGGTACATTAAGCTTCCGCTAGTGCGCCGTTAGCGAGATAACGAGACCCACTGCCCGCCGCACACATAATTTATACCGTCCGAGCTCGTTAAAAACTTATAAAGACGCACATTGTTAGTGCGGCCAATATTCGCGGTTATCCGAGGATATACGAGCGGGCTAACGATTCCTTGCCCGCTTCATGCGAGCCATTGCGCAAACGAGCGCGTTCTAATAGCTATACCAGCCAAAACTATCGGCTCCTTCGATCACAATGACGACTTTTGTGATCTATTTATTTTATTGATGATGAAATTTTTTCTATAATAATAAGTGTCAAGCACTTGGAGTTATTTTTTCGGAGGAGTTATGCCCACAAAGACTGATCAATACACACTATTTCTTTTCCAGACTGTCAAATAAGAACAGAACCTGGACTACTTACCCCTAGAAAATGCGCAAATACGCAAATAATGATAGGTAACTACATTTTTATTCACCTGTAAATTAACTCGTGGATGGAATGTTATAATAATGAACTAGTGCGTAATGGAAAAGGCATGTGCTGATGTAATCTGACGTGAAGCTTTTAGGCCAGCCATGTCTGGTGGACAAGGTCTGGTCGATGCTTTTTTTTCACATAAAACCAATATTATGCGCGCAATTACCGTGTGGCATGTGATATGGCTTCAACTTTTTAATTAGAAGCATAGGTAAACGTAGGGTAGGTAAATACTTTGTACCCACGTGAGTAGTATTCAAATTTAAGGACCTACAGGAATTTCATTTTCACAGGTATTTTATGTAATATGTATGTATATAGCTAAACAATTAAAATCATTCTATATACAAAATGATTTGTTTGTGCATTGAAATAGGTACTTTGTATACGTATTAAATCTACGAATAAATGTTTGATAATTGCAATAAGCCTTACAATCTTGTTGTGTGAAAGGACTATTACATGGCTAGAGGTAGAGGTTTAGCTGTTTTAAAAGGGATGGTAAGTTAATATAGGTCTGGTACAATGTAGTGAGTGGTGCAGTAATCGCAAATGGACGGGCGGCGCGTGGACGCGGGACGAGTACGGGGCGCGGGCGTGGGCCGCGTGGATCACGGACTCGTGCTCGGCTAAACACAAATCAACACCGATTCTCCATTTGTTAGACACGGGAATGTAATTATGGCCGGAACACTTGGCGGGGGCGAGGTTGCAGCGCGAGGGGGCTGCACGTCATTCAGGCTTTTAGTTCACAGCTCGACAACGATCGTTACTTTGGAATCGTAATGTACGTCACGGAAAACACTCACATACTTTTGGTCGAGATGATTAATTAGTTTTGCACCGAGTTTTACAGTTTTTCTCCTTTATTGTAATTATTTAGTTACGTATATAATGTCGTTGATAGCTTACGATGTTTATGCAAGTTGAACGTGGCAAATTAAAAAGTATAGTAGTAGCGTGCGAGCGAGAGCGGACGTACCTACTGGACCGGTGCCGTGACACGAGTTAAACTAAATTAATAAACTTGCAGCAGTCTCCGGCTTTATTAAAAAACACTCATTAAAAGCTAAGGAAAGTAGGTGAAGTCGCCGGCGGGGACAGCGCCGCTAATTGCGCCGCCTTTATTGCTTAAATAAAGTTTTAGTGAGGGAACACAAGTTTTAATTAAAAATGTGAGAATAGTTTTTAATAAAGGACGGGCTCCGTGCGCGTATATTGCGAAACTTTGAGCGATACGCTTAGCTTACAGGAAGTCCAGTGATATTGCGTCTTACACGCGGTTGCACTCGGCGCGACCGCGTGCCGCCCGTCTAAACGCCGCGTCTCGGTGCGGCCCAAACGATTACTAACTAACTTACTCCTACTTGTCTACCTTATGTGTCTGATGATACCCATTTTATTATATTTGAATCAAGAAAACAGTATTAATATATATGTGTTTTGTTTTCTAGGAATGCAACTTTAGTTAGTTGTTGGACATCTTTATTATGTACGATTATACATATTTTGTTTTGAGTTTCACTAACGTCTGAGCAGGTGATGAATACAGCGATATAAATCATTACTAATTTAATAAATATTATTGCGTAGATTTTTCTTCAAGGTATTCTCGCATCAACATAAAGTGACAAATGGCACGGGTAACAAGAGAAACTAATAATGCTAGTGATTTACGCCCGCCCTTGTTATTACGACTCATGTGAAATGTAATTTCGGCATACTGCGTGTAGTCGGGTACGCACACATGGGAGTCGGCGAGTGTGCAATACGTTTAATAAAGGAGGGACGCGGAGTAAATCCTTCAATTTCGCCGGCACACAACGGCGTATTCTCGTTAACCGTGGCAATAAGTTAAACGGGCGGTCTGCCCGCGCCGGCCGCCGCACCCGCGCCCGCGCCCGCGCCGCTCCATCCGATCCAGGAAATTAAAAAAGGTCTTGAGCTACTATGTCGACCGCGAATTACAGTCACATGTTCTCTAATTACGTATTACAAAATATTATTTTTATTATGTTTATTTCCTTAATAACTCATTATGTTATAATTAATTATATGTAACACGATTATACATACCTATAGTTTGATTTGAATATTATTATTAACCCTAGTTTATTTTATTTTATTGACCAAAGCAATTACAAACGAATTTTCACGTTACATAATTACCTCCAATAAGCCTGAAAGGCTTATGTGTCCGACGGACGAGAGTTACAATTTAATTCTAATTACAATTTAATTGCTGCACACTTAAGTTTGCCTGTGTGTGTTGTCTATATTCAATTTGAGAGTATTTAATTAATTTAAAAGTTGTATCTATTTGTACCTTTATTGCTTAAATAAAGTTACTTTGTAGTAGGTAGTGTAAGCGGTCGATTTTAATCAAAGTTCGTTCATTTCGAACTTAGCTCCGGAAGCTGCGCCTCGTGGTGTAATATAGGCCGAGTGTAATATCTCTTGAACAAAGAATACACACGTTCCCACCCTGGTATGGCTAGGTTGCACTCCTAATTAGATGTTCGATGAAAGTGTAATCAGACGTTGGCCGGATCCGGGACGTAATTAAATGGCGCAGGCGAAGAGTGATTTATTAATAGAAAAGCTCGAGCCGTAATGAAATACTGGGCGGACAATGGCGGCGAGGGCGGGCGGTCTGTGGAAATTAAATTCTCAGCGACGGTGCACGGACACCGAACACACACTTGCCGTTTCTTTGCGGGTCACCGCTGGCCGATAGTTGCTTAATAATTTAGGCGATATAGGCGACCACCTTAGCCATCACAACCGCCGCCACCGCACCGTCACCGCCGCCGCGCCGCCGCCGCCGCAGACGCTCAGGCTTGGCCGGTTCCTATTAGGGAGGACGTATGGAGTGGAGGAGTATAAATTTGTCGGCGAGGGAATGTAAAGAAGATTGGTTTCCTACTCGAACGAGTGTGGAGAAAAAGGGTGGAATTGAATTTAGGCCGAAATCTACTAGCGAGGCAGTGTTTGTGATATTTCTTACCTATGTATTGGCACTGGGACGTGACGCACTTGCTGATTACTATTATTAGGTATCGATTTTGATGATATGTTTATTGTTCCGTTATCTATTCGATTTTGATGCTGTTCGCTAATGTTACAAAGTAACGATTAGTAAGTATAATTACAGGTTTCTGTGGCTTCTTTCAGCAGAAAGAAACATACATAAAAAGTATGTTATGTACCTAATATAGCTTTAAATTCTCAGCATTATCTTCAGTAAAATGCAATGTAATAAATTTCATTATCAATTTATTAAGTAAGCTTATTCAGTATACAAATAGCACATTTGTATATAGAATCAGAAAGAAACATAGATGTAAAAGCTTTTGCGCTATTTATAAGAAAGCGTAACCTTAATTACACTTAAAAGCTGTCAGAGTATACTTTTTCAATTAGAGTATTAAAGTGTTCCGACCCCGTCATTATATTAGAGTGTTGTTCCATTCCACCCGGGGTTCGGGCGCCCGCCCTCACTCGGCCCGTTGGCGGCGGGCGGGCGGCGCGGGCCACGGCGGGCGCCTTCACCCACTGGTTCGGTCCGTCCGAGTCGTCCACTCAGCTCACTTCGTCGCGGCCTCTGCTCGGTAGTACACGTGTTCGTTTGCTCCTCCGAGATCCAAACTTTACACGAGCTGCAATTCGCTCTTCGCTGATTAAAACGTTTCCTCGTATTTTAATTACAAATAACGTAAACCATCTTAATTGATCGCCGCGTTACTAATTTTGGCCGCGCTTCCGTCGTACGAACTTAATTTTAACCGTATCTCAGTTTTTCGGTTCACGATTTTTAGCCAAAAACCTGAAAGTGACAATTGTTAAAGTGGACTAAAACATTATTGGTGATTTAACTGTGGATTTGCGTGCAGTGGATTATAGACAAAGTTATTATTTTGTTAGAAATTTTCGTTATTGTGTTATACTGAACATCAGAAGAAATAATATTTAAAGGTAAATATAATATAATCTTTGTATCTTTAATATAATGGAGAATTTTTTTATGTTATGCAAACTAAAAATAATTTAGTTGCCGATACATATGTATATAATGCATAAATTACGTTATTTTATATGACATAAATACATTGTTTATTTGCTATAATACCTACAAATTTAGTATGCCATGTTCCCATAATTAATGCTTTCATAAAAATAAAAACTCCTATTATTTGCTCAATTAATTAGCCAGCACATATAGACCTGCCAACCGTATAACAATATTGTCATTAATTTATTATTACATTGTCTTTTTATAGGTTTGTGACTATTATATTATTATTTGTCCGTCAATTTAAAGTCAGTGATAGCCATCATTTAAGAAAGTTAACTCTATCATTCTTTGTTATACAAGTGTGTGCGTGCGTGAGGTTATCAAAGTAGTTATCTTGTAAGTACATTTGGGTGCGTGTTGATTGGCCGTAATTGGAAGATTCGGTGATTGCAGAGAGTTACTTAATTAAGAACAAAAAGGTTTATAATAATTGCCTTTGTTACACGGTCATG
The DNA here is from genome assembly GCA_951216915.1 of Tetheella fluctuosa. Taxonomy (NCBI): domain Eukaryota; kingdom Metazoa; phylum Arthropoda; class Insecta; order Lepidoptera; family Drepanidae; genus Tetheella; species Tetheella fluctuosa. Next base: position 7,892,061 of record OX578217.1, read on the forward strand.
CAAAAACAAAAGACGGTACCTGAGTATGTAAAAAAGACTCCATATTGAGTGGAGTCACTAGCGGTTTGTTTTACTTCCGGCCGTCTAATGAAAATAAGTTTTTACAATCTATATTACCTATCATAGTTTCTAATAAAATATGTAAATATTATACTATGTCATTGCCATAATTATAATTATTTTATAGAACTTGTTCCTAAAAATATGTTTGTTTGTTTGTTTACTTTTGAGAATACACAAACTAAGCAGGTGGTAGTATGTAAGGGACAGTATATAGCATATTGCCATATTTTATAAAACATTGCGCAAAAAGTATTATTATACTATTATTAGTTACTTCACAAAAATCTTCTTTCTTCCTTCACGGAATATGGAGGAATTCGATGTTTTAAGTATTTATCTAGTAAATATAATACTGGATTCTAGGTTTCTAAATTATTCTGTATTACTTAAACCTAAACGCTTTATGCCAAAATAATGATAGAGCCACTAACGAGGACATCACCATACAAGACGTCAAGTATCCATTATTTCTGGTAGGTAGTTGATTTTGTACCGTTATAATGTGTCCAGTGGATTAGAACGTGTCGTATGCGCCCTCACGAGCTTGCATACTGATGCCACTTCGGCTCTACACCCGTCGCGCGTCGCTTGTTATTTTAATTATTGTGTCTTAATTAAAGTTGCTCGGGGTGCCTTCGTCCCCTTGCGACGTGATCGCCCGCCTCACACTTCGCAACACTTTAGGTGTAACTTGTATCGTGATCCTTGCAACATTATGTTTGGTCATAATTGGTCATATTTTGTTCTCAAATAAATTATCCTTAGACATAAGTCATTTACACATTTTAGACATCTTCACATTCGGCCATCTAAAAAATATTTTAAATTGAAGTAACATAATTAACTAGATATATAACTATTTACTTTTTGTTTAATTTGTGTAACACATACGTCAAGTTCTAGTTTGTTACCTATTGCTATTAGAAAGGATGGTATGGTTGGTTTGCAAAAAAATGACATTTTAAAGTTTTATGAAAGCTTTGTTTAAATACTTACATTTAAATATTACGACAAAAATAATTACATTTTCACTATCTCTGTAATTTACATCTCCATTTCAATTTATTTCACCTGGAATACCTACTTACTTTATAATATTCATTATGTATGGTAAATAAATTTTATTTTGTAATTAAGTATGCTATATTGTACTCAAAATGAGCCTCGGGTAATTAATTACTGGTTGCATTTTAATAGGGTATCTTGAGTAATTTTATATTTTTATTACACATGAGCGAAAGTAAATTAATTTATGGTTTAATGGATGCATCCACTATTGGTAACTACGTTTATCTACCAGGACAGTCAGGCTCAAAACTCTCTCAATATTCCGTGCATATTTTACAGAATTGTATGCAGGTATGTTTTTTATTCCTATCATTTATTTGATTGAATAGGTAATTGATGCCGAGTAGGTATGCATGTTTAACATGTTTTTTAATTGAGTTCATTACAAAGAATTCTACTTAACTACTTACCTGAATACATAATTTTGCTACATAATGCCAATAGATATTATCTTAGTCATTAAAATGTTTTTATTTTGCTTCTTTGTCTGATAACGCTATCTCTTACTTACCCACTTTAATAAATTACATATTAATTTATTTGTTCTCCCAATTGCTATAAAACTTATTGACGTTTTTCACATTTTAATTTTATTAATGATATGTTGAAATACTTATTTAATATTAAGTCTTATACTATTTTTGTCGTTCTCAAATACTTACTGCTGATATAATCCAAACTGAAGGAAAACAGAAACTCCAACACCAAACAATATACGTAGCGAAGGCAAGATTGGCCCCTTATTTCATTCTGGGCCACCCCAACCGGCAAGCAATGACAATAAGGGTTATTATTAGGTACCAGAGTTGCTCATTAGAGGCATCCGTAATGATCCACTGAAGGCCTAGGGACCGGCAGACTCTCCCTAATGAAAACATCAATATCTCAACTATGAGGGATGAAATGAACACCGAGACTAACACCACTTGGTGTATTTAAGATGTATAATAACCACACATTAAAACATAGGTACCTACATCATATTAATTTATGGGTACAAATGCTCCGAACGAAAGAATAATGGTTAATTAATATTGTAGGTTATTGATTGTACGAATAGTCGAATACAAATTGGCTTCACATTGTGTCCCAATTATAATTGATTTCATTAACAAAGCTTGGCCCATAATTGAAAGTAGGTAGACAGTTTCAGCAAAGGGGAGGGTAAGGTAATTACAAGATCCAATTTAGAATTGCCAAGTCTACACTTTGCTGCTAGTTTCAAACAAAAGCTTAATTAATTAAGTCGAGAACAATTAAGTTCACAGCCATAATATTCTCAGCAATTACGCGGAATTCGACGAATTTTGTAGTAGTCGGTAATTGCCGACGAGTCTCGAATCAGATTGTATCCGACGCTAATACGGCACACATTCATTAATTATACTGTGAACACTAATTGGAAAATCTATTAATTAATTTAACTATTAAAGCGACACGAAATATGTGAGATTACCGAGGCAACGGTATTGAACTGGTTATTCACAGCATTCGCACCAACCATACATGACAGTGTGTGTATGCGGTGCGTGTGTGTGTAGCAGCAATACCAGCAAACACATAATGTTATTTTTATTTAATTACTTACTCTGGTGTTGCTAATGTCCAAAGGCCCGTCTGACTTTATGACATAAAAAAATTGCTGCTTAAAGTATGAATACTAAAATTTCATAATCATTTCAAGGGATTAATTTTATGATTGCCAAATATACAACAAAATTATAACTTTTATAATTATAATATTATTATAGGTACATATGCCTTATAAGAAATTTATAAGTAGGTACATAATATTTCACAACCTAAATGTTTAAAATTTCCACCATTTTCTTTACCCTACAACAGATTTCAAAACATCCAATTAAGAGTCTGTCTGTTAAAATTATCATAATAACTCAAATAACGAAAATTTACAAAGTGTTACATCTGCATTAGTATAAATATATTGTTGCGCAACGCGTAGAGATATTCGTAAGAGATATTCACTCACCGAGACATCCCAAGACACAGTGCTTCTGAAAGGCGCATTCACATCGTGGGGGTCGTCAATTAGTCGTCGTTTTGCTGGTTTTGGTCGTGACCATATTTTGGCTGTCAATTGTGATGCATAGGCTCTAATAAATCAGGGTTGTCGTTAGGTGAGCCGCGACAGTGAGGTAGGTGCCGCGCGCCGAGCTGTGTGTAACGAGACACATATCCGGACCTATCCTTCCAATTAGCGAACCGGTACGGGCGCGGGCGCTGGTCACCTCCTCCACCACCGCCGCGCCCGCCGCCGCCCGCGCCGCTCGTTACGCTCCCGCCTCGTTAGGAGAATTGTTTGTTCGAGTATGTAAAAATGTGTTTATTTGCACGTACGCTCCGGGGTAAAAAATATATGAAAAGACCCTTTTAAGAGTTTTAATGATTTCCCGGCAAAGGGAAATTGGGTTAGTTATTTTCCCCGGGGTTGCCCCTCGTTAAGTTTTAATGGGGTAGCTAGCTACGACGTAATCAAACGTACTTATTTAAGTTAACGACGCCGACGTTTACTAGGTCTGTGTACTTTGTTGTCAATAGGAGTTATGAACGAACGACCCTACAAAGTAGGTACGACATGGTTCATGAGTTTTCGATTCCCGGCGCCATTGCACGAGTTGTCGGAGTGATTGTTAATTATAATCAATTTGTTTTCAGCATTGTATTTTCTAACTGTTAACAAAGCAGAAACGAGCCTTCCGGCGCAACCGGGAGTACCTACCTACGTACCTACTATGTTGCCGATTAGATAGAACGCCTAATTAATCTCTAGTAAAATGTCGACGTCGCTTGTTTTTGCCAGGAACTTGGCTCATTAGAGCGACGAGGCATGTTGATTACATTCTGCAGCGCTTATTAGCGCAAACTCTCATTAGGGGCCACTATTGTTGTAATTAAACAAGCAGCTACATCAGTACTTAACGACCGCTGAGTTCGAACCGAAATCGCCCCTATAACGGGAGCAATAACGTTCCGTGAGACGGCTTGTGTGTGACTGGCCGATTAAATTGTGCGAATTTAATTAACAACTCAATAGTTACTGTACGTAGAAGAATAGAACTGAGGGGAGTTCTTGTGGTGTCTGACATGATTCCATTGTTAGAGACGGTGTAAAAAAGTGAAGGTTTGTTTTGAAGTGGCTTACGCAATTACGGAGTGGTGGTGTGTTACGGCGGTGGTGACGTTGTCGGTGGGTAGTGTAGTGGGTACTGGTATGGCAGGTACGTCGACGGTGAGAGTGAGTTTAATTGGACAGCCGAGGGCGGGGGTGCGGGTGCGGGTGCTCGTTGTGGGTACTCCACCGCCTCCTAACACTTATAATTGGCTCGCCAGCACCAACAGTAGGAGCTTTTCTCTAAAATTTATACTCATCGTCGTTACTTATAATAGGCTCCGACTTTCCGCGTACACCTGACACTATTCCAATTTTGTTACCCAAATAACTAAGGAATTTCTCCGTTGTTACGAGAGAATCTCGTGTGACACTTCTGTGACACTTTTCCCAATAGTCTCGAAGGAGCTTATTACAGGAATCTTCGAGCATATTTTCACTTACCACGTTTTTTATTAAGGAATATGTACCTAAGTTTGTATCTAGTATAATAAAACAAACTGTTTTAAGTACCTACTTTATGATAAAATTAATGAAGATTCCTGGGAATTCTCAATACTCAAAACACCCACAATTATGAACTTGGTGTCTGTTCTTTTTATCTTGGAAAAGTTAAGGGTTCCCAAGTGATATTCAAAAACTCAAAAAAAAAAAAAGAATGACGGAATAGATCGAGATTATCGAGATGTAGTTTTATTGTTCAACAGCAGGATGTATCGAGTAGTATGTATTTAAACTTTACTGACTGGATTATTGTGTTAATTAATATGAAAAGGTACCTAAGTGTTGTATTGAAATAAAAAAAAACTGTTGAGCATTTACGTTATCATTGTTTATGTTCATTTATGATCAATTCATAAAATAATAATAAGGAACAGCATTAATTAGTCCAATTAAGAAAAATATAGTTATCATTGCGTCAGTATGTGATTTAAAATTACTAATTTATTGTTATAATCTTGTTGCGGCTGATTGACATTTCACGCTCGGTGCGCGTGCGTTCATCATAGATCACAAAATAATAAATGCACTATCATTCTAATCGAGACCCTGACTTTAAAAAAAATCAAATCAACAAAAAGTAGCACAATAACTAATTATTAAGAGCACAATCATTAATTATTGTTGCTTTATTTCACTAATATTAAATAAAATGTTATCTACCATCAAATTTAATTTCATATCTAAATCCGTCCTGTTGCAATTATTAGATGTTATCGAAAATTAAATTCATGTACTCATTATTATGAAACACGGATAAATTTAATAGGATATGAATAAAATATTGTGTAGTTTTTGTTTCCATTTAGGAGATTTAATAAAACATAATTAATAGTTGCTTATTTCCGATTCACCTGACGAGGGCATAGAGTAATGTTTATTTAATTACATGTATAGCTTATTTGCTGTGCCTCACGGTTTCATTCGGTGTTGCAAAACGAATGTCTAGTGAGCGGGTTAACTTATTGAGAGTTAACTTTAAGTCGTAAATCGTAATGTTAGTAAACAAACAGATTATTAGATTATTGTGCCATACGATACAATTATCGTGGTTCGTAAGGCACATAAAATGAGAACGATCTGTGCGCTCGGAACGTCCCGTCACGACGCATACGAGACCGCGTGTGACATCACTCTTCACCGGGCGGATATGAGCGGCTATTTAATTTCCGCGCTTTCAATGATCGTTTCATATTCAACTATGTATGTACCCACTTACCAAGCACCGACAAGAAGGTATTGGCTTATTTAGTTCGTCTAGTATGCACTTAACACAAAATGTGAGATACACCGATGTATGGTCTGAAGATGATATCTATTAAGTTATGAGACATTATTAAAATGAGGATTATTATAATGCAAATCTAAGAGCATAGAGTGGGCCTTCTACGTTATTTGAAAATTGCACGCAGGTTGTGTAGTATTTTAACGAAAATTCATTTCCTTTTCGAAACCATTCTAAATTCGAAAAATTCAGACATACAACTTAAAGAACAAAACTTTACATTATTTAACATGTCTAGACATCATATCCGAATATTATCCGAATATCATAATTTTGGGCACTCACTGACTGCCTAACTGATATGTCGGTCAGATTTACGATGATCTTCTTCTATACATATAAAATGCTTTGTCCTGAATGACTGATGGATCAACGCACAGCCTAAGCTGCTGATCGTAGAGACCTGAAACTTGGAGGTTGTGTTCTTTGTATGACGTAGGGATCCTATAAGAAAGGAATTTTCCGAAATTTTACCCTTATGGAGGTGAAATATGGGATGTTCGTTTGTATGAAACTTTGTCAGTTTTGATGAAAAGTTCATGAAAAATGGTATTTAAGTTTATGGTTAAAAATTAAGAGATATATGTTTCAGAGTCTTTGGAAAATCACTCCATAAAGGTAGAAATGGGGTGGCAAAGTTTGTATGGCAATTAATATTTTTCCGGTCAGATTTATTAGAAACTTGATATTAATATTTTTCAACACAATTAATGAAATACGTATCTCAGTGTTTTTCGAAATTCTTACCCTAAGGGGGTTAAAAGGGGTGAAAAAGTTTTATAGAACATCAATTTTTGGAATGGAGTAAGGTACAGTTTGTAGGGATCGGGGTTTCTTTTTATGACGTAGGGTTAACCAAAATTCAACCCCTAAGAGGGTAAAATACGGGTGTAGGTTTGTATGAAAATAAGTTGTTTCCATAAAAAAATATATTTGGGTCCCTGGCTAGAACTAAATGTTTTGTAGAATTCATCGGGGGAAATATATTTTGTAAGTATCTTTATTGTGGAAAGTAGTTGGAATACGAATCTTGCGTAAATATTGCTCAGAGCAGATTATTAGGGTTATTATTATTATCATCTCTCTCTTTTCACCCGAAAAGGGGTGCAAAAGTGTGTATGGGAAAACATAATTTTTTCATGGTATGGAGTAGGGATACCTCTTTGTGTATACGGATTGGGGCTTCTTATAACGTAGGGGTGTACTGAGAAAGGATTTTTAGTAGAGAATCGGGGGTGAAACCGCGGGGCGGAAAGCTATCTATACATATAATAAAACAGTAGAATCCGGTGTGTTTGTACATTGAAGAAAAGTAATGAAAATAGAAAGGGGGTAACTAAAGAACAGTAATAGAACGTAAACCAGCGATTTTTAGAATTATTGTCTGTCTGTCTATCTATTTGTTAACGCACATCTCCGTAACTACTGAACGGATTTTCATGTAGATTTCACAGGTGACAGACTGAGATTAATTAATAAGGGAGCAGAAAATAGCCTTTATTTATATAAAATCGGATGTTGCAAAAAAGTAATCGTCATTCAATGATTTTTGTAATTTACTTTTATACCTACTTTTCGAAAGTTATCTAGAACCCGCGTGTATCTACATTATTTTATTTTACTCGAAATGGAGTGTGTTTGATGTAGGAAGAGTCAAATTGCAATTAAACCATTTTTGATTTTTTGTCTGTCCATCTATCTGTTTGAACACGCTAATTTCCGAAACCATCGAACAGATTATCGTGGGTTTTTCACAGTTTAATTAGGCTTAGCTTGGCGCTTTGAATAAATAGGCTTTTTTCGTCGAAATTGGCTAACGGGGTAAAAGTTATAGTCATTTTATAAAGTCTGCACGAGCGAAGCCGCGGGCGAAAAGCGATTCTGTGTATATATAATTTATAAATAAAAATAAAAACCGACTTCAAAAACTGAAAGGCATATAATAAATATTTTCTTTCTACATCATTTTATTTATTTATTTATTAAGGAACACAAACAGCGTATAGTACACAACTTTCATAAAATATACCATTAATTTATCAATATTTTTTGCACTTACACTAATAACATGTGTCCACAACATTTTGAAGTCGGTGCCAAGTAAAACATAAAAATTACTTGGTCTTCAGGTTACTTTCTTGATTTGCTTTGTCCAATAAACTAAAGTAAGCTACGCTAATAAGCACTTAAAATGATAGCTGAAGATATAAATAACTCTAATTGAGCGCGACCACATTGCCTTTTTAGTTTTTTCATACTCCACCATTTTTAGAGGAAAGGTCAAGAATCGTTAACAAGTTTGTTCAATATGTATATTCTTTTTAAAAAAATACATACGATATATGCACGCACAGTAACTGTGAACAGCAACATGTAACGTAACGATTACTTATTCTGATCATTCAAAGATATTCTATTACTTAAATTGCATACATTGAAAATGAAATTACGAAATAACATTATCAAATATATAAAAATAATGAAATTAAGACCCATTGTCTCAATACTTGAAATTAAATTCCTTTTTCATTTAGTTAAAGACGAGATTTACCCGCGGTTTTACCCGTGATAAAATATTGTATAGCATACCTTCCTCAATAAAGGGGCTATCTACCACAAAAAAACTCGAATTGAACTGGTAGTTCAAACATGGATTAAATATGGATATGTACATATGTAAAGCTTATGTAATTTATTTGGGAACAAAATAAGGTCTTAGTCCACCACAAGGACTCCATTATCATTTAGCAGTATTTTAATTTTCGATCTTTTAATCGAAATCTTTATCGAGATCTAAATCAACAGCAGGCTGCATATCTTCCATTCATGGTGTATCTGTCGCAGGCAATTTGTATGACTCCGCCGCCGTTTACATTCGGCGTCGTCAGTTTAAAAACGCTCGCAGTTATGTAAAAAGACTTTATGGCTTAAAGTAGGTTGGCTTTAGGTTTAGGTTTAGTTAATTTTGCATGCATGAACTCCTTCATGGCACCATTTACATATCCGCTTATAGTTTTAGACTCATTACAACATTTCTTTAATGATCCGTGCTTGTTTTGAAACTGTTCCAACCTGTTACAATATGAGCTCTTGTTAAACTCTAGCTGCAAAAATGTATTGTAGTGAACATCATTTTTGCGACTCCATGTGAGTTGTGCTACCAACATTTGGATTTTGAACTTTGTTACCTAAATTGCACAAAGAGCACAGAGGTAAAGCTCTCCCCAATTTATCTTCAACTATAGCAATCAGTGTGACACTCCTTAATTGAAGTCATTGTTTGTTTGTCATTCATTTCGTGGGATCACGCGTCGTGGTGAGGCAGTGTGTAGTGTTTATTGATGTTTTAGCTGTTTAGTCGATTTTGTGTAAACTATGCATGCGTCGTATTAACATTTAATTCCATAGTTTTAGCCCAGAAAATGATCTTTGTTAGACCTATTTAGTGTGATCATTAACTGAAGCTCTATCGATAATATAATAATAAATATACAACTTATTTAATTATCGTCAAATACTTAAATAATATATTATTTAATTTATATTAAGTAAATTATTTATGTGGTATTTATTTAAAAAAAAAAGAACTGTGAAATTATCATAATTCCGTGACACGACAATATATGTATTGTCGTGTCACGGAAAATGAATTTATTTCTAACTTTATTTAATAGTGTATTAGTATGTTATGTGTTAACCGTACAGAGCATGCTTGGGGTGTGAAGGGGGCATCGCTGCACTGTTCCGATAGCACTGTGTCATTATTGTTATCGAGAGATCAAGTCTCGGGATCCCTGCGCATCCTACACGAACAAACACCTAAAATCAACATCAGACAGATTACTCTTATATTGATACTCTTTCCCCTAGGGTGCATATGTGATCTTTTGTGATTTGTTCTAAGTTATTTTAGAGTAGTTATAAAAAGTTAAGATATATTATAATAGACTAGCTTCTGTCCCACGGTTTCACCCGTATTCCTGAGAGATCATGTATTTTCCCGGGATGAAAAGTATTATATCTCCTATTCCAAGGCTTAAAGTAACTACTTATTTACCAAATTGCATGAAAATCCGTTCATCGATGACGGAATTTAGTGAAAAAATACACACAAACACAACCCCTCACACAACAACTTTCGTAACTATAATATTATTGTAGTAGGACAGGAGGATATGTTTGTAGAATTGAACCTCTTCGTTTTGATTATATCGTTGGTTAAAACATAACTTAACCAAATAGCGTCAGAAAAGTTCAATACTTCAATATCAAAATTAAGATAGCCTTATGTTTTGAGTGACAAATCCAATTTTATTCTCGACTGCCCCTCTCCACCAGCACTCCCGCCCCCCGGACCGATCAGACCTTATCCAAATTGGATCTTGAATAATAAAGAATCGGGGCGATTGGATTTTATTCCTTAAATTCAATTAGCACACGAGGGTCGTGTGTGTGACTGCAGACGAAAGATAGAGGCATATTATCGTATTAAAAAGGATCGTAAGGGTATATTTGATAGGAAAGAAAGTAGTCACATATTATTACCCTTTCAAACTTATAGCATGCCCCAGCTTTAATACGTTTGATAAGGGTATGTATATACTTACTACATTAGCCGTAAAAGGACGTAGTTTTTGTGCTGCATCAAATTTTGATTTATATAATTAATCACGTTGCCTTTCAAAACAAAAACAAAAAAATACCTAGGTACCTACTATTCTATAGTTTATTCTTTGCTAACTACAATAACCAGCGTGCCTCTGCTGTGAGTCTCTACGACATAAAAATGATACAGCAGTTTAGATGTAAAATCAGTAGTATCTATTGTTTACAAAGTTTTCTCTATAAATTTACAATAGTTTACATATGTATCAATGCATTATGTGTAATTGTTTCGTGTGTTTGTATTAGCTAGCGCAGCGATGGAATCGCTTGACCTGAATAGAACAACATGAACTTCTATTTAACAATTTTCGCGATAAATATTTCAAGTTTCGCACCTTAGTGACTACACATTTTTGAATAACATAAAGTGACTCTAAATTCAGAAGCAGTAGGTAGTATCAAAAATATTGGTTGAAGAACTTTGTATTACTAATACTACCTAGAGATAATGCCTATAGAAGCTAGATGAATAGTGAAGAAGATGCTTTAAATTAAACTAAAGAAGGCACGTTGAGTGGCTATGAAATTTTGTTGAATGTAAAAGTATAAATATTTAATTTTTCTTAAACCAGAGATAAACTAAAGTTGCTTAGTGTTAAGAAGATTTAATTTATTAATTCTTACTTATATACCTACCTATACACAGATATCACAGACTAACGATGCTATACGATCTATTATAGTGAACTAAACAGGTCTGACTTGGCGCATCACTCGACCTGCGCACCATTAGATTGAATATGTTAATAAAATAAATTACGATATTATCGTTGCCGCGTTTGACACAAACATTGAATTCTACTTAAAGTACCTAATGGAAACGATTTAATGTAGCAGAATCAGGCCGGCCGATAAGGCGAGATTTGTTTAGTATAATATATTATATACTTAAATAGATACCTATTAATTTTATTTGTAAAGCGTTCACGAAGCATAAAAATTATTATGCACGATCTAAATCCATATGAATGTAACTTTTAATTTAATAGTCACGCACTAGATAATGTAATACGACAAACACGACAGATGTTTAAATTAATTATTATGCAAGCTTATAATTAAATTACGTTTCTATGAATGGTACGAGTATTTTTGGTGAATGTAGCTGTAATAGGTAGATGATGATGTAGAGATATAATATTATTGTAATAATCTGAATAATGGTTAATATTATTCTAAGTACATACCAAAATAATTCAATATGATTTATTTATTCTTGATAATAAATTATATCCTATTAAAATAGCGAAAGTTTTTTGGATGTTTATTACTCAATCAATACCTATTGGTGTAATAGCTAAACGGATGAATTTAGATGAAATTAGGCATGTAGATATATCATACATAGGCATTTAGGATAGTTTATATTCCGTGTAAATATTTAACATCCCTCTGAATTGATGCGAGTACAAAGAAACAGAAAAACAGGCATACGTACAAACATACAGCCAGCCAAGTGCGAGTCGAACTCGCGCACCGATGTTTCTGTACAACCTTGTAGGTATGTAAATAGCTCGTCCATCACGGGAATCGTAACGAAAAGATAAACAAGATTGAGAGACAAACTCAACTTTACTGTTGTCCCTATACATCGACATAGGTCGCGGTCCATTTACCAACTGCAAATAAGTTTATTAATATCGCAAAACAAAAATTAGCAAGTAATTTACGATTTTCGGATTTATTCTTTAACTTGTGCTATAAAACATTGCTTCTAACCAATTTTCATGATTCTAGGTCAACGGGAAGTACCCTATTGATTCCCTTGCGAGTTTTTGCGAGTCTCAAAATATGCGGCATAAACGGTCGTATCTTTTGATTGGGTTGACTTAGAAGTTTGATTTTTCACAGCTCTAAGAGACTGTAGACCTGAGTATTTCATATTAATTTCTACGCGTTCCTGAGAAAAAGGTCTTGACAGACAGACAGACAAATGGACATCGAAGTGATCCTATAAGGGTTCCTTTTTTCTTTTTGAGGTACAGAACCCTAAAAATGTTAGAATTTAGAACGTTTTATTACACATATTTTTAATGTTCTTACACAAACACCGAATTTTCAGATTTATGATATGAAATAGATATTTCAGAACGTTGTTATTTAAAAATAGGAATGGGATTTTATATGGGAATTACTATCGTGCGAAATTAGATAAAAGCCCACGGGGGGTGAACTGATTTAATTATATTTTTTTCTCAAAGCTAAAGCTGCGTATAAAAACTTGTTTTGAATAACCATATGGTTATTAATGCATGTGAAACTGCGAACGCGAACGTGTAATAAAAAATGTAATTATTTTATAATGTTACGTAATACTGTACACCAACACTAATTGTAACCGCATGCTTCTCCGCTTTATTAACAGGCGGTTGGAACGTTTGTCTAATAACATCATGCTGTTGTAAAACATATGGCAATCATTAAAAACGGAAAGAAAGAAAAAACATAAAGTCGTGTACAATTTATATGAGATCTACATGTTGTTAAAAATGTACAGTTTGTGTGTGTGCGTGTATGTTTATTACCACTCAGTCCCGTAAGGAATGAATGGAATTTCATTAAATTTGGTTTAAATGTACTTTAAATCCTGCAATAAAACGTAGAATACTGTTTAACCCGAGAACGCGGGTGAAACCGAGGGCGGAAGCATGCTATAAAAATCAAGTATGTTTTAACGCTTCAAAATTACACTAGCATAACAAATATGGTTCCATAGATAAGCATTACGTTGCTACATAACCATTAACAACCATTCGTTCACAATTTCACTCGGCAAAGGCCAAGAAACTTTGTGAACAAAATCTAGGATCTGCAGTATTTATGATAAACTTCAAAAAGTGAAGTTGCATATTCCCGATCCCCATTATATGAGTGTAGAAAATATCCTTGGTACCAATAAGTAGGTAGAGGCACTACTACTACTGGTAGGAAAATTTGGTTAATAGGTGATTTTTGTATGGATCAGAGACTATTTTCATCCCATATAAGAATGAAGCTTCATACGAAAGACCTTTGTCATGTTAAAAAAAATACGAATGTACTATAAACTCCCAATTAAATTACTTAATTAAATGCATGGGCATAAAAAATTATAAGTAAAGCGCATATTTTAAGTCCTTGCATAATTCCTTGTCTCAATTTCTTGGAGGTGCCAAGGGGAAGAGGTCGCGTCTTCGCCACCTGCGGGCCAACATGAACGGCTGATTATTGCATTCGGCTGGATCTTTTAATCATTAAACTGGTACCTACTACTGGTATTACGGTACCTATATTAATACTTAACAATTAAACTTTCATTTGCATTTCATCGTAATCAGCTACTTACTTCGATTTTTTTATGACATCCTGTGTTTTTGATGTGTAACGGTTACCGAATGATAATTAGGTACAAATTAACTTTCTTACAAGATAGCGTTAAGTTGAAATCCAAACGGTACATTTGAGACAATAATTTTTTATTCCTTCTGTTAATAAACTTGAAACATATCACAAATATTTATCTAAGTAAACAATGAACTTTGTCATTGTTTTTCAAATTTAATTGAAATAGGTATTAATGCTCTTTGACACAATTAACGAAACATGTATTTCGGAATTCTTCATAAACGAGATGAATAGGGGTACAAAAGTTGAGAATACATTATCACATATTATATACAAATTGTACAGATTGTGGCTTCTGCTTATAACGTAGCGGTATACTAAGAAAGGATCATCTGAAATTCAACCAGTAAGATGGTAAAATAGCGGAACGCGAGTGAAGACGTGGGACGAAAAGCTAGTGCTTTCATAAATCGATGGCGCACGATATTCGCGCACAAATTAAACTGCATACGTTACCGCTTCGGCTTCGCTCTTAAATTGAGTGTCCATCAAATCGCGTTTCTGATGGGATGTGATGCGAAACACGGCGCGCCCGCGCCGGGCGCTCCGTTCTCCGCCCTAACACTGGTCACTATACATTCGCGTGATGTTAGTTAATTAAACTTTAAGCTTAAAGGAAAATTTAATTTCCGGAGCAGCTCCAAGGGATTATATTTCTCGTATTTTTATTTGTAGCGAAGCCGCTACTCTTAATACAAGTCATGTAAAGCTTTATAGTGTTTGTTTATGAATGCTAGCTGAATAGAAATTTAACATGGCTCCTTTCAATATTTTTGCTTTCGTTAGAGTATAAATATTTAAAAAAATGATTTCTTTAGTTATTTCAAATGTTTTTTTTTTATATAGAAATCGTACAGACTTTTTTTTATCTGAGTAGCAAACTATTAAGCTTATTTTAGTTAAATTATTATTTAAAATCCACTTTTGCAGTGGCAAATTGTAAATAAGGCATAACTTATACTGTTTTAATGTTATATTAGTGTATCTACATATTATTTGTAAGCGTTAGTGTTTGTTTTGTTGGCTGGATGTATTTGCGAATAGGTTATTGAAATAATTCTATATAATAAGAAATTAGTTTGCCAATGTTTAAAAAATACTAATTAATGTTACAGTTTTTAAACGGGTGGTAAACTAGGGATGAGATATACTTAATGAGTACAGCACATTGATAGCGAAGAGCGAGTAGCGGAGTGTAAGATGACCTAGGTACCAAGCTGAACGGTATAGTGCGGGTATGTATTGCAGAGCGATGGCGTGCGGCGCAACCTTAAAAGCAATATCCGGCGCCGCGCGCGCCGCCCGGAAATGAACCGGAAACGGCGGTGTATTAAGCCGCAGGTACCAGCCCTTCAATTTATAAACGCTTGCGGGCACATTTCAGCTTTTAGCTGTTGCTATTGCTGAACTGCTCTCGCAGATATCCGGCGTGCTTAATTTGTAACTTACACTTTAACGTTCCGAAAACGTGCAACCTGCTTATTTCCCTCGACCTCAAGTGTTTAGTGCTTAGTTTTCGACGATACTTTGGTAAACGAATTTAGTAAAGATATTAGTTCCATTTTTCCGCAAGAGACATTGTGCCAATTCTTTCTTATAAATACAAACGCGATAGTAGCGTTTCCTAACTAATCAATCACACTGAATCAAGTTTGACACACATGCATACTTTTAATAATAATCTTTGACTATCTGGAATAGTGTAGAATACAAATATAAAAGTGACTTATTCAAAACATAGCCAAGAGGACAATATCTAAAATTACATTCTCTCGGCCTGAACTAACAGTGAAATGAAATAAAGTCCGCAAACAAAAGTTTGCAAATCCAATATGATTTGGCGCGTCGGTAAACATCGGCAGCATCCCGGTGATATCGCGAACGAATAACATTAAACTTTGTATGGATTGAATGTAGAAAACCAATTTCGGTGCTCGGCGAGTGCGAGCCGATGGGATGAGGGTGTCAGAACGCTTTGACAGCTCTCTGATTGAAAAATACGGAAGCCTGTTTATGGAGCAAGTGAGCTCCCGGCCTGCTCCCGGTCTCGGGTCCCGCGTCAAGTTGTTTCAACCATGCACGGTGTGGTGATGCTGAGCACACTACCACTTTGAAACTGTAGTAAATATTTAAAAGCAAGTGATAGACAGGTACAAAGTAATTGAAACATTACCGCAACTGTCATTGAAGTCACGAACATATAAAAATAAGCACGACGATTGTCTGTGAGATTGAATCAGTAAGGATCACAGGAGACGGTATAGTAATAAGAAATATTTGATGACAGGAAGACAGTCATCATCTCACCAACAGACATCCTTCACCCTTGACTCAAAACAGAAATGTCGTAAGTTCACAAATGTCACAATCGCTCACAATAGCGGATGTATTTACTTTAATAATATTGTAACTGATAACTCTTTAAGCAATTTTCACGTGACTGTTAAAAGCGAACGACGCTTCTAAATTTTATTTATATTGCCGAAACCGCTTCATTAGCGACATCACAACATGTTGTATATGTACAATTAGCACATGCTAAGGAAATTTTGTCCTAGACTTCAGACATCATTTGTAGTTTTTTAACTTCTTCACAAAAGAAGCATCAAACAATTTTTTGTAAAGCAATAGAAGCATCAAGAAATCTATGAAGATAAATTGTCTAAAAATTATGCGCGTTATGAAATATCTTATAAACAGGCGCGCACCCGAAACGATCTCCTCGTCGATATATCACGAATTTGGACATCAGCACCCTGCTATTGGAATTCTGCAGATGATTTTCCTTCAGAATTTATATGACATCGGAACGAGCCAATCGCAGCAACAATTTCAGAGATGGGATATGAGATCTTTGATTCATTTATAACGATGAAATTAAATGTCTGCGAATTTACCAGCTGGGTCGTTTGAGGATTACACAGAGATAACTAAGACGTTTATCGAACTACTTTGAGAAACTTTTATTAAATTTATATTTTAACTTTATGATCACTTGATTAGATGTAAAGTTTAGTAGGTACCTAGCTACTTATGCGAGATCTCAAATTCTTTGATTACTCTTCATACAAATATTAGGTTTAGCTATAAGAGCTTTCTTAAGTTTTCGTCAAAGTCATCACTCTTCGTAAATAAATATAGGTACCTATCTAATATTGTTTTTTAAGCCAAGTGTCAGTAAGATATTTTTAATTTTGTATGTTTTGAGTAAAAGTCAATAAACTCATTTATAATGAATAAAGTTATTGTGTGGTATGGTATACGAGGGTAATGTACATGCATTTAAATTACGTTAAAATGCCGCATATGTGGCACTAACGCGGCGCACGTTCGAAAACAGTCAGCGCTCAGGGTTAGCTTTTACATGTAAAACGATATAATTTGAGCGCGCGCTAACATTTTTCACTAACTATAAAATGTTATGAAGTAAAAGTACTAAAAACATTCAAAATCATAATTAACTTACCTATTGCATGTCCTTAGCCCCCAACCTTAGTTTAACAGGTATTGAAAATGCCAAAGTAACCTCCGATTTCTTTTGAAAGTGCACACGAAACTCCATTGTACTCAATTGAATCGCGTCTTAATCACAAAACGGGTGAATATTTAATTAAAAACTTTCCGCACGCGAGCAATTCCTTATTCCATGTATACGAGATTGAGTCAGCGTCAATTCCTCTTTTCTGTGAAGCCGTCGACATTCGACAAGGGTTTTTAATTGAACGTCGACCCATTGTGTTCGTTAAAGCGATTCAGAGTTAATCACCGCGTTTTTCGTTCGGCGTAATGGAAGAAAGTAATTATCAATTAACTCCTCGATAATGGATTGCGGGCGCTTATCCACCAGCTTATCTCGACGTGTAACGACCCACTCCAACCGGCTTTATCTTTTTAATAATGAATTTAAATCTTCAATCATTTTCAACGCTTGTGTCAATATCCGATATTACGTTGTTCACTTTCATAATATAGGCTATCTTATAAATGTTATTGGCGTGTACTGGTTGTTATTAGTATGTTTATTAGAAGACGGTGGTTCATGAGTTTGCAAGTCTGTTTGTCTGTGTGGTAACATATAGCTACTTCATTATATTACTTAGGGCAGTGTTTTACCCTCCCATAAAGTCACTCAAAATATCCGATTATTGTGTCACGATTGATTGCGGATGACTAAAAGGAAAAAAATCTTCAGATCTACGACATCTACTCTTCTGATATATTTTCCCAAATTATGAAAAGTTAATGTTAATCGCTATACTCTCAAAAGTTACAAATTATTTCATTAGTGAAAGGTACCTAAGCGATTATCTGATTAAGAGAGGTAGAGCATAGCCATATGTCGCTCAAAGAGCAGCTCGACCTGGGAAGTACCTCCACCTTACAGAATACCGCAGCCAAATAAGTTATTATAGTTGTGTTCCTGCGCGTGAGTAAAATCGCCAGAGCTCATCGGGGATGGGGGAAGGGTTGGCAACGCGTGAGTGATGCAAGCGTTCATAGGCTACGGCAACCGCTTACCATCAGGCGGGCCGTATGCTTGATTGCCGACGATGTTGTATAAAAAAATAAAGCATATTTTAAATTGGAACTAAAAAAAACGAAGTCTGGTTGAAAGTTGATGTCCAACATCGTTGAATAAATAACTACAAATCTAATGATTGTTTAATATTCAAATTTGGAAAGAAAAATAATGTTTATATTATGTATTTATTTAGTTAGGTTGTGGTTATTAAGGTTTTTGGGTGCGCGATTGTGAAAACGAGAAGCGCGGCGTCCGCTGACGTGATATTGTGCCGTGAATTAGCATTGTAAATGCAATCACAGGTGTCAACCCGCCACTCGTTCGTCGAATTTATGCGCCTTCCGCTCCGACTACTATGAATATAACAATTTATTGTCTATAAATAACGATTAACATCCACCCCCTCATGTCTTATGAAGCTATTAAATTACTCTCTCACACTTCAGCCATTTCGGCTTTGAATCACTAAAGTAAATATTTAAAATTATTATCTGCATGTGTTTAGATAGTATCAAACAAATATTAAATTATCATAATGAGGATATTGTTCGGCGACAAGTTAATAAAGTTTCACATCAATCAGGATTATCGAAGACAAAACCGGAATTTGTTATTGTATAGTCCGACAAAACAGCCACTAAGCGGATTAAACGTGTTGGAAACCAATTAAGGTTTTAAAAGGCGACAGTGTTGCCTGTTGGGCGGGTGCTCGAGGCGGCTAGTGACCGTGGTGGACAGATCGCGGCTATTAAATCTCATTAAAATACCTAGTCGACGACGATCACGAAGCACATATTTACGACACTCGACCTAAGTTATTGCAGCTCGAGTCGACAACGCAGTAATCGGCCTGACCGTTAATTAAGCTATATAAACGTAGCACCAATCGCAGCGGCCAACATGACAATTATAATGGAGAACCCAACTATGATCATTCTCTTGGTTTAATTAATAATCGTTGAAATAACGATTTTATTACGTGATTATTATTATGTCCTTTATTTATTTTTTTTATCTTAAGACTACTTTTTTATAACATTAATATAAAAATCAAAAACATTATAGAAAATCTAGCCTAAAAAGACACATTTTTTACAATATTTCTAAACAAAAATAATAATAATAATATTATAAAAAAACCTAATCTTAGTACACCGTCAGCAGCGGGGCAGGGCCCAAGCTACCGGTGGTTAGGGCTGCAGAGTGAGGAACCTCCTAACAATCCTAGCCGTGTCTAGGATTACTGCCTTCTGCATCTGACCCTTGATCCAGCTACCAAGTGAGAGCCCCCCAAGATGATTATTATTATTATTATTATAGGTTGTCCAACTGTTATGTTTTCCAAATACCTAGGTATCCAGTATTATTTGTAAAGTTGGATTATAGGAAGTAATTTGTCTTGTATCTATATAAGCTTTAACCGTATCGATTCGTGATAACTTAACATCGCTTAGGTGTTAGCAATTAATTACACACAGCTGATTGAATAGGCAGCGCGTACCTACGTAAAGTAAAATCGATTCCTCGGAACACGCGAATAATCAATTTTAAACTTAATTTAAAAACTGGTTGCTTATTGTTAGATTTCTCAATATTCTTTTACTATTGGGTACATAAAACTTGTTACTTAATAAACTTGGCCACTAGAAAATATTGTCGTCATTTCTCTACTATGCATGAATAAAAGTTATACAAGTAAAGTTTATAGGATGGTAGGTAGTATGGCTTCCTTTCCATTCCGTGAATACCTTTAAAATTAATTGGACGTCTTGTTAAAATAACATATTTTTGGCTAATTATATATTAGATAGGCTCACTAATTTCAATGGTACCTAATACACAAATCGTGCTGTACGTTAAAGTGTCTGTAAAGTTTCTCATACCTACATATAACCAAATTAGCTGAGTAGATAGGAATACTTACTGTTTGTTGTCTGCGCGGGCGCAGGTCGATGAGATGTCGGCGCGGCAAATAATTTATGTCACGGCATTCATAATGTCATGCCATAATGTCCACTCAATTATAAATGCACCTTTATATGGCGGCAAGTTTTGTGTAGTAAATTGCCCATTTATTGTCGAGTTAATTTACGCTCAAAGCAATTTGACACACAAGTGTTAGGAAGCTGACAACATTGCATTGCAGTGATGCTGGTTGTTACGCAATACGCACATGTTCTGACAACATATTCTACATGATCTGTGTGTCTGACTGCTTTACTCCGTACGCAATTATCCTCGATGATAAAGTGGTATTATCGAGGAACCCAACATCAGTTATCCAGCATCCTTGACTGATAAGATAATTAACGAAACGGAAAGTAATTCGACAGGTTTTTTATAGGTTACCGACATGTTTATAATAATATGATTACTGCCCAGCGACACAGGTTGAAAATGCTATTTCATGTGGCTATACCTAAATGTTATTCGAATGTCTTTAATTTCTACTCTCAGACATTTAATTATGTTTCATCGAATTTAAATTATTTATTACTTGCTTCCGCCCCGCGGTTTCACCCGCGCTCCCGAGGGATCTTGTGTTTTCCCGGAATAAAAAGCCTCTTCTTCGATAAATGGGCTATCCAATACTGAAATAATTTTTCAAATCTAACCAGTAGTTCCTATGATTATCGCGTTCAAACAAACAAACAAACTCTTAAGCTTTATAATATTAGTATAGATTTAGCCTTCAGATAAATCCTAGTAAATAATATTATAAACTAGCTTCTGCCCCGCAGTTCCACCCTAAACCTCGAGTTATCTGATGTTTTTATCCAAATCCAAAAGTTATCTGGTTTCCATATCACAAGCTCTGCTTAGTTTGGAATCAGATGACGGTGTGTGTGAGGAATGGCCCAAGATGTCTCAGGATATTAATCCGTTTATTTACATACAAACATTCACATTTTTAACCAACTTATCTTATCTTTGTCTTATCGTATCTTACTAATATTATAAATACAAATGTTTGTATGTGTGTGTATGCTTGTTACCATTCACCTCAGTATCGGCTGAACGTATGTGGATGAAATTTGAATTCAAAATAAACCAAGGTAGTATTTAAATGATATTACAGTTTATACATGATAAAAAAAAACCTGAAAGCAGTTATGATAATAATAAAATGAATATTGCAAAACACAACATTTAGTCTTTGATAATGGAGCAAGCCTATAAATAAAGAATCACTGTTCAAGTAGAATTACATTTAGAAACATTGAATAATACGCAAATAATCGTTGTAACGATCAAATCGGGCACGCAACGTCGCGAGGCAATAAAGGTAATGTAGGCAAGGTATTTGCCAATATCCTCGTGGAGTGGCCCTCCCAAATATCTTGAGATTGTATTCCCCCTACATAAAAATTGTTCCGGAATAGAGATACTACCCGGATAAATATTCAATTTCACTACGGACGAAAAAGATTTGATACCTTTGGTACCTACCAGGTTTATTGGATGATAGCCTTTGGAATCGTGTGGATAATCATATTCATAGTTTTTCGACAAAATATAGATGAGTTTTTAGATGAAAATAGTTTTCATGCGATAGTGACCTCACCCAGCAATTTGTATCTACATAAATTCGATCAAAAAGCTTGATACAATGAGATATTGGGTTTGGTGAACGAGGATCGGTGTGTTGTAGTTGAAGAAAGCTTTTAAGATGTCAATGTTTTGATGAACGCTATACGAAGTTCATGCTCTACTAATCGAAAATATTGCTTACATGAATTATTACACGTACCCAATACCACTAGTAAATATTAAACAAAACATATTTGTCGATTTGTTTATTAAATTTCTTATAACTATTCATATCTCAGCATAAGTAAAAATAACTACTAAGTTCAGTAAACAAGCAAATCTCCAGCAAATAAATCATGTTATAGAGCTTTATACATTAGACGAAGCCTAACCACAGGACAATTATTATGACGCATGCAATATAGCAAGCGATCACTCATAGTAAATGGAGTGACGTCCGAGGCGTATCCACTAGTCGCGAACCTCTTGAGAGGTAAGGAGAGAACGACATGTAGATGAAAAGGGCAGCTGAATCTAATACAATCGGGGAAAGCGATACTCACTCCCATCTTAGGGCTGTCAATATCACTCAATATGTTATAAGATATTCCCATAAAATATATATGTGAGTTCTGTGATAGATGCACTCTTTTACATCTATTATTTTCATGACAAATATAAATATTTTTTATAAATAAAAAAAATAATGCTTAAATTGGAAAATTTATATAAAAAAAAGCTTTGAACACCTCAATAATACCTACGTACATACTACAAGCTCTCATGTTGAATGTGTAAAATGACTGTTGATGTCATTTAAAATCCTAATCCTAACTAATATAATAAATGCGAATGTGAGTTTTTTTGTTTGTTACCTTTTTACGCCTAAACCGCTGAACCGATCGCGATGAAATATGGTACGATACGACGGTTAGATACCCTATGGTATGAAGAAGGACATGGGCTAATATTATTTCCTATTTTCCGGTGATCTATGGATTTAAAGGATGAAAGTACAGAATAAAGAAAATTGAGTAGATAACTACCTACGCAAAATGGACTTAAATTACTCAAAACTTAGGTAATATAAATTGGAACAAACAATTTTATATTTATGCCCCATTTCGCATCACACGCTGATAACTACGGGAAAGTAGTTAAAGAGGAATGTAAAGTTTTATTGCGTTCCATGATACGGCGTGCACAAAGTATCGCATTGTTAGCAAGCAACCCTAGCCGTTGCGGGACTTGCGGGACGGGGAGGGACGGCGCGAGGCGGCCGGGTATTGAATGAGATTGCTTCTTACTTCGGCAAATGGATCACGTAGTGGATGAGATGTCACAGTGTTTTAAGATCCCAATTCGACCGATCCGTTAGATAGCTATTGTCTTTGCCTATAAATAACTATGTTACTATTTATATTATCCCAGATTTAATACTCATTCCGAGTTATTAAAGCCAGTTTTAATTTTGGTTGATATGAATCTCTATTCCACATTATAGTAATGTTTCTATGCATGAAATTAATTTAAACTTTCTCAATTACCTGACTTAGTACGTAAAACTAAATTACTTTAGTATATAGAAATAGTTTCAGCGCTCCGTACTAGGTCTTTATAGTATCCATTACGTAATCAAGTAGATACATTCACACCCAGTAATTGGGAAATTCCCGAGCCGGGCCGCCGCTATAGCCGCGTCGGCGGCGGGCGGGTGCTGAAAAACAATTTCACGCCAAATCTTAGCTTGTGTTTTCCTATTTCCTTTTTATTTATCTTTTAGTCTTTCCTTTTCTCGAGAATCAATTTCACGGATGAGTGTCGCGATGATCTCAGTTCAAAAAGCGCGAGGCTTGAAGCTCGTAGCAATGCACGCGTGCAGTTTCGTAGCCGTAGCAGGGAGACCGGATGGCGTCCAACCGGGGCGCGGGAAGTCACGCGGTGGCTCGTCCGTCCGGGTCCGGTCGGAGAAGGCTCGTGTCGGTCTCGTACGCTCTTCTCATTACGCGCGTGACGCAACACCGCGTCCCGATAATAAGCTTTCTGCTCGGTGCTCCTTGTGATTGGATGGGTTATGCGTGTGTTATCTGCGTGTGCTACTCCTGATATATCTGACCCAATTTTCTTTACATGACTACGTAAACGCCTCTAGCTCTTTTTTTCGATCTACATCACGTATAAGCTCAAGTTTTATTACCTATCAACTCAAAAGTAATTAAATTTTAATCACGAATTGTCGAATTAATGACTGTAAAACAATGTTGTTTAATTTACTGTATCGTACAACTAAGTAGTGAATAACAGTGATTGTTTTGGCGCTCACCCAGATGGCAATGCGCATTTTGCTGACGTGCTGTACAGAACATGAACTACGTTGTGAGTAGGTACTCGTACGATGTACCTACTCGTTATTGTATTATAATTTTTCTTGAGTTACATGTGAATGAGTAGATAAAGCATTTCAAAACATGATAAAGCATTCTAAAATGTAGTATTTAATACATATAGCACTTTATTCATGATGCCACGAGTGAAATCAGCACCGAGCGGGCCGCGACGCGCTTGTCGGCCGGTTTGAGCCGCACGCTTCAAAATTGTCGGACCCAGGCGCCGGCGCTCCCTCGGAATTGTCAATTTTACGGGCGGTTTATTTCCGGACACCGAACTTCCTTGGTCCGGCTCGCGCACCCTCCGCTCGCCCAACCGCCCGCGTTACCCCACAACCCCTTCGCTTAGCGCTATTTGTCCGCAGAAATATATTCTTATGGAACAAAAGACGATCACTATGACCTCGTCACAAGATTAATAAAGGCAAGTTATCAAAATAATTTTAATTTAAAACTATACAATATGTAAAATTGTAAATGGTTGAATGTCTATATTTATTTTTTCAAATAAACATTTAAGATGTACTCCCGGGTTGATCGCTATCTACATAAAATTTACATTGTATGTAAGTGTCTTAAGCGAAAGCTTCCCACTTAAAAGCTCTACAAATGCACTGAAAGCTCTTTCGCGCACTAATCCCAAACCTTTTAGCTGCAATCAAAAGCCCCGAGCGCTGAGCGCGGGGAGGGCCGACGTGATGCTTGTGGAAGCGCCTAGAATTTAATTTACATTTTTAATTAAGTTAAATTTTGTTCAAAAAGCTTTCACGGAATAGGAGTTTTCTTGATTAGAGTTCAGCACAGCCTGAAGTTTGAGATTGATTAGTGGAGCTTTAATTGCTCTCTGCCGGTGAATAATGAATTCGATCAGTATGTAGTCAGGAGGGAGGAGTGTCTAATAGATTAGGTATCTTGGTGCTGAGTGGCCCAATACATTTATCATGTTTATTACAACTTTTTCAAACATAAAAAATGCTAATCAGTATGGTATAAAATCAGAATAATTTCCCATTTAAAAATATATTACCTAAAACCTTAACTGCGAGGCGTATCCACTCTATTTTTACGTCGTGTTTGACGACGGCCGGCCGGCTCGCACGTAATTGATGGCGGGGTGAATTTTAACGTAATGCTGCTTAATTGATCGCGCTGATAAAGAAATCATAATGGAGATACCTAATAGTCGCCACTACCTGTCCTACCCCAATCATACCAAATGGATTTCCGCTAGGCACTCAAATAACGTTACTTTTTGGTAATTATACAATTTTATAGAAATTAAACGTCATAGTATAGCTTATGTATCTATATTTGTCTTTGCGACCATCCTTATAATAATGAGGATATAGAGTGACGCACAATCTATCATTTACACTGTTTTTATAAAACACTCTAATGGACGCTTGTAAATCGGAAAGGGCACAAAGGAGCCGTGCTATAGCTCACGTAAAAGCGAATAAATAAGAGACTTCCGCAAAGCACTCTCAGCGAGAACAAGTCGAGAGCCAGTGACGTACGATTTGACGTAGAATATTTTATCCGGTACTGCGACGCCCGCCATCCATTCCACTTATCCTGGTACTCTGTTGAATTTTTGACACGTCGACGAAGGCACTGCCCTTTTCTGTGGCTGGTTTAGTGTGACAGTTCCCTTTAAATTCGCATTATACGGGAAAGATCGTTCGTCAGCCTAACTGTATACGTAGAGACAGATTAGTGTGGGGACTGCCGCGCCGTTGAATTGTGTCTCAAAGTTGTGAACGTGACTACTCCCTGACTTATGCTTATTTTATGACATGTTAGGTATAACATAGTATAGTATATACATTCTTTGCACCTAACCGTAATTTCGATAAATGTATATAGTTGATATTTAAGTTAATTAGCTTACCATTACATATTAATTTAGTGAACATTGATGGTCAAAGTAGATCACATTGCTCCATCCATCGGCCGGGCCGAGAGAGCGGCGCAGCTGTCCGCCCCCACCCACTAATCGAACCGAATCCGGCGCACAGCAATCCATATTAGATTTGCCCGCTCTCTCATATCCATTCTGAGATGTTCATATTTTATTGGGGCCAATAAAACGGATTCATGAATATGAGAAATGCATAACGAATACCGTATTTATGGATGGAGGCGTGCTCGCTCCGCCGCGGATATGTCGCGGGTAATTTGATAGCCGCCTTTGTAACAGGTGCTGATGGGAATTTCGATGTGGTTATAAAAAAAAATCATTCCACTCAAACTTGATAGCAAATTTTATTTTTTGTTTCATATTGATTATGGTTTTCTATTTTTTACAAATGTCAACGTTAGTTGTATGTATCACAAATTTGAAACGGTTGTTGAGATATTTTAAAAGCTGCAAACATGTAATTTACAGTAGTAACACTTCGGTTGTTAAATCTCTCGTATCTAAACTGCTATATATTTTTTGTTTTGAATGAAATGGTATTATAATTATTTGATCACAGACCCGCCCGTAAAGGGCGATGAAGAAGCCGAGGTTTGGGGTACGCTTGCCCTAAAGAAGCGTCTTCACTCTAGATTTGAAGGTCACAACTTGTTGGAGTGAAGAAACACGGGCTGTTGTTGTTTTATTGTTATTTTTTGTTGTTGGAGAAACAACAACAATTCTCATTTATTCATGTTTCAATTCTTTTCCAAATTTCGTTGATGATTTCCATGTGATTTTAAGTTGTAGGTATATCTTATTAAGTAACGAAAAAGTGAAACAATACAATAGAAGAGCATGCATATACCGATACATATCAATTAGTAATGAATCAATCAAAATATTAAATTACAAGCTTCCGCCACACGGTTTCACCCGCATTTCTGAGGGATTTTCTTATCCTATATGTTAATCCAGAAAAGATTCTATCAGTGTGTCAAATTTAATCCAAACATCTAGGTAAATATACAAACTTTAACATTTATAATATTAGTTTAGTAGGATAAATTCATTATAGAATTATTTTAATTAAAATTATTGGAAAACCCCAAGAATTAGAATATTGGTGGTGAAGCCTGGAATATTTGAATCACGTGATAATCAGGGGAAAAAGTGACTGAAGTGTGGTGTTTTTACCATCATACAGTTTAAATCTTGGTGCACATGACAGAAAAATCACCGTCACTATTTTGAAGCACTGATTTGTTCTCAATGTTCTTCTATGTAGTTTCGAAACGATACATATATAACATGTCTAACTGTTGTAAATAAGTTTTACGTTCCCAGTTTATCTTTCACAAAATTATTTAAATCAGATACAAAGAGACAAGCCGCAAGAGATATTAGTGCTTCCCCGAGTTTCAATTTACAGCTTTGCATGGACGTCTCAACCTTCAAGGAATACCATCTGATAGTGCGTTTGTTATTCAAGTTCCATTTGAAATTCGACTCTAGGTGCGTGTACGTAAGATGGAAAACAATCAGTATATTCTCCAGAGCTATGTTGAGCATGGAAAAAGACACCTTAACTTGTAGTTTGCAAAGTGTATTCGTGGATGCTGATGCTTGGTTGGTTGGTGCCGTTTGACGGCAGTTTGTCGGAGTAATAAGGTCTCGCGCAGAGTGGACGTAAGGAGAGGATATCGTTTATTCTAATGAGGTTGCGCTGCAAGACGCGTGCTGCCGCCGGTGTCCGCCACTCTCAACGTATTACCTCCTCGCTTCCTAACAAGAATTCTTTGAGAATAAATATTGCTACGAAAAATAGGACGTCTATAGGCACGATATGAATATACGAAGCACATGCTTGAATACATGCATGTATTGATAATTGTTTTACCTTAGTATAATGTTACAAAACAATTTTAAATTTGTGAGTTTTAAACTTTGTGTGGGTTACATTCATGCCAATTATTCTAATTTAATTGCTCCCTGTGGTTTCACCTACGTTCCCGGGATTAAAAATATCCTATATTCATGTCCATAAGAAGGCTGTACTACCCCTTCGATTTTTTTATTGTTTCTGCTATTTTTCGATAAAAGTTAAACAAACAGATGGATAGACTGACCCACTTTTTCAAAAAGCCTCAAGACAGAGAACCAAACACAAGTTTGCAAAGGTTTAATCAAGACAGTGTATACTTTATAAAATCTTTGATTTATAAAGTATACATTTGATATTTTTTACATCATTTTGACAGCTTAAATGAGTTTATGCTATTAAATTGTTTTGTTTCAGGACAATATTACGTTGTGTGATGCGCGAGTGAAGAGTTCGTCATGATTCGAGATCCCCCGGCCATGCACAAACCTGACACAGCCAGCAGTAAGTGTAATAAAACTTGCACTTTTTAAGTACCTTTAATATATTTTTATCTTATTATTTCCACAACGAACTTGATGGCCTCATTATATTGATATTCTGAAATATAATTAGGTGAAGCCTACTCCCAAAAAACTCAACTCAACTATAGGGCTTAATGGGGCATCAAAAAGTCCACACAGTAGCACTATACTAGGTAATTATAGATAAGGGACAGGAAGATCCTAACAGCTTATAATATGTAAACTTTGTTGTCACATATAAATTACGTTTGTACATTTGAACATTAGGTATATGAAAGCAAAACAATACTACTCCCTGAAGAAACAATATAACTCAAAGCGATTCATAATAAAAAAAATGTAAGCAGCCGACATTCGTTTTGCTGACATCAATTTTTTCGTAATATTAGGACAAACAGGTCGCGAATAAAACGCGGGAAGGGTTGTGCCATAAACCGCCCAGCAGCGTCCGTCGCGATATTAAAAAGGGGACGAACGATATTGCAATATCACATTTATGCGAAATGTCCAACACCCAGATCGTATTGATAAAAATAAGCGATTTTTTATTGTGCCCCACAATATTGTCTCTAGGAGTATGATTTTCTACAATGTTTGTTATTGCGGTTTCGTGGATTTTTTTGCTAATATCTGAATAGTTTTTTTTTTCAATACACTATTTCATATCAATAATGATATAATGCATCATATGACATAATGCAGGCTCAACTAGATACCTAGATTAGATTACGGTGTATATTTTCAATGTAGGCTCTACTCAACACCCAGTGTAAAAAAATATAAGTTTAATTCTACGTAAAAAATTCTGACGTCTTATTACGCAACTTCAAATGCATTATTTTGAGGGTTTATGATATGATGAAAGTTAATTACATAGGAAAATTTTAATATTATTATTTATGTAGTAAGTATATTATCATAATAATATGAATATTAATTAATACTTACCATATTTCTTTATGGTGTTGTTTATATTTGTAAAAAATATTTAAATATTACTGAACTTTTGATGATTCTATGCCTACTTAGTTATTTTATATATCGTCTGCATAGAATCTACTAACAATTTTACGATTGCGGTTTACCCATATGGAAAAGTTCTTAGTTTTAATATTTTCGTTATATGCAGCTCCCCAAGAAATTGAACAAAATGTATTATACATAACCGTCTTATGCTAAGTAGACAATTATTTATAGTCGAGAACGATTTCAATTTAGTCCAGAATAGCACAACATACTCACATAATAATATGCGCATTGAATGCACTACGAGCAATGGCGGAAAATTGTGAGGACAGTGCGGGTTCGACACGGACGTGGCGGGTGGCAGCGCAGCGTGGCGCAGCGCGGCGGCGGCGGCGTAGCGTAGCGTGGCGAGTGCGGCTCGGCGCCCGCGGCTGCTCTGGGCGGCCCTGATAAAATTTATGGCCACTTCCCCTTTAAAACAATATTGAGGGCTCAGTTGGGATTTATGTCTCGCCGCTGCTGCAGCGACTCAATTTATTCTTCAATTTTTCATACAATAACTCACACACGTATTACGAGTGATGGATGAAAAGGACTAACTTTCGGGCTTTAATAAGAGCCTCCAGATGCGAATCTCCAAATTGGCTGAAGTTTATTGCCCACTTATGTCAGGCTTAAGTTTCGCCCGGAGCCTTTCTCTGAGAAAATAATTTATGACGTAGATTGTCTCGACTTTGTACACGTTTGATTGTCGTTTGGAAATACAATATAATAACTTTCTTCTTATTCTGGAGATAGCGATACCATATTTTATTATTATCGTAAATTGCTTCATAAATGAACCCACACTGAGTTACAAAGCGTTATCTTAATTAATGACTCTAATTATAGTTTCCTATTTAGCAAAACCTTCCCTTGGTTAATTCGGTGTTAAATTTCATTACATTGCCAGAAAATCCTGAAATATTTTTTTATGTGTCAAAGAAAAAGTTGTACGAACCAAAGCTACATAATCTGACATCTTAGATCTTTTAATTCCGGTACTCAGACCGCGTCCTCAATTTTTTTTAAATAAATTTTATTATAAAAACATCCGAAGACGCCGCCATATAAATAATTAACGATCCCATATGTCACATGTATCTTCTCCGATTATAAAAGCAAAATTTAATTATAAACGAGTAATATTCACATACAAGTTATACTGACGTCTTTATCTCGCATCAGAGGAAACATCGATCTTCTGTACTCTAACACATAAAGTGTGCGCTGGTTGTCACTTAAAATTACAATTGATAACCACGGAACTACTGGCAGTTATAACTTCTGTGTAATAAAATTGTAAGTTACGATTCAAAATAATTCAAAGTTAAATACCGAACCTGTCAGTTTTTGTACATTATTACAGTACTCACAGAAACATCGTAAACTCTACATACGACTATTTATGACGTGAACAAAATACAAACAACCAATATGTACCCTGATTTAAATATAAATAAAACTATTCAAACACAAGGATCACTTCGGAATGCTAAGTGCTTCTGTCATGTTCATGTAATATTATATTATTATTATATATTATATTTGTTAAGCTCTAAAGCTTATAGATTTTTATTTTAGTATTAAGGGCGTACTGGGTACCTACTTACCAAATTAAGTTGCCTTCGACTTAACTACAACAAAAATCTTAATAATTGTCAGAAGTATTTACAGACTTTTTATTTTATTTTAATTTATTAACAAACTATGCCATATTATTAATATCAGAGTTGTGACATCAGAAATACGGTAGACACATCAACTATGATTACATGACATCAATAATATTATTTAATAATTTAAAAAATCTTAACAAAAAAGGAGAAATATCCAATGTAATATGAAAATTTATAAAAAATAATAAAAACCAGAGATCGTTGTCATTATAGCACACAAATCAAAGATCCTTTGCTTTCTCATTCTGTTGTACCTACCAATCAATAAGTTATGTTGTTTGTGCTTTCATTGTTTTGTTGCATGGGGCGAAATGAAGCATTAGTTGGTCGCGTTCCATCTATCGCGATATCTGTTTCATCATCATTATGATCATCATCATGCCGCAAGACGTCCACTGCTGAACATAGGCCTCCCCCAAGGATATCTGTTTATATTTCATATTTTGATAGCAATCGCCCAGTGATCGGCTTCACCTCAATCTACCCTACCTCAAATTTAAAATGAAGATCACGTCAAATAACAGTCAAGATTTTGTGAAACCCCTTGTTATTTCACAAAATTACACATGACTCGTTTCACATCATTAAGCATAAACTGGTTTCCATTTTAAAAATTGCATTAAAATATCATTAAGTTTTTACCTCAAAAATGAATTCATTTGCCGCTGAATTTATTAATCCTACATATTGTACTTAAACGAATAACGATCTGTTTTTATTCCAGTAATGAAAAGCAATTATGATACGGTTTTCAATGATCAAATAATTTAAATTTTAATTGCTATAAACTCTTTCCTTAGAAATCGTTTACCACTGCCATTAGGATTAATTCAAAAATTAATTTAAACTTTTCACAAGGTTGAGTTGGGAAGCGAGCACCGGCGTAAAAGCAATATCAATTTCATAATTTTAATTAAAAAAAACTAACTTCTCTGATGACAAAGTCTCGTACTTTTTTAATAACGGAAATGTTAACGATGGTGGCAGTAAGTGGGGAAGGCGGGGTATTGTTGGGTACGTGCCACTGCCATAGGTCAGCTGGAATTTCAATAAGGTGCGTTCCACCTCTGCACCTTGGAATTTTGCGTTACATTACAACATATATAATCGTACTAATCAGAATTACAATGTTTGTTAATTTTGTTACACCACGCATCTTTCTAGCTGTACGCTTAAATCATTAGTTTTGCATGATACGATGCAGAAAGAAGACAAATTCCCCCTTTTTACCTGAGGATGGCTAAAAGCAAGTCTAGTAAATTCTTAAAAGAAACGGGGCTATCTTAAAACCTGGGCTTTACAACGATTATGTTAAACTATCTCACGTAATTAGACCGATTGTGTGAAGGATACATTTTGGCAAACGTCAGATTTTAATAATATTATTGCGTAACGTAATTATTCATATGAAATTGCCATGCACCACATTCTTATTTGCAATGAGACAACTTTTTAGTAGGCTAACTGTAGTTTATCGAATAAATTGGCTAATAACAATTTTAGCACTAATATCATTTGCGTAAAAGCTTAAGTAATAACGCAGTATGACTGATATTTGTCTAACACTTACTAATTATTGTGATCAACATTATAAATTAGGCCAAATGCATTGTAACAATGAAGGATTTTTTCATACGAATAGCTATTAATGCAAAACCCGCATTTGGTTAAATCTAATTGCTGCCCGCATAATGGATATCGTAACTACGCAATCAACTCCATTGTTTAATGAGTGACCGCCGACTAAAGCTAAATAAATTGTATGACCATTTAGAACAGCTGCAGTCATTATACAAATCCATTAGTATCACACGTTTAGATTATTCTATATTATGATTATTTGTTTTCGTAATGAAATTCAATAAGCAACGGCTTACTATTTTGTTTGCTCTTTTAAATAGTAGCTCAAATAAGAATTTGAATTGGTTCTACGAAAAAGTCGCACGTTTTTGCACTACAATGGTACTTATTGATATTTTAAATTGACGTTGACGAGAACAGTTATTGTTATCAAATAACTTAATACAAATAACCGACCAAACTATTTAAAAAATAACGTAGTTCTTCATTATGTCTACAATGGCTACGAGGTCAAAAAAGTTACATTCGTTTGAATAGAGCCCTTGTTACGTTGCTTTACGAAGACGTTGGTTGTGTTTTCAAAAGTACCTTTATCACTTGATATTCTTTAATTTTGTGTTTGATGTGTAGTTTGGTGTAGGTATATTAGAACCTTCTTAATTTAAAATAAAATGTAATAAGATCCATGCAAAACGTACCGACAATGATGAATAGTCAATGTAGGCATGTTACTTTACAATAAAGGGATGTTGAGTTAATTGCAAAACGCAATGAACGATTGTAAATTACTTGGAATGTCTGCGGAGTGCTCGTGATGTTTACTCATTACAATAACCTAGCATTTAATTGAATCTAAGGAATTTACCTATACTGAACAGGTACCAGAGTAGAAATACTTAACGCAGTTGTTCTTTCTTAAACCAAATGTTAAATTATTTTTTAACTTACTATTATACTTTTAACTCAAGGTCTTGTTCCCATGTTTTAGAGGAAACTAATTATTGTTCCGGGATAAAATATCTCCTATGTGGTTATCTAGAGTACCTATATTCTACTGACGTCGCAAATTACTTCCAAGTCCGCTTAGCGATACAATGATTTTTGAACAATAGATCATTACAGACTTCTTTGACAGTGGTATCAACCATGTTTACAAATAACTTCAGTGAGTAATTAGAAAATTAAAATAATATTGGAGTGACTCTACAAATGACCTTTTTTTTTTTTTTTAAACCTAACTAGAAGGTGGTGGGTCCAGGGGACCATCTTCTACCCTTACGCGGACTATTACAAATGATCGGAAGCGGGTTAATTTTAGGGCTTTGTGAGTAGCTACCTACAGACGAAGAGTTCCCACTCCACAGTCGAAATAGCGATATATGTCCGAACCATTGTCGCCCCGCTCACGCCAAAATAAATTACTTTTCATCCATTTCCGGGTTTCTTTTCATTTCGGCGCCTTAATACGTTGGCGGCAGCCAACCGGCTGTGTCGGCGAAATTATACTGCCGGGGCAGTATGGTAGCCAAGTCTCTATCAAATTCTCGACCCGGTGGTAATAAAACGAAAATAATACGAAGCGCCTTTGCCCGCCAACTGATATTTATGTATGTTCGGTCCACGTTATTAACTCTTCATTTATTGCTTACTAGTTTTCGCCCCGCGGTTTCACCCGCGTTCCTCAGGGATCTTATTTTTTCAGCGGTTTAAGCGTGAAAAGGTAACAAACAAACAAACTCACTTTCGCATTTATAATATTAAGTTAGGACGATAGGGTACCTCCACATAAGTATACAGTGGATTTTTTAGTCACTGGCAATAATTGCAGGGGTGGAAGTACTCATCAATATGAACAACTTTCACTATGGGACCAACTCTGCTATCGCGTAAAATAAAACGGTTGCTTCATACATTTTGGTCGAGTAGGTATTGAACTTTTGTATGGAACAGCTGATAATTTTTTCGTGATTTCACAGTTACTCTCATAATAAAAGTTGCTCATATTGATGAGTACTTTCACCACTGCAAGTATTGCCAGTGACTAAAAAGTCACCCAGTATATAGGTAGGTACTTAGAAAAATAGATAAATCCGCATACTATTTTCCGAATTTGATTACTTTTATAAAATGAGTGAAACGTAAGTGCAAGCGCAGTGCGCATCATCTATTTGAATCGATATAATCGATCTGGCTATTAGAACGACGCGCACTCACTCCGTAATTACAGCATTAACAACATGCACGGCACGGCTTGAAATGGACAAAACATGCCAGTAACTACACGTCTCGGCGTCGCCTTCATGCGGCATTCCTCGGAAAAATACTGAGATTCTTGTATTGCTGCAGGTAAAATTATTTACTTACAGTTTTTGTCTCGAGTAAACTTACCAAGCCTGTGCATAATGTTCCAAGAATATTATAGGAAACAACATTGAATTGATTAACTTTCAACGCTTCACATCAACGCATTAAATCCTGAGCTGTGTGGTAGGTAATAGAATAATTTATTTGCTTTTTATGAAATTGATAGCAACCTCTACTGTTAGGTATAAACAGATCTGTTTTTGTATTTTATTATTAAAAGGCCATCATTAATATACTCCAATTAACTTTATTGTCGCGACGTCGGCTTCAATAAACGAGACATATCGACAACGACGGGCGACGATGCGCAAGTGATCGATTGCGATGAGTTATGTCCATCTAGTTACCCCTTCAATTGGATCTTTGATTGGTTTGACGTATACGCACTATTATTATATGGACCGTGGTGTGTCGATAAATTGGAACTGATTGTTTACTAAATGACCACGAGCCTATTTATTCATGTGTTGTCCGCCGAAAATGACACCGAAATGTCGTTATGCTACGAGTAACATTTAAGAAAGAATTTTCAGAAAGGAAATAAGAACTGTTGTTTAGCCTTTTATAGCGTGAATACTCCATAAACTTTTATTGAGTGCTGTTAATGCACATAATGACTCCGCATGTGTTTCAATGCTGCAGTTTTTTCTTGTGTGAGAAATATGCGTATGCGCATCTTAATGACGTCAGCGAGCAATGACTGCATGTCACGCGGCGCGCCTTTGCTCGAATTAATTGACTACATTACACAGTAGAAAACAATCGAGCCTAGCTTAATGCCATAATGAGATGTGTATTACGAATAATTATCCACTTGTATGTAGCGAAACGGAATTCATACTATAGTCCAAGCTTTAACTTTAATTAACCACCTTCTTTCTAGTTAATAAATTATTTATTTACCATTTATATCGTTTAAGGATAAAAAAAAACATAAATATTTGCTTACATTCCAGTACCTCTACAGTATTTTGTTAGCCGAGGTGCATAGTGTTGTTATATTATGTAGGGTACATATTATTACAATTAATTTCTTTATGGTCATGAATTTGAAGACGATTGGCACAGGACCAAAATAAGTGTGAGAAAATTTCATTTTAGAATAGGCAGAACCTTCAATTCATTCGTTGAAAGTACTGCGTAATTCATTCATTATAAAATTACTAAAAAATATATAATTTAAAGTCAATAAATATTATGTTTATATTTAACAGATCAACAAGATGAAAACAAGTACGTGCTTAGCAGCAGTGTGACAGGTAGCACAGGCGGCGCCAGGCTGTGTGCCCAGTGTGGGAAAGTCATCACAGAGAGATTTCTTCTCAAAGCGATGGAGAGATTCTGGCACGAAGACTGCCTCAAGTGTGGCTGTTGTGACTGTCGTCTCGGGGAAGTTGGCTCCAAGTTATACTACAAAGCGGACCTTATGCTCTGCAAAAGGGACTATCTTAGGTACTTTAAATTAATAAACAAAATCTGCTCACTTAAAAATATAGCGTGTAAAGTATTCTCAATATTTATAAGTCGTAATTATTTTTATGTTTATAGCCCTGTTATTCTTTAACAGGTTATTTGGTGCCACAGGCAACTGTGTGGCGTGCAACAAAGTCATTCCCGCCTTCGAAATGGTTATGCGAGCCAAAAGTTTCGTTTATCACTTAGAATGCTTTGCCTGTCAACAGTGCAATCACAGGTAATTATATCATATAATAATATAAGTAATATAAGTAATTAAAACCGATTTTTTCACATCATAATTTTATCTCTATTCTTATCTAAACGTCATTATTTTGCATGACATAAAAGAACATTATGGTGACAAGGCATCTAGAAAGCACATTATATGTGCATAGGGTGTTGAACTGTTAATCAATTAATTTGTATCAGCTATATAGCTAGGCTTATAGATGTATGTATGTCTATAGTTAAGTATTTATTGTACGAATATGCTCTATACTTGATACAGGTTCTGCGTAGGCGACAGGTTTTATCTATGCGACAACAAGATACTTTGTGAGTACGATTACGAAGAGAGGCTGGTGTTCGCGAGCATGGCAGCCAACCCCAGCGGACTGGCGCATATCCGGCGGCAAGTCAGCGGTCTACAGGTGAATATATTTGGCACGACTATTTAACAGTCTAGACGTGTATATATTTGTTTATCTGTGAACAGATTTACCCATGAATAGTCAATTTGGTTTATTGATTGACCTCTTTTACCGATGTAAAATTCTATTTTCATAACCGGTTGGGTATCTACCTATACATCTGCAATTCCAAGTGAGCTACTTGCATTGAACCACAGTCACGTGCTGTAGTCTTTAATTATGAGTTAAGTATACACCATGCCGTTGGTGACTGTCGGTTCCCATCGCGCTCGGTATGGCCACGTGTCTCTACGTGTCCCAGCAGACAGAGGCCAGACGTGTCGCGTACTGTGGTCGATTTACAGACGTGGGCCAATGCGGAGTGTATGACCCAACCATGACATACCGTTCCTATACATATATGTAGTTCTGGAATTAAATAATTAATAATACGGGTAGTTGGACTACGTATTACCTACGTAGTACGTTGTCGTTGCAAGCATATTCATATGAATATTTATAGATACTTGTTCATACATAACAGAATGACGAGTCTATTTTTGATTTGACTTCCTAAATCGAATAATTAGTTGTCATGCCCAGTATTATGAAAATTATTTTGTATATTTGCTCACGGTTAATGTGACAAGAAAACTTTTTCAAATATTTCCATTCCAAAGTGATTCCAAATAAAGGGCACGTGAAAAAGTCGACTTGGCAGAGTAAATAACTCCCACAAGGACACTGTTAGTGGGAGATTCTATCTCCACTTTATTATGTTTCTTTTGTGATCATTAATCTTTCTCGTACGAACGCTTGTCGGAATGCGAATGTGGGGGAATCTATTTTATTTTATGAGTCGCGCGAGTGGAGGAAACTCATTCAGCCGCGTGACATTTCTAATCGACTTTTTGATTGCGCTCACGGTCTACTGTGAGTCTAGAAATAATTTTAATAGGTTAATTAATTAATTTAGTTATTAAAGGGGTGTATTGTTTGTAGTCTCCAAGCGGTGGATACGTGGGCCCAGTAGGTGGGTGCGGCGCAGTCGGGGCGGCCGGCGCGTTAGTCGACAAAGACAATGGAGGGTGCGCGGGCGCAGACGATGCCTCCAGCGGATACGGCAGCCCGCCCGACCCTGACGTTTGTGATGGCGCACGATGACCGACAATGCCACGCCGACTTGTCGCCTCGGTAAGTTTGAAAAAAAAAAATAGTCTCAATTATTTATTTTAATTATACATGTAATTTCAGGTCGTCCAACCTAAGTTTGCCGCTGTAAAGTTATCTGAGGGATGGAATAATAGCATAAAGTCCACACATGTAAAAATAATTCACATAATCCTATAACTGCAAAGCTTCAACTTATACGAGACGAATTGAAACCTAATGTATACAATCAAATTAATGAACAGAATCTTATAACCTTCTTTGATGTGCAGGTGAAACCGCATTGAGTGTTGACGAGGCGCTTAGGCAGGGTGGCCCTATCAATCAGGGAGACACCTCTGTCAATCGGCGAACGACTCTCAACTCAATCAACCCACAAAATAGATATTAGCATATTTTTTTGTTATTTCACTTTGATACAAACTAGCCATCACCTTACCATAGACAAAAGTATAGCTAATATTGCTTTATTTTTGTATTTCGTTCGTAAGACTTGCACGTCTTTGAGAACCTGAAACCTGTTAAGTAATTTCAAATATATAATCATTAAGACAAATGAAGGTATTTCGCGGTCAGGTATTCGATGGAGAACCGGCTAAGTGCAGAATTACATCGAGACGTCTCGGGGAATATATTATAAGCGATGCACGATGGTACATTAGGCTAGAAGGCGTGCCGTGGGTATGCGGCCGCTTTACAAAGTGTCCGGGACGAGTCGCGATAACGTTGTTAGAACACGATATTTCCATTATGTATACGATTTGAGCACTTGTTTACATGTTAAGATAGCAGCGTCGCGTGGGTTGGGCGCGCGCTCTTGCTTATTTTGTATCTACTGTACCTGTACCACGTCTTGCGCTTAGCCAATATAAACACCTTTAAATTTTCAAATTATTTTTTATTAATATCTATCTAATAGTCTAAACCCATCAATCACACCCCTGCTACAGCTTTTTAGTCATTACGTTCACTTTCATTCAAATAAACTTATGGCGTGAGCGATAAAAGTTCCACTTGAGTATTGGACAAACATACATCGTTGACAATTAATGATGTTGTGTGCTCATCTTCATGGCTTTTTTGTCGGTCGTAAGTACTTTTTATCGTCATACAACGATTCAGGTCCAGAACACGAAAATAAATAAAGAAAATATTGATAAAATCGATCTCATTGTTATGGAATTGTATGGATGTACATTTAGTAAATCTAAATATTGTTATCATACAAGGTATGAAGTTTAATTGAGGATAATTTCTTGCTTTTTTTTATTTTACATCTTTGATTGGTTAAGTATATTAATGTTATTTTTTTACCAAAGATATGGTTCCGTTAAATGGATTTAAAATAAGGAGAGTGTAGACAAATGAGCTACAGATGTAGATTTATAGTGATATATTTGGTACTGTGAAGTGGTGCAATGGTTAGTTAAGTACCTCTGTATTAAAATATAAACGTTTTAATGCTTAAGACATTTTTGTAAACCTCGTGTTTTCTTTCCGCCACAGCTTCAGTGATTGTTGTTCGCGTGTATTTGGAATATACAAAAGTTTCAAATTATTAAATGCTAAAGTAAATATGTTTCCATTGAAGAATTGAAAACTATAAATTTAGATAATTATTATTAAATTTTTACTAAGATAAAAAAACATTAATGTAAAATAAAGATTTCTACGATAAAAGATGTAAGTATTTATGTAAAAAATCGAACTGTCGTTACTTACGTACATTGGCTATATAGGACTTAATGTTTGTCAACGTTTAATAATAACAGCAATAGAGCCGATAGTATAATGTTTCCAACTTTCATGAACATCGACAGAATCATTATTTCATTTTGCCGTTAATATGTAAATAAATATATTTATTTAATGATTATATTCATATGTTTTATTACCCTTTTCTTGGTATCAAGATCCTCATTACAGCCGTTTGTGACTATCATCATATTATAGTGACCGTAAAGTTTACTTTGCACTGGCTTGCGCCCAGGCGATGTGCTAATTGGGAAGCAAAGGCCTCTCATACTTTACCCTTCCACAAACATCTTTTTAAATCGTTCAAAAATACATTATGTTCTCAAATAATAAGAGAGCTCAAGCTATGTAGAAACATATGGATGAGCATTAATTTTATTTAAAAATATAACTATGAAACATTTTATTGCTGCCATAAAAATCGAGCAGTAGGTCTGTATTTGTGTTTTTTTTTCCTTTAACAGGTAAAGGCAACAACCAAATCAATCTATATAATAATTTTAATAAGTCTTTTTGATCTCACACAGCTCTTAATCGGGTGTAATGTGTTATTTTTGTTTAAGCTCAAATGAATGTCTTTCTATCATTCGTTTCACAACACAAATTGCTTATTATAGATACTTTCATAGAAGTTCTTTATCATGTGGCGTATGCAACCATGAAAGGATTTTGCGAAATATAACTCTAATGCGGGTAAAAGTTATAAGTTGAAAAATTAAAGATAAATTGATTAGTCGAGAACAAGCATGAGTGACAAGCATGTGGGTATTGCTACCAATGTAATTTTATGCACTAAACACGTCCAATAGGGAGGTCACGACTACAAAATTACGATCATTAATATTAATAATTTTAATTTTTGTACTATTACTTACACATCTCAATCAAAGTACACAAAAATATCTAAAATAATAAGTCTATATGACAATATGGCCCTGGTTGGAAAACCTAGTAAAAAAGTAAATTTGATATAAATTTAAGAAGAAATAAATTGATGTATTAATTAGTTCATTAATTTATAGAATGATATTAATATAGCTTCTGACTCATTTATTTAATATTTTTGTAGGATACTTGAACTTTTCTTCATCTTTGTATTTGTTGAGTAAGACTCGTATTTTATGCACGACAGTATTTTTTTACTGGTATGGTGAGCTTATCCATAAAATTCTCGTCGACGAGACGCATTAACGAGCGTCGTTTAGTTGTTTGCTGTTTAAATAAAAGCTGTAATGTAATTTTAATGAGCTCACAAAAGTATTTGCGGGGTTTCTGAGTATCCACCGACCGACTCCGGCGCAATAATGACTGACGCACCACTTCATGCTAAGAAAGAAAATCTTAAAAAACTAATCTGCTAAAATCACTTATAATGTAGAATCAGGTTTATCTCAAATAACCTAATTTTATCAGAATAATTATGATGATGTTGTATTTCATAATAAATAGTAGTAGGGGAGACCGGGGATAGTTGACTATAGGGGTAGGTAGACTATCTGCAAAAAACTCATCGACAGTATGAGTGTTGCATCATCCGATCACAGCAGCTGTCCGAACTGCCGCATCGCGGTCGCAAGTCGTTTTCGAATGGCGACACGTTTTTCATTTGTTAATAACGTAAGTAAAATTTCGATATAGTACATTTTTTGATGTGACGCCTACACGTTTTATGTGAACCATTTTTCTATTAGCCCTAGCGTTTGACGAGTGCATGTTTATCATATTTCATATATTATTATTCAAATCAGCGGCAATGTTTAGGCTAGCCATGTGATCAAAATATAAAATGGCATCTGGGGCTAGTAGTAGTATTTTCGGAGCTGGTTGAATAATTATTCAACCTACCCCAAAACCTAAAATATGGGATTGAAAACAACACGTAAGTTAACCATTTATTGGATTTTAAAATAAGTATAGCTATTTTTGTTGCTACAGAGCAAAAAGGACCAATAAAAGAACAACTGAACGAGCTAATAAAATAAAATATGTATTGGAAAGAGCTTGTCACGCAGTCATTTTTGACGAGAAAGCATTAAATGCGACACCAAAACAATATAACATTCCTTATAAAACATACATCGTTACGGGGTCAAATTAAACGAAAAATTAAAACGTAATCCAAACTTGACGAGAGCAGAATTAATCCTGGATCATCATCATCATATCAGCTGCAAGACGTCCAGACATCTCAGCTCCACTGCTGGACAAAGATCTCCCCTAATGATTTCTAATAGGACTGGTCTTGGGCGGCCTGCATCCAGCTTTTTCCAGACCTTGTAAAGGTCGTCGGACCTTGTAAGTGGACGTCTCACACTGCCCTTGCCAGTCCATGGTCTCCACTTCCGAACTCTTCAGCCCCA
Source organism: Tetheella fluctuosa (assembly GCA_951216915.1). NCBI lineage: Eukaryota > Metazoa > Arthropoda > Insecta > Lepidoptera > Drepanidae > Tetheella > Tetheella fluctuosa. The sequence continues at coordinate 7,934,904 of OX578217.1, forward strand.
TCGGCTATCCATTCATTATTTTTTTTTTACTTTGTATAGGCTTGTGTTTGACCACAATCTCACTATGGTAGGTGATGATGTGGCCGAAAGTGGTAAGCACACAAAGCCTAGAAGGATCTGGCTCTCAAGTGCAGCTGCCGGAACACACCAATAGGTGTTTGGTGACAGATTTTCAACTTGAGGGTGGTAGCCAGCCAGGCGGGTACTACAAAGTACCCTACCACCGTGCTATGGTTTCCTCACGATGTTTTCCTTCACCGAAAGCTCAAGCTCATTGTAGGATTCGTACCCACGACCTTCGCTGCGGCGTCCGACGTCACTACCACTGAGCTATCATCGCCTTAACTTATCATTCTGCGCACTATGTGCCCTGCCCATTATCACTTCAACTTGCCAATCCGCTGGGCTATGTCGATGACCCTAGTTCGTCTATGAATCTCCTTATTTCTGATTCGATCCCGTAGAGAAACCCTGAGCATAGCCCTCTCCATAACCATAAGCATAACCCAGGATACAGAGGATTCTTGCTGGATTCTTCTCAGTTCAAGTGTATTCCGAAGCGGTGGTAGAATCAATTGTAACATTGATAAGTGCCTTATTAGGGCCTTAACTGAATAAATGAGTTTGATATACAAAAAAAAGTAAAATTTGTACTAGTTTTAAAGAGGGCGTTTTAGCCAGTTATATAATTGAGGTAGCTGCTATTTATTATGGATTGGCGTCTTATGAGACTCGGTAATTTGCATATGAGATATCAAAAAAATATATAACAAAGCTATGCCTGATTGAAATGTTTAATTATTTGCCCCTTCTCTTGATTTGACTTTTATTTTTACATAAGTCAACATACCCCTGGCATGTGGTCTACTTACCCCGGACCAGGGGTAGATTGACTTAGAGTTAGTGTTCTATAAAATGCATAAAATTCTCGACATTATACTAAACTAAGAACTAGATATCACAAATTTTTATTAGGTTAATTGTTTTTCTATCAATTAATATTGTTTTTTTGTCTATATATATTAAAACATAAAAAATATGCACTAATTAGTAAAAAATTGATTAACCATCCCCGGCCTCCCCTACCTATAGGTACTGTAACTGTATATTTTAATCTTTACAGAAATTTGGATGCAATAAGAACAAAAATTCGCCTGAGTTATTGAGGGCCGTGTGGCGTACGTTCGCCCGTGAAAACTCACTTAAACTTTTTAATTAAATTTCTGATTTTTCTTCACACCCCGAGGAATCTTATCACGAAGCTTTATTCAAAATGTTGTATTAATTAGTCCTTGGCCGGAGACTAATGACCATCACAATTGACTTTCACGGTGTGCTGCACTCGGCCACGGGAGTTTTTGAAAGGTAATGAATGTGCCAGCGGTAACTTGTTTTATTTCTTGATTGAGTAAACAACGGAAGAGAGCGTGCAGAAAATACACATATCATTTGGATACACAGATAGGCACGCAGTCTAGTTTACTATTAATATTTTCACACCCTAATATTAAAATAAAATCTAGTCTAAGATTATTAGTCTGTATTTCGACAACATTTAACATGATTACACACAATAAGTAGGTATAAGATTTCTGGATAAGTTCAATCAAACATTGGTTGTTTTTTAGGGTTCCGTACCTCAAAAGGAAAAAAGGAACCCTTATAGGATCACTTCGTTGTCCGTCTGTCTGTCTGTCTGTCTGTCTGTCTATCTATCAAAGCCTTTTTCTCATGAACGCGTGGAGGTATCAAGTTGAAATTAATATCAAATACTTGGAGCTGTGAAAAAATCTAATGACATGGCCAATATTTGCCTAGTTGCTAAGTAGCATGTACAATAACAAAAGCATAGTGATAAATAAATATTAATATATAAAAGAATTACGGCATATTTCATATTTCTCTATAACTTCGTGTTCATATTTATGGTTAAAGAGTTTTTTGCAATACATTTCCGGCATTTGAGTCCCTGCGCCATTTTCGGTAAACGTTCCTTTTCCAGAAAAGCAGTCATGCAAACATATTTATATTTCAAGAAAATAAAATCTAATAATACTATGAACAATGTAATGATTTAGTAAAACATTAGTAATAATATTTATTTAGATGATTACTTATATGTAAATATGTTAGAAATAATTGTTCAAATCTTTTTTTTTTATTTTTTTTAATAGCACAGGGCAATGGTGTCACGGAACGTCATGACACTGCAGATCATTAGTCATTCATGAATCGATTCTAATCGTAACCATTACCAGATGAACAAAAACAGGCACTCGTGATTCAATTGTAACTTGCTATCATTGAATTGTTGCTAAGCTTAAAATCGTATTTATCCATTTATTGTAGATGATTTCAATGTTTCGAAGCGCTTGTTGTTTTTATGCTAGCAAACCTTTAGCAAACCCCCGACATCAAAACGTATTGCTATCGACTTTAATAAGGATAAATATGCCATGTTTTATGTAAAATATCTAAACTATCTGAAGTTTGTGGACTATATAACTTATATTTGACAATTCTAGGGTACACAAAGTACCAATAAAAACATAATTCATTAATGTACATGAACTTTCAGTAGCTAGGCTGAGCTCCATACAAAAACTGGCCATGTCATTTCTAAGTCAACGCAATTAAAAGATATGGCGCATCTTTCGAGACTCGCAACTACTCGCAAAGGAATCAAAACCTATAGGGTACTTCCCGTTGACCGAGAATCATGAAATTTGGCAAGAAGCATTGTCTTATAGTACAAGTAAAGGAATAAATCCGAAAACCGTAATTTTTTTGTTAATTTTTGTTTTGCGATTATAAACTTATTTGCAATTGGTAAACTGACCGCGGCCTATGTCGATGTATGGGGGCAACAGTTTTCCAGTGATAAAGTTAAATTTGTTCCTCAATCAATGATTCCCGTAATGTACGAACTATTTACATACCTATAAATTTGTACGGAACTCTCGGTGCGCGAGTCCGACTCGCACTTGGCCAGTATTTTTTTTCATTATCAACCCGGATAGCTGGGAAACTAATCGAGTCATAAGTATTACGGAGTACAAGATAACATAGGTACCTACTAGATACTTTAGATAGGTATATCCCACTGGGCAAAAAGAGTGATTGCGATCGAGGATACTAAGGAAATAGCTGTAAGTGCTAGCAAATCCCCGCTAATGTGTTTGATCATAGCGAAGTGAAGGCAGCCGTCTTTGTTTGCATTTAATTAATGAAAACGCCGTGCTATAGCGGGTCATTAAGCAGACTAATGTATTATTATGGAATTTATATAATGAACCTGGATTATCTGACTTTGAATATAGCTCTCAAGATTTGTGAAAGTATGTGCATCTCAAACAAACGCACTTACTTACTAAAAGAAAGGTTGGTACTATACATTTTTAATCATGTTTGGTAATATATGAATATACATATAATGAAAATGCATGTCTTGTGGTTGGTCATTTTACGATTGTGTGTAACGAATTCAATTATTTAAAAACCAGTAGAAACATATATTTTTTGAATATCGTTGGTGTTGACTCGTACTTATATTCTTAATAATACACTTTCTATTAAAAAGTATTCATTAATGAAAAATATATATTAAGTAGGTCTTTAGTTTATACATATTTATAATAAAACACTAGAATTAATGTTACAGAAAGATACACTATCATATGAACCTAAGTAGTTAATTATAAATATGATAAATGTCGTAACGTAACATGACAAACTGATCCAATTTATGGAAACATTGAAAATAAAAACTATATATCGAGAAAATGAAATGTTTTTTAACCATGAATTAAGCAAATAAGGCACTTATTCATTAATATCTTGTCATTGCCAATTATGAAAAAAATTGAGAAGTAAATGCCAGTTTATTTTTACATTCGATTTACAGTATAACAACTACTGACTTTTAAGTGCGCATTAAAATTGCCTTGGCATTAAACAATGATTTAAAATCAATTATAAAACATGAAAGTGAATTAACAAGTAACAACTTAAAACTTTGAGCCTTCGAACGCCAGTCGTGAATGGGCCATTAAACCCTTAATTTATTTTAGAAGCGATGTGGGCATGGCAAGAAGTTTCCGTCGAATCATTTAAATAAACGAACTCGCATCATTATGTCAGATCTAAGGATCGAACAAATTGCCAATTAGTACCGTACCGAACAGCGTCGCTGGCCTCGGCGTTCAAGGCGACTGATGACAACGCTACAAGTTACGGGAGGCAGCCACGTTACTCCGCGAATAAGGCACCACTATCACCATTCCAATATCATTAAAACAATATAACGATGTCTGAAAGCTTATTCATCGTCTCGTCAACGTCATACCACCACAGAGGCGGTACAAGGCATCGCACTAACCTAAGATCACTCTTAAATACAGCGACCATTAATGCTTTAATTTTCTTGAATGAAGTTTTAAAAGACTTTTCCGTTCTAAAACTTTCGCTTGAAAGACGGTGACAAAGGAACAGTAATGTACATAGAGTCGACCTGTAAGTTATGAAAACTAACATAGCTCGTTGAATACAAAGTAATTAATGACATAATGTAGGAAAATTTACCTAACATCTAAATAATAATTTGTTATTTAATAACATCAAAGCTAACATGAAAAAAGACTTTATCTTATAAAGGAACCTGAGATTTCAAAAAATAATTCCGAAAAACACAGCCTTTATTAATTTTAACAAATAAAATAAAGTATTTTACAATAAAAGCATTGTGCTTAGCAGGGAAATCTAGTGTTTAGCACAAAGTTGTCGGAACATCGTCAGGGTCCATTAACACCACTCTACCGCACTCTTAGTCCCACCATCGAGGGGTGGCGCGGAGTTGGGGGTAACCATGAGCGCTCAGTATTCAGAGTATCGCAAATGTAACTTTCGGTTCTTTTCATGGCTAAAGCATGTTGGCGGCAATCCATAATGGGATCGCCATTATTCTTGCCATTAATTCGCATGGCCCGGCTTCCGTGCATTAGCGGGCAGCGACGAGGCTGCCAATCCACGAGAAGGGTCGCCATATGAAGTACCGCAATAAAACTTACTTCACACAAACATCAAGTATTTTGCTTTTCATCAATTTCTTTACTGTTGTTTAATTTTAGATGTAGATTAAGTACATACGTACCTAAGTGCTAACGATATATTTGACATCATGCCATTTTCCATTTCTATCTATTAAACTCTAATTAACCCCTTAGTTTGGGATCAGATGGCCGTGTGTGAGGAATAATGTCCCAGAATATTATTTTATTATTATTTATTAAAATTTTGTACTAATAACAAATACGTTAAATGTTATTTAGAAATGTTTTATTTAACTGAATAAAAAAGAACCAAACCTGCTAATGAACTAGTTACAAAACAGCTCGGACTTCGTAAAATTAATTAACAGCGAGCAGGGTATGCAGGAAATAAATCCTTCATTTTCCTGCGCAGATTGCATAAAAATAATCAAATAAGTGGCATGGACATTACTCAAAGCGCGTTGCACTTGAGCCACATGTGTGAATGAGACATAGGCATATGCCGTCTTGTTCAGACGCCAGCACCTCCACCCTCCCCCTTCCTGAAAGAAAAACTCTCGAAAAACTAATTACAAGTTGTAATTGAAATTTTGCGTGTTATATAATCGGATACTTGAGCCGTGAGTAATGTATAAATGCGCTGGGGAGATGAATGGACGACGCCGTGGGTGGGCCGGACGAGATAGGCGGCTCTCCACAATTTTTGGATTAAGCAACTTTGATACAATAATTCTGAACGAGACATTATATAATTTACAACTATTAAGAAACAAAAAAATTAAAACAACAATATCCTGTACCAGAAAGAAGTATTTCATATACAAGATTTTCAAATACATGGGCGGACTTAGGGGGGGGGGGGGGGCACAGGGGCACGTGAATAAATGTATACACTTTTCACCACAAACGAAAGAAACCATTCCGTTTCTCTAAACAAGCATTTTTAATTAAAACCCCCTTCAAAACCGCGCTAACAAAAAAACGCTATCACAATAGCAACAATCTAGAAAGCGATCTAACTGTATAAACACGCGAATAATGCGCAAATCAAAAGGGCAGCAGCCAACCACTCGAGGGCTATGCAATGCAACTAGGGAGGAACACCCCTAACCCCTCTCGACATTCGGGGCCTGTTTTTTGCAAATTACAGTTTTGATTGCTTGCTCTTTAACTACCTATAATTGTCTACATAGCTATAAACCAATTTGAAGCGCTTAATTTCGCATCTCGACATTTTCAATTAGATAAATTGAGGAATTACTTTACAGTAAATGAGTAAGAGGGAGATCGAAATAAATTATTTTAGACTTAATTCAAGATTTTCCGTACAAATAAAACTTCATAGTTTTATGAAAATACCGCGTCATGTGGAAATGTACTTTCCTAACATGATATTTCAGAATAATATGAATCTTTTCGGTCAAGCTATCAGTCGAACAGAGGGCGAGGGTGGAGGGTGGAGGTAGTAGCGGGAAATGGAAAAAGCATTAACGGATATGTCAGTACCGCATCAACAGAGAGTGCCTGCTTTCTAATGCTGAATAAATACCATCTACCTCCCCACTCAGGGCCGTCAACGCTATCAAAGATTACGCTTCGACGTGGTTCGACTATACAAAGCTTACCCCAGCGGTGAAATTTTGTAACTTAATTTAGTTTTCAATGTAAGTACAATAAATGTGTTTTAAAAAAATCTATGTACCTAATCGTAGACAGACAAACTACAACGATGTACTTCTTACTTTAATAACAATATAAAAAAAAACTATGTACCTACTCATAGACAGACAAACTACAATGATGCACTTCTTACTTTAATAACAATATAAAATTATGAGATTTCTAAAAATATTCATTATTATTAATTTTGTTTAAACTAACCAATTCCTGGCTTGTGTTGCAATGTTTCTGAATTCTGTTTTTTTTTTGTCAGAACCCATCGCGTACGTGCGTGCACACCAAACAACACACCAAAACGCATACGTTATAAAAAAAAACAGACAGACAGACATCGATCTTTATTATATAGATATAATATATAAATTCAAATAACTTGTACGAAGTGGTAGGCACAGGGCTAAGCCGATTGAATATGTCGTAGGGTCTGTTCCGAATGTAACAAATTGTTGATTAACTGGATATAATAATTTTGTAAAAAATAAGACCGATAATATTATCAATATTGCAATAATGATGGTCTCTATTTTGAATTTCTAACGGAATATCCGTTGCGTATCTTGCGTTTTTATTTATTACATCAATTTTAAAGGGCTTATGGGACGAAATAAAAAATAAAACGGGGCCATATATAAGATATATAATTTTCTAGCCAAGATGTTCTTAGAACATTTGTAGCAGCTATTATTTTGAATTCGCCTGAGACTTGACTTAAAACTGCCAACTTAATAAGTTAGGATTGAGTCGAATTTTAGACTGATATTTTTAAAGCGTCGACCCGACTGATCCATTAGCTCGGGTTTTATGAGGCCATCTATTAGTATTTCACTATATAACTAAAGTTATGAACCCCACAAGGCTATTGGAAATAAAAATGTGCTACGAAACAGTTTAAGTGCTAGCTGTGACGCGTTCAGTTTTTAAATGACAAAATTGTATAATAATGTTAAACATTTGCTAATAACAAACATTTTAATTCTTAATCACACAAAAGCTTTTTCTAACACCTCAATTATATTACATAAGTAACAAAAAACAAGATAATGTGGTGATACATCTGAGTCAGAAAGTTGGACAGACATCATTTAATTAAGTGGATTTTGTTGACATTGATTAGATATCAGCTCATATTTTTTGTCACGATGCTTGGGATATTACCTGCATCGCTATTCCTGTCCAATATATTGGCAAGGTTCGATAAGCAACAGTTTTTCAGTAGTTTGCTGCACCTGAATGATTTAGTATGCGTAAATCTGTGACAGATATCCGTGGGCACGTCATTATTAAGAGCGACCAGTGTCGATCAGTCGCCAGTCGGGCTTAATCCGGACTTGACCGACAACTTTGTAAATTAAATTGGCTCCGCGCAACGCCGACTCGAGGAATTGCACTTCTTATGGCCCCGGGTAATCACCGGCCCTGTATAAATGCTCCATTAAAACTGGCGTCAATTACATTAATACCTTATAAGTCTCATGTTAAATATATAATGTAACTGGCAGCGTTTTCTAATTAAATGTCATGTGCATACCATTTTCCCTATAAACAATCTAGTAGAATGTGAGCAACGGTTACAAGAAAGTACAGACTGTGGTAGTAGTTAGAAAACGACAAGTAAAACTTTAACACTTTAGCGTTCGACATGGAACAATAGTTAATAAATAGGTACCGAGAATAATGTCCACCTCGTAATGCCAATATTAAAGTTAATTTTCACCTTCATTGTTTATTAGTGGATTTAGCTCATTAAGGTTCTTGTTTCAGCTCTCCATTGTACGAAAGTGCTCGCTACTCGTCGCCCACATATTCAAGGAAGGTAATAAGTATTGTATGCTAGAAAATGTTAAGCTCGAACTAATGAGAATAATAATTTAACTTTATCTTTTGGAAATATTAATTAATCATAAATAAATAATAATAATATCCTGCGACATCCTCACACAGGGTGAATCTAATCCCAAACTACGCAGAGTTTGGAAACCAGAGAACTGATATATGTACTACAAATACCTTTTATATATTATATTTTTATACTAATATACTTATTTTAAATAAAAAATTGCAAAAAATATATTAAGTATGACCAAGAAATAGAGTACAATATTTGTTATATGGATAATGCTTTAAATAAAATAAAATCCTTACCTAAGTATTTATTTAGGATAAAAATAAGCTGGAAACATTTTCGCACAATCAATTACAATATTATGTACAGCAGTATGCATTTGGCTAGTAGGTACCTTCTTATTGCTCGCAGCTCTTTAGAACCCTTCAAGTCAGATCCTTAATCAATAGGACTTCACTAACTGATCTGGCAATACCTATGAAAATATATCATATTAATTAGTTGTACACGAGGTTATTACCATTATGTAAGTACATGCAAATAGTGGTTCATTAAGTGTAACATGAATCTTGATGAAAATTACTTAATGGTAAGTTGTAAGATTGGCGCCAGCGAGCATTTCTCCTACCACGTCCGTTCGCCCCCCCTCCCCCCCGGCCCTGCTCCCACCACCTCGAGTGGTGAAACGTGCCCAGTAATAAGGAGCAAGTTATTCATTAGTGTTTTGAGAAAAAGTTATTAGCGCCGACAAGTCATGCGGGGCGGCGACGTGCGCATGCGCTTGCATTTCGGTGCGCAATTTTCTGGGTCAGAAAGGGAGTGCATTAATGCAGGTTATAAAAAAACTCGCAGTCGAGTTTTATTTGCGTTTTAATTATATTGAAATTACATTTTTTATTTGTTTCTTGTTTATCGCTAGTTTTATATTTCTTTCGCAAGTAAATGCCTATTAAGTTACCTAGGTAAATGGTAGCTGTCTAGCTTTCGGCGCTATAGGTTCTATAGCGCCGAAAGCTAGACAATTCAATTTAAATTATTATGAAACATGATGTGCTTATTCCACATTCACATAATGATCTAAAGACTAGTTTCTACTATCCGAATGATAATTTTCAGTGAATATAATAATACCTAGTATTATTAATTTTCAAAACATTCAGCAGTTCAAATCTTGTAAATATCATAATTTGTTATTGAAGCTATTAAAGGACATTATATTCAAGATGATCGTTCGTTTCATTTATTGACTATACATGGTTGTGCAATGTTCATTAGTAAGAGAAATTGCTCGTCTTGTAATGAGAGTTTTATGGCCAACAGGGATGCTGTACGCGCCAGAGACTGCCTCAGAGCTGCAAGACTCATGGAGCAAATTGCTGTCGGTCCTGAGCTTGTTGTAATTAATGTAATACCTTCTTACATCCTACACACGCAGTAATTACAAATTACCTATTTCCTTCTTTAGAAGATTTTTTATTAGTGCTATAAATTTTGTGGTCTTAATAAAAAAATAACACCCATTCTATAATTTACATGATCATATTATTAACCGCTTTAAATTAGAATCCATACTGAGTTAATGAACTACAGATAATGAATCAAAAACATAATAAAGTAATTTATTGATCCGTCCACACTTACGTGTAAACTAATTAACTATTCATAGTACCAAATAGTACCTATAATGAATGGATGAGCAAAACAAAGGTAGGTAGGTATTCACACCTGTGGCATCGTCGGGCGGCGCCGCGGTACTCAAGTCGACCGAGAACGCCGGTCATAAACACTTTTTCTGATGGGAATCATCGAAGCCACCCGATCCTATTATTTGGCTAACGAAGCCGGGTATCCCTTGATTATTAAAACGAACTTGGAACCACCCACGGCGCCTCCCGGGTGTTAATTGGGCCCCCGTAGACAATACTAATAAGGCTCGTCCGCGCCTCTATCTGTCTAATTAAACGCGAAACTTGAGAGTAGCACCCTCGGCGACGAGGGCCTGTTTGCCGAGCCTCCTGAATACACTGTAATAATACCGGCTAAGCGTGTTTGAGTGGCTCTTTTTCGGATCTCTGTAAACCCGCGTTTAATTAGCAGTATTATGCGTCTGAGTGTCGACTCCCGGCTTGTTTAATTAAGCTAAGTCAGTAACAACAATCCATTCGTATTACAGACGTTGTGTTTGCTATGATTATTAATGGTCTATTGTGCTGTATTAGTCGGATTTTATTAACAACTCGTTAATAAAATGAGCTTCGCCGATTTAATTTGGTTTTTTTTCAATTACATTACATAATAAATAAAACAATGTTTGTTAATGTTACATTATTTTATTTCGAGCTTAATGTCAAACTGTTAAATTTTATTAATTATGACTATCATCTTATAATCAATTGGGTTCATGACTACTTCTACATGACTAATTCGATATCTCAGCCAGCTAAATGCAACGTTCGACATAGAGACGGATATTCCTTGGGTCTCGGAGGACATTTCCGCCACTCGATCCTAATTACAGATAGCGTCTAAGATTGTGCCATCCCGTCTCATCTCGTTTACTTCTCATGAACGCCGGTAATGTCGATGAGTTTGCATTATAAACATTATACCTAACTCTGACCACAATAATGATCAACCCTTTTTTAATTCATATTTTTATGGTGACCTTAATACCAAATTGACTTGGCGTGTAAAGTTCTTAAGCTATTAACAACTGTTTAGGCAGGTACCTACTCATAATTATAAAAATACACCATAGGTAGGACTTTTATTTAGAACCTGTTTGTCATTACTCGGCGACTACCTTCACCAAAATTATGTAAGTATAAAATGTATATTTATGTAACTATAATGTAACGACTTAAACGTATGATTGATGAGTTGACTGGCTATCTCTGATTATACATTTAGAATACGCTAACGGTCAATTATTCTATTATAATTATTAGATATGTGTTAATTAGCAGTTTAAAATATCAAAAGCCGCGGCTGCGTTGTAAAGCCGTCACAGTAAGCGTGTTCGGGCACCTCGGGCATAATTGGCCGATTGCACTCTCCTATAGGTATCTACTACTCGCATAATACCAATCAGTATTCAAATCGATGCAAATCGAAAGATTAATCGCTTTTGCATCACTGCAGAGAAACACCACGAATAAACTAGTAATTACCAACACAATATTTGTTTGCAGAAACAATATTGAGGATGGGTGATTTACTTATTGCGAACACTTCATGAACGATAAAAAATAGGTACCTATTATCCATGTTAATTAGATACGTAATTTTACATATAGGTACCTATTACCTTTTCACCCAACTAATGTTAAAAATTCATATGTATTTATATTTTTGATTGGTTTGTTTATAGTTATACGTATAGTTATCATTAAAAAAAGAAATGTTCGCTGTAGATGATTTGGATAGTCAAAAACATATCATTATCCAGGATAAGATATAAGGGATCTTATTGTAGGGAGATATAAGGAAGTTTATTTTGTATAGGTATATATTTCTAACCGTATATACCTAGCTATGATATCTACTTATAATAAATTTAACATAGAATAATATATGAAGCTAATATAAGTAAATATAGATAGTATCAAAATAACTAAACGTCAAGCCTTCGCCTAACCAAAATGTATTGCAAAACAAACAGATCCATCACTGATGAATATACAGTGATACTGACGAAATAAATTAATCCCGCTGAGCTAGACACTATTGCGTTTTGTTAGCTTCTTAATAAGCCAATTGCTGTCAACGTAGTCTCGTCCGCCCACGCGACGGGCCGCGCAAACTGATTTCAGAATAGACTCCGACGCAATCCCACGATTGATTCTAATTAACGATAGCAGTATTTATTGGAGCAGTTCGCAAACGAACCTAATTGATTTCGCTGCTCTGCCGACGTCCTTAACTGACATGTTATAGACTCGACGCCGGGTTTTCTGTTTATTGCCTATCACTGTAAAGGTAACCTTTACATCCGCTACAAATATAACCAACCAACCACGCATTAGAGCGATGATTCAATTTATTATCCCATTTGACTTATTTTCATTAAAATAATACGGTATAAACAGGAAGTAGGAATATTGTATAATAATCTGATTGTATTATTGCGTTTAATTTATACCGTACTAGTTTCCGCATCCTGATTTTACCCGTCTAAAAGTAGCCTATACCCATCTTCATGGCATAAATTACCTCTGTGCCAAGCAAGTATCAACCACGAATGGTTATGCCGCGCATGCCGTTGAGGCGTCAAGAGGTAACAAACAAACATTCGCATTTAAAATATTAATTAGTATTGGGATTACCATAAACAGTTTACGAAGTGTAAGTAATAAACCTTTTATAAGCATTTTCAAATAAGGGAATATTTTGATAAATAAATAACATTGCAGCAATGTATGTTTTCACAGGAGAATACAGTTTATAAATTTCATCCCATAATAGTGTGATAATTATCCGAACGCCCGCATACAGCAGGTACCCTAAAGTAAGTAGTATCCGAGCGTGTTGCAAGCAGGCTCATGTCCACCAGCAACGAGTGAGACAGACATGTCTCTAATTAGGGCACGTTTCGTCTATCCTGTAATCCACCTGACTGTTAATTAATACACCTGAATAAACAACCACCATCAAGCAGACCGCGAATTAACAATTTCGTGTAATAGAACTTTATTGTGAAATTATAGCGCAGTCTTTTAATTTTTCGTTGTAATTTACTTTATTAGGAATTGTTTAAATTTTTATACAAATAAAAGTCAATCAGGAATATTCCTGAAGAAAGTTTTATACATTGCTTATAAAATTATATGACATGAAATTTTTATATTTAGTCAATAATACAGGTGTCAAGATGTCAAGATTTTCAAGTACGTGTCGATGGCCAAATCTGAAACTAAAGGTTATTTATTACCTTTAGTTTTTCATTATTATGAAAAAATTTAATGTACCTAATGTAATTTAAAGGAGTCACGGGGTCGGTGTTGATAAAAGTAACACTGTCTCATTCGATTTTTGAAAAATAAGTTCTATGCTTATTGCAACAATATAATGTGGCTAATAAGGATCAAATTCTAGGACGTAATGAACAATCTAAAAAGTCCTTATCATAATGTAGAAAAAATGATTAATTTATTATTTTGTATTCAGTTACGACAGAATGTACAGTAGGTACTGATTACTAGTATGTAAGTTTAAAAACTGTTAGCCTTTAGCGTAACTGACGATACCGAGAATCAAATGCCATATTAAGTTTGTTCGTGCGGGTAATTAAAATGGAGCGTCGTAATGAGAGGCCGCTGCGTACACTAATTAGACTCCAGTGCTCCAGAAACTGAATACCTACCTAACTTTCCCAATTAGCAGCTACGTCATCGCACTAAACCCAATTAATTACCTAACAAATAATTATTTAAACATGATTAAAGTTTTTTTAATTAGTTATCTCAATTATTATCTCGTGTAACACAAAACAACGAATTATTACAAGCATATCTACAATAACTCATTAGGCAAATACACCAACATGAAATGATACTTCGTAAAATTAGTTTTCTAACCATTCCTCCTCCATAAATATAATTGCGCTCCACTTATTGCCCATAAAAGGAAGGGAACGTGCGAACGGCCCTGTTGCAAAATTGTACAAAAGGAAAGTAATATTAGGTGGAAGTAGACTCAGTGCTACCCCGGGCGTGTTTCGGTGACTGGGGCGGGCTTTCAGATAAATTATTTATCAACTGTATAGCAATTTTCTTTATGACTCCTCCGACGGAGCAGAGCAATTTACTCGTGAAAGAGATGCGTAAACTTGCAAGGACGTCCAAATTGAGAATGGAACAATGAGGTCTGTAAAGATTTCAATAAGGATACCCCGTTGCGCTCGACGAACATGCTTATTCTAGTACGAGATACAGGCAAAAAAAAAAGAAATGACAAATACTGGTTCCGAGATGTAAATTCCATATGCTTCTCATTAGTTAAGCTTTTGAAATGGAAACCTTGTCACAAGAATTTATTTAATTGACATGCAGTCGAGGCAACCGAGCGTCGTAAAATTTAATTATTTTTTTAGTTACGTCGCATGTTATGAGTGAACTTCTTGTTGTAAATTGAACCACGGTTTTTATAAAAAGTTATTTGACTGTTCGGTTAATCTAATAGATAGACTGAAGGAACACTGTTATGGGTAAGTACCTGTAACAGTGTCTCTTGGTAGTTAGTCGGTACGTTTGTTGAAAGCCCAGAACGCGTCAGTGGCGGGCGGGCGGTGGCGGTGGCGGCGGCGGCGGCGGCGGCGGTGGTGCTTCCAATTTCCGTAATTGTGAGTTCATCAAGGAAATTGACTGGCAGACAACGCAAAGCAATCCACTCTTTATTTACATCACGCTCCCTGGACAACGATTGCGTTGCGTGTTCGAAAACGGGGTGACAATATCACGTCTGTTACTGGAATTAGTTTTAGTGAATGTTGTTGTAACGTGTTTCAATAGTAGGTATTGATTGTCAGACTTTGTACAATATTGTACCTACTTACGTAGAACTTAGGTACAATAACTACAGTATTTTTTGAATTTTTAGGTTATATCATCCTTATCCCATTGCCAGTTATATTACAATACAATTTGTTACAATCTGAAATTAACACGTCACTGACAAAAGATTGCCCTTTGAAATATATGAAAACATATTTCGTTAAACAATATAGAAGTGATTTGAAAGTAACAATAATGTTGTTCAGAACCGCGCAATAAATCGTTGGGTTTGATAAATAATCGAAAAGTCGCGCGGAGAGCACGCGAAAGCGGACCAGTAAATAAAAAGCTGCGGTAGTCGTAAGGTAATTGATGGCGAACGGCAATCAAATTAGGTTCCGCGTCGCGGGTAATCGGCTGAAAGCTGCCCGACAGAGAGCTTTTGTGGGTCGACCGAACGAGGCGGACGGGACCCCCGCGTCCGCGTCGGACAGAGCCTGCCGTGGACATGTGCATTTTTTTAGTTATTTCTTTATTGTTATCCAATTATTACTACAATACACAATTTAGGAACCCAAACAAATTGTTTTTGCCATTTGCGTGCTTCAGATAGGAATGTTTATGATATAATGTTTACAACTAACTGAGTTTCTTGCCAGTCCTCCTCAGGCGAACCAGTAGTGATTTTAGCAAATTCAACCTCCATAAGTGCCCGCCTTCATAGGGCCTTAACTGAATAAATGGTTCTATCTTTGACATTGACTACTGCACTCCGATATCATTAAAAAAAGCATATAAATATTCCAATTAACAATTATACCTAATTATTGCTCGTTGTCTCATAAAAAATGTTTTCACGTGGATCAATCATTGGACGATTAGATGTCAATACATGTGTGAAGTGCAATGTCAAGATGTTACGAGACGAGCTCGTCGCTAGCTTGCGACCGACACGACAGCGTGCCGCAGACGCGTGACGCGGACAGAAAGATAGACACAGCATCCACCGTGAACTCTATAACTTTTATCATAATTTGAGTTTTCCATTAGCCGTAATTGACGCGAACATCGTTCGTCGCTTACGGACGCGAATCTGTGCTACAATTATTATTTTTGGATAGATAAACATTTCCTATTTTCAGGTCTTCCGAAAGATATCCTCTCTTAATTGACAATCCTATTAATAATTAATAAGAATTATGGCATACAGCTTTTATCTTAATGTAGCTTTTAACGATGCATTTGTATTCCAGAGACCATTTCGATGTAATTTTCAACGGCACAACTGTCTCGCTAATGGATAAATATCTACTAGTAGTTTAATTTCAATTTATGAATAATTCAGTCGATTTCTATGTATTCGACATGGTAGCCTACCTACCTACATCACACGATACTGAGATTATGATAATCGATTTAATTCGAGTAGAGATGAAATCTTATATCCATTAGTATAATTGGCCGAGTGCTCGTGGACGGCTGACTGGTAAGATATCTAAGTGTCGTCCGAATGTCGGTGGACCGAGTGGTGCCGCGTCGCGGACGGGCGCGGTAAAGTAGCAACACAGTGCAGAGTTTCATTCGGATCTTACTAAAACGACTATAACTACACAATACAAATTATTAAGAGTGCTTGGCATCACGGGAACGCTTTCAGAAGTAATGAATTAGAAAAGTTGCGCAGCACTCACGCGGATTGAGCCGCGCGGCTCGGCATCGGCGTCGGCATCGGCGTCGGCGCGCCACTCGCTACAACATTACTTTAATTAAATCTATTTGAACAACAAACTTTAATTAAATTTCATCCAGCAGTTAGGCGTCGCGGAGGAATAATCGCGCAATTAGAGCGGCCGTGAGCGTCGCCTTACACGCTCCCAGTTAATTAACTCACTTGGGCCGACCTATCCGACTCGAGCTGCGCGGTGTATCAACAATACGAACACCCACCACTAATAGCATCTGTATTTACATTATGATAACAACGTTTATTTACCTTCATTTATTATAATTTTAATAAGAGTAAGAGGTAGTTACATGAGATTACCTAAGTTAATCATTGTTATGTCGCAGGATTTTGCTGGAAAACCTTAATGCTATGTTGTTTCTGTTGACTATAGACAAAACAAATGGGTATAAGATACCTTTTTACATTTCTTGATAAGCATCTCACAATTTAAATAAATAGGTATCCAGATCAATAATTTAACTCTAATTAATATAGCAAATATGTAGGTAAAAGGCAAATCTGAGTGTGATAAATAATTCACTGCCATCGCTTACCTACATAACGAACCTTTACCGGTCCGACTTATTCGATTAATACTCGAAGCAACACAATGGGTTGGCGCTTAGCACTATGTGTAGGATAGCTGCGACGACGACAACGTATGGGTACTTATCTTACTGTACCTATACTCGTAACCTACGCATTTGACTTATAACAAATGCCTCACGACTCCACGACCGGCTTATCTCATAAGTTGCTAGGTATAAGTAGCTTATCAAGACTACAAAGTAATACATAATATATGAGACTAAAAACATGTTTATATTTCGTAAATCGAGAAGAGTGCTAATAATATACGAGTATCGCATATCTACTAAGTGTTCGTCTGCTGATCCATTATGCGCACATCGTAACGTATAAATAAAGGCAAAAACTCACAAGATCCATTAAAAGTATTGCTACGAATTGCTCGAAATATATGGACATACCACGAGGCAGAGCCGTAAAACAAGGTAATTGTAAATTCAATAATTTACAACTACAATTGTACTGTAAAATAGTGAATTTACAATTGCCTTACAGCACAATTTACTATAACAGAAAAGGGACACTGTATAATAAAAGTGAACTCAAACCGTTATTCTGATAATGATGATGTGTTTTTTTTTTCGACATTTCCGTTTTTTTTCTAATTACATCCGTAAACTTTCACATTTTATAATAATACTAGCTGCCCCCCGCGGTTTCACCCGCGTAGCGGTATAAAAAATAGCCTACGAACTATTCTCAGACATACCGAATATACCTACCTACACAAAAAAAAAAATAAGAATCGGTCGAACCGTTTCGGAGGAGTTTGCAGACAAACACTGTGACACGAGAATTTTATAGTATTATACAGTGTGTTTTTTTATCACTGGCAATACTTGCAGGGGTGGAAGTACTCATCAATGTGAACAACTTTTACTATGGGGCTAACTCTGATATCGCGTAAAATAAAACGGTTGCTTCATATATTTTGGTCGAGAACTTTTGTATGGAACAGCTGATAATTTTTTCATGATTTCACAGTTAATCCCATGATAAAAGTTATTCATTTTGATGAGTACTTCCAACCCTACAAGTTATGCCAGTGACTAAAAAATCACCCAGTAGGTATTATATAAGATTCACATTTTTTTATTTTTTTTTACTTTGTTATAGGCTTCTAGACCACAATCTCATTATGGTAGGTGATGATGTGGTCGAAGGTGGTAAGCACACAAAGCCTAGAAGGATCTGGCTCTCAAGTGCAGCTGCCGGAACATACCAATAGGTCAAATAATAATAATAATAATATTTCAAATAATGAGATTTATAGGATCGTTCTGTTTTGTACCAAAAATAAAAGATGACATTTATATTTTTTGTAACAATTCCACACTATTCTGTCGTCATCAAACTCTTCCGTAAGAGAGTGAGCGCTATAAAGGAGCCCGAGTGAACGCGTCGACCGGGAGCCTGCGCAGCCTTGATTTGACCCACACTCCGCTTTTTTTGTGGTAACAAAAATTTTACCAAATAATTAATAACTATCGCACGAATATAATATAACGACGGAACAACCAATAAAAAATATTCATTTATTCACATAAAATATTTACCACAAATTCATTTTTTTTAATTTATTTCAAACTAGCTTTTCCGCGGTTTCACCCTGTTCCCGAGGGATCTTGAGTTTTCCCGGGATAAAAAATCCTTCCTCGATAAATGGGCTATCCAACACTGAAATAATTTTTCAAATCGAACCAGTAGTTCCTGAGATTAGCGCGTTCAAACAAACAAACTTTATATACTATACTTATATTAAGTATAGATTGATAACTTGTAAAATAGCGTTGCTGTATATAATATACACTGACGGACACATAAACTGCATGAAAGTACAAGACGACTTTGAAATAATATTTTAACCAAGTATGAAAACTTTTCAAACAAATTTAAATTGAAAACTATAGATTGGTTCGTTAACTTTGAAACAGCGTAGTATCATATCCTTTAGATTAAGTTTGTTTACTGGAAACCACCATTTTTTTTAACAAAAACGATAAATGCAACAAAACATTTACGTATTTTATTTAAATTTTATTTTACATATTATATAAACTCTTCAAGCCGAAAAAAATACACATTCGATTTTCATACTACTTATTCAATAGCTGGATAAATCTCAGTTATGATATTCCTCTCATAATACCACACACAAACTATTCTAATTTCAAATTAACAGTCAGATAAACATGATTTGATTTGATTTAAGCATTTTTTCATCGAAATCGGCAGACGGGAAGAAGAGATATCCCATCTTATAACGTCTGCGATGAAGCCGCGGGAGAAATACTAGCTTAGAATAACTGAAAGAATGAAATTAATGAATATTTATTACAAATAGAAAAACTGATGGTTTGAAGAAAATTTGCGATAAGTAAACTGCATCTTACAGAAGGGATGCTAACTTAAAATATAAGTATGACGTTTTTGGTATGACTGAACTTTATAAGAAGTAGTTAGCTAACTGCAGTAAAAAGAACATTATTTGACTGAAGAAAAGTTCAGTTTGTCTGCACTTAATGACTGCAATTTCTAGCGGTTTGCTGAAATTGGGTAAACGTACATAATAATGTGGTTATATTCCGTAGTCGCATTATGAGTTATAAGTAGTCCTAATATGTACATTATAGATCAAAAGCGGCGAGCTTTCAAGACTTTATGCGTAGCTTTGTACAGGCATAGACGTAATCGCGTTTTAGGTAGGTATACAGAGTATAAACGTATCTATCACGTAATGTCACACTTAACTGAGATTCGGAAACAAATGTGGCTGTTTTATGGATACAAACAGCTACTTGTATAACTATCCCAAACTCATTCGTTAAATACAATTAGCGCCTATCAATTTCATCAATAAATTTGTAGCTAAAATACAATATTATTACTCGAGAATGGCCGGACCGATTTATATGATCTTTGATTTGTTGTATTTATCTCCGCCCTGAATAGCAGAATAACTATTAAAACATCGTTTTTATACTGGGTACGCGGGTGAAACCGCGGGCAACAGCTAGTAAGTAATAAAAATATTTGTATATTTGTTTTGAAGAAAATTATATTTCACTTAAAATTCTATATCTTAAAATTATTCAACATTTATGCATTAATGGTCGCATGAAATGCTGACCACTGCAATACTGCAGTGCACTTATTGGCGACGCCACGTAGGACGTGCAGGCAGCCTAATGAGACGAACCCGCAGGAATCCCTTATGGGCAGCCAGAATGAGACGGGCATACTAACATTGCCTTTTTATGAGTTTTTAGAAACAGGAAAATAATGACATTTTTAGTCAAACTTGTAATAAAATATTGCTATGTGCATTAACATTTTAAAATGGTCATTTAATTGCCCGATCGTTATTATCGATAGTTTTTAAGGAATACTCTCATATATTTTTAAGAATGATCGGATGGACATGTCCCTGGTGTCTGATGGCGAATGGTGAAATTACATCTACAATTCTATGACATCTATATTTACGGGATTAATGTTCAAAATTCTAATTAGATCGTCAATTGAATCAAGGTAGGTTAGGTAGGTACGCTTGGAGCTCGTAATAACTGTTTTCCATTGATGATCAAATATGAAATTTGCATAATTATTGCAGCTAAGTACTATCTCAGCGTCTTGTACTTACCTAGTACCTGTGATTGAAGAGCAAGGCAGGCAGGCAGGACCAAGTTAATTGCAGCGGGGTTTGCCTAAGCTAGAATTAATAGAATTATTTGCAAGTTTTATGAACTTGACACCTTCGGCCACATTAACTCTTAACATGGTGAGGTTAGTCTATTCGAGGGTAAAAGGTGCCATTTTTTTGGCTATCAAAGAATATTTTGAAGAATCAGGTTTAAAGGACTCTGTTATCCCTGCAATTTCCTTTTGCTGCGTTGACATTTCCGATCAAAGATACAATTAATCAAGATTCAGTGAAACAGAAAAAGCTGTAATTTATACCAGTTCCTACTAGAAAAGGAATAACTGCTTGTCTCAGTTCTAGTAACTTACCTCGTAAATACCAAAAACCAAAGATTTATCTTAACAGAATAACGCATTCGTTTTTATTGAAAATTCATCCCTGCCATGCGCGCCTTTCGAGCAGAAACACATTGTATCATGACATGATCATGGATCATTACAAGAAAAAGCCCGATAGCCATTTATTCAAATCCATTTAAGCAAAGAGCTCAATTGTTATAGTTCATGTTAATTAATAAACTGTTTACAAAAACTTAAGATACCTGTATATCCAAATAAGGTTCTCCTAATTAAAAACCGAAAGGAATCACGATGATACTGTGCTGAACGTAACGATTAAACCCGTTGTGGCAACTGTGCAGGCGAACTCAATATAGGAATGGAAAGGTAAAAACTGTCGGCATCGACAATAAGTGGGTGCTTCAATAAAATAAACGGTTCCTAATCATGTAGGGCTGCAACAACTCCGCTTCGCAACTGACATACCTGACTGTTAAATAACGGCTGTAGGTTTTATAACAAGAAAACTATAGAGATAGCACAGAGTAAGGATTCGTAGAGATAGCGTACGCACACACACACACACACATCGCCTATTCTATTCAAATCTGACTAGTGGTTAGTTATAGGTAGGTACGATAACGCAGATTTTCCCTTCCCATGAGATCTCAGTGTGTGTTACCAGTGATGACATATGGCACAGAGACGTGGTCTCTCACTATGGGCCTCATAAAGCAGATCAAAGTCACTCAACGAGCCATGGAGAGGGCTATGCTCGGGGTTTCTCTACGCGATCGAATCAGGAATAAGGAGATCCGTAGACAAACTAGGGTCACCGACATAGCTCAGCGGATTGACAAGTTGAAGTAGCAATGGGCAGGCCACATAGTGCGCAGAACGGATGGCCGATGGGGTCGAAGAGTTCTGGAGTGGAGACCACGGACCGGTAAGCGCAGCGTAGGACGTTCGCTTACAAGGTGGACAGACGACCTTGTAAATGTCGTTGGAAAACGCTGGATGCAGGCCGCCCAAGACCGGTCCTATTGGAGATCATTAGGGGAGGCCTATGTCCAGCAGTGGACGGCTTGCGACTGAAATGATGGTGAGATCTCATGTTTTTTCGGGATAAAAAATGTCCTATGTTTTATTCTAAGATATGATCTATCTCTAAGCCAAAATTCATCGAAATCAGATCAGCTGTTTAGGCGTGATTGAGTCTCAAACATCCAAACTTTCACGTTTATTTTATTATACATATATACAGGAAGTTGGATTTATTATAAGTCGATTCTTCACATACGGTTTATTTATATCATTATTTAGGTATAAGAACATTTTTATAAAACGCAATGAGCATGTCAAGTCTACTTGTACTTTTTACTATAAAAAAAAATTATATGTTAAATTGTCAGTTTTATCTCCTAAACGTTCCTGTCTTATTCTGTCTTATTCTTTGAAGTAATCAAATCCCCTGTTCAAACGCGAGCAGTTATTTCAATCTTGTTAGACAGTGTGGCGCGCAAAAAGCTCAGAATCCGTACCGCGCGCGACATTCGTGCGCATGCGACGACCACGAACGTGCGTGAGTTTTCTAATGAATTTAGATCAAACGGAGAAAAAACAAACAAACCCATCCTGCTTAGTCTCAGACGGCGCTGTCATCTTTCTTATAAGAAATTATTGTTGGTTGCAGAACTAGTTTTACAGTATTTTTATTCCTCCATTAATAACACTAATAGACACATCAGTAATTGAAAAATAAATAGTAAACGTTCATTAGAAAGTTCTGTTGTTTATAGAATTATACTATAATTCAAGTATTATTGATTCAAGTATCCTTTTAGATCATTTAGCCCGATCATAAGTTTATTACTGAGCATTAAATTTCTTAAATGTCTACTAATGCACTTGAAATAGCGTACCAATTAAATGCACTCCATCCAAGAATGAAAATGGTTGTTTTTGCCAGTCTCCGACGCGCTTTGTAAACACCGAACGTTTCTGGCAATGGCAAACATTCGACCGCTTTGAGCAGGTACCTATAGCTATTCATTAGGGACATTTTTTATCTTATATAATATCAGACTTAAATTATATTTATATTATAATTAATATAACAAGTATTTACAATCAATGTATAAAATACAAACTATGATATTATATAGAAAATATCCTCAAAGCCCTCGCTGCTGTCGATAGGCATGGTTCCGAACAGGCTGGCAGCGTTCCCTTTTTGGATGGCCAAGCTTATGCGTTGGCGGAAAAAGCTCCCAGCCCGTCGGTCTCCCGAAGCCTCGATGAGCTTAGATGATTAAGACTTAAATTATACAAGGAATAATAAAAGTGGATGTAATGAGCTGTTTTATGCAGAATGATTAATTTTCATTCAAAAAGTTTCTCAGTTGGCTGCAGTTATAGATTTTTCTACGGCAGCTCCAGTTTTCTAGAAATTGGAAGAAAAGAAAACGTACTTATTACGTTGCATGGGTACACATAGCTGCTCGGTGTACAATAAACGGCAAGTAGCTGGCATGATTAGCGGCGGACGGGCGGGCGCGGGCGGCTGATTGCCGGCCCAATTGGGCCTTATCCGCCCGCACATGGGAAATATTTTTAATCAACACCTCCATTGAACTTACGAGCGGTCGTACGTGAGCTCTGCGCACGGGGCCGCATTCGGCTTAAGTTATATACTTACCGCGTCAGTAAACTCATGAAATTATTTATAGGATATTGAAACGACGTATTGAAATAATAAAAAGGGAATGAAGTCACGACTGAGAGTATTCCGATTTAAGGAAAATGTAGGTAATTAAATTTGATTAATATTTGTACGAAAACCGTTTATCATTTGATAGTGTTCATTTATACTTTGGAGATCGACCACTCAGCTAGTAAACTTGAATTCTTGGTAACTCATCAATACCTATGCTGAGACAAAATTTTAAGAATCGTGATAAAGATATTTTATTAGTGCAATGTAAGCGGTTAATTTAAAAATTTATATCCTTCTGATTACCTACCTACCTTTTACCGCAAATTGATTTGGAGTCGGTTAAAGTAAGAAAAGATGTTCATGCACTATAATCTATAGGTATCTACTAAATATGTACACAATAATATAAAAAAAATACTTATTTTAATTTTATGAATAAGTCAATAAGTCTACAAGTATTGCCAACCATTAACGAAGTAGAATAAGGCTAAAGAGTTTTAATAGGAGTGACAGCCTCATTATTATCGTTTGAATCTAACGAGGCGGCTTCAACTTTGCTTGTTAGCCTTTTAAACCAAAACAATATTTGTTACTCCAGCTTAACGAAGATACAATTTAATTGTATCTACCTTAAGTATGTAGTGCCTACACTAATATAATGGGGGCAAGTGAAATGGATGGGGGTGCACGAATGTACAGGGATGACTAAGAACGATACATAAAGCTGGTGTTGATAAATTAATTAATTTTGGTAAAAAAAAAATATGCTAGGTAAGTTCGTCCCTGTGCGGGGTGGAGATAAGGGGCGCGGATGGCAGCGGGTTGGTGCTTGATTGGCCATATGAATGTGAGTAGATTGCACTGACACCTCTCGCCATCCGCGACCGCTGCCGCTTCCGCACTTCATCATAACCTTTCACTACCTTTACAATATCATCATCAGTTTGTTCAATATTACCTATCCAGTCACAATTTTCAAATTTTACTCGGTATCATCTGGATTACATAAATCTTTGTAAATTCTAATACGATTTTATATGCAACCTATTTCATATATCTTCTTATGAAATCTCGTAACCCATGTAAATGTAAGTCACGTTTTCAATAACCTACAGTTTTAGCTTCATAATTTTAACCCAGGCTGATATTAGACTTCATTTTGTTATGAAATTCTCTATCCGACGATGTTAGTCTTATGAAACGGAATAAGTACCTAAACTGAATGGAAAATAAACTCTTGTGCTAAACTTGTGCTCCATTTTCTCATTTACTTAATCAGTTTTAAAAAAATCTTAACGAAGACTTAGTTTAAATAATTTTAATTTATAGGTTATTTGTTCATAAACTATAATTATGTACAATATAAACCTATACAAAATAAAGGGAAAATGGCGAGAAAAGGTGCGCGGGCGCGGGCTCTGTCTGTCACGTCATAATTGGCAGTGAGATGACGTCTCACACCCATACCGCACGCGCACTCAGCTCGTATTATTAACGACGTGTATTGTAATCACGCGGCGGGCGATCGCCTCCGCCGAAGGTAGGGCGGTATTAAATTCCGACAGCTACGTGATAAATCGAAATTGGAAAAGTTTAATAATGTTCGGTTGCTCCGAAAGCAATAAAACCGTTTATAAACGGGCACGAGCGAACGAGACGGGCGGCAGGGACGCCCGCCTTCGGGACTTTTAGGGACTCTTAGGTGAGTCCGCTCGGCCTTACGGGCACTAAATTGATTTCGTTGGTATCTTGATGAAGTGATAAAACCATCTCTCCGGATCAGGGTGACCATTGTGGATGATTTGGATGTCAAGAAACTATACCGGTGTAACGAAAACTAAGCCTGGGAATAATCTGCGAAGCAGATAAACGGTCGTAAACACCAGTGTTATCAATAATATAACAGTTAGTGGCAGCCCTGTGAAAATTATTTGAAGACTTCAGAAAATGTAATTGAATAACCCGTCAATCTCGTGATGCTAGAAAAATGTTCACATTACAATCTCATACAGTAAGTAAACATACAAACAATTCCAAAATAGCAGATTACTACAAACCGTTGAACTAGTTAGACACTTGTAGTGTAGTGACAAGAATACCTATTCCTATTTCGATTTAATTACAATCACAAGCTACGTTCGATGAATCGATTGATTAACAGTTAATCAGTGGGTTTATCATTATTTGCTCAGCTAATGGAATAATTACGTCGCTGAGAGGAGGATAATTGCGGGGGCGCGCGTGCCCCTTTGCCTACCCCATAATGAAACCCAAACTATTTCCGCTCCAAGCAAGTCTTCTTAATTCTGCTAAGTGAAATATTTCTAAACAATAATGATATAATTACGTTAGCACAGAAGATACATCATTCAACTTATCTCATCTACAATGTTATATTTTTGTCTATACATAAGTAGGTATTTAAGTTGATGAAATGTATGGAATACTAATAATATTTTTTGTTATAAGCGATACCCTGAACAATATTATTTACATATTCAAATTACGTCTATACAAAACTCCTGTTTTTAATTATAAACTTAATTTGCTTATGATAAATCTATGGAAATTTTTACCTCGAGCTCCAACCCTCTATAGCGCTAAGGGTAGAGTAATTACTTCTTTTCTTCGTAATAAAAACGGATTAAACTTTGCTTAGGGCGGCCCATTCATTTTGTTTACTATTCAGAACGGCTTGTGTTAAGAAAAAACTAATTTACGTTCTCTGTTTGGATGTAGGTACTTATCTGAATTAAAATTTTAATGAAATTAGCTGATTACACCAGATAAGCAGTTGGTGATGTCTGACTAGATGTAATCGCCACAGAAAAAGCAATTAACTTTGCAATTTCTTTGTGAGAGGTGTTTACCTAAGATAGTGTTTTTGTGGGGGAAATATGCAGGTATGTTGTCTATTAGATGGAAGTAACAAGATATTTTTAACCATTATGTTTTAATTCATTCATGGTAATTTTTTCATCACATGGTAACCATGTTACTAGGAACTTAAGAAATAATTAGAGAAAAATTATTACATTCTTACTTTGTGGTTGTCAGCTAGATTAACTATAACGTAGTAATAGGTATTGGTACACCTCGAATTTATATTTAGCATTGGAAATCAATCAGAAACATAATAAAAGTAACTGAAACAAATAGCTGTTTAATTCCTTTCACTGCTGGACGCAAAGCATTGATATCAATTATCAGGAAGCTAGCTGGTATTCTATACGCGAATAGAATGTTCCATAAAGCCGCTAATCCCGGCCCAACCGAGCCACAATTTGTCCAAACGGTTATGTTATTGCGGTCGGTAAGCTCGCCTGTGTGACCGCGCGACTCACAACATGATTTTTCACATAAAATTGCTTTTACGAGAAATTTTATCAATTCTTTCCTTATATTCATTAGGTACTTAATATGTACATTTTATTTTAAAAACATTGTGATTTATTTCTAAAAAGTTAATCTAATAAGGTATTCAGAACTTAAATGTAATGTTTAGTAACTGCAGTATGATACCTCCATTATCTAAAATGTATAAATATTACATAGGTACGGAACTAATTTTAGTAGGTAAATGATTATAGGCAATCCTATTGAATCTAGCTTCAATGTCAGTGGACTCAATTTGTCGCAACTGTTATTGCACGGGGCGAGCAACCCGCGCCAGTTCAGTTTTATACGGAATCGCCCATAACGGACAGCTCGGGCGGCTCTAACTCCCCGGAATGGACACTTGATTAAGATACTTGTGTCACTTTATTTTGCGATTACATCTGACATGAGGTCGCAATCTTCTTTATTGTTAATTTGGAATACATCTGGTGGATAGTTTCTATATAGGAATCCTACGACGAGAAAAACATAATTATGTAATAAGTCAGCAATGCAATACCCTAGAAACAAAATGAACTGAATTTTCCACTTTATTTACACTAAACCCATCCAATTTTGTCATCTAATCTAACGTGTATTCTAACATTAGGCGGATGTATGGGTATGCGAAATTGGATCGAAGATTGTAAGAGGGATTGAAGGACAAAGACGGTCGGGAGGAGGATGCGAAGGGGGTTGAGGCTGCCCACGCACCACGTCCGAGCCGTAATGAGTTGAAAGCGGATACTTGTAGCGCACTCAGCGCGCGCGTGTCCGGTTACCCGCCTAATGTTGCCCGGATAAACAATGACGTCCAGCCTTTTAGCGACATTTGTGGACCCACTCAACATTGGACGTAAGCCTAAAAAGATTTTTACTATTTGAGATTCTTTCGGATGTACACATTAGAGGAAATACTGAGAATGTGGTAGTTGATGGCAGCAAAAAAATATCCTAGATGTACATCACTTTTAGTAACAGTTATGTAGAATGGTTGGAACTTAACAGCGAGCTGGGGATTTGTGCTTTTTTTTTGTATAGGCTTGTACTACCACAATCTCACTATGGTAGATGATGATGTGGCCGAAGGTGGCTATATATGATATAAACTTTCAACAAAGGAAAACATTGTGAGGGTACCATAGCACGGTGATGGGGTTTGTAGTAGGAGGCTAGCTACCACCCTCAGGTTGAAAATCTGTCACCAAGCGTCTATTAGTGTGGGTTGCACTTGAGAGTCTGTCCCCTTCTAGGCTTTATGTGCTTACCACCTTTGGCCACATCATTATTTTTTAGGGTAGGATTGTGGCCAAACACAAACCAATCCGAATGATTAAAAAATATCAGACATTTTACATAGCGTTTACAATAGGTAGGTACTCTATCTACCTATTTTGCTCTGACAAAACCTACAAACTAGTTGGTGCCTGCTGAGCGCATTTCACAAATTGCCAGGTGAACAAATACAGTCACCTTATTTGTACATATACTAGTGTAGATAGTGTGTAAGCTCATAGGTATTAGGTAAAGTGCCGAGTGCCGACGTGAAAGCCGCCTAGTCAAATGTGGAGTGACGGACCATCATTGCTCCATTAACCGAGAGAGGTGGGCGAGGGAGCTGAGGCTTGATGGGATTTGATACGCCATTATTTCATTAGCACTCTTATGTGCCTGTCATATCATATAATACGACAACAATGCTAGTAGGTGGGCCACACAAATAAAGTAAAATATATAAATAAATAAATAATATGTATATTAAAATACTTACCTTTTTTATTCTGTTTAATATAATTATTTTAAGTGCTTTGAAAATAGATAGATAACAAGTAGAAAATACTTACATTCAACGAAAACCTTTTCGAAGTAAAAAGGAACTTAAATCAAGATACGTACTTACCCTATACTTTATCGCAACAAAACGCGATCCAATCCAAGTGTAAGTATAATTTGTAAATTGGCGGTCCACAGGGAGCAGGAGGATGAGCAGGGAGCGAGGAGTGCGGTCCATTATCCGAGGTGAGGGCATCGCAACAGCAAAGACGTTAGTCCGGCTCTCTGCATCGGCGACTTTATGACGTTATCTCTAACAGGTTCCGTCGCCGGGATGGGGTTGCTGAGTGGTGAAAGCACGGGATTCTCTGTTGTGCCTGATAATTGCCCCTAATGGAAAAGTCTAGTCACTTCGTGCGAAGTGCATTCCAAGTTTTCGCTTCTGTCAGATAGAAGTTATTACTTAAGCCCTGTGCAGACAATATCTTATAGACTCGGATAAGTTTGTTTGGCTTTTTACTGATAAAATCCTACTCTCGTAAATAGCATATTATATTCTGTTTGTTGCTAATAAAAACCTAAGTAAAATAAATTGCGCAATGTTCAGTACTAATATCGTATCAATTTTCTTAATACATCACAAGCTCGTATTTGATGGACAGTTTATTTAGATACCGACCTACTCCGTGAAAATAAATTGATCCGTGAACAGCATGTGTAAGCAAATTGTTTGGACTTCTTTTTGTCCAAATAGACAAGTATGTGCTCAGCCACTTGACAGAATGAAAAAGCAAGCAAAATCTAATACACTTACGAGCATCTTACAGCGCATACATATTTAACACGCATATTTACCGATTGGCGTGGATCAGTGGGAGTGCGCTGCGGGCTGGTGTCGGTAGAGGAGGACGTGTGGGGGCAAAGATGGTCATTCAATGAGATTGCTTCTTGCCGCCACTCTCGTGGTAATGGATCTTGCCGAAATAGACTGGATCAAGGAAACACCGCTATTGCGTTTATGCATGACTTTCTTCCAATCAAAGCAAGAGATAGCTTCCAGGCTTGTATATTGTAAGTATCAAAAAGGTGTAGGATATTGCTAAATAATGGCATGTAGGTACTTACCCATTTTACTTACAGAAATAAAAACATTACATTAAGTCAATACTTTAGCACTAAGGTGCAATATGCTTTGGCACGCCCTGCTCTGCTCTAACATTGGATAAGACAACAGGCATTGAACAACAAATGTATTTCAAGATATATCAACAATGCACCTATAATAGAAACGTCACAAGGTGGCACATGGTCAACGCAAAGTGCATATCGATGTTACAATTTGTATCTCTACTACATATACCTATACGTACCATCCAACTCGTATATAGGTAGTAAACTAAAACCGACCAACTGGAGTGCATCACTTCACAGCATACATAAATTAATACCTTTGACTGATCTCAAGACAAACAAAATAGTACTAATCGTAGTTCTAATAGGTATGTACATGCCATTAGGAAGGTACTTTGGTTGATAATAAAAAAAAATAGTGAACGTTCCATATAGAAATTTTTCGAAAATTTATTTTCCAATTTTGTGCACTGGGATTAATTTAGTAATACGACGAAAATTTAATTACTACGAATCAGTCAACTCAATTATGTCGAGATACGTATGTAATAAATTAATGGAATAATTTCGGTGCGTCCAATAAAAAAAAATATAAAGTTTTGCCATTGTCTGTTTGTATCTGTCTTCTTTAATACATAAATAATAAAAACCTACAATATGACTAATATTGAGTGGATATACTATGACACAATTGATTTTTTAGGGATTGAATTATGGAAGACGCGAAACTGGGCCGTAGTTGGGACAGAGGGGGAAATGGAAAATGTGTGTCGCCAAGTTGCGCCCTAACAGCTCTTGGACAGAGTACGGGCTCCGATAATGGATTGATCAGATACCACTTTGAGTACACTACACTGTAGTAGCCACGACGATAGATTCAACTAAATTTGAAACTGAATTCCAGAGAGAATAATCAATCAAACGATAAGAACGATTAGGTACATTCGCTAGGAAGGCATAAATAGTATTCGAAATAAAGTAACGTATTCATGAATTCCATAAATTTATCAAATCAAAATTACGGGAGTCACTAGTATTCAAGTGTATTTTTCATTTTGAATAGCAAGCCTATTGTAGCTCTTGGAATATCGTTACAAAAATATGGTAAACCTGATTTTCGTATGAGATAACTGAATCAATACAACTATCAATGGACAGTCGTTTAATCGTAAATAAAAAATATTAATATATCAATGAGTGAACAATAAAAGAACTCACCGAGGCTACTGAGTCGTTACTTCATTATCCAAATGGACTACAGCTATTTGATCCACTTATATGATTGCCTGCAAGCATTATCTCTCCTCGACTGAATGGAAGCCATAAGTCTACCTCGTAACTCTCTCGCTTCTCCTTACAATATTTCTACGCACTTAACATTGGGTATTAATATAAATGCACATAAATTAATCGTTATCTGCTTAAGAGTTACCAAAACAACTGAACCTTGTTCCTCGCTGAAAGTAATAAAAGTAAATAAAAAATATATATTAACTAAGGATCGATCCCTAAGGAAGGCTCATATCTTTATTATGGGAGACGTATGGATATGTATGTTGTAATGATTTAAATAACAAAAATATATAAAGGTTTATTTCTGAGGACTTATCATATTAGGTATATCAAAGTTATTTATACACAACTTACACTTAAATGCTTGAATGTACACGACATTCTCTTTATACACAAAAATAAATAAATACGACACATTTACATTCATTGCTTCGAGTGAATCAAAAGAGTTGGGCGCCTTGGTAGAAATCAGAAGATACAAGATAATGGACCTATCCAATCACTTAGCGACGAGTCCACCTCGCTTACTTATACAGTGAGCTACGTCGTAGATGGTGAATGGTCGTAGGTACCTACTCGCACATATTTACTACATTTGCTATGTATTTTGTCTTTGGCTATAAAATTAAGCTTATGATAAATACATGGACTTTCATGAAAGTGGTTTGCACAGTTAAATTTGTATCGTTATTTAATAAAATATATTCTATAGGGATTTAATGTTTTTACATTGTTACCATGCATCTAATTTTGTTCTTCGTACCACTTGCTCAAAAAAGTGACATTCTATGCCACAAAAAGCGAACATAACAA
The DNA here is from genome assembly GCA_951216915.1 of Tetheella fluctuosa. NCBI lineage: Eukaryota > Metazoa > Arthropoda > Insecta > Lepidoptera > Drepanidae > Tetheella > Tetheella fluctuosa. The sequence goes on from OX578217.1 coordinate 7,967,365, forward strand.
TAGTCATTTTTAATCTGTTAAAAACAGGGAAAGAAAATTTTACTGAATTTCATTCATCCTCTAGGGGGAGAATGTGATTTAAATTTGGAATACTTACCGAAATTTATACTGAACTACATCTGTGTTTACACCATTGAGTTTGTATATAATGCATTACACATCTTTTTGAAAAAGGAATACGCATTTATTATGCAGTTATGATTATTAAATAAAATTACGAATGCACTGAGATAGTGGTGGTGCACTATCTCCGACGTATACTATCTACAATGAAACGCAAGTTCCTCAGACGCAAGATCAGAGAAATACTCAAATCAACTCATCAACAATAAATGTACCAAACAAAAATGTAACTCTTTCTATCAATAAATGGACCAATGTTTCGAATGTTAACTTTTACTTTTAATTATCATTATTTTTAATAAATGCTTATCTCATATTATTATTGTGTTAATTTTTTCGCAAATGGTACGAAAAGTAGAGTATTTTCCTAGGTGATAAAGCTGTCTTAGTCTTGGGTGAACTTAAATCCCTCGCTACACTCAGGACTCGTCTTAAATCCCTCGCTTCGCTCGTGATTTAAGTTTTTAACACCCTCGCTACGCTCGGGAGTAAACCTCGAGTCCTTCGTTACGCTCGCGATTTAAATCGTCACCCGCGACAGAAGACACTGCTTTATCCCCTTGGTTAATAATCTACTATTTTTTTTCTTCTTCTTAAATCTTCTGATGGTTTATGACGAATCAATAAATATCATAAATAAAAACTTGAATTATTCCTCGTAAAATAAAATAAAACGATGTAGGTACCATAATCAATTAAATTTTAAAACCTACTCTATTGAGAACAATTAAGTTATTTTTTTTGGAGCTCAATGACTTAATAATATTATCATACCACCTGCTCGACAATGTCCAATTATAATATATCATGTGACATTTGTGTGGTACCGTCTTATGTAGCCCTGGGTTTTTATTCTTGCAGTAGGTATTAAAAGTAGAGTCACCTCGAGGATAAAGCCTGTCTTCGTCTTGGGCGGCTTGAACCCCTCGCTTCACACAGGACTCTACATACCTAACTAGTTAAGTTTAAACTACGAGTTAACTCTAGAGTCCCTCGTTACGCTCTTTATCCTCTTGGTGTAAAATCTACTTCACTTATTTCTGATCCATCCAGTACTGTAGCACATTAAAAATTTTGAAAAAACCCACGACGGCTGTAAAAGTTGTAATCGAAAAAGGATTAAATAAAATTTTCGGAAAACCCCCGACAGCAATTATCCACATGGTAGGTATAAGGCATAAAATTAACTTCCAAAAAATAAAAATAAAACTACATTAATGTAGGTTAGCACTAAAAAGTATAATGTAACAATTTAGAGGCCAGTAATCTGAGGCCAGAAATGCTTGGATAATGGCTTGTTCAAGCACAGACTTACCATCGTTCAAACAGTCACAAAAACTGTGGGACGAGCCGCTGAGTAAACTGTCGTATGATTCTCTTTTGCAGACATCTGGCAGCACTGCTGAGCGTGCTCGTCTCCTGGCTTGTCATTGGCTAAATGCTCTTCCATCGTATAATACGGGCACGTTATTGGACAACTCTACGTTTAGATTATGCACATGCCTCCGTTTTGGTGCAATATCCAATGTCCCACATCGCTGCCCCTGCAGAGGCAATGTAGATGAGCTAGGTCACCATGGCCTGTCGTGTGTGAGGAGTGCCGGGAGGTTTTCACGACATGCGGCACTCAATGACTTGATCCGTCGTGCTCTTATTACCATTGGCGTACCTGCTGTTTTTGAACCAAATGGCCTGGTGCGCGACGATGGTAAGAGACCGGACGGTATGTCATTGGTGCCCTGGAAGATGGGTAGGCCCCTGGTGTGGGACGCTACTTGCGTCGACCCCTCTCGCACCATTCCACCTTCCAGACACGTCTGTAGCTGCCGGCACTGCTGCTGCACAACAAGAGTGCCTCAAGCGTCGCAAGTATGCTAGTCTACAGAGGATTAACATATTTTCGGCGTTTGGGGTTGAAACTCTAGGGCCTTGGGGACCAGAGCCTCATCGCTTGTTTAAAGAGGTCTCTTTTCGACTAATTGAGGCTTCCCGTGATAAGAGGGCTGGCGTATATTTTGCCCAAAGAATTGGCATTGCCATTCAGCGTGGCAATGCTGCCAGCCTTATTGGCACACTTCCGCTCGGCAGTGATTTGGGGCAAATATTTTATTTATAAGTAAGTAGTTTTTAATTTTATTTCAGTAGGTATATATTAGGTAATTGTATTATTATTTATTGTTAAAGGAATACAAGTTGTAATTAAGTACTTACTTCTTTGAAGTCAGAGCTTGCATGCTTCTCTTTTTCAATTTTGAGTTCTTGTGTGTTTAAATACCCTCAAGATTTATCACTGATCGAAGACATGCATATCATTCATAATAATAATTGTAATAGTTCATACCTACCTAGTACATAAAAATAAAAAAACATACGCGACAAACCACCTCCTTTTTTTAAGTCTGTTCTGTAATAATGGGTATGTAAGAATCCCGAAACTTGAACCCATAACTCATAACTATGAACATGGAGGAATACCATGTCTATGCGAGGACGACCGATATAAGGGCCCATGGGATTACTGACAGTTCAGTTCAACACGAATATTTAAAAATAAACATTAAATACTCCTAAGAATTGCGAATATTTCTGTAAAAGGGAATGGTTGATGCCGTTTCAATCTATCTTGTAGTCATATATCGTTTGGAGTGAACTTAGCGCTTTAAATAAATAAAATAAAATAAAATCCTATTCTGTTTTTTCTCATATAAATCATTATGTTATTAATAATTATGTATAAATTTGTTTTAATTATAATTATAAAATATAATAATCAAGGTTATATTTGTGCATCTTGCTATAGCTTACCTACTTGTGCTCATTTATATGGATGCGATCTAGAGTCTAGAATCGACTCGCCACACAGTTTAATCAACCAGCTCAAATATCACACTGTAATAAGTCGTTAATAAATTCGAAAGATCGTTTACACAACATCAATACTATCATCAATCTAGGTTTTATTAGTTGATACTACTATACAAATCCATGGTGAAAGCCTGGTAAATTAAAACAACACCGGATTTTTCAGCCATTTTTGCGAGTGAGGTTTGCTCTATTTCCTACAATTATTCGTCGGAAATGAGATTTCGGATTAGAGCGTTGGCCGATGAAGACTTTTGGCGGCCAAGATAAACGAAGACGAAAAACAATTAAGAACGGAATTAATATTATAGCCTTAGAGCGTTGCGAAACGTGGTAAAAAGTTAGATTCATATACTTACATACTTACATTATAGCACTGTACTGCGTACCTATAAGTGGGTATCTATCTCTATTTACATAATACAGAGAATATCAACGCCTTGCCTAACTTAGGAAGCTAGTTACTTTATAGGTAAACGACTATAGAATGTTCTATACACCATTCCGTTAATTAAAAGTTAACAAAGCCCGTCTAATTGGATGGTTTATCTAAGTACACGTACCTAGTCACTACCGTATACAGGACTCACATTTATTGAGTTTATTTTAAATTACTTAGACTTCTTGTTAAATCACTTTTTATGATATAATAATCTAGGAACATTAATATTAATAGTCACCATGGTGGCTGAGAGGTTTAATACCTGGCTAGGGGAGGGGTCCTGGGTTCAATTCCCAGGTCGGGCAAGATTTAATTGATTAGAAATTATTACCTGTAGTCCGAGATTGATAAAACGTCGGAGAGACGGCGACAATGCCCACCACACTGTCACGTTGGGACTTATTGTCTCTCAGTACTTAGACCTCTGTCTACCTCTTTGGGGACAGATATTTATATATTTATTCTAATAATTCGTATAGGTACCTAAGCCTTTTAACGTGTAAGTATCTACCTATACTAGATAGGTAGGATAAAAATGTATAATATTTTTCAACAATTTCTCAACGTTCTATCCAAAAGCAGCACAGTCAAATGACCCGTTAGAAACTCTTCTAAATTGCATATAAAATGTCTCCTAAGGCTCGGGGTTCTGACGGCTATTACTTACAACGCAATATCAAATTGCTTTCAATTTATTTCGCAATTGCCGTCTTTGAGTTTCGCTTTGTAGGGGTCTCTGACGTCGGTCCGAGGCAACAATAAAATGTATTCGTCTCCGGAATGTTTAATATGGGGAAAAGTTTAATAACGCGTCCGGGTGGGCTAGCGGCCGCGCGGCCGAGCGGCTGGGCAGCTCCCGCCCTGCCGGTTGCGGACGCGGGCGCGGGCGGTCAGCGCGCCTCACTAGCCCACTACGATAAATCAAATCTTTTACCTTCTACGTCGCTGAGGAAAATCCTTATTACATTCGCAAACATTTCTTCGACTAACAATAAAAAATATTATAAGTACAATAGTATTATATTCGCTGTCAACCATCCCCCGATGTAGCAATTTTGAATTGAGATAGAGTCTAAATCCCTAACGATGAAAAATTAAAAATCATTAAAAAATTTAGAATATTTCAAAACTGTGATTTTAATTTTGTAGATTTAGATCAAACACATGATTTCACCGGGAATAGAACACATGATTATGCTTCATATAATTATGATCATCATTGCTAGATTTAAGTATAGACCGGTAGGTAATTAGTTAGTTTTTTGTCAATAAATTTGCTACTACGTTGCCGTGTGTTTCCCATAGATTAAAATTAGTCCTTAAACTCCCATACAAATGCGCTATTTTGCATAACATTATTTATTGTTATCGTAATGTTAACGACAACGTTTTAGCTAAGTTAACACTTGACCGATCAAACTGAATCAATTTAATACATTAATGAAATCTCAGAGAGCTCACGATAAACAATAAAATAATACATATATTAGTATACATGTAGGTCGTAGATAATATTTACTTACAACGAGACACCGCAATCAGACGGAACGAAATAATTATAAAAAATAAGCTAAAGAAGTTCCGATGAGAGCACCTCATGTCGACGCCGCCGGAGGCGACACTGCAGCATCGCATCATTAGCGAGCGACACCTGCGAGCAACTACCCTTCCAATCTTAAAACACTTGTCGTGGATCGTGAAGCTACAACGTTCTATGTTCTTTGTTTATCATACACTGCCGTATAGAACACTATCACAGTTTACTTGGCCGGTATATCCAAGCGGTAATGTACATAAAGTTAAGCAATTTAATTTTAAAGATTTCTATGCTGATTCGTAGGACTGAGCGACTGCGGTTCAAAACACTGCAATGGAAGCTGGCGGCCCTAGAGCCTGACGAAACCGACACAATAGCTCCCTGACATTAATTAAATGTTAACAAACGCCCTCGTCTCTAATTGGAACTGTTGCCATTATCCTTACTTTCAGACGCAGAGAATTAGCGTCGCCGCACACGGGTCACTCGCGACTGCCATAAAACGCTGCTACATGAAACTGGCAGCGGTTATTAGTATCGGAAGCGCGCAAAGCCACTTATGGCCGGTGATAGACAAATGTGGTTGGTGATCGACACAAGTGGTCGATGACCGACACAAGTGGTCGATGACCGACACAAGTGGTTGGTGGCCACTACTTTTTACAATCTATTGCGGTGAGATAGGGCGTGAATGGCGAGGTCGGCGTTTTGATATCAGTGGTGACCACAAAAAGCGAGTAAGACGATTCGTGTGGGGGATTCATTAAAAAACGTATGAAAACCGTAGTCCACAGCTAAGTGGTGGCGTTTTGTGGCTGTCGGGAGTGGCCCGTGTGCGACGAGGCTAATTTCGAAGCTTGGTACTTCATACTTTTTACTCGGGATTCTTCAAATTGAGTGAGACTGCTTTTGTTTCTGAACCTAAGTACTATTCATAGTATTTACTTTTAATATAGTGTTAAAATTATCGCAGTAGGTTCGTGCATTTTTTTGATGATTGTATGTGTACTCAGGGACGTCAATTTTGTTTATTGATTGATTTTATCTCTAGACCTGTCCCTTTCTATTATAGAGATACCTTTACCTATACATTCAATCCCTATGCTCTCTATAGTTATGAACAAAGATGTCATTGAATTCTACTTAATTTACATCTCGCTAGCTAGCGATAGAATGTATAGGTATAGGTATCTCTATAATAGAAAGGGACAGGTCTAGAGATAAAATCAATCAATAAACCAAATTGACGTCTGAAAATTACTACTAATTTAAGCTACGCCGATGACATAACAATTATAATAAATGGTACCCACGAGAACACTCTCTGCGACCTCATGCGCCAATCCCTAAAAATAGTAGAGAACTGGTGCAAGGAATATCAATTAGCAGTTAACCCCAATAAAACTGAACTTATTCTATTCACAAAAAAAAACGGAAACTGGAATCATTACCACGCTTCTTCAATACCACCCTAACCCTTTCAAACGAGACCAAATACCTGGGCATATATTTGGACAAGCAGTTGAATTGGGCGAAACACTTAGATTATATTACCACAAAAGCCAGCATATCCATGTGGCAGTGCAAAAAACTACTCCGAAAAAACTGGGGTATCCATCCCAAGATCACCATTTATTATCACATACGGCTCTATGGTCAGGTGGCCCAGGACAGACCTAAACAAAGCCCAACTAGACCTTGATAAACTACAACGACTAGCTTGTTTAGCCATCACTGGCAGCATGAGAACAGCACCAACAGCTGCTCTGCAGGCAATGCTGGGGCTGCCACCCCTACACCTGATTGTGCGAGAGGAGGCAGCTCTAGCAGCCCTTAGGCTTAGCATAGCTGGCACACTAGGCGAGGATCACAGAATTAGGCACACACGCATAACAGAAATCAATACAAAATTACAACCCATGTTACTCTCACCTAATGATAGAATCCAAAAAACATACTGTTTACAGAAACACTATCATATACAACTCACTGAGGAAATCCACGACTTTTCTGGCCCAAAAGAGCTGAGTATTTACACTGATATAAGAGAAGGTACCGTGGGATCACCAAGATCTCTAGCGAACACACTGAGAAGTATGGGAGAACTAATCTGCTTCTGGAGAGAGTTGGGATGGCTGGAATAAAACCCCCTTTGGTTGGAGACACGTACAATGGTCCAATTCAAGGACTAAGTGCGGAAAACCAAACTCACTCACACAGATGTGGGTTTTCGATGATGATGATGATGATGATAAGATATAGATTGAAGGACAAACTTAACTTTGTCGTTGGAAAACTGTTGTCCTCATACATCGCACAGTGTAACGATCTTCAATGTAACGATGTTTCTTTACTGTAAAATGTTCAGCGCACACGAGCATAATATTGCAATAAATATTTTCTATTATTTTCTTTCATGCAATAGCACAATTTCATTTATTTATCTTATTTGAGGTTGGTGCCAATTAAGCTAGACCTCTAAATTGTATGAGCGCCCATACAACTCAGAGGACTATCTTAATTGGCGTCAACTATGTATGTATGGGGACGCCCTTTAACGTGTTGACTCAGGACCTTGATTTTTATACACCTAATAGGGACTATAGACCTCAGTATCTGGTACAAATTTCAACATGCTAGGTCTACCCGTTCCTGAGAAAATCGGTGGTGACACACGGACAGATGGACAAGAAAGTGATCTTATAAGGGTTCCTTTTTTATCTTTTGAGGTATGGAACCCTAGAAAGGGGAAATCACGATTATTTTATTAAATTTATCCTTTTTATGATTTTTAATGACCAATCTAACCTTAAAGTAAAGTTTTTGATACTATATAATAAGTTATTACACCCATTTTTGAAAAGTGTCTCAATTCGTTCCTAAGGTGCTAATAATCCACCAAAAAAAACACAAAAAATTTATTCAACCGATAAGTGCCATAAAAATGCATTTCAATTTTACATTTTCAATTTTCGCGCGTAGTTTGATGAAAACGCTGGACGCCATGTTACTCTACGGTCATGATATTATTTGGCCCCTTGTAAGTAAATAAATGCGCTGATATTGGTCTCAATTGGACTTATAAAATTTTATAAATTAAAAATGAGCTATTAACCTTTTTATGAGTGAGCTGTTCCTGAATGCATGAATACTAGTGTAAAAATAATAATAAGAATACTTCCGTTGAATCTTTTTAGTTTACATACAGCACCGTATGACGTCATTATGATGGCGGCTACTATTTCGCTTGTTAGGAAACAGATTAAAAAAACTGAAACCTTTGAAATGAATTTTAAAATTAATTAAGTTATTTTATGAACTAAAACTAAACATTTTCCGACTGTTTATTGCCTAAGCTATCTAAATTGTACATTTTCATATTTTTTCTCATATAGAGTAAAATACCCTATTATGACGTCACAAGCATGTATTTTAATACAAAACTCCATACAAGCATATCGTTTTGACATTTCATAAAAAGTATCTGATTTGATATGTCAGTCAACATTCCAATTTGTTTACATAGGTGGCTGTCAGTTGGGCCTGAAAAAAACCAAACCTAATAAATTACTGTTATAAAATTATAAACATTTTATTTTTTTACTTCTGTTACAATAATAAAAAAAGTTAACATAAATCAACATTTTTAAGTGTAAAAAAATTGCTTTGGCTACCTAATTTTAATTTCGGCAATTTTATTATTATTCTACTTCACAAAAAATGAGTGAGTTTAGGATACTAGGCGTTTTTTTGCGAATAGGACCGTCAGTGTGACCATCTCAATCTGCCACACTTGACGACAAAAATATGCCATTATGGAAACGGAAAAATTCAATTTTTCTTTAATTAACAAAAATAATTTTCATTTTTTTTATGCATACTTAGTATCAACATTTGCCTTCAAATTTTCGTCTTTATTTTAAGTGTACTTAGATTTTGAAGAAATATTTTTAATTGGTTGAAAGGAGACACAGTCTCCGTGTTCCTTTATCCCCTCTTAATTAATTAGTAGTTATAGCTATCTCTTCATAATTATATCACAGAACCACACGCGATACACACTAAAAGAGAATGAGGTAAAATCTAAAGTTGATTGGAAACCAAATCAATAAAGGAGATAAAAATATGAACAGTATTCCAGTATAATACAGTTCACAATCATATCACGCACTTGTTGGGAAATCCCCGTACAATCTGGCCATGAAACAAAAGTTGCCAGTTCGATAAAATCATTTGTAATCTATATAATTACTTTTAAAAAAGGTGACTTCATTGAACATTCAAATTAGGTAATGTGAATTTTCTTGGAATCTTTGAAATCTGCCAAAATCTGCCACTTTTGTAAATCGTCAGCATGATCTGCCACAAACAAAATTTTGGAGTGAAATCTGCCAAAATGGCATACTGTTAATAAATCTCTACCTTCTAGTAGTAGTACTAGTAGAACCGAACCGGACTGATTCAAACGGCGGACGGCGGCTTAGACTTGGCAACACTGCAGCTGACAAGTGCGGTGAAAGAGTGAAGTGAAATAAAATAATTTTGAATGAAGGGAAGATTTTTTGGATATTTAAATTTCCATCCTATCCTACTGTTCAGTTGTGTGAGAAAGCACATATTTTATTAACATTATGCACCAGTTTAGACCAGCCGGATTTTCAGACTCCAATTCGGATAGCGACGATTATGGATTTTATGAAAAACCAGTAAGTCTAAAAAAATAAGTTACTAAGATTTTCGATCTTTATCCCGAATCAGGATAGGGAAACATCTTGTTCGTTTCCATTTCATACTGTTTCAATACCTAAATTAGAGCCTAAGGCTACTCTCTGACCAAAGAAACTGTTCAAACGTAAATTTTCAATAATAACACGTTTTTACGTTTAAGCCTTGTTTGACCACAGTCTCACCATGGTATGTGATGATGTAGCCGAAGGTGATAAGCACAAAAAGCCTAAAAGGAATTGGCTCTTAAAGTGAAGCTGCCCGAAATACCGGTACTGGTTGCTCACACATTGTCTACATACTGTGGATTGTGTACAAAAGTTTAAATAAATATTTATGTTTTCTCAACTTCAGGCTCGAAAGAATTATGCAATTCAAGAGAATGTAAAGAAAAAAATAGAAGATAAGTTACAAGATGCTATTATAAATGGAAATGTGAATGATGTAGCAAACATTATTAGTTTAGGTGAGTAATTGGCCTTAAAATTTTGATTTTTACCTTGTGTTACCTTTCATATTACTTCATCAATATTATAAATGCAAAAATGAGTTTGTTTGTAACATACAATTATTACATTACAATTGTGCTTGAACAGCACAATCAATGATGATGACATTTGGTGGGCAGATAGCCTATAGCATGGAGTGCAAAATATATATGTTTATACCAGGAATGAGTGTAAAACCATAGGGGACAGCTAGTAAATATTAGATCTTTTAGACATAGGCTATTGTTACACACTTTAATTAAGCTGCTTAAGCCCTAATCCTTTTAGCTCCAATGCATGTATTTAGTTGCAATAACATTTTGTACTGAATCCGCCAAATCAAAACCTTAGCATTAATATAAATGGGCTAGTTGGGCAACTACCACAGTAGTTAAATACTCTGACTGCCACTACACAAGTTGAGAGTTTGATTCCCACACAGAATGAACATTTGTATGCTTGAATGAACATATATCTATTTGTCCTGAGTTAGGATATAGTAAGAAAGAATGAAATACCTTTATTCATGACAACATAAAACATTACATTACACATGAACAACAATTTAACCAAAACAAAAATGTAATTTTGCACAATGCCAAGAATAAGTCCCGACTCAGTAAAATCCAAAGCTAATAAAAGTTAACCTTCATGCTGGTTTTCAGTTATAGTAGTAATATAAAGCTCTGCTTAGTGTAGGATCTGATTGCCGTGTGTGAGAATGTCCCAAGATATTATTACCATAACCCAGCATATTTTAAAAACCACACGGCATGCTTTTTTATGAAATCCCATCAAACTCAAAATATTGTATGGTTAATTTCGGTGACACAATATGTGTAACACTGAATGCTTTGTGGCTCCTCTAAAGGTAGCATTGTTGATTAAGCATATAACAAATATATATACTACCACAAGGGTGGTAATGAGTGGGTTTTGATTATAGACAGTTGTACACACCTGGCTCTATTTACTATCAAACCTTGATTACTCAATTTAATGATCACTCTGTAATAATTTCAGATCTCAACAACAGTGTCAATATAAAACTTGACAGTGGATGGACTCCACTAATGCATGCTTGTTTCCATGCTCAGGATAAAATTGTGCAACTATTGCTAGATGAAGGAGCAGATCCAAATTTACATGCTGGTTAGTATAGATATTTATCAAGCATGTAATATAAATATGCTAAAAGTTACGGAGCTGTAAAAAAAAAACTGCTTACATAATATGTAGGAAAACAGAATGGATTATACATAAGATTTATATTAAGACTGTAAGCTGATTATCCAACTAGCCGATAGGGTTCCAAAGGAATATAAAAGCTCTTGATTGGCACCCACATCTATTATATCTGTTTTAGGGTTCCATTTGACGGTGTTTGGTAAGATACCCTATCTATCACGCCGCAGTTCGTGGGTTCGATTCCCACTCAGGGCAAATATTTTTGTGCATGATCATATCTGTTTGTCCTGTGTCTGGGTGTAATTATCTATATATGTATGTATTTACAAAAGAAAAGTATATCAGTTATCTGGCTTCCATAGTACAAGCTCTGCTTAGTTTGGGGTCAGGTGTCTGTGTGTGAGGAATGATGTCCCAGAATATTTATCCTACTTCCTATTATCTTATTTTATCCTACTAATATTATAAATGTGAATGCTTGGATGGATGGATGTTTGTTACTCAATCACAGCAAAACGGATTTGTATGAAATTTGGCACAGAGATAGATTATAGTCTGGAATAGCACATAGGCTACTTTTTATTCCGGTAAAATATAAGTACCCTCGGGACCGCGGGTGAAACCGCGGGGTGGAAGCTAGTCTATACTTCTATATTAATATTATAAAGAAAAAAGGTTTGTATGTTTGTAACGAATTGGCTCAAAAAGTACTGGACCGATTTTAAAAATTCTTTCTCAGTTTGAATGCTACATTATCACTAATTAATATATTTTAATTGCAAGAAAAAAAGCATATAATATAATGTTACAAGTGGCTCTGCTACACGTGCGAAGCCGGGGCGGGCCGCTAGTTTATTATAAATAAATGTGAATGTTTGTGAGGATGGATGTCTGGATGCTTGTTACTCTTTCACGTAAAAAATACAGTATGGATTTGGCTGAAATTAGGCACACAGATAGAATATATTCTGGATTAACATATAGGATACTTTTTATCCTGGGAAAACATAAGATCCCTCGGGAACGCGGATGAAATTGCTATGTTGAAGCTAGTACCTCATAATGGGAAATCTAAACCCTTATACCCTCACTTAATTATCCACCTGTCTGTCTGCATGTCAAGTCCCTTTTACTCAGAAACTTGACTTGACTTGTACTAATGATCAAAATCTACTGTCAGAACAATAATATGGTTTTGTTCCCACTATTGTAGACTCTGTGACACCAGTGATGGCCGCATGCTCAAACTCTAGCGCCAATAATGAAACTATTTACAATATTGTTACAAACCTCATCGAAAACAATTGCATATTAAATGTTGGTGACAAACATGGTCAGACTCCGCTCATGAGAGCGATCAGCAGTGGAAGAGTAGCTGTTGTTCAGAAGCTTATTGACATGAAAGTGAATATTGAGATGAGAGATCAACAAGGTTGGACAGTAAGTAAAAAAATTGCAAAACTAAATCAGACCTATTTAGTACAATTTTAAATCCATACTTGAGAAGGAAGTTACCCATAGAAGGTTGTGTCCATTTCTTCCTTGAAAGAAAAGCCCATTTTATTATTCAAACCCAATAGTTTGATTCTGTCATTCATCATCATCTCAGCCGCAAGACGTCCACTGCTGGATATAGGCCCTAAGGATCTCCAATAGGATCCTGGTCATTAGGAGTATCAAATGCATGCATTCATGTGCACAACAATTTCAAAACATTTAATTTATTACTTGTTATTAATATTATATCCAAATCCAATTTGGGCAGGATGTATGTGTAGTCGTCTTAACCTTATGTGCAACATTGGGGCTAAATGAATTTGGTTTCCATCCAAAAAGTTAACATCCATAAACATTATATTACCATCAGAGGAGGGCAGCATTGTGTGCACTTAAATTATTTAAGACATTTTCTTGGAATAAGACTAAGCTGAATATAATCAGTTGGTATAATGTGAGTTGATATAGCTTATAAGCTATAGCTAGGATAATGACTTTTCTAATAATAAATATATTGTGGAAATAGCTTCCGCCTCACGGTTTCACCCGCGTTGCCGGGATTCAAGATACCTTATGTTTATTCCAAAACCGTAAGTACCTAATGATATACCAAATAATTTAAACTCTGGCCCTAATTTGTAGTTTTAAATTGTTATGCAGGATCCCTAAGTGTTTTTAGTATAAAAAATAACCTAAAATACTACCTAAAAAGTCTCTACCTGCCAGTGAAAGACTCGTCTAGAGCTTGGCCCGTACAAACAAATAGACAGACAGTTTTTTTTTTTAAAACGCTTGTTTGAGTCTTTGGAACGTGGAATTAACAATACACGCTTAAATTTTATTTATTTGAAATAAGTACTTAATGTATTTAAACAAATTGCATTAAGCGAAAGTTAGGTTAATTTGAAAAGGTTATTTGCAGGCACTCTTCTGGGCTGTACACCACAATCAACCAGGAATATTAGAACTGCTTATTGTCCAAGGTGCAAGGTTAAATGAAGTAGACAAGTCTGGTAGAAAGCCTTTAGACATAGCCAATTCACATGACTATGAAAACATTGTAGAAATATTGCACAAGCATCTGAATATTGACGATAATAATGACGACTTAGATAGAAACACATTTATTAATAACCAACTTAGTACCTGGCATGAGTTTTACCCTGGAATCAAGGAAGGTGGAAAGTAAGTTCTTATTTGTATATATTTATATTATCTATGTATGTATATATTTACCAAAGAAAAGTAGTTATATGTAGTATATCAGTTATCTGGCTTCCATAGCACAAGCTCGGGTTGGGGTCAGTGTGAGTAATATCCCAGAATATATTTATACTAGCTTCCGCCCCGCGGTTTCACCCGCGCGAGGGATCTTATATTTTCCTGAGATAAAAAATAGCCTATAGCCTACTTCAATAAATGGGCTATCCAACACTACCCCCATACCCCCCTGGGCTATCCGCCTACAACTTCACAAACTTAACCTCATTATATTATTAGCACAGCGTAATTACATACAGTGGTCTATCGCGTTTGAAGTCACGCGAAATGCCGCTTTGAATAGGCATTCGTAATTGCTCCTTACGAGCTTGGGCTCGCTACCGCCCCTCTTACCCCGCAAGCCCCGTACAATTTCTCTGTCTAGACGTGTCCGTTGGCTGACTGTAAGAAAGAGTTACATAGACTGTGATATTACTATATATTTACGTCATTACCAGCCCACGACGGGAGTCCCCTGCTGGCATAGGCCTGCCCACTGCAACGTCTGCCTGCTAATCCTCACAGAATTATCAGTTATTTAGCTCTTAACTTAAAGCCAACTTTCACGGACCACTTTTCGTGATGATACATAGTTTCATGCATTACCTACTTTATATTCTGTTAAATCCAGTCCGCAGCATGTTTGGATTGACACTTAAACAGCCGAAGTAGCGTCAGTGACTCTATATACCACCGATCTGCTGTGAATCGTTGCAGAGAATCTATATCAACCCAGGTCCCGATGGAATCGAAAGTTTTTTCGTTGTCCACAAACGCTAGGCACATCAGCCAAATATACTCCTTGACTTTCTGTCTAATCAGCCCCAAAGGCAGAATGAATGAGGTCTAAAGTACTAAAAAACCTAGGGCCCTGACAGTAATGTAGTTAGTTCATTCAAGCTCTAGTCAATCACATTCTTATGCAAATTATTACTTACTTGAATGACACCTAAATACTTACTTACTTCATTTTAGGCTTAGCTACACCACTGAGATTCCGCATCTCCTTTACGGGATGAATAGTGAGCGTTTAGGACATTTATTGAATGAAAGTGGAATTGATTTGCGAACATTCCTACTGTTAGAAGAGGAGGATATGATAAAAATGGGCATTGATATGCCATATGAAAGACAAAGACTGATACATGGCTTGCGTTACTTCCATTTGAGAGGATGGAAACTTAATGCCGTTGCAGGATTGTATGCCAGAAAAGCTGATAATTTCAGGTAAGTAAGACTTAATGCATTTGGTAATGAAGGAATGAATTTGGCGTAAGCATCATAGAAACTATATGAATAAATAAAATTGCTACTTTTCAGTGTATTAGACTGTTTAACAACATTGGGCAACCATTTACACCAATTGTACGTTTTGGAAGCAACATTGCAATACACCCTGCGTGAATTTGGTAGAGTTCAAAATAAAATTAAGTTCGAACCGCCCGATTCGCCCTTGCTAAGTAAAATAAAAATAGCTGCTAAGAAAACTGTTATTAATATAAACAGTATTAGAGCAGAATTGAAGAGTATGAAGCATATTCTTATAAAGGTAATATGTAGTATAAAACATATTCTGATGACTTTGTTTCTTTATTTGTAGCCAGTAGCTTCCCCGTGCTGTTTTCCGAGATAAAAAGGTATATTTTTATGTCAGACTGACAGACGGTCCACCTGATGGTAAGTGACCACCGTCGTCTATGGATATAATATGTGTTGCCAATATTTACAGAGCCTAGATGGTGAAACTGCCAGAACACATTTTATTCCTAAAGATGATCAATCTATACAGGGTGTAAGGGACAGCCCTCCGCAAACTCATGGGGTGAATTCAATATATAATAGTAAGATGACCGGTACATGAAATTATTTACGGAACCTCATGGGAATTCAATAAACCTGATTTGTTTGATTACATCATACGCAATGTATAGCTACCGTGGCAAAACACACGTACTGCAGCGCAGCCAGCCGTCGCCGGCAACCCTCCCTGCGTTATTCGAAGGAGTATTTCAACATCCATCAATGATTTTTTGATTTTAGCTGTTTTATTTACATAAATGGAGTGTTGTATACACATCATTTAATTTTGCATTGATATGAAGGTATAGTAACTGAAAAACCGGCCAAGTGCGAGTCGGACTCGCGCACGAAGGACTCCGTACCATTATCTATAAAAACGGCAAAAAAATCATGTCTGTTGTATGGGAGCCCCTTAAATATTTATTTTATTCTGTTTTTAAGCTATTGTATAGCTTTTATCACGGGCTTCGGGCTTTGAGCACAGCGACCGAATCAAGAAATTTCGTAACGAAAAACCTAACACCTCCCACACACACACATACCTACACGTTAAGCGTTCGCTTAACGTGTAGGTATGTGTGTGTATGCTGTTTGTGAGAAAGTATATAGGTGTATAGGTATCTATTGATATCAAAGAAAAAAAAACTGCCTAAATAAAAAATAAATAAATAAATATAATTGCATAAGTTGATAAAAAATGCTATAAAAGGCAATAGCTTTACCTCGGCAGTCCCGTTTTACCCTTTGGGTACGAAACTATAAAAACGATAAAAAAATATTAAATTTTTCCGGAGAAAATTTCCCGTGGAATATGATTCAAGATAAGGAGCTGAATGCACCCGGTACCCTGTCAGTTTGCGGAGGACCGTCCCTTACACTAATATTGCACTAAAACCTACAGTAAAGTTTAGATTACGTACGTTATATGTATTAGTCTTCATTTCACGTAATTCTATGCAGTATTACGGAAGTTATGACCGTGAGAAGTTTGAGCACTTTTAAAATTTCCAAGATAGCGAGCGCTTGTTGCGTGACGTCAGCAGAGAATTCCGTGCGAAAATGCGCACTTTCATTGCTTATTGGCTATCTTTGCGAATATAAAAAAGTAAAAATGCAGATGTTCTTGTACTTTCTTCTAGATTACTTTGGCATCTAGAATAAAACATTGGTCAGGTTGATTACGTTGTGGTGTGATTGAGTACCTATCATAACCACAAACTTTCACATTTATAATATTAGTAAGAGGCTTTAGATATAATATAAAAATATATTTTTTAAATTTTGTTTCGTTACAGATTAACAGAAATAACCCCCAACCAGCAGATCTTATCAAAGAGAAGTCTACTCACGAAATAGTCTTGGGATATATCAGTGAAGTTGTGATGATTTGCTCTCTAGGTTTGTTAGTTTACAATGCCAAAAACTTTATATCTAACTTGTTAAAGAAATAAATGTTCATTGTTGTTATATGATGTTACTTTGTTATGTAGTATGTATGTATCATATACAGTCACATTTATTGATGTTATTTGAAAAGGCTAAGGATATGGTACAATCACTTAATTTACCATTACTATTCCGACGCAGCATAAAATCTAATTATGTATCAAAATATATCCTTCAAGTAGCTGTGTACACACAATAGATTCAAATAATGATTGAAATACTAGCATACCGTAGTCATATTGTACCCATGACGTGTTTAAACTACTGGCCTAGTTGAGGCTCGGTACAAGACATTTATTCATCACACTCGTTTTTAAACGGAAGATAAGTCATACACTTTGACGTCCATATAGCACAATGCTTACGTAACCGTCAAATTGTTACATTGAAAATTACGACCGCAAATCTTAAAAGCAGGTCGTCCTTGTCGCCTATTTCCGTTGGGATGCGTTTGGCAATGATGTTGAATAGTCAGCGTTAATTAATGTTAGTTAGTAATTGATGACTAGTCATCGCCACTAATAGTTGCGTACATCATTCACTTCAGCCTGCGCAATGTTCAGCTGTTTGCTCATAGATGACCACTAATCATGTTTACCCTACTCATATTAATATTTACACTCTGTGATGTTTGAACATGGTTTATTTATAGCGTAATATTGGTGTGATACGTTAAGATCTCTATTTGAAAGAGCATAGTCGTAACCTCATAACTAATAAATTTTCTGAAATAAAAGTATTGTCATAGTATTTTAGTTACATAAAATTCTGGGCCAATTTAAAAGACACTGGAGTTAATGTTCATAATAGACATTTCCGTTCCATGAAAATTGTTTTTGTCGTCTTTGGCACTACACAAGACAATTGAATACTTACATTCAGCAGACTTACAGAGGTTAACATTATCGCTGCTTTTTGGGTCCATTCCAATTATTTCTAAACTAAGTAACTAACGTCTATTTGACTTGACTGGAATCGAACGTATACCGATCATTCTTAATGGTAATAATGTATATAATCTGTATCTATAGACAATAAGTAAATAGGTTCTAACCCATTTATGTACAATTCCTCATAGGAACGCTAATTAGAATTGTGATGAATGCCTTTTAAACGACTTCACTTACAATGAACAGCTATACATAAATATTGGCAAATTCAATCAGAAGTGTTGTCTATAAGCATTAGCAATATATCTTGCTATCTAGCCTTATCTACGATTTTTGGAAACGTATAGATTAAATCAAATAGTGAATAAAATTGACCTAATCAAAGTCAAAGCCGTTCATTCAGTAAGCCCTAGGAGAACACTTATGAACGACGAAAGTGACGAAACAACTTAAGTAACCACCGGTTCGGAAGTCGGGTCGGTTATATTTTTCAATCATTTTTTGGACAATCTTTCATTCAAATGCTTAAAAATTTATAAATAATACCTATACTTATTAAAATTAAAAGAACGAGAAAAATAAATAAATAAATAGACTGGAACCCCGCCTACGTACCTAATTTATAATAAACTTTTGGTAGATGATGATTAATCGTTTCTCTGTTCCGATTTCGAAACATGCCACGTTCGTTCTGTACTTGACACCGCATTGTTTCCAGTAAAGTCTGCATCCGTTACCTTTGTTTCATACTATATCGTGAGCCGCGACGTGGAAACAACGCGCCATAGATTTTACAATTGTGTATCTACGGGTGGTGTAATCACTGCGCCTGTGTACTGTAGGTACTATTTCTATAAGAGTAGGACCAGCAAAAAACAAAGTTTAAGTATAAATTTATATGTTTTGCTTGAAAATAAATGTCTATAGACCTTGGACGAATTATCATAAATATATTCGTGTCTGATAAATAGGAGATTCACGAATAACATAATAATAAAAACAATTATTGCATTTTCATATTTTATTGACATCTAAAACATTCGTAACAACTGTTTGTACTAAAATATAAATGTGTATCAAGTTAAAAGCTGTTAAAGTGTATTATTTATATAACATGCTTGTTATCGCTGCCAGTGGCAGGTTTTGTTAAGCAAAAATGGACTTCGATACATAATAATGTATGATTATTAAGACACTTTGTCGTTGCCATCATAACCTATTGTGTTTTAAAGAATTGCTGCTTGTAAGAACTGTACGTTTATATTCTCAGTGTACACGCATAAGCTCCATTTTATAAGATTGCTTAGGCCATTTATGTATCAAAACATAATTTATCTTAGTTACCGTTTAATTGAGGTACCTCCAAATCAAATTATGACATGACCTTTTCTAGGTACCTATATACCGAATAAAAATGCATTTAATGAATGCACAAACTCCTAACAATCACTGTGAGAGCAAATGTCACAAAAGCAACATTCAAACATGCAAATGTCCTTCACAACGAAAGATGGAATTCTCGAGAAGACTAATTGACCGATTACAATGATTCCAAGTGTTAATTAATTTTGAGATTCTCTATAAGATTCTAAAATAAATATCGCCAATTGCTCCTCTTACAGTAATTTATAAAACGTAAATTAAAATAAATTATTAACAGTAGTATGGAATAGCAGCAGCTGTCTGTCGTGGACCGCTAGCCAGAGATTGTGCGCTCAGTGCTTCTGGATGGGGACGTTCCTATCGGTGATGGCGAGCTGCGGCAGCGGCGCCTCCACGGTGAGGACTCCGTCCCGCGACAGCGACGACTTGATCGCCTCGGGGTTCGTGCCCTTAGGCAACAGGAATTCCCTGTTGTACTCTCTGTACACGGACTTTGTGTCCGATTTCTCCTCGTGCTTGGCGTGGACCTGAAAACAACAATTTAAAAACTTCATTCTCGCTCATAAAATGCAGGTATTTTAATCTCGTCTCAGACATGTTTTTGTTAACCTCAATGAAAATGTCAACATGGACAAACGCTTTCGGAAGGTATTATCTTGGCATATTGCCAGTTCTCAAAAACCAGCTTTTTACTTCGTACCTAAACGTAAACTAAAAACATTTAATTTTTCAAGAATAATTTATCTTCATTAGACCGTGACAAAGTTATGTAAAAACCTAAATGAAAAAACGTCATCGTTTGTATTGATCTTAGTAGGTATTTACGCTACCTACCATCTCCATCCAATACCTAGTTACAAACATTCCTCTAGTTTCCCTGTAAAATTTCCATACATTTTTATTAACTGTAATTGCTACTGAACTTTTCGAAACCAATGTTATGTTGGGATTGTCATTAAGTACTAAACAACTTTTATTATAGAACTAATATTGCTATCTGGGAATTTGATACATAATAGGAACATGAGTAATAAGTAAGTAATTATTAGATACTTTTTCGCGAACCAAATTATTTTTTATTTTCTAATAAGAACCTGTGCGCGAATAATTTAATTTTATTATGTATAAACCTAATTTTAGGTAGTTCCGTTCATAACGCCTCTTCGCATCGGACAGAGCAAGCAAACGAGGGCGCGGTTGGTGATTTGAAACTTGGTAAATTAGTCCACGTGTAAAATTACATTAACACATTAACAATGAATGCGCGTGTCTGGGTTTGCTCAACCATTCCGGCGATAATGTGTTTTCCCTCGAAAAGTTTGTCGAAACGTTATTTTTAGCAGCTTATTATACCTACTTCATGAAATGACTCAAAGTAGGTACGTAAATTTTGATAAGTCTATAATACTTATATATTAGATTTTTCAGTTTGAGTACTTAAATGTACTAACCAATAATTTGTTGTCTACAGTCTTGACGACGATTTCTTCAGGTGTGTACTGGCTGACATCGAAGCGGAGTTTCAATGATTTGCCATCACCCTCATCCTGGATCAGAGGTGAGTTTAGACTGTCCCAATGGCTGGGTTCAGCCAATTGTCTGCTGTCGCTGTGTTGTGTGGATGTGGTCGAGCTGTGGAAACAAGAAACATTAAATCAGCATCCAATTAGGGTATCTCCATTGAAAATTCATTATTATCACACTGTTCAATAGTGCTGTGATAATGTTAATTAAGTGGCTATCAAATAATACCCTTACAAACAGTAGGTAAATCAGTAATGAAAAAATATTACATATAATGTTGGGTGTTGCTGATTTTACTACTATTGAATTAATGACAAATAACCATAAGCCGTTATAATAATAATTACATATTAACATTTATTTTCAGTAACTTGATGGGTGATAAGTGGGTGCAGGTTAGCACAGCATAATTTGAGGTGATTGAAAACAGATGACTGTCCTCATTTATGTGCTTCCAACAACTTAAATGTATTTGTAAATGATTTTACAAAGTTTTACATAATTCACACCCAACACAATACCTACCCAAGTATCCACGTTAACCGAATCGACTGACGGGAGTGTACCTTTCAGTATTTTATCGATACAGTAACTACAATATGACTATAAAAATAACAATACTTTAACCGACTTAAATACAATAGCATGCATACAGTCATTTCTAATGAAAATGCATTTCAAAAGATTGTATTGTAATATTCACCGCAAAACCCCCACAGAAATACCTCGCACGAATTCCTACTGACATGCGAAATACTCTCACGCCATACTCCAATTGTAATCCATTAAAATTTCCATTTTCAGACTCATACAATATGTTTGTATATGTGGAAGGGTAAATTATGTAGATCTATTTGTTTTAACCCTCTTTAATTTAGCTATATTATGTCTCATACTTACAACGTTCTAGGCCAAAAATTGTCTTATTTATCTTATGTTTTTTTTATTGGGCTTACGTTTGGCCATCGACTTACCCCAGGAGGAGTCAAGACGACGCCGAAGATGTAGCACGCTTGTCCAGAAAAAGCCTATTCACTCTGTCCTCAAAACTATTGACTTTTGCCCGATGCATAGCTAATTTTTCCGCTTTTGAAGTTGATTATCATCACACAGCTGATGTCATGTTCATATCATCAATGCAGATACAAATACAAGGTCACTGTCAATAAATGAGCTCATCGATATTAGAGTTTGTACATTATTATCAATGCAATGTAATTTGTGACCAATTGTGAGTATTCATCACATCAATTCATTGACGGATCAATGGGTGACCCAAGTCACATTTATGTAAAGTTGATAACGATTTCTTTTCATTATTATTGTGTGTTGGAGAATAGTAGCCTAGTAACATCCGAAGGTCGGCTCGATCGATCTTGGTATGAACGAATTACTTAATAGTAGGTACCTATAGCGAGTGTCGATTTATTTTCTTTTAAATGTCCTTGACTAGGTACCTAATTCCTAAAAGAAATTAAATAATCGTTAAATTATTGTTTCAAAACTAATATAAATACAAATGGAATCATGTATAAAAATAGGTAAATTACGAAAAAAACTTTAAAATAATTTATTGACGATTGATGGTAAATAGTAAGCTAGAATATTACTTAATAATAATTACATTTGTTAACTGTTTTTGTTCAAAGTATCACGCCAAATTGCACGGATATTAAGTAATCTGTGGCGCAGAATTTAACTGCAGATACCTACTTCTAAACTGATTTGTAAATAAATATATTTGTATAATGTTACATGACTGTGTGACTATATAATTAATTAGTATCCCTATGTGGTATCAAGACGTTTCGCTTGCGTAGTTAAAAGTTAAAACAATGTGTAGAAGTAACACAGTGCATGGAGTAAGGATTTTAATTTTGGAATCGAACGGTAATTTAAATATGTATCTATATGTCAAATTAGGAGCTATACTAAAGATTTTAAAAAGTAACGTATAATGTATTTAGTAGAGATTTAAGTGATTTTGTAGGCTCAGTTCTGTAATTTATTTGTAGCATTGTGTGAATAAAAATTTGGCTCAAATTTGATTGAAGGTTTTCCTCGAAGTGGAAAAGATACTAATATGTAATGAAAAATAAGTATTATTTAGTAGTAGTTTTGTATTAATTATGTACTACAAAAATCAGGGCTTCGTACTGTGTGAATAATAATAGCTTTCAGATTCCACTCAACTAAAATCACTCTCCTTAGCCGTAACTTACAAATACTTGGGCATGTCACAGGCGTTAGGCATCAGTGAGACTGACATGAAACAGTCGTTAAGGGATCACTTCTTGGGGCGCCTGAAAAAAGTATTGAAAAGTCTTTTGCGACACGGAAGGTATTATCGGGCCCTTTATGGTCCTGATGTAGACCTCATAGCCTCCGTGCCTTGGCTACGATTCGGTGACCTCTTTGGGGAAACCGAATGTTTTGTCTGTGCAATTATGGACGAAGTTGTGAAGACAAAAAACTATCGGAGATATATCATAAGGGATGGCACCATCGACATCTGTTGGGCATGTCATTAACCTGGTGAATCCCTTGGGCATATCATCTCCGGTTGTTCACGTCTTGCAAATGGCGAATACTTGCACAGACACAACCAAGTTGCCAGGATAATCCACCAGCAATTGCTCTGAGATATCATCTTGTAGCGTCTGAGGTGCCATACTACAGGTATGTATCAGAACCAGTTCTCGAGGAACGCCATATCACTTTATACTGGGACCGATCTATCATCACTGACAGGACTATTGTTGCCAATAAGCCTGACATTGTACTGATTGATCGCCAAGAGTGCCGTGCAATGATTGTCAACGTGGCTGTACCCCATGACGAAAACATCGTGAAAGTTGAGAAAGATAAAGAAAGTAAATATCTTGATCTAGCACACGAGGTTGTTGACATGTGGGACATCGATGTGGCGACCATTGTGTGGAGACCGCACGCATAGTGAGGAAGTTCCTCATCCTGGAGCCTTGACCGTCGGTAACTAGGACCCTGTTCCCGTTGCCGGTTGGAATCTATGTATTTTTTATATTTTAAAATGATATTTAAAAATATAAATTAAATATAAATCATGAGTTAATGTTAAGGCTCCAGTCTCCCTAAAATCAGTGTTCTTGCGGAATTTATCAGAAAAGAAATATTGTTTTTTATGTCATTTAGAAAAGCAATAAATGAAATATATTTTACGTTATTTTAAAGTGTAAGATTTGAAGTTTCCAATAAATATTTTATTTTTTAATTTGACGCCTCTCTTATTAGCTTTGTGAGGCTTTAAACATACTTCTATTTACGTTCCACGCGTAGAGGGTCTCATTCATGCACACGCCACGAAAAAAATATAACAAAAACAAGAAATGTATTCAGATTACATTTGTCGGCAAATCCTGTACAATAATCTTATCTAGTTACTTTTTTCAAAATCCTCAATTTCTTATTTAAACTGCTTTAAAAAGTTATAAATTTCTGAATTCGACCCTTGCAACATATATTTTTTTCTATTATAAAGTAATGGTTTAGAGAAATCACACTTTAACCACTCCGAAAGCAAAATAAAACATAAAACGCATCAAAATTCCATTCAATTCCGCTGGGAATTGACAGCGTTCGTTGTGTTATATGTTTAGTTTCGGTTATTTGAAATGATTTTTTGAATGCATATATTTTTTATTCGACAGATAAGTAGTTGCTTTCGGAGTGGTTAAAGTGTGATTTCTCTAAACCATTACTTTATAATAGAAAAAAATATATGTTGCAAGGGTCGAATTCAGAAATTTATAACTATATATGTTTAGAGGTACACCTTGTGTAGGTATACGGATTGGGGCTTCTTATAACATAGGGGTGTACTAAGAATGTTTTGTAGTGGATCGCGGGTGAAACCGCGGGGCGGAAAGCTATCTATTCATATAGGTAATAAAACAGTAGAATCCGGTGTTTCTGTACATCTGTCTGTCTGATTAACAAATAATAACGCACATTTCCGGAACTACTAAACGGATTTTCATGTAGATTTCACAGGTAGACTGAGATTAATTAATAAAGGAGCAGAATATAGGCTTCATTTAAATAAGTCAAAGCCATTTATTCAGTTTAGGCCCTAAGAGGGCACTTATGAACGTCGAAACTACTGAAGTTACCAAATAAAATCGGATGTTGCCAAAAAGTTATCGTCATTCAATGATTTTTGGAATTTACTTTTATACCTACTGTTCGAAAGTTATCTAGAACCCGCGTGTATCTACATTTTTTTTTTTTACTTGAAATGGATTGTGTTTGATGTAGGAAGAGTCAAATTGCAAAGAAACCTTTTTTGATTTTTGTCTGTCTGTCTAGCTGTATGTTTTGGCGCTTCGAATAAATAGGCTTTGTTTCGTCCAAATTGGCTAACGGGGAAAAACTTATAGATATTTTATAAAGTCTGCGCAAGCGAAGCCGCGGGCGTAAAGCTAGTACAAAATAAATTTATAATAGATAGTATAGTTTGTGTAATGTAGTTTCATTAATTTGGATCTTTTCCGCTACTTACGTTGCTAACCGTACATATTTCAATTATTAAATGGTACTTAACACAATATTAACTAATTTGCTTGTCTGTGGATAAGGGAGTGTTAATTTGTGAATGTGCAATATTAACCATGTTCACCTTGAAGTCCAGCGAAGTCCTGTTTACTATAGTTAGTAGGTTATTAATTCATTCACAATTTTAAAGTTACAGCAGTGATAAAAAGTATAATGCACTACCGTTAGAATTAAATAAATTATAGAATTGTAGACTTAACTAAACCAACTAAAGTAATCCATAATTACAATAAATATATGTACGAGACTACTCAACAAGCATGATAAACTACATCGAATGCATACAAATAACTTACATAGGTACATGCATAAATAGAAGAATTCATATCACAATACATACATACTAGATGAGGACATTTAAAGTTTTGATTTGGTTGATTTTACCTCTCTGACGACTTGGTTACTCCTCCAGAGGAAACAGTTTCGAAATTGTAAGACATGCAAAAAGCAATATTTGTTGTTAGTTTTATTTATATATGTATATATAAACATCAGTTAAAGCTTTATTGGGTAGATATTATTGAACTGGTGATTTTAGAATAACTTTATAGGTAATAGTTTTTAAAGTTAAAGCTAAAACTCTTATTGTGATGAAATGTCTAGGGAAGGGAGGAATAGTACTTGTTTTACCGAGTTGGGTTGAGTTGATGATGAATACATGAAAGTAAATTCTTGATGAAGATATTTCGGATAAGCCTACGGGCACAGTATGGGTTTTTGCCTTTTTGTTGTGTACTTGATATGACATATTAATTTAAAAGTATGGTTATAGGTACAACTAACTACTATTTCTTAATGGTAAATTTTGTATATATATACTTAGTTGATTGGTAACAAATACCTATATATTGTTACCAATCAACTCCGTAACAGCTGTACAGATTTTCATGAAATTTGTTAAGTAAAATACTTAGTTGCTGTGGAGATATAACATCAGATGTTTTTACCCCGAAAAAAAAACATAAAATATCCCACGGGAACCCGGGCAAAACAGCAGAGCGGAAGTTAGATGACTATGTATAAATCTCGATTACTTAAAATAACCAATATACTTATGCAATATCTACTCATAATGATAATAAACCGAGCATGTATTCTTTATAATAATACTTAGTTAAACTTTATAACTCAAGTGTGTATGTGTATTCGGATGATGTAGACTTAGTAAATAAAAAAGTGACGTCAATGTGTTTTCAGTAGTACTTAACGAACCAACGCGTTGTTACCGACTGTTCTGTTAAGGCACAGCACAGTATAACAGTAACTGTAAAAGCGTCTACGAACGTCTCGATTTGGTTGACGATTTGTAAAGGTCAATTGATAGGGTGGAAATTGTGCTTTCTCTCTTGCCGCACATACTTTGCGTCCGATCAGACACCCAACTTCAGTTCAGGCTTGCCTATTGACGCCATTGACATGGCAATTTGTAGGGTCCCTACCGATCGTCAGCCAAATCGAGTCGTTCGTAGAGGTGTCACAAAATATATTATCATAGATCGCTGCTTTTTATTAACAAGGTAGGCATGTCCAAATATGTCTGGTCTTGCTGAAATACTCAACCCACACACAGGAGATTGTTAACCATCTTGTACAGAACAGTATGGGCGGACCAGTTAAAAGGCGAAGCCCACACTTAGATTGAGCAATAAATTTAAAATATGTTTGACGATATTTTATTTCAAATATATCGTAATGTTCGTACCGCACGAGCACAGCACGAGTCTGTGGCTTAAGTGGCTTTGTAACATTTTTTGTATCATGTATGCTCAACATTGAGTAGGCAGGTACCTAGTAAGTAGCTATATGAACTGTTGTTGACAAGAAAGTATTATAGGTATTGTATAAAGGCTGATATTACATCACAAGATCTGTGGCTGAAACGGCACCAACTCGCTCCAACTGGGTCACGTATTCATGCCATAAACATAACTTCAGCGTGCTCGTCGGTCGGCGCCAACATAACCAATTATCGCCTACCCGCCTGCCACCGTGTTGATAAAACAATCGTTAACCGGTTTTCTTTAAGAAGTGCAATAGTTTTACAATACAACCTGGTAGGTAGTAATAAAGTTTTTGAAATGTTTACATAACTAAACAGTTGTAGGTTACTTACATACCTACTACTAGGTGTGTTATAGCTGTGGTTATAGTTACCCTCATTTGTTCGACGGAGAGTGAAAGCATAAGTGAGTTTGTCTGTCCGTCTATTTGTTACGTTGTCACGGTTAAACTAAATTTGTTTTTGACGAAAAATGTCAGAAGGACCATGAAGATAAACTTAGGATTGGTATCCTATCCGGTATTTATCCTGGTGAAACCGCAGCCGGGAAAGATAGTAATAAAGTGAATCATTGTCAAAAACATGGTAGGTATTAGAAGACCAAAAGAATATAATAGTAATGTAAGATCAAGGGCTCATGCTATACGGTTTATGCGGTCATGCTGATTATCGGATGGTAGGTACGGTCAGCAACATAAGTAGCTGAACAGATACTTTACAAAACATCTGCACACTAAAACTATCCATGATGTATACATTTATAGTATGTAGGATTTTGAAGACATACATTTTTAAAACACCACTACTTTATTTTTCCATATTATGGATACTTATACCTAGTGTACAAGTTCTTTGTAAATTTGTATCTGTTCAGCTACTTATGTTGCTTACTGTACCTAGTTGGTTACGGAAATGCATTGAACAAAACCTTTTAATTTTGTATAAAACCTTAAATTGTGCTATCGATAACTTGTAATTTTTATTTTATTTCTAAATAACTACTATTTCGTCCTTATTTGGACTAAAAAGTCATGTCTAAAAGTATTTCGTCACAAGGAGGAAATTACCATTATACCTACAACATCATTCGATGTTTTTTTTAAGTTAAGTAGGTACCTACTTATACCTAATAGTTAAGTTGGTAGGTGTACCTCGGAAGATGACATACATACCTATGTAATACGTATGTAGTATACCTGCTTACGTAATCTAACTAAACAATTGATGGAAAAAACTCATCGAAGTATTATCATCATTAAGTACACAACTAATTTACAATGCTCTTGACGTTTGACAACGGTGCTAGGTACCTACATCGTTGTTAGGTTCATGAATAAAAGTGTTGCATTCCTGTGTTTTAGCAACAAATTCTGATTTAGTGAGCGCAGCCGGCGCTATTTCTATTTATGACATCATCCCGCGTCGGGCTTACGTATCGCTGCACGCTTTAAATGGACGCGACTGAGATGTCTGTAGTTGATGCCGTTCCGCCAAGTGAACCCGAATAATGCCTTTTGAATACTTTCTTGGAGTCACCGTTGAGACCGCCCAAGGTGGGCAACTCTTGCGAAACCCCCAAACTCATTAATTCAAGATTCCCTTTAAGGTAAACAGGGTCATATACCTACCTACCTAGCAACGTAACTGTTGCGATCGGAATAATAAAGTGACGACTGAGTCTATGCACCCACTTGCCAAAATCAAGATCATAAAAATAATACTTAGTAATTACAGTGTTTTGTTACATACCTATTAATTAAAAAAAATATATGTTAACCGGTGTCAATACATTAGAAAGTAGGCACAAGATTATGTTACAACAATGAAATAAATACCTTGTGGTGCTCTTGAAAAAGTTGTTGCTTTCTCTGTTCATTAGTTCCGATCTGAATTTGCTCATTTCTTCTTCCATCTTTCTCATTTCGGCATCAAACCTCTCCCTGATGCTTGAGAATTCAGTGTCAATGACAGAAAAGTCACCAAGTTTGATCGGGATATTTCTTTTCAGACCACTGTCGGCCATTTTAATGTGTATAAGTAGTTATAATAAGTTGAAACTAAACAAACACTGAAATGTTCTTGTGTAAACACGGATCACAGTGTCGCTACGTACTCAACGGCAGACAAGGCAGCACTGACTGATCATTAGTCGTCGACTCGGCGCCAGGGGGCCTGCGCACAGTTTTAAATAGCCTCATGTTCGAACACCGTCGCAGACTTGCTCGGCGTCATTCGGCCCGCGGCCCACACTTTGCTTCTCGCTCATTCCACGTCTGCCAACGCCATACCAATTGCCATGCCTCATCATAGTTCATACTTCATACTTAGTGGATCATCCTTGTCATGCCTAGAAGCATGCGATGCAAAGGAAGGCGCCAGCAAGGTGTCAGAACGAACTCATCATGTAATTGATGAATCATTTCTTCTGGAATTGTCTCTTCTCTATAAGGCAATCAACACAATACCTAAATACGATAATCTTATTCATTGTGATATTTTTACTGGGCAACTCATGTGACTGCATGTAATTCAATGCGAAGATATGTCCATGTCCATGACGGTAATGACTAAAGCATTGCTGAAAAACTGGTTGTCACCTTGGCCTTATGACGTCATTTGGCTACGTCGCATCGTTAACTATATACCTACTTTAACTGACAGTAGGTATAAGTTTGTTGGTGCATATTAGTTGTAGGATGAGGATAATCATTATTATATTAGCGTCCGGACCAGGTTGCCATCCACTCCCTGAGCTAGGATTTAAACTGTGTGTGACACAGAAAATGGAGTGTCAAGACAGGCAAATTATTATGACCTCAAACATCTGAGAATAGCAATATTTCAGCTAGAAAGAGCTCAAAGAGCGGTCCTTAAAGTCATAACAGGAAACCCTTTCGATATCCTACCAACTGACCTTGAGAAATCATTTTTTTTTTTTTACTTTATGTACATACCTACCTGAATTGCAGCTGTAACGATACCAAACGATAATCATGAAATTGAATGACTCATGACTTTGACATGGATAAACGAAACATTCCATTAGTTAGGTCCATGTCTACCGCTATGTATGTAGGTAATTTATACATGCTGTATGTAATCGAGTTATGTGATCGATATAAATAGGAAGCGTTACTCATGTTCTTTATTAATGCATAATAATTAGGCGGGTACCTATAATGTATGTGTAGGAGGCATTGATACAGGTACATATATGGTATGGTTAACTATAGTTGGGGATACATAGGCTTTAGGTAGGTTCTTAATGAATTATAACACAGTTTTAAACGTCCTTGATTGTACTTTATATTTTACAAGCTTTCCGGTATTGGCTTCATTCAAGCGAGTGAAGTGAGAAGTGAGTGTGCCATACTATCGTATGATACGTGTAGGTTTTCCATACAAACGTTAACACCACTTTTCACTATAGGCCAAGTTTCAAGTCAATCGGCCAGTCAAATATGTTTTATACCCACCTAGGAGTTGATTTTTGTAAACGTTAGGTAATTAAGAAATATTTATAAATAGGCATACCTACCTACCTATACCAGTAGTACGGTAGTCGGTACCTACAATAACTTTGGTACCAATCTTTGTAATAATTGGCAAGAGTAGGTAATTGGTTTTTCATAAACATTTTAGTTCCCCATTCCACATCTTATGAGGCGTTTTTTTCAAAAAGCTGTTAAATACTTATTTCGTCTATCTATTTGCTATTTAACCAAAATGATATATAGGTACAGTACTTGAACTGACTCATATGCAATACCTACCACCGTATTTCGTTATTTGCTTCGAACAAAACAATAACATAAATTGGGAAGTTCTCACTCACTAACTAGGTACATCTATCAACTCGGAAATGACGCGGAGTCAACTTTAGATCCTACTTACCTACCTACTTAACTTTGTTAATTGAAAATCCAATCAAACAATACCAAAATATTTTTAAACTTTAAAAGCGATCTGGTACCTACCTACCTACCATGACATGTAGTAAATAATCATATTTTTTTACTTTGTATAGTCTTGTGTTTGACTACAATCTTACTATGGTAGGTGATGATGTTGCCGAAGGTGGTAAGCACACAAAGCCTAGAAGGATCTGGCTCTCAAGTGCAGCTGCCGGAAGACACCAATAGGTGTTTGGCGACAGATTTTCAACATGAGCGTAGTAGCCAGCCAGGCCGGTACTACAAAGTACCCTACCACCGTGCTATGGTTTCCTCACAATGTTTCCCTTCACCGAAAGCTCAAGCTCATTGTAGGATTCGAACCCACGACCTTCGCCGTGGCGTCCGACGTCACTACCACTGAGCTATCATCGACTTATCGTATTTTATTTAGGTTCATCAATAAAACATACAGTCTAGACATAGCAAATGGCTTGCATTTTTCATTCAATAAGGGGTGCATGTAATCATTATTCTAGTCTGCCAGCAATTTTATAACGCATTTTTACGTGACCAACTAAATATCCACGACCTAGCTAGGCTGCCTATGGCTAGGTACCAAGGCACAACACTCAAGATTGTTTGCAGCAGTGGTACGTAAATAGATGTAAAATTATCTGCGTTCCTGCTTTGTAAATCCTAACAACGCGGCAACGTGCTAACTCCCATTCATGTAGTTCTGCAGCACGTAACAGTCCGGGCTGGAATGTTGATGAAAGATATAAAATAGGGGTCATTCACATCACACACTTTGATGGGAAGAACTTGCCTTTGAGCACAAAGCAGATAAGAACCGTACCATGCACGACAAATAATAGGTATACCTACTTACTAATGTATTATTTATTAGGTCTTTTGACCGTACCTAGTACCGAAGTAATTTTTTTTGATAGGCAGGTAATTATCCCATCTTGACAAAACTCATTCATCAAAATCGTATAAAATTATATGATATAATTTTCGGATCGCCGATGGAATGTAAATAAGGACGGGTGAACGACCACTGTCAATTAAGAATAGAACAAGAACGTGCCGTGACTGACGTAACCACGTTCCATTCAATACTCAGCACCAACAGTAGGTACATTAGTCCTTATTAGGATTTATAATACTACGATACGTTCTTTAAATGATATAAAATGTAATTATTTAATCGAGTACCTACCTACCTAACCTACCTAGGTACCTGTAATTCGATCAAAAAGTAAAAATGAAACTACATAGCTGTGGATATTGTACCTATCATATGTATTTAAAATAAAAATAAAATATGAAATAACATGTAATTTCATAATTAGAGGTTGTAAGACACGACAATTCTAAAAAAAATTATGTCTTCAGTCCTTCTATTGTGTCCACTTAACTATAATATCAATAGAAGGTTTTTTCCTAGAGACATGTTCCACTGCAGACTCCAGGGTAGGGCAAAAGACTCTCTTTAGATCGCAAAGACCCTAATTTGGAAAATTAACATTCTAGCATCGTTAAATATCTATGCTCATGTGAATAGGTTAGCTAAATTACTGGCATAAAATGTGTCTGCCACGTCAAGTTTTGACAAAAAGTGTGACTAAATAATGAAAGATCAAGGTTAAAGAGCATGATAGTCGCTCTTTTGTCAGACTTTCGAGGTGGCAAGCAGAGCGGAAAGCGTAACGCTGCTAGCTAGGTGGACTACTCCGTCCCCTTCCGCGTTCTTCCTAACACACAACCTCTAGCTAGTGTTTCGATTATAATCAATACGAATATTTTAACTCCATTCGACCGTATTAGGTAGGTACCTTTGGATTATTTTATTAGGTTCTGACCTACCTAGTGAACTTTTTTATTTGTTTTATGGTTATTATTGTTGTATATTGATGACTAAATACAAATCTCCAATTAATATTTTTCTAACTCATTTCCAAGCCTAAACAAGGCGATGATAACTCAGCGGTAGTGACGTCGAATGCCGCCGTGACAAAGGACATGGGTTCGAATCCTACAATTAACTTAAGCTTTCGGTGAAGGAAAAACATCGTGAGGAAATCATAGGTCGGTGGTAGAGTAAGTACCTACTTTGTAAGTAGTACTCGCCTGCCTGGCCCTGACCCTCAAGTTCAAAATCTGTCGCCAAACACCTATACCGTGTGTTCCGGCAACTGCACTTGAGAGCCAGTTCCTTCCAGACTGTGTGCTTTTACTACCTTAAGTCACATCATCACTTACCATGGTGAGATTATGTACAAAGTAAAAAAATATTAACAAGTTCTCTTTTTGTAGTAAAAGAGAATTTGAAAAGCACTTTTGGATATATTGAGTGAGATCCACCATGTTACACTGGCACAATAGCCTACCTAAGTACCTATTCAACCTCAGAAGATCATAGCGCGAGTGATTCCCCTGGTGTTGTAAGTGTCAATAGGCTACGGTAACCGCATACCATCAAGCAGGCCGTACATAAGCTTGTTTACTTGGTCGCCTTAGCGGTTAAAAAAACCTCCTGAAGCGCTTGCAAATATTTTTTTAATTATTTGTAAGGGCAAAGAAACCTAGGTACATGTATGGTATGGTAAAAAATAATAAAAGTAAAGGCCCCTGGAAGGATCCCCAGGGGATGCCAGATGGAGCAAACAGATCAATTATAAATACAACCTAGGTACCTAGCACTCATAGCTTGAGTACGACCAACGATGTAAGATGCAATCAAACTGTGTACATATCTATAACGCAGCTAATAATTTCTCGAGAAGCTCTCGATGATGTACCAAATCAGTGTACATCGTTGTCCACCATTATCCATGAATTCAGTTATAATTTCGTAGACTACGAAATGGTTAGACGTAACGTTTTCTCATAAATCCATGCTGCCCATCACCAAATCAGTCGGTACCTATAGATGGGCCGTCCCAAAATCATTGCAAAGTTAGAGATACGTCATAGTAGAGTCGGTCGAACATCGACTCATATCCAAGTAGGTATAACTTGAATTACATTTTAGATCGCCCGGAATGTTATGTAGGTAATAGAATAGATCTATGTATATCACTTGCACTTACTTACTAGTTAGGTGGGTGATTTGGTACCTAGGGGCTTATATGCTTATTACACAAAAATTACAGTCGATTGGTTTAGAGTTTTTTAGGTAGTCCAAAAATACGATGGTGTGGCCACCTGTTTCTTTTTGACACATGTCCACTGTTTGTAATTGTATGTAGGTAGATAGATATTTAATTTAATCAGTCTTATCAGAGCTTAATAAGGAACTTATTTCAAATGTCTATAGGTGGCGGTGACCACTTACTATCAGGTGGACCGTCTGCCTGCTTGTCAACCTGATGACATAAAAAATAAATAAACTGGAATATATGAATGACGCAAGATCAACAATAAGATGATAAAATAAAACGCCTGTTTGACTTTAGTCTTGTAAACAACCACGCTTTCATTCGACTTGGATTTGCCTTTGCAATGATTATTTTTAGAATTTGACATCACTGTAGTACTAACTATAGTAAGCCAGATCATGAAATATAACACCACAAAACTCATCTCATGCCAAACATGGGCATAAGTTAATAATAATTGTTTTATTATGAGTAGAACCTACTTAGTACCATAGTAGATACCTACCTAGGTACCTACTTTAAATAAGTAGTATCCTACTTACAATACGATTTAAAACAAAGAATTAAGAAGGCAGCGTAACTAGATACCTATCATATTTACTTAAACCAAAGATTTTTATAGTGTTGGACCGAAATACGATTCGAATATTTGGCTCCACAACTAGTTTCAGCCAAGTCCGTACAGAAACAGAAACTTATGTAAGTACTTACCTACTTAGTTATGGTAAAATTTCGTGTAATTATCACTTAGGTACATTACATCTGCCTTCATTACAAAATACATACCTACTTAAATAAATGATTTTAAATCATTAGTCCTTATTGATGGCACTGCAGCAATATAATTTATATATCTATACATCTGTATCCTATATAAAACGAAAAGGTGAACGGGCTAAAATTTGGCATACAGATAGCTACTATCATGTACAAGGGCGGATTAAAGGGGGGGTACAGGGGCACGTGCCCCCCCCCCCCCCCTCCAGATGGTTGTGGTGTTTCCATCACAGTACATACTTATAGGCAAACCAAATTATCAGAGTTGTTTCGCAGCAGGATGACAGAAGAGCGTTTGAACGGCCATCAAGACATAGTGACAAAAATTAACGCTAATGAAGTGCTGGACATCTTTGGCAGGAAACATAAAAGAAAACTGTCTTTATTAAAGAAGTAATTTTAAGTTTATTTTAACAGTTATTGTTATTATTTTTGCCCGTCTGCCCCTCCCAGAAAATAATCCTGGATGATGCGCCCTTGATGATGTAGGCATCCGCTAAAGGATTATTGAAAATTCCACCCCTGAGGGGATAAAATAGGGGTTCGCGGGTGAAACCGCGGGGCGGTAAGCTAGTACTTAGTCAATTATGATTTATGATAAATCTGTAGAGCCGGCGTGTCATATTCCCTTTTACCGTTTGAATTTGCTAATCTTCGAAACCACTGAACGGATTTTCATGGTTCTTGGCTTGACTTGGCACTTTCAACACCTAGGCTTTATTTCATAGGAATCGGGTGAAAGGAATAAAAGATATATACAGGGTGATTTTGTTATCACTGGCAATACTTGCAGGGGTGGAAGTACTCATCAATGTGAACAACTTTTATTATGGGGCTAACTC
This sequence comes from Tetheella fluctuosa, assembly GCA_951216915.1. Classification (NCBI taxonomy): domain Eukaryota; kingdom Metazoa; phylum Arthropoda; class Insecta; order Lepidoptera; family Drepanidae; genus Tetheella; species Tetheella fluctuosa. Next base: position 8,003,579 of record OX578217.1, read on the forward strand.
TGATATCGCGTAAAATATTATGGTTGCTTCATACATTTTGGTCGAGTAGGTATTGAACTTTTGTATGGAACAGCTGATAATTTTTTCATGATTTCACAGTCCCGTAATAAAAGTTGTTCATTTTGATGAGTACTTCCACCCTTGCAAGTATTGCCAGTGATAACAAAATCACGCAGTATATTTTTAATAAAGTCTGCGCGAGCGAAACCGCAGAATAAAAGCTAGTATAATAATAAATATTAATTCTTACCTTCGTTTAGGAATTTGAAACCAGAGACAGTCGGGTGGACGGATTTACTGAGTTGTCCTAACAATAGGGTTCCGTTAAGACCCGTCGGGTTCCGAACCCTTAAAAATTAAGGTAGTATCTGACTCCATGACAATAAATAGGATGGACATTATTTTCATACAAAATTTTAAGACTAGAAAATTTTAAGAATTCTCGCTTTTACAATATTAGTAAGAATACCTACATACAATTTAAATAATATAAATGCTACGTGAGATGGAACCCTGAACTAATATCGAATTTTTTTATAAGTAGGTAGCTGAGGATGGTTTAGTCACAGGTTTAGTAGTAGACTGAAGTACCTAATACAGAAAGCTGTGTGCGTAACAGCGCTATACACACAGACGCAATTAGTGTACACTGTGTGTGCGCATTTGGATCAGATTCTGACCCAAACGATCGGCGCGTATGACGCGGGAGTACTCGGTTTCTATGGGTAATAATTATATGTTGGCAACATACTTTTATATATATTTACACCTGGCATTGACAAGTGTTCCTAAACCACAACACTTATACTCTTATCATGACTAAAATGCTGATAAAGATTACAAAGATTGTTGATAAGGTGGGTTCTCAATTCAGACTCAAATTACAAACTTAATCATATCTTTTCAATCATACAATTTCTTTTAATACATACATTTATTGTTTCTTGTTTAATATAAAACTATGATATACAAATATATAGGTTTAATATACAACATCAACATTTAGTTTAAGTTAATATCAAAGTGAAAACTGTATGGACCTTGATGCTGTATAGTAAATGTGCAAATGTTGGTCCCATCATGATGTTATAAACAAAAATGATATACATAAATGCAATCGAATTAAAATGGAGACATTTTAAATTAAACTCAACACCAAATAAATAAAAAAAATTTGTTAAAAGTGCAAAATAATGAATCTGCAATTTTGACTTGGTTCAATACAGTATTTTTATAGCTTGGTATGAATCACATAATTATGACCAATTTTTTACTAATCAAATTAAACAATACTTTAGAAAAATCCTTGGATCAATCTGATTGAAAGATTAAATACAATGGTCACAATAATTATGTTTGGCACTGAATTTGAAGGCCTAAATGCATGTATGATATGAGGATTTTACTTCTACTGCCATTATACTGGTTAAATTGAAAGTACCATAAATAAGGAAAACATGCTCAGGCAACTAGAGAAAACTCATTTAAATAACAAAGTATAACTGTAGGATAAATAATATTTTGTGCCACAATTACTAAAGCTAATTAAACAGGTTCTTGCAAAGATATTTATATTAATGTGGAAAAGAAATACCTCACAAACTTAATAGCCAAAAACTTACATTGAAAAAGAACACCCCACAATTTTAATGAATACCTACCTACTTAATTTCCTTTTTTAGCCTTGTTTTTTTTTACTTTAGATTACTCCAATTAAATAAATATGCTCTGGAGTTAACTTATCCATATAGTTTTAAAGGTAAAGAGTACCTTATATGGAGAATTAACATTATAAACACCTAAGCTCTTAATACAGTATAAAAGTTTTGTGCTGTCTATTAAATATTTAGGTAGTGTACACAACAATTGTTAACAATAATGGCAAATATTATACATTTACATTTATTATTATAATTTTGAAACTTCAATAACATTGGTATATATTTTTTGCAACCAAATACATATTTGTACAAATAAATAAAGTACCAATTATTACTCCTGAATTGTTTAAATTTCAGTTCTTTAGGGCAAATTTGATAGTCTCTGTGACATTAAAATTACTATATTTATTCTACCTATCACAAAATGTATCTGTACAATAATTAAATTGGCCACTCGACAGTAACAAACTGCTATAAATTTACAAAATCCTTTTGAACGCTATGCATCTTAACTGTAGGTATATATTTACAATAATACCATACTTCCAAAAATAAGTATATAATTTGTAACAGATTTTTATTTTTTATCTTTTATAGTGAAATATCACTGTTACAATTTACTGCTTTCATAAAATAGTTTGTATATAGATAATTATCAAAATGTACTTAGTTTAGTTTGTAAGTATTATAAAGATAAATATTGTGTGCTAATATGCATAGATATCGGTCAAAATATGGGGTTAGTGTTCAGTCACATTTTGGTGTATAAACTTGAAATATAATAAGTAGAATAACATTTTATGTAACATATTTCTTTTTACAGTGTACATATATTATTACCAATCTACTATCGACCGCTCGGAGCAGGAGTCTCAGTCACTGCGGCTGTGGATGGCGAAGAACCTGACGTAGCCCATATAATAATAATAATAAGCACCACAGCTCCAATAGCACCAATAATCAACATCATCTTCAAATTTTGCCACCAGTATTTCCGCTTGAGTTTCCCAGCCTGCTGCTCAAACTGCGCTGCTCCATGCTGCAAAGCATCGGCGCGATTGTCCAGCTCCGAAAGCTTTTGGTCTCTCTCCAAAACTTTCTCGACATTGACACGCATAATGCCAACAACTTCATCGACTTTAGCCTGAGTTTGTTGCAGTCTCTTGTCGGTTACTCTGGGTGCAGAACTGCCTTGGTCTTCCATTGTTGTACAGTTAAGATAATAGATTACAAAGATTAATACTGCAAAAACAGCAATGCAATTTCACCAATATTTTATTTTCACTTCTATAACTACGTATATGTAAAAATATGGCGAAGGGTTTTTACTTTGTTCATAGGCGACAATGAATGAATGAGTCAATGAAACGAATGACGTACAAAAGGATTGCCATTACAAAAATAATAACTTCCAATTCTCAAAAGCCCCGTCTGTCTGAATGTATGATCGCGATGATCTCAAAAACTACTCAACGGATTTTCATACGGTTTTCACCAATGGACAGAGTGATTAATGAGGAAAGTTTAGATATAAATCATAAAAGGTTTTGTGTAAATTGGCTGAAATATGACGATGATTTTTGACGATGTCGAACATGTTTTACATGCTTTACTCGCGTGCACCGATTAAACCAATAAAGTTATAGTATACATATTTTTTTTAAATGTAGGCGTGTATGCTCTGCTACCCGTGGGAAGCCGGTTGCTAAAAAATTCTCGTGTCCATACTCCTCCGAAACGGCTTGACCGATTTTTATGTTGTGTGCATATCGGGTAGGCCTGAGAATCGGCTACTATCTATTTTTTAAACCGCTACGCGAGTGAAAACATAGTCCGCGTTAGGGTGGAAGATGGTCCCCTGGACCCACCACCTTCTGTTCCAGCCAAAAAAAAAAGAGTGAAACCGCGGGGCACAGCTAGTATTATATGTAAGTATCTTTCTTTTTTACGTCGTGTGCAGTTTCTATCTCTATCCGAGCTATAAGAGTTAGTAAGCTACGTACGTCACCCGTCAACTACGTGAAATGAATGAAATGAAAATGAAAATATTTTTTATTCAAATAGGCCTTCACAAGCACTTATGAATAGTCTGACTCTAACGCACGGTTCGGAAGGTTGCTTTTACTGAGAAGAGCCGGCAAGAAACTCAGCAATTACTCTTTTCAAAACCAACTCAGATTCATTACATCAAATTATTTATTTAATATAGTGATATTTCATGCATTTCGTTTTCGTTCGAAAAATACAGACGATAAAATACCGTTATAGTTGGGTGCAGTGAAAGGATCTGATTTGTCCCGTAGACTACGGAGTATATACCTATTAAGTATGAATTAGTGTTATTCCGGCGTTTTCAAGCCTTCGCCTGCTCTCTCGTCTCCTCAAAACTAAATGTATTCCATGATACTATTACGTTGTATTTTTTCCTAAAAATCACATAATTTAATGCTCTTTAACGCAGTAACCGAGACGTAAGCTTTCAGTTATCTTACCGAATGACTTAGTTGAGAGCCCGATCAGAAACATAAAAAAATATGACATTCGGAAGATCTGAATAGCAATTTCTTGGACCGATCGGAAAATTTACCGAATAATAATATAAAAAGTAGTTCTGACTGAATAAGGGGGATTATCAATTTTCATAAATTCCACGGGACTTCTTTGGAAAACCGAACTCTACATACCTGATTAATCTGTCTGTGGTGCTCCGTGCTAATCTGCCCGCTACATAGACACTACCCCAGCAGTCGGCCTACGGATACGTCGAGACAGAGCAATCATGCGGGGCTTACGGGGTGAGAGGGGGGCGGTAGCGAGCCCAAGCTGCCATACACTCACTGCAGCAAACGCGATGTATGTAATTACGCTGTGCTGCTACTAAAAGTTAAAATATTAATCAGCAGGGCTACCAGAACGTAAAATTAGATACAAAACGTGTATAATCGGACTGTTCATTGTATCTTTCATAGATACAATTATCGGACCCAACACAAATTATCGGACGCGGCTGACTGCCGCGACTGATAAGTCGAGACGTGGCTTCGGCTGACAAAAACAGCCAGCCACAGCGCGCCAGATTTCTGTCTGATGTCCGAACATTCAAGGTCAGCCCAAGGTTATATCCACACTTCACCAATTTCGATTGTAAAAATTGATAAAAATGTATCGAAGAGTAAAACGATTGATGGCAGTCTAATAATGATTTATATACATAAAAGTACGGCAATTAAATGCAGGTCAGTATTTTTTTTATTGTGTAGTGATAAAAAAACCTGGTACAAAAAATAATTATGTATAATCGTCGCAATCAAATTTCGTATATACACACTGGACGGACCGTTTAAACGAGATTAATGTACTGGCAGCGCTGATAGATAATCAGTCCGACTCAAAGAGGCATCACTTGGTCCAACTAGCGTAGCTAAGCCATTGAATCACTACGTGCTAAGCTAAGCTAATCATAATTATAGTGATCTGTGGGTCCGACTCCGACCCAATGATGCCAACTAAGTGCTTTCGGCACTAGATCTACTAGTGCATTTTTTAATGTTTTAGCGCTTAAAATTCCATGACAGTGCCTAGTGCCCTAACTAGCGCAATTTTAAAAGTCTGCAATTTATCACGTTGGTAAAAATTAATCAATGGCGCGTTCTGAAACACAGTTAATTAATTATTACCTGACAGTAGCATACTACAAAAATATTATTCGCACTTGATTTGAAAATTTAATAAAATCCTGCTGTCAGGCCACAATTATCCAATTTCAGGGGGGCTAAAAAGGAAGCTCGAGCAATATAGCTAATGATATTCATTTTTCCGAATTTACGGCAGATTAATTAATACCAAATCTTTTAATGAATTAAACTGTATATATGTGACTATATGTAGAAAGATTTGTAGTGACTATTTTACATAAAACATATTGAAATAAGTAGGATCTGCCGAGAATTCAAGAAATAAATGAATTGCATTAGCAATATTGCTTCAGCGGCTTTTTTAGAGGGCCTGAACGTTTTTCTTTTAAATATTTTGATTAGTTTTATTTATTTGGTGCTCTTTTATCATAATGAACACAATTCTAGTGCATTTTCACGGATGGTTTGGCGCATTTTTACAATAGCAGCTGGCAGCACTGCTCCGACCCACCAAACCAGTGCTGCCGTTTTGGCATTTTTAATGCTAAATCTGACATATTTTCACCTTAATTAGTATGTTAAATTTAAACATATCATATTGCATTATTTTAGCATTTTTTGTTTGCCAAGCAGCCTAGAGTTTTAAAATCGTAATTTTATTATAACAACCAAAAAAATATGTTATTTTGGACTATCGTCTATGGCAACACTTTATGGGGAAATCGCGAGCATCGTTCAGAAATATCACCATGTTCGTTCGAGCGATAGTTCAGAGTAATTTGATTTGACGGTATTCGGCTTATTCGATTGTTTATGTTTAAGTTCAGTTCATTTTGTCATTCCTATATTAATATTCCTGATGACGTGCTGAAACTCATTAAGGGTATTAAAGAACATGCAGTGACTGATGAAAGTGGCCCGTCAACATCACAACAAGACGAACTTGTTGATGAAACAGAAGACCAAGCTTTTTGTTTTTTGATCAATAAATACTTTACCTTCAGGTATTCTACGAAATCGAAGACTAAGGTACTGTTTTTTGATTAATAAATACTTTTAATTAAATCGGCATTTTATTTAGAACTTTAAAAATTGTACTTAGCATTTTTTAGCATTTTTCTAGTGAAAAGTTGGCATTTTTCTAAATTATAAAACGGCAACACTGCACCAAATCAAACTCGTCGAAAGATATCTTGTATTGGAGAGAGCCGGTTGTTTTATTTCAAGTTAAAGTTTCTGATTATACGACCTATAAAAAATCATAATGGTGAGAATATTTGTGAAATTTACACACTAATTTTTATTCTTAAGTAATTTATTTGTGTAAAACTAGAAGACCCTTTGTAATATTACCAATACTAAGAACAGTTGTCATATCTCTCTTCTTGCACGTGTGCTATTAATCAAATCAATCTGCTGTTCAGGTATCACTAAATCCTATCAGAATATTGAAAAATGAAGCAGAAGAAGAAAAGGCTGAGGTTGCACGAATGTCTAGTTTTATTGGGGCTATCGCTATTGGAGATTTAGTAAAAAGTACTTTGGGCCCCAAAGGGATGGACAAAATCTTAGTTTCCAGCGGTAGGAACGCTGGACAGGTATGTTTAAATACTTCATAATGAATCTAAAACAACACTTAATTTTATATTCCACATTATTATTCATCGTTAACAATTACTACATAACCTATAAAAAAAAATTTGATTGGTCTGGCTATTTTGCAGGTGGAAGTGACAAATGATGGTGCTACCATTTTGAAGTCTATTGGTATTGATAATCCAGCTGCTAAAATCCTGGTTGACATGGCTAAAGTTCAGGATGATGAGGTTGGTGATGGAACCACATCTGTCACTGTTCTAGGTTTGTGTTGTGTGCATAATGTTATAAAAGAATAATAATTAAATAGTTATTTCTCCATTTACTACTAAAACTAGTGTGTTGAACATGTTAATTAAATAATCACCATATCAAGAATAAAAACCAAGTTAACAATATGACTCATATACTCTTCACTATCACTACATAATATAAAACAAAGCCCTCCGCCGCGTCTGTCTGTCTATCTGTCTGTCTGTTCGTGATAAACTCCAAAACGACTGCACCGATTTTCATGCTGTTTTCACCAATATATAGAGTGGTTCTCGAGGAAGGTTTTAGTATATAATTTGTTAAGTTTTTGTATACATTGGCAAAAATATGATATTTGTTGGAGGTGTCAGAAAAAAATAAGCCGTCTGGGAGATTTCAATGAAAACGCTGTCTAAACCCTTTGAGATATAGCAAAATAATGTATGGTGGAATTGTGTATCTTATAAAGGTCTACAGAAAAGTCCGCAATGGCATATGTCTATCTCTTAAGGATAACATACTATATCCATTTTAATTCTTAAAAAAATGGGCAATTATAAAGTGGTAATTGGAAAGCTATTTACACAAATACAGTATTAATCCTTATCATTTGAAATAAGTTAGAGGCTTTAAGCTTTTAATGCACATTATTTTACTCTTTTACACCATATAATTTAAAATATCTTAGGAGTAATCGCAAAAAAAATACGGATGCGAGAATAAAATTCAAAGGCCTCGATTAGCTTGATGCAATCGCCGACCCTCCCCCCGCCCGCACCCCGCACCGTCTTGCATACTGTTTAGCTAATATTCGATAATGCGCTAAACTGACTTGGAGCGAATGGAGGTGACAACTGACAACTGTGTTTTCTTTCCGGGTGTGTTGGTAAGCTATCATTCGGATCGAGTTCCTCACGTCCTGTATCGCCATGTCAGTGGGTCTAGGCAATGTGTAGCGGACGAAGGCGGTGCCTTCCATATGACTGGGAGCTTTTTATTATACTGAGAGCATTATACCTATAGGTATGCTTATAAAAAATGTAGGTGTATATGCTCTGCTACCCGTGTGAAGCCGGGGCGCATCGCTAGTTACTAAAAATTTTACATTATTTGCTTTTAGCTGCTGAACTACTTCGTGAGGCAGAGAAATTGGTAGAACAAAAGTTGCATCCTCAGACAATCATAGCTGGTTGGCGTATTGCAGTAGATGCTGCTAAACAGGCACTATCTGACGCAAGCTTTGATCATGAGAAAAACTTCAATGAAGCTGCTCTTCGTTCTGACCTTGAGAATATTGCTCGTACTACATTGAGCTCAAAGATTCTTTCTAACCATAAAGAGTGAGTACTTTAGGCTTTTTTACTATATACATGTTAGTTTCTTCCAACTATATATTTAGAAGTGCTCAGTAAGCAAAAAAGGTATACAAAGTTTTTCTATGTATGCCCATAATTTTAACAACTACATTTTTCTATCAGGACTCACATGTCACCATCAAACTAGACACATTCTTAAAATTGCAACAAAAACAGAAAGATATGTTGTGAGATGATGTATCTATGTTAGTTTGTCATAAAACCTTGAAGCAAATTAAAGATTCCAGAATTGCATGTAAAGCTCAAGTAGTGGCACATTATGATGGCCACTTTGAGATTGTAAAATAGTGATGTGAAATTATTAACATTTAAAATTAACAAAAAATATAGTCTAGTGCTAGTTGCACCTATAAGTTTCTGTAAGTTGTAAGAAATAGCTATTCTAGTAGCTAGTCAACAAACTCAAAGATTGAATGACACATTCATAATAATACTTAATTATTGATTTACAGACACTTCACAAAATTAGCTGTAGATGCAGTGCTCCGTCTTAAAGGTTCCGGTAACTTGAAGGCTATTCAAATCATAAAGATATCTGGTGGTTTACTGGAAGAATCATTCCTCGATGAAGGTTTTCTCTTAAATAAAAAGGTATGTGCTGTACTCTCACATTTGCTAGTATTGTAGTCAAGAGTGCAAGTGCCTTTGAAAATTTTTCTCTAATAAAATAAGTAATTCCTTATTAATTCTATCTAACATTTTTAGGTGGGTGTACATCAACCGAAAAGAATAGAAAATGCGAATATACTTATTGCCAACACACCAATGGACACAGATAAAATCAAAGTATTTGGCTCTACAATCAAGGTTGATTCAATGGCCAAAATTGCTGAACTAGAGGTTGCTGAAAAGGAAAAAATGAAAGAGAAAGTTAACAAAATTTTGAATCATAAGTGCAATGTGTTTATCAACAGGTGGGTTAAGCTTTCATCTCTTATTTATAACATATATTGGTCCTAATTAATTAGTAGAAAATATCTAATACAGCAATTTAGAATTTATATCAAACTTAACCAGTCAAATATGTTAAACAATTTTTGAAAGTATTACATCATTGAAAATAACAAAATTTCCAAGGGTACCAAAATATTGGTTGTTGGTTGTCTGTGATATTACTTGCTAAATATTTTCAGGCAGCTCATTTACAACTACCCAGAACAACTGTTCGCTGACGCAGGCGTAATGGCGATTGAGCATGCGGACTTTGACGGCATTGAACGTTTGGCGCTTGTCACTGGTGGTGAAATCGCTTCCACTTTTGATTCCCCTGAGAAAGTCAAAATTGGACACTGCAAAGTTATTGAGCAGGTACCAATGAGTTAAATATTACATGTGATAAAATATTGTGTACATATTTAATATATGATGAAGATATCAACTTTAGATAAGAAACAATCTATTTTGTATGTCTAGATATATTGATGATGCAATAGATTTGTGTTAATCTGGGTCATGGGATCAGAGGCTGAATTAAGAGTAATGTTTTCTTAGAAACAAAGTTACACTTAGACTTAAATTTACAAATTATGCAACAAATATAATACTTTTCACAGCCAAATACAATCTGTTGACCACGTTTATAATTTTACTGGCAGTGCCCCACGGTTCCACCCGCGTTACATAGCCTATTATCGTCCTCAGTAAACGGGCTATCGAATGCAAGATAATTTATCGAATCGGACCGGTAGTTCCTGAGATGACCGCGTTCAAACATATAAACTCTTCAGCTTTATAATATTATTATGGGCCACATAATTCCACATGTTTTTGTATATTGCGTATATAAAGCATAACCAACTAAATATTTTGGGGGGCTATTAACCTATATTATTAGTACAGGGCGCTGGCGTGAACGTTTAGTACAGATGTGAACGTTAATTAGGTACTGATCGGCGACGAGTGCCTGATCCGGTTCTCGGGCGTGGAGCTGGGCTCGGCGTGCACGGTGGTGATCCGCGGCGCCACGCAGCAGGTCATCGACGAGGCCGAGCGCTCGCTGCACGACGCGCTGTGCGTGCTCGCCGCCACCGTGCGGGAGCCCAAAGTTATCTATGGCGGAGGTCGGTTCACTTCACTTTATAACTACTAGCCTATACAATATATATAGCCTTCCTCGATAAATGGGCTATCCGACACTGAAATAATTTTTCAATTCGAACCAGTAGTTTAGTTAGTAGACTAGCACGTTCAACCAAACAAACGAATAAACTCTTCAGCTTTATCTCGTTTAGTTACGTCCATTCATATCAGAGGTCCCCTACCTGTCTGTCCGTGCATCCGACTGGCTCAGGGTTTTTACTCCTTATAAAATATTTGATATTCAAACGAATACAATGGGCTACATGTTCATTTAACGGGTGGCTTGGTGGGGAGGTAAAATACACTGACTGCTACACCATAGATCATGAGTTTGATTCCCATTCAGGACAAATATTTGTCTGTTTACTCTCAATATGACTGTAAGTATCCTTATAAATGTATTTATACGTACGTACGGTATATATTTCGAGCAGGTTAGATACCCCTCGTACATTAAGTAGTATAAAAACGTTACTACTTAGGCGAACGACTGAATTAAAGCAGGTTGGAGCGTTGGGGACGCTTGGACGGCCGGCTTGCGGTATCTAGTTTACTCTTCTCTGTAATACACGGTCTACTCGCGTGACGTAACATATCTATCGCGTCATGTATACTAATGCTCGATGATGTATTGTGTTGTGTTGTATTGTATTGTATTGTATTGTATTGTATTGTATTGTATTGTATTGTATTGTATTGTATTGTATTGTATTGTATTGTGTCGTGTCTTGCCAAGGTGCGAGTGAGATGCTGATGGCGGACGCGGTGTCCCGCGCGGCGGCGCGCACGGCCGGCAAGGAGGCGGCGGCCGCGGAGGCGTTCGCGGTCGCGCTGCGCCGGCTGCCCTCCGCCGTCGCCGACAACGCCGGCTACGACAGCGCCGACCTCATCGCCAGGCTGAGGGCCCACCATGCCCAGGGTGACGACACTATGGGACTCGGTTAGATATATTTTTTTTACATTGTATAGACTTGTGTTTGACCACAATCTCACTATGGTAAATGATGATGTGACCGAAGGTGGTGAGCACACGTAGTGACAGATTTACGACTTGAGCCACCCAGACGGGTACTACAAAGTATGCTACCACCGTGCTATGGTTTCTTCACCGAAAGCACAAGATCGTTGTAGGATTCGAAAAGACGACCTTCGCCGCGGCTTCCGACGTCACTATATAGCTCAATGCTATCATTGCCTTCAAATTACACTACTTATATTATTTTATTAGGTTATTACATTTACCTACAATCGTCCACTGTTAGACACAGCCCCTTCCCAATAGTTTATATTCCGGTATCCTTTTATTGGCATATACTACATTTACATTCAGCCGCTGCCATTGCCACTCGCGCTACCGGCAGCGCGAGTGACAATGGCAGTGGCATGAGAAGTACCGTGTTTACACACTCGTCATGCCCACTTCCCTGCTTACTTCGGCTGCACTAAACTGAGCGGCAGTGCAGTCGCTCAGTTCTCGCCGATAGATATGATCCACCATCTACTAACTTTCTTTTTTGTATTTGATATCTTTTTAATAATCGAACATAATTATTAATTAGTATCGCAAAAAGACAGCGCGGACGCTGTAATTATTTCGACGTCTGCCATTGCCGAAACTCGAAAGCGAAGTGAGTGGCAGGGCAGTATGTAAACACACACTTCTCCCGATCCTGATGCAGCAGCATTTAGGGAATTATTGCCGGTAGCGCGAGGGGCAGCGGCAGGCGCTGAATGAAAATGTAGTATAAATGTAGCAATAGATAATGATGTAGCTGAAAGTGGTAAGCACACAAAGCTTAGAAGGTGACTGGTGTCATGACTGTCAAGTAAGTACAGCTGCAGTAGCGATACAAGTCCGAGAAAGACTAATTAAAAAGGAACATGTTTGTTTGCTCTAACTCTTTTCCTTCCGATTTGAAAGTAAGACCTTTGCTGCACGTGATTTTAAACGTTGATTTAAAATCCTCAATTTTTAATGCAATAAACAATTTTAATTTATATTCACTATAAAATACCTATGTAAACATAAACGTATTTCCTTAACAGATATGCAAAATGGTTGTGTTGGCGACATGAAAACGTTGGGCATAACTGAATCATACGTTGTGAAGCGTCAAGTACTTCTGTCCGCTTCAGAAGCTGCAGAGATGATTCTGCGCGTCGACAACATTCTGAAGGCGGCGCCGCGCCGTCGTGGCCCGGACCGTCGCCCTTGCTAATTTACTTACAACTATGGGCATGTTATGCAATAATCGTAAATGCGGTAGATTCCATGGATCAATGCTAGTCGGAAATTCGATTCGGTATTTTCAGTGTTCACAAAATTAGCCTCCGGTTGTTTATGGCCGGTTAGGCACACTTTGCAATGCTCATACTGGTACCGGTACACAGAGTCGATTATTGCATATAACCCAACATTAAAACAGATGTAAGCATTAGTGGATTACGCTAACTATGATCTATACTAAATTACATTTAACGTGTACAATACAACCACTACTGTTTACATGTGAACAAGTATTATGTATGTGTTTTTCCAATTGAAAAGATATGATGCTTTTATTGTCAGCCAGTGTGACTTTTGACAAAATAGAATTATTATACTATCTACTACCCTATGTTATATGAATATCTTTGAAACAATATTGTGTTGCATTATTGTGAAAGCAATAATGATTATTTGTATGTTGTGATGGTCACAGATTTATTTTATTTTAACATTATAATAGTTTCCTTATAGACTTGCTAGCTGATCACAATGAAAAATGCGCTAGATTCACTTACATAGATAGCTTTTAATTTCTCTTCGGCCGTTGATGCCTTGAATATGATGTATTAACAATAAACTATTTAAATAAAATAACTACTTACAGAACTGGTCTTCACTTTTTTGTATCGAGTATTGACGGTCCGGTTGGTATGGTTGGTAAGATACCTTATCAATCATGCCACAGGTAGTGGGTTTGATTCACACTCAGGTTAGACCTGTGTGCATGTACATGTCTGTTTTTATTGAGTGGGTGTTTATCTATGTAAGTATATATTTAGAAAAAGTAATATTTATAAATAGTTAATGTAGTACATATACCAGTGGAATCAGATGGCCGTGTGTGAGGAACGTCCCAGGATTTATTTATGTAATACCTGGTGAAATAAAAAAATAATAAAAGCTAAAAGTGGTGACCGCTTTAGCAGCAAATTCTACGTAATATGTATTCATGGATCGCACTTATAAAGGCTCTAAAAATTGGTACGATTAATGTACCAATACCATACGAAATTGGCTTTTCTGTGATCAAAAAGACAATTTTACTGTCGACATCCAAGATTTGATTTAGAATAGGGCAAAAAATTATATTCGAGGTGGTAACATAATTTTTTTTTTAAACATATTTTTTATTATTCAATCGAGTATTGATTGACTACAAGAGGTTTGTATGAGTCAGCCAGGGTAAATGCCAAAGGTCAAATCAATCGTTTATAACATGGTTTTATAATAATTGTTTCTCCTTAAAACTTGATTTTCACTAGTTATTTATTCATTCTGAAGGGAAAGCACATCCCCCTTATGACCTACTTGTCTATTTATTCAATAGACGTCAATTTCAAAGTTTCAAATTGATGCGCGATGCTTGAACGCGTATTAACAATATTCCTGAACTTTGAAGCTAACTTAGTAATACGATTTAGTTGAATTGAAAGGGGCTCCTACATTTGCCAAGAGTAATGTTTGGGAATGGTCTACATTGTGCAGAAGGACTGCAAATGAAATGCGTGTTCTTAGATCGATGTTTAATGAAATACTGATTCAGGCTAGTTACAAGGTTCTTATTTATAAGTACTTAATTATACTTACTCTACACATACATCATACCATACCTATAAGCAATAAACATTTATATTCTATTTTATGCTATTCTATGCTACATAGTCATGATATCTATTCGATAAGTTCTAGCTGGGTAGGTAGAACAACTTAACAAAAGCCAAAGGTTCTTGGCCAATTATAAGTACAATTAGACTAGAATCTACGTAAGTTATTTAACTTATAAGGTGACTAGCATTTAGTCCCCGGTTCCGCTCTCGCAAACCTAATAAAATATGGCCTAATAGGGCCTAAACTGAATAAATGGCTTAGACTTTGACAAGCTAAGTTTATATTACTTGTGAAAGTCCTATGAAAATCCGTTCAGTGGTTTTGTAGATTACCGTGCTCAGACTAAAAAAATGGTTTCTTCACATTCTGTCTACTCCATCACAAACCAATCAGTTTTTTGTAGGATATCTTTTCAATGTAACACACACTGGTTCTACAGTTTTATTGTGATTAAGTATTTAGTACCTGGATGACCGAGTAGTAGTAGTAGCTTTGCTCGGTATTTTTCATACTAAAATTCGTGAATATCGTTGGAGCCGTTTCCGAGATTCAGTTTATATATTTATATATATACAAGAATGCTCGTTTAAAGGTATTAGATAAAACATAGGTACTTTCTAATGCGAGCCTAAATAATGTTAAAAAGAAAATGGAAATTATAATTTCTACTTAACTATATATAACCTACCTTGCGATAGCGAGGAATATCATTATTAAGGCTAATTGTAATTAAAGCCATTCATACCTACATTGCATAATAACAAATGGCAGTTGAGATGTTCTCCTATTTACATAATTTATAGGTCCTACCCGAATCCACTTAAATCAGTGACAGATTGATATACGTGCGAGAAACGTACGTGGATATTATCATGGGATCACTAGATATAGCAGGAATGCTGACGTCATGACATTATTACAGCCCCTGATTTGCTCCTAGCTATATTGTAATCACGTAAGTAGTTGATTTATGTTCATTGTTTACGCATTTATATTGCAATATACCTAAATAGAACAGGATTTGGTGCATACCTACTTCCTACAACTAATTTCATGTTGGAAAGACTACATATTAAGTATTGTCTTTGTTAATTGTTATTTTAAGGCGATGATAGCTCAGTGGTAGTGACGTCCGACGCCGCGGCGAAGGTCGTGGGTTCGAATCCTACAATGAGCTTGAGCTTTCGGTGAAGGAAAACATCGTGAGGTAACCATAGCACGGTGGTAGGGTACTTTGTAGTACCCGCCTGGCTGGATACCACCCTCAAGTTAAAAATCTGTCGCCAAACACCTATTGGTGTGTTCCGGCAGCTGCACTTGAAAGCCAGATCCTTCTAGGCTTTGTGTGCTTACCACCTTCGGCCACATCATCACCAACCATAGTGAGATTGTGGTCAAACACAAGCCTATACAAAGTAAAAAAAATAAATAAAAAAATTGTCGCGAGTTTTAATCTGTAGGCAGTACAATGTATTGCCGACAGATATACAGTTCACATTATTGTCTCCTAGTGAGCTTTGACGAAAGAATTTCATCTGAGAGTGGCGCATTGAGATTTAGAGTTGGTATGGCATTCCTTCCTAATCAGTTTCCTTTTTGGGTGGAAAATGATATCCACAAATGAACTTGTTTTCATTTATTTTTGTGTAGGTAAATACGCCAAATTCTCATTTCCTGTTAGCTTTACCCATAATCGACATCTGAAATAAGAGGATTATCGATAAGTTGTTCAAATAGGTACTATTCGTATTTTAGGTTACCTGTTTTTTTTTACCAGAAGAACTTTAATCACAAAATATTTGTACAAGCCATGATTAACTACTTCGAACTAATTAAATTAGTAACTGTTAAAGACTCAAAGTCAAGAATTATTGTAAATATCACATTAAAACATCAGTTTACCGACCTGTCCGGTTCAAGTGGAAATCTGGCCAAAAATACGCCAGAAGTTGATCTCACACCCCTGACACCAGAAAACTTTACATTTTCTTGAAGATTTGCCCCCCATTTAAATAACAGCTAAAATATTTGATCTAAAACACTATCTACACTTCTATAGATATTTAATAGGTATAGATATATAATTTAATATCTACGTTTACAACATTCAATGTAAGGTTTCTTAGAAACGAAATGAAATTCTTTTTCGCTAGAAATCTTCACCTATCTGAAACGGGACAGTAATGGAATTTTCCTTTATTATTTGATTTACCTGCTCCTTCAATTTTATGTCGGTGCAATAGTGTTATACCATACAAGGGCGGATTTAGGGGCGGGGGGGCACAGGGGCACGTGCCCCCCCAGACGGTTGTGGAGTTTCCATCACAGTACATGTATACATACCTACTTACCTATAGGCAAATCAAATTAGAGTTGTTTCGTAGCAGGATGACAGAAGAGCGTTTGAATGGACAGGCTTTAATTGCATATCCATCAAGACATTGCGACAAAAATTAACGCTAATGAAGTGCTGGACATCTTTAGCAGGAAATATAAAAGAAATTTGTCTTTATAAGTCTTTTACGGTTGCATAGTCAAGCAACGAACCCTTAGGTATAGTTTCGTCGTGTACATCTGTCTGTCATGGTTATTGACTACCCACTGGTATAGGTATCACTATATCAAGCTAAAATAGTGCTTAGTTATTGATAAAATAATTTTTAGCGTAGGTACTCCCCCGTAGGTATCATTAAAACACACACTTTATTACTTTATTGACGAAATATGCTTTAAATTAGTCATTTTTGTTAAAGTTGCGTGCCACCCCCCAACCCGCTAAACTGCTGCTCCTACCTATTCCGCTTCTTTATGAAGAATTCAAAAGGAAAATTATGACTGTGAAGTAGGCTTTACTAGTTAACGAGCAGATAGGTAGTCGATAGAAGACTTCAGTACCTATAACATGAAATTAATGACAATTATAGTTTAAAAAAAGCCTTAAAACTTATGTTCAGTCTTAGGTTTTAGACAGTATGTACCGAATTGACTATGGAACCCTGCACTGCGTATGGAATGACTTTGATCCTGTGGAGTGTCGGCAAGCTGGTGTGGTAAACATGTGTTGATACACTTGCGCCTTCCCACATACCTACTGGTGACTTGTAAAGTCAATGGGGCGGCTGCGGCCGGTGCAAAAAAATCAAAAAAAATATTTTTAATAAGTAGGTACAAAAGTATTGGACGAAATTATTGGTTTATGCCTTTTGCGGTAGAAACCATGGGTCCGTGGGGATTTCATCATCTTACTAAGCTCATCGGGACTTCGGGGCGGGTGGGGAGCTTTTTCCGCCAACGCACTAGCTTGGCCATACAAAGAGGCTGCCAGCCTGTCAGGAACCTTGCCCTACGGCAGCGGCGGTATTTAGCTTTGAGGATTTTTTCTATGAAACTATTATACTTAGTTTATATTTTATACATAAAATACATACACCAAATTGATCCTCAAAAAAAAGATGTTGTTGTTTTAGGATTAAATTCATCGTACCTACTGCTTGTAACCATTGGTTCAACGTTTAACATCTTGTAGCACATTTAGAATCATATTTTGGGGAGTTGTAGATATTTGCAATATTTGATCACGCTGCCGCGCTGGCATGTATTAAAAAGCATGGTTTATGATTTATGTCATGTCTCTGTACAATATATAATATTTAATTTATTTTCAACGAATAGTATCTAAATCTATCGCCAAAATAGCGATCATACTTATATTCTGGTGCATTCATTTAATATTTAATTATTGGGATTCTCTGTTGTCGAAATTAAAAATTCCTTCGGTCGGAAACTAGTGAGTAGGTAGGTATGCAACTTATTTATATTCCTAAAAGTCGGATTATTGACACATAAAAACACACGGAAAATATTGCTGGCATATTTTACTAATTAGGTACTACATGAAAAGGCTATTAATTATATTTAAACTGGTAGTGCCTTACATGGTATGTTCAGCGACCTACAAGTTGAAAAGACACAAAAATAATCATTTTGCCGCATTCAAATAGTCCGTAAACATGCGATTGTTGTTATATGGAAAAAGGCAATTCAAATATTGCTATAATTATGAGCCATTTCGTTTCCACTGAGGGCTAATAAAGCTCACGTATCCAAGTTTTACAAGAAAACTTTTAATTTATCCGTGTTCATTGTGATTCGAAAGGTTACTTATACTATACCAAATGTTATATTCCTGAAAATATATTCATGCTGGTATTGGTCCAGTAGTTTTTCAGTATATTCGTTACAAACATACAAAAATACAAATCATTCCTCTTTATAATATTATATATATATATATATATTATTATAATATATTATATATATCTATATATGTATATATATATGTATATATATACATATATAGATATATAAATTCGGTCGTAATTTTAATGAAAAAAAAAAAAACTTAAATTGTACTACTAAGCATTAATTAAAACCATTAATAGCATAATTAGGTGTAAAAATTATTATTAAACAATATAAAAAAACATTTAAAAATACATTACTTTTATTTTATTTATTTATTACTAAGTACAATTTCAGGGTTTTTTTTTATTTTATAATTTTCGGAATACATATGACTTATACTATCATCCCTCAAAAGGACCGTACTTCATTTATTAGGACCTTATATAGTACTTTTAGAAGTATAGATAAATAATGACAAGACCCAGACCGGTCCTATTGGAGGTCCTTAGGGGAGGCCTATGTCCAGGAGTGGACGTCTTGCGGCTGAGATGAAGATGTGATGATATAAAATAACTACCTACGTCAAGAAAAATATTTTTACGTAGGTAAAGATAACTTTACTAAAGCTAAAACTAGCGTCAGTTTATTCACGGCTGTAACAACTAGGGAATACTGGCAGATTTGCTGTTTCTTTGTAAAAACGTAAGCAAACCCCATTACCTAGAAAAGCTTACAAATTGAGTCTACAAATGCCAATCATAAATACTGCCCTTTTTCATAGCTTGTGTTATTTTTTTGGGGCGAATCGGTGTGAGTGCGAGCCGAAACTGACAGCTCGTTCATTTTTAACTCACGCCCTTGCTTCCCCTTCGGAGACGACAATTTGGATAAATGGTACATCCGCCGCCGACCGACTAAATTATTCAGGTTCACCTCCTAATATCGCTTCTTGCCATGACAACGAGAGGCTTGCACAATAAAGTGGAATATTTAGAGAGTAATCACGTACGCTGCATATACGGACTAAAGTGGCTCGCAGACTCTGAGACCTGCGCGGTGAAAACTGTTTTCTGCTTTCTTCTATTCTCGTCATAAGATCTTCGCTGGGGCATTATATGCCTATATTTGGATCGCATAATATAGTGAATGTTAAATGAGATGAAGAAATTTTTGTATTACCTACATCTTACTTTATACACAGGAGCGATAAATAAGTTACTACAATGAAATTATTTATTTAAATACGTATCTGCAAACATGGGACTAAAAGAATGAACTGTTGTTTTTCATAAAAATATTAAAATGAGGCCTATGTTTGTGGGTTGTGGGTATTTGACGCATTTTCAGTACCGTCGCATTAATGTTTTATACAGTGTTATTAAAATTAAAATTTAAATATAGTTAAAGTTGTTCTCAATGATAAGAATTCTACCCTTTAAAGTATTGCTGGTGAATTTCAAATAAATAACCCGTATTGGTTTGATGGGAGCTACGAAGTTTTTTTAAGGATAGAAGGTAAATTGTTTTTTATTTAATTCGTCACTAAAATTGTGGAAATTATGAATTAAACTAGTCTTGAGCAAGGTAAAGTATGCCTATGCCATTGCAGCTAGCTTTCTAATTCGGTATCGTCCTCTATTTGCATTAAATTAAAAAAATATCAAAAGCTATAAATAAGTTCAATGGCATGTCATTAAAAGGCAGACGCTGAAAAACAAGGCATCCGAATGAATAATGTTAACTAATGATGAATGTTTGCAGTTGTTGAAATGTTCTCGAATGCCACACGGGCCGCTCTACAAAAAATAAGCTGCAATGTAATTGCGGCCCGGAATGAAGTTATAAACCGCGCCCCGCGTTGGACTACACAAAAATATAGGGATCTACGTTTCACAAAAGTTATAATTAAATACAGAGTAGAGCTTTTTTGTGCCCTAAGTATTGAATAATTACACTAGTTAGATACCTAACTATGATAGCATTATAATGTCGGTGACGGCTTGCGTGGATGGTTCAAGCGTAGATGATTCAACCGCGATTTCAGAGTTGGTTCCATCCAGTAAAAAATTTTAGCATGACGAACCTAGCTGGGTTTCGAAAATATGCCATCGGTTGTCGCAACCACAACGACCCATCGTCCTCTTCGGGATCGCTTCTGGACACCTAAGGCCTGTTTGTCGCCCTTTACGATTGGCAGGTTAACGCCAAAGCTGCCAGCTATTCTACGCCCCAGGTACAGGGTGCTATCTGTTTTTTTGTTGTGCTTGACCGCAATCTCATCATGGTAAGGTACCTGCCGAAATTAACCGTTTGATGGCAACAGATTTTTTACTTGGAAGCCAAACCAGCCTGGCGAGAACCTACTCCAAAGTATACTAACCACCGCGCTATAGTTTTCTAAGATGTTTTCGTACAATGTTCACTCAAGGTCATTATCGGATTCAAGCCCACGTTCTTCACTACTACTCTAACGAATCTACTTTTATGTATAGGTAAATTGAGTAGACAACTAAATATTATCTTATATTCTATCGACATAATTTATTAGAATTTTTCCCGGAAATCCACACTTATATCAGGATGGTAGGAATTAGCAACTAACTAACTATTGTGATCGGGGTGGAGTTACAACTTTCGTTAGAATGGTTTCCTTTCCTTCTCGTTTATCTTTCATAAACACTGGAATTGGCCCAGGATTCAGTGGGATAATTACGTTGCCTATTTAGTTGGTAAATAAGGTGCTACCTTATTTATCTTTCCTTTTGTATCTACTTATCTATGGGTAGAGGTTCGAAAAGGATATTGGTTCGACAAATTATGTACCTAGCCTAATTACATTACAATATTAAATTTAAATTAAAAAGTACCTACTTACTTCATTAATCAACAGAAAAAAGTAAATACAAATGTACGATTTTCGCACATAATATAAGTTCTAATATAATATATTTTTTATAAATAAAATCGAACAATTCAATGTAATGTTAATCAAGTAAAAAATTACATTTATTCATTATTGTTATTAATCAATGTCAGGTGCTATAAAAAATAATGAGACTCTTCTGCCAATGTATGAAAACATGAAAAGGCAAGAATTGAGCGTACTTCAACAAAAATTGATACGTAAACGATCGATACTAACCCACCTACAATGTGGTATCGATACTTTGATTAGTGCGCGTAAGCTCTAATTGCCCCAGTTTGGGCGAGCACAGATCGCACCACTAAAATAGAGATTTGTGCGAGACTAATCCTTGTTGATACCACAGAATCCCAGTGGAATGTATACCTTTACATAAATGGGTCAATAGCGTTAGCTGCTAGTGTAAGTACGTAGGTATCCGCCTTAGAGGGAGTTTACATGTCGATTGAAGAAATAGTTCTTGATAAATCTTGTATTAGATGTGCATTCTATTCGATATTTGTATTTGCTGGTAATCGGAAGTTTTATCAATTTTCAGGGCACGTATGCTTGGAATGCTCTTCAAATATTTGTTTCCACAATTACTACTAGATTGATAGCTACTAAGTATCTAGTAGTAGTAGGTAGGTACCTGTGAAAGCAGAATCAGTGTCTTGCTGTATATAAATAAGTAGATAATAATAAATATAAAAATCTACCTTCTCAAAACACAGGAAAAGACTTCGCATCTCGAAGTCTTCCCCGACAACGAATTATTTTCTCGCAGGAATTACACCCTTTCTTATAAAAGATAAACATTAGTTTTTATTTGTTCCAATACATATTATATGGAAAATTTAAATAAACCAGCTTTCGTTCCACCGAACCGAAGGATTTCATATTTCCCCGGGATAAAAAGTATTCTATATCCTAATAGATTCTTTATTTATGTGCCAAGTTACGACATGATTGAGTAACAAACATGCATAAAAAAAATCGCATTTACAATATTAATAGGATTATATCTGCTTCATCAGTAAAACATCCAATGTTGTATCTACATCATATCTACATACAACATTGGATATACCTACGTATACAGGTTACTCGTTCTTTTGGTTTCATAAGCCCGCTTCTAATTCCCATCGAGACATAATGATATCTTCGAAGAGATGAAAAATTATGGAATGTTGACTTACGGCTTACAAAACCGTCACAGATTAAATAATATTTTTTTTTACTTCTGTACTTACTTAAAAGCATGCTATTTATTTGGCAATGTATGGAAAATATAATGTATTAAGAGGTGAGCCAATTTGCGTTGTTGAGAAGAGGGTATTTCTTGTTGTGGAGGAGTTAAAGAGACAACTCTTTACCAATTTAGGATATAACAAATAAATAAAAAAGCTTTCAAGTTATCACCTATTCAAGTGTAGGTAAAGTTGTGGCGTAAGTTGTTTACGTAAACTATAAATATAATTTTCGATTCATTTTATGAGTTTGTCATTAAACTTAAGACTACTTATATTTAATGAGTAATTCCTTATCAAAGCCCACCAATGCTTGGATTGTTTGGTGTAAACTTATTGTCAGCTAAGTTATATTGTTTCAGTTAGTAAGTATGTAGATAGGTACTTAGTGCGACGCGAGAGCGGGACCTCTGGCAGACAGTTTTGGCAGCTTCGCTCTACATGATGTATGTTAATGTCACATGTTGGCACTGAAACAGTGCCTGCTCATACAATTGTTTGCTTTACAATTATAGGTACATTTGAAATCTTATAACTAGTGTACCTACTTAGTGTAGGGTTAGTCAGAATTATATGTGCAACATTATAGGTACTCAGTATACCAATGAAAAGAGATACCACAACAAGATTTTAAGAAGAAAATGTAAGTACAAAATTTATGAACATAATAAGTATTATTTACGGTTCTGCAGCCAAATGGCAAAAACCGGAACCCTTATAATTTCATTTTAACGTGTGTCCCTATATTATGAAGGTAGTTGCTTTCTATGAACCGCTATACAATGGTGCAGTTAAATTGGGGAAAACAAAATCTGAGACTATAGATGGATTCCAAATAAAATATTATTTTAGTAACTGAGTGATGAAAAATTCAGCAGTGGATATAAGCAAGCATGTGAAATATTTTTGGATATGTCTGTATAATTATCTAAAGCAATTCATAAATAACATTACGTGATATTATAATAAAAAAAGATCATTGCTTTACCTCAATAAAAAAAAACCGGCCAAGTGCGAGTCAGACTCGCGCACCGAGGGTTCCGTACAAACTTTGTCCATTGTTCGTCCATCAAGGGAAATGCACAATTTTATTTATTTACCTTATTTGAGGTTGGCGCCAATTAAGCTAGACCTCTAAATTGTATGAGCGCCCATACAACTCAGAGGTCTTTATTAATTGGCGTAACTATGTATGTATGGGGACACCCTTTAATTTTCAACTTTTTTAAAATTTTTTGAATTTTTCCTTTATTTGTGCTGAAAGACCTTGCTTTTTGCCATTTTTTTTTATATTTTAGTTGATTGAATGAAAGGTAAATTGCGGCATACGATTTATGACGTATTAAAAAAAAAACTGCTAATTAGATCTCGTTCAAACCAATTTTCGGTGGAAGTTTGTATGGTAATGTACATCATATACATCAAATTAGTTGTTTTATAATTATACATTTCTTCTTGTTTAGTGTAAGAACTTCTAATTATAATTTCTTAGGTACTTAGGTACTACTTACGTTCAAGATCTACTGTTTTGATCTTCTGTAGATTGATGTTTACTGACATTTACTTTGACCGCAAATATCAAATGTCTGGGATTGCACTCGAGTGAATCAAACATGTACGTAGTTTGGAAAGTTTAATGCTCATTTGTTCGATTGGAGTCGATCGACCGTGCATAAAGCGATGAGCGGACCATGTGTGCGGCATCTTTATAATATTTGTATACACATGGTTCAAACAGTTATTTATATAATTCGAGAATACTTTTTGAGCAGAACATCCATGTCATGATGAACGAATCTACCTATGGAAGGTTTTTTTTTTTACTTTGTATAGGCTTGTGTTTGACCACAATCTCACTATGGTAGGTGATGATGTGGCCGAAGGTGCTAAGCACACAAAGCCTAGAACGATCTGGCTCTCAAGTGCAGCTGCCGGAACACACCAATAGGTGTTTGGCGACAGATTTTCAACTTGAGGGTGGTAGCCAGCCAGGTGGCCAGGTGGTAGGTACTACAGAGTACCCTTCCACCGTGCTATGGTTTCCTTCACCGAAAGCTCAAGCTCATTGTAGGATTCGAACCCACGACCTTCGCCGCGGCGTCCGACGTCGCTACCACTGTCGCCAAAAAGAAGGCGGAAGGAATCGGTTATGAAGGCGCAGGTCCATATCACTGACTCGGGTCATGGCTTCATGGCCATGAATCAATATGAATCTAGGTTCCATCTCTTCTTTTTCGGTGAAGGAAGACATCGTGACGAAACCTCAGTAGTTGTAGACTTTTTTGAGATATGTTCATATATATAGTATATAGTCTAGTTTATCAAAATTTATCGAATACAAAGGTTATCTATACGATAACCTTTGACCATAAAAAATACACTTTTTAAAATAGTAGGTACATATTCATGCTTTATTTTACCAAGATTAAAAGCAGGTTTACTTTTATTGGTAATTAATTATAAGGGCTTAAGGGTAATACCTATACGTACCTACTCGATAAACTCGGATCTCTACAAATTCGTCTAAGTGCTACACTTTGAAAAAGAAAACAATTGTGCAAAGTTCCCGTCTTCCAGCGATTGAATTCACTAACTTTAAAGTGTGTTATTTCTTTCAGGCGTAACTTTGTTGTTGAACGGAACTGACAGCTAGGTGTATGTATTGACTTCAGAATACGTGCTATTTGTTATTATAGTTGTGAACTTAACTGAGAACTACAATAAATGTAGCGTGTCATGTATATTTTCTACATTTTATCTATGTTAACAATTCAGGAAAGTAAATAAAGAACTTACCTATTACTCGGGGAGTTTCTAAAGCATTTTCCTAATATTGTCTATTAGACAAAAGAGATATTTGTATTTGGAACAAAGATTTGTGACGGGGGGATGTCAAAAGTTTGCTGCCATTTTCTACTGTTTGCTGAAACTTTCTTCGGGCCGAACAACGACCGCAACGTCATAAACCAAATACACAAAGGTTTTATGAGCTACATTAAGTTAATGGAAGCGATCAGACATACGGCAGTGGTTTTGACTAAGTTCTGTTAGTGGTAGGTATACGACTTATGTATGCCACCATTGTAGGTGATGAAGAACTTCCGATTTGTTTAAATTAGAACGGATGTAGATATGTAATTATTTAATTTTATTTATTTTCTTTCAAGAAGATTGAACAGCAAATAAAGTAGACATATAATTATCCTGTGCCATTTAAAAAAAATCCACTTATAGATGTAAGTTCAAATTAGTGAAATTGTGTAATATTTCAGTAAATAGTACTGATTTTATGCTTTTTATGCTTATAAATGGAGGAGGTTTCTCAATTCGACCGTATATATTTTTATTATTGGGTTATGATTGTGAGGGTGTACTTTCAATTCTATTTATGTATCTATGTATGATAATTCAATTATACAAGAATGGGAAATATGTACACGATTTAAAACCTGAATTGCCTATATTATAAGATATTCTGTCTTTTAATTTTGGAATAGGTAACATGTGAACTTCGTCGTTATGTGAATGGAAATATTTGTGTATAATATGATTATAGTTGTGCACTAACGCCACTAACCAAGCGTTGGGCCTCATCCGTAACTGCGGTGCAGTGGAGTCGCATCGCATGTGACCACGGCCGCCCGGCCGCCGCCCGCCCGCCCTCCGCTGGCCGGCGGCGGCGGCGCGTCACCGTCCCTGCGTCCCGTGAAATTGAATTAGCAACTCATTAGTGACGCCAATAAAACCAGCCAACTGCTCCCCTCTCTAATAACTTTACCCCTATTTCAGTACATACCTGACTGTACATTACATTGATAATCTCACATTTCATAAACTTATCGACGACGTATGGATGTATGTATTTTCTTGTTATTGACCACATTTTAATTAAGAATCACATTTTTAGCATTGTTTAATTTTTGTTTGTCGAACAGCCAAGAGGTAGGCATTAATTATAATTATTCATGCAGAAAAGTAAACAGAAAATGTAATCTACGGTAGGTACCTAATTTGCGGTAGAGCAAACAAGATATTCATAAGGATATTGTTGATAGACACAATGTTGCGGTGCTAGACTGCGAGATGCCAGCAGTAGGTACAAGGTTTCCTACACCGTGACTCGCTCAGTGGCCCGGTATACCAACTTACGTACCTATGTGTCAGAAATATTTCAAAGCGCCGGAGCGCGATTCCCAACGGCGGCAGAGGGTAAACTCTTGCGAATTATAGGCACTTAGTTTAAGCGATAGCCCGCCGGGATTTAGCTTATTTCGTTACATTTGCTAATCCTAACAAACACTCTGATTTAAAATCACGCTAAATTTACACGTTTCTAACTTTTTATAGCATACACGGTAATCAAATTTTAGTTACGTAAGCAGGCCAATCAAGGAATTTCGTGTCAAAAGAGAGAACCAAGTCGAGCGTTAATTTTCTTAATGTATCTTGTTAAGGTCGGGGCGGGATCCCGTTCCGCTTCTGAATAAATTAAGACAACATTAACAGCAAAGACGCGATCGCTCTTATACCTGACTCTAACGAACTTTCACAATTCGATGTAAGTATGTAATCTTACATTTACTGAATTAACTCCAAATGGGTATATATAGGTATTTTCTATGTAGGTACGTGAAATACAAAAGGAGCCTACATTATTTATCTTATTGCTTACGTTTGATTTGGGAGCGTAAATTGAATATACACGAGTGGATAGGCAATTACGCAATACGTAAAGATTAGAAAGATCTTTATGATCTGTTTGTAGATAGATACAAAATGCATTGTGTATTACTTATTCAATTAATTCGATATTCTGCTATATTAGCTTGCTTTGCTGAGCTAGCTTTCACTAGCACTTTAAATTAGCTTAGTTTTAAATTAAACTAAACCAATGTCGAGATATAGTTGACAGCCCTTATGAGTGTCCGGCTTTGGAGAGCATTATAGATCATTAAAATAAATAACATTTCATTCGTATAATTCATTTAGGTAACTAGTGAATTAGTATCTGCTGACTAAAAGGCTTGTAGAATGTAGTAGCCGGCTCAGCAGAATTGAACAAATCAGTACAGCCTCTTTGTCTAGATCCTGACAAAGGGACCGACTATATACTATTGATCATACACACAGCTGTATTTTCTAGAAGTTCAAAGCGTGGTTTCTATGTGCCGCCCCGCGACTGTGTTGTAAGTTAATGTTGCGTGTAAAGTTATAGCCCTAGTCCCACCACTGCATGCGCTAACTTTACGTTGGCTATTTGAGCTCCTAGAGAAATTCATGACACGCAGCGTTAATTCGGACTCAGCCCCTCTGCTAGTTGTTTAATTTATTTTTTGCCATAAAAAATATATAGACCAACTCATCTAAGTTTTGTTGAACTATGCGTGCTGATGGTTCCTAGACTATTTCGAGTCGATTGACTATTAATTAATTGTTTTTAGGAGTCAGAGCGGAAGGCATGTTTCCATTAGGAATATTCCCGATATCATCCCATCTGCGACAACTAGGTGTCTAGCACATCGAAAACTATATTTAATATCAAATAACGCTTTACATCAAAATGCAGCACATCCTGGGCGACGTCAAGCTAGAAAGTGTATAAGTAAAAAACGCGGATGTCAACCAACACAGAAACATGTCTGTAACAAATATATTTTTAATTAAAACTAAACTCTACTAAGTAACAAACTTTATGCAGTTCGTAGTAATTTCGTAGCCATTTCGTAGCAGTTTTCGCAGCAAGTATATAATAGTGATACCTAACAGTATTTTTTCGATACATATTAATTATAATATTTTTGTTAAGTGATCCTTAACAATATGGAAAGGATAAGGACACCTGGTATTTTTTTTTACCTTTTTGGCATAGCATTTATTTAACAACTAGCTTCCGCCCCGCGGTTTCACCCGCATTCCCAAGGGATCTTATGTTTTCCCGGGATTAAAAGTAACCTATAGCCTTCCTCGATAAATGGGCTATCCAACGCTAAAATATTTTTTCAATTCGAACTAGTAGTTCCTGAGATTAGCGCGTTCAAACAAAAAACAAACTCTTGAGCTTTATAATATTAAGTATAGATAAGAAGATTAGCCCAATCTTAGACATTGTCATCTTGCATTTACCAGATCAACTATAGTAGTTGATTTTAGATAAAAACAATTCCAAAATAAATAAAAACTGTATTTATATCTATTTCTTTGTCAAAAATTTTTAGAAGGTAGGTAGGTAAATCAGATTTACCACATGTAAACCTAACAAATATTGGAAATAAAATCACTTAACTAATATCTTTTTTATGTATTACATATAAGGATAATAGCCATTGTTAATAAATAAACAGTCATTATTTCTTTATACAAGTAGATAATACATAAAGCGAATACTTACTAAAGAACGTGTTCAAACAAATCCTAAAAAAACGCTAACAAGTACAACTTAGTTACACTACGCGTAATGAGTAATGGAACGTCTATTTTCATACCTTGAGAGAAAACATTTGTAGCAACAAAATAATGGCTAAGACCACATTACTGTTTTCTTTGCTTCCTTTTTGAGGTTCAAGAGCAACCCTTCAACTTGGTTAGACGTTAATTGCTTCGTGAGAATACTTACACCTGCACAGCCTTTATGGAGAGTGTAATAAACAAAATAAGTAAACAGAGATTAAAATATTAGACACTTCCACCCCAAAACGTGCTTTTTCTTCTTCACATTCCTTAGCGACAATATTTATAGATTAATTGCAAAAGAATCAATACCTTTCATTATTATAAGAATGGGTTTTTAACATGTTATTAATCTTTCCTGAATATTTTTTTTAAATATGTATTTTACCAGTAAATTATAACATTTTTGCTGAATGGATTAAAAAAGTAATTTATATGAAAATTGCAAAAGTAAAGAACATAAATCTTCATTTTAATTAACTACGGCACACGCACGAGAGAGCACATCTACGTGACAATTTTTAAAAGTGATACTTAATCATAAATTCATTGAGCCATTCGTATATATTGCTTAACCAGTTGAAATTTTTCCATGCCACCTACGGGACGCATAAAGTGAAATATTTAAAGCAGATACGACAATATTTTAGAAGAATAGCTTTATTTTTAAAATGAGCGCCGTCATAAATTCCACCCTGCTGCAATAACGCAGGGCGGTGTGGATGTGGACTGAATTTATAACGGACCTCATCGCATTAAAATACTTACCTACCCATTAATGGCGTGTTGTTTGCTTCCACATAAATGTTAAACTTAAGCTCAGTATGCAACAATATATCTTTGAATACACCCAAACTTAAAGACACTAGGTATTTTTTTACTATTTATAGGTCCCACAATCTCACTAAGGTAGGTGAAGATGTGGCCAAAGACGGTAAGCATACAAGGCCTAAAAGGAAATGGTTCTGAAGCGTAGCTCCACGAACATACCAGTAGCCAAATAGGCGATTACTACAAAATACCCTACCACCGTGCTAAGGTTTCCTCACGATGTTTTCCTTCGACCAAAGCTCAAGCTCATTGTAGGATTCGAATCTACAACCTTCACTGCGGCATCCGACGTTACCACCACACTGAGCTATCTTAGCCTTTCATCACCTTAGGTCTTTGTTACTATCAGCTATTCATCAGGGTTACAAAGTCTCTTCTTTGAAGCTAATTGCGGTTTCAGATGGAAGTATAATTATTCAACTCCTTAGTGCTTACCTCACTGTAGTTGTAGGGGTGGATGAAATAGCATTTAAATAATTTTGTATCATTAATCATATAAACAAGAACTACGAGTATATTATTATTATTTAATCTTTTAAAGTTTCTAATGAATGATGATAACCAAGTTTGTTCTAACTATGGATTAACCTAAATCTCACCGAAGGAAGGTAAGCAAACGAAGGCCAAAAGGGAAATTATGATGTTGGTTGATGTTGATGATGGATCACGGTGTGACTAAATTTAAGCAAGATCTCATATAACCTTAGCAAAAATTCAGCAAGATTATAGGTATTTACACTGATTTTCTTTAGTTAGATTATTATTGGTTAGTTACTTTTGAAAAGCAAGGAAATGCCTGCCGTCTTCAATTAATATGCGACATAGTTGGCATGTTCAAATAATTTAGGTATTATTTATTTTTGTAAGGATAAGTGTACGAAACACTCCGAGAGAGTTATTCCAGGGTGACCAATTGATCAAACCCCGGAATATCTCTTTGTGTCACCCAAATTTATTCAACCGTTTATGCGTGATTGAGTCACAAACATCCAACCATCAAAACATTCAGATATGTAATATTAGTAGCTTCCACCCCGCGGTTTCACCCGCGTTCCCGTGGGATCTTATGTTTTTCCGAGATAAAAAGTAGCTTATGTGCTATTCCAGACTATAATCTATCTCTCTGCCAAATTTCATCCAAATCCGTTTAGTAGTTTTTGCGTGAAAGAGTAACAAACATCAATCCATAAATCCATCCATCCAAATTTTCACATTTATAATATTAAGTAGGATTAGGATTAGGATACTGGATACTCTTTCACCGAAAGCTCAACGTAGGACTTGTACCTACGACCTTCGCCACGGCATTTGACTTCACTAGCACTCAGCTATCATCGCCTTAAATTTCACACGAGATACAATTTCTCTCGTAAAAGAACGGTTTTGTATTAAGACAGATTTATGTTCTAATTAGTCGCTCTACGTACGTTACAGAGCTGCGTAAAACGAATTTATGTGACCGCGTCTTTGTTTGTACAAATTGTTTCATATGATTTAAAAGCGACAGGTAACTGCGGATTTTGCATCTATGTCCTATTGATGTTACCTGACCTGGTTCTAAATGTTTTAGTCCTGAATAACATCATCACTTTAATTTTTCATTGTGAAATTAATAAAATTACATACAATGAAATTAATTATTATGCTTTATAAATGTTCATCACTGTTTAATAGATTTTATTTAATATCAAAAAGATCCATATATCAGAATAGTTGTTTTTTCTTACTAACACAAATAAATATATTTTATATTACATATGTACTACTAACAAAAAAATTAAATGTAAGAAACTTATATAAAAAAATGTAAAATAGAAAAGTTGCCATCAGAAGGCAGCGTACCCAGAACCCCAGAATGCTGGCGTCCATTGCCACGTTGAATGCTGATTCTCTGACCAAATAAAATTAAACAAATACTATGAAGGTAAGTAACAAACTCTAGTAACTATGCAGAGTAAAGAAAACCTTATTTAGGCCGCGGCTTATGTAAAAAGTAATCCGAAAAGGGATCGTTTGTGTATTTATTTAACGTAAAAGACTTTCATTTATATAGCACCTCTTGGGTCCGGGGACAAAACATAACAAATACGTACAACCATTATCAATTCACACTCGGTGGTTTATAACAAAAGGTTCGGCCATGTAGTCGCTTTTACTCTCTTCGGTCGGAGCGTCACAACAAAGCCCTTTCTATACTAACCTGAAAAAGTTTGCTGATCTCTGTCACATGCGGAACAATAAAACAAAAACAGCGAGAGCTGTATATCGGTACAAAGAGTGTTTAAATATTTAGTAAATTATTTGATTCCATTTATATACCTATGTAACAATATTTTTTTTTTAAATTTTGTAATTGTTATTCATGTTTTAAACATACTTAGTTGATATCCTACAGCATAGTAAATAGTATATTTGTACAGTATTTTTTGGACGATACATCTGGTGTATCTGGATTTTGAAATAAAATATGAATGGTATAGGAACAAAAAGTTTCGTTTATCCATAGATTTAAAACAAGAAGGGGGGAAGATAAGGTATCCATTCACAGCGCTTGGACAACTAAGGACGCCTATCCGTATTATTACGCTGTTATTAGCGGGACTGCCTCCCACCAAGTGGACCGGGGCGATCTGGTTAGAGTCACTGGGAGCCGTGGCCCGAAACCATTCGTAGTGGAAATCGATGGGGCCGTTCAGCAGTGAACATTCTCGGGCTGAATATGATGATGATGAAGTGTATCTGTTAAATGAACATGAAAGCATTGATGACAACAATTCCCCTACCCGTTTTAAATATAAATGTCTAAAAAAAGCAAACAATCTTTTCATGTCTTTTAATGAAATTTATCATATTAATAATTGTAAGATAATATAGTAGGTAGGTACAATTAACTATTTTACATATTATTTATTTTTTACCAAGATTACATGGAATATGTAAGTTAACATGTGAAAAGAGTAATGATTGTATTTATATTTTTTTTAAATACAGCCGAATTGAAAACCGGATGAGGTTTTTTTTGACCCCCGACGCAAAATGAGGGGTGTTATATGTATATAAGTTTGATTTTTAATGTCGGTTGAAAATAAGTATTAAATAATGTTACATTAAAGAGATACCGAAATTGTTTACTATTTTGGACTTTTTTATTGTACGTGTAAAATATATCCCTTATTTGAATTACGGTAAAATTGCACGTACCTCACGCGCCCTCCGCTTATTAGCTAGACGTAGCGTAGTTATGATGAGCGCCTCCCGCTTTGAACTTTGTACCTTATGCTTATTGCGGACAACTTACTATCACTAATTTAATAGAAAAGTGTTTGTAAAGTTATCGTCATCAAGCTACATCTCCGATGCGGTTGAACAAATTTTCGGCCCTGGTTCAACGTTAGGAACCTGTTTTGAAGTTAAATTACCAAAGTTTGACAAGCGGTCCGACTCACTAAACTACGCTAGCAATAATTCTGCAGTGTGGCTAGAAGACAATCACCCAATGGATACTCACAATTACTGCAACTTGCAATACTATTCAAATATTTTAGTAAGTATGACACTTACAACTAAAACCAAAATATTTTAGGGTAGGTACATAATATTTAGGGCAATATCATTTTTATGTAATCCATTTTTCACAAGTATTACTTAGGAGAAAACATAACCGTAAAGAAAAGTAAGCACTACGCGCCTAAGTAAGTACCTTTGAAGTATTATAAATTGCTTGTATACTTACTCTTGCAAATTATTATAAGATTATGAGAATCTTACAGTATGTAGGTACAATGTTTATAAGTATTAGTATTAATATTATGGAACCTATTATCTTCAAGCTACGACGCATGGTTATGCCGCAGGAACCGCCTAAGACACAGGTGCTTTGACTCAACCTGACATCGTCTAATGAAATACTTCTCCCAAGACACCGCAGCACGTTGCCCCTCAAATTGATACTGGAGATTATCTCGTACCAGTGATTTCGCCGACGCTTTATACTTTTCATTAAATGGAACAGACGTCGCGAGCGCTTTCCACAAATCGTCTTACATTATGACGTGTCCCTATCGGTAGCCTCCTTGTCCTCGCTTAGCAGTAGTAGGTAGTAGAGCACATCGACAGCTATAAAGCCGGTGTTGCGAATGTGTTAGGTACACGCCACGCGGAACGGGCCGACCCACACGATATTAATTTCAGCCCCAGTTCTGGGCCACCGACAGGCTTATAAGATTAGAATAATTTTCTCATTCCGAGGACTCCCCGCGAGCGCAACCAGCAGTTTAATTAAAACTAACAGTTGTCTCACACAGTCTTATCCGGCAATTTGCGAGGTATTACAGGCCGAACTTCGTCCACAAATTATCTTGACTCCATTTAACAAAGCGGTTATGTTAATACAATCTTGCCAGATTTAGAAGAATGTTTTTGTTATAAGAGGCGTGTGGTAAATTACAGTATTAAGGTAAAATATGATACTTATTTAATTTTGGCTTGTTATTAATCAAGCGACTGTGCTAAATTGCGGCTGCACAACGTGTCGGGGAAGTGATCATTAAACCGGAGCGTAAATGAGCTTTTTATAGGCATCATAACACTTACAGATGTCGGAACGAACTATTGAATTAGTTATAACGTTTAATTTACTCACTTTACGGTTGTTGAGATGGCAGCACTAAAGTTTATTCTACTCTTAAATTCTCAATTACTTCACAAGCAAAAATTAATTATGGAATGAAAGCAATCAAAACTATGAATTTTTAGATACCTATCTATTTATTTTATTTTGCTTTAACTTTTATAGATCCTGTAATATTATCTTGTATATATAAGGCATACCCTTAATAAAATGCTACGTCTTCATGCATATAAAATTCAGTCGCTGCCGCCGTGAAATATTGTGTAAGCCAAATGTTAGGGGATGAATCTGAAGGAGGCTGACAGCGAGTCAGTTAGCCCCCTCCAATCGGCTGCTACCCTTTATCTTTACTGTGAAATAAAGGAAAAAGCACCACTTTCACTGTAATATCTTATGCGTATGAGTGCTTATGAAATATGAATTGTATCTCACAAAACATATTATTTCGTTATTACTGAATATATTGCTACACGTTTTCGAGCTATATGGGATAATACAGTTTTCTTTATAAGCAGAAATAAATAGCTTTTGGTGCGCATCGTATTCACCATTGTCACTGTGATCCGCGCTGTTAAAATTTTTCAATTTTCTTTGAAGGGGATTTGAAATTGTTATCACTTAATTTTATTATAATACTGTAGATAGGTACCTACTTAGTAGATAATTGAATTTATTTATTTTAATGTTAGTCTAGTACTTTAGGATTGCAAATAAATAGATAGATTAGATACTAACTTATATTACTCATATTGTCTATTGTTTATTTCTAGGTTTATAATAACCGGCCCGTGACGAGGCGTCGCGTCGGTCGTCGCGACGACAACACAGTGGGTACAATATATTTGTTTTGGCAAAATATATAATGAGTTAAATAGATTTTGCTTATTTAAATATAGTTTAAAGCAAGTACTCCTTTAAAAACTATTTTAATAATGTGAACTGTCTTTACATTAATAATACGAATGTCAATATATTAATTTGTGTAAATATTACCTTATTAATGATAATAAATATCCTGGGGCATTCTTCACACATGATCATCTGATCCGAAATTAAGCAGCACTTGTACTATGGAAACCAGATAAGTGATATACCTATTACTTACTTATATACTACTACTTTTTTTTTTACATACTTATGTAGATAATTACACCCAGACTCAGGACTTGTTCATGCACACAAATGTCTGTACAGGATAGGAATCGAACGCACGACCTGTGGCGTGATTGGTAGGGTATCTTATCAACCACACCAACCTGCCGGTCCACAACCTTAGAGTAACATATTTTTTAATAAAATTCAACCAAAGTCAATCGAAAATATCAGCCACATAAAAAAGCACCGTAAAATCAACTGACATAATACTAGAATGGTTTTGTTTCTAATAAAAATTTGCGGTGAGCACGATGCTGATCCCCAGCAATCTGTTCCGAACAATAAGTCTCTCTCTGACAAAAGCCGGCCATTTGAACAAGTCGGAAACTTTTGTAAGTTTAGCTCTTTCTCCGCGGGGTCTTGGCAGCGGTCGCGGATCGCACAATGGGGGGAATAATCGTTAGGGCCAGTCATAAGAAAAGGCATTACAAAAACAACGACGCACTTCAACCCGTATTACTCAACATTTTGTCAGTGCCAACTACTTCATTCTGGCGTTTGAATATGTGGCCATAATAATAACGACACTGTTAAAATTTTTCAATTTTTATTGAAAGGACAGTGAATAAAATATATATATATATATATTTCGTTAATAATTCTAATCCTAATAATTCGATAAATACATAATTAAATATTGTTTTTTTTTATAGTATCTTAATAATTTCCTCGTAATTTCAAACTGAATGCACGGAATTAAAATTTTTGATAACAATTTTTTTTATTGATAGATATTATACCTATGTGAAAATAGAATGTCAATATAAAAAAATATGATGTAACTAGCTTCCACCCGCAGTTTCACCAGTGTCCCAAAGGATCTTTTCCCGGAATAAAAAGCCTTCTATATGATATGATCTACATATCAATGCATCATAATTCATAATTTGTATGAACCGTTCAGTCATTACGGAGCTGAGTTGTAACAAACATACACACACACAAACTTTCGCATTTATAAGGAGGTTTAGCAGGAATAAGGATGATTGCCATAAAACAAAATTATAACTTCGAACCCTAAAATCGTTATCTTATAATAAAAGGCTCTTATTAAAATTTAAAATGTATTAAGATTGTATTGTGTTACACCTACATAATACAAGGAAAAAGTCTGGTGAGTGTGATGGCAAGGCGACATAACGAAGGAACGATCCGGCGTCACTTCCGGCGTCCGTCACGTGAGAACGACTTCCGGCGAGGCGCCAGTCCGCTCCTGCTTCCTCCACTTACAATCACTTAGCTCTCGAACATCACCGGGTTTTGTGTAAACACGTTTCAAACCTATGTTCCTCAATTCATAGCAAATCCGTTCATTTTCTTGTAAGATATAGCTTTTATTTTGTCTTTTCCTTCTGCAACACTCTAGTCATGTATTTATATAATATCTAGCTAAACCCGACCACGCTTCGCTGCGGTTTTTCCATTTTTTATCGATAACACTAAAGCTCGTCAATAGCTACTAATCAAAAATAAATCGATTCACAAACATAAGTGGAAATGGTACTTAACTACAATTTATACACCTTTTCTAAATAGTTGTCCACGTATAGGTGAAAAGCCAATTGAAGTTAACACTTTCTATTCCATTAAAATAAAACATAACTAAATTAATTTAAATTAAATTTTAAACATAATTCATAGGCATAGGTTGCCTGGCATATTTTTTGTATATTTAAAGCAATTTCCTCAAAAATAGATTCATTAAATGATACACAAACAAACAATCGATTGATTTTAAATAAAACCTTTCTAACCCACACACACTTTGCCGTAAATCTGCGTCCATTGGCAAGATCTCTGTTATTTTCATACGTCGGATTAATTTCCGTTTTGGCATTGTTTTCAGAGGAAAATTCGATTGGAACAAGAGACGGGCGTCGATATGAGCCTATGTAATTTCCTTTCATATTCAATTTAATTCTTTGAGGGATGCATGTCAGGCGACCCTATGTTATAGGCGAACGAGCTCGTTATAATGAGTCGTAAAAGTTAAATTCGTTTACGACAGCCGTTTGGAAAATATAATTTTATATTCACTTACTTTCCCATTTTATATAGACTTTTATAATACATATTTCGTATAAATAATAATAAATTAATTCTGTGCATATCAACCCGAATTATATTAGGCAATTTTAATGATTATTCGTAGCAAATTTGTCTACAAATTCTATGCAGAAATCTCTTCCAAATAAATACATATTGAACTACCTTATCATAATTTATATGAATCGTAATGTCGTCTCAAGATGCTTTTTTTTCAATCCCTTTATTTACGTTACTGAAAATATTACATTTGTAGCATTTTTGCGTCGTACTCCTTATGATATGGTCATCAATATGTAAAAATAAACTTCGAAAAGTTAGTCTATTTCGATGTAGGTACTTTGCTGAAAAAAGATCATTTAAAATTACGATTGTAGTTCGTAGCACTTTTGCTACGATCCAGTTGTCGTAATGTGTAGAGGAAATTTTAAATACATTTTTATAAATGTAGGTTATGTTATGACCATGGGTAACGAGATTAAAATGAGTAAAAATATGTAATTATTTGGAATATTCAGCGTATACAAGTGTATCGTATTGTAAGTGATGTCTAAATCGGTGTGTGCGTGCGGGTGGCCGCTCACGGGCGCGCGGCACGCGACATCGCCTGTCGCGCTATCGACTTACACCCTGTTAAATCTGGCCCAATATTTGTACAGCCTATTCATTACCGCTGAGCCGCTTTATTTTATTGTTTCTTCTTGTTACGCCCGCTCGGTTTCATTTTTTGTGGGCCTATTAAAATTTGTTCAATGGAAATTCATTGCCTATTATTTACACGATATAAATTCTTATTAAATAGTAAGCTATTTAACGTGATAATAAAAGCTCATTGTGTTTATAAGTGGTTTAGATCATGCAAGTTTTATGTAGAGTCATGTTAAAATTATCCGAGTGTCAATTGAGTAGGTATATAGTTGAGTATTTTTTCAATTAGGATTCGCGTTAGTAAGGATAAAGATTGCGCTAGGAGCATCGCGTTGGCGCCGCCAGTAACGCGAAGCTCGGCTGAACCGAGTCCCGAATCCGGAAACCTGTCAATAGTGAGAGGCACTGAAAGAAAATCTAATTTGGATTTGAGGGATTACATTGCGACTTGTTTCGGCCTAGTGTAGGGAACAAGTTGTCCTCGAGCACCATCTTGGTGTTCAAATTGAATTAGAAATGCGAGGGCTTCGCAGACACGGCTATTTGATTTCAAGAAATCCCTTTCCTCTATTCAGCTCTAAATTATTTTTGTTTCAGTATTTTGATGATTCAACGTCTGTTGAAATGGCAAATAATTTACTTATTTCTTGATATAGATAGGTAACTACTTCAATTTGCTGCCACATTTTGAGATACAAACTATATAATATATTCGTCCTGTCTTGAGTCGGAATAAACAAGAACGCTTTTTAACGTGTATACCTAACCTTATAGAATTAGATGGTGATATAATGCTTATTCCCCTATTTTGCACAGTTTATTTGCGACAATAAATTTGTGACGAAGGAATTAATTTAGATTCATTGATTGAACGGATTTGGTAGCATTTTCTTTTCTATACATACAGATTATAGACGGCACATTTTCAGACACATCGTCATGTGGCACACGATCGGTAATTAACGACATGACTTGGGAAAATATAAATTTACGAGTCACAGCCATTGTCTCCTCCCCACGTTTGACCCTGAGCTAAACGATGACCATGTTTTTTTATTTTGCTGGGAAAATAATATATAAAATATTAACAAAGGCGAAGTTGAATATAGGGTCAAGATGAGTAACGGTCGGCAAGAGCCAAAGTTCGTACGAGGCTAGCTGCATATTTCATATTGGCAGTGGAACAGTGTCTTTTATTTCTGTCTGCTCGATGACATGTGGCTTTTTCATTTGCTTCACTGATTTTATTAAATAATATTTCATTTATAACCTGGTATTTAAGTTATTTTAGTTTACTTTCAAGGCACCTCTATCCTCAAAAGAAATACTAAGTATTTAACCAATTATATATTTTTTTGTTTTATTTTAATTATAATTTTTAATTACTCCTTGTGTCAAACATTCAAAAGTTACATTCAGATTTAATAGCAGATAATAAGTATTTACTGAGTATTAGTTAATTAATTATAAAACTAATTATTTACTTTTGATAAACATAAATAATATTTTCTTTAATAAATATATTTTGATTGCATGAAAAGTCACACCGAATCACCTAACGATTCTTTGAGAAAGCAAGCATATTGTACTGTAGGCGAGATGACGAGGGGAGCTAAGATTGAATTAAGTTATCGATGAAACCGACCCGCCTCACCGTATTTATGAGAGAAAGGAAAGGAAACTAACCGCGCTGTTATCTGCTAACTATTAATTTCGACGATAATTAAACCTGACTACCTCATTTATATTTGGTTTGTGATACCGGCTAGAACTCTATCAATATGACGTAAAATACCCTACTTGGACCGCCACAGGTCGGGGGCTCGATTCTATAAAAGTTTATTTAATATACCAGATATTTGGTTTCCATTATCCTCTGCATTGCTTGGGATAAGATGGCCATGTGTGAAGAATGTCTCAAGATATCATGTATTGCATTTCTTTATTATTATGTTGACATAAAAATTACATTATATAAAAAGTTGGTTGCAAAGTAATGAAAGTCATATTCATATTTCTTTTTATTCACACAAAATTGGAAATTTTAGAACTGAAAAAAACAATACCTATTCTTAAATTAGGCGAGAACTTAACTCAGATTAAGCTATTTAAGCGTTAATGATAAAAATGCTATATAAAGCTACTCACTGTCATAAAATCCGACC
Organism: Tetheella fluctuosa; assembly: GCA_951216915.1. Taxonomy (NCBI): domain Eukaryota; kingdom Metazoa; phylum Arthropoda; class Insecta; order Lepidoptera; family Drepanidae; genus Tetheella; species Tetheella fluctuosa. The sequence continues at coordinate 8,044,314 of OX578217.1, forward strand.
CCAATTATTGCTAATGGAAAATTAATGGAATACGTAATTTGCTAAATGTCATCCATGCTAAAAATATCATACTTGCGATTTGACATTTTAAGATTTTTACTGCTCTTTATTTTGATCGGTGCGATTTCAAAAGAACTATTCTGTGATATGTGAGATTATCTAAAATAATTTCTCGTAGTTGTAATAAAAATAAGTGTTGTGTTAAATAATTTAATGAAAATTAACCATTAGTATTTAAATATCATATACAGATACAATAGAAACATTATTATAAAGTATTACAAAAAAGAAACCAAATTAGTAAAAGTGGAAGTCATTGCCGCTGCACCATTTAACGTCTTATCCTGTGTAATACATTTTCGTGCACATGTTCGCTTTCCGGGCCCGTCGACTGCGAAGATAGATAACTTCCCGATGATTTAGTTTTATTGTTATCCGACATCGAACTGTCGCTCCCGGTTCACGTTGGCCCCATGCGTAGCTCCACAATTATTACCAACCAACTTTGAGCATTCCCATTTCCAATCCGCTCCGTTCAAAACTCAAGCGCAAAACATTACTGTAAAAAAGTAGTTTGGTTTATATCTTTGTTTCAGTACCTAAACTGGTAATTATTTATATCTTCCTAAGATACTATTTCTTTGTAGTTATAATAAGTCTTAATATCCACAGAAACTGAGTCACAGAATAAAAAATATGGCTAAGCTGAGTTCAAAGTGTGTAAACTCCAACATACTATACATATGATAATTTTGATGAAAAAATCGAGTCTTAGTAGTTTAGGCTCCATCTGATAGGCAAAAGACGGGACCAATCGCAGGTTCGATGAGTGGTTAAAGTTGAATTACACTGTGCTGGCTGTAAGGCGATTAGCACACGACACAGCTCTCCGCATAACGTCGCGGTTCGTAATTTGTACCTTGTCATGATAATATTCTATACTAGCTTCCGCCATGCGGCTTCACCCGCATTCCCCGGGGATCTTATGTTTACCCGGGATAAAAACTAGCCTATGCCCTTCTCCATACCATAGGCTATCTCATACCAAATTTTATCGCGATCGGTTCAGGGGTTTAAGCGGGAAAAGGTAACAAACAAACAAACTCACATTCGCATTTATAATATTAAATCACATTCATAATATTAAAAGTTAGGATTATCCGTAGTCTCCACCCTTCTGCGCAGTCGCTGCCTCGTGGTTCAGCGGTGCGGCCGACTCACCGCGCGGATTCCGCCATCGCACACCGCCGCAGAGAGTGATGTCTTGAGTTAATCGCGAAAAAAGACTAATCCTAGATTAAGCGTTGAAACATTTAAAACATGTGGTCAGGAATATAAAGCAATAACATAAATTTTGTATTGGAATAACAAACAGTTCGCAATGTTAACGGCGATCGAGATCAACGGGTGTCTTTGTCACGTCCGAAAATTTTTACAGCATCGCAGTGAAGCCAAGGCGTTTGGAAAGATTTTATTCGCTCGTTTGGTCACGTTGCCGCAAAAGATCGTCTCTCCGGACAAAGTGGCGGCCGTTTCACGCGATATGGGTTAACAGCGACGTTTCGTCTGAAACAGATCATTCATGATTTTAACTCAACAATTTTTATAGCGGTCCGAAACATGACCATGTCTCGTTTATGTATCAAAAATGTTTGAGTCTCTTTGTTTCAAGTAAATTTGCATTTTAAGCGTTTGATACTCGTCGTATCTCTGTTATTGTAGCGAAGCTTAATAAGATTTTCAAGAAAACAGTATCGTAGTAGTAGCTCATGAAATGACTGCAATGCACAAAGCATCTAATTTAAGGTTTCTCATCGTCTGTTTAGACCACTGAGACGGCGACAGGCAGTCGGGTTTATACTACCCCTAATAACAGGGGGGAGTCTATGAAATTGCTATTCAAAGGAGCTGGCCAGCGCGGAGGGTACATTACAATGCAAGGTAAACCGCTCATACTCACGTGAAGGTTGCGTTGCGTTATAACCCCGTTACTGTGCCGATACCATCCGTCGTCACGGTTGAGTGTCGGGGACAACGCTATATAATTTAACTTTATCAAACGTCCCGAAAACATTATTTTCAATAAATATTGAGATATATGTTTTGACAGTGGCCTTAATTAAAGCTTTTCAAAAGAAATGTAAAAGCTGTATTTGTCTTAAAATGTTTTATATTGAATTTCTTCTTCACTTGAATAATCTGGATCGCAATGAATGAGAGGGTGCATGACAATAAAACTAAATCACTGAGGCTCTGTCTATTGTGCCTCTCCGGCGCCGGCGGAAAACGAGCATATGTGGGGGACAACTTGTTTCACTCCGGAAATAAAATAAACCATATTATAGTATCAACTTATAGAAATCGCATCGGTAGGCAAAACATGTCCGCGTATTCAACTTTAACATAACTAGACATGTTTATTAATATCTTTACGTTCACTATACATAAACGTTACCTAACAGATATTTCCCTGAAAAGATAGTTGTGTTAACGAAAATATGAACGGACATGATGTCGGGGTGAATTGAATCGTTTATCGTTGGTAATCAGATAGTGGGGTGTAGCGGCGTTGACATGTAATCGTGTGAAGTTTTCGACTATACTTCACCACAACAAGACCACTGAGAAAATGAGATGAAATCGTTTTGATATAAATATTGAACGTAGGTAGCTTCAGATAATATAATATACATATAATATAATATACACTGTAATACCAAAATGTTCATACGCATCTTTTTTTATGTAAGTTTGTAATAATATTTAAGTTTATATGTTTGTAAGTTTGGATATAGGACATCTCTGAAACTACTGATTTGGTTTGAAATAATCTTTTTGCGTTAGAAAGCCCATTTACTAAGGAAGGTTATAGGCTATTTTTATTCCCGCAACGCGGGTGAAACCGCGGGGAACAGCTGGTAATCAATCTCAAAGTCAAAGCCATTTATTCAGTTTAGGCACTTATGAATGTCGAATTTACTGAAGTTACCAAATAAAATTCATACCTACTTTTATATATACCTATGTCTCATATTTGTGATAGGTATAATTAATTAATTATGCTTTTATAATAAATGGAAACAAGAACACTTGTATATAAACTATAGATATCATCTCATCTAGCAGGACGGGAAGGAGAAATAAAATTCAGACGGTAATACATAAAAATTAAACAAAAACATAGTTTGTACCTACGTATTTTATAAGCGTCTATTTTATATAATAAATTGGTAGCAGCGTGTCTGTAACCATTTTTTTTTTCACCAAAAATGGAGGGTGGGTGGTGTAGGAAGAGTAACAGAATGCAAAGAGATTTGTCTGTCTGTCTGTTTGAGTTGCCACAAATTCAAATTAATGCGGCTTGGCATGGCGGTGCGAAAGGCTTTTCATCGAATTCGGATAAAAGGCAGAAATTTTATAAAGTCTGCGCGAACGAAGCCACGTGTGAAAAACTAGTTACTAGCTATATAATAGATAATACTTAGCACGATTTACTTAAATAATAGTAATCAAAACAACTTAATTGCATTATAGATCAAATAATTATCTCAACAAACGTAGCTTGATTAAAATCAATTTAACAAGAAATTAGATTTGGAAACCTTACTGCTGTTACTTACTGTTAAAGTGAGATAGATAAATAAAAGAAAGATAGATTCAACTACAAGAGTCGTAAAAAATTCCACAGTTTGTGAGCGGAATATCGAAACAATCAATGGAGTTTGTCGCGGGCTGGGCCAAATTGAATAGTCGGTAGGGACGGATGCGGACGCTCCGGAAGCCGGATGCGAACCTCTCTATCTTAAACATTAACCAACTACCAACCTGCCAACGTCGGTGATTTCGCGGGTGCCTTTTTTGGGACCATTCTTTATTTAAAAATGTTACAAGAAAAATATAGTTTACAAAAATCTATCTAATTTTATCTTCACTATTATACCTATAATAGGTAGGTAACACATGTCAGTATGAATACAGGGCCTTTGTGGGGATGAAAATATCAAACAACAAATTCTTACAAGACATACAACCCACTAACACATATCAATCAATGGGGACGATAAACCGTCATATAGTTAGTAGGTAACATATATCAAAGCTCTTGCAGGATAGCTAATAGAACTTGTAGTATTAGGTATTCTGGGAAATATAGTAGATAATGCTGCCTACGTTATCTTTGGTAGATAGATCGGGAATGTCTCGGCAACTTTGGCAACAGGTTGAAGTTTCCAACTTAGAAGTTGACTTCCCTTTGACTTTTCTATATTCGACACGACACAGTAACTCTGTTTGTAATGTCAGATCTAAATCCAACTCGAAGGTTGCTCGAAGGCTACACAGATACTTTATAAATGAGCTTTTTGAATTGAAACGTAATTTCCAAGTTATTCATTTAACTTTCAGACTTACTTATATTATCTCAATGGTTACTAACAAACATTTTGCTATTAAGATAATATCTAAATGTGAAGTGAAAAGGCTTTTAATGTCATCTAGGGTGCCGTTTCCTGTTTAGACCTTTATTTTGTAACAGTTTGGTGAAGTATTAAATTGAATTGTACCTATATATTTAGTAATATTATAGTTTAAATTAAATACATAAAAGATATTAATATTAGGTATAGTGTCCTTGTGATCTAATTTTGTCAACAAATTTTCAATTAAGTAGGTACGACACAATCAGTTTTGGGTAGATATAATCGTTAAGGTGGATAACATTTCTTCCATTTTAATTTATTACGTCTATTACAAGCGCCAATAAGACGTAATTTTGTGATTTAAGACTGAGACATATGAATTTATATATGTATTCACTGCAGTTCTACAGAACTATACTTTGGTTCCTTAATTACATTTTTTTACTAGGTATATGTTATTAAAGTGCTCGAAAATATGGCGTTGTAACAAAAAAATATCATTCTTGCGATCGGATTATGGAGCCGTTGTAATATGGAAGTACCTAATTCCATAGTTGGCTTCACAGCAGGGCGCCGCGTGCCATGTCGACCTTCTATTATTGTGTTTATTTCGAGCTTCTACGTTGAAAACTCACATTTTAATTGTATAGTTTAATTTAGGAGTCAGGTAAATGTATTCCTTACAAGATTATTATAATTTTAGGGAATTAAAGTATATCCGCTATTGAACACAGACCTTATTCGATGAATTTCCATAGCTAAGAGCCTAAAACCGCATGCATCCAGCGACTTATTTAGTGCTTCGACGTCACATATCGAAAAGGTTTCTTTCCCATAGTTTATGTGGGCTCTTGTAATTTGAGCATATACCTATGTATTGTATATATTAAATAGGAATACCTGTAACATTTTCATAATTTTTCGATTGAAAATTAATCTTCGTACAAAATTGATTTATTTATAAAAAATAAATCGTATATATTTAAACATTGTATCGATACAAATCTCATATCTAAAGTAAGAACGTATTTCCCTTTCATCCTCATGTTAATTGACACTGACAAAGGTATACCGTTAGACTAGTCAATAAGCCCTTGTTTTTTCCGCCCTGAAAGAGGAATCTAAGATAAAAGGATGAGGATTTCCTATTTAAGTAAGGGGATACCTTTTGACGCGTAGGTATATATAGGTACTTTAGATACAATGAGTAATTTAAAAGCTCAGTCTTTATTGCGAATTGTGTGATAAGATCCAGAAGCAATTACATTTTAATCTTGAATGGTATTTCATACGGTTTCTTTGCTGAAGCCTCGTAATTTATGCATACCTACCATTTTCTAATTTAAGGCGTTACTATAAACAAGTTACGACCGACATCAAGGGGTTACGACTTTGTGTAGCCTTAATGACAGTAGCACCCGAAAATAAAGACAGTTTATTGCACACGCATCAGTTTATGTTGAAATTCTTCATTTATTTCTTAATTTGATATTTATTTTATATTTAACGTGTACGAGTATTGTCAAAGCTGGTAAGGCGACGATATACGCGAATAATCATATCCCGCACTGAACTAACGGGCGAGAGAGAGAAGGAAAAAGGCTATTTCCTAATTTAAAAAATAATAATTACAATAAATTTAAACGTCTAATATTTTTTTGGAAAAGTAACAATATAGTTCTCTTAGTCTCTAGTTCTTAGAATGTCTGTTAATATTTTAAAGTTATTTAGATGGGTGAAATAGCAGAAAACATAATTATAATTTTAAAAAGGCACATATTCTTGACTTTTCATCGTTCGTGAATTCCCTCGACTTAAATTATGATATTTATAACGAACTTTTGTGAACATATAAGCAATACAATTAAATATAATTTATAAGTATACTTATGAAATATAACGTAACCAGGAACATGAAATTAGTGGTATTCCATGATTCAGCGTGATTTAATTGTCGCGTCTCTGCAGAAGCGGGCGGGTGGCATAAGTCGTCCTGCAGGGATTTATTGCCTCAATTATACGCGGTCTGGCCGCACCGGCTACACCTGGAACTACCGTCTTTTGCACTTAACCGGATTACACTGAGCTTGAGCTAACGAACAACTTTCTGAACGTTGTATGATTTAATTAACAATTTAACGGTGATGTGTGACCTATATAAAGCAGCACGGGTCTGATACATCAATTTGACGTGCCATTAGAACTTGATTTAATTGTCGTCTCGTATGGGTAGTGGTGGCAATAAGTCGTGATTTGCCCGGACCGCTACGATTTATTACCTCAATTACCTATAGACGGAGCATTCGCGCAGGTGTAGCCTTCCACTAGGTATTTCAGGGTGAACTTTATCCGACTGTTTGCTTTATACATGTATAAATATACAGCGTAGTACATATTATGATTAATTATCTATTATTAATTACATTTTTGAATCGATGGGTAACTTTTGCTAAGTACATACCTAATCTTTCAGAATAGTGTGGAAACTATACAACGCTAGTAGGACCTATACTAAGACAGACGATAAAATTAAAATAGACTACCATCACTTATTATTAGGTGAACCGTTTGCCTGCTTGTCAACTCTTATGCAAAAATCCGGCCAAGTGCGAGTCGGACTCGCGCACGAAGGGTTCCGTACCATTATCTATAAAAACGGCAAAAAAATCATGTTTGATGTATGGGAGCCCCCCTTAAATATTTGTTTTTTTTAAGTGTATATAACTAAATATTCTGTGAATATTTCAAGCGTCTACCTGTTGCCGTTATCAATATAGAGCAAAAACGAGCAAAAAAATCATGTTGTCCATACAACAATGTTGTACATACCCACGTATGGTATGTAAAAAACAGTTTTTTTTAGTATTTGTTGTTATAGCGGCAACAGAAATACATCATCTGTGAAAATTTCAACTGTCTAACTATCACGGTTCATGAGATATAGCCTGGTGATAGACGGGTGGACTGACAGCGGAGTATTAGTAATAGGGTCCCGTTTTACCCTTTGGGTACGGAACCCTAAGAACGGCTGTTTTACATGAGTAATTTAACTTCTACTATTTATTGTCTTTAATGAATCAGAATGAATTTTCTATTATTCTAATCTTATGGACTATATTGAAAGTCGACAATAAATAGAATGTATGCGTAAATGAACTATACGTACTAAGAATTAGAAATTTACGGTACCGTAAGTATGTATCTATGTCACCCTTCAATTCTGATTTAACATTTCTGCAACGAGAACAAATCGAACATTTTAGTGTGTTATCAAAACAATAGCGACATAAAATCTCTTTGTGATGTCTTGAAACGTACATCGTTGAGCTCACTTGGTGCCAAGATATAATCTGTTATGGTGACATTATCTGGATCTCCTGCCAACTGCGAATCCCGCCAAGAACTTAAAACATTCTGCTTTCAAAACTGCCTATATCTTCGTACGCTTCACGCTTCAGACATTTTGTTCATCTTCTTTAATTAATTTAGCTCAAAATATAAAAGACAACATATTATTTGGCTGAACTTGTGAAAATACCTATCCATAACATTATTATTTCCCTAGAGTGACATTACAAACCGCATAATGAAGATGTGTCGGTGAGGTCACGCAGGTTGTCGTACCGCGTAGCGATGACCAAAACATTGTTATAATTGAAAATAGCAAATTTTGAACACATTTACGTACTTTCAGCCCCTGTAATAGGTACGTTCTCATACCAATTGTTATATACCCGTATATAATAATAATAATAGTATATTCAGATGATAATCAAAAGTGTTGAATTCATAGATTAAATAATAGGTATAATTATGCATCCAGTAAAGAACCCGCAATTAACATTTCAAAATTTCTACTAGAGATGATAATATTGATTGTATGATATGTGATAGAGATGATTATATGCGCTAAGTAAACTTTAAACTTAGTGAAAAAATCATCTTATTACGATTGGGTGCCTATCACACGGAGGGATGGGGACATAAAACAAACGATGTTTTACTAAAAAATTATCTAAGGCATCGACTGCCTGCCCCAATATATGACTGCATATTGTTCACAAATAAAAACAATCTCTATATTTAGCTTTTCAGCTCGTAGCTTGCCAGTAGTTCATTTTGGAAATATTTTTATTGCCACCTAATGAATAGCTTAAGTCACTTTTCAAAGGTGATCTGAGGCCGTAAATATAACGCTTAGTCAGAACGGTCAATTTTGAATGTACCTAGTTAACGTTTTTATTTTTAATTTGCAACCGTTGTAGATATGATATCAAAAGATGTAGGATTCTGATAGTTTTAAAGGTTGAAACTTTTCGTGGGAGTTTGGAGTGTTTTAGAACCTATTCGTTTGACCGGCAACACGTTTATTTTATATCAAAAACTCAATATTTTCAGTGCAATGAAACTTGGGTGAGCTCTATAATATACAAAGACTCTACTGCCACTCAATCTGCTACAAAAAGAAATAGTAGTAATTCAAAAAGCGGACTTCAAACATAGTACAAAATAAATCATCGCACTAAGTTGGCGTCCTAGACTAAAAATGGCTGCCGTTTATTCATATGAGAATATGAGAGTCATATATATTTTTAGCCCCAGTAATAACTTGTCGCGCGAATTACCTTTGTGATTTTTTTTTATTAAGCACGCACTCGGCGGCGGCGCCCTATAAATTTGGTGTTGGCGCTCCCACTTTACTGCTGTTCCTATCAATTGGCCAGATATATTTGTGCTTTTTATTCTTTCATTTCATAAAGCAACCTGCCTACGAGATTGGGTTCTTTTACTATATATTTCCATATATATATATATATATATATATATATATATATATTTTTTATTATAAGGGAACATCAACAATATAAATACACGACATAAACACAGTTATATTTATTTATGTTTTCATACGGTTACTTAAACCATACATCATTATAGAACTGTTCGCTCACAATTATGTTAATTTAAGATTCTTGTGGTAATTATAGACATTCCTACTACTTATTTTGAGTAAAATAATTTATGTTCATAAATATCGATAGATTAACATAGTTAATCTATTTATGGTACCTACCTAGTCAAACTCCTTAGTGGAATAACTTTGCGCTAATTGCGCTTTAGACCTATTATTTATTGTTCTGGCCTCACCATTTATTAATTTCTCTTTTTAAAATACAAAATTATTTGAGTGGAATTGAATATGTGGAATATTTTGTCTGGTTTATAGTACCTATAGGTAGTTAGTACCTATGTATACCTACAATAGAATATCTAATATATAAAATTCTCGTGTCGCGTTCCCATGAAATTTTGTGTGCATATCGGGTAGATCTGAGATAAATTTGATGGTCTTTGGTCTGAGGAAGGTTTTTATGGAAGTAAATAATACGAGGAAAATAGTAAAAACAACATTTTTTTTTTTCAATACAAACCATCTGTCAAACATTAGACGTCAATCAAAAGAAAGCAAAGGCGCATTAGATAGAACGAAATCTGTCGGGGCACCTATTAACATAAAAAAATTCAATGTTACTTTGTTTTAGAGAAATAGGGCAAAACAAGGTCTACCGGGACAGCTAGTAATATAATATAATTTATTGTCATTTTGATTCAAATACAGCCTTGGTACAAAACAATTCTTAACACTTAAAACAAAATACAAAATAATCATAAATCTTGTTTTTAGTTCCGTTACAAGAAATTATATTTTTGTATAATAATATATTTTGATAAAACATAAGAAAAAGTTATGACGAATTGTAATTATATGACCGAGCATTTTCATTGATCTTCTGTTAGCCCGCCTCTGAGTAAGCTAAAAGGTTAATTCAGAAAGTTAATTTCTTCGTCTGACTCCCGTCTTCAATTCACCTGATGTGCTATAAAGTTAAAAGCAACGGTACCACTATTATAGTTGGAGTAGAATATTAATGTTGAGTTTTTCCAAGAAGTGTTCCCGGCGTGTCCCCGGGGCACACTGTTGTGTCATCTTTCTGCCGTCTTATCTCAGACAGACCCCATTAGTTATAAATTCGCTGGATATAAATATTAGCACCCGGTTTTGAGCTTTACTTTTACAGTTGATATAATAACCTCATTACTTTCGTTTTAGTACAATTTTCAGAATATCTAACACAATAATTGAGAACAAAAACAACTTGTCAGCAATACAATTACATTTGAATTATGTGATTAAGAAGATTAAGAATCTTATTTTATCTTAGGTATCTACATTTACGTAACAATGAATTGAGATCAAACATTATTGAATTTGTTTTGTAACTAATTTTAAGTTGATAAATAATAATCATCATCATCAACCTACATCAGTCCACTGTTGGACATATGTCTCTGCCAAAACACGCTATTGAGCCGAATATTAAAATTATTTAATTCTAGATTAATATTCTACGTGAAAGAATTAAAAAATGGGTGTAGTGTAGGTACACCGTCGAATGGATAAACCGGTGTTTCCGTAAGAGTTGTTTTTTTTTAGCGATTTTACTACGATTTTGGCAATATAAAAACGATAATAAATGTGTTTTCCAAGGTTTGATGATGGAGCTGAAAGGTGGCCATAGGAACTCCTCAACTAAACAACATAATCCCGTTTTTGAGCTTGTTTGATCTGTCTTGACAAAACTGATAATTAATAAAACAAATTCTTATGAAAAAAAGTACAAAATGAAAGACGTATTTTTTTAAACGAGCTTTTTTTCTATAAACAATATATTAGAACTAAAAACTTTAAAATAATATTTAGTGTATGAAGTTTAAATTATAACAGTGGAACAACATCTTTGGTCTCTGATCAAAGGTGCAGGCAGTACATATTTAATAAAACTTACATAAAAATACAACCTTTTAATCTATCGTTTTGTAAAAAGCGACGTCATTACACTTCTATCATGTTCTATTACATTATATAGTAAATATTACATAGTAAAGCTACAGTGGAACCATAACCATAAGTATTTAACTTTATACGCTACATATTATTATTAACTTTTTATTCCTATAGTTGATAAAATAAATACATGTTTAAAAATATTTTTTTACTTTTGTTTTATTCACTATCTAACAGCACGCGCGTGATGCTCCTTAGTGATCCTTAGTTAAGTATGTTTGTTAGTTTTTGTAATCTGGGCTCTACTCGACCAGTCTGTTGGATTAACCAACTTTTCACACGATCCTACCCATTCTTATATACGACATCACAATTCAATTAAACATTTGCAAACTGGCTCGATTGTTGGATCGATTTATTTGTTCGCTCTAATGAATTATTCAATAAAGACCTCCTTGTTTTGAAAGATTGGTTTTGCATCAGTATCTAACATTATTTGCAGCTAGCTTTAGTTAAATATGCAACTGGCGTATTTATATTTGGATACCTCGGCTAAGCGATAGTGCCACGTGGAGCAGTGTTGCCTAAAAATCAATGCATCTGTTTATTTGGGTCGCACGTCGACATTACAAAATGTTCATTCCATGCATATTATGATGTCCGAAATATGATAGGTATCAATATTATTTATTTCCCACGTCTATCTCTATGAAAATGTATTAATTGACTTGACAAATAGTCTTGTTCAAAATTAGTTACTAGTACTTAGTAGTTTTTATCTGGAATAACAATTATGACCCGTTAGTATTTTATATATGTTTATATTTTATTAATGTTATAAACATCTCATAGGTATTAACAAAAATATTCTTATTTTTGATTTGCGTATGTTTTGGGGCTTTTATGTAATTTTATTTACGTCCGTACGTTGACCAAAGGATTGGTATACCTACATGTTAAAATGGTAACAACAGTTTTAGATCCGTTTCTATCTCCGCAAATATACGTACATACATATTCAATTAACATTTTTTCGTCGCGGAAGCTACGGGGCCGCCGGAAATTAAAAACTGTCTACTGTGCGACTATGTAGAAATTTTGAACGGATTTTCAATATATAAAACTATTTGTTTATACATAAACAAATAGTTTGTACTTGTAGTATTCTATATCTATTTATTTGAGTTAAACAAACAAATTAACTCACTCGTAAGGGTGCGTTAGTATTGTTTAATATTCCTTGTGGGCGTTATTTAAAAAAATAAACAACTTATTTATTTTATTTTATTTATTATCTTTGATTTGTATGGCACGTATATATGAATGTTGAAAATTGACTCTACCCCGTACAACCCAATCTCTCAATTTTATAACTGAACTTACCTTGTATTGTCATTATCCGGTCCATACCACATTTGTTTAGCAAATTGACAACGAAATAGACAAAACCAATGTGTTATAATAATCTACCCTCACTAAAATGGCAGCAAAGTACGGTTTACCCTATTGGACTTATCATTACACATAAATAAGGTGGTAGTTAATGTGGTCCGTCGAGGATCCAATCCCGGTTACATTGTTACCCAGGAGATTAGATAGGCGTGATGATTGCTAAAGTTTGATTGAGCTTCGTCTGAACCCTTTCGCGAATCTCCTTGATTACGGGATAGGTAATTGGCATCTATACGGATTGGGTACACAGTTCACGGACTCCGTATCGCTGTAAATAAAGGCACTCACACCCGAGTACTGTTCACTTCAAGAGTATTCGATACTTCGTTAGTATTCTGACCTAGCTTAACTGTATAACTCAAATTACGAAATTTTACAGTTTATGTAGGTAAGTACATCCACTTTACTCCAAATATCATAAAATTTGTGTTATACAACTCGGGCAGGTGGAAGATGACCTAAGGAAGTGGTAGGAAATGGCTGAACGTGAAAAGAGGAAGTTAGTGTGAGCACGTGAAAGGAATGTCCAAATCATTGACAATCTATTCGTTTTTGTGGGTTTACAATAATTTGCCAAAATAAGAATTCTCACTTTTTCAGTTGGTAAACGCTTGAAATTGTCACTAGCAAGTTATTATCTTATATTTAATTAAATGTTTTTTTTAAATAGATTCTTGCTTTAGTCATAATAATACCTACACATACTTCAGGTTCATAACTCTTGGTGATCGTCCCTCACATCATCAGCACGCGCCATTAACCACAAAGTAACGAGTGCGTCGACGTCCTTATATTTGGACGCAGTTGGCAACTTTATTTGTGAAGATGCCGTTGCTTGCCCCTGCTTTGTACGACATGAATAACGTAAAATGCTTTGAACTGATATGTGGGGCTAACTTGAGTTCGTATGAAGTCAGCGATTTTTTAATAATATCTAGTTATCTTTGCAATTCATTGAAAAAACACACGTTAAATTAGAGCGATGAAGATAAAATATTAAAAGGTATTTCATTATTATAATGTTTGTCTTGCAAAACAAATATGAAAGAATTTGGAGTAAACATGATATAAACACCCTTGTTTTCTTACACATCATAATCTTATGTTTGCTAGCGTCGAGTTTCCGGTGGCGAGGCGAAATCGAAATTGCTTTGTTTTGCTTCTGTTCCATCACGTAGATGTGAAAAATGTGATAGGTTAACAACTCATTCTATTCCTTGTTGTTGAGGTACTCATTTTCTGAAAGTAATGTTGGTACCTATGTTTTATTGTATGCTTTATTTGTTTTCTATAATATCGACTATACAAAAGAACCATTGCGTTATACAAGTTTAAAAGTACCTACATACATATATTAGTGCCCTATGCATGGAAGGACTTTGAAGTTCAGAATGAATATTTCCATTTCACCAACGGACAAACGTGATTTGCTAAAATTTGCACTAATATGCCTGAAAGCATACAGTGTCGGATCTGGTATGAATTTGCATTCGTGACTGGACTAAGTCCAAGCTGCCTCCGGCGATGACAGGTGCATCAGTCAGACAGGCATGGTTCATGGTTGGGTATGTACGTAGTTGTAGATACATCTACTACCTTCAGCCAATTTATGTCCGAACTTATATAACAATGTATAGAATAATTTGATAAATTTTAGCGGGAGAAGTCACCAACCTGCATAATAATAATTTCAACCTCCGCCAAGGCATTAAAATGAGATAATTGAAAGGCTAACTAGCTAAAGGACATGAAGGTACAATAATAGATCTACTGTTAAACATAGTAGCAAAGATTCATAGTACCAGTTCATATCAGAAGGGAATAAAATCTGATATGCTTTCATATATTTAAATAGTTCCATACATTGTAGAGTAAATAAAATGTATTCATAGCTAAAGTTCTAATCTCGTCGTTGAAACAAAGCGAGAGGGCGTAGCAAAACTCTCGATACAGAAGGCAAATGCAAAGCTTTATTTAGTTTAAGGCGCCCCATTACACGGGTCATATAAACCGTCAAAGTTAGAGGGCGCGTGGCGTCGTCGCGGTGCCTTGCCACCGCTCTGACTCGCCTTTTTGCTTTCATCTTATTCGTTCAACATTGCACAATATCAAAGTTAATTTTAAAATATTTTTCATTCAATACATTAATTAAGAAACGTTAAGTACTAAATATGGCCAGACTGCATCCAAAATATAACTGTTTATGTAAGTAGGACATAAGTGAGCACATCATTTCATACGTATGCGCTAAGATATTCTGGAGAGTGAAATAAGATGTCACCTTACTCAAAAAGGGTATGAAAACACAGAATGATTACTTATTGCGGTATATAGCCCAATTTTTACGCCGTGTCGCGACGTTTGGCGCGATGTTACCTGTTTAGGAATTTTATTTAACTATCACACAATTTAAGTAATTTGTTTTACAACGCATTATCTGAAATACGTTTAGCTGTTTTCAACTTATCCTCGTAGTATTTTCTTACCGCTTACTACAAAATAAGCCGTATCTTTCTCCTATATAGAATTTTATTTTTGAGCTTTGAGCAAGTATCCGTGTAAACATCTTCTTTCCTTGATTTTTCTTTCGTAGTTTGTTGTTTCTTTCAATCCCGTAATCAAGTTTACAGCTTGTCTATACATTTGGTTCTTACGAATTTTGTTCGGTCTTAACAATAACTGTAATAAAAGTTATCTGGTATGGAATTTTAAGATACAATTTCGATATTATAACTTTTGTTTCAGGAGCAAAACGGTTTTTATTTTATCATAAGTAGGTATACCTAGTAGATAAGTCAATTACGTAGGCTTTTAATAAAAACATAACACTTTTTTTCTCAATAAATATGTAGTCTTAGTCATCGTGCATGTTAGGATATTAACTCAGGATTTCATCAGGAGTTAGCAATCAGTCGCTTGGAAAATTAAATAAAACGATGAAATGTATAGTGGAAACTGTGAGGACAGAAACAATTTCTCGGCAACAAATCTCGGATGACATATATTTCGGTAAAGATTTTCGATATCTCATATCGCATGGATAATATTTTTCTATTTTGTTTCCTTTCTACTCTGTGTATAAACGTATTTATGGTACTTAGTTGGCTTTTGTCGTAGTTTATTTATTATTGTCTTCAATGAGATGGATACAATTACAATACGAAGATTCTTGATCGTCCAATTTATAGTTATAGAATATTTAGATTAGTGTGCTTGCCTTTTCCCTATACTTTGGTAGAACAATCACCGGGGTGGTGACACTCCTCCCCAGCTAAAATAGTTTGTCACAGCTATACTACGCTGGGGTGAATAACAACAAGACCCTTTTGTTTCGGGTCGCTTCGGATGTATTCAATCTGTTGGAGACATAATCAAGACGTTGTTGAAGGGTTTCTCCACGACGTAGCTTTGGGTGCACTAGAATTAATAAAGATTGTGTTATTGCTTTGTGCTTTAATTTTTTTGGGATAGTGTTTTTGTTTTTCAAACACTAGTTGATTTAAATAAAAACACAATGAATGGGCCCCTTGCATCCAGCAGTTCCAATGCGAGGTCGTTCCACTTCTTGGGAGATCGATCCGCTCAGTGCTTCCTGAAACTTTACGGTGCGTTCCGGTACGTATTCGTTCACCAGTTCATTTATTATCAACTCTTGGAGACAACGATGTTATTGAATATGATTTTTATTCGGTACTCATATAGGAAAAGCCAATAGAATCAATCGAGTAGAGTAGAGAGCATAAAATATGAGGAGTATATAGTATAATGGTGCTACAAGTAATTAACAGTCATCGAACGAAAACCGCAAGCATCAATTTTGAAATGATTGGTATGAGCCGAGAGTGATCCAAATGGGTGGCTTAAACACTCATTTGATATTCACATTTGGTCCGCAACCACCGGTACGTTGCGACGCAAATTGCTGCTAATTTGTCCATATTCATCACTTTCTAGATAAGTATATAGGTACTTACATTGTAGATTCTACAGCATATTATTTCTGTTGTAGACATTTTAATTAAACAACACTACATAATATTTTTATTTTTATTTACATATTTACAATTAAAGTAAAAAATACAAACTATGATATATAGAAAACATCCTCAAAGCCCTCGCTGCTGTCGATAGGCAAGGTTCCCAACAGGCTGGCAGCGTTCCCTTTTTGGATGGCCAAGCTTATGCGTTGGCGGAAAAAGCTCCCAGCCCGTCGGTCTCCCGAAGCCTCGATGAGCTTGGATGATAAAATCCGAGCAAATCGGCGAGGCTCGAACCCCCATGGACCCATGGTTTCAACTGCGAATGGCATGAACGAAAAATTAGAACCAAGACAAGCGTATTTTTTAAATTTGGATTTTTCAGCACCGGTCGCAGCCGCCCCAGCGACTTTACAAGTCGCCAGTAAGTGGGAAGGCGCAAGTGTATCTACACACGTGGCATCCCACACCAGCGGCTTGCCAACACTCCACGGGATCAAAGTTATACCATCCGGCCTCTTGCCATCGTCACGCGCAATTCCGACTGGTTCTAGTACAGAAGGCACGTTGGCAACAACAAGAGCCCTACGGATAATATCATTAAGAGCCGCGTGGCGTGAAAAACGGTCGGCGCTTAAAGAGCACGAAAGCCCATGGTGGCCGAGCTCGTTGACAAGCGACAGCGATGAGAATGATTGGTCCTGGAACCAAGACGGAGACAAATGCATAAACTTAAAGTGATTCGGTCTAGCAAAGTACCGATGTTTGTAGATGGAATGGCTTGCAACCAGAGACCCGATTCCTTCTCAGAGATAGCTAACAAGCGTGCGCGGTCTGAATTTGAAGAAAAATTGGAAAATAGATTTCGCATAGAGGCTTGTCCCACTCTCTCTGAGAGTGACTTAAGGTTAGCGACGGAATATTTGTGCCTGGACAAGCTGCCTGCCAGGCATTTCTGGCATCGGACAGGTGAGAAACCTCAACGGATCCAATAGATGGGTCCAAAACAGATCCAACGAGGTCGCCCACACTATATACCGACGACAGAAATGCCGGCAGTGAAATGTCTGAAATTTTCCGCACTCCTAGACCACCATAACACACGGGAAGGGTGGCCTGAGACCACACTTTGTTTTCATTAAAACAATAATTTAGGATTCTAGCCACGTACAATATTATGTATTTCTAGTGGGTTGTAGCCTGTAGGCTACATTAATTTCTCATAAATAACATAGATTAAAGATAAGTCAAGTAGATATAAATTAACCTATGAACAACTTATAAGTTAATTTAGTGTGGATAAATATACAGTATAATATTTTTTTTTAAATTGTGCACTCAAATATTTTTTGCTCTACAAATTCGAGTCTTGATAAAATTACCCACTTATTTAATATTATTTATTTCTCATTGAATTTTGATTTTAGAAAATAAAATAATTTCCTGTTAGTGACATAAGGCAGAGAATCAGTAAAGGTTGGATGAAATGGCGACGGATCATAGGAACAACTTTTGATACTTGGATGGCCCTGAATCTGACGGGGAAAATTTATAAATCTGTGATAAGATCTGTCTTAATGTATGGTTCATAAGGGAAGGGCAGTTGGGTAGGAAAAGGGATAGATGAAAGACGATTGCATGCAGTTAAGATGAGAATGTTGAGATGTATGTGTGGAATGACAAGAATGGATAAGATTAAGAATTAGTATATACGAGGAAGTTCGAAAGTAGCGCCAATAACTGAAAAGTTTAGAGGAAACAGTTTGTCGTGGGATGGACTTATTATGAAAGTAGATATACGGGAAGAGGAAGACCGAAAAGGAATAGGTGGATTGTGTAAAAGATGATATGAGTAAGAATGGAGTGAATGAAAATATGACAAAAAGAAGTGCCGAATGGAAGAAGAGTACATATTGCGTCGACCCCAAATGATTGGGATCAGAGCAGGAAGATAATTGATATTGAAGATATGAAAATAATTTATTGTTAGATTTATTGAGAGTCGCTTGATGCAAATGCTTCAGAACTGTTCCTCTGACGGACCTCACAAAGCCAAGTCTCGACGATAATCCCGACAATAGTTGAGTATTAAAAATAAAGTTTTGCAATTTTTAAACGCGTTCATATTTCAATGTATGATAGCAATGTAATACTGAGCTCGTGTTGTAATTTTAAATTGTCACTAGGACCGGATTGCACCTGCAGCCGGCACTGGGTTACGTTTTGGCGCACGCCAAATCCTGTGACCTACATCCAAACGTACACTAGGGATTGTTGGCTCTGTTTCGGCATTAATTATACATATCTTTAGTGTGGTGTCATCGAGATGCTTACCATATTCTGTTATTGGTTTGTATTGTGTATTTATTAGATTGAAGTCAACAATGCAAGCAAGTTATTGCTTTTTTTATATCTATATTAGTTCCCTTGCTCTTGCTAGTTCACTTGAGCCGCTGCAAAAGGTAGAGTTTAAGATTGTTAAGAGTGCAGTATTGCTTGGCAAATATTTTAATAATATGTATCGATGTTATTACTTGATTACCCAACGTAACAAACATCGTTTAATGCTGATGCGATCACATGTAGCTAAACATGCCACATTAATACACACTTTGTCCGATCTGTTAATTTAAATCACGATCCCTCGAGACTTTCCACCTAAATTCGGCTTCTCTTTGAAGCGTCGAAAGATAAATTAAGTCACGTCAGTACTTTATTTCGTAAATCTGCACGTAACGATTAATCAAAATATTAGATAGGTAACACATATTTGCCGCTAATTATGTCATCGGGAACATTATCTTATAACGATCATTAGATATTTTCACGCAACGCTCCAAAACTTGTTAATTAAAACTCATTAAAAGCTTAATTTCAACATTGTTGGTAATTAAGAAGATTCACGATCTGCGAACCCTATTATCTTCGCAAAGTACTTTTACGAATTATTGAGATAGAAAGCAACAATATTAAAATGGCTTTGCGAATTACTTCTACTCCATTGTGGCACTTATCCCGTAATTAATATATTTTATCTTACCGCCCCACCATTATCACCATCAACCTTGATATGATAAATTAAGGACTTGATGATAGGGAGTAGAAATATAGAATTAAGCTTATGCAGGAATAAATACAATTTCGTTGGATGAATATGAAATCAGTTTAGGTAAAGTACCTGTGGATTGTATCTACGTAGTCGATACTAGTAACAAATTAAAGTTTGGAACGGTACTGAAATTTGAAAAGCCATTAAGCGTGGCGAAGTTTGAATGTTGGGTGTCCCGCAGAGAGCTGAGTGCGTCGACTCGCGTCTACACTGTACGTCGAGAGTCGCGACATGTACGACGCGACGCTGCTACGCCGACAGTTGCCGCGCCTTCGACATTGCCACCCTACGACACTGAAAGTGCCTTATTCAGCAATATCCGAGCATCCACTTCGTATTGAAACCTAATGGCAACTGTATATTTTCTTTAACTATCGGGATTGAGAGATTACTTTTATCTCTAACCTCTCTATGCTATAGTAAAGATATATCCTACGAATGAAATGCTAACAACATGGAATGAAAATATATTGATAAATTGGATATACCTAATATTAAGTTAATGATTGATATTATTAATCTTATTTTGAGTTCCAATAGTACTCTAGTTTTCCGTACAACTGAATTTAATCTATACAATAGTTTGGTTTGCCTTTAGTTACGAGTAAATGTGGGCTTTAGTAAAACACATCTAATCATACTAATATACGATCTAATAATATTATAAAGAGGAAAGATTTGTATTTTTGTATGTTTGTAACAAATAAACTCAAAAACTATTGAATCTATTTCAAAATTCTTTCACTATTAGAATGCTACAATATCCCTGACTAACATGGGCTATATTTTATCCCGGGAGCGCGAGTTTTAAATCAATTTTATGTTTTATTTTTACATTAAAAAAAAAAAGTAATAATGTCAGATAATTGCGGATATTATAAGGTATCGTTTAACGAATATTAATGTTTAAAATTAAAATTAAATTTGTTTAATTATCGTGTTTCTTTCATTAGGTATGTTTTTTCCCTAATAGGAATTTGTAAAATTTTAGAAACCGAACCGCATGGAAGCAGACATTAGAGCCCGGGGAGGAAATACGAGATACTGTATAATACACTTTTAATAAACGTTTTTTTGTTTTACGTCTTCGTTTCAAAAAGTTTACAAAAACATTGGAAAAAAAACACGATAGTTGAAGGAATATGATTTTAATTTATACATTAATATTTGTTAAACGATACCTTATAATATCCGCAATTATCTGGCATTATTACCTACTTTTTTTTGTTTAATGTAAAAAAAAAACATAAAACTCATTCAAAACCAAACTTCAGAGGTGTTTCGATTTTTTTGATAAGAAGTGTATTATATTAATATTATTAGTATTAGGGTCTGAGTTATTAGAATAGACATATAGAGTATGTTTTTCATGCCATTCGCAGTGGAAACCTTGGGTCTGTGCGGGTTCGAGGCTCGCCGATTTGCTCGAATTTTATCATCCAAGTTCATCGAGGCTTCGGGAGACCAACGGGCTGGCAGCGTTTTCCGCCAAAGCATAAGCTTGGCCATCCAAAAAGGGAACGCTGCCAGCCTGTTGGGAACCTTGCCTGTTGACAGCAGCGAGGGCCTTGAGGATGTTTTCTTTATATCATAGTTAGTATTTTATACATTGATTGTAAATAAAACTAATTACCATTAAATTTTGTACATAGAGTAAGAACTTTTCATCCCGGGAAAGCGGATAAATCCACGGGAAACGTTAGTTACTAAATAAATATCAACCTCAATGTATTCTTAGTCCACCAATGTTGTAGCCTACTATTCCATGAAAAGTAGATAAACTGCATTTTGCACAAAATTAAATCATTTATGATTCTGAGTAAATATATTTGATCAGATTAATGTCTCCAGTACCCTCGTAGGTTCGCTCCTAATTACGTACATGTCACGGACACACCAGTGATTGATTGCAACGCTAATATCTGAGACAATCTCCCAACAATGGATGACATGTGTGACATTGTCCTCTCGATATTTTCCTTTTTTCCTTTTATTTTTATAAATAAAGTAAATAGACTCGAGGTCTTTGTTCTACATTTAGCTTCTTTGATATGAAATGATAATTTATAGTTCATTATAACCACAAGAATATATGCTATGAATATACAAACAAA
The DNA here is from genome assembly GCA_951216915.1 of Tetheella fluctuosa. Taxonomy (NCBI): domain Eukaryota; kingdom Metazoa; phylum Arthropoda; class Insecta; order Lepidoptera; family Drepanidae; genus Tetheella; species Tetheella fluctuosa. The sequence continues at coordinate 8,066,231 of OX578217.1, forward strand.
TCGAGTTAATTGACATAAAATTAATCCGGATAATAGAAGGTTGCTATGGATGAAAATGATTATCTCATGTTTTAGCATGAAGTTTTTAAGTTTCTTAAACAATAAGAGGACTAAAGAGGAAATTATTGAAAACAAATCATACGTTTGATTCCCTCATTTCATGAAGGAATTTTATCTAGGTATACTAGCTGATCCCCGCGGATTCAACCACGATCCTGGTATAAAAAATTCTATGTTTTAATAGTTATTCTGCTATTCAGGGCAGAGACAAATCCAACAAATCAAAGATCATAAAAATCGGTCCAGCCGTTCTTGAGCTATAAATGGTGTAACTAACCCGATTTTATTTTAGATATAAAAAAACGTAGCAGACTGGTAAGGAATTCAAACGGTAATTAATAGGTAAGTATTTAAATGAAAGAAAATATTGTTTACTCAAATAGGCCTTTGCAAGGACTTATGAATACTTATTTTAATTTCAATACCGGTTCTAGATTATGAAATAGTATACACGATATAAATTCAATATTCATTTTATTACACCTTCCTAAGTGAGCAGGAGACCAGTAGGTTGATTGTATCGCACTCGTATTCGAAGACTTTGGTTTTAAACACCAAACTATGGCTTATGTGGATGCAAGTCGCACCGGACCGATGTGATCTATGGAGGCCTAAGATCAGCAGTTGACTCTACGTCCCTAAGTATTTAGATTAGATAACATTTTTGGCAATATATTGTAAGTGTGAAATGATACCCTTACAGTCTATAGGTTAAAAGATTTATTTCTCATAAGAATTTACAAATTCATTTAAATAAAAAAACATAAAATTAATATTAAAATAATGTGAGGTGAGTGTAGTGTGATATTTACACACCCAAAATAGCATTTATGTAACATTTACATTACATTCTATACTTATTGTATTTTTGTTGTAAATTTATCAGCACTTAAAAATATTCATGTAGAGTTTCGTAGTACGAGTAGTGGTAATAACTGAATCAGGTAGCTTGCAGTACCTATAGTGTTTACAAAGGCCTATGCCATGGCGAATATGTAAAAGAGTGCTCCTTCAAACATATTTCTTTTTTTGTGTATTTCCCGAAAGTTAAACAAAATACAAATACAAAAAAATGGAAGGCATAGTTCTAGTAAACAATTGTAAACATACGATGTTACCAACAATTTTATGAGAGCGAGCTCAAACCAAAAGAAATATAATAATAATGTTGATAAAAGATATAGGGCTGTAATCACGGCTTTGTTTCATAATAATCCAATTTATACAACTTAAGTTAAGTAAATAAAATCAAGCCAGTATGACCAACATTAGTCTTGTTTGCGCAATCTTCGCATATAAATGGACTTCACGTGTCAAAGCAATTCATTCTTCGTCTGTACATAGCATTAAGCTTGAGTATACCAACATGTCGGTGGAGACGAGTGAGTGGTTTTGGTGTATTACGTGGGTATCGGCCCTCTGGTACGATATCATCGTCTCTCCTCATGCACACTACATCTGCCACGCTCGGAATACGAATGACCTATGCACTCCCGACAAATAGACCTGTCGGTCAAATAATGCTAGTAAACCTTTCAACCAACACATACGCCGAACTAACTCGATGGAGTGGCAATTTATTTGACGCTTGGGGTTGACAGTTGAATGGTGGACAAATGGTATTTGAATACCACAATTACGTACATGTTATGAGTATTATATTAACAATGTTATTGCCTAAATCTATAATATGAGAGGGTTACAAAAATTTTCACATTTTATCTGATAAATGTAAAGAAGTATATTATCTTAACGCCCTTTATCCCAACCAGGTAGGCAGAGGTATCAGTACTGAAACCAAAATTCTAGTGACTTAATCAATATTTTAAATAGGTATGCCTACATACTTTGCATTTATGATGACATTTAGTAGACGTACTAAAGAAATTAAACTAAGTAAGTTGGCTAACTAGAGTCTAGTCACTAGGCGATGTGATCTTAGCTTTGTGGGTAAATAGAGCCAAACTGAAGCAGAGAACTGAAAACGAATTTATGTCTCCCCTTTGTATTATTATAAAGTGGTGTCAAGACTGACACGAGTATACTTGTGGAGATACAGAATGTACGTATCTACGGCGCTATTAAATTTTAGCCGGACGGGTAGGGTGAACCGCACTCGGTGGTTTGACGTATTATCGTCGCGCCGCCGCACCACTTAGTGTCCTGCCTCTGGGCTCTATCAGACACGTAAGTGTCTGCCCACGGCAGCGTGCCCGCTGCTGGCCGCGTGACTCTGTCAAGATCCATGAACTCCACAATAGGCTTAATATTATTATCATAACACTCACATATTATAAAATAAGAAAATTGATTCAGCTTCTGAGAAACCAAATTATTCATTAGTTTAAATTTACAGCAAGCTTGGTCAACTCAGTTGTGATATGTTATAAACCGAATATTTTGTTGGTTTTAATTTTATACCACAAATCGAAGCAACCAATCACAAAAATAGCGCCGCAAATATTTTTGGATGCAACTTTTTGTGAGCTAGCAAAAAGTGTATTCGTAGACTGCATATAAAAGAATATAAAAGGTAGATATAAAACTTGGGGTACAAGGACGGAATCTGGAGGATCCAGCGGGCGCGCGTGCTGCTACAATATTCATGAGCGCGGGCGGCCGCTATCGAGGGGCCACCAGGAGCTCGCGAACACTATTCACATTCGGACCCGTTCCATCAATATAACGAGTCGCTGACCTGAATTGTTTAGTGACCACCTTTATCCATATTTTTTCTGCTGAAGCAGAAATACGATTATATACCACAGGAACCTTGTTTTATTACCTCTACTCGTAAAACGTAAAATATACCTATTAAGGAAGTGGTACCTCGTGTTTCATATTTCTTTTATAAAATATCACAGAAAAATATATACATATAGGTAGATACATATTTATGTGAAAACATGGCAATAACCCAAAACTGAAAGAAAATCAATTGATTATGGAGAGATGCCCCCGTTTCAATTTGAGTTTTTTTTTGATAAAATCGACAGAAATAATGTGCACCTAAATACATATATTATACATACATACATACATATGAAAGAAGCTGATGACGATGAAGATTTCATATTATACTCGTACCTATTTATAATTTATAACGTAATTGTATAAAGGAAGATCGAAACAACAACGCACAATACCATTAGAAAAATATTAACAAAAACATAGGATGCCATGCCATAGTTAAAACGAAACAGTTACCTGATAAGTTTTTGTTAAAAAAATCATTTTTAGTACAAGCCTTTTTTTTGGTGACTACTTGGATTGTGTTCCAATATACTAATCAAATATCAAGTCACTCCGACTACTGGAAGTCGGTGAAATTCGACACGTGGAAAGATTCCACTCGGACAAACAAACAAACATACATACATTGCAAGCTAAATAAAAGCTTGTAAAATGGTTTTTTTTTTCTTTTAATTTAATTTTCAACTTTTTAGTATTTACTAGCTTTTTCGCGTGGTTTCACCCGCGTTTTCGGCATAAAATATAGCCCATGTTACTCCGGGATAATAATAATAAATAATAATAATAAAATTTATTCAAAAATATCTTAGTAAGCTAACAACAGTAGTACAATTTTTCTTATGGTATAATGTCTATAACACATGCCTGAACTAGGAAAACCTGTGTTTCAGGCGAGAAGAGCTTGCTTGTCTTAAATAATCAAATATTAATCGTTATAATTATATTACAGTGCATAATTTAAATTAATGTGTAGTTGGTAAACAGCAGTATAATGAAAAACAATAAATAAATATTACTTTTATAACAAAAAACTAATTAATGTAAAACGGATACATTTGGTAATAACATTTTATTTTAACACAGTTAGTAACTTCTCTGTATCTTCGTAGGACATGCTTTTCAATGTATCCATAAGGATTTTTTTACAGCTACTGGAATTCATAGAGTAGATAATGTAGCATTCTAATGGTGAAAGAATGTTTTAAATCGGTCCAGAAGTTTTTCAGTTTATTCGTTACAAACATACAAACATACAAATCTTTCGTCTTTATAATATTAGTATAGAAGTATATCTATAGATGGATATAGATGATGCTGGATTTACTACGGCGTAGCTCGTAGCAGTATTTTTCCGTTAGGTAGCTCTTAATAATTTGTTCATGTTGTTCCCACGAGTAATGACAATAACGGTTGCATATATTATCTAGGACCAAAGTACTCATCAAGACGAATCAAACGAAACCAAACTCGATGGGGTTGTGTCATTTTATTGCGGAGCTCTTATGGCCGCCTTCCAGCTCCAGCAACAGACCCTGGTTACCGTATAGGATCAAAGTACTCGTCAATACGAATCAAACGAGCCCAAACTCGATGGGGTTGTGTCGTATTATTGCGGAGTTCCTATGGCCACCTTCCAGTTCCAGCATCAGACCTTGGTTACTATATAGGATCAAAGTACTCGTCAATACGAATCAAACAAGCCCAAAGTCGATGGGGTTGTGTCGTTTTATTGCAGAGTTCCTATGGCCACTTTCCAGTTCCAGCATCAGACCTTGGTTACTATATAGGATCAAAGTACTCGTCAATACGAATCAAACAAGCCCAAAGTCGATGGGGTTGTGTCGTTTTATTGCAGAGTTCCTATGGCCACCTTCCATTTCCAGCATCAGACCCTGGTTACCATATAGGATCAAAGTACTCGTTAATACAAATCAAACGAGCCCAAACTCGATGGGATTGTGTGGTTTTATTACGGAGTTCCTATGGCCACCTTCCAACTCCAGCTCCATGTTATCATAATATTGCATTGCCTCGCGATAAACATATGTATGTAAAATTCAGCTCAATCGGAAACCGGGAAGTGGGTCAAATTTTACTTGCATGATCCCACCCGGACAAACATACATACATTGCAAGTTAAATAAAAGCTTGTAAAATTAACATTAGATATTAATATTCCTCTAAACATTATACCAACTCACTTTAAAATTTATAAAAAACAATTGAGAAGGCTGTATAAATAATTATAAAATTTGACTCGGAGATTATGTATTTATTAAAAATTTAATACATGAACGGATTTGGATCCCCTAATTAGTATGTTAAACTGAGCGTAGGGATGAGTGTAGCATGGAAAGCGCCAACCCACAAATTTGAAAGTTGGCCAACTTATATCGGCAGGGGGTGTTTGCGGTCAGTACTGCGCACTGTCCGCGTCCGCGCCCGCGCTCGCCCGTATACTGCTAGTTCCCATGCCCCAGCCCGCCGCGCACCGCCCGCTGCCGCTTGTAGTTCCGAATACCATCGTGGTTTTTCTAGCACGTGTGATTTAACCCGAAAATGTATGTCATGTATGTAATGTAGTCAACTTTAGAATAAAATATTATTTTATTACTAATTTTCTACTCGTGACTACCCGCGTTCCCTGAGTCCTGTAATTCTGTCCTGAAATCCAATGTTCTTTTCTTTATATAGGCTTAATAGGTGTGCAAAAAACTCTAGTTTATTTTAATTTTATTTTTTATACAACATGGTCGGCAAACAAGCATACGGCCCGCCTGATGGTAAGCGGTTACCGTAGCCTATGAACGCTTGCAACACCAGGGGTATCACTCGCGCGTTGCCGACCCTTCCTCCCTCCCCGATGAGCTCTGGCGACCTTCTCACGCGCAGGAACACAACTATAAGTTATTTGGCTGCGGTATTCTGTAAGGTGGAGGTACTTCCCCAGTCGAGCTGCTCTTTGACTTAACACAGAAACTAACGTTTTTTTAATAATTAATAAATAGGCTTATATTTGAATACAATCTCACCATAGTAAGAGATGATGTGGATTTGGATTGTTCATATCTTAAATATGAACTTGAATCTTAAATAACTAATATACATATACGATACGTGATAAACAACGTAAAACAAGTTTTTAGCAGATACTAAAAAAAATAGCTAGTAGAGATTTTCAAAAAAGGATAATACATATTATTATTAAAAAGGTTGTCAATGAAAACTTTAGTTTTTCGATCATAGGTCAATGGTAGTTTCGACAAATGCCGTGACGAAAGTCGTGGGTATGAATCCTACAATGATCTTTCAAAAGGAAAACTACTTAGGGTAGGATACTTCGTATTACCCGTCTGGCTAGCTACCACAACACCTTCAAGTTGATCTGTTGTCAAGCACCTACTGGTGCGTCCTGGCAGCTGCATTTGGGAGCCAGTTCCTTCTATATAGGGTTTGTGTGTTCACCTTCATCGCCCACCGTCACGTATCTTGGTAAGATTACGGTCAAACACAGGCCTTTTACCTGTCTTATTTATCTACCGATGCATTTGCAACAATTATGCGTAAAATTGATCAAACTGCTCCAGAAAACGCGGGAAGCAGTTTCCTAGAAGCTATATCTGAGATATATGATGACCTCTACCTCAATCTTTGGTGAAGCACACAAAATCTATTTGTTATTTTTCTCTAACGCATAAATATTGCACTGCGAATGGTTATTATTAATTTAATAAACATTTGCCCTCCCATTTGCGCATGCATTTCATTTCAAAGTATTTAGTTTTATCTCTGTTCCGACTTGCAATAGATAACATAGTAATTCAGCTAAAACGAAACGTTTCTAATTTAGATTTGCCCATTAAACCTCTCGTACTTAAAAGGTATAAAAAGGTGAACGGAGAATGTGTTGCAACCTGAGCAAAATTTAGTTGTTGGCGTCTGCGCTCAAGCAAGCGGAGCGGCTCCGAACAGGACCAGGGTAATTGAACTAATAAATCTAGCCGTGTAACTGCGCTCCGACTCGCTCTGGATCAAGGCGAAACCATTAAACCTACGCTCAGATTTCGCCTTGACTTGGCTTGCATTTAGTCACACGATACCATTGTGGCGGTAAGCTCTCTGAACTACGGATTTTTGAGATAGAATTTCACTTTCTCTCTTTAAACTGAATGCGACTTTATCCAAATATTAACAAAGTAGTACTTATTTCTGATTAGACGAAATACAAGCCATTTCAGGAGCTATTTTACAAAGAATTATAAAAAAGTATTATCGTCGTGTAAAAACTACAACAGTAGGAAGTAAACCTTATCACCGCGACTTGTTTATGATTTCGACGGTAATAGTTTCTCGATTCCTCAGTACGTTACTTGTTGTGCGGCTCTTAGTTTACATGAGTGAGTCGTTACGTGGTCACCTTGTGTTGCTTTTAGTCTTAGTTACTATAAAATTAAGTATTGAATCAATAGCTCAGGTAAATAATTTATTTATATTTAAAGATACAAGTATGCCTATTATAATTTTGTGCAAGACTAATATATTTTTTTTAATGAACAGCAAATTTCAATGGATAGAAATCAAGTGCAGTTTCCAGATGATTTCATGAATTTTCTGAAAGGCTTGGGAATGAAATCAATGAAAGCTAAATCCACCTTGCTTTCTACAACGCCAAAAGTGAAATATTTTCTAAGAAAAGAAGTTAGTAAGTTTTTAATACATATAAAATAAATTGTTCATGGTTTAAAAATATTTGTTCAACTGCTTAACTCCTCTAACTTATAACTATAACTTACCCGTATTCCTAAAATAAAGAGTATCCTATATGTTATTATTGCGCTGTGATATACGCCAAGTTTCATCCAAATACGTTCAGGTATTACAGAGCTGAATGGTTACTATGGTTAATGTACATACACACAAAAAAAACGCATTTATAACACCTATTAGTATGATAGGTTGTATTTTCTCCAATTTCATAAATGCACCTGTCGTTGATTAGATCTCTCCATTTTAGAATTTTGTGAATACACAGAAGGCTGCTTTCAAAGATGTTCTTATGATGAAACTGGTGTCTTATTACGAAGATAAATATAAACTTTCTCATCACAAACTAATGACTGCTGACAACAAGTATAATTACACATTCAAAACAATTGATGTTACTCAATACACCACATTTAAACCTATCGACGATTACAGAACAGTAAGTTCAAACGAAAAAAATATATATTTATACTTATTGGTGCTAAGCAAAGATATAAACTTGATTAAAATATAAATCCCGATGTAGGTTATTGATAGTTTTCCATCAATGCTTGAAAAATTATAGGCGCACACCAAATATTTTTAAAGTAGTATATTATATAGTAAAAAAAAATATCTCTTTGACCTCTCTGTTACTCAATCCTATAACAAAACAAAATTATTATCCACAGAGTTAGCTACCTAATACCATAGATTACCTCACTATGTAATAGCATACCATCAATACCCCTTCACAATAAATGTAACACATATTGACATATTCATTACGGATGTGTTGCGGATTAAAATAATAAAATGTCCATATACATACAGTTTCAACGTTTAATGTTCAACGAATGCTTACAGAGTAATGATCCTGAAGACGTTCATCCAGATTCTGAAGTTTTTATACTATAAAACAGCATTTATCTCACAAAGATACTACGCTGGAAAATTGACTCCGTAAATGCAAATCCCCTCGTCGATCAAGAAATTATTTTCAAGGAAAAACAAAATAAAACAAGGATTTACGAATACAGAGATACAGTTATTTAATGAAGATATAATAAAAAAAAAATCAAAACGGAATCAGCGTTCCTATCTGAATTCAACGACTACTTTTTTCGTCGATATCTTTTTATTTTTTTTGCAAATTTGCTCGGAGATTGGCTCTCATTGGCACTTGTTCAACGGCGTGAAGCGAAAGGCACTCCCGGGGACAACTTCATCTACACTAAATGCTATCTATCAGTGGTGTATGCCGGATTTTAGCGACGATACCGTGTCCAACGCAACTCCCGGGACTGAGCGATACCAATTATAGCCACTATTAAAATTCAACAATACACAATAAAATTAAATAGGTACAGTACATTTTCATTGTTTATTATAAGGGTGTGTTTGAGGTAAGAGATTGCTTTTTACGTCCATAATTTGTGGATCTAATCTTGCAACTCAACCGAAGGAGCTGAAATTTAAATCCAGTACTAATCCTCACAAAAGCTTTTTTTAAAGTTTTTTTTATTATGTGTATAACATTCGAAGTAACTTTATTCCCATTTCTAAGAAGATTATTTCATCCTTTCCTATTGGACCGTGAAATACTCAATAAAATTTAGCTTCCATTTAATCTATTCATCAGTGATTAAAGTAAAACAGATGAGTTAAAGCAAAAAGATATTTTTTTTTAAATTTTCGTTGCGTAAATTATGATATAAAACTAGTTGATGTTGTAGCAACAAAACCACTAAATTACCATTATCTACGTTTGTAAGGAAAATTTAGATTTTTGGAGATGTATTTTTCCTTTATTTTAATATGTATTTAAATTGATCAGAAATTTTACAATGAACTACCTACGCTATTTTGTCTGATGGCTAGGTAGGATAAGCAGGCAGACAACCACCTGATGATAAGTGTCCATTGTAATTGCCAAAGTGTTGCCGACAAAATCAAAAATATTTTCATCAAATAGCCATTCGCAGGCGCTTATGATTAGTCTGACTTTAATACTCGTTGAAAAAGTTGGATTTGCAGAGAAGCCTAAATTTAAAAGTTGTATGCCACTACTCTGTTGATGCATTTATATAGCTTGTTAATTACCCTTTGATTATGACGAAGGGGGCAACAACTGACAATTTAATTAAATCCAGTGCGTTGTTTCGGTAACACCATCACGCAGAACATTACATATACAACTTTGTCCACAAATTATGTTTACACCATTCAAATAGGCGTTCCTTGCGTAAATACTTTTGTAACTTAGTCCATTAAAGAAACTCTACGCAAGTAATTACCATAACACAAAGCGGTTTGTTTAATGTGCCCGTTGATGATGAAACAGATAACTTATAAAATGTTACATTAATATAACGTATTGTGTTTCGACGTGAATTTGTTTAAAGTTTTTCACTGAGTAAGTAATAACTTTTATTGAAGTTGCGATATAAACCCTGCGTGGATGCCATAAACCTTATTGTCGCATGTTTGACCAAAAGGCCATCGTAAAATGCATCATAAACTAGCGCACATAAAAATGAGAAAATCAAACTTCCAAACTCGAAACACTGAGTGATCTCGGGTTATACTTAAACAAAATCCCACTTGGGATCCGTTTTGTTTTTATAGGATCAGAAAAAATATTAATATTTTCTTCCATTTCGGAACTTGGTGAAATATTTTCCAAAATTCGCCCTTTAAGGGGGTAAAAAGGGGAAATATAGTTTGTAAGTAACTTTTTGTGAAAAGGAATACCGAGGGTTGCTTATGCAAAGGTAATCGTAGACGGCGCCACCGAAATACAACGTAAATGTGCCCAATGGCGTGTCTAATGTGTGTAAAGTTATATTTTCATGGTTGAACCAATTTTTTTTAATTTTGACGCAAGGGTTGGTTTGGAGAAAGCTTGGATCACGGAAAGATACCTAAGATACTTTCTACCACACGAACGCGGGTGGTCCCGTGGGGAACAGCTTGTAATTAAGTTATTATCCATAGCTTTGGAAATATGCCGGCAATGTAATAATATTAAATCTCAGTAGGCAACAGCCTCGATTCAGAAAGTATGGTGAGGAAGACGTTAATATGATGTTGCACGAGCAGGAAACTACCCAAAATATCCCAATGATATACTTAACTAGTTCCATTTTTCAACAATATTATTGTTTATAATAAATTCTCATGAATATTATTTTCGGGTAAAAAATAAACATATAAAAGTACGCACAGCTTTTAACCCTTTCAGAGATAAATGGAAATAATATGGAATATCTGGCGAACCCTCCTGGTGCCAGTCGCGTACACTTTGTTCCAATCACATTTCCCTTTGGAACGATCTCACGGCGGAAATTAATCCATCCGGCAAATGAATAGACTGCACTTGTGCGTGTGGGGTGCGATCTATGTATGACTGATGTTTTTAATTTTAAAATTCAAATAACAACGAATAGCATTCTATTTCCTGGCCAATGTACTACATATTCAATACGTATACTAAACTAGTTTTATTTTCATGAGTAATTTTCTTTTCCATAATACATAAAATATAATTGAATGATGCAATAATAAATAACTTACATCAATACTAGTTTTATTACCTGATACTTTTCAATATCTACATTATTATATCGTTAAACGATAATAATCATACATAAACTATACAAATTATAAAGTAATGCCTAATAATCTACAATTATATATACTCGTTGTTCAGGCCAAGTTTTATCGTTCAACATTCATTGTTAACCTTGTCACAATGCGTGTTATAGCCAAAGCAATGATTTCTTAAAAAAAAAACTTACTCGATACATACTTAGGTAAATGAAAAATGAATTAACACAGCTTTTTAATTACAGAAGTAGAGTTAATTGCTTAGCACACATTTTACAATAAAATTATCGGAATCGTACAGTGCGAGTAAAGGGAACTTGCGATATTTGTCCGGTGCATTAGTGGAATTAGCAATCTCATATCCGTGGAGCTAATATTTCTGGTGTTCGTCCAACGGCCGAATTAATCAGTTTGCACTGGTCGGCGCCCGTGGAATGAACTATTTCTCTCAACTTAGCTATAGTACACTTCCCATATTAATTTAAAGCAGAACACTAAAAGTGATTTGTCCGTTATAACCAAATTGTATTCCTGTTTTTGTACAATACTTATCCATACTAATAATAATATCCATACTTCCTATACCTAAATATTATAAATGCGAATGTGAGTTTGTTACCTTTTCGCGCCTAAACCGCTGAACCGATCGCGATGAAATTTGCTACGCAGATAACCTATGGTATGTATGGAGTGGGCATAGGCTACTGTTTTTCTCGGGAATACGGATAAAACCGCGAGGGATAGCTAGTAATGTATATTCAATCGTACATTCATATTTATTGCACCTTATACTTAGTACTAATCGTAGCAGAATTTTTAATGTTCGCAGAATGAGGGATACTAAATTTGAAGCCTTGTTAGTCTATCTATATGTCTGCCTGTGGTATTATAGCAAACAAATAACCTAACCATCCTGATTAAACCAAAGCTTATGGCTATGTTTGATGAAAATAGATCAGCCGTTTTCAGGTTTAAGTATAGTCTATGTACGGATCTCGGCTACTATTGTTTTTATTATATTGGCCACTAAGGCGAAAAACAAGCATACGGCCCGCCTGATGGTAAGCGGTTACCGTAGCCTATTGACGCTAGCAACACCAGGGGCATCACACGCGCGTTGCCGACCCTACAGCTAGCGACCCTTATACTCATTACACCAAGAGGGGTAGTTAGATTAGAAGTGAAGATCGCGGTGAAAAATAGTACATAAAAATATAACGGGTCACTTAAAAACTGTGATAGAACTTGTGAATACGAATATGTTAGATTGATTTGTGAAATTTTAGTAAGAAAGCTCCACGAATCCGACTCCAAGTCGGGGTATTACTAGAACAGACCCGTCCTATTGAATATAGAGATTTATTTTAGTGGGCCACTTAATCAACTGAACGGTCATATAGCCAGGCACATAAGGTACCAGGGAGCATCTGTATGGTCTTACTAAAACATTAAGAGTATCGTTGTCTACGGTAAGAGAACTCCAGCGATTTTAAGAGACCAGAATAAGAGACTTACAACTACTAGCTAAAGATGACCGATTCATCGTGAGCACTATGCTGAGAAACCAATATCTCACGGCTGTTCAGGTCTGAAGCAGACTTCAAGAAATTCGCATAGCATGCAACGAACAAGATGGTGTATAGTTAAAATAATGTGGAAGCTGCATGGCCCGCGCATGCCTACATGGCTAAACTCAATGAGATAGACCTCATTGGATTACATGGCCTTCGGTTGATTCTACGGAAACATAATTAGGTCCCATCCGGCTGTTTTCTTTTAGTATCATTTAATTTAAAATACCTATAATTGAATGACATTTTCATTTTAGAGCTCAGGTTTATCAACAATTTGTACGTTTTCACGGCAAATCTAATAAGCCAGTTTTGATGCAAATCGGTAGAGGGGCACTAAGACCTTAAAGATATAGACATACATTATATAGAATAGTTTTTATGCGAGGAACGTGTATGGGCAAATCTGCGGGAGACAGCTACTAAATATTATATAAAAGAAAAACGGGATGTATATTTTTATGATATGAGAACAGGCAACGCACTTTGCTATTTAGGTACATCAATATATGCTATCGATTTCATTTGGTACGTACATCATCATTACAAAAATAAAGTGAGTAGAATAAATACCTCATGACCAGTGACGTAACTCATGACGACCAAAGTTTATAAAACAAGATGAGGAAACGACCCCTGTGAACATTACAACTTTGTGACAGTTTCTGTCGTTTAAATTTATTGATGTTTCTGATGGCGTGATCTGAATGACACGTGCTTATAAAACTTCTTGATAAATGTCTAGCATTAATTAGAAAGATAACATTATGGATATCTAATGTAAAATAAATAATATTGTCATCGATATTGGAAGTATTTTAATTTTTATCAAGTCCACTACGTAGGTACTTTCACATTTTATGTCCATTGTAATTAACAGTGAAGTTTAAGGATTTACAATAATATTTACTGTCGCCCTAAACGAAATTGAATATACCTAATAAGTCGGAATTTGACAATGACGTACTTTTAAACTCATCGGATAAAATTTCATTACCTACATTGAATGATGTGACATTTTATTTCTACACCGAATGTTGTACCTATAAAAAATAAATAATGTTTCGTAGTGAAAACAATCCTAACTAATATTATAAATGCGAAAGTGAGTTTGTTTGTTCGTTTGTTTGTTACTTTTTCACGCATAAACCGCTGAACCGATCGCGATGAAATTTGGTACCTATGCAGATAGTCTATATATAGGCTACTTTTTATCTCGGGAAAACATAAGATCCCTCGGGAATGCGGGTGAAACCGCGGGGCAAAAGTTAGTATTTCATAATTCATGCAACTGCATAACAATAACTATTGATTCACAACAAATTTTGCTCGCTCAGTGATGCCCCGAGCACTAGGTACTTGCCATTTCAACTGATTACGGGCATAAAATTTTAGTTTACCCAATCTATAATTTATCTTATTTGCTCTTATGTAGCAACGTGTGCTCGTGCAACAGAATGGCATAAGGAAATTGAAACGAAAATAGTACCTACCCGTTATTCAGATTGTATTGGCGTTTGTCCAATCAGAGTTCAGCCACATTAATTTATTGTCAATACTAACTTTTTCCCCGCGGTTTTACCCATTTTCCCGAGGGATCTATACTATTCTATGTTTTATTTCAAAGTATTTGCGATCAATCTGTGTACAAAATTTCATCCAAATCCGTTGTTTATTGGAGTCACAAATATTCAGAAATCCTAACTCTCACATTTTTTATATTATTGACATAATGAGGTGAAATGAGATAAGATGTTCTTAATTCAATAAATTACCGATACATAATTGATTTTTTTCCGTTCAATAAACCAATCGCCGTTCCCTTTTTAATTTTACCGAAAATATCTTTAATTCGCCAGTAAAGTCCGGCTGTAATCCCCCAAGTTCCCAATTATTTCTGTCGAGGGCAGTAATTAAGCAGTATAAAGTGCTTGGCTGCCGTAATCCAACCACTTTTGTGATATTTAAATGAGTTTCATTACGCTTCGGTTATAAAAGCATGGCTATTACGAGAAATGGACTGGAAACATCACGCTCGACTTCGAATGACCGTAATTGTCGACACTGGAAATAAATATGAACTGCATGACATATGTTCGATTTTTAAAAACATACGGCCGGTAGCACGAGCCACCCGAATACAGACGCGTGAAATAAAACTATATCATAGCGTACATATTGCTGACAGCGCGCACCGTAAAATAATTGTGAAATATGTGTAACCGGCATTATCCTGTGTAATGAATGTTACGTTAAGGGATTTTTATGTCTTTGCAGATATTGAAAAATAAATAAATTTTAATTCAGGAAACCCACGATTACGTTAAAAATATAACGTTGATAAACGTTATACACAATAGCTCGTGTTGGTTATGTAGGTTACATGTATTACTTATTATGTATTACTCTAATAAATCGAAGATGGAGCTTCAAAGCTAGCTGAATAGCCGAAGGAAAGCGATACCACTGAGAACTTATGTAATATTTTAAAACGAATTTTCAGATAGCTTAGTTTAGTTACACCGACGATACAAAGTGTTATTAGCGAAATATTTCTGTGTCCCTTGTCGTCGGTCCGCGTGCGGTCTCATTGGAGCATTAGCTCCGACAATAAACATAAATATTTTTGCGTCGTTATGTTGGTCCGCTCACCGAGTAATTAAATTCCATTGAATCGCACAAATCTTCGCCCTGCGTCCGAACTCGCTACCTATTTATCTAAAAGTACCTTTATACCTGGCATTAGATAGGCATCTATACTTTAATATTTTTTGCGTGTAATCTTAGCTTAGGTAATAGTAACAAAATCTTTTAGGTTAACACTTATGTTAGGTTGAAAAGTAAAAAAGACGACACTTGGCAAGTTTGCAGAACTCACAAAAATAATAAGTACTTAAAATTTAAACACTCTTGTGGAGCATCTCAGCATCTCTTCTTCCCACACGTTTTCTTTTCTAAAAGTTGTCGTCGCGGGCTCGTTAGCGGGGTCTTCCTTATTATTTCCTCCACGACTGTAATCTGGCCTTTCAGCTACTTCAAACGACTTGTTCTTTTTCTTATGTGTAATTGAAATATATTGCCGTAATATCCGCCGGACCGGAGTGGTACCTCTCGAGCGCATCAGCTTGAGTTTTCATTACTTGGGGAAGTGATTTTTTTTCACGAGACAGTATAATAATTCATTTTGGTACCCTTGGCTACAAGACGACACTTTAAAAGTTCTTTACTTAAGAATAAAAGTCGGGGCTCCATTTCGATTGCTTAGAAATCCGAAATGACGTCATACAAATATTTACGTTTGTTTTAAATAGTTACTTAATGTTGTTTTAAAAATACATAGCGTTGAATGTTAAAATATTCTGTATGCATGTTAGTAATTATGGACGAATGTGGCCAGAAGCGTATCGTTAATGCCCACTTGCAGACCGCATCTTGCGCTCTAACTATTTTCCCACACTCACGACCTGATTTATTGCGGAAAACGATACTAGACACGTCCAAATATTCGCTACTGCAGCCTTTGCTAGTCAAAATACTGGCTTCTTTACGACCAACTCCGTATTTTATTGCTGATTGATATCGTTAACTTTTCACCCCGTTAGTAATACGTAATTTTTGAATGAAAATATGGTAGTACTGATATACTATCAATAGTAGGTACCTACAAGTTAAATAGGTAGAGTTTCAGTTACATTTCATATTGTACGTAGGAATATTAATTGCATGTAAATGTCGACTTATCCAATATCTAGTAATTACAGTAAAAAGGCTTCTGTTTTAACTAATGCGGTTGTAGCAGTTGACGCAGAGTTAAAAGTAGACGTAGAATAATAATGGTAGGGTGAAACATACCGTTATTGGCAGTTATCCATGGGCGAGTACACGGAACATCACGTGACCGTATCACCACCACTTTGTTGACCCATACCATATGGAGAATTTACATTCACGAAGTATCACGAAGCTGAAAGAAGCTCTGAAAATATAAATTTAAAATTTATTCGGGAGTCCTTATTGTAAACTTAAAGTTTCATTGTTACCCCCACAAACTACATATAATTTAGCAGAAATTGCTATTAAAATAATTCATTGGGTGACTGAAACTCCTTGCCATATTTTTTTTATTTTTTTACTTTTGGATTACCCACAACCTCACCATGATAGTAATGATGTGCCCGAGTGTGGTTAGCAGACAAAGCATAGGGAGTTAATCGAATGTCTATTAAATAATATGTAGTTACCAAGATTTATCTGTCGGTCACACAGAAACAAGACTTGTGAATTTGTAAAACTTTAAAAAGGAAGTTACGTGACCTAAACATTACGATGCATAAAAATATTAATGATAATATTCTCAGAAATAGACGATGAATAAACATTTCACTATTTCCCAGTGAAAATAGAAACATATTTCATAGAGCTGTGAGGTATTCGTCCGTTTTCGAATCATTGCTAATCTTGGTCAGTCCGATATCAGCAATATGCAATGTACACATGAGATTTGATACGTCAGCAGGGGTCTAGGCGCAGAGAGCCGACCGACCGCCCAAACTATCCATCACATTGTAGCACGGATTGTAGAAACTCAATCACAAATAGAACATTTCTTTGTAAACTCAAACCTATTCGCCTATCTGTCATTTCTACTGTTGTTGTATTCAAAATAGTTTCTGAAGAATACTTTTCAAATGAATTGGTAGATATGAGTCAAAGTTGTTTATCAACTGGTGCAAGAGTTGAGTTTCTTTTTAATATTAACTTTAATATTAATTCACTATCTACTTTATAATATAAAAGCAACTATAATATAAAGTAAACGCAAAAAATATTATTTACAGAAAATTAAAAGAGTTGATGATAAAAATTGTTTGGTGACTTATAAAACATACTTTGTACCTAATCCATGGTACAGTAAAAGTTTTATGTTCTTATGTAGTAGTTTGGTTGGAAAAGGTTTGATGGATGAGGTTGGCGGTGACAGCCCCAAACTCTTCGTGACACGCATCCTTGATTCAATGCAGATACACATCTACCTATGGATCAACATTCTCGCTTAAAGAGACACGGGGTCAAAACAATTTTCGACCATATAATATATCTAAATAAAAATAAAAATTCTATGACATTATTCGTCACACACGGCCACCTGACCCCAAACTAAGCAGAGCTTGTACTATGGAAGCCAGATAACTGATATACAATAATAATAATATATAATTTATTATTAAATATTTATATGTTTCTGTGTATATGTCTTTTACTATGTACAATACAAAATAATTGTTGTTGTGTATTGTATAATAAATACTAAGTAACTAAACTAAACTTATTTGGAAACTAGCTAATTCATTATTTTTGCATAAAAAAATCAAAGACAATTTTATCTCTCAGTTTACGAGTATTATTCAAATATTTCATTGAAACAACGGAGCTTCTTAAGTAATTCAATGTAATTGTAGACGGGTTGGCATTTAATTAGATCTATAAATTTGAACCAAGGTGTCATAAAGGGTTACTACTTGCCGACGCATATTATATACATATACATCGCATACATCATTTACATTAATGCTGCCATAATTGTAATACCTTAAATGTACATTTAGGATAATATTCGTGTTTCTCTTTTACGCTGACAAATGGTTGGAAAGATGTATCACTTGTAAAATAAGTCTTCATTAGAAAACAAAATAAAGCTACTCAAAAGTAAAGCCCTCGCCAACTTTTATTGTCTTCACAACTTGGAAAGTAAATTACCCGAACAAATTCGCTCAGCGCTAAATCTGGGGCTTATCAGAGGGCTTGGCCGAGATCCTTAAATTTAGAAAGAGCTATCTCGATGAGACCGAGCGGCCTCAAGGCGTCGACACCTTGCTTCCACTGCTCAGATTAAAAAAGTTTAATTAGTAGGCCTAACATATCCATTAGAAATGAAACCGTCTAACTTTGTGGGATTGAAGTTTGCTGTGCTTAAGTTTCATTATTAGTTGTGTAAAGTCTGTCTCTGTTGATATTGTAAGAAATAAAAAAAATACAACAAAAACTTTTTAAGTCTTTTTCAAGCTCACTTGCTTCTCGAACATGTGCAATGGAGCTATCTTAGATCAGCTGCTCGTCTCTACGCTGGTCTAATCGGATTAAATGTAAGTAATATTTTAAGTCAAGAACCTAGGACCTTAGAGTAACTTATTATGAAACGATTAATGATATTTATCCCTAACACTAGGGTCCTTAGCTGTAGATGGTTGAAATGGTCGGACCAAATGTTTCCTCATTTGATAAATAAGCTACTGAAACTTCAACGATAATACTTGCTCGGTGAACTGAAACCGTTATGTTATGTTTATTGTTAAATGTTCTTCCGAAATAAAATTTACCTATTTTATTATGTAATATATATGTAGTACCTACGTATTTTTGTCAACAAGGGCACGCCAATCTCATCGTTATTTTCTCGGTGAACTTTTCAAAAATGAGAATTAAAAGATACTAACTTGATTTTATTATAATGTACCTACCTAATCAATACATGTCCAACTCATCATGAGTACTATTCTGGTTATTATTTAGGTACAAACAGATCTTAGAACTTAAGTAAATAGGAATAATCAGGAATGAGCGGAACTAAAGCATAGATTAGGGAATAATAACGGCTAAACGATATCTATTATGTGAACGGGCGGGCGACACGACCAGAGTTCGCATTTGCCGCCCGGCCGGATTATTAACTGTTATTGGGCTCAGCGGTATAAGTCCGGATTAAATCTGTGTCAATTTGCATTTTATTATGATGGCACAGCCCTTGAGCTTTAACTATTAATACGGATTTGTAAAGGTTTATTTAGATTTAATGGTTCATGAGTGTTCATGAGTGGCGGTGAAATAGCTCGATTGGCATCTCTGTAGTTTTACATTCTGTTGAGCCATAAATTAAGCCGGCGCTCTTAACACAAAAAAATAAAGAAACATTCAACGAGTCGCAGGAAAGCGGTAATTTATGCGGTTCGTTGGGCACGAAGCGAAATAAGAAACCGACACATTTAACAACGAACACATGTCGATTTTCTAACGGTTGAAAACATTCATGTTCACTTTTATTATATTAAAAATATGATTTACTATTTAAAGAACAAATGTCATTTATTAGCCACGCCGTTATGTAGGTATCTATGTTTATTTAATATAAGTCTTAAGGTATATTCTGTATATATGTTCATTACACACAATCTAGATATATGGAACCTTTGAAGATTATTGTTTCAAAGGCAGGAGTAGTGTACCTTACGAACATGGCCAGGTAGGTACGTGTGATCGATCATGCGCGTCATGTATCCGTGACATTTCATACGAAACGACCCGTCGTTCGCTCCATCGCTCAACTAAGTCCTACTCTATAGGCCCTTTTCCTTAATTCGATTACTCACAACGAATCAGGGCCTCGCGCGCGCAGCCGAGCTAGGAACGTAGCTGAGATGGAAGATCAAAGGATAATCGAAATACGTCTCCGACGTTGACTTAAACGATATAATGCTTTCATGTTATTGGGTTTCTCAAGAAAAACGTATATAAACTTGGATTAAGTCAAAAGTAATATTTCAAAATACTTTTATTTGGTCCCTACTAGTCCGCCAGCTGCGGTACATAAGATATCTAAATAATATCTGTTTACCTAATGTTAGTATTACAGGCATCTATCATATTATACCTAATAAACAAAGTCACTAGAGCAAAAACTCAATAAAAAAATTACCGCTTTTTGACTCTGCGTTATCATTGAAACGGTAATACACTACACCAGTGTGTGTGAAACTTAGTCCGCTAATTCTAGTGCATATTCTGTAGTAAAAAAAGAAGTATAATCTAGCCTACTCATTATATACCAAAGAGTTAGTTAGCGTTTATATTATATATTGTGTGGTGATATGGAACTATGGAACCCTCAATGCGCGTCTTACTCGCCCTTGGCCGGTTTTACACATGCGAATAAAATCAGCTCATTGCTTAGGTACCAATAACGAATGTAGCTTTTATCATCATCCGAAAAATCAACTTGCTTTGTAATAGAAGCCTTATTTTATACTAGATTCCGCCCTGCGCTTTCACCCGCGTTTCCGGGGGATCTTATATTATCCCGAGATAAAAAAGTGGCCTATAGCCTATTTCTCAATAAATGGGCTATCCAACACTAAAATAATTTTTAAATTCAAACCAGTAGTTCCTGAGATTACCCCCTACAACCTCACATACTCACAAACTTTACCTCTTTATAATATTAGTATAGAAGTCCTATAGATAACCTGTAAAAGATTAAATCCTAGTTAATCTTTTTTGTGCAGTCCACTATAGTATGTAGGTACGTAATATAAATAAATAAACATTTGCAAAGTAAAAAATAAGCTAAGAATTTAGTTTCATATATTTCTTAAATGAAATACCAAAGTATTAAATAAATTGAAATGAGATGAGTGTGTCACCAACTTGTTCCTAAGTAATTACTGCAATACTGATTTAAATTGCATAGTATTGTAGGAAAACAGGCAGATGCTTTGACTTCAGGAATGAATTATAATACACTGAAAACAAAAGTTCGTAACGAGTTTGATGTAGGTACAGCAATGTAAACAAAGTTTTGTTTTCAAGAGTTACCCATAAGAGTTCAAATAGAATTTTATTCATAACTTTTACACAGTATAATAATAAGACTGTGACTTTTATGCTGTTATAATTAACTATCAATAATAATGCGTAGAGCGCTCATGGCGTAGCTTGATTAGCCGTTCTTAACCGATCGGCAAAGTTAAGCAACGTCCAGTTTGGCCGGTACCTGGATAGGTGACAGCCTAGTGGTATTTCATCTTGAGCGTTTCCGTGATTCGGAAGGCACGTAAAGCCGTTGGTCCCGGTTATCACTTAATTGTGATAGCCGTTAAGCTAGTTGTAGATCTCCTACAGAGATACTCCTGGCTTGACAACTCCAACAGTAGGTTGACCACTAGCCTACCTCCACCAATCCGCAGTGGGCACGCGTGGTGGAGTATTTGCCCATTCCCCTTTCACCATTATTCGTGAAATGAGGCCTGTGCTCAGCAGTGGGCAGATATAGGCTGTAATTATTATTATTATTATTATATATAATAATGTGCCTCTAAGCGACATAGACCTTTTACTTTACAAGTAAAATAGCTGTGACATACAGACGGAAGGTTATGACGAAACCAATGCGTAACGAAATTTATTCACAACAAATTTTCACACGCACACATCAACACGCTACATTTACACAACATAACATAACAATTAAAAGGAAAAATTAAATAAAAATTCAAATTAATTATCCTTGTGCTTGTTGTTTAAACACGAGAATAAGATGGTGTTGCAGAATAAATAATGCACAAAAAAATGCGAATAAGAAGTGTCTGAATTAAGGCAATGTCATGTTATGAGGTCTATTTGAATTTCAGATTTACGTTGTAGTACTAGGTGAAAGTTGCGAGACGGGATTTTATCAAAACCTACGTATACCTACCTACTATGAACCCATCATTATGCTAAACAACTTTAACACTGAAATTGCGAAAAAAAGCATTCCATACAAAGATTGTCTTCTTGTAGCCATATTGAAATACTCACTCAGTACAAAATTGAATATTATTTGATTCGAATATTTCTAGTTGATAGCACCATGATTATTTCAAATTGGTTATAAATAATATAAAGTAAGTATACTTACTTACCCCATTGAATCGAGCCATTCTGGCGCCTATTCTGACATCGATCACGACACGTAAGTATAACTAGCTACTCTACAACTATCCAGTATATGTCCAAAATAAGCAATCGGGGTTAAATAGAGCAAATCCGATCAATCTTATCCATTAAATCATTTTACCATCTCTTTATTTGATTTATTTGATTAATTAATGTAGCTACGCTAAATTCCCTTTATACATAAATACACTTCTGAAATTTCATTCTGTTTTTTTGTGTCTTACTTAATTATTAAAATATTGCAATGAGACATGATTTGAGTTCAGCTATTAGTATTAAAATGAGTTCAGTTGAGGTTCAGCGGGCCCGCAGCGGAAATCTATTAATTTAGCCATAAAGCGTGGTCATTACAGGCGAGTCGCCAATTATTTCAGTCTCCCTCAGTAATTAAATTCTATGATCACCAGTCTAAGACAGGCGTCGTTTACGATACCCAAATTACGGTTTCATTGCCCGTAAAAAGGCATAACAAGAGCTTATTATTGAATCATTCAGTTGCAAGTGCGCGGAAATTTTTCAAATGATTTATTTTTACAGATTACTGATCACATAATTGGTTTATGAAATCAGGTTTTCTGCCAATTGGAATACTTTCTTTATTATTGTTTTTTTTGTAGAAAAACTTATGCACAGAATTCCTGATCAAACAACATGACTGAATCTCTCAATATGGCCGTGGTAAGTAGGCCATAGGTATATTTATGGCTTATGTTCCGCACACCTATTAGAATGAAATAAACCACAAATGTTAAAGTGATATGTGCAAATGCTGCGAATATTTATATGAATAGTTAAAATGAAAACCAATGATGTTTGAATTTTCTAATAATGAATATATTGGCTTTTTAATAAAAATAATCAAGAAAATAGATCTAAAATAATTTATTTTTCATGTTCTTTTATAAAACAATCGCTTATACTTATCTAATTTAGTTTTAGCTTAGTTACATTTTTACAGTAAACATAATTAATAGCGATCTTTCTACCAAGTGTTAGTATAGTTATTTACAATATTTCTATATAACAACATTAGGTTTATTGGGAATGAGTTAACAGGTAAGCAAATAAATAAATATATACCTACTTACAATATCTGAAGGTTTCGAGAAAAAACCTATTAAACTATTTATATCAAGTGCTTTTGTTTTTTGCTACCAATCAAATGATTCCTAAACAGTTTTTTTTATTGGAATACAATTTATTTTTAGGAATAAAAAACCTGAATACTAGGTATATAAGGTCTGATATATACAGGTTATTTATTGACGAGGTCTCCAAATGTAAAAATAACTTGGTTCTGACTACTGTTTGAGTATAAATAAATACACCAGTAAACAGGGTAAGAAAACTTAAAAAGCTCTTCAGAGCACCGCTACTAATATCTGAAATATAAAATATACAATTTGTATATCCTATCACTATTTGTCTTAGTATATAGATACAACCTACTCTCTTCTATAGTAAATTTATTACTGGCGACGTAATCAATTAAATATTATTGCTTTAAACTAATGTATTGTATGAAGAATCGCTTATAAATGCTACTTCTTCGAATCTTCTTAATGGTACACAAAAATATTATGTAATAATAATTTTATATGTTTAATATACTGTAAGCATGCTTCACAAGGCACTATTCTAGCGAGATTTAATAAACTCAACTGAATAAAACGTAACCAACTCCTATTAAATTCGGTTTTGAAGTCCGAAGTCGGCCTAAAATTACATTTTATGGCAACAAATCAATAACAACTTTTTGAAACACAAACTAACAGAAACCGCTACCATGTGGAACAGTGGTTTAACACGCAACGTTTGTAGTCAGTCGCCACATCAACAAAACTCATCTAAATAAATGCTAATCACAATACTCTATGCGTCAACACTTTTAATTCATACAAATAAGCTTGCTATCATACAAATATGCTTACATCTAAATTGGCGTTTGTATTGCTCATAATTTTACCTATTCTCAATTATTAAAAAATCTGAATATCGGTCTTCATCTAATAAATATCATCCATAACTTGTCTTCTACGATTCAAAAGTTAATTGCACTAAGTTGACAACATTATGCTGAAATTTGATGCAATCCACTTTCGACAATGACACAAATAAATATTTAAATAAAACTTAATTATATAATACTAATTTTATTATCAATTCAAAGCAAACTATAGTACAAATACAAAATATTTTTATATTCTGACACACAATAATGATCCAACGAGAACTGATATCACAGCATTTTGTATTAGTGGTATCTCACCCTCATAATTTTGTTCTCCACACTTTTTTGTGGAATATAATACAGGAATAGTTTCAATGCAAAGGCGAAAAGTTGTTTATAACTACACATTATTCCAAGCAAAAAATCAGTATCGACGAAATAATCTCACGACTCACTACATTATACTCAGTCACTTTCGTATATAAACAATAGTTAAACAATAATACCGATGATTACTTACATCTAATACAAACTATTCGATACCCGGACGTTATTCAGTAAGAAAAAGTTGTTGGTGAAAGTTGAACAGAAGTCAGTCATCCATCAACGTACGCAGTCTCCGGAATGGGTAACAAATCTATTTTAACAGATCATCCCCTTACTACACAATCGTTCCCCTTTCAGTACCTACCTACCTATTCCCCAACTATTGATACCTATTTCGCAACATTCAAAGATAATTACATTACCTAATCCTATTAGTACGAATTCGAACTGATATTAGTTATTCATAAGAAAATTAAATTATTCATATGTATGTAGCCTAATCATTACACATTACCAATACCTACTCTTTAGTCGTGCCTGTAGGTGCATTGTTTATTAAATAGGCTACAACAAGATAACGACATCACAGATCATGTTTAAGCATAATTTTGCCAGTAAACTATAGGTGAAATAAATTATGTTAGGATCGAAGTGACATAGTAGGGGTCGGGTGCTGTCGACAAAATATCGGATAGTTTATGTTAGCGAGCTCGGTGTGTGTAATCGTTCATTAATCACTAGCGAGCTGTGCCCTATCACCGCAGCGACGCCACGATCTCGTTCGCCATACTGTTTTGCTGGCTCGATGCATTCAGGTTTTTGGAACATTGCTGAAATAGACAATTTCTGTAAATGGATTTCATAACGAGAAAATAGGGGTTCGTCTGCCCTAGGGGCATCTCTTGAGTTCCAGACCTCAATTTAAACCTCATATGGGGACGAATATAGGTACTTATCGAAATAGATGTGTGCAGTTTGTATCTCATCCATGGTGAATAAACATCGTGGATAAGATTGACCAATTTTGTAAAAAATTAAGTATCAGTATACTAAAATAAATAAGTCACTAAGCAATACGTATATTCTTATTAAATACAAGAGTTTATATTTATATAATTATCATTTGTATGAGAAAAGGTATTACATAATTTTTCGTATTAGTTATATTGACAATGTTTTTAAAAATGTATTTCGTGCGTACTTAAACAAAGTCCAGAAGCCGAATGAAAAAATGGCCATAACGTATGTATGCAAAGGTATTAAGTTCTAATGACATAGTACATATGAGTAATTCTGGTTTATATTAGAAATGCATTAATTTAAAAGAGCAATAGGTACCTATCCATTCGAAGAATTCAACATTTGGAAATAAACCACACATAGCTGATTTGTAATTCGATGAGGGTCGTTAGAAGCAACATACTGCGCGGTGATTATGTTGAAGTGTGCTCAAAATAAAACAAGTTAATTTACTATTAAAGAGCCCAACCAAGATTGTTTTATCTATTCGACATAGTATAATATCAGTTAGTATTCACTAGAAATGTAGCTTTAAGACAGATAGAGATAACTTTTTAAAAAGTCTAGTTTGGATAATCTGTGAGATTAAAATTGCTTGACTCAATTTAGCAAAACAGTGACGAAGATATATTTCAAGATATGTTATTATTAGTCTTACCATTTGTCGCGACTCCCAAGCTTTCATCGCGTTCTTATATTTCTCGAACTCGTAGCACCAGTCCGAGTAAACCTGCTTGTATTCCTGAGACTTGCTTGGCTGCGTACATCTATAGCAAAATGTTATACTTTGACTCATTAAATACAAAATAAGGTACATATTACAGAAATATAATTTAGTGTACAAAGTAGTAGCTATAGTTTTTATGTACTATAGTACTTTGTTAAAAGCTATTATGTACAAAAATATAAATAATAGCAGAATTACTGAGACTCGTGACAATCCCACTACAATGGTGGTTTCCACTTATTTATGTCAATTTCATACACTAAGGGTGGGTTGTTTCAAAGGATTAGTTAATGTTACATACATTTGATAAATTATAACAATGACGTACGGTATTTAACGTTAGTTGATCAATATGTGTTATTTCATCACATCAAGACAAACGAAAGAGATAAAAGAACAGTGGAATTTGTTTTCTTTAGTAGTTAGTTTTGAATCTTTAACATTTACTCGTACGTCAAAGTGAGTTCATACAACACATAATGTTGACAAAAGATGACTCTAATCAATATTTTACTTAATAATTCTATAACATTATTACTTTCAAAAGAAGCTAATTTCATAATAGATCTGTTCAAAGTTAAAAAATATTAATGTCTGTGTTAATAGGTTACATTATTAAAAAATATGTTTTTAGCACCTTTTGTTTGTAATAAAAAGATTATAAAATAAATAAACTGGCCTCTTTAAAAGCCTTCTCATGTCAAAGCCCCAGGTGCTTCAGTTTCAGTTACCTTTAATCCAACTTGTTACTTAAGTGAAAATTACTAAGTCGGTTAATAACAAAAAGGGTTGGTAGAGCTTAACCGTAACAATGTTTAATATTAACACTATAATTGGATAGAATCCTGGAATTATACACACAGGTATATTTGGTATAGGCTAACATTAATACATTTTCAACTTGAGCTAAATAGACTTGTGGTTACTACGTAACGTATTTGTATCATCGTATATTTTTCATTTAGGCTATTTTAGTTCCAGTCTTTTTTAACGTTCATTGATAGGGATTAGAATGTATTTTATATCTTTTGCATACCTGTGTATATCGATGTCTAGATTGTAGGAAGCGATGAGTGTTGGGCCAAAGTAGCACTCATAGCGGCCGCGATCCGATTCTGTTACCGACAGTAGTACCAGACCACGCTCCGACGTTTGTAGCACCCGCTCCCAACTATAAAAACGGCACTGTATTTTGAGTGTAACTATATATTTGTTATTTGTTGTATATGAAATACTATAGACCTTTACAAGTCAAAATACTGTGCGATGATGAGCGTTGTGATTTAATTTTTCTATTCTAATTAATAACTATTTTAAAGCATAAATCTATTGTTCTAAGTAGATACGAATATCATTATTTAGTCATTGTCAAATTTCTTGTTTTTACATTTATTGGTGAATAATGATTTTAATGACCTCATTATAGTGACATTTACTGTTTCAAGAATCAACTCTACCATTTTCTATTTATATGTCATCCGAAATTAATAAAAGCGTCAGCTATTATATTCTAAAAATAAGTCAAACAATAGTGTTCACTTAGAAAAGCATGATGCAAATAATATAATCCACATTACATCATCGCATAACATATCTCATTATCAATTGAGAACACAATCTATATCTGTAACACAACCTGCATACCTAAGAACGTGATATTATGTGGTCTACCACATAATACCACTACATAAGACTACAGAAAGCACGATGTTAAAATGTTCGACTAAAATATCGCAGCAAAACTTACTTGTAATTGATTTTATAACGCCCTTTCTCTCTCGAATGATGATACCACACCACAAGTTGATCTTTCAAGGCTTCAGGAGTCTTCCCGAAGGCTGCTAAATGGACACTTTGTCCGTATCCTGCCCTTACCGTTTTCAATGGGGCACTGGCTTCGCATATAGAGGGTGTAGAATTAGTAGCGTCGTGTAACAAGCCGGGAGTGTAAGGCCGACACGCTCCTACTTCTTTGTCCCAACCACAGTATGGGTCGAGGACGCAACGCATGCAACTGTCATAGCTGTTTGTGAGAGAAAATATTTGATTTTGAAAGTTAATTTATTTGCTGATTTATTTATAAGTAATATTTTTTGTACTTCATACATTAAATAGAAACAAGTAGTCATTTAACTTGGTTTGTGTACTTAG
Source organism: Tetheella fluctuosa (assembly GCA_951216915.1). Classification (NCBI taxonomy): domain Eukaryota; kingdom Metazoa; phylum Arthropoda; class Insecta; order Lepidoptera; family Drepanidae; genus Tetheella; species Tetheella fluctuosa. The sequence goes on from OX578217.1 coordinate 8,094,912, forward strand.
GTACTTCAAAATGTTATATTGGAAGTGTTTGTATAAGTATAACAAAAGCATTCGTCTAAGCGCGATAAAAGATAATTCTAACCGATGTGCACAGGCCCTCAGCGGCAACTGTCGCAGGCGGTCATCAGTGGCGAGGTATAGCGCGTGCGTCCTCCGAGACAGCGCGAGCGCGCGCACGGGCTCGCCGGCCGCGCGCCACACGTCCGCCACACGCCAACCGCCTCCACCACCCCCGCGCCACTGCACCACCTTGTATACTTCACCTAAACCTAGCACCCATAATGTTCACGTGTAAATTTCTTCACATTGGAAAAGTTGTTCATATTCATTTGACCCATACTCAACAGAGGTTTTAACTCGAGAGAAAAAATAACTAATAACCTATGTCTTTTTTCTCTCGAGTTCGGCTAGCCGCTAGTTCGATTTTTAGATGCTTTGGATTAAACGTTTTTATTGGTAAACAGAATGTAAGAAAATGAACACACAAGGTGATTTTTTTCTTTGAATAGTCTTGTGTTTGGCTACAATCTCACTATGGTAAGTTGTGATGATATGGCCGAAGTTGGAAAGTACACAAAGCCTATAAGGAACTGGCTCTCAAGTACAACTGCCGGAACACACCAGTAACTACTTGACTATAGGTTTTCAACATAAGAGTGGTAGCCAGCCAGGCGGGTACTACCACCTGCGCTATTGTTTTCTTACGATATTCTCCTTCACCAAAAGCTCAACCGCAATGTAATTTTTCATGAAATGTTGAGTTACCGGCCGACTGGCTTTTTCAAGAAACTATAAATAAGATTTTCTATGGCTCCAAAACGTATCGAAAGTTGCCTGAGCCATACTAAGTACTCATAATAACAAAAAGGCAAGCTACCTTTAATATCCCAAAATTGTATGACTCTGTTTAATATTAGGGCCTAAACTGAATGAGTTTGAAGTATAGCTCTTACAAATAGATATACAATTGGTAGTAATTGGTAGTCTAAGATCCACAATTTCAGTTTCTCCGTGCGCGCTCTACCTAGCTACGACCAGGCGAATAACGTCATGTGGAGTCTCCTGTACTTCGGTTTGCTTCGCAATTGGCTACGGCTCGTAGCAAACTTTCGTTTTCGTAGCAAATTGTCATTTCAATCATTAGAGGATCTATTATTGATTGATTACGTACCGACTTATTTTCTAATAACAGTTTTAGTAGCCTCGTACCTACGTGAAAGTTCACCTAATTATTGTTTACTATAATATTGTTTCGATTTATTTATTAATAAATAATTAATTTGATTATAATATACAACAAATATTTACAATCAATATATAAAATACAAACTATGATATATAGAAAACATCCTAATTATTTTGGTTGTATCGCTTTTTACTTTTTTGATATCATAAAGTTACTCACTAGTGCCAGCATAGAACACAGTGTAGGTGATATCATCTCCCAGCATGTCGACGAACTGTTTGTCAACCACTAGTGTGGTGAGAACTAGATCGCGTTTGTAGAAGGCTGGCGCGTCGCCTTCGTGGCGCACAGCTGAGTCCATGAGTGGATGAGACCTAGGAAATAGTACGTGGAGATATTCCTCTTATAGGCAAAAATCTTTAACTATTTCAAAAAATATCCTTATGTCACAAATGTAATAGAACATTGTAAAAATGTCTTTGGCTTAAATTCAACAAACACCACAGCCTTTGCTTGCACCACGTCGTCAATTAAATACTTGCGAGTGTGACCCAATTAGGAGAACACACACGTCACGAAACTAATGTGAGGTCTGTAACCTTGTAGAGATTACTCTCCTGGGAATACACGATGAAACTCTCTAGGTTTCCAATTGCTTGAATTTCTTCGTGTGAAATTTGCGTGTATAATTAATCATCTCCGAGACACCACATTTTGTATATATTGTTTGTATTAACCTAGTTTAGTGCCGTAATATCATAATAGGAGATGGAATCTAAGATAGTTGCTTCATTAATAAGTAATATTTACAGAACGTCATTAGCACATGACAACATAAATCAAACACTAGTTAATATGAATAATTAATGAATACTAGGTTAAAGGTAAACGTACCTGATAAAGTTAAGTACATTGTCCGGGAGTGCTTCGGTATTGTTAACGCAGGTACCGGGTCGAGGCACGGGCACCCGCGCCCTTAATACTGGCAACCACGCAGAACTGGACGATGCCTAAATAAAGCACAACATAGTTAAGAACATACATAGTTCAACCAATTAAATTCAATAATTGATTTATTTGGATCACATACTATAAAGATTGTGTAAAACAAAGAGGATAAAATTATACGTTTAGATAAGGATTATTTATCTGACAGCGGGATTACATATGAAAATTAATCACAAGCGCTCGTAATCCAGTAAGCGGTCACCCATTTCGAGTCTAGGTAGGTACCTGCAAAATAGTTATTCTAACTCACCAAACAACAAACTATACTCGTAAGTCCATCTATTAAAGTCTAGATTCAACAATATTAATAAATATAGCAAGGTAGACGTTACGTTAGTTGGTGCAAAATATAACAGCCAGCATCGAAAAATAGGAAGTATAAATAGGAGTGCTTACAAACAATTAACGTAAAGTATGCAACACAATATGTTTAGGGTTATTAAGAAAATTACCTGTTCCTTGAATCTTCCGGCGAATGCCTCCTGTATGTCTGCCATGGTGTACGTACATATCGCTGATCCAACGAGACCATCACTTGCACCTGTCGTGAATGCCGCGTAGAACTTTGTTGGATCTCCTGGCATTTGGTATACGCTTTCTGTTATAAATAAAAAAGGTTTTAGGTGTAGAGTTTATTCAAGTAGGAACATAAAAGTATGTTAAAAAGACCCAAAAAAATATTAAATAAAAATGTAGGTACCCTTATATTGGCCATACATCACACACTTTGAACCTTAATTAATTTGAAGCAACATTGCATGTGAAATTGCACCTGAATTTTCTCCCCCAGCCTAAATAAAATTGAATATATGAAGTGCACCACTTTGACTCAGCGCGGATTCAAACATTCTTATTTGCTAAGTTCAAAAGACCATAGCTTGAATGTAATAGACAGTTAAAAGAGTATAAAGTAATAATAGACTGAGAATTAAAACTAAAAATAAACAGCGTATTTAATGTATATAAGTATGTTTTACTCACGTATTTCATCAAAATAGAATGGGAATTCTCCAGGTATACTACAGTTAAGTCTTGCTTTAAGGTACGTAGCCCAATTTTGGCTGAGTATATGTTTGCCTCCGGTATCTTGCTTGCAGACTCTTGCTACCCGCGAATATACTGCCTTGCCGCAGTTCATGAACTCTACTGCAGTTTCCCTAAAGAAAAATAGTACGTATTCCCCAACATCGAATGAACCTACGAAATTAGTTTCTGTAAAATAAAAGAACATAATTTATATTATAAATGCCTATATAGAAAATATAACAATCATTGGTATTATTTAAAAGCTAAATATAATTTCTTTTACTCAGTAAAAAATAGCTTTAAGGCGAAAATAAATAAATATTCTCTATTCATGGAATTTTGTTAAAAGAAGTTGAAACTGAATTAATGTTCGCACTCGGTCACCCACCTTACCTGACTGGGTGTAATGTAAGGTTCTTCCTTTATTTTCTTTTATGTGCGTACGATAAAGAGTAAGCACCTATAGCTTTTATCGTAGACTCGTAAAAGAAAGTACGGAATAAGGGACATAGACCCAATATTCCTATTAATATAATGAACATTCTACGTTTATTTGTCTGATAAGACTAATGTTTTGCATAGGAAGCTTATTGTACCAAAACAAATAACATCATTTATTTTATTGCGCGTTTTTATATCGAGCTTTTGATTTCATGTTTTATTTGAAATATAATTAATGTTAACTTACTATCCAACCATTTAGAATCGTATTTCAGTGTCCTCTTGAAGTTGAACTTTTTCTGTCCAGTTCGAAAATCAAAAAGATCATTTCGGAAAATCACTGGATCTGCTTTAGTGAATTCAGCATTGGTACCAGCATATAATGCAGGTAAGCTTCCAGGATTGCCTCCCGTGACCCACACAGCCGTACTATTATCTGCTGGGTCGTATGGACATTTAGCAACACCCAAGCCTACTCCTGGTACGTATTCGTGCCTCGGTAGGTGTGTCAAATTTAACTGTACAACAAAAGTAAAGCCAATTATTCTACTATACGTGCAATCTGAATACAAGAGCTAGTTATAGATAACAAGTTCATGTGCGATCGTTCTCTACAAAAGTCATTAAATTCAGTGATGTTAGTCGTAACTCTAACTGTCAAGAAGGATCCTTTGAAAAAATGTTAAGTATCACTCGAGAGTGAGTTCTTGCTTAAATCATTATTTGATGTTTGATATAAAAATATGAATTTACCATTTTATGTCTTATTCAAAAGGGTAAATCAATTTATTTTTACAGCATTTAAGCAAATATCTAAGTAACGATCTGCGGTTGTAACATAAATTGGTAGGTTTTGGTTAAAATATGATGAGATTGTATTGAAACTACCATACTATGTCCTGAACTGAAAAACTGATTCTTAGAAATATATAATGAAGAATACACTTACATAAACTACCCAGTCTTTAGGACTGTGAGCATTGGTGCCGCAGACATACAATCTCTCGGCATCACCGAGTGGCTGTAGAACACGAATGTGATTTCTACACTCAAAAGGCTCTGATTTGCCTTTACTTACACATCTTGCTACATTGCTTGCTTCTAAAACTAATGTGTCCCGCTGAAAGGAGAGTTTAAATAAATGGATATGGTATGTTCTGGTTATTATGAGTCAATAACTAAATACCAATCACATTGTCGTATTATAAACCACAACATCGTCATCACTGTATAGGTATCATATTATCAAAACGTTTACACAAACTGTTAAAATAAATGAAAATGTTTTGCCCTAGCCTACACTAGAACGTAATTCATCTCATACCATCATTCCTGAAGTACGACTACAAACATAAAGAGTTTTGAATTTCAAAAGATTATGACACTTAAGTATGAAAATTAAAAAGTGCCGTATGTGAAAGTAAGATGCATTAAAATCTAGTGTAGTGCCAGAGAAGTGGCTTCTTTTGAACTCGACAACCTTATGCGAGCTGTTAATTTTACTTTATAAAAAAGTCTTTTAAGTTCTTTCACGGTACGTCTACTACGAAGGGCATTAACAAGGCATTTAAGCGATCATAACTACAGTTATAGTTGTTTTATATACTTACGTCGCAATGTGATTGACTTATATCAGTCATATTTAATTTGAAAACTCGATCCCTGTAACAAAAATGCATGATAATTTACCGTGTGATAAAAAAACTATTTTGAGACCTAAATTCATACATTTATCCATAATAATATCATCCATGGTCAACGGTTACATTCCACGCTTTGTAGGTATGCTTATCAGGCCTAGCCAATGCGAAAAAGCGGTTGCATTTTTAGCGGTTCGAAGTCAAACAGTTATTTATATTTATGACGCAAACAAAATTATTTATTAAAATCCAAATATAATATTTTGCTGATACCTCCTTTACATTTAAAGCGGGCTCATCTTTTTGTTCTTGTTGTACCAGATCGAAGCGGTATTGTAAAAATGCTTTTTAAAAATATAGAGGACTATATACCTACCTAAAGTAACCTATGTCCATAGGCTATCTGCGTACCAATTTTCATCGCGAGGTACAAAGACAAAATTATCATTTTGAATTCAATTTTCCTATACTTTATTTTCAGTTTAAGGTTTTTGACTGCAAGTCTGTAGGTCATCGTAATGACTACGGAATCCTACACTGTGCGTGTTCCAGAACACACTTGGCAGGGTTTTTAATTTACTTTCAAGTCCTCGCATAACTACGGAAAACGCTGGAATGCAATGGAATAAGCTATACTATTTTTTGCGGTCGGGGCACATATGCACAGAAGACGCCCGTACTTTTTTTACGTCCAGTATCCGCTCTACGGGTGTATAAATTATGTAGAATTCTTGGCTAGTTAACATTATTACAACGAACGTGTTTTTCTCTAAGTTAGAGTTACGACTTGGGTCGACTATAATACGATACAATGTATTTTTTATAGCATTTTATGTTTATAAGAAGTAATGATCTCATTATAAATGGAATTTAAACGATACATTACTTTCTTTGTATAACTGAATCAAAATTATCTGAATTATATTATCAAAATCATCTATAAAATTACAATGCACTTAAGTGACATTGTAATTTTATTTTCACTCCTCTTGCTCAAAAAGACCGTCATTATGGCGTACCAGAGCGAAGAAAAAATAGCAACTCTTCCTCTAGGGGAAAAAGTTTTTTTTTTTAATTTTTGTGTGTCAAATGACAATGAGCCTACAAAAACGAAAAGTCTTTAGTCATAAGTAGAATAATCATGAATAAAGACTCGACTTATTACTGTTTCATAAAAAAAGAACTTCATTTTAATTTTGAAAATGGAACTAAAATCGGCGAACTCTGGTAGAATGCATGCAATGTGTTGCGGCTACAGAAGAAACAAAAAAAAGACATTGGCGCGAAATCTTTATAATTTTTCTCTAATTGCAAATTGAATTGGTAGTGACCATAATTAATTTTACAATAGTGAAAATGTCATCATCTAGTAAGAATGGAGACCTCAATTTACAAATAGAAGAGAAAGGAAAAGAAATAATTTTCAATCTGTTGCCGTCAAGGTCACAAAGCATTTATTTAAATACTTACGAAAAGTTTATGAAGTGGAGGACAGAAAAACGAGTGGATTCTTGTATTGGATTGTTTCATTTTCTCGCAATCGTAGTGAAAAGTATTGTGTAACACACGGCGCTAAAACCCATTAAAACTCGGTTACTATTTACTCCCTCGCTAAAGCTCGGGAGTAAAACTACCTCGTATATGATGGGTCATTTTAGCTCCTTGTATAACAATCTACTATTGTTGGACCTACTACAAAAATTAACTTTTAACAAAAAGTAAAACCGACTTCAAAAAGGATTTTCACTAAAAAGTATGAAATAATGATGTTAGAACTCGTTTTGAAGTCAGCGAAAGGGAAGCACGGGTTCCAGAATCTCAAATTCTTTGAATACCTATCAAGATTTGTCACTGATCGAGGATATGCATATCAATAATAAGTGTCGACAATACTGAATAAGATATTTCAATCGCGATATTCATGCTCCTTTTCGTTGAGGAAATCCGTCATATCTGTCCATTATCTGATCATAATAAAATTTATATGGGACCACCTCGAGAGCCTATGTCTTTTCAAACAAATAATAATTTTCAAAATCGGTTTGCAATTGACGGAGAAATCGATGAACAATCATAAATAAAAAATATATACAGTCGAACATAGACCCTATAGAACCTCCTCCTTTATTGAAGTCGGCTAATTAAAAATTACAATCTGAAGAATATTAGACGAAAAAAAAACGGAAAAGTAGATATACTTACTAGTAATTTGGTTTTATTTGTGAAAGGTGCCAGAATAAATTTTTGAACCCACCGTACAAAAGGTACAAACGAAAACATAAAAACAATAATATCTTTGGATAAAAGAAATATTCCTTGTACATCCCAAGGATGGCAAATAGGAATAAATAAAAGTTGACGGAAATAGTAGATAATTGTGTTTCATGTCCCGGATACATTTCCCTCAGGTAGATCATTACAATGTAGACGAGTTGTGTGTTCAGAGCTACTAATAATGTTCAATTGTTAGCCCCAACGATATACGAAATATGCACACTGTTATGTAACGAAAATCATTTAAGGAAAATGTATTATTTACTTGCATTATTTTATTGCATTGCATTACTTGCATTATTATGAATTTTACCCTGTTTTATAAAATCTAATTATAGGTACAATTTATTCTGATATTCTAGAAAATGAAAGAATAATAATATAGTTAAAATTACTCACATAGCACCAACATAAAGCGTATTTCTCTCTTCATTCATATACAGAGTGCGGTAGAAGAGACTTCCACAGGAAAATTCTCGGATGTGATCTGTAAAGAAAAGAAAATATATATTGCGTGTTTATATTATGTGTATGTCGAACTAAACCTACTTAAATAATATATTTATAAATAGAGTGTGAACGGCTGTAAAGAAGGGCTGGCTTTGCAAAATCAGGGTCGATACTTAAAAAAAAAATTTGTTCTTCATGTTCAGTTTGATCTGAGTATTATAATGAGTAGTTATATACGTCCTATTATCCCTAAATCAAATTTGAAATGCTAATGGTTTCTTTAATTAAAAGATTTGGTCTAGAAACCGATTAAAGTCAAAAATAACGGTTAAGGCTGCAAATCTAGTTACGAACTAATTACAGCTATGGAATTCTGTGGATACGATACAAGGCAGTGATTATTGGCAGGTGGTCCTGAAGCGGGCGGCGCGGCGGCGCGCACGCAACCTATCGTGTCACCCTCCCAGACTTCGTCATAACGTTTTACTACTACCGTTACTTTAATATAATGAAAGTCACCCAACGGACATATATATTTTAATTAGTTTCTATAATGTTATGTGTTATTTTATTACGTAAGTTCTTGGTTCTCGCAAAACTGAAATTACTTTCATTACAATAATATAATCCTGAAAATTACCTATTATTCGTAATTGGCCTATACATTTTGCCTGTGTAGTAAAATTGTACAATATCATTTAGGGTTATCGCTGTATATTTTGCAACAGTGATCCAAAACCGTCGGTTGGATACCGCACGATTACAGCGCTAATGAAGTCATTGTTTGGATATCTAACGAACTATGCACAACGATTTTATATAAAGTAAATAGGTAGTCGTATACATTGGTTTTATAAACTACTGACAGCACTTTTTTAAGACCTGTATTTCATAAATAGTAGTAGGTTCAGTCAGTTCTACGTCATTCAGTCCAGTGCTTGTATGCGATAAATTAACAATACCCAAGTGATGTAATCTTCTTATTAAAATCTCGGAAAACTATAAGTATACAATTTAAAGTTCCTAAGTAATAATATATTTATTTAATTTTTATGTGTTTTAAACAGACCTCTATGTGCCTTTTGTGTGTGCTTACAGTATGTGCATCATTAACGTCATTAAGATAGCCTTTGATTTTTATGAACCATCTATTTTAGCAGAGCTTTAAAATTCAAATTACCAAATTAATTAATACGGATAAGTGCAGTTAAAATGTAAATCCATAATAACGTGGTGAAGTATCGCGCGACGCTGCGTTGGTGCTGGCACTGACGACCGCATTATGCAGAGCAGATAGCATCAGCCAGTTAAATACCGCAACAAGTAAACTGCCGAAGCCCGCTATTTACGATGAAACACAAATTATGCCTCTCGCCTGTTTCAAAAGTATTTTCCATACTGTTTAAATTGTGTCATTAAATTTTTCATTCGTATGTTTCGTTCGTTGTTCCATGCCAAACTCCTATTCCAAATACAGTAATTACATAAGTCGTGCGCAATTTTCCATTTGGAGTTACGTTTTCAAAGCCAGCTTTTAGTTTATATATGTATAATAAGTATTAGAAATATACCAAACTGTGGGTTGTGACAGTTTCAAGTATTTCCTGAGCTTGCATCACTGCGACCAGACTACATAATGGTGAAGAATATTTTAATTTCAAAAGGGCTTGACTCTACAGAACAATTTTCAATAGAGTCAAGCCACAAACTTGTTACGCATTTTTTGTTACCTACTAATTTACAATCTCAGTTACTAAAATTGGGTTTTGAAAATATTTTACAACATTTAATTCCAGAAAACAAATCAGATATTGGATTACCATTACGAAATTATTTCCAATATCAATGCAATGCACGTTTTTCACTGCAAGATTTAACAATCTTTTCGACACCTTTCTATGAATATGTTATCGCCTTCGCGATAAATACATATAATGCCAGGTAATTAAATTTACTTACCATAGAATTGTCAAGTTGGTATTAATCTAAAAAGCTATCTTATTTTTTAACGTTATTTACCAGTTGTTTGGAATGACAGAGAACATTCCAAAAGCACGACATTATTACACCAACTGGATACAAGTCTACTCTCACAAGTGTGTGCACAGCGGCAGATGCTGTAAAACTGTCTAATTTTTTTTGTTTGAATGCAACCGTAAATACTGAATGCGATCCTGCTTATATTACAGTATCATTTTTTTTTTCTAAGTATATTAATGTACTCCTTTTTTTAATCAGACTGTCTATTTGATACGTTTTTACGGCTAAGCTACTGGACTTATTTTGATGAAAATTTACAAAGCGGTAGCTTAGACCACGGAGATAAACATGGAGTATTTTTTATCCCGGAAGCACTTGTGAAACAGCGGGGACACCTACCTAGTTAAATAATTCGTTGATCAAGCGGGACTTGTAACAAGATAGAAAAAGCCACAAAGCAATGAAAGGAATATAATAGTAGATAATCAAGATTAATTCATTTTAATATATAAATTTATTTACAACAAATATTTACAATCAATGTATTAAATACAAACTATGATATATAGAAAACATCTTCAAAGCCCTCGCTGCTGTCGATTGGCAAGGTTATTAATTTTAAAATTCATTTCATAGTTTTCAGTTTTTTTAATCTGTTTCTAAACAAGCGAAACAGTAGCCGCCATTATAATGACGTCATACGGTGCTGTATGTAAACTAAAAAGTGTCAACTGAAGTATTATTATTATTATTTTTACATTAGTATTCATGCATTCAGGAACAGAACACTAATAGAAAGTAGAATAGCTCAAATTTTATAAGTCCAATTGAGACCAATATCGGCGCATTTATTTACTTACAAGAGACCAAATGACATCATGACCGTAGAGTAACATAGCGTCCAGCGTTTTCATGAAACTACGCGCGAAAATTGAAAATGTAAAATTTATATGCTTTTATGGCACTTATCGATTGAATAAAAATTTTGTGTTTTTTTTGGTGGCTTATTAGCACCTTAAGAACGAATTGAGACGGGTGGGTGTAATACCCTATAGTGCAGTAAATGTTTTAGTTTTACTAACCGTCTCGTCTCCTATCATTGTTTGATTCTCATTCTTAATGGCAGTCAAAAGTAACCTAATACCTACTCTAGAGAATTTATTGCGCAATACGAGTCTTGGAATGCAGAATGTGAATTCAATGGTTAGGTTTGAGGTTGTTTTATTATTTACAAGTGCGTTGTCCCGAGATGCGGTTGAGATATTGCGGGGGTGTTCGTAAATCTGTCCGGTCCTGTCCGTGTGGTTGTTGCACCGCCTAGCTCTACGCTCCACGTAGATATCTATCTTTTGGCGGAACCACTCGTGGATGGATACGGTTTTAGTTTTTGTATATTCAACTACATTGATTTATTGTTACCAGATAATATTATGTATCTTACATTTAGTTCGTGGAAGTGAAAATGGAGATATATTTACTACAATTTTGTAGTATAGGTACATGTTTGCACCTATTGTTACCATACTTAGCTAAATAGCCAAGCTGTAAGCAAAATAACAACAGTTTATTCAAATCTACTAGACCGCTTATGTCACATCTACATATTTATTGATATTAAAACAAAATATTTGTATTGCTTTATGTGTCTTTAGCGTACATGTAAATAGCGTCTTTAGTGTAATTAATATTACGCTATTATAGCGTAATAATTGTATTCATCGGACAAAAAATTCAATAGATCTATTAAAAGGTTTTATAGGATAAAACGAGGTTTTCAACAATATTACTTTTAATAATATCGTGTATATTTTTGGTTTGTAGGGTAAGGTACCAGTACAAAATGTGAAGAGCGTATCCCAGACGCTCGAGGCGTTCATTACGTGTCGCATCGAGCTTGGGCAAGCTTGTATAGCGGCCGCAGTGTCGATGTGCCAATGTTGTTTTTACACGGATTTTGTTGGAACAATTACCAAAGTGACGATGTTTCACTTTATTCAATTACCTACATTGTAACGCTAAATTAATTATACATAGAGATAGAATGATCCCCGGTACAGTCAAGAGCATAATCCATATCCATACTAATCATAACTTAATTATTATAATATTATAAATGCGAAAGTGAGTTTGTTTGTTTGTTACCTTTTCACGCTTAAACCGCTGAACCGAACGCAATGAAATTTGGTATGCAGATAGCCTATGGTACGGAGAAGAACATAAGCTACTTTTTATCCCGGGAAAACATAAGATCCCCGGGGAACGCGGGTGAAACCGCCGGGCGGAAGCTAGTTAATAATATAATTGGAAAGTAACTCTGTCTGTTACCTTTTCACGCCTAAACCGCTGAACCGATCACAATGAAATTTAGTACGCAGATAGCCTATGGTATGGAAAAGGACATAAGCTACTTTTTTATCTCGGGAACGCGGGTGAAACCGCGGGGGGACAGCTAGTGTAATATATACAGATAGTAAAATTCGAAAGCGATATTCTCGTGAAATAACGATTGCAACTTTGAGCTAACACCTATATTATAGTATTGACACAGAATACATAATAGTACAAGTAGAATAGTAATAATATTGGAATAGTAGTAATATTGGTTCAAAAATAAAAATTCAGTTAAATTATGCTCAAATGTATTAGGTAGACATATTAATTTTATGCTCGTGACTGCAATAGGAAATTCTGAATTTGCGTAGATTTGCGCACTATATTTCTTATTCTTAGTAAAGTTCGGCAATCGAATCCTCTTTATAATTTAATTAATTTAATAATAGATACCTTATTCTACTACGATAAAAAAATATTTTGGTATCTAAATCCTATGTCACACTAGCAAACGTGCATTTTATCTATTAAGAAGATGTCTGTGCCTTTCTACTAATAGAATTTTTAATCAAGTTGCTTGCGGCGGCGCCGCCTCGGCACGAGTACGCCAGATTAATGTAATTGGACGACGCCATCACAAAGGCAAATTGTAATCCCCCTCTTTTCATTATATATGTCCGTAACGTGGCACTCACACAATGTGTCGTATTTTTACTTTATTTTAGACGACAATGCATTATGCAGATATTTGTCTGTAGCACCACTTTATTTTTGTGAGAGAAACATAAAAGTATTTCAGTAACAAAGGTTTCAATAGTGACAAAGCCTCGATTTGCATAGCGTCATCTCCACTGCGGGTGGCGTTTGACCCGCTGGCTGTCGGATGGATATCTGCGCAAAGTGCGAGCGAAAGGGGTCGGAGTCACAGTATTCTGAACACCCCCTTAAATCGGCCGATTGCGGCACAGTCGTTAGGAAGGCCGAAGTGTCGGGACAATTAAGTTGAAGCGGCGATTGTGAACGGTGCCAAAGCGGATGTAGGTCAGAGAGTGCAGAGTGGACCAGCACAGCTGAGGTGACGGCAGATTCGTGAGCCGCGTGTCACGACCTCTGCCTACAATCCTGTACACTTGGCAACGCACAATATCATCCAACATGGTTAATTCGGTTAAATAAATGCTTCTATGAAACGACAACTATTGTCATGTACCCGCAATATAGTCGCGGTTCAAAACTGCAAGTCGTGACGATCGTCTATGTAAGCTAAGTTCATAAGTTTGTTTCGTATAGCGCACAATTTCATTGCAATTTAGATCTCCTTATATGTACTCGTATGACCCGAACAACATAATTTGGAACATAAAATCTTATCTGTGAACGCCTTAAAGATGCATTTTACGGAAGACGGTGCCGTCTATCTAAACAAGTAGGGGAGATAAGGCGGTTTAGTGCACGCTCTAATACGGCGTGCTCTCCAATGCACGGTTTTCAAGGCTTTAAATCCTCCATTATGTCAAAAAGCACTCCATTCAGTACGTTTACAAATATGAGACAACTATATTAGTTCACCTACTCTAGTAATGCTAGAAAAGTAAATAAACATGAGAAAAGTATTCTCTACTTTAAAAAAAAATACATGCATAATAGATGGTAGGTATCTATTTTTGGGAAAAAAAATAACAAAATATGTTTAATTTATTTAAAGAGGCTTCAATTTCATCATAATCACACTGAGGTATGTGATGATGTGGCCGAAGGTATGGTAAGCATACAAAGCCTCATAGCCTGTTACATAATAGGTAACCGGACTAGTTTGAAGACTCAAGTAGGATCCAACAAATATAATGTAAGTAGAAATTTTCTTTATTCCAACCTAAAGTGAACTCTCGCGACTGTGTAATACAGTTCGTATAAACAATCATCTCAAAAAGTTTTTTGCAAGTAAAATGCCTCTTTCGGATAGTGTAAAATATGAGTGCGGCTGCCGTGAAATGAGCTTGGAGCTTCCTGTCAGCTAGTATCGCGGCAGACTATTCTAATTTTTTGATAAAATACTTTAACCGTAATTTATATAGTATATATCGGTTAAGCATTAGCATATTCATAATAAGATAATCAACATCCGACATTTACTATGCATGAGAATGAGAAACAAAAATAAATTATGTTTCTGATCAAAATGATACGGATACTTAGAGCAACACAGTGGTTTAAGCATCAATATGAATCGCCGTCATAATTATGCAGATTACCTACAATTAAATCACATAATTTTATATGATAATTTAAAATTTAACAATAAGAATTTAACATGCCTAGGTTTATTGTAAAATACCTGATTTGGCAATTTATCTGCAATGCGATAGACACAAATTATGTTTAATACCATCAGCCTCATGAAAAACCACGCACTGTTTATAAATATAGTCATAATAATTCAAATAGTAGTTGTACAAATATTTCTGGTTGTAATTCAGAATAGGCATGTAAATAACAAAATGTGTGCACATGCGGGCGCTAGAGGCGACACGACGGTACACGTGGGCAGCCAAGCGTGTCGCTGATAGCCTCCGCGCACCGTGGTGCCGCCGTACATAGTCCGTGTACCCGTGTCGCGTCGCGCCCGCAGCAGAGTCGCGTCACACACACCACTGTTCCTCTCAGCAAGTAAATAATGACGAGCATACATTACATGCTGCATCTGTTCGCTTATAAAACTATTTACCTTCTAAAATAGTTCCTAATTGCCATACACAATATTATTTGATATATTTATTTATTACCCATATAAGAAGTTATGATAGATATTGTTAGATTTACAATTAGATAAACCCATAAATTAAACACTCAGGAGGAAAATAAATTCAACAAATTACAGTTACTTGTTTACTCTTTTCACGGTTTTATTTGTAAATGACTATCGAAGCTACAACAAGCCCCAATGGATCAATTTGTTTCACAGGCCGTCCAGACTTTAAAAGACGGCAAACTGACAAATTCTCATGAGGGTGGGTCGGCTTAATAATTTATGATGCTGGAGAAAATCTTTCGAAATTCGGTTTTATGGTCAGCAAATTAAGCCGGCTTTTTACTATGGGATGTAATTAAACTTATAGGGTTATCTCTAATTGCCTAATTGGTTGAAAGCACTCAATAATACAAATACGTTTTACAATGTAGTCAAATAAATAAGAATACTCGAAATAATAAAAAAACCGGCAAAGTGCGAGTCGGACTCACGCACCGAGGGTTCCGTACAAACTTTGTCCATCGTTCGTCCATCACGGGAAATGCACAAGTTTATTTATTTACCTTATTTGAGGTTAGTGCCAATTAAACTAGACCTCTAAATTGTATGAGCGCCCATACAACTCAGAGGTCTTTATTAATTGGCGTAACTATGTATGTATGGGGACACCTTTAATTTTCAACTTTTTTTATGATGTTTCCTTTATTTGTGCTGTAAGTTGCTTGTACCTTGCTTTTTGCCAACTTTTTTTTTATATTTGAGTAGATTGAATAAATGGTAAATTGCGGTTTACGATTTATGACGTATTAAAAAAAAAACACTTACTAGATCTCGTTCAAACCAATTATCACTGGAAGTTTGCATGGTAATGTACATCATATATTTTTTTTAGTTTTATCATTCTCTTATTTTAGAAGTTACAGGGGGGGGACACACATTTTACCACTTTGGTGTCTCTCGCGCAAACTATTCAGGTAAGAGAATCAACTCAATATCATTTTTGAAGGCCTATCCATAGATGACTTTGATGAAAAATTTTTTGAGTTTCAGTTCTAAGTATGGGGAACCCCCAAAATTTATTGTCTTTTTTCTATTTTTGTGTGAAAATCTTAATGCGGTTCATAGAATACATCTACTTACCAAGTTTCAACAGTATAGTTCTTATAGTTTCGGAAAAAAATGGCTGTATACTGTGTAATGGATGACATACGGACGGACAGACAGACAGACATGACGAATCTACAAAGGTTCCGTTTTTTCCTAATTGGCTACGGAACCCTAAAAATCTGCTGTTTCATATATTTTGGTTGAGTAAGTAGATATTGAACTTTTGTTTGGAACATAGACAACAGTTTGTGGTAATATTATCGGGTTTAAGAATATTTATTTACTTATAAGAATTACGAACAATTCACTTACGTGAGATATTACACGACTATTTAAGTAATATTATCATAATCAATAAGAGAGGTAGAGCATAGCGATATGTTGCTCAAAGAGCAGCTCGACTGGGGAAGTACCTCCCTCCGCCTTACAGAATACCGCAGCCAAATAACTAATAGTTGTGTTCCTGCGCGTGAGTAAGGTCGCCAGAGCTCATCGGGGAGGGAGGAAGGGTCTGCAACGCGCGAGAGATACTCCTGGTGTTGCAAGCGTTCATAGGCTACGGTAACCGCTTACCATCAGGCGGGCCGTATGCTTCTTTGCCGACAACGTTGTATTAAAAAAAATCGGTAGGTGATAAATAACATTTATTGTCACACCTTTTCACTCAGATATAATACCTATATTATATATTATATTACCACTGGAAAATACAGAATATTTTTCTGGAGATATAATATAAGTACATTATATTATAAGTATCTGATAGTGAAAAGCTGGCTTTATACCGTAACATTAAATCGCTTTACATCCTCGTATTTTGAATAGCTATAACATTATAAATGGCGAAATGTTTGCTAATGTAGATATGAATGCAGTAAGTAACTATGTCGATTTAAATAATAAATATGGATCATTAATAGGGTACAATAACATTGAAGTAGATAGTCTAATACACGCAGGGCTACACAAATTACTCCAATAAGCACGCATGATGGAGGACGAGGTTCCCGCGAAATGGCGAAATTCCATCCGCCGTGGATGCGCCACTGAATACAAATTCACATGTACTCCAATTATAGGAAAACGATTTGGTACGAATATTCTTGGCAGACTTGCAAATTTTGTCTCGAATCAGCAAAATATATTTATTTTGTTGGGAGTTGGAATGGCCCCGTGATGAATTCGTGACTTTCCATTTCTCGAAGAACCTAACTCCGAACACAAAGTCAGTCCAACTAGTGGTTCCAACGTTGACAATAACTCATAACTTGAGATTAATGTTATGGAATAATTAACATAAATTATGGATATAAAGGTAGTATTTTGTAATTATTGACAACGACTACAAAACGAAAATAAAATATATAAACAAATATATTCTATAAATATATATATAAAAAAATGTCCTGACTGATATAGAGTGCTTCGCAGAGCCTAAACTACTGGTCATAGAACCATGAACTGTCACGAATAGATTTTCCGAAATTCAGCCTCTGAGGAGGTAAAATAGGGCATCGTGGGTGTAACCACGTGGTGAAAAGCTATTCCTCTTTAATCTGTGCACTCCGACGCATCTGAAGAAAGCGGTCCGATACTTATACATGAGAAGTTTTATAATATAAAGCTATAAACATTTGTCTAATTTTTAATCAAAAGTCGACTTTAATATTTGCAATAATGTAAGTATTTTGAATACATGATGCACCGTGAACAGAAACTTAGTCTCTTCTGCTTACTTTACTCTAAAATCCATTTAGACTTAATATTAGGAAACAAAACATACTGTTGTTGGAGAGTTCTAATAATAAAGTCCCTGGAATGTCCACAGTTTCAGCTCTCGATTGTTTGTATTTAACGAAATGTATGTTAAATGTTCTTATTGTGGGGTAACGCGGCTCACATAAAGTTTGTTACAATGGATGTCATGAAACACGTACGATGGACGAACACAAAAACGAGTTGTAATTTTAATTAAAACGTCACAACTTTTGAACCTTAAATTAAATAAATCGTTTTATTCTATCCAACGAAATATTCAAAATTATTCTAAATACGCATACTTTTATCATATTGCATATTTCCCTACATTATCTTTAAGTCTCAAGTAAGAAGGACTTACATGAAATTAACTTTGAAACACATATCTTCCAATGGACTTATCATCATTCAACTCTTTATAGTAATTTCCATACCTACGAATTAAGCTCATTACCATGCCTAGATTGTTTTTTACATAAAAAAGACATTCAATCGCGTTTAGACACAGATATGCAGCTGCCGACAACAAGCTGAAAAGGGCAATAAGCGAGGGCAAATAGCTCTCAGTCGCGTCTCAGTGAGGCCACGAGACGCCGCCATGACTCCCGCCCTCGCGTGCCAAGGTTTTCATTAGCCCTGAGATAAGGCCCGGTTTCCGCGTAACAAGACGAGACTCTACCTATATCTAAACGTGTACTTATATCTAAACGTGAATTTGGTACTTAAAATATTTTAATCTACAAGAAAATTTAAAAATACAGCCAATATTTTAGGAGTCTCGTTAAAAAAATTTAGCTAGATAATCAGTTATAAGAATAAATAAAAAATTTAAATACTTGTCAAGGCTGCGCTTTGATCAGGTAATAGGAATTTGATATTTATTATCCAAGATGTATTAACAACAACATTAATGGGCACATTAATTTATATAATCGAAGTACATAATTGATCGGCGAATATTTGTGTACCCATACTGCCCGCTCTACTTGGCAAAAAATGTACCAAGGATTAGTGAAAAGTGGGGAAATCCCGTGGCTTGCGGAGGCAGCGTGTGCGAGTCACACAAGGAGTGCATTGCGGACTCGAAGCACGTACAAAATCCGACACTTGGCACAGTTCACATTCACGCCGCGCTTTCGCCATAATACAAGTTTTAAGTTTTAATTACGCTTCTGCAAACTTATGGTCTACATAACGGCGACGTATAATATTTATAAAATCCCTAATGATTAGGCGCTCGGAAGAATACCGCTGCGATATTGTAATGCAAATTAGTTTTGAATCGCTCTCCTCGGTACCATAACATTCTTTGTTATTTACCATCTTCTGAGGGGCTTTGAATGATTGCGTCAGGTTACGGCATTCCTTTTAAACGCCTTCTTTATAAAATACAGATCTTTATATAGTTTAAAATGGCTACTGGTTTAACAAAACAATTTTAACATAATAATATAATTGCCGGAATGTTATAAATGTTCAAATTATTATTGTTTATTCCCATCAGTACTCTTTATGACTCGAGGCCAATGTTTCATGATTTACCTGAACTGACGAGTCACTTTGAAATGCAAATGCTTCACTTACGATTACGTTAAATCTAATCTGATGGTTATTACCATATTTTTACGAATTGGATATTTGTCTTTATTAAACAATTATTAGGCAGCAAAGTCGCGGGCACATCCTAATATCGCAATAAACATTGTATATTATAAGCTTTCAAAGTCAAACATGGTCATAAAACGCAGCAAGAAACTGACAAATAAATAAAAGAGCCGAGGTCAAACTCTAGTAATTTCTACAGCGCGCAGCGATAAAACGCGCAAGTAGTATTTAAATAGAATACAGAAAAGTATTCTCTACTTTAAAAAAAAATACATGCATAATAGATGGTAGGTATCTATTTTTGGGAAAAAAAATAACAAAATATGTTTAATTTATTTAAAGAGGCTTCAATTTCATCATAATCACACTGAGGTATGTGATGATGTGGCCGAAGGTATGGTAAGCATACAAAGCCTCATAGCCTGTTACATAATAGGTAACCGGACTAGTTTGAAGACTCAAGTAGGATCCAACAAATATAATGTAAGTAGAAATTTTCTTTATTCCAACCTAAAGTGAACTCTCGCGACTGTGTAATACAGTTCGTATAAACAATCATCTCAAAAAGTTTTTTGCAAGTAAAATGCCTCTTTCGGATAGTGTAAAATATGAGTGCGGCTGCCGTGAAATGAGCTTGGAGCTTCCTGTCAGCTAGTATCGCGGCAGACTATTCTAATTTTTTGATAAAATACTTTAACCGTAATTTATATAGTATATATCGGTTAAGCATTAGCATATTCATAATAAGATAATCAACATCCGACATTTACTATGCATGAGAATGAGAAACAAAAATAAATTATGTTTCTGATCAAAATGATACGGATACTTAGAGCAACACAGTGGTTTAAGCATCAATATGAATCGCCGTCATAATTATGCAGATTACCTACAATTAAATCACATAATTTTATATGATAATTTAAAATTTAACAATAAGAATTTAACATGCCTAGGTTTATTGTAAAATACCTGATTTGGCAATTTATCTGCAATGCGATAGACACAAATTATGTTTAATACCATCAGCCTCATGAAAAACCACGCACTGTTTATAAATATAGTCATAATAATTCAAATAGTAGTTGTACAAATATTTCTGGTTGTAATTCAGAATAGGCATGTAAATAACAAAATGTGTGCACATGCGGGCGCTAGAGGCGACACGACGGTACACGTGGGCAGCCAAGCGTGTCGCTGATAGCCTCCGCGCACCGTGGTGCCGCCGTACATAGTCCGTGTACCCGTGTCGCGTCGCGCCCGCAGCAGAGTCGCGTCACACACACCACTGTTCCTCTCAGCAAGTAAATAATGACGAGCATACATTACATGCTGCATCTGTTCGCTTATAAAACTATTTACCTTCTAAAATAGTTCCTAATTGCCATACACAATATTATTTGATATATTTATTTATTACCCATATAAGAAGTTATGATAGATATTGTTAGATTTACAATTAGATAAACCCATAAATTAAACACTCAGGAGGAAAATAAATTCAACAAATTACAGTTACTTGTTTACTCTTTTCACGGTTTTATTTGTAAATGACTATCGAAGCTACAACAAGCCCCAATGGATCAATTTGTTTCACAGGCCGTCCAGACTTTAAAAGACGGCAAACTGACAAATTCTCATGAGGGTGGGTCGGCTTAATAATTTATGATGCTGGAGAAAATCTTTCGAAATTCGGTTTTATGGTCAGCAAATTAAGCCGGCTTTTTACTATGGGATGTAATTAAACTTATAGGGTTATCTCTAATTGCCTAATTGGTTGAAAGCACTCAATAATACAAATACGTTTTACAATGTAGTCAAATAAATAAGAATACTCGAAATAATAAAAAAACCGGCAAAGTGCGAGTCGGACTCACGCACCGAGGGTTCCGTACAAACTTTGTCCATCGTTCGTCCATCACGGGAAATGCACAAGTTTATTTATTTACCTTATTTGAGGTTAGTGCCAATTAAACTAGACCTCTAAATTGTATGAGCGCCCATACAACTCAGAGGTCTTTATTAATTGGCGTAACTATGTATGTATGGGGACACCTTTAATTTTCAACTTTTTTTATGATGTTTCCTTTATTTGTGCTGTAAGTTGCTTGTACCTTGCTTTTTGCCAACTTTTTTTTTATATTTGAGTAGATTGAATAAATGGTAAATTGCGGTTTACGATTTATGACGTATTAAAAAAAAAACACTTACTAGATCTCGTTCAAACCAATTATCACTGGAAGTTTGCATGGTAATGTACATCATATATTTTTTTTAGTTTTATCATTCTCTTATTTTAGAAGTTACAGGGGGGGGACACACATTTTACCACTTTGGTGTCTCTCGCGCAAACTATTCAGGTAAGAGAATCAACTCAATATCATTTTTGAAGGCCTATCCATAGATGACTTTGATGAAAAATTTTTTGAGTTTCAGTTCTAAGTATGGGGAACCCCCAAAATTTATTGTCTTTTTTCTATTTTTGTGTGAAAATCTTAATGCGGTTCATAGAATACATCTACTTACCAAGTTTCAACAGTATAGTTCTTATAGTTTCGGAAAAAAATGGCTGTATACTGTGTAATGGATGACATACGGACGGACAGACAGACAGACATGACGAATCTACAAAGGTTCCGTTTTTTCCTAATTGGCTACGGAACCCTAAAAATCTGCTGTTTCATATATTTTGGTTGAGTAAGTAGATATTGAACTTTTGTTTGGAACATAGACAACAGTTTGTGGTAATATTATCGGGTTTAAGAATATTTATTTACTTATAAGAATTACGAACAATTCACTTACGTGAGATATTACACGACTATTTAAGTAATATTATCATAATCAATAAGAGAGGTAGAGCATAGCGATATGTTGCTCAAAGAGCAGCTCGACTGGGGAAGTACCTCCCTCCGCCTTACAGAATACCGCAGCCAAATAACTAATAGTTGTGTTCCTGCGCGTGAGTAAGGTCGCCAGAGCTCATCGGGGAGGGAGGAAGGGTCTGCAACGCGCGAGAGATACTCCTGGTGTTGCAAGCGTTCATAGGCTACGGTAACCGCTTACCATCAGGCGGGCCGTATGCTTCTTTGCCGACAACGTTGTATTAAAAAAAATCGGTAGGTGATAAATAACATTTATTGTCACACCTTTTCACTCAGATATAATACCTATATTATATATTATATTACCACTGGAAAATACAGAATATTTTTCTGGAGATATAATATAAGTACATTATATTATAAGTATCTGATAGTGAAAAGCTGGCTTTATACCGTAACATTAAATCGCTTTACATCCTCGTATTTTGAATAGCTATAACATTATAAATGGCGAAATGTTTGCTAATGTAGATATGAATGCAGTAAGTAACTATGTCGATTTAAATAATAAATATGGATCATTAATAGGGTACAATAACATTGAAGTAGATAGTCTAATACACGCAGGGCTACACAAATTACTCCAATAAGCACGCATGATGGAGGACGAGGTTCCCGCGAAATGGCGAAATTCCATCCGCCGTGGATGCGCCACTGAATACAAATTCACATGTACTCCAATTATAGGAAAACGATTTGGTACGAATATTCTTGGCAGACTTGCAAATTTTGTCTCGAATCAGCAAAATATATTTATTTTGTTGGGAGTTGGAATGGCCCCGTGATGAATTCGTGACTTTCCATTTCTCGAAGAACCTAACTCCGAACACAAAGTCAGTCCAACTAGTGGTTCCAACGTTGACAATAACTCATAACTTGAGATTAATGTTATGGAATAATTAACATAAATTATGGATATAAAGGTAGTATTTTGTAATTATTGACAACGACTACAAAACGAAAATAAAATATATAAACAAATATATTCTATAAATATATATATAAAAAAATGTCCTGACTGATATAGAGTGCTTCGCAGAGCCTAAACTACTGGTCATAGAACCATGAACTGTCACGAATAGATTTTCCGAAATTCAGCCTCTGAGGAGGTAAAATAGGGCATCGTGGGTGTAACCACGTGGTGAAAAGCTATTCCTCTTTAATCTGTGCACTCCGACGCATCTGAAGAAAGCGGTCCGATACTTATACATGAGAAGTTTTATAATATAAAGCTATAAACATTTGTCTAATTTTTAATCAAAAGTCGACTTTAATATTTGCAATAATGTAAGTATTTTGAATACATGATGCACCGTGAACAGAAACTTAGTCTCTTCTGCTTACTTTACTCTAAAATCCATTTAGACTTAATATTAGGAAACAAAACATACTGTTGTTGGAGAGTTCTAATAATAAAGTCCCTGGAATGTCCACAGTTTCAGCTCTCGATTGTTTGTATTTAACGAAATGTATGTTAAATGTTCTTATTGTGGGGTAACGCGGCTCACATAAAGTTTGTTACAATGGATGTCATGAAACACGTACGATGGACGAACACAAAAACGAGTTGTAATTTTAATTAAAACGTCACAACTTTTGAACCTTAAATTAAATAAATCGTTTTATTCTATCCAACGAAATATTCAAAATTATTCTAAATACGCATACTTTTATCATATTGCATATTTCCCTACATTATCTTTAAGTCTCAAGTAAGAAGGACTTACATGAAATTAACTTTGAAACACATATCTTCCAATGGACTTATCATCATTCAACTCTTTATAGTAATTTCCATACCTACGAATTAAGCTCATTACCATGCCTAGATTGTTTTTTACATAAAAAAGACATTCAATCGCGTTTAGACACAGATATGCAGCTGCCGACAACAAGCTGAAAAGGGCAATAAGCGAGGGCAAATAGCTCTCAGTCGCGTCTCAGTGAGGCCACGAGACGCCGCCATGACTCCCGCCCTCGCGTGCCAAGGTTTTCATTAGCCCTGAGATAAGGCCCGGTTTCCGCGTAACAAGACGAGACTCTACCTATATCTAAACGTGTACTTATATCTAAACGTGAATTTGGTACTTAAAATATTTTAATCTACAAGAAAATTTAAAAATACAGCCAATATTTTAGGAGTCTCGTTAAAAAAATTTAGCTAGATAATCAGTTATAAGAATAAATAAAAAATTTAAATACTTGTCAAGGCTGCGCTTTGATCAGGTAATAGGAATTTGATATTTATTATCCAAGATGTATTAACAACAACATTAATGGGCACATTAATTTATATAATCGAAGTACATAATTGATCGGCGAATATTTGTGTACCCATACTGCCCGCTCTACTTGGCAAAAAATGTACCAAGGATTAGTGAAAAGTGGGGAAATCCCGTGGCTTGCGGAGGCAGCGTGTGCGAGTCACACAAGGAGTGCATTGCGGACTCGAAGCACGTACAAAATCCGACACTTGGCACAGTTCACATTCACGCCGCGCTTTCGCCATAATACAAGTTTTAAGTTTTAATTACGCTTCTGCAAACTTATGGTCTACATAACGGCGACGTATAATATTTATAAAATCCCTAATGATTAGGCGCTCGGAAGAATACCGCTGCGATATTGTAATGCAAATTAGTTTTGAATCGCTCTCCTCGGTACCATAACATTCTTTGTTATTTACCATCTTCTGAGGGGCTTTGAATGATTGCGTCAGGTTACGGCATTCCTTTTAAACGCCTTCTTTATAAAATACAGATCTTTATATAGTTTAAAATGGCTACTGGTTTAACAAAACAATTTTAACATAATAATATAATTGCCGGAATGTTATAAATGTTCAAATTATTATTGTTTATTCCCATCAGTACTCTTTATGACTCGAGGCCAATGTTTCATGATTTACCTGAACTGACGAGTCACTTTGAAATGCAAATGCTTCACTTACGATTACGTTAAATCTAATCTGATGGTTATTACCATATTTTTACGAATTGGATATTTGTCTTTATTAAACAATTATTAGGCAGCAAAGTCGCGGGCACATCCTAATATCGCAATAAACATTGTATATTATAAGCTTTCAAAGTCAAACATGGTCATAAAACGCAGCAAGAAACTGACAAATAAATAAAAGAGCCGAGGTCAAACTCTAGTAATTTCTACAGCGCGCAGCGATAAAACGCGCAAGTAGTATTTAAATAGAATACAGAAAAGTATTCTCTACTTTAAAAAAAAATACATGCATAATAGATGGTAGGTATCTATTTTTGGGAAAAAAAATAACAAAATATGTTTAATTTATTTAAAGAGGCTTCAATTTCATCATAATCACACTGAGGTATGTGATGATGTGGCCGAAGGTATGGTAAGCATACAAAGCCTCATAGCCTGTTACATAATAGGTAACCGGACTAGTTTGAAGACTCAAGTAGGATCCAACAAATATAATGTAAGTAGAAATTTTCTTTATTCCAACCTAAAGTGAACTCTCGCGACTGTGTAATACAGTTCGTATAAACAATCATCTCAAAAAGTTTTTTGCAAGTAAAATGCCTCTTTCGGATAGTGTAAAATATGAGTGCGGCTGCCGTGAAATGAGCTTGGAGCTTCCTGTCAGCTAGTATCGCGGCAGACTATTCTAATTTTTTGATAAAATACTTTAACCGTAATTTATATAGTATATATCGGTTAAGCATTAGCATATTCATAATAAGATAATCAACATCCGACATTTACTATGCATGAGAATGAGAAACAAAAATAAATTATGTTTCTGATCAAAATGATACGGATACTTAGAGCAACACAGTGGTTTAAGCATCAATATGAATCGCCGTCATAATTATGCAGATTACCTACAATTAAATCACATAATTTTATATGATAATTTAAAATTTAACAATAAGAATTTAACATGCCTAGGTTTATTGTAAAATACCTGATTTGGCAATTTATCTGCAATGCGATAGACACAAATTATGTTTAATACCATCAGCCTCATGAAAAACCACGCACTGTTTATAAATATAGTCATAATAATTCAAATAGTAGTTGTACAAATATTTCTGGTTGTAATTCAGAATAGGCATGTAAATAACAAAATGTGTGCACATGCGGGCGCTAGAGGCGACACGACGGTACACGTGGGCAGCCAAGCGTGTCGCTGATAGCCTCCGCGCACCGTGGTGCCGCCGTACATAGTCCGTGTACCCGTGTCGCGTCGCGCCCGCAGCAGAGTCGCGTCACACACACCACTGTTCCTCTCAGCAAGTAAATAATGACGAGCATACATTACATGCTGCATCTGTTCGCTTATAAAACTATTTACCTTCTAAAATAGTTCCTAATTGCCATACACAATATTATTTGATATATTTATTTATTACCCATATAAGAAGTTATGATAGATATTGTTAGATTTACAATTAGATAAACCCATAAATTAAACACTCAGGAGGAAAATAAATTCAACAAATTACAGTTACTTGTTTACTCTTTTCACGGTTTTATTTGTAAATGACTATCGAAGCTACAACAAGCCCCAATGGATCAATTTGTTTCACAGGCCGTCCAGACTTTAAAAGACGGCAAACTGACAAATTCTCATGAGGGTGGGTCGGCTTAATAATTTATGATGCTGGAGAAAATCTTTCGAAATTCGGTTTTATGGTCAGCAAATTAAGCCGGCTTTTTACTATGGGATGTAATTAAACTTATAGGGTTATCTCTAATTGCCTAATTGGTTGAAAGCACTCAATAATACAAATACGTTTTACAATGTAGTCAAATAAATAAGAATACTCGAAATAATAAAAAAACCGGCAAAGTGCGAGTCGGACTCACGCACCGAGGGTTCCGTACAAACTTTGTCCATCGTTCGTCCATCACGGGAAATGCACAAGTTTATTTATTTACCTTATTTGAGGTTAGTGCCAATTAAACTAGACCTCTAAATTGTATGAGCGCCCATACAACTCAGAGGTCTTTATTAATTGGCGTAACTATGTATGTATGGGGACACCTTTAATTTTCAACTTTTTTTATGATGTTTCCTTTATTTGTGCTGTAAGTTGCTTGTACCTTGCTTTTTGCCAACTTTTTTTTTATATTTGAGTAGATTGAATAAATGGTAAATTGCGGTTTACGATTTATGACGTATTAAAAAAAAAACACTTACTAGATCTCGTTCAAACCAATTATCACTGGAAGTTTGCATGGTAATGTACATCATATATTTTTTTTAGTTTTATCATTCTCTTATTTTAGAAGTTACAGGGGGGGGACACACATTTTACCACTTTGGTGTCTCTCGCGCAAACTATTCAGGTAAGAGAATCAACTCAATATCATTTTTGAAGGCCTATCCATAGATGACTTTGATGAAAAATTTTTTGAGTTTCAGTTCTAAGTATGGGGAACCCCCAAAATTTATTGTCTTTTTTCTATTTTTGTGTGAAAATCTTAATGCGGTTCATAGAATACATCTACTTACCAAGTTTCAACAGTATAGTTCTTATAGTTTCGGAAAAAAATGGCTGTATACTGTGTAATGGATGACATACGGACGGACAGACAGACAGACATGACGAATCTACAAAGGTTCCGTTTTTTCCTAATTGGCTACGGAACCCTAAAAATCTGCTGTTTCATATATTTTGGTTGAGTAAGTAGATATTGAACTTTTGTTTGGAACATAGACAACAGTTTGTGGTAATATTATCGGGTTTAAGAATATTTATTTACTTATAAGAATTACGAACAATTCACTTACGTGAGATATTACACGACTATTTAAGTAATATTATCATAATCAATAAGAGAGGTAGAGCATAGCGATATGTTGCTCAAAGAGCAGCTCGACTGGGGAAGTACCTCCCTCCGCCTTACAGAATACCGCAGCCAAATAACTAATAGTTGTGTTCCTGCGCGTGAGTAAGGTCGCCAGAGCTCATCGGGGAGGGAGGAAGGGTCTGCAACGCGCGAGAGATACTCCTGGTGTTGCAAGCGTTCATAGGCTACGGTAACCGCTTACCATCAGGCGGGCCGTATGCTTCTTTGCCGACAACGTTGTATTAAAAAAAATCGGTAGGTGATAAATAACATTTATTGTCACACCTTTTCACTCAGATATAATACCTATATTATATATTATATTACCACTGGAAAATACAGAATATTTTTCTGGAGATATAATATAAGTACATTATATTATAAGTATCTGATAGTGAAAAGCTGGCTTTATACCGTAACATTAAATCGCTTTACATCCTCGTATTTTGAATAGCTATAACATTATAAATGGCGAAATGTTTGCTAATGTAGATATGAATGCAGTAAGTAACTATGTCGATTTAAATAATAAATATGGATCATTAATAGGGTACAATAACATTGAAGTAGATAGTCTAATACACGCAGGGCTACACAAATTACTCCAATAAGCACGCATGATGGAGGACGAGGTTCCCGCGAAATGGCGAAATTCCATCCGCCGTGGATGCGCCACTGAATACAAATTCACATGTACTCCAATTATAGGAAAACGATTTGGTACGAATATTCTTGGCAGACTTGCAAATTTTGTCTCGAATCAGCAAAATATATTTATTTTGTTGGGAGTTGGAATGGCCCCGTGATGAATTCGTGACTTTCCATTTCTCGAAGAACCTAACTCCGAACACAAAGTCAGTCCAACTAGTGGTTCCAACGTTGACAATAACTCATAACTTGAGATTAATGTTATGGAATAATTAACATAAATTATGGATATAAAGGTAGTATTTTGTAATTATTGACAACGACTACAAAACGAAAATAAAATATATAAACAAATATATTCTATAAATATATATATAAAAAAATGTCCTGACTGATATAGAGTGCTTCGCAGAGCCTAAACTACTGGTCATAGAACCATGAACTGTCACGAATAGATTTTCCGAAATTCAGCCTCTGAGGAGGTAAAATAGGGCATCGTGGGTGTAACCACGTGGTGAAAAGCTATTCCTCTTTAATCTGTGCACTCCGACGCATCTGAAGAAAGCGGTCCGATACTTATACATGAGAAGTTTTATAATATAAAGCTATAAACATTTGTCTAATTTTTAATCAAAAGTCGACTTTAATATTTGCAATAATGTAAGTATTTTGAATACATGATGCACCGTGAACAGAAACTTAGTCTCTTCTGCTTACTTTACTCTAAAATCCATTTAGACTTAATATTAGGAAACAAAACATACTGTTGTTGGAGAGTTCTAATAATAAAGTCCCTGGAATGTCCACAGTTTCAGCTCTCGATTGTTTGTATTTAACGAAATGTATGTTAAATGTTCTTATTGTGGGGTAACGCGGCTCACATAAAGTTTGTTACAATGGATGTCATGAAACACGTACGATGGACGAACACAAAAACGAGTTGTAATTTTAATTAAAACGTCACAACTTTTGAACCTTAAATTAAATAAATCGTTTTATTCTATCCAACGAAATATTCAAAATTATTCTAAATACGCATACTTTTATCATATTGCATATTTCCCTACATTATCTTTAAGTCTCAAGTAAGAAGGACTTACATGAAATTAACTTTGAAACACATATCTTCCAATGGACTTATCATCATTCAAATCTTTATAGTAATTTCCATACCTACGAATTAAGCTCATTACCATGCCTAGATTGTTTTTTACATAAAAAAGACATTCAATCGCGTTTAGACACAGATATGCAGCTGCCGACAACAAGCTGAAAAGGGCAATAAGCGAGGGCAAATAGCTCTCAGTCGCGTCTCAGTGAGGCCACGAGACGCCGCCATGACTCCCGCCCTCGCGTGCCAAGGTTTTAATTAGCCCTGAGATAAGGCCCGGTTTCCGCGTAACAAGACGAGACTCTACCTATATCTAAACGTGTACTTATATCTAAACGTGAATTTGGTACTTAAAATATTTTAATCTACAAGAAAATTTAAAAATACAGCCAATATTTTAGGAGTCTCGTTAAAAAAATTTAGCTAGATAATCAGTTATAAGAATAAATAAAAAATTTAAATACTTGTCAAGGCTGCGCTTTGATCAGGTAATAGGAATTTGATATTTATTATCCAAGATGTATTAACAACAACATTAATGGGCACATTAATTTATATAATCGAAGTACATAATTGATCGGCGAATATTTGTGTACCCATACTGCCCGCTCTACTTGGCAAAAAATGTACCAAGGATTAGTGAAAAGTGGGGAAATCCCGTGGCTTGCGGAGGCAGCGTGTGCGAGTCACACAAGGAGTGCATTGCGGACTCGAAGCACGTACAAAATCCGACACTTGGCACAGTTCACATTCACGCCGCGCTTTCGCCATAATACAAGTTTTAAGTTTTAATTACGCTTCTGCAAACTTATGGTCTACATAACGGCGACGTATAATATTTATAAAATCCCTAATGATTAGGCGCTCGGAAGAATACCGCTGCGATATTGTAATGCAAATTAGTTTTGAATCGCTCTCCTCGGTACCATAACATTCTTTGTTATTTACCATCTTCTGAGGGGCTTTGAATGATTGCGTCAGGTTACGGCATTCCTTTTAAACGCCTTCTTTATAAAATACAGATCTTTATATAGTTTAAAATGGCTACTGGTTTAACAAAACAATTTTAACATAATAATATAATTGCCGGAATGTTATAAATGTTCAAATTATTATTGTTTATTCCCATCAGTACTCTTTATGACTCGAGGCCAATGTTTCATGATTTACCTGAACTGACGAGTCACTTTGAAATGCAAATGCTTCACTTACGATTACGTTAAATCTAATCTGATGGTTATTACCATATTTTTACGAATTGGATATTTGTCTTTATTAAACAATTATTAGGCAGCAAAGTCGCGGGCACATCCTAATATCGCAATAAACATTGTATATTATAAGCTTTCAAAGTCAAACATGGTCATAAAACGCAGCAAGAAACTGACAAATAAATAAAAGAGCCGAGGTCAAACTCTAGTAATTTCTACAGCGCGCAGCGATAAAACGCGCAAGTAGTATTTAAATAGAATACGCCGTAAATAAATGTTAAATGAGACAAAGGATTAAGAGAGAATTTTCCATCTAAACAAGAATAAAAGGAGTAATGTATCTTTAATGAAAGCGGTGAGGAGACGGGACGAGCGCCCATGAAGCTCACGGAACCCACACTTTGTCCACTACCCGACACTATATCACATAACTCTACAATTACAATTGTACGCTACAACTGCAATTAAAACAACTTTATTAGTTGCTCGCATTTCGCTTAGCTAAGACGTCAGATTTTTTATTTATTATTTTATCTACTTGTTGACTAGCTTGCCTCCTGTGGTTTCAAACGATCCCTTATTTTACTGACTTAGATATTTCATTTAGAAACCCTTCCTTAGTTAGGTACGTTAGGTATTTAACAAACCTATGTGCAGCGTTACCAACTCTGTCTTTTGGTATAGGTCTACGTACTTTCAGTCTTTCCCGCGAACATATGAACTTCAGTTCCTGAATCTACGTACTTTCTGTGAAATATTTAAATCTACAAACTTTTCATTGAAATACACTAATCTCCATATTTTTCAATTCTCACGTACATCCTACTTAAAATCTGAGTTGGCAATACCTACTGCCAAGGTATGTGCAAAATTTCAAGTTTCTATACCCTGCGGTTTATGCTGGGCGTTGATACGTCACCAAGTCACTTCCTACTTTTATATAGATTTAAGTAAGCAAGTACTTCCTAAATGGGTACCTATATGATATTATATGTATTTTAAAATAATTTTAAATGTTATTTATTTATTTTATTTAATAAAAGAAAGAATACAATAGGACTTACAGATGGGGTGTTACAGAAACCAGTTTAGGTTTTTACGAACACCATCGTTTCATCTAATTGGCATTGTTAGTTACATTACGTACGTAAATATTACGTACCTTTAGTCTCCCCCGAGTCGAACTGTATACTATGAAATGAGCCATATGAGATTTAAATTGCATCCGTTTACATATTAAAACGAGTAAAAAAAACAAACAAGGAAATACTGAACTTGGAAACATCAAAAGGTTCAGTAGATGGAAGGAGTCTACGGTCTACTCGCTTTTAATATTGTTTGTAAAATGCTAAGTTACCTATTACTATAAACATACCACAGTGTATAATTTGATGAAAATTAATAGTAGCAATCAGACTATTTGAATATGATAAACTCTGTTTCCTAGTTATTATGTAAACGAGAAAATGCCACGCTATGCTGGCCGCGGATCCTAGACAAGAACGATCGTTTATTATTCATTGTAATCCGATACATTATCTCACTCGACTGCGATACCTATCCGATGGCCAATTCCATTCAGAAACGGAAAAAGAAATCTTGGAAAGCTTTAAAAGGGTAATTGATTCCCTTAAACTCCAATATACCTATTTAGAACAGGCAGATAGTTGGTGAGGGTTGTTTAACAGAAATAAAGAGATTTAGGTTGAAACCAAACTTGAGTAAAGTTCCCGATCAACGCAATAAATATTATTAGTGTCACCTGTAGTAAAATAATATAATTTACATGTGATGCAAGTCGTATCTCAGTCCTAAAATTTATACAGGAGGAGACGGGGAGTTTGATCATAATCCTTACATTTAATGATTTATGTGCACCACATATCGCAGCTCTATATAGAGAATCATCTACTCGTAGATGTAGACATTCCCAGTTCACCTATAAACGAGGGTCATCATTCACCTTTAAAATAGATCGTACTTTACTTATCGGGAACTGACATATTGATGGACATTCAATTAAATTTTATTGATGTTCTAATTTAATTTCCTAAATTCTTTTACAACTAATATATTTTTATCTTGTGATGTCTAGTCTTCTAAAAATAAATCATCAATCAATAGTAAGGAATGGCTTTAATAGGGTGGTACTTATTTTGATTCTGTGTGGTTTGGTTATATTATTATTATAACAACAACATAGAGCAGTGGTCTGCTCGGCATGTTTCTCGACTACTTACGACTTGCAATAGGACATTTGGATTTGTTTGAAAACTTTTAAAATTATTTTACTAATTTATTTAATTTAAAAACATGAATTCTAATATTTAGACTTGTTCAAAGTCAAAGCCATTTATTCAGTTTAGGCCCTAGAAGGGCACATATGAACGTCGAAGCTTCTGAAGTTACCACCGATTCGGAAGTCCCCTTCAACTGAGAAGAGCCGGCAAGAAACTCAGCAAGGTGTCATTTTTTATATATTTTTGAACATATTTAGTATTTTATTATTTATTTATTTATTTATTACAAAATCCACAGCTCTCAAAATTAGATACAATGTACTTATTAAATATAAGACTTACAGCCAATTAAAGATTATAATATTATGCTTTGACTTATAGTTTAAAGGACCAAAGTGTGCCCAAAGTGCAGAATATTAATGTTGGCTTTTTAGCCATTAAATGTTTAACAATTTTACTCTAATCATCACCACTCTGTCAGAACCATGTATTTATCGTGCAAACTCTCAGTTGTTCCACGGTACCTACCATTTCTATTATTTTCTCCAATAATCCTAGAGCGACTAAAACTGGAGCAAACATTTTTAATCATCTGACATATATCTACTACTATTTACTTCTACTAGCAATTGTTATTTCAGTCAGCCCGTCGGAAGTTTGCTTCGCGCTTCAGTGGTAATCTCTACCAATACTAGTATTATTCCAACACACAAAATGCGAAGAGCAAAACGCAGTGAGAGTTTTGAAGGCTTTCAGTGAAGCTGGCCGTTTAGCAAAGTTTAAGTAGAAACCACTACCACTGCACACGCTTCACTATTTGGACTCTCTTCATGTTTAATCCGTACAAATAAATAAACGACTACCACCCGCGTATCACTGCAAATCCTGAAAGCAAAATGTTAATGTGTTTTCGTTGTAGCACGCACTCATTTACAGTCTGAGCGCTTCGCTATTTTTTATTACATTTTTATCTTGGACGGAGCCAAACTGATGCATTTCAATGTTATTACAAACACTACAAATGCTTGTAATGTGTTAAAATGCAATATATTATTACAAATTGCATTTCGTATTTTTATTGTAAATATAAAGAAAGGTAAATGATAAATGTAAACGTGATATATTAAACGTACATAATCATTAGTATTGGTTGAATAGAACTTTTTAAATATTTTTTAATATCACCATCGTGAAAATATCCATATTATAATATCTTAGTTACCACACATTTGTTTTTGACATTTTCATTGATAAAATTCTTTCTATTTCAGAAAACAAATGATTTGTAAACTGACTGCGAAGTAATAAATGGATTCCTTGCATTTCAATGAGGCTTCAAGGCTCACCTCTGCTCTGATTGATTCAATCTCATGAAAATAATTTCGGCGTTGTTTGAGATTCTCGAAAGATCTTTACTTTTGCCATTTACTGTTTCCGAGTGATCGTTCATCTTTGTTGTCCTCAATTAAATCCAAGAGAAACAAGTTACAGAATAAAATATAATAAGAATAAAACCCGATGATGATTACTAAATCTACTAACTTAAAAACTGAGGTTCCTAATTTAATAGCCGATTACACGAAGGAAACACGAAAATAAAATTCTATTGAAAATATGACGTCGTTGAATGATTCATTCGTATTGTATTTTTTTTAAAAGGCATATGAAAGTTTTGGAACTTCTGGTACCAATTTGCTGAGTAGCATTCTCAGCTCGCTACGCCGCTACAAAAGAATAACATCGACTTGGCCAAATTTACTGTATAAATAAATACTATAATATAATAGTTTCTAAAGAATTGTTTAAAACCTGTAATGGATTAATGTATTCATAATGAAAAGGCGCCCGTCTCTGAATTGTTGGCCCGCGGGCCTGTTTATTGGCATGAAATATGCATTGCTCCAGGGTATATTTCAATAAACAACAGTGAGGGAACCATGACACCTCTCTGGCGTTCTCAGAACGTCTGACAGAATGGTTAATATGGTTCATCTCTAAATTTGATAAGAACTGACACTTAAGTCTAAATTTGATGATGCTCTGACCTGCATAAAACTTAATTATAAACATTTTTGTCTCAAATAAACGATACCTAACAAAACACATATATATATTAGGAATAGGTATCAATAAACGTTTTGTGCAAAGACAATCTCATGACATCGAATAAATTCCATATTTTTACAAAAAATAATAAAAAGAAACTACTACTACTAACTTTTGATTATAGAATATAGTAACTTCTATGGTTTATAGTAAAATATACACATACTTTAACTTATATTCGTGCACAATATAACATAAGGGTTCCATTTTATCTCAGTGGAAGGCGGGAATCCGGGGCGGCGGGTTCCTTTCACACTGAATCGAAAACTATGGATGGTCAATTTATGGAGTCGATGCTGTAACCCATTCCGGTCCAGGCAGATTTACGATACCAGTTCCTCACGAATACGACTATCCACGCGGTCGCATCTAATAAACAACTCACGAATTCCACCTACATACATGCAATATAGAAGCAACGTAAAATATTATGTCCAAATCAGTGATAGAAGAACCAAATGCGACTTAAAATTGTTAATTAACTATATGAATAATTTTGAAATGAACTTACATTACTTACGTTAGTTCACGATGCCTCAATATCGTATACTAAGTGCTTTTTAGAAACTAAAAGCATTCCAAATTAATGTAAACTTATAAAAATCGTTTAAACTCCCCGTGAGTACAAGTAACTAACTATACCTACCTTAGTAAAATGTTAAATGACTAGAAATAATAGCCATGAGATAAAACCACAATTCATATTATGCTTGATAGTTAATACGATTTTAATTATTCTTAGTCAGTTAATACAAGTCAGTGGTGGTCGGTATGTCGTAGTAGATTATTCTTAATTTACCAAGTTCAATTCATCTTGTTGTAGGCACGGCACTTACGTAATATATTTTTATGATTTCAAGCAACATCATTCACAAACATGCAACTGGTACAGTGCTAGATACCAACGCTGGCAATGTTCGCAAACTTTAACAAAGCCGAAGCCGAAGTATCAGTAGATAGATTAGATTCTGTTGTATAAGCACGAGTCCGAGAGTGAAGGCGGGCAGGCGATCACCGCCGCCTCGCGGTTTATCACCACGTTCTACCTACTCGATAGAAAGCAATTTCCCACCTCATTGTTCTAAAATTGCGTCGCTCTCTATTCTACGTTCCATCGACCATTCAATTCATACGTTCACGTAGGGGAGGTTAGGTAAATGCGGACACCTTAACTTTGAATTAGAAAATAAATAAATGGTAAAATGATGGGTATTTGAGGAGAATTGTAGGCCAGTTGGAAGAAAATTTATTGTTATTTGTTTATAATGGGCAGGTATTTTATAGGTAAATTTGTAATTAAATAAAAACATAAAGCTTGGGTGCCTAAAGAGACCAGATAGGTAAAGATGCCAGTCCAAATATTTACAAGAAATAAATATTTATTTATGCATATATCTAAGATAAGATAATTTTATTTGTTCAACATGTGTTATACATTAGGTGTTTGTAGTCTAAAAAAATCAGTGTTTTCATGTTGTGCCGATTTCGGCGTACAAAATATTATAAAATAAACGACATATGGCACTAAAAAATAATAAAATAAACAATTAATTAAAGTAATAACATAATTTAAATTTAATAATTTAATTAATATGGATAAAATCAAATGGTTCCTTCTAATTATCACGCCGGTTACGCTTGACAGTATCGGATAACGATGGAAACAAGTTTTGATTTGTCTTTACAAATAGTGCAGATTCTAAAATATATAGCGATGGAAGCGTTAGAATTGTATATTTTACAAAATATGGTTTGCAACTATCCATTGTTTGGAGCCCAAACATCGCTCGAATACATCGCTTTTGGGCTTTGAATGCCAAATCTTTATGGGTTGAGTTACCCCAAAATATTATACCATATCTCATAATTGAAGCAGCAAGACCATAGTATGCTGTAAGCAAGGCATCCGTGTTAAGTATCAAGGCAAGTCTATGTAACGCGTAAGCGGAACTGCTGATCAATATTAGGAAATTAAATACTAAAATATGCCTCATCTTAGCGACACTACAACCACGCGCTTCGTAAAAATGCTATCGGGAATCTGCCCGGTGTCACGTCACGTCACGCTCTTTTTTAAACAGTCTGACTATTGCAGCATGGTCTCTTTGCCTTCTATGTCCGATTTGAGATGACTTCCCCTACATTGAAAAATAAACCGAGAGCCATAACTTTTATTTTTTTAATTATTTATGATTTATGGTTGTTATTATGGTACAAAATCTTATGACACTAGTTAGTTTATTATAAATATAGGACTGTATTATTTTCAATATGCCCTACATTTCAGCATTTAGTAATCAGGCTATTATAGTCAATAACTAAACAAACTGAAACTGTAATCAATTAAATCAAATCATCAATACTTAATTACCTGTGTGATTTGACATCGGCGTAATTGAATTATAACAATTAACCTGTGTATGTTTGTAGTAAGTATATTTATCATACTAAAAATATTTATCAAAGATTTATTCACGAGTTGTGCTAACAATTTAGTGAGTAGTACCTACTACTTATGTGGCGTCGGCCTGTCAAATATAAAACATAGAATCAGTGAAATAAAGCACGCGTATCTCATCGTAATACACAGTCTTTATTCGTCAGCGGCGAATGGAAATCAATTTTACAGATCAATTCTAGTAAAGCTCAGTTCGACAGACTGTCAGCCACTAGACTAGCCTATGAATACAAGTTACCCGATTATGGGCAAGCTAGAAATACATCGATGTAGCTCGAGATTACCATTCGCGCCGCCCCCAAACCATCGCCTTAAACCTAAATTAATTTTGTGCTGTGATCAGCGGAGCGTAAGCCTCACGATAATCATTCCGATCTC
The DNA here is from genome assembly GCA_951216915.1 of Tetheella fluctuosa. Taxonomy (NCBI): domain Eukaryota; kingdom Metazoa; phylum Arthropoda; class Insecta; order Lepidoptera; family Drepanidae; genus Tetheella; species Tetheella fluctuosa. Next base: position 8,133,339 of record OX578217.1, read on the forward strand.
GGGCTCGCCCTCATATCCACATTCAGCGAATAATGCCACTATTAATCATTATGATACGTTATTATAACTTGTACATATAATACTTATAGAGAGCTATATACCTACTTTTATAAATTTAAGTAAACGGACAGCTACAATTTTATAATATATATAAAAGGAGAAACCGACTGACTGACAGACAGATCAAAGCACAACAACTCAAACCGCTGGGACTAGAAACTTGGAATTTTGCAAACATGTTCCATAAATAACGTATACCTTCCTCCACGGAAGTTTTTCAAAATTCTACCTATTGTTAAGGGAGAAACCACGGAGCGGAATGCTAATAATAAAACAGTATGATTATATTTAATCTACAATTTTACCAACGCCCTTGAATGAAAAAACACGAGTATGTGACATAATTTATGTATTCCTTACTAATTTATCTTTGTGTAAAGTAATTTATTCAGTGCCTAATGCAAATTTGAATACTCGGTTTTATTAAGTAAATATTTTTTTACTAACAAACGTGAATTCCAATAGAACAGGCAATTCTGAGAGATTTACGATTGCAATGAAACGTCAAAGCGCGTCATTTTTCAACATCAATATCATAGCGCGATACAGTTCGTGACACATTAATTTGGTAACGGGTGCGGGGCGCAAGCGACGCGACGCGACGCTCTCAGTGCGGTGATCGCTTTTTCATAACACCGCGCCGCGCCGCCCGGCCCGCCCGCCCAACGATTGCTGTAGTTTGCAACCACCCAACAAACAAGTACCGCGTGGATTACAACCCCGTTAAAAATACTAGCAAATTATGTTCAACCCACTATCAAAAATGTTATTCATTTCATTAATTAGCTATAGGTATATTTTTTAATTAGCGAAATATTTATTACAATCTATGTATATAAATACAAAAATTATGTTGTTCGTTGGTAAATGCATCACTTGAGAACGGCTGGGCCATTTGGCATTTTTGTTAAATGTCCGTAATAATACAATTAAGGTTTTTAGGGATAGAGAAATTGGAAAATTTGCCCGAAAAATTCGGGAATAACGCGAGCTTTTTTCTATAGGATTTTTGTATGAACTCAAGACCTTAACTCACGATTCGGATGGAGTAGGTACCTATAGCACGTAGATAGATTATATCCTGGAATAGCATATAGAATACTTTTTATTCCTGGAAAACATAATTGAGTTTGAGTTTGATACCTCTGGACCGCGGGTGGGACCATTACACCATTTATCGCATTGTACGCGTGTTGTACGCGCCACCAATTTTGTAAAATATCTCATGAACCTTAACAGTACATTTTTTTTACATAGCGTACAATAATGTACATATTATGTACATTTTTTAAACTTAATTGTTTTTTTAAATAGCAGCTGTGGCGCGGCCGTAGTAGAAGTATCACACATTTATTTATATTTTATGTAAATGCAATTTTGGTGTATGTCTCAAATAGTCTCAATGGGTACCTACTCATTCCTCAATGTAAATACTTATTTAAATAATTCTTCAACACACAAGACCTTATCAAACATAGCCACCGAGCTAGACATACACTTAACAGAACAATGTAATAGGAAAAACCATTTAAGGCTTATGATTAACGATTTGGCTTATTCATTCGTCTTTGTTGTTTTTATCAAAAACAATCAAAAATAAGCTGGTGTTCCGGTGGCCACGACGGAAGTGCGCGCAACGCTGTGATTAACGAGCTCGCCCCGCCAACTTGAAAATGAACCCTATTACTTTACCAACTTATCGTCCATCCCAAGAAAGTAAACTCCATAATAACTGACCTACTGAGTGTTCAAAGCATCATATTGTTATTTATTTTTAATATCTTGTATCATATTATGTTTTAAAAATAAATAGACTCAGAAAGGTTGTTTTAGATATTAAAGTTTTATAGTTATTAAGGATTCTTGTCCATTTGAGTGAAAAGAGTATAATTAAAAGACCCGAAATCCAGCCAAAGACATTTACACAGATATCAAAAATTGTATGACTGTGTCCAAAAGGTAACATAACGTGCTAGTCCATGAGAGATATTTGGAACGAACGAACCTATTTAAGAAATTTAGTTCCTTGTCTTGAGACGAGGACTAAGTGAAGCGTATGAAAATATTATCTTTAATGTTCATGATAACGACTCATTATGTATGCGATGCGTGGTTGCGGGTATTCTTGACCTTATATTGATAACTTAATAAAGTCTTTATTTCGACGTGAATGCGCACGAATGGAGTACGATGCTATTATTGCATAAGATAAATCTTTGTTACAATCGGATTTGTTTAATATGAATATCGAATGAACAACGTGTGGTGACTCAGCTCGTATTCATTGTAGCCGGCGCAGTGTGTGAGCGATTCCAGCAAGCGATTACACACAATAATATTGTTGTCACTGTATACAATACACTAAAACTTTCATTGTTGACTTTAATTAAGTAGTTTCAAAATAAACAGTACGTTTGGTTGTGTTCTGTACCAAAAATAAAATGTACATTCGTGTTGCTGCGTATGAAGGCAATAAAATGTTAGGTGTGGCTTAAATAAATGCAGTGTTATTTTGCAATGTACGGGGTTGAGTGGATCGGGAGCCATAGCGGCCGATGCACCGTAGTTGGCTTCTTACCAAAATGTATCAAAGTTAGATTTATGTGCACCGGCGACGAAGGCCGCGATGCTATCGGCGGCATTCCCCGCAACCGCACCGAGCCGCGCCGCAGCCGCGCCGTAGCCGTCCACCCGCACCGCTCGCTATTCGATCTATTCGTTGTATCGTGAACATTTCACACAGTATTCACAAAATGTTTCTTATTGAAACATATTATTATGACAACACAAAACGGGAAAATACTTACCTCACTTATGAAAACAGGGGATTTTAGTAGATCTACGAATGTAGTAATCGTAGTGCATTACGATGAGCTACGATTGCAACATACATTACTTGTTCACGTGTTCACCAGCCAGTTTATTTTGTTTTTATTTTTTACTTTAGTTCTGTATTTGACAACATTCTCATCAATGTCAGTGATGATGTGACCGAAGGTAACAAAGGTAAATAACCAAAACCTAGAAGCAACTGGCTCTCAAGTGCATCTGGTGGAATACACCGGTAGGTTCTTGGCGACAGATTTGCAACATGAGGGTGGTAGCCAGCCAGACGGGTACTATAAAGTACCCTCACAACTGTGCTAAAAATGTAAATGGAAATAGCGAGTGATGTAGAAAGAGTAAGAGAATGCAAAGAATCCTTTTTTTTTCTTGTACATAATTAAGCGATAATTTTCAATACTGGAATGGAATTATTATAATACAAAGAGCCGGTTGGCGTGGTTGGTAAGATACCCTATCCATCACGCCGCAGGTCGCGGGTTCGATTCCTACTCAGGACAAACATTTGTGTGCATGAACATGTCTGGGTGTAATTATTTATATATGTATGTATTTACAAAAGAAAAGTAGTATATGTAGTATATATATATCAGTCATCTGACTTCCATAGTACAAGCTCTGCTTAGTTTGGGGTCAGATAGCCGTGTGTGAGGTCCCAGAATATTTATTATTATTATTTATTTATTATTATTAAAGAACTACTATTTTGAGTGTAGGTAATATATCACAAATAATATTTTACCTAAATCAGAAGTAATAATAAAAAAAATCCTACTCAATTAAATTTTATTTAATTACCTATCTTAAAAACGCTTTATTTACATCCTTTCTTGTGTTAATAAACTTCTTTGAGTGCTTATAAAAACTTCATAAACGCACGCAATATAACTGCTGCTATCTCGTTTTATTACCCTAGTAATCAAGTCATCACGTAGCAAAGAACGTTAATAATTCATATCCAATTGTATGAAACGTCATTTGATGATTTTTTGTTTGTTGAGATTAAACAAATGAGAACAAGAGACACAATATTATTGAACCCTTATGTGAACTCATAAATTTACCGTAAGAACGTCTTCACGCTTCTATGATCGGGAAAATAAATGGTTGCACAATTTTCATATTTCGTTGGGGCGTTAAATTATGCGTTTATCATTTAGGGATGTTTACAGAGAGCGTCCCGCGGGATAAAATTGAAACGACTGGAGCGGTGCCAGCCGAGAAGCAACACGCAATAGATATTCTACACAAACCAACATACCCATTGCAGGACCTTTGCTTGCTACGTTAGTACTATTATCTATTTTGTGATTTAGCTTATTATGAAAAACATGTATAGACCTTCGCCCGTTCGTGGACAAACAGTGACAATAATAGCTCTCTATTTGTGCTTATATCGAATATCAACTCTTTGAAGATCGATTATGGCAAGGCAAGGCAAACACGTGATCAAACTAGTGATGGCCTAAATAGAACAGGGCAATTGATGTCAATTAAATGCTGTGGTGATTCTAGACTGAAATAAATCATGGAAACACGGTACCTACGTGCAAGCCAAGGGAAATTTGTGACAATGTTACTTATCACGATGCGATGAGTCAATCAGATTAAATGAAGTGCATATGAAATGTAATAAAGGTATTTTTATTACCAGTTTTATGTATTATATACATATACATACAAATAAAATAATATTTAACAATGTATGTACTAAAGTACGAAAATAAATTTAAAATCTACCTGATTAACTAATCCAAAACAAACTTAAAATATACTCGTATATGTAAAAGAGAGAAAGCTTAGTAATAAAATTAGATATGAATTTGCACCAGACGTAGTAGGTAGGTATCTACTGGTGATGTGGTTTACGCACAAGGGTTTACGTGACAAGACATCCGCAAGTCACACTCACCGGCTCTGTTTATCACTTCCGTTAGATTACCGCGATCGTACCGCCAAGGAATAAACACAAAACATTGCCAATGCACAGAATTGCACATTCACAGTACTCTAACATACACAAACGGTTCTCGGAACGACTGTGCGACACCAAAATAACTCCCGACAATTTCCACGAAGTCAAGATACCTATAGTGTATGAAACAACTAACAATACTAAGTAATACTCGTAGAGTTTCAATTTAAATCAACCAACCTATCGTATCCCATTCATTCAAATCATACACATTAAGGCTTGCCTTTATAAGTTACAGTCAAGACCATACAATCTCCGAATACATCAGTCGTCCATAAATGGAGGACGTATACAATGTTATCAATATTTTATCGAATTCCAATAAAATAGTTGATACCCGAGCATACAAGTGCATCGGGCGGCCATTCTGCTGGGTTCACTTATTTGACTTTATTTGTGGCGTTTGTTTCTCGCGCGGCGCACCCGCTAGCTGGAGCCCGTCCAACAGTTTTACACAATCATTCCACTCAACTAAGCGTTGCCATAAACACAAACCGGCGGGTATGAATTGCACAAAAAATTGGAAATAATTGCCAATTTATTGTTCGCGTTGCTTTTACGTATATCGATATTTAATTCGTTTCACTGAAATGTAAAATATATAGGCGCGCTACGTAGACTGAGGTAACCAATCTGAATTTGAAATATGCGATGGTAGACTGGTATCCGCCTGAACCGATGGCCATTTTAAAGTGTGAAAATACTGCGAAAAACGCTGCTTTCAAAATTATACCTACATATTATTATTATCTCTATTGAAACAACGACAAACTAAGCAATTTAATCATATTAGGTACCTTATGCTAATAATATTAATGTTTTTATAAAAAAAATCTAAACAAGAAAAGACTGGTTTCATTGTCGTTAAAATTAATCTGCCGTCAATCATTAATAAATAAGCCTTGTTTGTCTTTTTGTACTCTTTTACAAAGCAATTCACAGCATTGATCTTCCTATTCAGAAACGGTGTTACGAAATTAATGTCGATTTTATGTCACGTAATAAAAAAAAAACATTTCACAACGTTTACGACCTTTCAACGTCCGTAGCGTAGAATGAAAGTAGAACCGTATGTGAAGACAAGCTAACCATAACCGATGTTACTCGTATAACAGAGATAAGCAGTACCCAGCAAATGCGTATTTACATGTAAAGCGAGTCAGATAAGTCCCAGCATAGCTATTGAGAATGTTAGTATTGACATTAACAGTGTCGATTGAATACCTTGGTAATAAAAGCATTTCTGTGCGGAGCGCGGCGCGTCGAAAACTGATTGTACAAGGTCTACCCGTCCGAGTAGTGCCCCTTGTACACCGGTAAAGTGTCATGTTACCGCTCTTATCGGTTAGACAGCGGACCCAATATTTGAATACCAGAGTCAATAGTCACCGTCCTTGTAGTGTAGCCGCCGATATCGTACCCATTAGCTTTGGTACAAATGTTCGAGTATTAGTACATATTAGACAGGTAATTTGTACTAGTAAAATGAACTTACGAGTAGATATGACGCAAAACGTATCATATCAAAGCATACATTGATTCGTAGTATATACCAAAGAAGAAGAAAGATACACTCCTACAAGATTTCAAGGTGAAAATAGCCTATATTTTTCGGATTAATAAAGTATGGTCAGTTTTGACACAAATTAAGTTTTGAATAGTCTCCATGATCACGGTATTAGAATTAAAAATTGGATGACTGACTGACTCATCACCGCAAAGCCGAAACTAGTGAAGAATTATTGGACAGTAGGTGCCTTTCAAGACATAGACAGGCAATAGTTACAAAAATATTTTTATCAAGAGAGGGGCAGCAAGAGGAGGGGTCACTCTAGGCGCCAGTTGGCAAGGGGCGCCAAAATGCCAAATGCATTTAAACATTTTATTTATGATTGATTGATTTGATTGAATATATGGTTTAGCAATAAAAGTTGATATTTGAAATAATTAGTAACTATTATTTAACATAAACTGAAATACAATTTACGTGGTGTGAAAGCGTCAACCAAAGAGCGCCTATAAAGACTATCTCGCTATACCCTGATTAAGGACTGGGGCCGGCGCTGAGCAAGTTACAGTTTGTGATTTGTTATTATTATAGTTGTTGGTTACGAGTGTAAACTTCCCAATTCTATCGTTTAGGTGACCTGATATCATCTAGATTTGCACGTCTAATAAGGCGAAGGTATACAGTGTAACAAATTAGTTTCGACGACCTACTGCTGTAGGTATTTGGCAAATAAATGAATTTAATTTAATTGAATTCTACCACCTCCTATTGCACTTTTTATGTAGATTAGTGATTTTTCGAGCTGTATGACTTAAGTATAATTTTCTTTGAACACGATTTTTATAAATGCGAAAGTTTGTGTACATATTTGTTATTCAATTACGCCGTAATTTACGTAGATATTTTTTTATTGACATTTAGGTAGATAATAAAGGCCTACTTTTTATCACATATCCTATTTATATATAAATTCCCTCTGGAAGCTAGTTCATCATATTATTTTAATGTTTTCCTAGCACAACTTCACTAATGGAAATATCAATCCCTCAGCTTCTCATAAAACCTCCTACGATTTACTTAGTCTAATCCACTCTACCCTGGTAATAGTAGTGTTTATTTTCCTTAAATTTATTGACGTGGTCTACGAAAACGCAGCTTTAGTCCGGTTTAGCGGCTCGCGAGCGGCCGTCGTCGGCAAAAGAATTCAGTGGGTGACGCTCGCGTCTTTGCTCGTCTTTGAAAATTTACTTTATAAAAACAATACTGGGTACTATACAATATTAGTATTTTACTAAACAAAACAAATATACCATAGATGCCTGCATATTCTTTAAGGTTTCTGTAAAATAGTTATCGGGTCTAATTATTTCCAAAAAGTAATAAATAGGTAGTTACTAAAAGTAAGTTAACATTAAAAGTAATAAGTAAGTACCTACTAATATATTACTACCAAATAAAATTGGTTAGTACATACTTAGATTGAATTATAGATTCACAACCCAATAGATTATGCGATAGAAAATGAGGCGTTTGTAGGTAGTATTCGAACTAAAGCACAGTTCTTTTAAGGACTCATTCCCTAAAAAAACTGTGTTTAGGTACCTTCTGTACGGAAGTACTTTACTATCTGTGCTTTGGTTACCAGTATGACCTACTTAGTATCGATAAAAGTGTGCTTTATGCAATTAGAGTAAATGCATGTCTGTGTTATTTATCCTACGCGTTAACTACACCAACTCGTGTTATAAGTAGCAGTAGCATTTATCGCTATTGTCACATTTTACACAGATAAGTACCTTGTTACCGGTATCGAACACATGTGCACTTTTACGATCTCCAATGTGATTATAGGAGAGCTACAAAGTTAGCTGGTGATAAACAATATTACCATACCATCCAAAGTTTTCAAAAACATTAACTACCCATTGTTTAGAAATATATCTTCTAAATATACGAGAAATGCATATAAAATCCCCTGCCCCGTCGCTACACAAGAATCTTTATTGTTATGGCCTGCCACAACTGGCGGATCAATTAATTATATGACTAGTATATAATTATAGACTCGCTAGTGAAGCGTTCTAATCACACTAAAATCGGTTCAGCCGTTTCGAGAAAAATTGTATAAGACATATCTCCTATCCCAAATACATATGTAATAAGTACTTTTTCCGTTCCGTCGTGTGTCGTGGATGATAATAAAATTTAAAAAACATACGAATCGAATATTGAACCTCCTCCATTTTTATGTAATAGGTACCCCTAACTTTTAAGGAATAGCTGTAATAATAAGAATAATTATAGTTATGACATGAATATAGCAAATAACAAAGAACATAGAGCCAATACTTACCTGTCAAAAGGTCAATTTCAAGTTGAATTAAGCTAGTTTAAATTACAGTACGGTACATACTGCAACATAAAGCGGTTTACCTCGGATAAAGCAGTTCAAGCCACGTCAGTCAATCTGAGACAGGACTGTCAGTTCGATTTACACAAGCCTCAGGTTGCCTCGAGTCTGCTGCTTGCGACGCTACACGCTCAATAAAGCTCGTTTAACACAGCACAAGGAAATCCCTACATGACTCCGTACGATATTACAGAGACTTTGCTCGGGACTAACGTGTGAGTGTATATCGATAAACAACCAATAACGTTATACCCTACGACTATATAAAATAGGAACATCTTAAGAGAATAAAATATAGGGGGATAGGTAGAAAGCTAGTAATAGTTAAGTAATAGTAGTAGTTAAGTATCCTACTTAGTACTTGACCTCCATTTGCTTCTATAAGTAGAGGCTCCGTTATAGTGGTATGGCCTCTATGGGGATAACGGGGGTGAAGAAACACTTTCATTTATTTAATAATTACGTGACAATAATCGTACAGTCCATGAGTATCTAATGGCTAATAATAAAAAAGGTTTAAAACGATAAATGTAGTACTTTTTAAACAAGTCCAGAATCATTTTTATCACACATATACCAGGTGAACCCCAGCCATTCTTTGTGAGCGCCGCAAATAGATATAAGCTTCGATAGTTTTTTGTAACACAATACTCTTGGGTGTTTAACCTATCCACCCACTCGTAGCGGTATCTTATAGCGTATACGGGCTTCTAGTAAATAGGTTTATATTAAATAGCGATAAGATCAGCGGCGAGCGCTGTCAGAACGATTGGTCGACCTCTCTACGATATTAGACCACACGCCAAGAGAACCAACCCGAACACTTATTGTTGCTCACAGCAACAACCGCAATGCCTAATAAAAATTGTAATGAATACATGAGATGAGAAAATTTAAAACTTAAAACCATAAATTATTATAGTGTTTTAATTGGATTTTAGAGTTCCTTACCCATAATTTATAACAAAAGCTATTTTTTGCACTATATCGATTTTTTTGTTTAAATACCAACATTACAAGCATAATGATGATCACCAACGCTTATTTTTATAACCACGTAGAAAAAAGACACAGTTCCATGTGTTGTGCTACGGATAAGTAATCATTTCTCATAATATACCCTATGTCTACATTCTCACATGTATACATTGATATTTTATTTGCTATTTAAGAACCTAGCTGTTAGTTTCCCTTTAAAAATAAAATAAAATAATATATTTCTAATTATGGTCACACGTTAGTTAAACGGGTAGATAATCTGATCATTAAGATAATGTGTGATAAGCCCACCCACGTTGCCTTTAACCTAATGTTTATACTGCCAGCCTTAAACACACACTAGCTGTTTCCCACAGTTTTTCCCGCGTATCTGGGAAGTAGCTGCCCGTCTGCTAACATCAATTTCCATTTTAAAATTATTCTTTTTTTGCCACATGTTATCCAATCAAATTAAAACTTTGAACACAGTCTTGGTTTTAAAACTTGAAAAAATATTATAAAGTAAAGTTTAAATTACAATTTTGTACAAGAAACATCATATAAAAAATGTTTACTTTGACTCAAAAGCTTATCAGTTTTTACCAAATACTTATTGCCGGTATAGAAAATCAAAAGGTCCTATAACATAAATAATTTCCCAATGGCGACCCGTAACGGTATCATTTTGAGTATACGTGTACGGAACCATGACGCGTCAACGCAAACCAACTCTGACTTGACTTTATTATTTTAAAATAACGCTTTGAGATAAAAGTAATGTTACGTAATCTGTAATCTCTTAGTTAATCTTTTGGGCTTTCAACATTATCTCCATTGAATTTAGGCAGTTTTTATTTGTATTGCTACTTATTTAAAGTACCTACATAGTGTATATTATACTATCCACATATTCAGAGTCCGCTCGTATCAACATTCTTGATATTTAATTTTAAACTTGTGAATAGAGTAGTAATTAATTTTAAATATTAAATACTATGAAATATTTAAGTAATATATGGGTAGGCTCTACTATTTACAAACCTAGGATTTTTCTATTCACTTATTGATTTTTGAATGAAAAACATCGCGAAGAAACCATAACACAGTGTTAGGGTACTTTGTGGTACTCGCCTGGCTAGCTACCACAAAAAAAATGTGACCACCTGAAAATTCAAAGTCTAACTCAATAGAAAAGTCAATAATATGACCCTGAGGAAATATTGATACATAGTTTCGGATCCGATACATTCACCGTAGACTAATGTTAAAATCATTCAAATTTATAGTGACATCTTCATAATAGACGTTTAAAACGTAGCATCGATCTAGATATACAAAGTACCTGAAGAAATACAAAAAATGTCTGCCGACACGCGTGTTGGTCTAGTTATTATTATTATAGTTATGGGCATTAAGATTCATTCCAATGGAATGACGTAGAATGAACATTATAATGTATAAAAACGGTCGGGCAGAGCTTATGGTTCGATTACACTAGCTCGTTTATAACTTAATTTAGCCAAGCTAGAGGAGCGCAGCCGAGTCAATTACCTGCGCGAGCGCACGCACGTGGAACCGGTCTGTAGTGATCTCCTTCCCGCAGCCTGCTCCGGGCCGGGGACCGGGGGCCGGGGGCCAGGGGCCAAGGGAATGGATCTCAGCATGCATAATATTTTTTGCTCGAACCAAAGCTAAGGATCCTTTGTAACAAACTCCACCCGAAACAGAATATTCGCAGCTCTCACACATAACTATAAAATATTCTAGATAGGAATCTATTTTTGAGGCGCTATTGATAAAGTATTTTTGAATGTCAATATCAGTAAAGTCTAAGTAATATGTATTTCGTATTGGGCACACGCACGAGTTAATATAAAAATAAACTAAAAACAAACGTCATAGCTATATTACAGTAAACGAATCATAAAATTATGGTAAGAAAGAAAATAGAAATATTTTCTGAAGATACATTATCGGAGTTCGACAAAGAAATTTGAGCAAGCAATGAGTATTGTAGACGTAGAACAATAAATAACGCCTTCCATTATATACGAGTATATATGTATTATACATATTGTGTACGTATTATAATTGTCAGTATAAGTGCTGTAATTGTCTCTTTTAGGTCACACCACACAGCACACAATGGTCATTCATGTGACTCATAACAGTTAGGTATAAAGGGTTAAGTTTTATACCCGTTATTCTTAGTACTTATACCAAAAAACCGATACACCAGAACAATACTTAAGATCAGAATAATGAATACGTATAATAAATTGTCAAACCAGCGTGTCTATACCTTGAATATTTTTACATATTTAATTTACCAAAAACGGATTGGGAATAATTAAGAGTAACAAAAATGCAGTCACAATTTTTTTTTATCTGACTGTAAACTAGCTGTCCCGCGCGGTTTCACTCGCGCAGCGGTTTAAAAAAAAGATGATGGCCGATTCTCAGACCTACCCGATATGCACACAAAATTTCATAAAAATCGGTCGAGCCTTTTCGGAGGAGTATGGTAACTAACATTGTGACACGAGAATTTTATATATTAGATTTAGATTAGCTTGGAGCAACATATTATTTTAGGCCTTATTTTATCGAAATCGGCTGACGGAAAAAAAATACAGAAATTTTATAGTCTGTTGTTTTTCTAAATAAATAAATTATATTTCTCATACAACAAGTACCACACCTAATAATTATTTTGCATATACTCGTATAAGTAATAGGATGGTATAAAACCATCAGGGGGATCGAGCCGATTAGATATTCGAAAAAGTAACGTCTGGAATATGGTACATAATAAATAAATAAACTGTTTTTTAAACCTTTTTTAAGTAATTAAGACTGTTACGACTATTATTGTATATCTTATGATGATGATATTAGATTAGTTATATGACAGGATTATTAACATAATATAAGTAATAGTAAAATCAAAGATAAATATTATATGGTAGGTTTTTTTATTTCCACGCGTCAGTGGGGAATGCTAGCCACTTTCCTAATGACGGCAAATTGTTTTCGTCTCGCCTAGATGTCCGAAAGGAATTCGGGACCGGGCTATTCGTCGCCTAAAATTAAATATTTATCAGACATGGAAATGCGCTTTATTGCAAATGGGAAATAAAAAAAAATAAAAGCTATTAATACACTTCTATTAATAAATAATAATAATATGATTGATGGTATAGATGTTATAAGTTTATTTAGCTCTACGTCGAATATCTCTTGATGATCAAAATAGAGCTTAAATATCTTCACGCCCAAATAATAGTAAATACAGAGTGCCTCATCTTATATTTACTATTGTACGGAGTATCTTACTAATATTATAATAATGCGAAAGTGTATGTATTCGTTACTACTCAGATTTGTAACTTTACTGCTAAACAGATTTTCATGACTTTGGTTTAATTATACTTTTTTTATACCACATTGTCAACAAACAAGCATACGGCCCGCCTGATAGTAAGCGGTTACCGTAACCTATGAACGCTTGCAACACTAGGGTTATCACTCGCGCGTTGCCGACCCTTCCCCTATCCTCAATGAGCTCTGGCGACCTTACTCACGCGCAGGAACACAACTATAAGTTATTTGGCTGCGGTATTCTGTTAGGTGGATGTACTTCCCCAGTCGAGCTGCTCCTAGAGCGACATACCTATCGGTATGCTCTACCTCTCTTACTTCCTAGAATAGGACATACGACACTTTTCATCTCGAGAATGTGGATGAAACCGCGGGGAGAGCTAGTACTTATATAATATAATATGTAAAGATAGTGTTTTGAACAGATTAACATGTGAAACTTGACAACAATTTTGATCTTGATGGAATGGAGGCCTAAAAAAGATGACGTCAGGTCAACCATTTATCACTCCACACTCAATTACCAAATTAGAGTTTTGTTTAAATTGCCTTCTAAAATAGTAAAGGAACAAGAAAGTTATCCTAAATTATTTGTAAATCAACTGAACCCGAAGTTATAACGTTAACAACCAAATACTATGGAACATAACATTTACAAAGGTAATGTTACTTAGAAGTAAGAGTTATAGATATATTTATTGTGTAAGAAAGTTGTTCCTTAATTTTTATTTAAAGTGATGATAGCTCAGTAGATGATAGGCCGCGACGAAGATCGTGGGTTTGAATTCTAGAATGAGCTAAAGCTTTCGCTGAAGGAAAACATCGTTAGGAAACCATGGCACGTTGGTAGAGTACTTTGTAGTACCCGCTTGGCTGGCTAGCCTCAATTTGAAATTATATATCCAGCAGCTGCAATTGAGAGTCAGTTCCTTCTAGACTTCGTGTGCTTACCACTTTGATTGTGGCCAAACACAGGCCAAAGTAAAAGGAAAAAAAGAGGAAAAAAAGAATTCGAAAAAAAAACAAAGGATGTAGGTAGAGTAGAGATTGAAGTTTGTATTATGGCATCCACATCTCGTGTGTACATCCAGTTTAGTAGTTCCGGTCACTAAGGATCCTAGGGATGTATAAATACAAGTTTGCGTGTGATTTGGTATGTTATATTAGCCCTATCGTCAAACTTTTATTACCTTGTTATAATATACTGATCAGAATTTCTCTTGAGTTTTTTATTCAAATGGATTTTGAACATGCATGTTTAGGGGTACAAATATCATTAGTTAAGTATGAAATAAACATAATTTGATTTATTCGTTGACGTACCTACTTTAAAAAATTATAGTAGACTCGTTTTTACGGCCTCATCATATTGTCATAATATTGTAGGTATCTCTACCTCTCTTAATTCTCAATAAAATGCTTTATAATATCTAGCAACTTTACTGTCTTATTTTAAATGTTGTGATAAAACTACTTACTATCAGTAGTTTAATTTCAAATATACCGTAATCATTCCATTAATCCATAATCATTTATCTCATCCTTTGTAGACTCTACTTTTAAATTTCTAAACTGCATCGACAGCCATGAACCATAATCATCACATCATAATGTATGATTAAGAAAAAAAGGTAATTGTAGGTGTAGCTACAGGCTCATTCTAAGAGATGTCAAGTCAATTACAAAATTGCTATGTCCACTATGACAGCGCAGCGTTATCATGCGTACACATTGTCTGTCCTAATTTACAGTACTATGACTAATCAGTCTACGATGTACCATTACTGTTTTTGAGTTGACGAGGCGATGACTCACCTCTGTGATGCCGAACTCGATGATGTGACAAGGGTCGGCAACATGGCTGCTCCTGGAAGGCGGTCCAGGAGTCGGCCAGCACCGCAGCCAACACTGCCCACAGCACCCCCGCGGTCCACTGCCCACCTCCGCTGCGGCGGCTACCCATCCTGCACGTCAGACCTAGGCACATTCACGCCACAATCGAGACTCTTAGTACTACACAGATTTCTCGCTTCTGAACGACATCATAGCATCAATCCTCCATACGATGCCGTATTTTTTGTGTGACTCGCACATTCAACTATTTAAGTTACTCGACAAACTACTTCAAAAAACTTGAACAATGTTCATCTGTTTACATTACGCGCAGCGCACCTAAAACGAAACTCGAAGATTATGCTTCCGTTCGAAATATTCGAACTGACTTCAGTGATTAATCACCGGAGTCGTCCCGCGAGCTTGTTATCTCATATCGAGTTATAATCTGTTCGTGAGGGTTTAGTTCGTTCAGCTCGGCTGATTTATTAGTTGGAAAAGAAATACGCCGCGATCGTGGTAACGTTTTGTTGTCGGCGAGCGACCGACTTGACGTGCGCCACTGGCATCGTAGCGACGATAACTGAAATTCGCCTAGCAGAGGAAACGGCAGAGCGGCCCGGCTGGAACCGGCACAGTATACGAGACAACGGCACTACCGATGCTTGCTTCTTTCCCGATTCGTTCGAGGCTTGCGCCAGACAGAGACGGAACTCGTCCGAAGCGATACCAACTACGAAAGCTCTCACGAATGAAAAAGCTCACTCGCTTAAAGAAAAGTTGTAAGTTAAAAAGTTTTGATAATTTCGCCGATCCGGAGCCGCTTGAATTCGTGCGGGGGAGATTTGGCTGCGCATTGACCCTCGGTGTCGTTATGAACATATTGTAACGAACGAAGGGGATGTTCTCTATATAAATTTACCTAATTTATGTTTTTGTTAGGATACGCACGAATAACTTTTATGTCTGTAGGCACGCAAAAGGAAGTTGGTAGTTTATTTTTTGTGTTTATTAATAAGTAGCCTAGTACAGCATATATATGCTGTACATATGTATATGAGTCACAGTTGGTGTGTCGTAAATTACAGATAGAATTCTAAACAAGTCAGCGCGATGTCTCAACTCGAAGCGATATTATAATTAGCGAGCTCATTTAGAAAGAATTTACATTTTATATATCTGTGACAGATACGAATAATATTATTAGATGATTATTATTTATTACCTACTTCATTCATTTAATGTATGCATAATCATTTGAAATCTTAATTTTGATACTTGTAATATTGAAGATCAAAGTAGGGTGAAGTGAAAAAGTTTAGAATACGTTTGGTTATTTTTACCTAGCTATATATTTTTATATTTTTTTACTTTGTATAGGCTTGTGTTTGACCACAATCTCACTATGGTAGGTGATGATGTGGCCGAAGGTGGTAAGCACACAAAGCCTAGAAGGATCTGGCTCTCAAGTGCAGCTGCCGGAACACACCAATAGGTGTTTGGCGACAGATTTTCAACTTGAGGGTGGTAGCCAGCCAGGCGGGTACTACAAAGTACCCTTCCACCGTGCTATGGTTTCCTCACGATGTTTTCCTTCACCGAAAGCTCAAGCTCATTGTAGGATTCGAACCCACGACCTTCGCCGCGGCGTCCGACGTCACTACCACTGAGCTATCATCGCCTTAAAGTATAACATTAATAACATTATAGTATAACATCTAGATACCATCGGCTTTGACACTTCATCCTTTTTATTGAAATACGTAAAAAGATCGAATACGACTAGATAGAGTATTAATATCACCGTTGTGTCTATCAGCTAACATCGTCGCTACTCGCAACATGATGATGAGTACCCTCTTGTTTTCACTTGTACCTACACTTTCTTATAAATTATAAGTTACTTCTTTATTTGCTATTTATTGCCAAAGTGATGTCATGAAAAAAATTCCTTCTTTCTTTATAAATATAAAACATCGGGTCACATTGGGTAGCAATAATATATTATAAAGTAGAGTAAGAGTCTCTGGGCTATGCTGTGGACAGACGGAAATGGTGAAACTATAAGGGTTCCTTGTTGACTACGGAAACCTAAAAATGAAATGAATTAATGAAATTAAATTAAATGAAAATGAATAAATCGACTGTCATGTGTTCCTAGATAAGAGCCTTATAAATACAACAGGCCCAAGCCGGGATTAACTTATAAGTTTGCAGACAACTTAATAAATAACTATTTACTAACCTTAGCTTTGAGCTGACCGTGATTAAGGACAGTAGGGTTAGCTTTATCAATTAGTCAGCCTCTCTACGGAGGACCCCTCTATCTTAAACCTTAAAACATAGCGCTGTTCCCACTCGACTCGCCTTTAATTAATCATAAATAACTTAATTATGACACCAGCCCTTTCAAAATAACTCAATTAATTTTTAATTGTTGTTTGTAAACACTTATATAGTTTGATAAAGCTATAATATTAGTGGCATTGTTAGTTTTGAGTTCTGACTAATGGTTGGTAAATCATACCAAGCTATAAGTAAGTACATTAAATCAAACCAAGTTATAATTTTTCAAGACGAGCGTTGCGTTGAACTCTAATTGATGCCCGCATTGCGAAGTAATTTACATGACAAAAATAGTCATCAACTAAAGTAAGGCCATCCAGAAGTAAGAACATTTGGAATTCAGTTGGTATCACATTCATAAGATGAACGAAGATATCTAAAACGTCGCGGCCCCATTTTCATCAGTTCCTCAAGTTTTTCAATAAAAACTTTCGTCGTCGTCTGATTTACATACGGTATGGATTCATTTATTTTCCAAAAAGATTTTTCGAGTAAAAGTGAAGAAGGTTTTCGGTATCCATTAGAGGAGAAAGGTCGTGGCACTTGAGCGCGCTTCCACCCTACACCGCACCACACCGCTCCACACCGCACCGCGCCGCACCACACCGCACCACACCGACCGCGGCCCATCGGCCACTCCAATTACAATATTTTAGACGTCATTTTTACGGACCGCAAATATTCCCCCGGAATAATAAGATAACTTTGTAGGTTATATTAATTCAGTTTACCTTCAAATAAAAAGTAGGAAGGTTGGATATTGAAATTTAATTTCTGAGCAATAGATAATTATACCTATACTAGTACTAATACGAAATAGTTGGTATTTAACTATCCTACATGTAGTAGTCAACACATAGTATGTAGTAGTTCACTTAATTAGGACAAATTAAAGGTCTTATTAATGTAGGTACGTAATTATGTAGGTAACTTGTTTTTTGATGCTGAAAGGCAATTCAAAAAGCTTTAAATATTTAACAAAATTATTTGTATCATCATTATGTATGAATCAGTTATAGGTACTTACAGTGAGTACAATCGTCCATTGTTGCATGCATCCCATACGTACCTTATATCTCGTTTTAAGCAATAATTCGAACATAAACTAGAACAACACGCGTGTACCGTAAACTAGGGATATAAACCGCAAAGTATAAAGTTGTGCGGGAGCTTAATACATTCAATTTGTTTTCAGCGGCGTGCTCAGCGCCAATCCCGACATAATTGTGCAACGATAAACAATGCAACAATGATCACTGAACAGCGTAGCGGTCCTGTGACCACTCGCTCCAAATAGGTACATACTACAACACAAGCGGTGTTCGATTAAATGTTATGTGGATACCACTTACTCGGCTTAAATAATTATTTATTTATTAGATTATGATTTAAGAGGTAAAATAACTTATATCGGTGATTAAAATAAGGAATAAGTAAAGCTATTGTACATATAAAAAAATGTACCTAACCTAACCAGAGTTGTTTTTGAAGTATTGAGCAAATGAGACAGTATTTTTTTATATTTCTACCCACTTATATCCTCTGATAAATAACTACAAAATGTATTTTCAGACATCTTGCCACTCCTGCTTTAAAATAACTAATAGTAGGTACTTACGTTCTACTGCTATGAATAGAACATTATTTTGGGACTCTTTTTAGAAACCCATAGTTTACAGTATACATAATGATATACCACTGAACTGTAAATCCTTCACATCACCATCTATATTAACGCTTTCAAACATGTATAACACAACCAATAATGAAGACACGAGTACAAACGAATGTACAAAAACATGATAAGCATTAACGTAACACTGTGGTGAGATCAATCATTTGGAAAGTGCGAAAGGTCTCGTCTCGAAGCAGATGTAAGGAGGCGTGTCTTCGGGTCTGGTCGAGCCAGCAGGGGCCCACGAGGCCCCGACAGTGGGGGCCGAGGGATAATTGATGAAGTCGACGTGACACCTCGCCGCGGTTAATCTCTACCCGGCCACCTTCGACAGGACAAACTTTATCAAGTCCCAAGGCGACGTAGAAAGGTCAGTTCTTAATTTTTTCTTGGAATTAAACTTAAGTTTCAATGGTTTTTAGCTAAGTGCAAAGAGTACATTCGAGTTTGTGTGCCATCATTATATATTAATCAATCTATTCAGTCTTTATTATTAGTATTCCATTCTAATTTATTCGAATATTGAATTCTCACTCAACACAAAGACTACTACATGAATTTGTTTAGAATATGAACTGAAAAATAAACTAAACGCACTCATTAGGTAAGTAGTTTAAAAGCTCATTATCGAGTCGACCGGTCGCTATTCAGTCTCACACCGACGCGACGCTAAACAATTGCTGTCGACCATCCGTCATCATTTAACGGTCTATTGTCACCACACCATGGCACGGCATTCCCAATTATACCAAGTTTATTTTTTGCAATGTATTTAACAATTAAAAAGTCATTTAAACCATAATTAGAACCTCTAATATAGATCTATCTAATTCTTGCTTGCTTCTTCTTAAAAAGTTCCTCATGTTTGTATCGGTACCTATTAACCGGTGTGTTTAAGTAAGTGCTTTGATATCATGGGCTTAAGGTGAATCTGAAATTCAACGTGTTGCGTCCCGCTCCCTACTATAGCAACCTCTCATAGAAAACCCGCGTAAACGGAACGGGCGTATGCAACAAAATGGTTTTTATTGTTTAATTTAAAAACTACAAATATATTTCATAAAACCTAAGTACAATTTATAGTATCAGTTTCAATTAATATATATAGAAATTTTGGAACCTCAAATCGTTCGTCGATGCCGGTAAAATTGGAATCTCTTATTTTAAATAGGTCTTTTTGATTAATTATTTTGTGTTATAAAAGTTAACCAATCGTGTTATGCAACGTACAAAATAAAGTCAAAGACATGATGAATTCTTACAATAAATTTCAGTTCGTTCGCTTCAGTCTTTGTTGAGAAAAATTGGAATCCTTGCAACCAAAATCTTCAAGGCGTCGCCTTAAATTGAATTAATTAGGGTATAACATAGAACTCCGAGTAAAAAATATTATTATATACCTATCATCTATATAGTTTCCTTAGTTTTTAACTAAATTATAACACCGAAAAATGTAAAGCTCCCCGAGCTGAGACATTCTAGTTACTGACTTTTTATCGTCATTTTTACGACCTAAAAATAATTGTTCAAAGTAAATGAGAAAATACGTACGCTGTAATCCAAATAAAAAAAGGCTAACAAAAAATCCAATAGTTTTTACCCGAACTCTTTTTATGCAGATAAAACATAGCATTCAAAGTAGGTAAGTAGGTACCTATGCCGTTGGCTGGCCTTATATTTAAATATGAACAAAAGATATTTTATTGTAACGCGGTGGAGGTGCGTTAGAGCAACGTTTAACAATATTTACATGACTAATGGACCTCAATTTTACATAAAAGTGCAAAAGCGAGTGAACTTAGGCACAGTAAACCGGTGAAGTGGTCCAATTTGCATGTTTTATGTAAGCGGCGAGTGATGCCGCCGCGGACACTGCACGCGCATACAGGCTCTTTGAAATTTTTATATGCTATTCCCACAAATCGGACTTCACTGCATTTTATGAGGAACTGTGTCAGGTGTTGACTAGTTTTATAGTGTTGTTCTATACAACACCGCAATATCCGTAACATGAAAAGCTAACTAAACGCATATTTACCATCCTGTAAAAGTATTAACATGAAATTGAAAGTGTGCAAACATTCTGGAAATTAATGCCATGGAAAATAAAAACGGCTGCCACATAAAAGTAATTTTGACCAGCTGCTTTGTTACGTACCTAATCTATTTGTGTATTTTTATAATACATGAATATTGTATTCAAGTATAAATACACAAAAATTCATAACCTAAGGTAATCTGCATTGTTGCTCTTTTTTAAATATCTGCGATACAAACTCTAAATAGCGCAGTGTTATGATCGCATTATTTAGTTTTATATTGGGTTGAGTCGGTAATCGAGGGCTGTGCACGGTTGGAACAACCAACTTTTACAGAGAAGCCATCGCATGAATGCAGCACTACTAGCTAAATTGCATTGTTCGTTTTATTGCAAGTGCGGATGGCGTAGCTCTCGCCAGAATTATTTACTATGTAACAGCACATGCACTTTATTCCATCCACCGATTTTAGTATTGAAAACTTGCGTTTTATTGAAGCTTTTGAAATGGTCACACAAACACAATTGAGCCTTGATAGCTTTGCTGTAAATAAACTCAGGTATGACAGATTCGTGAAATGTACACATATCTCGATTTCAATCTGTTTACCACAAAAATGTACCAAACAATTTTTTTGTGAAAAATCACAAAAAAACTTTTTTGCTCTTCTCTTCCACATGAGTTTGATTGTGATATTATAATGTGGATGTTTAATGTCTGAAGCTGGAGTAAACGGTGATGTAATCCACCATCACGTTTTCTCTGAGATGCCCTGTTATATACCTAGATAGCATCAATTCATTTACCGACTGCAATGACCTTTGCTTCGATCAGCGGAAAGTGTAAGAAATAATTTATGACAAGGTGTGATGATATAGAAAGTGTCGCTATAGTTATAGAGATATTTTTAATGTCGAGGAATCAAGTGACCTCCAAGGTGGACCTATGCAAGTAGCTGGGCCATGTTCCTTTACATTAATGAAGTTAATGTAACTTGGTGACCGCACGATCTTGTTAATAATTCAATCATGCTAGGGTTCACGTCACCCGGCAAACATAATAAGGTTTAGTAATCAATGTTTAACGATCTATTATCTCCGCTTACATTAGCTACCTACAATTATATATTTGTGGCTATAGAAAATCATAAAATAATTAACCATATTGAATGATGTGGGGTCGAGCGGGGTAATTTTAAAACCAATTATAGTACATCTTGCTTTAGCGTAGACTTTAGACTTCTAAAATCAGTTTATGTTCCTAATTACTAAACTTGTATTTACTATCTACTGACATGCAATTTACTCTATATTATCAACTTCCTAATAAATATTCAACATGCTAGACTTTTTATATAAAATGTGTCTCATATTTTTCCGCTACAATGGGGTAATTATGGTTAATAAAAGATGTTCTATTGAGGTTTTATGTATACTGCTAGAAGAGACTGTAGACTGCTACAATCTTAAGTTAATTGCAATCGGGTATGACGAGTTTCTTGTTTTAGGGTTTTTTCATTTTTTAAGTTGTTTTTGCCGCGTTATCAAGCATATAGATGTCACGACTGACAGTGGTGACATGACATGTGTGTGTCAAACGCATGGTAGTGTGTATAATGTTTTTTTTTAATTTATTTCAAATGCAATTTGCATTATAAAAATATTAGATTTCTACACTCCTCCATATAAACATTAACAGTGCTAAATTTCATACTCCTCCATCGGCGTAATTTTCGTAAGAAGGGGTACAAAGTTTTTGCTTCACGTTTGAATAATATGATAAAGCGTTTTTAAGTAAGGCCGCTACTATTTTAGTTAATATGTAGGTAGTACTCTGTAATATAGATACTAACTAAATGATTAACAAAGTAATCATTACTAATACTCGCAAATCATTAATTTGGATTAGTTTTATTTATATAGAAAAATAAACTAAACGCACTCATTAGGTAAGTAGTTTAAAAGCTCATTATCGAGTCGACCGGTCGCTATTCAGTCTCACACCGACGCGACGCTAAACAATTGCTGCCGACCATCCGTCATCATTTAACGGTCTATTGTCACCACACCATGGCACGGCATTCCCAATTATACCAAGTTTATTTTTTGCAATGTATTTAACAATTAAAAAGTCATTTAAACCATAATTAGAACCTCTAATATAGATGTATCTAATTCTTGCTTGCTTCTTCTTAAAAAGTTCCTCATGTTTGTATCGGTACCTATTAACCGGTGTGTTTAAGTAAGTGCTTTGATATCATGGGCTTAAGGTGAATCTGAAATTCAACGTGTTGCGTCCCGCTCCCTACTATAGCAACCTCTCATAGAAAACCCGCGTAAACGGAACGGGCGTATGCAACAAAATGGTTTTTATTGTTTAATTTAAAAACTACAAATATATTTCATAAAACCTAAGTACAATTTATAGTATCAGTTTCAATTAATATATATAGAAATTTTGGAACCTCAAATCGTTCGTCGATGCCGGTAAAATTGGAATCTCTTATTTTAAATAGGTCTTTTTGATTAATTATTTTGTGTTATAAAAGTTAACCAATCGTGTTATGCAACGTACAAAATAAAGTCAAAGACATGATGAATTCTTACAATAAATTTCAGTTCGTTCGCTTCAGTCTTTGTTGAGAAAAATTGGAATCCTTGCAACCAAAATCTTCAAGGCGTCGCCTTAAATTGAATTAATTAGGGTATAACATAGAACTCCGAGTAAAAAATATTATTATATACCTATCATCTATATAGTTTCCTTAGTTTTTAACTAAATTATAACACCGAAAAATGTAAAGCTCCCCGAGCTGAGACATTCTAGTTACTGACTTTTTATCGTCATTTTTACGACCTAAAAATAATTGTTCAAAGTAAATGAGAAAATACGTACGCTGTAATCCAAATAAAAAAAGGCTAACAAAAAATCCAATAGTTTTTACCCGAACTCTTTTTATGCAGATAAAACATAGCATTCAAAGTAGGTAAGTAGGTACCTATGCCGTTGGCTGGCCTTATATTTAAATATGAACAAAAGATATTTTATTGTAACGCGGTGGAGGTGCGTTAGAGCAACGTTTAACAATATTTACATGACTAATGGACCTCAATTTTACATAAAAGTGCAAAAGCGAGTGAACTTAGGCACAGTAAACCGGTGAAGTGGTCCAATTTGCATGTTTTATGTAAGCGGCGAGTGATGCCGCCGCGGACACTGCACGCGCATACAGGCTCTTTGAAATTTTTATATGCTATTCCCACAAATCGGACTTCACTGCATTTTATGAGGAACTGTGTCAGGTGTTGACTAGTTTTATAGTGTTGTTCTATACAACACCGCAATATCCGTAACATGAAAAGCTAACTAAACGCATATTTACCATCCTGTAAAAGTATTAACATGAAATTGAAAGTGTGCAAACATTCTGGAAATTAATGCCATGGAAAATAAAAACGGCTACCACATAAAAGTAATTTTGACCAGCTGCTTTGTTACGTACCTAATCTATTTGTGTATTTTTATAATACATGAATATTGTATTCAAGTATAAATACACAAAAATTCATAACCTAAGGTAATCTGCATTGTTGCTCTTTTTTAAATATCTGCGATACAAACTCTAAATAGCGCAGTGTTATGATCGCATTATTTAGTTTTATATTGGGTTGAGTCGGTAATCGAGGGCTGTGCACGGTTGGAACAACCAACTTTTACAGAGAAGCCATCGCATGAATGCAGCACTACTAGCTAAATTGCATTGTTCGTTTTATTGCAAGTGCGGATGGCGTAGCTCTCGCCAGAATTATTTACTATGTAACAGCACATGCACTTTATTCCATCCACCGATTTTAGTATTGAAAACTTGCGTTTTATTGAAGCTTTTGAAATGGTCACACAAACACAATTGAGCCTTGATAGCTTTGCTGTAAATAAACTCAGGTATGACAGATTCGTGAAATGTACACATATCTCGATTTCAATCTGTTTACCACAAAAATGTACCAAACAATTTTTTTGTGAAAAATCACAAAAAAACTTTTTTGCTCTTCTCTTCCACATGAGTTTGATTGTGATATTATAATGTGGATGTTTAATGTCTGAAGCTGGAGTAAACGGTGATGTAATCCACCATCACGTTTTCTCTGAGATGCCCTGTTATATACCTAGATAGCATCAATTCATTTACCGACTGCAATGACCTTTGCTTCGATCAGCGGAAAGTGTAAGAAATAATTTATGACAAGGTGTGATGATATAGAAAGTGTCGCTATAGTTATAGAGATATTTTTAATGTCGAGGAATCAAGTGACCTCCAAGGTGGACCTATGCAAGTAGCTGGGCCATGTTCCTTTACATTAATGAAGTTAATGTAACTTGGTGACCGCACGATCTTGTTAATAATTCAATCATGCTAGGGTTCACGTCACCCGGCAAACATAATAAGGTTTAGTAATCAATGTTTAACGATCTATTATCTCCGCTTACATTAGCTACCTACAATTATATATTTGTGGCTATAGAAAATCATAAAATAATTAACCATATTGAATGATGTGGGGTCGAGCGGGGTAATTTTAAAACCAATTATAGTACATCTTGCTTTAGCGTTTTTAGACTTCTAAAATCAGTTTATGTTCCTAATTACTAAACTTGTATTTACTATCTACTGACATGCAATTTACTCTATATTATCAACTTCCTAATAAACATTCAACATGCTAGACTTTTTATATAAAATGTGTCTCATATTTTTCCGCTACAATGGGGTAATTATGGTTAATAAAAGATGTTCTATTGAGGTTTTATGTATACTGCTAGAAGAGACTGTAGACTGCTACAATCTTAAGTTAATTGCAATCGGGTATGACGAGTTTCTTTTTTTAGGGTTTTTTCATTTTTTAAGTTGTTTTTGCCGCGTTATTAAGCATATAGATGTCACGACTGACAGTGGTGACATGACATGTGTGTGTCAAACGCATGGTAGTGTGTATAATGTTTTTTTTTTATTTATTTCAAATGCAATTTGCATTATAAAAATATTAGATTTCTACACTCCTTCTCCATATAAACATTAACAGTGCTAAATTTCATACTCCTCCATCGGCATAATTTTCTTAAGAAGGGGTACAAAGTTTTTGCTTCACGTTTGAATAATATGATAAAGCGTTTTTAAGTAAGGCCGCTACTATTTTAGTTAATATGTAGGTAGTAGGGGAACAGAGGGTAATGGGAGCCAGAGGGTAATGCGAGCGGTGCGACTAGAGACAAAACTACAGCTCGTATTCACTCGGTTGCCACTCAGGCACCTTCGGCACGCTGCGATCGTGTTTCCCTGCGGCGCTAGACTCGCCAGTGCCACGTGTTGTGTGACCACGGAAGCTTCTCGATTTTTTGGTCCGCGCTTATAAAAAATACGAAATTTCATCGGCCAGGTATGTGTGAAGTTATACGTTTATTACAATCAAACTTGTTTTATTTTATAGCTAATGTTATCAATTTTGAGTATCTGTGCGTATAATTTCGTTACAAGCTAGATTCAGTATATAATTTTATTTAATTTCAAAATGGTGGTAGTCGGGTAATCAGAGCTTATTAGGCTCTGATAACCCTTTGTAGCTCCAATTGCCCCATATGCTTTTTAATGTGTTTTTTTTTCAGATTGTACTACAGCAGGAGAAAAAACGTTTAGAGAAAAATGTAGCACTAAAATCAATGCAAAGAAGAAGGGAGAAACCAGCAACAAAGAAAGAAAATGAACCGCAGGAAAAGGAAAAAAAAACGAAAAAAGGTAACCATCAATAAAGAAAAAGTAAAAAGAGTAAAAAATAAACTTTTTGAGGATGAAACTGACACGTCTGAAGAAGAAGACGTTGAGAATCTTTGCGACGATGAGTCAGAATATTCAGAAGGAGACATTGTGTGCTATTTGCTGTGACACAGGAAAAAATAACGAAGTGTACCGTTGCAGAGGTTGCGGTAAATAGGCACATAAACAATTTTCTGGTTCTGACAGTTCTGACAGTCTGACAGAAAAAAATATATGAATAAGTTAGATTTCAGACTGACATAATTTTTTTTGAGGCTGATATAATAATTAAGTAGCTCCCATTACACATATTGGAATTTATAGGCTCTCATTTCCCGCAAAGTCGGGTAATGAGAGCGATTCTGTTTTTTTCTTTTAAGTTTATCTGTGCCCAAATGCCTAATAATGTAACGTTAACGCTGTGATTAAATGATAGTCAAATGAGTAAGGATTTAGTTTCTAATAAAAAGTTCCTAAAGTATCCATACATTTGCCTTTTATTGAACTTTTTCCTTAGTAGGCTCCAATTCCCCCCATCTCCCCTACTCTGTAATATAGATACTAACTAAATGATTAACAAAGTAATCATTACTAATACTCGCAAATCATTAATTTGGATTAGTTTTATTTATATCTGCTCAAAACCATTTCGCTAAATTCGAATTTCTTTTGTATTGTATTTAGGGACAATGGTGCACCGATTGCAGTCCTATTTTAGGTGTTTTATTTTCAACCATTACGCCGATGTCGGCGAAATCATTGTATCTGTACAATGCAATGTAAGGAACAATTTTGGAACGCTGAACATGGCAAGATAATGTTAGTCCCTAACAACTTTTAAGGTAACAAGGTCAGATGCAAGAAAGATACCTTCGCTAAGATTAATGAGAAAGATAAAATTGTGTGAATTCAGATTATGGTTTTTATTTTCCCCGAAGGATTAACTTTTAATTTATTAGGTACTCAATGCTTTTGGGACTTACATAAATATTACCGTAAAACTCAAACAAAAACTGAATAATATTGGATGATATTGAAGAGAGGAAATTAAAGGCAAAGTAAATAAAGTTTTGGTTGAACCTGTACCGATGAAATCTGAATAGAATTAGTAAATTTATAGATACTATTAACGAATGGACATATTTAAGATTTTTTATGTAGGTAAACAAAATAAATAATACTATAATACTAGTAGATATTATAACGCTCCGTAGACAAAATGTGTGTGGTTTGAAGTAGACTTTATCAAATCAAATCAAAACTCATTTATTCAGTTTAGGCCCTAATAAGGCACTTATGAACGTTACAATACAATAAAAATTATTCTATCAAGTTAATCTATAATTTAAGTTGATGAGTTCATAAAAAAAGTCCTAACGAAAGCTGTGAAAGTTGTTCATATTGATAAGTACTTCCACCCCTGCAAGTATGGCCAACGACAAAAAAATCACCTATAGGTCTTATACATAAACAGGGTAGTTTTAAGGAAATGCCTGAGTTATTCTATAGCCATTGCAGGCAAAGGTTGCTTTGAGGCTTACGGTCTAAAACAAACAAACAAACAAACAAACCAGCTACATGAGAATCTCTGATGCAACCATTATCCATTAGGTATTGCTCGCGGCTACATTAGCAATCCACATCACTAACATTTATCTTCCGGTATAAATCTAGATTGAACTGCATTTTTTATACAATATACTTATTATAACATCACCTTATTATCCCCTTCGGTCAGGGCCGGATTAAGACTACTTGATGCCCTAAGCAATCCACGTCTGTGGGCCCCCCTATCCACTAGTAAACTAGTATCGGTCTTTAATTTTTTTGATGTAGGTATTTATTACAACGAAATAGATCATTAAGTACCTTAGAATTTATGTACGAAAGAGATACGTGGAGTAGGTCTTACAATAAAAACCCAAAAAAAAATATTTTTATTTATTCAAACGTGACTTGCGATTTTTACAGGCATTAAACTCGTGGACAATAGTTTTTAAGTTCAACGTTTTTAACATATCTGCCTGATATATGTATAACATTGATAAAGCATCGAGCCTTTCCTGCAGCATCGTCGTTCATTTTTAATTTTTTACTATTTTCAAATTTCTGAAAAAAAGCAAAAAGATCGTTCCGCTGTGCAGTTCGATACCATCAGGCATAAAAATATACGCAGAGCTGTGTCTACGTTAGGGAGGAACGCTGATTCAATTCTGTCAACATGTATTATTTTGCACTATTTTGCGTGAGTTTGCCGTGAACTTGAAGCAAATCACTGTGTCAGCGACGCATAACCAACTATGATATTGTTGTTTTATTTAAGATAGTTAAGGTCTAGAATAAGTATAGGAATTAGGTTTAAGCAATAAATAATTAATTTATGGTGTTATTATTGAATAGGTCAAGGTATTACGTAAGAATAGGTCCTGGAAAAAAAGGCAATACCGGCACGAGAGCCACTTTATATTTTTTCCGATAATATTGTTATTTCTCATGAAAATCAAAGATTTATGTATATTTTAAGATGATAATAACACATAGAACAATATTTTAAAGCTCCCATCTGTAAAGGAAAGCCAATTCCTAAGGAAAATAGGAAAAACCATTATTAGAGAGAGATAGACATATGACAAAACCGGTTCGAAAAAGACAACACGATATTAGAGTGAAAAGGCAATACTTTTAATGTAAACAAAGAACCTGATTGGTTAGTAAAAATCTAGAAAAATGTCAAGAATGTGCCGGAATTAAAGTAGGCCCTCTGATTGGTTGACGGAAATTAATTCCGAGTCTCTCATTGGTCGTAGTACAATCGACAAAAAATATAAAAGAAACGCAGTTTCCTTCGGATTGGCATTCCTACCTGGGCAGCAATAATAAGAAGACTGAAAATAGAAATAAGAAGAAAAGAATAAATACTGAAGAATATTCTGGAAGAAAGTGTTCTTATTTGGTGGGAATCCTGGGCTCCATAGGCAGTGTTCATCGAGGTGGCAAGACACCCGTCCATAGGCAGTGTTCATCGAGGTGGCAAGACACCCGTCCATAGGCAGTGTTCATCGAGGTGGCAAGACACCCGTCCATAGGCAGTGTTCATCGAGGTGGCAAGACACCCGTCCATAGGCAGTGTTCATCGAGGTGGCAAGACACCCGTCCATAGGCAGTGTTCATCGAGGTGGCAAGACACCCGTCCATAGGCAGTGTTCATCAAGGTGGCAAGACACCCGTCCATAGGCAGTGTGCATCAAGGCGGCAGGGCCACCGAACTCTAAAGTGCATCGAGGAAGCAGGGCAACCGAGGGTATTACCCGCCCCGCTTTCCTCGCCCCCCCCCCCCTTCTGCCGCCCGTTTATTTCTGCTCTTGTTGCAGTACTGATCGTCGTCTCGCCGTACGCAAAACCCCTCCAGCCAGCCGAAATTGGGATTTGAAGAATTCATGAAAATATAATAATAATACAGTCCACTTGAAGAGCGCAACAGAAGAATTGGTCCTTCGAGCCGGATCTGGAACTGAAGATGCAGCGTACACCGAGAACAAGATCAGAAAAGACACGTTCGCAGACAACTGAAGAAACGCAGGCTACATCAGATTGGAGTATGGACACCCCCGTCGAGTCATCAAGTTCGTCGAACAGTCAAGCAACACTCAAGAACACCCCCCCGCGTCCTGTCGAAGAGGAAGGCGCCGTCATGCATCCTGCAGGGACCAGCGTCGCCGCCAAAGGAGGAACCGCCCCCGCCCACTCCGCGAGGGTTGACTCCGCACCTACGGCCGCAAACACCGGGATGGGGAATGGTGAGAGAAGACTCACTGATGAAGAAATATTCGCAGTTCCTGCCTCAGTTCATCGAAGAAAGGAAGCCCACATTGTCAACGTGTCATCAAGAGAAACAGACGTCCGTTCAGTCAAATCATCAAAGCGTCAAGCGGAGGTGCAAGCTCGGATGATAGTAGCCAAGAGAGAATTGGAAGTCGCCGAAGCAAGATCAAGAGTAGCTCAAGCGGAACTGGAAATGTTGCAGATCGACTCAGATGAAGAAATCGAAGAACACATCGATCAATCGCACCA
Source organism: Tetheella fluctuosa (assembly GCA_951216915.1). Classification (NCBI taxonomy): domain Eukaryota; kingdom Metazoa; phylum Arthropoda; class Insecta; order Lepidoptera; family Drepanidae; genus Tetheella; species Tetheella fluctuosa. The sequence continues at coordinate 8,164,270 of OX578217.1, forward strand.
TGTGGAAGAATGGCTCAACCGGTCCAAATCAAGAGCGATAGAAGAGCGAGTGCCGACTCAAGAAAAGAAGAGCGACATTCAAGAGTTGGCTTTGGCGATCTCGAAGCTCACCGAGAAGAATCCGATGACAACAGTACCGAAGCATATGATAGAGCTGCCCTATTTCAACGGTTCCAGTGAAGAATGGTTGGCATTCAAGCGAACATTTGAAGATACAGTGAAGACATTCACCAACGCGCAGAACCTGGCGCGTCTAAGGCGATCACTTCAAGGGAAAGCAAGAGAGGCGGTCAAGAGCCTGCTGTTCACCGCAGAAGAACCAGCAGAAGTCCTCAAGGGATTGGAGGCGCGCTTTGGAAGACCGGGAGCCCTGGCACTGTCAGAACTCGAAAAGTTGAAGAACCTCTCAAGAGTCAGCGAGAATCCCAATGAAGTATGCGTCTTCGCAAGTCAAGTCAAGAATGCGGTCGCCACGATCAAGGCACTCGGGAAGCCGCAATATTTGAGTTCGCCTGAAACCATGAAGATCATAACCGAGAAGATGTCGTCTCAAATGAAGTACAGATGGTTCGCTTACCACCGAAGTCGTCGAGATGAAGAACGACCCGAACTGGTCCTCATCAACGAATTCCTGGAAATTGAAGCTGACATGTGTGGGGACTTCGCTTCACCTGAAGTGTTACCAGAGGCGAAGAAGACCCGTCAGCAGCACGCTCCACCTGAAGTGTCTCGGGAGCAGAAATGGAGTGGACCAAGAAGAGCTGTTCACGCTGTTCAAGAAAGCGAAGCACCTCAAAAGAAAGACAAGATATGTCCTGAATGTCATGAAGAACATTGGATTTACGAATGTCCGAAATTCAAAGAAGCGGATATTGATGCCAAGTGGGAAATGGCCAAGAAATCGAAGATTTGCTTCAAGTGTCTGCGCTACCGACACTCAAGATTAAGCTGCAAGGCCTTCACCTGCAAGAAGTGCAATAGATGGCATCACATCACTCTTCACTCTGACAAGCCGCCACCGTCAGTCAAGAGTCAACCCCGATGTAACACTGCCTATGAAAAGGGAAAAGATTGTGAAGATGAAGATCACAACGAAAACACTGCGCCCAGGAGCAAGATATCCTCCGTACACGCCACCGCCACTGAAGGTCAAGCATACCTGAAGATGTTACCAGTGAACCTGTATGGACCAAAGGGTTCGGTTCAAGTGCTGGCGTTGCTGGACGAGGGATCCACCGTGACTTTATTGGATTCTTCCATTGCCAAGAAGATTGGGGCAGAAGGAAAAGAAGAGGCAATCACAATTGAAACAGTTGGGGGTCAATGCATGAAGAAGAATGGTTCTCAACGAGTCCAATTGAAGATAAAGGGGGCTCATCGAAGAGACAAGAAAACCATTGAAGTCAGAACAATCAGCAACCTGAAGTTGTCAAAACAAGGAGTCAGCAAAGAAGTCGTGGATAGATGCGAGCACCTGAAGAAGATGCAAGATCGACTCACCTATGAGAAAGGGGAACCACAACTCCTGATCGGGCAAGACAACTGGAGCTTGATAGTCACAAGAAGATTGAAGAAAGGCAAGACATCGGATCCGGTAGCTTCCCTCACGAGCCTCGGCTGGGTTCTCCATGGGTGCGACGCAAGAAACAAGACTCCGGTGCAATTCGTCAACCACAGCAGACACATTGAAGATGAAGATGAAATCGAATCATTGGTCCGGCGTCATTTCGAGATCGACTCCATCGGCATACAACCGCGTCGACCGAGCAACGATGCGGATCAAAAGGCGATTGACATCTTAGAGAAGACAACGAACAGACTGCCAAATGGTCAATTCGAGTCCGGACTGCTGTGGAAAACCTCGAGAGAAGTTCTATCCGACAACTACGCTCAAGCCTATCGTCGTCTCGTCAATTTGGAAAGAAAACTAGATAAAGACGAAGACCTGAAAAATACATATGAAGATCAGATGAAGAATCTCATCGACAACGGATATGCAGAAGAAGCGCCACCTGAACCATCTAAGAAGAAATGGTACCTTCCTCACTTCGCGGTCACACATCCGACAAAGAAGAAGAAGCGACTAGTGTTTGATGCCGCCGCCAAGCACAACGGGATGAGCCTGAACGACGCACTCCTACCGGGACCAGATATGCTGCAGTCCCTCTTCGGAGTTCTGCTACGGTTCCGAGAGCAGCCCATCGCCGTGGTGGCAGACATCAAAGAGATGTTTCTACGGATCAAGATACGACCAGAAGATCGAGATAGCTTAAGATTCTTGTGGAGAGGCGACCGACGCACCGGGACACCTAAGGAATACAGAATGTCATCGGTCATCTTTGGCGCGGCCTGTTCTCCAAGCATCGCAATCTACGTGATGAACAAGAATGCAAAAGAGTTCGAGGAAAATTACCCAGAAGCAGTAGAAGCCATAGAGAAGAACCACTACATGGACGACTACCTCCAAAGCTTCACGTCCGAAGAAGAAGCCAGGAAGATAGCCAAAGAAGTGCAAGCGATCCATGAGAAGGCCGGTTTCCACTTAAGAGGATGGGGAAGCAACAGCATGAAAGTACTCGATGGCATTGAAGAGCGGTTGAACAATGAAACACTAGAACTAACAAAAGAAGAGAAGACACTCGGGCTCAGATGGCTGATGAACGAAGATGTACTAGCGTTCAACGTAGGGCTGCGCAACACGCCGGAAGAGCTGATCAAAGGCGAGAAGACTCCTACGAAAAGAGAAGTAACAAGCGCAGTCATGTCAACATTCGACCCAATGGGATTCGCCACACCAATCCTCGTTCAAGGGAAAAGGCTGGTTCAGAACATCTGGCGTACGAAGATTGGTTGGGATGAAGAAATCCAAGAAGAACAGAAGGCAGCCTGGCTGACATATTTAGAAGACGTCACCAAGCTAAGAAGGTTGAAGATATCAAGATGCCTATCACCAAGACAGAAGGAAGGTCAGCTCCACACATTCAGCGACGCGAGTGAAGAAGCCTACGCTGCGACGGCCTACTGGAGAACCGTCGACCCCGATGGAAGAGTTCACATATCGCTGATCGCTGGAAAGGCAAGAGTAGCCCCGACGAAGCCAGTCTCGATACCTCGGCTGGAGTTACAAGCGGCATTATTGGGGAGCAGATTGGCATCTACAATCCAGAAAGAAATTGGTCTGAAGATAACTAAGAAAATATTTTGGACCGACTCAAGCACGGTACTTCAATGGATAAAGGCCGACCCAAGAAAGTTCAAGACGTTCGTAGCACATCGTCTTGCAGAAATTGAAGAGCTCACAAGACCTCAAGACTGGAGATGGGTTCCAACTAAAGAGAATCCAGCTGATGACGCCACGCGCGGAGCTCCCAAAGAGTTCGACCACACTGCAAGATGGTTCAACGGTCCTGGTTTCCTGCGAAAAGACGAAAAAGACTGGCCAACGAGAAGATTCGACCAAGAAGATGCGGACACTGGTGAAGAAAAGAACATCCAGACTATAACCACAGTGAAGGTCGCCGAAGAAGAAACGCCGAACCCAGAGAAGTTCTCAAGCTGGACGCGCCTACTCAGAACCACGGCACGCATGTTCCATTTCATCGATCTTCTTAAGAAAAAGGTCGAAGCCAAGAAACAAGTCAATGCCGCTCGCAAGAAAGAAGAGAAAGAATGGAAACCACAGAAGCGAACTCAGAAGAGGAAGACGAGGACAATCCAGTCGCGTCGAGAAGAGGTCAAGAAGAACTTCATACCTATGGAAGACATCCATTTGAAGAGGGCCGAAGAAACATTAATAAAGAAGAGTCAAAATGAAAGTTTCCTCAAAGAAATAACCTGCTTGAAGAATGAGAAACCACTGGAGAACTCAAGCCGAATAAAGAAGATCGATGTCTACCTGAACTATCAAGACATCATAAAATTGAGAAGTCGCACCCAGAAAATCAAGATAGAAGATAGAAGCGCGAACCCTGCGGTATTAGACGGAAAACATAGAATCGCACGGCTCATCATTGAACACTATCACCAAAGATTTCTTCATGGGAACACAGCGACAGTAATGAACGAGATCCGGCAGAAGTATTGGATTTTGGGTCTGCGAGCAACCATAAAGAAGATTATTCATCAATGTCAATGGTGCAAGGTGAAGAAAAATAAGCCGCAGATACCACCCACCGGAGATCTACCCGTCGAGCGACTGCGTCATCACCAACATCCCTTCACGTGCACAGCCGTGGATTACTTCGGACCGATGCAAGTCACCATTGGGAGAAGAATGGAAAAGCGCTGGGGAGTCCTATTCACATGCCTCACCACAAGGGCTGTTCATCTTGAACTAGCAAGCTCACTCAGCACCAGCTCAATGATCATGGCGCTCCGAAGAATGGCAGCAAGAAGAGGAACTCCGAAGGTGATCTTCAGCTGCAATGGCACGAACTTCGTCGGAGCCAATCGAGAACTGGAGGATGCTGCCGCTCAAGAAGGTATCAGATGGAAGTTCATCCCGCCCGGATGTCCAAACATGGGCGGCGCCTGGGAAAGGCTAGTCCGATCAGTCAAAACGGCACTAGCAGCAGTCCTGAATGAGAAGACCCCACCGGAAGAAGTCCTGCACACCCTCCTGACTGAAGTAGAGCACACGGTCAACTCTCGTCCGCTCACACACATCAGCATGGATCCAAATGATGAAGAAAGCCTGACACCGAACCACTTCTTAATCGGACGTTCCTGTGGAGTGTTGGCGCCGGGAGAGTTCAGTGACCGGGACCTCGTCGGACGGCCAAGCTGGAGGACCACACAGAAGATGGCAGACCACTTTTGGCAAAGGTGGATCAGGGAATACCTACCAACCCTGATGCCCAGAAGAATCACCGGAAGAGATACTACAGATCCTGAAGAAGGTGACACCGTCATGATCGTCGATGCATCACTACCTCGTAACACTTGGCCACGAGGGCAGATAGAGAAGACCTACCCAGGACCAGATGGAAGAGTAAGAATAGTCGACGTGCGGACAGCGGGAGGTGTACTACGAAGACCGACGCGCCGCATCATCGTGCTGGTTCCTGCGACGTCGCTTCCCGAAGATGGAGTGCTTCGCACTGCGGGGGAGAATGTCAGCGACGCATAACCAACTATGATATTGTTGTTTTATTTAAGATAGTTAAGGTCTAGAATAAGTATAGGAATTAGGTTTAAGCAATAAATAATTAATTTATGGTGTTATTATTGAATAGGTCAAGGTATTACGTAAGAATAGGTCCTGGAAAAAAAGGCAATACCGGCACGAGAGCCACTTTATATTTTTTCCGATAATATTGTTATTTCTCATGAAAATCAAAGATTTATGTATATTTTAAGATGATAATAACACATAGAACAATATTTTAAAGCTCCCATCTGTAAAGGAAAGCCAATTCCTAAGGAAAATAGGAAAAACCATTATTAGAGAGAGATAGACATATGACAAAACCGGTTCGAAAAAGACAACACGATATTAGAGTGAAAAGGCAATACTTTTAATGTAAACAAAGAACCTGATTGGTTAGTAAAAATCTAGAAAAATGTCAAGAATGTGCCGGAATTAAAGTAGGCCCTCTGATTGGTTGACGGAAATTAATTCCGAGTCTCTCATTGGTCGTAGTACAATCGACAAAAAATATAAAAGAAACGCAGTTTCCTTCGGATTGGCATTCCTACCTGGGCAGCAATAATAAGAAGACTGAAAATAGAAATAAGAAGAAAAGAATAAATACTGAAGAATATTCTGGAAGAAAGTGTTCTTATTTGGTGGGAATCCTGGGCTCCATAGGCAGTGTTCATCGAGGTGGCAAGACACCCGTCCATAGGCAGTGTTCATCGAGGTGGCAAGACACCCGTCCATAGGCAGTGTTCATCGAGGTGGCAAGACACCCGTCCATAGGCAGTGTTCATCGAGGTGGCAAGACACCCGTCCATAGGCAGTGTTCATCGAGGTGGCAAGACACCCGTCCATAGGCAGTGTTCATCGAGGTGGCAAGACACCCGTCCATAGGCAGTGTTCATCAAGGTGGCAAGACACCCGTCCATAGGCAGTGTGCATCAAGGCGGCAGGGCCACCGAACTCTAAAGTGCATCGAGGAAGCAGGGCAACCGAGGGTATTACCCGCCCCGCTTTCCTCGCCCCCCCCCCCCCTTCTGCCGCCCGTTTATTTCTGCTCTTGTTGCAGTACTGATCGTCGTCTCGCCGTACGCAAAACCCCTCCAGCCAGCCGAAATTGGGATTTGAAGAATTCATGAAAATATAATAATAATACAGTCCACTTGAAGAGCGCAACACACTGGAACTTATTTTATTTATGATATATGAAAGAAACTGCTGAATTTCGGTTTGTAAATTGGTATTAGTTAGAACTTTATGTAAAACGAACTTAAATTTCTAGTCGGGTCATTGCTCTAGTCAATTTAAACGCGCAGGTTTTCAAACAGCCTTTTTTTCGGTGCTGTTTATTGTGCCCCCCGAGACGTGATGCCCTAAGCAATTGCTTAATTTGCTTATGGGATAATCCAGGACTGCCTTCGGTACATATATCACATCAATATTTTATACAATTCGGCACGTTTTCGTCTGTCCGTCATTATACTGTCTTTTTTGTCCAAGTAATTTTACTCGGAGACTACCTATTTGTGATTTAAGCGTAATTTTTGCAAAGTAATTATTAGTTATACATATTGATGACGTATTTAAAATAACCGAATAAAATTAAATTAAATGCAATGAACTTTATATTCTTTTAAATTAGAATTTCCTTTAATTATAATGTTCAGTCCTAGCCGTTAGGCTACCACAACTTACTGCCTACGAAACCCTACGTATGTTCCGAAATGCACTTGGCCGGTCTTCATTTTAATCGATTTCCAATTTCTTGATAATTCCTTCCATTCCTGGGAAAAAAGTGCTTAAGTCCTTTGAACTACCGGGTCGCTTGGTCTCATCAACTCTTTTCTTTGATTCTTCCTCGAAAAACTTTTTGTTTGCTTTGATTTTATTCCAAATTTCTTCTAAAACATGAATACATAACAGATTAAACTACAGAATATATTTTTATAGGCTCAACAATACCTATTCTATGATAGTGTATCTCACGTTTAAGCATTTCTCCATCTTTATTTTCCCCTCCCGCATCTTTCGGCAAAGCGGCTAAAGGTATGCAATCGTTTAGTGTATTAGAGCCCACTAGATGAACCCTCAATATTTCCAGAGTTTCTTTCTTCATAAATGGACTGACCATTGACAGTAATCCATCAATAAAGCTCGGAGCATTTATAAAATGAAATTCTTTGAGGCGTACGAACATTGCTTCCTGAAAAAAGTTTACACTCATATTAAAATTTCTAGCTTCCGCCCCACAGTTTCACCCGCGTTCCCGAGGGATCTTATGTTTTCCCGGGATAAAAAGCCTATAGCCTTCCTGGGCCCTCCCTGATAAATGGGCTATCCAACACTAAAAGATTTTTTCAATTCGAACCAGTAGTTCCTGAGATAAGCGCGTTCAATCAAAAAAACAAACAAACAAAATCTTCAGCTTTATAATATTAAGTAGTATAGATAGATAATATTATATTAGTGTAAAAATGAAATGAAAAATATTTTTATTTGTGACAAATGAAAAATAATGAAAAGAGAACAGTATGATAACAAAATTAGGCATGCCACAAATTGGTACTCCCAACTCAGCAGTATATAGAATGCCTACATATTTATCATGTTAAATAAAAAAATATTATATATTAGTCACCTGCAAAAAGTAGAAGAACTGTTGTGCAACGTTTAAATCGATACGTGACAAATGAGCCATTGATACTTTATCCATATTCACTATGAATACTATACCCGGGAGAGTACCTTCATCTTGTTGCCAAAGATCCATTACCATAACAAATGCTCTAAGATCAACAAAATTATTTTAAGAATTGTATATAGTAAAGTTAACTATATTGATACTATAGAAGTATACTGATTTACCTAACTACATCACTGTAATTAAATATACTTGGGTCTGCGTCCAGTAATTGGCAATAAATAGCTCTATGTCCCTTATTTGTAGCCATTTGCAAAGGTACCATTAGCCTAAAATGTAAAAATAATAAAATTATTTACATTTAAATAAAGTGTCTTCAAAATTACCTAATTGCTATTTCTAAATAAATCGAAAATTATTTTCCTATCAACTAAGTAATTAAACGACAGTTTACAAGTGGCACATAATCAAATTAACTTAATATTTTTGCTACAAATCAATTGAATGGCAAATATTAATCTGCATAAATACGGCGAGAACTGAGAAGGTCTTAACATGTATATTTTAGCAACTAGAATTGCTTATTTGCATTGCTTAACAAGTTATTAGTCTTAAACTTAGTCATCCTATTTATTTTTTATACTTTTTTTTCATAATCCTAGGTTACGGTTAATTTCCCGATCGATTAAACACAAGTCAAAAAACATTACCATGTCCGAAAGGCGTCTTCTAAGCGTTTATCTATTTCTCTACATGAATAGAAAGTAAACAATGTTCTTAGTGTAAAGTTAAGATCAATCACATGTTTTGTTTGTTCAGTATTGCAGCCACAGCTGCGATAGGCTAATAAGATATCTAAATCTGAAAAATAATACAATAATAAAAAATATGATTGCATATAAAATCTATTAACTGTTGTTTATAATATTGCACTCTAACCAGTAATATATTCATGAGGAAGATGTGGTTGTTCTTTTAACCACAGCCGTAAATTCTGTACAACTTCCGGCTTTACGTTTGGTACTTTTTCGTGCTCTTTTTGTACAGAATATTCAGCTACAGTAGCCATTGTAAGTTTAAATTCACTTTGCACATCACATAGATATAGAACCAGTAAGATTAAACGCGTGTGTTGGCTCCTTTTCACTTCTATATTTTTTAACACAAAATAACACCAGATAACATGTTGGTTCGGTGTCTGCAATGAGAGCTAATGGAAAATAATTGGATCTGAATATAGCTACATAAAATGTGCGCCGCTCTGTAGTCTGTGTAGATATAGGTTGTAAGTCGGGAATGATGCAAGCAAGGTCATGCGGTATCAGTCACATGGACAAAACACTTGTTCATTGATCATGCTTCGATTTATTAGACAAGTAATTTATCTACATTAATATAAAGCTATATAAGAAAAGATTTGTAAAAACTACAGGACCGACATTAAATTTTTTTCATAAATAGAATGATATATTATCAAGGAAAGAAGATCCTATATGTATGAAGATCGAGATGATAGAATGGTTAGAATAGATCATTTTGTTGAAGTTCTTAGTGCAGAGTTCACCCGGGAAAGTACTACCACCATATCTAATTCCGCCGTGAAATAGTAATGCACTTGTATTACTGTGTTTCGGTTAGGAGGGTATGGGAGCCGGTGAAATTACAGGCACAAGAGACTTAACAACTTCATGTCTCAAGGTTGGCAACGCGTGAGTGATACCCCTGGCAGGGAAAATATAATATTGTATTTTCTTTGCCCGTGGTGCTATGAGCGTCGATAGGCTACGGTAACCGCTTACTATCAGGTGGGCCGTAAGCTTGTTTGCCACCTAAGAAGTATAAAAAAAAAAAACAAAAGTTCCTCGAACCCTACATTTTGAAGAAACATAGATTGGGATATCATCCGTGATTAATCTATTTGGTTTCTTATCCAAGCAAGGAACCCTTATTGTTTCTCCGTACCCACCCATTCATGCGTCACAGCCATTTTATTCAAAATCTATAGAGGTCTATTTCCCTCAACGTATTATTTCCGTAACGTAATATTAGTATATTATGATACAAGCACGCGAAATGCAGCTTTGTATAGACTCGTAATTGCTCCATTGTGTCCCAAGCGAGTGTATGGCAGCTTGGGCTCGCTACCGCCCCTCTCTCACCCCGCAAGCCCCGCACAATTGCTCTGTTTAGACGTGTCCGTTGGCCGACTGTAAGAAAGAGTTACATAGACTGTGATACAAGTGAGCTAAGTTGCTCATTACGCACGAGGCTGTTGCAGCCCGAGCCGCAGGCGAGGGCGTAATTCAGCCGAGTGTGTAATGAGCAGAGCTCACGAGTTTCATACGACGTTTTTCAATACATTTGCGAGGAAAAAAGAAACATAATTTTTACCACACACACAGCGACAAATACGATAAAAAAAAAAACAAAATTATGGGAAATGGCGCGCAAGTTTTTTATTCACGCGCCAAATGGATGGTCAATGAACATACAGCCTACTTCAAAATTCTAATTTTAAGTGATAAAATGCAAATATTTTTATATTTTATAACATATTATTGTAAATTATGAATAATTTGATTAAATAAATGTTTGTTTGGCTTAATTAAAGACGTACACATTTATTTATTCCAAATATGTATATGGATTTTCAGCGGCATAAAATTTCTTTGTTGTTACTAAAAACTGTATTAACCGGTTAAATTGAAAATACTTGCATATAGTGCACATAAATTGTAGTAAGGTACTAATTTAACTTTGTAGGGATAATTCTATTACGCACGTGTGCGGTAATATTATTACGCACGCGTGTGTTATAGCTCGGTTTATGGCACTAAAAGCGATGTAATAAGGGTCACTTTACGAGCAAGTGTATTGAAAAATATTATTGTGAGAGTGACAACTAGTTACTTATAAATATGCAGATTGTATGGATACCCACATAATGTGATATTGTTTGATAACGACTGGAAGCTGATCAATGAATATGTCAACTTAAACTTATTTATTAAGACCCTGTTTAAATGTCACAAAATGTCTATAAATAGTGTATTTTAAAACATTTTCGCCCTTGCCCGAGTTTCCAGAACGTCGGCAGCGTATGAACTCGTTATGAACTCATGAGCGGTTGACGACGGGTGAGTGGTTCGCTCACGGTCCGCCAAGCACTTTCAAAGTAGTGGGCATCCGGTGTCTCACCCTCATCGGTATCAGAAAATATATTTATTGATTACAAACCTATCCTAGCCATGGTTTTATTCTCATTATCTTTATTATTAAATTTAAATATACAGGTTTATATTTAATTATTAATTTAACTATTTATAAATACTATATACATACACATATAGATAATAACACCTAGGCTCTGAACAAACAGACATGATTCTGATTCGGGTTTAGACTCTTTGTTTTCCAAGAGCATGGTATTTACAAGTTGATAGAATTGTATTTAATGTCCATGTCATGTCCAACATCATAAAATAATATTACAATTCTATATTATTAATTAATACATTTTATGTAAGTACCTACATCTTTGAGTATAAAGGTTGGCTATATACTCAAAGACCTACATACTCATATAATCCAATAACAAAAGAATATCACAATTTACCAAAACCTACCTAAGGCCGCCCTTACACTTGTAAATTTTACTCACGTAATTAACTTACGATACATTTGCAAATGTAAACACTCTTTGTATGTCGCTTATCGTAATAGTGCAGTGCAGTGCAGCCGTAAGTTACTTACATAAATTTTACGAGAGCAACTTACAAGTGTAAGGGCGGCCTTGTGCTAAGTTCATGCACTCAAATGTTTGTTCTAGATGGGAATTGAACATGGGTTCCTGCGATTTGCGGCGTGTCAGCCAGGGTAACTGGCCTCCACGCCAATCATCGTAATTATTTTTTTAAGAAATTGCTAAATTGCTCAATCTACGAGTCAACAATCAATACATAAGGGTAGCACATTTCCTCAACAAGGAAGGGAATGATAGTGACAGTGATAGTGATAGTGACAGTGATAGTGATAGTGACGTCGAATGATGTCACGATGCTGAAGGAAAACATCATGTCGAAACCATAGCACAGCAAAGTAGGGGGTACCTATCTACGTAACTACTCATTATTTTAGCACACGCCTGCTTCTCTACCATCCATCAGTTGAAAATCTGCCAGTTCATTTTATACTTTGTGTGCTTGCCATGCAAAACAGGGTATTTGACTGACATTCAAATCAGCAACTTTTTATGAAATGTCAAAACGATAGGTTTATATGGAGTTTTGTATGAAATACAAGCATGTGACGTCATAATTATATAGCATACTCTTTAAGGTTAGATTGGTAATTTTTTTTTTTTTTTTTACTTTGTATAGGCTTGTGTTTGACCACAATCTCACTATGGCAGGTATTAAAATCATAATAAGGATAAATTTAATAAAATAATCGTGGTTTCCCCTTTCTTTTAGATGTTTTATACAATTGGATAATTTATATTAAATACAGGCAAATACCCTATTATATTTACTCCGCGCATTCCATATAAGAGAAGGTAAAAATGTCTAGTGCATTTATTACGCAATCTAATATAAATTGTAAAAAAAACTTCAAAAAACAAAATCTTAATATAAAGGAGTTCCCAATCTACTAGTCTTAAAATTTATGCTACAGTCCCGTACTTGATGGTAAAAGTTATTAATTTTGTCTGTGGAAAAAATACTACTTTCCTATCCATGTTTTATTGACTGTCATTATGTATTTTTTTACTCACATTGTATATTTTGTAAAATTTTATGTTTGATAAATAATTATATTTTGTATTTTTATTTAGGCAATAACCAAAGAACATATGGTATTGCTAGCGTATATATAACTAAGCCTCATATCACGCTGTAAGAGGACTTAGGTGATTATTCAGAATGGATGGCAGAGATGATGATGATGATGAAGATTTTGAAAGAATTTATCAAAATGGGCATTGGGACTGGAACGAAATTTCCGGAGAATTGGTATTTATTAGGTAGGTAATCTCTGTTGGATCTAATTTAATTTTAACAATTTTTGCGAGTTATTTGTTATCATTATAAGTATAGGTACTTTAAATATCTTCAACAGTGATTTGGCGATATCAGAAGAAGATTTTGCTACTCCATTACCGATAATCTGTGGAGATATAGAATTTAAAGATGATATCGATTTACTTGAGCAGGTATTAATAGATAATCCTTTGCAAATTATTTTTAAAGCTTTGCAGCACTACAATTACAGTTATGTGCTTCGGTAATCTTCGTATTTCTAAACAACAATATGTTTGCAAGCGTAACGAACAGGTAGGCTATTCTGAACTTAAACTCGACGGTGAAATCAAAAAGTGACTATTCTCTGTCTCACTCGTGAACTTCTGATTACCGAGTTGCACGAGTGAGATAGAGAATAGTCACTGCGTGATTTCACCGTCGAGTAGAGCATGTTATGGTCCGTGACTATCGTAGTACTTATATAGTATATTTAAGTACATGTTTTTAAACTATATAATTGTATCTAGTGAACTATTTTAGCAAAGATTCAGAAAGCGTTATCAAAGAATACCGAAGACTTGCGAAGATGACGTTGTTACTCTACAGGTATTTATAATTGCATCTCCTTCTACACTACACACGGCCATCTGTTTCAGGTTTCTGATGATTATGCAAACTTATGCAAACCACACAACGTAAATAATAAACCATTGAATAAATTTTTATCATTGTACATTCTGACAGCATTTTAATCTAATACCTTTAAACGAGCAATTATATAAATATATAATCTAAATCTCGGAAACAGCACCAACGATATTCATTCAATTTAGTATCCAGGGGGTTTCGGGGGCGATAAATCGATCTAGCTAGGTTAAATTTTTAGAAAACGTAGTTTAAAAACATATCGAGCTTTGCTCGGTCATCCAGGTATTAACTGAATAGATATTAAAATAAAATTTTCTCAATTAGGATGTAAAAGACGTCGTATTGTTTTCGGCACCGGTGAGAATGTTAAGTACGGCAATCATAAACGTCTTGCATCTACCTATGACGGAGAGATTTTTACGAGCATTGATATTTTATTGTCAATACTACATACAGGTATCGCAATTATTTATCACAATTATTAGTTTTCACATCAAATTAATTTTCTAAATGGATAATTAAGCATTCAACTCAAATTATTCAACACTGGACATTCATAAGCCCCCTATAGGTACATATTGGCCAAGTGCAGGCATGCGCCAATGTCTGGGCGGCTTTTTGGCTTGCCTTGCCATCGCTCGTCGTCGCTCGCCTAGTAAGCCAAGTGCGCTCGCCTCGACTCGCCTCGCCTCACATTATACTAGTGCAGGTTTTTCAGTACAAATCAAAATTCATCACTGAAAGTCAGCAAAATTATAATGTATCTATATAAAAAAAACATTATTTTAAAGTTCCCAAAATTCATGTAGGCAAGTAGCTTACGGGAGGCAGGCAAGAGTCTAATGTTTGATGAAGGAACCTGATAGGGAATAGTAAGTACCTATAGGTAGGGGGCTTAAAAATAAATACCAGTATAATTGGGTAACAACGACAACTTGCGCATTTAATCTTATATTATAGCTAAATATTCAATTTCAGACTTCCGATGAAATGAGTCGACGGATATTAGAGCTTGAAATTAAAGTGCGAACTACAAAAAGTTCCGAAATTGAGTTAGAATTCCGTGAAAATTTAGAGGACTTGCGTCTTCTAGTCGCCAAAGAATATTGCAGTATGATAACAGGTTTCGATTAATAAAAAAATAAACCGATATGGTATCACATCTCACTCAAACCATTTTTTATGAATGAATTAATATGTGTAGGTGGTGCAGAATTTAAAAAATATCACCACAAAGGCCCGTCGAAGAAAGCGCAGTCGTTAACTACAAAAGAACGCATCCTATTCGAGTCCGTTCTACGCATCTGTATACAGATTGTTTGGCTTGCTTTAGGTCGTAAGTCTTTGAGCCAAATAGGTAAATAATATTGTTTTTATGTAATAGCAAACAAGCACTCACAAACACATACTTACTTTAAGCGTCTGACCCTATAAGATTAAGTAAACATTTTCTTTCAACTATTTATTATTCCATTTCAGAATTGGAAGTTCACAGATTATGTAAGTCGCAGATATACAATATTGCGGAACACAGGCTAAAAACAAATAGTCAGTTAAAAATGACCCCTGAAGAGCGCTTCGTCTTGTTTGGTCATTGCGTGCATTATAACAAAAAAGTTAACTCAAACTCACCTTTGAAAAACGAAGTTTTCTGTGAACGGGATATTGACTATCGCATCTTCGGTCTTGGAGTGATAGAATTCAATAGGTGATTACCCAAACCCTAAAGTCGTATATCCACTACGCCAGATAGTCAAGTTATGCACTGACTGTTAGTGCAACTCACGAAACATTCATCGACTTCACGAATCATGATCAATCAATCAAATTATTGTGTGCATTCTTAGGATTATTTAGCGCGTGAGCCTTGCGTAGTTGTTTTTGTTTTTTTTTTTTTTTATTGAAGTTTCCTATCGCACGTTCGGGATGGGAATCCAAATGAAAATAATAATTGGGGGTGGTGGTGGTTCATCGCGTACCTAATTCGAATTTCAGATATAGAAAAAAAAAAATTTTTTTTTTATATAACCTGCCGTATATAGAAAAAATTTTTTTTTTTTTTTTATAACCTGCCTTAGTCTTCGTCGTTTTATGAATCGTCGAAAAGAAATCGAGAATCGAATGAATCGTCATGTAAGTCTACACTTACATGACGATCATAATTATTTATAAATCAATCAATTTTAATGATTAGATGTGATCCGCTCTTCTGAAAAGGCTTCTACACGATTGTCAACCAGCCACCAACCAAGCTCAAATAGAGGGCATTGAGTCATTACCTAGCTATTTGATTTACAATTTCGGTCTATATGGTCGGTCGCTGACTCAACACTCTCTATTTGCCCTTGGTTGGTGGCTAGTTGACAATCGTATAGTAGCCCTATAATGAAACTAGTTAAAGAAATGACGCGTAGTTGCAGTAGGTATCCTAGAGGCCTGCCCTGTAGCTGGGGCTTACGGCAGCTACGGCGTGTTCCCCTGCCTGTCGTAAAAGGCGACTAAACGGAGACGGACCTTCGGTCGTACCTTGTTGTTACCAAAATCGTGTTGGATTAAGCTGTAGTACACAAATCGTGCTCTTTTGACTGCTCTTTTGCTGACGGGCCGGTTGGCGTGATTGGTAAGATACCCAATCTATCACGCCGCAGATCGTGGGTTCGATTCCCACACAGGACAAACATTTGTGTGCATGAACATGTCTGTTTCTCCTATGTCTGGGTGTAATCTTCTATATAAGTATGTATTTATAAAAGAAAAGTAGTATGTATATCAGTTATCTGGCTTCCATAGTACAAGGTCTGTTTAGTGTGGGGTCAGATGGCCGTATGTGAGGAATAATGTCCCAGTCCCAGAATAATAGAAATAATAAAAACATATCATATTTTTGTGATCCCATCCCAACCCAACCCATACAACTCAGAACGGTGCAGTGGTGAAAAAAAAAACGTTATGGTATTGATCGTGAATGAATTAGTGGGATTTTGTACTAAGTTGTGCGAGTCTTTAAAAGACTAGAACTATAGACTAAAATAAAGGGTTAAGTCAGTGAAAAAAGGCGGCCCGTGGTCATTCTCATATTCCCTGCTCCGTTTCTCCGTACAAACAGACATGTTCATGCACACAAATGTCTGTCCTGAGTGGGAATCGAACCCACGACCTGCGGCGTGATAGATAGGGTATCTTCCTAACCATGGCAACCGGCCTGTCAGTATTTGTTGTCCGTCATTATTGTTCATACTACATAACTTGTGAGTTGCTATAGTAACATTCTAACAGTCCCCCTTATTCAGCTGCTCGACTGCGGTCGCGATTCCGAATAAACCGAACCGATCGGATAGTGTACCGAATCGAAAATCATCTATATTGCAATTCAGAATATCATTCGGAATGAGGAAATCGGTTGGTACAGGACCGCGTTTATGAAGGCTGCAACTAACATCCGCATCAAATTGATTTTTTTTTTGTATAAAATGATTATTATAATGTTTGTTCAATATTTATCCGCAGTAGATTATGATAATAATTTAAATTTTAAATCTATTTAAAAACAAATGGCATGTTCTGAATAACAATTTCTTGGACCGAACGGTACATTTCCCGAATAACGAAAACCGAGTCTGAATAAGGTGGCATATCAATGGAAATGACGATCATGTGTTCAGGATTACTACAACGAAATAGAGAAGTCCATAATAAATAGTCTTAGAAATTGTAAAGAGACCCATCATAAAAAAGAGAACAAAATCTTTAGCGAGAACACAATGCAATTAATCAAGCAACGTACAGAACTAATGTTCACCGAGAAAAAGAGTAAGGAACTGAAGAAGAAGCTAAGCAATCTATTCAAAGAAACAAAGAAATCCATAAGGAAAGATTATAGTATGCACAGACAGGAAGTAATAACACGAAACTTAACGAAATTCAGAAGCACAAAAAAGGCCTTAAAAGAACTAAATCTAAATAAAAAGTGGATACAAAAACTCGAAAATAACAGAGAAGAAACAAAATCAAGACAAGATGTAATAGATAACGCAACAAATTTCTACAAAGAGCTCTACAGAAGGCAAGATCCTGATGACACAGTGGAAGAAACAGATGATGGTGGGCTACTTATCGCTGACACAAACAAAACAGTCGAGCCGATTGAAGAGAAAGAAGTATACGAACATATAAGAAAACTAAAAGCAGAAAAAAGCCCAGCAACCTCACCAATGAAGCCTTAAAACTAGGCGCACCAGTCTTAATCCACCATCTCACGCAACTATTCAATATGATACTAAATTCAGAGACAGTACCAAAACAATGGTGTACATCCGACATTATCCTGCTGTATAAAAAAGGAAACCCATTGGACATCGGCAATTATAGGCCAATTAGCTTACTGGCAAGTACCTATAAACTCTTCTCTTCAATTATACTAACAAAAATATCTAAAACGATTGATGAATCACAGCAAAAAGAGCAAGCTGGCTTCCGGGCGGGTTTTAGCACAACTGACCACATACATACACTTGAACAAGTAATCGAAAA
Source organism: Tetheella fluctuosa (assembly GCA_951216915.1). Taxonomy (NCBI): domain Eukaryota; kingdom Metazoa; phylum Arthropoda; class Insecta; order Lepidoptera; family Drepanidae; genus Tetheella; species Tetheella fluctuosa. Next base: position 8,182,247 of record OX578217.1, read on the forward strand.
ATACAAAGAGTTCAATAGAACTATATATGTGGGCTTTATCGATTACAGTAAAGCATTCGACAGCTTAAGCCACAGTGCAATCTGGGACGCGCTTAGGAAGACCAACGTTGACCAAAAATACATCAACATCATAAAAAATATATATGCAAATAGCACCAGCAGAGTCAGACTAGAGTCAAGAGGGGATCAAGTAAGAGTAGAGCGTGGGGTACGACAAGGTGACCCTCTGTCGCCGAAGATCTTTATTACCGTCCTGGAATGCATATTTCAGCAGCTGCAATGGGTAAAGAAGGGCATAATATTAGACGGGAATTATCTCAATCATCTCCGCTTCGCAGACGATATAGCTGTCATAGCAGAATCTGCCAAGGAACTCGAAGAGATGATAAGCCAGCTGGAAGAAGTCAGCGTGGCAGTGGGGTTGCACATGAACGCCAGTAAAACCAAGGTTATGACAAACAACTATCAAGTCCCAATCACCATCAAAGGCAAAACTATCAACCATGTCGATCACTACATTTATCTGGGTAAACAGATATCGTTCAAAAACACAAATAACGAAGAAGAAGTGGAAAGACGAATCAACATAACCTGGAAAAAATTCTGGTCATTTAAAGAAATACTTAAAGGAAACTACAACATCAACCTGAAGAAAGTGGTGGTGGATTCGTGCTTATTACCGAGTCTTCTCTACGGATGTCAAACATGGACCCTCACTGACAAAGTATAAGAACTACACAAAGGGCCATGGAAAGAAGCATGCTGAAAATAAAGAAGAAACAAAGAATTAGAAGCAAAGACATACGAGACAAGACCAAAATACAAGATGCACTCACTCAAACTCTCAAACTAAAATGGCGATGGGCAGGACACTTAGCTCGATACAAGGATAAAAGGTGGACAATACTTACAACGAAATGGAAAGGTCCAAATGGAAAAAGAAAAGTCGGCAGACCCTATAAAAGATGGATAGACGATATAGTGGAAACAGTTGGAAAAGACTGGCTAATAAAGGCGGAAGACAGGGAGGCATGGAACAAGCTGGAGGAGGCCTACACCCAGAGAGGGGTCCAAATCTGCGGAAACTAACACTACTAATTAACTAAACTAAGACAATAATAACACTACTAACACTCGAAACCTGTAGCTAACACAGATACTTGGTACAATAAAAGGCTTTATTATTATTATTGTATCTTTCTGACATCACGGCGCGAGGACCGGTCTTTTTTAAAGGCGTGCGTGGGGATACAGATCCAACACGTAGAGGCCCCTTTAAGATATGTTAATGTGTTGGGATGTGTACACCTAGCGATACTATCTCTGTCTGCACTATTGAAGAGATACAGGTAAAGACAGCACCCGCTAAGTGCAAGGACTATTACAGAAAACAAGGAACTATACTGGGTCTATGGGGGGGAACTTGCTGGACTGGTTGTTGGACTATTGATTGAGACAACGGAACGCCTGCCAAATCAAATGTCTCAATCTTTGATGATGTTCGTTATACATATATATTTGATAATTCTGGCAGACGGTGACTCGCCACCAACTGAATGGGCCCCCAAAAAAAGTCACCAAAACCAAGGTGACAGAGGGAGCAACATTGGTGTCAGCAGCTAAGGGTGTAGAGAGGTGTGCACCGGTTTCACCATCGCGAGAAGGCTCGTGAGCGGGTTTCCCCGTTATTACGCAGATTGAGCACTTCCACCCTTTCGAACATATAGCTCTCGCGCTCCACTACAGCCGGCCAGTGAAGGCAAGCCGTAGGTGGGGGCATAGGTGCCGCCCCCGGGAGGTCTCGGGTCCGTGGTGTCGCTACTCACCAACAGCTCGCCACAAGCTGCCCTGCGGCATTATTATTATTATTATTATTATCAATGGAAATTCCAAAATCTTTACATAAATTACTATAACTTTTTTTTGCAATAACCGATTTTAATGAAACAAAGCCTATATTCTGCCCCAAATATTTTTCTGTCTACCTGTGAAAACTACATGCAAATCCGTTCAGTATTTCCGGAGATGTGCGTGAACAAACAGACAGACAGATAGAAAAAAATTCTAAAAATCGCTGGTTTTTGTTCTATTACCCTTCTTTAGTTACCCTTTATCTATTTTTATAACTTTCTTCAATGTACAGACACACCGGACTCAACTATTTTATTATAGTATAGATAATTGGCGGGGAGATTGAGTTACGAGTACATATTTGTAAAATGTTTGTCAAATGAATATGACGACTTTTTTTTCAGTTTAAGTTCGCGACTTCGTTACATGGAAAGTGTTTTAGTGGCTCCAGAAAATTTGTTACATAAGTTTGGAATACCACTGGGTATCCTTGGCCTACCGCGGTCACGGTTTGACACAATGTTAAAAGAGATAAAAGGAGCGGTATCTGGAGCTTCAACTGGAAGTATACAACTTTCAGCAGGACGGTAATAATGATGATGAGCACTCATACCCATAGATAGATAAGTATTATTTACTTATCTATCTATATTATATTTGTCAATCAGTTGACAGTCTTTTCTTCGGACATGATGAGGTACTTAGGTAACTCCAAAAGTCTCGTGCCACATCTCATTTTATTTCAGACTAGCTTCCGCCCCGCGGTTTCACCCGTGTTCCCCAGGGATCTTATGTTTTCCCAGGATAAAAGTAGCTTATGTTTTTTTCCATACCATTTTGCTATTTGCATACCAAATTTCATCGCAATCGGTTCAGCGGTTTAAGCGTGAAAAGGTAACAAACAAACAAATAAACAAAGAAACTCATTTTCGCATTTATAGTATTAGTGGTTAATACCACTAATACTATAAATTATAGTAGTACTTCCTAACTAGTAACTTACTAGTTAGGAAGTTAGGATGGATTGGATTATCGTACTCTCACTTGTTTGAAAGATTAATGAAAAATTATACAAAAGCGAAAACCTGGTGAGGTAAAGATAAATCCTATCAAAAAAATGCACAAGTCTCGCTACGCAGTTCTTCTGCCGTAAAAAGTTGTGAAATCGAATGTAAACTAAGTTGATTAATTCAGTGCCAACCTAACTATAGGAGCAGCTATCCAAACAATTTGTCATGAATTGATATCTTGTTAGTTAGCTACCAACATTTTATTATAGTAACCATAATATCAATATTACATTTTTTAAATTTCTTTTATAAAATAGAGTGACTTGGCAATTGCACACGGCAAAAGAATCTACATAAAACAAAATCTATCTAATATTAGCGCTTTGTGCTTTTATTTGATTGAAAGTACCTATATGGAGGACTATTTAAATGACTTAGTAGATCATGTTGCTGAGCACAAATGCCAAGTCACTGTAATATTGATATTATGGTTACTATAAACGAAAACGAGAGTCATTCAGATTGTATATCTAGAAAACGGGACAAAAATTCGGAATGTCAGAGTTTTTCCTTGCTTTATAGGCTAAACAATAACTAACTGGTTCAAAATTGTGGGTCTGCTAAAAGTACCTTAAAAATGTTGAATCAGTCAGGGACAAAATTAAGGAATCTTGACTTGCTATAATTCTTAAACTACTGGTACAAATTTAATGTAATTTGAAAATATATATAATATAAAACTACGTCAAAGCGGCGGAGCTGGAAGACAATATCAACTCGCTCCCTATCCGCCGCCGACGACGTGGCAGGCGACGTTTGGCCTTCACGGGCTGAATGCCGCTTCCCCCGAAGTCACCCGGGTATCCATGAGGATTTCCCCACCATTAAAAAAAATGGCCTGAATGGCTTCGAGAAAAGGGTACCATCCCTTTCTTTTTGCCGGCCCTTTTTTTTTTGCTCGACTTGGCGGAGACACTTCCGTGCCCCCAGATTTTCAAAGCCAAGCATATAAAACTTGGTTTATTTTTTGTTCGATGAATTAATAGAATGAAATATATATTTTTAGTTGATTTGTAAAATAGAAAAATCATAGAATTTTATGCAGTACCTATTTATTATTATCAATATTGTTCAATCGATTTCTTAACGTTTTTGTTTTCAATAGGCTTCATTCAATTGAAAATTCTGCCGGTAGCAACTTGACGTGAAAAAGTCTTGATTTGCTGTTGTTATATACATAGTGATGGTCGACCTTTCTCGTAGGTATGAAAAAAACTGTCAGATTTGGATCGCTAATAACTAATCATTTTATGTTATTTTTGCTTTAGGTATTTTTTTGTTGTTCGACGAACTAATAATGTAAAAATCTAAATATTTACTTTCAAAATGTAATCTGAGCAGATTACATACTTTGTAGACGAATGTGCTTTATCACTTCTATTACGAGATGTTAGAATTCTGTTAGGCATTCCGGATGTCCGAGGCCGGTAGTTAGGAATAACTATAAAGTAAAATGTCACCTATGAATGGATTTCTCTTAAATGTGTACCTTACTTGTTTTAGATCAACTACATCGAGAAGTTCCCGTGTCAGTACCACAAAAAAAAGTACTCCGAATACTACACATACACAACTCTACGCTGATATCATTCTTCCTCAGAAGGAATTTGAAACGTAAACATATTTGTTGTTTTTTTTCTGTGATTTCATTTGTAACTTGTGACTGTTGTAACTAGATACTATGGGTAGATATACAGGGTGATTTTGTTATCACTGGCAATACTTGTAGGGGTGGAAGTACTCATCAATGTGAACAACTTTTATTATAGGGCTAACTCTGATATCGCGTAAAATAATATGGTTGCTTCATACATTTTGGTCGAGTAGGTATTGAACTTTTGTATGGAACAGCTGATAATTTTATCATGATTTCACAGTTAGTCCCATAATAAAAGTTGTTCATTTTGATGAGTACTTCCACCCTTGCAAGTATTGCCAGTGATAACAAAATCACCCAGTATATAATCTTACTTTTTTATCTTAATTTAGGTCCAATGATTACCTACCTGATCAATTCCCGGACAAAACATATAAGCGGAAGTCCCGCAATGATGAGCAGCGCAGAAAATGGCTGGGACGCATCTCACGAGTAGAACAGAAAAGACTCCACAGCAAAATGAAAATCCCTAAATGACATTTGTTTATGATTAGTTTAACAACGCTACTGAAAATTATTCGTCTTTTTTTACATGACATCTTATCTAGGTACCTATTATCTTATAATAATAATAATATTCTGGGACATTATTCCTCACACATGGCCATCTGACACCAAACTAAGCATAGTTTGTGCTATGGAAGCCAGATAACTGATATACTACATATACTACTTTTCTTTTGTAAATAATGTAATAACGTCTGGGTGTAATTGTCTATACAATTACACCCAGACTCAGGACAAACAGACATGTTCATGCACACAAATGTCTGTCCTGAGTGGGAATCGAACCCACGACCTGCGACGTGATCGATAGGGTATCTTACCAATCACTCCAACCGGCCCGAATATCATTGTTATTAAATCCTAAGTACTTCTAAAATTAATATTAACTTAGATCCCATTACAATGAATATAAACTTAATAATAAATTAACTGTATTATATAATGTAATGATACCACATTAGGTACTATCCACAGTACCATTCAATGGCCTTTAGAAGCTGACGGCCTTTTCATTCCGCAATTACCCTGTCAAACAAGTCGATAGGAATAATTCATTTTTCAGTTCTAGCAATTCTTCGTGGAGGTAAATACATAATCACCTATAAATTTATTAGATACAGGTATTACCTACCTTCAAATCGAGTCAAACTTGTAAATTAATAGAATAAAGGTGTATTGATAGCTAACTCATAATCACCAAAATATAGATAAGTAATGGAGGTTTTGAAACATCTTAAAATTATGATTTCACTTCTGAATTACAATGTGGCCTGCGCAAACAAAGGTTCTTGATAAATAAAACAGTGTTCAACTACGTATGCAAGTTATCCATAGGTATATTTCATTAGACAAAATACGAAAATAGCTATAAACTGAGCCAATAGCATCCCAACTCACTTGATTTTACTTCGTTTCACTATGATTAATTATTCGTTTAATAATTTTTACTTTTGAATTATTCAATATTTAAGCAATCAGGTTCTAAACGATGTCATAAAAATATCTGCTTGAAAAATCGGTAATATTTTCCCAATTAGAAATAGCGTTAGGTTCCCATAAATCAGAAAAATTAACTTAACTTTGTTCGGCTTCTATGTTAGCAACGTCAAAACAGTCAGGCAACTAAACACAAGTAGGTAGGTACCTATTGCAAATACGTCAGCGATGAATTATGACATTAAATAACCTTAGTACTTCTACTTATAATATTTAAACATTTTCATTAGGTACTTTGCAGCATAACCTAAACAACGCATCCCAACGATACACGTTTGGGTCACTTTGGGTCGACGGTATGCGGTATGCGTAGCTATCCTATTACTTTTTATGGAAGAGATTAGTTTTAAACTTGTTCAAATCAGTTGAATCGGATTATGCTGGCTCTATTTGGTTGTTTATTAATAAATAGGTAAATTAATATTGAATATCAAAATCACAAAATAAATTAGTTATAATCAGATCATATTCAAATTAAATTAGCTATAAAAATAATCAACAGGTACGTCAAATACAACGTAGTTCAGTGATATCTCAAAGTATATATTATATCGTATCGCGTAGCTTCGATACATGACGAGCACAACAAGTGACTAGCGTTTTAAATATTTTACAGAGAGTTTGGAACGAGTAAAGTGCAGCAATATAATATGTTCCCAGTAAACGATGTATGTACATAGCTAGCCGTACACCTGCAAACTACGCTGATACCCAATAGCTTGCAAATAGCACGCTGCGTTGGTAAACGTTATTGAATAGCACGTCACAAGGTTTTTAAAAATAGACATTATTATTATAATATTTTTTTCATGAATCCGTACAGTTACTTTAGTGACTAATTGATTGTGGATGTAGAAGTTTCTGGAGTCTAGTCTGCCACCTACGTCGTTGAGTTTCACTACATTGTCGGATCGTTTCAGGGATATCCGGAAACGCTGATGGGAGTTCCGCCCTGCAATCAAATCACTTATGATTATAACGTCATGTTATCCTAACTTCCTAATCCTAACTAACATTATAAATGCGAAAGTGAGTTTGTTTGTTTGTTACCTTTTCACGCTTAAACCGCTGAACCGATTGCGATGAAATTTGGTATGCAGATAACCTATGGTATGGAGAAGGATATAGGCTACTTTTTGTCCCGGGAAAACATAAGATCCCTGGGGAACGTGGGTGAAACCGCGGGACGGAAGCTAGTAAGAACTAATAAGAAGACACGTTACTTACAGTTGCATTTGTTGACTAGGAATTACAATATCAGGATAAAGCCTCTGAACAGCTATCGCGCTCTTTCTTGAACTACTGCTTTTGGAACTGTAAGCACTCGTAGAAGTCCTAAGGAGTAATGCGAACTATTTTAGATTTTATTATATACTAGAAATATAAAGTTATATTCCCGGAATGAATGTAGGTATATGTGGTAATAGTAGTTAAGATAGTGTTTGGAAATTTGCATAGCTATTAGATTAATTTTTACCTCACCCCATACGAGTTACTCCTCTATCTAACCTCCTAGACTTGAGATATTACAAGTTACTCTTTTAAGGAATGCGCTCAAAATGGTTCAAAGTAAAAAATAATTAAAGAAAAACGAACAATACGATAAAGTTCTGTCTAAGATTATTAAATAGTATGAGGGAAACCCGGGGTATCATTCCCTATCTAATTTATTACCATGTCAAAAAACTTATCTAACTTAGTAGAAATACCTTCGAAATATTTTTAAGATAAATTAAAAATAAGTGCATACCGAATATTGTATTACCTATTACATTCGGATACAATATGCGGTTATGTTTCGGTAATATTTAATTCATTTGTAAAAGAAAAAAAGTCTCTTTAAAATTAAAAGTTGCAAAAGCGAGTCATGTGTTGGATGCGGTATGAGTTTCTTTAAGTAGGTAACTGTACCTACCTAAGAAAACTACCTACCCTTGAAAAACCCTTCTGAACCCATTAAGCTTATACTACATATAAATAATAATGCATATACTTATATAATCTGTTCCTATATGTTCGCATTTACTTCATCGTTTACTAACATAGAGGCTTTAGACTTTCTTCCAGTATCAGCAGTAGGCAGTGGCCTCAGCATTGTATCGAACATCGTACGCGGCATACCAATAATACCCAGAGTTATTCCAAAATCTTTCAAATTGTCTTCAGGACCAACTATTAGTTGCAATAAATATTGCAAACGTGATGTCATCCTTTAAATATAAAACAAAGATAAGCAATGACGTTTTGCAAGTATGTATACGCGTCGTCATAGACATCATTGCACTACAAACCACCTCAAATTACAGTAAGTACTTTTACTTATAGCCTCGTGTTTGACCGCAATCTCACCTCTTTTTTTTTTGAGCAGGACACGAAGTTGGTGGGTCCAGGGGACCATCGACCACCCTTACACGGACTAATGAACTAAGCAATCTCACCATGGTAAGTGATAATGTGGCCGAAGGTGGTAAGCACACAAAACCTAGAAGGATTTTGATTAAAATGAATGTTTTCTTTCTCTGACAGTATCTAGCTAGTAGTATAATTCGCAGATCGTTTATAAAGGCATGTAGGCATTTTTTCCGCAAAATGTTGCAAGAATTATACTTGAAAGAGACGTAAAGCCGCCGTTTGGTGCATAACTAAGTGAATGCCGGGAAATTACCTCGCTAATGTTTATATGAAATGCCATATTAAAATGCCAACATATATGGCATTTTAATATAGTAAAAAAACCTACAAAGTACGTACAATGAAATAAATTGAATTTATGATCGACATACCTTCTTTATGTTTTGAAAAAAAAAAAGAAAAGCTTACGGTGAACATTTAATAACTCCGAGGCCCATAATCCGGTAGTCAATTGGTCTATGGCAAAAAACTTCGTTCATGAGAGGCGAGCGGGTGTTAAGTTTCTTGTCATGCCGTACACAGTGGCCGAGCAACACGGAACGCTCCTCCTTTGCCATTTTAGCCACGTAACCCGTCTGTAATGTGTGCTCTACCGCGTTGAATATCTCCGACTTGAATATTCGATTCACTTCTAGTTCTATAAACACAAATATAACAATATACATTAGGTATAGGTATTTACATTAAAACTCATAATTTAACTCATGAAAAGGGGTGCAAAATTTTGCATGGGAAAAAAATATTACATCTGTACACTTTATATTGATTGGGGCTTATTCTTATACCGTAGCGGCTGTACTATTATGTATTCTATGTTAGCGGTCTACCTACTAAGAATGGATTTTTAGAAATTTGGTTGAATTTAAGCTATATAAGGTGGTAAAATAGGCCAACGCGAGTGATAAATCTTTTTTTCAGGCAGGCAGGCTGGTCCACCTGATGGTAAGTGGCTACCGTTGCTTATGGACATTAGCAATACCAGAGGGATTGCCAATGTGTTGCCGACCTTTATAAAGCCTAGAAGGCAACTGGCTCTCAAGCGCAACTGCCGAAACACACCGGTAGGTGCTTGTCAACAGATATTCAACTCGAGGGTGGTAGCCAGCTAGGCGGGTACTACAAAGTACCCTACCACCGTGCTATGGAAACCAGTTAAGGTGACGCCGCGTTAAGTTTAAAAATCTGAAATTCAACGTGCTGCGTCCCGCTCCCTACTATAGCGAACTCTCATAGAAAACCCGAGTAAACGGAACGGGCGTATGCGACAAAATGGTTATGTTTCGGTAATATTTAGATAATTCATTTGTAAAAGAAAAAAAGTCTCTTTAAAATTAAAAGTTGCAAAAGCGAGTCATGTGTTGGATGCGGTATGAGTTTCTTTAAGTAGGTAACTGTACCTACCCGCGTAAACGGAACGGGCGTATGCGACAAAATGGTTTTTATTGTTTAATTTAAAAACTACAAATATATTTCATAAAACCTACGTACAATGTATAGTATCAGTTTCAATTAATGTATGTAGACATTTTGGAACCTCAAATCGATCCTCAATGCCGGTAAAATTGGAATCTCTTATTTTAAGAGGTCTTTTTGATTAATTATTTTGAGTTCTAAAAGTTAACCAATCGTGTTATGCAACGTACAAAATAAAGTCAAAGACATGATGAATTCTTACAATAAATTTCAGTTCGTTCGCTTCAGTCATTGTTGAGAAAAATCGGAATCCTTGCAACCAAAATCTTCAAGGAGTCGCCTTAACTGGTTTCCATATACTTACTATAAATAGGTATTGATATTTAATTTACATTCAGGTAATTAAGTAAATATTGAATTTTATGTAGGCCATAGTTAGTGCAACTGGGTAAGAACAAAGATTTTTACCTATCTGATTAAATGATTTGCGTCCCAATGCTAGCCAAACAATTTGAACACACATACGCAGCAGCGTTTCAAAAAGTCTTGCATCCTTGTCTGATAATGATCGTCTTTTCTTTTGGGGTCCCATGTGATGAAACTTTCGTGTATCCCCGCCACCTGGAACCATCCACTTTAATAAGCTATGTTATTCACAAACATCACTAAAACATCTATCATCAAGTTTCAACACACCAATTAACATCGTGCTATATTCTTTTGCAACTAAAACCCGCAAATCGGCTAGGTTATCACGAAATTCCTTTTCAATAATCTCACAATCTGGCGTTCTTATTTTCGTCTCCAGTTCAATAATGCGACTCGTCATTTCATCAGCAATCTGAAAACAAAACATCGTGATTGGTGCTAAGATGTTTATAAGACTGAGCGCTATCCAGTTTACGCACACGAAAACAATTTGCTTGCATCATTGGTATGAAATTAAATGAAATGAAATATATTTTTCATATAGGCTTTCACATCACAGGCTCTATGAATAGTCAGTTTGCTTTTGCTTAGAAAAGCCAGCAATAACCTCGCCAATAAAAACAATGCAATGCAATGTAGGTACCTAATGCAATTCAGATAATGACGTCATCGTACCGACTTTAACACTTTACCCTTCTAACTGACATTGTAGCTTCGGTAAACATCGAAATAGTAACAAATGTAAAAATTAACACAAAATTAATTAAGTACCTATGAGTTTTTCAAAGTAATCTATCGTATTGGTTTGCCTTGCACAATTATTTAGAACTAGCTTTCGCCCTGCGATTTCACCCTGGTTTCGGGGATAAAAAGTCTCTATGCAAAAAAACACATTGATCCGTTGCTACGTGAAAGAAGGACAAACTAACAAACACAGTTTCGCATTTATAATAGGATACCAATAAAAAAGTAGGGATACAGGATGCGTCATCTTTGAGAAGCGACAGCTTAAGTTATGTGCATAAGTAAGTTATGTGTTGCATTATGTGATTGAACCTTACAACCTTTGCCATGGCATTCAACGTCACTACACTACCGCCTGAGTTATCATCGCCTTATATTATGACAAACTTCATGAGATAGAATATCTATAAGTACCTGTAAATAGTAAGCACAGCAAAGTACCAGTGCCCTTATAAACCTCTCTGTTGTTGGAAGGTGTAGGATGTTTATAAGCATTGGACTGAGTAAATTCACTGGAGCAGTGTATAATGCTATATCTTTTACGTCCTGAAAATAAGAAATGCTCTCTCAATAAAATATTTATTTCTTCACGTTCTACAATACTTAGAAAAACGCATTAATCCTCTGTGGGCTCACATTATTTTTTACAAGTTTTTTAAGCTTATTTTTTTCCAATTATTAATGTTACCAACCTGTACTGTAATTATATCGGCCTGCCCTGGTTTCAATTTCCTTTGATAGCGGCGCCGGAATCGTATCTAGATGGAAAAATAGTTACTTAAGTACCTACTATTATATTGCAAATTAAATATTTTTTCAGCCAATTTGCCAAATCACCTGTTCTATTAAGTCGACATCGTCTCTGAACTCTATTGTTCCAGTGGGTGCTTTTGTTGGTATTTGAACAGCTTCTACATGCAGCGGAGGAATATCACTGTAATAACAGATTATAGAAGCGGAAGGCTTTATTTAATTACTCACTTTAGCGCAGCCCCTTAGGTATACAGCCAAGCAACCACCATCAAGCCGTCTCAAAAATGGCCACTAAAAAATAGCTCTATGGTATGGTGTTTTGAGAAATACTTCAAACTAATCAAACTTATTACTATACATTTTCTTCGGGGAGCTATTCTCATAAGAACAACGTACCCGAGCAGGAGTTTTATTAATCACAAATATTAAAAAAGTAGAAAATAGTTATCTATTAAATGATGATAAGTATAGGTACAGTCCTATCTACCTAAGCTTTTGTATGCCTTATTATAATTAACCTTGATGCAAAGTATGCAAACCTATGCAAACCTTATGAACGTAAGATTAGCGGCGTTATCGTCCCATACCCAATGACCTTCCTCGTACAATCCACCAAATCCTCCTTCATCGTCGTCGTCTGCCATCAGCGTAACGTTACGTTAGTATTAAACCTAGCTATATATCTATCTAATATAAGTATTATATCAACGTATACAAAGTTTTAGGACAATAGGGAGACATGATAATCTTAAAATTCTTTACAGTAGTGTTCAATCGAGTATTATACCTAAAGATAAGCTAATGACAGAGCTTTGACAGATCTGTTTAAGTTTCAATATTTTTAATTGATTGCCTACCATACCCAATGAGGTTACATAGTATCAAGGTTACATAATGCTGTGCTAATCTTTTTAACCGACTTTTATTTCTTGCATTTTAATTTATTACGTACCTACCTACCTACATCAATTTTAAGTACCTTTATCGTATCGTAATTATATGATTCGCGTAATATTGTAGGTATACGTTACCAGCTGTTCCCCGCAGTTCCACCCCCGTTCCCTAGATTAAAAGTGTCCTATTTTTCTCCCTGATCCAAACTACGCCTCTACCAAAATTTTATATATAACTAGCGTTTCCGCGCGGTTTCACCCGCGTTCCTGGGATAAAATATAGCCCATGTTACTCAGAGATAATGTGGTTTCTAATGGTGAAAGAATTTTTAAAATCGGTCCAGTCGTTTTTGAGTGTATTCGTTACATACAGAAATACAAATCTTTCCTCTTTGTAATATTAGTACAGAGTATAGATAATACTTACAACCTGCCATATTAGAAGTTGCAAGTTCGGTTAAGTACACTTTAGGATACATTTTAAAGTTTCTCATACATTTAATCTACATTTACAACCAAATTTTTAGTTTTTGTTTCTGCTAGTGATCCTGAAAATTAACATTTATAATAATGTATTGAAACTTTGATTTTGCTTTTTTCTAACATATTTTAATCTAGATTTATCTACCGGTTACAAGTCAGTTTCATTACAACAACTCCAAAGCGTTTCCCTTATTTTCTCACAAAGTTGAAAATGTATCACATGACTACGATTCTACCATTACCAATTCTTAAGATGTTATTGCGTCTCTAACTCAATAATTTCGAATTATGTAAAGTAGGTACCTACCTAGGTATAATTTGCATAAATGTACATAGGTGGGGGCCCCAACTTGGGGGTTATACCTAATACCATCTCTAAGATTTTTAGATCTTTAATCGTGATTATAACTTACGGGTAATAAAAAAACGGTAAAATAATTTGCAAATACAAATTTCTCGCGTGTTTGTAAGTTTGGCAGAATTTACGATGTCACTGAAAGTTTGCTCTCAACGCCACTGAATATAAAGTTATGTTAATGTTACTAGTGCACTCAACTCTAAACCTTAAAACTTATAAAACGTCCCAACTTACTCCCATTTCGGGATGGACACTATTATGTAAATATGTAATATATTCAAAAACTATAAAAATATCCAGTTGTTGATTTCTACTGAAAATACTAAATCAAGATTATTTTTAGTGTCATTTATAGTACAGAATAGATAGGTAGGTATCGGTACCTATCTATTCTCTACTCTAGTTGGTGATATAAGGGTATCTATTAATATAGGACCTAGTTACAGGTAGGTACTTACTAGTAATTATATAATGTACTTATCAGTTATCTGGTGTTCATATTACAGGCACTGTTTAGATCAGATGGTCGTGTGTGAAGAATGTTCAAGGATATACAGGGTGTAAGGGCCCTTCGGAATTCAATATATCGTACTAAGATGACCAGTTATTTCAGGATCGTTATGGGAATCCAATAAACCTGATTTGTTTGATTACTACATACGCAATGTATCGTGGCAAAACGCACGTAGCGAACTGCAGCGCAGCGAGCCGTCTTGGCTACACTACCCGCCTCGTTCATCCATTGCAGATTTTTTATTTTAGCTATTTTATTTACATAAATGGTGTTGTGTACAAAAAAAAAAATTTTACACTGAAATAAAGGAATAGTAACTGAAAAAACGATAAAAAAATGATTTTTTTCCGGATACAATTTCCGGTGGAATATGATTCAAAATAAGGAGTTGAATGTACCCTGTCAGTTTGCGGAGGGCTGTCCCTTACATCTTGTATACTTTTATTTTATTTAGCTACATGCATAGGTATTTTTCGAGATTAATTCATTGTACCTAAAGAATTTTGAGCAAAGTGTGTCACTTGTGTTAATTCAATGAATTCGCGCTCACAGACCATCGCACACATAAAGCGATGCGCGACCAACACGTTCCGCAGCTTTGATCATGTGCGCTCTGCCATGTGATCAAATAAGTATCTACTCAGTTAAGGGCTAGTGTGTCGTTGTTACGTAAGTACCTACTTAATTACTACATAAGTAAATACAAAAACATACATACTTAGTTCGTAATATGATGGAAATTTAATTATTTTCTAATGACTGACTAATGACGATATCAACATTTAACAGGTACCTACTTACATACTTAAAACAAACATTAATTTGGGAAACTCTCAAGTAATTATCCTCTGAATATGTATCGACACTAATATTTATCAGAATTCGGCATTTCCATTATTGCTCTGTACGCAGACGCAGATTGCAGTGATCACAATATTTCTAACTCATTGATTCTTCCCATTTTCATTCATTTCTTTTTATACTACATAGGTGGCAAACTTGGCTTACGCCCATCTGATAGTAAGTGGTTACCGTAGCCTATAGACGCTCATAACACCACGGGCAAAGAAATTACAATATTATATTTTACCTGCCAGGGGTATCACCATTGCCAACCTTGAGACATAAAGTTGTTAAGTCTCCTGTGCCTGCAATTTCACCGGCTCCCATACCAACCTCCTAACCAAAACACAACTGGTAATTAGGTACCTACGTAAGTACTTATCTCTTATAATTTTTAATTTTGGATATGTTAAAGTTATGGTCAAACTTAAACCTCACCATGGTACCTATTGTTCGATTTCTGCTGTTGAATGGAGGGTAGTTTGTAATTCACAGCCAAACCTTGATTCGACGGTGGATGTGGCTTGAGAGCCGCTACGACACATCGGGTAGCTCCTGCGCGTTGAGAAGGACGTTTACATCTCCTCTCAATTGTGACCGTGTCATACCCTCAACTCAGGCGTTCTGAACTATCGTGGATTGTGAAGTTCTACTCATTGCCGTGCATGCCTAAGCCTGTTCTACAGCTCTGGAAGTCGATAGAGGTAGGTGGTGTCAGCAATTGCCTTCTGGGATACCTACTGCAGGAACGAACTTTTACCACCCACATATACATATACAGACAGTCAGATTCAAAATACCTACCAGCATCATTTATCTCAGATTGAAAAACTGCACACCTAAAGTACCTATTGTGACCAAATATGATAAGCACACAAAGAAAAGAAAGGCTCTCAATGCAGCTGCCTGAATACATAGGTACCTACTTGGCCACAGATTTTCTACATGTAGGACATAGCCAGCTAGGCTAGATAATACAAAGTAGATAGGTACCCTACGACTAACGTGCTATGGTTTCCACACGATGTTTTCCTTCACTGAAAGTAATAGCTTATAATATGTAGATAAGATTGTTTCATTCGAAGATCTTTAAGTTATTATCATCTTGATTGTCAACTTACGACTTAGGTAAAAACTAAACTTAAATAAAAACGCCTTTAGTGAATATCAAAAATTGACATACCTTTCTTAGTTTATATTTATAGCTAAATATAAAAGGAGCATTTTATCATTCGAAAGGTATTGATTGTGCCATAGATGGACAATATTATAATTAACTTGCTTCCGCCCCGCGGTTTCGCCCGCGTTCCCGGTGGATGTTATATTTTCCCGGAATAAAAAGTAGCATATAGCCTTCCTCGATAAATAGGCTATCCAACACTAAAATATTTTTTCAATATCGAACCAGCAGTATCGAACAACTTATAAAGGTCAATTACAGCGAATGAAATCAAAAGCTTCGTGTTGATACAGAAATGAAGTATACCGTGTTGTTTGGGAGCACGTAGCAACCGGGCATAATCCTTCGTCTGGAGCAGCGTTCAATCTACTCCGCAGTCATAAACCGGTGTTCCGCGGACATAAACTGCACGTACCACGTGCCCTCGCAAAGCGAATGGAAAAGCCATTGGATGCATAGTGTATACTGTAGTAGGTATGGTGTGTACCTCTTTTAAAATAACTGTTAATTTAGTACCAATTTAAAGTAGGACCTAGTATCTACCTAAGTAAAACAAAAGGTCTACGGCGCGAATGCATGATAGTATCTACCAACCAAGTCATTGACTTAGTTTAAAGTCGCTAATTAATAAACACAGACTAGTGCAAGATTAACATTAGTCCAAGTATTATGTTTGGATTTGTAAAAATGGGTATTAAATAAACATGGAATAAGGAGAGAGTAAGCTAATCCGAATCTACTCTCGGAGTAAAAGTTAAACCATGGCGACAGCTAGTTTAAGGATCGAATAAGCGTAGGTAGTGTATCTAAAAAAGTAAGTTCTTTGATTGACATTTCGTTACGTCAGAGTAGTAGTGTTCGTTGTTTGTTTTATTATTTTGTGAGAAGTGAAATAAAATGATTAGAGACTATTATAGCGATGATTTAAGGCTGATAGAAGAAATAAATGAGGTTGAAAGCCGGCTAGACAATATTCCATCAAGGCGTGTTAAATTGTTTAAAATTCGTTACAATCCGTTTTGTATGCACTTTAATATTTTTAAGATTTTTATTGTTGAAAATAACGCATATCAGCCTGCAGATTCATGAAAATTAAAAACATTGGCTGTCTGTCACTGTCATTTGTGTTGGTCAACTTGCTTGGTTTCATTCACCAGTTCATTCCTTTGACTTTTAAATTCAACTGGGTTGCCATAGCTTACACGTAAATCCAGGCGTAAGGAATATATTGTTAGTCCGAGGTTACTCCATGTTTATTAATAACATTGTTATAACGAAGTTATTACTTAGTTACTCCGGAATTAACTAGTCCGAGTTTAACTTCGGAGTAAGCTAGGAATACGTCATTTTTATTAATAAGACAGTCTTTCACGCAAAAACGAATGAACGGGTTTGGATGAAATTTGGCAGAGAGATAAATTATAGTCTGGAATAGCACACCACTTACACTTGAGAGACAAAGCAGAATTGCGCGAAATATTATAAATGTGAAAGTTTGTATGTTTGGATGTTTGTCGTCACTCAACTCCGTAACGGCTGAACGGATTTTAATGAAATTTGGCACACTGATAGAATATAATTATTCTGAATTAACATATGACTAAATATGTTTCGGCGAAACCGAGACCGAGGCCGAAGTTTCAGTTTCGGTTTCGGCTGCAAATCACGTTTCGGTTAGACACTACGAATACCAAGACGAATTAGGTCGTCAGTTCTGGAGCATATAGAAATTAGTATCTATCTACATATAGGATTATGTTCAGATTCCACTCACATACCTACCCCAACTCAAAACTCATTTATTCAGTTTAGGCCCTAATAAGGTACATATGAACGTAACTACTAATAATTCTACCATCGACTCTACATAATCGCACCGATGCATAATAAGTGTAAGTCATATCTACAGTAAAATTAGATAGGTAGGTACCCCCACCTACCAATCACATACAATCAGCAAGCAAGCTGTTTGCATCATAAACCTACCTACAGTTTGGTAATAAAATGCTGAATCACCAATCTGAATGAACAACTCCTTCCGCTCCATTTCACTTTTATTTTCAAACTTCCAATCCGATGAATCGAACGATTGAACCTATTACGAATAACTATATATATTATATTATATATATAATCTGAGAACTCTTGATAAGCATTAACCTGCATATGTTATACCCATCTCTTCTCAAAATAATAAACCAAAGTCGCTATCCGCTTATTTCTTCTAAACTACGCAACGAATTTTGATGAAGTTTTCACCATCATTTAGAGAATTTCTTCCGGTATTAGGGAAAAATCTATATTTTGTAGTCAAGACATCAAAAGTAAACTATTTTTGGGCGCTTACATGGCTTGCGCTGGTTACACCTAATGAGATACACATAAAAATAACGTAACTCTAAGTACCTACTAAAGAATTGGGGATCTTAATAAAGCCTACAGAAATGTTCGCGAAGACATGTCTATTTTATGTACTAAGTTTGACTCACAGTAAGAGAATTTTTATCTTTTATATACCAACCTATAATTAACTAGCCTTCCGCCTCGCGGTTTCACCCTCGCTCCCCTATTTTACCCCCTTAGGGATTGAATATCCAAAAATCCTAAGGTAATTATTATAATTAATATAAAAAGTTTGTTTGTTTGTTATAAAGGTTTTGTAACATGTTTTAATTATTTGTGCTGCCTAATACAAAATAAAAAATGGATACAGAAAATATTAAAATTTTAATGATTATCAATGACGTTCCTGTCTTGATAGATACCCATACAACATTTTAATAAGTGGTTTATTTATACCCACATATGGAGAACCTCGAATATCCTGCATGATTCCTATGTACAATCTATTATAATAGCAGTTAAGAATTTAAACAAACGTAACACTTCGACGTAATAAGCTATAAGTACCATTTACGTTGTTTGTAGTTGGAGAGCTTCCGTCGTAGAAGTAGGCAAGTGACAAATAACATACTTAACATGATCTTTTTAAGGATTTTTTCGTATTTCGTATAATATACCGCATATAAAATTATAATGCCAAATTTCATCATTATGTGAAAAACCAAACATGAAATACACACGTTTGAAACTTCATAGCGTTCTCTCTTAAAATTTTACATATTCAGTTATGTTACTTTACGTAGGGACCGTCGATATCTTGTTAATGTTTGTTAAATCACTTTAAGATTACTTAACAGAAGTTTTTTTCTATATTTACAGGTAATTGATACGAAACATGGCTGAATATAAGAAGAAGTGTCGACAGTACAGTGTTGAATATTTGAAATTTGATTTTCTTCTATCAAATGCAGACAAGCGATTGCCCATGTCTTTTATGCAACAAAAATTTGAGCAGTGACTCTATGAAACCATCGAATTTGCGATTATACTAGCCAAATATTGATAATTTGCTGTCAATTCACCAAGTACATCCCTCCCATTAAAATTATAACTTTTTGTGATTACAATTTGTAGGAATGACATAATTAATGTTAAATTGTGATTAGGTATATTACAAGTTTGCAACTGTCATAACAATAACAAATATTATTTGTCTTAATGTTTTTTGATTATATTAAGACTATTATAACAATAATAATTAAAAGTGTAATTTTTGTATTTTAATAAATACTTATAACTCATTTATTTTTTTTGACTGACCTTGAAACTTAGCTTAATGACATCCACTCACAGCCTTAATCAAAGCAATAAAATCTCACCTTTTTTTCGAAAAAAACTGTTAACACGTAGTCGATTGAAAATCAGCCACAACAACGCAGATTTTCATAGGTATATAAAATATATACTTTTTTCGAGTTTTGGAAATAAGGTAGTAATGTAGTAGCTGCAGGGGGTTCACCGGATCCAGGAATTTTTTTAAAGTGGTCTATGAGAAAAAAAGTTTGGGAACCTCTGTGTTAGAGGTACTGTTTTTTTAAGTAAATTTTCCACTTCTAGGAGGCTCCTCAATCCAAATGTTTGAATCGACGAGCCACATTTTTATTCATATAAATTTTTATACATAATGCTACTGTAGAGGCGTAAACCCTACATTTACGCCCCTACAGTAGCTGTTCTAGTTTCTAGACACGAGCAAACTCGCACAGCTACAAATTCTAGGACTGGGCATTGCAGGAATACAAAATCAATATGTTGTTTTTTTGTTAATCTGAAGTGGATCCTCAATTCACACGTAGCCTACTGCCTACATATGAAAATAAAAATAAAAATATTTTTTATTCAAATAGGCCTTCACAAGCACTTATGAATAGTCTGACTCTAACGCTCGGTTCGGAAGGTTGCTTTTACTGAGAAGAGCCGGCAAGAAACTCAGCAATTACTCTTTTCAAAACCAACTCAGATTTATTACATTAAATTATTTATCTAGTCTCACTGACAATATATGTGTGTTATAACAAAAAAAGAAACAAAATGATGAGTGACTTAGTTAATAAATAGATAGCAAATTTAAGCAGACCAGCCCCCACAAGCAGCACCTGTTCTCAAGTATGACGCATGTGGCAGCCATCGGCCTCCTCGCACATATTGTAGAGAAGTGAGCGACCCGCCACACGACGCCGCCGCAAGCAAAGGCCTCAAAGTGAGCATGACTACCTTAAGCTTGCTAAAAAGAAAAACAATTTCACGGAATATGAATAAGAACACACAATATGTTATCACTGTTACCATTGACATGTTTATAGGGCAAAAAAGTGTATCATAATAACATTATAAAAAAAAAAGTAGATAATAATAATAATATATATACACAGAAAGTAATATGCCCTATAATAAAAGTTGTTCACATTGATGAGTACTTCCACCCCTGCAAGTATTGCCAGTGATAACAAAATCACCCTGTATATGCACAAAAAGTAATAATCTACCAAGCATTATCGTCTTTTAAACAATCATTCACAGTATACCTAGTAAGATTTTTCAATTAAAGCAGCTTTAATACGGTCCTTAAATCTTTGTGAAGGCAAATTTAAAATTTAAGTAGTGATTTTGTTATAGTAGCGTACACCTAGTCCTAGAAATGAACCATGCACTTTTTAGTAGTTTTGAGTCTATAAGCAGAGTTCACAAGTTTGTGCTTATTCCTAGTATTGATCGAGTGTACGTCAAATTTTTTCGAAAAATGACTTAATATTTTGATGGACAAATAATATGTTTGCATAAATATATTGAGATGCAACTGTGAGTATGCCGATTTCCTTAAACTTATCTCTGAGGGTAGTTCGAGAGCCCAAATTATAAATAGCTCGCACTGCCCTCTTTTGTAAAATAAAAATAGTTTCTATATCAGCAGCTTTATTTACCCCAAAGTAAAATGCCATAGGACATGACACTATGAAAATAGCTAAAATATACTAATCTATCTGTAAGTTGTCTAATTTTCCTAACTGCATAAGCTGCCGAACTGAGCTTCGCCGCAACAGATGATATTTGTGAGCCCCATTGAAGTTTTGAGTCCAAAGTAATCCCTAGGAATACTGTTGACTCAACAAGATTGAGGGCTTCATTATTTAACATTAAATTACAGTCTACTTTTTTTACATTTGGTAATGCAAAATTAATGCATTTAGTTTTCTTTGCATTTAAAACTAAATTATTCACTGTAAACCAATTTAATACCTTTGTTAATGCACCGTTTACATCGTCATAATTGGTCATAATGATTGCATAAAGTGCCACGCCTTTTACCCCATAATAATTTAGTTTACGTAAAAGTGTTCCATGATCAACGCAATCGAAAGCCTTGGATAGGTCACAGAACATACCAATGGCCTACCTATAATTAGAAGGATCCCTAGGATCTCCGGTTTTGAACAATGGTACATAAACTAACCTACCTACTTATCTACCTAAAATACAAACACAGATCATCTACTAATTCCTAAGCCACACAAGGTGTTAAAAGCCAACCTTTGTTTCAACAATTAGAGGGATTGAACGATAATTAGTGTAAGACTTGACATCGTACCCGCATTATTGCGTTTTATAACCTCCCCACCTGTCTCCAGGCTCCGATGAATATTCATACCGCGATTGACGCGTCTCCTTCCCTTTATGCAAGTACTGTAAACAGGCGTACGTGTCTCTTCAAGCCATTCTTGTATTACATCAATATCAATACATTTTGTAAATGAATACTATACCTACTTGGTTTATGGATGCGTTTACAAATCTGTTAAAAATTTGGTGTCCTTAGGTACATTTTGTGACTAAATTAAACTAAATAAACTATAAATTATTATTACAGATCAAACGTAGGCTTTGTTGAAAATCTTTATTTTGAACACTTGCTAAGTATTAAAGCGATTTTCCGTTGCTCCACACAAAAATTACGACTTCGGGTTGAGTTTAGTTAATTTTTTTATCTTCTGGAGAAATTGTAATTGGCTTCTTTGACGTCCCCAGCAGGGATTGAATCCGCTAGCATTCTTCGGAGTGCGCGTGCGTGCGTGGGGAGTGACTATTATAACAGCTCCGGTAACCTTTTGTACCAACACGTTATCTATACTAATACTAGCTTCCGCCCCGCGGTTTCACTCGCGTTCCCGAGTTTTCTTATTTATACTATATGGTGATAATGTGACAAAAAGTTTTTATTTGATTTAATATTGTTCTGGTGATATCTGATACCATAAATCGCAACCCCAAATTTAATACTACGTTAACATAACCGTAAGTATTAATAGAACCATTTGCGGCAACATCTCCAAAAGTCAAGTTTACCGTCATAGTTAAAAATGGTATATAAAAATTACATAAGAATTATTGTATGCGACATTCCTATTGGAGGATGAATACTCCCATTCATTTACCCCCATTCTCTTTTACGCTCATTAGGTGCTACAGTAAAACTGTGTAACACTAAAATACTAAACTTTATAAATGTTATCTACCTGTTTTAGCTCAGTGGTAGTGACGTCGGAAGCCGCGGCGAAGGTCGTGGGTTCGAATCCTACAATGAGCTTGAGCTTTCGGTGAAGGAAAACATCGTGAGGAAACCATAGCACGGTGGTAGGGTTCTTTGTAGTACCCGCCTGGCTGGCTACCACTCTCAAGTTGAAAATCTGTCGCCAAACACCTATTGGTGTGTTCCGGCAGCTGCACTTGAGAGCCAGTTCCTTCTAGGCTTTGTGTGCTTACCACCTTCGGCCATATCATCACTTACCATATTGAGATTGTGGTCAAACACAAGCCTATACAAAGTAAAAAAAAATGTATCGCAATAGATATAGGCAACATAAAATATGAAAATATAATTCCATCTGTAAACTATAATTTTAGTTCTACATAAAGAAATGGGATTAGACATGGGAGGATTTGAACAAAAACAATACCTAAGAGGTGTTGGAATTACGTTGCAAACCGCTATTATTCTTGTTCATGAATATATTTTATGCTGATGGTAAATTTCAATAATAGGAAGACATTTTTTTTTGTATTTTTTACAAATCAAATCTAAGTAATGCATTTTGCCATGATTATTTAATTAGCTTTCTTATAACAATAGTTTGGATTCAAATTTGTACTGAAAGTAGGAACCTTACTTACGTTGAATGTTAAAAAGTAATAATAGTAGGATATCCAAAAATACAAAACACCAAATCCGCAATAAACAGAAATAATCATTAGAGGTAAAAATGGCAATGACTTGTCCAAGCCCCACGCAATGTGAAGCACATTCTCATAAATACACAATAACACTAATCCATATAGATAAGTAGTCTCTAGTCTACTCAGCAATGGTAAACGCAAAGTCCTTCGTTTCCTTGATTTCGTCTTTGTCACAATCTCGTACAGTGATGGAATGTTACCAAATGCAATAGCGCAATGTGTTAACATTATAAATATTTTGATTGTTAGCAAATTCTTTGGATAAAGTAAAGGAAATATAGAATAGTTTCCAATTGTTGAGAGTATCAGAAACTGTTTACTGTCCACATCACCCAGCACCGACATAAAACTGCAAACACAAACAATTTAATTAACCAAAACCATAATGTCTGATATATAATAATCCAGGCTAAGTTAGGCAGGCTAGTTTATTGCAATCATTAGAATATTGATATATAGAATATACATACATCAATATGCACTAAGAGTGTCCATTTATCAGTTGCAGGATTTTGCCTGTGACTCAAAAAGCCCTCAGGGACTCGTACCTTGAGTGTAAAGAATTGACGTAAATAAACGCTTACGATCGCGTTTGCGTTTACAAAAATTTGTATGGAAGAAATTAGATCCACGAGTATTCCGCGAGAGGCGCTGCGCACATTCCTGTAGAGTGTAGGTTCAGTAATATCACAGCGTAATTACATACACGCGTTTGAAGTCACGCGAAATGTCGCTTTGTATAGGCATTCATAATTGCTCCATTATGTGTCCCAAGCGAGTGTATGGCAGCTTGGGCTCGCTACCGCCCCTCTCTCACCCCGTAAGCCCCGCACGATTGCTCTGTCTAGACGTGTCCGTTAGCCGACTGTAAGAGTTACATAGACTGTGGTAATATAGTATACATGTCGCAGATGGATTGTCGAATCCGCTGTTTTGCAAAACTACTAGTTGTTTTACATAACGGCACCGTATTGTAAAACAACTGAACAACGTTCAGCTGGATTGTGTGTGGCGATCGCTCGCTGCGCTTCGCGTTCGCCATACCTACACTTCTAACCTAAAGTATCCGAATCGTTTCTAAATAAGCGTTAATTCATTTCACGTTTATGCAATTCTGCGTATTAATGTTCAGTAATTATACAAAAACGTTAAACGTCGTTCAGGCCCTCTAAAAAGGCCGCTCAATCAATATTGCTAACCCAATAGGGTATTTGCCTGTATTCAAAATAAATTATCCAACACTAACCAATGTACAAAACATCTAAAAAAAGGGGGAAACCACTATTATTTTACTAAATTTATCCTTATTATGATTTTTAATGACCAATCTAACCATAAAGAGTATGCTATATAATTATGACGTCACATGCTTGTATTTCATACAAAACTCCATATAAAACTATCGTTTTGACATTTCATAAAAAGTTGTTGATTTGAATGTCAGTCAAATACCCTATTCATTTTTCGAATTCTCGGCAGATCCTACTTATTTCAACACGTTTTATGTAAAATAGTCACTACAAATGGTATTGATTAATCTGCTGTAAATTCGGAAAAATGAATTGCATTAGCAATATTGCTCGAGCTTCCTTTTTAGCCCCCCAGTTGTTTTACATAACGGTGCCGTTTTGTAAAACGGCTAGCGGTTTTGTAAAACAGCTAATTAAGCAATCCAACTGCGACATACTAATTGCTAAAAATAATTCCACGCAGGCGAAGCTGCGAGTAACAGATAGTTATTAATATATAACATAATTTTAACGTACCTGAGTGGTATTAGAATCAGCAGAATAGCTTTCTCATGCACATGCCAACCAAACATGAAAGAACAAGTTGCACACACAACCATACACCTGCAGCATAGAAAACATAATTTTGTATTTGCAGGTCGACAAGCAAGACGTCTACCTGACGTTAGTATGTCACCGTCGCCTATTGACATTTGCCATACTAGGGGAATTGACAACCATTCTGCGGTATTCAGACTCATTCAGTTGCCATTCCGATCGGAAAGGACGATTGTATTTCGTTTTTAAGCTGATGCTGTGTTAGTCGTTCATTTGTCGCCGCGATCGTGTACCGATCGACTGCAAATGCATCCCAAATGGAGGTCTGAAATGAGAAAATAGGAGTTATCCTATTCAGTAGACTACTTAATCGGTTTGTCTACCCGATCGGGACCGCAACCGAAAAAGTCTCAATAACCCCGATGAACAGCTTTTTTCGCCCCTTTTGAAGTACCTAATACATATCGTAACGCTGAGAGAATATAGTAATGTTTATTTCTACATCCTTACGTCTTCTACATCCGACTGCTACGTGAACGATCTTTAGTAATGTTTTTTTTTGTCATTATTTTATACTACCTACTTGAAAGTAATTGATAAGGACTGTTTGAGTTATCTATTGGTGGTACCTTTTTACAAACATTTATTTAGTTTTATCTTTTAGGGGAATCATATGTGTGGATATAAACTTAGAACTGAATTTTCTACCACCAGTTTCACCTATCTGATTTTAAGCTGATATTTTGCAAACATATTTGGTGATGGTTACAATACTATGGCTTTAAAGCTTGTTTTTAATGAAGGTTCATTTTATATTATTTATTTTTAGAGCATGGTTGACCCTTAGGAACGTTTGAATTTTGTTTACTACCCTAGCCCAGGTTCACTACTGGCCTTGAGCTAGTTCGCTGGGTGAGCACCACGCGCTCGCCCCTTCTCGCCCGGTCACCCTGTAAAGGTCGTCCAAACTTCGAGATGACTTCCAGAAATACCTATTCGCCCTTTTAAAAGATAGTACACATATACAAACCTTACAAAACTTAAAGGTCTATATCTTCTATCAGCACACAGATGCCACAGTTTAATCAGAGCAGGAATCATTGTCAGTGCAGTCAATACAAATGTAAAACTTGGATTTATTGATGGAAGAACAGCATGCTCATATTCTTGTACAAGTCCTCCGGTCATGGAAGCTTCCAATTTTGGTACTTCTATACCAGCTTTTGGTACTAAAAGAATAAAGACAAGTTGGTAATAATAGGGGTTAAAGTATGAAATTGCCGTTTTATTGTAATAGGTACTTCGACTGGACATAGAACCTTCATGGTTTGAGATTTTTGAGTGAAACTTTTTCACATGGTACCTATGAATTTATTCTTTTAAGAAATGTGAAACATTCGATTATCGACTTTCCGTTGTTTTTTTTATTCAGCTTAGACAAGAAAGATGGATACTTCGAAAATTCGTGTGATTTTTGAATACGAGTTCCGACGCGAACTAACACGGCAGAAATAGCTCGCAATATCAATGTTGCGTTTGGAGAGGGGACTGCTAATGAACGCACCGTGCGATTTTGGTTTAAACGCTTTCGTGATGGAAACTTTGATTTGAAGAACGAACCACGTGGAAGACCGCCCACACAGGTGAATAACAATGAATTGAAAGAGATGGTGGAAGCCGATCCGAGCCCAAATTACCCAGGAATTAGCGGCATGGTTTAACGTTACTTTACCAACAATATTGACTCATTTGCGTCAAATCAATAAAATAAAAAAATATGAAAAATGGGTGCCTCATGATTTGACTGATCTGTAGAAAGAAACGCGTGATGAAACTTGTGTTGCCTTGTTGAATCGATACAGAAATGAAGGAATATTGGATCGAATTGTGAAATGTGATGAAAACTTGATTCAATGGCTGACCCCAGGTCAACCGCCGCAACAGTGTCCTAAAGCAAAGCTTACCAATAAAAAGGTAATGGTAACTGTTTGGTGGTCTCAGCATGGTGTTATTCACTATAGCTTTCTCCGATCTGGTCAAGGTCAAACGGCAGATGTCTACTGTACCGAACTCCGAACAATGATAGCAAAACTAGCAGTGAAACAGCCCCGACTCATGAATCGATCTTCACCATTATTGCTCCATAATAACGCGAGACCTCATACAGCACGAGAAACCGTTTTAATTCTATAGGAACTGCAATTAGAAACCATTCGTCACCCTCCTTATTCGCCAAACCTTGCTCCAACGGACTACCATTTTTTTCGTGATTTGGACAATTTTCTACGTGATAAAAAGTTTTCTTCTCAGGAGGCAGTAGAAAATGCTTTTACACAGTTTGTCGAATCTATATCACCAGAGTTCTATCGCAAAGGCATTAATGACCTTCCTATTAGATGGCAGCAATTTATAGATAATAATGGTAATTATTTTAAATACATAAATATGTTAAATTTAAAAAAAACTAATTTCAATTTTTCAGTACAAATCAGCATTTTCATACTTTAACCCCTAATATAAGTATTAGAGTATTTAGTTTATAAGACACTAAATAGAGTCCTAGGGTGTGCCCATCATATGTCAGGCTCCACTAGAAGCATTTTGTGTAAGTACTAATGTTTCCTGTGTACACCGTTGATTAAGTATTTCTTGAATATGTTGTGAGAGTGAATAGGTACTAAGGTTCAAGATGGGCACCAAAAGGCGGATAACATATTTTTTCACAACTCCGACGCGACAACATTTATAAAAAAAATCCAAACGTACTTACGTAGGGTCATAATTTCAAGGTTATTTTTTTCTTTTTATAGGGTTTCACGTATATCTCTAAAGTTTTTACCTAATATCTATAATACAAAAAAAAAATTGTCTATACTCACATAGATACTGCAATACTTTGTCACCAAAATTATATAATGCCCAAAAATTTGGTGCCCAATATGCATGTGAGAGCCCCCGTTTGAATGGAAATAATCGTGATAAAAGCTGGAAATATTAGATGTTTGTAAAAATAACCACTTGGATCTCATAAAATTATTATAAGACAGTTTTTTACCTGTGGCAAATGATCAATAAAAGGCCCTAATGATAAAATAAAAACTGTAGTGACAGTCAAACCCAGTTTAATAAGGTTTGTTATTGAGAAGGAATACCACGGAGTGTGTTCACCATCTACAGATGAAATTGTAAAGCAATATGCTCTCAACAAATAAACAATATAAACAGGTGCCACATACAGGAATATGTGTTTTAAATTCAATAGCACTACAAACCATAATGCTGCTTGAATATAATTGGTCTGAAATAAGAAAACAAACAAATTAATTCAACTATTTTCAAAACAGTACTAACAAATTCCCTAATGGCTTTAAAATAATGATTTATTAGCAAGTCTCAGAACAACAAGAAATGTTCATGCACAGAAATGTTTGTCTTGGATGAGAATCAAACATACATCCTGTGGCAAGGCAGTCAGGTTAACTAACCTATATACTCCAACTGTCCCATCAAATTAATCACAGTTCCAAAAATATACAATAAATACGAAGTAAAATATTTAATACTTACTTTTATCATATTTGAAATGGAAAACAGAAGAAAGCCATACAAGAATCCATTATATTGGAAATGTATATGATCAACCATCAACAGTCCAGGACATGATACCAACAATATGAATACAAGAAGCTTTCCATTACTTACAAGGTTAGCACAACTGAAATAGTAAGTAAACCAATTAAAATATCTTGTTCAGTAGGCAAATAACTATAATCATAATACACAGATATTTCTAATTCTCATCCTAGGTAATAATGGCAGAGATTTAAAATCAAATAATGGTAGGTACAATAATTTGTGTTGGTGTTTGTTACCTACTCAAGTTTGTGCTTTAATGGCTGATGCCATGGGATTCTGATTTGTATGAAAATTAGAAAAGAGATAGGCAATTTAGATGCTCTAATTAAGATTTGAGTGAAACCACAAGATGTACATGGAAGAAATGCAGATCTTGCAAATCCCATAAATATTATAAATGTAGATATTTGTTCCTCAATCAATAGATTAAGATGTTTGGATTCAATCAATATTTATGACATTTCAATGCCTGAACAGAATAAAAAATAATAATATCCTGAGACATTCCTCATACACAGCATTCTGATCCCAAACTAAGCAGAGCTGGTAATGATAACTCAGTGGTTGTGGGTTAGAATCCTACAATGAGATTAGAGCTTTTGGTGAACGAAAACATCATAAGGAAACCATAGCACAGTGGAAGGTACTTCATAGTGCCCACCTGGCTGGCTACCACTGTCATGTTTGTTATATGAAACAATTAGTCTAGCTTACCTTTTTGCACTGAAAATAAATACAAAATCCAAGATAACAACAGATAATCTTTGGAATAGTACTGTCATATTAGAATTATAATTTAAATTATTCAAATCCAACATTTTAGGATCAAAATACTCCGCAACACATGATAAGGCGTATTCCAACCATGCAAAGATTGGAGGATAGTCCAATGTCCATTCAGAAGTGGACTCATAATACCACTGTTCTGTAGAAAGATTGTGTGTAATAGCAAGCCAATTTCGATGTACTTCAAAGTCCGTAGAGTAGCTGTAAATAAACAGTTTAGACATAGTTACTTAAAGTTCAACAAACATGTTCAAAGAGAATAAAATCACTACGTTTGTTGAAAATTACACCGGTGTTTTTGAACTTACTACAAAGGAATAAAAAACAGTTTGACTGTAGTCACTAATAATACTATTTGAATTATCATATTATTACTTCCACGTGCACAAGTCTTATTAAGTATCTATCTGCAGTAATCAGCAGTAATCGTCGTAAAGAAATAATACTTTTCAAAGTGACATATTTTTGTTTTCTTTTTACATCTCTATCTATCTAAGCGGTAGAGGTTGTTGTTGTTATTCGATTCGCCAAAAAGGCAGGCAAAGGTACAGAGCCATACAGCCATGTCATATTGTGTAATCTCTTTTCCCAGTCGAATGTTGTAAACAATAAAGGCCAAAGCCAGGTCTGATTTGTCAAAGTTCAAAAGGCTAACGCCATGTCTGTTT
Source organism: Tetheella fluctuosa (assembly GCA_951216915.1). Classification (NCBI taxonomy): domain Eukaryota; kingdom Metazoa; phylum Arthropoda; class Insecta; order Lepidoptera; family Drepanidae; genus Tetheella; species Tetheella fluctuosa. The sequence continues at coordinate 8,212,859 of OX578217.1, forward strand.
CTTTTTTCCCCAAGATCAAAACCATGTCTGATATGTCAAAGTTCAAAAGGCTAACGCCATGTCTTATTTTTTTTCCCAAGGTCAAGGCCATGTCTGATTTATTCAAATTCAAAAGGCCAACGCCATATTTGTTTTCTTCGAAGGTCTAAGCCAAGTCTAATTTTCTAGTTCAAAGGGCGAAAGTGGAGACTTCTATCCAATGTATTTTCCTTGTTTGTCCATAAAATAAATTCATGTAGTCTTAAATTTCTTTAACACTTCTCAGTATAAATTTGTATAAGGGTATATAAATATTAATATTACGTGGAATATCACAGAGGGCACGCGGGACGCTCTCAGATTCTCCATAAATATTAATTAAATCTTCAATCAACAGCAATCTTTCAATCATAAAAGCAGGGCAGCTGAAAATTATGTGATCTGCAGTTTGATCACAATGAGAGTTATAGTAATTACAAGACGATGATGAAATAATTCTCATTCTAGCGAGGTGTGCATTTAAACGATAATGTCCAAATCGGAGTCTAGTTAACGTGGAATAAAATTTTCTATTAACAAATTCTTTGTAGTGAGAGAACCAAGGAATGGATTGAATTTCTGGGTTTATCGACGCATACCATAAGCCTTTTCCATGTTCCAGAATACTTGTCCACTTCCATTCTTCTTTTAATTTCTTTTTTAAGATGGAATAAAAATCTGTGTAATGTATGGCAACATGAGGCAAACAGTCAATGTCAGAGTTAACTATAGTTTTTGCCAAGAAATCAACATTTTCATTTCCTTTGACACCGATATGAGAGGGAGTCTATATGAATTTAATATCAAGATTCTCTTCGTGTAGTTTCCACCATAAATTCTTGATTTCATAAATGATGAAAGAAGTTTTGGCATCCAAAGTTCTAGTCTGCAACGCCTGCAGAACACTCATACTATCTGAGATCAACAACCATTTCGATGATACGGCTGAATTTTCTATGATAAATTGAAGTGCAGCTACAATTGCATAGCATTCTGCGGTGTATATGCTAGTTGGTGTAGGAAGTGGGAAACCACGACCGATTTTAAGATATGGTATGTAAAATGCACAAGATACTTTGTCTTCCTTTTTTGAACCATCAGTGTAAATGTGGCGAAATTCAGAATACCTGTCTATTAACTCAAACACTTCCTCTTTTCTATTCATAGTTTCTTTAATATTTATGTGTATGTTACTGAATTTACTGTCATATGTGCCATTATAACAAGGCAAAGTATTCATACATTTGTGAATATTGTATTGGTGATCGAGTTGTATAATTTCAGAAAAATTATGGAGTATATATAGGTAAAATACTCTCATAGTATGATGAGATTTCTTAAAGAGAGGATTGGACAAAGAAATTAAATTAAATAAAAATCTAAATTTAAGATATTTAAATCTCATTATAAGAGGAGGAATAAGGCATTCAGCCTGCAAAGAAACAATAGGAGTTGTTCTCATAGCCTCATTACTGGAATGAGCCTCAAATTTTTGTTCTGGATGATATCTAACTTAATCATCAATCTTTTATTTGATGCAAAACAAAGGAAGCCATACTCAAAATGGCTCCTTACTATGGATTTATATAAGATTAACAGAATTTTCGGATCAGCTCCCCAACTTGTACCAGCCAGAGCCTTTAAAGCATTAAATGCCCTCAAAGCTTTGTCTGCAATGGATTGGACATACTTAGTCCAAGACAGATTATTTGTAAAAATTATACCTAAGAACTTAGCACAACTTTCAATAGGTAAAATAGAATGATTATATAATAATCTTATATTAAAAGGACAGATTTTGTTAAAAATCACCACTTTGCTCTTCTCTGTACTGACATCTAGATTTAAATATGAAAAATATGAATGAAGTTTTTCCAATGATTCATTTATGGATGACTCTAAATCTCTTAATTTTGACCCAGAGCCATAAATAACTAAATCATCTGCATATTGTAAATTGAGTACTTTTGAACCTAAAGTAATATTTAATTTGTGAATGTATAAAATAAAAATGAGAGGACTTAATATCCCCCCTTGACATACACCCTTAAAACTAAGTCTAGGGCCTAATATTGTATTGTTATTGTTAACTTTAACAAATACTTTTCTGCCATGTAAAAAATTAAACACCCACTGAACAATTTTTTCAGGAATTCCTAGAGACCTCAACTCTACAGCAAGAATGTGATGATTAATATTATTGAATGCACCAACAATATCAAAAAATACTCCTATCAATATATTATTATTCTTAATAGAATTGAAGATATCTAATTGAAGATGGGCAATACTTTCCCTTGATGACTTTCCACGTCTGAATCCAAATTGATTTGATGGTAAGAGGCAGTTACTTTCTATGTAAAATTCTAATCTATTTTTTATAAGTTGCTCAAATATTTTACTCATACAAGAAGTAAGTGCGATTGGCCTATATGAGTCAGCTTTGTGTGGCTTCTTGCCAGGTTTTAAAATGGGAACCAAACAGTCAACCTTCCAATCATCTGGTATAAGGGATGACATCCATAAAATATTAAAGATGTTTAATGTAACTTCTCTACATATAGAGTTCATATGTTTAAGAGCTTTATATGGGATGGAATCTAAGCCACATGTAGTATTTTTCCTAGAATTAATAGCTGAATTAAATTCACTTAAACTAAAAGGTTTAGAAAAATAATCACAGGCAGTGACATTATTATATGAATGGAAAGTCAGTTGGAATTTTTTTAACAGCCTGTAACCTTTTAAATTCAATGTAATTTGATTCTGAAGGATCAGATTTAAAAGTTAAATAAGCATTCTTACAATTTAGAACTGCATCACTACATTTATTATTCCACCAAGGTAAAGGCAGTCTTCTATTAAATCTGATTATTGACTGTGAAGGCTGACTGTTAGAAACCTGTTTAAAGGGAAGAGACTTATGCATAGCTTGTATAATCAGATCTACAAGATCAATATAGCATTGCAAAGGATGAGAATAATTAAAGCTATGATTATTAATAAGAAAACTTATCATATTAGTATACTTAGACCAATCAACTAATTTTAAATTAATGTTACTTGTAAATATATTTTCTTGAAAACTGTCATTATAAACTGTGATATTTGTAATTACAGGAAAGTGATAACTCCCAAGAGAGTCATTGTCATGCACCTGCCAATTGCATGCTGAAGCTAATGAAGGAGATACCAATGTAAGATCAAGAGCATTTTGCCTCCATCTGTGAGAACCTACAGTAGTCATCTGACGATGGTCATAAGATTTAAGATCACAAGATTATTATCATCAATACTTGTGAGAATATCAGTGCCTCGTGGATCTGATGCAGGGCACCCCCACATAGTGTTATGTGCATTGAAGTCACCTGCAATTAATACAGGCTCTGGAAGACTTTGAATTAATGTATCTAATTTAGACTTAGTAAAATTTATTGGTGGATTTGGAGGACTATAAACACTAGCTAATGTTATTTTTTTATTGCCATATGAAATTTGGACTGCTATATTTTGAATAGAATCATCAGAAAAAGTATCAATAATATGAAAATTAATCTTGTTATGTAAAAGTATAGCTACACCATTGTGATCATTACCAGAATCAAGTCTTACAGTATTATATCCTGTAATTTTAAAATTGTGTCGTGACTTGAGCCATTTCGCAGACAAGAGCAATGTGTATATTATTCTCATGAAGAAACTGTGTAAATAAAAAGCGATTACTAATTAAACTCTGTGCATTCCATTGTAGTACATTTAACTGGTCCATAAAAAAGGAAAAAAAATATTTGGCTTTAACTGTATCTATGAGAACATCTTTTATTAGCTGGGAAGATATTATTTTTTCTTCAGCTTTATTAAGTGTAATTATTTTAGTAATCGAGTTTAATATAATAATTAAAATGTCATCCTTATTTAATAAAGACAATAAAATATCTGTTGAGTTCTTTTTCCTAAGTTCAGGGTAATTTTCTTTACTGAAAAGTTCAGCAAATGTTTAGGGCTGCCTGGTTTTCTTTTATTTTCTCTTTTTTAACTGGACATTGACCAGAAATACTAATGTGATTCCCTTTGCAATGCATACATATAGCCTTGTCCACTGGAGTGTTGCAGTCTTTGTATGTATGATTTTCAGTACATATGGAGCATTTGACCGAATTTTTACAATATTTAGCAAGGTGACCATACCTGAGACAGTTGTAACATTGTTTCACAGGTGGAATATATTGTTTGACCACAAACCGCCATCCATTCAGGTCTATAATAATATGATCGGGCAACGCATTTGATGCAAATGTAATTGCAACTGTTCCTGTTGGCTGCAAGCTGCTGCCTCCTGTGTCACATCGTATTTTCCTCATTATGCGTTTAACACATATTATTTTTCTGTATGTAGACAAAAGCTTGTAGATTTTAAAATTAGAGATGTTAGCAGGGACACTAGTAATGACCCCAGTCACCTCTGTTCCTGCTGCTGGAATTGACGCTTTGAAATGGTAATCAGTTAAAAAGGTCTTATTATTCAAAAAAGCATTCGCTAGGGTAGGTTTATCAAAATGCACACCTATCTTATATTTATTCATAGATTGTAAGTATTACCCTTATTAAAACGTTTTGCCCGTGTAGACAGAGACATCATGTCCCGCGTGCCTATCGGTCTTTTTTCATCACTAGACTCAACAAAGACTACATAATCGGTGAGGATCGAGTCTTCTGGATATCTCCTATTATAGTCAGAAACATAATAAGGCTTATACTTCCGTTCATTGTTTAAATCTTCATCTGAACTTGATTCGTCAGAAGTATCTCCCTTCGAATCAGCCCAACTACCATCTTCTGCCACATCCTCCTTCGTCTTTTTCTTTTTACGTTTTGCCATGTTCAAAACTTATGAAAAAGTTAACAATTAAATTATGTAATTAATTAAATAAAATATTAATATATTTTTTTCAAAAGAGGCGCCTTTTCGTATCGGGGTTCCCGCGCTTTTTTCTAAGTGGTAGAGGTGTGTAAAAGTCGTCCAAGATTATAGTTTTTTTTTTTTTTCCTTTCGCCCCTGTGAGGCTAAGGTCTTGGACCATAGCGCCTTGTCTTCAGTGTTATCATTCTTGTCCAAAAGTAAGTAATTCTTTAGTAGTCTAAACCTTGTTTTTAATTTATTCAAGACCGAAGTCACGTCTTCAGTATTCATAATCATGTGAGGTCATATCCGTGTATACGTCTTAGTTGTGTTGAATAGAATAGTCATAATCAGGGTCATATCCTTCTTTCATGTCGTTCCGAACGGTTAAATTGCCCATCCAGTGGTGTCTATAAATTTCTACAGTGCTGGCTGATGCTTGCTGGCATTTTATATATTTCCAATAATTCCTCAATTAAAAGAATCCTTTGCAAGGCATATGCAGGGCATTCAAAAATTATGTGATCTAGAGTCTGATCATATCCTGAGTCACAATTGGTACAAATAGACGATATTACTATGTTCATTCTGGCGAGATGTGCATTAAATCTTCCATGTCCAAGTCTAAGTCGACTAAAAGTAGTGTAAAATTTTCTGCTTTTAGGAATAACAGATCTGGTGAACCAGGCCGCAGAACCAACAGTTTGATTTATTTTTGCATACCATTTTCCTTTAGTTCTAAGTGTCTCTTGCCAATTCTCATGCCAAATATTTGGACCATAGATAGATGATACACCTATGACTGGACAGTGGGCATTAGTGTTGCATATCAATAGTTCAATATCGATAGACTATCGATTGTTTATCTATAGTTAGTTAAGGCAAAACCAATAGTAACAGCAATTTATCGATAGTATTACCATGTTTCAATAACATCGATACTATCGATTGTATCGATAGTGCTTTTTGAGCAATACAATAGATGACGTCCAATAGTGTCGATAGTATCGATAGTATTGCAAAATTGCCATTAAAAACTCAAAAACAATTGATATTATCGATAGTCAGCTATGTTTCAATAGTATTTATGTCCCATTTAAACTAATGTAGGCTCACACAATTAACAATAATCCTCAAGTTTTAAACTAAAAATAAAAGCACTTAATAATTACCTACCGTAAAATAAAATAGCAACACTGGTTGCAGTCGTTAACTTACCTCTATGCATAGATTTCAGTATACTTAAAATAGTATCGAACAATCACTGACAATCGATAGTTCAAAACTATCGGTACTTTAGATAGTATCGATTGTTTTTGAGATTTTAACGGCAATTTTGCAATACTATCGATACGATCGATACCATTGGACGCAAAACTATCAATAGTGTCGATAGTATTGCCGTCATCAATAGTATTGCTTAAAAAGTATTATCGATACTACCGATAGTATCGATTGTATTGACATGTGGCGATGCTATCGATAGCACTAGCGATATCCTGAATAGTTTACAAGGTCAACTATCGATAGTCAAACTATCGATGTTTAAGCAACACTAGTGGGCATGTGTCCCAGTGCTGCCACCCTCTGATTTTGATTTTCCCCGGACTCCTCGTTAGGGATGAGGCGTATAATATACTGGAACAGGTCTAAATACCCAGCATGAACTTGCCAGTACGCATACTGGGTATGTACGGCAGAGACCCAGTCCGTACCCGATAGGTATTGTAGAGCTACGCGCCGAACGAAATTGTATGACTGTACGATCAGTAAGTACCTATACGGCTAGGAATATATATACGTCAGATTTTTCATCCGATAGTCGGATCCGACTATCGGAAAGCGTTGGAGCCATTACTTTGTTTGAACATTCAATACACGTCCGATCCGATAGTCGGATCGAAGTATATTGAATGTTTGCCGGTTCAGAATAGGTTATGAAATATTATATATTATTATAACTAGCGACCCGCCCTGGCTTTGCATAAAAATTATGCTTACGTTTTTTGTATCAGCTTGTTGCGTGGCAACACTAGCAACAGGCGGGCAGTGGAGTAGCTAGATATAGTGTATCATCTATGCAGTGGAGCGTGGGCGGAGGTGGGTGATAGTGTATTATCTATGGGTGGGTGCATCAAGCGAAAGCGACGCGAGACCCGTCGTCGTGTCGCGTTGGTGCGAGGCCGCTTGAATTTATTTTCTCGCGTGTAATTTTTTATTTACGATAGCTCCTAAGATATTCATTTAAATTAGGGTAAACTATCCAATCATTGGTACCCTAAGACTTAACTCCATCTCATTCCAAAATTAAATTTCCATAGAATCACATTTATAAGTGCTAGCACACAAAAAATGCAATAATATGTAAGAAAATATTTAAATCTTTGGTTTTATAGCAATTTTCATCTAATTAAGTAGTAATAATTATATTAATTTTCTAAAATTCTGAAAATCTGTACCAAATCCTATTATTGGCATAGAAGTTCTCATTATTGGATTTTAGTTGTCCAATAATTGGCATACAAAAATAGCAACTATTTTAAACATTCTTCGTAATCATTTTTTCTTAACTCAACTTCTCAACTTGCTAATCCGCTGGGCTATGTCGGTGACCCTTGTTCGTCTACGAATCTCCTCATTCCGAGCATAGCTCTCTTCATGACTCGTTGTGTGACTTTGAGCTTCTTTATGCGGCCCTTAGTGAGAGACCACGTCTCTGTGCCATATGTTATCACCGGTAATTTTTGATGAGAAAACATTTCGGTGTTTCACGAACGCAGCCCAGCCGAGTTGGATTCGGCGATTGACCTCTTTTTCGAAGTTGGACTTACCTAGTTGGATAGTTTGTCCTAGGTAGATGTACCTACGAGTCAACAACTTTGAGAACCGAGCTTCCAACTGATACCGGGGTGGCCGCAACACGGGCATTTGACATAATTTTTGTCTTCTCCATGTTCATTTAATGCCCACCCGTTGTGAATCTCGGTTCAGGTTCGGTGCTGAACTCTTCCATCGTTTTTGCCATAACCAAAATGTTATATATTGAGTCTAATACTGAATATATGCCTAAACACTCCAATTTACTAAAAAAGAACTCAATGATGAGCAAACATCGTCAGGAGGAAAATCGTCACTTTAGATTGCCGAAGCTGGTCTAGCCGACATTTAACAGCGAAATTAAAAAATGGCTGACGTTTTGGACTCAGTTTCAAAAATACATAATGATAATGAGATGAAGACGATTAATTTAAATACTGACTTCAATCTATTGAGCATGAATCTTTTGGAAGGGAATTTATTGAAAGGTCTGGAAAAAACTTTAAAAACGTAATAACACAAATTAATGCAACAAATATTTGCAAAAGATGAACTAATAATTGAACACTACTTAAGAGAATTATTGCAATTAGTACTTGCTCAAACTAAATGTGTACAGAGAGTGTCCATTGATCCTTGTATGATACAATTTTAACTCGAATACTGGGACTTGACACCATGGGAGTAATACAAGATAGTATACTTCTTTTCTCTACCCACTAGTAGAGTCTGCCTTCTTAGAGTATGGTACAGATCGCATTTAAATTTGGAAAGTGACTCTAATGTTCTATCAAAACTTTTGAATTTCGTGAAACAAGAAGTAGAGTCAGAGGGGAGAATTAATAAAGCAAGAATAGGATTCTCTAAAGATATAAGAAGTCCAGCTTTTCAATCAACGTCTTGTTTTATGACTCCAGATAAGGGACATTTCAGTAAAGGTAACCCTAAGCATTTTGTAGAGTGTCGCCAAGCCCTGCATATTCTGCGAAAAGACGACACATGCGAACTCAGAGTGGGTGACAGCTGTTAATAAAACATAAAATGAACGCATATATATGTTAAGAGTAAAAAGGCTTATGGTACATGTCTGAACGTTGGGCATTATTGGAAGAAACGCAGAAAACGCCCGAAAGGAACTAGCTAGATTTTTATAAATTTGTTCACCCGCGTTTCCGGGATAATATATAGCTCATGTTACTCAAGGATAATCTAGTATTCTAATGATGACAGAATTTTTGAAATAAGTCCAGTAGTTTTTGAGTTTATCGTTACAAACATACAATAAAAACAAAATTAAAAATTTTGAAAAAACCCACCACGGCTGTAAAAATTATTATCGAATATAAGTTGTAAACGAAAAAGGATTAAATTAGGCATGAGATATACCCGCAAAATTCAATACCCGGCCTCATACCCGTACGTATCGCCACATACCCAGTACAAAAACCCAGTATCAAAATACTTATAGGTATTTTCAGGGCTGACCTTAGCGGCCTTCTTCTGGAGACTCTTAGCGACCTTTGGAACATATTTTGATGACTAGGTAATAGATAGGTACAAGGCGTTTAATATATTTACCATTTATGTGCTAATCAGTTATCTAGTTATTTTTAAACAATATTTTTATCTTAACACGGTACTTAACTTACAGTATATTTTTGATTCAAAATCTTTCATTGTGTATTGGAAATCGTCAGATGGCGTTGCATTTGTATGAAAGGCAGGCAGCTAGGTAAATCACGCATCGTAGCATCGCTAGATGTCGCTTAGATTAAATATAATTTTATCTTGATGAAATTTTTAATGTGTTATTCTTAATAATTAAAATGTTATCGTTTTTTTTTAATTTATGCATAGTTTTGTTTGGTTGATGATGTTATGTATGATGATGAGACAATAATTTTATTATTATGTAATAAATACGAATATTTATAAAAACGTCATCTATCCGTGGTAAAGTTAATCGTGCAATTGTTTTATCAACACCAAGTAGTAGGAATTTTAAAACAAAGACTTTTATATATTTACACTTCACAATTATTTTAAACATACGAAACGAAACGAAAACGAAAGTTACTTATACAGCTAAAACGCGCCAAAAAGTCAAGGTCATTATGTAAACTATCTATGCAGTTCAAAATCCGCCATCACAACTGAACTGACATAAAAAATCAAAACAGTTCAAAATAATAGTGTGTGCGTTACCTAAGTACATATACCAAGTAACATTTTAAAATATTTTCATCCACTCTAAAATCGCCTCTATATTTATGAACGTAAAGAACTGTTTTTCATTAAAAAAAAATCTGAATAAATATTAATCGTTAACATTCTCCTAACAACCTCTTTATACTCATAGAAATAAATAACAAATTTGTCTCAACGAATTACATGGTTTAGTACACCTAAAGGCTAAATCATACGTTTCATTCAATACGAGCACAATCGGGAGGCGCCGTAACCATTCAGTTAAATTCGTATTCTGTGACGAGGCGCCGTGTCGAACGGGGACCGGGTGCGACGGGTATGTACCTATACGGCTATACCTGTAACTCGCACCCGACGATCGGGAGGCGCCGTAAGCATTCGCGGACCGGGTGCGACAGGTATGTACCTATACCCGCCCGACGGGTCTGTACCTATACCCGCTCGACGGGTGCGAGTTACAGGTATAGCCGTATAGGTACATACTGGCCGTACTGTCATACGATTTCGTTCGGCGCGTAGCTCGTGCGACTCCGACAATACCTATCGGGTATGGACCGGGTCTCTGCCGTACATACCCGGTAAGCGTACTGGCAAGCTCATACTGGGTCTTTAGACCTGGACCAGTATATACGCCTCATTCCTAGATTAAATAAAATTTTCAGCAGACCCCCGACAGCAATATTAAATATTAGAGGTACTACTGCAAATTTTCACCTACATATTAACATAATGATAAATTTATGACAATCCGTCGGGTGCTGCCATTACCATATCTGTTCCCTATATAGCAGTATAGAAAAGTTATTATGTGTTGTTTATTTACATACCCAACGCAATTTCAATTAGTCACAAAAGTTTATTTATTATTATTTTAATGGAGGTCAGTGATGGCAACGCATAACCAGACAGATTTGACCACAGACGACTAAGGGATTTGACACTTGACTGACGTTGACAATAATGACATCCAATAGAAGTGTTGCTAGAATTAATAATTACTTTGGGTTACAATTCATTTTTTAATTATAATTATTTAAAAAAATTATAACTATAGAAGGGTGCTTAAAAAAGTATTTAAATATACAAAGGCTCCATAATTTACGTACTTTCATAAAAATATTATCTCTTCTCGGTTCATAGCAGTTCCGAATAAAAGCCCAGCCCGGCCAGCCAGCCCCCATACAAAAATCGTACATCCTTTAAATATTAAATTAGTACTTATATTTTTCAACTCAGCACACTTCACTCCGTTTACAATGTCCACCATATAAGATGATTTTCCTTACCTCTACCCTCCATAGATGGAATGTAAAACTGTTTCACCAGGGATTGTTAACTTACATTATTAAATCCCACTAAAAGTACCGGTAATTACGGCAACTTTTATTTAGATACCAGTATTTCATTATCACAAATTGTTACCTAGCTACCATAACAAAAAAATAACACTGCCAAAAAAAAACCTGACTGCAAAAAAGGAAATTCAAAAGTAATACAATAAAAAGACCGAAACAAGATTGAGAATAGAAAACAAAATTTAAATAAACTATAAACAAAGTAAACTCTACTTCGGTTTAACAGACTATAATACCACAGCGTAACAAGTCATACAGTGAGTGGTTTATCGCGTTTGAAGTCACGCGAAATGCCGCTTTTGTGTAGGCATTCGTCATTGCTGCAGGGTTTTCACAATATATATATTTTATATAATCTGTTCTACATTTGTGTATTCGTAGTATGTGTATGTAGAGTACCAGGAATAAAATGAAAAAATATAGAAGTATATATGAAGTGTTTTATTATAAACAAATACAAAAAAAATACAAATTAGCTAAGTTAGTAGAACTAATACCTAACATATTTTTAATTGTTTATGACCTTTTAATATTATGATAGGATACCAAAATAAAAAAAAATACTGAGATACTTATTCTTTAAAAACTACAAATGCGAAACTGAAAGGTATTCGAAAATTCCTTTCAGTTTCGCATTTGGATTTACTAATTTTCAGATTGCGATTGTTGAATTTGACGATGCCGCCATGTAGTAAATTCTCATACGTAGAAATAATTTTAATAAAAATTCACTTGATTTTGTATTCAAATTAATGTTCTTTAACTGTTGATATAATTTACTTCTAATATTATTTCCAACAAACGTTGTGAAAGTTGCCTATAAAGTGTCTTCTAATTTTTGGCAGTACGTTAAAATACTAATACATAATAGTTTGTTGATAGTTAAATCAGGTCGCGCAGAGATATCACTACTCCATATTCGTAATCGTCACCCCGGAAAACTATGGAAACGATACCCATATTGATATATTTTTTTAATTCACGTCCACCATCTTGTATCTCGAAATATGTTATACATTCGTAATAAGCTTCCCCGAAAACCATGGAAACGATACCCATATAGATTTTATTTAAAAATTTGCGTCCGCCATCTTGAATCTCGAAATATGTTATATATTCGTAATCGGCACCCCCGAAAACCATGGAAACGATACCCGTATAGGTTTTATTTAAAAATTCGCCTGTAAATAAGTACAACTTAAACGAAACGCTTTATAACAATCAAACTAAAAAGCGTCAACCCGTGCTGACGTGTCCCAAGCGAGAGTATGGCATGGGCTCGCTACCGCCCCTCTCTCACCCCACAAGCCCCGCACGATTGCTCTGTCTAGACGTGTCCGTTAGCCGGCTGTAAGAAGATACATAGACTGTGATAATAATACATTGAATTTTAAATTTGTCTAGGGTTTTGAACTTACATCATATTTATTTTCCTTTTGGTTTGTTTATAATTTTATTTTTATTCTTTTTTGGATATAACAAAAAATAATTTAAATAAAATTTAAAATATTTTTTTAACAAGCTATGAACCTTAACACAAAATTTAGGGACAAATAATGGATTGGCAAATTAACAATGTAAAACAGTATGTTAATTAATATCTTAGAACAATAATGCTCAAAATTAAAGCACCAAAAAAGTAATGTGTGCATAAGCGTCTTGTAGTTACCTTCATTCCTTATTGTGATTATGAGACATGATGTGACACCCTTTCACTGCACAGTAAGTCATTTTTAAATAAAATAATATAAGCTGTTTAATGAGGCTGTATCATGACCAGAAAAATACTTAGCCTTTTAAGGTTAACTTGAAATGGCTTCACGCCACTTTGGCCTACTCAGTTCTGAGCGTTATAATTGTCCTAAGGTTAATATTATTTAAAGCTGTAGAATATCCTTTTGATTACATAAATTTTCTATTCTAAAGAACATTTTTTCAGCCAGTGGCAAAGTTCAACTGTGTGGATATGTTAAAATTAGCTTTATAGATTTCATGCAGATGAAGAATTTGTCCAGTTTTTACATATAAGTTTACCAAATTTACCACATAAGCTTAAAAGAATATTTAAGATTATGAGGTAAATTTGACTAGTTACCTGCTTGTAATGTATCATTCATTACATATGCCAAAAAACTCATTGAAACATTGACTAAGACCAAGGTCATTAATGTATTTTGAAAATCCACTCATATTGGCATGTTTACTATTTGAAGAGTTTTTGTTGTTAAATGCAATTTCATCAAAATTATTAAACTTTTTCTGTTTTCTTTGTTCACTTAGGTCAAAGATTTCTGTTTTTCTTATTACAATTTTTTTCCAGTTCAAAGATTTGATTTTTTTCCACCATTCATTACAATCACTATTTAATCCTTCAATACATATAATACCTGGTTTTCCAGGTAAACAAAATCCTGTTATATTTAATTCTTTAGCACTCTTTATGATTGCTTCTCTTTTTTTCTTATTGTATATGTGATGAGAAAAAATCCATAGACGAACAAATGATTCTTCTTTGTCAGGTAATACATCACTTTCAATAGCTATAATTTCACATGTCTCCTGAGTACAGTATGTTTCTAGATTTTCCTGAAGCCATAATATTGCTGTGTATAAACACACTTCACCTGCATGATTACTTTTAATATAATCATTTAGACTGGAATTAATGTTAGTTTCCTGTTGACCATTAATTTGATTGCTTCTTAGATATATGTCTGGCTCTTCTTCTGGGTACAGACTAGGTAAGTTCATACAGATTTCAAATTTTAGCCCATTAACACAGAAATTAAAGATAAATTCTAAATGGCTAGGAATAAAGTCTGAATTAGCGTCTAACAAGAACATATTTATTTCATTTAGGATGTTTTTATCAGTTAGGATAATTTCGCCCCTGCCTGGATACATTGAGCATAACAATTCAAATTCATTTATTTGTTGAGTTAAACAATTAACTATTTTGTCTCTTATTTCATTATTCGTATTTATATCCATTTGTTTTATGAATTTCTTCCTTTGTCGGGGTTTTATCACACAAACCAAACAATTATATTTTTAAACTGAGGTTTTTCGTCCGTCCGTCATTACTTTCTTGAGTGTTGCCAAGTCTAAAACGTAGTGCTCCTGATAGGTCTTTTATTTTACTCTTTGACATAGTGATTTAATCCTCTGTGGCCAAGTGCATGTATTCAAGTGATTATATAAGGTCCTAATAAATAAAGTCCTTTTGAGGGATGATAATATAGGTCATAAGTATTCCGAGGCGAAAATGATAAAATAAAAACATTCGGTCGTAATTTTAATGAACAAAAACCTGAAATTGTACTTCATAAATAAAAGTAATAAATAAATAAAATTAAAGTAATGTACATATTTTTAAATGCTTTTTTTATTTTTTTAAAATAATAAATTTTATACCGGATTATGCTATTAATGGTTTTAATTAATGCTTAGTAGTGATGAAGTACAAATCAGTTTTATTTTTCATTAAAATTACGACCGAATATTTTTATTTTATCATTTTCGGAATACTTATGACCTATACTATCATCCCTCAAAAGGACCGTACCTACTTTATTTATTAGGACCTTATATAGAATTATACTCTTTGCATGTGTTATTTAGTAAACACTTTCAAAAAGGTGCTAGAATGTAAAAAAATCGTACCATAAAAAGTAGCTTAATATGGCCAAAAATTGGTTTAAAAACAAACACAAGTCCATAGCTTTGAAACGTTTTATTTAGTCATCTAAGGTTTACAGAATACTTATTTGACGTTGATGGTTCTGGTTCTTTTCTTTTCTAGAGGAACAAGGAAAGCATATTTTTCTTGTTAAATTTGGTATGGAGGTAGCTGACACCCTAGATGCCTAGATTAACACATAAGCTACTTTTTATCGCGGGAAACAATAAGATCCCTAGGGAACGCGGGCGGAAGCTAGTGCTAAATAATTATCCACCTCAGCGTTTGAGATAGGTAGAGATAAAGCCGTCAAAACCAACCAAATCACTCAAAAACAGAAATACTGATTAACCGATTGCATTTTTATAATTTTTAACTTGAACCCTGGCTAGAAAAAAAGGTGGACGCCACCTCATAAAACAATTACTGAAGCACCCACAGTAAGCCAGATCGCAATGCATAAACGTCCGGCACGCACACATTCACACCACACTAAGCCGGTGCCCGCCATTACACTCCGAACCACACACACACACACACACACAGTTACGTCACCACCATTTTGGTGCTTCAATAGTTTCTTAGCGGCTATCTGTCCGCATTTTTTTCTAGATCCATGCTTGAACCCAAAATTGTACAATATAAATAGGTATAGTCTGGCAGACGAAAGCGTGACCTGAGAAAACGCGGCAAATTCAAAAAATATACATGAGGTATTACCATTGAGATAGGGAGCCTACCCTAGTCTAGTCATTGGGTATTACGGGTATTACTAACTATTAGCGATGTGTCCCTCACTCATGAGTTGCCTCGTTTGAGGCCCTCGTGATAGCAAATTGAAAGAGTCCCTCAAATTTTAAATATGAACCGCCTCACTCGTTCTTCGCTCCTCGTTCTCACTCGTTCGCGAGTCGGTCGCGGTGGCGAGGTTGCAAGTGCGAACGATCCGAATGTTATGAATGAATACGCTAATATTATTATTTCCGTGATCATTATTCGGTTAAATTATGAGCTTTAGTGAGTTTACATATAAGGTTTGTAATCAACTGTCATAGTTTTGGCGATCAAACATCACGAGCGAAAGAAAACGAGGTGTGTGAGAGAGATGTCTATAATTTCGCGGTGAGCCGCGCCTGACCTTGCGAATGAGGCGGCGTTTCAAGCAATTCCTCACCTCAAACGAGGGGTCCCTCATGAGTACCTCGCGAAGTAAAATGAAGTACTCCCTCATCCTCATTTAAAATTGGCGAGTTACCCATTACTACTAACTATTAGGAAAAACAAAATAATGACAACTAACCAAAGACTTTGACGAACATTATTGTTGCCATATATACGCTTTCGTTTGCCAGACTCTATTCCATTTGGACAAACATATTGTGCAGGCGGGAATTCCCACAAGATTCTTTAGACAATGTTCGTTCAGATATAGGTACTATATAGATGAGTGAAAACAAGTGTTATGAAATGGAAATATAAAATATTACGTATTATTATTTTGCTGTAAGTAATTTTACTTTACCTCAACTAATATAATAATTTAAAGTTGCAAAAATTGTGGCCAAAATTTAGCCAATAATATTTTATGTTTTTGACTAAATACGTAGTGATTATATATATAAAAAAAAAATGACAAACAAACGAATAAGCAAAAAAAAAAGTTGATTTTCTCCCGCCAACTTAAGAGAGCTCACTACGGGGTAGTCTTCTATGATTGAGGCGTATTTCAGTGTTTTCAAACCTTCGCCTGCTCTCTCGTCTCCTCAGAACTATTACGTTATTCCTTTTCCTAGAAACCACTGAATTTATTGCTCTTTAACGCAAATTTATTTAGTAACCGAAACCTAAAACGTCTCGGGTTTTAGGTTTCGGTTATCTAACCGAATGACTAAGTTGAGAGCCCGATTGGAAACGTCAAAAAATATATGACATTCGGTAGGTCTGAAAAGCAATTTCTTGGACCGATCGGTGCATTTCCCGAATAACGGCAACCGAGAAACTCTAAGGCCCATTTCCAAAAAAAATTGCATTCCGGGATGCTATTATGGTTTATTGAAGTGTAAATTTCTTTTAGCGCGGTACGCATATTTTTAAATGAGGTAAAACCTCTGCACTCGCGACACCGATGAGACGCGACACCGTTATGATGAGACGCAGTTTGACGTTTAGTTTCTTTTTAGATGAGGTAAAACCTTTGGACTCGCGACACCGTTACGAGCGAGACGCAGTTTGACGTTCAATCGCAATCTCAATCTCTAAAAAAAAACAAAAAAAAAATCAACAAATACAGATTTCCCCAATTAACCACTTTTAGGGATTTTTTCCCGAAAAAAAACTGGTAGCACTGCTGTCTTTGACATCCCGATTTCATACAAAAGTAAACAAAACCTAATTATGAAAAATAATCACGAATCTATTACTTAAAACATTACTTACGCATGGTAGGTTATTCTTTAGGACTTATCGTATTTTTTCGTGAAGTTTTTACGCCACCGCACCACACAAGATGGCATATTTCACAATTAATTTTTACTTGCGCATAACAAGACTTACGGGCGCTGGGGCTCGGAGCGTAATGGCGGCGGATGGATTGTCCGACTTGGTGTATCTGTGTGAGTGTTAGCTCGTGTATGCACACGAAAGGGTAGGAGTTGAGTAGCTTCACACCGTTTCTATTGGTGCCTCCCCACTTGGCTATGCGTATTGGCGTATTCGCCGTATTTGACGCATAACTCCCATGTGTGGAGGGTCTATTCGCCAAATATTCGGGCATATTTGTCTATGTGGCGAATAAGCAAATAACAAACTCGCGTATCCGTACGCCTGTCGGTTTTTCAAGGCACATCAAAGGAGACAAATAGGCAAATACGCAAATATACCGTCCACACATGGTCGGTATTCACTAGCGCACGATTTGTCAACTAGTTCGGACGGACGAGTAGTGGGTCTCAATTTTCTTTATTTGGTTTCATTATTTTGTTTTAATAGGCGGAATTAAAAACTGCTGATCCGATTTGGATGGGGTTTTCGTTATTAAAGATCAGGGAAGGTTTTAGTGTATGATACATTAGGATCTGCTATGTATTCTGTACCTAAGTTCTGTACTAAAACTCGACGGACTCGAACTCCTGATTACTGAGTTTTACGAGTGAGACTGATAATAGTCGCTGCGTGAATTCACCGTCAAGTTTTGCTGATGAAGATCTTCGGAGATAGACAATGGAACTCTTCAATGACAAACGGCAAATGACCCGCGATCGCTATGATCGAATGTCTATGTATTGTTTTCATCATTCCATAACATAAAATCACGCCTTTACGGTTTTAGGGGGTAAACAGATGTACATAGTACACCCTCAAAAGAAACTAAAAATTTAAAAGATGATATCAAAAAGGTTAGGCCATGCATCTACTCCTGTCCATTTACATAAATCAGAGTAAAGGATCACTCTCTCTGTGAATAAGGCTTTTCTTTACATCCGTGGGTAGCGATGGGCGATTGTTGCAAAAAAAATATTCGAGTGAAATTCATTCACCGCCACGAAAAATGTTCGAATGAAAATTGAAATGAAAAAAATGAAATGAAATATTTATTTGCCTGAAATATGGTAGGTACAGGTGTTAAAAATTGAAGAAAAAGCGCAACATATTTCGCCAGACATTCGGCATGCAAAATTAATTGGCATTCGAATGATATAGACTATCGCGCACTAGTATTAAACGATTAGATTATTACACGCGCACGTAAAGCTTGCTTAGCTTGCGCAAGTTGACACCAATAGGGTATTTGCCTCTATATTCAAAATAAATTATCCAACACTAACCAATGTATAAAACATCTAAAAAATTTACGATTATTTTATTAAATTTATCCTTTTTATGATTTTTAATGACTAATCTTTGATGCTCAGTTTTGATGCTATATAATTATGAAGTCATAATACATACAAACCTATCGTTTTGACATTTCATAAAAAGTTGCTGATTTGAATGTCAGTCAACATCCCTATTCGATCGAATTGCGATAAGTTCACGAATAAACCGAACATTCAAATTCGAATGCATCGTTCGATTAATTTTAGTAATATAATCGCATCGATCGCTGCTAATTCATAAATCAAAGAGGATTGAATTGATTGAAAAATCGTTTATCTTCAAATTCAAACACTCTGACTGACGACACTGGCGGAATTGTGTAAATATTACCATCCCTTGTAGTTTGTGAATAATACACATAATATGAAAGCAAAGAGTAAATCACTACGTTTTAGCAATTTTAAGCAAGAAAGTGAAGTGAAGAAAAACTACCACTTACTTACGTTTCTAATAAATAAATAACCTTCTTACGTATTCTGAAAGGCGCGAGATATAATTTAGTGAAAAGGAGTCAGCGTTTTTGGATTTGTTTTCGTTCGATTTTCATTTCCCCAAAAACAAACTTATCTTTTTATTTAGTACATAACATACCTAAAATCAACTATATTGTGTACTTATTTTTATGTTTGTAAAATGTCGATGTACCATTGTGGCATGCGACAAGTGGAAGAACGACATGTAGCTTATAAAGTGGACTTGATGGTTTGGTCCAATAGACTTGACTTATTAGCTTTGAGCAACTTTAAGGGTAAGTATATATTAATTTTATTCTATAGAATTTATTGATAGTTGACATTAAATCTGCCTGTCCACCAGAGTGGAACTAGGAAAATTTAACCAAAGAATAGCTCAAAATTCAGTCAGTGAGTAAAATTCACGTAGGTCAGTGTATGTGGGTGGTATATTTTAATTTTTGTTCAATTCAATTTTATTTGTTCAATTGGTGCCTCATTTTCTTAGTTTCGCTTTGGTGGACAAACAACCTAAGGCAACATGTACATGTATTTTTTTAAACTTGAAGTAAAAAAAAATTGGCAACCTATTTTGATGCCTGCAAGTATATGCCAGAATAAAGCAAAGTTGTCATAAAAATAGTAGACTGAAATTTTGAGGGAATATTCTTTCAACAGATTTAAAAGTATATCTAAACAGCCAGAATATTCAGGCGGTTGCAAGTTTACCAGACGAGTATGAACAGGTTGAACCAAATAAATGTACCCTAAATATTGAAGATAGCAAATTTTAGTTCAAAAACTTTATTTTATTTTTAAAATAAAGAAAAACAGCATTCATAGAATTTTGAAAATTCACCTGCTTGAGCTGGGAATCGAACTGGACATATGTGGAAAAAAACATCCTGTATTTTTATGATACCGATCAAAGGGGTCAATCATAAAAACCAAATTCTTCTTAGTAGCACAGTATCCTAAATTAAAGGAAGACCATGAAATTTAACAATAACTATAAATTCAATAGGTCAAGATGAATTCATTTATAAATAAATAAAAAGAATCAATCTTTGTATGGCGGCAAACCTACTATTTTCTTACGTGGCCTACTAGGTAGGTAACGTAAGAAAGTAATAAAATATGATTTGGTTAAAAATGAACGCTTTCCTTTAGCTTGAGGTATATCATTACTTCCCAGAAATTGCTCCTTATTAGCAACAGGATGGTGTTCAAAATCAACGGGTTCGATACCTGGCTACGAATATTGATCTTTCAAAAATCCAATGATGCAGTTTTAGTTTTCATCAAAATCAAGCTCATGACTCCTTTGAGTATTTTTCGCTATTCCTTCTAGTTTAGGATATGACCATCTACACCCTTTTGAAAAATTCAACCTATATACTCGTCTGGTAGATACTTGCAACCACCTGAATATTCTGGCTGTTTAGATATACTTTTAAAACTGTTGAAAGAATATTCCCTCAAAATTTCAGCCTTGTGAAATACTATTTTTATGAGAACTTTGCTTTATTCTGGCACATACTTGCAACCATCAAAATAGGTCGGCATTTTTTTTTACGCTTAAACATATGTAAATTAAAACATATTAGAATTGTAGGCTTGTGTTTTGAATTTTTTTTTTTTACATTTTCAAAAATTTAAGTGATGATGATGCAACCGCGAGATCCCTGCCAGAACGGTACTTTCTTAATTCAACGATGATAAAATAACTTTAAAAAAATTTGCTTTGTGGGAAACGGGTAGTCAAATGGTTCAGTAGCTCTCCTACTATTACGTTCATAGTAACCGACATTTAAAATCTGGTCACACTAGTATATATGTTATGGACCAAGTGATTAATTGGGTGTTATACATATCGCGCGAGCATTTTGATAAATTGGCCAATATGAGAGGGCAATAAAAAAAACCGGCCGAGTGCGAGTCGGACTCACGCACCGAGGATTCCGTACAAACTTCGTCCATCGTTCGCCCATCACGGGAAATGCACAATTTTATTTATTTACTGTATTTGAGGTTGGTGCCAATTAAGCTAAACCTCTAAATTGTATGAGCGCCCATACAACTCAGAGGTCTTTATTAATTGGCGTAACTATGTATGTATGGGGACACCCTTTAATTTTCAACTTTTTTTATTTTTTAGAATTTTTCCTTTATTTGTGCTGTAAGACTTTGCTTTTACTTTATAGGCGAAGTTCAGGTCCACAGACTCCACTGGCAG
Organism: Tetheella fluctuosa; assembly: GCA_951216915.1. Lineage (NCBI taxonomy): Eukaryota > Metazoa > Arthropoda > Insecta > Lepidoptera > Drepanidae > Tetheella > Tetheella fluctuosa. The sequence goes on from OX578217.1 coordinate 8,234,400, forward strand.
AAAGTATGGAACTTACCACCTCCAAAGGAGAATGTCTCTGTTAGAGCTATGGCTTGGCGTCCTGATGGAAAAGTAAGATTAAGTAATAAATTTTAAATGCCTACATCTCTTAGTTTTGAGCGCTTCATGAACCTACATAATTATCATTTCATATATGTACAAATACAGCGCCGGCTCTGGGGTAAAGCGAGAGGAGTGCGGAGGGCGGCTGAAGCGACCAGCTCTAGCCGCCAGGTGGCAAGGTCAAGGGGCGCCAAAATGACATGCGAAAAAAAAAGTGTGTGTGTGTGTGTATGTCATATATAATTGTATTACATATTACAATTCTCACACACTCAATAAAATTAGATGACGGGTTTGATATTTGAAAATCTTGGTGCAAGTACTTATTAAGTAGATACTTATGAAATACAGTTTATGAGTCAACCAAAGAGCGCCAAAAAAACAATTTCGCTCTACAATGATCAAAGGCTAGGGTCGGCGCTGTCTATTCTTAGTGACAAATCGGGTGATAATATTTGAGATGTCTGGGGTTATCTCTGGGAGAATATTTATAAGACCTGTGCCTTTCTTCTAACATGCTTACTGTCAACCATGTTTTTACATGCCTTAACGTAGAAAATGATATCTCTGACGTCGCGGCGCTTATGGGAAGGGTTGTCAGAATTTTGAGCAGTCTTTATATTAGAGTAGAGATCGACGACGTAGCAAACTTCGATTGTAGAGACTGTTGACCCAGCTAAGAACTTTTTGGGAATAATTATAAAAAATCGTGAATTGTTTTACTTTTGTATAGGCTTGTGTTTGACCACAATCTCACTATGGTAGGTGATGATGTGGCTGAAGGTGGTAAGTACACAAAGTCTAGAATGATCTGGCTCTCAAGTGCAGCTGCCGGAACACACCAATAGGTGTTTGGCGACAGATTTTCAGCTTGTGGGTGGTAGCCAGCCAGGCCGGTACTACAAAGTACCCTACCACCGTGCTATGGTTTCCTCACGATGTTTTCCTTCACCGAAAGCTCAAGCTCATTGTAGGATTCGAACCCACGAACTTCGCCGCGGCGTCCGACGTCACTACCACTGAGCTATCATCGCCTTAAAATTCTTCGCCTTTTCTATTTTTAGGTTTGTCAATTTGACGCGTGCGTCAGCGCCGCGGCAAAGTATCGAATTTCATGATTTGAGTTCAGTAGATAATTAGTGTGTTACGTCGTGTAGTTGTGTAAGCTAATTTAAAATTTGTGCGTCCTGTAATTTTCGGATATTTGGGAAAAACTTTTGCCTTTTGCGTAAACGACTTTTTTTCTAATGGACTTACGAGAAAAAAATGGTAACTACAATAATTAGTGTGTATTAGTGATTTTAAATTCAGTAGGTACCTATATAAAAAAATCAAAAGCCATAAAATAAAATATTTTGAATGAAAAAAATTAAAGTATCAAACTCATATTTTCGGTCTATTGTCAGTGTTGATAGCCCTTATTTTTGAATTTGCCCCTTTTTTCTTGTGCAGAGAATCGATAGCCAAACTCTATAGTGATAGATATCTCTAAGGAAAATGATAATAACTGTAGAGTAGGGTACTAATGAAACACGCGAAATTGAGGTTTGTGACGGAATCAACATGTGTAAAAAAACACGCGTATGCCCAACCGTTTAAGATATACAGGGTGGTAACAACATAACGACATTAAATGAAAATACGATCCCCACTAACTAGTTAATCAAAACACTTTAAAATTATCAAATAAGTTATTACACCAAATTCCAAAAATCTATTTTTTCGAACAAACTAAATGCGAAAATAATCTAAATAAAATACAACAGCCTTTATAATATTATCTACTAACCTCATCTGACCTGTAGGCACTGCACCGAAGACAGCGGCAACATCGCTCCCGTTCATTAAAAGAGACCGCCAAATAATTATTTATTTAGGCGTTAAGTTCATTCATGTAGGTAACAATAATCTAAAAAAATGGCGCGCGGCATCTTTCCTGTTTGCTTATGATAATAAGAATGCTGTCGTTATAGTTATTAAGTCTAAATTCAATCAGCAATACAATACAAAAAAAATATTTCTGAGTAGCGAGCCGCACATTGTATTTGGTTGTTTTACGCATGTAGGTAAATGAAATTGTTGAATGACCTAATGAACTTGTGTGGCGAAATCGTAATGTATTCACATCATGTGTTAAAATTTGTTAAAGTAAAAAAAAATCTTCCGGCTAAACCGTTGATTATAATTTGATAATTTTTGGTATACGTACTACCAACGCGACAGGGTGTATGTGGTTTCAATTAATGTCGTATTATCTCCTCCACTCTGTATAGCAAACGACCAAACGTCAGCGCAGCGGCATCTTGAATATCTTCGGTGTCTGTCGACGCATAAATTTAATTTCATCACACACATTCACGCACCAATTGTTACGTAGAAAATTCGAGCCCTTACAATGTCTAGAATTTTATGAGTACTAACCTTGACCTTGGGCTCATTCCAATCATTTCACATATGGCATTGTTCTTTTTTGTTTACTTAAATTTAAATTCGGACTGACAGCCGTTCACTGTCAGTGGCGCTCAATTTTATCTTCAATTGATTAACCAACTTAACCTTACCCCAGAACCCACGCGCTGAGTCTAGCTGGCACTTTAATTTCTTTTGCCTTCAGCATAAAATTATAACTTATTTGTTAAGATTTGTAACTAGGGTTATCTCTTAAAATTAATAAAATTTTCTTTTGTGTACCGGGAAGATTAATTTTATTTACACACCTTTTCCCCTGGATTGTAACACACTACAAACAAATGATTGTAACATTTTTTTTTCTCGTAAGTCCATTAAAAAAATAGTGCCGCTGGGTAGACGTCAACCCTGTGGCAATCGTTTTTCCCAAATATCTCGAAAATTACTGGGCGCACAAATTTTAAATTAGCATACACAATTACACGACGCAACACACTAATTTATCTACTGAATTCAAATCATGAAATTCGATACTTTGCCGCTGTGCTGACGCACAACAATTTGACTTCTATTCAAATTCAATTTGATGTCTATCGAAAGTTGACTGGAGTGTTAACTGCTGGCATAAGACACTTAGCTTTTGAATAGTCCATGTAGGTACTATTCAAAAGCTACCTACCTGTGTTGACAATACAAAAATAATATGTTCTGAAATCAATAATTAACTTTTAGATATTGCCCATCACACATTACATCACTATCAACCACTTTGACGTGTGAAAATACTCCTTTTCAAATTTTGACGTGCCTACGTCTTATAATTCGATGGAGCCGGCTGCACGCACGAAAAAACATGACTCATGCGGCGTTACCTCCTCACTCTGAGGCGTTCCTTCAAGCAAGCGAGAGCGCGGAACGAGCGACAAAGAGGCACAATCGGCCTCCTTATGACGTTGTCACGTTTAACTATCGTCAGTAAACCGACTTTACAGACAACCGATTTAAAGGCTTTTTAAATTCTTTTTCATCTTCCGAATTCTCAATGCCTATGCCATACTTTAATGTGTTTCATACAATTTAATACTAATGGGAAATTCAAATAAAACACACACAAATTAATATTGAATGCCTTTATTTCCTTTTATACTGGACCGTACGTAGGTAATTTTTGCCTCGTATAGACGACGTTGGCGTAGGTACACAGAGACAGCGAGACAGCATTCGCTTGTTACATATTATATTATATAAACTACTCAAAACAAAATAGGGCCCACCTTGTTTTTCTATTGTAATTTAAAATAATGCTAACTTAAGAAGTTTCTATTGATGTAGCTTTTTGGACTAGGGATTCATTAGATGATTAAACAAAATCAGTACTCAAAATTAGCTTTGTTTTTTAATTACACCCAGTTGTCGGTTTTAATGGTTATCTACACTAATTAACACTAAAGCTAGTCTTTGTTTATCATAATTTTAGTACCGGAATTTAATGAAAAACGATATGTTTAATATCGAGTAGGGCCCCCTCTGGCCTGGACACACTATCTAAGCCTGTTTGGGACACTCTCGATTAAATGGGTAATGTTTTCTTCAGGTATTCGCTGCCAACAGTCTTTGAGAGCGTCTATGAGCTCCTGTTGACTATTCACCTCGGTAAAATTTGCTTTTAAGCTTCTTTTCAATTGATCCCATAAATGTTCAATAGGGTTCAGGTCGGGACTCATCGCTGGCCATGGCAATACTGAAATATTGGCATCTGAGAGTGCAGCCTGGGTAGCGCGGGCCGTATGCGAGCGAGCATTGTCGTGCATAAACACGAAATTATTGCCCTCTCTTTGTGAAAATGGGATGATATGAGGTCGGATTACTCGCTCGATGTAACTGGTGGCAGTCACAGAACCCTCATTTAGAATTACCAGCTCCGTTTTAGCCATCAAGCTTATTCCACCCCATATCATTACACTTGGCCCCCCAAAACGATCTGTTCATGGATGCATGGTTCCGAAAAACGTTCACCTTCTCTTCTCCATACACGTATCCGTCTATCATCACTAAAAAACTTGACCTTACTCTCATATGTAAAGAGCACAGTCCTCCAGTTACTTATGGTCCACTCCAAATGGTCACGTGAGTACCTTAAACGCGCTGCACGATGAGCCCTTGTCATTTTAAGCCGAACAGCACGCATTCTGGAACGTTACCCGTCTTTATGGAGTCGATTCCGAATGGTTTGATCACTAACACGAGTACCAGTAGCTTGTAGCAGTTGAGTTTGTAAGGTCCGGGCGACGACAGTGCGATCTCGACGTGCAGCTAACTGGATGTACCGATCTTCCTGGATAGTAGTGGCTCGAACTCTTCCTGATCCTCGTCTCCAAGAGACACTACCTGTCTCTTGGTAGCGTTCCCATAGGTTTCGGATCGCTCGTCGAGACACACCGACACATGCTGCTACGGATCTCTGAGAATTTCCCTCCTGAAGCAAAACAACCCCACTTAAGGCCGTTTCCATGTCCATGTGACGGCGAGAACCAGGCATTGTAATCAGGATTAATATCAAAATTAAATTAAACAGCTAAACCGAACAAATTGCAACAACAGCAGTTAAACTGAAGTCACGAACACAAGTGATTTAAAAATCGTGCATAGGGTGATTTCGGGTACTTGAGTTTTTCTGTCCATCCACTTCAGAATAACAAAAAAGTTATCATTCAAAACATTGTTGGTGACTCGTAAACATGTCTATTTTATGTTTAAACACTTAATTTTACTAATAGTATGCTTACGAGTTTTTTACAAACAAAATTTCAGAGCAATTTGAAGTGGGCCCTATTTTGTTTTGAGTAGTATATATACTGGGTGATTTTTTAGTCACTGGCAATACTTGCAAGGGTGGAAGTACTCATCAAAATGAACAACTTTTATTATGGGACTAACTGTGAAATCATGAAAAAATTATCAGCTGTTCCATACAAAAGTTCAATACCTACTCGACCAAAATGTATGAAGCAACCGTATTATTTTACGCGATATCAGAGTTAGCCCTATAATAAAAGTTGTTCACATTGACGAGTACTTCCACCCCTGCAAGTATTGCCAGTGATAACAAAATCACCCTGTATATGTACATATGACTTTAGCGTCCAAAAGGCTAAAAACTTGTATGATCCTCTTTGATCTAAACTAGCGGCACGCTATGATGGCCGCTTTGACATGAGGGTATCTCTACTGGCTCCTATGCTTGTCTCTTTATGACACACGTCCGTACATGTGAAACTATATGCGTTTGTCCGGTATAGTATGGCTGTCAAAACGGCGATTATAGCGTGTCGCTATTTTAGCTTATACCGAAAAAAGGCGACACAAAATCAGCCTCAAAATACTACATTCTGAATTCCAATACTTTTTTAGGCCCTGGCAATTGGATATAGTTCAGGATCAGTTTATGTAGTCGATATTGAGGACAAGGAAATCCTTGATAAATATGATTTGGAACAAGAGAAATCTGAAGACTACGATGGTGTAAAACATTGTGGAATCACCTGTATCACGTGGGCAATCAGAACTGATATAATAGAAAGCGCCACAGAATACAATTTGTATGTAAGTTTCTAGAATCAGTTCCGCGAGGGTTTATAAATATACTTATCTCATTATTTCTTGTAAAATAGCTTTAGAGCACCACACATGTAGCAAGAGCAAAGAGAATCCAGAGAAACAGCTAACAACGAGCGGTACCTACAGTGAAGTATCGATAAATTCTAAATACCTGCCAAAACGGATAAATGTTCACCAAATTGTGTTTCATGAAGTATTAAATGAAGCTAAATTCCTTTTCATTGCATGACATAGAAATGTATAAAGGCCGTTAAAGTTAATTACAGACCAAAAAAGAATTATTATTCTCTATGCAGACCAAATATTTTATATAATCCCTAAAGACTTAGTTAGATGTCACTAATATGTTACTTACTTTTTGATTGTTGATTTTCAGGATGATGCTTCAATTTTTTTACAAAAACCCCCCATGACTAGTGGATTTAAGAACCAAACTGCTGATGAACATATCAAAGATTTAAAAGAGGTTCAAGAGCCAACACATCTAAATATGCTACTTGTTGGCTATGGGACCGGAAATATTTATATGAATATCTTCGGCAGATACCCATATGGCACTATTCATATAGCGCAGGTTGCTAAAGATGATTTTGGAGAATATAAAGTATTGGATATCAATTTGTCCGGCGATTTTAGTGTGATGCAAGTAATTTATGTAGATAGAGTTACTAATAATGTACTTCTGTGCCTCATCAATACAAGTGTGCTGTCAGCTTATGCTGAAGAAATGTTTAATGTTGCTAATAAGCATGGTCAAGTTATTCAATTACTATCACATCTAGATCAGACTATGATATCAATTACTGAAGCATGGGAAAATATTTTGCTGGAAATGGATATCAAAATGGCTTATTATGCAGATTCGCTTCCTGAAGGCGGAGTCTCCGCAGATTTATTGGAGCTACTTATGTTAGGTTTGTAGTTTTTCTTTAGACTTTTATGTGTACTTAATCGATTTCATTTTATAATGATTTTGAAATACGTCACCATGCTATATGTTATAGGATCACCATCAGATGAACTACAATTATTTCTGTTGAATAAACTAACAACTAACGATTTAAAAAAAATTGTAAATTCTGTAGAATTGAGCTATTCTACAATACAAAAGTTAGTACTCAAGCAATTAAATATTGTTGGACAAAGCCTTACTTATTATCTTGCTGAATTGAGAGGACTTACAAGAGTACCGGATAGATATAAGGTAATAAAATTTAAATTAACTTGCTTTTAGTGCTAATCTTGAGTCCATAAATGGACCCGTAGGTGTGCTATACCTAAAGTGTAATTTTTTTTTATTTCAGATTCTTGGCCTTGAAGAAAGTACAGTAACAGCAGCCATAAAAGCATGTTGTGCTTTTCTCAACAAATGTTTAGAATTACAACAAGTTATTGATATTTCAATGCGCAATTATAAAGCCTTCTTCAGGTGGCTATTTGTTGTCATTGTCCGTTTATTAGATGAACAAACACCAAGTGACATTGTGAAAATTACTCAACAGGAGCTCACTCACATTGCTGAGTACTTGTATAATTTTGATAATGTTCAAATGGAATGTAATGAAAATACGACAGAAAAGCCAGTAAAATTTAACATAGAAAGATTAGGACAATATTTACAAAACCAAGACTTGAAAATATTGCCAGATGATGAAGATAATCCCTGGCATAAATTCCTCAAGGATAATTCGTGTTTATTGAAAGATAGTGAAACTATTTTCTCAATGACAGAGTTTAGGAAGTTTTCGCTTGTACAGCAACAAACGTATTTGAAGCGAGCAATACATAATGTTTTTGATATCAGCCAAAAAGACACAGGGAAATACTTTTCCGTTTTGTTCAATATTAAATGCTATGAGGATCAACTGAATGCAAATATAACTGATAATTTGCGCGTGTCTCAAACATTTGATGGAGTTAAAAAAATATTCATGATGGCTATGACTGTAACAAATATAAAAGACTGCGTACATTTTATGTCTGTAAATATTAAGGATAAGTCATGTACTGCTACTGCTGTGAAATATTACTTCTCACCGAATTTGATTCGAGATGATTCCAATGTGAAATGCACTGATGAATATGTAGATATACTTGATTTGCAGTTTTACTCACCTGAGTATATTTCCATACTCATAAAGCATCCTCATAGTGAAGAAAATACTATATTTGTTCAATTGCCTATAAAAATTGCTTTGGAATATTCGCATGAATTCAATGTCAAGTCTAAATCATTTATATTTAGTGAGAAAACATGTAAAAAGGATATTGCACCTATATTAGATCAAGGTGTTTACAAGGTACTAGAAAAGATGGATGGTTACCGCATAGCAGTATCAGGAGGTCGTAAAGTTGCCGTTGTTTTATCCAAGAGCCACAGAAGAGTTAAAGTTTTTTATATGGAAGTGGACGGTGAAGATGAGGAAGATGAAACACTTGACACGACACCACAATCATTCACGACAAACGATCAAGTTACACCCGATAAACAGAATGTAACTGCAGCTAGTAATAAAACTTTTTAGAAAAGCATTTCCAGTAGGTACAGTTATGGATTGTAATAAAAAAACATTTTTTTTTCTATCGTAGAATTGTTTTTCTAAAGGGCTTCGCATCATACGTTTTGACATGCTGCCAGCGCCATTCTGACTATAAACTAGGTATGGCGCACAATATTTTTTTACCTACATAATATTGTAACTTATAATACATACTGATAATTGTGGTACCTATCTTCATTATTTGCACCCTGCGGATATTATCATATACCTAATGGATATGTAATAAAATTACTAATGTTAAGAATTTCATTCATTTAAAATTTAAATAATAAACCAATGGCGGCATGTGTGTGGGATTTGATTGAGAGGCAGTGGCAACACTGTCCCACGTTCAAAAGTTGGTAGCCCTGTTATTTATTCCCATCGAAATAGCAAAGGAAATAGTATGTTTATTACCTTCGACACCGACAAATAAAGCTGGAAACATTATCGGACGCGGCTAGCAGCCGCGACTTATAGGTATCTAGATAATTAATGCACACTGAGCTGTGCAAAGTATCGGTAAGTCGTAGACGTAACCTTGGGCTGACCTTGAGTGTTCTGAGGTCCGACAGAAATCTGGCGCGCTAGATGTTTTTGTCAGCCGAAGCCACGTCTCAAACGACTGCACAGTTATCAGTCGCGGCTGTCAGCCACGTCCGATAATAATAATAAAAAATACGTATGGCACTCGGGAACTGCCGCGGTAAAGCTATTGCATAGCATTTTTTATCAACTTATGCAATTATAATTATTTATTTTTTATTTATGCAGTTTTTTTTTCTTTGATATTAAGAGATACCTATACACGTATATCCTTTTCACAAACAGATACATACACGTTAAGCGTTCGCGTTTGAATTTAGCAAACATATGTTAAGATGAGAATTTTTTAACCATAGTTTTTAACTAAATAAGTAAAAGTTGTTTCGTATTCTTAATGAGAATTTATTAACACACATATATGCCTATATTCTACCTACATTATATCACAATTTTACTCATTCAAGTTCTGATCATAACTAAATCAAACTTTTTAAAGGTGACTTTATTTGGATATTTTCAAAAACAGAGTTAAAGTCTGTATCTAATCCTTGATTGTCAATACCATAAAGAAGATGCTCTGAAGATTGATTCCTACTCGGCCCTGGACCTGGTTGATTGAGAGATGTTGTGGTCTGATTGTATATTTCATCACCATCCTCATCATCAGCATCATCTACTGTAAAAAAAATATTATTATAAATTGTAGACAAATTCCTATTCCAGGTGCACAGAATCTATGCGTCATCAAGAAAATGCAACTACAAATCTTTGGAATGTTTGACCACAATATCTCAAAAACAGTAGCCCCACTTACTATTTCTTTATCTTACATAAACTTTAATTTTTTATCAGTTGTACATGTATTAGATTACCTGGTATAATTGTTCTTCCATCATATTTTTTCCAATCTTTTCTTAAGTGATAATATAGAATAGCGCAACCAATTATCACAACGATGGACACCATTATAGCCACTAGCTTTACTGCATCAATAGCTGAAAATGTTGACCCAGTCACTATCATTTCCACTTCACCCACTGCCAATCCTGAGCCTTCAAGCTGCTTTGACACACATTTGTAGTAACCAGACTCATCGGGGGACACATTCTAAAAGATTAAAAATAAATGATTAGGTATTTACCCAATTTTAATTAAAAAATAATAATAATAGGCATTTTTCAACTAAAAATCCTTGTGTGGATGAAAACCATTAATGTGGAAAATTAATGGAGTTATTATTTAACCATCCATCATACTTCTTCATACTTAATATGAAAAGCTTGTAAATGATATGCCCTTAATTTTAGTAAAATTGTTTCTACTCCTTTTATGTATGGTGTAACAATAAAGTGTTATCTATCTATCTAAAATTGTAGTACATAAAATACATTTTTTACTTGTTTCTGAGGGCCCACTTGTGTTAAGTAAATATAGTCAAATGCCAGTATAATAATAAATAAATTAGTATGCTCTGGTAAAGTAAATTGATACCCGCTAGGGTCACATTACAGTTATGGTATTGTACCTATAGGCCAAGGCAGGGCCAGAAGAAAAAAAAAAATGTCTGGCACTCAGGGACTGCCGCGGTAAAACTATTGCATAGCATTTTTTTTTATAAACTTATGCAATTATAATATTATTATTTTTTCTTTGATATTAATAGATACCTATATACCTTCTCACAAACAGCATACACACACATGCATATGTTTTTTCGTTACAGTTTTTTTTTAATCAAAATTTCTTGATTCTGTCTCAAACCCCGAAGCGTGCAATAAAAGCTATACAATAGTTTAAAAATCACAACATAAATCATCAAAAACAAATAAATAACAGGTACTTACACCGATGTGGAGCTTCCCTGATAAAACTTCATATTTATACTTCCTCTCATCATAATCATTACCTGGGCCTATGACCTTATTATCACCAAACAGCCAGAACATAAAATTGTGTTTGTAATCATTGCTGTTGCAATCCAATACAGCTGTTGAGCCCACAGAATATTCGGTCACAACTAAACTTTTTATCTCAGGGCCGTTAGTCGCAACTGCTTGCATATTGAAAATATTGTTATAAGATCTTAATTAAACAGAGTTGTTATATCATCAAAATCACTAGCCAACAAAAATTTGACAAGTGCAAACATACAGTGTCAATGAATGTGTGCCAAGTTTAAATTTATCTTATAACATGTGAAGTCACATGCTATTCCCTCACAGTTGAGTTTATTATAGTTGCTCACTAAACTTATCTATAAATATTCTTTGGCAAATATCTAATATCTGCTGCTCCCACTTGAATGTTTGATTAAATGCATAAAAACTTCAACACAAAGGACCGGCAATAGCATCCAAATTGGTGTCATCACTACATATATGGGTAGATTGACTTTGGTATACTCTAACTTGATACAGATGATGATTTGTGCAGCCATTTTCAGTCCTATTGCTGCTATGTACCAAACATTTTTGTTGATAGTCCCTCGAAATCTTTCTATTCCGTTTCTGCAGTGCGACACCATGTGAAACAACACATATATTAGTAAAATACTGTCATAAACCCACATTGGAATAAAAACTATAAACCAATTCCAATGAGTTCTTGATTCGAGTCTTAGGCATAGTAGTATTAGAAAAACTAGAAATATAAACCATGTGAAAAGTGCCCGGTGTAAAATCGCCATTATTAAATTGGTAAATGTAAATTTATAAATAGATTTTCCTATTTCAGATAAAAAAACAATTCTTATTTTTTTTCGATTTTGGATTCTCAATTTTTCGTGGCGCAACCAGTGTTGCCAGGTCAGACTGATACCAAAGAGTATATAATCACTACGTTTTAAGAGACCGCACTCCATACAAAGCTTTTAGCTACGCTGCTACGATTTGTTTCTCATGTACCACCAACATTTTGAAACCAACTGGTAGTACCAACATTTAGGCACTTATTTCGTTTGACAGCTAGCTAGTAGTGTTGTAGGTAATATCGTAAACGAAGTTGTCGATCATTAGTGATGTACATTCGATAAAATGGGATTTTACGATATCGATAAAAATCTGTATACCTGGGGGGAGGGGGGTTACTTTAAATATTTGTATTTATTGTAAATGTGTTGTATTTATTGTAAATGAAAAACACATTTTTTTATAACAAACTTTATTTTTAAAATAAAATATTACAAAGATGGCTAATAAAATATTGGTGGTTTTGCTGATGGTTGAAATTTACTTGTCAGGCTTACGGAATCTCTGAAGATTACAACAATAACAGATTACAGAATTATTTAAAGGAAGAGAAGTGGTAAACAGTACTCGGATGCCTCAGTTCCTTAGTGTAACAAGTCTTAAATTAAAATACATTAAGATAAATATGAGTTTTTTTTCTATATAAGTCGATATGTGAATACAGTTGAATTGGTACACCCTTTCACTAGAATAAATTAACTTTAATTCCAATCTGTAAAAGTAACACATAAGAAGTAATCAAAACTGATGTTATGTCTGAAGGAAATTAATATACTTTTACATAGCATTATGTGTTTAAATCTAAACTATGCATAATTAATATAACACTAGTGAAACGCCCCGGCTTCGCACGTGTTATGTATGGCACAGCTATCAAACGATTGGTCCGCCGCGAACGCCATCTATTGAAAGTAATCGGAAATGGCAATTCCCATACAAGTTTAATTTTTTTAAATTTTCTGCTGTTCTTTTGGATTTTACCTAATTTTCTTTTTTTAAACCACCTGTGTATTAGAGCAAACAAAACAAAAAATAAATATTCAAATCAGTCAAGCCGTTTTTAAGTTTTAGCGAGACTAACGAACAGCAATTGATTTTTATATTAGATAGATAGAAGATAGATAGATTAGAAGATAGAAGTACATAATTTAAAGGACCTATACAGGGCTATTTGTAAGATCAAGCCTGCGCTACAAAATTATATGAAAAGTTTGATTCTTGATCGCGATTTCAGTGTTAGTCCTATAGTACAATTGGTTCATATTGATGAGTACTTCCACTCCTTAAAATAATACTGATGAATTACAAATAACCTTATATAGGAAACAAAAAAAATAACTCTTCTTTAGTGTTATAATAGCTGTATTACAAATGTATGTATGTTCACAGGCTATTTTATTTATTTATTCATCACGTCTATACCATTTTCCAAAAGAAATATCCAAAAAGCGTGAAAAGGTAATAGGAGTTACTTTCGCATTTATAATATTATAGTTTTGCAGACACGAAAATATTGTTTTGGATATTGCTATAGAAAAACGGTATAGACGTGATGAATAAATAAATCAAATAGTCTGTGAACATACATACATTTTTAATTATGTATGTTCACAGACCTGTTGCATTGTAACGCTAGAGGAGAGTTAATGTTTAATGTTAATAAGTCTATGAATACTTAGAGTTACTTAGAATATTTTTGGTTCTTTGCTCATTTTTCTTTGCTTTGTTGTTGGGCTCTTTTAGAGCAGTCTGCAACATTTTCTTCTACCTTTTTCATATTATTATTTACAATATGGCATTGTTTTCGAATGAACAGCTTACTAACTGTGTCAAATATTTTTTCTTGTACACTTGAATAGTGAATAGAACATTTTAACCATTTCATATCGCAATGAACCATTAATTCCAATTTAAATATATTGGAAATATTATGCTTATGTAGCTCCTTTACAATATTATTTTCAAAAACTGTTTTTGCTATACCAATTGTTTGGCAAAGGTCTCTAGTGGGATATGTAAGAGACAGTTTATCATGCCACCATTCCCTCAGTGAAATATATTTATACAATCCATCTTCATGTAAAGGATTATTATTTTTCAGACAATTGTTACAATTCTCACACTTGTTGTTGTGAAGTACTTTAGCAGCTATGTAGCCACTAACATACACAATCGGCTGTTCTTCAAACTCGGTTAAATCTTTTTCATAATCATAAATTATTTCAGGGAAAGAAATTGTGGGATACTCCGTTTCAGCGACGTTTTCTTGGACTGGCATCGATTTTTCTGAAGTATTTACTTCTTCTTTAGCTGCAAGTAAATCTTTGAAATTCAAGAAAAAAATGTTGTTGTCTTCATCACAATTGGTACCGCGACTCAGAGAAGCCGATAAGTTTGACACTAGAGTAGTCTTCAAAGCTCCTGTGAAGTGGGAGCAGGTGGGGTTTTTATTAGTGATTCCATGTTGTCGAATTAAGCCAAACAGATTTTCCAGAGCATCCTGGTTTAATTGACGCAAATTAAGATATTTAAATTCTTCCATATCTTTCAAATGCCACCATATATCTTTTAATGATTTTAGAGAAATTTTAAAGCCATTTATGCATCTCACATGCTTTAATTGTAGCTGGGAATCTGATTTAATAAACTTAATTGTGTCCATTTTTTTTAAATACTTATTCCATAGCTCCACATGGTTTGTTTTGTGAGATACATTTTCTCTGATACCTATTTTGATATCTTTGTAAGATGATGGCCCATTAGTAGCATCAAACAACCGATCCAAATCTTCTATTACTTCAGCAGTTTCATTTATTTCTTTTTCTTGTGTTTCTTTTTCATGTCTCCAGGCCATCATCTTAAGAATTGCAGCCATTGTATTGCTTAGAGCATGTGCAGCATATTTAACCTTCATTTTTATTTTATATGTCGGATTAACCACAGTCTGATTTAATTTTTTGAAATTTTAAAAATTTCTGTTTCTCTCTTCGGCTTCAATCAAGTGACGCCATTTTCCTGTTTTACCATCGTAATTAATTTGTCCCGCCTGATAGAAATTGTTCCTTATAGATTTAAATAAATGCGGTATATCATAAACAATATATATTTTTTCTTCTTCCACAAAAAAGAAATTGGCTTCTGGTGGTAGACCTGTAAATCTTTTTAGTAAATTTAAAGCTCCAACATTCGTAGGACCTTGGTCACATACCGTAGTAATGATTGATATGCCTACTGTTTTAAGGGACATTATCACCTGCTTTATTATTGCAGCTAACTTCTCTGAAGAAATGGTGCCTTCCACAAAATAATAAGCTAATGGTTGTTTAATTTTTTTGCGTATACCTTGTATCATGCATACTAAGGCATGATCAGCAATCTTAGGATAACGTCCCATATTTTCCCCTGGACCAAGGTCCACATAACCTTCCACCTTATCAGTGCATTCATTATAAATAAGTCGCTTTTTTAAAGCCATTTCATCAAAAAGTAGTGCAAACATCTTATCACCAACAGATACATTTTCTGTTCTAGTCTTTAGATTATTTAAAATTTTCATATTTATTCCAGGTTCCATTGGAATATTTTTCAGAATTCTGTTTAATGTTTTTTCGTTCGGTAGTGGCAGCAATTTTTGCAAGAATCTATAAGTTCTAGGTGATCTTTTATAGATTCCTAATGCAGATATTTTATTCTTCATGTCCCACCTTTTCCCCTGTGGCTTTCGTTTTTGGTTTTGAAATGTGTCATTCAAAACATTTTTCAAAAAGCTTGATTCCAAATTATCTAAATTAATAGCACTTTTTGCTAGAATTTTCAATGAATCCTTAGCCTTTTTCAAACGCTGTAATAGTTTGTCTTCTTCTTTATTTAGAACTTTTCGATCTACAACAAAAATAACAAGATTTAAACACAACTACTTACTATTATTATGTTAAATAGTCACCGTTACTGAATATTTTATTTTATGATATAACTAGCTTTTCGCCCGCGGCTTCGCTGGCGCAGACTTTATAAAATATCTATGTCTTTTCTTCCTTTCACCCGATATCGATGCCTATTCGAAGCGCCAAGTCAAGCGTTAACCTGTGGAAACTCCTTGAAAATCCGTTATTAGTTGCTATGTAACTTTCTAACAGTATCAAAGGAAATTCCAAAAATCTTTAATTGATGATAACTTTTTGCAACATCCCATTTTAATGAAACAGAGCCTATATTCTGCTCCAAATTAATATCAGTCTTCTTGTGAAAACTACATAGAAATCCGTTCAGTAGTTCCGGAGATATGTGTGAACAAACATACATCAGACAGACTGAAAAAAATCTAAAAATCGCTGGTTTATTTTCTATTACTCTTCATTAGATACCCTTTTTCTATTTTTTTATTACTTTTCTTCACTGTAGAGACACACCGGATTATACTATTTTATTATGTATATGTATAGAAGATAATAGATAGATTTACGACATTTCTTCACACACAGCAATCGGTAGCGGGGGTACTTTATGCTAACCACCACGGCACCGGTATGGTTCAGGATCACCCGATAAAACTTATCACAGAAAATGCATTCCAGTATGGCCGAAAGTGTTGAGCACACAAAACCTAGAAAGGAACTGGTGCTCAAGTGCAGCTATAGGAACACACCACAAGATGTTTGGCGACAATTTTTTAATATGAAGGTGGTAGCCACTAGCCAGCCACTTACAATAGTGAGATTGTGGTCGAATACATTCCAAAACATAGTTTTAAAAAATATACAAATAAAATATACCCGATGTTTTCCTGGCTCGCTTGTGACTACGAACAATAATTTGCTGTGCTGCACTTGTAGATTCTTGTGGACACGCAACTGGTAATGGAATTGCATCGCAATCATCTGAAATTTTAATTTTCGGAACTTAAAATCCAGTTTGAATTCATATAAAACTTAATACAAACTATAAAAATGGGTGCATATAAAAATAGTAACGATTCCAATGTAATAAAATTTTGCTAAAGGCGTAGTAAAAAGTAAGCTTCTTACAAATTAAAATTTAACATGCTTATTTGCACTTTCAAAGTCAAAGCCACTAAACAGTTTTGGCCCTACGAGAGCACTTATAAACGTCGAAGCAACTAAATTTACCACCGGTTTGGAAGCCGCCTTCAACTGAGAAGAACCAAAAGAAGACCCAGCAAAGTTATATATTTAATTTTTGAACAGTTCAACTAATTTGTTTTATATTTCCTTCAAATGTTTAACAATTTTCTAAATAATACAATAGGCATAAAGCGAAAAAACAAAAACAAGAATTATACATAATTAATGATAACTCCATAAGCTTTTTCTTTCAGAACTTTCTATATGTATAATTTGAATTTAAAATTAATGTAATAATTAAGTATTTTCCTAATATTAATAGTAGGTACCAAAGGTTCTCCTTGAAGCTTATATCTAAGGTTAAATATAAGCTTCTCAATTGCATTTTTATGCAGTTATAATAATTACTTGCTCTCCAGCAGTTTCACCTACATCACATTCATGGTTACTGACTGATGCGCTCCATTAGATTTTAGCGTAATAATATATAGCCATATAGCCTATAACTTTCCCACATTAATACAAACTATTCAGATTTGTATATAAGTATAGAAGATATTTGTATAGACAAACTATACCTCCCACCGTTACACCGCGTTGTCGGGATAAAAATATGTCTATAGTACTCAGGTATAATGTAGCTTCCTATTATTAAAAGATTTTTTAGAATTGGATCAGTAGGTTCAGAGATTATCTGTTACATCCATACTCACAAACAACACTTTACAATATTAGTATAGATAATTAATTGCATACCATTTTTCCTTTTTCTATTGATTGATTTCAATGAAGCTTCAGTTGATTTATTTTTATCAATAATACCAGAGGTTGATGGTATTGGTTCAATTTCCGCTATCACCAACATATCTGATTGAGCCATAGAAGTTGTTGGCTGACCTGAAATAAATTAATATATTGAAATTATTAACTTTTTTAAAGTAAAAAGGCAATAAATTGGCATGCGGTCCACATGATGGTAATTTGTTATCGATGTTAACAATTCTAGAAGGCTTGCTTACATGATGTCGACCCTTCACAATGCCTAGAAGGCAACTGGCTTTCAATAGTAATTGCCGGAACACACCAGTAGGTGCTTGGCTACAAATTTTCAGTATGAGAATGGGGGTGTTAGCCAGATTGACGAGTACTACAAAGTATACCTACCACAAACAAAAAATAATAATAATAATTACAAAAACAAGAAGGAAGAAAAAAAAAAAAACAAACTAACTAACTACAAATAATTATATACATATAATAAAAACATATACACATAATAATAAATCTAAGAAAAAAAAACTAATAATATGAACAGATTTATAATAATCAAATATATATATAATTGGTGAATAATACCTTCAGGTGTGGGAGCTTCAATAGTTTGCTGTTGATCAGAATATGGTCCCAGCACATTTGTACAATCACGGAGAATGCCTAAAAAAACATATTTTTAAAATTTGTTATACTAAAATTATCATGATTAATATGTGTGTGATGTTACAACTACTGTGAAATGCTTTAAAACTTTGTTATTCTGGGATTCAACTTACTTATCTGTTTATATTTATAAATGATTTAATTTTCAATCAAACTTTGATACCTACTCTAGTAGTTATTATCTTCATAAATAAGGTATTACAAATAACCTTATTTTTTATGAACATCAAGCATAATTGAATTTGACCTGTGTTTTATAATGTGAATACCAATTACAGGCATTTAACTTTTTTATATGAAGTTTGTGAGATTTACATCCCTTTGCGATAACCATTAGGTTAAAGAAACACTGTTTAATTCAAATAAGATGAACCATACCTCTTTGACACTTTTGACTTCCAATGTATAAAGGAAAATCCGCTAGAAGTTCATCTGCCAAGGGTGGAAGAGTCAGGTGCAATTTAGGCACAGCATGTTTCATCAAGCGATTTACATTCTTATTGAAATCTTCTATTGCAAAGTGGATACCACATACAAACTTCAATGTGTGCAGCTTTTCAATAGGCAAATACACCAGATCTTCTTGACCTATTGCTTGTACCCAACTTCGACACCTGCAATTTTTTTAATTATCATGTTCATACAAAAAATATTTATTGGCGCTAAATTAGAACTACTAGATGAGAAGTACAACCTACTAAACCATATGTGAGAGTTTTACAATTTATAAATATTAGTAAAAGCCTATTTAAACTAAAATAAAAAATAAAATATATTTATACATATGTTTGCTACAATTTCCTGTAGTAGTAACCATGATATGCCTTTTTGCTAGCACTGCTACCAATTTTAAATTTTTGGCTGACTCGGCTTATACTTCTTTAGGTAACAATACTTATGTTAACATCCTTACTTATATTTGAAAAGCAAGTTTATCCATTTGTTTGTTTAGTTTTCACAGCTAAAGCACTGAACTGCATGTGATGAAAATTGATTTTTTTTGGAATTAATCATCACAATCTTTAATTAAAGATCTGGAACACAGGTGAAATCATATGGGACATCTACCAAGTAGTGAACCCCTAAGGCTACTCACTGACCATAATATCTTGATTATATAACTTTTCTTATGATTATACTACAAGTTGTGGAAGTAACAGAACCGTCTCTATTTGTTTAGTATGTTTTCACAGCTTAACTACCTACTTAGCTACATAACGGACTTAGAAGAAAATTTAGCAGAAAAGTTGCCTGCTATTGATATAAGTTGTCTAGTTTTATTTGGTATTTGCATTTCTTGGTTATAACGACCAATAAAACTTACCGGATAGGTTCTAAAGGCAGTGCAGCTAAAAATAAGTTGGGTTCAGAGGATTTACTTCTGAAACATATCACACACTTTTTGGTCATTTTGGAAGATTGAGTCTATTATCTCGTATATCGTATATCACTGTAAACTATGACTGTAAATAAAATAGAGTCACTTTCTCGAAGATTGAGTCTAATTTCTCGTAAACACAGGCACACTGGAATATCACTGTAGCACGAAGTCTCAACGCTAAATCGGAGGAGTTTCAACGAGGAGAACTCAACTCGACGATAATAACGGAGATTGTAATAAGTATATTTAAATATACTCAACTAATTACAGAGAAAATACGCGAACACATCCGATAACTCGAAAGGGGCCGGTAATTTTCAGACGATTTGAATTTGACATTTCAAATGTCAAAAAACCAAATCGAAATGTCAACGCCTAGTCGTACCAACATTGAGATTACAATATTCGGTGATGTTGGCTAAAATTGAGAATCATCCATTTTATCATGACCCGCGAAGTTCATTGAAAGGCGCATGTCTAGAGTTCAATATAAATGGTCGAGTTTTCATTGTTCTAAGTGTCCACGGACTGACTGATACTCACAGACGACTAAGGGATACTACCTGATACTTCTTCGTCTTCAGTGTGACCGTTTTCAAAAAACTCTAGACTACTAGACGTAACTTATTTTTCTACTGAAATCTACTAACGTTTTGGAAAAACCTACTGAAATTGTACTGACGTAGTTTGTGGCCTACATTGATCATTTTTGGTAAGAAATGAAACACAAGTTTAATATATCAGGTTTTATTTATATTATTAGGTACCTATGTACTTAATTAGATTAATCATTATGTTTTGATTTTTTAATTAATTTGACTTATTGTCTGGTTGGAAATCCATGCAAATTATCAATTAAACCTTGTTTTACATATAAAAGCCATGATATGTGAGTGTTTAAAAACCTATTACGTTGCTCTGTTTTCACCAAATTTACTTGTGAAAATATACGCTCACAAGAGGAGTTTCAAACGGCAAACACATCATCGCTTTTGCAAATTTACAAAGATTATCTTCAATTTATTGTTATTGTCTGTAAATTTATGTAAATTGGACCAAAATTTGTCAGTGTCAACCAAAACTGTTGATTGGCTGGCTGGATGACGCTAATAAATTTTGAACGCTACTATCAAAATTATCCCCATAAACATCTCTAGGGTAGGGTACCAAATTTACATGGAGAATGTACTGTTGCTGTAAATAAGGTCGTCTGCAAATAAGGTCATGTGATGGTTAGTTACTCTTGGCAAATCATTTATGTATATCAAAAACAGTAACGGACCTAATATACAGCCTTGAGGTACACCATAGTGAGTGTATCGTAAATCAGAGTAAGTTGTTTCGGTTTTAGGTTTCCGACATATTCTAGTAATTTGAGTCATTTGTTGTCTGTCAGTTAGATATGATTCAATTAATTTATGTACATTTCCTCTGATCCCGCAGGCATATAATTTGTGTAATAGAGTTTTGTAATCCACATGATCAAATGCTTTGGTCATATCCATATACAAAGCTACCGCTGGTATTCTGTTATCAATACTCATCATTATTTTGTACAAAAAGTCATTTACAGCCGCTAGTTTTCGCTCAGTCGTCAAACGAACCTTTATATGACTAGTGATATACAGGTATAGTAGAGTGATATATCTATGGGCTGAAAAGAGAGAGATATATATATATATATATATATATATATATATCATTTCAATTCAGTGATACATTTAACGCATCTCTACTAAAAAATACCCTAGGAAAATTTATACACTGAAAATTACCCAGCAGGATAATTTTTACTCTAAATCTAGGGTAAATTACCCTATGTTGGCAACACTAAGCGCAAAACGCACACCAGTGCTGCCAGGTCAGATTTTCAGATTACCCCAGACTTCGTCTCAATTTACCCTAGATAAAAATTCCTTTATATTAACAATAAAAAAAATAACCAATATTTTTTTTATATGCTGGCAGCACTGACACGCAACATACACTCGTCAGGGATGTGAAAAAAACATCGATATTTTTTTTCGTATCAACGATTTATTTGATAATATTAATCGATTTTAATTAATAGATTATATAATTCAAACATTTTTAAAACGATTTTTGAAAACAGCGCCTTCTGTGTGACGAATGAAAAAATACTAAGTTTACTAAAATAAACAAGTCGATCAAAAGACGGTGCCATTTGTGCTATATGTATGTATGTAAAATAGTTTCGCATCCTTAAACGGTTAACGGTTTTCTTCTAGAAATATTTTTCACTTGATCTAGTGACAAGATTATTTTAGAGGTGGCCACCGTGCAAGGAGTGAAAAAATCAATTACGTAAAAGTCGATAATTTCTTCCATCTTAAATAGATTTTTCAAAAATCGATTTATATTGAAATGAGAAACATCGATTATTAATTAATCGTTTTTTTTTACTCAATGTCACATCCTTAGTTTCGTTTCCTAATTTTTGTAGTCGAGCGAGCAGCTATTATGTATGTAGCGAGATCTTTCATTTAGTTTAGGGATGTGATATTGAGTGAAAAAAATCGATTACTCATCTTTTTTTTAATAAGGCTTGTGTTTGACCACAATCTCACCATGGTAAGTGATGATGTGGCTGAAGGTGGTAAGCACTGAAAGCCTAGAAGGAACTGACTCTCAAGTGTAGCTGCCGGAACACACCAATAGGTGTCGGGCGACAGATTTTCTACTTAATAATCGATTTTTCTCTTTTCAATGTAAATCAATTTTTCATAAATCAATTTATGTTGAAAAAAGAAAAAAAATAATCCATTTTTATGTAATCGATTTTTTCACTCAATGTCACACCTGTGCAGGGTTGCCACTTTAAAAATCATCTCGTCCCTAGATTCAGTGTAAAATATCGCTAGAAGAAAACCCTTAAAAAGATGCGAAACTATTTTACATACATACATAGCACAAATGTCGCCGTCTTTTGATCGACTTGTTTATTTTGGTGAATTTACTTCGAATTTTTTCATTCGTCACAACAGATGGCGCTGTAAAACAAAAAAATCAACATGTTTGAATTATATAATCGATTAATTAAAAATCAATTAATATTATCAAAATAATCAATGTGAAAAAAAATTGATTAAACGAAAAAAAATATCGAGTAATATGATAATCGATTATTTTTCACATCCCTGATTTAGTTTAGATAGGTACTACTGGATGTCAATGTCAATCAGTCAGCCTGTCTGTCTGTTTTGTTAAAAGAAGATTTGTGAAATTTACCTAAAAGTACTTGCCTACTTTAAAGTATTTTATAATTATTAACTGTTTCAGCAGGTACCGATACAGACTACGGAGTACAATCACGACACAGTGACGAAAATATTTACGTTACCATGGCATCGCCTTTGGAACAATTCGTAAACAATGTGAGGACTATGTCAGCGTCAGGTTTGTTTTTAATTTGGCTATTTAGCTTACCGCAACAAAGAATATTTGGTAGTTCTAAGTACCTAACAAATTCTTATTTATAGGTAACTTCAGAGAACTATGCGAGATCATTGGCAAATCAGATGAGATATTACAGCGGAACAGTGCTCATCTCAGTACAGTGCTCGAAACACTTGATATTCAACAACATTCTCTGGGAGTTCTGGCAGTTTTGGTGGCAAAATTTTCTTTACCACCGGTATGAATGTTTTTTGATTGCAGTTCTTTACTAAAATAGGCCTGTTGCGCACATTAGTAGGGTACTTTGTAGTACACGCCTGGCTGACTTCCACCCTCAAGCTGAAGTGTTCTGGTAGCTGCACTTGAGAGCCAGTTCCATTTAGGCTTTGGGTGCTTACCACCTTCAGCCACATCAACAAAATAATAAAACAAACAAAAATCAAAATATTTTTTTGGTACATTTATTGCTATTCCTAGTAATAGTTTTTTAGAAAATATTTTATACTTATTTAAAATTATGGATGTTGTACCTTAGTTAAATAAATATTTGTTGAAGTACGAGGCAAGTTCTTTTGAAAAGAATGTCAAGTTTTTCTTTTTTTAGACACTATAGGTACTTGTAAGTACTTACAATTGAGTGAAATGTACAAGACATGGCTACTGTAATTGTTTAATGGTTGTGGTAGGTATAGGTCATAAGTAATAAAAAACGGTATGGTAAACCCGACTGCGTTTCTGTGTAATTTGGAAATGAAAATACCCTTAAACAAGAATGTTGTCATACCCGATTGCACTTAACTTAAGATTGGAGTAATCTACTATGTAATATAGGTATGTGCTCTCAATTCACTAAGCCTCCATTTCTAGAATGGGTCCAGATTGCTACAATCTTAAGTTAAGTGCAATTCGGTATGATGACTTTCTTGTTTTAGGGTTTGTTTTAGACTAAACATTTGAATTGGCGCCAAAAATCCGCCATTTTTTTTTTAAATTTTGATATACCCAGTGTCACTCTCACAGTAAATACGAATCTAACGACACCTCTCAAGCTAAAATCCATCGAGCCGCTAAGGCCGCCGAGTGTGCCAATCAATTATACCATACTCTCGAAAAACAACCCTCCTTCTGGCGCAGCCGGGTAAAAAGATGTGAGTTGTTTCGAATTAGAAAGCTTCCGGCCAACGACCCAAGAGCTAAGCTGTCCCGACACTATACCGAAGATATCCCGGACATTAGCCTGTACGAGATTAAAATGGCCCTGAAACAGCTGAAGAACAATAAGGCGCAAGGCGATGACGGAATAACATCAGAGCTTCTGAAAGCGGGTGGAATACCGGTACTGAAAGTCCTTCAGAAGCTCTTCAATTCCGTCTTGCTCGAGGGAAAAACGCCAGAAACATGGAACAGAGGCGAGGTGGTGCTGTTCTTCAAGAAAGATGATAACACCCTGTTGAAGATTTACAGAACAGACCCATCACGCTTCTGAGCCATGTTAATAAACTGTTTTCAAGGGTCATCACGAATCGTCTCGAACGCAGGCTTGATGACTTCCAGCCTCCTGAACAAGCCGGTTTCTGAAAAGGGTACAGTACCATAGACCACATCCATACGCTGCGGCAAGTTATACAGAATACCGAGGAGTATAACTTGCCATTATGCTTAGCGTTTGTGGACTATGAGAAAGCCTTTGATTCGGTTTCGGTCGAAACTTGGGCGGTGCTTGAGTCTCTCCAACGTTGCCGCATCGACTATTGGTACATCGGAGTGTTGAAGTGTTTGTATAACAACGCCAGTATGTCAGTCCCAATACAGGAACAGAGCTCGAAGACGATTCCATTGAAAAGAGGCGTATGACAGGGAGACGTTATTTCTCCGAAACTATTTACTGCTACCATGGAAGACGCCTTCAAGCTTCTGGAACGGAAAAGACTCGGCATCAATATTAACGGCGAATATATCACTCACCTTCGATTTGCCGACGACATTGTGGTCATGGCAAAACGATGGAGGAACTCAGCATGATGCTCGATGACCTCAACCGAGTTTCACAACAGGTGGGCCCTAAAATGAACATGGACAAGACGAAAATTTATTTATTTATTTATTTATTTATTTATTAGGTTTGCCAACGTATATTACACAGCACCTTAAAAACTAAACTTGAATAAAGTAATAACTATCATAGTGTAAATACAATTAAAGGCTAACACAACATGAATGTAAAATTAAATTGTTACGTGCCGTATGTGACCGACATGTAAATAACTAATTATGAATTAATATGGAAATAAACTTAAAAACTAATATTTTGTATTGACTTAGAGTACAGGACAATATATCAGTCTTGGATGACTTGTAATATCTGTTATGCTCATTACTAAGTCTTGATAGTATGCTATATATACCAACATTCGTTCTAGACGTATTCACAGCAAATGGCTTAAAGTTAATTAACCTAGAATTTAGACGAGGAACAGCAAAATTAATCTCAGTAAGTAACTGAGGACAATCGACCAGACCCCTCACAATTTTGTACATAAATACTTGATCCATTACCCAGCGACGAATTATGTCAAACACCCGTGTTGTGCCCACCCCGGTATCAGTTGGAAGCTCGGTTCTCGAAGTTGTTGACTCGTACGTCTACTCTACCTAAGAAAAACAGTCCAACTAGGTCCAACTTTGAGAATTAGGTCAATCGACGAATCCGACTCGGTTGGGTAGCGTTCGGGAAACTACGAAATGTCTTCTTGTCCAAAATACCTCAGTGCCTTTAGACGAAAGTCTACAACCAGTGTGTGTTACCAGTGATGACATATGGCACAGAGACGTGGTCTCTCACTATGGGCCTCATAAAGCAGCTCAAAGTCGCTCAACGAGCCATGGAGAGGGCTATGCTCGGGGTTTCTCTACACGATTGAATCACGAATGAGGAGATCCGTAGACGAACTAGGGTCACCGACATAGCCCAGTGGATTGGCAAGTTGAAGTGGCAATAGGCAGGCCACATAGTGCGCAGAACGGATGGCCGATGGGGCCGAAGAGTTCTGGAGTGGAGACCACGGACCGTCAAGCGCAGCGTAGGACGTCCGCTTACAAGGTGGACAGACGACCTCGTAAAGGTCGTCGGAAAACGCCGGATGCAGGCCGCCCAAGACCAGTCCTACTGGAGATCCATCGACGTCTTGCGGCTGAGATGATGACGATGATGAGAAAGTTTCCTATGACCTATACCTACCACAACCATTAAACAATTACAGTAGTATTTCGAATAAGAAATAAAATAAATTATTTTCCAGAGTAATGCTGATGTGGACCGATCAACAACATTTCAACAGATTCATGATTTTATTAACAACTGTAATGGTGAACAAGTTCGGTTTGCACCTGATTTGTGTAAGCATAACAATATTGTGTAGTCTTTTTATTACTATGTTTAAGGAACTGAGTATTTCTTTGTTAAGAAGAAAGCTGAAGAATGTAACCCAAAGAATCATGTCAGTATCCATACATTAATAAGACTGGCCAGCTGGTGTGGGAATAACATACCCTGATGTATGCTTGAATGTGTCAATGAGTATGAGTTTAATTGTAAATTTATTATTTATAAGTATATATTTACAAGTTGTATTTATGTTATGTAGTATAGGCAATGTGGGTGGAGCTCATCCTCATTTCCTCGAGCTTCTTCAATTGTTAACACAATGATTCAGTTGAATCTCCCTATTGAGGATCATTTAGATATGGAATGAGTTCATTACGGTTTTCGGTTTACAAAGTACAGTGTTGTTTTTTTTTCTATACAAATAGATGCAGACTTATGCCACCTTCTTACAAACCATCTGGTAGAAATTAAGCAAGCAATCAGAGGAATAGAAATTCTTAAGAAAGCCATTAGGAAGATACAATTGTTTGACTCTCAGTTGACATCAATCCATGCAGATTTGTGCCAGCTTTGTTTACTGTCTAAATGTATGAAACCTGTTCTTGAGTTCTTAGACACAGATGTTACTGGAATTGGTTCAGAGGTAAAACTGAATTATCTTTCTTTTTAACCGACTTTATTGCTTATTTGTTAAACAGCAAAATTAAAGAACTCCAAACAAAATCATTATCAACTGTATTTTTCAAATTCTTTTGTTTTAGCTGGGTGGTAATAATGATTCAAAACATTTTCTGCTTTATTATTATTATGGAGGAATGATTTTTACTGCTATGAAGAATTACGATAGAGCTTTATACTTTTTCGAAGTAGTAGTAACTGTTCCAGCCATGGTTGTATCCCACATAATGTTGGAGGCTTACAAGAAATATATTTTAGTTTCATTTATTTTACATGGAAAGGTATTTATTTTACTTATTACAATACTAATAATGTGGTCTCATTTAAAATAATATTATTGAGTCCAAGCATTCTTTGCTAAAAATGTAGCTTCTGCCCCACAGTTAACTCACATTTCAGAAAGATCCTCATGCTTTCCTGGGATAACAAGTGAAAGAAGCAGTGAAGTGTTAATACAGGGTTTGAACATGTCATGCATGCATTATGTGCCAAGATTAATTATTTTTTACCACAGACCAAAATGTTTGAACAGTGAATGTCACCAGATGTATCGAACCTATACTATGTGTATTTCTGGCTTTCAGATATTACCAATGCCTAAATATACATCACAAGTGGTGTGCCGTTTTTTGAAACCTCTTTCTGTAGCCTACCATGAACTGGCAACTTCTCAGCATGCAGCTATTAAACATCGGGAGACATTTGTGAGGGACAAGAACATGGGATTAGTTAATCAAGTAAGTATTTTTATCAAATAAAATATAAAAAAAATTGCCTCATGCATATATGGGATGAATTTTATGTTTTTTTTCCAAGTTTAGGCCTGTATTTGACCACAATCTCACCATGATAAGTGACGATGCAGCTGAAGAAGGTAGTAAGCATACAAAGCCTATAAAACTGACTCAAGTGCAGTTGCCGGAACATTGGTAGATGTTTGGTGGCAGATTTTCAACTTGAGGGCGGTAGTCAGCCAGGCGGGTACTACAAAGTACTCTACCACCATTCTATGGTTTCCTTACGATGTTTTCCTTCACCGAAAGCTCAAGCACGTAGGATTCGAACCCACGACTTTCGTGAAGGCTTTCGACGTCACAACCGGGTTATTCCACAAATCCCCATTAACTTTCCCCATTATTGATCTCAATGAGCAAGTTAATTGGGAAAGGTCAATGGGGATCTGTGGAATAACCCGGACAGAATGTCCACAAATCCCCATTATTGACCTCAATATGCAAGTAATGGGGATTTGTGGATAAAAAGTTCACAAATCCCCATTGATGGGGAAAGTCAATGGGGATTTGTGGAATAACCCCAACAAATACTAAAAATAAAATAAAATAAATATTTAAGGGGGGCTCCCATACAACAAACGCGTTTTTTTTGCCCTTTTATTTGTTTTGTGGTAGTTCCCGTTGACCTAGAATCACGAAATTTGGCAAAAAGCAAGGCACAAGGATCTTACAGCACAAATAAAGGGAAAATTCCAAAATATAAAAAAAGTTGAAAATTAATGGTGTCCCCATACGTACATAGTTACGCCAATTAATAAAGACCTTTGAGTTGTATGGGCGCTGATACAATTTAGAGGTCTAGCTTAATTGGCACAACCTCAAATAAGGTAAATAAATAAAATTGTGCATTTCCCGTGATGGACGAACGATGGACGAAGTTTGTACGGAACCCTCGGTGCGCGAGTCCGACTCGCACTTGGCCGGTTTTTTTATGTCAGAAACGAGCCTCGGCACAACAACTCACTGACACGCTCACCGAAGTTTCATCGCAATCGGATGATTGGTATAGGAGCGCATATCTAAACGATCAGACAGATAGACATTGATATTTTTTATATACATATTATGTCATCAATTGATACTACTGAAAGAAAAGATTTTGTGTTGAAAAAAATTGTTGAAAATATCAAAACGATCGTGGAAAGGTTGGCCGGTGCAGCGGTGACGCATGCATACATCTCAGTTCTGCTTTAAATTTAAATAAACAATGTTTTATGATATTTATTTTTTAATATGTAGGTATTAAGCTCAATGTATAAGAAGAACATACAAAGGCTCACCAAGACATTTTTGACTCTGTCTCTGGGAGACGTTGCTTCACGGGTACAATTGACAGGACCAGCACAGGCTGAGGCTTACATACTTAATATGGTAAGTCATTTCATTTAATTTTGTATGATGAAAATTCGTGAATGAGCGACCACGAGCGAGAAATAATTTAAACTTTATTTGAAAATAAATGGACAATCTAACGCAAAAAGTCTTTTTTCAAATCCGATTAGTATTTTGATATTATTGGCCTATGTCCAGCAGTGGACGTCTTGCGGCTGAGATGATGATGATTGTATTTATTGGTACCATACAGCGGAATATTTTTTTTTTATGAATACCTATAACCTATACATTCATCACCCAAAAGGACCTCATCTACTTTGTTAGGTCCTTGTATATAAAAATAATAACTTGAACAAGTTAAAATTTCAACAACTACTAATACAACGTACAAGTGATTCATACATTCAAGGTGCACTTGTGCAGAGAACGGCTACGTTTAGACATCTTTATTTTCAATAATTATAATAAGCTACCTTTTAAGGTTCATTCTTTACAAATAAATATGATTTATTTTAAATGTTTCCACTATGGGAGTCTGGAAAATAGACAAACAGGTCCACCTGTACCCTGAGTGTAAAGAAATGAGACGTTAGTAAACGCTTAATATCACGATTGCGTTTACGACATTTCTCTACAGGATTTGTGCTGATACTCATGGAACTCATTCCTCCCATACGCAAACGCAGTAGTAAGCTTTACTTACCTCAATTCTTTACACTCGGGCTACTGGTGGTGAGTTGCTACCTTCACCTATAGACATTAGCAAGACCAGGTGCCGTTTGTTTGTATCTAACGGGCTAATCTCAGCAACGAGGTACTTACCAGTCCGATTTGAAAAATTATCTTTGCATTACATAGATAGAGGAAAGCACTTATTGAGTAAATATTGTTTACTAGCTTCTGCCCCGCGGTTTCACTCGCGTTCCCGAGTGATCTTGTTTTCCCGGGATAAAAATTAGCCTATAGCCTACCTCGATAAATGGTCTATCCAACACTAAAATAATTTATCAATTCAAACCAGCAGTTCAACCAAACAAACTAACTCTTCAGCTTTATAATATTAGCATAGATTTATAATGTATGATATTAGTATTGATTATTTCGATGATGAGCCATAGTAAGTATTGGTTTAATTTAGTTAATAAGTAAAATAAGTGATCAAAATTTTGAAATTGCAAACAACTTCTTTAAATAACGTAGGCACATACTAAGGAAGGGTTATTGAAAATTTAACCCAACCCAAGAGGGTAAAATAGGAAATCGCGGCGCGGGTGTCAGACGGAATTCAATATGTTACCTGATATATTGTTTGTGTGTTTCTGTCGGTTTATGGCTTACGAGGCAAAACCCTACATGTTTTATAGTTTTATACTACATGTAATTATATTACAGATTGAAGAAGGCGAAATTTACGCGATGATTAATCAAAAGGATGGTATGGTGGTCTTCCTAGACAGTCCTGAGAAATATGCTTCACCAGAAACCCTTTGTGTTTTGGAACAGCAAATGGCAGCATGTACTAAACTTCATCAATACATACAAGAGATGGATGAGCAGATACAAGTCAATCCTCAGGTAATTAGATCTTTTATATTTAAAACTAACCAGCATGCAATTTCATTCATGTATGTAATTTCATTCAAAAACCCATTATACCGTTCGCGTTCTAAGAATTTAGCTTAATTTTTTTCGTTTCTTTGTTTGCTTCGAACCTTGCGAGTGCGACCAATGTTTAACCTACAGGAGCTTCTCACGG
Organism: Tetheella fluctuosa; assembly: GCA_951216915.1. Lineage (NCBI taxonomy): Eukaryota > Metazoa > Arthropoda > Insecta > Lepidoptera > Drepanidae > Tetheella > Tetheella fluctuosa. Next base: position 8,265,587 of record OX578217.1, read on the forward strand.
CGCGGTGCCCCTCTTTACTCTGTACGGTGCACCAGGGCGCCGCGGCGCACATTTTGGGAACCCCTGCACTAAGCCCTTACGCTATGCCGGCCGAATGTATCGTAGTGTCACTGGCACAGGAGTACGAATTCCATTGACACACATGAGTGTCAACTGGCATAGGAGTAAGAAGTTTTAGATCGCACATGTTGTGTCACTGGCACCGAACGTGTTAAAATTAAGGGCGTCCAACGAAAAAAAAATCAAGTTAAATTTGTAATAGCTCATTAACTAGCGAAGTGATGTCGATAGCTAGCACGAACCGCTTTGCTAATTCTCTGTCTTATAGTGATGGGACCACCTATCGATAGTTAGTTTCTTGACACGCTCCAAGTCGTTAGGCAAGCTTCCATTTTAAAGACCCTGCTGTCACCAGTGAATGGCAAATCCCCAAGAAAAGATTTAGGTTAAAATTGATTACATTCTGAAAACAAAAAAATATCGCAGACACACATCGTCACACTCGTCGCCTGATCCCATCTTCATGGTATAGGAAACTATACAGTTGATTGTGCTACCCGCATCTCCATCATTCAGGACTTGAGAGAAATGTGTAACGGATTAAGTTTTAGTAGTAGCATTTTGTTATTAACGTAACTAAACGCAAAAATATTTTTTTTGTTAAAAAATCATTTTTAATACAAGCTTTTTTGGTGACTGTACTTTTTGTTGACTGTTCATTTATTAAGTCAATCCGACCAATTGAAGTGGGTGAAATTCGACATGCAAGATTCCACCCTAACGAACATAGGTACATACATTGCAAGTTAAATAAAAACTTGTAAAAAAATTACAACACATCCACCTGGGGCATTGATCAGACTAAAATAAAGACTGAAGTTACAATGAAAAATCTATATATTAATAGTCTGCCAAATTTCGTGCAAATAACATATTTCGCTTTCAATCAAAATTGTTAGGAAGATGTAATTGGATAGACATAAGGCAATGTCGGCAAAGCAGTGATGTTTGTTGAGTTAAAGCTATTTTCGAGCTGATTCCGCGTCGATATATGTTTTGCCCCTTATGCTGCAGCCTTGAATTTAATTATATGAGTCTTGTATGATTTTTGAATATCAGGAATGATGATTTAATGATTGTTGTTTCAGTACGTGAAGAAATCAGTTGGAAGTCATGAAGAAGATATCCCAGCAACAAGTCAGAATTCAAAAACAACGTATACTATGTGAATTTACTCATCTTTGTGTGTGACAAGGGGAACTTTACTATTATGTAATTATACGAATTTAATGTAAATATTAAAGATTTTATTCCTCTAATCCCAACTGCTACAAATAAAAACAATAACCATTTAAATAACAAGAAATTATATGGCTTCATGTACAGCTTCTATAAATGCAGTCATGCTTTCTAATGGTGTCTGAGGAGTAATACCATGTCCTAAGTTGGCAATATATCGAAGTTTACCAAAATTTTTAACCATATCCGATGTCAATTTTTTAATTTCTTCCTGTAAAAAATATTTTTCATTTAATTGGTGTTAACTACAATAAATATAATAGGGTTAAATCGAAATAATATTGGTAGGTCGAGTCAACCCTGGTTCGATAGGCCCAGTGCCAAGGCTAACAGCCAAAAGCAATACGCCTACCGAGCGTGAACAAAACCGCACGCTCGTAATAATACGGATAAATGCAAGTTGAGATTAATATTTAATTCTGCCTGGTCCAGCAAGAAGCAAATTGCTAGAGCGAAGTTCCAGCACATCGGCAGAATTGGCGATCAACTTGCAGGCTTCTGTTCCGGGAGTCGAGCATTCTGGTCGCTCGCCAAAGCTCGATAACTTCTGTCGGTCGTAGCTTACGGTGTTGAGATTGCAAGTGATATCCAGTTTCTGTTTGAAAATCTATTTGCTCGCTGAATTTGTCGCTAATATTTCGAAAATTGTAGCCAAATATCAGATTTTGTGGGTCCTTTTTTTTTGTATAGGTTTGTGTTTGACCACAAACTCACTATGGTAAGTGATGATGTGGCCGAAGGTGGTAAACACACAAAGCCTAGAAGGAACTGGCTCTCAAGTGCAGCTGCCGGAACAAACCAATAGGTGTTTGGCAACAGATTTTCAACTTGAGGGTGGTAGCCAGCCAGGCGGGTACTACAAAGTACCCTACCACCGTGCCATGGTTTCCTCACGATGTTTTCCTTCACCGAAAGCTCAAGCTCATTGTAGGATTCGAACTCACGACCTTCGCCGCGGCGTCCGACGTCACTACCACTGAGCTATCATCGCCTTGGATTGTAGAAGGCCACAAGCCTTGATATTTAATTGTGTAGGAGCGAAACTGAATACCTATTTGAAGGTCAATCAATACCTTAAAAAAATATATGTACTTACTGGTGTTTTATATAGATCTTGTGGATCAAGATTACCCTGCAATGTAATATTGTCACCAACAATTTTCCTTGCTTCAATAGGATCTACTGTCCAGTCTAATCCAATGATTTCATAACCTAAATTGGCTTGTACATCCAATGAATGTCCACCACCTTTGGCAAAAACTGTCTGCAAAGATAAATAATAAATACTGATCACACCATTAGTATGATAATCATAGGCCTGCGAATTTTATTTTTCGAAAAGTTTTTTTCTTAAATTGTAAATATTTGTTGTAATTGTCTTAAAAGTAATCGAAAACGGTATTCATATGATATATACCACGTCACATTTACCATGGATACAAATAAAAAGAAAATAAATGAGAATCATTTACGAATATTTTGTAGTTTTATTGAGTTTGTATCTAACATAAAGAAAACAATTAACAATAACGTTGTCTTATTCTTCTTAAATTATCATCTATGATTTACAAGGATACTATAGCTTACCATAGGAACCTGTTCCAATTTTTTGACATCAAGTTTTTTCTGCACTTCATTTCTTATTTCCTTCAAATATGGAGCAGAAATTTCAGCAAATTGCCCTTTTGATAAATGATCTGCACTGGATTCAAACACTTGTAGCAACTGAGCTCCACTTTCAACCTAAATAAATTAGATTTATAGATTACTATGACATTTTGGGTATTATCAGAAAAAATAATTTCTTTGAGCTTTTCTGCTTATAAAACAAGTTGAAATTACTTTTCTAACAACATAATTATTATGGGGATGGTTCAAGTTTCCACTTTTAGCCGTCAGTGTCACATATAATTTTATTAAGTTTAAAAATATATTGAATAAGTCCTTTACCTGCATTACTAAATAATCTATAATGACATTTGTTAATAGCCTCAGGAGCCTGTGAACATCTTTGGGATATTTTTCCAGCCAATCTTTTGTTTTTGACATAGTCTTGCTGCCACCACCTTCAATCATGTACCCCATTAAAGTGAACTGAAAATATACAATTAAAACATGTAATAAGACTATAAATCCATGGGAATGGGTTATGCCAATACTGTTTCCAGTTCTAATTAAAAAACAACTCCATTAAAATTATAAATATGATAAATTCCATTATATCAGTAGAATTTTACATTTACAGAGATAGTTGAACATGAGAACACTTTTTATAATAAAACTAATTACTATTATTAGAACAGGATAAATGGACATGCGCATGCTGAAAGTAAACAACTGGTTACATGGGTTGCATACTAAAGGTTGTGTTTGGAAATCAGCACTGGTTTGCCATACTCAATGGTTATTTAAAATTTATAGCTAGCAGCCAAGATTTAAAAAATATATATGTAATCAGAATCTTGCTAGAATAAAATATTCTTGGAAGATTACAGACATACTTTTAATGGTATACAAACAAAATGTTGTATAATATTATTACTAAGTTAAATTCTAGAAATGTCCACTTACAGGTGCACCAGTAAAACCAATGAGAGGTACTTTGCCTTCTATTTTGTGTCTTGTTAGAGTGATAGCATCCCCAACATATGACAGTTTTGAAACTGCTCCTTCAGACTCCAATTCATCTATATCCTCAGGACCTGCAAGGGGTTTTGGGAACACTGGTCCCTGAACAAATATTTTTAAGTACAGTATTTATTTATTAATTCACCACAGTGTTAAAGTTGAAGTTTATTTGTCATTGCCTTGTCTAATAGTTTTTTAAATGAGTTAATTGAGATAGCAGAAACCACTTCATGACATAGGTAATCGTAATTTCATTATTAGTGACAGTTATTGAATTTATTGCATTAATCTGTGTTGTAACAAGACTATTATGCTGCACCAATTCAAGGTTTGTGGCGCATTATGTGAACTAAATGGTAGATGTGTAGCTGGCAATATGGAATTTGGGGTCAAAAAAGGAATTACTTAAAGTCACAAGCAAGTCAAAAGTCAAAGCCACTTATGGAGTTAAGGTCCTATGAAGGCATTTATGAATGTTGAAGGTACTGAAGTTACCACCGGTTTGGAAGCCGGCTTTCTACTGAGAAGAACCGGCAAGCTTACATTTTGGACAATCTGAATATGTTGGATATTGTTTCATTAAAAATTTTAACAATATAATAACAACAATATAATAAAAACATTAAAAACCAAGTATATTATTATAAAAGCATTTTCCAAGAAATTACCTTTTAACTTTAGCTAATCTAAAAATACAAAACAACTAATTTATCTTTTTGTCTTGTATTGATTTTATGGACCACCATTTTTTAATTAAACATTAGTATATTTTTGCATATTAATGTGGTATTTTGTTTCAGGTCCTGTCCAGAAAAAGAGAAACATATAATAAATATATAGAATAGATAGTATATTTTTCCTTTAGGTTTGAGAAATGGTCTTTAACTAATCATGGCCCTGAGGATCTTACATAGCTAGCCGGCCCTGCCTGGGTGGAAGTTTAACCCACTGTCAGTACTCTATTAGTAGTATTTTATTCATCAATAGGGCCAATTATTATAATAATGTTTTCGAAACATAAGAAACCTATGTTTTCACCCATAGTTGACAGAAAAAATAAAAAATTATTATACTTACAAGACCAGGATGCATTTCCACAGTCATTCCAAGTGCTTGTGGTATGACTAGAATATCACTAAATATTATAGATGCATCCAATTCATATCTTCTGAGAGGTTGAAGTGTGACTTCACACGCCAATTCAGGAGTGCGACAAACTGTGAAGAAGTCATGTTTTGCCCTTACTTCTTGAAATTCTGGCAAATATCTGCCGGCCTGCCGCATAACCCATACGGGCACTTTATCGACCTCTTTTCCATAAGCTGCCTTTAATAGCCGATCGTTTTGCAATTCTGGAAAATTCTATTGAAACAATATTTTACATAATAATAATGCAATATTGAAAAAGTACCTACATAAATAAAAAAAGTTTTGTTCAAAAGGTACCTACCTTGTTAGTAAGTGCCATGTTAGGTTTTATCGATGAAAGGTAACACAAAACTTTCTATAATTACTTTTCATCAATTTATTTGGTACGTAATATGTCTCTTAGTCTTGATCGATTCGTTCGTTACGAATAGTACATAGGTAATATAATATTCCTTGTAGGTACGTTGTATGTAATACTTTTCTTCAAAATAATTAAATAAGTTTTTAAAAATAATCCGATTCGCCAATGAATCTCAAAATTCTCAAATAAGTCGGTTAGTAGAGTTATATTTGTTTATTGACATTTGACAGTCGAGTCGAGTCGACCGACAGCAGTGTTGCCAGAAGTTGAAATTGAAAAGTTGAATTTTTCAACCAATAAAGCAGAATATCTTGTTTTTTTTTTTACACCAACATCGATATTACATTCAGATTACTCACATATTCATACGGTTAATGATGTTTTTAATAGGGTATTACACCCATTTTTGAAAAGTGTCTCAATTCGTTCCTAAGGTGCTAATAAGCCACCAAAAAAGCACAAAATTTTTATTCAATCGATAAGTGCCATAAAAATGCATTTAAATACATTTTCAATTTTCGCGCGTATTTTTATGAAAACGCTGGACGCCATGTTACTCTACGGTCATGACGTTATTGGTCTCTTGTAAATAAATAAATGCGCTGATATTGGTCTCAATTGGACTTATAAAATTTTATAAATTAAAAATGAGCTATTATCCTTTTTGTTAGTGTGCTGTTCCTGAATGCATGATTACTAGTGTAAAAATAATAATACTTCAGTTGACACTTTTTAGCTTAGATACAGGCGGCTACTGTTTCGCTTGTTTAGAAACAGTTAAAAAAAACTGAAAACTTTGAAATGAATTTTTTAATAAATTAAGTTATTTTAAGAACTAAAACTAACATTTTCCGACTGCTTATTGCCTAAGCTATCTAAATTGTACATTTTTAGTTTTTTTCTCATATAGAGTAAAATACCCTATTGTTTCAAATTCAATTTATTTAATTGTTCAACATAAGTTACAAGAGATTATTAGTAAAAATAAAAAAATATGATTTACCATGCAAAGGCGTACCATCAGGCTAAGCTCACTCCTCAGAAAATTCTGTCAAATCTGCAATATTGTGACGTTTGTGACCATTCATTGATTGAATATACATAGCTGTATATGATCGGAAAACTTCGTGTCATTGTCGGTGTCATTCGGGGGAGTACACCCAACGAACGAATCGCGCTCTCGCTCTTTCGCTTGATTCGTTCATTTACCGCCAGCCCAAACTCGAGATAAGGGGAATTCAACTCGAGTAAACTCGAACTAAGCACAACTCGAGTTGACACATCTCTAAAATATAGCTATGCAATAGAAAGAAAGCCGTTAGAAGGTAAATTTTGCTGAACATAGTTTTGAATAAAATAATAGGGAGTGAGCCTTCTGTACGGTAGTAGTATCTTATCTGTGGTACGTACAGTGCCACCAACTTATAAATATGTGACTCCTCTATCTACGGCACAGATTACTGTATATAGTCGGAGATTTACGGTTCAGACGGACAAAATAACAAATTACACTCATTTGAAAATACCTGAAAATACCAGTCTTAAAACGTTAAAATATGTAGGCAATATTTTCCATGGTGGCGCCCCTCTTGACTGTACAAATAAGTTGGTGGGACTTGTAATGGCATTGTCTATTAAAAAGGTTCTTACTTATCGCAATATAAATATATGTAATAGTACTTTATTATATACATACACCATATGACAGAACATAACAAACAAACCAAACAACGATATATATATACCAATATTTGTCTATCTACTTGTATGTTTGTATTAGGACTTTATAAATAAAAGTGCGTGTGGTCGTAAATACGTTTAATTGTGAAAATGAAAGTAGATAACAATTTTAAGCTAAACCTTACATGCACACTGGCCATTTCTAACAGGAAGAGAGAGAGCTTGCCATTCGCCATCAGTGTTACCATGAGAGTTGCCAGATGGCCGGGAAATCCGGGATTGTCCCGGAATTACGAGTCTTGTCCCGTGTCCAGGAATTACACTTTATAGTCCCGGATTTCGAATACCTAGGCTACCACTACTTTTTTTTTCATTATGTTACGAGTAGAGTATGTACGATGCGCTACTTGCATATAATTCGCCGCCTGCGCTACACGATGTTTCACGTTATGTTTTACTACAGACGTTTGTGTTTTAATATCTTAAAATAAACTGCGTTGTATGAGTAATGCAGGTAGGTAAGTTAGTTTTTAGGGTTCTGTACCCGAAGGGCCCAAACGGAGCCCTTTTGCTGTCACTCACGTGTCCGTCGTCAGCCGTCTGTCACACAGGTTTTACAGTCAAACAGTTGAAACTATAGTCTTCAAATTTACACAGTACCTTTAAGCAATTAAGCATTTTGTTGACCCAAAGCCATATAAATTGTCAAAAATATTTTTAAATGTTTTTGAGGGGGGGCCATAAAGCTAAATGGGGGCGCGAAAAATAAATGTTTACCTACCCCATCGAGTGGGGTATCGTTGTTTAAAACTTTTTGAGTAGATAAGTACTGGAATTTTGTTTTAAAAATAATGGAAAACAAAAAAAAAATCTTCCCATTGACCTATGAACTTGAAAGGTGATAATGTTTATTATTACGTAGGTATATTTTACTAAAAAATACCAAAATATTGATAAATCAATTTTTTTCATTGAGATTTTACCATAGATATAATTGTGTTTGTAAAATATTACAAGTAAGTAAAGCGATTTACAAAAATAATGATCTATTTGTCCCGGAAATGAAATGCCTGTATCTGTTACATTATGTATGGTAACAAGGGTTGCCATACATATATGTCACAGATTAAATACTTTATTACTGTTTTATAACTTATTATGCGCTCCTATGCTATGCATCCGATGATTACGATGAAACGTTTGGTACACTACTATAAAGTGATCTGTGGAAACGTTGGTAAGATGTAATTAGAGCGCACGCCGTCATATCTGACAAAAAAGAAAAATTTATATTGAAACGCACGTCGGTGATTAGCTAGTAATAAAAAGTAGTTAGTGTTGTTTTATTCAAGTTCAATATGGTAAATTAGGTACAATAGGTACCTACCTATTTAACGGTTTATTCCTGACTACTGAATATTCCACTATAATGAAATTTGGATTTTAATTTTACAGCAAAACAAGGACACTATTAATAAAGTCACACCCTTCTACAGACAGAGGGCACTACAAAGTACCGTACCACCGTGCTTGGTTTCACACTATGATTTCCTTCAGCAAAAGCTAAAGCTCATTGTAGGATTCGAACCCACGACCTTCGTTGTGGCATTGGAGATTACTATCCCCAATGGTACCTACAGTACTTACTTAGAAAAAATCTAAAAATACCTTATTAATACCTTATACCTTTATTATGTAAGTACCTATTTTATTTCAATAAAAAACGAAAAGACGCATCGGAATGAATATTAAATGATTAGTCTATAAGTTCGCCATTCGTTTCATCTACCTGCCCACACATTTTTATCAAAACATAAAAACTCAAATGAGAGGGGTCTACGATAACACGATGGTTTTTGTCAAGCGACACAAGGCGACCTTTCACAATACTTATAACATTTTTTGTATCAAACCTTTATCCTACTTTCCTAATAAAGTTTATTCGCCAACAAAAAATATGTGTGGCAGCCCGCTTTAACAAAAAAAGAATTTAGAGATTACATTATGTATAAGGTGGGTTTGAGTAACTTTGGATGGCTTTTTGGAGAGTTAAATATATATATTTTTCAAGTATGGGTATATATTGTTTCCTGAACAAAGTGCCTTAGTATTTATAGTAAACTTATTATTAAAACACATAGGTAATTTGGCTGAAGAGCAGAATGTTATTGTCAACTAGCTTCCACCCCGCGGATTCACCCGCGTTCCCGAGGGATATTATGTTTTCCAGGGATAAAAAGTAGCATATAGCCTTCCTCGATAAATGGGTTATCCAACACTTAAAGAATTTTTCAAATCGAACCAGTAGTTCCTGAGATTAGCGCGTTCAAACAAACAAACTCTTCAGCTTTATAATATTAGTATAGATACATATCTAAGATATGTATGTAGAATAAGTCCTACAGTAGGTATCTACGGATGATTTGTATGAAATGAAATTGGATTTTGAGTGAACATTATGTTGATTTTTATTGCTTTCGTAAATTCAACAGTTCGAGAATGAGAGTCGCAGCGACAATTTGTAGTCTAACTGAAGGGAGGGCAGCATAAAACGGAGTCGTGTCGCTTTCTATCCTACCAAAACTCAATGTTGTGATTTTTTGCATGATGATTATGGTTTAACACCAAATCCGTTCTTAGCCGAACTAACTGAAGTAGGTACCTACATAATTATCTATTTTGAGATTTTAGATTTAGTTATATACATAATATGTATAAAATATTTGCCTAGGTATCTGGCAATGACTGGATCACCAAAGCAAAACAATGGAGAAGGCCTTTACTGGTTGAGAGGTCCTTATTTATTACGTATTATAAGGTATAAATTTACAATAATAAAATGCATCTAATAGATAAATCAAAAATCTTGGAAGCTAGCTGTCCTACTTATCTAGATTTCATGACTCTATTTTGTGATCTTTCTTCATCTTGAAACAACTCGGAATATCTGTTTTAATCTTTGACCTATCTTATCTACATCATTACCATAACTATCATAATCATAAAATTGATATTCAGACATATTTTATTTCACTTATTGCAGGTGACGCGGCATGGGACACAGGTGGCTGTGACTTGTGCATTCTTTGTGCAACGTTGCGTCGCTGGTCGTAGTCCGTGGGACTGGGATCACAGCGCGTATTGTTTATTTCTCGGTTTCATTCATCGAACGAATCCGGACACAATTTATATGTTTGGAAGACTTTTATGCAGCTAGGACAAGTTCTCTTGGAAAATTGTTGAAATCCAAAATAATAGGTAGGTACTATGTGAAATAGTAGGTAGGTACATTTCTCTTTCTATATACAACAATCTTGAAATGTGATAAGTAAATCCTTAAATTATTATCTATACTTTTAATCACTTATCAAATTTGGGCTCCTACCTACCGGGTTTTCGTCTTGATAATAATCTTGTTTTTACATCCGTGAATTTATTATTCAACTTCATAAATGTCATCTTCCTTAGGCTACTTACACAGAAACCTTATCTAATACCTTTAAACGAGCAATTCTTGTATGTATATAAATATATAATCTGAATGTCGGAAACGGCTCCAACGATTTTCATGAAATTTAGTATGCAGGCGGTTTCGGGGGCGATAAATCGATCTAGCTAGATTTCATTTTTAGAAAACGTAATTTTAAAAAAAATACCCAGCAAAGCTCGGTCATCCAGGTACTGATATATAAATGATGGAAGAATTAATTTCGTTACTAAGAAAAATCTAAATAAGTTACCTATCTAAGTAAAGTTCGTTCATTAGATTGTGACATAGTAAATAACAGTGAATGTAATAAATAAAAAAAAGAAACAAAAGGAATAAAAATAAAAGCTTACACGTAATAATTTTATCCCGTAAGATCTAAAAAGTTAACAAAAATTAATGGCTCCGCGATTTTTTTCGCAATTGGCTATCAAAGGTCGGTGGGTACGATATATTAGGGATGGCTTGTACAAAATGCATTTTGATTTTATGTACATACGTACGTAGGTATAAGCATTATTATGTTTTATGTATGGAATATTAATAAAAACATTAAAATTATTCATTGACATCTTTTAAAATTGCTACAGATGCAATTTGAAATTAATGAGAAAGTATCAACAATATTTAGAGATATTTCTGTGAACTTTTAGTTTTATAACCCCTATAATTAATTCAACGACTTCTAAATAGATGTAGTTCGTGAGATAATACGAGTCTAGAAACTTTAAGCGAATGTGAAACCCAAACCTTATCAATTTACAGCACGAAAACACATCGTCTACTTGCTTATGTAGGTACTTATTATTGAAATATACAACAATCGCTACATCTGATTCGTTAATAACTATTTATACCTAAATAGCAAAACTTTGTTGCTATTTTCCATTTGGATGATAATATGTAGGGTGATAACTCACTAGTGACTTTGAAAACCTGATAAAGGTCGCTTCTACACTAAACTTGAGCCTTCGGTGAAGAAGAACATTATGAGGAAACTATAACTGGATATTATTATTGTTTCTATCTGGTCTACGTGTTGCTTGCTGGTTAGTTAAACAGTTGTGGAGTACGCACGGATCGCGTTGGTATCTCATAATTTAACTATTCTACAAGTCTACTATCCAGAGACCCATTTGCAATTGTAATGGACGTGGAGATGCAAAGCACCTCAATGGGTGCCAGCCAATGAGGTGCATTGCATAGTCTCATAGGGCTCGCAGCCGAAACTACGGATCTGGCTGTTTGGGTCAGCGTAACACGGGTGCTGGGGAAGCCCTCTACGTTTTGGTAGACCCTGGCTTGGAGTTGGATTCGTTGTGGTTAGTTGCAAAGAAGGGCCATGTTCTCGCGTGCAACGAGTTTCTGAATTCACTAGTCTAGTACTGCACTGCTTAGTATTCAGATGCGAGGTCAGTGAGCAACCCTCTAAACGGCTTGCCGCAGCTCAAGAACTTACCTGCATAGTAAGTAGACAGTTGCCCAATAGATTAGCTGTCCGGCAACTCTGCTGTAGGATATAATGCACGGCAGTGCATTGAGATGTGAGTGAGCTTACAGCTCCGGCACCATACAGGATATATGGTAGTTGGCTTCTGTGACGTCCTCATCGGGGATTGATTCCGCTAGCATTTTTGTGGAGGATATTATTCGTATGAAACTGGTATGCCCGTGGTTTCAAATTCAAAGACACGAGGTTTGCCTAGTGGACGTTACAAAAGAGGCTCTATGGTATAGGATAACACAGTAGTGACATGTTTATTTGAAGTTTTCTAATGATGTGATTCGGTAAGTAGGCCTACCTACAAGATACAACGGTGGATTCAGCGGGCGGCGCGGTGCGGGGCGGCGCAGCAATAGCGAACAATTGCCACTAATGCAGGCTCAATTTATTTACGAGCCAGCCGCTAGGGGCGCGGGAATATAGGCGAAACTCTACGATGGAATAGCTAATAAACTGTAATTTATTTTGGTAGTATAGAACTAGCTCTCGAATTCGTAGCTTCTTTAAAATTGTGGGGTAACGCTTGCTAGTATCTAGCCATCCACCTATTGCATCAATCAACTCGATGTCGACTCGATCTGACAGATGGTCATCCAAACCACCACTTTGCTTGCTTCTTCGGTACTTGGATGTAACAAATAAATTATATTAAAATTAGTCGGTATATATAATAAAATATTGAAAGTACTTACCTAATTTAAACTTAATAGTAAGAAGCTTACGGTTATCTAATTAAACCAGGTAATAGATTTAGCTTAACTTAACCAGCCACAGATTTATATCATTCATTGTTTTATTGTTTGTTCAATTCTCATTAATCGCATACAAAATTACGTCAGTCAGTAATATTAGGGTTTACGTAACTTTAAGGCAATAATAGTTTTCAATGGTAAAAACTATATGATATGTACGTCATACCTTTACCTAGGTAGGATTTTGCAGATTTTTGACCCTCATTCCTCGTGAAACTCTTGTTGACTCTCCACTCCTCCAATGTGACATGAAGTGACACATTATGATGTCACATGATTTAAGGACGCACTCTCTAACTCTACGTTTTCTATGGAAATACCATGTTCGTACACTGTTATCGCTGCTTATAAAACAATTAGTCATTATTGATGACTGAATTAGATTTATAAATCATTGATCCTTAAGTCGTTAGGAGTTTAAATGCGGAAGAGTCTACTCCAAGGTTTTCTTTGTTCACGCGCAGGAGGAGGACATTGACTCAAGCAGTGTAAACAGCTCCTTATCTCGAGCTTGGCTGCAACGTCGCCGCGCGCCGCCCGCGCTGTCGATTCACTCGCAGCTTTTATCTACAACTAAATTGTAGTTAGTTGATATCACACTATCAAAAAGTAAGATACCTACTACACAACGTCATACTACACTACACGCACAACTTGAGTGTAGTAATTATTTAGTCTAGTGTTGGTAGTTCGGATAATTCGGTTTATGTAGTTATCGTTAGGTATTTGTAGTAGAATCTGCTTTGTTTATATTTTTGTTTAGTACATGTTTTATATTTTAAACGACAAATAGTTAGGTACTAAACTCTTTTTGCATTATAAAGAGCTTTTATATTCAATAACGATAATAACAGTAAAACAAGATACAGTACTTTCCACCATATTCGATAGCCGGCATGTATGTATTAAGAGATTTGTATAGTTTTACATTAACATAAAGATCTGATAAGTGCCCATATCAGAAATAATTTACAAACCAATAGTATATAGTTTTTATGCAAACCTTAAGAACCATGAAATATTTGATTAAATCAATGAAAAATGCTTCAAAAATTCGTTGACTGTGGACGACTTTGGGCCCCATATATATATTATGCGGAAGCATGGTCTTCGAGCTCCGATTATGATCTCGTAAGGCGGGTGTACACTAGATATACGCGCGGTTGATAGCAGTAATTTAGAAAGCAGTTTTTTGCCGCTACGGACAGCTGCCCACCAATCAAAATGTGCATTGTGCAGGGGTTGCCGTGTTGCGTTAATTGACGACTCATGACTATCGTCTATCCGATGTTTCGTGTAAAAACGTGAATGAGGAGCTGTTTGCAGTTTGATTCATGTTATATAATATGTCTCAGCTCATATTTTAATTTATGTTATAAATAATACTATTGTTGAATTATAACCGTATGTCAATTAATAATTTCAGATATTCTTTTTTTAGCCGAGTATTTCAGTCTGTAGCATTCACATGTCTTGAAATCACCAGTAATTAAGTATATATGTAATTAATTTCCCGTAACTATGCTCAATGAGCGTGGCGCTGTTAAATATTTGAAAAGCTAATTAATTATTGATTGCAAAAGAGAGATAGCCCGCATCATGTCATGTATTATAAACCTCCTATATAAAAATTATGCATGTTTGGATTTAGATGAAATTTATTACAAAAAAATACCATACCAGTGACTTCTAGGCTATGTGAGCTCCTACATTATCACTTACCACAAACACAAGCCCATAAATAGTAAAAAAAAGGTTGACAAGAATAGAGCATCACACCATTATAACATACGCTACATATTTCGCTCAAATATTAAATAAACCATTGAACGTACTCAATTAAAATTGTAGAAGGCTTCGTTTTGGAGTGGCGATCGAGTCTCTACTAAATTAGGGGCTAATCACAATTTGAGTACTTATTCCAAAGAATGACGTTGACGAAGATAGAACTAAGAATGCAAACATGGTTCTTTTTTATAATTTCTTGTTTTGTGAGGACAACCGCAATATCTATCATTACTTATTTTTATGAAAATGAAGTTCGTAACATCTGAAGAACACGTTCGACTAAGGTTTTAGGAACCAACACAAAATATGCATGTACTAAATTTTGAATTTCTGCCTACGAGTTGCATATTATATCTATCTAATATATAAAATTCTCGTGTCATAGTGTTTGTCTGAAAACTCCTACGAAACGGCTCGACCGATTCTTATGATTTTTTTTGTGTGTATATTCGGTAGGTCTGAGAATTGGTCGTGGGCTATTTTTTTTTATACCGCTAGGCGAGTGAAACCGCGGGGGACAGCTAGTAATATTATGTATCCAGATTTTAAATGCAACAAAGAAGGCGATGTCGAGGGCGGAGAGACGCCGCGCGCCGGGCTCGCGGCTTCGCGTAGGCGGAGAACGAAATGCGCATAGTTTTTTACCTTTTTTGCCGCTCTACTCTACCTTTGCTTCGCTCGCTTATGTAAAGGCAATGGTCTTTTTTTATTTATTTTACTATCGCCCGCGCACGACTTGCAGCTATTGCAGGTAAATAGTGACCTTCCTGTTTTCTCATTTCTTTCGTTACGGGTAGAATTTTTACCATGCTTACGATAATAATAAGATTGATATTGATTTATATAACATTAATATTGAATGTGTTTCATTAATGTTGTAAGTTCGCAACGTGGATAGAGTATCGTAGGTCTTTGCGAGTTGGCCACAAGTTCGGTTTGTACATAATATTATCAATAAATATTTTTTATTCCTCATTCGTCTTTTTTATTCTAACTCTTATGTGTATTTGTGTGTAATTAAATCAAATTAATTTATTGTCTTCGATAAAATATGCTAAGTAGGTTTTTAGACTTTTATTTTATACACTACTTAATACTTTTTTAGCATGTTTTATCTAATACACATAAAATAATATAGGTATATCTGAACTATCGTCATCATTATAACACATCAGCTATATTTATCGCATCAAAATTCCTGAGACGAAGGTCCCTACTACAAACAATTCACAAACAAATCCCGACAACGACCAGCGAGCTCACGACTTGCCTAAAAAACTACATAGTCAAATATCCTTTGCCTGTCGCCGTCCGCGTAAAACTCGCTGCATGCAACAGATACCACACTAGGTGATTATGGAAGAAAAAGGCATCGTTTCTATGAGAAATTCGGCCGAATCCGAAGTAAGGTATAGTGTGCACCGGACTCCGGAATTCGGGTTCGGGGTGAATACCCTCGCGCCAGTAAAAACTATTTTCAAGGTTAGCTTGCGTTAGGAGGGGAGCGTCGCGGGTAGTGAGGTGCAGGGCAAATTCGGCGTGTGGTGCGGGTGCGGGGATTGGTGCTGGGGGGGGGAGGGGGAGCGCGGACGCGCCGAAATGCTGATAGCCCTCCGCCCGCCCCGTCCTCCTGGCGCGTCTCTAGCCCGGTCTCGCCGGCACTCCTGACTTCGCTGCACCCCGAATTTTGGAGTAGTCATTTTGCTTGTATTTTCTTTGCACTGTAGGTACCTCATGATTGGAAAACTCCGTAGAATATTTATTACTTTAAGTTAAAGTAAATATAGTAATATTAAACTAGTTTATATAGATAAAACGCTGCATCAGGAAATGCACCTATTGGCAAACCTTGATATAATTTCATGACATATTGTATTTCAGTAGAGTTTCAGTATTTTAAAAATATAAATTATGCATAGTAATTAAACTTCTTGGTTTCTATACATGTTATTCTAACTGTCAGACTATACTTATGTCCAAAAGTATGTTGTTTAGGTACTAGAAGCATATTCTGGAAAGAATTTAATATCATTTTTATGTCGAAAAAGCTTTGCCATTGCCACCAGTCGGTCACACAGTCAAAAATATGGTCGGTCGGCTACCGCTCCCCTTCGTGTAATTCGCCATTAGTCGCCGTTTGCACTCGGCTTTTTACTTTAATGAGCTTCCCCCGTTGCCTGACGCACACGCAACTAATACGCATTTTTGTGCAGTTACCTTCGTAGCACGAAAAACGCAAACACCTAAATATTCGAGCAATCATTCAACTCATAATATAAGAATTTCTCCTAAATCTCGAAATACGAAAATATAATGGAATGTCGAAATAATGTTTGACTCTATCTAGAGGCCAATGTTATCTTGCTTATTTTGGAAAATGGAAATACATACATGCTGCAATCATTTGCAAATAAGACAGTCGTACTAACAACGTAACTAGTTGCCTTATACAATACCGCAACATGTTTCATAGGGGTTCCACCATGGACGTAAAGGTTTACTTATACAGGGGTGATACTTCCGCGGGGATATAGTTTCTGACATCCGGTGGGACAAGGCCACAAAAATTATTAGTTCTAACTTTAATGTAATCAAGGATTACTTGTAAATCACAACTGATCATTACCTACTTTCAATCAGATTATTAATCGGATTACATAAGTAGGTATTTGTTTCTGTGGAGCTGAGTATTTTTGCAAAGTGGAGCTTTATAAGTAAATTATGAGAATAAGAAAATGGTAGTATTTACTGATTAATAATAAAATAAATCATCCACATAGGTATACCTCCTAATTATATTTGCTGGAAAATAAGTAAATTCCATGAAAACATGACATTTCCCGTTACCAATACCAGCCCTATATCATTAAAGTTACAAAACATCGCATACTGGACTCAAGGACTAAACATTCAATTTGATACTTCCTAATATGTGCATAACTTCATGAATACTTATTAAAACATTTTATGAGATGAATTAGATACGATATCAAAATTAAACAATTTATAGTAAATGCATGATTAATTTCATATACTTAACGAGATAAAACTGAATATAGAGTCTATCTATATATATATTTAACTTCATAAACTTAAAATAGTGAATCTAAATACGGTCCTGATATGATTTCATAGATACATAATTAACTTTATTAACTGATTTATTTCTGCAGTTCAAGTTGAAAATCTGTCGTCAAACACTTATTGGTGTGTTCCGGCAGCTACACTTGAGAGCAAGTTCCTTCTAAGCTTTGTGTGCTTACCACCTTCGGTCACATATCATTACTTACTATAGTGAGATCGTAGTATGTACACAAGCAAATACAGAGTAAAAAAAACTACTACTAAACGTAGTAATGTATCTAACAAAGGTCACAGATTCAACATGAATGAGAACTTATTTAATTTTACCATGATATTAGTAGAAATCGGTGATAAATTTAGCTTTATTGCTAGAAAACAAATAGCTTTATATATGAATATTTTGAATATATAGGTACTCGTTATTAGTATAAAAAAATATATGGTAGCGATATATTTTTTCAGTGATAGTTTCTGACATCCGGTGGAACAAAGCAACAAAAATTATTAGCTCCTTTAAGGGTATGGTTATAAAGTGGCAGATTTTAATTTCCCCCGAATTGTGTTCCTCTGTGTTAAATTTTAAGCGTTCTTAAGGGATCAGAAAATAAACTATCCTTTATTGTAAATCCGTTTGCTTCATCCAAAGGGTTAGTGAGAGTTTTTGCTGTAATTTTACAGACAGAAGAAACAGATTGTTGCGTTAGCCACCTGTCGTCTCGCGTCTCGTATGTTGTCTGTAAAAATATATATGATTCTATGATACTACCTACCTACTAATTAATAATATTTGATTTAACATTTTTTTCAAACATTTGTCGATAAATGCTAAATAAGACAAAATGCTAGATTCGCGTTGTTTCTTCAGGCCGTAATTAAAGATTTTTACTCACTTGCCACAATACCTACTTATTGGATGGATGATTTGCTTATAAAATTTCATGTGCTAACAGTTGAGTGATGATGATCAGTGGTTACTGTCACCCATGGACATGTGCCAGTAGGATTACCAATGTGTTGCCAACCTTCATAATGCCAAGAAAGTAAATGGCTCTCAAGTGAAACTGCCTGAAAAAACCGGAAGGTGCTTGGTGACAAATTTTCAACATGGGGCTGGTAGCGCTAGGCAAGTACTACAAAGTACTTTACCATCGTGCTTATACCAATATTTAATTTATAATTAGATAAATTTTAAATCTTTGTAAATAATATTGAAAAGAAATGTGAAAGGCTAAGTTTTTATTAAGGCTTCGCGGCATATATAACAATTAAATGGCTAGCTTTAGGATAGTGCGTGCATTGGGTGCGTGCGATAGCGATCTCTGCGTGCCCCTTGGCCTCCGCCCCCGCGCCCCGCACTCCTACAAAACTACATTCTGAGTATTTGTGAACCAGAGGGTTTTTTGCGCGAAGCCCGAGGGTGGCAGAGCGCAATCGCTCGCCACCGTACAAAAACACTATTAAATAACTCAACAGAACCACGGGGCGGATTCGTGATCGCGATATAGCTTAAATTATAATACGGTTTAATTAACGTTAGGGACAACATTTTAGTAGTCAAATATAATGTTACTGCAATGAAATAGGGAAATAGTTCAGCATGCAAAGAAATAGCGGGTCAGGCAATTAAAAACAAAATTACTTAATTATCTCTGGCAGGTTTCGTGCATTCGTAAACTCTTCTTTCTATTATGATTAGAAAAATATCAAAGAATAGCTGGTGAAATTAAAAGAGTACCATCGTATTTCTAAAAGGGTGCAGAGTTCAGTTCGTCTCTGTGTGAACCTGTTTGTATTTAGAGATAGTGAAAAAACGCGATAAAAACTCGCTCCGCGTTTATATTGGAAGTTAGAATAGCAAGATTTCCCGCCAACTCGTCTGTGACTCTCCTCCTTTTCAAATAAGGTTATAGAGTAAATACTACCCACCGGGCTGCAGTCTCGACATACATGACATGTCATCGCAAACTACCGATCGCTAAATAATAACGAAAAACATTGGTTGCCATGACGATGTTTACGACAAATGCAAGCCTAGATACCGGGCTGTCAAAAATGGTCGCAACTTTCGCAAAATTTACGAGAAATCGTAAAGTTTGCGAGAAAAATCGATAAGATAACGATAGAATTGACAGTAGACACTACCGAATATCGTTATAATCTGATCGTTAGGAATTACATAAAACTATAAATTGTCTAAGAATATATCCACTGAATATGCTTAGTTTTGTTTCACTTAATGGGAAGACACTATGTTCTTGTGTTCTTATTTATAGCACTAACACTATTTTTGTTTATCAGCCGTCACAACACTAACACTACACTAACTCAAAAGGCTAGGTTCTTTTGAGTCTTCTTAGTATGTTTGTGTTATTGAGGAGCTGGATTGCCTCTACATTCACATGATGATGAAGACTATGATCATGAGCTTCGGAGTATTTTTTAATTATTTTATCAACAAAATCCACATTTAGGTCCCGGTGGAGGTCGTTATTTCTTATGTACCAAGGGGCATTTACAATATCCCTCAGTAATTTATTCTGGAATCGTTGAATGATTTGAACATTACTTTGTTTGGTACAGCCCCAGAGCTGGATACCATAAGTCCATACTGGCATTAGGACTTGTTTATAAATAAGTATTTTATTATGTATGGCCATTGGAGAGCTACGTCCAAGTAGCCAGTTTAATTGTTAGGACTTAACGACAGGTTTCTGTCGAGACTGCAGCCCCGCCATTACTGCAGATCGATTGATATAAACATTTTAGTAAAATATCGTATCGTTTTAGTAAAAAAAAAGGTTAACGGATAAAAAATAAATTATCACTTTTACTTAGTCTTTACAGTAAATTGTGACTTTTCCTATTTGAACATTTTTGTAAATATGTATATAGCTTCAGCAGAGCAGTTATTTGTTATATTTTGCGGGAAAAAAATGAAAATACTTTTCAACGAAAACTCAATGTTATTGTGGGATTCAAACCCACGATCTTTGTCATCTTGACTGAGCTCTATATTCTGTATTTATGTTTTTTGACACCTACATTTTTATAATTACCCTTCAGCTGCAGCAGTGTTAAATATGCTTTAAAAACAACAGACATTTATTTTAATCCCATCCCTCAAATAAATCATAGCAAGTCTTTTATCGAGAACACATGTGCGACAATTGCTTTTATATATTTTAATGAAAGGTAATTTCGGTATTATTTCTACTTTATGATGTTTTTATATGTTCGGCACACTTAATCGTTGCATCTAAAAATAATATAACTAAAACACGCATTGGAAGCACTGCATTATTAGTTTTTTTTGTTAAAATTTGAACATGTTCAGGGTATTTTTTTTTTATATTTCTTGTTAGTTTATGCGTATTATATTTCTTTAATAATTGTAAAACATTATAACAAAATAGCCAACATAGTTAGATTGTCCAAAAAAAATATACTAAATATATAAAAAATTTAACCTTGCTGAGTTTCTTGCTGGTTCTTTAATTTCACTAATTTCACCGTACTTATTTGGTGAAATTAACTCACATTCATTTGCACAGTTTCAAATCTATACGATAATAATTATATTAGAAGTAGGTTAAAATCGACATTCTAGATTTGTTTACATACTTAGTTTGTTAGATATACTCGTATTATAAGAGAAGCTATTGGTATATGCGTGTTAAAACGGCCGTATGTAACGAAGTAATGCGTATTTATATGCAAGTACCTATTATATGTATAAAGATGGTTAAAAGTAATTAATGTTGATTCTATTTTGGTTCTAGGGCTATAATACTTTGTGGTAGGTCGGGTCTGGCCAAGCGCTTGTTGATCTTCATTTTATTATGTGAAATATTTTTTCTTAGGTTTACTACCTCAAAGCACAATCAATATTTAATTTAGATTATACACTTAGCTTATAAATATGCTTCATCTGTATGTTCGTTAGTTTTTTCGTAGTCTGCATTTGTATACGAGTACCTATGCTGCGATATAATAATAGTTACTCGTGTTTGAATCCTTCGCTTGCTCAAGATCAGCACTCGCAGTAAAAAACGACTTTGCTCTCTTGTTGCACAAATAACTATTTTGCAAAATTTCTTTAGTTAGTACGAAATTCCGAACGTTCCGAATCTTTGAGGTCGAATTCAAAATCGGAACTTCAAAAGGGCTGGTCTTTGTCTCTTTCTAATGGCGGGAAAGAGATACAGTGTGAATGTTTCGAATAAGGATGAATAAGATATTCGCGGCTTTCTGAAAAAAAAAATTAAAAAGTTACTTTGTTTCACTCAGTGAGCAAAATCGTATTTTGCTCACTGATTTCAGGCAGCAAAACCTACATGTTTGAGCTACTGAAGTGAAAAATATTTTTCTAAGAACTTCGGTAGATTACCTAATTTTATGTCATTTAACAATTAGTAAAGCTATAATTGCCGTAATAGATATAAATCTAAAATTTATAAATGTTACATGTATATAAGCAAAACCGCGAATTTTTACTGATGTTCTATTCATGTAAACATAATGTTGTTTTAGTTAATGAAATGCAAGCGAAAGCGTAACATATGTATGCAACCCGAGATTCTTTCATCACTTCGGAAACAAGCTGTGTCAAACGTAATGGTACGAGTGTGGGTAGGTACGAGTCCATAAATCACTCAATTATCCGTTTCAAACTTAATAAAAAACTATCGCTAATCCCAACTTAAGTGACTTATGATCATTAATCACTGATAGGTTATTATTGGTCATAGTATTTTTTTGCTTATAGTAAATGGATCATGCATTCGAAAAAGTAAATAACGAATTTGTTAGTCAAAGAATAATATTAGTTTTAACTCATGAATGCCTGTGTTATCTATTAATTCTTCTTTGTTGAATTAATTTAATATTAGTATTCACAAATTTCATTAGACACCACTATTATAATGAAACTTTCACGAATAAGGCTGGCCTCAGACATAGATAAGACTGGGAGAAATAGGTATGAAGCGAAACTGCTTCTAGACGTTATAATAGTCTTTCTATACATAATGTAGAGATGCTTCACTCTGAAAATGAGACTCCGAAATTAAGCGTTGCCAAATCGGGTTTGCAGCTACCATTTTCAATAATTAATGTTATAAGTACCTGCGGACCTTTTTTTTAAATTGAGTGGTAGAAATCTTCCGAGGAGGAGATATTCAGAAATATACTCGATAACAAGTGGGATTTAACTAGGTTTTGTGGCATTTTTACCCATTAAAACCGGTGGACTTCATCCGTGCATGTCAAGAGACAACGGGTCCTCCAATGGATCGTTGCCGATGCCTCCCTTCCCATACCTGTGGACCTAAGCTTACATTCAAATCTATGAGAATCCGTTATCCTATTTTCTGCTACCCATTTGTTCTTGTTTGAATGTAACACTCTATTGAGATATAAAGATTTCTTTACTGTGGACGGGCGAATATGTTTAGTTATTAAATTCTTAGATGGCAGGCGGCACGACAACCTTAGACTTAAAGATTTCTTATTTTGTTTAACTAAATTGTATTGTAAATATCATTCGATAAACTCATAGTTCACCTCATCAACACCTTCTTTGTTTGAGTAAGCATGCAACCGCTTTTTTCCTGATCAACGTGGTGGATGGAAAACTTCCAACTTCTCCAATCACGGAAATCAGCAGCGATCGATTCAGTTAATCGCATCACTGTGCTTTCGGCACAACGCAAATAGGTACGACATAATCAGTAGCAGCAACCCCGCTCTATCTCTACTCATCGTAAACTTCGAAACAGCTTGATAAACTATAATCTGCAGCAACGGAGCAACTAGGCTAATTTCGCCACATTTACCTACTACTTCATTTAAGCTTTATATCGAATTAAATTGTATTTTGCTATGAATCGATTCGTAAATATTAATTCATTTAATACATTAATTCAGTGGCAGTTTTACGATATTTTAATTCAATTCAGATATAAAGCATATGATAATATCTACCGAAAGATGAAAATGTGAACAATAGATGAAATGTGTAGTATTTTGAGAAGTTGTACACGTACTGAATGTTCGTGTTAATATACAGGTCTAGTCAGGGATATAGAAAGAATGTCAGTACCACGTATGAAGAATTGAAAAGTAGTAGGGCCGGATAAAATACCAGTTGAGATGTGGAAGTTGATGTGTGCAATAATTTATCAATTGTAATTTCATCCAAGATAATCTAGGCATTCTCTTCCAGCACCACATTTTGAGAGTGTATATTTTTAGCTTCTTACTTTCACTTAGGGTCCATGTCTCCGCGGCGTAAAGAAATACGGGAAACACAAGTGCTCTGACAAGCCAGGTTTGGCATCATTGATTGTGTTTCGTTCTTTTATATTTATTCAGTTTAACCCATAGCCGATCTAGATGTCTCTATGAATCCACCAATATTCAAAATCAAAGGTCCCAGATATATGTTTGTGACTCTTCGCAGTTTGCATTTGGAGTAACTTCTATCGAATAAGGCTAATAATGCTTTCCATCTTGTGGAGAAGTTCTTCTATGTAAGAATAGTCGATGCTCTATGTAAGAACATAAGATGCTACCATCTGCGTAGCATGCCGTCTGTCCTGTCTTCTAGAGCTCAAAAGTGTAAAAATTATATACTGTTATCAAACTCCAGCGCTGGAATGGGTAGAAGCTCCTGATAGTGTATTGGAGTATGTAATGGAGGTCTTCCTCCTTGATCTAAATAGAATTTAGTCTATCAGATCTCAAAGAAGCTATTCGTTATTCGATTTTATTATCGGCAGCAAACAGTGTCAGGCGTTCACTTTTTTCATTACAATATCCAATCCAAATTCACTGGCTCAATTGATGATGATTTACCCCTATCTTCGCATGGAACGCAATGTCTCCCATTATTAGTAGAGGTTCTCTTATCATTCTTTTCGATGGTGTCAACAGGTTGGTTATACGCATATGACATGAAGTGATATTCTGAAAAACCATAAGTTCTTTATTTTATTATAATTAATTGGACGTCTTGCGGCTGAGATGATGATGATGATGATAATTAATTTTATTTTTTAAATTTTACCTAGGCATACCTACTCACTGCAAACCCATTCCTTATGTACCTACAGTGCCAGTCCATAAAGCCCGTACACGCTATTCGTAGTTTGAGCTATTATCTGATTTATAATTTAGCGAACATGTCAATGTCATCGATGCAGACAAGTAAAACGGTTTGCATTACCAGTATTAGCTGGTTCATGGAAATTGTACTAAAGTGGAACAAATTAACACCAATGATGCACATACGGTGTTGTTATTTAGTTTTACTGAGCATAATTTTGTACACCTAGATCAAGAAAAAGAATAATGGTCATTGCTTTTTTTCTTACATTGGACTTTTTGTATTTGAGCATAATTTTGATGATGATTTTTTTCATACTAGCTGTTTCCCGCGGTTCCACCTGTGTTCGCGGGATAAAAGTGTCCTATATTTATCTCTGTGATTCAAGCTACCCTTCAGCAAAAAAATATGAAAGTAGGTTCGGCCTTGAAAACGTAACTAAGTGGGTGAACGGGTATTGAAAAAAAAACGAATTAAAATGAATATTCTATTATTTTATCTGAACGAACAATATTTACACCAAGTTTCGTATTCAAATTCTTTTCCACAAAAAAGTTTCATATAATCTGTTGTCCCCTTTTTACCCCCAGTTGAATTTCCACCAGAGATGCGAGTGACGTGATATATGATATTACCCGCCACATTATTATAGGATCGATTTGATTACCAAGGTGTGACCTATGTCCTAAGCTGTGAAAATGTAGTAAACCCATTGGTGTAATTTTCTCTCGCACAGCAAGTAAAAACGCAGCCTTCAGGGTTGAATTTCGGAAAAATCTTGCTTAGCGGATGCCATAACCTTATAAAGAACCTATCAGTCAAATTTCAAGTTTCTAAACATTGTATTGACTTTATAATTCCTAAGATTGTTAAAATATTTTTGCCAATGAAATAGATAAACACCACTGCCTGAATATAAACAATTATTTATATTCATGTGTGTTTTTAATCTAAAAGAAACGTTACCCACAAAGTTCACAGTCGCGTAGTCGATGTAATTTGGATAAATTTAAATCACATTGAATTTTAAAGTAATTTCTCGTTTATTTATAGGTACGTAGGTAACAATATGTTTTGTTTTACTAGGCGTTAGTTGTTGATGGGTTGTTTTGTTAGGTATAATTTATTTAATAAGCAAATAAAATAAATTTACGAGAGATCTAAAAGAACGATATTATATGAGAGTTATTAATAAGTAAATAGTAGAAAAAAGTGCACTTCCAAATAATGCATAATTGAGAATAGCCATAAAACATTTGATTCGTAAAGATCGTCTACTCTGTTCCTAATAATTTGTGAAGTTTGGTAATATTAAATCTATACTTTAGTATAAATGGTAATTAATCATAAGTTTGTTGTAGCATTTTACTTGTAGTAGAAAATTCAGGTCTGATATTCAACAGTAGGTACCTAGGCATTATCTACTTACAAGATGTTGACAATATCGTTGGTATCAATTTACCTGTGTTTTAGATCCAGGTTCACTGAGATAGAATTGCAAGAAATCAATGACTTACAAATAAATCATACGCTAGATTATAGTGTTAAAATAATAATATTTTATCCACGTACCGCTGAACAAGAATTTAGAAATTGAGGTGAAGAAAAAGTGGTAGGTACCTACCTAAGAGCCAATTAAGTATTATTTTTGTACGTATATGCAAATATAATTAGCTTTAATTTTATCGGGTAAATAAATTATAATTTATCAAGATCAACATTCGTGCTATTGTGTTTCGTGTTTTTCCAACAACAATCCATACATTATTTCGCAACGTGAGTGACCTTTCGTGCGGCCGAACGGCGAATCGCGCGAAAATATCGATTATTCTTATCTTATCGGCACCTATCGCTGGCGTGTCGCCGCTCGCTCCAATAAAATGGGAATCAAACTCACGCATCGCTGCCACAGCTACAATCTTTTATAGCCGATGATTACACACAGCGCATGCGTTATATAAACCCTTGTATTGGACACCGCGGACTCCGCCTCCGAACGCTTTATTTGCAATTTACTTATGCAAATTTAATGCTTAACATAAGCATATTGGCATCAGCTTATTCTTAGGATTGCAACTTAATATAGCCATTACCTACCTAGTAACTTAGTATCATGGGCAAGTAAGTAGGTATACATACAAAATTTAAGCAGCTGGTTAGTTATCCGTCAACGAGTTAGGTAATAATCAACTCTACCTAACTGTTAAATTCGCATCTATCTGCATTTAACTATTTAATGGTCTATTTATGGTTATGAATGCTTATGTATTCAGAGGCATGTGAAAGCAGTTATTTAAACTCGTTTACGGCACAATCCACCTGCTATATAATCCGCGCTGTTTCGCAATTGGGCTGGTATCTATGTCATTGCGTGGAAGCAAATTCGAAATATGTAATCGACGCGGGAGGGAAAGAGACAAATGCTCCGTAGACCGGATTCTGCGAGGATGGAGGACAGAGGGGCTCCGCTGTAGGTATATAGGTAGGTACCTATTCCATTAGATGTCTGTTCGCGAATATCGTTGCGCAACGTACAACGGGTAAAATAAGTTTGTCTTCACTCTAACAACTTACGGATCTCGTAGACTCGTTATCATTAAGAATGCAATCGATTTTTACCGAAATTTTCCTTCGCTTGCTGACCCATCGTTTATAGTCCAATATCAAACAACAAATTGCTTTTAAAAAACCGGCTTAATCGATGCGACATAAATTATTAAATTCCGCGATGGGTTGGTTGTAGGCGGCGGAAGATATTTCGATATTTTGGTAATTTTCGCGGTGTGAGGTTGAGAAAAAAGAATGATATTGTCATAACGTAAATCAAGAGACGTGATAGATCATAATTTAAGCACTAATCTACTTTTGAAAACGATATATTGTATACCTATTATTTTTACCCATACCTACCTACTACTGATGAATCTATGGAACTGAAATAGTGAGGACTATGTCTAAAAAATAATAACCATATCATTATATTAGACAAGACACATATTGGATGAATCGCAATCACAGTATTGTTTACAAAGGATTCTATTTTATTAGAGCAATGATTAAACTGGGTCATTCTGCCGATTGAAAAAAAGATTTTTTTCCAAATAAACTGTAGTCATAATAATAAGCTAGGAAAAATTACCAATAGGTCATAATAATTTTGAAAAAAATGGCGCATTATGATTTTTTGAGGTTTTGGGGTTTCTTTTGATATCATTGTCGATGTACGTTGTTGTCATTCGTTGTACCACCCGTACGTTGCTGTCATTCTGAACATACGGACACAACGTTTTGAATTCTGAAATGGCCAGAGTGAAAAGGGTGTTACTTCTGGACTAGCGTGCTCTATCTTCGTTTTCGTCCGCTATGGGCGAAAAATATTTTACAGGCATTATTTTGCTTTGACGAGTGATATTTTTACTTCTCGCTATGGCTGTGACGTGTTTAGTTATTTTTTAATGATACGTCTTTGTTAAGTATAACATTCACATTAAGATTGAGAACATTCTACAGATGTGAATAATGACGTAGGTACTCGTCCAAAAAAAATTTTTTTTTATAAATGATTGTTCGCCAAGATATTACCTAGGTATAGGTAATATTACCAAGGTATAGGTAACTAGGATTTTCATGTTAAGGAATTTCCCAAGCAAACATAATTTAAGTGTTTCGGTAGAATGATCGAACTAAAGAATAAACCATTAGTAAAATAGCTAAGTGTTTATGTGGTGGTAATTGTAATAGTCTAATAATACTGTTATCTTTTCTACTAGGTTACCTAAGTAAAACCAGTTTCAGACAATATATGTAACTACTCTACCTTTTTCTAGTAGATAGTGTCAAAACATGTTTAAGGAAATTACGGACATATAGTTTATATAAAAAAAATATATATGCTGGAACATTTAACCGTTTAACTAACGTTGCAATAGGAAACTTCGCATGTTTTCCTTTCAGATTATTCAAACTACGTTTTGAGAAAGTAGAAATATTTGTTAATTCTGGCGACACGTTTATCGGGTGTTCGTTCGTCGTAAATGGCGACGACCGAAGGCGACACGACAACACGGGTGAGGCTTAAACACGCGATTACGAAACCGCGCGGAATAGAAGCCGCTAGATTCGCGCTCCATTACCGCGCCCGCGCCTTCGCCCGCGCCCGCCTCAATATGGCGGGCGGCCGCGTACATACGTCCACCGAGTCAATGGCCTCCACCGTGCGCTTGCGCAACTGCACGCGCGAATCTCAACGGCAAAACAAAGTCGTCGCCACGTCAATGTGTGCTATGTACTTACACAAACAACTCTACCTACACATACATTTATACGTTGTTTGTTTCGATTCTGCGCTACTTTTATATATGTGTGCGCTAACCACACCGTAGATTTACGTCGGACATTATAGTATTGGTGAAGGGCTTCAACTGTAGTGGCAAACGACCGACAATGCTGATTAATATAATGATAAATAGCAGTTTGCTTTGAGTTTTCCTCAATTAAAATCATGAAGGATTTTGTCGCCCATATAAATATTGCTTTTTTGTATGACCGTAGATTTAGACAACCCGAAGCTGTATATTTTGGAGGTGAAATGGTAAAATGTACTTAGGTACTTTACCTACTTGAACATTTGCGTTTATTACTATAAATTAAGACAAAGCCTCATGACAGTCACAAGTCTAGAATTTTCATCGCGAACCAGTGTTCCATCGCGATGTAAAATTCTAGAATATTCGACTATTGACCATCGAGGTAACTACAACTGCATTTCTTATAATGTCGGATGTTTAAAGTAAATTTTCCTCTATTATATAACTATATGAGTTTAAGGTTACAATATAGGTCCACAAATTGCAAAAAGTATGAAGATTAAAAAAGTTTCATAAGTACATTAATTTGATTAATTCGTACTATAAAATAATTAATCCATGACGGTATAAATATTCCTTTTTTACCGGGGTCCAATAAATGCAGGTGTGTTACATACGAGTACATTGTGCTACGAGCGACTGCTACATAGAGACGTAGAAATCTCGGAGAATCGAAACAAAATTGGGTCAGCGGAAAATTTGCATGTGCACGAATTTAGACCCAACATCACAAGATTTAATTTATACCTGTAGTACCTGTGTGTTGATTGGATGTAGGTTTCGATATTTACAATTACAGACGCGCGTTAGGTATATCAATCTGTTAGTATTATTAGATATGCGTAAATAATTTTAGAGGTAAGTAATTTTGAAATTGAATATTGTTTGATGTGCTACTCTTGTAGGTGTAATTAATTCTCATGCTAATTTTATAAAATAGGCGTATAAATAATAGCATAGGCGTTTCATTAAATTAACCCCATCTGCCCATATTGCAAATATTTAATCTGAAGAAATCTAAATATTTGTATACTACCTACATCTATGAGTATGTGAGTGACCTCAAGCTTAATAATTAGATTCAAAGTAAACTTGCCCCCAAGTGTAGAAATACATTAAACCAAGGCGTTCATTGATTTGTAATTCATATGCTACACGGAGATACATCATAATTTTGTTATTAAGGCTTTATGGTGTTTATTTATATAAAATTGATCGACAAGGTAACAAGTAAGCTGCATAAAAGATTTGTTTCCGTGTGTACGTTACCTTCACTATTAAATATATTCATAAGTTGTTGTTGTGCATGCGAATCGGAAGTGTTTAGAAGAGGTCGTCGTGCGCCAGCGCCCGCGCAGTCCGCACCGCACCGCGCCGTCCGCATCGTGCCGTCCGCTCCGCGCCGTCATCCAGCGCCGCGACACGTGTAAGGCTTGCGTAATGCAACCTTGCGCTCGCGAATAATATGGGACGCCATTGATTTCGAAGGAATAGCATGGATATGATTTGATACTGTAATATACTTATTTTGTCTATCAATCTGTGTATCTACTGATTATGATTTTGGCGTATTTCGTAGGCATTGTGATATTCCTTATTATTCTGAGTTTAGTTTCGAAGATTTATGCGCTACGCTGTGGTTTTTCCATTTTTTATTAATAAAAATAAAGCTCGTCAAAAGCCCTACTAAACAAAAATAAAAGATTCACAAACAGAAGAGAAACTTGCACATACTAAACTATTTTGTATTTTAATTCTTTGTAAGTTAAGGTAAATATTGAAATAAAAAATAATTCCTGTATAATTTTGTTATTCTCATGTTGCGGGACAATTTCAAATGCAAAATATTCAATAGGTTCTTGTATGTAAAATTATTTGCATTCGTTTTAGAAAAATAATACGGCTGTTACTACACTAATTGATCGCAGCTTTATATGGCCTCATGGCGAATCAAAGGGCCTCGTCGACAGCACCGGAAGGTCGCAAAGACCTTCTGTCTATTGCCCACGAGTGCTAGCACTGACAACGGCCCTTATGCAAATCGTCTTTGCGCGTGCTTGTTTTAAACTACCGGTTGATACAGCAATACACACATTTAAAGGGCTCCAAAATTAAATTATTGTGCAAT
The DNA here is from genome assembly GCA_951216915.1 of Tetheella fluctuosa. Lineage (NCBI taxonomy): Eukaryota > Metazoa > Arthropoda > Insecta > Lepidoptera > Drepanidae > Tetheella > Tetheella fluctuosa. Next base: position 8,296,919 of record OX578217.1, read on the forward strand.
AAACGTACCTATTCTTTCAATGGGTCTTCAATTTAGACGTTCCTCTGGTCGTGACTACCAGCTGTATAAATATAATTTCCTGGTGTCAACGTAGGAAAATGTTCGTCAGTGTAAACGCAGCTCGATTTGAATATTTTATTTCATGTATTCAAATGTTCTTGCAAATTAATATTAAGTTAGACGTGCGGTCAAATGTAAAAAAATTATGTCTGCAAAAAATATCTCCTACAATTTTTTTCAGGGTTAATTTGATACAAGAATATATTAAAATCATGAATAATATACCGTTTTGGACTATATCACGCAAATATCAGGATGCGGAGCGTTTGAGTATTTTTATTTGCATGCATGTTCTTCCAGCAATTTGATGATTACGATTAAACGAGTAGAAAACGTTTTATGATATGCACTAGCTTTTATAGTGGAATAGGATTAGTTACTACTTTGTTATACAATTTAATTACACATTATGCTTATTCCAATAAGGAGCAATAGATTTTTCTCTATAATTTTTGATCAAGCATAATTTCACAACTTTGCTTTAGTTAAATAGATAAATAAGTAGATACATTCATGAGTAGGCATATATTATATTAATTTAATCAATTTTTATGTTTTAAGTGCTATAACTATAAATATGCAAAAGTCTATCTATAGCACGGAAATCGATGAAGTCTTGAAGGCGTTCGTAGTAATATAATACCTTCATATATTATTCCAGGAAAACATGATTTAATTTCAATGTTTACCTTAAAAAATAAAAGAAATTAAAATATCACGTTTCAAATATATTTTCTTTTCAGTGCATTGAAAAGAAAATATATTAGTTTTCAGTCAGTGTACAGGGTTCCAATTTAATCTCCTTGATTTAAACCTTGCTGTAACCTATAAACCGTTACGCGCGTCAAATCTATAAATTTGTTTTTATTTTTAGCAGAAAACGAGCGCAAATTAATACAGTCAAGCTGGCGGCATTAGTTGGGCGGTTCAAGGCGAGCCCTGCGCAGCTCGCAAAGGGCCGCGTCAGCGTCACGCGCCGCCATTGACCCACTTACACATACCTACACGGGCGGCGTGTGCGCACCGAGTACACTCGCCGATGAAAGCTCTTTGTGACATCCATGTATCACGTACTTGATACATGGATCCAATTTTTACCGTTAACATTTTAAGGATATTTTAGTATATTTTTATAATACAATTTAGTACCTACTACTTAGGTATGAATACACAGTTTTGATGAGGACTAGATAATGTAGATGTCAGCAAAAGAATTTATTTTCAACTTTCGCAGTTGATTGATAGCTATTTAGTTGAAACTAATAATGTTGAGTCACAATACTTAAAAACCTTAGTAAAATTTATATCATAAGATTATCATCGGGCTATGGCGCAGCATAGTACCAATTCATAGCTTTTGTCGCCGTAGCACTTGAGCATGTGATTGTATTAGGTATATTTCAGCGGACCTCGTTCGCTACAGTTGTTTGTGGCGCGCATCTCAAGGCGACGGGTGGCCCTCCGCCGCAAATAATTCTGCTATTGTGAAACACACCGTCTTATCACTCGTCCGGGACCTTGGTTAGATCACACGAATTACGGTCAAGTTGACGATTTCACGATTAATATTTCTTTAAGATAATAAAAATTCCGTTGTTGCTAGTAATGAATGTGTTCAAGTACGAATTAAGGATCTGTTTATCTCTACAAAATTATTGATTCGTTGGGGACGTACGTACGTAATTACGTTTTAATTGGATCCTTCAAATATTTAATCATTTTGAATAGGGCTGAATTGTACCTATATATCACTTTAAAATCTTATTGTGGCACCCTCAGATACCTACGCAGCTTGTATAGATTAGGAGTATGTCTTCGACTACGTTCTTACAATAAGAGGTATTAGGTAACGTTATTTTCTCATACATTATCATACGAGCTAGAAACACGAGCGAAATCATTGATAAAAATAAAAGAGAAACCGAAAGAGTAAAATGAATCGAAAAGCTTATTCTTAGCGAACTATTTGTGATGAAGTATTTAGTACTGAGATTGCAAAACGAACGGTTTGGTAATCTATACTTTACAATATTCTTTAATGAATAATTTAAAATATGTATGTATGTATAGGTACCTACCTATCTAATATGACAATTTAAAATTATTCATATTATCTCAACAATGACAAGGTCCATGTTTTTGAACTAAACATGTAATTCGTAGATGGCTGTCAGACATGAAACACATGTGTTATTCATCAGTCCGAAAGGGCATGTTCTATGCATTATCTCTCAAGAGGCATGCCAGTGATAAGTGCGCTGGCAACGGGCGTCAATGCACTCCGCTGCATGCCCCTAGGTCAGTTCCCTGTGACTCAGTCACTAATGCACCGTTACGTCAGTACATAGCGCATCGTGATCTTCACCCACATTATCATAACCAACCACATGATATACAATCGATGTCAACATTCATCGACATTCAAATGCCTTACATTGAGAAAAAGAGCTCTACTAAAGAAGCAATGTATATATGTTTAGTTAAAACTATCGTGTAGTCGAATTTTGAGTAATACTTAGCCCGAAAGAACGGCTGGCTAGTTGTATCAGCCGGAACAATCGTCGTTACCCGCTGCTCTAGTGACTTTACAATAATATGAATCGGTCTTTTGCTTTCTTTACTTTCGGTTTCTGTTATTGTTGTTCAATTCACATTATGAATCAATGTTTAATCAGATTAATTAGTATTACGACACCAGCTACAATTTAACATTTACTTTGGGTTAATAGTCACATAGGTACTATCTGGCCAAGACTACATTATATGGTAGGTATAACTATTACGTAGTGCAAAATTTAAAACACGCTTTTATACCTACATATACTTAACAACATTATACATCAGTAGTTAAAGAGTTATCTACCTAGCTAGATACACACCAATGTACCTACACCACGATGTACACCAAGAACAAAATAAAAATAAGAGCAACATCAATACCAAACAAAAAATACTGAACAATGTCTAACTAAAAAGCTATTTCTTCCAGACAACCTTTATAATATATTTATCAGGGTTTATGTGTTTTTTTTTAAACATGATAATAGTTCGGCCACATAATCACAGTTACCACAGTGAGTATTTTTTTATCATAAGTTGATCTCCCATGTTTGTAAACTTTGCATTCAGTTGACAAAACCGATATTCTTTGTTTGGTCTTGTAAATAAATAGCCCTGTTGCATTTGAGATGCCATTATTTTTAAAAGGCACAATTTCAGCAATGCCATGTTTGGGTTGATCGAGGAGACTTCATAATATGATGAAAATGACACTTATAGGTAGTTACTGACATTTTATTTAAAAAAAATATGTTACCAATAAACGTGAATTTACAATGTCCAAAAGCCGAAAGCACAATCAAAGAAGAATATTGTAAAATAAATATTTAGGTACTTCACGGTCGAAATCGATGCACTCTCATTTGAATACGATAACTGTTGATTATGTAATTGAAGCCATGAACATCTGCGTGTTTACCTCTGTACCTCGGAGCCCTGTGGGGTTGAGATAGCCAGCAACCCTTGCCTGGCCACCGGCCATCGCACAATAGTTTTTTATCGAATGACAAATAGACTGCCTTAATGAGAAATATCGGTTACGGAAACACTCCACTGCACATATCGTATTGTCAAATATTTGCTTGCTTTCCCTTTAGTTTTACAGTTGGTGACATTTGGTTCTCATGACCATAATCTATCTTTTAAAAAGAAGGATTGTGTGATGGTCCTTATGCAATTTGAACAATTTCATCAAAATTTGTGTTATCTTTTCATTGGACGAAAACTGATTAGCAGAATCATAACTTTTAGACTCTGCATACGCATACCTACTAATTAGAATAGAAAAACTACACTAGTACTGAGTACAGTCAGCATCAAAAGTAGATTGGCACTTTAGTACCCTTTCATACTAAACTATTGACATTTTGTTGACAGTTTGTATGAAAATTATGAATTGTGTAATGTGACACGGTACTAAAGTGCCAAGCTACTTTTGACGCTGATTGTACGATGTGACACAGTTTAAAACGTAAGTCATAAAATAATGGACAACTAAGCGTCCACAAAAACAATATAATTTTCTGCGTAAATAATTTACGTCACGACGCGCTAATAGGTAAACTTGATTTTCGAATGGTGGGAAAACCTCGACCAGGGATACCCAAACTATTTTGAGCAAGAGACCCCTTTTCCAATATAAACAGATACCTCAGACCCCCATAGACAAAGTATATTAAATATCCTATCTCTAGTTTTTTTCCTATTGATACAAAATACTTACCAATCGTCTGTAGGTACCTTTATGTTTACTCACTTAATAGTGATACTTTTCCTTTTAAATTAATTATTATATGCTAGTACTGTAATATTTTTTGATAGTTGTAGTTTAGCATGTAGGGGGAAGGGAGCACTCAACATAAACAAAAATATTAATTTAAAGCTTGATCTTTCGTAAACCTTTCATTAAATCAATAAAGTGTTTAAGATTTTCTATATTTTTGAAAAACCTTTTTAACGAAACTCCAGTCGAAGTGGTAAGCGAACAAAAAAATTCATGCCTTCTTACATTGTAGATACCCTAAAAACCTATGTTTTTATTCGATAACTTTGTTTGCGTCATAGGTATTATGCAAAATTTCAGCTTGATATCATAGGTAACCTCCAAGTTATATGATAATGTCAGATAGATGGATGTGACGAAACTATAACCCCCTTATTAAGAGAGATGGTTTAAAGCTAGTTTAGTAAAACCCATCGAAATGAGACCACAAGTTTGGTCACGGAACCCTAAAATGGTATTTTAGATCTTCAGTTCTGAATTTACATGGATTTAGATTAAAATGTATTATGTATAGAGAATATTGCGTTAGAAAATATGTACATATTTTTGGTGGAGAAATAATGTGACAAATTGTGTGTAAGAATGGTATAGATCTACTGGTATAAGAATGAATGTAGGTACCTACCTAATTTGTAATTCGCTTTATCAACTAATATTATTATTAGGGTCAAAAGTAAAATGTGGTAGTTGAATAGGCAGATGTAAAAACGCTAAATATAAAATAGGTGAGGTGGTTATATCAGACATGTTCTGCAACGGCATGGACATCGTTGCAGCTTGTGTGCATTGACCAATGGCGTGCGCCTTACCCACGCATTACAATTTATTCACCACTATTCACAAGTCAAGCAGTTTTAAGAGGCACATTAAGTAGTTTTTATAAGATACGATAGTATGAAAATATGTACTCAATTGTGATTATCTATTTATAGATACAGCCGACCTATATAAACTAATAAAATAATCATGGAATACCCACAAATATATATATTTAATGTTACATCAACATCTAAAATTAAGATCGAAGAACTTAAAGCATATTATCTATGTTGATTAGAGCTTGAGGTAGCTATTCGCAGAAAGTTTTAGTTTTGCACAGAGTTTTTACTTAGACATTCTTGAAATTCGAATGCTATAATCATGTCCTTGGTTTCAATCCTAGAAAGAGCTAGAGGTTTCGGTATATGGAAAACATCGTGAACAAGGAAAACTAGGTCTGCACAAACCATCTCTATACTCGAAATGTGGCCACTATCACTTACCATCATCACCATGGTGAGATTGTGATCAAACGCAACCCAATTTATTGAAAAAATAATTTCATCAAGAAACCGATTATGTATTAGCGTGTGTTCATTAAGGTTTAATGAAACTGTGGGTAGCCGATTTAAAATATCATTATGTTTGACTAGCTTCCGCCCCGCGGTTTCACCCGCGTTCCCAAGCACTCCGCTTATGCTTTCCCGGGAAAAAAGTAGCCTATAGCTTTCCTCGGTAAATGGACTATCCAACACTAAAAGATTTTTTCAATTCAAACCAGTAGTTCCTGAGATTAGGACGATGAAAAAAACAAACAAACTCTTCAGCTTTATAACATTAGTATAGATATAGTATTAGTAATATTAGTAATTAATATAGATAAGTATAAATTATGACAATAAAGATTCTAAATAACTCAGATAGATGGCATATAATCTAGAAGTACAATAAATATATATTCAACATTATTTCATTTTATTCGATGTAATAAGTATACAAACAAAGTTGCGTAGAGTAGGTAATATCTGAGCGGAAACATTTTATGTAGGGTTGCGATTTATAGCTGAGCACCACGGACCGCAACAGCCGCCGTTGTCCTTTTTGCTTTTAATTGGATACAAAACACCTCCCATTTACAAAAACACCAAGTGATAACGAAACTTTTCTATTTTGTTCAGATGTGCATCGATAAAACGTTTCATTTATCTTAGATAAAATTATGGTTCCTACTTAATAGGTACATAGTAACTGTATTTAAATAATAAAGCAAAATTAAATTTCGTAGCATGTTTTGCTTTGTTTTACATAGTCAGTTTCATTCGAAAATAATCTCGCCATATACCTTAAGTAAAAATCTTTATTTTTATTTGAATTGTAGAGAAACGGTGAGCGAAATATTTCATCGCTTTTATGTAGATAGGTTACACCTCCCTCGTAAGATACCTAGAAACTATGACTGAGCTAGATTGAGAGCTTTAGCAGCATTTACATACCTCTCTATTGTTATAGAACTGAGTATGATACTTAGTCGCTATCAAAAGGTAAAAAATATGGAGAGGATTGCATTATATCCACAATAAATCTAATGACACGACAGCGTCTATAAATCGGAACAGGTAGAATTTTGAACTAATGACAATCGCGCGCTAATAAAGACTTAAAACTATTTTTGGAGACAAACAAAAATGAATCTAATTTGTACTATATCTTTAGATTTGTTTTGTGTTAGATCTTTAGAATATCAGTTTTTATGCAGTTTTAGAGGGGGTGGGATGGTGCGCGGACGCGGTACGATGCGAGAGGTCGGCCGCTGAAAGGGTTGTGTGGGAACGTAGGGCACCTGCGACTGCACATGGTGCTCATCTACTGAGTTTTTTATACATTTGCGTAGACATATCTGTCTAATGCAGTTTTTTTGAACGCGCGTCTTTTGTTTGTGTATGTAAAATGCGGACAGATTTTTTCAATATAGCTGTGATAAATTTGACTGAGCGATTCATAACTTAAAACAACAATAATGTTATTATCAAATGTGCCAATTGTGGCCATGGTGAAACCATAATTGTTTAATGAAGCCTGGAAAGGAAAGGGGGCGGACATGAATTGTCGATTGTAACTGTTTGCCATGACATTATCGTGTCCATCAGAAAAGTCATTACGAATGGTTATGTTTCGCGGTGTAGTATATACAACCAGTTTTGGAAGACCTCCTCAGCCATTTCAGGGCCTTATGTAATGGTGCCTTGGTCTGAAAACTGGACTGCATTATTAAGCTAAGGCGGTGAACTGCCCCTATTTCTCGCCACTATTTATTCATTTTGCAACACATCGCCTGTCGGCTTTTTCACCCACCCCTGTCGGCTCACGACGCGTTCTCGTCAATGAATTCTTAATGAGCTTCCTTCGTTAAAGGCCAGCGAATTCACGAAGCCTTGCCTGTAGTTGTTGAGGTGCGAACCAAAACACGAACACGCACGCTTTTTTCAACCTATATGTACCTACCTACCAAAATATTTTATATGTGCAGCATTTTAATTTAATGATGATTATTTTGGCAAATTGCTCAATGTAAAGTACCGGTGCGGTGGTAGAGTCAATAGTAACGTTCATAAGTGCCTTATCAGTGCCTAAACTGAATGTGAGTTTGAGTAAAGTTTTGAAGTATATGGATAAAAAATACCAATTTTCAGTCATTTATCACACATTATATTTTTTTTTATTGGAGGAAATTTTCGATTTACAATTTTGTATTTTGGTTGTAAATATTAGGTTATTAACATGATTACAGCTACCCATTTAAATTACCACAAAAGTTAGATATGTTATTAAGATATTGCACACGTCTTGGATAAAAGTGTTAAACTCTTAACATTGGCTTTATTTTAAAAAACGTAAATCATTTATTGTGCAAGTGTTAATCGGATAATAGTTCATTTTTTGCATAAGCGGATAACCCCTTTTGGGACTACCTGCGCTTGCGTAACTACAATGTGCGTATTGCAGGTACGCTTTTCTATGGAACCAATGGGATGCACAAATATACTGGCTTATGTGGGACAAATCTTGATTTGGTATTTATTTAGTTGTATTAGGGAAATTACTATAGAGATCTATAAAGATAAAGAATCCTTTTCTTATAGTTATATTGAATTCCTCACGATTTAATAATTTGTGAACGTCCCTTCTAGGATTTAATTTAACTAAAACTGCGGAATATAATCTGATATATGAATACTGCTATTTTACAGGGATTTTTAATAAGCTTCAAATTTGAAATAATTTGCTAATAAGATGAAAATAAATGGGACGTCTCATAAAATCGAATATCATAGACAAACTACAAAATCTATTGCGATCTGTTGATATGTACAACAATGAGAATAATGAGCAAAAAATGCAAAAGAAAACAGATTTTTTCTATGCACAATTTAATATAGGTCAGGTGCATATTCAACCCTTTCGGGGCGTGGGAGTGAGATTTTTTGCTATGAACATTCGTCGTGGTGTTTTGTGCAAGAGGTTTTTTGCGCATCATGGAAGTGTTTGCGATAATTTGTTCCCACAATCCTACGCAATCGGGGAAGTGATGACAGCTATTGGGATCGCTCAATTGTAAAATGTAATCACCGTTATACACATTTTGTGCTAAAAAATAAAAGGGTTGTAAGCTATGGACGTAGGCACCGTTCGATGTAATTGCAGGTTCATCGATAACACAAATGGCAGCGGCAATATCGAATCGATTGTTTGTGGATATAATAAACGACCATGTAACAGTAATTATACTATATAGATGTGTCTAATGGACACAAAAAATAATCACAATTAATATCTTCCACTTTGTATTTATTGTTTTTTTACTATCATTAATTATAAGGCTACGAATTTGATATTCATTAAAACAGATTTGTAGAAATACTTAAAACTTAATGTCATGTTCAAAGGTAATTCCTTTTTTAATGCCAGCCTGATTATTATATTCTTCTGCGCCGCGGTTTTACCCGCAATCCCGAGGGATCAAATGTTTTCCTCGGATAAAAAATATCCAATTCAAAGTCAAAGTCAAAGTCAAAGCCATTTATTCAGTTTGGGCCCTAGGAGGGCACTTATGAAGGTCGAATTTACTGAAGCCACCACCGGTTTGGAAGTCAGCCTTCAACTGAGAAGAACCGGCAAGTAACTCAGCAAGGTTACATTTTTTTATTATTTTTTTTTTTATAATTATCTGACTATTGGCTATATTTTTTCAAAAACAGCAAAATGTACAATACAACATGCAATTAAAACAAAACGAAAAATACTAATATAAAGCAAATAATAAAATGTAATGCAAACAAGTTCTTATTAAATAACAGCGAATACGCCAATGGCTAAAACTAAAAAAAAAAAAATATAATAAAGAAACATTATGCAAGGTGCACCTGTGCAGAGTGTAACTATTTCCAAACATCCCTATCTTCAACATAATGAGCTACCTTGTAATAAGCCTTTTCCTTCAAAACTTTCTTTATGTAAAATTTAAATTTAAAATCGGTCATCTTGGTTACCGAGTGAGGTATTTTATTATAAAAACGAACGCAACTACCAAGGAATGACTTGCTAACTTTGGCTAGCCTAAAATATGGAACAACTAATTTCTCTCTTTGCCTTGTATTTATATTATGGACATCTACTTTTGTTTTAAACATTCCTATATTTCTACGTATGAACATTATATTTTCATAAATGTAAAGTGAAGGCAAAGTCATTATATTTATTTCTTTAAATAAATGCTTTAATGAGTCCCGAGGACCCATACTATAAATTGCACGAATTGCTCTTTTTTGTAGTATAAAAATAGTTTCAATATCGGCTGTTGCTCCCCATAATAAAATACCGTATGATAAAAGACTGTGAAAGTAAGCAAAATAAACTAGTTTAGCCGTCTCGACATTCGTCAATTGTTTAATTTTTCTTACAGCAAATGCAGCAGAACTTAATTTACCTGCCAAAGAATCTATATGAGGACCCCATTGTAATTTATTATCTAATGTTAAACCTAAGAATACAGTTTTATTAACCATATCCAAATTATATATTTATTATAGGCAACCCTATGTTGTATTGATGTGCCAAGTTTAATTACATTTCGTTCAGCCATTAGGCGTGTTCAAGCAACAAATATGCATATATAAACTTTCCCATGTTTTTTTTTTTGGATTTGCGTTTTCACCAAATTTCAACTAGATAAATTGTTCCTCTCATTTAAATTATAATGTAATTATAACTACATCCTACGAAGAGGGGAGCTAAGAGACTCATGGCACAGCCAGGGTTAGGTGACCTTGTTTGGGCTCCTGACTCCCACAATTAAACAATATAGTAAGTATTATATATTATATTAGTATGAGTAGTAGTATGAGGAATGTCCCAGAATATTATATTTATTTATCAATTCTATGATCATAGAAATATTTTTGTGAAAATAACATTAACATGTTGAGAACCTTCAACTGAATATGCAAAAACCCAATAAGAGATTTTTGAGCTTTTGCAAATAAATTTGAATCAAATCGTCAAAGTAAATATCATAATTAATTCAATTCAATTAAGTATAATAATAGTTAGAAAATTTCGTTAAAATTAGCCATTATACTGAGCACTTATATGTATTTAATTTCTAATAAGACTTAAATTTATTCAATTTTTGCCAAATTAGTATCCATTTAGAAAATAATAGCTTCTATCCCGTCGTTTTATCAGGGTTCCTGAGGGATATATGTTTTTCTGGAATTAAAAGTTTTATAGAGATGATCTATCATGTGCCAAGTTTCATACAAATACGTTCAGCAATTACGGCCTGATTGAGGAAAAACATCCAAACAAACTTTCACATTTATTAGATAGGTATCTGTGCATCATCATTAATCTCAGACCATTCAGTGCGTTTGCTACCTTTGTATTGTAAGTAGCTAACCTGCAATAGTTAACTCTACGGCATATGGTGGTTCACCCTTTATTGATTTATAATGATGCAATCTTTATAATAACGGCAATACCTTGGAGATCATTTGTGAGTTCCTGCCATACAGCGAAAGAGGTATAGGTAATGGGTATAGTCATAATATATTTGCCGAAAGAATAATGAGTATTCGCTGCGGGGGCGGACCGGAAATGCAACATTCGCAGTGATATGCCATATCCGGTGCTGTCATATGCCCCAATATTAATATTTCACCTTCATGCATGCAGTCTGGGGACAATGTTTACTTGTGCAAGCACATATTCATACCCATTAGCGCATCATCACATAAATCTGTTCTATATTTAAATAGTTTGCTGAGTTTTTACTGGTGTCAGAGTTCGGAGTTAGGCGTGAGAACGCAGGCGCGTCGTGCCATACACTGAAACTGGCGGGGGAGTTTTTGTTCAGGAGGGTTCAACGACTTTACGCAAATGTTCGCCTAACGTTCGCTTGGCTTCAGGGTATGGTATAACGTGTAAGCTTTACTTATCCAGGATTAAAGATAGACTTGTCTTTTTGACTGAGTGAGGCTATATGCACTTCAATTTTATTTCCAGAGTAGGTATATAGATCATAATAATACGGGTCCAGTGTATATTCAAAAAGCTTTTAACAATGATAAAGTTTCATTATTCAATTATAACATTGCGTAATTTCTAGTTAGTTTTTTTGAAAATCCTTATTAGAGCTCCTATGAACGGAATTTAATACGAAAAGTCACCCTTTCTTTCTTTCCAATTTGATTGAGATAGACTGAAAATTTGTAGAGATCTGCTGTATTTATTTTGCAGTTTACACAGTAAGGTCTAAGAGGAACTGGCTCTCAACTGCCGGAACACACCTTTAGATGGTTGACAGATTTTCAACTTGAGGGTGTAGTAATAGTTTAGGTAGTAGGGGTCACTAGGCCTACTTTTTCGTTTCCGCCCCGCGGTTTCACCCTCGTTTCCGAGAAAAAAAGTAGCCCATGTCCTTCTCCATACCATAGACTATCTGCGTAGCAAATTTCATCGCGATCGGTTTAGCGGTTCAGGCGTGAAAAGGTAACAAACAAACAAACTCACATTCACATTTATAATATTAGTCAGGATTATTGCAATTGAGTTAAATTTGTAAGGTCTTAAAGATTAACAATGAAAATTATTATCAAGCCGTTAGATTAGTTGAATCTCTATTTCAAAATAAACCTATCATTACGACCAAAAACGAAAGCAGATTTTATGTTTTTGTGTATGGTTTTTGCACTAAAATATCTCTGACAAAAAAGGAATAGGGACTTTTCGTTGCGATCGAATTGTTTACTTTAGTGACAAAAGTAAACTTGCATTCAACGTTTTTTTTAGGAATTATGAATCGTGACTTTGAATTTTGTTCAAACAATTAGATATTAGACAAGAATGTCGCAAATAATATTCTAACACATCACATACTTTATTTAGGAATAAGAAAATAATAATTATAGCTTTATTAAAAATACCTATTGTCTTCACCAATATCAATCATTAAGGTTTGACAATTTAACTCTATATTGGGGACGGTTTACTTATAGATACATAAATAGGTGAAATTCATGTCGAAGTCTTAGATTATTGAGACATTTTTATTAAAGATCTGTAATCTCGTCACAATAAAATATACTCTTTAATAAGACAGAAGATTTATTTGTCGGGTCGATTCGCCGGTGCCGGAATCTCGCAGAATACAGTTATTCCACGACCCGTCCCACGCTTTTGCACAACTTCCACACAAAAAACATTAAGTTTATAATATCCACCTACCTGCTCGTGTGGCTTGCAGAATTTTGATATCTTTTGTGAACGGTTTTTTGCTTTAATTTGTGACAATTATACCGGTATATGACTTTTTACCTGTGATTTTTTTGTTCACAAGTTCAGATATCCTCGTATCTGTCATTTTGCACGACCGGTTGTTTTGCTGAAGATATCGTTGGATTTGGGTTTACTGTTAGATAGGTGCACCCACGATGAAAAAATATCGGCTGAGGATCATGTTACCTAGCTAGAGCACCATAAGTTACCAGAAATATGGTGAAAGCTTTCATTAGTAAACTATTTTAGAATTTTTTTATTATAAAGAAGACAACTGTCATTTGAACTTAGTTCGTTTTTAAACTACGCACATTCAGAGTGACATATTATGTTGCCTTTACGTAGGTATTTATTATCTACTGCCGATAGGTACTGTAAAATGTTTACAGTAGGCCTTACACCTGGAAAATTTTGATACTTCCATTTATATCTGCATAAAACGTTACATCAATGTATTTGAATGAAGAAAAACTACAACATCGAAATACCAACCTACCACTGCAAGCTTTAATCGATTAGGGACGTTTTATTAAAAGAATAGACTCCAAAGATTGTCCAGGTAGACTGATGATATTGCATTTTATTGGAAAGGTTGATGTGCCTAAAAAAGAGCGCTCTCTGCATGTGCCATTTAAAAAGGAGACGAACAAAAAATTGGTTGGTAGGCAAAGAATGGCTGGCAAGACCGCGAGAAGGGTTAAAACTTATGCGAGAGAAAGCAAAAAAAAATGATAAAACGCTCCTTCGTTGTACTACTGCACTCTAGACTTGGCTCAATGTTTTTGATGTGTTTATGGTGCGTAACATTCTGTCTTCATCTTTGATAGGTTCGATATAGCATATTTTTGTATTTACATAATAAAGGTAACCATGATTTTCAACATAATTTTCTACTATGAATAAATAATTTATCACCTCCTATCTAAGCTTTGGTGGTTCGTATTTCATCGTTTCGAATATTTATTATTATAAACTGCAGTTGTATCAAATTTTATTAGGTCACTCACATAAGGTTTAACTTAAATTAATGATTTTCCTGTAGCGTTAATTAACAGCACCAATATTTTTGATAATATTATCAAGGAACAATTCAAAACAAGCGCACAATACTGACTTAAGGGTACAAATTGCAGGCAATAATCAAAGTTTTTTCATCACGAGTGGAAACAAAGCGCAATAAAATGGGGGTATTTTTTACTCAGCTTTCACAACATGTGCAATGTAATGTCTGACCTACTTACCTACACACTTCCTCTGCATTAAAGGGTTGAATGGAATATCCGCGTATTTCACCAAATTGATTCGAGACGAGATTTTGTTTTTCTAATGTGTAGCAAACATAATAATGTTTGCTCATTAAAAGTAGATATTTTATTTTTTTGCTACGAAACACTGAATGCATATTTTCGTTAGGCATGCAGAGATTCGTTCAAACCATTCCAAATACATATAAAAGTATTTAGTAGGATTTTGCTATATCCAGCATTACTCTTACCAAATCTATGCAGTTTACATAAGTTTCAATGTGTCCTGGCATTTATATTAAGTACGAGACTATTTTTAAAGTCTCATTGATACAACGAGGGTGTTTTGGCGCCTGTGCAACAGCAGCCTCTTAAAAATAAATAGCAGAAGAGTTGACAAACTGACAGCTAATTGAAATACGCCCATATGCAGTGAGTTTTTGCTTAGTGCAACATTGAAGGGCTAATCTCATCCCCTCGATGTTTTTTGCCACTTAATATAAAGGGGTTGGAGTGAAATTGCTTGTAGGTATTTTCGGATTGTTTCAATGTGGTTGAATTCTTTAATTAGTTCAAGTAACTACCTACTTTATTGACATTTTGATTCAACGCAAGGTTCCTTCCCAATACACAACACTTTGGTACTCACAAATACAGACTTTTTTAAGTTATTTACAAATGGTTATTTGAAGAATTAGCAATAATTATAGTTAGGTATTCGTATAATTTAAAATATTTCTCTAGAGTATTTATTATTCTGGGTGGGTTGTTCCTATTGGGAAGTTCAATCTTCGGTATATACTATATAGGTAATAGGTGCTATGTAGAAATGTACCCCCCGTAATTATCTGCAGTAACAGGGTCAATGGTCATTATTTCATATTCTATTTATATTTCTGTGTGTTTGTTTAGTGTAGACTAAGAATAAACTACAATCATTTTACCGGGCGATGTTATTTTTTGGGTGAAATAATTAACTACAGTAGCAAGCGATGTGTTACCCCATAAGTCGCAACCTCCTCTAGGGATCAGTATTAAAGCAAACACGTGTTTTTGAACGTTTAAACTGAGATATTTTACACGGAAGGGTTGCACACCTCCCGTGCATTGCTTTGCTAAACATAACTATGGCCTAACCCTCCGCTGCCGGTTATTTGGAATCTCATTGGAAATAATCCCATTCTTAATTGAGTCCACCCCTAACTGCTTTGTTTTTATATTTCCGGCTGAGAATTTAAGGATTTGACGTATTGACAACTTTTTTTATTGTCCATCTTGCCGTGTCTAACGAACATTGAAATCGAGTTGGAGTACTAAGATCGCATGATTTTATAGAGTTATCATAATGGATACCTACGTCATATCTAATGGTAGGTATATACGTATCTGTATATAATATGCCAACAACACATATCGAATATCTATAGACATAATGTATACATTATAATAGTATATGTGTATATAATATAAACCAATGAGATTCGTTGTAGCAATAAATACAAAGTTGAGATAATAATATGTTTAAATAAATACATAATTGTATATAAGCATTTACACACACGAGTGCTAATTTATTCGCGATATCGCCGCGTCGTGTTACGGAGCGCGCTCACCCGTCTAGACTTCCTCCCATTGGCTGAGAGCGCGGGAGGGCGATCCTCCTTCCTCTCGCGTGATGCGATTCGCGAACTACTACATGCGCACATTTATGGCAAATCGCTTCTTGTCCTGTGTAAATACTTATGTGAGCACTCACACAAACCAACGCAACTCATACACATAAGATTTTATGTATTTCATTATATTGACAGCGTATAGATATGTAGTAGTAGTAGGTATACCAGGAAAACATGAGTATTCATTCAAATACCTACTTGTACATAGATTAGTTTCCTTTGGTTAGGATGACGATTATTAGATCTACATGAATTAAAAATGTAAAAAAAAAACTTTATGTTCTTCAAATAAATACTTATGAAGTATATCTAATATTTGTTATCGTAAATCAATTCTCATGTTTCCAAACATAAAATATGCTAATAGCACAGCTTCAGCCGGTTTGCTTGCGATTCCACTTCGCTGTTAGTTTGTTTAAAATGAATAAAAGGTGTTTTATGATCAATTGATTCACACGCATTATTGTATTAGAATTGGAACCAGTCTTTGCACAATTGCTCAACGGCAACGCACAGAAATGCATCGAGAGATCAGAGGTCATAGCGGTTGGTTGCAGGCATTGCATTGAGTGGTCAGTTGCTCTAGGCTATTCGTCTATTGTTATACTATTCAATAAAAACTGTGTCAATTGGCATCCCAATATCTTCCTCGATTAAAATATTTTTTTACTTAAAAAGATAAGTGTGAACGAAAATAAAATTGAAAGAAACCAAATTACCAATTAATCACATTACATTAGCAAGCTAAATAACGGTCGCACTATTGTATCTGTGAGAAAAAGTTGTATGAAGCGGTCAGTGCAAAACTGCCCACTGCTGTGCTAATGATCACCTAAACAAAAAGTCGGACAAAAACGGGCCCAGAGTTTAAACACAAAGCGCCTAAACAACAAGGAACAAAGGTGGCGATTTTGCACAATGCCGACCATATTAATTACCCTTCTCAAGAATATTCAACAATGAAAAGGGTTTAATAAGCTTAGAGTAAATAAAATAACCCTGTAAAATTGACCACTGTCCAGTGACCGCTGCATGACATGTTTCCTACAACTGTTAAATTTGATGTGACGTTTAAAAATACGTACACAAAATTTTGTAGGTACTTGAATTTGGTCGAACAATAAAATTGAATTATATACATGAAGGATGAACCTAAAGTTTGAATCCATTCAACACCCTAATATTAATTATAGAGTGAAAAGCAACGAAAATATATTCCTAACTATTTAAATTTAACTACCTAAAGTATCTTCATAAATCATGAAAGCTTTTTAACTATTACTATGAATTTTTGTTTGATGAATTATTTAGGATAGTTTTTGCAAACAAGTATTTTCGATTACCTTACAAGCACCTTTAATAAAGGGACAAGTTACCGTTCCCTCAATATCAAGGCTAACCTACGATGCGTCATTTACCTTGCATTCTAAAGATTGGCGTAGTTGCTTTTTGTCCGAAGGGATAGTCTTTATTTCCTTACTGGTCAAGCGTGGGTCAGAGGTGATGAACGGACAGACGAACCCGGTTTATAATCAAATACATTTTTTACCTATACTATAGCCCTTACTTATTTTAGAATTAATGTTCCTTTAAGATTTTTCTTATTTGTGATGAGCACTTTGATGAATGATTAAATTTTTTTAATGTACTGTGGTATTTTTAGCAGTTTTTTTAATAATACGATAGTTGTTACTTACAACAAAGCTTCGAAACAAAACATTATTCACACATTTGGTGATAGCTTGAACCTTTGTCATATAAATTTTTGGCATAATTTTATCATATAGGTGTGTATTAATGTCTTCAATACTTCATCATCATACTAATTATAAATATAATGATTTACTACCTTTTGACATCTCAACGACACATCCAATCCTGATACAGTGTGAGTCATGTTGGTGATCCAATAAAAAATCAAATCAATTCATAACAATGGTTTACTGATTAAGTACCCTTGGATACTTAGGTATTTGCTTTTTATCTTTTTGTCAGGAATTTTCCGAATTCTGTGAAAGATAAAAACATTTTATCTTTGTTACCTATTATTGGCAATTGCTAAAAATATTATCTTAAAAATGTGCTACATGATAACGCAAGCAAAAATGTACAATGGGTTTGTTAGAGTATAACAATGCATGTTCCATACAAGTGTTGGATAAGCTGCGATAATGTTGTTTGTAGAATTCGCAAGTGGACTGCTTGGATTTACACAATATTCGCTAGCCGTTGATCACCCCTGACCGATGACCGCTGACCTCATGTGACTGAGAACTTGAACTTAATCCTTGCTAGGTGTTGTAATTGTGACATTGAAATTTTCAATAAAAATAGAAGGAGTAAAGGAAATAAAAATTGTTTTGTTATTCATATCCTACTACGAATATGCTACGAAATAGACATTAATTTACTTACGAAAAAAAAATTGTTAAGTACCTACTGCGTGGTTCAATTTATTTCGAATTCATTCAATTAGTATCGCAACTTTTTAATAAGTAAACTATCGTATAAATAACCATAAGTATTGAATATAACTAGGATTATTGAGCCACAGGCTGATAAACAATTAAATATCTATCTAACTATCCGACATATTGAAGTGGGTGTAACCTATTCTCGATTATCAAGTCATAAAAAACCGAAGAATTTCTGTAAAACTAAAGATTTGTAAACTTGGTCACGGTCAATCATGGTCAAACTATTTATTCGCAACCCCTTATAGCGTCCGGCCGCGGCCGTTGGTCACCCCTGACCGCTGACCTCATGGGATCGGCAACTTGTACCTACCGAATAAGTACTTGCAAAATCAATGTGACATTGAACTTTATTAGCATTCTTCAAGAACTTTTTTCTTTAATAAACAAGTATTTAGAATGTAGTTAATTTATTATTCATTTGCACAAATAAACATTCCTAACTGAATTTTATTTAAATTTACAGCATGAAATTATTAGAGTACCTACCTACTGCAAAAATGTTAAAAATATTGAATTAATTGAATTTGTAAAGATGTCATCATCATCAGCATCATCTCAGCCACAAGACGTCCACTGCTGAAAAGATGTGCTTGAGATCAAAATATTCTGAAGACTCCTCTCCATCGTAGCAAATTTATAGTATACGTAATAGCTCACATACAGGTTTATTAATCCACAGTAGATATTTTGAATGCAAGTCGCGAAAGGGTGCACCGTCCATCCGTTGGTCACCTCTGACCCATCAACGGCTGTCCCTTCATTATATGATATCTATAAATATTTGTTGAATATTTTTTTAATACAATTGGATATTCCTCTTGCAGATCATTAGAATGAGTACTCCGGTACAGTTTTTCACGAAGCGCTACGACACTATACGGGTTCTTCAAAAAGGGCGTCAAAAACATTTTTAAGACTGGGTTGGGTAATGCATTGGAAAATCCTCAGATGTTACTTATTTATTTTTTTATTTTCTTATTATACTTTTAGAGGCTTTTGCTCTACAAGGGTATGCCAGCCTCATTGTGCTTGAAACTAACGTAACAAAAATACAACCGAATTGAGAACCTCCTCCTTTTTTTTTAAGTCGGTTAATAATAATGTTCAATGCATACACACCTACGGAGAAGTTGGAGCTACTGCTACACCAGACATGTCAAATAATAGTAGTTGCTAATATCTGCCTAATCGATGATCTATTATATTGACATAAAAAAGGTAGTACAAATACATTAAAATAAATAATGCATGTAAGTTCAGGAGTCAAGTCGCGATTTCTACCATCACAACGCGAATATGTTAATCACTTGTTTCGCAAGACAACAATGTGGTTCAATGATCGAGCTGACACGCTTTATGCAATGTAGTATTTAAGTGTCAATGCCCACATGTTAAAGTAAAAATAAATTTATTCTATCATAAAGAATTATTTGATATCTAATTAGTATTTTTTAAATAATTTCAAATATTTTTTAGGTACGTAACTGTTGGAAAAAATCTTAAATTTGCTAAAAATCGAATGCTTTTAGTATTACGCATAAGTACAAAACAAGTCAATCAATATTGAAAATATAATAATGAATACACATTTTTGCCATAAACCTTACTTCATTGATAATGTTATTTAAATAATAATATTGCCCAGAAGGTGACTTCTCTATGAATAGAATTAATGTGTAACATAACACGTGATAAATTAATCCACCGCGGACTGGAGGAGGCCTGAAATAGAGGAACTTATTGCAGGTCTTTCACGGCGCTGCCGGAACTTTATATGTCTTTTTGTATTATTTTATTACTCAACTAGGAAACGAAACAGAGTTAAGAATGTTTCAGAATAGACTTCAAAATTAAAGTTTGCTTTAATTACATAAAAAGTGACAATAACGGAAATCAGTATTAAATTTTGCCGATATTTTTCAATTTTTACAGACATTTATATTATAATTAAACTGTATGTATTCCATGTTGAAATATATATTTTTTTATTAATTATCGGAATACCTACTAGCGCTTTTAATTTATTTTTTTGACTGAAGTAGAAAATATTATGTCTACTATTATGCGAAGATATTAAATTCATAGCTCTACATACATTTTAATAATATTTATTTAATAATAAGCCGCATCGCGCACATGTCGTGCGCATGCGCTTTGCCTGCCCTCGCATCATGTGTCTTGGTGGGAAGTAGGAAGCACAAACCTTTTTATTGGGGGTTGTAATTAAGGAAACCTACGCTGTAATTACAGGGGCGATTGCTAAATATAATTGAACTCTTTTCTTGTCTTTTTCCATCGTTGTGCTTCATCCGTTTTATTTAAAAGACATGGGGGATTATTTTGGGGACGTAAATTATTTACACCATACCTACCAAGTTAAGTATTTTTGTAGTTCTACCTATTTTAATATAAAATTTAATTGATAGTCAACAAATAATTTAATGGGGTTATTATGATTTTGATTATAGTTTCTCAATTCAGTTTACGGCAAAGGTCTACGTATATGTAGTTTCGTAGCCGTAACCAATGTACCCACGAGTGTGTCTGTTAGATGATATGTGAAATTAAATCATTTATACCTATTCTATTTTTTTTATTAAATTCTCGGTTTGGAAGAAAGTAAAGAATAAATGTGATGAAGAATATTCTATTCACAAGATTTATCCAAAAAACAAGTAGGTATATGTGGGTATAGGAAATTTCCTCAAGGCTACTGCTGCTGCAGATAATGGTTCCCAGTAGGCTGGCAGCGCTTTCTCTTTGGATGAAAAATATGCAAATAAAATACATTGTAAGTATATGTCTTGATGATTGACCTTCAATAAAGAATTATTAAGAAGCCTTACATAATTCATCCTGTTTTTTTATAATTTATTTAGTGAAATAGTCTTATGCTATTTAGTACTGAGACTTCTACCTACTCTACCGATAATGGGCATAGATATATTTATATTCAATTTATAAATGACTATGAAGAGTTCTTATCATTGTTTGAACTAAAGTACTGTCCAATTAGCGATCTGGCCACTTAAAGGGCAATTTGCGTACGCCGATAGCACTATCACTGTTCTATAAACACAAATTAGACATTGTTGTCATAGGTCTAACACAATACAAATGCAAACTCTAACGATGGATATCGTTTCTTTATTAAATATGTTTAAATTGTGACTGGTCTTCTTTCTTTTATAATTAGGTATATTTTATTTTAGAAATCAACTATTTTGTCCATAATACAATTTCATAGATTATTAATTCTAAGGTCAATATTGAAATATAATTTTCGAAGGCAATGATAGCTCAGTGGTCGTCAAACGCCGACGGAAGTCGTGGATCCAAATGTTGAACTTTCGTTGAAGGAAAACATCGTGAGGAAACTATATGACGGTAGGGTAATTTGTAGTACCCGCCTGGCTGGCTACCATCCTCAAGTAGAAAATCCATCGTCTTTTCCGGCAGATGCATTTGAGAGCCAGTTTCTTCTAGACTTTGTGTGCTTACCACCTTCGGTCACATCAGCACTTACCATGGTAAGACAGTGATCAAATACAGGCCTATACATAGTTAAAATATCGTCAAAAGCAATAAACATATACATACTACATAATAAATAATAGTACCTAACTACAATAAGTAGGTGGGTACTTACACAATATCATCTGTTTTTATTAATCCCGTAATAAACTGATTTATTTTTATGCAAATGATTTCTGTAGGAAAATGTTGAGTATTATGTGCGTTTGCGCTGTCTTGGTTACTAATAATCTTGTATAAATATTGTAAGATAATTAAAATTCACACATTGCTCCAATTTCTATTCTTTGTTTTATAGATCACATGGTTGTTGTGTGATTTAATTAATACAATAGCTTATCCTTGTTTTCGATCTTTTGTAACGTATTTCCTAGTAAGTCATAAATAAATATTTTTTAACTAATTACAGATTCAGACATTTGATTCATGATGCAAGTTTTATCAGCTTCAGCAGCTTATCCGATTTCAGAGTTCGAATAGTTTGTATCATTCAAACGGTTCTTATTTGTTTTTTTATGTTGTTCATGAAATAGATTCAGGAAGGCACGACGCCGACGTCACGTCTGTGCAGCGGCGCACACGCAGCCGCGCCGCCCGGGCCGCTTTATGTGCCGCGTGTTGAGGCAGGCCGGCAACATGGTTGCGATCGCCACTCGCTACCGAGTAACGTCAGCAAAACAAATTATACACACCCACGTCTATTTATTTATTATAAAATTATACACTGAGTAATTTATAACCTATAGCCATTCATTTCATTATTGCAAGTTATCATTCCCCTCTAAGACTAATAATAATCTAATAAACTAAGTCATCTTCCGAGCTAATGTCAGAGTTTAAAACTGTATAAGTGTCCAGGAGGACGACATATCTCTTGGAGCATATATTCACCTTAGCTATAAATCTACTACTGATCTTAGGCCTCTTAGCTTCCTAGGCACTCTGAAACGCTATCTAAGTTGTCAGTCTACCTGATTGGGGGCAGTTTCACTCGGCGATTTCCAGGAGCTACTTGAGAGCCTTTTTTCTCTATCAATTATTGGCTTTTTAGCGATATGTCCGTAACTTTTCGGTCTTTCTACGAATGTCATAATTTTATTAAGAAACCTGTCTGCGATACTTTATCCAAGTAAATGTGTGTTCCCACTAGTAGCATAAGATGGTTGAAAACAATTTACAGTGCCTTTAAACCACAGTTGTAAGACTGTGCTTTAAACTCTATTATTAAAATAAAAAAATTAAAATCAAAGAAGGATATAACAGCTTGAGTTGTGACAACAATTCATTTTCATAATATTTAATAATAAATATGCAGTCGGTACAATAGAGTGACGACGCAATAATATGGCAGCTCTATGTACATACATACCAGGGTTCATTACATAGCAGGTAACGGGAAATGATGCGCTTGCGCCGCGTCTGCATCGCTTCTTTGTGCATTTGATGCGATGTGACACCGCCGACCGAATATTTCATTCACGATTGAGTCTGGATTAATCATATGAATCTTTAACTTAATAAAATATATTACTACTAGTAACAACTTAATATATGATTTTTTTTATAGAATAACTACAGTTTATTAATGGATATTTCCAATTACTGTCTCTAGTCGTTATCGTTTTTACATAGTTCTCGACAATTCATTATTACAAGTGAAAACCCAATAGCTATCTTCGTCAAAGGATGTCACAACCATGGATCTCCTTAGACAAAGTTTTCATGGGTTTGATAGAACTAATTCGTAGATTCATATATTATGATATAATTATTTTTTCACCATTCTATGAATACTGCTAAATGTTAACATGCTACTAAGCTCTTACAAATGGGTTGATATCGTCCCTATAAAATAAACATACTGCACCAGCACAACGGTGACTAAATAGTGAAATCCGGTCGCATAGGAGCGGCACTGGTTAGCGAGTTTCGGCAGGGCCAGTGGGGGGAAGTAAGGACCAAGAGGCAGGGAGGGGGAGGTGGGAGGTGGCGTCAGAAGTGCAATGTCCTCGCCAACATCGCCGCTGAGACGCCTTGAATACTCTACTCTTCCGCATCTAGAAACTTCGACATTTTTGTAGAAATTATTACCAACATTTTCATCGTAGTCGAAGTCTCATGCTCGTTTACCAAATTCCGATTGTTTAGATTACGTTAACTTGGTATAACATTTTTGAACACCTTATTGCATTGAAACATTTTATTAAGGGTTCTTGTTCAATTATGTATATTCTAGGTATTTTAATAACGTGATGATTCAATAAACATAAATGAGAGATTCCTGACGAAGAATTATAGATGTAAACAAAATAGTTCTTTGCAGCAAAAAGATACAGTTATTTGTGATGTCTCCCTAAAATTACGGTGTCGATGACCAAACCGACCTAAGGGAAGCTGAAGCCATAAAAATGACCACCAACCAAAGTGAGGGTGAATCCTGTTATTATTTTACTCAAATAGCTACACCAGCATATTGTCATTCGTTGTGAGTATGCTTTGCCTAGGTTTGTGTTTAGTTAACACATCGACTTAGATAACATAATGAATTTGTAAATCTTATAGGTTTCTACGCAATAAGTAAATCTATTTCTTGTAAGAGGCAATGACCAAATCCACATAATAGTAATCAGACAAACAAATTAGTATACAAATCGTAATATTAACATTTTATGCAACTAAGTATTTTAAAGATTAAAAACCTATTATTTGGTAACTAACTCATTTGGTCAAAGACGAATGACTTCACTCTAATATGGAGAAGAACCAAATTTATATGTATTTAGTTAGATACACTAAACGAATAGCACAGTTAGGTATCATGACTTAATCAATGATCAGTTTTTCATTACAAATATTCTCAATTTATAGTAGTTAAACAAATAGTTGCTTTATTGTAGGATAAGAGTTTATTGCTACGCATATTTCGATTTTATCTTGCAACTTTAATGGACTTTTTGCAATTAAGAACCGATTAAACAATCGAAGGGTCACGTTTGTCAACCTCTCCCTACATCTCGATAAAAATGTCATCAGCATCGCTATTTATTTATCATTAATTTGCAATAATAGCATCCTGCTACATTCACATTACCTTAAATTTAGCTGTTAGTTATAGGTATTTTATCATGCTATCGAAGGAAGGGAATCACAGCAAAGGTACCTAGTCAG
Source organism: Tetheella fluctuosa (assembly GCA_951216915.1). NCBI lineage: Eukaryota > Metazoa > Arthropoda > Insecta > Lepidoptera > Drepanidae > Tetheella > Tetheella fluctuosa. The sequence goes on from OX578217.1 coordinate 8,322,012, forward strand.
TAAGTAGATATTGACCTATTATTTGTTCCTGTCATAGGTTTTTCTTGACGACTTGTTTTCATTGTAGCCAGTATGACATATCGTAAAATTTTATTGAAAGCTGAAAATGCTAATAAATGGATGTATAACGACGGACTAGCACGGTTCGTAAGGCATTAATGCGCATAGGCGCATCTTGCGGGGTTGGAGGGCAGCGGGCAGGGGGGAGGGAGGTGTCTGTGTGCTGCAGAGACTTGACCTTGGGGCAGGATCGAGCCGATGCTCGCGGTCCCTGACCTGACTATTTCGAGTAGCAAGTGCCGCGGCCACTGCGCTGCATGCAATGTGCATACCGAAATAACCGCTTGGTCTGTAGCCCCGCCCGCGCCCACGCTCGCCCGCCCCCGCCGCCAGCACCAGGATGTAAGCCTTATAGTCATGCACGGCACGCCTATCACACCAATATGAGGGGAAGAAGATCTGTTACGCGATTGTAAACAACAGACCCTTTCTTATGATTTCCAAGTTACTTGAAAGGATTTAGCTGTTTCAAATGAACTTCTGAGTATGGATGTAAATACCTATATTTGTGTAGATTGGCACGTGTAATATATAGTTTATCAGTTATTTGGTTTCCATAGTTAGGTACAAGCTCTGTTTAGTTTGAGACCGGGGCGTGTCCGAAGAATATCCTAGGATGTTCTTATATATAGGTTCGATACAGTTGCCTACATGGATTTGTACATTGGGTAAAATTGGACGCATTTAAATTAAATTATGTATGTCGGATAAAGTAATTGTAAACACGTTAGTTTATAATTAATCTAGCAAGATTGTAATTAAAACATTATAATTTACGATTAACAATTAGGATTGAATTTTAGTGTATCATATAAAGGCCAAAAAATTGCCTATGTTCTTCTCCATACCATAGGCTATCTGCATACCGAATTTCATCGCGATCGGTTCAGCGGTTTAAGCGTGAAAAGGTGACAAACAAATAAACAAACCAACAAACTCACTTTCGCATATATAATATGCTAATTTTTATATTTTTATTTACATATTTACAATTAAAGTAAAAAATACAAACTATGATATATAGAAAACATCCTCAAAGCCCTCGCTGCTGTCGATAGGCAAGGTTCCCAACAGGCTGGCAGCGTTCCCTTTTTGGATGGCCAAGCTTATGCGTTGGCGGAAAAAGCTCCCAGCCCGTCGGTCTCCCGAAGCCTCGATGAGCTTGGATGATAAAATCCGAGCAAATCGGCGAGCCTCGAACCCCCATGGACCCATGGTGGACTTCCAACCTAACTATATAATATTATATAGTTAGGTTGGAAGTTAGGATAAGACGTTATAACTGTACAATCGATTATCTAATTAATATAAAAAACTTCGAGTGGATTTCCAATAGAACTGTATTTAATGAAGAGAACTCGGTCTGCGATAAATGTTCGCTAGATAGCTTAATGTACAGTATAGGGGAAACTGTGAGAGCGGTCGCCTCACGCCCATTTGATGGACGAGGGAAAGGGTCCGTTCAAGGTTGCAGTCGATGCACTTTCACGAGATGTGGCACACCATTATTATGCATCCATTATGCGTCGACGTTGTCGACTCAAGGTTTCTCTCCTGTCAAAACGCCCACGCTACGTTTTCTACAAAACTATGGTACCGGCTATATTCGTTCAGATTATTACATTTTGTGTGAGTGATCTTATTTTTTATTAGAAATATATAGGTATTACAGCGCTCGAAAAAATATGAATTGCATTTGATTTGATATCAACCTAAAAATATTATCTAATCTATGTCCTCTACATCTACAACCCGTACATATTCTTGTGTGTATGTTATGGGGTGGGTGCCTATATGTGTGTGACGTGACGAGTCATGTTTGTGACTGACTAATCTATTGCGCCTGCGCAGCTCAAGGTCACTGGCCAGTAGCGATGTACAATGTTCATAGACATGGCTGTCTCTACATTTTGTTTCTAGGGAGTCGCGTATTTTAATACACATTCTAGCCTATGTTAAAACGAGCTTCTTTATTAGTATAAATTAAATGTACGAGTATTTATGTTATTTTCATGAGAGTTTTTCTTTTACTTTTTAAATAACTAATTACTTTAGCATGGTGTGAATTTGGATTCAATACCACCGCACCGTAGTGTAGTCGATCCTATGAACTATCAAAGAATGTAGAAGAAATAAATTTCAATCAAATCAATTTTGAACTACCGATGTTTCGAGTTTCGTGTATTTAATTAAGTACTGTAGAATAAATCGATTAGTTATTGACTGCCTTATACGTGATCGCTGGAATTAAAAAATCCGTTTATATAGTCTCCTTCTCATTCTCATTCTGAATTAAGGTAAGAAAATCTATGTATTAAATTCCAATCAATTAAAATGTATTTAGTTAAGGAATAGTGAATGTTCAAAATGATACAATCTTAAGTTAAGCGAGTTTAAGGGCGCGCAGCGGGGCGAGGGTGGCCGCGAGACGGGTTCTGCCGAATGACTTTGTAACGTCCGGGAGCGCGGCCATCGACCTGCCCAATCTCCGCTGCATTAGCATAGCGAGCAATATTCGTGTCTAGCCAAACCCTTGTGTGCGTTAACATACAAAATTTGTACTATTCAATGCAAACTCACTCCTAATTCACATCACTAAGTATGTCATTAAATCGAGTTTAAATTGGCTTAACTAAAGTTTCGTAGCACCTTGTAGACCCATCAGTATGAAGTATTAGGCTATGTTGAAAATTTCATTATTCATGTTATGTAAATTAGATATATATAGGTATATACAAATCATAATTGCAGTTATGAAATTACTATAAATACAAATTTAGTTATACTACAATGGAAACTGAAAATCAAGTCTACGAGGAAAACGTCCCATTCAAAAATATGTAGATTGCGTTCAGATTTAGATTTGTATGCGAGTATTATGATTACAGTATTCACTAACTATTCATATGGGCGATAAAATACTATCAGATTGGTTTCATGGTAAGGGTGATACAGCGTTTGACAAGTCCGTATGAATGTGTGGGTCTGTGCGCCCGCGTCGTCGTCTCAAAACAGTTTTATACGTGTGTTTGTACATGCCTATAGATTAAATACCGTCTCACACTAACTATGCCCAACTATTCCCTTGATTTGCTTATATATGAAGCCGTATTTCGATTTACATCATAAAAATGTTGAATGCAAACTTGTTGTTGTTTGAAAATTGTATGGTTAAGAATGCAATAAAAAAATAAAGATTGATAAGTTCAAATAAATATAAATTGAGTTAAGATGACATTATAGATAGAATTAAAATATGAAAATAAGTATCAATTCTATAAAGTACGCACGTTGATGTCTTTTTTGCGAAGCTTCTTTACGTGTTGCGAATAGTTTCCTTTGTACTGATAAAAAAAATGTTTTCATACAGTTGTTAATGTGTGCGTCTTTGTTTGTAAAATGCGCTTTGGTACATGTATGCATGTATGTGTGAATGTGAGAGCGCGGAATGCGGCGACGATGCTGATATAATTTTGGGTTCGTAGCCACTTTTGATAAAAAGATCAAGTTCAAAGGGGAAAACAACTCTCCGAAGATATAAGTTTTTACATGATCGTTGACATTATGTTATGTTTTTAGATTGTATTATATTCCCCAATACCATTGAATAATATGCATATTACAATTGTCTAACATCCTATACTACTACTTTGATAATTAAGAAGAAATAGGTATGATTAGGATTTTGGGCATCTGTGTTAATTATGCATGTATGTACCTACTGACTTGTATAAGTATTGTCAATTAAATATATTATTAAATGATCGATATGTTAATCATAAAAATCACTGTTGTACCCTTCTTTATTTTATTTACTATGGGATATTTAGTAGAATCGATAATTTGTTTACGACACACATAATCGACTTCGGTAGCGCCGCTGGTCACTCGTCACAATACATTTATTGTTGAATTGAAAAAGAGTGATCGTAAAAAGATTTGCATTTATTTGCATACAGTGTCATTAGACCAGTGAATGGCACTTGTTGGGCACTTGTATTCGCAGTACGGACCCGCTTTGTATCTCTACGTCGTCGGGCGAACCCTCGCAACAACAATGAACCTTTTTCGTACCTGCGAAGTCAATTTTTTTCAACAATGTCATAAAACTGGTAATTGCGTAATTTTTCCGCATTGTGTAAACCCTTTCCGTTTGTTTTTATTGTACCCCTTTATTTAGCTATTTTAGTCGGCATCTTTGCAGAGTCTGGCGGAGTTCTGCAACATTTGAGGGACGTCGTAAAATAATAAAAATTGCGCTATTCTCCGCAGAAACGTTGCGTAAAGGGTTTAATGTTGCGGGATAGGGTTTCTCCTATAAACAACGTTTTCATAAAGACCGTAACGGTACAATTTTCTATAAACATTTCTCCCTTGTATGTATTGGTTGAGGCTAATGGAAGGCACGTTATTACCACTAGATAAGTGAAATGTTTTCACGCGACCATTTATCATGGATGTAGGTACCTATACTGCATCTCGAGTTGTTACATTTTATGGTAAATGTTCACGTAAAAGCTTCTATGATATAAAATATCGTTGTAGTTTTAAGTAGAAAGTGGTCAAGAAATTGTTATGTGGAAGTTTGTACATAGAAAGGAGATTTCCTATGTCGTTGCGTGTAAATTCAAATCTTAATTCTTGCATTTATTTTAAGTTACACTTAAGTATTAACAAATGAATGAAAAGCACATAGGATATATCGATTCATTCAAATTGATTAAATTGCACCCTACAGTGATGGGCTTATTATGGGAACTATTTTTTTCATTCAAGTAGGTACTATGTTTGAAATGTGACTGTATTCTAATATATAGGTAGGTACATTTTCTCAAAATCTAATTTCGCATATTCACTTCTTTACCGTTAGAAAATAGTTTTAAAAGTTCCGTATCCAAAAATCCTTTCACAGGAATGGCTGAATCACAAAACGGCTTAACAATAAGCATAACTGTTTTTATGAAATAAAACTTTCTAACTAAGAAAAAAGCCATGCACTGGCGCTTACGCACAAAAGTGCCGACATTTTATATCATTCCTTACAAAGATGCCGCTTTTATGGTACCTACCTATCCCGAACCTTTCACAGACCACCCCTAATATTTGCACAAGCTTATCTCTTATCATTTATATTTGTAAATAGGAACCTTTCCTAACCTTTGCACAAAAATTCATTTCCATTTATGCAAAAGACCATTATTCTTTTAGCATAGGTAGATAATAAAGTAGGTAGGTAGGTCTGCCCTGTATAATATGATATACGCATCATAGGTACCTACTCGTATGCTATGTATATCCTAGTATGTTATTGATAGTGTATATTATGGCGTTCACAATAGTTCTTTGGGGGAGGCCTTTGTCCAGCAGTGGACGTCTTGCGGCTGAGATGATGATGATGATGATGACATTAGTTATTTTACATAACCATAAGTAGGTAGGTATTACTTTTATATATCGCTTGTGAGCATACCACATTCGTGACAATGATAATCGACTGAAAAATATATTTGATGGGTCCTAAATAAAGAAAACAACGAACAACTTTCATCCATCACCGTGCCAATCAGATATACGTACAAACAATAATATACATATAGATATCTATATGTATGTAAGTCGCCTTGTCCATTACTTTCCAACCCACAACAATTTATAGAGAGGGCATACAAAAACATTTTACTGTTTGACATGGCCGAGGCAAATGACAAAAGTCAATCTACACATCAATCGCCAAACATTGGAAATTCGGGAGGCAGCACGCGACTACTCAATAATGCACGAAATATCGATGTGGGGCATCACCACACCACCACCACCGCCACCGGCAAAGTGCGTGGACGTGGACACATCCCCCATCATGCCGATACCCGTTATTTATTACTTTTGGCCAAAAATAAGGCTCTCATACATCATGACACGACACGACTAATAAGTGTCATTACTAACTGGACATTTGAATCTTTTAACCCGAGCTTCTTGACGCTTTAAAAACTTATACCTATTTAATAAAGATTCATGTTTCTATGGTTTGATGAAATTTTGATGTCATGATGTTTTTATGGTTTCCTTGGAGAGGAGCTCAAACAAAATCCAGGTCAGATTCGTGTTCCACTCATTCAAAGAAACTTCAAGAATTCAGAAAGTACCTAGTTACCTACATACTGGTAGTTCTATGTTATTTACGTTGAATTGCAATTAAATACCTATATACTTGAAAACTTTAAAGTTGTACTGCGTTGTTAATCAGGTATCGAAATAATTGTATCTATACCTCGTTAAATATGCTCGGAACCTTCACAAACATTTTATGGTGGATTGGATACCTTGTTAAGAAGCGTGGGTATATTGACTTTAGTGACACGACGTGTGTAGGGTGACAGCTATTGGGGAGGGGGGGTTGCCAAATGACACGTATCAATTATTCATACTAATTTCCCTGGCACATTTGCGTGTGGAAGACAAATAGATGCCGTTTGAACGCACGACGTGGTGGAAATATTTCACTATAATTACCTTCCCACCCAAAGGACTTCCTTCTCTTGTGAAATTTTCATCAATTTCCCAAGTCCAATATGTAAAGAAAATAGGTAGGTACGTAGGTAATATTTGAATAGCTGAAACCAAAGTAAGAAATACATTTTTTAGTTAGGTATTGAGCAGAGTCCTATACCTACGTTAGTTTATGTGAGGAAAATAAGATAGGTTCCTAAGAACCACTACGTTATTGAAGAATCAATATTAACATGGAATTACTTCTAAATGGGTTTCAAATGAATAGCTAAGCACGATAGATAAATTCACGTGCTGTTTTAATAGTTGGACTACGATTTATTGTTGGGCAATCGATAATTTGCGGTGTATTATATTTATAATCAACTGATAAAAACTGAAAGTTGAGCGGGTTGTGAGGGGTGGTGGTGGCAGCCCTGGGCTTCAATAATTCAAGGCGCGTATTTTGGTCACGAGGACGCGGGGACGGCCGACCCACCGGTTAGTAGCGCGAGCGATGGGCCGCCGTTCTCAACTATCGATAGTTTCAAGGGGTTGACTTATGAATTTATGATTTAAGGTTTTACGCATTAGGTAAAACTTATATACCTATGATTAATAGGGCCCATCATTCTATTGATATAATAAATAATTAACATAATTAATCTGTAGATGAATACCTAAGTTTGTGCATGTTTCATATTGTAGGCGCCTAGCGCAAGTTATTCGTACCGTCGCGTAGCATACAAATTTTAATTAAGATTTTATAAATCTTACGCAAGTTTTGGTCAATATAGTATGTATGTACCTACACGCCACCCACGTTCAAATTAACACCCTTTTACCTGTGCTGCTACAATACTTAACAAATAGATTTTGCCCCAGACTCGTGTCGTATCAAATTGTATCCTATGCTTACTTTTGAATTCAATTCATATTAAGTAACAAAATCTTACATTATTCAGAAATGAAACTAGTTTACCTACTATATTTATTTATCACACATAAAAATATCTACATATTTAGCGGTAAAACCTTGGCCCCAAATCTCTGAGTAGCCTCGAGAACATGTTGTTGAACAATTTGTTTAGGTTGAAAATATCGCAACCGAATAGATAATAATAATGTATGTAAATTATTTTAGCTAAGTATATTGACTGTTCCTTTCTTTTCCTCTCGTCCTCCTGGCAAGCGTTAATTTAATGTTATATTAAACATTTTTTATAAATTAAATTGTAAACGCGATACCTATAGATAATAAGCATTATCGGAAAATGAGTAGGTAAAACAAGTACCAGGGCATCAGACAGAAGCGTTATCACATAACAAGGATGTATGTATGTGTGTGCGAATCGTGTTTGTTTGTATATTATGTATATCGCGAATTGGCAACGCCTCCTTGTGGACCGGTTGCCAAAATGAGTCATCATCGCTGATGACGATCACTCACACAAAGACTTTGGAGTACCCAGATAGATACGTATTATATGTGTTTGTGCTGTGGTTTACGAACCTCTTCTAGTTTTATGTTATCCCAATATAAATTTGTTTGAATATTTTGTTTGCAATAGTTAACAATGCCATTTAAACCAAATGTTTATTTAATTTATTATGAATTTATAGTCGGTTGGCAGGTAAATGTTAGGTGGAAATAAAGTTATAACAAAGGAAGGAAATTTATATTTGGTTATGCATTAACATTAACATATTATAATATACTTAGTCTTAATTATCTATTAGTCTGTTATCATTGTTTTCAATTTATTCTAAGGTAGCTTATTTTTATAATCAGTACCTTATACCGATGAGCATTTTTTAAATCTTTTTTTAACTTACACTACATATAGCACAGTTATTAAATTAAATATCAACAGCAAACCAATAGTAACATTTTGCATGAGTATGCAAAATACGACCGACGTTTCATTCAAACATTGATTTTTTTTTGCAACAACACAAACACCTCTTACGATGTCATTATCTCCTAGTACCATTGTGCGAAATCGACGTAACTATACACCCGCCCACAATACAGAATATATTTTTTGCATGCGCACGCGCCCTCTCGCATACAATCGTCATTATTATGTCATCGTTATTTACGTTGGTTGCACTAACAATAGTAAACTGTATTATTTATGCGAACTTGTAATCCTTTGTAGGTCGGGGAACCCCTTCATTCATAGGCTAAGGTGTGCGAATTTTGTTGCTAGACTCTAGACAGGTCTTTGTCCTTCGCGACGTGCGTATATACCAACATGATGTTGTGTGAAGCCACACTATCGTATTAATAATGTCTGCTAGTAGTATATAGCTTTTATTAGTGTGTTATGTCGGTATGTATGTATAGGTAAGCTAGTTAGAATAATTTAATAATGTTCGCGATATGGTTGAATTTAAATTTAAATTTTCGTAGATAATGCGGGTGAAAGTCCATTGGAAATGAATCTGTGAGCAAATTAATGTGCAGTATCAATGCGGACAGTGTGTTATCGCGGCTATGGGCCCTGTTATCAGGCGTACGCACTCTATCTGCGCATAGGCATCGTGCGTGTAACATTGCATTTTGCGCTATATCCATTCCGCCTACTCGCACGTTTTAATAATGTTGCACAAAAATTATACTTTCGCAAACATATTACTATTTTTTTATAGATTCACTATACGTGAGGTTTATTAAGAAATGGATGCGTTACGCACATTGTAAAACTATGATAAAAAAAATAATGCATAGTTGCACGTTGCCCAATAGAAGGCATTACTATATTATGCCATGCATTATAGGTAGTTGATTTACGATGCGCCATTTATTAAAGCAACGATTCACAAGAAAATAAAACATATCAATTACAGTTATCATTTATTAAATTATTCTTATATTAGGTACTTGGTTGATTCCATTTGGATGCCGCGTTATGTTATAGTATTTTAATGTATTTCACATAGTAACTATGCTAACTTTGTGAAATACATTAAAAATGAAGATAATTTTATATTAATTCTGTAAAGTTTTGAAGCATATTTATTGAAGTGTATTTCCATGTTTTCAAAATTTTAATTCTAGTTGAGAACCCTTATTCTCTCATTTAAATACTTACTGCAATAGTACTGAATTGAAATAAATAAAATAATATTTATTTTTTAAAACATTCTGAAGCATGCTCAATTCGCATACATTTGCAATTAAATATGTCAGACGTAACGTAACCAATAATATGGTGTAAGCGAATTCTAGTTATAGATAACATTATCTGTAGATACGTACCTAGAAACTAATGCGTTGCGATAGTGGCTGATAACGAAATGACAAATTGTAATTAATACATATTGGCGATGACATTTTGTGGTAAAGAAGACTCTGAAATGGTTTTTATTTACAATTTGAAACAATATTTTGCATCTATAATTATTATTAGCCCGTCTCTGTATAGTATAATAAACTGTATATTTATCAATATAAGTATCTACCTAAATAATATCTAGTGTGAAATAATCTAGACACACGACAGTCTTCTAGCTAAGTTTGCAAAAGAAAAGGACCAGGCACGTGTTACTCACACGAACCATTTCGAGCTACTTTCGATGCCCATATAAATGAAAATCTATTCGACTATATTAAAGTTACAATTTTGCGTGCCTTTCAAAATCTCCCAATTACCTAAAATCTCACAAATTAATCTTTTACAGTTCTTGAGATATTGACGCCCAAAAATCAAATTTTTCATCACTTACTCTTACATTTATACGAATCCTAGACCTCTTCCAGGAGACAGAAAAATTGATATTTGGCACAGAGGTAGAAGAAAAAAAATTAAATCAGAAAATTATGGGTTATTTTTGGAGACAAGGTAATTGTCTGGTTCCTACCATACAATCAGTATGAAAACTAGGGGCAGTTATAAATTTATTTGCACATATTATGCCTAATAAATACTAGATACTGTACTTTTTTATTGTTTAGTTAGATCTTTAGAAATAATAAGTAACTAAAATTTTCAAAAGAAGTATTTTAGTTTTCCGGTTACGATAACAGCCGATGAAATCATGGAAAATTACATTAAAAGGAAAACAGTGCAGCGTAAACTGGGAAAAAATAATTCTTTTAATAATATATATATAATATAATATATATACTAACTTTTAACTACTAACTAACTTTTAAATACTAATTTTACAAAATTTCAATATCCTACAAAAAATAATTAAAATGAAGCAAAGTTCAGTACCGAGAAAATGTACTATACATTTATGTTTTTGGTGGGATAATAAAATACATCATGTATGTCTAATGAATTCAGCGCTACCTATAATCGACTAGTAGAGTCATAATGGTAACTGTCAATATGTATAGTATTGATATGATAAAATGTCATTATGTATGTTATTGATATATATATATTGGTATCTAAGTACTTAATGAAAGTGACTACTTGACTTTGATCATGCATGGTAAAGTCGATAATTGCTGCGCTGAAATTATTAAAGTTACCTACATGGTGTCCCACCAAAAACATAAATGTATAGTATTGATATTACATATTCTTATTGTCAGTTACCACTATGAGTCTATTATATCAATAAAATATGATGACAGTATTTAGGCTTGACATAAAATAGTTTCGATAAGGATAAAAGGATCATGTTATATTTGGCAACAAAATAGTCATGGGTAATCTTTTCGTGATATAAAATTGAGAAAAGGGTTTTACGTTAAGCCTTTTGATGCGGGTCGAATTTCGTATGGACAGGGCGACATGTTTGCCTGTTTTTTGCTATTATTTGAATAATAAAACTGTCATTGTATTTATGCGTAAGTAATATTTATCTTTTGTTTTCTATATATGTGAAAATTTCGGTCGCAAAAGATCATAATGATAAAAAATATTTTCTATTAAAGCAATTTGTAGTAAACTAATAGTGTGTATGTATGTATGGTTACTCGGGTTATTCTGTATATAGGTGCCTAATCATATACCATACCTAATCCTGGAATTATTAAGCATAATTATAAAATAATTCGTTTACCTAATCTAACAAAATATAAAATAATCAATAAAAAGCCGTTAGTGAACGTTAGCGACAAATGGAATGATTTCTGTAAATGAGTCGAATTACTTGAGTAAATAAACTGGTAATAAAATATGATATTATTCATAACTAATTACTACATGATACCCTCACGATCCCTATCGTAGCAAAATATAAGCTCCATGATGTTTACCCTACCGGACAGGCTCTCAATAAAGCGGAGCAATTATAATAAAAATACAATTTCGACCGCAGCCCCATAGCAACAATTGCAGAAGGGTGTTTGCGAATAAAGCGACCGTAAAACTCCTAATCGTACCACGGGTTTTGTATTGACATATGCTGATCATGTTGAAATTATACTTCCATTATATTGGAAATTACTTTTGTTTTTATTTCCATAGTAATATTATTAATTTTCGGTAAAATTAATTACTTACTTACAAAAGAATTACTTTTTTACATTCCATTCCATACTTAGAGATAGACGATTTTTTTTCATTGTTTTGTATTAGTCAGTGAAAAGTAGAAATGCCAATTGGTACTACAGGCAAAATATTCATGTAGGTTATGTTAATTCACATTTTGCATGTCACCTTCCCCAGGTGTAGCTACTCAGAAAATTGTACGGTACAATATGGACGAGTTTATTGCGAATGATACCTGTAATTAGAGCCCACAGGTCGCATATCATGATGTCCATCTATTCGCACCGGTCCGTGGTCGCCTCGCCACACCGGGCTATTATGCATGATGGAAATAACGAATGGTCACTATAAAATATTTGTATCGATTTTACTAAAATTTTACCAACCATAATTTCATATATCAGGTATTCATGTGTTTCTTTTTAAATAAGTTCTTACAAAATTTGTATCAACGTGCATAGAAAAAATATCTAAAGTACCTACGTGATGATTGGTATTTAGTTAGTTATTACATAGTTGATAAACTATGCAAATCATTATCTTATTATTTTTATCTTATTTTTATTGCTTAGTTCTTTGCAAAATGTGTTACATTTAACATTCGATTTCAATTGAATAATTACTGAGTTACGAGAATTGTAAAAGCGATAATTGCGAAAGACGTTTTAAAACACAGTCCGAGTATCCGAGCCCTTATGGTGGAAGTTTCGTTACGTATTTCGAAAGCGAAGCGGTTTTTTTCAACATTTAGCGACATCAACAAGTCGTAAATTCGAAGGTAAAACATTTTGTCTCATTAGTGATGGGCGAGACAAACGAAACTAATGGCGAACTATTTTAAACTTCTTAACTATTATTTACCTACATATGTTGCTATTACTTATACATATTATCTAGGCCTTTATTTGAGAAATTAATTCTTGCAGTACCTACTCATATTGAAAATTTTCCTTAAAAGTTGTCTCCACAAAATATCACACGAATACGTTTTCTACTTTCCAATGCATTTAAAAAGTATCGTGTCGGTGCAACGACCAGAATGCTGCGATGGGACGATCTCTCGCGGCTAGCAGATCGAGTCCGCCCAAGGACGTCCACTCTAGTACAGCCTCCAAAAGTTCGACCACCTTAATTCCATAACCATAAAGGCTAGTGTAGCCTGATTCAAACCGTAGATAATCCCCTGGCCAAGTCGGTAAGAAAAATGATCCTGTATAAAAAACGTCCAAAAGTGTAGAGCTCGCGGTTGTTTTATTTTATCAACTCACGGGTAAAGGCAACATGGCCGAGGGCCGGGGAGCGAATTATCTTTGGATATACTTTATAAGATTTACATCAAGCTATGCCTGATACAACAAAACATAAATGATATTTCGAACTTGATCAAAACTGAATGGATATTGTTTTAAAGTAAATGGGTAGATTTTAGTTAATTGTAGTACAAACATGAAATAATCGGTTATTGACTAGGAAATTACAAGCTATAAAGTAATAATATAAAAGTTCGTTACGCGCCACCCTGTCTGCGAGGCAGGTGTTCGCCGATATTTTGACAACGATACTTAGCAGAACCGCCCATTTTTTTAATTTAATATACTTTTTTCGTAGTCTCTTGACCCATTTCCGAACCGGCTGATGTTATCGGAACTATATTTTATATTTGCGTTTTTATTAACAAAAGTAAAGAAACAAGTGATGTTAAATAAGAACTTATAATAAAAGTGAAATTACTTCATCTACATAAAGACGAAGACATTATATATTTCGCGATTATATGCGTGCTCTTATAATGAAATTATGAATACTAATGTGTACTGGGCCAGCTTTAGACAATGGGAGGAAAGAGTGTATTGTTTCACCTCGCCTCTGTCCCGGCATAGGCCGGCCGGGGAGTTTCGCTACAATGAGCCGCATCCGGGGTCGCCCGCGCCCGGAGCGCGGCGTGGACATCGACTCAACCATCTCCACGAGCTACAAACCAAACCAATGTTAATGTATTATCACCACGGTTTTATATTTTCATTATCCTTGTACACGAATACCTTGTATTACGTTAAGCCCCTTAGCTATACCACTTTGTCTTTAATGGGTTTAAAGTAGAAACTCCTAACAATGGAATAATCCAAAAATATGATTTCAAACTATCTAACTTTTAATGTTACATTTGTTTGATATCATTAATAACTACACATTATTTAACAACATTCTATGTTGTTCACAAAAACAAACATAGAAATAGGACAATCAAGTGCGCGAATTGGAAGTATATCTATTGTCTATTATTTAAATGGTTCTCGGTAGTTAATTTTATATGTAGATGTTAGGGTAGAAGCACCCCAGATAAAATTAAATAATAAATTCAGTCCGGGCGCGTGGCAGGATGCTGGTGACAAATGATGAAGCCACCGCGCTGCTTTGCGTGAAATTACAATTATCTCTTTATGCTGGCCACCACCCCTTCGCTCATTATGCAAAGTCAAAGCATTAATTGACACTATTTATTCTCATTTTAAAAGCCTATTATGAGACTTATTTACCGATAGCAAATTATCACTAGCTAAATAAATTAGTCTTAGAAATGTTGAATAGACATAGATAGATCAAAAATCTACAAATTATTATCATCCAACATTTTTATTATAACAATTCATATCTAACTGTAATAGAAATAGCAAACGTATCGCAGTACTTGTTAAAACGATTTTATTTATATTGTACTTCAATATAATCCCTTACTTTCGGTTCATCAGGCGCGTCAATTTCAGATCTCAACGAACCACCATGCGGGATCGCATTATTGCTTTTTTATTAGTTTTTTTCAACCCCCGCTTCGCAGTTTTTGCTGCGCGTGCGTCGTGGGATAGGTCGCGATGCGTTGCTGTTTATGCTGGTATTAGCATAATGCATTTTTGTGCATCGCTTATAGGCCTTTGTTCACCAATTGTCGCTGAAATATAAATCAGTATGAATTGCAAATGTAAGAATTTCAATTACAAAGTTTATTGGCCTCAGTTCCCATCTAATTATTGTGAGACGATAGCTTCCGCGAATTGCTAAACTAATTACCGACGCGCGACGTCCGTATCAAAGGTTATAACTGTTAAGTATCGACAATAGAACATTTGCATTCGTGTTTCCGGTGCAATAGCCAAATTAACGTAAAATTTTAACGGTCGTGTGGTTGACCGCTGACATTACGTGAATAAAATTAGAGATACACAAACATTGCTCAATAAATAAAATATTTTTATTTAGTATGTTAATGCAATACGTACTTTAAAATTTATGATACAAATATTTTACATAGATAATATTATACAGGATTAGTATTAACTTCCTAGCTAAACTAAAGCAACCCTGAATGCTTTCAAAGTATCCATCCAGTATATTACATTGCCATGTGTCAAAATGCCAAACGAAAGTATACAATCAACATACCTACAAGTTATTGCCGCATATTTAAACAAAATAATAAAATAAATGAATTGATTTTCATCGATGGGTACCCATTTCAAGAGCCGTCATCGATATGCAAATGGTTGTGTTTGAGTCCTTAAGTGTACTTCACATACAGTACGGTAGAGATGACGAGAGTTGCTCTGACATTTGCTGCCATTGTTTCTGCTACGGAATTCATACTCATGTCAATATACGTGAGAAATTATTTTTACATTCCTATTTTCATATTGAGTCTGAAGTGTATTGGCAATTAATGGTTTTCACGTTAATTGGACTATGTATTTATTTCGATTCTTCGTAGCGATTTATTTTTTTCTCCTCTGACCATAATAATTAGGTATAAAAAATCTTACATTAAACAAAGTGTGAATACATTTCGTCAAATAAATGTTGTTGTTTGTTTGACTTGGTTTTTGTGAGGATTTTTAAATTAGTGCTTTGAGGTAAAGGTAAATAAGTGCTAGTGCTAGTGCATGCTGTGCTCTTCTCTAATTAAGGTGGCACTTAGAATTGTTCTGAATTGTTATCTTTATAATTGTAATAGTGTACTCATTGTTGAAGAGCCAAATAAATAAATTACGTATGAATTAATATATATTATAGAGTAATAAATAACTTACCTATCCCTCAATAACTATCCGCGTGTCCCGTATGTCATATTGATTATGAAGATTGACATTGTAAATAAACCTCTGATATTGTGAATTACCCACAGTTTAACAATGTATCAATAGCCTTAATCATTATTTGATCAATTGTTGACATTGTCATTTTTAAATGCGAATATTTTGTTCACAAATAGTATCTATCTGGGGAGTGGTGTCTACGAGTTACAAAAGATCTATTTTAAAGTATTCATAATTCTTATTAGATTGTACAAAAGTAGACGCGGTCCCCGCAGTTTTGGCGGAAACAGCGCTCTACCTAACAAAAAATATTGCACACAGCTTGGTTGGTCTATTTTTGAGTGCATTTCGCGCTATTTTGGCGTTCCCTCCACAAGCTATGTGTCAATGAACCCAATTGCTTGCGTTGTTCACGCACTTTTGGGAATTTTTAGAGCGATATTATCCAGAAGCAAATTTTGGGGTATTTTCACCCACATTCGTAAATATAGGCACATGTTGTGACTTAAATATTTTATACCTGCCTAATTGATATATTTTTTAAATAGGTTCAAAAACAGATGTAGACAAAGTATTTTTGTTATATTATATTAAATAATTAGATACCTATGTTTTTAATGATTTCCCACAGGAAGATACCATCATTCTAGAATCAAGGCCAATATGTAATAGGTACCTACAAGTAGTCTGGATGGGTTACAAATTTCCAAATTACATATCAATTATTAATTAGGCTAAGTACCTATTTATAAGAATAATTGAAGAATCTACAAAATATAACTTATTGTTAATTCTTTTTGTAATGTAAACTGTGAATACATTAAATGAGGTAAGATATTCTGTTGATATTAATGTTGATTAGTAAAGTGAACTAATAGAATTTGATGGCACGGCGCGAAGTTCATCGTTGGCATATTAAAAATACCTCTAGTATACAAAGGCCCGCGAGGCGCGGCTTCAGTTTTTTATAAGCTGAATTCGGCTTTATTTTATCATCTCCTGAGCGGGCACGCCGCGCAACGACTGCGTTCGCGATACACACCACTATAGCATACTATACGTTCTATGCGCGTGCGCACTCACGCACACAGAAGCGACAGCCCTCCTCAACGCGCTGCAATTTGTTGGGCCTACCGCGTCCCGCGACCTCCCGCCTGCACGCAATTGCACTGCACTCTGGCACGCTGCGCTGCGTGCGTAAAAAGCGCACGCGAGAGGTGCGGGGCGCGGCGCGGCGCGGTGGCGGAGGCCGAGAACTCAGGCCTGCCGCGACCGAACGCCTTCTACCAACAGACAGTCATAGCCAGACGCTCGCAAGAGCACACCGCCCCCACGCGAAGGGCGTAGTCATTACATACGTGCAAGCGCGAAACAACCCCGAACGTGCTACGAACTTTATACAGTGCCAGTGATAAATTTTTCATGAAGATTTAAAAAAATATATCAATTAACATCGAAGCTTAAGGCACTGGATTAAATTTTATTAGGTAAGTTTCAAATATCGCTTTATTAACATGCATCTCTTCACTTTTGTGAAGTTACGTAGAACTGCTACGTTTTCGTAGACTTCGTAGAGTTCGTAGACAGCCGTGAGATGTGAACTTATTAAGTAGGTACCTTTGCGACGATAAAGTTTAGCATAATATTTTTAATTGATAATAAGCTTTGATATAAACACTATAAGAATCAAAGTATGGAGGTTCATGGGATACAAAATTGATCTAATGGGTAATGCAACCCGGCGTAGTCGCTTTCATCGGTCCCCCAAGTTAGATTATACCTGCCGAATAAAAGGTAAAAAGTCAATTTGCCAGTGTAGAAGGGCTATGAAGCGTAATATGTAAATGGGGAAGGGCGGTGCAGTCGAACAGTCGCGCTAGTCCGTGCGCTGTACGCCACAACACAACAGTCTGCTCAAAGTCGTAGCGATCTAGTGTAGTGTAGTGCGCCCTGCGGCCTGCACACGGGTTGCACGCAAGTTTGTGTATACGGATTATCAGTTTCGGTGAATTCAGAGGTCGCGTCGTGGTGACGCGGCTATTTCTACAATGTATCCCGCTTCTACATATTATGATATTTTGCCAGGTATATAGACATTACAAATATCGCATTCCTTATCTTTATCGTGAGTTTCTCTTCTTTCTCCTAAGTTTGTTTTGACAAAATTTATATTGAGTTAATTACTTGTTGTCTTTAATTTGCTGATGTTCCGTTTTATGTGGTATTTTGATGTAAAATTAAAAAAGTATTTTTCAAAAACTTTCCGATTGCTAAATATTAAACATATGTCCGCATTTGCTGTACAGATTGCAAATAAAATATTAAGTACACATTTAATTATCGTCGGACTTACATTCAAAATTACTTTCGTCTTATTGTTTACTTTTAGGTAATTACTATTAATAGGTCATAAAAAAAATTAAAAAAATTACCGTTCCTACTATATTGGTTAGATATACAAAATGTTAAATTACCAATAGGTGTCATATTTAAGTTAATATTTCAGTCCAGTTACAATAAATTTAAGTATGTAACTCGATTATTTCTAAAAAATATTTTTGTCCATAGAATACCAACTGAAGAAAATGGGGAGCAGCGAAGGTCAGCAAACGTTCTGCCTAAAATGGAATCACCATAAAACCAACTTAGTTGAAATCCTGGAGGCGCTAATCAAGGTCGAGACATACGTAGATTGTACTCTAGTAGTCGACGATCAAGTCACCTTCAAGGCACATCGAGTCGTTCTAGCTGCTAATTCTCCTTATTTTCAATCAATATTAGCTGATGTTCCAATGGACCATTGCAGCATTCTTTTTCCTGGAGTCAAAGATTTTGAAATGCGCGCTCTTCTCGAATATATGTATACAGGTGAAGTTAACGTGACGCAGGCGCATATACCGCGAATCATGAAAGTAGCCGAGCAACTCGAGGTTAAGGGTCTTTTTGATATGACGGAATTACGTCGGCGCCCTGGCAGCACTGAGCGAACTCCAGGTGCTTCTCCTCCACGGGTGGTACCTGCAGCGCCCTCCAGTATCTCCCCGCCAGCACCCGCGCCACCCTCGCGCTGGCCACCTCCGCCTGCAGCGCCTGTTCTCTCTGCTGCCTATGACTCTGCTGATATGAACCCGCTCAAACGTAAGAAACTTTCCAGTATGTTGGCCACCCGAGACACTCCTATTCTAAGGAATGTTCTCGCACAGACTTCCCCCGTCGATTCTTCACAGCCTATATCTCTTGTGTGTCATCCGGTCAACCAACACGCACCACCTCGTCTTCACTCCAACGGATCAGCTCACGAGTCAGAACGACCCCCGAGTCCTCAACGCGCTTTTGATTATCGTCCTCGCAGGCTGTCCTCGCGAGCCTCTTCTCCACACTACAACCGATCTGATCGCTCTGAAGATGCACATTCTCCTTATACGGAACGTTCTTTTGATGAAGAACATCCACGTTCTTTTCATCCCTCTCCTCCACCAACCAGTTTTCAACAGGACGTAAGAGCCGGACTAGCTCCTTATGTTCCTCCGCAACAAAAACCGGAATGGAAACGATATAAGCAATATACGAGATCCGACATTTTATCGGCAATCGAATGCGTAAGGAACGGTATGAGCGCACTACAAGCATCGCGTAAATATGGCGTTCCTTCACGTACGTTATACGATAAAGTGAAAAAACTCGGGATAACGACAAGTCGCCCCATGAGCCGAGGTGTAAAGAGAGAGACTAATGGTGCCGCGTTTCCGTATGGCTTGAGTGGTACAGGTGGGAGCGAGGATGGAAATCCAGGTACTCCACTTATAGATCCATCATTCCTGCAACAAGCTTTAGAAGGAGCGACAAGGGATGGCGGTCGTGAAGCACTTCATGCTATGGCTCTAGCTGCAGCTGCACATGCAGCCCTTACTCCACGGACTCCACCACGGTCACCGCCCCAGTCTCCTCGGACACCACCGCCTGACGATGATCATGTAGAGGATCTTTCGGTATCTCGTCGCCGTGACTTGGATCCTCCGACCGGCGTAATCATGCCTCCACGTAATTTTGCTTTAGATTGCAGCAGCGAAAGGGATTGAGAAGATATCGACAGAGTTAAATATTCTAAAAGACTGAATTAGGCGTACAAAGTTAGAAGTAAGGCTCTTATTGATAGGCTACTGGTAGGACGCGCCGCGCGCGCATGCCACGCTGACCGGGCGCTCCGGCCGGGCGATTGCAATTGGCCCCGCGGCCACTTCTTATTCTACCTCTCTTCTTATCTATTTATTTTCAAGCTTCGTTTCAGCCTAATAACGAAATAAAATTTCCGTTAGGAGGTTGATGACGACGTCTTATTGTGATTTTATTTTTGTTTATTTCTTTCTTTGATTTTTGTTTAAACATTTACGACTTTGTTAAATAAATAGTGAAATAAGTTATGTTTAATTATCATGTAATTTTTAGTTGGATCGGTAACTTTATAGGGCCGGAGGGCAAGAAGGCAGCACCGGCCATGCCGGCGCCGCGCCTCAGGCGGGTTCGCCTAGACGAGTTATTGTGCAATTTGTTGTCCGCGACTGTGATGTTTATAGACTGAAACGCCGCTACTACCTCACGCTCGCTACAGATTAACTCTAGTCCACCACGTCGTACTATGCCATTATGTTTGAACCAGTCACGTTAGAAAAGTTAGCTCTTGTCTAAATTAAAGGACATAGAGACCGTGCGTGTGACGGGTGAAGCTCATATCACCGCGAATAGCGACGTATCTACATACCGACCTATTAATTTCCTATTATACGGGTTAGAATAATTTATTTTCTGTCGATTGCCATAAATGTTAATTGTTATTAACTTATTACCTATCTATTTGTGCTCAATGTCAGTAAATGTCTTGCACAAGCACGGTGGTTCTTGATATAATTGATAGAGTCTTAAACACTTAGGTAAGAATGCTCAATGTTTTTCTTAGATTTGTGGTATAAAAATGTCGTCGCAATTCGCTATAAATAAGCGTAAAATACTAGATTATCTTAATATAAATACTTACGTATATAAATTCATGTTGTAGGTACTAATTTAATAAAGTGTTCGATAATGTTGCAAAGTTACGTTACATAATCTAGATAAATTATTGCTGTGTGTACAAAACAAGCACTTTTCATTTCTACGATAGTAAGTAACTACATACCTATACCTAACTTAACTCATTATTTTTAATATTCTGTTTATAACCAACCAATGATTATAAAACGTTATGACGTAAAATTATATTACCTCCTATAGTAATTTTATCATAGCCATTTAAGTTTAATTTAATTACTTTTATTTGGTAATTAATTGGAAGACTGATTTGTTACTTTAGTCTAGTTTGAAAATGCCATAGATACGAATATATCTACCTTAGTGTTTGCATACGTAATATTATAATATTATTATTAAGTTTTAATATCACGTATTGGTGTGTAAGGGCTACACTTTAGAGGTTTCACTATTTTGTGCCTTAGTTTGTTGTAACCAAGATTTAAGTTGCATGTTAGGACATTCCAGTATGTGCGTGCACCATGCGCTTTTGTGTTAATGGATTATTGATACAGTACCTACGTACAGAACAGGCGTAAGCGTGGGGATCTTTGTGTGGATGCGATTATAGCTAGGTAACCTATAGTAACTTTAAGTTCTCTTTGACGCCTGGCTGGCCACGTTTGAACTTATACCTACCTCACAGTTTTGTTAAAACAAATGTTATGTAATTATTATAATACCCACTTTTGTGCCTATAAATATATATTATTAAGTATGATGTTATTGCACTAGAGTTCATTTTTCAAGTTGTGAATTTAAAATATCATATTATATTATGTACCTACTGTAAGATGTAGTTGGTAGGTACAGTATCTGTACTTTTAAGTATCAATAGATCGAGTTTGTTTAACTCGTACATACATATTATTATAATAAGAACTCTATATTTACAGATAATATAATGTTATAAATATAAATTAAACATTTAATATCCAATTGAGTTGACTAAATTTTATTTATTTCTGCTCGTCCACAAAAAGCATCAAAATAATTGCGTAAAAGCGTGTCTACACAAGGGAGGTAGAACAATGGTGTAGGTATACAAATCCTAGACTTGTTTTATTTGTATTATTGAACTGACAAGTTTTCATAGATATACTTATTTCATACAAGTTCCGCGTGATTTTTAGATATAAGTACTTAGTTAGGCATGTTGTTTTCAATTTTATTAAAAATCAATCTGGTCACTCGTTCAATCGTGAAACACACATGATCAAATTATGAAACGCCTGATGAAAAAAGCATTTAAGCATCACCTATAAAAAATTACCGTGTGCCTATTACTACTCGAATTTCAAAATACGGCATTCATTACCTACGTCCAAAGATTGCAATCGTCCCTGGACAGATTTCTATGTTCAACATATCGTAAGAATCAATCGTTCGATCCATCTCCGAGAGAAGCGAAATAGTCTTGTTTGCTAATTTAGAATTTCTGAACTATCGTCCGGCTACCTTCAGGCTTAGGGATCTTTTTCGTGTAAACATGTTTGTAGGTATGTATATAACTCGTACAAAATAAGTGCCCCATGCTCGCATGCATTTACTTACTCAAAAACGGTTCAAATCTATCATGTAGCGACATCTATCAACAACTCAAGGAAATAACACATTACGAATGGTGGATAGATCAAAGGGATAATGTTTTCTCAAAGGACGATCAACAGTTTCAAACCTTATTCTTCTCAATGATTACATTACAGGAGCCATGGATAAAGGTAGTCAAGTGGACGTCGTCTACACTGACTACAGCAAGGCATTTGACCTCATTGATCATAGTATCTTAATACGCAAGCTCACTGATATAGGAATTCACGGTGACCTTCTTAGATGTTTTGCCTCATGCATTGACAATAGGTCTCAAGCTGTGGTTCTCAATAATTATGTTTCCTCATGGGTTAGAGTACCAAGTGGCGTACCGCAAGGATCTTTAATTGGTCCATTGCTGTTTATTATCTATGGTAACGATATCGAATCTTGCTTCCATTCCTCCTCTTTATTATGTTTCGCTGATGACATGAAAATTTTTGCCACGATGATATGATAGCTCTTCAAGCAGATTTATCTCGCTTTGATGATTATTGTAGTCACAACAAACTGGACCTAAACCCATCGAAATGTGCACTAGTGACTTTTACACGCAAAAACGTACCACTACCTACATATTATACGTCACAATGTGAATTGCTCTCAAAGCGCGATATAATTCGTGATTTGGGAGTAATTCATGATTCCAAGTTTTTATTCGATGTACATGTCGATTATATAGTTGGGAAGGCGTCTAAGTCACTTGGTTTCATCTTGCGAATCTCTAAATGCTTTAATAATATCAAAACCCTCAAGATTCTATACTGCACTTACGTTAGATGCCATCTTGAATATGCTTCTCAAATATAAAATCCGTGCTATATCAAATATAAAGATCGAATAGAGCAAATACAAAAAAGATTAATAAAACATCTTTGTTATCGTCTTAACATTCCATACTCAACCGGAAACTATTTAAATCTATGCAAAAAAAAAACATTAAATGCCTCTTACTAATAGACGTGAAATTGCTGACTATACATTTGTACAAAAATATTTTCTAGTGACATTGATTGCCCTGATCTTCTATTCAAGTTTTCTTTAAATGTCCCAGCCCAATTTACTAGGCACACTCAAACAATTCGAACTCCTCTTGCGGACACTAACTATCGTCAAATTACATTTACCGTGCGAGTTAGCAGGACCCTTAACAAGTTGATTAGGGAATGCAATTTTGATCTATTCTATACAAGCATTGGCTCGGCTAGACGGCAGCTAAACCTTAATTTCTTCAAGTAAGTAATAACCCAAATTCTTTAAGTTAAAAATCCCTCTTACTCTTTCTTAACAAAAGACTAATTTAATATTGTTCAATACTGCTTACTTACTATTTGCCTTATGAGTTAGCTCACTCACACTTAATATGTTATTTAACCGTGAGGATCTGTTAATGGCTTTTTGTTTTTTTTTCTAAATTTCTAGTTTATTAATTTAGCTGTAGATCTTCCTTTCATAAATAAATAAATAATAATGGCGCAATGAATAATACATAGAGATCGCGCCACCAAAGAAGTCCCATAGGTCCACCTCTATTTCATAAGAGATAAGATCGATTTTCATTAATTCCATGGGACTTCATTGGTGGCGCGAACTCTAGTTACAACATGGACGAAATAACATGATCGAACCAAGAGTTACAAGTTGACATTACAGTAATCGTGTTAACGAAGTTCTCCGAAACTTCGATTTGTTTAAAATACGAGTTTCTTACAACTAACGGTAGGAATCTAGACACGATGAAGTAGACTGGCGCAAGATCTTCCCTTTTCAATGGAAAAGTCTACCACCTTGCTCCTCCATACACTCATCTAACCCGATTTTGTTTTTGGAAATATTTTCAATGCAAAGATTCATACATTATAGTTTTACAAATGTATGATACCGACCGGCTGATTTTGTTTTTGCTGAACTGTAGAAATGTATTGTCATGGGCATAGTCAAGGGTTTCTATAAATGCTTCGCCTGTAAATACATAATGCGGCTTACAATATATCTACTGCTTATAATTTGAAGAAAAATATTAACGATCACAGCTTCTTTGTTTACATTTTGTGTAGCACCTATAAGGATAGTTGCTATATTACTCTTTGGTGTAAGATCAAAAAATTGAGATTTTAATTATGTGTCATTACTTGCCAATAATGCCATATAGTGGATAGTATGACACTTAACGTAACGTTTTCGAAAATCAAGTGATGCATAGTATAGGTACATCGTAGTAATTTTAAACAACTTGGAATTCTGGAAACCCAGAATTCAGTTTAATAAAAAAAATAGAATTCCAGACTCGAGTCTAGTTAGTAATTATAGTAATAAGTATAGATGGCGCCACAAGGAGAACAGAAGAACAGAGATGGAGAATTATACAAACTTAACAACTTGACAATATGATAGGTGAACTGCATCACGATAC
The DNA here is from genome assembly GCA_951216915.1 of Tetheella fluctuosa. NCBI lineage: Eukaryota > Metazoa > Arthropoda > Insecta > Lepidoptera > Drepanidae > Tetheella > Tetheella fluctuosa. Next base: position 8,347,169 of record OX578217.1, read on the forward strand.
TAGCGCCGGCCTGGTGGTAAATTCAAAAGCTTTCCAAACCCTTTGCCCAACTTTTTAATTTATTTCAAGATTTAAATTTTACCACCAATGTGAATGATAAATATGATTGAGTGTGACCAGTACTAAAAAGGACTGGTCAATTTGAATGTATACAAGAATGTATGAAAAATACAAAAATCATAATGAATTTAATGGAACGCCAACTAAATACAGGATAGTATTTTTTTTATAGGGATGATGACTGACACATCTAATCAGTTACTTTTTATGAAACGTCAAAACGATAGTAAACCTAGGAGTTTTGTATATAAATACATACTTATGACCACGGATGTAAAAAAAGACGGATGCCTTCTTTCATAGAAACGATGTGAAGCCACGCAACTCCTACACTTTCGTGTGCATACAAGAGATAACACTCACACAGATATACCAAGTCGGACAATCCGCCGCCATTACGCTCCGAACCCCAGCTCTTGTTATGCGCAAGTAAAGTTGTGAAATATGCCGTCTTGTGTGGTGCGGTGGTGTAAATTTCACTTCACGGAAAAATACAATAATTCCCAAGGAATAACCTACCATGCGTAAGTAATGTTTTAAGTTAGAGATTCGTGATTATTTTTCATAATACGGTTTTGTTTACTTTTGTATTAAATCGGGATGTCAAAGACAGCAGTGTTACCAGTTTTTTTTCGGGAAAATTCCCTAAAAGTTGTTAATTGGGAAATCTGTATTTGTTGCATTTGTTAGTGTTTTTTTTTGTAGCATTTAATTAATGTAAATTTTACGTAAATAATTAAGTGTAAATAATTTACAGGTCATGTAAATAATGTAACGTAATGTTAATACTTAATCTGGATGTAATGTGATTCATTTAATGAAAATAATTGTTGTTAATAATGTCAACTTAATTAATATAAATGTAATGTCAATAATTTAGTGTAAATAATACAAACGTAATGCAAATAAAGTGGATGTAATGTCATTCATATAATGTAAATAATACATTATTTTGGCAGTGTACTTGTGTTTTTTCATTTCAATTATTTTGTCGTAGAAAGGAATAATAATAACTAACTTCAATGAATTTTAAATCATTTATCTTTTTGCGATTAGAAAATGACAAAAAATATTACTAATTAATATTAAGATCGCCATTGCTGCACATATTTGTTTGTGCAAAATTTAATAATAATGATAATAATAATACGCCCCAGAACGGTAGTCATAACCACAGTCCCTCAATCGACGTGTCACCTCCTTTTATTAAGCCTTAATTCACCCAGTAGTATTATAAAAGTGAAACCGTCACTAGATAGGTAAGTTTCAACTTATGTTTTAATAACATGATTTATTCTTATTGATCTGAAAAAGTGGGCAAAGTGATATTCATCTGGCAACACCTATGGCACGCAACATCAATAGACGGCGGCCATTTCTATGCTTCACTCGCAATGAGAGTTGGTTCCATCCGTCTTTTTTTTTAAATCCGTGCTTATGACGTCATAATTATAAAGCATCAAAAGTTTTACTTTTTATGGTTACATTGGTCATTAAAATCATAAAAAGGATAAATTTAATAAAAAAAATCGTGGTTTCGCCCCTTTTTTAGATGTTTTATACATTGGTTAGTGTTTGATAGTAGTAGTGAATTATCAAAAAATCAGGTATAATTTTCAGTGGCGTAGTGTGGGTCGGCACCACCCGGGGTTGACCGGAAATTTGCCGCACCTCCCTATTTTTTTAATTATTAGTAGTTTAAAAAGTTTAAATAATTTATTCAACGGACTTAATGTATTGAAAGTTAAGATAAACTACCATTGCTTCGGAAGGAAAATACATCGTCACAGCCCACTTCGGGCGCCTGGTGCCTAGGGTGATAGGTGCGGCGGCTACTGCCGAACACCGGCGAACCGGGTGCCCTTTGCAGGCAACTGTACTTGAGGATCGTGCGATCAATATGACCCGTATGGGTGGACGCCCTGAACCACTGAATCTTCACCCTCCTGTGTAGGCCGTAGAGGGTGGTAGTGATCTCCGCCGAAGCAGCGTGTGTGCTGGAGGGTTTCTTGCCTTGGGACCTTAAGGCCTCGCGTCAGTATACTTTTGGTGCGAGGAGGCGCTGGCCCAGAGCGAGAGGCCGGCACCACGCGAGGTGGAAGGGTGCATAGCGCAGCTGCGTGCGCTCGCTATCCAGGAGTGGAAGTCCAGGCTGGAGCACCCTAGTGCGGGTCTGAGGACCATTGTGTCCAGTGTTAGAGGAGTGGCTGGAGTGGCTGCACGGCACGATGACCTTCCGGTTGACAAGACCACCGTGTGACGAATGCCTCGGAAATGACGTCGTCTAGAAGAGGCCTCCCACCAGGCTGTCGCTGTTGGCTAGGTGCACGGATAAATGCTTCGGCGCCCTCGTACGCCCAGCCGGTAGTGACATATAGGAATAAATACCCCAGGATGCCGCCCCCTTTCGTATGCCGCCCGAGGCCATGGCCTCCCCGGTACCCCCCACGCTACGCCACTGATAATTTTTATTTATTTATTTAAAGACTTTGAAAGATTAACAGCTACATACAATGTTGATAAATAACAGGATGTTTATCTAACAGCCAATAACAATATGTGAGTGGTTACGCAAAAAGGGAGGAAACTGTTTTTTTTTTAACCGACTTCAAAAAAAGGAGGTTCTCAATTCGACTGTTTTTTTTTTACGCGATTATTTTTCATGAGTTTTGTTTCTGTGGGCTTTGTTTTGTTGTACAGAATATTTATTCAGTAATTGTAACTGTAATCAGAATATTTTTAAGTGCTGTTGTTTTTTTTATGATTTTTATAGTAAGCCGAGGCAGTTTTGGAAAAATTACACCTTACACTAGTTTCACACTGAGGCTCATTTCGAATCAAAGTTAATGCGATTTACTCGAAATCAATTATTTTCTCTTGAGGTCCGCTTTTGCGGAACCACTCACATGTATACTAATGCAATCTAATTAATTTCGCATATTGCAGTCACTGATAAACTCACATACATAGTTTAGTTAGATCTATGTCTGTGGATTAACTAGATTAATGTACTGGCAGCCCTGCTCTGACGTTAAATCACACCATTATTTTCCTAAACTCTGATTGGCTCAAATATATCGCCAGACAACTGTCAAAATATTATCGTATAAAGTTTTAGAAAACAAATTATAAAATGATATAAGTTTATTATTTTTAAGTGATACAAAACCGATACTAAAATGGAACAGGATGAACCATTTATAAACTCCGACGTTTTCAATGTCCATGATATAGCCGAAATTGAAGTTAAGAATCTAATAAGTGAATGACGTAAACTTTTGTAACTAACATGAGTAATGTTTTGAATGTATGTAATATGATGTATTTCTTTATTACAGATTTTCTCAGTGGTTGTGATGGAGATTTCATGAAAAAGCTAGAGGAAGAGTTGACCTTTGTCGATAACGACACTGGCTTACTTAGTGTTGATACTCAAAGCAAGGCAGATGCTGCATCTCAACCCCAAATATCGCCTTGTTATAAAAAAAGTGGAAATCCATTAGTATCACAATATACCCATGGAGTTAAAGTGCAAACTCCTCCACATCCAAAGAGTAGTCCCGTTCAAGGAGTGTACGCAAGAGAGGAGAGTTACAACTTGCATCAAATAAATGAAGGTGTACCATTGCCTGATGTTACTCAACATGGACATACTGAATTACCTAAACAAACACCCATAATGGTCCAACAAGTTGTTCAGCGACCCGTATATGTTAACTTGGCACCGGGAAACATACAACTACCTGATAATAGACCATCTCTTATACAGCTAGATAGTGTCACACAAATAAACCAATCGAATAAGTTAAAGCAAACCAGCCAACCTCTTCTAATACAGAACAATTCTAAAAGAGTGACACCTTTAATATTGAAAAGCTCAGATTCAAATTTCTCACCATTGATATTACAATCAAATATTATTAATCCTGAAACACAAACATTGATGTACACAAGTGCTCCTATTCAAGGTGAGGTACAATTTTTATTATAATTTCTCAAAAATATACTGGATAAGTTAAGTTTGAATCAATATGTAAATGTATGTTTTTAGGTAGTTTTTATTGCCAATATTTTTTATGTATTAATTAACTAACACTATCCCAGTGTGCCATTTCCATTAAATTCAAATCACATAAAAATGCATTGGACTTCTCTTTGGTAAGTGAAACATATGGTTTACTCTAAACTCGCATACATATATGTGATTAGCTTGCTGCCAATGGTGAGCTATTGATTTTAGGAATGCAGACAAATAAAACAAGTGTTTTTGAAAACATAAGAGTACTAGAGGTTGAATCATGCGCAGCTGATTCTTACTGCGCAGCGAGTATGTATAGGAGAGTTTTTTAATCAAATTTGGTTTGAAGTCCTTCAAACATTTTATTTATATTGATACTCCATTTACTTTCGGTTTTTGCCAATAAATACACTGCAGACCATATTAAACAAAAAAAACATGCACATATACCTGATCCACTGGGAAAGTGTTAAGTAAATGAATACAAAATTTATGTAACTCAACAAATAACTTTGTTACATTATAGGTGCAACACAAGGTATTATTACTACTAAAGCAGGCACAGAGAACAGACCAATCCACACATTTTTCACAAGTAACAGTGGACAAACTCTTTTGACAACTGGTATTCCAGTAGTCCTCGAAGGTGAAAAGATTGCATTAAGTCAAGCACCTAATATTGGTCCACCTAAAGTAAAAGAAGTGAAACGAAGTGCTCATAATGCCATTGAGAGACGTTACAGGACAAGTATCAATGATAGAATAGTTGAACTAAAGAATATGCTAGTAGGAGAAGATGCCAAGGTAATTTTTCATAATTATGTTGTATGTACACACTTGCTGAGACTGTACCTATATAATGGGGAGTGTTCTCTGGCCTGGTGCCATTATTACCTTTCGAACATCAGACCCCAGATGTGAAGCTTGTACTCATATCCTCGAACTGCCTTGATCGTCCACCCAATGATCCAGTTCAATGTTTCTACTGCCAACCTTTTGGATAGAGACTTACGGTTTTCCCTCAGTGCAATATGGGGATCTCCAAAAAGGACCTAAAAAGAGCTTTTTGTAGGTCGTAGGTCTACTATAAGCATACATAAAATACTTAGGAATGTTGTTTTATTTCAAATTTCAAACAATGTTATGGTATTTATTTTTCCAGTTGAACAAATCAGCAATATTACGGAAAACAATTGATTATATAAAGTACCTGCAGAATCAGAATACAAGGCTAAAGCAAGAGAATGTTGCTCTCAAAATGGCTTGTCAGAAGTCTGGTGTGAAGGAACCAACCTTTGAAGGAGCGTACACTCCTCCACATAGTGACATCTCTTCACCCTATCATTCACCACACGGTATCGACAGTGATTCACCATCTTCTCCTGAATTCAAGGTAACACATTTTTTCACCATCTTCTCCTGAATTCAAGGTAACACATTTTTTCGACCTCACCTGTCTTTTTAGATTTTTAGATCTTTTATTCAGATAAATAAAATAAGGAATGGTTAACATACACATCAAGTGTTTAAAAAAATTACAGGTTGAAGATAAATATTCTAAAATCGTCATGGGTATGGGAGATCACTCACGTTTAGCCCTATGTGCTTTTATGGTTGGACTTATTGCCTTCAATCCATTCAGCACATTCTTTGGCGGATTTGCGTCAGAATCTTCAACAGCTGATTACACAACTAGACTTGACCAGAGAAGGATTTTATCAAAAAATAATACAGGTATGTAAATGAGTACATTACCATATCTATACAGTCCAAGTGTATTGCGAACTGGTGGTAGAATCAATTTTATTGTAACTTTCATAAGTGCCTTATTAGGGCCTAAACTGAATAAATCAGTTTGAGTTTATATTTATTACAGTAAATTTTTACCAACCATGGAATGGTGTCAATTTATTGGTCTCATTATGTGAGATGGTTTAAAACTTGGAATGTCTTGGAAAACCCAGGTTTTAAGTGTGTGATAGGGTCTAACTCAGTACGATGTGGCATGCAACACTAACAAAGATGACCTATTTACAGGTTGATAATTCAATTTACCTTTTATTGTCTCTTATACGTGTGGTTTCCAAAACTAGTTTTAATGTTTAAAATTGTAATCATTATACTAAACCTACTCCGTGAGTTCGCAAAAAGCGTATGAAATCCTACGGCTATATATAATATACCCGTATATTATTATATGCTATAGTCTTGCTGAACCATTTATAACAACCTACATTTCTATAGGCAATAATAATAACTAGGTTGAACCATGTGGAACTACCGAGCTAGACTATCATGGTGACTCACTCCTCTTAACAATCCTTTTTATTCCATTCATCATCTATTTAATTTTGGCTACATGTTTATGAATAGTTTTGTTAAAATTATGCTCTTTACTATCTTTGCATGTGAATATATTAGTTATAATAATAATTTATTATTAATAAATATCTAATTGTTGCAGCCTACGGTGAATTTTCTTGGATAGCTTGGATATTTAACTCATTCTTCATATATTTAGTAAACTTCATAATTTTGGGTGGATGTCTTGTAAAACTATTGGTTTACGGCGATTCTGTACCAAAATCACAATCAAAAGAAGCTGGAGATTTCTATAAACATAAGCGACAGGCAGATAACTATTTGAAGAAGGTATAATTATTTTACACATAGAAATAAAACAATTTTATTCTTTCCTTGAGAAATTTATATTTTAATAGCTGTCCCCCGCATATTCACCCGCGTAGCGGTATGAAGTGGTATTTCATTAATCGGTCGAGCCGTTTCGGAGGAGTTTGCAGACAAACACTGTGACACGTCAATTTTATATTTTAGACTAGCTGTTGCCCGCGGTTTCACCCGCGTAGCGGTATAAAAAATAATTTACGACCGATTCTCAGACCTACCGAATATGCACAAAATTAGTCGGTCAGGTCGTTTCGGAGGAGTTTGCAGACAAACACTGTGACACGAGAATTTTATATATTAGATTTTATAACATCTTACTATCAAATCCCTGTCAATAGGGTTAAACAAAAATTAACACGTAACTTTCATCTGTTTTCCATTATAAAGGGTGATCAAACAAATGCAAGAGTAGAACTTCATCGGGCATTGGCAGTTTGTGGCAAGAGCGTCCAAGCTGGTGGTCCAGGGCATGCCAAATATTCAGCGCTGATAGCAGCAGTACTCAGGCAGCTATTACAGAGAATGCCTTTTAGCAATTTCTTGACACGGCGTGCTGGTGATTTGTGGAGCGATAGGTAAGAATCTTATAAATCAAGCAGATGATGTTGTAAATTATTCCAATATTCCCCCTTATTCAGACCCATTCGGTTGCCAATCCGATCGGAAAAGACGATCTTATTTCGTTAAATTTAGGCTGATGCTGTGTTAGTTGCAGAATTCATTTGCCGTCATCGTTTACCGATCGACTGCCTAATTCCAAATGGAAGTTCAAAGCCATCCTATTCAGTAGACTACTCATTCGGTATGTCTATCAGGACCGGTACCGAGCAGGTCTGAATAAGAGGGATTAACCGACTGAAACACGATTTTCAACCGAAACCGTAACCTGAATTTACTGCCACCTAGTCGGGTTCAGGATCATCTAACTAATAATAATAATAATGTTTATTTATTTCATCTCCACAAATTACATTCTTGATCTAAAATAAATGTTGTTGACATAAGGGTTAGCAAAATTAGTAATTTGTGGGAGATCTGAAGTCTAAACTAAGCCTAGGCCTGTATTTTAGAACTCCAGGCCCCCCATTACATCATATTGTACAGATTGTCAGACAAGGTGAAGGTAAGTAGTAAGCACGTATAAGTTTGTGTATGAGTGAGTGAGGGTGTATGAATGGGTAGGGGTGTGGGTAGGTAGTGGTGGGGGTGTGTAACCGTGTGAGGGTGTGTATGTGTGTTTGTGGGTGTGGGTGTAGGGGGTGAGTCAGTAGATTTTTATTTATTGTGTGAAACATCATGATATATAAATTATATACATAAAATATACTTATTTAATTATGATACCACATCAAGGATTTTTTCTGTTTTGGGGTAATCTAGATTAAGTAACCATTTGTTAATCTTACTTTTGCATTCAGTTTTGCGGCAATTAGCTACGGTTGATATTTTATTAATTTTATTGAATAACATGCCACCTCGGTATGGAAAGAATCTCTGCGCGAAGGAAGTGTTTACAGAATTCAGCTCACATACCGCGTAATTTCTTCTGGAGAGAGCTATGTGTCTTCTCTTTTCCTCGGGTAGATCGGAGTGTTTATGCAGTATAGTAAACATTATGTACAGCTGGCGTACAGTCAATATCTGAGTCTCAAAGTTTCGTAGTGGAGAATAAACGAGGTTTGTATAAACAAACTTTTAGTATCATCCTCTGAGCTCTTTCGAGGGTTATCATTTTAGTTTTTGATGCTCCTCCCCATGTGGTGATGCAGTAACTTAAGATAGATTGCACTAAGGACTCGTATACCATCCTCATGGTTTCCTTGTCTGCTACATCTCGAAGATCTTTGAAAATGTAAGTGAGCTTGCGTATTCTTTGAGATAGTGATTTTATGTAATCTAACGATTTTATACGGGCTTAGTCTTAAAACTATGATACATGGTTTCGGTCAAGTGGACAAGCGTGAGTGAATCCATTCCGAACATTATCCGACAGTGTCGGACAAGAAAGCAAGTTCGGCAACTTTTTGGCCAAAACCGAAACTGCGATCGCAACCAGCAATTTACTGAAATCGAAATTTCGGTCAGACACTAAATAAAGGTTAAAGTTTTCAATTTCTTGATTTTTTTTAGCCCTGCAAGAAGAGCCACTCAACACTGGGCAGCGGAAGTGTCAAGCGTCTCCCATCGTCTCGCACAGTTAGAAATACTATCGAATCACAGTGGTCGAAGCGAACGCGTACTCCTGGCTTTACAAGCAGTCAACCTCGCAGAAGTGGCTGGCAGCAGACAACTGTTGGCAGACACTTATGTAACAGCTGCTATAGTGTTTAAGGAGTACATGCCTAAAATTGGGAACTGGTTGTGTGGGTAAGAAACATAAAACTGACTCCGTTGCTAAACTGTGGCTCTTCCTGATGAATTCATAACAGGGTGCTAAGGTTACCTAATAGATACCACTTTCATATTAAAATTTTAAAGAGTGATTTCTCATTCTAGACTGTTTATTTATAAAAGAATATATTGAATGCCCTCATTAAATATCCCAAAAAACAAATTAATAAAATGTTTGCATAATTTTCTCACTATTGTGAGAAAGAAAGGAAAAAAAATTAGCAACTCTATGGGTATGTTCCGATATATACTGGGAGCATTATTCAGTGCTCTCACTGGGGAGAAATACGTTCCGTTATGGACTGACGGTATAATGCCGCAGTAACCTAGGGAAACATAATGACGTCATAAACGCCGCCATTTTTGTACTGTGAGCACTGACTGGCCTATTTGAGGTAAGGTGCTCTCAGTGCTTTGATCACGTGATCAACAGCGTTCAGAGTGACAGTAGGATATATACATGGATGACAGACAGTATACTGGAGTGCGCTCCGTTATAAGCAGTACTCAGTATAGCTAACTATAAAGGAACGGCTTCTCAGAGCCCCGAGCACGAACATCTATCGTAATCGCAGCGTCATCGTATCGAGTGCCCTAACTCAAATTTGTATGAGAATTTGAAAATCGAAAGGAGCCAAACGTTAACGGACCTGCAAATCGGCAGCACGAACACATTTGACAGTTGATACGTTTTCCGACGTCACGCTCGTGAACGTTACGAATACGCAGCTTGGTATTGAATTTGGTAGCAGGAACATATTTTGACGTATGGTATCGTCTACTCGCTAGCCAGCTAGCGTCAACCGTCTCGCCGCCATATTTTCAGTGACAGCGTTTCTTAATGTTATATTCACGTGTAGTGGTAGGTATTGGTATTTTTTTTTTGTGTGATGATTTAAAAAAAAGTGTTATGATTTTTAGTTTATATTTATTATTTATAATCATATTCATTAATTTTGGGAAACCTATCACAACATTCTAAACATTAAATAGGGAAGCCTCGTGTCCTTTTTTTTACTACTATACGAAAATCAACCATTTTGATTTAACAATATTTTCGTGCAATTTCTTAGTCATATGTATTTTTTTATTAATTATAAATGTTGGATTACTATCTCACCATGATATAGTGATGATGTGGCTGTAAGTAGTAAATACACGAAGCCTATGAGGCAACTAGCTCTCAAATGTGACTGCCGAAACACACCAATAGGTGCTTGGTGATAGATTTTCAATTTGAGAGTGGTAGCCAGACATAGAGTAAGTACTACAACGTACCCTACCACTATGCTTTGATTTCTACACTGAAAGATCAAGCTCATTGTAAGGTTCGATTCGAACTCACAACCGGCATTCGAGAGTAATTATATTAAATAGTTTATTATGAAACTTCATAATAATTGTAATAAGATTTGTAATGAAAGATTAATTTAAGATTAAGATTTATTTGTCAATAGTTTAAGTTAAGTGAAATCCAATCCATTAACACTGCTAAAACAATAACTAAAATTAAGGATCACCGTGTTAATTTCCTTCGGAGTCACAAGACTTCATGTCTTACTATTTGTTACTTCTAAATTCAAACCTATAAACTTAGATCTCCTTGCTAAAAATAAAAATAAATTAAAAAAGTATCTTCGCGCGCTTTTTTGCCTTTTAACAATTTTGACCAAATAGACTACGTTCAACAATTTTTATTTCTCGATCAAGAATTGGACTGGAGAAAAAAACAATATACCCGTGAGAATTTTGTTGTTATATTACTTTTTTATTTTTATCTAAACATATCAAATATGCAGGTTCTTTATTTTATTTTATGTTTTTGTGAGTAAATATTTTAATTTTGTGTGTTTGTACATAACATTAAAATTAAAAATTATTGCTACAAAATTTCTAGACGAATTTAACGTAGCTCGCAAGCTGGGTATCGAGTTGACGTTACAACTTCTGTCAAAAATGACACCTACTCGACACGATAACTTTACCAAGGCGATACGCAAGTGGTTCGTGCTCAGGGCTCTGTATACTAAATTGACGTCACACCTTACAGTGCTAGCAGTGTATATCGGAACATACCCTTTATTAAACAAGTTGATGATAAACTACGTCGGTTACAATATTTATTTTTTAAGATTAAAAGTAACAATAATCGTTCAGGTACTACTTGCGCGTGTGCGGCGCCGGCGTGGTGCGGTCGGAGTGGGCGCGGGCGGGCTGGGCGTGCGGCCCGCGCGGGCAACGCTTCCTGCGCGCGCGCCGCGCCGGCGCCGGCCGCGCGCCGGACCCGCCCGCCGCGCTCTTCTGCCGCCTATCCGACCCTGCCGATCCACTCGCTTATGCTATGAGGGTACTCATCGACCACCCCACTCTAGTACTCTCCGATACTCTAAGTGACATATTTCACATCCACCCTTCCTCCGTGTGGCCCGAACTAAACTATATCTACCTTCTGGGCTTCGTGAGGGTCGGTCCCACCGGTATTGCTAATCTCCATCGGCGACGGTGGCCTTTTACGATCGGGTGGACCGCTTGCCTGCTGCCAGCCTTCTGACTGAAAAAATCTTAGATTTGGGGCATGATTTTAAATTATAAATAGGCTCGTGTTCGGCCCCGATAATAATATGGTTTCCTCACGATGTTTTCCTTCACCGAAAGCTAGAAAATAAAAATGACGGATTTTTACGTAAAAAGCGAAGTAAAAAGATGGAAATATAAAAATATCGTGGCCTCGGTAAATATTTTTCCAATCAAACACAATAAAATGCAGCCGGAGGCATCACATTCATATTACACTTGTTGTTACGCAATTATACGCGAATAACATGACCCTGTTTTTGTTTTCCCACAGACTCACGTACACTAACAGCAAAGTATACACTAGATCAAAAAACGTCTAGTCATTTTAAGCTTTTAAAAACCCTACTAGTCAAGAATCTTCATTTCATAACGAAACTGATGACAGACGGAATATTCTTCTTGGATAGCATTGAGCTCACAGATAGACTTTTAAAATTTCAGGCTTACCACCTAGAAATTCTTCAAAAAAGTTTACAAATGCTGTTATGTGCGGACGAGCGCAGCAACACTCGCGATGTTCTAGAGCTGATCAAGCTGATCACTGATGACGTCTCCACTGATGCGCCACACCACTCAGGTAACCTATATAATTTAACTGGGACGGATACAGGATTTCTAGCCCCCTACTTGGGCAGTAGAAACCCCCTTGATCGATGATGACTTCTAAATTACTAGTGTTCTATTTTTTTTTATACGTTTAAGTTTTAAAAAATGGCTCGTGTAATTTCTGAGAAAATCGCGCACATATAAATATACAAAGGAACTATTCTGTTCCATAATATATAATATACTAGACCCTTCTCATAAGTATGCGCCATTGAAAGAAAAAAATCGGTTGTGTATTTTGAAAAAAAAATCGCACACATTGCAAACAGGTTCTCTGTTTCTTTTTTTAGGGTTCCGTGCCTCAAAAGGAAAAGCGGAACCCTTGTAGGATCACTTCCCCATTAGGTACCCTTCAATATAACTTTACTGTTACACGTTGTAAAATCCAAAAGTTCACTTACGCCTCTTAAAATCAGGTTGTTGGGACCCCGTAATGGAATGGTGGGCGAACATCGTCGGTGTGGCCGCTACTTGGCTGCTGGCTGACACTGCGAAGGCGGTAGAAATAGGCGACAGGCTGAACTTGCTACCGGAACCTCTGGCCAACTGTGAAGATCCACTTCCAGGGTATTTAACATGTCAATATTATAGTTTATTTGATATGAATTAGCAAAAGTAAGAATTTTATGTATTTCTTTCGATTTGATTGACAATTATATATCCTGAGCTGAAGATATCTTGATGAGCATTAATAAGTCTGTTTCCGACATGAATAGGGTATCGGGTTTGTGTAGGGCCCTATAAACACTTAATTCACACACTGGATGTGATTGAATCTGTCATTATTTGATACTGAAAACACTATCGACAAAATTAGGGCAATGACGATGGATAAAATGTATTTGTAAATCGTCAAACGATAATCACACTAACAATGAGAAGATTCTCACACACATGGAAACTTAGAAATGCTAGTCGCACTGATGTTTATAAAACACAAGTGTATAGTTTATAGTTGCTGTATTAATAACTATTGTCTTTCTTAGTATAAACATGAGCTGATGAAAATATAGCTATTGTGCTATTATTCGTAGGGCACTGCATATGGCGTACAAAAGCCGCCGCGGACTGTTAAGCCTCGCTCAGTATCGAGATGAACGTTCCATCGAAAGGACCTCGGAGACCATTCTTAAGGTTTGTCATTTAATATTTTTATTCATTCGTGTATTCATAATTGTATTAGAAAATATCACTTATCTGGAAATGGCCGAGGAACGTTTGCGAAAACCCTATACCCTGGTCAGTAAACTATTTAGAAAATTTATTGCATTCATATTATATCTAAAGCTATGCGTGTTTGGGCCAATTGAATTAAGGATATGTTGTGAGGTATTCCTTAACATCGTAAAGATGAGTGAATGTCTCGTTCAAACTTCGAGCCAACCTGCCAGCCAATATTGGCCCAAACTATGCGATTATTGTTTTCCATACAACAGGTGTCATACTGCTCTTATAATAACAGTATGAATGTATATTATTATATTTTATTGTCTGTCTAACCGTTAAATTTTAATATGTACTGACAACCAAGTGAAATCGCAAGACTTTGAAGATCTTCCATACTGGCAAAGTTGAAGGTCTGTATATCTCTATTTTAATTTTAGTGTTGACTAGCTTCCGCCCCGCAGATTCACCCGCATTCCCGAGGGTTCTTATGTTTTCCCGGGATAAAAAGTAGCCTATAGCGTTCCTCGATAAATGGTCTATCCAACACAAAGAATTTTTCAATTCAAACCATTAGATCCCGAGATTAGCGCGTTCAACCAAACAAACTCTTCAGGTTTATAATATTAGTATAGATAATAATTATAATATTAGTATAGATAATAATTAAGGTAAAAATAAATGTCGGATGTATTTTAATAAACAAAATAACGACATTTCTTGATAAAATAAAAACTTCTTTAACCAAATTATAAAGAAACGAAATAGTAACAAATTGAAATTATGATAATATAAAGATATCCTTAAATTAGGATCTATGAAATAGAACTACGTGCGTATGGAATGTTAAATTGTAAAAGTTTTGATATTACTTGGTTTTAAATGTAATATTATATTATAATTATTTCAGGTGTGTGATATTGCGGGAGCCAGGTTAGCTGACTCCTTGGCGTATTACTGTTGCCGGAAACCAACGCAGCTCATGATGGTAAGTGTTTAAAAAAGCAAAGTGTAAGCAAACTCGCATATTCATTGACATCACTTGCATGTATTAATTATATTTTGTGAATTATTTTTGCATGTCTTGAAAAGATCGTCGTCAATCATTTAGCAGTTAAAATTGAATAATATACATTTACATGAGGAGGACCTAGGTCTCCGCAAACCATATATACACCTGGAATGTGACCACTATCGGTAGATTATGGTCACACTATGCAAACATGGCATAAGTACGGATTAACTTACTATTTAATTTGAGTTTTTATGTTGCTTGCGAATTTTGCATCTCACAATTTTGTAATGAATTTTATAAAAATAAATATCCTCAGATTTGTTAAATATAGGAGTAAATTATTGATTGCGATTGTCCTTACTTGAGATTTGAAGAACATTAATTTCATACTTGTTTTTTTTTTATGTGAATGCTTTGTTATATTTTTGCACTCTATTTATTTAGCAGATTGTGAAACAGTTTTAGTGAAGATGATTGTTATGAAGACTCGTGAAGATTGAACACTTTTGCGGGAGTGCATTGTAGTTGCATTGCACTGGTTCCCATAGTTTGTGCAATATTACTACAAAGCAAATCTCGAATTAGTAACACTCATCAATTCTAGAAGATTTTCATGCATGTTCCAATGTTTGTATTATTTCTAAATTTTAAGCACTAAACTAGCTCCACGCCCCGATGGCCGTTTTGACAGCCCAGATATACGTCTATTTTTTTTAAATTGGCCTGTGTGAACATAGTAAAATTGTGGTCAAAACTTTCACCATGATAAGTGATGATATGGCTGAAGATAGCACATAAAGCCTATAAGGAACTGGCTCTCAAATGCAACTATCGCATACCGGTACTTAGAGTTGTAGCCAGCAAGTCGAGTACAGTCCGCGAGGCCTTAGCCGAGGTTTGCATTTGGGTGAGTGCACGCTGATAGCGTAGGTGTCGCATCTTCGGCCTTGTGCGCGGCCCGTACCTCGCGCGACACCACTACTTTTATCTCGCTCACACTCATCCGCTCTTTTGGCGATTACTCACACAAATCGCAGACTGTACTACTACAGTGTACCCTTCCATCGTGCTATAGTTTCCTCACGATGTTTTCCGTCAACGAAAGCTCAAGCTCACGGTATTCGACGTTCACTTTTTTCTACCAAAAAGGCTGCTCACTGTATAGTTATTCTATTGTATGTATGAAGCAGCTTCAAAGTCAAAATCATTTATTCAGTTTAGGCCCTAGGAAGTAGGAGGCACTTATGAACGTCGAAGCTACTGAAGTTACCTCCGTACATACAATAGAATTACCAATGTCCATGTGTCGCGCGCGGCGCACTGCGGTAGTGACCGAGCGATCGAGTATATCGTGATATATAATATCTGTAACAGAGGTGGTTGTTTTATCAGTTAATGCAGGTGCTGTGCTGCGACTGGTTGCTGGAGGTCCGCGCGGGCGTGTGGGAGCACGGCGCGGGCGCGGGGGTGGGGGTGGGGGTGGGGGCGGGCGCGGGGACGGGCGCGGGCGCGCGGCGGACGCAGGCCGGGGTCGCGCCGGCCCCACACGCACACTTGCGCGCCTTCCAACGAGACTTGCACTCGCTACGACGACTCTCGCAGACACTGCCGGTGTGTATGCTTCCTTACCTTTGCGTTGCGTTGCCTCAAGTGTAACTCACTTTTGTATTTCAACTTTCTAAATGTCATAGCTGTAAAAACTTAACTTCCATCCAAATAGCTAAATAAAAATTTTCATGGATTTATCATCATAATTATCAGAATTTCATATTTAATTACGTTTCATTTAAAAATTCTACCCCTAGTAGGTAAAATAAGAAGCCTGCATATCTGAGGAGTAAAATACAAATACAAGTATTGTTTTGTAGACCAAATAAACAAAAATATAAAATTAAATAATTAAATGTGGCACTCGGGGACTGCCGCGGTAAAGCTATTGCATAGCATTTTTTATCAACTTATGCAATTATAATTATTTATTTATTTTTTAATTTTGCAGTTTTTTTTTATGCAGTATTTTTATTTTTTTTCTTTATACTACTAAGCCCGGGATAAAAGCTATGCAATATCTTATCAACGGGAAACAAAAATAATAGACTGTCAATAAAGGCTCATTTACACACTGAGAACACTGTGTCATCTCATGATTAGGCTGTATGGGCTAGAACCCTTTGCCTTCCTGAAATAAGGGACAACAAAAGAAAAAGCTGATACTGACTGACAGGTATGCGTTCAATGTTCATTGAAAATATTGCGGTACTGTGCTCGGCCAATATGGCGACTGCCATTTGCACCATTAGAATTTAACAAAATACTCGACAATCCGAATTTTGCGGAATGTTGTCGACTCGTTTTTTTTTATGTTTTATTATTCAGGTAAGGTTTCAATTGAGTCTACCGGGTGTTAGGTTGTTTCGTTACGGAATTTCTTGATTCGGTCGCCGCGCTCAAAGCCCGAAGCCCGCGATAAATATAGCTAGCTATACAATAGCTTAATAATAATAGGTGAGACTTCTGCACCTGCAGGTGCCAGCAGTGAGGACGTGTGTGAACTATGGATGATAAAGATGATGAAGAAAAGTAATGTAATGTTGCAGTGGGTGACGTCACGAGTGTTCCTGCACTCGGCGGTGTGCCGCATGATGGCGGGCGCAGCGCCGCGACGCACGCAGCAGTTGTTGGACGGTAGTCTGCGGCCGCGCTTCAATCGAACTTCTATCATATGCGGGAAAGGTATTTTTTTTAAGTGAAAATTTCTTTAGCCGCGTTGAGCGATTTTGGTAGGGGAAAAACTTATGGGTTCGCGTCACCGAAATGCGCGACATGCTCGTGACGTATTGCGCTTGTGCGAGACTGGCCATGCAACAGCCGCACACTGGCCATGTGACAGGCAAAACTCCGCCAACAAGCTATGGACTACGGTCACGGTCTATGTTACTCTTACAGTCGGCCAACGGACACGTCTAGACAGTGCAATCGTTCGGGTGAGAGAGGGGTAGTGGCGAGCCCAAGCTGCCATACACTCGCTTGGGACACAATGGAGCGAATGCCTATACAAAGCGGCATTTCGCGTGACTTCAAACGGTAGTAGTAGCGATAGACCACTGTATGTAATTACGCTGTGCTACGGTTTTTATACATTTTATATAAACTCGCCGTACCTACACGATTGACGCTGGCGGTCGCCACTTGTGTCGACCACTAACCACAAGTGGCTGTCGCGCGGTTCCGCTACTTAGTAGTCGCTTCCATTCAGGTGGCAGCGTTTTGTGGCTGTCACGAGTAGCCCTTGTGCCACCAGGTTGGAGATAAGTAAGCACTAAGCAATGATTATGCAGTTAAAGTCTTAAAATACAAATAATTTAATTTAACTTTATATGAAACAGAACGCGCGTTAGAAGGCGGTGGCGGTGAGGGCGAGCGAGCCGTAGCCCTGTACATGGCGTGCAAGCACTTGCCGGCCGCTGTGCTCGCCGCGCCGGGCGAGCGCGCAGGCATGCTTGCACAGGCCGCCGCCACACTACAGAAAATAGGACACCGCAGTCGATTACCACACTGCTACCATCTCATGAAGTCATTTGGAACTCTACCTTCTGCACCATAAACACTGTTGTTATTGTAAATAATATATTAAGTCAGAAATGTCCCCCTACTGAACAAATGAATAAATCAAGATTATGTATATCTTTATTATTTTCTTTATCAACTGCATATTGGATCCATTCGAGATCACGCGCCCCTATTTTATTTTATTCACTTATAGTGCTCCTTCAATCTATTCTAATCTAAAACTAACCTCCCAAAAATAATGTTTGTTTGAATGATTGTAAATAGTTACAAAGAAAGGATGATGGCTATTTTTGTATGGAAGAAATGTACTAAGTAATTATTGTCCTCGCGGGGTATCCGCGACTATGTAGATGAGTGAAAACAAGCGTTATGAAATAGAAGTATGAAATATTACGTATTATTATTTTGCTGCAATTTTAGTTTAGCTTGTCTAATATAATAATTAAAAGTTGCTAAAATATTTAGCCAATAATATTTTCTTCTTCTTCTTCTTCTTGATAGAATGGCGACTATATGTTTGGCTAAATCAATCTTGAAGGCTGCCAGATATAGTCAAAAAATGTGGCTGCTGAATGTCAATAGGGTATTACATCCATTTTAGAAAAATGTCTCAATTCGTTCCTAAGGTGCTAATAAACCACAAAAATTAAACATAAAAAAATATTCAATCGATAAGTGCCATAAAATGCATTTAAATTTTAATTTTACATTTTCAATTTATGCGCGTAATTTGATACAAACGCTGGACGACGTAGAGTATCATCTCTATGGTCATGACGTCATTTGGTCTTGTAAGTACAAATTGTACAACTTATTGTACGAATGCGCTAATATTGGTCTACATTGGAGTTATAATTTTTTATAAATTAAGGCTCCAGTCTCCCTAAAATCAGAGTTCTTGCTGAATATATCAGAAAAGAAATATTGCTTTTTAGTCATCAGAAAAATAATAAATGAAATATATTTTACGTTATTATAAAGTGTGAGATTTGAAGTTTCCAATACATATTTTATTTTTAATTTGACGCCACTTTTATTAGCTTTGTGAGGCTTTAAACATACCTCTATTTACATTCCACGCGTAGAGGGTCTCGTTCATGCACACGCCACGAAAAAAATATAACAAAAACAAGAAATGTATTCAGATTACATTTGTCGGCAAATCCTCTACAATAATCTTATCTAGTTACTTTTTTTTCAAAATCGTTTCAATTTCTTATTTAAACTGCTTTAAAAAGTTATAAATTTCTGAATATGACCCTTGCAACATATATTTTTTTCTATTACAAAGTAATGGTTTAGAGAAATCACACTAACCACTCCGAAAGCAACTACTTATTTGTCGAATAAAAAATATATGCATTCAAAAAATCATTTGAAATAAATTTACCGAAACTAAACAAATAAAACATAAAACGCATCAAAATTCTATGCAATTCCGCTGGGAATGCGTTCGCCTTAAGAATGAGCTATTATCCTTTTCATTGGTGTGCTGTTCCTGAATGCAGTGTAAAAATAATAATAATACTACTTCAGTTGTCACTTTTTAGTTTACTTCTAGCACCGTGTATGACGTCATATAATGGTGGCTACTGTTTCGCTTGTTTAGAAACAGATAAAAAAACTGAAAAATTTGAAATTCATTTTAAAATGAATCAAGTTATTTTATGAACCAAAACTAACATTTTCCGACATTGCCTAAGCTATCTAAATTGTATATTTTTAAAAATATATCCTATTGTCAAGGAAGACTAGCGACATGACGTGTTTGATGTTGCCAGTACTATACTAAGAATGGTTTTATAAGACCTTTTTTTTCCATTGTGGAAGTAAAGAAAGTCAGTGTTTATCTATGGTCAGTGTCACGTCACTGTCATTTTATCTGCTTTACGAGAAAGCGCGGGATATTCGTAACAAGAGGGCGCCTTTTTTAAACACAAATTTCAAATAATATTTTATACCTCATAATTGTTTTTTTTTTTACTTTCCTCGTAATGGGGAAGAATGGGAATTTTGCCAAGAAAAGGAAAAAAGATGATAAGTCTCAACGGGACTCAAGCTCGTCGGAGGAATCAACCCCGGAAAAACAGGACAAGTATCGGGAATTTAGGGTCCCCAACTACATCAGGTCATATCCCGATTTTTACAAGTAACCTCTCATAGAATAAGTATGTTGAAGTAAAGCTTTTAATTTTATAAAGTCATTGTCAATTACAGCTGATCCTAAAATTGTGTTGATGTTATATAAATCTCTAGTATGTAGCCATTTTGAATATGGATTTTTATGTTTTGGTTCTTATCAGAAATTGGTTCACAAATTGGAGGTTCTTCAAAATCTTAGATGTATAACTGGTGCAATGAACACTATACCAATTAATTTACTTCAAATTGAGTGAAACACTCCTCCTATAAATATTAGATTTCATTTATTAAAATCCAAGTATATTCTCAAGCTTTTATCCTTTGAAAATCATCTGTTATTAACGAAATTATTATTTTATCACAGAGTATACAATTCCTCCAATTCCGTAAATGTCCCCTATATTCTTCATGACTTTTCCAATCTAATCAGCGTTGATGATCAATATCAGATTGAGAAATGTAAAGACAGATGGCAATGTTATTCTGGCAGTTATATAAGCAAATTCTGGCTGTTGGATATTTACATTAATCAAGACATAAGGAGTAAAGAAGATGTGTACCTACCAACTATTAGCAGAGTTCCCTGGGCGCAGGTGTATATTTACTGATGGTTCCAAAAGCAATAGTAATGGTTCATTCGCTATATATCTACCTCATCTTACAGTTGGTCATGGAGTTCGGTTACCTGGAGCCATGAGTATATTTACAGCAGAATCACTAGCTATTGTATCAGCCCTGGAATATTTACGTGAAAAGAATCTTGGCCATACCTTTGGCTTATAGTGACAGACAGCATGAGCGTTCTAATGGCTTTAGAAAATCCGAAACTGGATGCCAATACAAGTAATATTATATATAAGATTCGGGTTTTATACGCTGATCTTTGTTCTAGAGGGTTTGAGATATGTTTATTATGGACACCTTCCCACATAGGAGTAGCAGGAAACGAAAACGCAGATTACCTTGCAAGAGTTATTACCAAGGTTATTACTGACGTTGACATAGCAGTAATAAGAAATGTTACCATACCAAGTTCCAATATACTAACCAAATTTAAATGAACAACACATTTATATTTGGCATAAGAACTGGCAAGAGACACTTAGAACTAAAGGAAAATGGTATGCAAAAATAAATCAAACTGTTGGTTCTGCGGCCTGGTTCACCAGATCTGTTATTCCTAAGAGCAGAAAATTTTACACTACTTATAATCGACTTAGACTTGGACATGGAAGATTTAATGCACATCTTGCCAGAATGAACATAATAACATCATCTATTTGTACCAATTGTGACTCAGGATATGATCAGACTCTAGATCACATAATTTTTGAATGCCCTACATATACCTTGCAAAGGATTCTTTTTATTGAGGAATTATTGGAAATATATAAAATGCCAGCAGGCATCCCGCGCAACATTCAAGGTATGGAGGAGCAAGGTGGTAGACTCCTCCATTGAAAAGGGAAGATCTTCCGCCAGGCTGGGAAAACTGTAGATGTTGGAATCTTGTATATATGCTAAGTACTCGACGAACTTTGTCAGTGCGATGTAGATTCTTGTTGCGCCATCTATCTACGGATAGCGCAGGTCTGGATAGATGTCGCTACATCACTCCCTTCCTAGACCAGAGGTCTATTCGTTGTTGCTGCGCCGTTGCTGATGTAGCTTGCAAGAGCCAGTGCTGCTCGGAAGTCTGCGGTGAGTTGAAACTGAGCGGGGTTGCTGCGACGGGTTGAGCCATGGTAGGTCACGTGTGCAGAGACTGCCACGCCGGAGAGTGAAGAGCCGGCCGATGAAGATCCGGACGTGGGCTGCGGTGGACTGTGTAGGCGATGAGTGCCATCGCTGGGAGTGTGCCTTGCAGGACCAGGTAGCACGGTGCGTCGGCTGCGTTGGAACTGATTGAGGCGAAGCTGGCTTGCTGTGTGACTGAGCTGAGACCAGGTGCGGAGTGGCTTGGAAGTGATGGAGATGGAAATTCCAATCACGTCGGGGTCACCAATATGGAGGAGCAAGGTGGTAGACTCCTCCATTGTAAAGGGAAAATATTCCGCCAGGCTGGGACATCGTGCCTGGGGACCGCGGTCCAACTGTAGATGTTGGAATCTTGTATATATGCTAAGTACTCGACGAACTTTGTCAGTGCGATGTAGAATCTTGTTGCGCCATCTATCTACGGATAGCGGAGGTCTTGATAGATGTCGCTACAAAGGTTTGCTGGAAAATTACAGTACCTACACAGCACTGTATTATAGACACCACTGACTGAATGGGCAATTTAACCTTTCGGAACGACATGATAGAAGGATATGACCCTGATTATGACTATTCTATTCAACACAATTAAGGCATATACACGGATATGACCTCATATGATTATGAATATTGAAGACGTGACTTCGGTCTTGAACAAATTTAAAACAAGGTTTATTCTACTAAAGACGAGGCTTCGGCCTTACTCACTTTTGGACAAGAATGATAATACTGAAGACGAGGCGGTATGGTACAAGACCTTAGCCTGCCCTGAAGGGGCGAAAGGAAAAAAAAAAATATCTGCTTTACGTTTTCAAATGTCAAAAATATTTTTTATATTTTTACTATAGGTTTGAATGAATTACGATGTATTGAGAGAAAGAGTCCAAAGTTGTTCGATAAATTTATTCTGCAAACTTATTACATTATTCCAAGAATTATAGAGCTGAGAAGAGAAAGAAATGATCAGTATATTATAGTTTGATTTCCTACATAGTTTTTTCGCTGGAGTTATTACATTTATCTGTATCGAAATGGTGGGTAAATGAATGAGCTCGTTTGCTTGTTTAAAATATTGATTATTTTGTTTGCGGTTATTACACTATTCAATTTGTAGAAACTATAAATTGTAAACAATTTAGGAAGTAGTGCAACCGCTTTGGGACCTTCCAAACGCACTAAAATGGAATGTAACTACGATAACAACTGATTTCCCAATTATTTTCTACAAATTTAGGTTCCAATATACCATGATAGATTAGATACTTATTGAAATATCTATACTTCCATACTAATATTATAAATGCGAAACTAACTATCTCTCTTACCTTTTTACGCCTAAATCGCTGAATCGATCACGATGAAATTTGGTACGCAGATAGCCTAAATTATGGAGGGGCATTATCTTATCGGGAACGCGGGTGATACCGTGGCGGACAGCTAGTTCTATGTATGTTTGGTTTGGTTTTCATATAAAAAACTTGCTTGGTTCCAGGCAACAGCTGTAACCCAGAAAAAAACAACCAGTAATGCTCCAACAGGTGGAGTTCGTAAAAAATCGGGGCCTAAATTTGAGTTATCCGAAGAACAAAGGCGCGATATAAAAGAAGCATTTGATTTATTTGATACAGAAAACACAGGAAAAATAGATACCAAAGAATTAAAAGTGGCGATTCGGGCTCTTGGCTTTGAACCAAAGAAAGAAGAAATAAAAAAGATGATTGTAGAAATTGATAGGGGTGATAGCAAAGTATCTTTTGAAGATTTCCTCGATCTGATGACAGTGAAAATGGCAGAAAAGGATACCAAAGAGGAAATCATGAAAGCATTTAAACTTTTTGATGATGATGAAACTGGTAAGTTTGTGTGTAACACAGTTTTCTGTAAACATTACTGTGATAGTACACATGTAATGAGTAAACATCACACCTTGTCATAATATTATCAGCCTTTACCTTTGTATCTATAGCATGTTATTAAAAAATTGTGGTCTGTAGTATAATTTCTATCTAAACTTGATCACTTACTTGTCCATACTTACCAAATGTGCCACAGTCAATGAATTTCTTGAGTGTGGCATTATATAGAAACTTATTGCAAGCAGCAAGTGTGGAGCAGATAAGTGAGTAATTACATATAAGCTGCAATTTTTACTCTACAGTCTCAGTATAAAGATTTCTTAAGCAGAAAAAGTTTTAGTAATAATCATCATCTTTTTCAAGTAGAGTTTATATTTTTCATACTATTTTTATGTACATGGAAAAATGCTAAAGCATGATAATATACAAGATGTTTTCCGTTCTAACTAAACTGACTGTAAAATTAAAAAAAATGTAATGCTTTGATGTGTCTTGACAAGGACCTATGGCTCTATGAAAATTGATCAAATGCCAAAATCTAAATAAAATCTTTTTCTTTCTTTCTTTCTCCCTTTCATTCCTCCTGGCTGGCATCTAGAAAATCTGTCACCAAGATCCCAACAATATGTTTCAGCAAGTGCATTTGAGAGCCAATTCTGTTCCAGGCTTTGCATGTTTACTACTTTTGACCACATTATCAATAACCTTGGTTAGATTGTGGCCAAACAGGCCTATACAGAGAAAGACAATATATATTTACTTACATTAATTTTGGTTTTGTAGGCAAAATATCCTTCAAAAATCTCAAACGGGTGGCAAAAGAACTTGGAGAAAACTTAACAGATGAAGAACTTCATGAAATGATTGATGAAGCAGATAGAGATGGTGATGGAGAAATTAATCAAGAAGAGTTTTTACGTATCATGAAGAAGACTAGTCTTTACTAATAAGAATCTCATAGCTTAATTTCTTTTGACTAATATGAATGATACTTGCAACTGTTGTGGGTGCACTCCCTGCAACAGATTTATATTAATTAAATATAAATCAACAGATTAATATTATCTTATTTGGACAATTAAATTAATCAAATGAACACTTGTGTAACAAATGTGTACTTTAAATAATAATAATTGTGCAAATAATTTTTGAAACCTTTAAAAGTATAAGTGTAATAATTGATAAAAAATTGAAAGCAGTACCAACTTGATGTCTTGCCAAAAATGTATTTAGCTATAATGAAATAGGTAGTTAGTACATACCAAGGTAAATATTTACTACCATGCATTCCAAATGAAAATGCCCACCTTTATTGCTAATGTCTATTTTAGAATGATTAAGTTTTAAGAGCAAGTTTCTAAGTTAAGGATTATTTTATGGCACAATTTTGTTTTTACATGCATGCAGATTTGTACATAGCATAGAGAATTATAATAAATGTTGTTGCACACATTATTCCATATGATTTACTAAAAGTATGTTCTATTGAAAGGTCATAGGTCTTTATAATTTTAACATAATTTACAATAGGTAATTATGTAGAAGTTCTGAAAGTTAATAAACACTTGGTATTACTCAAAGGAAATTGATATAGTTACATAAAAATGATCAGTGATCCCAGAGCTTTAAGTAAGCAGAATAAAAGTATAGTTATTTTTTTAAAGAATATGCTTTTATAAAAAAAATATAAACTGTATAAAACATTAAATCTTAAATTGAATAGCAATCTACAATCATGATATGCTCTAATGCAATCATAATCAGTGCATCCTTTCAACTACTGTGCCCTCTGGTTGTCCAAAATAAGCCTTATGACACATTTTTACAAATAAACCAATTTCTACAACTCCAGGTATCATCGTTATATCTGTGCTCACTTTGCCCCAGTCCAAATCTTGATTGGTAAATATCCAGTCAAGTATGAAGTTACCATTATCTGTGACAACAGGTCCAGCTTTCGCTACAGCATTGCGTAATTTAATATCTCCTCCAAACATGCTTGTTATCTTATTTTTAATAGGAACATAGGCCATAGGAATAACTTCAATTGGTATACCTTTCTTGTATGTATCACCTAATTTAGTAGAATCTTTGGTGTAATCTGCAATGACAATTAGTTTTTTGGAACAAGATGCAACAATTTTTTCTTGGAGCAAACAACCACCTCCTCCCTTTATCAATGTCATGTTTGAGTCAACTTCATCTGCACCGTCAATAGTCACATCTATGACAGGGTTTGTGTCTAGCTCTCCCAAAGTAAGGTTATATTTAAGAATCAGCTGTTTGGCTTGAAAAGAAGTCGGGATGCAGGTCACCTTCAACTTATTAGCATCGACTCGTTCTGCGAGGCGTTGTACTGCGTATACCACAGTTGAACCGCTGCCAACCCCAAATATGCAATTGTCTGATACAAATTCATCAACTGCCCGGTACGCAGCCACTTGTTTAGCTTCCTCTAAGGACATTTTCACTTTATTATCACAAAATAATTGAAAATTTTTAGTACTGGCCGTGTATATAGGGCTAATAAATGATTTCGCAACGGGATATAACTTGACTACTACCATCTATAGTCTCATTAGGTCTGACTGATTACAGATGAATAAGGTATAATATAAACGATCTGCAATGCAATGCAATGCTAAAATAAAATAAAAAGTTCAAATAAGTGCTGGTTGTCGCCGCCTGTGTTGCCATATGCGGGACGCGTGAAATTTGTATTTTCATTCAAAAAATCCGTACCATTAGGACCATTAGGAAGAAAATTCCGTATGAATTCCATATAAAATGAAACTAATATGTTTATTTATACATATCTTTATTGATATGTTGAAAATGAAAACCTCTATGCCATCAAAAACATAACTTGTAAAAAAAACAAGTCTCGCAACTCAATTCTTTTTCCGTAAAAAGTTGTGAGATCCATGTATTACCAAGTCGGTTAATTTATTCAGTCCCTACTTAAGGGACTCATTCTGTCTTACGTACTTACTAATTTATTACGTATTTAGCTAACCTAAGAACATTATGGTGACCATATTAATAAATCTTTTAAGTTTTAATGTGTATTTATTTTAATACGACGAATACCAACGAAACAAAAATATAGGAGTAAGTTCTGTACTGCATCTGATTAATAAGAGCATGTCTGTAGTCTGTACGTAAATCCGTATAAAAATCCATAACCATGGTTCATCCGTATTGGACTTCCGAAATCCGTACAAATACGGACAAATCCGTATAGCATGGCAACACTGGACTCGCCGCTCGCTGCAGCCTGGCACATCTTCCGGCAAAGTCGATTGTATGAATCGTGCTATCATTGTAATGGCGACTATAATCCCTCTAAGTTGAAAATAATATTGTCACTCTTTATCAATAGATAAGCACACGGGTGAGACGGGTTATATTTAGCTGCAGATTGTCTGTGATTATATCTTTGTTGTTGTCTGTGCAAGGACGGATAAACAGTGCAGTTTAATTTTTGGTGATTTTTTACAAAGTTAGCTTACAATTACAACTTATAGTTTACGCACCACATCGCTGTCAGTGTGGCACTGCTGTCGACCAATTCGGTCACCACGGACTTTTTTGCGTCAAAAGCTTTGGCAGATTTGCCAGACACGCCAGTCTCAATGATATCATCCGCCGGGCCCTTACCAGCGCCAACGAAACAGCTATTTTAGAACCGAATGGCCTGTTTTGTGATGATGGTAAGACACTGAGACCCGACGGAATGACACTTATCCCTTGGAAGTTGGGACGGCCTTTGGTATGGGATGTCACGTGTGTCGATACTTTGGCACCGTCTCATCTTCCAGAAACAATAAATAAGGCTGACAGCGCTGCGTTATCAGCAGAGAGCCTCAAGCGGCGCAAATATAGTAACATAGATACAAGCTATATATTTGAGCCGTTTGGCGTTGAAACTCTGGGTCCGTGGGGGTCAAGAGCTCACCATCTTTATCGCGAAATATCCAAACGCCTGGTCGAAGCAACTTGTGACCAGAATGCTGGCTTATATTTTGGTCAGAGAATCAGCATTGCCATCCAACGTGGCAATGCCGCCAGCATTCTGGGTACGCTGCCTTCTGATAGCGACTTTTTTAATTTAGACTATTTTATATAAACTTCTTACTTTTATGTTTTCTTTTTGTCATGTGGATTTAAGTGTTATTATATTCGTAGATAAAATACTAATAATAATACCTGTCCCGCTGCTGGCGGTGTACTAAGATTAGGTTTTTTTTTTTAATATTATTATTTTTGTTTAGAAATATTGTAAAAAATGTATTCTTTTTAGGCTAGATTTTTTATAATGTTTTTGATTTTGATATTAATGTTATAAAAAAAGTAGTCTTAAGATAAAAAATAAATAAAGGACAATAATTACAACTCAATTAGTAATAATATCCTCTTTGTTTATCTTTATATATTAGCAATGAAAACATTTTTTTTTATGTATCTGTCCTTCCTACGCTTCCGTGTTTTTATCAGTCGAATTTGTCACTGTCAAATTGAGTAATAGAGTCTGGCAAATGAAAGTAGACACTCAAATTATTTGCAAACTTTGCATATGGCAATGTTTTATTTATGTCAATCTCTGTCGCTTTGACGTATTTGTAATTATTATTTATGATTTTACATTTAACTATTTCTGTGTTTGGTTCACATTCTGTTCACATTAAAAATACGACTTTACATACAACAAATACCGTAGGTTCCCATTTTTGGACCTGTCCACATGCTGTCAAGCAGTAGTGTACAAATATTGTTTTACACAAAAAACAAATAATTCTAAAGTATCAAGTCATGTTATTTCAGGTATTTTATACAAATTTTGGAGTTACTAGGCTGAGATTTTTAAATTTGCCACGCTTTTTCAGTCCCTACTTTCGTTTGCCAGACTAGTAGTTGTATTCGTCCTGTTCGGGACAGGCAAAGGTCTAAGCCATACAGCCAATTCTTGTATTACTTCTTAGTTGTACTGTACATCAATGTATTCTATGCTTAAATATAAAGGCCAAAGCCAAATCTGGTGTACATATAGTTAAGTCAAGTCAGTCAGGTTTTAGTATAATGGTGGCTGTTTTACTAAATCTTTTCGTGGACTATTTGAGACAACATGAAAAGTCAGGGTACACGCATTCATTTAATTTCACTCCACTTGTGCTCTTGTATTGATCTTCATTGGACAAAGCGTCATCGATTTCATTCAATAAAACTCAAAATACACCGATTTCATGAAAATAAAACGCAACGTCACTTCACAAGTTCCCGCCTGTCAAATTGAAAATTACTTGCGCATACTTTTGGTTTTTTCTTTCGATTTCGCGTTTAATACACTACTCGCGAAGTTGCTCAAAGTTTGCCGAATTCGAATGTGTAGAAAAGGTACTTCGTACATCTTAGCTTCGCCAAGGAAGACTAGTTTCCACTTAGATAGTGTAGGTATTTATTTATTTTTTTGCTTTTATTTCCTGGATTTTGGAATCCTGGTCGAGTAGGTACCTACTCTACAGTTTGAATAATAATCAGTCGTTGGGAACGGGATCTAGATCTAGCAAAGAGGATAATTATAAAAAAACGCTACGCTACTAGCCTGGATGAGCATATGATCGCAGGAGCAAACGCTATTGTTTTATGGGAAGCTATTTCAAGCGGAATGTTTTATGGGAAGAAAAATATGCTTGATGCATGGGTACAAATTGCAAATTCAATGAATATTCCCATCGTTCAATTAAAGGAAATAATCTTTTATAGCCACATATAAGGGCTATTAAAAAAAGATAAGATATTCTATAAAGTCTGGTGCTGGAATGGGAGAGAATTTTCAAGAGAATTAACGCCTACTTTACCTCGGCCAACTTCACGAAGTTAAACGAGTAACGAGAGTGTATTGGACACTTATGATAAGGGTCGTAGACCATAATATCATAGCGTTTATTTTGTTATATTTTTTAATAGTAATAAGTAATAAAAATATTGTTTACTTATTATAAACATTTTAACTTCTCACTCAAAGATTATTTCAGGAACGTATATGTATAGTACTGGTTAAGACAAATCCCATGAGCCCAAACTCGACGGGATCATCTTGTATAGTTGAGGAGTTCCTATGGTACCTACCTCCTTACTCCATATCATGGCTCCATAGCCGCGACGTTTAACAAGTATTTTATTGATTTAACGAATAAAGATGCAAATTCTAAATATTTTAATAGTAATGACATTAAATATATAGAGAAATCTGATTATACCATGTTTTTGTATCCCTTATCGGAGTGTAAAGTTCGGAAGCAAATAATGTCACTAAATGACACTAACTCTGAAGGTTTTGATGGAATTTGCACGAAAGTAATAAAAACGTGTATAAATGAATTGGTTTGTGTATTATTATCTTATTAATAAATCTTTCGAAGATTGAATTATCATGTAAATACGTTAAATATATGTTATGATAATGTTCCTATCATGGAGTCGGAAACAGTAAAATTTTTAGGCTTGAATGTAGACAGAGACATTAAATGGAAATCACATATTAGTAACGCATGTGATAAAATAAATCGCTTTGTATACGTCCTCAAACGTTTGACTAATGTTGTCAATCAAAAACTGCATTAGTTGCATATCACGCCTACGACGTAAGCTCAGTACTAAGGTATGGTTTGCTGATATGGGGTAACAGTGTAAATCTTAATAGAGCATTTATAGCTCAGAAAAAATGCATAAGAGCAATGTGTGGGGCGGCACCTTTTGACTCATGTAAGCCACTCTCTAAAAAATTGGAACTACTCACGCTACCATGTCTATATATCTTTGAAGTCTGTACTTTTGTTAAGTTACACGGGGATCTATTTACAAGGGCTGGCGATATATATCCACGCAGCACGAGAAACGCAGATATACTTGTTTAAAACATATACCAAGAACGATGCACTTTAAAAAAAACTGCTCAGCAATGTGCGTTCAAATATATAATAAAATGCCCAAAGAAATTGCTGCGCAAACGAATATACGTCAATTCAACACTAGGTTATATAAATGGTTGAATCAATATAATTTTTACGATGTAAAGGAACTAATGACATTATTATTTGATTTGATTTTGATTAAAAATGTGTCTAATATATTAAGAATAAATTAGTAAATATTTAAAAAAAAAATGCCATATTGTAATTAAATTGTTAAATATGTTGCATGCTATTATATTAGCAACACATGTATGACCAATAATTTTCAATGTATCTGACATATAGATGTTACTACCGTGTGTTATTCAAATAAATTTTTATCTTTTATCATGCTAAAATTATATTTTCCCATACAAACCTTGCGCTCCCATTTTCCCCCTTAAATTTTAATAGTTATTTATTCAACATTCAGACCATCTATCCATTTACAGGTTGAATTTTGTTTGGTAAACACTGAAATGTGTTGTAGTTTTAGGTAAAGACAGGTCGAAAAATATAGAGAGTTATTTCCCAAAAAAAGTCAGAAATAGGTTACTCTTAATTTCCAACTACATAAAGCTAAATACAAAATTTCATTTATGATCAAAAATTACAATAATACATAGGTATTTCTCATATTAGTAAAAGTGTAAAACAAAGTTTCAATGGTTTCATATAGCTACACTACATTGTGATCTAAAGTTATGAGTTCTTGCGAAATACTTTTTATATCATTTAACAGTGTTTCTTGATCATCCAGTAAATGTTTTACCATTGAAAGGTGTGATGTCAAATCTAAATCATTATCCTTCATAATTGATCTAACCGGTTCAATTTCTGTCATAGTTCTGAGAGAAACATTAGGATTACTTTTCTGTTGCATCTTGGAGTAAACGTTGTTCAAATTGTTGTGGGCTTTAATTCTGAGTAGAGCGGTTTCTTTTTGAAGTCTTTCTTTGTGGTTTCTTAAATTTTTTACTTCCTCTGAAGTAATTTGTAAGTTTTTCTCCAAAATATTGAGTCTATTATGTAAAAATCGATTTTTTTGTTCTAACAGGGTGCTCTTAGTTTTTTCATTACAATAATCTGCGTAGTACTGACCGCAACAAATAAATATTTTTTTTAGTTGTAATTCAACTGATTGTTCTTCTGATTGTTCGTTGCGTATTGTTTGTAATTCTAGATAACCAAGCTGGATAAAATTGCATATAATTTTTAATCTTTCATGGAGGTCATGATTTTTTACAGTCAAACTATGTATCAAGTTTTCATTCTTCCTATTATTATGAGTTAAATCGATACATTCACTTCTTGCAACATTTAAATGACTGTTAAGTGACGATGTTTCATTTTCCTTTGCCGATATTACTGTTTTAGCAACAACTGTAATAAATATAAAGGTCAAAGTATTTATGTACATTAGTCTGTTAGGTCAACATAATGAAAAATGTTACTCACAACACGCTGTCCTCAGGTTATTTTTTATTTTGTTTAGTTTATTTCTCTTATATTTTAACATAGATTTGCACTTTATTAGTTTTTGTAGCACTTCTTCACTTTCGGAAAGATTCTTGTGCGGAGATGCTGTATTTTGAAATCTATAAAATTGATGACATGTAGAGTTTCTTAAAAAAACACACAATATGTTTGGAATATTGCGGATTGTCGTCAGAGAATATTATAATAATGTACAGTGTATGCCTACTTGTAAATATATATGTATTTATAATACAAATATACTTGTTCAGGCGAATAAATGTTTGTCCTGGGCGGGAATCACAGCCACCCACGACATACATCGTGGCAGTCATTGTATCTAATATCCACTCCAAACCATTCCAACTAATTGGCAGAGTATGTAAGTACCTGCGTATTTACCCAAACTACAAGGAAGTTATGCAAGTTATCAGAAACCGTATTGTAATAGATATTTTTTTATTAGTAAACCACAACAACATTCAATTACATTGAACATTAATAGCGAACTCCACCAGGCAACCTTTAAATGAAGAGGAGTGACGAGTTTTTCTAGAACGGCCACCATTTCACTAAAACCTAATTGACTTATACGGACTTGACACACTGATGCCACAGTCTATGTAACTCTTACAGTCGGCTATCGGACACGTCTAGACAGAGCAATCGTGCGGGGCTTGCGGGGTGAGAAATGGGCGGTAGCGAGCCCAAGCTGCCATACACTTGCTTGGGACACAATGGAGCAATTACGAATGCCTATACAAAGCGGCATTTCGCGTGACTTCAAACGCGATAGACCACTGTATGTAATTACGCTGTGCTGATGCTATTAAAAAAAGCGTTAGTGGGCAGGTGGGACTTTAGGTCTTGTAAGGAACAGGAGATGTTTATAACTTCCTTGAAGTTTACGTAAATTACTCTACCAATATTATATACTCTGCCTATCTATGATTGTATTACCTCTCAATTTCATGAGCAATAGCAGATAATGCCATGCGCAGTTTGTCATTTTTCAGATTCTCCTTATCCTCAGTTGGAAGCCTAGAATTTATTACCTCTTCGGACATTCGTTTTAATTTTTGAAAATATTTAAACTTTTTCTTACCAACTCTATAATAAATTAATGTACCAACTCATTAAATTTATGAACCTCTGACATCAAGTAAAATAATAAGAAAAACGTATGTAAAATAAAAAATATCTCTAAAATAATAAATTGTAAACTGTAAACGTCAATCGAAAAATACTATTACTCGACTTTTTTATTGTTTACGCATGACGTTAATAAGTCGAATAAAACTGTTTTACGTCAATGAATGAACCTTTTAATCATGATCTTTTTGATATCCAACAATATTATTATAGTGTATAGTTAGGTTAACAAAACATGTTCAATGACCAATGACACGACACTATAAAACATTTTATTTAAAGGTAGTGTGCCAATCGTGTATAACAGCGACATACGCAGATGATACCGCACTTCTTTCGACCCATGAGAATCCCGACCACGCATCCGAAGGGCTCCAATCACACCTGACTCTCATCGAAGCATGGCTCCAGCAGTGGCGTATTAAAACCAATATAGATAAGTCGGTTGAAGTAACTTTCACACTTAGAAGGAAAACCTGCCCACCTGTGAAACTTTATAACACAGAGATTCCACAATCAGATGACGCCAAATACTTAAACTTGCACCTCGACCGTCGACTCACTTGGCGGAAACACATATGGTCTAAAAGAAAACTACTAGATTGCAAATTCCGCAGCATGTACTGGCTCATCGGTCGTAAGTCACTGCTAACAGATTCCAGTAAAATGGCTATCTATAAAGCTATACTAAAGCCTATATGGACTTACGGCATCCAGCTCTGGGGCACAGCCAGCCATAGTAATATCGAAATACTTGAAAGGTTCCAAAGCAAAACAATGAGAGCCTTGTTTAATATTCCACCACACATAAGTGACAAATATGTGAACCTAGATTTCAATCTGCGAACTGTGAAAGAGGAAATTGAGTCAAACAGCTAGAATTATCAAGCCAGATTGGACCAACATATAAACGAGTTGGCTGCTGAACTGCAGGGAAGGGGCAGTCTAAGATTTTCTCGCCTTAAGAGAAATAGTATACCAGAACTAGCGACAAGATACGCAGACATAAGATGAGGATTGCACCACGGGGTGCACGTCTCTGCTGAAGATAAATTTACTGATGAAAATCTGACAGCATATTAGATTATTGTTTGGAACAAACAGATTGCTAAGTAGCAGGATATAAGAAAAATAAAATAATGCATCCCTGATAGAATTTCGTGTTCGGAGTACCTGAAAATGTTATAGAAGGCTTACAGTGAATCAACTTTATCAAAAACACGTGCTAATGAGTGGTACACAGCGTTTAAAAGCGGTCGAGATGATAAGATGGAAGATTTGTCTCGCTCTGGTAGGCCATCAACGTCTTCGACTGAAGTTAACATCGCAAAACTGAAGCAAATGGTAACTGAAAATCCTCATTCAAGTTTGAGAGAGATAGGCGCTGAAATTTCTGTGACTCACGAGTCGATACGTACCATTTTAAATAATCACTGACGAGATGTGCTTTACGAGATTGACATGTTAACTAGTCAACAAGCTTCGGAGTGGTGCCTTCCAACTGAACCGAAATTGAAAAAACCACGCCAAAGTCGAAAGTCAAAGTCATGTTGACCGTTTTCTTTGACTATCGCGGTGTTGTGCACTCGGTCTTCTTTCTTTTCCTAAACTCAAATTACCACTTCGTAACACCCGTTTTCATTCGGTAGAAGACATAAAGGAGAATTCGCGGCGAGAACTGAACTTAAATCCGGAAAAAGCGTTTAAAAAATGTTTTGATGATTGGATTATTCGTAAGGCGTAAGTGTATCGTTTCTGAAGGAGCATACTTTGAAGGCATTCGATAAAATAACTTTGGATAAATAACATTTTGTGTATTATTGATCGTTTCCCGGTACTTTCTTGACAGAGTAGTATGTGACTATTTGTAGTGACTATTTTACATTAAATCTGCTGAGACAGTGCGACCGCTACCTAGAAATAGTTTGTCCTCCACATTTCCAGTAAAAAAAGTTTTAGGCAATGACATAATAATTGGTTACTTTGATAATATATTGGTTATTAATTCATGTAAAATTCTAGTCTCGTAAATGTTGTGCAATTATATTACTTAATATTTTAGCTCTTTCTCAATCCACTCTTCTGCTATCCTTCTGTCTTGATAACAAAAATAAAGCGCTCTAAACAGGTAGGTATCTAAAATAAACATACCTAATTAAATCTAACTGCAGCAGCAGATAATATTATTCTCTCACGTATTATTCCTAAGGAATAACCTGGACGAGCTAACTATTGATACTTTCTCAAGCTTTTGAATTTTTTCATGGAATCAGATACCGTCAGTGTACTTATATGCTACGTACGATGTCGATATATTGCGTTATTATCAAGCTTTAGTATGTTCGGGCTGGCCAGCCAATTTTCCGCCAAACGCCCAGACCGACAGCAAATGCTATTTCGTTTGTTCGCGAGACAACCGCTTCGTGTGGTAACTATTTCACGCTCGATTTCTGTTCCACCACAAAAAAGGGTACCCTTTCTACTATCTATAATGTAGGAGAAAACTTCAAATATGTAATAAAAATATTCATATAGGTACAGCGTTTGGACCAGTTACCTACATATACTTAGGTACTTAATAGCTGTTTAAATAAATTATAGTACCATACGTTTAATGTTTTGTTATTATTAGGATGTTTGCTTCGAAAATATATCGTATCCAGTTTTTGTCAAAATTTACCCCGGGACTCCTTTGAGCTATTTCATATACTTTCGGATTTGCCCATCCATGCCCAGTTAAAAAATTCATCATGTTATATATTTTTTAAGACCGCAAATCTGTTTGGTGTAAAGATTAGATTAGAAGCGGTCATTAAACCAAACAGATTTTTCAATAATCCATAGGTACTATTATCAGTAAAAATGGAGCCAATTGAATTAAGTAGTAAACTGTCAACTGGGAAATAGTAGTAATTTTTACTGTTAGTGGTTGTAACAGTAGATTTTACTGAGTACATGAAAATAAATTACTGCACACTCCTTATATTTTGTCCTTAAATATGAAAATGTACTTTAAATTACCATTATATTTAATATAACTCTTCGATACGTCTTAGAAACCAAACTGTCACGATAACCGTTAAACTCTGAACATGCTAATATACGTATTGGAAATTGATTGATTCAGTAAATGGTGGCGTTCAATCATTAAAAATAACTATTTAGCCCATTACTGTTGTTGCCCATTATATATGAACGTTCAGCAATAATTTATTATTACTTAGATATTGTTGGCAACACCAACATTTAGAATATGTTTTTAAAAATGTACTTCTTACTTTTGTGTTATTTTTCTTTGAATTTACTTACATGTCGTGCGTGAGTGTTTTGATTAAAGTCTTGGTTGGTAATCTGTGTTTATTTAAATCTTCAAAATCCAGTAAACTACAGTCCACTCATACAACAAGGAAACAGTAGGGATAGACCTCTACAGATATACGTTTCTTTTACTGAAAAAATTCAAACTGAGTAAAAACAATTGGAAGTCAGGGTAAATTTTTCTCAGTGCGGTTAGG
This sequence comes from Tetheella fluctuosa, assembly GCA_951216915.1. Lineage (NCBI taxonomy): Eukaryota > Metazoa > Arthropoda > Insecta > Lepidoptera > Drepanidae > Tetheella > Tetheella fluctuosa. The sequence continues at coordinate 8,384,110 of OX578217.1, forward strand.
ACCCTGGCAGGTAGACACAGGCAGTGACGGAGGCAGGCTTTGCTAAACAGAATGATAACATGATGAATGAAAATGATTCACCAATATATTCGTAAAAGGATCTCGATCTTCTTACTTAGCCGTTATCCGCACGGTCGGTTTATTTCAATTTCCTTCATAAAAGACGCTATTCTCGGATTTGAAGTAGATTTATCATGCTCGGATAAAGCGGGCACTTTTTGTGCTTTTCGTGTGCCTGGATCTGACCCGAGATCTGTCCACTTAATGTGAATAATGGTGTACGATGGAAAACGAATGCGAACCCGAACACAAAAGACAACAATGCGAAGCGATTTCAAAACTTGATACAAGGATTTTGGCGAGATAATGCTTATTATTGTGTTTTCCATCGGTACCTAACATAATAGGAAACGTCTATAAGTTCATAAAAGACTGGACTGTGTTTGCGGCTTTCTATTGATTTTCATTTCAGAGAATGCTGTGAGTACCTTACAAAGGAAAGATATAAATTTCTCATACATAAAAATATGTATTTTCTAATAATACTCGTTGTTTAATTGAGCCATTGTTAATGTTAACCGTGGCTATTTCTTATCGGAAAAAATTACAAAGCATAGCGTAATTAGAGTGATTAGATTACATAAACCGAAAAACCAAATAAAATGATCCTGGATCTCTATGCTCTCAATTCTAAAGAAAAACAAACGACTTGCATTCACAATGTTATTACGTTCATAGGAAAAATATTCAGAACACGAACGGACCTCGCTAGGTAGATATTTAATACACGTCGTCATAGCGGATCGAGATCAAGACGATATCTGTGGAATGCGAGACGTCTACAGGTAATCGATTCCTTGGAGGCAAAAGCTCCTCTGATCGTGAGAGATGCACTCAAGATGAAGCTACGTCGAGTAGGTATCCTACTCTGACATCGCATTTCTGTGTGTGTATTCTGCATACGTAATGGCAGCGATCAATTAGCTCCATAGGTATATTGCCAAAGTGGATGCCATTTTTTTTGCGTTATTTTAACAATAAAAACTGGAGATATTTGAATTTATTCAGTGGTCTTGAAGAAGTATTCCAAAACCACTCTCATTCATTTAAATAATATAACTTGATATATAAAGTAGTGAATATTTTGAAGTTTCCTTTCTCTGGCAGTTTTCTACATTCACTTTGCTACAATAACTTGTAACAATAAGAACGGACGCTCTGTCAGGTAGGAGTTGTTTTCCTTTACCCACCGGACTCAACACTGGCACCGCGTAAATAGTTAAATCTACTACTCTAATACAATTTGTAGTAAACCATGATCCCGACGCTAAGGTCGCATTATCGGATTGGAAAAACTGTTACAAAATAAGTTTCAAAAAAGGAAAGTAGATCTTAAGTGCATTAGACTTAAGGTGGAAATGGTTCGTAAGTCGAGACATGAATACGAGGGTGAGTTTTACAATGTTCATGTGACGGCAGGACCTTTTTGTTGGGCCTTTTGTGCAGAGAATCAGCGATGCCCTGGGGGCCGAGGGGCACGATTTCCATTACACGGGAGAGTTTTCGCAAGAGGTCTTTGCTTTCCAAAAAATTTACACCGCATTCTGTTACGATTTATCAGAATGGTTATGTTAATTAAAAAACCAGCCAAGTGCGAGTCGGACTCGCGCACTGAGGGTTCCGTACAAACTTATAGGTGTGTAAATAGTTCGTCCATCACGGGAAATAGCACAATTTTATTTATTTACCTTATTTTGAGGTTGGTGCCAATTAAGCTAAACCTCTAAATTGTATGAGCGCCCATACAACTCCGAGGTCTTCATTAATTGGTAACTATGTATGTATGACACCTTTAATTTTCAACTTTTTAATTTTTTGGAATTTTTCCTTTTTTTGTACTGTTAGACCTTGCTTTTATAGACTATCATATAGGTTTTCGACCCAAAACATATAGGCTACTTACGGTTGAGAATTGTCAATTTTGGTTAAAAGCAAGGTCTTACAGCACAAGTAAAGGGAACATTCCGAAAAATAAAAAATGTTGAAAATTAAGGTAACTTTTGGTACTTACCAGTTTACGCGAAAATCTAAATTTGCCCATATCTTTTTATCGTGTTGACTCAGGGCCTTGATTTTTATACACCTAAGAGGGACTATAGACCTCAGTATCTGGTATAAATTTCAACTTGCTAGGCCCACCCATTCCTTAGAAAACCGGTGGTAACACACAGACAGACAGACAGACAGACAGACAGACAGACAGACGAACAAGAAAGTGATCTCTCCTTTTTTACCTTTTGAGGCACGGAACCCTAATAACTCTGGTTTCAACTAAATAAAAAGTAAATTGTTATGTATTATTTTCCTAAGAGCTAACTAAGTTTTCAATAATATTCTTTCGTTTATTCGGGTATAATTGGATGAATGAATGCGAGAATGATCTTTTAAGGGTTCCGTTTTTCCTAAGGTATGAACTCTACAAAAAGTTTCAATTATAGTCTGTATTATGTTTAATTTGATAAAAGCAACAGATTAAGTATCGTTAAGGTCGGTACATTTTAATTATATTACCTTTTAATACACTTAAAGAGGTGCGTTTCTTTTGAACCTATTTTGTTGATTGCTAGGTATTACAAAACGTGTGGTGATGCAGCGTTGAAGATTTGTACGTGCACATGCAGTTAGATGTGGTACAAATGATGCAATATCGGCAAGTCACGTTTGGACAGTATTTTGAGCCGGTAGTCTGGTAACGGCTGTGGCTCAACGAGTTGCATTGCAGCTTGATTTTCAAAAGTATGCCTCGACCGATACGAATTTAGACCGCTGTGTAATCTTTTTATTTTATTTATATGTACAAAATGTACATTTACCATATCTATAGATTCTTGATGTTATTGATAGAGCGTCGTCAACCCGTATAGTTTAGCCCCGTTTTTTAATCTGAAATTAGACTTCTTTTAGAATAAGCCATACAATGCGGTATTTTTAAGGTACACTAACAGATAATTATATCAAATAAAAATAAAGAAACGAATTTTATCGGCAAAATATTCCGTTTAAAGAATATGTAAAGGTACCTATTTATTTTTGTGTTTACCTTATTGGTTTTTTTATATATCATTCCTATTTTTATCGTCGTTATAGCTGCACTCCTCGGATGTCATAAATATTTATTTTTTCTCCATAATGTGTTCAATTAGATTCAATTCTTTTGACTACATTACTATGTAGGTAGTAAACATACACACACACACACGTACGTACATATTAGTCTACTAATATGTAGTAGGTACATACCTACTACTGCCCTACACATTCACTGTATATTTTTACTCTTGATTAATCTATAAATATAATAAAAGTAAATGTCCTGACTTACTGATCGACCAGTAAAATAATCAACGGAGAGCCTAAATCGCTGGTCCTAGAAACACAAAATTAGGAGTGCCATATTATGGTACACCTGAGAACATAACACTTAGGTACCTCAGTCTTTATTCTTATGGATATCGTGATATAAACAATATTTAGGATGCCTGATTCTTTTTAGGCAAAAATATAAGTACAAGTATTTGTAAAAGGATACAAGACTTACATGGACAAAAGTCAGGCGCAACATCTGTTAACCAACTTCTTAAACTTTCGTGTAAGAACAAAGTAGAATGTGTGTCCTTAGGGCTCGGGACACGGGGCCTGCGACGCGGTGCGCCAAACTTTCAATATAAACCTTTCGATACATTAGGTTCTAGTATAGTACACAAACCACGTATTCACTCGATTTGTATTTTTCACATTACTAGATATAAATACCTAGTTTTATAAAAAATAAAAGCTCATCTGTTACTGTTGTTTTCTCATCAGCAATTGTGAAATTATAAACATAAATGAAGGTAGTTACGTCGGACGACTCTATGACCAACCCTCTATATACCTAAATACGCGCTCTATATACCTACTGACTATAGAAACGCTGAGTCGGCAAACGCATAGATAAGCTCATCCGCTCTGCGGTGGTCTGATGTTCAGGCCCTAGATTTAAGTTAGAATTAGAGTTGTCTCAGATACACTCTTGTAGAAAATAAACGCCTTTCTTCAACATTTGTCGCCCAGAACTTGACTACCTTCTTCGTTTAAACATAATTTTTATAATAACATCCCATATTCCGATCATAGAAATATGATTTCTTTAGGGTATGTTCCTTCCTTTTGTGTAGGTACTAAGAAAGGATTTGCCGAAATTAAATCCCTAAGGGGGTTAAATAAGAGATCTAGTAATTATTATAAAGTTATAGGTACTATAGGTTATGGCTTTCCTAAGTTTTTATGCGACATTCTATAACATAGCTGTAAGCAGGATTTTTCTAATCCATCTCGTCTGTGCAAAGCTGTTTAAGCCTCGCTACCGTAAACATGTCGCCGGCGCCGCAATAATAAATTATTATCTACTTGTTTATTTTTCGCACAATTTGTTGAGCTAAGGTTATAATTTGTGGTCTTTTATGGTAAGGTAATTGGGATTGTAGATAAATGCTAAGTGGTTGCATAGGTGATTTTTTAATGAACTAGAAGGTATTAGCTCGATAGTTTTTACGGCGGACTATATGTTGCAAAGCTATCTCCACAATGATTTTTCATACGAATTGTAATTGGAACCAATCTGAATATATTTAGACGACATTTAAATCCTGAAAATTTTAATAAAAATCCTATGGTAATCTTAAAAGTATATGTCGAGCTTGAAGGACGTCACAATGCAAATTTAAGTAATTGTAATTGCTAAAGTTATCATGTCTGGTGCTCGAATAAATGAGCCATTTGTGAAAATATTTTCACAGCGGTAGGTAATGCCAGGTGATTCCGGCAACGGGGACTGCCAACAATGCAGTAAAAACGCTCGTTGTAATTACGATCATTTCATTCCCCATTTCATTAACATGAATGCTGATCAGCGTTTACCATTGTATCCAATAGTGATAATCAATATAATCGATCACATTATGACGTTAATTAGGCTTCAATTAATTCAATTTTAGTGAAAAAAAAGGTCTCTTTGCAAGAGTAACAGAACTCTTCCTATACATCACTAACATCCATATTATGAATGTAGAGTCACGCTGGTTCTACAGTTTTATTCATTATGGATAGATTTCAACAATATTCAGTTATTCGTTTTATTCTAACATTGAAGATGTTGATCATCTTCAATGAATAAATCGACAGCAGCAAGGGCTTTGAGGATGTTTTCTACATATCATAGTTTGTATTTTTTACTTTAATTGTAAATATGTAAATGAATAAATTGATTTAATAATTTAAATGTTATTATTTTAACCCACGCACGATGCATGAAAAAATGTGCGTTTCGGGCAAGAGATCTGTGTTTGTTTATATGTTTGTCTGTTAACATTTATGTTCAAAATGGTATCACCTATTTTGCAAACGTTTATAGCCTAAAAGCTACTGAACCATTTGACTAACCCATTTCGCACAAAGTTAATTTTTTTCAAAACCTCCCACAAGGCTACAATTTTAATATGTTTTAATTTACATATGTTTAAGCGTAAAAAAAAATGCCATTCTATTTTGATGGTTGCAAGTATGTGCCAGAATAAAGCAAAGTTGTCATAAAAATAGTATTTCATAACCTACTTCCCACAAGGCTGAAATTTTGAGGGAATATTCTTTCAACAGTTTTAAAAGTATAAACAGCCAGAATATTCAGGCGGTTGCAAGTATCTACCAGACGAGTATATAGGTTGAATTTTTCAAAAGGGTGTGGATGGCCATATCCTAAACTATAAGGAATAGCGAAAAATACTCAAAGGAGTCTTGAGCTCGATTTTGATGAAAACTAAAACTGTATCATTGGATTTTTGAAAAATCAATATTCCTAGCCAGGAATCGAACCCGTTGATTTTGAAATAAAAAAAACACACCTGTATTATTACACCATCTGATAGTGTTGCTAATAAGGAGCAATTTCCGGAAAGTAATAATATACGTCAAAAAGTGTTCATTTTTAACTAAATAATATTTTATTACTTTCTTACGTTACCTACCTACTAAACCTTTACCTCAAAATTAAATAGGAAATAATGTAGTGATTGAGGTATTGTTAGGTTTATGACAATCCCATTACAAGGAGGTTTTATTCATATAGCGTTCCCGAAAAAAAAGTAGCCCATGTCCTTTTCCATACCATAGGCTATCTGCATACCAAATTTCATCGCAATTCAGAACCCTGACCCCAGACCTGCTTGGAAGGCATAAATAATAGTTATTTATGCCTTCCAAGCAGGTTCTTAGATAGTATTTATCGCTACAGCTCACTAGGGGGCGCTGGAAGATATATCTTTAGACATTTCCACATAATACACCAAAAACATAAAATAGATCCTCGATTGGCACGTCTTGATGAGTATTTTACTATAGTATTAGTTGTCTTTAAAAACGTACATTATAAGGATTTATCAAAGACCACAAATGTGATACCTAAGTGTTTTTTTTTGTTAAATATGTGATAATTAAATTAGTTAAAAGATTAGCTTTGGCAGATGGGCCGAGACGCAAGCAGCGACGTGTGGAACGAGGGTAGGAGTAAATTTTCTGCTCCACCGCGCTGCAAGATGAAGAGACCTCCGCCGGAAACTCGTAGTAACCGCCCTACCTACTCGTACTAAATAGAATGTCCATTTTAAATAGACTCACATTTAGTTTGATGTAAAGAATATAATAATGTGTATCAGTAGCTTCTCAAAAAAACTGTTTTCTTTAGCTCTTAATATAGATACAGGCATAACTAAATAAATAAAAAAAAATATATATATAAATATATGGATCGAATCCAAATTATCCTCCATATTATTCGTACACTTATTGTATCTAACTAAATAATACATTAATCTACAGAGATATGTATCTACATAATATACCTGTGTGTTCAGTACATTTTGGTAATGTTGTTGGTATGTTTTTTAAAGGCTTTCAATCCCACTATTTGGCATGCAACGCTCGGTTGTCATGGCGAGTTTTACCACGGTAAAACGTAGTAAACACTCGAATATTTGCGTACGTTTCAAATTCCCTGCGCATTCGGTCACGCAGAACATTTCACCTGCCATAGTTTATTACCTATTCAGCGGACTCGCACAAATAAAATTGTATAATGCATAAGCGAATGGCGAGTTTGATTTACGAGGGAGCGGGCTGGCCGCCCAGCGAGTCACGCGCTGAATAACTAACATACCTAGGGGCTATTCAAATGCCCGTTTTCGTATTATGTAGCTCAACTTTCGTACAAATCTTTACATCTTATCTGTACAATCATAGATTATTTTTATAAATAGGTACTCAAATACTCATGTTTTTAGTAGTTTACAGTAACAGTACTGTCTTTCTTCAGTGCTCTTAGAATAAAACCTACATATTACCTAATTTATTCAGACTCACCATTCAAATATGAAAACGTTGGATGAAACGCTGAACGATGGAGAAACTAGAAGTTAAGTCTTTTACTGAATCTATCTAGTTTTTTTTGTTGAATCTACCTATAATTAACTCGATTGATATGTTTATAGACTAAGCTTATTTTATGCATATTTTGTTATTTGCTTATTAAATAATATTATATATATTAGACTTAGTATATAATGTCTATCCCATAATAGATAATATGTTGTTTTACGCGTCTTATCAGGAAGTTACTTATTATTATCTTTGATGTTGTCTGTTACCAGAATATACCCTCATGTACGTAGGTATCTGTATCATTTGCAGCTATTGTTCGTTCAGTTTGATGAATGCTTGTTGTATGGTCAAACCTTTCAGTTGACCCTTAGGATGCGGTTACTTAAAATCCCCCAAAGGATCGTGCTACACGGTTTCGCTTTCAGAGATAATATTATTGGAACATTTACGATGCTATTTAACGTATGGGTATAGGGAAAAATCAACACAAATTGGAAAGTACAAAAGAATTACGAAGTATAGAAAAATCTTTAGTTACATATTATCACAGCTATCTACTTAAGTGCGCTTTATACGTATCTGCACAAATGTTTGAAAATTAATGTGATCAGACAGAACGTTAGTTAATCAGCTAATGGAATCAGTGAGTACCTTCTGCTACGTCTACGAAAATCACAATCCGGATATATACGATATCCAGGCTACTAGCAATACCTAAACCTAGGTGTATTGACATGTAATCTTTTGTAGCAAGTACGAGTATAATATTATCCAATATTATGTTTTAGTTCGCGGAATACGTTGTATTTTCTACCAATAGCAATTTAATTTAAATATAAGATGTTATAGTAATAAATATAGAGCAATGTGATTGCATTATTGAGGTACCTGTGTACATTTTCCCCGGGAGTGGCGTTTGAGTTTCTAAGTGCACATAAAAACGTAAGCAATCAAGAAGCCAGATGTTTTTGCCAAGCACATAAACGCGAACGGCGTAAATTGACAATTAAGCTTGAATTTCGATACCTTCGAAATATATGCAATAAAATTTATACTGAGCTTTCCAAACAATACACAACTTAAAAGTGGGTGTTAAAACGAACTTTAAGTGGCAGTTCTAAAAGCTCTATATGTGTTTATATATTTTCTAAATTATAATTTACAAATATGTATCTAACGTGCATGCATACATCTAAGTACCTAATATTATATATTAAGTACCTACTAACAAACGTCCAAGTAGTTGTGCTAAATGTATCACATCATGGGACATGTACCTAATATTATTTTAATGGCTACTCCATGTATCGAAACAAATTAGTCGTCTATATTTTGTCACTGTCATTCAAACGTTATTGTCGTTGAAGCTGTTAAACTTTATTACAGATTTATTTTTCTTTGACACCAGAGATTTCGTAATGTTTGTCTTTTTATGAGCTTGTGAACAGTTTGTGTAATCGCTCTTTGATAGCAGCTATTTATTTCGGGTCCTCGCCAAAGTAGCGATAAACTGTAATGACGTTCAGAGCAAATGTATTAAAGTGCTTTCGTTTGTCACGTACCATAGTGCCTGCGTAGGTAATATTTTATATGTAGGCTTCAAATTATTCCCTACTCTCAGTTGACTATAAGAGCTACGAGTTCGAGGTGAAGCAGGCTCCGAAAATGAATACAAATGTCGGCTATTCCAACTTATTGTCTTGATTATTATTATGGCATGAACACGGTTACTTAATTGATATAAAATGGTTCACATTATAGGATTCCCTTTCTAAATGATGACCCGCTTACATAAGATAGTGAATACATAGTTTATTCTACTTACCTTGCGCTTAATGAAAATAATACCTATGATTACTATTTGCTTTGGGAGTATTTTTAGGAATATTAAATAAATAAATAACAGACGATAAATTCATACGACATACAAGTTCCTAAGTAGGTACTACAACATTAATTAAATATTTAATTATATTTTTATTAAACGTACTAACAATAACATAATAGTCAAGTATTTACAGATGGTAGGTGGGAGCAGATGCTTTGACCCGGTTTGGAGCAAAAAAAGGGAAACATTGTGCTAACGATACTCCAAGGAAGATACAAATACTGTAAGAAATATTTATGGAGGTTTTTCGGAATGGAATCCCCCGGGATAGCGGTATGCGACGCCTTGGCCCCTGGAAATAGGGAAAAACACGCTTTAAATCCCTAGCCACGTATAACTCTTAATATAGGGATTATAGAATGGCTTTTTAAGTCTTGGGTGCTAAAAGAAAGATAACAAGCAATTAGGTTGCGGTTATAAAAATAAATTATTAGGTACATATCTGAGATAAGAGCCATCTTTTGCTATATTATGTTTTGCAGGCACAGCAATATTTGTTTTGTTGTGGGGCATTGCCTTTTTTATCTCAAATATTTTTTTTCGAAAACTAATATAAAAAAATCACGCGATGAGATGCTTACCATGTATTTTACGTTCACCTGGGATCGTAAATATAACCCACGGCCATAAAATGCATTAGTAAAGTCTGGCTTTGAGTAATTCCTCAGCCTTCGTATTCTTTCCTGGGAAATATTAAAGACAGAGACGAGTAATCAATAAACCATTAATTTTGTAAATAAATACAAACTTATCCGACGGATTTAATTAATCAGAAGCTAATCATGAAAGCTTGGACTCAAGTCTTAAATTCAAGCTACTGAAACTACCTGAAGATGATCGAAAGATAAAAGTGAAATACGTTAATGTTGTCTTGCCCTATCGCTGTAAATTTGAAAGCTTAGTCCGAAACCAGCGCATGAGTAATGTTAATTAAGTAATGGATCCTGAGGGACACATCGCGAAGGGTTCACCTTAATTAATTAATGACCATTCATCCCTCCCGATAACTTTGATATGATGAGTTTTAAACATGCTTTGAGAAGTATTTCAGGTATCTAGCTAGATGAACGGATACCTGAGAGTTATTGATTTGTACCAATCTACGGTCGCATCCGTTTTATTTATTGAATTGATGGATTTATTCCGCTGGCAAATAGAATACTTGTTTGTCCAATTTAAAATGTGCATCGGTTGTTTGAATAATAACTAATGTTTCGTATATTTATAAATAAATATATTTTGATTTCTTAATTTTGTGACGTAGTTAAGTGTGACGATTGTGATATAATACGGAGGAGGAAAGCCAAATAAGTGCATGATTCAGCATATTTTTAGTATCTAAATGATTGGAAATTTATAAGTGTCACGACAATAGCTTTGTAAGTATTAGATACCTATATTTAAGTATGAATACACGTTTTATAACATTCTACGTTTCAGAAATTATAAGAAACATATAGTAGGTAGATATACAATTTATAATCAAAAAAATATTCGAAGCTGATGCCCCTGCCGATAGACAAGGATCCCAGCAGAATGGCAGCGACTTCAAAAAAGGAGGAGATTCTATGTTCCACTGTATATTTGTTTTTTTTTTGTATGTTCACCGATTTCTCCGTCAACTGTTGACCGATTTCAATTTTTTTTCTTTTGTTCGGTAGGGTATACTTCCAATTTGGTCCCATTGTCACCAAGTCAGAATCTGATGATGGGATCCCAGGGAAATCGAGAGCAACCCTCAAATTTTATAGGGACGCATAATGTGTATTATATATTTTCTAAAACTATTCAAGTATTTGCGTCTGGTACTCATCATCTCATGCTGCTCAGCTGATGATGGAAAATATAACCCCTAAACTATTAGGAGTTAGCGAATAATTCTTTAAATATTATAGGTTCGTATAGACCGCTACTTATGTGATGATGGAAGGTACAACTCCTTGTTAGTTAGTTAGGGGATAATTCTTAAAGTACTGTATAGACCATTCGTTTTTATTCTTTCTAATTATTTGGGTGATTGCGTCGGGAGTCTTAATTTTATGATACTGAACACTTATGAACACAAAAAAATAATAAATAAATATTATTCAATATTGTCGACACGTGACAAATCTTGATAAGTAGGTATTCAATACACAAGAAACTAAAAATGGAAAAATAAAATTAACTGAAAGGAAAGTGCACGTGTTCTATGATCTGAAATTCTTTCGCTGACTTCAAAACGAGTTCTAAGTAGTTCTAATAATAGTAGTTCTAATTCTATTTTGAAGTCGGTTTTTCTTTTTGTTATTTCTTTCTATGTTTCAGATATAATTATTATTGAGATCTGATGGTATAATTAAATAATGTCGTTATTAATTAATTTTGCAATGGTTTACAAACCACAGCGGTAATTGTGTTACGATGAGAGTAATTACATGGCTCGTAAAGTGTCTTGTAAACATGGGGTCGGGTCGGGACTCGGGTGGCGCGCGGCGTCGAACGACGAATCACAAGAAATTACCTCGACACCGCTGAGAAATCGAGCTTGTCTTATAAAAGAGAATTCCCAATTTTATGACCATCTAATGTCTACTCATTACGGCAAAATATTAGTCTTCATATAAATTAAGGATTTATTTTAGCTTGCAGTTTTTATTTCTATCTAATTTGAGAATTACAAATATTTTTATTAATGTCTGTTGAAAAAAAAAAATAAAAAAATAAATACAGTAATGAACTAGTTTAGTGATACATTACTCTACTACCTAGTAGTTCTATTACCTAGTACATAGTAGTCGTTATCTAACAAACAAAAAAGATTTATCTTTTCAAAAGTGGAGGTTGAAAATCAGTCGTATAGAAATATTCCAGACGTATAAAAATTTATTGCGAATCGGTTCTACAGGAAATATTGAACAAGTTAGATTGAGGAAGTGACGACATTGTTATTATCGCTTCAATCCTGCCCGAGCTCTGAAACAATCTTTGGCATCCCGTTCCAATCGGATGCCGTGCAGTAAAATCTCTTGTTATGATTTCCATCGACGATTTTCATCTTCAGATATTATTCGTCCGATATCACGATCCTACATTTCTACTAGCAAAAAAGAAAAAGTACATTCATGAAGAAAATTAATGTATAAGTGGCACCATTGTATTCAAAGTAAAATGCGGAATACTTTGGTGTGGAAATTATTCTTCAGGGCGAAACAATTGGCCGTAGTTTAAACAGTGCTTGCTCACAACTCAAGAGGGCGGAAGCAAAAATTTTTGCTTTTCACAATGATTTTTTTGTCGTACTTACTCCTAAAACAAAGCGTAATGACCCGCACGGTACGCATTTGTTCGTGAACAATTCGAATAGGCCATTTTTCATCTCGAACAATTGAGGGCGGTGCTCCGACACAATTGGCAGAGTATTTTGTCAAGCGGTTGTCGTACGAGACTCGAGCTCACAACATAATAAGTGCACTCCATATGCCCATACCACACGTATGTACCTGCCTTATCTGAAATAGGTAAGTGGTATTTGTCATTTAAAATAAACGGTTTGATTTAGGGGCACAAATTTGGTGGACCTATCTAAAAAACAACAAAAAACAGGTGAGCCGAGCACTCCATGATTTAGTTTAGTCACATCATATCGACCTTTGTAGGTATATAAGTAGGTAGTTGCAAAAATAAAAATATCACTCGAGTATTGTTTATGTTATTAATCACCTGGCGAAGAGTGGTACTCGTACCGATAGGCTATAAAATCTCGCCTCTTATGATTTTCATGGCGGCTGGAGGCAGTACGTTGGAATTTTTCGTTTTATTTTATGATGGCGCGCACTGTCGCGGAGAAATATTGGCTCAGCGGAATAGCTCGTAAAGAAAGCCGTTTTCTTTCCACGGGGTTACGCACCGCAACTACATCGCCGCCTTCTGCTTACATTTTATTATTAGGCATCATCCAAATTTTATGTCAAGTACATGAGATTTCTTATCTAATTAGGTATAGGTACGTCTTAAGTATAAATATGTACTGATGTCTATGTTGACATACAATATAGGTATTATATACAAGCAAAATACTTTTCCTAACTGACTGACTAACCTCAGTTTAGATCCAGATCCGCAGTTATACCTATTAAGTAGGTACGCTTTCAGTAATAATATACTTAAGTCTCTTACTGTGGCAAAACTAATGAAGTTGAAAAAGTAACGGAAAGAAAGAATTAGTTTTCCGATCGGGCATGAACCATTTGGTGGGCAGATTGTATGGACCTCCGGCGTTTTGCCGGTTCACCTCTCCGATCCCTTTCCCTCGCACATCATTATTCAAGTTAAGTGGACAGCCCGGTCAGGTTAGTGGATGAGTAACAAAAATTCAGTAGGTTGCGTGTATGCTGTAACCTAACGGAATGAACTTCATGAGGAAAATGCGAATGTAACGTATACCTAACATATAGCGTTAGCGTATTATATCATTCATTTCATATCTCTATTTTTATGATATGTAGTATTTTTTATTACTTTATTGATATTTTGTTTATTGATAGCCTTTATAGCCTTTATAGCATTATAAGTCGTTTAAATTTTAAATTTTAATCTGTATCCGAAAAGAGCAACAACAAAAATAGATTAGGCACAGGATGCCAACTCCCTTTAGAATAAGGGAAACTAAGATGTAGTCTTCCAAAAATAACTTCTGGTAGGTGAAGTTTTGTGACGCATAAATCCCATATTCCGTCGTGTAGTAACCGACAAGTAACGGTTCGCCCTAGAGCCTGGCTGTCACACAGTACGAGAGCGACACCGCAGACCATTTGCGAAAATTCAACAATACTATAGAATTTCTCTTGAGACCGCTTCTCACGTACCTATGATACCGTAATTGACGTTATCTCGGTAAATAACAGCCAATGGATTGATCGAAAATGATGTATCACAAACAGATGATATCCTTTATGTACCTCAATATATAATACTGAATAGAACAAATTTGAATGCTATCTAATTAGTGACTATAGTAGTTTGTGTATGCTTATATTAATTGGTAGTAACTATTAGGTTACACAAGTTAACTATGAGCTGCTGTATGACAGTTTATGTTTATCTAGTGCAGTTAGGTCTAGCTAGTTGATACACGAAAATGCTCTAACCAATGTCATATTATTATAATATTATATATTATATAGACATTTAAAAAGCATGTTACTTGCTGTTGGGCTAGGAGGGATCTAAACGCAGAAAATAATAGAATAAACAAGCATCGTCAAAATGCAATAACATCATACACGCCGACATAATTAAAGGCAATCCTCTTACCTGTGCAACATACAAAAGTTAAACCGTTAATAACACAGAAGGCTTTAATTCATTAATTCGCTTAAAGCCTTAATTTCAAAGTGTAACTACAGACGCGGCATAAAGTGAAGTACCCACAAGTACTTAGTAGGGGGTGGAGTAAAAACGAGGCAATTCCACTTGATCGTAATGATTTTCTAGAACGACACTACAAACATAAACTCACATTTACGGAAACACTTCCGCTTAATTTTCTCTATTAGGTACCTACTTTGCTCATTATTTCAATATTTGGCGTGGAAGTAATTTATTGATTGTCACACTATACGAGCGTAAATCCGCAACCTATAGTTATCCTGTACTACTTAATATTTTTATAGATTAAATAAATATAATATACTCAGGCAAAAGTTAAGGCATCCACAAAATAATACTCTTATATTATAGAAGATGAAAGCGTCAGCAATAAAATCGCGCGATTAAAATGTAAGTTCAGAACTAGAAGAGTGTTCGATCCTGACATTCGTTCCTCAGTTCAGTTAAATGGGCCTAGTCATTATACATAGACGTAGTTTGAATTGATACCGATAAATTTGGTTTCACGGCGAAGGTTTATTCGTTTACGTAAACTTTGAGATTGGCTCTAACAAGGCTGGGAGAGGCGGAGAGCGCGCCGGTGATTTCTACTCTTAAAATCCAATTTAAATGCATTCCTCTGTGCCACAGGAGGCCCCGCCGATACGCTCCGGGGGCCAATTAACTTATTCATCCTTAACATTTCATTGCTCAACTTGGATACTACTTTTACGCTTTACTTTCGACCCTTATGAACCGTAACACGAGTGGCGTGTCAATGTTATCTATAAGATAAGCTGAATTGTATATTATGTATGAGTATGCTTACATACTGTTTGTATGAGTATGCTTACATACTATTATGATATCAATGAGACTCGATGAGTAAAAGAAAACAAGTTTTCTCAAAAGTAAAGTTTTAAAAAAAAACTTGGCTCAGCGAAAGTCAATTGACCAGCACTCAATAAGCCTGTCCTTTCCTAAATGTGAATTAATGGTACATACTTACCAGATATAAATGTGAATTAATGGTACATACTTACCAGATATCCCTTCAAAAGTTTGAAAAAGTCATTTAAAATGCAATTTGAACGGCCTAATAGAAATGTTCGCACTAAGAATTGTTGCAAAGTGTAATGGGTTCAGGTGAAATTAACGCAGAAAAATAGGAAAAGTTAGAACGAGTTTCCCGCCAAGGTTTTTTGCCTTCGCCAAGTAGCGCTGTGATTGTAAACTGCTGAATTTATAATGCTATTTTCGAACTCCACTTCATCGAGAAGTTTAAACCGGTTCATAATTTTACTTGACTTGCAAGTAACGTTTAGCAATCGCTGAAGGTAAATTCAATAAGTTCAAAGTTAGTCAAGGGAAGCGAGTCGTACGTAATCCCACTTGTTTATATATTGCCAAAATAGTAATTTAGGCCTTAATGGTAGAATTTGCTTCGGTACTTTATTTTATAACTAGGTACCTACCACAACAAATGAAATTTATGGCTCACGAAACAAACAATTTATATGTATATATAAAAAAGGAAATTAGACATTATTATACCATTTTGTAACGTTTGCGTAAGTATGCAAATGAACTGTGAAATATTCTAAATCACATACAAAATCTGTAAGTACATTAGATACGAAATTATGAAAAACAGATGTTTTTCTTTTTAAAACTCTTTTTGGATCGTATTTATTTGAAAAGGATGCGATGACTCAGACAGATTTGTGAGATATCTGTACGCCTTCTGTGGATTACTTTGCAAGTCTTTTATACGAGAGAAGGCCAGTATCATCACTACTTAAGGATATTAAAATCCCTTCTATTTGTGTAAGGAGCTTGTTTTCTTGCTGACGACGGACTATTTATCGAATAATCCAGATAAAGCAAAGTGAATTGAGCTTGTATATCGTGACACAAATAATAATGTATTTTTTTTCTGTTGGAGATAAATGATTCCTTGAATGAATGAATGAATTCCTTCATTGCAAATTGCCGGATGAATAAAAATAAATATGACATGCAGTATTGTATGTATCATACTGGCCCCGTTTGTTTTGGCACTGATTATAATGATTATCAATTTGACCTTAAGTAGATTGAGACCAAGTGTTATATAAATTATTCTAAATAGGTTATCCTAAAATATCGATCGATTTATATTAAAATCCAGTCAGTGCAAATAACTTATTCGGATCGGCAAGTTTAAATTCAGTATTTAATTCACCGTAAGTTTGTATTTATATAAATATTTAACGTTGATAAATCTTGTTATTAAACAATAACACCTAGTAATAAAAAAAATATATTATCAGAAAAAATATTTATTAAGTACTTTTTTTTTCAAATAAAGTTGGTAATTCCGTAACATTTTTAGGTATGTTTGAATAATATATAACATGATAAATTATGATTAATCGAGATTACCTATTTTAATATAAACTGCATGCTTTGAACTAATGTAATTTGAATAAGCATTTCTACGTTGACTATAGATACCTAATTATAATTTTACAGGGTCATATCTTTTTTTGTCACAAAGACAACGTGGTTTTGTTAATTATTTTTTGTCAGCAGAAGCACAAATAATGCATAAAGCAATATTGATCCTGTTCGCTCTCTATGCACTTGCATCAATGATTGAAGCAAGGTCATGTTCTACCAAGTAAGATAATTTCTCGTTTCGAATCCCAAAAATGATGACATTAAATATTCATCCATTTTCGATTTATCTAAATATTTAATCATTCTTTTTCCAGAAAATTTAACCGTTGTAATGATAGAAATGAAGTCGATAGTAATGATGTGAGTAACATTTATTAAATATTATTTTATAATTATGTATCTAAGGCCTGATTTTTCAATGGTCAGATAAACGATATCTGGCTGTTAATTTGAAATTAGAACAGATTTTGTATGGACTTATCGTAGGGATAGCTTATCCGAGGTTTATCCAACCATTGAAAAATCGGCCCTAAGAATAAAGGAGAACAGTATTTTTTATTTGAAGAATAGAATAGTATAGAATAGAATATTATTTATTTCAGTTATGAAAACATACATACAAAGAAAATATAGGTTACTAGCTTTCCGCCCCGCGGTTTCACACGCGTTCCCGTGGGATCTTATGTTTTTCTTTGCTATAAACATCACGGAGCCCGAGACCTTTCCAACGAATGCAAAACCGTGGAAATCGGGTCGTGCGTTCTGGAGTTATAGCGTCAGGAAGGAAAACCTGACTTATTTTTATATAGTAGATTTTAAATTAAGAAAGTACTTATTGTACAAAAAAATAATTGAATTCAAATGTTTGTTTAAAGGCTTCTTCGAACTACCAGTCGGATTTGAAAAATTCTTCTTGCATTTGATAGCCCAATTTTTGAGGAAAGTTATAGATATAAGGTTAGTTATAGCTTATAAAGTAAAACTGCGGGGAACAGCTAGTGTTTAAGTAAAAGGAGAAATTACTGACTGACTGAGTAATATATCAACGCACAACCCAAATGGCAGGGTCTAGAAACTTAAACTAAATTCACTCAGGTTCCTTATATAACATAGGCATTCATTAAGAAAGGGTTTGACCACAATCTCACCATGGTAAATGACGATGCGATCGAAGGTGGCAAGCACACATAGCCTAGAAGGAACTGACTCTCAAGAGCAACCATGGGAATCAACCCACTACCTTCGTCACGGCGTTCAATGTCACTACCACTGAGGTTAGCTAACGCAAACGGTTACGATAGGGTTTTTCATAATTCTGCTCTATGAGGTTAAATAGGGGATCACGGGTAAAACCACTAGGCTGGAAAACTAGTAATTGTTGACTGTAGCGCCGCTCACGAAAAAAAAACAACATAATGTGATTTTGATAACTTTAGATTATCATGGTGAGATTGTGGTCAAACACAGGCTTATACTTAGTAAAAAAAAAATTTGGTAGATTTTCGATCTACTCTGCGACTATTTTGTTACTACTCACAGTGGCGGATTAAGCCAGCGCGGGGCCTGTAACAAAAATAATCAAGGACCCTTGATTCAGGCTCTCTCTTATGGTTCAGGTGCAGAACCAGCTATTAGATAATAAGGGTTGGTCGCGCAGATATATTTACACGAATTTTTTGTCTTTAAGATATAAAAGACATTATTATGATTGTAGCGTGATGTGTCTTAATTTTAGTATTCCAATAATTTTCCTTGTCAATAATTTTAATTTAATTTTGCCACCAAAATCGTGTCATGTACGTATGTACCTACCTATTCTTAAACTTTTTCAACGCTTACATAATTCCAGTGCATTATTTTGGCCGCGCACCGAAATTTACCGCAATTTCAGTGTAATATTATTATTATTATATTATTAAAATCCCATTCCTTACGAGTAATGTGTAATTATTTTCGCGGATGCGGGGCTCCCAGAGGCGCGGGGCCCGTAGCATTTGCTACTTCTGCTATGGCTAATCCGCCACTGACTACTCTCCAAAATCACATACAAAATGTGTAGGTGTGTTGTATTACCACAACAAGGACCAACATATACGTTACCTTCTTATGAATAGGTAAATTTGAATAATAATAATAAGCGTTTATATAACGATTGATTAAATCTAAAACTAGATTATGTATTAAGAAACAATTCAACAAATTAGAAGCGATCTATTTCTCAATCTAAGGTCATAGGGTCACAGATGTTTCGCTACATAGATAAAGGATTTAGATCAGTTCAGAGGTGAAGGTTCTGTTATTATTAGTGTTGAAGATATTGCAACAATAAAATTAAGATGCTACTTAACCCATTCTATCTTATCCCTATTTACGACATGCATTTAATATGCTGATAAGGAATTTATTTTAATGGCATTAATCAATAGACGCTATTGATTAAATCTAAATAAAATAAAACTTGAATTCGTTAAGTACCTTCCTATCCCACTAAAACATAAATGTAAGAACTTGTTTTTTGCAAAGCTACATGCCATAAATTTTATCGGCCGTATTTTGTATGTGAAAATTAAACACTTCTATGACAGCCCACAGGACACGTACAAAATGACAATAATGTTGAAAAAACAATAATGACAGACATAGGTACTATAGATATTCTATTGGTGGAAATTTTTAAATGGCATATGAATGTTTAACTGTTAAGTTATTATTACTATTTAGCTGTAAATCTTCCTAAAAGAAAATAAATAAATACAAAATGTCTGCGCTAAGGACGTTACTAGTTGTCACCCGCAATATTACCAGTTGGAATCAAATGGCCGTGTGCGAACAGATGTATATTCTTTTTATATTATTCTAGTGGCGCTAGGTAATCGAGAAAACATCAAAATAAGCTATGTGTTAGAGTTATAGGCGATAGAGTGAAAGTATCGTTGCATTTTATATATTTTTATAATGACAAAAGAAGATAGAATAACATACAATATAAAAAAAATTAAACATGTTACTCGTAAACAATTTACTTGCCATCATAAAAATAAACGATATTTATAACCTAAAATTATATATTATTTCAGAGGAAAAGATGTGACTCATCTTCCTCGTCATCATCTTCATCATCATCCTCGTCTGAAGAGGATGACTGCAACACTGTAAGTACTACAAATGACATACCCACTTAAATGCTGAAAATACCTATTCCATGAAATGATAAGGAGCACACACAAACACAAAATTTCGTATACTAATATATATCCTTTCCAAACGTACCTAGATAGAGATTGCTTTCTCTGTCTACGTTTCCACAAAACAGTTTCATAAAAAATGTATTTCCCCTTTTTACCCTTTTACCCATAATGTATTTACTAACCTACACTAAATTTCGAGACAATCGAGTCTTGTCTTGACAAGTGCAATATTTTTCCATTTATAAAATCTCGTTTTAAACACAAAGATCCCCATTCCACTCACTTAGGGGTAAATTTTGAAGAAATTTTAAAATACAAAATTCATTAAGTACGTGCCAAGTTTCATATTCCAATTACATCCGACAAAAAAACTACACACAAACTGTATTTCCCTTTTTTACCATACTTTGAGGATTTTTCTATATTCAACCCCAAACCCCCTAAGGGGTTGAATATTGAAAAATCCTTTCTTACCGGATGCCTACACTCTATAAAAAACCTGCCTACCAAATTTCAAGTTTCATGTTATTAGTGAGTGAGTGAGCAAGTAAGTGGTATTAAGCTTTTATACATATATATAAAGAAGATATATAAAGCTATCTGGAAGTAGCTGCCCAGCATTCTGCACACCTGTTCATACTTGCACGAAAGCGTTTCTTAAATTATTTGTTGAATTTGAACTATTTCAGGTTAATATATTTTATTTATGTTGTTGTTTTTTTTTGTGTGTGCTCATATTGTTTTGAAATTGATAGAAAAAAAATAGCCAACTTATGTTAAGATTCAACAATATAAGTTATGCGAATGATATGGTGTGCTCGATGGTGTGACCTTGAATCGGGTGCAACAATTTAAATAGGTATTTAAGACACATCGTAACCTAAAAGTTTATGTGGATTTTGAACGCGTGTAACGGGTGTTGGTAGTAAAAGCGAAGATGATAGTTCGTTGCTCCAAGGAAGTAAAAATAGCTCTGTTTCGAGCCTATTGTAAGTACATCTTTTACACGAGCAGCTAGTGGGTTCGCTATATACCTACAATACAATTAACTTTTACCAAAAAGTAAAACCGACATATTGTGACGAATTGAGCGCTTCTGTAGCGTGTAGATGTTCGCTGAGACGAGAGTGTACTTACGAGTACATTATTATTACAGTCAGATTATTATAGATTTAAGGCGATGATAGCTCAGTGGTAGTGACATCGGACGCCGCGGTGAAGGTCGTGGGTTCGAATCCTACAATGAGCTTGAGCTTTTGGTGAAGGAAAACATCGTGAGGAAACTATAGCACGGTGGTAGGGTACTTTGTAGTACCCGCCTGGCTGGCTACCACCCTCAAGTTGAAAATCTGTCGCCAAACACCTATTGGTGTGTTCCGGCAGCTGCACTTGTGAGCTAGTTCCTCCTAGGCCTTCCTGCTTAGCACCTTCGGCCACATCATAACTTACCATAGTGAGATTGTGCTCAAACACAAGCCTATACAAAGTAAAAAAAAAAAAAACTAAAATATTAATAAAATGTAACCTTGCTAATTTTCTTGCCGGTTCTTCTTAGTTGAACTTCCGAAGCGGTGGTAACTTCAGTAGTTTCGACGTTAATAAGTGATCTCCTAGGGTCTGAACTAGTTTATCCGACTTTGACATAAACTGAAATAATGATCTAATTAAGCTCTACCACGCAAACGAGCCCGTGCTTTTGAATTTGAAGATCTAGTCAAAGTCAAAGTTATTTATTCAATTTTGACCCTATGAAGTTTCCATCAGTTCTTTTTCGTAGTTTCTGCGAATTGAGAATAATACTACCGTATCCTTAGTCTTAGCAGATTATTTTTTGGGATTTTTTATGAATCAGCTATTTATTGTTATTATAAGTTTGATTGACAGGCCTCTATCTCAGAGTATTAAACTTATTCATGGGGTTATTTTATAATGAATTGGAGCTTATCTCATATGTTACCCATAAGTTTCTGATATCTTATTTGATAAAATAACTTTACAGATAGCCTTATTCTGGTCATTTCGAAAGAAAGAAACTGCATTATCAGATATCTGTCAGATAACATATCCGAAATATATCGGCCTCCTGTGGGTAATGCTACCTTTTTATAATAAGTGTGTATCTACTACCTACTAGGTACTTGTAAGATATCATGTTATATTATATAAGTGTATGCCTTTGGGCTATATGAATGAAGGTATGATATTTAGTTGAATGCCCACTCAGCTTCCTTTAATTTTCAAGTCTTCATACGAGGCGAACAAAAATTACTTTAAAACAACATACTAACGTAGAAAAGCATACTTAACTATAAATACTTTTGTGTATAATATAAAAGCACCTACTTACGTAGCTGAAGAACTCAGTGAAACACTCCAATTTGTTTGGAGAATGTTCGCGTTACGGCGAGTTTCTTCAAGCGAGCCTCAATTGCGGCTCTAATGAGCAATAATGATGAAACTGTTCCCCCAACTTTTACCGCGTTATATTATTTTATTTCCACTTTAAGAGATATTAAGGAGAAGTGAAAATGTTACAACGTTTGCTTCGTCTAAGAGTTTGTTTATAACATACCAAATCTATACTCATGACCTACCTACCTACCTTATTGCTACGATGATTATTGTTTCTAATTGGCAATTAGTATTTCTATAGGTTATTGGTAGTCTACCTGCCTATAGTAGAGTTTGAACGCTTAAATATCTCGCCTATGAAATATCTTCGTTACAAACGTAATTTTGTTATATCTAATTATTTTTTCCTATACGTTAGGTACTGAAAAGATAGGCAACATCTATCTGATAATTTACACTATCATTTAATCACAATGGTTTTTTCTTTTGTAGGTTTCAATTTATGACTCATTCATTACAGGGTCATAGCAGAAAAAATGATGCCTCGTCTTCGTCGTCTTCGTCGTCTTCGTCCTCATCGTCCTCATCTTCATCTTCATCATCGTCGTCTGAAGAAGATGACAATAAATGCAACGACAGTGCCGAAGATACTCATCATGTAGGTATATTGTATTATCTACCTAATCGTATTTTTTTATATTTCATATCAGGCACATAATTATGTATAACATGTTATGTAGTCATATTAGTATAGTGATATAAACATGTTATGTAGTCTTTCAGAAAATGGTACTTATTAATATTGGTACTAAATGCTATCTTTTTATCAAACAATTCCTACCTTTTTTACCATTTATTTTCTATTTTTCAGCACAAGAAATCGAAACAATTCCAGAGCAAACATTGCAAAAACTGAGTCAAGATAATTTTACCTAGTGATCTTTTCTTACATTTTAGAAATAATAAAATAGAAAAAAAATGTCTATAGAACTCGTAAAGCCCATAGTAATAAATTTCTTGAAAACAGATTAATTCAGCCGTTATTTAACATTAAAATTACACAGGCTAATTAAAATATAAATCGTCGTCATACGCGATTGCCATGTCAGATTCAGATAATTGTATGTCATGCATAAATCAGTTTCTTTGTTCTCAATAGCAATGTGGTATCAATTAATAAAACCATATTTTGATAAATGTATGACTTGATATTCTGAAAATAAAAAAACTTATTAAAGAGGTTCATCTAAATCCGTCCAGTCATTACGGCGTTTGTTAACACCTTATATTTTTACACAGATATATACACGCAATATTTCACATTTATAATATTAGTAGGGTTTAACCAAATATCTATGGGTTTAACTGTATCTCGTCATTACAGATAAACCTAGAGTAGGGGACAGAACTTCTTTTGAGTACAATTAAGATACGAAATAATATGTTATATTTATATGAAACATTTTGTAAGCAACTAGAATTAGAATTTGAAAAAGAAAACATCTGCAATAGGCTTTTCTTATTCTAACAGGCTTGTTTCAATATTAACAATAGCCCGCCATTTATACAACTAGTATTTATGTAGTCATGATACGGAGGACCGTCGCTTACACCCTGTATATCCATTTAGAAAATTGAAAAGGAATTTTCTCTTAAAATATTGATTTAAAATGTATGGTGTTCTGAGCATAGTATTTCCAAACCAATACTATTATGATATAGGTATTATCAAAAATTTGCATTCGTTATTCCCTGAGTAAATTGCTTATGAATTTTATTATGTGTACCTACATATATTATATTTGTGGTCGTGACTGCTTTTCATATGAATTTTGTTACGTGTCGCGAGAAATTTAAAATAAATGTTCACGCATACAGTGTAATTATAAAATAACGTTCTAAGAGGTAGGCATTTTAATCACGAAATACCTCCCGCGCTTACGTGCCGTTTACGTGGCATTTTTCACTCAGTGATATCAGCTATGGCATCAAAGGATATTTGTCCGATATTCCAGCCTTTGAAACATACGCACACACAATATATTGTTGTTACTTTAAAAAATTACTGTAAACTAGCTTCTGCCCGTGACATCGTCCGCTTGGAAGTTGGAAAATAGCACAAATACCACCATACCTACAGTAATATAGGTGAGCCTGCGACAGCGTTCGCTGGGATATTGAATAAAATAATTGAATTCAGTGTACTTACGATATCATAAATCAATTCATCTACACCTTGTACGTGAATAAAAAAAACAAACAAAATACTACGACATCTGTCCCTGTCTATATATGTATAGGGCTGTAATTTAAAAAATTTGGCCTAAATCCGCCACTGGGAAAATGACGAAGAAAAGACACGTAACGCCTTATATTAACGAACCTACTCAAACAGTAATGTCCTTCTTAAAATTAGAACGTGACATATTTGAAAAGCGGAAAATATAATAAATGTAAATAAAAAATAGAAAATTTAAATTGGTCAGTTTTTTCACTAAAATTAGGTATATCTTCCTCGCAAACGAAACGAATGAAGTCAGTGAAGCGAATCTGTATTGCGGGCTCCACTAACGAGAATTTCATCATGATGAACTGTAAGAGCTCTTTATCATTTCGAATATCAACCAAGAATAAATTATATCTTTATTATAGATTGTAGAGTCACGAGTCATTAATTTATTTGTATTTTTTCATTGATCTTCACTAGTTCAACCCAGAATTTCTAACGTCAGCAAAAGACTTACGTAATCCTTTTTGATTGACACCCATTATTGCTACATTACAAGCTTTTTCTTATTTACACACTTTGCACGATTTAAAAACATCGGCCAAGTGCGACTCTGACTTGCACACTGCAGAGGGTTTCAAACAATAATCCTAATCCTAACTTTATAATATTATAAATGCGAAAGGGAGTTTGTTTGTTAGTTACCTTTTCACGCCTAAACCGCTGAACCGATCGCGATGAAATTTGGTACGCAGATAGCCTATGGTATGGAAAAGAACATAGGCTACTTTATTTTCTCGGAAACGTGGGTGAAATCGCGGGGCGGAAGCTAGTACCTAATAAAACAATTTAATTTTGTGGATATGTAACATAACTATGCAATTTGCTATGAAATTATTGGTTAGCGTTATACATAGATTCTTTTTTTTTTGCTGCCTGAATACACCAGTAGGTGCTTGAAGACATATTATCAACTTGAGGGTAGTAGATAGGCGGGTACTACACCTAGCACCATGTCACAACCCCGACACTTTAATATCCGAACTAATTTAATTTAATTACCTGCCACTATTACTGGAGCACCGGTATCTTCTCTGCACACAAATTATGTGTGCGTGTGTGAGTGACGCTGGTGTGGTCTCCTCACGATGTTTTCCTCACCGAAAGGTCAAGTTCATTGTACAATCTGAACCCACGACCTTTGTGTATTTGACATCACTACCACTGAATAATCAACTTAAAACATCACTTAACTAATATTAGTATTTGTTGTTAAGATATAACCAAACCCAAATTACAGTTTCTTTCTCTGGATAGACAGACGGGTAGCATTGGCTTAGTAGTAAGGTCCTGTTGGTACCCATTGGTTACGGATCCCTAAAAAAGAACTTACCTATGCAAGTCACTCACTCTAATGGGAAATAAACGTGATGATGTCTATGAAAGGTAGCAGAACGAGTGGTGTGTCTAAACAACATTTTTTTAACCAAATTTATAAATACCATATAATACAACCGAGTTAAAAATAAATAGCCAACATCATGATATAAGAGGATTTTCCCATTATGTTTATTGAGTTAATTTATTTACTTTAGATACATTTTAACGTGACCCTACCCATCAGTAATTAATAGGTCAATAATGTATGTTTTAAATAAATAAATATTCTGGGATTATTAGAATATATACCCATTTCGTATTTGTTATTTCATAACATAATTTACTTTGGGCGCAAACAGTGGCGGATTTCCGGAGGTAATCGAGGCATATAGGTTGTATGAAAATATTCAGGGGGTTGAACCCTAGTGACTCACTATGGCTACGGAATTGCATATAAATAACCTAAAATAGATACAAATGAAAATAGTATGTATGTCTGTAGAAGATTCTCTTATGTATGGACAATAATAAAAGGAATGATAGTCAATTGACACAATAAGTTCAAGTGGACCTTTCAATTCATTGAATGTATTTTATTGACCTACTAGCTTCCGCCCCACGGTTTCACCTGCGTTCCCGAGGGATCTTATGTTTTCTCGGGATAAAAAGTACCCTATGTATTATTCCAGACTATAACCTATCTCTGTGCCAAATTTCACATAGTTCCGTTTACCCGTTCTGCCGTGATTGAGTTATAAACATCCATCCATTCATCCAAACTTTCGCATTTATAATATTACTTGGATAAGTCTGTGGTACCCTTTATATATATGTTTTTTTTTAAATATTAGTAGCTAATTCATCATGTGCCTATCTATATACCTATTATACATATAAATATTTATTTTTTACATATTTAGGTTATTGTAATTGTCGCTACTGAATAACAACAGTTTGTCTTTGACTTTTGAAATAAATAAGAATTTATCTTTTATATTCAGTACTGATAAATGGTTGGAACCATGTTGGTGTATTATCGTAATTGTGTCGAATGACTGGTTATTGGTGATAAACATTGTGGATAGCAGTGTTCTCTAGCAACGTAAAATGACGTCTGTGACAACGCATATACTCGTGCTCAGTACTTTTGTTCATTTATTGTTTTGTGCCGCTGCTGCACCTTTCTCAACACAAGATATACTAGATATATTTGGAAATCCAGTGAAGGACTTTGAAAATTCGCTCTCGCCAAGAAAGCATCTCAATAATACAAAAAATACACACGGGGAAGATGATGGAGAGCCTACTATGATCTACGTACCGCTCAATACCGACAAATGTACGGGAGGCGCTGTTAAAGATATCAACGGAGTGTGCAGACAGCCATGGTGATCTAATATGCCAACTTATTGTGTGGCGTAGTGTGCTCATAGCATTACATTAAAATGGACGCGAAAATAGTGTTATTCATGACAGTGATGATGTTGAATCTGTGTTTGACATTCCAAACTAGTGTAGTGTTTAATTTTCACGACAAACTTCGAATGGCAGCTTTAACAACAGATTCATCGGTTACGGTTAAGAGTAGTCAAGTTATAAGAGTTCCCGAACTGGAATGCCCCCTAGGGGAAAGACGTGATGCATTAGGGAACTGCCGGAAAAGAATGTAAAGGTAATTCGTTTATTAAGTTTGTTTATTCAAATAATTATTATAAATTAAAAGCATTAAATGGTCTCTATTGGTTTTAATATAATAATTAGGCAGAGACACCATAGAGCTTTTTAGGGTTCCGTACCCAAAGGGTAAAAACGGGACCCTATTACTAAGACTTCACTGTCTGTCCGTCCGTCTGTCTGTCTCCAGGCTGTATCTCAAGAACCGGTATAGCTAGAGTGTTGAAATTTTCACAAATTATGTATTTCTGTTGCCGCTATAACAACAAATACTAAAAATAAAATAAATATTAAAGGGGGGCTCCCATAAAACAAACGCGATTTTTTTGCCCTTTTATTTGTTTTGTGGTAGTTCCCGTTGACCTAGTTTTATTTTTCGGTACATACACGCCTATCTGCATACGGTTTAGCATTTGGATGTCTTGTCATACCGATAAAGAATTCATTGAAATGTTTTACGTAGTAATACGATTTTTCAAATGTTTGGTTACCTACATTTATTTTAGTTACTGTAATAATAAGTATATATATATAATATTTTATCTTTCAGGTCGAGTCTGCTGAAAATGTCTTTATGTTAAAAGAAACTGTTGAACAATATTCAAGATATTAATAAAGAGTGATTTAATAATGCACTCCGCCATGTTGAATTGCCTCGATAATAATACTACTTACTTATTACCTACTTTATTTTTTATCTCAATAATTGCCCATATACCCGTTTTTGCTGTTAGATTAAGAGGTTAAAAGTTATCATATAGCGGAGTCACATCTAATAAATTCAGTTCAGAGAAATTATTTATGAAGACCTGACAAGCAGTCACGAATTGTTACTTATTGTGAAAATGAAGATATTTTGTTTTACTCTTTGTTGCGTCATTTTGATGCTGCCTTCTACAACAGTTAGTGGAACATTAAAAGATGTTTTTACCAGAGCAGAAACGGCGGTACAAAACGTGACAACATTCTTAAATTTGAATAAAAAAATGATTAGCAACAAACAGCAAGACGACGTAATTGTATTTAGAGATGAGAATGAAGGCAATTATGACACGATAAAACCAGAAGAAATAACAACGAAAGCTTCGGTTCCAGCACCAACAACGACACTTTCGACCACCACTGCTGGAAACGTTTCAAAAGGCAACGGGACTGACGATAAAGACGGCAGAGAGAACTTCAGTGGTGGATGCTCCACAGGATTCATGCGTACTCCAGATGGAAGATGCAAGCCTACCTTTTGATCGTCCTTAGTAAAATACTGATACTTTATGTCATTCATACTTTGGTAACTATATTTTACAGATGGTAATTGTCTAAACTGTAGTTTTATTGTTATTGTATTTTGCTTTTTGAAATATAATAATTTATTATAAATTTGAATAAAAAGATTAATGTATTAAAATTAGTAAAACATTAAAATAAGATTTTATTTTATTTACCAAAATACAACGTAAAAACAATATTCGTCAGGCTCTATTGGGAAAAAATAATTATTAATATTTTCAAATTATAAAGCGTGCACTTCATATCAGTTTGAACCACATGCGATTGATTATTTTTATTATACTGCGCAAACAAACTTGATAAAATAACGTTGTATTATTATTCAACGTCAAAATATACTTTTATATATATATATATATTTATATCTAAAAGGTAGTAGGAGGTATAGACGGTATAGTGTAGTTTAGCAGTCGCCAGTATTCGCCATTATGTTATGGATTTATTTCTAAAACACCAAAACATGCTATTCGGATATAATATTCATAAGATATAACAGTTCACTATTATGTATTAGCAGTTACCCGCGGTTAACCTTCCTCAAAAATTGGGCTATCAAATGCAAAAAGTTTTTTTACAAATCCGACTGGTAGTTCCAGAGATTAGCGCTTTCAAATAAACAAAAAAACTTTTCCGCTTTATTATATTAGTATCGATGTACAAAATATGTATCGAACTCGTCATGTCCGTCTGTCTGTTTTAGTAACTTTACCAGTACTATCATGCTGAAATATTGCTTAGTTATACCTAGATATTATATATAACGCAAACAAAGTTATGAAATAAAATTGTAGAAATAAGCGATCACTGATCTTTTTTCAAAGTCATAAAATTAAAATCAAAGCCATTTATTCAGTTCAGGCCCTAGGAGGGCACTTATGAAGGTCGACTTTACTGAAGTTTTGTTCGCGTATCCCTCGAATTATAGTTTTAGGAATTTATGGATTCGTTTACTAAATATCAGGCTTTATCATTCATCTTTTTTGTTAGAGTTTAGTGTCTTCATCCCCGTATCCGCTAAACTGCTACATAAATATTCACAGTAGCATATAGTAATAGCAATAGTAGAAATGTATCACTGCTATGTAGGATTTACTACTTTAAGGCGCTGACAACAGCTAAAGTCTCTCTATTGCAACCCAACCTATATTAATCCTACTAAATGTACGGTATTGAAATTTAAATACACGATACTCAAGGATATAAATGACAAATTTATTAATCTCAAAACACGATTTCATTTCATTGTCTCGATAAAAAAAATTGCCAAACACAACTCTGAAAATCAAGGAATTCCCAAATTTATCCTATACATGAATGTATTTTTTGATGTGATATTTTACATTAATATTGTTCGAATAATTAGAAAATGATTTATTTCGTTAGTTTTTGGAATAAGGAATTTATTTGTACATAATTAATTATTTTTATAAATGTCGCTTACGTTATTAATTCGGAGCAGTTAGGGGGAGGAGTCAACATTATGCCACACTCTTCTGTCACGTTACTTGCGTATTTTGCTTTGCACTCACTCGCATTCCGCGGCGATCCGCGTTGCTAGACGGACCTATACCAGTTTTTTTCCGAGCGCGCGGTTTCAACATTATCATCCATAAATGGGTAAAATATCTTTTAAAAAAAATGTGCAATGCCTGATGAATAAAGTAAGGTAGTAAGCAATTTATTTCACAGTGATTGACAATGATAAAAGTAAACAAATACTTGTGTTTGTCAAAGCGTCATATCACTGCCGCTAGATTGCAGTGTAATTTATGAATGTATTCAGCCTATTCACATTATAACTTTTTATCAAATTAAATGACAATATTTGGAGGGAAAATGAATTGCATTACATAACTTTTACAATATGATCTCGTCGTATTATTTCGCATAAAAAAGTATTCAAACTAAAGATTTACTTACCACAAAAAGGGCATAATAACTGATTAATTTTATAATCTTTCATACATTGGGAATAAAATTTGTCGTGCCGCATCACTGACCGAGAAAGATTCTTATTTTCATGGAATAAGTCATGTCATTGTTAGCTCAGCGGTCCTGGTTAAAGGTCAAGAACCTATAACTACTTGGATGTGTGTGTTCAAATCCATGTGATGACATCATGTTTTATAATGAATGTAAAGTACCTGGATGATTGAGTTGTGCTGGTATATAATCTTTTTATTTTGGTAAACAAAAGAAGGAACTTGAAAAAGAGGAAATTAATAAATGAAATTGGAGACATCATCTGGATTCGAACCGCGGACATCTGGTTTAAGGATCGCACGATCTCCCGCCTGAGCTATTAATTACTTACAGATAGTGGCGAAATTTACTTTCGTATTCTAATGAAAATGTAGCAGTTTCTCATTGATTGAAAACACGGTAAAACGACAAAATGAAACCTAGCTATATATTTTGAATTTTGTACAATTATGAGGCGAATTATTAAGTAAAATCTATATGGGTATCGTTTCCATGGTTTTCGGGGGTGCTTATTACGAATATATAACATATTTCGAGATCCAAGATGGTGGACGCGAATTAAAAAAAAAATCAATATGGGTATCGTTTCCATGGTTTTCGGAGGTGCCGATTACGAATATATAACATATTTCGAGATTCAAGATGGCGGACGCGAATCATTAAATAAAATCTATATGGGAATCGTTTCTATGGTTTTCGGGGGTGCCGATTACGAATATATAACATATTTCGTGATTCAAGATGGCGGACGCGAATTATTAAATAACATCTATGTATAAGGGTATCGTTTCCATGGTTTTCGGGGGTGCTGATTACGAATATATAACATATTTCGTGATTCAAGATGGTGGATGCGAATTATTAAATAACATCTATGTACATGGGTATCGTTTCCATGGTTTTCGGGGATGTTGATTACGAATATATAACATATTTCGTGATTCAAGATGGCGGACGCGAATTATTAAATAACACCTATGTATATGGGTATCGTTTCCATGGTTTTCAGGGGTGCAAATTACGAATATATAACATATTTCGAGATTCAAGATGGCGGACGTGAATTTTTAAATAAAATCAATATGGATATCGTTTTCAT
The DNA here is from genome assembly GCA_951216915.1 of Tetheella fluctuosa. Lineage (NCBI taxonomy): Eukaryota > Metazoa > Arthropoda > Insecta > Lepidoptera > Drepanidae > Tetheella > Tetheella fluctuosa. The sequence continues at coordinate 8,416,449 of OX578217.1, forward strand.
GGTTTTCAGAGGTGCCGATTACGAATATGGAGTAGTGATATCTCTGCGCGACCTAATTTAACTACTAGCAAACTATTATGTATTAGTATTTTAACGTACTGCCAAAAATTAGAAGACACTTTACAGACAACTTTTACAACGTTTGTTGGAAATAATATTAGAAGTCAATTATATCAACAGCTAAAGAACATTAATTTTAATACAAGACCATGGTCCTGCTTCCCGTCTGAATTTTTATTAAAATTATTTCTACGTATGAGAATTGACTACATCGTCAAATTCAACAATCGCAATCTGAAAATTAGTAAATCCAAATGTTGAAAATACCTTTCAGTTTCGCATTTGTAGTTTTTAAAAGAATAAGTATCTCAGTATTTTTTTTTATTTTGGTATCCTATTATATTATTAAAAGGTCATAAACAATAAAAAATATGTTAGGTATTAGTTCTACATACACATACTACGAATAATGACGAATGTCTACACAAAAGCGGCATTTCGCGTGACTTCAAACGCGATAAACCACTGTATGACTTGTTACGCTGTGGTACTATTGTAAATAATGGTGTGAAAGATGAAAAAGTTACAAAAGTAGGATGAATCATATCGAAAAAAGTAATCAAACATAAGTCGCCAACAGGACTCGATCCGTGGACATCTAGTTCAAGGATCGCACGATCTCCCACCTGAGCTATTAATTACTTATAAATAGCGGCGAAATTTACTTTCGTATTCTAATGAAATTGTAGCAGTTTCTCATTGATTGAAAACACGGTAAAACGACGTTTTCTAAAAATGAAACCTAGCTATATATTTTGAATTTTGTACATTATTTTCTTCATTCATATTTCTTATTAAAAAACATTTATACATCCACACGGGCGACGCGAATATAGAAGAGCGATAAGAGAAGCGGTTTCATTAAAATTAGTAGGTACATACTATTGTAAATAATGGTGTGAAAGATGGAAATAAAATAGAAAAGTTACAAAACTAGGTTAAAATATATTGAGAACTCGGTTATTACTATTTCTTTATAGCTAGTTGTAATTACATATTTATACTATCAATAATAGCGCCATCTAGTTGTGTTAGTTTCATAGATATATTTGTACTTGTTTATTGTTTGGATGATGGCCGAAAAAGTGCACCGTTTTACCGCGTCTTCGTGTGTGGCGCTATGCTGTGCTATACGTGCTATATATATTGGGGTTGTAGAGGGGCGTGGCTAAAATTTCAATTTCTCAAGGCCATTTAGCTGTTGTCAGCGCCTTAAGGACGCGTTCGCAAAATTGATAGGTAGAGAATCGAACTACTACATTGACACGGGTCACACACACAAGTGTACGCACGAGTCGCACGACTAACTGCGAGAATTGTAGTCAAGTGAACTCATTTTGATACTTTGAAGGATTCATTTTTTTTTTACGTATTTCTTTGTAATAAAATTATGGTACCTACAAAAAATATTTATTATTGCTGTTTATATTTTTGCGAATTACCTCCGAACTTTATGGACTCACCTGAAAGTGTACTTCGGTGACTGCTACTGGAACTCCTCGACGAGTTGTACTAGGTGAGCCGAGCTTGGGCTTGTTTTGTTAGTCATGATGAGACCTTACCTCCGGTCTTGATGGAGCGACCTGAAGGTGTACTTCGGTGACTGCTACTGGAACTCCTCGACGAGTTGTACTAGGTGAGCCGAGTTTGGGCTCGTTTTGTTAGTCATGATGAGACCTTACCTCCGGACGTGATGGAGCGACCTGAAGGTGTACTTCGGTGACTGCTACTGGAACTCCTCGATGAGTTATACCAGGTGAACCGAGTTTGGGCTCGTTTTTATTAAAACAACAAATAAAACGTTATCAATTTTTTATTGTCAGAACTCGGCTCACCTAGTACAACTCGTTGAGGAGTTCTAGTAGCAGTCACCGAAGTACACCTTCAGGTCGCTCCATCAAGTCCGGAGGTAAGGTCTCATCATGACTAACAAAACGAGCCCAAACTCGGCTCACCTAGTACTACTCGTCGAGGAGTTCTAGTAGCAGTCACCGAAGTACACCTTCAGGTCGCTCCATCAAGTCCGGAGGTAAGGTTTCATCATGACTAACAAAACGAGCCCAAACTCGGCACACCTAGTACAATTCGTTGAAGAGTTCCGTAGCAGTCACCGAAGTACACCTTCAGGTCACTCCATCAAGTCCGGAGGTAAGGTCTCATCATGACTAACAAAACGAGCCCAAACTCGGCTCACCTAGTACTACTCGTCGAGGAGTTCTAGTAGCAATCACCGAAGTACACCTTCAGGTCGCTCCATCAAGTCCGGAGGTAAGGTCTCATCATGACTAACAAAACGAGCCCAAACTCGGCTCACCTAGTACTACTCGTCGAGGAGTTCCAGTAGCAGTCACCAAAGTACACCTTCAGGTCACTCCATCAAGTCCGGAGGTAAGGTCTCATCATGACTAACAAAACGAGCCCAAACTCGGCTCACCTAGTACTACTCGTCGAGGAGTTCTAGTAGCAGTCACCGAAGTACACCTTCAGGTCACTCCATCAAGTCCGGAGGTAAGGTCTCATCATGACTAACATAACGAGCCCATACTCGGCTCACCTAGTAACTCGTCGAGGAGTTCCAGTAGCAGTCACTGAAGTACACCTTCAGGTTGCTGCATCTTTTTTATAGCGAAATAAAATCGAATGAAAATCTTACCTCGTCAAGTATCAAATTTGGTTTATCGAATATTTTGTGTTTGTACAGCGATCTTTTTCAACTCGAGCTGCTCTAAACAGGCGATACAGGTCCACTCTCGACGGCGGCCGCGGGCCGACTAAAGTTTCATTCAAAATGCTTGTGAAATACATCAGACGAGTTTTATAACTAAAATAACCCTTAATCCAACCGATTAAGATTCAACCAGAATAGAAAAAAATGTGAAAAAATAAGTTTCGCTTTTAATTTTTTCTGCAACTATTTATAGCATTTAGATAAAAAATAACTCCTATCGTTAAGAATTGAATATGTTTGCCTACATATAGTATTTTTAGAAATAGTGAAATATGTTTATAATAGCTAAAAAATGTACCTAAACTCAACCCGGTATCGATAATTTTGTGGAAAATGGCAACGACAGATCGATTTTACATTATGAGAAACTAAAATTTTCAATAATAATGTAACTATTATTTGAAGATGAAGAACCAATCTATACGAGGTAGTTATTAGTTATATTGGATTTTGTTTGATTATGCCATAAAATGTACCGAAAAACAGCTTAATTTTGCCTGATATGCGAACGCGCCCTTAAGAGCTAAAGTCGATGGAAGTTTTCAGTATAATATACAATGACAACAAATGAATACATAAAGTTGAATGGTTGTGAGAAGAAATTTATGTTAATTTGGTTATATGCAATTGTAAATAGTAAAGCACTAGAGAACTTATGAAGTGAAAACACAATATATCTAGACACGCGGGAGCGTGTCAAGCCAAGTTCAAGAAACAGAACTGGCGAGTCGCACCGTGTGTAATATTACACGAACCATTTGGAGCCACTTTTGACCCCCTCATAAATCAAAAACTATTTTACATAAACGTATCAAATTTGGCTCATATATTGAGACTTGCGAGATACATATGTGTTCTAAATTTCATAAGCTTATCTCAAACGGTTATTTAGATATTAATGTCCAAAATTCCTCATTTTTATCATTGACTGACCTATAGACCAAAACTCTAACCCAGTTCCAGATGACCTATAGAGTTAAAATTTGGTATGCAGATAGGTAATTAGATGAATACAAAGGAATAAATAAAAAACTGGCAATTTTTAAATAATTAGATTCTATTATGAACGCTTAACATAAATACCTAATATTACTTAGGGTACCTACGTTATTAACTGGGATTAATTATTATTTTTATATTTAGCGCACATCAATAGTGTAAAAACATTAGGTACCTACTCATAAATAATGATAAAATAATATTATTATATTATCCCACCAAAAACATAAATGTAAAAAAGGAAAGCCAAGTTCAATACAAAAATTATTCTCTGCTGTGGGCTTGGCAATGCAATTGTTTTATATTTATAAAGTCTACTTTTAGTTTTAAATTTGTCCTTTTAAAAGGACCCACGGCGTTACGAGGATATGTACTTACCTACAAAAAGTAATGATATCCCACCAAAAACATAAATGTAAAAAAGGAGAGCCAAGTTCAATACAAAAATTATTTTCATCTGTGGGCTTCGCCGCAAAAAGAATGGAGATCTGAGATTGAGTGCCAAGTTCTATGCAAAATCCAAATATGTAGTCTAAGGGCTGACTTGGCTGGTTTTCCTATACGAATTATATAGCCTTCGCATGTTCTAAACCTGTTACCTTTCGGTTCTTATTTTATTATTCCGAAAATTTGGCTTGCTGGTAGAAACTACCCATCGAACATAAGGCTCTTCCATGACTGTGTAAAAGTAGGTACTTAATAATAATTCGTATGGGAAAACCAGCCAAGTCAGCCCTTAGACTACATATTTGGATTTTGCATAGAACTTGGCACTCAATCTCAGATCTCCATTCTTTTTGCGGCGAAGCCCACAGATGAAAATAATTTTTGTATTGAACTTGGCTCTCCTTTTTTACATTTATGTTTTTGGTGGGATATAATTATACCTACTTCGTAATGAAGTTATTGACCTAAAAAAAATATTGAAGTTGAAATTAAATGAGGCATAAAACTTTATTGATATGTGTCCCAAATGTGTGTTTACAAAAAATTCTTATACCTAAACATACATAATATCAGATTGTAAATATGATTTTGCAAATAGATATGGCTTTTTATGAGTCCTAGTAGGTATAATAATTAAATATTAATAATATATTACATTATTCAATTTATTAATTTAAATAAGTAAGTATATATAAAATATGTAAATAATAGTAGTTTTAATACAAAAAGCAGTTCCCTGCCAGATTTGGAAACAGGTTCTTAGTAACCGGTGGAAAAAGTTCCAGGGTGAGGAATTGAATATCTGAATAATATAATACAATATATTTTTCGTACCACTTGCTCAAAAAAGTGACATTCTATGCCACAAAAAGCGAACATAACAATAGACATTTTTAATCTGTTAAAAACAGGGAAAGAAAATTGTACTGAATTTCATTCATCCTCTAGGGGGAGAATGTGATTTAAATTTGGGATACTTACCGAAATTTATACTGAACTACATATGTGTTTACACCATTGAGTTTGTATATAAAGCATTACACATCTTTTTGAAAAAGGAATACGCATTTATTATGTAGTTATGATTATTAAATAAAATTACTAAAATCATTCATAAATACCAAGCATTACGTCCCACCAACATGGAAAACAATAGATTTTTTATAAACTATCGGAATGGGAAATGTACTCGACAAGCCATCGGCAAAAATAAAATTAGCAATATGCCAAAGGAAATTGCTAAATATTTAAAACTTAAAGATGTTGAACTCTACACCGGTCACTGCTTTAGAATAACTTCGGCGACATTCTTGGCGGATATTACGTCAATAAAAAGACACGGTGGTTGGAGGTCTGATAGAGTAGCTGAGGGTTATATCGAAAACTCAATGGCGAATAAAACCATATTAAGCAGTCAAATTAACAAAAATATAAAACTTAATCCATCAGAGCCACAACCATCAACTTGCATCTTATCTTCGTCCGTAACTCACGATGCAACACCACCACTATCTCCGACGTATACTATCTACAATGAAACGCCAGTTCCTCAGACGCAAGAACAGAGAAATACTCAAATCAACTCATCAACAATAAGTATATTTATGTACAAACAAAAATGTAACTCTCTCTATCAATAATTGGACCAATGTTTCGAATGTTAACTTTTACTTTTAATTGTCATTATTTTTAATAAATGCTTATCTCATATTATTATTGTGTTCATTTTTTCGCAAATGGTACGAAAAGTAGAGTATTTTCCTAGGTGATAAAGCTGTCTTAGTCTTGGGTGAACTTAAATCCCTCGCTACACTCAGGACTCGTCTTAAATCCCTCGCTTCGCTCGTGATTTAAGTTTTTAATACCCTCGCTACGCTCGGGAGTAAACCTCGAGTCCTTCGTTATGCTCGCGATTTAAATCGTCACCCGCGACAGAAGACACTGCTTTATCCCCTTGGTTAATAATCTACTATTTTATAATAGTAACATAATTATTATACAAGGATTTAAAATAAGTATTTACAATCAATGTATAAAATACAAACTATGATATATAGAAAATAATAGTTATATTAATACAAAATCTTGAATTAATGTTTAATCGTCTTGAATCATTTTATGGTTCTGGAGTTACAGCTATAGCTTGAAATATTGGTGAATATTTATTTAAAGTATTAGTAATATAAACACTATTTCTTGAAGTAGCAATCATTTTGGAATCTGTTGAATTAGTATTTAATTGTTCATTATTAGTATACTCGATAGGCGACAAATCATTCTCATCGCTTGTTCGATCAGCAATATTCACTGGTAGATTTTGTATTTGTTCAACATTGGTTTCGATATTTTTTGGATTGTTGTTACTTTTCGTTTTTGTTTTACTATATTGGTTCTCTGATTGATTCAATTCTAATGGAGCTTGATTATCTAATGATGGCCTAGAATATACATACTGTGCTATGTCATCATTTGGCCGACTGAAGTTTGGTGGGCCTCTATTATCCCATCTCATACCTGGTGGTCCTCTGTTTCCTGGTGGTGCTCTATTTTCGTGTGATCCTCTGTTTTCTGGGGCTCCCCTGTTTTCAGGTGGTCCTCTGTTATTTGGTGGTCCTCTGTTTTCAGGTGGTCCTCTGCTTTCTGGTGGCCCTCTATTTTCTGGTGGTCCTCTGTTTTCAGGTGGTTCTCTGTTTCCTGGCGGTCGTCTGTTTTCTGGTAGTCCTCTGTTTTCGGGAGCTTCTCTATTCACTGGTGGTCCCCTATTGATTGGTGGCCCACTTATTTCAGTAGATCGACGATGAGGATGCGATTTCCACCATGGACCTTGTGGCGTACGCTTTTCTAAAAACAAATATGTTTCATTAGAAATATTATTTCTTCTCCTGAACTTTATTTTTTAACTATTGCATAGCATGGCAAAACCCGTTGATTTATTATCGTAAAAACCAAACTACTAAAAAAGATATCGAGTACTTTTATCATTATAATTATAAATAAAATATTATCATTATAAATAAAATACCAGCTGTCCCCGTGGTTCTACTTATGTTCCCGAGATAAATTAATGATTATGTTTATCTCCGTGATACAAGCTACCCCTCTACCAAATCACCTAACTTCTCCCTTAGAGGTTGAATTTAGGTATTTTTTTTTTTGGGAGGTACCTATCCATATTTATATAGTATGTATTGACAAGAACTTTCTATTTGATAAAACGCGATATAATGCTAGTGCTTTATATTTTTACATACTTAACATTCCACCCACTTGGAGGTAAATTTTAAAGACACCTAAAAATACATAATATTCTCCGAGCAATATGTACACAAAGATTATTATTCCAATTACATTCCACGAAAGAGGAACATACCAACTTTCTAATAATCTCCTTACAGGTGGAATTTTTTAAAATCCTTTCTTACCGGTTGCCTACAATCTCGAAAGAACTTGATAGGATATAAATGATAGAAGGTTAATAGAAACAATGTAATTCGATTTTGACTCATTTATTCCACCGAGTTCTTTATTTATATCTTTTGGATACATTTATATAAAAAAGACGCTAAGAAACATTAGTCGACACGTACACTATTGTTGAGGCTTCCAGTGGCAAGAGGGCTGGCTTATATTTTGCCCAAAGAATTGGCATTGCCATTCATCGTGGCAATGCTGCCAGCCTTTTTGGTAGTGATTTGGGGCAATTTCATTTATTTATAAGTAGTTTAGTTTTTAATTTTAATTTAGAATACATTTATAATTGACTATTACAACCGAGTATCTATCTATCTGCAAAATATCATTATAAACAAGTTAACTCTCCGGAGTTACTGGAACTACTTGAAACAGTGAAGATAATGGGCGTGGCGTTTGATTTGAATAACTAAAATTCTTATTAGGTTTTTCACTATCACCTAATAGTCTAGATCTGAATGTTGTCATTGAGTTGAGGTTAGGTGACATATCTTCATCTGATGCAAATCTTAGATCAATTGAATATTCTGCATTTTGCTTTTCAGTAGTATCTTGAAAACGATACCTTGCATTATTATTTTGGTGATCATTGATATCTCTTGGTGTCTGAGTAATAATCTCTACCGGTCTTGTTGCCTCGTTTTCATAACGTGCATATTGATTAGATTCATTATTTATATAAATTGAATCTCTGTCCCTTGATGGCGGTCGATTATAATCTTCATATTGCGACTGACTGTTTGTGTTGTAAGAAGGATCATATCGAGGTGGAGGTCTTCTTTCTCGGTCTGATCGTCCACTGTCATATGGTCTATTGCGGTCCGATGATTTTTCATTAAAATGTGGTGGACTTCTAGCTGGAGGAGGTGGTGGTGGGTGTCTATTATGGTGAGGTGGCCTGTCATCATATCGAGGTGGCGGTGGAGGTGGCCTGTCGTCATATCGAGGTGGCGGTGGAGGTGGCCTGTAGTCATGTCGAGGAGGCGGTGGAGGTGGTCTGGCGTCATGATGAGGCGGTCTATCATCATAAGGTGGTGGCGGTGGAGGACGTCTTCCTTCAGGAGGTCTTTTGTAGTAATCATACTGTGAAGATTGACGGGTTTGTCTGTCTTCGTTATGAGACGCTAGATAGCTATTACTGTAATATGGCGGACCTCTGTCATGATGTGGAGGAGGTGGAGGAGGTGGAGGTCCTCTATCATGATGTGGAGGAGGTGGGGGACCTCGGTCATGATGTGGAGGAGGTGGGAGTCGTCTGTCATGATGTGGAGGAGGTGGGGGACCTCTGTCATGATGTGGAGGAGGTGGGGGACCTCTGTCATAGGAAAGTGGAGGAGGAGGTCGAAGTGGTCTATCATAGTGGTCAAAATAAGATGTTTGTATATCATCATAATGTGGTGGGTTTCTATCATTAGGTGGTCCGCTTTCGAAAGACGATGGAGATTGCTTTTTGAAGTATGATTGCTGTGAAAATCGAGAATCAGATGTTTCACTATTCTCCTGCGATATCTCATCATCTTTATTAAATTGTTTTAAAGTATTCCAATCTTGGCGCCGAGTCCTTTTTGTGTCTGGTAATTTATCTGAAGGATCTTGCAGCCTCATCCGCTTTATTTTCTTATCTGAGGAAGAACAATAAATAAGGGTTAAATATGATCAATTTTATAGATCATATTTAAAAAAAATAGCAGAAGTATGAGTAAAGAGAGTGTAAGGGACGTTGTACCAAAAACAGGATATTTTCCGTGGAATTTTACGAGTTTTACAATTTTGTTTCAGTGTAAAATAATATTTTTATTTAAGACTTCATCCCATTTCAGTCATTGTTGATTTTCATGAATTTAATTTTTGAATACATAAGGAAAGCTTAAGCAAAAATAGCTCTGCGTAACTTCCTACGATTAATACTGCGGTGCGAAAAGTACAGGAGTAGTATAATTTATTTCTGTAGGTATTAATAAATAAATAAGATTAAAATGAACGTCAAGACTCGTGAATACTTTCTGATTCTATATTACATAAATAGATTATGATCTATTTATGTGTCAAGTTTCATACCTTGGAATAACATATAGGTTACTTTTTATCCCTGGAAAACATAAGACCTCTCGGGAACACGGGTATGGAGCTAAAGTAGAATATTTTATTGAACTAATTAGAATTTTTGAATTTTATCATATAGTACTTTTAATATTGTACTTTTATATTTTACTAGTTGACCTGACAGTCGTAGTCCTGACCAAATTTCAATAAAAAAAAATTACAAAGTTTTTCCCAAATTATTCAATTTTCCGGGCATATTTTCCATTTTTTCTTTCACTAATACGTTATTCGGACTATTACAAACATTTTAAAAGAATAAAAATGCAAAATCGATCCTATTCTCAAGTGATACGCTTACCAACGAACGACATTTCATTTCTATTTATAGGTATAGATTGTATTAAAGTATACGGTGACATAGGTAAATGAGTTATACCTTTGCCTGATAAACATTATCCAAAATTGTATAACACCGACATATCTAGTAGGTTAGGTGCCGACCTAGAGCCGACAATCGAACCTATCTGTCTACGTTCAAAATTCAATATATCCTCTCATATGATTTAAGGTCAATAAAGGTCAAATAGTAAGGTTTTTTTTTAGTAAATAAGATAATTAGCAACTCTATACCTGAAAATTGTTTTTGAATTAGGTAATTTTTGAAAATAGGACAATGCCGATTGCGTGCTCTATTTTACAAAATTCTACTCCTACATACTTACCACCAGCTAGATCGCGAGGTGAAAGTTGGTATTTAATTATTTTGCAGTTATTTGATGTACCTATCATGCATGTCGCAAAATTCCGAGGAAAATTACCAGTTATTAACTATGAAATCGGTCTCTTACATTCTGTATAAAGAGGATAGAGCTATTCAAAGTAAATAACAAATATCACATACCCTATAGATTTATTTAGCCATGCATCAAGTCAACGGCACCACATAATATGAATATTGTATTTCACCACTGATGAAAAATTTTGCACTTTCTTCCAATAATTTTGTTACTATGACATACATGTTTTTAGTTTATAAAAAACGCATTAGCTTGGCCTTACAAACGCTGCCAGCCTGTTAGGAACTCTGCCCATCGGCAGCAGTGGGAACTTTGAGGAAATATTCTATATATTACAGTTTGTATTTTATACTATTATTGTAAATACTTGTTGTAAATAATTATAAATATTTTACCTACCAATACATAAGATAATAAATAAATGCGTTCGCACGTAATAATTATTTACACATTGTTGGTCAAATCCAAAGTTCGTATTGGAATTAGCTAATAATAAATGTTAGCCTAACTTAACTCTACTAAACAAATACCACATCATAAAATCACTAAACGTACCTCTTAAATTTTCATACTGTGGTGCGCTGAGTATTGTTGTAATAAAATACGATACACATAATAACATTGTTATATACTTCATGCTTAATAAATTATTTAATTGAGTATGGGAACCTCACAAACTCGCAGTCCATCGAATAACTGATGTTCAGAAAACACTTCATTTTAGTGGTAACTATTCCTAGAAACCGGTTTCTGTTATGTTGTTAGGTATGACGAATAAATATTTTTTATGTCCAATGTGAGACGTCATCCGATATTTACTACTCTTCAAAATTATTTTTGATAAATTCGTATGTATTATTTGTGGAATTTTGTATTCATGTATTGTTCTTATTGTACGATGATTTAAATGTCAAACTACATTAAAATTTGTTCCTCTACTATTTTTATTTATTGGTTAGTTTTCAGCAATATTTTATATTTCTATTTAATTTAATCTTCAATATATACATTGAATTAAATTACTCTATGTACAACAATGTAGTACAAACCTATACCTACTAAACAGTAGGAATAAGTATGAACTACAGTAACCCATCGCACCTTCGTTCAACCTTTCACAATCTGACGCCAATTTCACGCTTAAGCTCAGTTGGGCACAGTTTCTGAATTAAACGGATAAATACATAACATGAATGCATAGTCTGAATGAAATGTTAACAATTCAAATATGTCAATCAATCTAGTTTAATCTCACGTGTAAACGTGCAAAAGTATTGTAAGAGATGATGTTGATGGCCTATAAAATTATAAATCACGCAAATCTTAGATATTCATTTGCTTAAGTATGTTACATTATTAGTTCGAGACAACTGCGCAGGTCGTAGGTTCGAATCATACAATGAGCTTGAGCTTGCGGTGAAGGAAAACATAGTGAGAAAACCATAATAAAGGTCGTAGGGTAATTTGTAGTACCTCCCTGGGTGGCTACCACACTCATGTCGAGAATCTGTCGCCAAACACCTACCGGTGTGTTTCGGCATTTGCACTTGAGAGCCAGTTGCCTGCTAGCTAGGCTATATAAAGATCGGAAACACTTTGATAATCCCCTTGGTATTGCTAATGTCTACAGGCCACGGTAGCCACTTACCATCAGGTGGACCGCCTATTTGCTTGTCAGCCTTCTGACATAAAAAAAGAAAGGACAAGTTAGTAAATTTACACTTTAGGTTATTTATTATTCCGTACCTCGAAGGTACACCTACACTATTAGGTAATTAGGATACGAGTGTTATTTGTATTTTTTTCACTAGACACAAGTTTTTCTATCTTTAATAGAACGTTCTTTTGTTATTTTTTGTCCTCGTGATGCTCGATTGCCGGTATGTTTTTGAAGTCTTTATAAAGATTAAAAGCGTTTTTTTATAAGTGAGATTATATATTGGTGCTACCATGAGTACTTACCCACAACATTATTAATTGGAATGACGCAAAGCAGGAAAGATCACGATTGGTATTTTCTTTACTTTCGTTAAATCGTAGATAATTTAAGTACTGTCCACTCACATGTCGATTTTTATCAAGCAGTAAGACCTAAATCAAAGTCGACTTGCGTAAAGTGAAATGTAAAAGCCACTTACCTAATACTGAAAGCGGCGACAATCTCATTCCGGGCGACAAATTGAGAACACCTTCCGACGGCAGAGCGCCACCGCAGTCAGGCCGCACTCTCTGGTAAATAGCTATTTATTGTGGCAGAGAGAGAGAAACCTGTCCCTGCGTAGGGGAAGGACGGCTTGTACTATCCCGACATTGAAATTTTTATCTCATTAACGGTTAAGATTAGAGTATCTAAGTAGATAATTACAACCATATTGATCTCACAAATATAAAATAATAAACCATCTGTTAAGTAATTTTAAATAACTATTGTAATATATGGATTTTTTATAGTTACTACTTAATTGGCAAGTTTTACTCATTTTTGCATTTAAATAAAGTCTGTGAGTATGATAAGTATTATGAGGTCGATCGCTAATCAAATACTTACAAGTACGGTCATGTTTGCTGTCCTCTATTTATTCGATACCGCATTGGTGATGCGATGAGTCAATAGTTATTTATGGATATTTTTCAAAATGCATGCAGTAGTAAGTTGATATTTCTAAATTCCTCATATTTTTCAAGTATATGCCATATATCCCCTACATACTTCAGTCACCGACCAAAAACCCATCCTAAACCTAACTGTCGTCTACCCTTGCCATTGCGATAGCCTCTTGTATTTGATACTGAATTATCTACATGGAGCAAAATTACTAACTAGGTTGTTGTTTAATTGCTGCTATATATATTTGTAGATGTCTATATTTACAAGAGGTTCAAGGCGGAACTATTTTTTGTGGCCGGTTTCTTTTGTAGTGTCCCTACTCAGAATGATGACTTGACTACTTCGTTTTATTGTTCTATTATTAATTTTTTTATTGAAATATTAAATACCGGCCAAGTGCCAGTCCGACTCGCGCACGAAGGGTTCCGTGCCATTATCTATAAAAACGGCAAAAAAATCATGTATGTTGTATAGGAGCTCCCTTAAATATTTATTTTATTCTGTTTTTTAGTATTTGTTATAGCGGTAACAGAAATACATCATCTGTGAAAATTTCAACTGTCTAAGTATCACGGTTCATGAGATACAGCCTGGTGACAGACGGACAGACAGACAGACGGACGGACAGCGGAGTATTAGCAATAGGGTCCCTTTACCCTTTGGGTACGGAACCCTAAAAATCATTTTCTATGAAATGGCAGTAAAAAGTTTTGTGGATAACCCCGGTATAGTTTTAAACGTATATAGATTCTGAGTGAAGGTATTTAAAATAACTTTTTTGACGAACTTCTGCTAAGGTTACTGTTTTGCAATATTATATAAGTACTAGGTACTAGTATAAGTAAATACTACAAGTTGCATCCTACCCAATAAATAAATGTGTTTGAGTGGAAAACTTTACGATAGGTATATCGTCAGCGCATACTATCGTCAGTTATATTGCTCATACGAATTATAGATACCTACCTGCTAACATCTGTGGGACGAGTGATGGAGGAACTGTTGATTGCAAGGTCGAGGTCATTAATTTGTTTATTGTTCGCACTGGAAACTGAACTTTAATGTATTAATAACTCAGTTACGTACTTACTTTGTTTAGGCACAAAGTAAAGTATTTTGCTCACGGATTCGACGTGTGTCGTTAGAAATGAGTTTAAAGCTATCTACTCCTTTCTATCTTCAAGTAGTTATTATGATTCTTTGCTGTGTCTTCTTTATCTTTAATTTTATCTATCTCTTATCTAATCCATAGTCTCTCCTCTTCTGTAAATTTATCTATAATTCGCATCGTAGGTACCTACATACCACGTATACTATATACTAAGTGTCTTCTTCAAAATTATTTGACGAATTTGGACGTGGTTCTCACTCACCATCATTTAATTAAATAAATATTGAGAAAGGTGTTGTTTAAAATGTAAGGATAAATAGATATATTGATAAAATATTGTATAGTAGATATCACCGTTATGTAATCAATACTTAAAAACTGCTATTCTTACATAGCATTCGCTCACTTCCCTAAAATATGTGCGAGGAGGGCGATGGCTGCCACATGCGTCATACTTGTGAACAGGTGCTGCTTGTGGGGGCTGGTCTGCTTAAGTTTGCAAACCATTTATTTACTAAGTTACTCATAATTTTGTTATTTTTTCCTTTTTGTCATATATATACACACAAGTATTGTCAGTGAGACTACATAAATAATTATAATCTATATTAATAATTCCGTCAAGGGGTACGGTAGACTCAATTGAAACCTTAACTGAATAATAAAACATAAAATAATAATAATTTCGAGTCGACAATATATATCCGCAAAATTCGGATTGTCGAGTATTTTGTTAAATTCTAATGGTGCAAATGGCAGTCGCCATATTGGCAGTGCACAGTACCGCCATATTTTCAATGAGCGCATCCCTGTCTGCAGTCAGTGTCAGTTTTTTCTTTTGTTTTCCCTTATTTCGGGAAGGCAAAGGGTTCTAGCCTATACAGCCTAATCATGAGATGACACCTTTGAGCATTTGGCTTTATGGTCTAAGGATGACACAGTGTTCTCAGTGTGTAAATGAGCCTTTATTGACAGCCTATTATTTTTGTTTTCCGTTGTTTTTTCTAACCATGACACTGGCAGTCATTGTTGGCACGATGGAGCCATAAACAATTAATTGGAATTGGATTAAGCTGTCAGTGTTGCCAGAAGGTTACATTTCTTACATTTTTCGTAACTTTTGACCCCCCCTCGCGTAACATGTAAGTAATTTTTATATTAAAGGCAATTTTCGTAACTTTTGAGAACAACGAGATTTGTAATACTAGAATTTTATTGCAAACAGTTTACGAACGTATCCAAATTGAACGCACCTAAAACTGGCGCGTCTAAGGCCGGGAATATACGTCAGATTTTTTCATCCGATACTCGGATCCAATAGTTTGATACGAATGATGGCGAAACAAACCACTACCGATTACTACAAAAATATCTACCTACGTTTTGTAAAAGATTGTGTATAATGAGTCACATTACACCCGAGCGAAGCAAAGGTTTCTAGCCCATACAGCCTAATCATGAGATGACAGTGTTCTCTGTGTGTAAATGAGCCTTTATTGACAGCCTATTATTTTTGTTTCGCGTTGTTTTTTATATAAATTGGCATTGGATTGAGCTGTCAGACAGTGTTGCCAGAAGTTTACATTTTTTAAATTTTTCGTAACTTTGACCCCCTCGCGTAACATGTAAGTAATTTTTATATTTAAGGCAATTTTCATAACTTCGAACAACGAGATTTGTAATACTAGATTGTTATTCCAAACAGTTTATGAACGTATCCAAATTGAACGCACCTAAAACTGGCGCCTTTAAGGCCGGGAATACACGTAAGTTTTTTTGATCCGATAGTCTGATACGGCGAACTAACCACTACCGATAACTACAAACATTTTGTAAAAGATTGCGTATTATGAGTCACATTTCAGCCGGGTTTTCATCTAGTATGTAATAAATCTGAGTTGGTTTTGAAAAGAGTAATAGCTGAGTTTCTTGCCGGCTCTTCTCAGTAAAAGCAACCTTCCGAACCGAGCGTTAGAGTCAGACTATTCATAAGTGCTTGTGCTTGCCTATTTGAATAAAAAATATTTTAATTTCCATTTTCATAGCTTACGCTGACTACCATAATATATTATTCAAATCAATGAGCATCACAAATTGTAGTTCTTAAAAAAGTCTGTATAGCATTACGTTTATCAAAAGGATGACCTTCAAGGATGTACTATGTTAGTTACTTACCTTAAACATTTAATTAAGATCTTCCTTTACGAATCATTTTGAAGACGATAAATGCATTAAAATAAAATATCTAACATCGTGACTTAAAATTACTATTATTACTTATACTCATAAAATTCTTATACCTAATTTAAACCTAGTCATTCGCACCCGTGCGCAGCTAAGGCGTTTCGCTAGTAGGTAATGATAAAAATAAATAACGATGTTGAGTTTCTTGACTGTTTTTTGTAAAAAAAAATAAGCGTTCAACTTCACCTTTGACTCTTTTTACTTTATTTTACGTTCGTTTCTAATCTATTGCATGTTTTGTTATTTTATATTGAAATGTGCATAATAAAAGTCCGTAGGTACGTACCTACAACTTGTAATTATTGCCAATTCAAGATAATCTTAATTAATTTATGCCAGTTTCTGTAAATAATTCTAGTTCATTGGATAGTTTCTGAACTGGCATCTAATTTAGTGCCTTTGCTATCAGAAGAGCGCGCTTAGACTCAGTGTTAAATTTGCAACAATCCGAAATCAGGCGGAAAACTATCGAAACTCTGACTAAATGAACGAGAAGTTTCTGACAGCAGACTGTAAGGAGCCAAGATGTCTTCCTTCTCTGTTAGTTGAAATATTTGTCGGATTTTTATGCTGAATAGGTACTTCTTTCAAAATGGAGTAAGTAAACAGAAAAATGATTAACTTGTTAAAGAACTAAAAGTCAATTCTTTATATTTTTTGTGAAATTAAAGATAGGCAAATTTTGTACTAAGCTTTTGTATCGTTGTTAGTAATAGAAACGTAAAGATATTCTAGTGTAGCCCATGTGTTACCCCGCTCGTTTGTTAAGCTCCCGAATTATGTGGCGCCCGAGGGAGCTCTATAGCAAACACTACAAAACAAGTTACGCGTTTTTGTTCTCACTTTTTCTACATGAATACTGATGAAACCGTTGCTAGAAATATTATGTTATTTTGTTGGAATACAGCAATATTTTATCGCATTGACACGTACTAAAATAAATAAGATAACGTTAACGTTGCAGTTGTTTAGATGTGAAACATTATTTTTTTCTTCAATAATTTGGTGAAGAAAATATTCAATGATCAAGCTTAGGAACATTGAAGACATAATGGTTTTCACCAACAATTCTAAATTTAGGAACTGCATTGAAATGAGGAATTATTTCCTAGTTGATGGTCTGTATGGATAGCCACGTAAACCGCTGGGGCTGACAATAAAACGCACTGAGAGCATTGATAGCTCACTAACTTATAGCGCTACACTACATATTGCGATAAAGAAAGCAATCATCGAAAAAAACATCATTTTTATGATTTTATAATCCCATTTTCCTCCAAAGGAACAAAAAAATATCATGGCATTTAATCTGGGGTTAGAGTAATTACCTACCAGTCCACCTATCTCGGAAATGCAAGTTATAAATTATCTAAAAAAATCTAGTTTTCTCCTATAGTCAGATGAATTACGATCGATCAAACTAAATAATTATTACAATGCACAATACAACAATATCTTAAAATAAAGAATTTTATGAAATACTATTTTCTATTATTACATTTTCAGGCGGGGCGGCTAGCAAACACGTATATCAAAAGTAAACAATGGTTCGATATAAAGTTACATTGTGGCGTTGTCATGGCGGACTAACACAAATAGCTCAATTAAACGGAGCCGATGCGATGTGTTCGGTACATCGCCCTGACAACAAATGGAAGACTCATCTGTCCACGTATCGGTACAATGTCACGTTCTAAATTGCTTGCGTACTGAGTTATCGCTTTTTTAACATAGTTTAAAAAAAATGCGGAATACCCTATGTATTTGACAATACAATATCCGAATGATATATTGCACAGAATTCGAGTAACCATTTATTTTAGCCTTTATTATTGTTAAAACTTTTATGAATAAATAGTTTTTTGTGCATAGGTAGATACCAGTCATTCGGTAAAGCTATAAATTATCTAGTTATCAGTTTCATCCGGTATAAATGACGTTTAACATACCTATTTATATAAAGTTTCACTTGTGCAAGCAAATCATAAGCCAATAAGCTCTTCATTCTATTCCCAGAACAAGCTCGACAGTACAGAAAGTTCCTTGGATGCAATACGGCCGCCTGCTTAATTGGCTAGAATTTTCACTTAATATTTACAAGTTTTAAGCAAATGCAGTTGAAATACATTCAAGTTTCAGCTGAGTTTCTCGTAATACAATGGCATCGGTGGAATTTTCTCTGAAAGCTACTTTACAATGCCTATAAATTGTTATTTATTTTGTGAAACAAAACATAAAACAATGAATCCACATTAGTGTATGTCCTGATATGGAATTTTAAGGTAGATACCGGATGTAAATAATATAACATCTTACACGGATAGAAACTACGGCTGAAACATCAAAGGATTCAACTGAATTGCGAAATCTAAATAATGTTGTTTGTAATGACATAAGCACGTAACGTGCTTCAAGGGTGTAAATCATGTAGTAGGTAGGTATCAAAGTCTTCCAGCCGTTTTATGTTTAATAATTTAATCTCACCGTGTTGGCGTGTAGCGCAACATGTTTTCACATAATTTAATCAATAATCTTTGTGTAACGTAACGTAATTTATTTCATAAAACGTGGATGCTATAACCGAGCGTTCCACGAGAATAAAGGTCGCTATTCAAGAGCGCTCATAGAATTTTCAGTAGGCACAATAAAAAAACATCTCACCCTTGAAGGGCCCGGAACAGAGGGCTACATTCGGAAAAACAATATCGTCTTCAATGTCTCAGTCTATCAGACTGGAGTCAATGGCGAGCTTCGTAAAAGTGTCACGTAATATGTAAATCGTTCAGGTCGCGATGTGGCCCGACTGTCAAAAGCATCCGGCGCGGCGGCTCGAACAGATCTCAGGCCGATTTTTTCTCAATGATGACTTCACTTTCTAAGCAATGAAGGGGAAAGTTTCCTTACAAACAGACACTTATGTGATTTTGCTGCTGAAATAATAGGGGTATTTACAGTATTCAGTATATTTAAGGTTAAGGCTCCAGTCTCCCTAAAATCAGTGTTCTTGCAGAATTTTAGTCTTTTACAGTTTTTTAGTCATCAGAAAAGCAATAAATGAAATACATTTTACGTTATTTTAAAGTGTGAGATTTGAAATTTCCAATACATATTTTATTTTTTAATTTGACGCCACTTTTATTAGCTTTGTGAGGCTTTAAACATACCTCTATTTACGTTCCACGCGTAGAGAGTCTCATTCATGCACACGCCACGAAAAAAATATAACAAAAACAAGAAATGTATTCAGATTACATTTGTCGGCAAATCCTCTACAATAATCTTATCTAGTTACTTTTTTTCAAAATTGTCTCAATTTCTTATTTAAACTGCTTTAAAAAGTTATAATTTCTGAATTTGACCCTTGCAACATATATTTTTTTCTATTACAAAGTAATGGTTTCAAGAAATCACACTTTAACCACTCCGAAAGCAACTACTTATCTGTCGAATAAAAAATATATGCATTCAAAAAATCATTTGAAATAAATTTACTGAAACTAAACAAATAAAAGATTTTAGGGAGACTGGAGCCTTAAGGCAAAAAGGTTTTTCATCCTACTAATCCTACTATCCTACTATCCTACTATTGTACTATCCTACTATCCTACTATCCTACTATCCTACTATCCTACTATCCTACTTCCTACTATCCTAATCCTAACTAATATTATATGCTAATGCGAAAGTGAGTTTGTTTGTTACCTTTTCACGCTTAAACCGCTGAACCGATCGCGATGAAATTTGGTATGCAGATAGCCTATGGTACGGAAAAAAATATAAGCTACTTTTTATCCCGAGAAAACATAAGGAACGCGGGTGAAACCGCGGGGCGAAAACTATATAATATTATAAATGCGAAAGTTTGAATGATGTTTGTTACTCTTTCACGCAAAAACTACTGAACGGATTTGGCTGAAATTTGGCACAGAGATAGATTATAGTCTGGAATAGCACATAAGCTACTTTTTATCCCGGGAAAATATAAGATCCCTCGGGAATGCGGGTGAAACCGCGGGGTGGAAGCTAGTACTTTTATATTTTTGTAATGTCTGTTATTGTCAAAGTCCCATCAAAAACATTAGAACAAGAATGAATTTTGAGCTAAAGTAAGAACTGGCATTTGTTTCTTGTATAAGTAAGTAAGTAGATACCTTATTGTTAAGTATGTACGAGTATAATACCTAATAATTACCTATAGGTACCTATGTGATTCGGGCGCCTGTTTTACCCCTCCAGGGATGTATTTTTTCAACCTAGAAACCATCATACTCAAGAGGAAATGTCTTAATAACAGTTTAATGACCTTATAATTTTCTTGCAAGCGCTCACGAGCTGGGGGGAGGACTTTTATCTGGAGTGACGTTTAATGGTGCAACAATTTTGCTCGAATCTCACGGCGCGACGGCTTTGTTTAAATATGCAGCATGTCACCACCGGTGACGTACTCAAAATATTACAACGCCCGCCCGTTAGCATAATAAAACGAGCATCGCTACAGGCGGCGCATTAAACTGCACTAACGAGGTGCGCGGGGAAATCAAATGTCATTCCCGGTAGGTATTTGTTCTTAACTGCACTGCACTGTCACCATGTCTTTTTTGTACTAAATATTTTTTGACTTTTGATAAGTAGTTTCTTTGCGCCAATTACAAAAACCAAAGTTATGCTAAGAGCATGTTGGACCATGCACAGTGTTTAAAACTAACTAATTGAGATTTTTTATTATGTACTTCTTTGCAAATGAGATATCAATATAAGAATAAGTAATATTGGCTACACCCGTGAGCAATATTGGATGTGCTTTTGGATTCTTGCCGTTTTTACGGAGGTTGTCATAGTACTTAGGTAAATAAGATACGAATAAATAAAAAAAACTATCGTAAAATAAATTTAATTTTAAAATAAAATTAAGCATATCGAGTTTATGTATCAAAAAAATTTAGTTTTTTTTTGTACCAAACAAACTTAAAAAAAATATTTGAGAATATTTGGAACTATGAGAAGTAATATTTTTGAGAGATAAACGATATTTTCTATGGTTTTCCATACGATTCCATGGAATCGCAAAAAAAACTATGCATGTGCAACTCTTACGTAGGTTTCAAAAAGATGATAGCTGGAAATATCCAATCGATTATTTGGTCGAAACACAATTCAATTAATTTTTAATAGCGGTGAATAAAAAAAATACTTAAACTACTAATAACAGATGAAAAATAAGTGTGACATGAAAATAACAGAATAAAAAAATGAAATTAAATAATAATTTAAATTGTTATGACAATAGTAACAGCAGTTAATCCTCATTTCATACTGCTGCTCTATACATTACACACGGCAATATTGAAACACTAATTTTATGCTAACGTTGAAATAATTTATTTTGAAAAAATAAATATATTGCCTAATATGCATTTAGAGTTGTATTTTAATAAATAAACTGATTTTCGTATGATGATCTTCCTAAGTCTACGAAGTGCAGAGTTAAAGCAATTCCATTTGGCTGCAGGGCGGCCGCTCTCTCTTGCACGGAACTTAATTCTGAATGAACTTTGAATTGGAAAATAAATTCAGCGCATGTTGCTTTACTTTCATTATTATTGCAGCTCTGCGGGTGTATCGGTGCACTCCCGGTGGCGGCTCGTGGTATATGTGGTTATCACTTCCAATTATAACTATGTTTAAAAAAACCACGATAGTATGAGCTTGGTATTTGGGAAACAATTGTATCTGAGTGATTATTAATCTCTACCATTCTACATTATCTTAATGTTGACCAATTTTAAATGAAACATATTTAAGCTAATTTATATTTTCTTGGAAGCATAAGAGCATTCTAGAATAAAAAAATACAAACATGAACCCATAAATATACTTTGAATACTTGTTGTAGCGGTCATAAACTTTAGTTACGTGAGTAAATGTATAAAAATTACAAGGTTTACCGATAGAATGGACGGCTGGGGATTATTGCGCGCGTCCACGCTCTGAGATTACACCACGGGCCACGTTTAACCGTGAGTTATGATCGCCTTACTCCTGTTCAATCTTGTTGGTCTCTATGAGAAAATACTGCTGCAGCGACGCCGTGAGGGTGTTAAGCTTGTGGATATTTAGCGAGATCGAGGAGTTGGATGGAACTTCTTATCTGTAAGGTTTCACATAAGAAATATATACACTCGTAGTAGAGAATATTACTAATTAATAATGTACACTTAATAACATAAACCGTTCAACATAGAGATTCTAAATTGCCACTTCAAAAAACCTTGACAAGATTATATTCAACATATATAGGGTTTTTTCAAATAGGAAATCGAATAATAAATAAAATAACAAAGTAAAATTTAATTTACACTGAAATTCAAAGAAAAATAACGACATGAAGAGAATTTTTCAATAGACGTCCGCTTATTGACATAATTCTTTTGTAAATATATTTTCTTATTGTCTGCCCTGCCTGTCCGTAAAATATTATCAAAGGAAATAAGCGTACCTAAATAGGTTTTTAATTAGAAAAAGGTAAATAAGTATTTATTATTTACGTTAAAATTCGAATGCTATGAGTCGCAATTACCTACATGAGTTGGCAAATTTTGGTTGGAATTACAGTTATAGCTAGTAGTGAGTTCAATAAGTATTTTTTTATGTAGGCTTTCTAATTTCTGCTCCATTGGATGGACTTTCGATAAATGCCTACAAGGAAAAATAAAATTCCTTTGTCCATGAAAAATGAGAAGACAAAAAGAAAACACGACAAGGAATTTGTTGCTAATTATCAACTTTTTTCTGCTTGAATTCTACTGTGTCATGGATCGCTATGTAAGTACATAGGCACTTATCATCATTTTAAATTTTGGCAAGAGATTTAGTTTTATGTATCGGGCAATAGAGAGTATTCATTAGTATTTGCGGAGTTACATTCAATCAATTTAAGTGTTACATGGAAGCGGACTGGAATTTATCAAACAGAATTGCTACACTCGTTACCTAACGTCTGAGTGTCTCAGAGACTATAACTAAGTTCTTGGAACGGGACGGGTGCAGCCGAGCCATAGCATGTAAGAAATGCACCCGTGATGTAGCTCATTATGTAAGAAAAAGCAATAAGCAACTAATTGTAATAATAATTAATCTATTCTTGTTTTTTTTAAGTCAGAAGGCTGATAAGCTCTTAGACGGTCCGCCTGATGATGTGTGGCTAACGTGACATTAGCAATAAATACCAGGGGGATTGTGAATGTGTTGATACCTTTATAATCCTAGGAAGCAACTGGTTCCCAAGTGCAACTGCTAGAACACACCGATAGGTATAGAAAATAACTAAAGTTGAATAAATATAATATTCAAATATAAGAAAAAAAATATTAGTGCTTTTAAAAACGCGTTTTTCGTTTTTTAAACTGTAAATTTAATTTGCATATAATAGTCTTGAAATAACTCAAACAAATTGCTGATGCATATAAATCCGATTTCAACAGGCTCAAAGATGGTTAAGATCCATTACCTACCTTCCGGCTCAATCATCAGACCTTGAAAACCGTTTATGGCCAAAACGCATCGCAAAACGATTCGAACAAATGCGGCTAGGATACATCTCACTTTGAAGTTCCAGTCCTTCGTTCCTACTCCATCATTAGACGCTGAAAACCAGATTAAGAACCAGTTCATGGTGTTTGTCAACCTAGAGTAAATATACCTACGAAAAAATTCCTTATGAGGTTTTATGGTGGAAACTTAATGGGAAAAAGAAAGAAAAAAAGAAAGCTATGGCTGACAGAAACATACATCCGACCAGTGTCTCTATCGTCTAGTTTGAAATGGTTATCAGGTTACACTTAGGGTCTACCTTTTATATATAACTAGCTTTCACCCCGCGGTTTCACCCGCGGTCCCGAGTCCCGAGTGCTCCGATCGTCACCAAACCTTACACGATTACCGGCGGGGCTAATATGAAGATTTTCTGAAAATTTCATCGTGATTGGTTGAGCGGTTTCGGAGCCTATAAGGAACATATATACATACATACATACATACGATTTAAGGCGATGATAGCTCAGTGGTAGTGACGTCGGACGCCGCGGCGAAGGTCGTGGGTTCGAATCCTACAATGAGCTTGAGCTTTCGGTGAAGGAAAACATCGTGAGGAAACCAGAGCACGGTGGTAGGGTACTTTGTAGTACCCGCCTGGCTGGCTACCACCCTCAAGTTGAAAATCTGTCGCCAAACACCTATTGGTGTGTTCCGGCAGCTGCACTTGAGAGCCAGATCCTTCTAGGCTTTGTGTGCTTACCACCTTCGGCCACATCATCACCTACCATAGTGAGATTGTGGTCAAAACACAAGCCTATACAAAAGTAAAAAAAAATAAAAAAATACTGCTTCTTTTATATATACCTATAGATTATTTGAAAATAAATGTTTTGAGGTCTGACCTACACGACGAAGTACCCCGTTGTGCCCGCTGATGGCCGATGACTTGTTGTTGATGGTGATGATGAAACCGAAATCCAGAACAGATTGTTCAAATAGCAGCAAAAGTTAGAAAGTGTGATTTGAAAATCAGCAGAACTAAAACGATTTTTGTTGTTAATATTCAATACTTTTATAGGTAAGTAGATCTATTTATGGTATGTTGGTTCTTTAAACATGATTTAGGTTCACGTGTTTTAAAAAAATTTGAGGTACAAAATATCTATCGAACATCACTGAAAACGATGCAAAATGAATATAAATATTTGGTATTTAATAGTCGTTTACGCGAAATTCACATTACACCTACGTATGCTAGCTTTGTGTTACCTATTCAGCGATATTATACGTATTTTTGCATTTAATAACGATTTAATCAATTAAGGAGTAAGCCAGCGCGTATTTTGCGATATTACATACTACTATAATAATCCACACCTATAATAATCTGCCTAATTTGTATTGAAATATTATTCCACAATGATTTAGCAATATATTACTATCGCCCTATAATATCTATATATTCCTGAAGGATCTTATATTTCATGGAGTACAAAAAGTATTCCTATATACTATTCCAGGGTATGTCTAACTATGTGCCATGTTTCATGCATATCGTTAAGCTATTATGGACCAAAGTGGTAACAAACATAAATACATACACACAAACTTTCACATTTATAATATAAGTCAGATAGGGGTTATTTTTCATTAAGTAAGCAATAAAGCAGAGTTAACTTTATTGCCTACTGAATAAAAATACATAGCGTTATACAAGCTCCTCAATCAATTGGCTTTGTCAAGGAAAGTTCTTAAAAAGTTTGCGCTCAGACACAGGAAAGGAAAATTTACATGTTATTGAATTTTTATACCTTCGTTAAGTCGATCTTATAATCGTTTAGGCTGTGAAGATCATCAGATCGTTTTTGGGCACTGATACCTTCATCATAAGTTACGTTAAAATAATAGTATGGAATTAGCTATTTCCTGAAAATCCAAAAAATAGTAAGCAATATTCATAAAAACATTTAAAAAAACGTGGAGCGGTCATGTGACGTTACATGTCGAGGTTTAATCCACGCAACTAACTGCACATTCAATTTAGATTCGTGCATAATGCATGTTGGCGGGCGGGCACGAGACCCTGGGAGCATTTGCTGTATCTAATTACGTATTATGCTTTGCCATGTAGACAGGCACGTCTGCCGACGATGAATATTAGATCATGGTCCAGCCTACAATACTGCCCTCGATATTGCAACCGATGCGCCCTACGTAATTGCTTTGCCGAAATTGATCAAGCTAAACCATCGTCACTGTTATAGTTTTTATTATTGCTCAAATCAATTTCCTCATAATGTTGAACTTCCTTGTTCTCAGTTTTAATTGAAAACGTTTAAAGTATTTGCGGAGTGTAGCTAAGCACGTACGTCTCACGATGCATAATGAGCAGGGTATCTACTACGAAAAAGAATCTCGCTTCCAAATTTTAAATTTTATTACTTTTAATAAAAGTAAAGAGACCACAAAGTGACTAAAATAGAAGCATTATGGACCAGTGTTACCTAGCTTAACTTTAGGCAATCATAGACTCGACCCTCTACCGTCTCGGAGCAGAAACTGTCGTATTTCCTCATAAGGGTGGAGAAAGTGCCGTCATAACTCACGGTTAGCCTTCTCCCTAGTGTGTTGTAAAGATGCCCTTAACACTAGTCTTCATTTTCTAGTGGGAGTAGTGCATTTATCTGTGCTTTGGTTACAATTCTTGAAATAAGGCCCACAAAAGTTACTGATTCAAAGTTAGGACTGAAAGATGTTTATTTACACGAGTTTATTCTATCTTGGAATTGGAATTGAAATTGGAGCATTGGTTTAACATTTATATGTTAAACGCAGAATTATGTTTTGTGAGTAGCAGTCGGTTAAGTTGGTAGAAAGCTGTACAATGTAATTCGCTTTAATAATTTATGTTACAGTTTGGACGGTAGCTCGGTGCATGCTGCTATTACAATGCATGGTGTAAAATTAAGAATTCATATCAAACATTTTGTTATGTTCTATAATAGTACCTAACTAGTAAGGAAAAACGCTGTTTGTGCATCACCTAATCTATGATGTGATAATAATACTGATGATGATGATGATCTCAACATCAATTACTTACTCTATGTAGTACAAAAGCATCTGGTTTTGAGTGTTAAGAAAAATAATCTTTTCCACGTAATGTAGTCACTTGACCGTAACGTATTTAATCCTACTACACTACAATCCTACCATAATACCTATATTATACATCCTAATATTTGTGAAAGTTTGGATGGATGGATGGATGGATGGATGGATGTTGGTTACACAATCACGCCAGAACGGCTGAACGGATCTGGATAAAATTTGGCACAGAGATAGATTATAGTATGGAAGCTATTCCATACCAAATAATGGAAGCTATATTTATACTAGTTTTTTATGTTTTTTAGTACAAAGTAGGAATTGTCATTTGCTTTGCTTATAAAAATTTCAAATGCTTTACTTTTTATATTTAGAAAAAGAAAAATAGAAAAATTCCAATGATTCTTTAAAAATCTTGGTAATGGAGCATCCGAAAAGGCGGAGGTCGTTACATTGGCTCACGTGGTGTGAGCGCCTAATAGCCCTCCTCTCTATTCCTCACTATTTAGCAGGTGCCTGTGTTCCCACGTTTCCCCTGCTAAAGGTTATTGGGCCTGCTTTCATGCTTTTTATTGCCTGAACGCAGTTTGAACTCAATTATTTTTATGGTTGAGCAAATTGCTATTTTGTTGCTTTATCACGATTATCAAGACAAAATTAGTTTCGCGATTGATAGGGTTCCCTTTCTTATTTACAAATTTACGCTATTATCAAATGTTCCATCAGCATGGACTCACCGTGGTCTAAATTAGTTAAAAATGTTTCAGTAATGAAAACGATAGACAAGGCACCAAAAAAATAATTATTAAAAAGGAGACTATTGTTTATTCATGTGTTAAATTGCCATTAGATACTATATATTACAAAATCCACTCTATGTAGTACGTTTAACCTGTATAGAGATATATGAGATAAGTCTTATACTGTGAACTACGAAGTTTTACATAGTCTAACTGAAAATACTTATATCATCAAAACGAATAGAGTAAATATTACTTATATTTATTTTATCAGCTGTGTTACTCCAGTTAACTCTACAGAGAACGAAACCTGTACATGTTACTAAATAATCCTGTAGTAAAGAGAGCACTGTGCCACTAGTGAAATGAATTATGAATTTTATTACTATTGATTGTATCACTTCAGATAAATAATGATTTTTTCCATAGTTATTCGGTAGTTCATATTATTACTCCAATTAAATGAACACTGATTTATTATTATTGAACGACATAATTTCGCATTATAAACGGCTACAACGAAAAATTGGTATCCTATGAACAATTGGTAAACAGAGGCCATAGAATTTCTGTTTCGTGGAACCGTAATATACATTTAAATATTTTCGAAACTAAGTATTTCCTTTGATAAGCGTGTAAGTTTACAAACAAAAGATTTTTTGTATAAACCTTAATAAAGAGATTGACTTTAACTGACTTACCATTATTAGCATTTGAAAAAATAATTAGGTACTTCAATCCTCGATAAATAATAAAAAAATACCATTTTTAGACAACTTTGTATCAGTCATAATAATGGATGTAATATCATCAAATTATATGATGATTACCAAAAATAATACAACATTTAATGATTTATTTTTCACTACCTAGCCTAACAAATTGCCACATTTTTTCTATGACAGAAAAAAAGAAATGATACATGCAATAACGTATAGAGTAACCCATAGTTAAATGTATGTAGACATGTTAGAATGCCTGCCATTTCTCGTGGACATGTGAAAGGTACACAAGCAAGACCAAAGGTTTTAAAAATGTTTGTTAGGCAGCGCAGCGCTTTGAAATCAAGCTGTTCCGTTGTCATGGCGCGATCAAATGCACGCTACAAAAATATTTTTGATGTTAATTTTCGTTAAAGGCTGTGTACAGTCCATTGAATGAAAATTTATATTCAATAAAAGTTTAAATTTCGAAGTTATATTTTACAGTTTTACTTATATGAATAAATTATTTGTTTAATTAATACTCGCAAACAAATTTTAATAATATCAAGCAACATAAAACTTAAAATTTTTGTAGGTAATACGATTAACCAAATTTTGAGTTTGTTTTTTTTTGTTTTTACATATTAAATCAATGGAAATTAAAAAAATTGTAATGACATTGACATTTTTAAGGTTTTAGGCTTGGACAAAAAATAGATACTACATTCATGGTTTTAGGAATCAAGGGTCAGTGATATATATATGTAGTGTATTGGCTAGAATGTTGGTTGTCTCATGCGCCTGCGTCACGAGTCAGTCGCGTTCCGGCAGTTGAGCGGAGCGGTCGTGTGGTGTGATTGTGTGCGTGGTGTGGTGCTGGTGAGCCGTAAAATACTCCAACAAGCAGGACGTTACAATATACATCATAGTTTCATTTATTTTATATCAAAAAGAAATGAATATCTATAGAAAATATGCATTAAACCGATCAGCATGGGCATATAGTATATTTGTTTCAGGGCAAAACTCCAGTCTCACTATCAAGCCACTATTCTTCATGATTGGTAAAATCACAGTGTAAAATCGGTGAAGAAAAGAGGAAAATATAAAATGAAGGCTCCATTTTATGGGTAAGCATCAACAATTGTTGCGAGGATTTAGTAAAAGCTAATCCTGTATACGAGACTTTGCGAAATTAAGCTTTAATAATCTGAAGCCATCTTTCATGGATTACAACGGCTTGACATTGTTATTTATTTATACATAATATTTTCAAGCAAATATCAAAGAATTTTGCGTAGATTTCTTTCATAATTTTGTTCTTACTAGATAAATACAAAGAAAGTTGAGTAAATATCTATGGAGAGAGTAGATTGTTGGGTAGTAGCTAAAAGAGTGTCAAAATATAAGTAGCTAACTGAAATGTCACTATAAAAAGTAATCAGTTTAGTTTAACTAAATATATATTCAGTTAATTTCACAATCCACGCGAATCCATTACCATCTAAAAATCCTATACAACGTGTAAAGTAAACGTAACTAAATGTGTTTCCAGGAGCTGAGAGAATTGAATTTTCCAGAAAGGAAAAACGAAACAGTTTTATTTAAACGACTGATTTGAGAGCAAACACCTACCGTAGACTGGGGAAAAGCCCGCATTGCTATACAGATAATAATATGTGAATACCTACTATGTCTTCAGGTGTTTAAAATGTTTTAGTTGAATTACATTTTAACATTGGCAATGCTTTTTTAAAGCTAAGAAGTACACTTTCTTCGCATTTCAATTCCGAAACGGTAGTGAGACTTTAAAGATATCTTCGATTCCCGTGCAAAAATGACGTGAAAGTGTAGTTTAGGTAAACATTTTTTTGACTATATATTATTTTTTGTTTCTATAACAAACAGAGATAACATATCTATACAAATAAATAAAATTGAAGTGTCTGTTTGTAATGTAAAAATAACAGCTTTTACTAAATGCTTATGAAAGTATATAATGGTATTAATAACAAAAGAATATTTTTTTAAATGTTTGTCTGTCTGTCTGTTTGTTCCGCCTAATCTCCTAAACGGCTGGACCTATTTTGACGGGACTTCATAGCTGACGGTAGGAGTAAGTTAGGCTACTTTTATTGATTTTAGGCTAATTTTTATACCGGGAACACGGGTGTAACCGCGGGGAACAGCTAGTATATTTATTATATTATAATTATAATATATCATAATATAATATAATAAGATAAGATTTAAAGTAAATAATTTAAGTGTATTTTTGTCACACACAAATATAGCGGGACCAAAAGAGATATACTGTTGTCAAAACAGGCCTATTAGATTATGACGAAAACGTTTTGCAAATCAAAAAATAAATATCACAATTACTTTTTTCTCTTTATTTATTAAAAATAAATAATTACATGATATGGTTGCAATAATGTGGAATGCAACATGTCTCAAGATTTTTAAGATTTCGTGATCTATATATCGATAGTACTTATGTAAAGTAAATTCATTCAATTCAAACGGTGATTAAATTTCCACTAAATTAAACATTCCATTTTAATAAATTAGATACCTACCATATTTATTACAAATCGTAATAGATTACATTCAATCATAAATGTTAAATTGAACAGTAAAAAGGGAGGGATTATACAGCGTGGGCCGGATAAGAAATATTTCGGGGCACAAACTTAATTAGCCTGTTTTCTTTGATTACAGCCATCAGTGCACCGGGTGTTGAGAACTACGGTGTTCAGGTGACTCGGGCGTTGTGCCTAAATTACAATATTCGCTTTTGTCCAATGTAACATTATACTCGTACTGCACGACATAATTTTTGTTTTGGTGTAATTCGGTGATATTCAGTAAAACGATGTATGGATCTGAATCATTACAATAATAGTGTATAGATAATATAGATATCAAGTATCAAAGACTTTTCATTCTATTTGTAATTATGAAAATTTACATTTTGATTGATATTCCAATTGATTTGATGAATATTAAGAGTTATACTGTAAATAACGATGGATTTTTGTTATTAATTTAGATACTTATTATAATACTAGCTTTTCCGCGCGGTAACACCCGCGTTCCCGGGGGATCTTGTGTTTTCCCGGGATAAAAAGTAAGTAGGTAAGCCTATAGTCTTCCTCGATAAATGGGCTATCCAACACTGAAATAATTTTTCAAATCGAACCAGTAGTTCCTGAGATTAGTGCGTTCAAACAAACAAACAAACTCTTCAGCTTTATAATATTAGTATAGATATAAATTCAGACGTGGAAAATAGAAACAATGATTATGAACTGTCCTCAATACTATTATTAAAGGCTGAACTAGGCTTTGTAATGCTATAATATTATGTAGCTTATAGTAGAATAAAAAGAGGAGAATTTTTTGTGGTTGTAAGCGACACTTTTTGAACCTTTTTAAATTTTAAAATATTTATATTTAATAATTATAACAAATAGCATCGCCTCGCACCGCATACTGTGGTGATAAACCTTTGCAACTTAATAAACTTTGTTTTAAATAATGATTTTCATCTCCTGTTGTCTACAAAACAAATTGCTTCATTTTTGGCTCGGAGGTATTAACAGAGAAATTTATCACCTGTGCATGGTGTGCCTGTTGCTGTCATTTAACACTCCTTTCATATTTTCCGCTAAGGTGTTTATATTAGGGGACTTTTCAAAGGCTTAAGCAAAATTATATTGTTGTTACAAGCAGTTAAATTGATTACGCAAAGGTCTCACAATGATAGATAATTATTTGTACAGATATTGAATAGTCCGGGAGATATTTATAGAAAATATATTCTACAATACCCCATGTCTACATAAATAAATACCTACCAACGTTCCTACATTTATACAAGTACTCAAGTACCTATTTATAGTAAACTGTTTAGTGTTAAGCAGCAAAGCCACCTGATAACTACCAATTATTATGCAAATTAAACTAATCCATGAACAAACCCGACCCATTTAATTAAGTTTATCACAGGTTTCAATAATTGTTGTCTAATCTCCTGAGTCATTATTTCCTTAATTTAGAACAACCAAAACAATTAAATATTTTGTCGAAGTGTAATATTTAGTACATAGAAAAACAGGTTTTTCACAAAATAATCATTATTTTCTCTTACTTCTGTACCATGCCAAAATTAAATTTTCGAAATTTCAAGAAGAAATCCGATTAATACGAACTCTGGGACTCAGGAGGCTAAGTAAGTTTAAAATTAGTAAGAATTATATTTATTAAAATACCGAAAGAATAGATATCACTTGAAAATATTCAGGGCTTTCTTGAGTAAATAAAAAAAAAATTAAACCATTTACTTCTAAGTATTTGATACATACAAAAGATAGCTAAATAAGTATGTAGTTAAATTTTATGGATTAGTGAATTTTAATAGATAAAATAGAACTGTTATTTATGGATATAACGGTAGGTATCCAATCTTTTCCGATATCCTATTCCCTCTGGGTTTTGCCCACGTGACAGATGGCCAGGGTTGGACTCCGCGCAGATAATTAACACGTTTCTTTTCCAACGGACGGGTCCGTAACAAAACTTTATTAATACCGGTGGGGACTTAGGCTTTGAGGGTTACAAACTTTTCTAATGAAGTCGCTTTGTGGAATGCTATGGTTTAGGTACTTTTAATTTGTTATTTATTTATTGTGAGAAAGGAAAACGATAAAAAAATAAAGAAAATAAAAAAAAATATACGTGTTTTAAAGCTTTTTGACCTCAATTTTACCGCGCTAGGTGATGAGATGTTATGACTACATAAGATAGAACTAAGATAAATGCAATCATCATCGTTATACTTCAAATTTAAATTTTGTCCTGTCAGTCTAGATATAAGTAGACATATAATTATGAACAAAGTAATTTATCAGAAACCCTTTTCTTATGAACATGAGGTACTTCGTGACAGAAGATTATTTTTTATTATTTTGCTTCAATATTTCATCACTTGCGTGTTTATTGGTCTGAATTATAACGATTTCATTTCGAATAGAGCAGTTAAGTGGAAGACATTCTAGGTAATGAAATTGAATAGATGTCTGAATCCAATTTTACGTAATGAATTAAAATCTAAATATACAAAGGAGGCTTAACTCATCAATATTTCAAAGGCAAGAAACGAGACAGTCGCTACGTAGGAGTCGAGATATAGAAGGATGGTTAAGCTACTCGTAGGAAATTCCAAGCAATATTCATGTCAGAGATTTCAAATGTCAAGCATATAGTGGGGGCGTCAAAATCTTAGCAAATGTGTTTATGCAAATTATCATATCCATTAACATCACATCGCCTTTAGAGAGACGCTTCTGCATACATTTATTTATTGTTATAAATAACTTATTACTTTGGTACCCTTCGAAAAAATAAATGATAGACTAAATAGCTGTGAACGCAAATTTGCTCTACCGAACTAAAACAATTTAACGTTATCTGTCCCATATCTATCAGAATGCTCTTGTTTAGATTTGCTCTGAGGACTAATATCCCTGAAATATTAAAACAATATTATAGGGCTAGCGCGATGGTGTCAAAAAACGATCTACTTAGTCTTGTCCTTAAAAAGTATTAGGTATAAAAGTTGATGTACAATATTAACTTTGGACACCTATATATCAATAGATTTTGTACAAAATGTATATCCCTATGTATCTCAATCTCAATAAAATAATATGACGGAACTATTGTTTCACTCGCACAAATAGCAGGTAGTTCGTACCTATTCAGTTTTCTTTTATAGTTCAAATGACGATACTCACATGTTTGTGTTCTCATTCCCACATATAAATTAACGCACTTAAATATCCATGGCAATTAGCAGTTATACACACAGATATAACGTCAAATCTCTGAAATGTTAGACATTGCTAGTCAGTCTGTTTTCGGGCGCCGCAAATATGCGTGCAATGTAAATTTCATACCCTGAGTGACACGACGCGGTCAGACACCGGCCTCCATTTAGCTAAGCTATGCCACCAATCTCAGAGGGTATACTATGACTCATTAACATAACATACCTACATGATTCTTATCATTTAAATTAATATGATAAATATGAAATAGTCAACATAGTATTCTTTTTACGCTGTGGTGAAAAAATTATGAGGATTTTTTTTTAATAAGATAAGATCTATTTTCAAAATTTCATTCTAACCTATTCAGCCAATTACGGCATGATCGAGTAACAATCATCCACAAACATCCATAAACAAACACACAAACTTTTGTAATAGTAATATTATAATCGGACTTTATCGATCTTCTATCTATACTATAAAACAGTACCGTAGGGACTTTTCTAAATTCGACGCCTATTTTACTAATGGTTCATCGCGTGCGGGAAAGCTAGTTTTTTTACAGGTAAGACTTTTCAAGCTAGTCTATGTTTAACACCCGTAATTATTAACAATATTATTTGACAAGAAGCCCTGTCGTGAAACCTAAAAAAAGTAACAAACACATCATAGCTTTATTGTAACTTAATAGTTTGTCAGAAGTTTACTTTTTTTGCCATAATTTAAGAGCAATTTATTTTATTGAAACCATTTATAAGTAGGTATGTTCCCAGTTTTGTGGGGTAATGGGTCAAGTTGGATAGTTCCATTCCCGTTAGGAAGCTTTATGTCTTTACAAAATAGGATACGTGACTTTAGTGTCTTACTATTTGAGTCACTAAAACTGTTTCTTCAAATTCTAATAAATTAAATTAAATTCTGTTTAAGGCGATGATAGCTCAGTGGTAGTGACTTCGGACGCCGCGGTGAAGTTCGTGGGTTCGAATCCTTGAGCTTGAGCTTTCGGTGAAGGAAAACATCGTGAGGAAACCATATTATGGTGGTAGGGTACTTTGTAGTACCCTTCCAGCACATGAGAGCCAGTACCTTCTAGGTTTTGTGTGCTTTCTATCTTCGGCCACATCAGCACTTACCATAGTGAGATTATGGTCAAACACAAGCCTATATAAAGTTAAAAAAAATATCAAAAAAGGTAAACAAACTATTCATATTATTTTTTAAATTAAATAATTGCAAGACATGAGTATTATCTATTTTACTTAATAATTATTATGTCTAGTATTTAAAAAACGGGTAGGTATTTATAAATGTTTATGTAACAGACTTTGTGTCTGTCACATAAACATTTGATCGATACTAGTATATAATTATGATGATCTACATAATGATCTTGATCTTATCTCTTATATATATATCATATAATTAATTGTAATTATTTATATATAATAAAATATAATAAATAAAATATATCTGTATAAATATTGATCTTAAAGAGAAAGCAGACACACCCTGAAGTTTGTTGATATGATTATGGTAATTTCAGATGCGTACATGCATTAATATCATCTTTAACTAAAAAGATAATATATTTACCTACAGTTAAAAGTTACAGCAACTAATTCTCAAGAGGCACTGAGAAATGTGAGTAAGCCATGAGACCAAATGCCCGTTTTTAGGAGACGTGCTGCTTTTATCATGCCTTCCTTTGACATTCAGCTATAAAGGTGACCTCCAGATTATTTTGCCCGGAATTCTTACTGAAATTTAGTGATAAGGTTTGATTGTTGATGAAAAGGTGGGTAAATAAAGTATATGTCTAGATATATGACTAGAACAAGGTGTCAAACAAAACTGTGCCTATAATAATATTATTGTCACAGCCGACATTTAAATTCAGAGCAATATTTCACTTATTGATATTTTTTATTGTTGTTTGTGTCTTTTTTATTTAATTCATTCATTACATCTTAATCTAAACACCAGGTACCTCTATAGATACTAAGGTAAAGGAGTAAGTTTAATCACGTATCCGCAATTTTAATGTGTTACCTCTATACGTTGTATGTAAATAAATCTAAAATGCTAAATCATGTTATGTAAAAAAATAAACAAACAGCCAGGGATCCGCAGCATTTGCAATTGGTAATCCGTAGAAAGAGAATGTAATACAAGGTGCAAGTTGCATCGTCTGAGTGCAATTCGCAAAGCCAGAACGATTGTAAGGATTTATCAATATGGGCAGGGAGATGCGCCTCTGCGGAACATTGTGTATGGTACCGATAGCACACGAGCAGAATAGTGTTTTTATTTTCATAACATAGAACTTTAATACAAAATAAAGGTACCTAAGTATATTCTTTGATTTTATTTGAATCTGGTTTTTGTTTTCCTGTATTTATAGATTCTACATAAATGTTGTCATACCGAATTCGAATATTCAAGTTATTATTGTGATAATTTTAGAACTTTAATGAAATGGTAGATACGTTCTCATTAGTATAAGTATTTAAGATTTAATTCTTCGCTACATTGCTGTAGGAAGCTTTATGTATCTAAAATCCACCTAAATTTCAAACAAAGTCGTTCATACTTAGGTATTGTAGAAAAGATGGGTAGTGAGCCGAGTGGGGATTTTTACGATACGCTGAATTTACAATCGCCTACGAAAGCATACTGTCTTGAACAATCCCTTTGTTTGTTCTATTCAAATCCAATGCTAATACGTTCACGGAATCAAAGCGGACGGATGTTCTTCTTTGCGTCGCGTTGAGAAAACGGAAATTTGAATGGATAACATGAGAATCGTAACATTTTGAAACTATTGTAGTATTTTTCTAACCTAAAACTCGTTTTTTTATGTGCGGAATATATTGTGAAGGAATTAGAATAACCCTCTCAGGCTACCTTCATAAACTTTTGTGACACAGCTTCAATATGAAAAGATCGATTTATAACGGCGCTATTGAGATTCAGTTGCTGGTCCCAAGTGTTTTTAAGATAAAATAAATGACCCTTATTGAATAGTTTATGAAACGATAATGACATCGGTAACGTGAAGTTGGGGGCAGTTGTGATGGCAACCGCATTAGTACCCCGCTAATGGCGGTAGATGCCCCGAAAGTTGGTAACTTGCGGAATCTATCGGCCGCGCCACTTCTTTATGAGCCACCATTACCATGGCTTCTGCGTTTCCCGATAAAACGTGTTCGCCCTACTCCTAATAGCCGTTCTCGGAAGTTTAAAGAGCCTATAAAATTATTAGATTCAATTTTTTGGCTCTTCTTGTCGATAAAAGATTTTTTATCTTATATCACTTTTGCGTATTCCCATATTTTTATCAATATATTTATAAGGCATTAATCAACGTACCATATTAAATTTTATCATAAATCTACACATATTCAGTAGATTGGGTGTATTATGCGATCATAACATAGATTCTGTGCTGTTAAGTTACTGCTACTTCCCACTAAGTGTTAATAAATAATACTGAGACTGTTAACTTTCCACTTAACTTCTTTAAAGTGTTGGCTTCCTGTTTTAAAAACTCTGACGCTTTTTTACTCGTACACAAGAAAACGCTTAGTGTTGTAAGTTCAAAATAGCTTTTAACACTCAAACACAAAGTTTAAAGTTTTTTAATTCTAATTTTAGTAGGTACTTATTACATATTATCTTTAATCAATTTTTATTTATCCCGCTATCAATAGCTTTTAAAATGTATAGATTTTTTATTGAAATGACAATTGTTATTTTGAAGTCACTCAAACAACTATCTACTGCAAAACCCGCAGCGCTATAATCTTAGTATGTATTATGTATTACTATATAAAGTTTCTCGTTCATACAATTTAGTAAAAGAGTCAAAGAATAATAAAACACGAGCAATATGAAAAATAAAACAATGAAAAGGAAAAGTAAACGGTATGCATCGTTGTGTTGTGGGGTAGAACGGAGAGACGTCAGAACTGGCGAGGCGCGAAGGTTCCCCCGAGATATGACAACCGACTCATACCGAGTTGACACCGTACCTCGGGCTTATTGTCTTTAATCTAGCATTGAGACATTTTACGGCTTACGTTTAGACATCATATTTCAGGGAAACACATGTAAAAATATTAGGTTTGTTTTTGATAATGATCGATGACTTATAAGACTATGGTGGTGGTAAAAATAAAAATACCTTTTCCATACAAAATGTACATTTAACATTTTCTTTTATAAATCAGTTTTAGCAAAATCCCCACGCCACCATACCGAATAAACTAATGAGATAATGCATTTATTTCAATATAATTCTTATGAATGAATAGGTAGGTACAGTAGGTACCTATCTTTTCAGGTTCATAAAACTAGGTACAGATTAAATCCTGTTTATTTAAAAGAAATAGTTAAGAGGTTAAAAACCCGTCGCCGTAATAAAATTTAAAAGAACATCAGAGGCACGATTTCCTCCGCGCAGCTGGCCAATTGAGCTTGAACACGTTTATGCATTTTACTCGATTTTTTTTATCTCATTGAACTACGAGGAAATGGAGATTCTTGAGTTTTTCTAATTGAAATAGAAATTCACTTCAATAAGTAAGTCTCTCTCTGAAGTTAAAAAAACAAGGCATCTTGTATTGATCGAACCTATGGGTTGTCAAAATTATACGAATAGGTTAAGAGTTGTTTATTTTTATATATTTAATATATCGAATATACTACGGATATGGTAGGTACTTATAATATTATGAGTTTAAAAAATAATAATTAGGTTATTTTAAGTTATTATTACATTTAAAGTTATTTTGCATACTTTAATTTCATCTTAAAGTACTGAGCTATAATTGTTTTGACTTATATTTTGAAAAACGAGTTCTAGTTTGTTAATAATTTTAACCGTAAATAAATTATTAAGGCGTGTCTAGACAGTGGGACGATTGTGGCGCACGTGACCCGGCTATAAATAGCCTCGGCAGGTAATGGTCCGGTTGAGCTATTAAACTGCTTGTAAGCTAAGGTTAAGACTACCCCACCTATCACGTATGTGGCACTATAGTACCATAGCACCCCTTTGTTCGCGAAGAAACGTCAGCGTTTAGCAGATTGATAATTGTTTAAAGATATCACGACTTATGTTATAAGAGATATTCAAAGATTTAAGTCCTATCTACGCCTAGGCGTACCTACCTAGGTCCACACTTATGAATGTCAAAATTTCTGAAGTTTACTACGTATTCGGAAATCAGTATTCAGAAGAGTAGAACATGCAAGTATCGCATTAAACTGTATGTATTTATAGTTATTTTTGTAACTCTAATTATAGTGCAAATAAAGTTATTAAAGTTATTATTATTATTATTTATTATTATCTACCTAATTCAGTGTTACCTAATAAAATTGAAGAGAGAAAAAGTATGCATTAACTACACACTTCAACATAATAAAATAAGATATCAATAAACATAACAGCCGTAAACATAGGTGTATGTAGAGTATGCGCATGTAAGGCCATGTCAATTATGCACTTACATGGCAGACAATGAGCAAAGCCTATCACATGAATCTGAGTGCCTAGTGCGAGTTTTTCTAACTAGTCGATCGTGTTAAAGTAAACTACGATTTGTATGGAATCGAAACAGCGCCATCTACGGACGGTAATGGGAAATAAAATTTGCGAGTGCGAGTTTTTTACACCATAATCAACGACCATCGAACATCGCGTATATTCGTAAAGTATGAACGATAACGCACGTGATTGGTTGATTCAAACATATCGCGAGTGCGAGTTGCAATTTTGACTACTTTTGACAGTAAAATAGTAAACTTGACGGTTAACGCCATTGAAAAGTTGTCACTTAGATTTTCTCAGTGAAAATAGCGTGATATTAATTTTACTAACGAGACAGAAAAGAACATTATGGCAGCGCGGTCTTTTTTCGCTTGGAGGATGCTTGCGACGGCAACAGCACAAGACAACCGCAATTACAACGCCAGTGTTGAAGCAAGAGCTCGAAATGCTATCAATACGTTGGAAGACATAACGGAGCGGCAATTTAGGGCTAGATATCGCTATTCCAAGAAAGAATTTAAGTTCTTGTGCAAACAGCTAAGGTGATTGACAAATCTAAAATCGTCTCAACGCGTTTCCTTGGAACTAAAAGTATGTATCAAATCTTAGTTGTTAAATTTTGTATAAACCACTTACTATGCATGTGTTTACGTTTCTTTTCTGTTTTTATTTATAGGTGCTCACCGCTCTATTCTTTTTCGCCACTGGGTCCTATCAAAGGCCTATAGGAGTTGCAAAACACATCTCACAAAAAATGTGCAGTGTGTACATACAAGAAGTCACCCAGGCACTGACACACAGAAACATGATGAATAAATATATAAAATTCCCTAATACTACAGCAGCTCGACAGGCAGTTAGTCAACGGTAGAGTACCTACAGTCTATTTGTAAAAAACCTATGAAGTTATCTGATATATCAAGTTATGTGATGTAAATATTGATTTTTGGATTTTATCAGGTTTTACAGAGACTATGGAATCCCTGGAGTGGTTGGGTGTATCGACGGGAGTCATTTTAAAATAGTTGTTCCATCCAAAAAAGAGGAACATTGGTATTATAGCCGCAAACACTATCATTCACTTAATGTGCAAATGGTAAATATGAAGACATACTGTTATTATTACTGATGGGATAATAAGATTTAAAATGTAACAATAAAATAAATGTTTTCTTTTAAGGTTTGTGATGATCAATACAGAATTTTAAACGTTAATCCCAAGTTCGGTGGTGCAAATCATGATTCCTTTACATGGGAAAACAGTGATATGAACACGTACATACAATCCTTGCACCAAAGTGGCGAAGTGGTCTGGCTTTTAGGTAAGGAATCCACAACATAATTTATGGGAAGATGAATTATTTTAGGTAAATTTTACAATAAATTGATGTCATAAAATATATTTTTATTCTAGGAGACTCTGGGTATCCTCAGCGTCCATGGCTGATGACACCAATTTTAAATGCTACTTCTGGCACACCAGAAGCAAATTTTAATGAAAAACACATCGAGAGCTAGAGTAGTAATTGAAAACACATTCTCAAGACTTAAAAATCGGTGGCGTTGTCTGCATAAAGATAGAGTACTGCATTACAAGCCATTGAAATGTGCCAAGATTATTCTGGCTTGCTGTGTATTACACAACATAATTATCGATTTAGGCATTGAGGATACAGACGAAGATATTGGTAGTTATTGTAATTCTAAATGATAACATACTAAGCTTTAATCTAATATAAATATTAATCTTTCATAATTACTTCTAGGTGTTGAAATTGAAAGTGAACGTGAGCGTGAGCAAACTGAAAACTTAGAGAGAGGAGAAGCTACCTCTGATTTAATTAGAGGTAGAATATTGAGAGACCAATTAGTCAGAAGGTTGCAATAATTGCTTCACGAATTTAATATTTTCAAAGAACTTTCAAAAGTGCAAAATATAAGATAATAGAAACATTTAAATTTAAAAACCTTTTTTATTTATTTATAACAAACAGGAACTTTGGGTATTATTATATTCTTAAACTAATCCTTACAAAACTTGTTAACTAATTTCTCTAGCATATCTAAAGCTCTTGCTTGCCACTCCCTCTGTGCCTGTACTTCTATTTCCCTAATTCGAATTTGATTTCTCCTCATGTCCATGAAGTCTTGGTGCTGTTGAATTTTAAAATTTCTCCAGTTTTCATCAGCTTGGAGAAAATGTTGCACAGCCTGCTCTGTGTGTGCTGGTCTTACACGTCTCTGTGGTGGTTCTCGAGCCTGTGTTAGTCTTGTACGGTGAGGTGAAGTTCGACCAAACAGAGCACGTCCTGGCAAAGCCATATGTACTTGAGCTGAGGGCCTAGGTGTTGTATAGCGAGGTGGAGTTTGACCAGACAGAGAAGGTCCTGGCCGAGCCGTATAGTCTTGAGCTGAGGGCCTAGGTGGAGTGGACATGCTTGTGTCTGTAAGGAAGTAAACTATATGTTAAAAAATTATAATCAATTTCAAAAATTTTCATGTTTAGTTTTCTTGAAACATGTAATGTGCTATAATTATATCTTACTTTCCACTTCTACTTCCACGAACTGAAGAGGAGATGCAGCAGGCCTCACTTGTGATAGTGACAGTAGTGGGGCTGTGTGCGGCTCTGTTGATGGCCCTGGCGCATTCCATGGTCGAGAACCAAACATAAATATAGGTGAGGCAATATGTCTTGATGACCCTGGTTCATACAAATCTTGAGAATCTGCAATACAATGTTTTTCAAAAACTGTTTACATGAACATACTCAGTTTGCAATAAATATAATGCTGTTATCTTACTACAACAACTTACTTTCTACAAATTGAGGTGGCCGAATTTGATTAACCTGCAGGAGAATACAATTAATGCTAATAAACAAATATATATGTGATAATAAATAAAATTAAATCATATAATATACTAGCAGGAAGTTATAACCTGAGACAATCCAGCCTCATCAACTGCCAAGCCTGTAGCTACTTGCACACCAATTAGGCTTAAAACTCTATGCTCTAAGTCTGTCAATTTAGCGAAACAAGTAGGACCACCACCAGTACCAATAGATGCTCTATGAAGACGAGCAGCCTTTTTTTTTGTATTGCCTTTAAAATCACTCCAAACCTTAAAAATAATGCAAGAGAAGAAACATTACAAAATTGATTGACATGAACCAGTATCAAGCAAACAAATTCTGTGAGGATAAACTTCGGACGAACCCTTTTCCATCTCTCAGTATCTTTAGTTGAACCACTGCCATCACTGTTTAATAAATTTGTTAGATCCTCCCAATGATTCATCGTCGTTAATCTACCTCTAGCAGTGTTACTTGGTTTGGTGAGATCTCCATGCCTAAAAAGGAATATCAATCAATCATTAAGCATTTTATTCTGGTAGTTGTCTAAAAATATTGTGATGCTTTACAGAATGTCTCAGTTCAGTGTGCCTCTTGGCATGGGCCTCCTCTACAAGCAGTTACAAAATACAACAAAAGTTCATACAAAAAATAGTAGATTAATTCCACTTACTGTTCCATATATGTCACCATGAGATCAAATTGGGATGCACTTGTCCTCATTATATATGAAATATACGATTCAATAGCTTATAACAAACAGAATAGATATTTTTCTCAATAGTGACAAGACATGAAGTAAACAACATTGCTAAGCAACCAACATATCATAGCGACAAAACCTATAATAAGGTTGTGTCTTAACATCCACTAACCTTTATTTCAAATATGTAATACGTTTTCCATTAAATTACAAAAGAAACAAACATGACATACTATACTATAATCACTACAATTTTGATAGACAGCTGCTTTATTATGATCATTATATAGCAATATTACCCTTTAATTTGGTTGGGTTATCTCACGTCGCGAACGTGTTACCAAATTAAGAAAAATAATTTACTCCATTCTCGGTGAGAAAACTCAAATCGAATGGTTTACATACATTGTAACTCACACTCGCTTGTCTTCGATTCTCGCTGTGTTTTACGTTTACTCGTTTGACGCTATGTTGAAGTAACTTTACGAAGCCCGTGTAACTCACACTAAGCACTCTGTTGGGCGCACCTGACGCTGGGCCGTGACATGCGAATTCTCTTTGTGTATTCGCCAGCATTGCCTGCCTCCAAAGAGCATTACGTTGTACAGCCTTATAATAAAGCTATACATTTACTATTCACATAAGACAGATTAATTGAAAACAGATAACGGGGTGACTTTCTTTGAGCTGCTTTACCAATGAAAATCTGTATGAATGGTTTTCAGAAATGATTTTTATTTGTCTACCAGGCTAGGATTCACATTATATTAAGTATTCAAGTTTTTCACATAACAACATCAACACATTTCTGCCGCTTCGGCTCCCACGAGATTTACACTAAGACAATTAGGTAATAGACTATGATCTCATACTTTGTGAACAAAAAAAAATCAATCGACGAGCATTTAAACATCAGGTTTTTACCTACCACTAATTAATTTATGAAAGGAAAACTTTTTTACAAGCCGTGCTACCATCTGTCGAGCTAACCTTTTATTATTTGTACGTCCAAATGTTTACATATTATGTAATGTTTAATACATTTAATGGTTTTAAAATTATCGATTTATTTAACGAAGGCAATATTAATCATAGAACTTCAGACGAATATTTACATAAAAGTTAATCTAGCTACGCCGCTTGCGACTGCTACGAGCTTGCTACGTAATTACTGCGAGCTACTTTGTTCTTCAGGACCTCCTTCCTCGGATTGCGAGCAGGGGATAGTTTTATATTTTCACATGTCAACGAGGTATTACATTTTCTGGGTGTTTTTTTTTTCAGAGAAATAACTTATTTCATTGATCAAAATAATATAAAAGAGAAGATTGGC
Organism: Tetheella fluctuosa; assembly: GCA_951216915.1. NCBI lineage: Eukaryota > Metazoa > Arthropoda > Insecta > Lepidoptera > Drepanidae > Tetheella > Tetheella fluctuosa. Next base: position 8,461,326 of record OX578217.1, read on the forward strand.
GTGGTATTTTTAAGGTTCCATACTTAAAAAGGAAAATAGGAACCCTTATAGGATCACTTCGTTGTCCTCTGTCTGCCAAGACCTTTTTCTCAGGAACGCGTGAAGATATCAAGTTGAAATTAATATCAAATACTCAGGTCTGTAATTTCTTGCAGCTGTGAAAAAATAAAACTTCTAAATCAACGCAATCAAAAGATACGGCCGTCTATGCCGCATTTTTTGAGACTCGCAACTACTCGCAAGGGAGTCATAGCCTATAGTGTACTTCCCGTTGATCTAGAATCATGAAATTTGGCAAGAAGCATTGTCTTATAGCATTGTCAGTAAAGGAATAAATCCGAAAACCGTAAATTTGTTCTTGATTTTTGTTTTGCGATTATAAACTTATTTGCAGTTGGTAAACTGACCGCTACCTAATGTCGATGTATGGGGACAACAGTTTAGCAACGGCAAAGTTGAGTTTGTCTCTCAATCTAGTTTATCTTTTCGTTACGACCCCCGTGATGGACGAACTATTTACATACCTAAAAGGTTGTACGGAGCACTCGGTGCGCGAGTTCAACTCGCACTTGACCGGCTTTTTTATGTTATTTAGGTTCGAATTTGCATATTAAAAGTACATATTTGATTAAATTAAACCATGATAATTTCAGTGTTATTAATTAGTCCAAGCTATAATATTGAAGTCTCTTCTAACATAGCAATCGCGGTTATGCAAACGATTTATTAAATAAACAAAAGCCAGAATCAAAGCAATTATGACTATATAGGAAGCAGTAGTAGACGATGTTGTAGCTAAGAAACATAAAGGAATTGCTGTCAGTGGCGCGAATAAGTTTACACTTAGTTAATTAAAAGATTACACACGAATGGGTAATTAACAGCGGATTTGTTCTCTCATCTGTTATGTAGTCTCATCGAATGGGTTAAAGCCCCAATTGTGGAGGTAATTTTATATGTAAGCGTTACGAGCGTAAGCTAATCGATTCATTGTAATTTGTTAAGTATTTATTTATGTTATGCTTTGTTTCACTTACTTTAGTTCAAATAACTTTGTAATGGTTTCAAGTTTTAGATACATAAGAAGAATATACCTTCCAGATTAGAATGCGGATGACACCGGTAGGCGAAAGTTAGTTATAAATATTATAGATAATTACCATTTCCGTTCTAGTACGGACCACTAATTCAGTTAACAATATATAGCAGGTTGCTTAACATTTTGAGGTCGGATGATATATTCTGAAAGCACAACGTTAAATTTATGAACCAAAGTAAAAAGGATTGGTTTTGTATCAGTGTGTGCGCACCCTTAACACTTCGAGAAATTAGAATAGATCAAAGGACACAAAAAATCAATAGTGTAAAGAGCCGGAAACATTCAATTGATCGGTGGTCGAAAAGGGATTGGGGTTTTTGTTGGATTTTAATTTAAACTTGCTTTGCTTTACGTTGGTTTTGGAGCGATAGCGGTTTTTAAATTTAATACGAGTGCTTGTAACACATATTATTGCACGCGTCTGTACATGTAAAATTGTACATACGTAAAATGTAAATATTGTTTGAGCTTTTCGCAGTGTTTTTTCAATGCGCGGTCTCAGTTTTCCCCTCAAGGGGTACTGAACGAATATAAATGAATCTTATATTTATGATACTTTTTTGTTGCCTCTCTTCTTGGTAGCATTTTATTGCTCGTGAAAGGGTACGAATTGTTTTGCTGACAGATTTACGAGGAAAGATTCGGCGTTTATTTTATCTGTGACTGTTCGCTTCTTGGGAAAGGCAACTTTGATTGCAGAAACGTTGAATATAAAAATATTGCTAACAACAATCTTATAATATGATTGATTATAATGAAATTGTTTTTGAAATACTTAGTGAAACGATCCGAGAAAATTGCGCTTAAGACATAACCTTCCTTATTGCACATTCTTAAACATCATAGCCATCTCAAGTGCGTTACGTATCTATTATAATAAATATGGTTAGCTATTAATTCCTCCCAGCGCCGCCATTTGGAGTGTTCCTGCAGCGAGGAGAGGCTTGAAGGCTGCTAACTCGATAACAAGACACAGCAGCTTTCCTAATTGCAATTTATTGCAGGTACTACAAACAAGTCTGTTTCACTCAACGCTCACGTATTTCAAATGAATTTGCAAATTTCAACAAACAATTTACATTTTAGAGACCGGCTGCAGTTAACTCAGTTACAATGGTAGGTAAAATATTTTATCGTGTAACAATTAGGTCTTAATTTCATGTCTCTAATGTATATTATAGAACAAGTTCGGTAGAAATTTAGTAATTTATCTTTGCCAACAAGGATATGGATACCCAGAAGTAGATCCTAATACTTTTGCGTTCTCACGAGATAGTAAAAGGACATAAACAAACTCATTACATTATTTCTTAATCGACTTTTTAGTAATTCATCTATTCACTTATATATAAATAACTATGATAGGGTTTGATCCTTTTGCAATTGATTGCTCACTTTCTAAAGCGAATATCTGAAGTCCTGTTTATAAATTGCGAGAAAAGCAATTAATTTAAAGTCAACAATAGAAAAGTTCACCGTTTTGATGCATTGTGTTTCGCTTAGCAGTTTGCTTTCTTGAACTGGCCCATTCAACGATTTCCTTTATTAGTTCGTGTATTGAAAATGAGAGAAATCTTGTTTATTCTGTTTTGCTAAGTTCATTGTTCATCTACAAAACTGGGAAAGAGGAATTTTCCTTCAGTTTCAGTAAACACTTAGATTAGGAGATAGTTTTTGTGTTCAAACTAATTATATTTTTTTCGTATAAAACGCAGACAGCCTTGATCTAATATTAAATAATATCTAAGCAGGTAATTTATAATTGGTTGAATCAATTAAATATTGCGAAACGGGTACCGATCCCAAAACTGGTTTCCCTACCTAAAACGTTAAATGCTTTTGTTAAATCAAGGTATGCTAAAATATGCAATATAATATAGGTACCTACATTTTATCTTATCCCTGTATGTACGTTTAACAGTCTGTTTTTAAATAACACTAAATGTTATCAGATATACAATAACATCGAAAGGGGATTAATTTGTTGACAGTGAATTGGATCCTAATGAAGCAAAGGCTCTTTAGGTAAACAAGACGGTTGTCTTGGCCTCTGTTTACATGATTCAACGGTTCGTTAGCTTTGTTTCGAATCCAATCGCCCGTTTGCTATACAACTCGTGCCTTTAGTATATTCGTATTTATACTTGTAAGTATTCTATGATATTATTAACTAGTTTATAAGCTACATAGCTTATATGTGCATACTTCAGGAAGATGGAGAAAATATGTATGTAGGTAAAGTGTTATTATTATGTTTTGAGGAGCAATAAAAGTTTTGATTAATGAAACTTGATATTGTTTACTTTACAAACTACACTGTAATGCAACAAAACCTAACAATAATGTTATCAAAAAGTCAATTAAATGGATCAACGATCTTGATTACTTGTGTAAATAGAACCAAGTAATTCATAACGCTGCTGATATTTGAAACTGTTTATGTAACGAGCAAACTTTCTCAGAAACATAACTCTCTTACGCAACGAAAGATTCTTTAATAATTTCATGTTGTTCCTGAGTTTCAAATTGATAAATGTTTTTATAATTTATCAAATGATTTAATGTGTAAAATATATGAAATTGAAAATTAACTTACTTTTCAATTTAAGAATTCAACTTGCTTGCACAACTTTACTTTGAGGACAATCCAAATATTGTCAGTGTCAGTCTGGTATTATTATTTACAATTTTACTCATAAGTCAAATAACTTATTTGAATAAAAACTGAACTAAGTCTCCATTCCAGTGACAATGCAAATCCATCAATTTAATCAGAAAAGTATCTATAGGTTGATTTCACAATAGATTAACTTTACTAGGTAACTTACCTATGTTATTTTTCGAATGTCATATAATATCCTCTTGATAATACTGTACAACATATTCACGATAAAGAAACTAGTTTCATGCTTTTAGCCTTGTAGAAAAGATAAAATAATACGTAAATAAATAAAGAGACTAGAAAATAAATTGACGTGAACATGCAAACCCCAGCGATATGCTTTGTGCCCCTAACGCTCGCACAGTGAGAGACACATAATTACGGCGTCATAATTAACAGAAATTTGATTGCTCCGCGCAAATTAGTCTTCTATTGACGTCGACAGCTACTCCAATAGGCATCGCTTGTCGCATAAGCACATTTGCATATAAATCAATGTACCTATGAATCGTGCGTGATTTCTGGATTTAGTGATTAGGTACATTTCATATTTACCACGTAATAAATTATGGATATTCTTGTACCCACTTGATTACTCACTGCTTCGCGAATTGAAATTTAAATAATATAGGCGTAGTGAACGACTAATTGTCCTGTAGGCTACTCATATGCTTTTGATGATAATTTGTTATATTATAACAAAATCATAATAATGATAATTCATAAATAAAACATTACTTTAGTTGGAAACCGAGCAAGCAAGAGATGATGAGAAGGGCTCATAGATTCTTAAATAAGTTGTTTGTAGGATTCCGTAGCCAAATGGGAATAACAGGAACACTTCTTATTTCGTTCTGACCATCTGTCGAAAAAATCCCCCCTGTAACGTTTCGACTATTAAAAATAGACAAGTAGCAGAGACGTTTTTCGATTACTACTTTTATTCGATTACAATTTTTAAAGCCGTCGTGGGTTTTTCAATTATTTTAATTTTGTTCTTTTATACATTATAATACATAGGTACTGTGCGTTTACATAAGCATTTACTTCAGGATTAATTTATATGTATTGAAAAGTATATCGACGACGGGAAAAAACGTTCAAAAAAGTGTTAAAATACGTTTTTTCACTATTTTAATCAGAAAAATACTGCGTCGACTGGTCTGGGTCTCATATTTTTAGGACGAAAAAAAAATCACTTACGACGTCAGTGTTTTGAACTTGTGTTAATTTTGCTGTAAGCCTACCAAAAGCCGGTGTTTTTGATGTTTTTTTGGCTTACAGTAAAAGTGAGTTGGCTGTTTGTTTACCCTAGTGGCGTCCAAAATTCAAAACCATAGAGGTTACGACATTTTGGCGGGATGAGATTTTTTGCATATTAATCACATACATCATTTAGTTTGTTATTCAGATACATTTTCCAGATATTTACGACGTAATAATTGTAGGTATTTAGTCATTATAACTCACTTACTGCATATAAAACAGCCTTTATTTCAATAATAATCGAAGGTAATGCATTTATGACAAAAACAAAACGCAAATTACGCGAACCGCGCGCCCACGTGCGGCCATACTTACATCTATCTCGTGGCTCGCATTCGGTGAACAGAGTCAACTGAGAGTGTCGTACATTTTGTTGAGGGTTAAAGTGAGTGATATCTACATAAAGTAAAGCATTAGATATTCGCATAGAGTAACTACATCGGTCCAGTTAACTTTTTGCTGTTTGAAGTGAAAACTAACTTTTGAACATTGCGCTGATGCTTTAAGCACTGTGTTTACATAACAACGTTCGTGTATAAATGTAAACGATGACTTTCAACTCTCTATTTTACTTGTTTGCTTTCTCATTTCGCATTGTAAATTTGATATAACAAAGCACACGAAAACTTCAGTGCCGAGCCGAGTTGATTCCGAGAAACTAAAGTCTTGGAAATTTTCCGCTTCAATTTTGTTTTACCAAAAAATATTAGCATATAGCTAATATTAGCTAAATTAGCATAAAATAAAAGTATTTCAGTATTTTTTATTGCTTTCAAACCAAACATACCTAGTACCTACAATATTTTATGTCAATATTTTTTTACTATTTAATTTATTTTTAATACTTAGTTAAATTCCTATTGAGCTATCATAATCATCATATCTAACTTACAAATTGTTAAAGATAGTTAGAACCCGCCTTAAATCCCGCAGAGTTATTGCCTAGCGGGGCTTACAAATGTCGGTTTTAAAATCATGTCCCCGTTAAAACTTTCCTCATGAATAATTTACGAATTTTCTTCTGAGATATGGTCTTGCCGGAGAAGATAAGAATTAAATAACGCGAAATTAAAATTTTATTATAACATCTGAATAAAAATATAAAGGGAGCAATTTGAATAATTATCGGGGATACTTCCTCTGTTTTGCCGGAATTTTGCTGAGTTTTCTGGGTTTTGGTTTAATATTTAGTTGAATTCACTGTAAGATAACAAATACCAAACGATGAAAATATTGTAAATTTATTTACCTGGAACGTCTTTATGTGGAACTATACTATCAAAGGGAAGAAATCAGTGGCTTATAGATTGTACCGCGATTTTCTACACGAGTCATGCAGATAATAATTTGAGTTCAAACCTTTGGGAGTGGCAGTTGAAGAGGATAAGACCGCCTTCCCGTAATTTTCTCAAGTGCACCCTCTAAATTGAGTGGGAGCACTTATATTCCGAATTTATAATATTACTGCTCTAAATATTCTAGACTCAAGTGACGTGGACGTCGAGTAGCAATGAATTGTCCGACGGAAGCTTTTTAATTGACCTTTTTTTATCTTTGAAATAATAGTAAGAAGTAAGAATACCTAACATAACATAATCTATGGCAAAATAAAGTAGTATGTGGTAAAATGTTTTATGCAAGAATCCAAAACATACACACTTCCAGTATAGGTACATTTAGTAAAATAGAGTATACCTACTACGTGGAGAAGATCGTGGATCGTTGAACAATGAGCTTGAGCTTCAGGAGGAATACATCGAGAAGAAAGAAAGAAAGAAAGAAAGAAAGAGAGAAAGAAAATGTCTTTATTTGTAGCATGAAAATCAACACATACCTACAACTAGAAAATCACTATGTTTAGCACAAGTTAAAAACTAACAATGAAAGTGATTTAAAAAATAATATAAAAAAATATAAATAATAATCTCAACAAAGACATTAAAGTTAAACAATTAGTTAGCTAGGTGTGTCTCAGATTTACAACAACCTCTTAAATGCTACAAAATGGCGTCCGACTCAGCATAATGTTGTAATAACTAATTATTAGTAGCTACCACAACGCTGATCTTCCGTCGGAACCACCGCGACACGTACCAAGAGCAGTATAAAAAACATAGCGAAAAGTCCAGTAAAATTAATTAATCCATAAACTAAAGTGATAAGGATGATAATTATAGGATGATTCAAATACATCAAATAAATAAAAATGAATAAATTTAAATATATAACATGTACCCGTCATAATACATCAAGCAATTATAAAAACATGAACATTAAAATAGAGTTGATACACAAATCGAACTAAGAAGGAAGTTAATAAAAAAGAAAAAGAAGCAAGCAAGGTATTTGCGGGCTGTTGACTAATGTAGGTGAATGAGATATCCCAAATAAAGGCACAATTTTCTAAAAATTTAAATATTATTTTTGAGGTCTTCGGCGTTTTTTTGGTGTTCTAAAATAAACTTTTTTAGTTTGGTCCTGAAATTTTGAAGAACCACTGGCTACCACCTTCAAGTTGAATAGGTAGTCTAGCACCCATCGTATACCGGTAGCTGCACTACAGAACAAGTTCCCTTCTAGACTTCACGTGCTTTATATTGTAGTAAAAATAAGCTTCTCCACAGTTAAATAAACGGTAATATTATCTGTGGACTATAATACGCACTTTTTAAACATATAACTATGTAAGCCTACGATACAAAGTAATATACGACACTTGGTAAAATAATTGTTGAACTAAACAACTGCATTGTTAATTAAAGACAAAGGTGTACTAATGAGAGGTGGCAGTATAAGATATGTTGATTAGCAGCTAAAAAACTAACCGAGTGGAGATGGAGGTATGCCAACCGCAGACGTGGGGAAGTTGTTGCTTCATTAGTATTTATTGTGCAAAACTCTCAGGATTCTAAAGACCTCTTCATATTTTTGATCTTAAATAGGAACGTACGTAGGTTTTGTTATAAGGAAGGATTAGGAGGATATAAGGAAGGTATTATTATATTTGTATAACTAGCTTGTGCCCCGCGCTTTCCCCCGCGTTACCGATGATTTTATATTTTCCCGGGATAAAAAGTACCCTATATGTTGTTACAGGGTATGATAAATAAATAAATATTCTGGGACATTCCTCACACACGGCCATCACACACCCCAAACTAATAGAGCTTGTACTATGGAAGCCAGATAACTGATATACTACATAAAATATACTACTTACTTTTCTTTTGTAAATACATACTTATATAGATAATTACACCCAGACTCCAGACAAACAGACATGTTCATGCACACAAATGTCTGTCCTGAGTGGGAATCGAACCCACGACCTATGGCGGGATAGATAGGATATCTCACCAACCACGCACCATTTTCATTCAATATTATAAGAGTATAAGGTTCTTTTGTTGTATAGTCTGGTAATATTAAATTTTATACTCGTAAACAAATAAAAAACCGGCCAAGTGCGAGTCGGACTCGCGCACCGAGGGTTCCGTACAAACTTAGTCCATCGTTCGTCCATCACGGGAAATGCACAATTATATTTATTTACCTTATTTGAGGTTGGTTCCAATAAAGCTAGACCTCTAAATTGGATCAGCGCCCATACAACTCAGAGGTCTTTATTAATTGGCGTAACTATGTATGTATGGGGACCACCCATTAATTTTCAACTTTTTTAATTTTTTTGGAATTTTTCCTTTATTTGTGCTGTAGATCAACGGGAACTAACACAAAACAAATAAAAGGGCAAAAAATCGCGTGTGTTGTATGGGAGCCCCCCTTAAATATTTATTTTATTTTGTTTTTAGTATTTGTTGAGATACAGCCTGGAGACAGACAGATGGACGGACAGACGGACGGACAGACAGCGAAGTCTTAGTAATAGGGTCCCGTTTTTACCCTTTGGGTACGGAACCCTAAACATAAGGTTATAAGTATTAAAATTACGGTGTCAAGATTAGATATATGAGTTTGAATTTTTCAATATATTAAGATTGTGAAAAGCAATTTAGCTTTGTTGGAATCTCATAAAGTCATAAGTCAGACGCGGGCTCATGTAGCTCTGCCAACATTGCTAATGACCGCGACTACGGTGTGCGGTCGCGCACGGTATCGAGCCAAAAACCAATTTGCAACACACTAATAATAACATTGTTTTATTGCTCGGTTAAGTTCAGGCATTAACGACCTGCCCCACGTGGAATATATTGTGTTTATACGAAAATAAGTTTAGTATTATAAGATACAGAATTGCCTATTACTTATTACAATATCTATCTCAATATTAAAATGCTACACGACACTTTCAAAGTGCGAAAAAATTTGCAAAGAAAACAAAGATGGCAATTTGCGGCTAGGTAAATGAGTTTCACTTTTACGGTAAGAATTTTCAATCGACACTAATTAAATTGTTTTTTTAGAGACGATTTGAGCAAAAACTTTCCTGGGATTCGGGAACAGGGATAGAAATACACCTGGACTTTTGAGCGCATATAAAAGTTTTCCAATTTACAGGGGCTGATTGGAAAATTTTCGGCAGTTTGGGTGTTAATCGAACCTTGACTTTCCTTAGCCTTTTGAATCGAATTAAAAGTGTTAATACTGGTTGGTCCTGCTGGCGCGGAAAACCTTTTACGTGCTTTAATTTCTACTATTGTTTTTACGGAATGCATGCGAAGTTTTAGTAGTAGTTGATTGTGCAATGAAATCATCTGTTTCACAACAATTATAATCATCATCATCACCCGCAAGACAATGGATGGATATATTTTTTCTTTCTCTAGGTGCATTTGTATCGTGGTTGTGATCTATACACATAGATTACGAACGAATTCTATACATGTCTATATTCCAGATGTTTCAAAAAAATTACACCAATTCTAATCCTAAAACCTTCATTTCTCCAAATTGGGGCGTAGCCTAGGCATTTATCGATCGAAGCTTATTATAGCTACAAAACAATCATGTACCCATAAATGGCAATTATAGTGCCATATTACTGCCTAATTACCTACTACAGATACGTAGAGTTTGCTAGACTATGACGAGGGAGCTAATATCTATGGTATTCAAACCACATAATTGGACGCTAGGTTAACAGACACCGAGAGCCCAACGTAGTATAAACGTTGTATAGAAATCATTATCAATACAGGTTGTTATTTTGCTTGTTAAATTTAATAAAGCCGAATATTTTCAAAGGGGTAACAAGCCTCAGGGAGTTCGGTTTCTTAATAAGAATTACTTACCTAAAATTATGCTTAGGCCCGCAATTTTATCTACGTGGAATTAAGATGAATGTGATGACTTAATTTGTATGTGTTAAGCCAACAATTAAACATTTAGACAAACATATTTTTTTATAAATTCAAATTTTGACATATTTGCCGTATTATATATTATATAACTAGCTGTCCCGACAGACGTTGTCCTGTCCAACTCATACACAAAATTTCATCCAAATCGGTCCAGCCGTTTATCCTATCTCTCAAGTTGGACCAGACTGCTCACGGTGTGCCAATTTAATTTAAAATCGGTTAAGTAGTTTAGGAATCCATCGCGGACGCGATAGTTTAGGAACATCGTGACAGGAGATTTATATATATTAAGATTTCTAATATTAGTTTAAGTAGTGGGCATTCTAAATTACATATTAATTAATATTAATAATATGTACAACAAGTATTTACAATCAATGTATAATCAATGACGGGCCGGTTGGCGTGGTTGGTAAGATACCCTATCTATCACGTCGCAGGTCGTGGGTTCGATTCCCACTCAGGACAAACATTTGTCTGAAAACAGACATGAACATGTCTGTTTGTCCTGAGTCTGGGTGTAATTATCTATATATGTATGTATTTACAAAAGAATTGTAGTATTTGTAGTATATCTGTGATCTGGCTTCCATAGTACAAGCTCTGCTTAGTTTGCTGTCAGATGGCCGTGTGTGAGGAATAATGTCCCAGAATATTTAATGTATAAAATACAAACTATGATATATAGAAAACAATTAATTGATTAAACAATTGCTTGATCAGATATTATTTAAGGTCTGATAACGATTTTCTCATATTTTTAAGACAATACGAACGTTTACAAAATCTCTACTTAAAATGTTTCCTCATGAATATTTTACAGAGTTATGGATCCAAAGAGGAAAATAATAAAATTTGGTATAATTCTACAAAAAACACATAAGAGAAAACAACAAGCATAGGTACATATGTTTTGTCTATTTTCTCGATCAAAATTCTAAAACCGGTATTGGATTGGATTATATTATTATGAAACGTAACTAAAATAAAATGAACGAGGGGGCTTCCCGGCGGAAGGCGACGCCAGGAAGCGGACGCGCCGTCACTGACGGAAAAGTTATCTGTATCTACTGTGGAATCTTAATAAAGTTTTGGCAATGAATTTTGTTTACGCTTACTTAATGGTAAGTGTTGGTGTGTGTTTGTTAATAAATTTAGAGATATAGGTACACATGTATATTTACTAATAATTGCGATTAGATGCGAAATACATAAGTAGTAAATACCATTTAATCTGAAATCAATACGAGATAATTTTTTGCTGACGAATACATGATTTTGTGATTATACCTATTATGTTTTAGTATACAAAGTAAAATTATAATAAAATGTACCTATATAAAATTAATTCTTATATATTGTTTACTAGCTTTTCCGCGCGGTTTCACCCGCGTTCCCGGGGTAAAATATTAGTATGATTTGTTTAAAAATATAGAGAAACTATAATACATTATTTTGCTCGTATCTCCGTCCGCGTGGAAGGTGTTCCGTTTGATTTCCGTTATCTACTAACGATCACAGCTCAATACTTAAAAAAATCTCGATGTAACTGCGCTGCATGGAAACCGCGTAAAAGTTCTGTGACTCTTATGGAAATAATGAATTATTTATATAAGACTTCTTACATACTGTTCAATGTATTTGTATATCTTTAATTATAGGAGAACGTAAATCATCAAACTTTATCTATCTTACTTATATTATAAAGCTGAAGAGTTTGTTTGTTTGTTTGAACGCGTGATTCTCTGGAACTACTGGTTCGATTTGAAAAATCATTTCAGTGTTGGATAGCCTATTTATCGAGAATATTTATATATTAGGCTATATTTATACATTTTTATCCCGAGAAAACACAAGATCTCTCGGGAACGCGAGTGAAACCTCGCGGAGCGGAATCTAGTAATAAGAATATTTGGATTGTACCTGTTTGTAAAGTAAAAGTGTTGAGAACAAAACATTTTTAATTATTATTACAACAAATTCTAATTTATTAATAAAATGAATATAATTATTTTTACGAAAGTCATTCAAACATGAAAATAATAATGAAAATAGCTTAGAGAGGAATTATTATTTATCGACTTGCCAAATTTTATCCAAATACGTTCAGCCACTACAGCGTTATTGAGTATGTTTACCTTTCACCCCACAGTTTCACCTATGACCCAGAAGTAACTTATTGGTTACCAAAGATAAAAAGTTGTATCTAAATATTAAAACAGGGTATTAACTATTTGGCAATTTTCATCTACATCCGTCCAGCCATTATAACGTGATTGAGTTACAAATATCCGTTTAAACATTCGTGAATATTTGCATTTATTGATAGATAATAATCAAGGTGGCAGTTGAATAAACGTGCATCCATCATGTAGGTTCATATAAATAGATATATACGTAATTGGTCGTTTTTACAGATGATTGTTGAAATTAATCGTTTCGCCAGTGGCAGCCGTGATGAATGACACAAGGAACGAATTCAAGTTACGTACAAATTGCAAGCATAAATTATGCTTTAATAATTTCGCGTACGGCCTGGCTCTCTCAATCACTGACTACGCGGCCCTGCCAGGTGTCGCCACCATAAATCCAGACTGGTTAAAAATAACAAGGCTAATGTCATATTATTTCTCTTAATTTATTACTTTTATTAAGATAATTACTTACATTGGTGAAATGTGACTTAAACCTGCAAGGGTTCTCCGAATCAATAGTCCATATTTTAACTTAAATCTGTTTTTAACCTTTTATGAAATATAATATTGTAATTGTATCTATGTATGTTTTTATTTTACTTTCTAACAATATAAAATAATACCAAATTTATAAAAAAATATTTGTCAAAAATATTTTGAATATAAATCTATTTAAAGACTATTAAAAATTAAAGACATTTTTATAAATAGCTTCAAAAATAAAATAACGAAAATATTTGCTGAGTTTACTATTCATTCTCACACAATAGGTTCTCGGCTTTATTGATAGAGTTGAAAAGGCAATGTGATGGACACAGCTATATTAAATGTTTCTAATTAGGAAAGATAAACAAATAATAAATATAAAAACATAATATTGAATATTTATTATTACAGAAAGAAAACATTACAAGAATAATGATGTCAGAGTTTGTAGACCACAGAAAAGTTAGTACCTACATAATATAACAACTGGAGACAAGCAAATTATGAAAAAAATCTTGGAAATTTTAAATGATTACCAAATTATTAATTCAGATACATGCTCGATAAATATAGCTAATTAATTGTACAATAATCAACAAATTGTCACAAAACATTGACTAAACGAAAATAAAGAATAATTTTAATTTAGTGGAAGAAGCAACGAACCGTTTCCTTTTTTATAGCTGGCCAATTGAAACGTTTCCAGCTCTCTGAATAATTCATCTTTCGTTTGAACAAAGACGAAGTGGGCCGCGCGGCGATTCTTTGATCTTTTGTAATTGGAATCGATGCTCATATTAAAAAGAGAAATTCTTTAGAACGGCCGATGAAATGCACCGAAGCCATTTTCTTCAAGACGATTAAAATCGACTGTGATTTTCTTTCCAAGCGGGAGACATGACTTGTTCTCCTTGTCCCAAAGATTTATGTTGTAACAATAAAGAGATTTTTTTCTTTGAATTTCTTAAGTGTGTTTAAAATGTTTTGTAGCCAAAATGTTCAAATGAAATATTGCTACGTACCTATATACCATGTAGCAACCGCTTTGGTAAGCTTTTCGGCATTAATTATGTTGACCAACAATATCTCGCAAGTTTAAGCTGTGTGCTTGTTCCTCCCTCCGTACCTACTCTAAGCAGACTATTAGATATCTTATGAGATAACATCATAGCAATGTTCAAACAAAGTAGATTTTAAAATTACATTTTTAATATGTATAGCAGTAACATATCAGCGTAGTTATGTTACTGTTGTTATTTAAACTTATCTTATTCTGATACAATCTAAATAAGTCAAGTTTACGGGGATGGAAATTATACTTGATCCGTTATTTAATTATTGTCAATAATATGGCTGCATAATCAGCTACCATTTAAAAAATAATAATAATCAATTTATAATTTACAAGACATCGCGTACTAAATAAGTGTTAATGTCATGTTCCCTGTAACGCGATTGTATAAAGCTATAATAAAAGTCCAACCGATTGCTATATTTAGTTCTCGTTCAATGTTTTTACAACTACCCCCACCCATATTTGCGTGAATAAAATATGCTTGAATTTTATATTCGAATTACGTTTTTTGTATAGGGATGATGCCTGTATTCAAAATAAATTATCAAATACTAACCAATGTATAAAACATCGAAAAAAGGGGGAAACCACGATTATTTTATTAAATTTATCCTTTTTATTACCCGCGACGGAACGGAGACCGTATATGCGTTTGGGGTGAGGGGATGTTTGTTTGTTTGTGCAAATCAATGTTGCCATTTTTCTCCAAAACCACTTGTCCGATTTTGATGCAGTTTTCAGTTATGGGTTCGGGTTTGATTGGTGCATATTCTTAGATAGATGTTACGGTGACAACTCAACAGGGGGTGCTGCAGCAAACATTATTTGTGCAAATCAATGTTGCCACTTTTCTCCAAAACTACTAGTCCGATTTTGATGCAAACTTCAGTTGTGGGTTTGGGTTTGATAGGTGTATAATCTTAAATAGGTTTTATGGTGTTGATGCGCCAGGGCGCGTTGTAATCAATATTTTTCTTCTTGATTTTTTGTTGTACCTATATAAACTGCTGAGGGTCTGTGAAAGGTTTGTAATACATTGGTGATGGGTCTTAGATAGGTGTTATGGTGCTAACTCGCCAGAGGGCACTGCTGTAACAATTATCTCTAAAATGGTTAGATCGATTTCGATACGGTTTCCTGTGAAAGGTTTGTAATTCAGCGATGGTTCTAGATATGTATTATAGTGCTAACTCGCCAGAGGGCGCTGTAATATATATTTTTATTCTTGCATTTGTACATATCTAAATTGGAGCAACCAGTACGGGGCTAAATTTAGGGATATAATATATTGTAAGACACCAAGCAAACAGAAAGATAGATTAATAGACAGATATTTAGACAAAAACGGAGTAATTCTCTAAAAATATTAAAATAAAATAAAAACAAAATAAAAAATTTTGAAAAAACCCACGACGTATGTAAAAATTGTAATCGAATAAAAGTTTTAATCGAAAAAGGATTAAATAAATTTTCAGCAGACGCCCGACAGCAATTATCAAATATAGAGGTGCTACTGCACATTTTCACCTACATATTAACATAATGATAAATTTAAGACAATCCGTCGGGGGGTTGCCATTCCCTGCCCCAAAATGAACTAAAATTTTGCCATTTTATGAGTTTGTGACTTATTAAAATTGCGTTGGGTATGTAAATAAACAACACATAATAACTTTTTCTATACTGCTACATATTAATTGAAATCGGGAATAGATATGGTAATGTTAGCAGGAAATATTCCTATCCAACACTAAAAAAAATTTCAATTCGAACCAATAGTTCCTGAGATTAGCGTGTTCAACCAAACAAACAAACTCTTTATAAAATTAGTAGGTAGATGTTACACCTTTCTTTTCAGAGTCCATGTTTTTCATGTAATTTTTCTTTCTCTAATAACAAATAAATAACATTATGTTCTTATATTTATTATTTGTTTATCTTTTCTATTTAGAAGCATTTAATATAGCAGTGTCCATCGGATTACTTTGGCAACTCTATCAATAAAGCCGAGAACTTGTGCAATAACATCGCAATCGATTATATGAATAGAGGGAAGATTGTCGGCCGACAGTTGTTCAGACTTGTTTATTAAACTAAAATATTGTTTTCGTAGCACCGGGCATTGATTAATATAATAATGGAGACGTATTCAATAATTAGTTTGTCTATAACTAAGTACGATTATGAATTTGTTATGTACTTAACAAATTAGGTTAATCAGTTTATCATAATACTGCCGTAAATATACAACAGCGACAATAACTTCTTAATTTTTCATAGAATTAGTTTTATTTCCTACTTATATCATAAATGCAAATGTTTATGTAGATGCTGGCGTAGGTGTGCTCTATACAATAAAATATCTACTTTACTAAGAATGTGTTCATCACTTCAGGGATAATGGGTGTGAAGATATTCATGTGAAGATCTTCACATGAATATACCAATATCAATTCTAATTCTGTCCATACATTGATTTATTTTTTCAATGTTGAGTTTAAATAACTTGCGTTAATAACTACTTACTTGAATCGTGATTCCTGGAAGTATTTTTTTTTAATAAGTGTTGTAGTTGTAGTTTTTAATAAGTATATGAGTTTATTTTTCTTTGTTATTAATAATGCATATTTGGGAAGCGCGTTTCATTAGCGAATCGATTATAAATCGATCGAGCGAAGGGGTTTATAAATGAAATATTTTGGAAATTTCACCGAAAAAGTTGAAAATTTACATGGTATTTTTGTATGAAAATCTCAATAAAAACAATAATATGCCGTTCAGTTTGACAATTCTGTAATAATTTTATCCCCGGTAGCGCGGGGAACAGTTAGTATGAAATAAATATAAAACTATTTTACAGTCCGAGGATTTTCCTTATGGACCAAGGAAATAAACTCGGGCTTAAAGAATTACAACATCAAAGTCAAAGTCAAGTTAGCACGTAGGTAGGTAATTCATCGGTGCCTTGTATTCATATTGTAGCTTTAAGATTCCTGACAATCCAGTTCTTATTATGCTACGGTGATAATATAAAATTTAAAATACTAACATAAATATTTTTATTAGAATTAAACTCTATTGACATTATTCCACTACCCATTGAAATTTGGAAATAATCAACCACTATAAAAGTTAAATTCACAAGTACACTGTATAAATGCAACTCATTTCAACTTCATGAGGATAGTCAGTGGAAGTTTTAAATTTAATCCCGACGCGGGTAAGAGGGCTGAAAAGTTAACCGCCTAAAACTTTGTGAGGTAAATGTACATTGCTATTGGTATTTGAAGAATATTGGGGTAAAAATATCGAGTCTGAAAATAGTTATAACTTTAAATATCTCGGTAAAAATTTTTAGGTACCGACTATTAATACTATGGTATACCCGAATTGCAGCTTTTTTTGTATTGACGTTTTTGAGAGATCATACAAATAGAATATAATACTAAAGATTTTACGAATTCGTTTTTAAGTAGTATGTAGAGTAAAGCGATATGTCACTCAAAGAGCAGCTCGACGGTATTCTGTAAGGTGGAAGGAATTCCTACCATACCACCACCTTACAGAATACCGCTGCCAAATAGCTTATAGTTGTGATCCTGCGCGTGAGTAAGTTCGCCAGAACTCATCGGGGAGGGGGGAAGGGTCGGCAACGCGAGAGTGATACCTAGGGTTGCCAACTTTTTATTACAAGATATAAAGTAGGTATATTAAGGTCGGAGAATGTTTGCCGACAATGTAAAAGTTGATGTTATCAATGTGCCAATTTTGGGTTGCTTAAAAATATATTTTACTTTCTCATGTATTTTTTTTACGAATTCATAACATGATAAGTATAAAGTATGCGTAAGAAATGGGTAAGAGCTCAGCATACAATAAAATTGCGATATAAACCTACAACAACACTGATATTCATAAACAATCTTAATTGACGTTTGGACACCCCTGACTCAATATGGATCGGTAATATCGGTCAAATCAGTAATAAATGAAAAAATAAAAATAACATAGTCTTTTCCTTTAAATATTTTTTTCAACAATACCCCACAAACATAGGTACGAATTCAATTCAATACATTATTATCGATTATAATTATTCAGAAAATCTGAATATATAGAAGAAAAAGGTGACTGACTGATTGATCTATCAACGCACAGCTCAAATCACTGGACGGATCGGGCTAAAATTTGGCATACAGATAGCTATTATGATGTAGGCATCCGCCAAGAAAGGATTTTTGAAAATTCTACCCCTACGCAAAATAGGGGTTCGCGGGTGGAACCGCAGGGTGGTAAGCTAGTGTATAATATAATGCGTAAATTTTAAAACTATCTTTATTGGTTAGGAAGTTATTAGCCTGAGATAGTTGGACGGACAGAGTTACTACAAAAATAAGGTTCTGTTCGGACTCTTCTGGGTACGGAACCCAAAAAGATACAATGCACTGTAAGGATAAAAAATGTAAATGAATATGTGTCGATACACAAACCAAAATAACGTTTTTCACGATACGTATTTATCTTTCTAACAAAACATGGGAAAAACGTAGACGTTCACAAGTGGAAAGTTGAGTTAGAAATCCTACAATACTTGTACGCGGAGTGTGAAAGGCATTCGAGGCAAAGTTCTCCGCATGAAGCGAGCAAAGGATTAACGAGCGACGATACGAGTTCAACGATGTCACTTTTGACTATACTATTGACTATACATATATTAAGTACCTAAAGGTTTTAATGCATTTCGTTTACGGTTTATTGGATACTAGCTGTCCCCCGCGGTTTACTCGCGTTCCCAAGAAAAAATGTAGCCCATACCATAGGCTATCTACGCACTAAATTTCAACGTGATCGGTTCAGCGGTTTAGGTGTGAAAAGGTAACAAACAAACTCACACTCACATTTATAATGCGGCCTAACTAGTAAAAACGGCCAAGTTTCAACAGCAAAATACGTTTTTTTATAATATAGTTATTTCTGGTAAACTCACTATTTTGTGTTACCAAAAATATCTAGTATAGGTACTTTAATTTTTTTCAGAACTTTTCATCCCATAGTAAATTAATAACATAAGTTATTTTAACTCAGTAACATGTAAGCAAATATTATTTCTATATAAATCATATTTAATTTAATTAAACAGGACCATTGTCTAGCGGTTAATAAAAAGCACATTCAATTTTCATGGCCAATAGTCCCCAGTAAAATGGCTGTAACATATGGACAAATGGACAGGATGAAATTATAAGGGTTTAGTTTATTGCCATTAGGCTACGGTACCCTAAAAATGCAAAGTTCTAAGACAATACAACGGAACAATAGGTTTTATTAAAACACTAGCTTCCACCCCGCGGTTTCACCCGCATTCCCACGGGATCTTATGTTTTCCCGGGATAAAAAGTAGCCTATAACCTTCCACAATAAATGGGCTATCCAACACTGCAGGAATTTTTCAAATCAAACTAGCAGTTTCTGAGATAAGCGCGTTCAAACAAACAAACAAACAAACAAACTCTTCAGCTTTATAATATTAGTATAGATATAGTAGATACCAAAGGTTTATTAAGGCTTTTACCCTTGAGGTTGATGTTTATCTTTGATGTAGTTGGCTAACTAGTATTTTTTTTTTGTTTTTACTTTGTACTCCCGTAGATGTTTGGCGACAGATTTTCAACTTGAGGGTGGTAGCCAGCCAGAAGGGTACTACAAAATATCTACCCTACCACCGTGCTTTGGTTTTCTCATGATGTTTTCCTTCACCGAAAGTTCTAGTTCATTGTAGGATTCGTATCCACGTTCTTCGTCACGGGGCGGCACTCCACGTCTCTACCACTGAGCAATCACAATAAAAAATATCTACAACTAGCTTTTCCACGCGGTTTCACCCGCGTTCCCGAGGGATCTTGTGTTTTCCCGGGATAAAGGGCTATCTAACACTGAAATAATTTTTCAAATTTAAACAAATAAACTCTTCAGCTTTATAATATTAGTAAAGATTACAAAATTGAAGTGGCTATAGCTTTTTCTAGCTCCTTTTTTATGTAATTTTTTTTTAATGTCAAATTTGTTTATGGAAGGAGCTGACCCTTAGTATACAGGATTTGCCTACCTTAAGGGTCAGAGACTTCAATTTAGTTGTGTGTCTGTAATGTGGTCTAATAAAGATTTTTATTTTATAGCTGCTCTAATATTAATTTTCGATTTCTTTACCTTCTCCAGTAGTGGATAATTTCCTACAGAAATACTTGTGATAAATGGTCTCTTTGAACGTTAAATTATAAGCAGCATGGAGAAGGCTACAGGGTTGTATCCCACGAGGCTAATAATCTTGTAGGTTTATTACGATATCTCTAGCTCTCAGAGCTTCAAATTAAAATATTAATTTAGGAAAACTAAGATTGTTTCAAATTCTTTGAGTGTGTAGGGGAGACCGAGGAGGGTTGTGATACTGTTTGCTTGCACTCTCATATCTCCGTTAAAAATTGACCTAAATCTGTAAACCTTACATTTGTACAAAGCTAGTTCTATTCTCTATTAGGAGCAAATACAAAAATAAACAAAAGTATTAAGTTTTCTGAGAAAATTCACAAAAACCAAAGCAACTCCCCGTGTCACAAGTACCAAGTCTCTACAAAGTGTCTCCTAGTACCAAGGTAAGTTGTGACAGCGCTCGAGGTGAGTTGTGACACTTAAGTATTTGGAATGTAACGGTAATTTTGGTAGAGTAAAAAAAGAACAAGAATTGTTCTTGTAATCACAAAACAGCTTTAATCATCATGTTTGGCTGATTAAATGACATAATTATCAAAAATTAACATAAATAATCCATTCTAAATGGTACAGATATAAAAAAATAACAGTACTTAATATTAGTTTAATCTGACATACTACGAGTTTCATACTCGTATTGTAGCTCTCCCCCAGTACAATCTTCATGTGACCATCCTTTGCACTCGATTCATTGCACCCATTTTTCGTTAGGCCTGCTATTGGCAAAGGGCTCGAGGCAAAAACATTAACAAATAGGTGCCAAAAGTCGTGAGTGTGCCAGAATAATAATTTATGACCTCACATCGAAAGCGAACTCAATAAAATTATAAGTTGCTCCGATGCAAATTAAAAAAAAAGATTACACTAACGCTGTAGTAATACATATCAAAAGACAGAATAAGAAAGTTATGATCAAAAAATTACTTTTGGTGGTTTTTTAGACGACAGCGTCACAGTACCTCAGCGGCTCCTCGTGAGCCGTCGGTGCGTACTGAATCAAAATGGCGGTATAGAAAACAATAAATGTGCAAGGTTGAAAGCTCGCTAAAGGTCACTGATACCGAGAAATCGCATGCGTCACAACACAACTCTCCTCTGTCACTACCCTCCTCGGTCTCCTACTTACTACGATACACGGCATAGATTTATGAATTTAAAAATAATATCTGATGGTTCTGTTAAGCATGTTTTGTGTGGAGTACGCAATAATTGACTTCAAATAGGCTAATTTCATAAGGCTAAAATGGTAATGATTTGTATCCTATACTGCGGTAAGGTATGAAATTGAATGCCAAAATTAGTTAATTAATTAAATTGATTTCAATCAAATAATAGTTTGCAAATCTTGTGCCATGTAGTGATAGTCAATATGCCTAAGTAACTAATGGGTAAATAATAGCTCAGTGTATACGTAGGTACTTTGGCAAACTATCGAAGCATACAGGTAGGTCGTGAATGTTAGATAATATCGCTCATGCGGGCACATTACAAAGGTGCTGTATGTTTGTAGTCTTAAGTAGGTACCTACCTATGCTATGGAAGATTAATGCTTAGTAACACCTTTAAACTACTTTCTCTCCTAAAACCTCATTAATTAAATGATTGTACCAGGCGTTTTCTAATGGAAATAGATATTTACTTGGATCCAATCAATACACGCTTATACCGTTTCTAGCGACCATAAAACGAAATGTTTGATTAATTACTTTAGAGAATATTGTTTACAGTAACCTGTTAATAGTAAAAGCACTATCTGCGCGGTATTGAACATAAGATTTCATTACGCGTAGTGGCCGGTATCGTCTTTATAGTGTCATAAACGGGGAAATAACATTAAAGGGGAACGTAAAAACGACGACCTGTGGCATTGCATTCCAGCCTTAACGGCCATACACCGTCGTTGTTTTATTTCAGTTTAATGCTATATCGATCTTTGTCTTTTTCTATTACTTAAAGCTCGTCGAATCTGTAAGTGTCTATATTATGATACTGTTATAATAATAATAAATAAAGCTTCAATAAAGTCTGTTAAAATGGTTAGTATTATCTGAACTGTGTATTCTAGAGGTTTTGATGTGATATAGGAAAGAAAGAACAATCATCAAAAAACTTTCTATACAGTTAAAATTCGGTTTTGCTAATTTTATGTTAAAATATTATGCACATAAAATAATGCTGATACTACACATAAAAATAAATATACTTTGGTGAATTTAAATATCTCAATATTCTCAAAAAATATATTATTATGTTTTTTTTTCATAGTAAATATTGTTCTATTTTGACAAACCCAACGTTCGTATAAGTTGACTCGCGTTGACCTGGAATTCTATTTTTTTTGTAGGTAGTTTTGGGACGCGCGTCCCTTTCGCGAGCCAACCGATTAAAAAAAAGTTAACCCAAATTATCCACCCGGTATAGGTAATTATGTACCTACATACTTTCATAGGTCGTGTCGCGGAGTCACTAAACGCATGCCACACAAAGCGGGCAACAGATGCGAGCATTAAAATTAACATGCCTGTTAATTGATGTAAACAACACAGAGGGTAGTAATGGAAGTAAGGTATCACTCCATTTAATTGCCCATACATGTGCTGAGGTTACCACGTTAATTGGAACTAATAACGTTGCCAGTACCGTATTCAAACTACACACGGTAATTGCCTTATCACAGTAAATTCAATAATTGTTTATTGTGTACAGCAAAATGATATGCTTTAAATTGACTAAAAGGTTTTTTATTGATCAGTATATTGGTTAAGTGTATGGTTTGATGCTATTAATTTTCAGTATGAAATATTGGCATATTGACATTAATTTTTTACTTGTCTTTTAAATAGAAAAGTTAAAGATAATCGTTTGATAATTTAGTATTAAATGAAAATAAATACATATGATTGAACACTTTCCATTAGTATCTAACTTAATTTAAGATATTGATAGTAAAAATAATAAAGCAAATAGTTTTCTGCGTTTCAAAACAATCAAATCAATAACTAATTCACTGTAGATATTTTTCTGAATGTAAAGTATCTTATTAAGGAGGGGAAACATAATATATTATTGTGTTTTTTTTGTTTTATAGCAATAATAATTATCCTGGGACACCGGGGGGATACAGTAAAGTTATAGGTATCTCTAAAACGGTTGGACTGATTCTGTTGCTGTTTCTTGCAATACACATGTATCACTCCAGAGCAGTATTTTTAGATGTACTTCAGTGTTAAAGGCCACCAGGGAGCGTTGCAGTAGATATGTTTCTAAAACGCTGTCGCTGCCACAGGTTATTTTCAGGAATATTAATTCAATTTAAATGCACATGAATTAAATGAAATGTTTTTACGTTCCGGTAGTTTGACTACTATTAAATATTCTGTTAATTTTCAGGTATTAGAAACCCTAATATTGTTTACAGGGAATCTTTATTATAAAGGCCCATTAATATGATGAAAGTTTCTTGCCTGTAGCATAGAATCAAATTGAAGCAATAAATGACTTTTATTGTCTATTTGCCTTATTCGTCATATTTTCTATGATAAAAGCCTAATAGTAACATATATTATGAGAAAACTTCAACTAACTATCAATTATGTAGTTGAAAAAATACAGCCTTGTGAGAGAAAGACGGCGTAGCGTAGTATATATATTTTTTTTCGATTTAGATAAATGGTGTATTTGAATTAATTTATTAAGTTATCAGTCAATATATTAGACAATATGCTCTGCTAGTAATTTGGTGCGTATAAGTATATCGTAGGTAACACTCAATGCAATCTTGTAATTCCATATCCACGCGTCAGAAAACTTATCTTTCAACTTCCATGCCTAAAGTTTGAAAGCATAACAAAATATCACAGGGTATTTCTGTATAGGTAAGGTTTTTGACTAGAATCAACAGTTTGCTTTAAGTTGTCAGAGTCGCATAGTTACTAACTAGCAGACATTATAAACAGTGGAAAGACGAAGTACCCACGGGTAAGTAACGTAGCTAATACGTTAGTCAGTGGAACAAAGTGCCTCGTTTGCACCAAAACCAATAGTCGGACAGTGCATTAGTTAAATGGATACGCTTAGCTGTATAGTTCCGTCTAAGTTACTCCACAATCCGACCAGTAACTTAGATTACTACTGTTTGGAGTCGAATTGCAAACTGTGTCTGCAGCAACGAGATGAAATGTCAATGCTGACAAAATGATAACTTTGTTGATGCTTGTTCCTAACAAGAAAATCTTGCATTCTGGTGTCATTTGATATCTTTATTTAAGGTCGTGTGATTATTACTGACATTTATTAAATACAAAGTAAATAATAAATTGAAAATTACCTTTAAATTAATCATAGCTTCACGTAGAATCAATTGAATTTATATCCCTCAAGTTAGCTTACGAAACTATTTTCAGAAGTATACCAAAATAAGAAGTGATTAGTATTTAGATAAGAAATACAAGCCAAAGCTCGTTTGAAAACTCTTTCGAAGGGTAAATAATAAATTCATAAACTCAAAGGTCACAATGAAAAAAAAGGAGCACCGTGTAGAGGTCGTAGAGATTCAAAACGGCTCTGCTATTGCCCACTCGAGGTACCAGACGTATGTGTTGCTGATTGCTCTGAGAGTAGTTAGTACACTGAGCATCTACGATGTAGGTTCAGTGAGTGAACACAATCATTATTTTTATCTCTTAACACAATATAATAAAATCATAACCCTTTTGAGATTTGCTGCTGTAGGGTAACAAACATATAGTTATAGTTTTTGAATGCACTTTAAAGCGTTCGATTTTTGTAGGTCGAGTAATGCCAGTAAAATTAATAAATAAAAATCATTACGCTTCTCGCCCCATGGGTACAGTTTTACATAGGACGAGTCACTTAAGCCCCCAATAAAAATATTACGTTTTGGGTACCTGAATGCGTCTTTGTACATGTATATTGAATAGATGTTTTGAGATGGTTTATTTTCAAAACCTATTTTGGAAACTTTTACTATGGAACCAATTCTGAAATCGTAAAAGATTTATTTCTTCCTACATTATTTGATCGAGTTAGGTTGACCATTAATATGAAAAGTTTTTTTACGAATTTCCAGAGGTCCTATAGTGAACCTTGTTAAACTTGACAAAACCAACATAGGTTCAAAAACAAGCCATCTCAAAATATCCACCCGATATTATTTTTAAGCCATAATAATTTTTCAATCGCCGGATAAAACTTGGATAAGCTATTCCTCTGATATAAGTTCCTACAAAAGCTGTTCTAATTTGAAATTAACAGCTAGATACCGCTGGCCGGCCTGGTTAAAAATCCGACCTAAAAGAAATTAAATTGTAATCTGAACAGGGCAAGTTATTTTGGAAAAATAATCTTTCAAAATATTTTTTTTATTCAGAAAGGAGGCTATTGGCAAAGGTCGTGCGTTATCAACCGTACATATTTGTTCACACAAGCCAAAGCATGCATGAAATCCTATTTTACGGCTCGTATCCTTCCGTTTAGAGAGCCTTTTGAATGGCCCGTGTCTGAGCTTAGTCGAATATCTTAACCCATATGCCGCCAAGCTGCAGTCACGTTGGATAAACGACTAGTTTAATCTCTATCTAACATTACTTTAATTTAATAAAAAAATACCATCTAGGAAGATAGATTTCTTTGATATTGATGTTATCTTATATTCTGTTTGGTAAGATTTTGTTATGAGATATTGCATCAATTTTGACTTTTTTTTACCTTGCCTATAATATATACAAGGTAAAAAAAGTCAAAATCTTGTTTGTCAATATTGTATTTGACTACAATCTCAATATGGTATGTGATGATGTGACCGAAAGTGGAAAACCACAAAGCCTAGAAGGAACTATTTCTTAAGTGCAACTGATACACCAGTTGGTACTTGGAATAGATTTTCCTTGAGGGTGGTAGCCAACCAGGCGGGTACTACAAAGTACTCTATCTCCGTGCTAAAAATTTGAAAATATCGATACGTTATGATTTGACAACAAAATCCAAGTAAAATTTATTCATATTTGAAATCTTTTGCAATAATAGTGAAATATAATAGTGTGAGTTAATTAATGGGCCTCCTATGGCGCATATGGTAATCCGTTGGGCGGGCCATGGAGTCATAGATATAGGGAACAACGCTTGGGCGTCGTCGTGCCTGCACGCGGCCTCCACCAGCTATTATAAATTAGCCCATTAGCCTTACACTGCCTTGGTCCTATGCAGTCTTAAATCTCATTTAAATATGTTATGTTTATGTCAAATATTACGTTAGTACTTAATATTTATTGTTCAGCCAAAGTTAAATAAGCGTATTAAAACAAATAGGGCTTCAAATATGGTATTCATTGAATTAAGAAAAAACGTGTATAAAAGTTGATTTTTAGGTACATATCAAAAATATTAACTATTATTATCGCCATTTATTTACAGCCTATATATTTTCACAGCTATAATGTAATATCGAAGGACTATAAAAATAATAGTAGGTAACTGATTCACGTGGTATAGTAATAAACAATAAAGAAAATAATAATGAAAAACAGATTGAAATGTGGTTAAAACTCGTGCAGCTACAAAAGGTCCCGCGGGTCCACCATTTATTGTTCGACACATTTTAATGAACCCTACCGCGGCCGGTCATAATGAATACCGATGAAGGGCTTGCTATGTATTTTTTTATTTTGTAGACCATGTTTCTGGAATATGAAAATGATTACCATTTTCATTATTTTTAAAAATATTTTCAACAAGATCTTGAATCTATTTTGATATCAATTCATCAGATTAGCAACTATTTTAACAAGATACCTTTACTACTATTTCTCATTTAGCACAAAATAGTTTTAGCATTTCCCTAAACTCACTCATAAATTACTTGCGCTTTAGTAATAATTCATATCCTGTAAGCATAATAATTTAATACGATGCCTGTAAGACGAATACCGGTAACGGACAATGAAAAATAATTAAAAGTAATAAATCTCTCGGCAGGTAACAAAAACGTGAAGAGCTTAATAAACGTCGCATGTCTGCGGGCGGGCCGTGGGAATCTGCACACGCGTCTAGATCCCGACTGGGCCAGCGCGGGTGTGGCGTCCCTATTCTGCATATCTCCATTCGCTGTTGAATTCCTAAGCTTTCTAAGTGATTTTTCTTTTAGAAAATAACTTCTGTCTTACATTGTTATTACAAAACTCATATTTTGTAATGTATGGTCAATACAATTCTCCCAATTGTAACCCGAGAATAGTATTTTTTTAGAGGCATTCTGGGAATCGCATATCAGAATTTGTTTGTTTCCTACTTTTCTTATCTTCTGTGCTCACATTGTCACCTGCCAATAAAAAAATCCAATAATACAGCATTCATGAATAATGAAAAAAAGTTATAAAGTTACATAAAAAAATTGAAAAAAAAAACAATAACCCGACTGCTTAAAAAACTAACTAAAAAGATGGAAACAGGAAAATTGAACTTTCGGGCTGTGTAATTCTTAAACTGGCCTGTAAAAAGATCAAGAACGTGCTGATTTTAAAAGATCTATTCAATGATAGCTCACAAAATATTGTACTGACATTTTGGTTTAAAAAAAACATAGCTTTAAATGATTGTACGGTTTAGTTAAATCAATAAATACCTCATTGATTATAAACCATAATAGTCATGGGAATGTTTCGCGGTTATAAAGAATACTTTTAAAGATACGCGTGAGAATATAACCCCGTATTTTTATAAAACCAACAAACACATCGACAATTATTCAGAATAGGTAGGAGGAATATAGGAGTACCGCTGCTTTTATTTTATAGGTACATGAGATTAGAATGGACACCTGAAACCATTGTCATGCTTAATTACATTTTAATTACTCCTGATTCTTTCTGTCACCTAGAATTGTTAAATAATTCCTTTCGTTTTTGAAAAATAACTTGGTAATTTGAATGAGTAAAACAATGATTTCTCTTTCTGTAAAACCATATTATAAGTAAAATGAAATACTAATTATTTTCTTCCACATTTTGGATGTTATTATTATGATGCATTTGTAGTTGTAATCACAGACAGGTACCTAATATTTATTAGGATACCTACGAATAAACAATTAGAGCAGTTTCATGAAATCTGTACCTACCGTGCAATGACGTTTGCTATGGCAACAATAATGGGGCTTGGTGTTATATTTATGCTCGAGAGTGGATACAATAATGTGATGTCGTACTAATATTACCTAGTAGGATACCGCTGGGTTTTCCCCTAGGCTTACAACATAAAAACTGAAATAGAGATAATACATTTATTTTATAACCTTATAATGTCACAAATAAATACCACTGTTTTATTTACAACAACATGCTACGACTCTTCGTAGTTGCGTAGCACCGAATTTCGTAGCCACGTAGAAACGTCGTAGCACTAAGCTTGCTGTGTTATAATAATGTAAATGTTTATTATTATTATTGTACGTGGTTGTTGTATTAGTATTGTAATCACTGAGAAAATTGCTGAGTTTCTTGACGGAGTCTTCACAGTTTAAATGTATTGCGAACTGGTGGTAGAGTCAATAAAATTGTAACGATATTAATTGTGTCAGGGTTAAAACTAGATAAATGAATTTGAGTTAGAACATAAAGTAAGAAGTGACCATAGAGTAAAAAGTGATGGTGTTTGTGAGATATAGCATTTTTCTCGTTCAGTTGTTCTGAATACATTGAAATACTTTTCGATAAATGGAACATAACAACACACTGTTACCGAACGGCAGTCGGTTACGACAAGCAACTATATACAGAGGGGTTGAATAATTTACGAGTACACTAACTTTGGCCACGACGGGGCTTGTTCGCTTCAGATGCGAGAGGTACATATATCAAACCGGTCCGAAGGTTACAACTTCAATAAAACTTCAGTGAAACTTATTCAAACGCGTCGGCCGGTGAAAGCTGTTTTTAACTTCTACCCCAAGGGATCACCCATACAAATAAAGAGTTAGTCCCGGCTACCCTGGTATGAAAGCGGATTTCTTTTCTCGCAATAACTTTTATATGTAAAGACAACATTCTTGGCAGTTTTCCATTTAAGTAAATTTTCTGTTTTTTATTTGTCTGGGCAGGTGGCCAAGATAATTGTAGGTGTTCACTAACTCTCTTCAATGCTGGCTTAAAAATAATTATCTTTTCTTTATTATTATACAAAATCATATAGGTATGTATTATCTTAAACTACAAAAAGAAGAATCCGTGCGTACATAACATGATTTATAAACAGTTACGCTATTTGCTGGATATTTGTGGTATTTTTTTTTGTATAAATTTTTCATAATATTTTACTACAATAAAATCAAAATTTGGAAATATCACCATTTAATTTGAAAAACTCTTAAGCAACGTGAAGAATATGTACATGATATGATTATCATTAGGTTTCAATTGGGATTAGGACGCTGTTTGACCGAGCACATGGCCGGCATCTGGGGCTGATGTCCGCCAGTTTGTGTGTTCGGGCCGTGTATGGCCATCATCTAATACCAACAATATTGGTGCAATTTCAGGAGCAGTCCGGTGTGGGCCCTTTTGACCCTAGAGTCCTGCGGGGCCGTTTCGACCGTAGTCCGGTGGGGGCCTTTTAGTCTTCAAGTCCTGCGGGGCCTTTAAGACCTCGTGTTTTCATCGCGGATTGCTGATGCGGTACCTTTATTAACGACTATCGTTATTCTTGGTTTACTTAAATTTAAATTCGTACTGACAGCCGTTCACTGTCAGTGGTGCTCAATTTTCTTTAACTTAAATTAAATTTAACCAACTTAACCTTACCCCAAAACCCACGCGCTGAGTCTAGCTGGCTCCTTTTTATTTCTTTTTGCCTTCAGCAAAATATTATAACATATAACTAATTTGTTCTTTGTAACTCGGGTTATTTTCTTGTAACATGATATGATTTTTCTTTTGTGTACCGGGAAGATTAATTTTATTTCTAACCTTTTCCCTGGATTGTAACAAAGTATTGCCAGTGATAAAAAAACACCCTATATAGACGTCTTTCATAAAAAAAACACAAAAAAAACGCCGAGCGAAGCTCTGTCGCCCAGGTACCTACTTGTAGCGGTATCCTCGAGATTCATTAAATATACATATACCTATATTGTGTTTGTATTGTAAACAAATGTCAGATTGCATTTGAAATTAAACATACTAAAACAAATAATATATTTTTAAAGTTAGTAGTTTAACTGATGTCTTTAAATTTTGTAGCGCATGGAAATAGCATTTTTTGTAAACTTATATCGTCAAATTTCTACTAGGACCTTGTTCGTTTTCATAAAATTTACGTACATGCCTATCTCCATTTCCCTAATATCCCTATGGTCCAATATAAGTTGGCTACACATTTTGCATAAAAGTCGAATTGCCTTCAACTAAATGTACGGCTACTGTGGCATTTAAACTTTAAACTAGAGTTGCGCCAAAACTACATTGTACATGCATGCGCTTGTTTTATGTGTCGGTAATCATAATTATTTAAATATTTTATGATCAGCAACACTGTACCAAATGTTTTGATGAGATATTTAATAATTATAATAAATTTAGAGTATCATTTAACTACATTTGTTCTGTGCTGCGACTAAGATCATATATATATTTTTTTTAAATGCATCAAAACATTTTGAATCACAATGATTACAAAAACCTGTTAACTTATCCTGAGAGATTAAACAAAGGGCAAACATCGATTTAGCACATCAGTTACATCTTACCAACATAAAGCGCAATGCACACTCGACATATGCGACGCGGCGACGTCAAATCTTGTCACACGCTGAATATAGAGCAAATAAACTCGACACTCAAGTACATCGGAGCTCACTCGTCGACGAGCATACACTCAAGACGCGCGCCTCTCGTGAAGTGTTTAGCAGGCTGTTCAAACAATTCCGTTCACGAGATTTACCTTGTACGTGGATTGGCTTGACAAAAATATTTTTGTAGCTATAACAATCAAATCAATATAATATAATGTTCATTAGATTCAATTTATCTAGTTATATTAGTAGTGGTAAGTTAATGAAATAATATTCTGAACAGGTTGAGCTGTACGTTGATATACGATAGCTCAGTTAATTAACAAATAACTTACAAAATAAGATGCAAAACCACTTAGAAATGCCGCTATTATGTTTGCAGTTTTATACCAACACTTGATAGAATTGATCAAGTTAGCGTTATAGAAATTCCACCCTGACATTTCTTGTGAAGATAAATTGAAAAGTGGCAAAAAATAAATAAACAGTTTTGTGCTAGCTGTCAACTCGATTTTCCGGTCTTTCTAATACGATTAGCACTGTGGAGTTTCTTTCAAATAAAATTTATACTAGTATGGAAAAAAGACCCACAAGTTTTCAAAGTCCGTTATTTTACACTAGCTTCCGCCCCGCGGTTTCACCCGCTTTCCCGAGGGATCTTGTGTTTTCCCGAGATAACGCGCTAATCTCAGGAACTACTGTCTTGAGATTAGCGCGTTCAAACAAACAAACAAAGTCTTCAGCTTTATAATATCAGTATAGATTATTTAATGTGTTTAATAGATTCAGTTACCTGCAGAAAGCTTATAAGCGTTTAATAATTTGAAGGCATATTTTTAAATTAAAATATTAAAGTAATTCTGAAAATAATGTCTATTTAAATTCACAAAATAATCTTAAATAATAATAAATAATGTGGTATTTGCTCAAAAATACTTCTGAGACTAATTGTACCAATCACACTCGTAAGAAGAAATAAGAAGAGATAATTACAAAACATATCGTTCTCCTCAACTTCGAAGAATTAGAAATTGAAAATTACTTTTTGACCTAAAAAGCATTAAGAATCGATCCCGAGCTCGATTATTATTAATTTTAATGAACTCAATTTGTGTAAGTCTATTAACGTGCCCCGACGGGAACTTTTCCAATAACGTCGAGTCGCGTTCCTGTGTGGAAAATCGAGCAATTTATTTTATGATATCTTAATCTTTAGTTTGTAGCATGCCTAATTTTACTACACTACAAACAAAAGCCATAACCATTTTGATTTCATGGTAATACCTACTATCGCAACTATTAGTATATTATTTCAATGAAGTTTGAAAAATATATTTTCTGGAAATAAAATCGATTAAAAGCTTTAATATTTTTTTTAGAAGCCAAATTCGAAATTCTCTCCCATTTTTATCAGCATTATTTCAGTATCTAATCTAAAGGTAAAAGACAGATAGAACTCGATTAAATTAAGTTACTACAGCAAAAAGGAGAGCAATTTCGATTCTCATAGAATTCAAATGAGCTTTTTATTCAAACACAAGAGTGGAGGAAACACTAAAACAGACGGTTTCACTCCATTGCATTAGAGATACATAAAGGTACGCCCCAGAGACATAACTTTAAACTTGTGATTACTGGCTCTAAGGTGAACGATATTATGGCGACATTATACTCTTTCCTCTGTGATGGCGACGTTTGCATTTTGTGTACGGACAATTCCAAATTATAACTGGGTCACGTTAGTATATTCTATCAAATTATTAGGTTCGATTTCACACTTGTCTGACTCAATTTTCTTGTTTTTGATGTGGACTATGGAGACTCCTAAAATACTAGGGAAATATTGAAGTATTTTGCATAGATAGTAATAATAAAAAATATTTCTGTCAGATATTATTTATTCAAATAATTTATATTTCTAATAGATCTTACATGAAAGCCAGGCGATATACAATAAGTAATTTTATGATCATGTGAGGTCATTTTACAATTGTATGCAATGAAATATAAATTACTAGGATATTAATTATTTAAAGCTACAGCTGCCTTACAGCAATAAGTAGATATCGAATTTTTATTCTAACTGCCTACATTACAGACCTTTTTTTTTTCTTTACGTACACATATTTAATATGAATATCTAATTAAATAAATCCATCTTTAGTTGAATCTCATATATTATTATTTTCTAATAAATATTTTAATAACAGAATTTAAAATATATTTGAGTTAAGTATTATTTAAAGTCAGTATATTTATTTTAAAATCAATATTAATACATTTTAATATGCATAGTTATTGAACAGCTAAAATTATTTAATTTTGATCTTAAATTACTTTAGGCTATTATAATTTTTCTACATCTACATATAGACGCTATTTATTTCTAACAATATAACCGATGGCATGGTTCAAACAATCTATCCGAAAATATCTATGTATACTTTACCTAATCGTAGGCCGTTATAAAATATGTCGATTATACGTACATATCAATAGTTTATAAAGTTTAGTTACTCTACTCATCACAAAGTAGGTAACGTACTAAACTACACTAGAGTCAATTTGACGCATATCTTATTGTTCTAACTTATAAAATACACTTTGTAGCTCCATTTATCATAAGCAGGATATGTTTAAACTGTACAAGAAGTATATACAAAAACTTAAATACTTATCTATTTGTCTAAATTATTTTTCTACATAGCAGCAATGAAATGAATGCCTACCGTAGTGGAATGTTGCTTCTTTAATATTGTGTCCAGGTTTTGGCTGCAAAAAAATATATAATCAGTTATTTATATAGTTTTGGGTTAGTATACAGGTTTCAAGTTATTTCATACCTTTGTAGTGCATGTCCCTCTGCATGCTCGGGCAAGTTTTCCCGGGATACTAAAACAGAATAACTAATTACTCACATGAACTAATATAATTAATTAAATTAACCAGTGTTAAGATGACAACTCGTGCGTGTTGAATTGTTGGTACATAATTATTACATTAATTAATATATCCTACGTGTGCTCTTGCACAAACTCACGAATTCATAGAGTATACACTGCAGCGGCTAAGTGGATCGCTTAGTAAGTAGGTACCCAGCTTAACATACATTAGAAATTATTAGTATAGGGTGTCTATATGCAGTTTTGTCTTTAAATCAGTGTTTATTAGGGTTTATATTACCTTGCTCAAGTCGAAGTCAATGTTGGTTCGTACGGCCCGATGGTGGAGCGGCTGGGGCGGTCTGAAGTTGTTTCCGAGGGGAGCCTTCGGGTGCCGCGCGTCGCCCTGCATCAGCCGCCTTAAACCGTGCAGCTAACGTCAAACAATAAAAAAAATCATATTATTATTTAAATAAACAGTATTGTTTAACATAGGTATTTAAAGTTTACCTATAATCTAAACATGGTTATAATGTATATAATTAGATGAAGTATCAGTAAGCTGAAATAATTAAAAATGTTATCATAGAGAATTAGTCCGCAAAAGTATATTGAAAAACGTACGAAGGTGTTTTGAAAACTAGCATTTTCTTTTATAAAATCTTTTTGCATATACAATTTAATTAAATCGCATAACTTACCCATTAACGTTTCACAAATATTTAGATATAAACGATTTATGTGTGTGGTCTTGTAAGACATATGTACCTAATTATAGGAATATCTTGCAAAATTATTTATTCGTATAACTAGTGACACAATTTGGAGATCTGTACTAGTATTTTTTAGCCATTTATTCATTGTGATTGATGTAGTTTAAATGTTTTATTTACCACATTATACGTTTTATAATATTTTTAACCGTTTCTGATGATAACTTATCAAAGATGTAGCGTACAATAGCAAACAAATTTCACAAATATTCGAAGCCCACACGAGCATGTCCCGCTTTCATTATAACGTAGTAGGTAACAAGTATAGAGGGTGTAGACTGATTTAAAGTAAATTGAAATTTCTTTCACTTAGGTATTAGTGTGTAGATATGTACCTATGGTTCACACACACAAAGAAGTTCGGGATTAACGGGCGCGGCGCACGCGACATGACCGTCGCTATCTCATT
The DNA here is from genome assembly GCA_951216915.1 of Tetheella fluctuosa. Classification (NCBI taxonomy): domain Eukaryota; kingdom Metazoa; phylum Arthropoda; class Insecta; order Lepidoptera; family Drepanidae; genus Tetheella; species Tetheella fluctuosa. Next base: position 8,496,562 of record OX578217.1, read on the forward strand.
CTCATCGCTGTTAACACTGTATTAAACAATTTGATACTGATTATAGACTTTGCCAAAAGTTTGATTTCTCCTTGTAGAGAATAGTATTTGTTTTCAACTGTTATTTGGAGTTGTGAATGTGGTAAGGGTTATATCAAATTGAACGAAAATTGCTTGCAAGTATTGCAATCTATTTGAATTGCAGACTTCGTTTTTATTTTGATATGTACGGAGACAGGGAGACGTTTGTTTTGAATTTTATCAAATATTTTTATATTATTTTGGTATGGCAATGAAAATGCATAACTTTTGTTTTTCGTAGTTCATTCATATACACGCATTCACTTTTTGTCGTTTTTTATTAGCTTATAATATTTTATTATTGCATAAAAAAATCTTTTTAACAAAATAATATTTATAATAATAATAATGTTTATTTTTAAAGAAAAAATAAAGATACGTTTGAAGCTATAATCATATTTGTTTAAAATTTAAAATGCAAATGCAACAGTGAATGATGCATCAAGCAACCACATGGCGTTCCCTCAACTCCCTCCGAGATTGCAAGCAGTTTCCACTAGCACTTAATTTTCCCACCAACACAAACGGAAAACATAAACAATGATTTATAATAACAGCCACACAACGCGGCACTTTCAGTTTACTTTTAACACGTACATAATTCACGGCGGAGTCTTTGTCTAAAGGCGAGGGACGTGAGTTGTTTATTGTAGCGTGAGCACAAATGAAAATGTTATTACGCTGGCCTCAACCACGGTTGAATACACAGAAATAATTATTCGTCTGGATGTGCCCACTTGGCGACATCACGCTCTATAATCACGGGTAAGATATCAATTACACCATTTTGCTTTTTGCTCATGTTTATGCTGGTATTAATTCGAGTCACATATTTTATCTCAAATACCGACAATTATTATGTAACATGTATTACATTACATTGTTAGTCGTTTTAAGATAATTGTAGACCTTTAATATATTGAATATTGCTTAAAAATCTCTAGACTTATGATAAAGCACACAATTAATGATGCCACTACAAAGTAGTCTGTAATTTTCTATATAAGTGAAACTTGGTTCTGAAAATATAGTACATGGACATTATTCCATACACATATTAGTTTTAGTGCCTAACATACATGAAAGTTGTTGAAACTCTGATAAAGTTTCCATATTTTGTACATCTAGTGCCAAGTTGGTAGGCAAGCAAGCGTGTAATGCAAATAGGGTGAACTTGAACGGATGCATACCCCACCGCTCATATTGATTGTAACAACTTACTTACTGGATTCTTGACTTTGCTCAACTTATGTATTTTCTAGTAGGTATATTTGTAATAGAGTTAGAATTAAGCAGGTATACAAAATGCAGATAGTAAATGATACATTTTATCTTTATCTAGTAATATAGTAGTTTTCTTTTCTTTTGAAATTCCTATATCTATATTTTTTATTGGAATGTTAAATACTTAATATAAGCGAGAAATAAAATAAAAAGGAATGAGAAACAACTATAAACAAGGCATACCTGTTGTTTGGTGATGTAAATAGGTTTGTTGACAATGATCCATGTGACGGTCTCGAAGCAAGCTGGGGCGGTTGTCGAACCATCATACGTCATGTAGTAATCAGTGTCCGGTAATAAACCACGAACTGACAATTTATTTACTGGCATTTCAGCGCCTGGGCAAAAAATAAATAAATGCTTAAATCTAGAAAGTTTTACTCAAAGAAATACTATTAAATTTTATGAATTTATAAAAAATAAAGGCGTATTTTTATAATTAGCAAAATTGATCCCAATATTTAACTAATAGAAGTGCAATAAATCATCAGCCGTTATTATAGTCCCGTACATTTATTTTATCTATTATACTCGTTAGTTATATTCAGAAGTAAAATTTAAGTTCAAAAAGTATGTTAAATTGAAAGAAGTGCGCAATTTTTAAAGTTTAACTTCTTCAAAAGGGGGTATGGCTTTGAGCTGCTGTTTTCCTCTGAATATTAATATTTTTATGTTCATGTAAGAATCATATAATTTTTGCGGTTTCGAGCATCACTTCGGGTAAATTATCATTAAAACTGGTTCTACTTGATTACACAACAAACATCCTACCGTAAAACCCCTACCTAAATAAATAAAATAAATAAATATCTCGTAACATTCCTCATACACGGCCACGTGATCCCAAACTAAGCAGAGCTTGTACTATGAAATTCAGATGACTGGTATTCCTGGGTGGGGACTGAACCCACGACCTGCGGCCTGATAGATAGAGTATTTTACTAATACACCTCGGCCCGTCAAACCTAAGAAGAATATTTTTATCTTTAATTTTGTAATATTATTGACAATTTATGTTTAAAATTGTACATTGTAAAGTATATAGTTTAGAATCAAGATTAAGGTAGCGACACATAATTAACTACTTGTAAGGACGACGTAATAATTAGGTAGAATCCACATAATATATAACTTCTGCTTTATTGATCGTTATATTTTGATAGTACCTACTGTGCAAAATGCAGGCACAGCGATAACTAGACGGTTCCAAGAATAAAGTGCACACCGCTTAAGTAGCGCAGTAAGTAATAATCTGTATCGACAACGCATAGATCTAACCGCAGACTAGAAACTTGAAATTTTGCGCACAGTTTACTTATCTATTACATCAGTAGTTCTTAACCTGGGACCATTTGACAAAATGTCCGTCTTGCCATGGACAACCAACTATTTGGTGTAATTAATATGCAGTAAATGTAAATGAATAAAGGGTTGTTCTATCTATGGATAAATCACGCATACAGTTGCTCAAATCCAACAGTCATTCAACAATATTTTAATTTTTCACGATTTTTTACGTATTCATATTTTTCGGATGGCTTCGCGGACCACTTCGGGTTCTTTCAGGGACCACCAATAGTCCGCGGACCACCGATTAAGGCGGACCACTGATATACATACATAATAATTAATACAATATAAAGTAGGCAGATGTTTGTCTGTAGATACTACTAAGGAATGGTTTTTCAAAATCAAACCCAACCAAAAATAGGGGATCGAAGGTGAAAATTAATTGTATATAAAATAATGTAGCGAATAATAATTTTGAATATGTTATAAATATAAAATAGCTGTATAATACAAGTCAGGTAGAATTATGAGTTGGCACATCCATAATAAAATAAAACGGCTTAGTGAGCAATTTTTCTCAAACAACTGATTTTATCCAGAGTTTACTCATTATATTTTACATAATATACTTTTTGTCTATAATTTTAAGTATCAGTACCTATAGCAGTATTATTGTTTATTTTCATACGTTAAGTTTGTTCTTGCTTGGACGTTACAACTCACTTAATTCTTGTTTTTCTATTTCTATTGGTGAGGACCTCTAAATGGCTCTCACATTTTGTAAATCATTACTAATTGATGTACAAGCTGATGGTCTTCCAATAAAAAAAAAAAAATATGAACGCAAATTTTCACAGTTCATCAAATTTCTCTTACCTCCATATTTTATATTTTCTAATTCTTCTGTCAATACTCTTAGTTCAGGATTTGATAAATCACCGAGCTGAAACAAAGGTTATTTTTACTGTGTGGGAATGTGAAAAGACGAAACCAAACTCAAGTTATTTTTTCCATTAAAATAGGATTTCATAAACCCACGCTACATTTAAATTCAATAATACTACGTACGTAACAATCATTCCCAACAATACTTTTGTTAAAGTGACACCGCGTTGTCTTAACTTGTAGCGATCAAAGAAAAAGGAAACACAAGGTAACGACACTAATTGTTTGTCGTCTGTGTAGGAATAGCTTGCCTTTGCAAAGTTTCAGTTAACGGCGGCCACGAGCGAAATATGAACGTGTTGGTAAACATGTTCCCCCGGGACAACACTGGCTGGGATGTGCTAACACAGGCGATGGCCTTCATTAAGGAAAGTCATAAAACGATCGAATAATAACAATGGTTAAATATTCGTGAAGATAGTTCTAGAACTATCTAAGATGAAAATATTTAGGTAAAACGCTAAATATACGTTTTACCTAAATGATAAAAAATAAAAAAAGATGAAAATAACACAATTTTCTTGTGCTTTTTGATGCTTTTGTTTTTTTAAATATCAGATTACAAAAAAAAAATATCGTAACTATAATAAATATGTGAGTCTGGAATATTTATGAATATTGATAGTGAATAAATGCAACGTGGCAGCAATTAATTGTAACGTTAATTGAAACCAAAAGGCGGTATTGTGTTGACCCTCGAAGTGACTGGCCATTACACCTGCTTTCAAACCTTCGTTTAGACAGTTCTTAATTTGAACTAATAGCTTTAGTGGCTAATCTAATGGTGCGCAGAAAATTCCAATTTCCTTAATTAACTGCGCTCAGTTTGGTTGGAAAGCTATGAATGGGTGCGGCACTGTTGATAACACTTCGTCGATAACTTCAATTACGTTAGTGTAGTTGTATTAAAAACATACTATTAGGTACTTTATGTTTTTTAAATATTACAAAAGTTCTTTTCGTCAGCGGGCTGTGAAAAGCTCGTAAATAGCAAATTTTGTGTTTTAGTGGTTTTTCGTAACAAAACATCGTAACACATATCTTTTTCCCTTCTCCTGGAAAATTTGGAGCAATGCACTTGCGAGGATTATAGCCCGACGACGTTATGAGGTTTTAACATCTCCAAATATGGTTAATATTAAGCCACCTAGCAATATTCTTTATCTAAAAATGATTTGTGTAAAGTACATTAGACTATAAAAATAGTTTTGAACGCATTATAGGCATAATCACGACAAAATTAGGAAATTTTCACACAATTACCTGCAACAGTAAGGAGATTGAAACAATTCCTTGAGCTTTGTGTAGAGCTTCCGAGAAGTTTGAATACAGCTGCGAATTGAAACCAAATATTTGTATCTGCAACAAAAAATATTGCATCAAACCATTGTTTTACTTGTTTGTTTTTTATAGTTCATTGTTTACAGAAAAAAAAATCTTTTTGAATTGAACCAAATTGTCAGGGTAATAAAACAAAAGTAAATATTTTTGTAAACATTTCATTTCATTTCAATAAGCTCTTGGTTCTTAAAATAAATTCATTCGAGAACAGTTCTTGGAGTTTAAAATATCAAAATCAACTTCAACAAGATAAATCAATTACGTAAATTAATTTGCGTGTAGGGACGACAAAGCAATTTACTTCGCGTTTTCGGTATAAAAGCCGAATGGGTGTAAAAAAATGCTTCCACACAAGAATAAGCACATGATTTTGGATTTAACGCGGCTACATAGGAATTTGTCACATAAATAAACAGGAGGCATGGTTGAGTGGGCTCGCAGTGAAGTCGTTCGTCGGGATTACATTTGGGATTTCAGCGTCTCAGGGCGGGCGGGCGTGGAGACGCGGCGCGGGTGACGCGCGTGAAAACATCTGTTACGCTTTCTTTTGAGACCTCTCCCAAGAAATTCCTGATAACATTTTAACGTTTATCTATGTTACATGTTTATTTGATACTTCACCTACACCTACACTTTATAAGATCAGCTTACGTTTCATAGGTACCTACGGGTAAGGAAATGATAATTTACTGTTTGCTGGCAACTAGATTTTATTAATGTTAATGTAAAGTATAATATATTGGGGACAGGACTAATTCTGTATTTTATGTATAATTTTATACCCTTGCTAATACACTTAAAAAATTGCGACTTTAGTACACATTTTTGTACTTGACTAACATGGATATTCTGTTCGGAATTTCGAATTAATTGGTTGTCTATATTAGGTACAGATAAGTATTTCGCACGATAAAACATAAGTAATTTAATGGGTAATATTCCTATATCTGTGTATATAAATTCTATGAATTTATACAATTGTTTATATGCACTGAATGTAAAAAGATATTGCATGTACAACATGTAGGTATAAAATTTCATTGATTAATTATTTTTAATAAGTGAAAGTAGTTTTCTGGGTGTTCATTTAATTTTGTTACATTTACTCGAATCAGATACTAAAAATAAATATTCGTCAAACTAAAAAAACATTATAACCAAGCATTGCATAGTTTATAAAATAAATTAAGGATAAGTTATGGTTTTATAAGCATTTATTAAGGTTTATGCACATACTTTTCGCAATTAAGTAAGACTGATAAAAAAACATAACTGTATCGATAAGAATATAAATTGCGATGTTTATGATACATCTTCAATCTTCTAAAATAAATGATAACTCACCTCAGCCGGGAAAGAATAACCGTTGATGGCATGTTCTGAACCAAACTGATCGTGAAGACCGTAATGTATGTGAATTTCATGGAACTGGTACTTGTAGGAGAGTGGGCCCCCGGTGATGTTGATATGGTGTCGGGTTTCATTCTCTACGGTAAAGATTACAGAGTGACCCGTGTTGCTGATCAGACCATTTATCTGTTAACGAAATATGATAATGAACAAATAAATTTATTATTAATAAATATATATTAATAAATAAGAACATATTTGATTGTTTAAAATGGAGTAGAATTACTCTTGCTAATTAATAACAGCAACGACTCATATCGTTCGATTTAAAAAAGTAATTTAGTAGAATCTCAAATATTTAACTACGTACAATTATATGTATAATAACAATAAAAAATAGCAATGTTATCATTATGATAAATGTCATACTTACTCTATGTTTATCTATGTGCAAAAATCGTAGATTGGGGTCGAAGAGGAGTTTTTCCGGTTCTAAGTTGACCGGTGACTGTCGCCGGCCTTTGTTGCATAGCGACCAATCTGGATTGATCAAGCCCCAGAATGCTGGACCTTTATAAATATAATTATTACATTATAAATTTGGTTATTTATCTATTGCTAAAATTCGATAAATTTAGTTAAATGATAACAAAGGGAAAAACATTTTTAGTTTAGTAACATGGGTAACTTTTTTTTAAATTCTATACTGAGTGGATACTTATATACGTGATAGTACACATACATAGTTACGGGCTAACTAACTATGTTTAAAAGATGCTATCTCAAAGTATCCACCCAGTATAGCTTCTTTTCTAATTTTATGAAAGTTAAAACAACGACTAATTCACAATCAAATTGAACGGTTAAATTAAAATGTAATTACAAATCATACGCTACAAATGATATGCTATCAATGAATAGTATGTAAAGAATATTATATGCAGCATTTTCAAATATAATTTCATTCCGTTTCAATAGTTTCAACAAAATTTAAATAACGTTAGGTACATTGGCATGTTTAATGTGTACACAGGAGCACAATTTTATGGACGTCCATTTACGTTGTATTCCACAATATCAGATGAAACAGAAATATCGTGTTAATTATCGCTATGACAATGGCCTTATTGTAGTACACGCATTATGTTCGGTGCATGTCGCAAATTACATAGAGCATTTAACGATCGAGGCTAACAGTATTAGTGAGTTAAATTACTAATTAATGTCTGTACTACAGCGGAAAGCTGACTTTTATATCATGAGCTTATCTATCGGTAGGTATCAGAACGTTTGAGCGTGCCCCGGTCTCGTTCTCGAAGAAAGGACATGATTCACGAACTATCTAACAAGTGATCTACTAACCACCAAGCAATAATAAGCGAATCGTTTTAGGGAAATTACTAGCAAAGAATATGGCGAATAAAAAAACCTTTAGGAAATTTTGTGTTCCCAAGGTATTTCAATATAGAACCAAAGTGCGGGGCGAAAGTAGCCAAAGTGCTTTGGATCGCGTTCACGGTTTTATTATTTATGACCTTGAAAATTGCATGAGTAAGCCGGCGCAGCGGTTGCGGTCACGCCCACTTTATGGGCACGCGTTAAGCGAACTTTCCATTAATGCAAAAACTTTTTTGTTTTTGGCACCATGTTTAGGTAGGTAGGTAATACATGGCTTCTTTTATTTTCTTTTGCATAACGGTATACAATGTAGGAAACTTAATTTGCATAAGTCTATTAGGGGGAACTTTATCTCACACATTAGCCAACAATGTTGCATGTATTGAATTTTAGATCGATAGTTACTTTGGCAGTCTGAAATTCGTGTTGAAATAAATTATCTTTAATTCTATATTTTAGATTACGCACTAAATAGAACAATTACCGTGAAACATGCCAACTCTGCCCACTTTTATCAAATTATTACAATTTTTCTATGTAGACATAAGTATTTTCCTTCATCAGCAACAACTGTAACATTATGTGCATGTGTTAGTATAGCTAAATTTAATATTATTCAACATTTAATTCTATATTTGTTCGATTTCGTTGGCGGGCGAAGTTATCTGGACTTTTAGCCAACTTTGCCCAGATTGATTTTTGACGCAAATATGGCCTTTATGCAGATGACATAAAAACCAGTACAAGAATTTTGGTAAAGATGGCGTTTACTATAGGAATGTAAACGACACTATGAAAAGTTTATTAAAAAAATGACTGGGCAATATTACCCTGTAATTTTTTATCTTTTTCATACAATCTACATTTCACCTTTTAAAATTGCTAGGGTTGGCGCATGGTAAAAATATTCTGTTTTTTTTATCCTTTCTACAAAGAATATGTGTTAAGGTAAATAAAAAGAAAAATGTTCCACGCTTTAATAAAATTTGAAATTATAACTAACACTTTTTTTGATAAAGGTAGATACTTAGGTACTACTGATAGAGATCAAGTCAAGTAACTCGTATTTGGTAGGTAAATTAAATTAAGATATTTTTGTTTCATTCGCATAAAGTAAAGAAATAATGAAATATTATGGATATTTTTTATTAGTGGCCTATAATTGTGATGATTTAATTATTGCTTTTTTAACTTTCCACTGATTCACAAAATAATGTCTGAACTTAAATAACTGTAGAAGACACACAATTAGATTATAATGATAATCATCCCATCAGTGATGTCACGTCTATTTTTCTAAATTTGTACACATACACACCTTAAATCATATTTATGTAGAGATTAATAGAAAACATATCAAGATTAGGTGTTTCCCACTTTTAATTTATATCCTTTAATATATATCCTATAAAGTTAAAACAGAAATATATTTTTTTGTGGTTATCTACTAGTGATTCGTCTAAATCCACCCCGCAATAACAACATACATCACATATTTTTTGATATCACAATTGTTTATTACTATTATAACATCTGACTGATTGACAAATTAAATTAAATCTCGTGAAGAAATTTGGCCTGATTCTACTGATTCACATGCAAGTTTTTACATTTCATCAGAGTAGTTTTTATATAACCTGGACCCAATTATTCGTCTCGACTTCCTCTGTCGAATTCGAGATTTATGTTTATTTTCTGAAAGAAACCATGCAACAAAAAATGTTAGAAGTAATAATAAAATAAAATAAATACTTAAATTGTGGGGACATCACACACATGGCCATTTGACCCCAAACTAAGCAGAACCTATACTATGGGTACCAGACGGCTGCTATACATAAAATATAGATAAATAGATACTTACATAGAAACAACATTCAGACACAAGACGAACACACATGTTCATCACATGAATGTTTGCGCTGAGCGGGATTCGAACCCGCGATCCTATTTCGGAGGCAGGCATACTACAAATAAGGCTACGGGATCGACCAGTATTAGAATAATATAAATGTTCAAATTATAAGGTACCGTGGAGCAGGTACTCAGTACCAGTACGCAATAACTAATGCCATCTTTGAATTTTATTAGTTAATTACTTAATATATATTTAAAATTAAATAAGCTCAGCAGATCAGCAGAAGCCGTAAATTAAAAACGAAAAAAAAAATTCAAGCGTTCGTAGTGTGCCAACCCTAAGCCTTTTTTGATGGTGGGCAATGTTGTCAATCGTAGGTCGGAACATTACTAGATAACTTTGCCCATCATCATAACTTTAGTTTTAAAAGATCTTACGCAATGAGACTAGCATTAATAAATTCTACAAATAATTTATTATCACATGTTATAAATCAGACTAACCTGTGTTTTCGCCATTCCGCAGAATTTACTTTCAAATTTGCACGAAAATTTGCCCGCAAAAATACGCACCTCGATAGTCAGTATACATATAACCTATTTTGCATCAAAGTCAATCGATGTTGCCATAACATTAAAATATTTTTTCACATCGAAGATATGCTTATAAATATTATATCTTGCATATTATTTTTAAAAAACACTCCTTTATTAAGTTTGATCCTCAGTGTAATAATAAAAAACGTAAGAATATTTTTATTTGCCCTTCAGTTTTGTTTAGGACAAGCTTTGCACACAATTTTTACTGCTTCTGGGGAAATTACCTCTATAACAAATTAAATAACTTGATATCTATATATCATCTTGGTAAAATTGCATGCAGAGAAGCTCTGACTCTATGGTTACTAAACCAAGATTATGCAGATACAGAAAATCTTTTGACAGTTCCACAGTAGTTTTAGTAGTTTTATTAGTTGGTTCTTATTTTATAACTTCTGCCCTTGATGTGATTCATCACGCGTTAACAAAACTAGCATACTGGCTCATACATACAACTTCTTTCACATACACATACCCACCCACACACCCCTTACACGTTTCGCTCACATAACACTTCACACACAAACACACACACAATTAATACTTACATGACATATCCAAATTATAGTGAAAGTATTTGCATTAACGTGAGGTTTGGGGGCCTGGTGGTCTGTAACACAGGTTTTTCCTAGCACAAGTCCTTCACAATTCAAAAGTATTGTCATATTTTGTGTTTTTTTCTGTAATGGTTGTCTTATGTTTTGTGAGGAAATAAAAAAAATATTATTATTATTATAAATTGTTCTTCGGGCAAAATTTCCCTTGGTGGCAATGTTGGCATGTTTCACGGTAATCTACTTACCTTCGTAGAATGAAAATGTTAAGACGGGTCTGACTGCACTAAAGTTTTTTTATTATTTTGCGTTAACCTTTAAAAGTGAACTATTGTGCTGATGAATGGGTTCACGATAAAAAGAACAGGCTTTAATATGGGCATTTGTCGGGGCGAGACCTTTCCTTAGTTACCCATATCTAGCATTTAGCTAAACATTTGTGATAATGTAACTGATTAGGATATAAATATGCTCTGGAATTATCAATAAAAAAAATATAACCAATAATAATAATCACTGTGGGATATGAATGATAATATTTCTTATTTGATGAGTTTTTGTACAACTGTTTATTTATCAAACAAATAAAACTTATTGTATACTCTACCTTCCAGGATTATTATGGCAAGCCATTCAAAGTAGAAAAAAACAACAACATAAAACTATGCTCCTGGATTAGATAGGGACATCTGCTATTGGCGATGAATATTGCAAAACAAGAATGTTCTTTCATCACGCTAACACAAGATAAACAAAACTTTCACTTTACTATATTGGAAATTAATAGAATAACATAGTGTCAGTTTATTGTGAGGAATGAATGTTGATCATATATTTAAAGGAAGCTAAATAAAATATCTGAAATCGACTGGTATGATAACACACCTCACAATTTTGCGAGTAACGTAATATGAATGCAAGATAAATCGCCCGTATAAATTTCATGTCACGTAAACCGGCAAAAATGTTATCGGGACAGAGAAATTGATACGCGCCGGCTCCACAAACGCATTTTGTGGTATGATTGTGGTAGGTCAATTGATACAGATATCCACTTCACATATTGCTAAATATATTCAAAACAAATTAAACTTTTAATTTTACCTAATTGCTTTTAGGTTTTAGGAGCTGCCAAAATATATTTCAATGATACAAATTTTAAGTAATACGTTTTATATTTCATTTTAATAATGATTTCACTTTTTAATTACAAGTAGCAGCTACTGAATCCAAATTTATAATCATCAAATATTCTAATACAAGTACATTTCAGTTATTACGCGCTATAAATATAAAATAAAAAAATATTCTGGGACTTTATCCCTCTAATTCCGCTGATATACTACTCAACTACTTTTCTTTTGTAAACAGACATGTTCATGCACACAAATGTTTGCCCTGACTGGGAATCGAACCCACGATCTGCATCTGTATCTTACCAACCACGCCAAACGGCCCGTCCCATGCACAAGGAATACTATGTATATTTGATGTTACATTTTCACTTTTTAACAAAATATTTTTTGTCTTCAGAGGTTTCTAATTGACTAGTAAGAGTCCTAATCATTTTTCATGCTGAATATATCGTGTTAATAATCCTTATCGTTGCATAGTAATATATTTAACAATATACATTGTTATAAGTATTAAATATCCACCAACAATAAGACACAAATAATAACAGTGCAGCGAACTCACCTGAAATGCCATCGTAGGTCCACCATTCTTCCCAGCTGACGCCACTCACGGCTGCAATCATACCAACTCTAATTAACTCTGTGCACAATTTCATTAGGAATAGTAGGTACTCTACTATATGCTCGTCATTAAAATAATAATGAAGCGACATTTAACCTCGAAACGTTTATTAGTAAATTAAAAGCCAATATGTTAGCTTATGATCATTTTCTGAAGGCTAATTGTATTGACACATAAATATGGTATTTTCCTATTCTGGAACATACAAAATACTAGACGAGTGCCTATAGTATTAAAATTATTTATTTCTAGAGGAAAAGTTTAGTAGGGATGCGGTAAAAGAAACAGAAGTCTGACTAAGTAGATCCTATTATTAAGTTGAAAAGTAATGTCTTTATTTACCTAATGTATTTACCTATTTAATAATATTTGAGAACTTAAATGATTTATTTATTTATTTTTGAACCTCATCATTAGTTACTATTGTCAAGTTGATTTTATTGGAACAATTAACAAATTTAAGTTGACTACATATATACCTAAACACCATGAAAATCTCACATGTTTAAAAATAAAACTATTTTTTAAAAGGTTCTAAGTTCAATCCGTTATAAATGTGCCTATAGAATATTGCTTCGAAATTTATTGTCAAAATATTTTCTCAACACCGAATAAAACTTAACTACCAAATAGATAATGGTAGTTTGACATATTTTCATTAGGGAAACTGCGTAACTAAGCTTTTAAGCTAAATCATTATTGATAGAATTTTGTGAAATTAAAACTGATTGAGAGGTAATTATTTTTTTTAAACGTTGTTATCTCTACATTTATTCTATCAAATAGTTGTATAGTCAGACCTATAGACTGGTAATGATAATACCTTTATTACAAACTATTGAATCCTCAGATCTCTGTAGTATATGGATTATGGATGAATATTTTATACGCTGCGATATTCATAAGCGATGCGGAAAAGGAATGACGAAACTATACATGCTTGTAGGAGTTCTTTGCGTTAGCGTATGTTCTCATTGAATCAATTCAGATAAAATCGGTACGTAGTAAATTTTTCACTCCTTAATATGTTACTATTTCATGAAAGAAACTGTACCTATAAATATGTTTAAATATAATCAAAATAATACATTACATAGAAGTTGTTTGTTAAGTTAAGTTTAGCTAGGCAATTTTTTTTTTCAGAATTCGAACCATTTTGTTGGCTTTGCTTAACTTCAAAAGAGTTTGGCTACAATACGTAAGTATCAAATGTAAAGAATTAAAATAAATTATCTAGTAACAACAAGCATTAGCATAACATAATTATGATACCTACTAACTATACTATATAAGGTCCTAATAAATGAAGTTCGGTCCTTTTGAGGGATGATAGTATAGGTCATTAGTATTCCGAAAATGATAAATACTTATGACCTATACTATCATCCCTCAAAAGAACCGTACTTCATTTATTAGGACCTTATATAATAATAATAATAAATTTATTAAAATAAACAAAGTAAAATGTTACAGAAATATTCAAAAGTAGCTAAATATAAATGAAATTAAATGTTTTTTTTCCAAAACATAATAACATTAAGTATTTTTTAATGTTTAGGAAGTAGTTTTCATATTTTTATTTATGTTTTTTTTAACATCCAATGAAAATTTAATTGTTGAAGCGAAGGATCTGTCAACAATATTAATTTAAAAACAAAAAGTTTCCCTTTGACGTGTTGCCATTGTTCACGGGATATTGAAATAATGCAATGCTTGTAGAAATTTTAAGAAACGAAGTAAAAAAGTTATAATGAATGAAATAAAAAAGGAAATTAATGTCATGCAGAACAAATATTTATTTAATTTATAATAATATTATTCTCGCTTAAAAAAGCTTTACGTAATTAAAAATTCCCGCAAATATTCCAACTTCATAAGCACCACCGACTCACGGGAGAAGGATTTACAGAAGATTAAAATTTCTAATTTGAGCTGGCTAAAGTTCTCTTAATTAAGATTATGAGATTATGATACTCATAATAATTTCAAAGCAATTAATTCAAAAATACTGAGTTGAGATTCCAAGACATAATTATCTAAGTATCTATTTCTCCAATCATTTCCTTTACAGTATCCACTTAATGCTCGTTTGTTAAGGTGCCTAAATTCATATTATATTACAGTTAGCTCAATTTGTGATGAAAAAAAAAGTTTAAATTAATAAAAATGTATCAACAAAAACAAAAACATAATACACCAAAACGTATACTCGAAATACACACCAATCTCGAAACTTACTCGATACTCGCCTGATTTATGTTTTTAATTTAAATTTTTGCATTCGCCAGGCGAAGTTCGCCACGGACGCGCCGCCTGCATCGCAAATATATGTTACAGTCGAGTCGAGAGATCTTTTCCAGTTTCGATTCGATACAGCTTGAGCGAACTGTCGACTTTTAATCTTTTAATGCTACTCAACAAACTCCAGCCTCACGGAATACGCTACCGTTTATTTGAAATAATAAGTTGCATTGCATACGTTGCATAAGTATTGAAACTTTAATGCTCCTTATTTGAAGAATGTTATACTAACTTATCTCTCGAGTTGAGTTGTAGGTATTTAAAGCAGCGGAAATATGTTTAAAAAAAAACAAAATAGTAATAAATATCTATTAAGGTTCAAAACTTACGTTTTCCGTCGTTTGGGAAATTGATAACAATTATTATAGCTTTGTAACTTTGGCAACTGGGATAACATTAAGTGAGTTCGCAAGCCTGTATGGACACTAAGTATAGCTCAGTGCGGCTTAAAGCAACTTTACCGTCGAAAACAACACCTGAGGCGGCGGTACATCGTATCCAATCTATGAATTACTAAACCATAAAATAGTCACCATTATATACCCTTGTATAAAGACATATTTTGTTGAAAGATGCAAAACAATATTTTGTTTTGGCAAAGATATCATAGTATGGTGAGTATATTGAAACAAACGTAAGATTGCATTCTTATGCATTGCTGCATTTTGCAGACGCGAAAGCTACGTGAAGCAGGGAAGTGCTCGCTCGGGAGATGCCAGTCAGCGTCTGCTTAGTTTTAACTCTCGACGGGAAGTCTGGAAGACGACGTACCAACGTCTGAAAGCTCAGGAGAATACGATATTATTTCAACGGTTTCTTTTAAGTTATTAACTACAACAGTGATTGATTATTCCGTTATTACAAAATAAATTGCATCGTAATAAATGCATTGAAAATAGATATGTACAATCAACAACATATCAAAGGTATTGATGTCGCAATCAAATGTTGAAAACGTGAGCAATTCGCAGCCGACGAACTCCACAAAGAGCTTCAACCATGCATCGGAAATGAATCAGTTTCCGTTTTGAGTGAGGCAAATGATATATCAGTGTCTACGTTTGTATTCTAAACGAAACCTTACTGTCTACGCGGTACCGTTCAATACACCAAGTTCTGTACAAATTTTAACAGGATGCAGTTCTTGTCGAAACGCGTTATACTATTTCTACATTTATTGTTAAGCCTAGGTAAGGTTCATGAATGCTCAAGAATTAAAAGTGATTCAATTAACCGTTCTGTCTGTCTCCGTGCATTCGAGTGAATTAGTAAACACTTTTATAAAGGCAGATGATTCAGTCCCATTGAGAACTCCGTAGCGATTTTCCGATGCATTGAACCGTAACAAAACGAATGGAAATGTCATCGATGTATGAAATAAATAAATAAAATCACGTGGAAAATAGGCAATTTCACGGTGCATTGAGTGTTCTTTGCGAGGCATGTGCAAGGTTGCGCCGATCCCGTCTCTCCTCGACGCCCGCATAACAAAAGCTTCGTTGGCGCGAATAACTTTAAACGTTGTATGTCCCACTCTAAGTGCTTAAGAATACCACTTTTATTTACATGCTATCTGGTTTCCAGTTTCTTTATTACGATCTGAACTTTAATTAATAGCACTAAACTTGAATAATTACCGGAAGAACGTTAGTTGTTCCCATGTCGTAGATACAAAGCATTATTAGGGGAAGGAGGAGGGAAACCTGACAGTGGAGACAACTTGGTTGACTTTGTTACTTAATGTTGTCTTATTTGTTAGCATGTGTAAATATTCCCAAACGAATAATGTATTAGGTTTTAGAGCTTAATCGCTTTTAGCTTTTTGATTCAACAACAGTAGATCTGGATAGTTGGCATCCTAAATGGTTAATTAAGATTGTAAGATAAATTAATTTGAACAATACGAGTAGGCATTATGAGGACATTGCAAACAGATCTCAATCGGTCGCGTGGGTATCTAGGTGTGATGGCAATAGTTTTTAGTCATTTATTCTTATATTTCATAATCCATGTTCAGTTATAGATAATGAAAATAAAATATGTTTAAAAGGAAATTCGGTACTTTTCCTAATCCCCCTGGTAAGGAAAAATCCACAGACATGTTATATTTATCCATGAAACAACAGCATCAAAACCTTTTCGATAAAAAATGCGATATTTGAGTTAATTTATTTTATAGTTTAGCGGTATTATGACTTTTCACAAGCCTAGATATTACTTGCTAACAGCGTCCTGTTTTCCCACAGGTAAAGGACATATTATTTTTTATAATTTTTTTAATTCAAAACAATTATATCACAGTTAAGTTGTTTAAACACAAATATCTTAAGCAGTATCTATCCCTTAACATATTAATGAAACTAATTTATTTTTGAGATCATAGAATATCCATTGAAGCTAAGTTTTACTTACTCAATGATCTTTTGGAGGAACATATTGCAGGTAGAAAAGTAGTTTATTATTTCAGACAATAACGAAAAATTTCTACTACATTTCGTTCATAAAACATTCAAGTAGGTAGGTACCTACAACAAGCTTCAACTTTAACTGTAGGTAATTAAATATGGAATGGTAAGTCTGTCCAATTATCTTGCTCGTCACAATAACTTATTGACAATTGCATCATAGCCCATCGGGACTTTATTTACTCATTCTATCTCATCAAGCAACCAGATTCAGCTTTAGTACGATTTCAGCATAAATAATCTGTAGGAAATATGGTTTGTCGCTTATGAAACTGTGTTTTCGTGGGGTCGTGGTATGGTTGCAGGCATGTTATGTATTCAGACCGTATAGCGCACGGCGGCGCGGGGCGCGGGCAAACTCTCCTACCTATGCAAATTCCATACTATTGCATTTGAGCGCATCCGAGTATCTCTAACTGTTATCATTTTAATGGACTTCTTGTATATCCATTCCAGTTTTAGGAATGGCGAACCCTTTAACTAATATTTAGTAATGCCGTGTTACGATTTGAAATTAATTATTATTGTTTTCTTGTTTCATATCTTCTATTTAAGCCTACCTAGGTAGTATAACGTAGGTAATTTTACACATTATAAAAGACCAAACTAATAATAGAACAAAAAAAAACCTTTAAAACTAATTGAAATTATATTCTCAATTAAGTTGGCTGTACTTAGTAGGTGGTGCAATGCGTCTCGTCAGCTTGAACTCATAATTAAAATCTCTGTATAAAGACAATATTCAGTGAAGCAAAGTTAAATTAAAGTCGTATGCGGATTTGGTTGCGGTCCGCCTGAGCTTAAGGCAGGCCAGGCCACCTGCGCTCCGGACTACTCCGGACCTATGTAACAGTGAAAACACAATTTGTGGCGCGCCTTTTGTCCTCTTGTTTACTTTTATGCAATTTATTCTTATGTTTTATTTATGGATATGTATGTGGTTAATAGATCATAGAGTAATTCTTTTTGTTGTTTTATTTTAAAAATATATTGAGAGCAGTTAAAAATAATAATATAAGTACCTAGTTGAAATGCTCTGACTAAAGATTTCATTGTTGTGAATCGTTTCTCACAATATAATGTCGCTGTTACAAACAAAATAAGAAAACAAAGAACAACGTAGGTACTGTTGACATGAAAAATTTACCATCAACTTTTGTCTTGTGTTTAAAAGGTGTGTAAATAAAGGAGTGTGAAACAATGGGAGGAGAGCAAACAAGGTCATAAAGCACATCGCAAGGACGAGCCTATATATAATCAGCTTAGTGATAAATTGGCAAACAGCACGCGAACGACACAGCTGCTTCCGGCCCTCGTCCGACGCTGACGCCTGTCTTTACGCGGTAGGGTCTTACCCAAAGGCTGACGTCACATTGTATTTCATAACTATCTACAATACAATTATATACTGAAAATATTTTATTATCACCGTACCATGTAACTAGATATATATATATAACCATTTCACGTGATTTTATTAAACGATATCATTACACGCGTACCTACACAAGGAAGTAATCTCTAAGTTTGTTCTAAAGTTTGAGTTTCAATTTGAAACAAGATTACCATACAATAACATTAGTGTAGCCATTTTCAGAAATGTTCCTGGAGTAGCAGTTATGTACAAAAGTGAATTTTGTTTTCAATAGCATAGAGGTTGTATTATTTTATTTTATGGAGGTGTATTTTACATTCTGCATAACCGCAGGTAGAGGGTACGAAGCTACGATAAAACACTAATTACAAACCTACTTTTCTTGTTCTCGTTGCTCAAAGCTATCTTTTTGTTTTTATGCGCAATTTATTTAGTTAATATTAGCATAATGTACATAGACAAAGAAACAACGATAGATTACAAATTATTTAGGTTGCTAGGTTTTGAAACACTAACCTCAATCAATGTAAAAAACTACTCTTATTTTGAAGTAATATTATAATATTATAAATAAAATAATATTATATTCTTACCCGTAAAGGAGAAAAGTATCTGCAGTAATGCCGACACTACAGCCGCTCCAAGGAGGGTGTGCATTGTCTATGACACGCTTTCTTTCGGACCCGACATCGGAATTTCTTTATGATATTTTATTATTATTAAAATTAACTTTCTTGAGCTTTTTCATTGTAAAATTTAACCTTTTTTTAATAACCTATCGGTTACTTATCTTCATTATTTTAATATTTATTCCGTTTCATTATTTTAATACCTGAAACCAAAAGGAAAATCATGTTACAATCATGGACAATTAAAATTAACATATAGTTCAGTTCAATGGATGGATATAAAAACGTAGAAATATTACAATTAATTAAAAATTGTGTATGCAAGTTTTACAACTTATTTATTTATTTTTACGCAATTCATGTTTCATTTTATGGTTTCTCAGTCTTCTTTCTACTGGTATTTAGCGACGACGGAATGAAATTGGTCTGTTGCTTAAAAGTTTGTTATTTTTTATAGGAAACACTTTAATAGTGTTTGACAAAAGAAGGTACATCTAAAAAGTTACGTTAAAATCTTTATGAGCCATTGTTCATGTTATGGCTCTTGGTGATAATGGAAATTTGATATGTCGCGGGCCATGTTGTAGCGTTTGAATGTCGGAGCCCGGGTTTGTTCGCCTCATCGTATAAATAAGCGTATAGTTGTGTGGTATCACGCGAACCGGTCGTTAACCCTGCTTCACGGTGTACTAATGGAGAGGTGAGGGTGTCATTGAGACCCCAACACAACCACTTCAGCATAAAACCGTATGTCAGCTAAGAAACAACTGTAATTAACGCCAGACAAAGTTATAATGCCTATAAGTAGGAATGAGTTGTTCAGGTTTCATAATAAGCACAGTGTGATATCTTTTTAAGTTATTTAAAGATTGACTATTATTACTTATTGTTTTATGAATTTTAGCAATTCATTTATATTGACTTAGAGGAATGAGACTTTGAATTAATTACAGCAATTATAATCGGCACAAAAAAGTGGTATGCACAAAGCGAGCGCGTTAATTTATTGGTAAATCTGTTAATTAATCGTCACATTTACAGATTACATAAGAGTATACACAAATGTGACATAAAAAGCGTCGATTTTTTAATTCTATACAAAAAAGGCCGTGAATGAAACGAGCGCACTGCAGAGTGGAATGTTAGGGAAATATTTTTTGAAAAGGTCCGCTTTTTGAAAGCCACGTCGTCGTCGTATTGAATGCGTTTTAATGAAAAAACATGCGCCGATTCGCAACAGTCAAGGGAATTAAAGCCCCCGCGCGGTGCTCACGAACGAATGCATCGGTAGGAATTTTCATTTGTCCGAATATTATTTCCACCGGGAATTTCGTAGCCACTATTTTGTTTATACCAACCATGTTTTGTGATTTCAGTTGGATTAGTTTCATCCGTTTTGTTAACTATTCAATTACTTTTTATGTAATGACGCTAGGAATAATGTTGTTCAGTAGAGGGAGTTTGATGTACTCAAGTTAAACTTAAATAAATGTTGTATACAACTAATAATATATTCGGGAGACCGACGGGCTGGGAGCTTTTTCCACCAACGCATAAGCTTGGCCATCCAAAAAGGGAACGCTGCCAGCCTGTTGGGAACCTTGCCTATCGACAGCAGCGAGGGCTTTGAGGATGTTTTCTATATATCATAGTTTGTATTTTTTACTTTAATTGTAAATATGTAATGTTTAATTGTTAAATCCACAATGTAATATAAATTAATGTATAATGTGATAATAATTATTATGTGTGAGTTTAGATTACTGAGAGTTCAGTTCTTTAAACATTGCTATTAGGTGTAAATAAATAAAGCTATTTTGCCGTATAAAATTGAAGATAAATGGTTAAAAAATATAAGTACTATTAGGTTTATTTTTTATTTGTTTTATGAATATAATAATATATTATTGCATTTATAAAGAATGTAATAATGGAATTTCGTAGCAAATTCCATTATTACATTTTCGTATTGTTTTTGCTTATAAAATATTTACTACTCAAATATTTTTATATGCTGTGATATTTAAATGTACAAACAAGCCAAATATAATTAATAAGTAAGTAGGTGTACATACTGTTAAACTGTGTAAATTAAACTGCTATCTTCACAAATCTTCTTGTAGCACTGGTTTATAACATAAAAACATTGATTTTAAATGTCTTATACATGAGCACGTATTTAATAAAGCAATTCGGCGCTATTTTATACAAATAACTCGTTGCGTATTATAATACGAAAGTTATCGAAAAGTTTTCGCCATTTCACGTACAGTCTTAGCTCGGAGTTCGTCCTCACGCGAACATGTGCGCGGCGCGACTGAAGGCTTGTTTTACTACAGCCTATACATTCCCCTTGCCTGCCTTTCAAGTTTTCCACCAGTGAAACCAATTTGAAAACGTTCTATATACAAAATACTTCTCTCCGATTGTATGCCTTATATTTCAGACACGAAAATTTAATTTAGATTGAGAATTAAGTAGTTTAACGCTGTTACGTAATCCGTTTATTACAATGTATTTGTGCCTAGAATTAAAAAGTGATATGGTCACACATTTCAGTGTTGGAATATATACATTCTGACACCGTTTACTAGATACAAAATAAATTAGGATAAATTCATGAAAACCATGCGATGTGGTGGAAAATGTGTGAATTTTTCCTTGTGAGACAGAGATGGATACAGTTTTTCATGATAAAGGGAACGGCCTACATGATTGGCGTGGTGGGGATGATCTTAAAATGTTCTAAGAATCTGTGCGAAGATGAAAATAGTCTATTGCCCAAAATGCTCTCATCTGTGTGTATGCATGGTTAGTCGCCTGCAGAGGTATAAACGTTGCTCTATGAGGTTGTAATATAATTACTCAAGAACGTAGCTACAGTGCATCAATGCCGTACATATAAATTCGTAACTGCATAAGAGCTCATTCATAAAACATTAGTACAGGGAGCAGCCTCTCAAAGGACCTAACTCCAAGTAAATGTTGTTTATTTTGTTAGGGAAGAAAGCCTGTACACAACGGGAGAGAACGCCACATGTCAGAGCATGAATAAAAGAAGAGCTATGTTTCAGACTTTCAAAAGTTCAGATAGTATTTTTCAAAGCGATACTTAAATTTTTCATGTCGCAACTTGGTCGTTAGTGGAAACTTGTATCAATAACATATATCTTAACACGTCATGTCTTCATTTGATTCAGGACGTGACCCGAATTGAACGACGATTATACGTGTCATTTTTAAAGTAAAATAGTTGGCGAGAATAACGTAAATACATAAACTATAATAAATGTAATATTATCGTTGTTAGTAGGTCTGTAGTTAGCCCAAAATAATATACTAAAGCAATTTATGACTGTTGCGTTTGACCCTAAATTTGCACAATAAATTATGGTTTACTTTGTCGTTTATGAGGGCGGCTGCAGACATAACCCTGTGCGGAACATGTGTAACAGATTGCGGCAATAAGGGAAATTGTCTTTTTTATGAACGTTCGCCGACAACGTAAAGTATTCACGTGGCGACCAACGAGAGGTGGGGTGTCTCTTAAGGTACAGCGGGCTTTAACTTAGAATTGCATAAATTGTGCTTAAATAGGTAGGTTAATCAATTTTATTACCTAATTAAGTATTTGATAATATGCATCATAACAATTTAGAAGGCAAATTGGGATATTAACATTTGTCTATAATAACTATTTCTGATCCAACGTATCTTTTGAAATAGTTTAAAAGTAAAATAAAAATACTCGTTAATTAATCTGAATTCAAAATGTAGAGACGTAAGAAACTTTATTACGTATTCTATATTAGGTATATTAACTTACCTATGTACAAAAGAAAAATGTCGTTCAATTATATAAAAGCACGATAACTTTTTAAGTTCCGTTCATGTAAGTAAGTACGTCGTACAATTCTTGCCCCTCGGGCCATTTGTCTTTCGTACCTGAGAGGTGTCCAGTGTGAACTGAATCCAGAAGTTAATTTCACGGGGTATTTCTCTTGCTGCAAGAAAGCGCCTCCTTATTTTAAAGCACTCTGGTGTAAAATAGAATTAATTCATTTCCTCTTGAAGCAGTACAGGTGAGCATTAGGATAATTTGATTAAGTAGAAATAAAAAAAACAATTCTTTTAATGAAGCAAAGCTTTCGTATTGTAAATTCAGAACATAATTATTCACCATGTTTTAATTTAATTACTTTCTTGATTACTCTCTACTTTTTCTATATTTATTACCATTATTCCCTACTGCATTAGGTACTCTTACCAGATTTTCACTATAAAATTTCCGTCATCAGTAATGTGATAAGATTTTTTGTTAGGAATGTCCATCACTATACCAATTTAAGTGAAGGATTTGTAAGGAATTATCTCACTAAACATCTGAGACCAAGACGCTCCTACGTTGTTGTACGCCATTATTTTCTTGACATATTTCACAATAAAAGAATACTGTAGCAACGAGCATCGCTACAAAATTCAAGTTGCGTTCAAGGTAAAGCGTTTTCACTAGAACATAATACTTTTCACAAAGTGTTATTTACGCCATAATAGTTTTTATTAAAAATAAAGATGCCTTAGGTTTTTGCAAGGAGTACAAGAGTACAATCTACCCTAGATTATACTCGTGTACACTGACTTATTTTGTGTCACCGTAGGATCACGTGATCTACTTTTTGAAAAATCTCGGAGTAGCAATTATCAATAGTTTTTATGATTCTACCACAGTTAAAATATTATTAAAATATCTATTAATCCCTCAGCTGAAAATATTTTAGCGGATTGTACCTACTTTGTCCGCCTGTCTGTCATGGCAATTTGACTCTATGAGGCAAATACAGTTGTATAATATGCTATGTAGTTGTATTGTTTTTAACACCTTTTACATAAAGGTATTACGAAGTATCATGTTTAAAATTAGTAATTTTAAGACACCTCAGTCCAATATTTTATTAAAACTAACTTGTCTACATATGAGTGTATTTATTAATAAATTAGTCAAGACATACCACGAAATAAAAAACAAACTCCTATGAAAGTTCTGGTAGTATGCGATTGTGTAGTGACCCAACATGAAAATAAACCAAACATTACACTGAGTCATACAATTTTGTAGGGCACTCTAAACGCTTGATACGTTAGACCCTTATAGGCTGTAACTTTACAATTCATAATATTTAGGTAAGTAGATAATTTCCTCGAGTCAATCAAATTTTACCAGCCAACTTGTGCTCGCGGGAGATATTTAATTAAACTTCATGAAATCTGAACAAAAGTGTCATGTTTCATGTCAAGCGGCGATTTCGACCTATTATATGACCAAGCTACTGCGAGCTTTGGATTCACATTTCTTGCCATCAGTTATAAGTAAAGTTTGAAGTCGGAGGGGATCTAAGTTTACTGGTGACAGTACGTATAGATACATGTTGTGAGTAGGTAGGATGTGAAGCAACAAAGTGAAAACAAATCAACGATATGGTACGGGGCGGGACGTTTTTATTTTGTCTGCCACGTAATTGAATTTTGTGGTCCATTCGATCATAGAGTTTCGGTTTGCGCGCTTGATTTGTTTACAAGCAGGTATGCAAATATCCCGAGAGGATTTTATGTGGCTCACGAATTGTGACTTTTTATTTTCTTCGTTGGATAGGAAAACTGGAAAAAAAAGGTCTTGGCATGTCTGCTTGCAACACAATAACTTTACTAGTCCATAATGTTTTGGTGCCGCGGAGGTAGGGTACTTTGTAGACTGGCTGGCTAGCTACCACTCTCAAATTGAAAATCTGTCGCCAAGCACCTAAGTATTGGTGTGTTCCGGCAGCTGCATTTGAGAGCCAGTTCCTTCTAGGCTTTGTGTGCGATTGTGGTCAAATACAAGCCTATACAAAGTAATAAAAAAGTAATGTTGAACATACTGTTTCGTACCTTAAAAAACATGTCTGCGGCAAGTTGACCATCTGAAAAATAAATTATTAGGTAAGTATTTTAGTTAGTAGCAGTTATATTAGAAAAATATCAAATTGTTATTATACTTTATTTATTAGCGAGGATGGCAATTTACCAAAAGAATAACTGAATAAATTAATTTTAAAGCGCAATAGAAAATGATTAACTATCTACAGTATGGACGGGTGGGATACGAGTAAGCACCTTTGAAGTCCAAAAGAAAAAATATGAATTTCCACCTGCCTACATTCACACGCTTTTGCTAGATTGCTTTCGCACGCGAACAAGGAGTGGATTTTTTACATTAAAAGAGCATGAAAGATGAATTATTTCAGCGGAATAAAACTCTTTCGAATTATTTGAATAAAATTTAAGTTGTATGTCTTGCACTCAAACACAAATTCGAGTTTGAGTTTGCATAGATTTGTTTATAATAGGTTAATATTTTACTACAACATAGATAGGTAGGTACTTCGGAAAGTGGTATATGTTTTACCTATTATGCATTATGCATTATAAACTAGACCAGTATATATTATTACAAAGAAAATTCTATCACAACAAGGCTTTCTACACACTCAAACACGAGTCTACATCTCTGAGAATAACAAAAACTATGGCTTAGAAAGATTATCCCCCTGCAGCTCATAAATATTTGAACATCGGTAAAGCTGAAACGAAAACGTATGTATATTTATTTATTTGAGATATTCATAATTTATAGTATTCCATTGCTTTTCATTATTACTCATCACTCTTAATGGGGAATTCATAATATTACATAATTTTTCAATCCCTCTCCTAATTATATTATATTATACTAGCTGTCCCCCGCGGGTTCACTCGCGTAGCGGTTTAAAAAATAGATAAGAACCTATTCTCAGACCTACCCGATACGTACACAAAATTTCACAAAAATCGGTCTAGCCGTTTCGAAGGAGTATCTATGGTAACTAGCATTATGACAGATTATATTTGGGAACCTTGCCTATCGACAGCAGCGAGGATGTTTTTTTAGTTTGTATTTTGTACATTGATTGTAAATACTTGTTGTAAATAAATAAATATAGTTCTATATATTGTGTATGATTACATTTTAAGTTTATTTATTAGGGTTCAAACTATGCAGCCGACGGATCGGAAATCTTCCGCACCTTATAAAGAATATTCTCATACAAAATACTGGGATAGGTGAGGTAAGACATTTTTAACCAACCGAAGCGTATGTTTTCTGCAAGCTGAAAGCATAAATTAACAATGATTCAAGGAAAATAAGAAAATAGTATTTATAGTTATGAGTGACGAAATTAAATGAAGTAACTTTATGTGTAATGAATATATCATATTATATTAAATTAGATTGTTTCGTGCTATTCCAAGTCAATCTATTTATTTAAAACATAAAAGGTTTTTAAAATTGATATGGTCACTATAAGATGTTGTGAGGTTAGCTAATTACGTAATAACTTAAGACAGAAGGACCCTTAAGTAGGGACTGAATAAATTAACCAACTTGGTATTAAATGGATCTCACAACTTTTTACGGTAGAAGTAGAACTTACTTGTTGGATTGCATTTGTATGTACCTATACCTACCTCTACCGAATATGTTTATCTAGTTAAAAAAACTAATTTATTACTCAATAAACTAGACTTTATAAATATTCTTATGCATTCAAAAAGTTCAAATATCTTCTTGAGAAATGATATACTTATAAAAAATAACAAAAGCTACGGACACAAAGAGGAACCATCACTCAGAAGTCGTAAGTATGCAGTCAATAGCTGGTGTCAAAACACTCCTCAGCTCCCATTCAATGCTGTCTGTTTATAAATAATTCAATATTGGCTCGAGTAATGCTCCCACTTCTCTATTTAAGGTACGGTTAGTAAAAACATACCTACTATTTTTTCTTAGAACTGATTAAGCCGGTATTTACAATGAACGTAATATTTAATAGAAAGTTTTTTTCTGCTTTTATTTAATTATACCTAGCTTGCTTCGATATTGCCAAATTAATAATCAAAATCGACAGCAGCGAGGGCTTTGAGGATGTTTTCTATATATCATAGTTTGTATTTTATACATTGATTGTAAATATTTATTTTAAATTATTAATTAAATAAGAATGTTATAATCAAAAATTACAAGGAACATTGGGCTTTAAAGTTGATGGAATCTTTACTTTTTTTTTAAGTTTTTAAATTATGAAGTTATGTCAAACAATAATAATAAATATTTTTTTTCATAACATGTTTATTTTTTTAATTACAAGATAATTTACGTTCAGAGTAAAAAAAAAAAAACTATTTATTTTCTCACCGTACTATAGCAAAAAATAGGAGCAGTCTCCTTTATCTTGCGTGCCATTTCAAGTGGGGTCCACAGAGTAATTATCATGAGAGGTGAACTTTATGCCCCGGCCGCAGGACTTTATGAGAAGCGCACTTCTACCCAAGTGGCAGGCTAAGCAAGATTTTGGTTTTATTATTAAAATTAATAAGCAACCACTTCAATTTAATGATACCAACGATAGAATGATTTTGTTTATTTCTATCCAGATAATAATGTGTAGGTACTGTAAACTCGAGATTTTCCTTAGTTTGCTGTTAGTAAAATCCTTACACAGAGATGACAAAACAGTTTGTATTTTACAAAGATTCTGAACTGAGGAAAATAAAGAACTTCAACAAATAAAACATACATAGTGATATAGTTATCGTTTTATGGTTTGTATTCGAAATACAACACGCAAATACTATACTTGCTACGAAAATGCTACGAACCCAATAAGTATTTGCGGATAAAGGAATTTAACGGTATGTCAAGACTAAATAAATTATTTATCATAAAATAAGTTAAACCTTTCACATTTCATCGGTATTATATTAATTAATTACCGTTTGCTTAAACAGTAGTAATAGTTTATATTTAATAGTTTTAGCTTCATGTAATAAAATAAAATATAATAAATTTAGATCATAATTTAGTCTATGGTCAACTTACCTTTAATTTGCAACATCAATATACTTATTTTAGGCAATTTAAGTAAGGTTTATAAATTATAGATACCAAAACTACATATTGCAAAACATTGCTAAGTTAAAATAAAATAAGGCAACGGGCTGGTGTTTAACCGCTTTAGAATATTATGTTGTACACTTGTATGTACCTATAACTACTCAAATTGAACTGTTATTTCTTGAAATTCTTTTATGCTGTCGCAAAGGAAATGTCCCGATCGGTGAAGTCGCCTTTTAAACTGATATAAACATCGCTGTGTAGGGAAGCGAAACGTCGGAGATGCGTTCCCGGGAGGCCCGGAGTCATCGCGCCGTCGCTTCCGCTGCACACTCTATACTTCTTCTCCTCTATAAAATATTGTACTTTGACGGGATAAATAATATTATTTTTTCATGTTTATTTTTAAATGCAATTAACTAACATTGAACTGATTATAAAATTATTACTTATTGGAGCATTGCATGTTAATCCCTTTATAAATTAGTATTATAGTATTATTATACTGCGCATAATAGATATATATTAAACTAGCTTCCGCCCTGCGGTTTCACTCGCGTCCCCGAGGGATCTTGTGTTTTCCCGGGATAAAAACCTATAGCCTTCCTCGATAAATGGGCTATCCAACACTGAAATAATTTTTCAAACAAACAAACTCTTCAGCTGTATAATATATATATTAGTATAGATAATATATTTAAGAGAGACTTCGTATAGTAACTATTCCAAGATACCTATTTTTTATGAAAATAGAAACTGAGCAAAAAGAGTTCCATCCTCCTTATTCGATGCTAGATTATCATTATAAGCTATCTAAGATTATGTTAAACTAAATGTTTAACTGTGTTTATGACCGAGCGCTGTAAATGTTACGTCATTATAGCGTACATTAGAAGGACAGTTGATATTCACATTTTGCTAAAATTAAAGTCTAACATAAAATAATCACACGTATGAGAAAAAAAAACGATTTATCTTACGCAAATGGCTTGAAATATGAAGGATCTTGTATGTGGGGACAACCTGTTACTACCTCTGATGGTTTCTTGATGCTTTTATGATGTCCTGTCCGCGACAACGGATGCGAATATTCTGTAACATTATGTGATTTTTTGTACCTCTTCACTGTTCATTCTTATTCATTGACATGAAGGTTGTACGTACCCATGTAGAGCAATATTTAAATATATTATGCTGTGTTCCATTGAATAATCATGTACAACCTGTGCTGATAAAGTGTAATTGATTATTTAATCTATTTTTAGGAACTAGCGTTCCGCCCCGCGGTTTTACCGTCAATGTTACCCCCATAGGGCTGGAATTTCAAAAATCCTTCCTTAGTGGATGCCTACACTGTATAAGGTATCTGTCTCTAGGTCAAGCGGTTTGGACTGTGCGTTGATATATCACCCAGTCAGTCAGTTTACCATTTTATAAATACAGATATAGATATTGCATCATCTAGTTAAATTTATTTTACATAAAATTATCATTAAAATAATCAGACAAAACAGCACTAAGCTGAGCTTTAAACCAGATACCTTATATGTAATTTGTTATTTGTACCTTTGGCTTTACTAAACCGATTGGCCATCATTACTCAAACACATCTAACTATGCATCAGTTATCTTTTTACATTACGTATACTCAAAGAGCCAGAATTTTTGAGTTCCTGTTCCATTTTTATGTGTTTGTGTGCTTACCACTATTGGCCACAGTACCTATCAATTACTAAGTTAAGATTATGTTCATTCAAAGTTTTTAAAAAAACAATAGTTTCGGTGTGGACAGTAAGAAGTATTAGTGAGATTTATAATTGTTATCTAGCGGCAAACTAGGCGAGGCAGACTTATTGCCAAGTCGCGTGCTAGCACTTAATATATTACAATGCCTTAGCCAAAATGTCTCTGTTTGCCACTATCCTACTCTGTTTACTAACAAACAAAAGCTTTTTAATTTCTTCGCCAATATTCCCTTGTTCGGTCAAATACGAGTTCATTTAAGTTTTATTGTAGGGTTTTGGCCTCTTTACTGGCATTCTGATTATTTTTATGTAGGTTATCTTAGAATAGTGTAGTTATTCTATGTTTAAAAGTCTATATATTTTATTCAACAGTAGTAATACAGTTACTTTATCTGGCATCGATTTAAAAAGTACAAATAAGTATATCTTCATTGTTGAAGACGTAATGGCAGACAATCAAAAATAAAAATATATAATGAATTTAATATAGGGTTTTAAAATGTTCAATGACAATGGAAATAATGGAACAAACCATAAACCATATGAGTATTCATAAGCCCGTTCAAGTACCTATATATGTAGGTAAAAATATTTTGTGACACAAACGACAAGATTATTTATTCAAGCGACAGAAATTTACTCGCGCTGTCAAGGTGATACATGCAAGTCGACCCATGTCAAATATAACAGGCAGGTGCAATATTACCAACATTTTTATTATCAGGTTTCATTTTTCTTCTGGTACTTGCTTACTGGCAAAAGTAATATTTTACCATGAAAAACCACACATACAATAGACTAAAGACACCGCGAACACGATTCTCTTATGACGAATGAAACTATCAAATGTAAAGTACGATATTTTAGTATTGACCTTGCCAGTAAGAATAAGTGTTTGTAGGTATTTAAGATTTCATTGTTCTCATTTAATTTGAACATAATATAATAGTGCTAAGCAACCAACATTGCATTTTATAAATCTTCTCTCTCAACTCGAGGAGTTAATCAGTCATCTCTGTCTCTATATTGTAAAACGTAAAAATAGCCGACCGCGTCTTCGCATCATCAGTATAAAAGCGCTTAGCTCTAACTAATAGGTATATAGGTAAGGTTTTTGAGTAATGTGCGGCTAAGCTAGACACAACACTTTCAAAGGAAATCTACAAAACAGTTTATTAGAAGTTCCCAATCTCACCACTACTGCAAAATCTCGAGTCGTGATGTTCATTTTCAAAGCTATTTACTTCGGATTCCTCTGGACTGTAACCATCTACGTGACTCTTAAAGTTGGAGAATCCTTGATATTTTTTCCATTTGAAAACGCCTGGTTGAAAAGTTAATTAAAGCCGTAGACGGGTCAGTCCCTGAGAGGCTTAATTTATTGCATCGGCCATTTTCTCCACATTATATTCTACCGAAACTTTGGAATATTCCAATTATTGGTAGCTTACGGTTAAATTTTAGATTTATTTTTATACATATTTATTTATTTGATTTAAGTGAAGATAATTATTATTAATATGATTTTTTAGTTATTTTTATGACGATACATTGTAATGGGTAATGGATATATACTAATTTCTTCGTACTTAATTAAAAGTAGTTTAAAAGAATAGATATGGACTAATCTAGCGAAATCTATATGTTCTATGTCTTTGTTAGCGAAATCGAGGTGCCTGAAACATTCTGGGCGCGGCGCAGTTAATTTCACGGAGTATTTGTTTGCTGTGCAAAACACCACTTACGCCCATCTGAAGAGCGCACTGTATTAGTGGACGAATAGCCTGTAGGGACTAAAACGTTTCAGGATACAAAAAAAAAAGATAAATAGCAAGTGTATTAAGACGGGTGTAGTTTGTTTGTAACTGAACATGTACGAGCCGTAATTACACACACACATTGAGAAGAGATTCATCTATTTTTTTTATAAACTGCTTCTTTAAGAACTTGTAGGTACTATTACTATTCTGGGAACGTAAATCCGAGACAGAGTGGCAGTATTGGAAAGGTAGTACCTTAAGAATTAACTCTCAGAATACAGGAAGACTAAGAAAAAATATGTGTTTTATTGAATTATGATAGCCAAGAAGTGACAGACGGAGAAAAAAACAGTAGTGAAATAACAAGAAAGAAATACATAAGAATATAAAACCATTTCATTGCTTTGAAATATTTACTTTTAATACTAACTCATCTTTACAGATGTTTCAAATGTAAGCGATACCTCACCATCTAAAAAAACCCCGCATACAAATAGTATTATACTTATAGTAAATCCGCAATATCCGATATCGTCTGCATTTTCAGCTCGCGCGCGCCTTAAATCAAACCTCGAGCAACACTAGCCTATTACTATCGCAGTTTAAATTTATGTGTTACCTATCGGCGGCGAACACCTTTGAAAATTATATTTGGAGTATAGCTGCAGTGCGGTTGTGGTTAAAGGAAATAGCGTCATTAGCTTTTCTCGTATTTCTTACTGGTAGACATTTACGCGCACCTTGTAAGAGCTGCAGCACTTTACCTTTTTTGGGTTCCGTAGGCATTACTAGATGGAAAGCGAAGGTAAGATAAGGTTCATATTAGTATGACCATTTATTTAATTATGATTAGTGATTTTGCTTTCATGGTCAACGTAATAATTTTATCAATTAACAAATAAAATATATGTATACCTAATTTAGTACGCCTATTATAGGTACATATAAAAAGAAAAATCCTGACTCGCTTACTGGCTCATCAACGCTCAGCCCAAACTCTTGGACCTAGAAAGCTGAAATTATTGCACAGGGTCCTTTTCTTCATCACAAAACCCTGTGATGAATAAAACTTTTTCGAAATTCATCCCCTAAAGGGTAAAATAGGGGATCACGGGTGATACCATCATCATTATCATCTCAGCTGCAAGACGTCCACTGTTGGACATAGGCCTCCCCTGAGCCAATATACCAAGCTAGTATTAAATATTAGAAAGTTGAAAAAGAAAACATTTTTATAAATAATTTTTGTAAAATAACATGAACCCTAAATACTATCTATACCTTTAGTTACTATTAGTTCGTGGGGTTGTACTAACACCGAAAGTAGGTATTTTGTAGGTAGGATTCTAAAGTATATAAGGTTTTAAAAATAAAATACGTTAGATGTAGGTTCGTAACAATACTTGAGTACCTAACTACTTATACAAACATGACTCGTACTCACAAAGTTTAATGGCTAACAACGAAAAAGCCGCACATCCTTAGTACAAGCTTTCTAAACTAACTTCTAAACTCGTGACACTTCTTACTGGAATTTACGATACTAACACGCGAGGACGTATCCACCTACATATGTACGAAGGAGCTATTTATGTAAGATATATTCTAAAAGTGGTTAGTGCAGGGTTGGAATCCTAGTATTTCCTTTAAAATCGGTCCCTGAAGGTCGACCAGCGTCCGACGCTAGCTTTGTTGTACAAAGGAGACAAAGCCAGCGAAACATTTCCTTGAGATAAGAAAATAAAACGCTGCACTAAACAGATGCCCTGAGAGAAAATTTTCATAGATGCATCTCTTGAATACGTTAACCTCAAAGTACTTTTGTTAAATAATAAAATAGAATACTTGCATTCGTAAAAAGTATCTTCCTTATAGTCTTGCCGCCCTCCGCAACGGCGATGCCGCGCGGTCAACCGGATCAAGTACACTACTTTGTGTAGGAAAAAAGCTTTCTTACATATATGATATTCGGTCGGTGTATCAGTCGAGTCTTTACACATGACAAGCGACTCATCGGCATCACGCGGAGATGAGGCGTACAATATGTAGCTACTGCTCTCGCTCCTTCGAACGATTGGGCGGCGGTTTCACAGTTGCTGTGTGGTGTGATTGATGTCAGATTTTTCTTGACATGTCTGTTTTGTAAGTAGATAAGAACTAGCAAGTTGTATAGGTAGGTACGTACGTACATTGCATGGTAGGTACCTACGTTTCACTTAAATATGTTTGTTCTTGTTTCTTGTCTGCGTAAGGGTGTAAATTAAAAAACTATCTGTGGCATTAGCCAAAAGGACAAAAAGGTGATTAATAATTCCAATAAAATAAAATAATCAGCTTTTCAATGATTAAATTACTAGAACAATCGACTGAGTATGTAGCAATATCGTTTCTAAAATTAGAAAAAAACTCAATATTATAGTAGTGCAGCGTAGTGTAGAGCACCTTGCTTGCATACATACGAGGTAGAAATACACAATAGCATTTTGGTGCAAATGTAAAGCCTAAAGGAATTCAGCGCGGACCCAGCCCCGGAGCGAGCGTACGTCTTCCTGAGTTCCGGAGCACAGATAAACCGCTTCCTCTTCCTGCCCCTTTGCCTAACATCGTGTAACGGGCACACTACAAAAGATGTAGGTAGAGAAAATATACACGCCGATGGTATTTTTCACCTTGAACTAGTTTGTCGAAGAGTTATTGCGATTATTAGAGAATTGTGATTAACTTGATTATTAAAATTAAAATAATAATTCAACTTTAACTTTAAATCCCTCCACATAAAGTTGGGCAAAAGCAAATAAGCACTCCACACCAAGGTAATGTTGTCAATATTTGAGTTTGAGCGTTTATCAAAATTGTATTTATTAATAGGAGGTACAAACAAAAATCATGAATCAGACAGAACTGTCCCCGCAAAACGAATTCGTGTATCTAAATCACAGCGTACGTTTTTACCGGCACGAATTCCAATCCACACAAATTTCCCAATTTGATTTCGGTTTACAGATCTGTTTGACATCCAGCAAACGAATGTTCGAAAAAATAAAAATTTGTTAGACCGGCCGGCATCCGCATACCGTCCACGCGCCCGAACGTAATTTAATCTTGTATCACTTTGACGAAGCCTTGTATAAAAAATTGATCCGCGCGCAGTTTCTGTGATCACAGGTAAACACTATTCATCGTCAGCATATTCCCATTAACTATAATCACAAATAGTTGCGTAGGTAAGTGTATTAGTCGAGCGGCTCCGACAAAACCGAGCTTAATTACTGCGCCCCCCCCTCTACCCTCTTCATTATTAGACCAATGAGTTAAAGCGTCGAACTCGAAGCAATAACTAAAACTAAACACGTTTGTAACAAGTTGTTTGTTGTGTTATCAGCGTCGTGCCAAACGTTCCCACTCGCACACTCGCCGCAAACTTACACCCGCTCCTAATGAAAACTTTGTCTGAGGTGCACGCGCCCTACCAAATTTTATACATTGGAAATTAATGAATTACGTAAATACGTCTGAGTGAGACTGAGCTCCTACTGACTTAATAAGTAGATACAGAAGATCGATAAATTGGTGGGTCGGTCTAGTCGTGTAAATGTGTGCGAATGGGGAAAGTAAATCAGTTGAAACAAATGTAAAGCATCAGTCAGTGGGGCGGTGGGCCGCTTGCTCCGCCACCGGCCGTCGTTAGTGGTCGAGGCCGACTGCTATAAATCTCAGCGCCACCTTGAGAACAGCCTCTATTAAATAGTTCACGGATCATCGTAATTTTGAAAGAGTTCATTTTTACTATGAAGGAAAAATATTTGCATAAAATTGTACTTATTTGTTAGGTAACTAAAAAAGGAAAACCAACACCTTATAATGCTGTGGAATCAGCTGTTTTTGTATTTCTATGCGCTAGTGTATAAACCCCCTTTACGTCATCTGAATTCAATGCTTTAGTTTAGTATTTGCTACAATCTGACTGAGTTACTTGGCAGTTTTCTGAGTCTTTCGAACCAGTGGTAACTTCAGTAGCTTTGATGTTCATAAGTGTACCCTCCTAGGGCCTAAACTGAATAAATGGCTTTGACTTGGAATATTTAGGATGGTGTAAGTATTAATGTCGCATAAACCTGCAAATTAGGAAAAGACAGGTTTTCAGTGCTCTAAATTTGGCATAATGTCAAAGAGGCTTTTGATTATATTATTTTGAATTGATATACACTAACATTAATATTATTAAGACGATGATAGATTTGTGATAGTGACGTCGAATACCGTGACGAAGGTCGTGGGTTCAAATCAACCAAGTTCAATCTACAATGAGCTTGATTTTTCGGTGAAGCAAACATCGTGAGCAAACCCGCCTATCTGGCTACCACCCTCGACATGTGAATATATCACCAAGCACTTATTAGTGGGCATGTATCGGCAGCTGCACTTGAAACCTAGTTTTTTCTATTTATTCCGTAACACGGTGAGTGTGGACAACGCAGGTCTATAATAAAAAAGTCAAATTTCGTCGGTATATGTTTGTGTGGATGTTTGTTTATGAAACATCACAATTTCATAATCTGTTTTATTATTATTCATCAATATGTGTAAGTTGATGATGATGACTAAGAAACAAAATATATCTCATAAATCATCAATACATCTAATAAAATTGTAATTAACTTCCATGTTATTTATTAAACATTTAAATGGAATACTAAAAACACTCAAACTGAACGTAAAAGGCTTCGCACGCTTTGATCTCGCACAAAACGGACAAATGAATATGAAACCTGGAAATTACAGTGAAATATATTCCCCGAGTAGGCTACATTTATTTGTACTTAGGTGAATACTGTGAACATTAATCATAACGAACAGGAGGTGCCGTCAGTGTTCCGAGTGCATGTGCATTCAGGCTGGCCGCCCCATACGCGGCCGCAAACAACTGTACCGGACTTTTAATCTTACCTGAGCACCGAACCACCATCGCTGCGGTTTCCTCCATGATCACTACTCTTTTCTAATACTATGTCTCATTTATCTTTATGTAATATAGTTTATTGTAACTATACCTATGTTACGAGAATGAAATAAAAAAGCCATCAGAACGCGAGGTAATTAAAAATCCAATGAATTGAGCTCTACCTTTATAAACTTATTTAAGAACTGGTTCATATAATTATTAATATACTTTTATTATAACGTGACCTTCACCGAAACTTCAAGCCCATAGAAAGATTTAAACCAACGATGTAAACCGTGGCGTCAGATGCGAATGCGACCATAATAATAACAATTTATCATCGTTACAGTTAGTTATTTTAAAGTCTCACACGGATATATTATGATAACTTTATTTTTCCACTTGACAAAAAAAAACTTTCCGCGACCAAGAAAAACTGTAAACTATTATCAGACATTTTTCTGTTTCTATTAGATTGCATTTGTGGCCGCTGTCTACTCTGTACTAGAATTTTATTTTCTATAAGGTTTTAAAATACAAGTAAGAAAATTATTACTTTATTGGCATAAAAATTTCGTTATGATCTAAGAATTTTATTCACCTTTAGCACTCATTTTTTAAAGTAATAGTTTCGTGCTTTCATTTCATTATAGTTTATACTAGAAAATATCACTTTAGTGAATATTTAAATATATTTCGTATTGAAATGAATATTGCAGAAGCGAGCGGCAGTAAAGTCTGACAATGGGACATATGGCACTCACTAATCATACTTTGCTTTCTGTTTTATTTCGTATTTCCATTACCGTATTTCAAAAGGTATTGACATATGAGGCACTTTTACGAGTTTTACGCTGTGCTCACTCTACCATAAATTTAATGCTACTTTGTTCGGTGCCTTAGTTTGCGCTTTGTTTAGTAAATATGAAAACAAGAGGTGTACTGGGATTGTAGTAAGTGAAATGTGGTCCTTGCCTACTACTTATCCGAGATGGAGGGTGCATATAAATGGAGCTGCGAGCTGCTTCCATCAGTATAGGTGAGATAGGTTGATTGAATAAAGTTTTTACATAAGTTTAAACTGTGTTTTCATATTAAACTTCTTAAATTATAATGGATGGAATAGACACAACTATTTTTAGTGTTCCGTTCTAAGCAAATACAGATTTGCTAGGACAGTTGTCCCACTGCCCCGCCGACTGTCTCCTTAGATTTCTATCTCCATAACCAAATATTTTTAGTGTAAATATCAAATACTAATAAAAAAAAAAATAAGTTTTAAAGGGGTCTCATATTTATTATACATGCAGATTTTTTTTTCTTCAATTATGGTTGTATAGAGATAACCTTTTTTAAGCGTTTTATTTTTGAGTCTCATATTATAAGCTACTAAGTCCAAGAGCTTGACAGGCGGTCAATAATGAGTCACATTATTACGCCAACAAAGTTGAAAGCGGAAGCCAGCGGGCGGTGGCTGATAACAACATTATAATACTACCAAATATTCTTGGAAATGTTACTTTAATCACTTCATGTGACCCTCTAATTGTTTGTATTAGTCCATTAAGACCTTAAATAGTAATATACCATTTGATTTACGTGAAAACTCAGTTCAGCTTTACTAGATTTACGATTGTACTTGTCGCAGTGTAAATACTATTTAGGTACCTACCTAGTTGTTTAGGATATATAAGATTAATTTTACTTGGTCATTAGGTGTGGATCTACAATGTATCGGTTAATATCAAATTCCATAATTGAAAATTTCGAATATAATAAGACTTTGCTTTTTTTAAGTAAATTAAAGGCAATAGAAATTACTTTATCATTAAAAGTAATAAAAAAAAATTGCACACTAGCTAAACTATTTATGGTTTTTTTTTATACAACATAGTCAGCGAACAAGCATATATGCCGTATACGGCCCGCCTGATGGTAAGCGGTTACCGTAGCCTATGAACACACAATTATAAGTTATTTGGCTGCGGTATTCTGTAAGGTGGAGGTACTTCCCCAGTCGAGCTCTTTGAACGACATATCGCTATGCTCTACCTCTCTCAAAAAGATAGAGACATTTCCTTAAAAAATATAATAAAACTTAGGTACCTACCTACTATTGACCATATCATATCAAAGGTTGGGTTTTGTATAAAGCATTAGTAAAGCTCTATCAAATATTACCAAGCTCACACATACTAAGTCATTAACAGTTAAAGCTTTGTAGTTTTGTTTACAAATTGCATGATAACCGCACGGAGTTCACGTAGCATTATAATTATTGCATAACAAAGCATTGAGTCACAAATGCATCACATCATTGTTCGTAAACACTGAATGGTAATTAATTTGTCCATATTAGCTGCGGTAGGTTGGGTAGTTTGCCAAAAGCCAACCAAAGTAAACAAGGTACAACCTAATGTGATAAATAATGTATGGAGGCCAAACATGGAAGTTATCCATGCCATACCGGGAGGGATCGGGGGTAAATTTTCATGATCTTGCGGTTTGTGATAGGTACGTGCCTGTTAATATTAGTTTATCAACCCTCACGCCACATATTGTATATAAGATTCACAAATACCTGTTTACGACTATTATCCGCAATTTGTTTTAGTACCTATTGTTTCTTAGAGATAAGAGACATCTTAGTTTGCACCATTGAAGCATAGTAAAAACTGTCTTTATAGTTTTAATTTATTACCTACTTACGTAACAATACATCTACACTACATCAATAAATAACAACTACAATAAACCAAACTTTAATAAGAAAAACTTTGCTCTCCGCATACATTTGTTCTAGTTATGTGAATCTGTATAAGAAGTAATAATCATTGGAGCGCACACGTGTTCGGTAGCGAATGTTTTGAATAGTACAACGTAACAGGGCGCCGCCGCCGCCGCCCGCCCGCCCCGAGCCGGGCGCACTCTCGGCTCCCACAGTTCATATTGTGTATGCTGCCCCGCGAAACAATATTGAGACCAGATACATGAATATATATTCAAAAGAAAACACAAGATATTTGTATGATTAAAATACCAAATTCACTGTATTTGAGTTTTACAATAAATGTTTTTAAAGATATTCCGTATGTACCTAACACTTTTATGTAGTTAGTATAATAAATAGTAAGTATAAAGTAGTAAGTAAGTTATAAAATAATGAAGTAGTAGAGAGCTGGTATAATGTTGATCATCATTTGTTATTTGATACTGTCACGAAATAGGTACCTACTTAATTTTAGCTATGAACATTACTAATAGGCATATTGTTATGTACCTCGTAAATAACCATCGAACCGTTAACCCTGGCTGCGGAACAGTATAATTAAATAAAATTAAAATTACTCGAAGCATATTCATGGCTCATAATTAAAAGTTTGTGATGCGCTGATATTTCAGGGCGCAGACGGCGCGACGGACGGGCGCTCGAGTCGCGACGCTCAACAATATGCTTGCAAACAAACTGGTGGGTGGCGGCTCGATGCCGGTGGCACGGTGGCGCGTCTGCGGTGACCTCTCATTAACTGTGACTGAACGGTCGTTGTCACGTCGCGGGGTGGGCCGTAGCAATTTGTTCGCCCTTAACGAATACGCTAAAGTAATGTTTTTCATAAAATTAATTTTATTTTCCGTCATTCTGTTACCATGTAAATGAGAAGCGGAGATTACGAAAGCAATATGTATTTTCAACGTTTTTGGAGCAAGGGAGCAACAGCTTATATAATTATACTTTGCTACTTTTTATATAAGATACGTAACTGTTGCAAAACTTTTAATTGGTCATAATACGAGTAGGTACTTTATCGTATTTATGGAGTAAGTATTTTAACACTTCGATTCCCATGTCACTTCTGTGAAAGGTACCCTATTACTTAGTACTGAGATAGATGCTTACTACTATCTACTAAACCAAACATCTCTTGTTCCTACCTGCAGTTCAGGGCTTTTCCTAAACATAGAAGTTAGATGTGAGTTAGTTGGCTAGATAAGCCATCGCTCGCTTCACTCTTCAAGGCAGTGTTTCGGGTCAAAGGATAACAAACTTAGTTGGTACTTATTAGGCGCGTTCCTACTCTGACCGACTTATAGTAATTTTATATTGGGAATAATATGTTCAGCAGAATATTTTATTATGAAACCACCAAATATGTTACTTTGGCTTAGGCTAAATTTGAAAGCTTGGCGCGTGAGAAACAATATTGTTCTTACAATGTCGACGAATATTTCCGCTTGATGCATTTTTGATGTTTTTCTGATGTGGGTCTATCGGCCTCTTCTATCTAAATGTGATGAATATTCAACGCTGGCTTAAGGAGGATACACCTATTCAATATCAAACTATAACTGTGCAGTTTCATCAGATGAAAAACAACTACTAAGCATATTTTTTACCTAAACTTAAATGGATTTTAAATTTTTAAGCCAAGAAAAACATTAATATGAAATATACAATATTACGGAAGAGTACAAGCTGACTGGATGGTAGGTATATAGTACTTGGCAAAATATTACCATCAATCCAAGCAATAAATTATTAGACATGCAGTATGTCCATACTTTGCTATTAGGTAGGTATGTAAAATACTTCACAAGGGCACCCAGTACCCTGAAAGCCCATCAAATAAAAGGACCTTCTGTGCATAGATAAAGGACGTTCGTCTGTCGTAACTAAATTGAATTTTGTTACGATCAATTCCGTAACAAAATAA
Source organism: Tetheella fluctuosa (assembly GCA_951216915.1). Lineage (NCBI taxonomy): Eukaryota > Metazoa > Arthropoda > Insecta > Lepidoptera > Drepanidae > Tetheella > Tetheella fluctuosa. The sequence continues at coordinate 8,537,896 of OX578217.1, forward strand.
ATATTAATTTATCGTAAAAAGATGAAGATTACGCAGTATGCTGCAAACAATTTAATACTATTGAAAATTACAATTAATTATATCTAAGTATGTGTCTACTTATGGTGCGTATATAATCAATACGTCAATATAGAAATCTAGAGTTTAGAAGCATGTTTAAAAAATATATCAGTCATGTAGTTAATTCAGTTTATAATTATAGTGGTGTCTGTATCGTGGAGGAAAATTCTGGTTTAAAATAAAAATACACAAAGCTGAAAAAGTTTAATAGGTAGTGAAACTTGTGGTTTTATTTTGAAAACATCGTAAAATAAAACCTAAATCACTCAAATCTCATGTGTAAATTTTCATTTAGGTACTCTCAAAATACTAAAAGCCGAACGAGTCCACAAGCCAGAGTATTTCGAATGGTTTCATCCACGGTGGAACTTCAAATGTTTTTTTTTTATCAGCCGTGGAGCAATGGAGCAATATATTTCTAATTGGACTGTATCTGGTTGTAAGTATATGTGTGTACCGTCCCGGGTTGCAGGATGACACAACAAACGGCGCACATGAGAGTGAGCGCATTCACAACACGGTGAATCAAGAGCTGAGTCAACCGGCCACCGCTCTCTATTTGCGCGCTACAAATCAGAAAGTTTAAATTCAATACCATTAATGTACACTTTGTGTTGTGAATAAACACGGTTATAATAATGAATGAATAAGTTATAGAATACTTAACAAAATTTACCTTTAGCATGTCTTTCAGCTGTGACATTCAATATACCTGTCTAAATATATTTATTTGGTAGGTACTAACCGTAAATAAATTGTCAGTTTATTATGTCCAGTGTCCACTCAAATAATTGGCATTGTGTGTTCTATACACGCGGCTCAAGCTCAGACCAAGAAGCTACTTTCATCACTTTAAGCCTAGGTTTAAATTTAGTAGTTATGAATCTTGCTTGTTTATATATAATTCAATGTAATGTGACCGCTGCTTGTTTGTATACTCGTAGATGTGTAATCAGAGACGGTGCAAACAAATGGCTGTAGTTAGCCGAGCACCGCAGAGGGCAGTATCTACGATTTATGTACGAAGAGCAAGGCCCGCGGGGAGCCAGGCGGGCGGGCGCGGCGGCGTAGGTGTTGTTTCTTCTCCAAACCACATCTCTAGCTATCATTTATTTTCTACCTTTATTTTCTATACCCAAGATAAATTTGCTAAAACATGAGTAATAATAATATTTTTATTTCGTCTGCTTCTACTCAGTAGAAAACTAAAGATAGTTAAGGTTGAATCCTAACAGGCGTACTTATTATCTCACATATTGTTGTCGTAGTTATTAAGACTTCTTGACATTTTAATATTTAAGGAAATTTATGTAAGACCTACCGTCATAGCCTTTTAGCTAGGTATACCTACATAATAGCTTAGAGCTGACTATACTTTTTGCAAATGGTTGTTAGATATTTTATTTATTTTATTTTATTATATAATTCTTGTTATAACTTACAAGAATTAATAGGTATTATACAAAACAACCTACTGTTTCATAAAAGATTTACAAACTTATGAATAAATTAAGGAGTTCGCTAAACATAAGTAAGTTAGTATTGATAACAAGAGTCTCTAAACTTCATGGAAACCATACAATAAAACCAATTTGATTTCCATTGTAATTATCTTCATAATTGATTGGGCATTAATTTAAACATAGGGATCATATGCAAAATACCTACAAAAATTACTATTAATTGTTTCCTTACTCGAGAGTAACCCATTTCAAAATCAACGTTAAAAGCAGTAAATTAGTTAGGTATCTAAACAATGAAATGAAAAGCCGCAACTAAATAAGTCATAAAATGATTTACTTAATTTTCAACGAGACTGACAGATAACCGCAGTTGCTATGCAAATAATTTAGTTTTCTATCCCAAACAGACGGGAGGGCTGTCATCGTTTCAATAGCGTATTCGATTACATGCGGTATCCGTGGTATGTCCACTCGTTGACCAACCATCGTATTCGATTCGGTTTCACAGCAAGATTGAAAAATATAATTGAATATAAACAAACCTCACCCTCACCATCGGGTAATCAGAGTTACATTATAAAGATTAAAAGTTTCAGGTCGCGAGACAGCTAATTAATCCACCGCAGATATCCTGCTACACGTTGTAAAGGCAATTACTCGAGCCGCAGTCATGCTCTATTCTCACAGGAGGTCGCTTACTAAGTCCGGGTGCATTTTTAAATTAAGTAAAGAGCACTGCGACTGTTTTGTTCAATATGGAAATCATTCTGAGTGCTTCAGTTCTGACTATAGTATTCTCGTTACAAACCCCTATCATCGGAGCATTATTAGCAAATAATCAACAGCAGCCATTCACTCCTGGCAAATGGCTGGCGTTCACTCACATTCCGTTCGATAGGTAATCGACATGAGCAGTAGAGCCTTCGGCAAATACAATAGCGGATGCAATGGGACTTGAATGGGACCGATTGTTCCGTGGACGGAAAGATGAGAGACGGGTAAATAAAATCTCGTTTCTTTTTCCAATAGGTCTTGATGAAAATATCATCTTACTGATATTGTGCATGAATATCCTTACGCGAATAACGCTGAATACAATTTTAGGAATATAGGAATAAACATAAGAAATACAATAGGTACAAGTAATACAATATCTGTTGTTTTAAGCAGATAAACCTTATACGCGTCTTTTCAAGGAAACTTGATATATAATATGTATTTTTTGTCGAATCACCTGGAAGAGTTCCCACATATTCTTAAAATGGCATCATCCGAGGGTTTGGCGATATGTGTTTTTAAAATCCTTTCCGTAATAAATTATTTTCTATGTATCTTGGAGGCGTAAGAAATAAATGTGAATGTAACATTAAAAACAAGTAACTTACTTAGTACGAGTGTCACTGCAAGATTCTAAATGAGTAAAATAAAATATTGTACGAATAGCTAGATCAAACAATCAACATTTTTTAAAATTCGAATTAATGTGAATAAATATTGTAAATTCAAGTCGCACTTTGTAGTAGGTAATATACGTTTGCACTTTTAAAATTATTTTCCTCAATATAAACTTCATAATAATTCTTTCATAAATTTATACTCTGTAAAAATAATAAAATAATTGGACATAAAATGCTTTAAACTCCATTTTTTCTAAAGTCCTCATAAGAATACCATCTGTCGCTGTAGTGATGAAGTGTGAACCGATTCCGCGCTATATCACATACTCTTAGAAAAAGATCGTGCTCATTTCCGCACATCGATCATACGAGTGACAGGAAAAGGGTCTTCTAATTCTGATAGATCACAGATATATTCATTACATGCGACCCCGTAATTTGTATGGTATGTTAAAGTGGAGATTACTGCTAGTATATTGATGTTTTTAAAAAAGTTTAAACTTTCCGCTTATCATTACCAAATCAAATTAGGTCAAATTATTATCACTTTGATATGTTTAACTTGGCCTTAGTATTTTTCAAGATGATGTACCTATACATAAAGGATGTATCTAATGTCCCAGGATATTTTTTTATTTAAGCATAAAAATATTAGTATTTAAATAATTTAAAAAATAATAATTAAAGCAATTTAATCATTTCCTTATACCTACCTTATTCGATGAAACCGCTCTAATACCTATAGGGTTTTTAATTCAGTGTGTGTTCTATCAGATTAAAAGAAATGAAAAGAAGGAATTTGATGCTGTGAATTTTCTGGGGAATGGACCGGTCTGTTTCAATTTCACGGGGCGTTTGTTGGGCGACAAAGACGCCCAAAGGTGTCATTTCACAAAAAGCTACCCAAACTTATGAGATAAGATGAGATGTTTATTTTTTATCGCCAGGAACAAAACTTTTTCGAAAGTAATATGAAGTTAATGAAACTTATTTTCTAGGCTATAATAAAAAATCAAAAAGGCCATGAAGCCAATTTATTTATTTTCTTTGGGTGAAATCATAACACAAGCTTCCGCCCCGCGGTTTCACCCGCGTTCCCGCGGGATCTTATGTTTTCCCGAGATAAAAAGTAGCCTATAGCCTTTCTCGATAAATGGGCTATCCAACACTGAAATATTTTTTTAAATCGAACCAGTAGTTCCTGAGATTAGCGCGTTCAAACTAGTATAGAATAAATAAGATATAAAGTAATGATAAATATGAAATAAAATAGGTATAGAAGTATAGATTAGTATAGATTTCGGGCCGAGCGCTCCGTAGGTAACATTGCGTTCTACAAAAAATATCCAGACATAGTAAATAGGTAGTAGATAGGTATTATAGTTGAGCAAGAGTTGATGGCTTGCAAATGTAATCACCCAGCGAAGCTGACTAGAGTCTTAAACTGTGAAACGTATGTGAAAATATTGGCGTAGAACGTCGGTAGGCAACACAATTCTACTTCATCCTACGCCAGTGTCTGAGTGCAAAGGCGTGTCGAGATGCCGGACGGACTCCGGCCTCCGTGAAAATTCAGCACCCGCCGGAAAATATGGCCGCTGATGGAACCTTAATGTTTCCGACTTGGCGCCGCCACTTGCGGTCAGCCCCGACAATCTTCGATGTTGCCTATAAACTTTGCTTTCATTAAAATATCACGACAAACACATGACAGTTTTATATTTTTAAAAGCGGGTGGATTTTAGTATCAAATGTGGCATGTTATTTTTAATCGCCTATGTGTAATATATTTTTTTAGGCTTTATTTTAAATTTTACATTCATTAATATTATAATCAGTATTATAACTATTTTGTTTACTTTTGTTGATATCAAACTAAATTTGAATGTTGTCAATTAAATTAACAGTCAATAATAAAGATGCAAAGCTCTCGCGGATCTTGGATATAATGATTTGAAATACAAACCATTTTTTTTATAATATATCTACTAGCTTCCGCCCCGTAGTTTCACCCGCGGTCCCGAGTAGGTACTCCGATCCACAGTGTTTTTTTTGGCCAAAAATCGGACATGTAGTTTTTATAATGCCTTAGTATAGAGTATTCGAATACAAATGCATGACGAAAACTCCCGTGCGGCCATTTTGTATAGTTTTTATTTAATCGCTGTTCGAAAGTTGAAATCCCGGAATTCCCAAATATGTGAAAAAAATTCTAACGCGGAAGTTTTATGGATAAAACAAAATTTTCTTTGTTACATTAAAAGGCCCCAAGACAAGGCATATTTCAAGCCATTCCCGGCTGTCTTACAACTTACCGATATCAAATAAATCACGATAATATGATTTATGATTTTATTTTTTTTTGGCCTCGTTTTTCGTTTTGGGAGGTTGCAACTTGCATTAATCATTAGCTTATATGTATGCCCAAATAACAAAAAAATAATTACTTCCCTAAGCCGCGGCCACAGCGAGAAAAGTGACATTGAAAAAATCCCGGGATCCGGGATTTACTACATTTGATTTTGAAAAATACATTTTAATGTGTAATGTAATTATAGTTCTATAGCCTAAATTTAAAATTAAGTTCAATGTATACAGAATGATGTTTTTTAAGAGTGAGTCTTAAAGAAAGGTGTGAGAATATTGAGAACTAAATGTTTTGATTTTAACGGAATTAAAAAAAAAAAAGATTATCAATGCAACATGTACATATGTATGTAATATTATTGGAACTGCAAAATATTCACCTATGATAATCTATTAGGGCTTCCAAACAAATATACATTTTATAAGTGTATGTAAGTGTTTGTCCACGCATTTCTCCGAAACTAGAAGTCGGATTGTGATCATTCTTTTTAATTTTACCCCGTTGACAATGACAATGCATTCGAAATCCATTTATTAGCATGCAGTGCCGCCCAACATCAAGAAAACCATAAAAACAGCTATATCTCGTAAAGGAAGCGAGATAGAGCAAAAATAACACGTTTTTATGGACTTCTAAAGGAATTTCACTTACTCAAAATACATCGACTGAGAGTTTCGTAAACCTGAAAACATAACCTATTTTTTTAGGATTTGCTTTTAACTTTCAAAAATCTTCGTAAAAAGTATGAAGTAACCTATACAGTGACCTTTTAGTCTGACTCATCAATATGAACAATTTTTACCCTGAGACTAAATATGAAAATGAGTGTGTGAATTACGATTACTTGCGGTCGGCATATTTCCCAGAACTTACTAAATAGGTAGGCGCAACAGGAAGTTTTTACATACTACAATGAACTAAGCAGTTATCGATAATTTGGCGAACAGAAGCAGTTACATCCCTAACTGCCACATGTTTATCAATATAAGTATCTATAGCTCACCAGCCTACGATAGTACTGGGCGAACTGAGCGATACACGTGTTCTATTTTTATGATAACAAAGTAAAATCGCAAGATAAAGATTATTTTTCATAATTGGAATCTATAAATGATACCTTGTCTGTGCAACTTTTGGTCACTCTTAAAAAACATCATTCTGTATACATTGAACTTAATTTTAAATTTAGGCTATAGAACTATAATTACATTACACATTAAGATGTATTTTTCAAAATCAAATGTAGTAAATCCCGGATCCCGGGATTTTTTCAATGTCACTTTTCTCGCTGTGGCCGCGGCTTAGGGAAGTAATTATTTTTTTGTTATTTGGGCATACATATAAGCTAATGATTAATGCAAGTTGCAACCTCCCAAAACGAAAAACGAGGCCAAAAAAAAATAAAATCATATTATCGTGATTTATTTGATATCGGTAAGTTGTAAGACAGCCGGGAATGGCTTGAAATATGCCTTGTCTTGGGGCCTTTTAATGTAACAAAGAAAATTTTGTTTTATCCATAAAACTTCCGCGTTAGAATTTTTTTCACATATTTGGGAATTCCGGGATTTCAACTTTCGAACAGCGATTAAATAAAAACTATACAAAATGGCCGCACGGGAGTTTTCGTCATGCATTTGTATTCGAATACTCTATACTAAGGCATTATAAAAACTACATGTCCGATTTTTGGCCAAAAAAAACACTGTGCGATCGCCACCAAACCTTACAGAATTATCCGCTGGGTCAAACTAAGGATTGTCTGAAAATTTAATTGAAATCGGTCCAGCCGTTTCGGAGCCTATAAGGAAAATACATACATACTTTATCTTTTATATACCTACTAGCTTCCGCCCCTCGGTTTCACCCGCGGTCCCGAATGCTCCTATCGCCACCAAACCTTACAGGATTACCCGCGGGGCTAATATGAAGACTGACTGAAAATTTCATCGCGATCGGTTCAACGGTTTCGGAGTCTATGAGGAACATACATACATACTTTCTCTTTTATATAAGGTCCTAATAAATGAAGTACGGTCCTTTTGAGGGATGATAGTATAGGTCATAAGTATTCCGAAAATGAGAAAATAAAAATATTCGGTCGTAATTTTAATGAAAAAAAAAACCTGAAATTGTACTTCATCAGTACTAAGCATTCATTAAAACCATTAACAGCATAATCAGGTGTAAAATTTATTATTAAAAATAAAAAATGCATTTAAAAATACATTACTTTTATTTTATTTATTTATTACTTTTATTTATGAAGTACAATTTCAGGTTTTTTTCAAATATTTTTAATTTATCATTTTCGCAATACTTATGACCTATCTATACCATCATCCCTAAAAAGAACCGCACTTCATTTATTAGGACCTTCTATTATATATATACATAGATTTATAATACGAATACCAGCGTACATTATCGTTACATCATTGCGGTATTTTAGTGCTCACTCCGCCGATTGTGTATACATGTTAGATAAAAAATAATTAACCTGCAACAGGGTGAGTGTATCTAGATGCGATTTGTACGGGCCCACGAACTCATTAGTGGACGTATGTACAGTTGGACGGAGCGCGCGGACATGTGATTGACGCAACGGAAATGATTTCGCTTGCCCGCCGGCGCCACTGTTATCTCTCCAAAGGTAATACCTCCCTCATTTGTTGGTCTATATTTGATGTTTACACTTGATAATGCAAACAAAATGGTTCCTAATGTTTACTCATTTAATACGATACAGATCCTAAATCAGCCCGAAAGTTATTGGCTCTGTGCACGCTAACACCATGCGGATTAATTTGTTATTATATTTGATGGCTGTATGAATACAGTAGGTACGTGTCTACCTAATTAAATGTTAAGCTGTTTGTTCCAATCTCTTCTATAAATTTATGTTTGTTAACTTCGTTAAAAAAAGGCCATTATGTCACATTTATATTTAAGAAATAATTAATAAGTTACCTATAAGAAAATATATCAATGTAGGTACGAATAGATGAAATAACCAAACATAACTTTTTCCTGCAAGCTCAAAAGGATTCAACGAAACAATTTCCTAGAAATGATACCGTAGGGTAAAATAAACCGTAACAACAAGTGGGGTAACCCGTAAAAACGATTTCGTGAAAATTAACTCAATCGGCTACAATTTTTTGCAAAAAAACTGTCTACCGGTTTTAAACTTTAAAATAACAAAGTAATGTATATAGCCATTTTATTAGGAACTAGCTTCCGTTCCGGGGGTTTTAGGACCATAGCTATAGTGTTTTCTCGGGTTGAAAATCCTATAGGTATTTTATTCCATTTTACTTAATCCTATTCATATCTACGTGAGTTCCAAAAATTATCCAAATCCATTCAGCCATTAAAGCGTGATTGAATATCAGATACCCACACAAACTGTTGGATTTTTAACATCGTATTAGGTAGGACGTTATTATATAAAAAAAAATCGAACGTCATTTTTTTTGTTGAGTAGAGTAAGTACCTAATAAATTATTATCAAAAAATACTAAATATTTCTAAAAATTGCTAAAGCATTTATATAGACTCAATTCAGGTTAACGTTTTTATTTATAGTATTAATCCATTTAATATCCATCCTTTCCCTCCCTACTATTATAAATGCGAAAGTGTGTTTGTTGGTTTGTCCTTCTTTGACGCAGCAACGGATCAACGTGATTTTTTCCATAGAGATCGCGATAATGAACTGAAAAGTGACATTATAAAGCTACTTTTTTTATCCCGAGAACGTGGGCAAAACCGCGGGAAAATAAATTCAACATAACTATCTTGTCATTCTTCACAGTTAAAGTATTTTCAATGTAAATGGCAAAGTTCATTATCAACCCTTGATTGCATTACTTTACGGATTTTAAAAAGTTCGTAACAACATTAAGTCAAAAATTTCCCTAGTTAACACAGCGAAATGAGATCCTCAGCGGCCACAGCGGGAGTGAGCATCAACACTTATTAAAAGTGGATTAACTCGTTTAAAGTACGATTGAACTTCCCAAACTTTACAAGCGAGTGGCAAACCTAAACTTTGCCTCAGATTAACATTGTATTTAATTGCTGTTTATTCATTATCTTGGTTATTATTATTTTTTATAAGTTTATCGACTGTTTAATTTGTTAATGACGTAACCTGTTATTTTAATAATATTATAGAGATAACAACCAAAATCGCTTACATATGGGAACCCATTTTCCTTCTAGTCTTATTTTTTAGTTTTATTTGTGATACAATCTTTGATAATACAACAAAACAAACAAAGTAAAACCTAATTAAACAGACATGACACTATCATTTAACTTCCATTCCTGTATCCGTAGAGGTCCGAACTACTGTGAAGGCTCTCCACATAATATGTACGCAACTTGGATGCTAAGGAACACAATATTTTTCTCTCCAAGACAAATTGAGGTCGAGCGTTAGTTTGATTGGAGCTTATTTGTTACCTTTACAATGAACATTAGTCCGAGAATGAGTGTTTTCTCCGTCAATTTTTGCCGCTACTAATCTCCGAGCTTAATAGGGTGGGAGTGGGAATTACCATAGAGACCTATAGATAGTAACTATACTAACTGGGATGTTACAGCAGATTTTGGTGTGGCAATGGGGTATAAAATAACCTACTTATATTCGTATTAAACATACGCATAAGTATATATATACTGGGTGATTTTGTTATCACTGGCAATACTTGCAAGGGTGGAAGTACTCATCAAAATGAATAACTTTTATAATGGGACTAGCTGTGAAATCATGAAAAAATTATCAGCTGTTCCATACAAAAGTTCAATACCTACTCGACCAAAATGTATGAAGCAACCGTATTATTTTATGCGATATCAGAGTCACCCCTATAATAAAAGTTGTTCACATTGATGAGTACTTCCACCCCTGCAAGTATTGCCAGTGATAACAAAATCACCCTGTATACATGACTATATAATACTGTATTGACTAATAATTTATACTTTTTAATATGATAAATTTTTAGTTTCGTAAATGCCAACCCATTGCTAGACATAAGACTTTCCCAATGCGCACAACTACACACTATCATCTAATTTCCGCAACCAGCCACTTAGGTCTACTTTCATGTGTTGTTCTCCCATTAAGCAATCCTATTTACTATAATTAGATACATTAAACGGATAGAGGCAAACCCTGGAATGTTTTTATGAGAATAGTTGTGTTTATCTATTGTACGATAATTTGACACGGGTCAGAATGGGCCTCGCTCTAATTTCAACACATTAATGAATTAATAGACACAGTATAAAACAAGAATATAGAATTAGAGAGAACAAAGGATGACTTATGAAAAGGGTTATATTTTAATGATAATTGTTTGAGGCATGCTTATTTTACGAATGGTATCGTGAATATGAATCACGGAGTATGAACTTTCGTGTAACAAATCTAATGTCCCTAAATTACTTTAAAAGTTTTGACTTTGACTTTGAAAACAGATGCAAATTACTTTGTCATGTATGTGTGTGGGGGTAATTTTCATAGCTATTAAACATAATAAGATATACTCAAAAAGCTAGAATATTAGGTCATAGTCAAAACAACCTCAAAAAATTAATTCAATTATTTTTGTAACTAACCGCAATAGAGTCGGCATTACCAATATTTTACGGAACATAGTCATACTTCTAGTTTCCAATTTGATTTTGTTTTTAAAAAAACATTTTTATTTAGACTTTTTTTAATATGAAAATATCTAGCTTACATATTTCAGTTAGAGACGCTCAATTCCAAATATTTAATATTTTCCATTTTCTAATGCAAAAATATTGATTGTTATTGTACTTGGGGAGGTAGTAGGTACTATGTACCTACGTTGGAAGTACCTACCTAGCGCTATTGTAGGTAAACGATTAAGATTAATACTTTTAAGTTTTACCACTTTATAGCGAGACCAAAAGATATCCACTTAACAAAACTATGGATAGACAAGGCCTATTAGATTGTGACGACTTTAATATATTGCTGCTTTTGATAGTCAACGTTTGGAATTTGGAGATTCGGCAATTTTTTTTTACTGAAATCCGTTAAAATCGTGTTCGGTACAAAAACATTATTTTACATAAACTATAGTTAAGCAGATCACATACTTCTTAAAAAAAATAATGTCCTAAACGATGTCCAGTATGGTTTTAGGTCAAACAGAAGTACTGCAACGCATTACAAAAATATACAGATGAAGTTAATAATTGCCTAAACGAACAAAACATAGTTATGACTATACTTGTAGCCTTTAAAAAAGCATTTGATACCTTGGATCACGACGGCTTGTTGCAGGCTATGAAGGAATGCTGAATAAGACGGCTGATTAGCGTATAGTTTAGCAAATACTTAAAAAATAGGTCACTCAAAGTAGTTGTCAATGGTACAGAAAGCATACAGGTTGAGACTAAATACGGAGTCCCAACCGGCTCTGTGTATGGGCCAATAGGCTAAATAATGCATGTTAACAGCATAGCCAATGTACTGACAAAATGTAAAGCATATATGTACGCTGATGACACCTGCCTAGTTTACAGCCATAAGGATCTGGACTCCATACGGGAAGCTATGCAGCTTGATTTTGAACGAGTGGTCCAGTGGGCGCATGATAACGGTATCATAATAAATATAAATAAAACAAAATGTATGCTAACTCACTCACCGTATCATAAATTTAGAAACATGTGCATTAAAATTAAAGGACACACATACGAATGTCTACACAATGAAAAGCAAAATAGTCAATGTGAATACTTAGAAAATGTAAGGTCATACAAATATTTAGGATTAATAATAGATAGCACATTTACATGGAATATGCATATTATAGATAATGTTTGTAATAAACTACGTTCTATATTAGGAAAATTAAAGACCATTAAGCATGTAGTCTGTAGGAAAATAATGTATACTCTGTATTATGCGCTAGCTGATGCGACTATAGAATACGGATTGGGTGGTTATGGTCTTACGTTCAATTCACATTTAAATAAAATTAAGAATTTACAGATCAGATAACTTAAATTACTCGTAGATTATAACACTAAAATAGGACTGAACAAAGAATATGAAAAGCTGTTTAAAATTTGCGAAATATTACCAATTGATAATAAATTAGAACTGCATATAATAGTAGAATAATATAATAATCTAGAATACATAATAGAACGTGAACATAAATACCCAACTCGATTATCTAGAAAGAAAACACTGAATGTCCCAATAATAAAGAACTATTTTGGCGAACAAGAAAGTATATAGTACCGACACTGATAAACGAACTGACACCAACTTGATTAAGGACGCGAAATCAAGAAACCACCTTAAAAAAAACCCTCAAGAAGCTTTACCTATCTTTATGTCCATAGCCTTTTAAAATTAGATGTAGACATTTTTGTAAATGTATTATATACCTAGTAGATTTTAAATATTAAAAGATTTGAAATGATTTTCAAAATGATTGGAATCAAAATGTTTGAATGCTAAAATTGTGCCTGCACAGCACATAGGTCATAGAATAAGAAAAATGTAAAGCGAAAGCAACTGCCGACAAACTGTTTTACAGTTTGGCAGACTTATTAATTAAACTATGTAACTTTTATAATATATTTTTTTATTTATTTAATATACATATTGTGTATAAAAAAAAACATCTTCTACATTTGAAAATTAAATGTAAGTAAAAATATCCCAAGTAACGTATCTAACCATCGTAACGTATACGTAGAAGCAACAGTTGACGTTTGCCGTGATCCCATTGAGACATAACGTGGCAATTTCCTCTCGGCCCGAAACCGATACGCCGCGATCACACGAACATAATGCATTGGGGGAAACGACTGGAAATTCACAAATACGTTTTCTATGTGTCGTTTATTTTTATAAAAATTTATGCTAACGTCTATTGTTTGTGTTTATGTGTATGCGTTTTATTAATATTACACTAGGCACCTTAACTAAACTGCAAATTTGCGTTGCGATTACCTCGACTGCTGCAATTATTTTCATATAGTGTACTTATAGAAATTTCCAAAGATATGCCCTTATAAATATTTTTTAATTAATAGAATTTTAATTTTAATTTGAAAAAACCAACATTAAACAATATCCTTACGTATAACACATATATCTATCGAACAAAGAACATTACCTTAATTAAAGTAAATTACTAACTAACACAGAAATGGGCGGACTATCGTACTAATAAAATGAATAATAGCCTATAAGTAGGTGTTCCACATAAAAAGTGTTCTATGGTTACATTATAAAATCTAGATAAACTTGGAAGGAAAGAGATGAGCACGCCCTCTTTTATCCGACCGATTATACAGAGGCACGTAGTTGGGATTTGTTACTGATAATACGAAACTTAGTATTGAATTTCACTTCTAAAGAACAACATCGCTTTATTGCATTTTATATACGTAGCAGATTTAAATTAGGTACCATTCGTTCCAGAAGAAACCACATGCCATCCTAATTTAATATTATAAATGCGACTATAAATTTGTTTGTACTTCTTTAACTTTGTAAAGGTGCAATTTATCGACATGATTTTTTACAGGAATAGTTGGGAAGACAAAAATGAACAAAAAAAAATCTTCTCGAAAAAACAAACAACTGGTTCCCGAAAGACGTATCTATCAAAAATATTATTTTACTTTTTTCTTCGTTTACGTTCTAATTGTAAAAAGTTTAATGAATGGATGGACAGAGAATCCACAACAATAGGGTTCCGTCCAACCTTAGAAACTACCAACACTGTCGTATGTTTAATTTAGTTACATTCTATTTGTTATTCTCTAAAAAGAAAAATAATACATAAACATTCAAATGTACTTATACGTGTAAATTATAAGGTCGTACTATAGGTGCTTTTGAGGGATCAACGTGTAGGTCATAAGTATTGACAGGTACTGCTTAAATTTGTTATTTACTTATATCCTATGTAAAGTTCTTAAAAAGACTTACAGAAATATGCCTGTCTCTCAGAGTTCACTAATAGTAACAATTTTTATCATATACATGTGAAGTAATAGGAGTTTTAGTTTTATCTAAATCGGCCCCGAGATTTCTTTGAGCAGAATGCTCATTACTTTCGGATTACCCATGCCCAGTTGAAAAATTCAGCTCAGTGGTAGTGAAGTTTGAATCCTACAATGAACTTGAGCTCTCAGTGAAGGAAAATATCGTGAGGAAACCATAACACGATGGTAGGTTACTTTGTAGTACCACCCTCGAGTAGAAAATATTATGTTGCCAAGTACTACCGGTGTGTCCAAGCAGCTGCACTTGAGGGCTAGTTCCTTCTAGGCTTTATGTGCTTACCAACTTTGGTCACATCATCATTTACCATGATCATTTACCACTGGTCTATATTTGGACTGACTAGATAGAATAATATAAATATAAATGTAACTCGACCAAACAAAAAAAAAGTAGTTTGCGTTTCGAGACTTGCGAAGTTTTTTTCACACATTTTGGCTTTGAATTTAGATAAACATTGTTCTTTGTAGTTCCAATTAATTACTAGTGTATACGTACATTCCAGCTATACGTAACCGAAGACCAATATTACATTTATCTATATAATTTAAGTTAGAGTCTAGGTATCCTTGCTACTAAGCCCTTGGACAATTGTGGTTATATCAGAGGCAAGACAGGATTACTTGCATGTCAAAACCGATGTCTTGGTCAAGCTGGCCCAGGTGTGCACGCGACGTTCGTGGTCAGAGGAATATGCCTCGACGGTGAATGTTATAGTTATTATGAAAGTATATAGGCATCTTATGCTACAGAGCTGAAGAATGTCTTCCATATTTAAGTCTACATCATGTGTAGGTATACATATGTCATGGACCAAGTGATTATTTGGTCATTGTGATTATAAACTTAATTATTTATCACACTAAAATCTCTTCGTATTCAGAAATGACCCGGGTAGGTACTTTAGATTAGAAGTGTATGTACTTTGTGGTTATTTTTCAAAATGCCAATTTATCAAAATGCCCACGCATTATGTATAATGCCCAATTAATCACTTGGTCCATAACATAAATACATACATATATAGCGTAGGTATCTACTAAGAAAGGATTTTTCTAAATTCTGCACCAAAAGGCATGAAAACCGCAGGGCGGAATGCTAGTAATTATTATATGTAAATGTTGACACGTCAGGTGGATACAGTACATTTTCTATTGTGTTTGTTTTCCAGGATCTGCAAAACTCATGGGAAATTCTTGTTTTGAAAGAATATGTTGGATAAAATCAATAAATAAATAACTTCAGGGCCGTTATTTGTAATGAGGTAGGCCGAGGATTTTGTGCTGAGTACACAAAAGAAGCGCTCGTGGCGTAGCTTGATTAGCCGTTCTTAACCGATCGGCAAAGTTAAGCAACGTCCAGTCTGGCCGGTACCTGGATGGGTGACCGCCTAGTGGTATTTCATCTTGAGCGTTTCCGTGCTTCGGAAGGCACGTAAAACCGTTGGTCCCGGCTATCACTTAATTGTGATAGTCGTTAAGCTAGTTGGAGACCTCCTAGGTGGCCTGACAACTCCAACAGTAGGTTGACCACTAGCCTACCTCCACCAATCCGCAGTGGGCACGCGTGGTGGAGTATTTGCCCATTCCCCTTTCACCCTTATTCGTGAAAGGAGGCCTGTGCTCAGCAGTGGGCAGATATAGGCTGTAATTATTATTATTATATACACAAAAGATATTTTAAGTCCCAATGTATCATTGTCGTAGACATTCAGTCATTAATATCACAGTTAATATGCCTTAGCACCATTGCTCCGCTCGTCGACAATATGGAGCTCTTCCTCATATCCTCGAGCCGTATTTAAATTCAAATCTATATTATGCTATGTTATGTTACGTTACAAATACGCTACGTGCACGTTTCTAGATATGTGCAGTATAAAAATGTCGACGGAAAAAGCTTTTACGGCCGGTTATTTCTGCTGGGAACTATAAGCGAGCTCTACATCTGTAGCGGTGTTATTATAGCAAGTACCTACTCGTATGTACCCACAGTTGAAGTTAATGCTCCAGGTATGTGTGCATGTAGTGTGCCTACACATTTATTTTGGGTTTTTCTTACCATGTTATGTTATAATGCATTCATATATTAAGTTCTAAGTTATAATTACTGTATTATTGGTTTTCACAAAAGACCATGATAGCTAAGATAAATCTGACAAATAAAAGGGTATTTCCCTTTATTTTATAGATTCGTAAATACTAACAAAATATTGGAAAACTAAGAGGTGTGCTTATATAATCGCAAACCGCTGTATTCCAATAACTCATGAACGTTTTTCCAAAGAATTGATGGTGTTTCCTAACTGAATAAAGATAATAAATTATTAAAAACCGTCAAAAGTATAAATAAAACAATACAGCCAGGAAACGTGGGGTAATGTATGGTGCGGGATTCCGGATGTCAGGCAACTTTTATGTAATTGGCCGCTCGTTGGAACAGCGGTAATCCCGCTCGCATTCATTAGTGCCAGTGTAACTGCAACTTATAATCTCCGCTGTCTGCACGCGCGCTCGATCATCGCAACAACTATTACTTACAATACTTTACTTACCTAGTATTTGAGTGAGATATTGTAGACAGTTTGCTTATTTGCTTATAATTGATAGATAGAATATATTTTTGTTCAGTGTTTTCAAAAGTTTTTTAAAATGAAATATACATAATAATATATACATTTTGGAAAATGTTATTACAACCTATTAGATTTCAAACTCTTTCAGATTCTTATTTTTCATTTTCACGATTTTCACTCTATTGTAGGTAGGTACTCTTATATTGAAACCTATAAAACAATACCATGACTCACTGTCACGGTAATTTGATTTGAGTAAAACCTGATAATATTGAAACTATCTTTATATAGGTATGTAGGTAGTGTTAACAATAAAGTATATTTGTATTGTAGTATAGTAAAAACTTGTGACATCTGCTTATAAACATGATAAAGTGCATGATTATTTTATAGAAATGAATAAGCGCATTATTAATAACATCCCTACTTTGATTATGCTATCACAATAAAATAAATTAGCATAATTTAAATAAAATTTAACAAAACATGAACGCTTAATTTTGTTGATTGAAATAGTGTGCTGTAATTTTTTGTGTAACTTGTTTCTACTCCAGTAACCACCTTAGTGTCCAATTTTCTTCAAATAATTTGAAAAAGATATATTGTGATAGATAGACAGACGCCGAAAATTATAATAAGTTTACTATGTTGATACTTGTATGAATGTGCCGATATGGAGAAGTGACGTAGTGGAGAAGCTCATTAATCTACTTCGTTAAGTTCAAAGCTAAGTTGCAATATAAAAGCGTTCCTAGGCAAGTTCATTATAGCTAGTTTATCTAGCTACTTTATCTTGCAAGTAAACAAACAACGTAGCTTTACACTTTACACCTTTACTCAAAATTATTCCAAAGCTTTCAAGTTGTTTTTTTTTTTTAAAGTGTCTTGGCTCTGTTTTATAATGCACTTATGAGTTATTGCAGCAGCTTTTAAATATTGAAGTTACCATTTCATGCACATGATACATTAAATCCCTATAGATTGAATGTACCTACCTAACTACTGCCAAGAATACAGTCTTGTCTTAGATGATTTTTGTATCTCTAATTTTAGTGCAAATAAAGTTATTATTATAATTTGTATCTTTCCTAATGGATCGTCATGGCCTGTGGGCCGGTCCTTTTGGAAGGCGTGCGTGAGAATATAGAACACGTAGAGGCCCCTTTAATATACGTTAATGTGTTGGGATATGTATGTATACCAAGCGGATACTATTTGCCTGCACTGCTATTGAAGACATACAGGCAAATAGTGGGTGTATGGGGGGGGGGGGGGGGGGGGAACTAGCTGGACTTGGTGCTGGACTATTGAACGGGACGCCTCCCAAATCAAATGTCTCAATCTTGATAATCCTGGCAGACTGTGACTGAAAGGTCACCGAAACCAAGGTGACCTATTATTATTATTAGTAGCATTGAATTGTATGATGATGGTTGAATGTTCAATCCTACAACGAGTTTCAGCTTTCAGTAGAGAAAAACATAGCGTGAAAGAACCTTCAGCTCAAGTTAAAAAAAATAAAATTAGCATTTAACAAAAAAGTAAAACCAACTTCGTAATGGGTTTGAACTAAAAAGTATAAAATAACGATATTAGAACTCGATTTGAAGTCAGCGAAAGAATTTGAGATTCTGGAACACGTGCTTCCCTTTCCTTTTTAAAAAACCTCCTCCTTTTATGTAGTCGGTTAAAAAATCGCCAAAGTATTCTATTGCGTTCCGATAGCTACACTAGAGAGTTCCCTTCTGGCTTTGTGTATTCCTTTGGCCACATCATTAAAATTGTGGTCAAACACGAACCTAGCCAAAAAAAGAACAATCTAAATACAAATCTTTAAATTCTAGAAATATGTGCGTAGTTTCCATACTATGTTTGACTTTCTATAAATTTTTTATATTATTGTTACGGTCCCGTACCTACCTCAATAGGAAAATACAAACCCTTATACGTAGGACAACTTCGTTGTCCGTCTGTCTATTTGTCTTTTTGTCAGGAAGGTGTCGATTTGAAATTAATATCGAATACTCAGGTCTGCAATCCGTTGTAGCTGTGATTTTTTAAAATTTAATATTTTGAAACAAAGTAACCTCGCTTTTCACTACTATGCGTTGTATATGCTCGTAAGAAAACAAGAGTTGATATAAAACGCAAATATCTTCGAAGTGACGGTTTTTATGAATCTGACACGCTGAATCCTGAGATTAAATTCATGCCCCGAGGTACAATTCGTTCAGAATAGCGTCGCATCGTCCACACTCCTACAGAGATGAAAAATGGGAGTATTATCTCGATTTCACTTGTCAAGTTGAATACAAAGACTTTTTTTACAATAAGTAGGCAACTTATTCAAGTAATTATTCCCTTTTTCCCACGATTTATAAATATATCACGCTCTCAATTTACCTATCTTAAAAAAGTTTCACGCACCAAAATAAAGTAAGTCATGAATACATGAAGTTGTTCATTATCCTTTGCACGGAACACAAATGAAAAAACAAAGCGCAATTTTTACGAGTCATAAACAATTTCGTGGAAAGCTAGTAAAAACTTCTTCAGTGGGACCGTTACATAATGAAATTAACAATAAGCTTGCTGGAAACAAAGAAAGTACCTACCTAAGTTGATAAATAAAAAATATGCCAAGGGACAAATGGAGGAGAGCGGATACAAAAACTTGGGATTGGAGAAAAGTTTTGGCCATTTTGGCCGAAAGAATGTCCTCACTGTGGTTTGCGTTAAATTACAGGAAAATTACGCTTTTAATGCCTATGATGATAATTAATTTAATGTTAGTCGGTCAAAAAAAATTCATAAATCTTAGGAATACGCTGTTTAATGCCTCAGAGAGATTTATAAAAACGACGAAATTTCATTTTAATAAATGCTAATGCTAATCTTAATAAGTTATTCATAAACAAAGATATCACGATATTCCTTCGCCTTAGCAATTACGCAGTGATATTAAAACTTAATTAAAATTTGTTTATCACGGCTCGAAAGCGATTAAAACTTTAAACGAAGCTGTGCCGATGTAGACCGCCTTAACGAAATGAGTTTATTTACGTAAATAGTGTTTCAGTTCAACACTTGTGTTCTGAAAGTGACTTTACACATCCAAACTTAGTGTTGAAAACCTTTCACAACGTAAGAACTTTATTTACTTGCATTTATTCAAACGATTGAAGTTTCGATTCAATCATATTCAAAAACAAATATAGAGTTTACATTTCAGTTTACGAACAAGTAAAGGTGACCACCTGGTGGTTGAGTAACAAGGCAGTTTTACTATTAAAATAATAACTATTTTTTAGTTAGGTTTATGTACTTACTTCAAATGCAAGTATTTCAAAGAGATGTTTGATTTATCCCCTCAAATTTATAAGAGAGGTAGAGCATAGCGATATGTTGCTCAAAAAGCAGCTCGACTGGGGACGTACCTCCACCTTACAGAATACCGCAGCCAAATAACTTATACTTTGTTGTGTTCCTGTTCCTAAGCGTGAGTAAGGTCGCCAGAGCTCATCGGAAGGGGGGAAGGGTCGGCAACGCGTGAGTATACCCCTGGTGTTGCAAGCGTTCATAGGCTACGGCTGCCGACAATGTTTTTAAAAAAGAAAAAAAGCGTTGTTCACCCAGAACTTTTTATCTCTCGCTAAAATAAAATATCTGATACCTGCATGTCTGAGAAATGAAATCGAAAAAAGCTATGTTGGCATTACACAGTGTTTACGCGGTGGATTATAGAAGGTTCGTGTGTCAGCTGAGAGGAAGGTATGAACTGGTGATCATACACTACAAACTATATGGCACGTTTTAACCTTGTTAAAACTTGTAAGTTTAAACAAAAAATTCCCTAATGCATTGTAAAAGTGACAAGTAAATTACCTACGCGCATGTTTTTGTACGCACCACATACATAGACATTTAATTATTTATTTCGATTTACAACAGTGTCCGTCACTAGGGGCACATTATACTTATTTAGGCGACTTCTTTGTGCAAGTTATCTAGCTGGTATTTATGTTAAGGCCGCACGAAAGCCATATCGCGGGACAAACTAGTGAAAATTAATGAGGACACGAAGCGGAGTTCAATACTCTACCTTATAAAGTAACCGTGAAAAATGGACTACAGCCAGATAGTGTAACTTATTTTATATACCTATCGACTATGAAAGGCTACATTAGATGTTTTTTACAATATTATGAAGTTATTTCAGTGCCTTTTTTGGTATCTATATGAGTACCTACTTAAATAAAATAAAAAATGTCTGTCTTGCCCAGGTTTTCTTTTTATTAAGCTAAAGGTTAGCAGGACGCTTGTGCATTGGCGCCGTGGATAAATAGATATCTGTTTGAGAGAAATCTTTTGAAGAAGTTCATCTCCCTCATGGAGTAGTGAATTTTCCCGGAATAATCTTCTCCTCTTGAATTTGAAACATATAACATATATAAGGTTCTCGTAAATATTGACTCACAAACTACATTTTTTGTAGAGAATCTTAACTTAGTCAAGAAAGAAACTGAACATTAGATTACGTATTCGGACGTCACAGTGTTTGAATAGTTCATTATATACTATAAGTCAGTGGTCTTGATTGTGGGAATTGAAACAAGCGACGGTTTTACTTAGCCTACTTAAATAACGTACATGATCTAATATTCAACCTTATAAGACCCGGATTGTGACCTAACTCGATATCAAACATCAAACTAGGAGTTACTGTAAAACGCCGCGGGGGCAAGGTCTTCATGCTACTTGCAAACTTCATTGTTTGCTCCTAATAAACATTACTAAGGCCCTGTTATTTGTTAGCTTTACCATATCGATTGTATATAACACCAACATAACCAATTTAAATTAATGTACATGCTTAATTTAGTTAATTAAATCTCGGTTATTAGCCCGTAAAAGTTAATGACACTAAGCATAATACCTTATCTCATGTTGCATAGGTATTTAATTATGACTAAGATTATAAAATAATATATAGCTAATTAATTAGGTACATTAACAATATCCTTTATTATATTATTAATATATCTCTTTGCGTATAGGTTATTACCTTATGTTGCAAGAGTTGGCAGCACGCTTGAAGCTCGATAACCGATTTTAATTAAATTTACGTATTAAATAGGCATATGTCAGCTAAAAGTTAATGTTAATATTTTAACTCTTAATATTATAAATTGTTACTTTAAGTAGTTATAGTCCATATGGCGTGGATGGTAAGATAAGATACCCTTTCTATCACGCCATAGGTCGTGTATATTCCCACTCGGGACTGACATTTGTGTGTATGAAATTAATGTCAGTTTGGCTTGAGTCCCAGACTTATGTTTTTAAGTATGTAGTATAATATGTATAGTATATCAGGTATCTGATTTTTATAGTAGATAGCTATGGTTAGTTTGAAATCAGATGGCCATGAGTTAGGAATATACTGTGATATACATATTTATTTATTTATATTTTTTCACACCAGACACTTCATGTACATCAATCAATTGCAAGAAATGGTACCAATAAGCATACTGGGTGATTTTTTAGTCACTGGACATACTTGCAGGGGTGGAAGTACTCATCAATATGAACAACTTTTATCATGGGACTAGCTCTCGAGATCACAAAAAAATATCAGCTGTCCATACAAAAGTTCAATACCTACTCGACCAAAATGTATGAAAAACCATTTTATTTTTTGCGATATCGGAGTTGGTCCCATAATAAAAGTT
This sequence comes from Tetheella fluctuosa, assembly GCA_951216915.1. Classification (NCBI taxonomy): domain Eukaryota; kingdom Metazoa; phylum Arthropoda; class Insecta; order Lepidoptera; family Drepanidae; genus Tetheella; species Tetheella fluctuosa. Next base: position 8,560,573 of record OX578217.1, read on the forward strand.
GTTCATATTGACGAGTACTTCAACCCCTGCAAGTATGTCCAGTGACTAAAAAATCACCTGTATAAAGAAAATTGTAGATAAATAGATAGAGAACACTTTATTGTTACACCACAAAATGGACTAATAAGCAAATGCTTGTAGCCGTTTTATAAAAAAGATTTTTAAGTTTTCTTTTTGTTGTGGGTACGCACTGCAGGAGTACCTATTAAACTTGATAAAGGAGGCACAAGAAAGGGCAATACGGGACAGGTTTTAATAAGTTATACCTAGTGGAAAAGTTTTTCGTAACTTTTGATTAATATTGCGGATGCTGTGGGTTATAGCTGTGTCTTATAAAATAAGTTCAGCTCCGCATATAAAAGAAATTACAGAAAGTCCGCCTACAGTCCGTGGTCCGTAGGGTTACGTCGTAAAAACACTATGAAATGTTTACGATTGTACCCGGCACAGCTGCTTAATTCTTTTGAATATTTCATACGGACAATGCAAAAAACAATGCAAGAAATTATGCGATGGGAACAATCTACAACTTCAGAAATAAATAAAGAGTAAAAGCTTAGACTTATTGAATGTTATGTTCTTACCAAATAGGCTTTACTGAAATGTTTAATTTATAAAAAACCGGTCAAGTGCGAGTCGGACTCGCGCACGGAGGGTTCCGTACAAACTTCGTCCATCGTTAGTTCATCACGGGAAATGCACAATTTTATTTATTACCTTATTTGAGGTTGGTGCCAATTAAGCTAGACCCCTAAATTGTATGAGCACCCATACAACTCAGAGGTCTTTATTAATTGGCGTAACTATGTATGTATGGCGACACCCCTTAATTTTCAACTTTTTTTTATTTTTTAGAATTTTTCCTTTATTTGGGCTGTAAGACCTTGCTTTTGACATTTTTTTTTTTAAATTTGAGTTGATTGTATGAAAGGTAAATTGCGGTTTACGATTTATGACGTATTAAAAAACTACTTTCTAGATCTCGTTCAACCAATTTTCGGTGAAAGTTTGCATGGTAATGTACATCATATATTTTTTTTAGTTTTATCATTCTCTTAGACTCTCCTAGACAGACAGACATACATGACGAATCCATAAGGGTTCCGTTTTTGCCATTTGGCTACGGAACCCTAAAAAGTGCAAGATAGGTAAAAGAATTGAATTAATTATTTTGATATTTTAATACTCTCTCAATACGTAGGTAGGTACTTAATTAAAACCAATGATATATAATTACCACTAATCAACACTAGACTTAGATTAATCTAACAGCAGTTTAACATACTTAAATGAGAATTTCTGAATCGACTTCGAAGTCAATGTCTCGACAAGGTTGTTAGTCTATCCACACCAAGTGTTCCTGACATATAATCATATGTACACAAGATGAGCGATGGTGCTGTGACTCATCTGCTCGCAAATTAACTGCTCTGATGAATGCCCCGCGACAAACGGCCAGAAACTCTAGACCCTCTGTCTCACCATTAACACAAACGCTTTCTATATTGTTGCGAGAGGCAACAAAGCTCGAGTAAAGTTGGTGAGTAACAGATAGGTAGGCGCGGTGAAGCTACAATGTTGATGTATCGCTTCCATAACGTCCACGGTTAATTAGTGTCAAATTACAACGCTAATGTTTTTTCGTGCCCTCCCCGATACTTTGTTTGGCGTATGGGATATGAGGTTTTTCCGTTGATTTTCTCTTATGTCATAAAGTTGAATTGGGGCAAATATTTGTTTGATTTATGAAGTTGGTCATCATAATGTGTAAGTATTTATTGCTAACCTGTGTTAGGTATTTTATGTTGGCAGAAGAAAACATATTATATTCTCAGCCATAGTCTTATAGTATTTTATAGTTAGATAATGCAGCTCCAAAAGATTATAATGCTTAATCTTTATACCTATCGAAAGTTTGTGACTTTTCCCTCACAAATACCTCAACCGCGCTAACGGATGCGCACTAAAGAGTTCTTTAAAGTACGACCCTACAGTAATTCAAGTCAGGATTTAAACCTTAGAAGAAAGTAAGTTTGTCGGGACAACAAAGAGAGGTCCATTCCCCTCAGAGTAATTTATACGTGACCGCGGAGCGCGGACTCGCAACTCCTTCGGGAGGGTCGCGATGTTTGAGCCCGAGTCTCGCGTGCCGGGCCTTCCTGCCAGGTAGACTACAATTGACTCCGACAATTTTTTGCTTACCTTTTCAGTACATTTTACCATTTGTTTTTGTTTTACTACCTACACAAAAGAAAGATTTATTAATGACTGGAACTCTCTCGTTCACTAGCTGCGTGGTATAGAATATATAAAATGTATTGTTAAGTCTTGTTTGCCTTTGTATGTACTCGTATATTCATTTATCGTCATATTATAAATGCTTTTGTGTGTTATATTTGTTAATCAACCATACGTTACCATAAAGGTTAAACGGCTCTGAATTAAATAATCTATGACACAATTGACACAGGTAAAATCACGGATTAACAATGTAATTGATCTTATCCCTCATATTTATCTATAGATTTATGTATAATAATATATTATATCAGTGATAGAATCTGAATATATTGTTATCTGTGCTACTTTATGATTTTATCGATGAGAACAAAAGATTTAGTAATTTTAGCATGAGTATAGGAAAATAATATGGAATAATATGATTTATATTGGCTACTAATAGATGCTATTACATTTCATCGGCTCCGTGATAGCGATCAGTATTGACCGCTGAGTCAATGAGCTAATGAGTTTTCCACGTTAACGGGAAAAAAGGATATCGTATTTAATGCGGATCTACCGGGAAATACGAAGCAATATAATACGTCATCACATTTCACATTAATGTTATGGACTTTTAATCCACCGCTTGAAAGGAATTGGTAATTTATAGCCTTCACTTATTTTCTTTTCAGATTTATGTTAAGCTAGCATTCTGCACTGCGTTCCTCTATTATTCAGACAAACAGACGGAAAAAGAAGTCATCCTATTAGGGTTCCTTTTTTCCTTTTGAGGTACGGAACCTGAAAAATAACATTTTTATAACATTAAAAGTAACAGGGGTTGCCAATAAGTAGATATATCCATACTAGTAACTTATCCACATAAAATTAATTTAATGTTTTTGTGCATTATCTTATCAATGAAGTCGGTTAAAAACAAAACTAATCTCTAAATTACTCAGGTAAATGGTGAATAGAGGTTGGTCTAAATAAAAATATAAATAAAATTATAAACATACCGAGATGACCCATTCTCACTTTTAACGTTAATTGCGGTTGGCGTGGTCGTGGGTTCGATTCCCACTCAGGACAGACATTTGTGTGCATGAACATGTCTGTTTGTCTGGGTGTAATCTATATATATATATATATCTTTCGAACGGCTGCACCTATTTGGCTAATTCTTTTTTTGTTGTGTTTGTAATTGTCAGGACAAGGTTTGTATGAAAGAAAAATTACACCAATGTAATTTTCCTTTCTTCCTTCCATAGTACAAGCTCTGCTTACTTTGGGGTTAGATGGCCGTGTGTAAGGAATAATGTCCCAGAATATTAACTATGGATTGTTTTCATAATATAAGATTATATTGATGAATTGCAAATGGACAGATGTAATCGTGAAATCTTTGGTTTACATAAAATATTTTTGATAAGGACATTCATAAAATAAAGCAAATAATAATATGAAAACAAGACGCATTAACACTTCGATAGACTGCATTATTAAATACCTACTAGCTTCCGCCCCGCGATTTCACCCATATTCCCGAGGGATCTTATGTTTCTCTGGGATAAAAAGTCATCCCATATGTTAATCCAGAATATATTCTACCTGAGTGCCAAATTTCATCCAAATCCGTTCAGCCGTTACGCAGTTGAGTGGTAACAAACATCCAAACAAACAATTTTTCACAGTTATAATATTAATAAAGTACGATATATAGGTACAGCTTTCTTATTACATAAGTTTAAAACAGTAAGTATGTAGAACAACATAAAATTCTGAGAATAAAAAAAAACGATTAAAACCGCATTATATTTAATTAGCTTCCATAGGTGCGCTTCAGATTTTGTTCACGTACGTTTATATGTATTGGTACCGTATTTGAGTTGCACAGTTTCGACCGAAGCTGGCTTGTTTAATATCCCCAATCCCCACAAATCCGAATGTTAACGCTGACAGTACGTTCATGTCTATCCATGGCTGCAAAGCCTATGGAATTTCCAGTTTGACTGTATAATCCGCTGCTGCGCGCAAAGCATCATGTTATGCACGCGACTTTTATGAGTCCGTTCATTTCACCAAACCATTGCACTAACTACCTATTGCATAATTTCATAGCAACTCTGTATACTCATATTGACTCATGATAATAATATCTTCTTGATGATTGCAAGTAAAGGAACATCCATATCACGGCGTCAAATGTTACCTACTTAATAATATTGGAGGAGTGGAGAATCAACAAGATTGATTCTAGGGGAAACAAATAAAATAATAAATGTTTTAAAGTTTTTCGTGATTAAATATTAGGAGAATATTCATAGTTTCATCTCAAGTATTTGTAGTCAGGCTCAACTGTAGACACCAGTATTAAACTAAATTATAAATCGAGTCAGCGAGTCAGGATTAATGTTTACATTGGATTATGATATTTAACGTTAAAATGGTATCCAAAAACTATATGTAAGTACCTTCTTTAGGTGATCGATAATAACACAAATTTATTAATTACTTATCTTTGGTAATCATGGAATCGTTAATGCCTGAAAGACTGAACGCTGTGAAATCATGATTGAAGTTTTGAAACTAAACACTGTCGGCATCTTGTTTCACAGTTGAGTGCTCAAGTTTACTTCGGTAGTGCTCGAGACAGTTTTCCTCCTTAGAATTTAAAGGGGTTTTATCCGAAGTCCTTAAATGGTGTTAATTTCACATAAACTGCATAAGGAGAAGTGGTACTTACTTACCTACCTTTGTTTAACTTCCACTGTTCAGATTCAGGCATTAAGTAGGTACCTTTAAGGCGATGATAGCTCAGTGGTAGTGACGTCAGACGCCGCGGCGAAGGTCGTGGGTTCGAATCCTACAATGAGCTTGAGCTTTCGGTGAAGGAAAACATCGTGAGGAAACCATAGCACGGTGGTAGGGTACTTTGTAGTACCCGCCTGGCTGGCTACCACCCTCAAGTTGAAAATCTGTCGCCAAACACCTATTGGTGTGTTCCGGCAGCTGCACTTGAGAGCCAGATCCTTCTAGGCTTTGTGTGCTTACCACCTTCGGCCACATCATCACCTACCATAGTGAGATTGTGGTCAAACACAAGCCTATACGAAGTAAAAAAAAAAAAAAAAACCTATATAAAATAATGTTTACATGTTTTTTTACCGGGGCTTCTCTCTTCGACGCAGACTAAAATTGTCGAAGATTGTCTTCTACTGTATATTTGTGTTTCTTGTTTGGATCCATCTCCAATAAAAACTGACTTTTATAAAATAAATTTCCACCAATCGCATAATATAGAAATAGAGTACAAATATTTAAATTGTTCTACTCTTTTTTTCGCCAACCAATCAACCCAAAAAGTGATGATATATCATTTTTTTAATAAATTGTACATCTCAACAGGGTGCGGAAAGAAGATTAGTCGTGATTACGATACATAGAGAAACATCCCATTTTCTCATTCCGGTTTCGGCACGCATCAACTTGATTTTACCTCGTTCGTTCCCCGGATCTGCGGATAACTTCTCCCCGAAGCGTCATATAAATAAATTGTTGCCAGTCTTTATTGCCTTCGGTTTACGGTAGCGTTTTTCCCGCCATGTTATCGTCTTTGGGAATTCTCTTTTCTTATATCCCCGATCCTATTGTGATTTTGTTCGTACCTGTGATTATCATAATGCCTTTTCTTTGAGTGAAACCGTTCGATTGTATATCTTTATATTGATTATTACTTTCATTCACTTAGAAACGTTATACCTACTCTCTTCTTTGTGGTTCTTATGCATGATTGTGAATGATACATTGTTTGTTTTACTTTTCAATGTGCATTTTCGTAAATCACGATGAATATTTATGACACTTTAAATAAATCTTTATTCCCATTTCATTGCGCAGCATGACTGCAAAATAGGTCCATTGCTGCCACTACATATTTTCATTAAAAACTGGTAGGTAATTTTCAATGTAATGTGTACTCTTGATACCTCTCGGAATATTGTTTTAGTTATTATTATCCATATGATATTCTATTAATCTGTATCTATATTTATTATAAATTCCTTTTTTAAGGCTGCAATAATATACTTATATACTAGCATAACTTGATTGTACACTAAACATTTCACAACATACAGTAATAATGAATATGAACTTGTAAAATATGAATTTAATAATAACTATAACACCTATTACCTATGAAACAAATTTTAGCATTTACCATGAAATTATAATACCCACCATAATTAGCGACGCTTAAAATATCAATTTATAATAATTACTTGCCTGCCTTACAAAATTCCGATCATTACAAGCATCTCAGGTATTCCAATTAAACAATTACGCCAGTTATTTTAAGGAAAATTTTAGACATTTGAATCAAGCAACGTGATCCACGTTATTCAGTTTGAAATCTGGCTTATAGTAGGAGAGCTACTGAACTTTTTTTTAAAGATTTTTTAGTATCGGTGAATTAAGAAAGTACCGTTCTGGCAGGGCTCTCGCAGTTGCGTCATCATCCCTTAAATTTTTGAAAATGCAAAAATATTTTTTTCAAAACCTTCTCCCACAAGACTACAATTTTATTATGATTTAATTTACATAACTATGTTTAAGTGTAAAAAAAAATTGCCAGTCTATTTTGATGGTTGCAAGTATGTGCCAGAATAAAGCAAAGTTGTCATAAAAATAGTATTTCGATTCCCACAAGACAGAAATTTTGAGGAAATATTCTTTTAACAGTTTTAAAAGTATATCTAAACAGCCAGAATATTCTGGTGGTTGCAAGTATCTACCAGACGAGTATACAGGTTGAACCAAATGAATGCCCTCTGTAGGGAATGTACCCTAAATATTGAAGATAACAAATTTTAGTTCAAAGAAACTTTATTTTATTTTTAAAATTAACTACTGCATTTAAGGAATTTTGAAAAATCACCTGCTTGAGCTGGGAATCGAACTGGACAAATGTGGAAAAATACATCCTGTATTTTTATGATAAGTACCGACAGGGGTCAATCATGAGAACCAATTTCTTCTTAATAACACGGTATCCTAAATTAAAGGAAGACCATGAAATTTAACGATAGCACATAAGGTTCTAATCCATACATGATATTTTAAATGCGAAAGGAACTCTGACTGTTACCTTTTGACGCCTTAACTGCTGAACCGATCGAATTTCGTAATGATGAAATTTCGTACGCAGATAGCCTATGTTATGGAAGAGGTACATAGATCACGTTTTTTTTCTCAAGAATGCAAAAATTGTTTTTATATTTTCAAAAATTTAAGGGATGATGACGCAACCGCGAGATCCCTGCCAGAACGGTACTTTCTTAATTCGCCGATAGTAAAATATCATTTAAAAAAAAAATTGCTTTGTGGGAAACGGGTTAGTCAAATGGTTCAGTTCAATAGCTCTTAGGCTATTATTTTCTGCTCTTGATTTTTATAACACGCAAATACCTATCTATATCGAAGAGCTTTTTTTTATTTATTTTTTATTACATTCTACAGACTCATGGTCCGTACCTACTCTTTTTAGATTCGGTTATTTTTTTCATGTTATTTACATTTATAAAACTTACAACATCTATGTTGTCGCGCAAATAATTTATGATAGTTTGTTAAATTATTTTACATTGTTTGATTTTGATTTTCTTATTTTTACTATATTTGTTCATATTTATTTATATATATATTACATACATTCTTATAAAATATTACATATAGGTATATCTTTACCCAATTTACTTATTGTTAGTACTTACTTAACTCTATGATTTTACTTTATGAATCACAATAGTAGTGCTCTCCATTCATTACAGTGGAAGCTTAAGCTGACCAGCCCCCACAGGTGGCACCTGTTCACAAGTATGACACATGTGGCAGCCATCACTCCTCGCCATATTGTAGGGAAGTGAGCGACCCACCACACGATGCCGCCGCAAGTAGGGACATTTTAGTGAGCATGACTGCTCAAACTATACCATGAACAGAGAGCAACATACTAGGGAATTACTATTTATGTCTATTTATACGGCATTTAATTATTTGCTAATATAAATATTAAAACTACAACACTGCAGTACCTCCTTAGTATGGACTTCGTGAAATATTGGAGTGTGTGAAATATGTCCGGAAAGAAGAAGAGATAATGTTAACAAAATTATGATTCTCTTTCATAAATATCTTCCATATTCAAATGCAGTACATTTCCGAATGAGCATTTTAGATTTACAGTCATTAAAATTACATAAACAAGGAAATTTTATGCAAACTTGGAGGGTTGCACATAGAAGAGGATGCAAATTAATTCTATTAAGATGAGCGCTGTATGCGCTTACGTACGAGTAATTACATGACACAGGCACAACGTAAGCTTTCGTCACGAGGCGCCGTCATAGTTTTCGGCAATATGGTTTTAAAAATAATATCATGAATCAGGGAAAGAAGGCATTTCCATTAATTCTCAGCCTACCTTGACGAGGGTCGAAAGTTTAACGGATTATAACAAGTGGCGGCACTAACTGTCACGAGCAGACCTGGCCAGCCACGCCTCACGGCTTAATCGCCAAACTTTCCCCTACGATTGGAGTTTTTGCGGAACTGCGGCGGTTGTGTGCTCGCACCGCTAATTTATGCGACGGAGAGTGAATTGCGAGAGAGCATTCGAGTACTCCACTCCTATTAGGTATTCAAGACATCGTTTAATCGACCTGCACCGGTCGGAGCTCCAACATTTTAAAGGGAATTTGAAGGCAGAGCAAATCGTCCTGCAGATATTGGAAGCGACCCCTTGGGGCCTGATTGCAGATCAAATATCTTCTAAAATAATAATTTGAAAATTTACATCGTAATAGAAATTTGCTGGTTTTTGCAGTCAATAAAGCTTTAAAGTGGTACATTCTATAAGTATTTCTTTTGTAAATGTGAGTTATAATGTTTATCCAGAATATTTTTAATAAATGTAGAATATATGTTGGAGTTGAAAAATTAAGCTTCTTTAAAAGATCATAGACTTATTTTTAAGAAAAACGACTAGGTACCTTAGGTCAACGGGCCTTTTGCAGTGCCGCAGCAGTAATGCAGTCGCACCAATAATTCCGCGCTGTATCAACGCTATCCTTACTTTCGTCACAGTAAGCTTTCGCCCTGATTCAGTCACTCTGCTTTTAAGGGTTCCGTATGGTTTCCAAAGGGTAAAAACGGGACCCTATTACTAAGACTTCGCTGTCTGTCCGTCCGTCAGTCCGTCTGTCTGTCACCAGGCTGTATCTCATGAACCACGATAGCTAGACAATTGATTTTTTTACAAATTATGTATTTCTGTTGCGCTTTAACAACAAATACTAAAAACAAAATAAAATAAATATTAAAAAAATCGCGTTTGTTGTATGGGAGCCCCTCCTATTACAACAACAAACGCGATTTTTTTGCCGTTTTTATAAATATGGAACCCTTCGTGCGCGAGTCCGACTCACACTTCACCGGTTTTTTCGTTTATTCACGACAAATGACAATCATGTATTTTTTATCAGATTTGCACCTATATGTGCCTAGGAAAAATCATGTCTATTTTGTTTGGTTTAGAAGTTAGATGCCTGAATTAGTTGACAGGCAGAGTTGCCACAGCAATATATAAGGTACCGTTCAGAATCTCTTTATACAGAAGCCTAAAACTGGTAAATTCAGTAAGTATAAACTTGTTGTAAGTATTTGATGTAAAAAAAGGAAATAAAAGGTATTTATTTCTCGACAAATCTGAGTAGGTATTCAGATTCAGAGTGAAACACATTGCAGCGTCCTCTGTAAGCTATAGGTAACTATGTAGGTATGTACTATGTATATCCAGGAATCGCGATTCGAATTATTCATACTATTTGGTCCACTGAATGATAGTATACTGAAGTCACTAAAATGCGTCAGAAGCTTATAGTGAAAATTAAGAAACACACTTTTCAGAAAAGTGAAATTTCGTCAAAAAAAAAATCTTTATGTTGTATAATTGTAAGTCCACTTCCTTAACTTTTTTCTGCATTTTCCACCCTATAAAGTATTTGACCTCACCAACTATTGATATTGATTAAATTGTCATTCTGAAACCCCTATATCATATTTAAGACTTATCATAAAATACCCGAAAATATACTTTCAACATGATTTTTTTTATCCTGCAGTCACAGTATAGAATACCACCCCATTTTATTTTCGTAATTTAAATTGACCATTGTATGGCGGTTAATAAAAAGCACCTACCTTCCAAATTTCATATTTATCATCATCATCATCATATTCAGCCTGAGGATGTCCACTGCTGAACATAGGCATTGATTTCCACAAATAGCGGTTTTGGGCCACTTGCATCGATCGGCTCCCAGCAACTCTGACCCTGATCATCAGTCCACCTGGTGGGAGACGTCCCGCTCGACGCTTTCCTGTACGTGGTCGCCACTCGAGAACCTTTCATCCCCTTTGGTTATCGTAATAAACGATTCATATTATACAGTGCCAATAAGTAGTCTCCAAATAAAATGGCTGTGACATTCGGAAGACGGACAGTCGAATAGGACGAAATTTTTATGGTTCCGTTTTTACCATTTGTTTTTTGATTACGGAACCCCAAAAACCTTATAAGCATAGAGAGGTATTTTTTACCAAATTTTATTATGTTTTTTTACTTAACAAACAAATAAGTAGGTAATTTTCCTATTTGAAGTTGATGGTCAAAATGTAACGACTGTCAACGAGTTTTTTACTTATCTATGCCTCTATCGAAAACAAAAAATAAAACTGACTGCAAAATAGTTTGCTCAAAAACGCACAATAATATCCACTAATCTGACGTCAAGGTAATAAATTTTAGGTAGGTACTGCTGCAGTAGTTTCGAATTCCGAATTTACACAAAACACACATTCGCTTGACACTCGTAATGTCTTTAGATCATCTATTCATTCGGAACGAAATCCAGTACCCTGAGTGTAAAGAATTGACGTAAGTAAACGCTTAGCTTTGCGTTTGCGTTTACAAAAAAATTGTATGGGATAAATTAGTTCCATTAGTTAGAGGCGCTGCTGCGCCAAATAAAGAAATGTCATAAACGCTAACGTCACAGAAAGCGTTTACTAACGCCAACTCTTTACAAAAAGGGAAAATGTATATTATGTTACAGTCAAAAGACTTAATCGGTCAAAACCACTTTTGACTGAAACTATCTCAGTCAAAACTCTTTACTGGTAACTTCATAAAAAAAACCTATAACCTATAAGAATATTATATGTTACTTACAGACTGTATGAGTACCGGTCATGAGTTTTGATTGTAAGTTACAGTCAAAACTCATAACCGGTCAAAACCACATTTGACTAATCAAAACCCTTTCCTGGTACTTACTACATAAAAATAAAACCTAAAATTTATAAGACTGAGACGTACCAGGAAAGGGTTTTGACTGAGATAGTTTCAGTCAAAAGTGGTTTTGACCGGTTATGAGTTTTGACTCTAACGTAATATATATTGATAAAGTATTAAAAAAGACATCTTTTAGATAACTCATATACTAAAATTACATCATAGTAGGTATAATGTAATGTCTGGTCAATTTCACTCGTACAGATGTCGTATTGATTCATTGAGAGATGAATCTTAATAAAAACGCAATTAAATCATTCATTGAGCTATGTTGCCCTAGAATTTCTTACTGGGGATAAGTTCTTCATACTTTTATCAAAATAGTGTGAAAAACGTATTGAAATATTTTCTACATGATGCCAATTAATTTGTTACATTTTATTAGGAATTAGCGCTTGTTTTAGTACTATCCGTCTTACACAGATGGCCTAAGCTTTAATATTGAGGCGCAGATTATTTACATTCCGTTTCATTTTTGTGGCACCAAAATAATTCATAACATTTTTTTAAAAGCCGTCGCTATGACGGTAAAAATGTATAGTCAAATTTAAAAAAGATATATAAACCGCTTTACTTCGTGCTTATCAGTGCCATCTAGTGTTATTGCTGAGAAACAATCATAACTAAACATTGCTATACATTAGTAAGTACCACTTGCCACGGGACGGCGCGGCGCGCGGTGCCCTGGCGGTAATACTTTTCAAGTGTGGGGATTGACCCTCTGTTGTACGCATTCGTTGTAACAGTTTCTAGAAGTTTTATCAAGCCAACATAGATGGCAGTTTAGTAAAGATATAATAGTGACATCTGCGGAAAAATAGATAAACTAACAAACTACAACTTTCGGAGTGGCTCAGATGGTGTTACCATGTTTTAGTTTAAATGTAATAGATGGCATTACCCTATTTTTACCTACCTATTTTTTTTTCGATCTCCACTTATTTATTTCTAAACATAATTGTAGCGCTGTCTGCTGTTCTTTGCCAGCTGAGATCATCAGAACTGAGAAGACCACAGGCTGTGCTCAGGAAATAGATTAGACAGATATTTGTACACACATTATACGTACAGACAAACAGACAGTCGTATTTTTTAATGCTGTACTTAATCATGGCATCCAGAACAAATAAGCAGTTCAGAGTTGTTTAGTAGTAAAGGCATATCCGCCAGTGTGCCTTTAGCATTACTCCTTTCATACAAAAAAATTGCACTCCGGGAGTGCCGACAGAGGTGAAAACTTTTTTTTTTGAGAGATTGAGATTAATATTGAGATTGAGATTGAGCTCTTGTATTATCATCATCATCATTAAAATTATTACAATCTAAAATAGTTTTTTTTTCTGAGTGAGTTTGTTGTGTTATGGCGCCAAAACTACTGACAGCGACTAGCGACATTACTGGCGCAATTATTTTAATGGGAGAAAAAAAGAAACTAAACGTCAAGCTGCGTCTCCTAACGGTGTCACGTCAAACTGCGTCTCATAACGGTGTCGCGAGTCCAGAGGTTTTACCTCATCTAAAAATATGCGTACCGCGGTAAATGAAGTTTACACTTCAAGAATTACATCTTTCCCGCAATGCATCAATAGTTTTCTACTTTACAGACTACATAACTCTCATCCTCACAAATGGAATGATTCCACATCCAAACCATGTTAACTTAATTACTTACGCTACTTTCAAACTTCCTCTAATAATTTTAGGTCAAATTTTTCATTTATTTAGAGTTTAGAGCATCTCATGGCTAGTGTTATTAAGTAAATTATAAAATGTCTAGTCACATGTCATGTCCGTACCTACAAGTTAGTAATTTTTTAGAAAAATGCTGGCCATTCTACTAAAACTTGTCACTGATGAGAGATGATGAGATAACCTGAGAAGTCAGTAGGTATCTACTTATTATTTTTTTCCTCATAAATTACTTTTAAATTTAAATTCATCATCATCTCAGCCGCAAGACGTCCACTGCTGGGCATAGGCCTCGCCTAAGGTTCATCAATAGCATTAGGTATTATAGAGACAAAATGGTGTTGTTATTTAATCTAAGTATTTGGTTGATAATTTTAATTTATCAAATTATATTATAAACATATATAAGTTATAATATAATATGGTAAATCTAAGGTGGTAAATGGTATCATAGATTGCCCCTTTCTAGTAGAGTCAATCATTCTGAGCGCTCCTGCCAAACTACCCCGTCTTGTAAATATACTCCTTTCTTGTTGGAAAGCTCGAAAAGTAACCTGTGTCAGCATGCTACTTTAAATAGACTACAAAAACAGTATAACACTATCTCGAAGAACAACCCCGATATTGTAATTTTTTCAAACAAAGCAAATACATTTTAAACACGCAGTTTTAGTTTCATTTGGAAATTTCCCTCAAATTTAATATTAACCAGTATGGTCGCGTCTGTATCTTGCGTTTTCTGTCTTGTTCCACTTTTTTTTTTCATAAATTTAATTGTATATCACCACTAATTATATAGCTTCATGTAATATTTATTAACGTGTCTTTTACCTTTAATCAAGTTGTGATAGCCTATAATTAAAACTGCACTTAGTTTTAAGAATATTTTGCTACTACTATATATTAGTAAATGTTTTGTTGGCTGTACTCATAAAATAAATAAATGAATAAATAAACTTTTTCTCAAATAAATGGGGCTGGCTTGCCACAATTTTCCCTTAAATCTTCTTTAACCCTTCGAATAGCGTTACATCACTCTTTATTATTGGAAGTGTCTATACGAGCGTGTGCTTAACAGTCATCAGTCGCCCTCAGGAGGAAAGGTTGGATACGCGATTTCATATGCAAACTGCTTAGCTCTGACAAATTACCCTATTATTTAAGATCAGACGAGAATGATAGGGATTTTTGTTTTTGTTGGAGCGCTTTAAAGTACTAAAAATAGGTATAAGTAACATGTCAGCAATTTCGTAATTATTAATTTGTTTCGCTAGTGTGAAGCATGGAACTAGTTCGCTTGTTGAAATAATTGGCCAATTTGAAGGTAAATGCAGAGTTTTAAGTGCCTAAACGTTGGACTATATAGATATAGATACAGCATTGCGACCAATATTGTCAGGATCCAAAGTGTAAAAGTGCAAATATCCTCTCAATTGTTTTTTCTTCTACAAATACAACTTAACAAAAATAATAATGGCACTTTCAAAGCCACATTTTATATATTTAATTATGCTAACTAATACAGTAAAAAGTAAGTACCTTAATCAAAATAACATATTCATAAATTATGCATCTTAACTAAGTTACATTTAAGTGAGTATCCATCTATTCGTCCAAAGCGACCCTAATTTGTATGTTCCCAGTCTACTAATGCTTTGATACGGCCCAATTATGAGTTTATGCATCTGCCTCGAAAAGGCTTAGGTTCCTACGTTATCGTATCTATCCGTAACATCAGAGTGAAGCGTGACGCACAACCCTCTCATGGGTGCCGGCAAACCGTTAAAATGAATAATGGCGGTGTGAATTCAGAAGTCGCTAACATTTTTTATGTTGAAAAATCGTGATAACTTAAGTCTTATTTTACTCTTCTGTGCATTTGCACAGAATATAGTAAAAACCAAACGAATATTTCAGTCAATCGAAACCGAACTGTCTGATGCTGCAATACTTAGGTACCTACCTAGGAACTCATTATGAACCCACAACGGGCACAACAACTATTAGTTACTCATAATATTTTTTATGACTCATTTTTTATAAACGAGTTCAATACTTATTCTTAAATGTTGACGATCTCTGTTTATACAGTCCAAATGTACTTATTAACTTCTTATATAAATATTAAAAAAGGTTGTGATTATCATTTAATTTCATAGTTGGGAAACGCTTATTGATTCGGAGTAGTGGGAAGGCGCGTGCGCCGGGCACCTGCTTCCGTCGTTGATAGGGTTAAATCAATATTTGGACTAACGTATTCAAATCCTTTTGTCTTTTTATTTTATTTAGATTTAAGATTAGTATTTCAGTTTTATGAATATTATAAAACACCTGTCTGGATCACTCAATCGCACAGAAACCACAAAAATGAAATTCTTTCGGGACTTGATATCATAATCATCCACTAAATTTTAATGTTTTTTCTTTTGATTCTTCCATAAAAATGATTTCTTTTCTCCGATTATTTTGTCTTGGGTTTATAATAAAAACATTTATTTCCATATTAACTTATTATTCTATGGTAAAAATCATAACATCGATAGCGAATACTTGATTATTATTAATACGCCTATGTACCTTCTCAAGGGAAAAGTAATATATGAAATAGGTTTTGCTTTCAATATTGATATTTGAACTTAAATATTTAAATTTTATTCTACGCAAAAAACGTATAGGCGCATAGCTATAACGTTTTGTATGACGAGCCATCACGCCTACTCTAAAACATATTTTATTAGCTGAAGTTATATTTTATTTAAATAGTTAATGTTATTATAATTCTATGATCGTTTCAAACGATGTCATTCAGGAAAACATGAGAATGATGATACGTTGTGTTATATCATGTTTCTGTCTTTCTGATTAAGAAAGACAAGATGTACCTACTTATTGATTTATTTTGAAATAGGAATATGCTATTTGTATAATACCACCATATCCACACTAACAATTTGAATGTGACTCTGTTTGTCTGTCTGTTTTCTACCTTTTCACGATTAAGCTACTGAACCTGCGTTACGTTCAGTGTAGCTACCTATCTATACAGAGTGATTTTTGTCGTTGGCAATACTTGCAGGGGTGGAAGTACCTACTCATCAATATGAATAACTTTTACTATGGGACCAACTCAGATATCGCGTAAAATAAAACAGTTGTTAATAACCACCGTACAAACAGACCTATCAGCACCAACTCTGATTGAATAACAATATTTAAATCGAAGAATTAATAAAGAAATAGTACATTTATTTCGAAATATTAGTGACTGTACTTAATTTGGTTAGTTTAAAAATTAACAATCGAAATAATAAAGAAGTTTTAGAACTTATGAATACAAATTGTTTTGAAAATGGCATGCTCTTTATCACTGACAGGAAACATTTGTATTTGATCAAAAGTCTCACGGATAACAATCAAAGTTCAGAGTCACAAAGAATAAGCTAAACGGGCAGCAGCAAAAAATCAATAAAAGAAAATTTTATCTTAGATTGATTGGCTTAGTCTGACCCTTTACTGATGCGATCGGGTTTTTATAAACTTTCACAAAAAACTAAATGTATCAGTGTTTATTTGTGACAATTTGCTTTGTCGGTTTGTGCTGATTTACATTTGAAAGGAGTTTTTTGTGATGCGGAGCAACCTGCACTGACACAGTGAATGACACAGGTAGAACGAGAAGATACCATGTATTATGATCATGGTAGTTTTGATCATTTCCATAAAGGTATCTTTATAACATACTAACTTTCATCCTATATATGTAGGTATGGTTTAATCTGCAAGCTAGAGGAAAGAAGTGTTATTCTAAGGATATAAGCATTTTCTGTCTTCGTGACACATGTTGTATAAATTATTGATTATTCAAACTCTTTCAAATTCTGACCTGCTTTTATTCTATTAAGCACAATAACTAACATAATCATATCGATCAGAAGCTCATTACATTAGTGCATATAGGTACTTCTTTATTTTGTTAACAAAGACACAAAGTCATCTTCACTTTTCTAATAAACGAGCACCACTTTAAGTACCAACATGTCAAAACATCAAGGATCAAGATCAAATGCTACCAAAATCCATTGATAACGGTGTAGAAGGTTTGTCTCGCCCGGGAGAGTCTGGTAGAGCCCGGGACATGGGCTCGGGATGTAGACATAATCATCGATCAATCGTTGCTCGTCACAGTGAGAAGCGACCGCACACCGAAACCGGGAGATGGCCCGAATACTTAGGTCACATTACTGTCGTTTTTTTAAGGACTCCATTCTGGATTTGGATAACTTTGTTTAAATTTGTAGCGAAAGGTAACATTTATTATTTGCTCTATTCCAAACAGTGTAATTGATCACTCCTGGCAGGGTAGTTAGTCACTATTAAAAATTATAGGCACAATTTTTTTTGTAAAATTGTTTGTTAACAGCCATTAATCATTGAAAAACCCATAGGTTACTATATAGTATTATCACACAATTTCATGTGTGCAGTTTTGTAGTGCATGAAAAATATGATGTTCATAGGTAATGTGCAAAGAAACTTGAATAGATAACTGCAAAATTTACAAACCTAACATACTATACGAATATACACGATTAAGATAATAAAATAATTTTATTGGGAATTATTCACGTAACGTTTGCTGATTGAATGGCCCCGATAACATTTTCGTACACAACAAGCCGATAATTAACTTAACAGAGATACAGCTCTTATACAAACATGCACAAGAAGTGTAATTGCCGTGGTGAGAATAAATCAATACTCTCAGGGAGAAATAAAATATGGTCTCCGAGACTCGGGTATAAAGCTTGCAATCGGCTTACCACTATTACACGGATCGAATGAAAGCCTGCGGACGCTACCATTCTACGCGGCGCGGGCGCCGCGCCGACAACAATACTGACCAATCAACAGCTCATGATTTATCTTTCACGACCATGATATTTGTTCCACGGTTAAATGTATTTTTAAGGAAACTAACGTAAATCTTTGATGTTCTTTTTTCTTTTAATCTTTGATGAGGAAACTTATTAGTAGCTCTAAGCATTTTTTTCTTATTAATATTGTTCATGAACAAATAATTATTAGCTGTTAGTTTACTTAATTACATAAATAAACATAATATAACTGATTAAATAAATAAATAAAATTGTGGTGAATGATACGCAACGAAAAGTTACTTTATGTTAATGTATTACGCCTATTTATGCCTGTTTGTATATAAAATTAATAGAATTATACATTTATTTATTTTGCTTCTAAAGAAAAGTAAAATACATGACCACAAAAAAAATATCTCGGAATTTGTTACAATAAACGTTAAATACGTAAAATATAGATAGGTACTCTGTTTTATTTCATTTCTATGTTTACCACTCCAATCATAACCATATTTTCATTTTAATCTAAGTAGATTCAGTAACGTTAGATAAGGTGTCTTATAATTTATGTTAGTTTTCTACTTCAAAGAGTACTTTCCTTCAAAAAGATTCGTTTGATTTAAATCCATGCCAATTGCATAAAATGATCCCTCTATAACGAGTCATTTTATGTCAATTTTTTTAAGACATTGGTAGATATAATATTGTAACGTTGGCTGTGTCTATAAAAGTAGAGAGAGAGCTAAACAGCAGTTTAATATCTTAATTTATTGAATTCCCGTGTCAAGATGTTGGTCCGCGATGAACTCCGAAATTACCTACTTATACGATCTTAAAGTTTTTTTTTTCAAAATGTGCGATTTGTTCTTAAAAGATAGGATAGTTTATATCCCGATTAATTTATTTCTTTATATCGGGAACGCAGGGGAAACCCGGGGGAACAGCTAGTTATTATCTAAATAGTAGGATAGTAGTATGTCAGCGCAATAAATGTGTTAATTTCTGCCTCTGTTATATCTTATGATCTTATAACTATAAACGAGCAATTCTTGTATATATTTATATATGTATATTAATTTATTTCATGTTTATAGGTTTTATTTACTTATTTAACTTTTTTGGGAAGACTAACAGCTGTACAAAATAGAGTAAAAATATAATAATATTCATCAGGAAACCAATAACAGGTCTCCACGGATAAAGGTTTTTATGTTTATCTATATAGGCGTCTTGTCTGAAATAAACGATTTTACAAAAAATAAAATAAATAGCACCGAGCTAAGATCGGTTGCTAAGTACTTAAGTGATAATAATACCGTTTGATTAATTTTATTAGTGACTGTACAAGTTAGCAGGAACTTATCCAAGACTGCTTATGCATTTTGCGGTATTATCGATAAAAATGTTTTAAGACATAACTCTGTGGGGTTTCACGGCGCAGGCGCAGCGCACAGGCGCGAAGTGGTGGGATGGCTCATAAATCTACGCTCGCACTTGCCAGATAGCGCCAACACCCGCGCATTTCAGAAGCTACTGTGAAACAGTAGATATAATAATAGATATCACATTTCTTTATTATAAGCTGTTCTCTATAATGCCTCGCTTAGTTTTGTGCAACTGGTATTTTAAGTAGTGAAGTGCATTTATTAAATATTTCTTTACTCATAATAGATGAACCCAAAAAAATATAGAGCCAACCAAAAAAAAATTGACAAGTAGAAATCTAGTTTTTTTTTTTATTGTTGTTATACCCCTCGGATTATAGATGCGTTCCTATAGTATAAAAGTAGACTATGTTTCTCTTCATATCATAGGCTACCTTTGAGCCAAACATCATAACGAATGCTTTTCTTTGAGATGTCTATAGGCTACAATTAATCAAACAAACAAACTTTCGCATTTATAACATTAAGCATGATAGTATAATGATAATGATATGATAATATGAATAAATACTTAGATATTAGATTTTCTAAGTCTGTTTTATAGGTATAGACATAATGTTTGCATAGTATGGGTACGAACGATCCAAAAACAGAACACATAAACATTACTTAGACGTTATTGTACTGTAGTCGATACAAATAGGTAAGACAATAGAATAAGTTAAAAAGCCAATGAAAACAAGGACGTGAGCCATAATGTGTAAACAGACCAAATGGAAAACATCTGCCAACACGCATCTTTTAACGTAAAAATATTAATTTTATGTAATCATACTGACGAATGTCCTTTGGGAATCATAAAAAAATTGAAAGTTTGCGGTCGACAGTAAAAGTATACCATAAATACGTTCAATACCAGATTCACTCAGTAATTACTATCCCAATCCTATTATTAGAAATCAGAATCAGGAACACACCTGTTACACGCATGAGCCTGGATTTTTTGTAGTCGGACCATTCACGAATTTACATATCTACCGACTCTTTGTTGAAGCTAACGAGGGTTATTATTTCAACCACAAAATGTCAATTTAACCACTTCTGATTGACAAAAATACAACTGAATATAATAAAGGATTATTTAAAGTAGTTTTTTTAAACGTTTGCCATTTTCACCTTGTTAACTAACATCCACAATCATTTATATCCCGATGCGCGCAATTTAGAGAGAAAAAGATTAGCACCGGCGCACAGCCTGTTGTGCTACAAGCATTTTATTATTATGGCTTACAGTTTCTTCACGAATGATATCGTAAAATATTGTATTTTTTGTGTTCTGTAAACAATTACTTAAACCTTATTAACGACTATGACCTATGATAGATTGCCGCGGGAAATGATGGCTCTCCTATCGAATTCCTTAGTCATCTTTTATTAAGGTAATGAAATGGATTTATAGCGTCCAAAGCAATTTGATGTCAAAGTGCAGTTCATTGCCACCCGACAATGTTCGTGAGACAATGTAATTTTATGCTCAAATGAACCTCACCTGAAGTGGAACTCGCTCGGAAAATTTTGAATAGCAATTTTGGTGTGCCTCTGTGTCGCGCACCTTTGTCTTTAGTTTGAATTGCAGTTATGCTTTATATAACAACAGGAGCGTAACAACTTTCCACTGTTATCTGCTCATTTGAATGAAAAAGGCTCGTGAGTTTAAGCCGTTTTGTAAGAACTTGCGAATTCTGAACTTTCAAATTCTTTAATACGGTCAGTTTCTATTGTAAGTAACCAAATACTGTTTTCTAAATATATTCATTTTTTGTTTTGTCACTAAGGAAATGCTGGTATCTACGGAGTTTTGAAATATTTTGTTTTTAAGTCTAGAAAATTATACGAGGTCTACTCTAAAGCATTAAATAATTATGATAACATGTTTAATGGTAGCCCTTATTAAGAGAAAGTAGCGCGTAACAATGTACTTAAAATTAACTGTTTGATCGGTTGATGTTACGATTTTTTATTTCCCATAAAGAGATCAATACGAAGTAAAAAACGTACGTCTGTTAAATCGAAATGTAATAATGTTGTGGATGTTATGGCTTCATATAAACGAAAGCAAACACTCATACTTTCTTTTGAAAAATAATTATCTAATGTAAAAGGAATCCAAAGTTAAGAAAATAATCCAACCATCTTTGTTTTATTTCACTATCTGTTAACTTTTACGTATGTACCTACAGTGTATAAAGAGATACGGACAAAATACAATAAAGTGTTTATGTTCTCTATAAAACCTTCTCAAGCCAAGAACTCATATTTTATGTGAAGCCGGTGAACCCAATTACACCTTGAATGGTTCGTCATGATCAGATATTTTTTTGGGATCCAATAAAAACTCGCGGAGAGATTTATGCGCCTCACTAGGAAACGATCGTTCACATTCTAATACGTCTTATTAGCGTTGCCACTTGTTAATAAACCAAATAATTAAATACATAATACATCCAATTAACTAAAATCAGACTGAAATATGCAGTGTAAAAAACTGATTACAGCAACATATGTAACTCAGTTACCCTAAAGCTGATCATCTTCACATCTGATCAGGCTTTATCATCACTATTACTACGGTGATATTGTAGTTAAATGCAAGACTATCAATAGAATAATAGATCTACGATGTACCCTGCCTAATGCTCATCTACTTACTGACTATATCCTGTAGGCTTTTTTTTACGGTTGAGTCAAGTTTTTTTAGTATGTTAGGTATATTTAATATATGCAAAGCAAGAAATACAATTAAATAATTACTAATAAGTATTTTAGGCCTCGTGTAAATGCCTGTGCCGAGTTGCGAGAAGTTAATCGAAGTCTGCGCTTGTCAATCAATAAACCCAAGTGAGTTGGGGCACTTTGTGGTTTGGGATATGTTAATGTGGATAAGGCTGTAATATTCAATCAGAAATTATCAGAATAAGTTAGACTTGAATTTTAGTTGAAAATCTGACCTATTGGTGTGTTCCATTGGCTGCTCTTGAAAACTAGTTCCTTCTATGCTTTATGTCCTTACCACCTTCGGCCACATTATGACTTACCCTAGAGAGATTAGGGACAAACACAAGCCTGAACAAAGAAAAAAAAATGAAAAAAGAAAGACTTCAGACGATGGCAATATCCCAGTATTGTATTTTCCAACTTTTTACTTTGTATAGGCTTGTGTTTGACCACAGTCACACTATGGTGATGATGTGGCCGAAGGTGGTAAGCACACAAAGCCTAGAATCTGGCTCTCAAGTGCAGCTGCCGGAACACACCAATAGGTGTTTGGCGACTGATTTTCAACTTGAGGGTGGTAGCCAGCCAGGCGGGTACTACAAAGTACCCTACCACCGTGCTATGGTTTCCTCACGATGTTTTCCTTCACCGAAAGCTCAAGCTCATTGTAGGATTCGAACCCACGACCTTCGCCGCGGCGTCCAACGTCACTACCACTGAGCTATCATCGCCTTAAAACTGATAAAAAAAATACTATGATAAAAAAAGGGATTCTTTTATTCACTTACTACGAAAACAAACGAGGGTAGCATTTTAAAATAAAGTGCCTCACGATTACTTAGGTATCTAATCTACATACAAATACTAATATTCTTAGATCTTTATTTATACTCTGCGTTTATTACAAGTAACCTGCCACTTTTTTTCTGTAGGTATCTAAAACTTGTCTTAATTAATTTACTTAAAACTATAATAACTAAAGACTACTAGGTATGTATAATAGGCAGAGATGATTATAATAATAACACAATAGCAAATTTGTATAAAATAAAGAATAATAAAGCTACATGAGCATAAAATAAAGGCAAATTACTTTACCGAAATAATAATTACTAAAAAATGGAATCCACACTACCTCTAACGTCCGATAAACGATACCATGATCCTGTGATAAAAGTGACCAAGCTAATAATTTATGGGATATACCAAGCAGAAACTTCGTAAAAATAAACATGAATGGCTGCCTTATTGGGGCTTGATTTAATACGGCCAATAAAACAGTAACTAACCTTATATAAATTACTAAACAAATAAATAACATCGGTGGTCATCAAACTCTATCTTGGACCGAGGTTGCGTCAAAATATACATACATACCAGTGTCTACAATGTTTTTTTTTACAATATAATGTAGGTTTAGTGATGTGCACCACTGCTCAGAGTAATTCAAATTGTATTAATAAATCGCTTAGGTTTAATAAAGTTCTATCTTTTTATTTATCATTTAAGTGCTGGTGGTGGTAAGACTATCCGTACAACTATTGAAATTGGTATATTTTAAAGGATTTAAGAGATAAATTATAAATTGTATTATGTATGTTTTTTTTTTATGTCAGAAGACTACACAAGGCAGGCAGGCGGTCCATCTGATGGTAAGTGGCTACCGTCGCCTATAGATATTAACAATACCAGTGGCATTGGCAATGTATTGCCGAACTTTATAAAGCCTAGAAGGTTCTCAAATGCAACTACCGGAACATACCAGTACCTATGTGCTTTGCGACAGATTTTCATCTTGAGTGGTAGCGAGCCAGATCGAGCAGGTTATATTTATACTTTTAATGGTACCTATGTAGACATTAGCGCTTAAGATTTTCTTTATTACCTCAGCCATATTCCCCTAAAGATTTATGTAATAAAGCTATAGAGGCATGGAAAGGTAATGTCTAATCACGGTTGGTCATTAAATTGAAGTAATAATCCTCCTACATAGTAGCAGCCATACATAAATACCCATAATTCTTTGTTAAGGTCCTTTGTAACTGGCCACGGAGATTGATGAACCCTCTCCTTAGGTGGGCCGGGTTAATAAGCCTTTAATAATTTTCCTCGGGCTTCATAATAAATGAATTGTGTTATATTCAATTGTAATACAATTTCATGAATACGTTTGATGTAAATTAATATTGGTGATAAAATTATTTAGAAAAATAGTTGATAATTATTATGAAAGATGGAAATAATATTACCCGTACGTACTTAAAACATGTTTTATAAAATATTATGTCTGTCTGCTTGTCAACCTTTTGACCTAAAAAACATAACCTCCTAAGTAAATATAATTATAGGTTTTTTTTTCAGGAAGTAGTTTGGTATAACTACTCGCAATAGGCAATCGAGACTTACAAGTTGTTAAACCGATTATATATGAAACTGACGGAAACCGCGCGAACTTCCACTTCCTTGGCAATTAACTTAACACTAGTCAAAGTGACAACTCTGTAATTTATGGTACCATGTTACATACATAAATTATCATTACCGAACCGATCATAAGGATCAATGTACATAATACAACCAGATTCGGTTGTTCACAAGTCGTGATATAAACTCCAATAAATAACTCTGTAACCTTTCGTGACGAACGGTCGGCCCCACCACATAGGATTTATCTTGCCGTTGATTTAAACACTCTATTTTTGCCTACTTAATTTTTTATGGCTTATTATTTATAATTTTGAAGACAAATGTTAACGATTTTATTATTATGGTTTGTGTTGAGATGATGTTTCCATTATAGTTGACCTTTCGGTTCTCTTGTTATTATAATAACGTCGAAAATCAGTTTCACGAAAGTAACCTTCCGTTTTGATCTGTTCAGTTCTATCAACATTATATTATCAAATAACATAAAAAAACACAGATTACTCTTACCCTTTGAATTTTACTTCTTGGGCATGTAGGTATTTTATTTCATAATTTTTTTAGATACTAGCTAATCCCCTGTGTTGCTTTGCTTTCTTTTATTTTTGTGTCAGAAATAATCGCGGGCGTGCGCACATCAACTCACTAAACATTCATCGCAGTCACTTATCCGTAACAAACAGACAGACAAATATATTTTATATATACCTATATGGATTTTAATTACCATTAGTCATGCAATGAGGATTCGTACGCAAGGCAATCAACAATATGAACTAGGATGTTTAATCTGCAACCTCTTTTTCATAGAAAGGTGTATTCAAATAAATATATTAAGTACTAGATAGGTATCTCCCGCGGTTGTACCTGCGTTCTTAAGATAAAAAATAGCGTATCCTTCCTCAATAAACTGGAAAAAATCCCATACTTTCAGTTTTTCTCGAATTTTCAGGCAACTTTTTCAATTTTTCTCTTCATAAAAAGTATCCTCGGACTTCGACGAATATGAAAAAAAAATAGCCGAATTGGTCCACCCGTTCATTTTTATTTACCTATATAGATTATATTTATTTAGTATGCAAGACACGATATTCTACATACGTCCTATTTCCATATTATTTTAACACTCTATTAAGGGAAAAGGTATTGTAATGCAGCCACCTGCGAAAACAAGGTGCCTTCGATATGGAAGGAAAAATCGCTACCATTATATTAATATTTCACCTTGCTAATTGTTTCCGACCGGTAGGTGTACAAGAACATACGTTTAAGAGATAAATGAACAATAAAAACATAATTTAATGAATCAAATTTGTATCACTGTTCGAAATATGAAAATAGTATATTATGTCTCTTTTACTGTAAAAAAAAACATTAAAATTAATATAATTACCCTAAGCACATTGTAGGTACCTACGATGTTATTATCATAATTATTTAGAAGAATATCACTCTGATATCAGTGAAGATATAGTCATTACGATATCATAGATAAAAAATAAATAAGTAAAGGGAGATACAATACAATAGGACAGTTAAAAATAACAATTATGTTCCTACAATCAAAATGTAAGACGTTTATAAGACGTGAGAAAGGAGAGCCGTATCGTTAATTAGAGACGGTAATTTGACATGCCCTGACAGCTAATATTATGTTGAAATTGATTTGTGTTCAAAGTTGAATTAATTTTGACAGAGTCAATAAGCCACCGCTTTCTCATCCGAGGATGTAACCATCAGTTATGAACTTGAATGTGTTAGATGGTACAAATGAAATTGAACTGCAAGATCATTATAATTTTATTGTTCTTTGGAAATTCAAACGTAATTTTAAGAGTCTATTCCAAAAAGGTAAGAAAATAACCTTTAGAATGATATGTGAGAACGCAATTAACGCTCGGCAAACGTTGAAGTTATTACTTAATTATTTAATTATAGTTAATACGTAGGTATATACTTACTTAGTTGTGATTATAAAACATTGCAACCGATATAGGTATTTATGAACCTTTGGAGACTCGGACTCAGACTCGCAATTTTCTATTTTCAGTAGCAGTAAAATAAAGGAAATTTTGTAATTCTCAAAATATATTGTTCCTTGTAGGAATTGTGATACTAACACCTATGGCCACATAATCACCTACAAACAGACAGACAGGCTCAATTTCGCATTATGTATCATCATAGCAACTACAAAAATATACTCACATAAAAGAATAAGAAATTCTTGTGAAATTAATTTCATCGTTAATAGGACCTTTATGTTTCAAATGGTTAGTAGGTAGGCTTACCGAATAAAATTTGGAAACGAAAAATCGTGTTTCTACGTATTTTATAGTTATAAAATAAACAAGATTTTTCGTTCCCACAGCAAGCAGCCCATACAATACAACCGCTATAGTAAAGCTGGAGTAATTATAAAGAGAGCGAACAAAAACTACGTCTAACGTGATACGTAGCTTTACTGATCGACAATGGTCCGAAGATAACAAGACAGGAACCTATTTAAAATTCCTCTAATCGAATATGGCTTTTATGGTTGTGTTTAACACGATTATTATATTTTAAGAGGCCCCATGTGACTTGCATTTTGTCCGTAGAGGAGCGCTCCCGGCGGAGGTGTCGAGCTGTCGAATAATAGCTTCGTCTCTCAAGTGATTGATTAATGACAGACCCGGCGAAAATAGACTGGCCACCTAATTAAATACTACTGAGTCTGAGCGAGCTACTTTTACGTAGATAGACAGTTCTACGTATACGTATCTAATCAGCCAGAATTTTGTGATTGTAATGGAATAATATCACGACACTGCAAGTCAAAACAAACATTTAAAATCTTTTTTGACATTTCAAAATAATTGAATAAAATTGCTAAACACGTAAGACAATTTATTATAAATATATTAAATTAATAACAATATTATTATTATAATACAAACTAGGTGGCGCATACGTAGGTAATCACCTGATTTCCTATACATTGTTTTTGTAAATAAAAATATCGTTCTGGTTGTGTATGATGTTTATTTGGACTTATAATTTTGTTTTTTTAGTCGAAAAAATAATATGTTGTAAGTGGCCGCCGTCAGAACTGATGCACATTAGGCTGCGTTTTGGAGATATTTTCTTTACTGGCGACAGATTCACCACTTCTTCGATGTTCTCTTTAAAGGCACCCAAGGTCTGTGGTTTGTTCACATAGACGCGTGACTTCAAAAAACCCCACAGCATATCCATCGTCGTTCATGATGTGTGTTTAGTTACACTGTCCTGCTAAATTGCAAGAATTTTATATAGGAATAGCTATTGCCGTTTCACCCGCGTTCCCGGAAAAAAGTAAAAAAGCCCATAACCTTCCTCAAGAATTAGGCTATCAAGTGCAAAATTGATCAAATCCGACTGGTAGTTCCAGAGAATAGCGCGTTCAAACAAACAAAAATCTCTTCAGGTTTATTATATAAGTTATTTTTGGTTATTAAAGTCGCATAGAGGGGCATAACTGTTGACGTCACGTCTGTCTTTTAGGTATAAAAGACACAGTCGTTATATACGTATGCGTTGGAATTACAATTCACACGCATACGTATATACTTAACGCTTTTTCGATACGTTCCCTTTTCTGCCAGTGAACTCCTACCGCAAGCCGCGTAATGCGCGTAAAGGAACTTCGTTCTAAAAATACATCAGCGTGCAATTCAGCAATCGTAATGGAAATGAAACTATATTTCTATCTTTTTTTTATACAACATTGTCGGAAAACAAGCATTCGGCCCGCCTGATGGTAAGCGGTTACCGTAGCCTATGAACGCTTGCAACACCAGGGGTTATCACTCACGCGTTGCCGACCCTTCCCCCCTCCCCGATGAGCTCTGGTGACCTTACTCACGCGCAGACAACACAACTATAAGTTATTTGGCTGCGGTATTCTATAAGGTGGAGGTATGTACTTCCCCAGTCGAGCTGCTCTTTGAGCGACATATCGTCGTGCTCTACCTCTCTTCTCTCCTCTCTGGGCTAGTTATCTATTTTCCATCCTTTTTTGAGGCAAAACATTGAACGCAAATTCGATCTTGAAATTTTACTGTCATAAGCGTGCCTAAACATTAATAAAATATAATTTATTTCATCAATATTTTTTGATGACATTCATTTTTTGTTAGGAAATTGGAAATCCTACTAATATTATAAATGTGTATGTTTGGATGGATGGATGTTTTTTACTCAATCACGCCAGAACGGCTGAACGGATCTAGATGAAATTTAGCACAGAGATAGGTTATATTATATAGTCTGGAATAGCAGCAACTCTTTTTCTCGGGAAAATATAATATCCCTCGGGAACGCGGGTGAAACCGCGGGGTGGAAGCTAGTTATATATATTATACCATATGTTGTAATAAAACAATAAATTAATACTGAAAACACAACTTCATAATGAAGTATACTTATAAGCAGAACAAACAATTTATTTTCTTTCACAATAAAGTTGAGTTACAGAGCCATAATATTGAGTTGTTTATATTATTATCTATTTATTGTAGGAGCGCGTCTGTAACTCGCACTTGGCTATTTTTTTAAATTCTAAAACGATTTTTTTTAATTAATGTTATAAAATAACCAAAATTACTTATTAGAACCCGTCTGACTGGCTACCGCCCTCAAGATGAAAATCTGTCGCCGAAGAACATCTACTGGCAGCTGCTATTCAGAGTCAGTTTCTTCTAGGCTTTGTGTGCTTACCACCATAGGCCACATCGTCACTTACTATGATGAAATCGGGTTCAAACACAGTTCTATACGTAGTTAAAAGAATTTATTATATATATTATACAGCCTCCATCGTGCAAGTAATAAGGTAATATTGATTCAGTCAATATTTATGACCTCTTTAGGATTATGACATAAAACGTTATCTAGCTGTCAACAAAATTATTTGTCGTGTTTGTATTTTGTGTCATGTTTTCCATTTGTTTCTGAAATTGCATGCAGGGTAGTAAACCATAAATTATACAATGGTTTACTATTACACATCCGGGAATGTAAGAATGCTAAGAAATATTATCATTGATTTCGACGGATCTAAAGAAGTGTCACCATATGAATACATGAAAACATACATTCAAAAATGTCCTGAAACTACAGAGGATGCAAAACTATCTTGGATAACGGAATCGTTCTTAGGAATACAAAAACACAAAGGTTTTTTAAAAGCATTAGCGTCTCACATGTCTGAGGAGCTCTCTGAAGAGGATCAAGATTATTTTATGATTACACTTTATTCCGTCACGTTCAAAATTGAACCGAAGGATATGCAGCTCCTATACAAGTGTACCTTTAATTTGAGCAAGGCTTTACTCAATATGTTCACAAAATTTTTAAGTAATAATGAAGTTTTAACTTATATATCACAAGTAGCACAAAAAAGCTACGACGCTAATTATATAACAGATAAGATAATTAAACCACTTTTTGAATGGCAACCTTATATTAGTGAAATGGCTCATAGTTATGCGGAATACGTGAAGAAAGTTGAGAGTAGAAAACTAAAGTCACCAACAATACCTATACAACCAAATGTACTTAATCGAAGATTTAATAAAGATAATCCATCTGCTCCTCCTCAACCTTTATTGCTAGAAACTCCATCTAATTTTAAACAAAATAAATACAAAAAAATGCTTACAAAAAGTACTATTGATCAAAAATTAAAGCAAATTCATGATAAAAATAAACAAAAAGCTGCGCACTTGTTAAATGATGTCAAAAACAATAATTTCCACCATGCACAAATTAAATCTGATCCCCAAAGTAGGATAATTACTTATAACAAGGATGAAAGTGAAAATAATATCACTAGACCATTTTCAAGCCAGAATAAAAAGTCATATCTTAAGAATGTGACTCCATCCGTGAAGGAAACTGCCACAACAGTAAAAAGAATTCATAAAAGAGTTCAGCTTGCAGAAAAAGAAGAAGTGCAATGGCTCGAAACCTTAGTGAACAGTTGCAGGAACACTACAAAAGTTGAAGAGCTTGAGGAATATAACAGACAAGAAAGAGAAAGAGAAAGACTATTTGATATAGAAAGGAAACATTTAAAGGGTCAAATCACACATGAAGAAGCCCTCATAGCTAAAAAAAAACTTCACGAAGAAAATAAAAAGAGATATGAAGAATTCATAAAAGAAAAGGAATTATGGAACCAGGAAATTGAAAAGTGGAAGAAAATTGAAACGGAGCGTAACCGTAAACAAGTTGAAAAATTTTCTTTGAATGAGCTTAACCTACTTCAAGCTAAAAATGGTATGACAGAAAAAAAGAAGATGATTGCAGACAAATTAAGAAGAGAATCTGAAATAATGTTAGAAAAGACAATGCAGAAGACACAGGAGGAGTTGGAACGTAAAGTAAATATGATAAAAGAAATAAAAATATTGGCAATGATTGCGAAAAAAGCTAAGTTACCAAAAATAATAGACTTAACAGAATCATCTGGAATTGGCTTATTATGTGAAATGTCCATGGCTGAGTTACAAGAGAGAATAAGTGTAATGAAGATAGCGTTAAAAGATGAATTGGAAATGAAAAAAAAGCTTGTAAAGGAGGATAACGAAAATACAAAATGTGAGTTGGAAGAAGCTAAAAAATCTATTAAAAATTACATGTCTGAACGGGCAGAGATGCGAAAACATAAGAAAAAGTCAAATGTCAGTAGCATAGAAAGTTCTTCTTCGAAAGAAATCAGTAATTTAAAAAAAATATTAGAAGAGAAAAGAAAATTACGAGCAAAGTTGACTAAATGATAGTTTGTAATGTGGGTGATAAACTTAATGTGATCAAATTTGAACAATGTTATATCTCTATAGTTATTTTTACTTACTTTGTTAATGGTTTATACAGAAGTTATAAAAATAGCAACGGATTTTTACTTACATGTCTTATACTTAACTATAACTGAAGGTTCTCAATTCAACTCTATACCAGCTAAAGGGTGATAGCCTACGTATACTATCTCAAGATTATACGCTTATAGCTATCGGGCTTATAAAGATGATTGCACCGTTCATATTAGCATATGGGCTTTGAAATAGAGATGTCTTGTAATAAATTTAGCAAATTCAATAGAGCTATGTTAGTAAAGACATGACTCATAATTGAGTAGACAGGTAGTGGAAAATGAAATAGATTGTCATATTTTCTAACTTCGTATCACGTATATACAAATAATAATAATAAATAAAATACATGGAAGTATAAAATGAACAAGTGAAATTCAAATGCTTACTTTACGTTTGATATGTAGGTAATTACATTTACAAATAACACATTGTAAAAATAAAGATTAAAGTACATAGCAGAGATTTGTAGAGACGCTTTGATTAATAATTCAATTCTTGAATACGCTTAGGTCTACTGAAAAAAGAGGCATCGTAGCAAGACTAATGGTGTCTTCAGGCACTGCTTGATCGCTGCGCATGCGCAAATTGGTTGCTGCAGTTAATTAGTGCCCGGCAAAGAGAAATATTAGTAATTGGAATTTATAGTGCAAAGTTGACGTCTCGCCTGATAACGCGAGAACAATGACTTATTGCTCCCAGTTATGATCGTAACACGATTTCTCGTAATAATAAGATGTAATATTGGACAAAAATCATCAATAACAGTGTAATTTACAAACACGGTGAACATAACATAAGCTTATGGTAATCGAATAACGTGTCGGTGTCGACATAATAGTTTAGATCACGTGACAATATCTTCAAAATCCAAAAAACCTAGTCAGTATAATTTGGATTAAGGCAATAAATAAGTTGGGTTCGCCCGTTCATTTGTATCAGCATATAATTTAAATTCTTTAACGCCAATGTTCAAGATTACGCGGTGAGATAGAGGCGCGGGCGCCCGTGTCGCAGCGACAACCACCAAATAAATTTATATTTCCGACCGACACCGGACCGACTTCTCTCTTTGTAGATAATTCCACCGGTAACGTTGAATGACTCTATTAACAGCTTCCCTTTTTGGGATAAATGTCGACTTTAGGCGCTGTCGCACTGGACTGTTGTCACATTTATAGTAGAGGCTTTCAATCGTCAGTAGGTAATTAATTGCTGTTGATATTAGAAGTGATTATAAATCGTAAACTAGAGAACAATGATGTATTTCTTGATCTTATAACAAAAAGTGATAACAGTTTTTTGTTTCGTCATTAATCCCTATGTAATTTGGAAGCAATATTAAAAAAAATAGGTATATTTTTTAATAGAATTCTGAGGGTTACAAAAAAAGTGACACATTCTGTGTTTACGTTATGTTAATTAAAATAACTATTACCGAATATATTTAATAACATTTCCAAGTTCATATAAAAGACCGATCACACTATGAATACGACTCGGAGTTTCAAGATTAAACTGATAACAGTAAAACGTCAATAACCACCTAATTGGGAGAGAACACTCTGCCCACAAACACCCAAATCCCGTCGTGAGTGAGAAACAAATAAATATTGTAACACACATCGAGATAATTTGGCCGATAACTTAATGTGCTTACATTTCGAATCTGCTCATGACTTTATGGGAAACTGTGACACCGTATTATTTCTCTATATTTTACCATTAGGAAGCTATGACCGGTTTCATTTTATTAACTATTATACCTATTATTAAAATGTTAATACTAATCTCCTAATTTGATTTTTAGATTTAGTTCATTGATAGTTGTGTCGATGTGACATTTTAATTTATTAATTAAATTGTTAAGTGATGATTAAAAACTTAACTGGGAAGGTATTTATGTTGAAAGTTAACCCAATAATAAAATTGATGGAATTTATCAAAATTTGGCAACATTTTGATGCTTTTAAGCTTTTTTAGTCTATATCGTCTAAATATTATTCAATAATACATGATCTCAATTCAATTATTAACGAATGAGAAGTGCAGATAAACCGATAAATAAAAAAGGATTTTGTAAATTTCATGCTCCTGCATTTGTTTGGAAGGCTAATTTAAAATGTCAGCCCAGAAACCTCACGCTGCTCGTTTTGGTCGGAGGCATTATTTTATTGATCTCCGTTGTAAGGTTGGTCGGAGTGGGAATATTAAAGAATTTATGTTATGATTGCTCACTCAATTTGCATATGAATAATATGTGAATTTTATGTGCCAATGATGTCATATCTTCGGGTGTTTTGTAAAGAAATGTGTGAAATAATTATAAGGAGAATAAGTGTTAAGATGTCAAAATATTTAATTGACTTTGGAACTGCATTCAAGTAAGTTTCAGTGACAATTTTAGTGAAAGTTGTTTAAATATTAGGTTCTTTTTACTTTTATGATGGATTTGTTTAATTTTTTTTTCAGTAGTTTGTTTTTGTAAATCGACTGTTTATTATATTAGCTATCATTCATTTTGTACTATAATTTGACAAAAATGTGACAATCTATCTTACCTTTTTTTGATAATTTGATAATATTAATACGAAATGATACGGAGTCAAAAATAAAGTTCCCTTATTTAGACATCAACGCGCGCCCACATTTTCTCCAATAGCCAAAATATTTTTATTTTGATATCATTATAATACCTACTTGACATGATAATATAATTAATAAGGTTCCGTATATAGTACCTTGAACTAATGGGGTTTATCCTATGGTATAGCTCAGCTGCTGTGTAAATAAGTAGAAAACTCGCTTATTCCCATTTACTTTCTCGGCAAAGGCCGTATTATTAATATGTGAGTACATGCTATCAGTGCTGCTATCACGAAGCCACTTGAATAGTCGTATGTATTTCATTGGTATCATTATAATGTTTGCAATATATAAATCCTAAATATACGTACAGCAAATGAAAAGGGGACCAATATCAGTCATATCGTGGTATATTAGCACTTTTTATGCCTTAAATTATTGTTGCGATAGTGTGCGAGCGCATCGGTTCACACCACGCTCTCTTAATCTATATCTTGGGCCATCTGTGACAGGAGCAAGGTACGTTGGATGCGTAAACTTAAAACATACTTTGATTCGGAGACAATTTTATGTTACATTTGGCTGAAGTTGTGTAATTTGTTTAGGCAAATGTATAGGTATAGTTAGGTATTTGTTAAATTGGTATTAGAATTTTAAAATAAAAAGTAGGATTTTTTTATTATTGTAGGTATACAATTTTTTTATCATTATAAAAAAATATCAGCACATTGGTGACATGTTTGTAAGTGGAATTAGCATTAAATTATCTACCAGGTTGTTTGAATTAAATAAACAAATTTAATAAATTACATGACATAAAAATTTTGATGCTCAAATATTGATGCAGTTTTTTGAAGTATCACAGTGTTCACCGCATTGAGTGAGTAGAGTTTGTAATAACGCGTGAGTGTCCACTCGGCGCTTCAAACGACGACGTTCAAAATTTATTGTTATTGGGCCGGCGCGCGTACATGCATCCACACTCCGCGGCTATCACGATGCTACAACTTTATCCGAGCGACTCACTATTCTGAATAAACGAAATTACTTTATACCGTGTCAGTGATTTTTACGACATAACAATAAAATATGCTATATTTTAATTTGTCTGATTACACTTTCGTTGTTTTACTTTATGGAAATTACAAATAGAATACCTACTATAGAAATAAATACTACTTACTTACGTGTATATGTAGGTACTAAACTGTATGTTCAGTTATTGGTAAAACATGCAAATAATATATGTATACAAAAAAAGAAATAATTTGATTTCATTAATTTCCTATTTAGCAAATTATTTTAAATTGAACACGTTTAATTGCAAGCTTAAAATACACATTCAGAATAAGACTGTCTGAGAATAAACGATTTCAAACATTCTGCATTGCTGCCAATTTGTTAATTCTCGCATCTACATAATATGAATTTACTATCGAACCTTATAGATATTGTAACATGTCCACCAGTTGTTATTCGAGTCAAAGCTTCGACTTTGTTCAAATTCATGAGAGAATGAGAGCAATTTCTATTCACAGATTAAGGCTAAATATGAGGAGAATAATAATAATATAAGGAAGAGATAATTTTATCCTACAAATTAAACATGAATTGCCTACTGCTAATAATAACCAAACATAATATACGAATAGGGATATTTTTTAACCACTAGCTAAATTTTCAGGGGTGAAAACAACCAACTCTGAAAGCGCGAAAAAAGTTTAAACTTTTTGTATGGAACAGCAGATTATATATATTCTTCTGATATTAAAATGTTTATGGAAGTCACTATTAGTATTAAAATTTGTGATATAGCTCATATAGCTCAATTTTCTTATTTTGAAAAGTTTTTACTATTAGCTACTTTGAATATATTTCGTTTCTCATCGCTTAATTATTTCCTTAACTCCATCAATTCGATGTATGCTTTTATTATGTACTTTTTAAAGCGATACAATGAAAAAGATAAAGCATTTAAAGATCTGCTAATGACGCTTTGTTCCCCTGTAATCATGTTTTTGTACTGACCTCGATCGGCTTTCACCGAAATGATTGCCGATATCCGGGAAGGACCGAATCTGAGTCTTTGTACATAATACAATAGGGAAAAAATTATAATTGTCTCATATGATACGGTTGTAAAAGTGCTGAGAGTTAAGTATAGACCTCAGACTAAAGGGATTAATTGCCGGAACATTGAATTGATCACTTTTCTGTCTTGTGTGTTTTATTTCATACTATAGCTCTACTGTATACTATAAGCCATATCCCGCGGTTTCACTCGCGTTCCAGGAATCAAAAGTATCCTATTTAAATTTCCTGGATCTAAATTATTCATCTACAATGTTTGAATCAAATCAATGCTATATTTTAGACGTGATAACATAGCCTGTCTGTTAGCCTCATTTGTAACTTTAAAGGCAAAGATAATTACTAGCGCTAGCTATCCCCCCAGTTTCACCTGCGTTCTCAATATAATAAGTAGCTTATTACCTTCCTCAATAAACTGGCTATCTAACGCAAAAGTTTCCAAATTTTCAATTTTCCAGGCAATTTTTTCAAAGTTTTTCTTCATAAAAACCTTCCTTGAGGTACAAGGAATACCTATTACAAAAAATGCCGAATTGGTACACCCGTTCTCGAGTTTTGCGCTTAGCAACACATTAATTTTTACGTATATAGATTTTTTGTGTTATTCATGTGTTTTCGATATGATATTATGATATTTTTTTTCAAACATCTAAAAGCGTTTTAGAAATGATAAATCTCATCCTACTCACCTAAGGGATCCGTCCACTGCTTAACATAGCCTCCTCCATTTCCACAGCGAACGATTGTAAACAGCTCGCGTAAAAGAAAATATGCTTTAAATATCAACATCAACAGTCAGTATTAACAAGCTTTTGTAGTAGTAGGATAGAATCCTGACACATTGTCAACACCTGGCTTCACTGCTACTCCTATTATATCTCTCTACTTCTCTCTCATCAAAAAGCTCTAATTATGCGCAAACTTCAGAAAATATTATAATACTTTTAACTATTATAAGCACCATACAGTCACAAGAACATCTATGTTCGTTAATTTTGGATAATTAATTATATAAGGTCCTAATAAATGAAGTACGGTCCTTTTGAGGGATGATAGTATATATAGGTCGTAAGTAT
This sequence comes from Tetheella fluctuosa, assembly GCA_951216915.1. Taxonomy (NCBI): domain Eukaryota; kingdom Metazoa; phylum Arthropoda; class Insecta; order Lepidoptera; family Drepanidae; genus Tetheella; species Tetheella fluctuosa. The sequence goes on from OX578217.1 coordinate 8,598,010, forward strand.
TCCGAAAATGATAAAATAAAAATATTCGGTCGTAATTTTAAAGAAAAAAAACCTGAAATTGTACTTCATCACTACTAAGCATCAATTAAAACCATTAACAGCATAATCAGGTGTAAAAATTATTAATAAAAAATATTTAAAATACAGTACTTTTATTTTATTTATTTATTACTTTTATTTATGAAGTACAATTTCAGGTTTCTTATTTTTTGAATATTTTTATTTTATAATTTTCGGAATACTTATGACCTATACTATCATCCCTCAAAAGGACCGTACTTAATTTATTAGGACCTTATATAGGTGCAATCATAAACTAAATACCTTGTAGGTCTATGTTGATTGTTTTATAAAAGCTTTACAATGAGTACATTAATGTCCTTTATTATTTTGGTCCAGTGTTTTATCTCGTTGAAAGTGTCTGCGAGTGATAACGGGTAAAGAAAACACAAATTATATATTTTATTTTTATTTACGTAAAGCTTAGGTACGTATGTAAATCATCTGCTATATCTTAAAATAGCTTTTACGGTTTAAGCAATAAATAATATACAATGCTTAATAACTGTATAACGATATTTACACAACATTATTATCTATTTATATTTATAGGTATTTAAGGAGATTCCCCTAAGTTAGGTATTAATAGGAATTCATAAAGGTGCCTGACTTATTTTGATTAAATGTTACATGCAATAATATATCATTTTTTAATTGCAAACATTTAGGTACCTAATGCTTTCACATAATTTTAAATTCAACTATAAGATTAATGTAAATTTATCTAAATCATATTTATTAAAAATAATTAATTATATTGTTAACTAGGAACTTTAACTTTCCTGCAAACAAACCTATGCTACACCGTGAACATAATACTTTGGTTTTCTCCTTCAAACCGTTACGAATTATTTATAGTTAATCATGAATTTATGCATTTTAAATGAATTATGTCTTCTTTTCAATAATTTATAACTCAACTACTTTCATAATTTTACAATAATTTTTGTATTCTTCCTTCTGTAACTACCTTTCCCAAAATCCAGTATAAAATAGATATATAGGTACATGCATATTCTTACTTTATGGGTTTATTTATATAAATAAAAACAAAAATTGATCGTTTATCTTTCTTCCAATAATTAACAACTCAAATATCTACATATTTACATAAATTTACAAACTAACAGGAGTATTAGCACTCTAGGTTCTTAATTTACATAATTATTCGGAACACGGACATTCAATAGGAATGATAATTGTAATACTTTATGTGGGTAAATAAATAAATTAAAATGACTCTATATCAACGGTCATGCTTAGTTAGTTGTAGGGGTAAATCATTGGAAGCCGACGGCCGTCGACAGGGACTCGGCGATCTAGACATGGTTTTGTTTCTCAACTTGTCGCCGTCGTCGTCGCTTTCATCGTGTACATTTATCTCTTCATCTGAATCGGAATGTGATTCGTATCCGCGAGCTAATTGTATCGACTGCGCCGCTAACAGAGCCGCAGCCGCCGAGTGCGGGACTAGCGCCTTGAACGCGCTGTTTTCTAACGCCGGATGAGGTTTAAACGCCGCACCATCGAAGGAGGTCTGCTGTGAAAGTGCTTTCAGTGCGTTGCTATCGAAGTGCGCTTGATGCGAAAGTGCTTTCAAGGCGTTGGAGTCTTGATGTGCGAGTGACTTGAAGGCACTATTTTCGCCGCCCATCTGTGGGGTGTGGTAGGGGGCGCGCGCGGGGGACAAAGAACGTGAACGGGAGCGGGAGGGGGAGTGGGGGAGGCGGTGCGGGGGCGAGCCGCCACCGCGCTTCAGAAGGTTCATGCGCTGGTGGCGTCTCCACTTGGCTCGTCTGTTGGAAAACCAAACCTGTCAGTAACGGTAAATAAACGTGATTAGTATGCCGTTTTCAATGTGTTAACACAAAATATTCATGAATGTAAATTAGTATTAAATAAAATTATGGCTCTAATTTGACTAACTCTTTGGTTGTCCGGTCATATCATTATAATATTATTAATTAAGTTGTAGATTTATATTTAAAAAGAAATTTAAAGGTTGATAGTTACCTGAACGCGCGCTTCTGACAGCGAGGTTTTAGATGCGAGTCTCTCCCGAGTAGAGACACATGGATAATGAGATTTTTCGAATTCTTTTTCTAATTCTTCAAGCTGATCTGGACTGAAAGTGGTGCGATTTCGTCTGAACTTGGGCTGTTCACCATCCAGAGAACCAGAATCATCACCATCTACATCTGGTAGAAGAAATAAAAACCTAATAAGTGACATAAAATTACTTTACTTACATTTTACTTGACTCAATATTTCATTTAAAATATTTCAAAATTCAAAATATCTTACCAATAAGCCCTCTGCCAGAAGAAGATAAGTATCCCTGCTGGACCGCGTCTGGGTGAGGCACTCCTGACGGGGGGCCGGGCACCCCAGGCGGCAGGGCAAGAGTGCCAGGAGGCCAAACACTGCTACCACTAGCCCAAGGAAAAGCACCGTATGGAGGTGGAGCAGCATATAGGCCATAGCCAGCAGCTCGGGCAAATTCTGCAGCGGCGCGCTCCGCTGCTCTATTCCGGAGTATTCTGTTGATCGATGAGACGCTTGGGGCCGTCGCGTTTGTACACACCCCTGTTGAAATAGTCATAATTAAATATGTTATTTTACAATAAAAAAAATCGTAAATTGAGGTTCGCGCTTTAGTAGTGATATCGTTTATGCTAGGTATCATTAGGGCTTGCAAAGTAAACAAATGATGAAAATATTAACTGCCTATTTAAATATTAACTCATTTAGATAGGCAGTTAATCAAAATATATTGCTTTAGTAAAGGCTATAATATAATTTCGTAAACAAATAATTATTTAGATATAACTTTATAAATAAACAAAGAGAAACTGAAATAGTCTAAAGAATTATTCGACATCATAACTCATTTAAGTAATATCATGCATCTTATTTTTCAATATAAATTAGAACTACAAAGTAACGTTAAATTTATGTAAACTCAATCACGTAACCTTATTTACAAAATGTTAATATCTTCAAAGTTATGTTATAAATAGGAATATAATGTAACATCATTCATTAAGTAATGCTCTATAACTCTTCGGTATTTACAACAAGACCGCGCATAATTGCCTACGCAAACCATTCGTGTTGAACACAAATAGATACAACCATTTATCTAAATACAGTTTCAAAACGCGTTGTTTCTTATTCAACGAGTACGAAATAACGCGTACACTTAATTGCGGTACAGTGTGCATAAAATGAGTGACCAGCAGCGCGTTAAAACCGATGCGTCATTGGTCGCGTTTTTAAATCGTTGGCCATTATAACGTTTAATGCGTGCAGTGGGATGGCGTGCCAGAGCAACCTTGGAGAGCCATCCCATGTAATTTTCAGGAAACACTCGAGTAAGTGCCATAATTTAATCATAGCCTGTCCGAGTATAATTGTCGTAGAATTCGTAGTGCTACTGAGCAACCGCGCTCTTGAAAGATTTATTTTTTACAACGAGCTTCTGTTTGTTTCAAATTATTTAGCAATTTATTACTAACAGCTGACAATGGTTCTATTCTTGTTAAATATTTTATTAATTATTAATATTTCCTAGTATTCAAGTAGCCATTTAATACGTGAATTAAGTACCTACCCCAAACACCAGCTTTCATTAAACTTTTATAATATCTATTATAAATATTTACAGCGCTAGAATGAAGATTTCAATTATAAAGAAAACTATCAAAGCCAGCGAGACTCTAGTTCAAATCCAGTCCACCAAAAATAATGCGCTCAAAATACTCAGCTCTTTATACAAAGAGTTTAGGGCGTAGCCAAAAGAAAATGCATTAGTAACGCTGTAAGTGTAATATTGAGAATGGATTCAGAATTTTAAATAATGCGTGGTTCTACGTTCGACCTTGACCGGTAGACAAAATTAATAGTTATCTATAAAAAAACAGTAACTACCTATTTTAACTAACTAAGAGTAAGGTGTAAACATTACATTCCAAGAGCATTATTTTTTTCTAATATTCTACATAAACCGATGTTGGAACTAATAGCTCTGCATCATGTTGAATTCAATTATTAAATATTAACTAATGTTCAGTAAATAGACACATTAAAGTTTGTTGGAATATCAAAATAGTATCCGCGAATAATTTACAACTTTAATAGGTAGGGCAACTGGTGGCCATGTTGGTATTACAACGGCTTATTACTAACACGTTGCCTTCGCAATGTTCAAAGGTAATTTACCCGTATTTACTCAAAGTAGATCTATTCCGTTTATCAGACAGAACCTATCATTTACATAGGTATCAACTCACGACAATTATATCCAGGAACAATAATTCAATGTAATTGCTTAATGGCCGCTCTTTATAAACATGAAGATACGTTTTCCTAGACATGACTTGTATAGCAAATTATACTTCGATATTATAAAAATAAACCGCCCTGTCAATTATTTGTCATGTAGAAACAATTTGATAGACTTTAGGCATGCACAGCAATTATCATAATAATGGTCGGGTGCTTAAAATCATCGCGATTTGTAAAGAGAGTTTTAATGCGGTCACCGTTCGTAATGAAGCTCTATTGTGAGGAGCTCTGACGCGCGTCGAGAAGCAAGCAACGCCCGACGTATCAAATAAAACACAAAATGGACCTGTTATAATTTACTCAAAATACAAAGCCTTATATAGTATAATGGTAATGATCAGTTGCGCGGCTTCGTTCATTGTTATCACGTCGTATATTATAAAAAGGTGCCCTCAACACAATTTGTTTGGCTGGTAATCGGCGCGTTGAGAAGTCGTTCCGATAGAACCGCCTTCCGTACCAGAGCATACGTCAAAAGGTTGATAAGGCTGTGAACAGTATAATGGTGACCAGTCATCACTTACCAGTCAAGATCTCAAATTATATTGGGAACGACGTTTTACAAAATGAAAACAAGCCGTTGAAAATCTGTTAACGTTTTATGAGAGCACAGTGACGCTTCTCCGTGGGTTAATCTAGTTCGTTTTCTATTCTTTTAAACGACAAAAAACTTCAATGATCTTTAACAGAAAACTTAAATTGGTTTCCATTTAGTAACAAGCACGTACTTTCTTATCAATCGTTTTGATCGACATTATTCTTTAGTCGTGCTTTCAATACGGATAAGCTGATATTGGCTTGTATTTATGATCTGAAATAAAAATAACCAAGACATGACGCCAAAATTCTCTGTGAGTAGGAAGGAATATCAGATTATTTTATATTATATACACGTTCATGATGTACCTACGTAAGTTTAATCGACCTGATTTTGTCGGCTGTAATCGATAGCTAGTAAAGATAAGAATGTATGTTTGGTGATATCAATTGCATTTTAATTTGGTCAGTCAATCAAACACTGAGCAACAATCAATGGGTTTAGTTTCACTATTTGTTTAAAATGAGATCATTATCCATCAACAGGTTGCAGGTGGGAATGCGATATCTATAATTGTTCTTATAATAATTTGAGCTCGGTTCCAAGACCCTACATGCTTAGTCACGGTCATGCAATTTGTCTAAAGTCGTTTAATCATGATTAGTCACAATAGGGTCCGCTTCTATTAAAAGGTTGATGAGAGACGTCTTCAATAGAATCAACTTCTTACAAACGTATCGTATTCCACTTATTTTTATTTGAAGTCATGTGTAATATTTAATTTTGTATTTTGGTCTGAATTAAGAACTTATGTCAAACGGGCATAAATGAATCGAGGATCATTTTCCCCTGGAATCTTAATAAAAAGCAAATTGGTTTAAAAATCTTAATGTTTCTGCGCCGGACTGTTGTTAAGTTGGTACCTGCCTAAAAGCGTGGCATGTCCAAAGATAAGACATTCCGGCGCCGTCTGGCTATAGAGTGTTTAATCGGGTTAATTTATCGATAATTGACGGAAAACCTTTTTGTTTGTACTGCCGGGAAGTAACAGTAATTGTCACGCCTTTGAAGATTTACGCTCGTTTCTAAATTGAGACATTAACAGTCGGATCTCGTGCCTAATGGTTCGGAATGAATTTGTTTGTTTGTTTTACTTATACCGGTTCTTCGTTAGGTTTGGTTAATCCCGACTCGAACGGATATTGGACTCTATCAGATTATGCTAATTAGTTATAGCTTTGGTAGATTTGTTGCTAACTTACTCAATAGTTGTCGAGCCAAATTACACAATTAGCCGCTTAGTGATTATTAATAATTCCAAAGATGAAGATTGCTTATAATTATATTTATGTTACATAAAATGGTTATGATGCTACTTTAAATATTAGTCTAAAATTATTAGTTATGCATTAAGGTGGGAATATATGTAGGTCAAAATAAGTCTAATAAAGTAAAACAAAGATAAAAAATAAGGAATAAATATTATTTTATTTGGCTATCTGTTAACGCCACGGCGGCGGCGCTTGGCTGCGTGCATCTTAAGTAGCTGTTAGATAGGTACATTTTTTTACTTTGTATAGGCTTGTGTTTGACCACAATCTCACTATGGTAGGTGATGATGTGGCCGAAGGTGGTAAGCACACAAAGCCTAGAAGGATCTGGCTCTCAAGTACAGCTGCTGGAACACACCAATAGGTGTTTGGCGACAGATTTTCAACTTGACGGTGGTAGCCAGCCAGGCGGGAACTACAAAGTACCCTACCACCGTGCTATGGTTTCCTCACGATGTTTTCCTTCACCAAAGCTCAAGTTCATTGTAGGATTCGAACCCACGACCTTCGCCGCGGCGTCCGGCGTCATTACCACTGAGTTATCATCGCCTTTCTAGGTTCATATAATTTATTTTGCCTTTTAAGAAGCTCAGCTATTAATGTTAACTAGTTTCTACCCACGGGTTTTCTCACGTCCCCGAGGGACTTATTTTATGCCGGATAAAAAATTACCCTCTGTTTTAATTCCGAGGTATGATCTGTGTGCCAAATTACATCCTAATTTATTAAAACATTAAATAATAAATATACACACAAACTTTCATATAAAAATTCTTCTTGAATAAGATTTGATATGAATAAGTCTATACAGACAGACAGACAGTTGGTGTGGTTACAACCACGATACGAATGTTGAGGCGGTTTTCACAGTTAGGTACCTACCTAGGGGGTATCCAGATGAAGATTTAAGGCTATGTATCATTACGCTGTGAGTACCTAAAGGCTGCTGAGCAGGCGGTGCTGCAAAGCATGGCTAGCTGTAAAATAATTTTGAAAATACATGTTTAGAATTACATCTCATTTTCTTTTTACCTACGCATTGCTAGTGGACTGTAGTTATCACCTTTCTATTTATTTATTTTCATTTTGATTAATACTGTATTGTATACAATTCAATATACCTAATTATTATAATGTACTTATTATAGCTAACGTAATCATGGTGACATAAACTTTCTTATTAACGTACCGGAACTGTATGCATTGACGCAAATTTAAAAAAATCACGTCCTCGCTGAACAGTTGGAACCAGTTAACGAGTGAGTGGCGTCACGTCGTCTAAATGAATTATTGTTAACTTTATGGGGTACATAAAACGATGAGATCGGATGCAATCAACCGGCACCCGCGGCGTGGACCAAGTAAAAAGGTGTCCGTAGCAGCAGGGGGCCGCTCGCAGCAACCGTTGCGCTAAACGCCTACTCTACGCACCCGCTTTTCTACCTATTTCAATTAGCAATGAATGGGTAAAGTAACAAAAAGAGTGTCTGCTCGGATGAATAATAACCATGCTAGGAAAAATTGTTCATTTGCGAATGATTTCCAAACTATTTTAAGTATCAAAATGAAAACTTACAAAATTGTAATAGTCTTTTTCAATATTGAAATCTAAACGATTTATCCGCACGTACCCGTGTGTACACTTTTTACTTATTCTTAACTATTATTTTCATGTCTCACAAAGCACATTAGGTTCATCAATAACGTGACAATAGGACAGCAAAAAAGGATAAAATACTTTTTATTGAAGAGCATGTTCGATCGGCGATTAAAAGCTACCCAAAAACGAGACCCAAAATGATGACCGTGACCCTCCCGAGTGACGAGCAACACTGTTGATGCGGTGCACTGCTGGGAACCAATTTAATGCTGTAACAAATCAATAAATGTATCGGTTTATTGGAAGCTGTGTAGAGATCGATTTGATTTATTTCTACGGTACAATGTCGGTGAACGAGGTGGGACCTTGTTAGTAAATGTCAAAAAACTTTTGAAAAGACTCTCATTCTATTATCGCTGATTAGTACGTGCGTGTCTGTAGATATGGTACGATCGCACGAAAATGTATTTAGGTATGTTTAGAAACTCTTAAAAACGAACGCTGACCAGCCGTTGTAAAAAAAACATGAAATGTAAAAGAATAAATTACAAAAGTGTTTTTATAACCAACTCAAAACATTTTAACACCCCGACCGTAAAGTTACTCGTCATCGGTTTCGCTAATTAATCGGCGCCAGCCAATAATTTCGGCTGCAATCTTACCCATACAGTCTGTGGGCTAAGAATGCAATTAATCAAAACGTGGTCAGTAGCTAGAGCCGCCCGTAACGCCTCGTAAACCGATATCGATTTAGTAGATAAGTTGCGCAAGCTATTGTCCAAAACTGCGGCGTCATCGTTAACAAAGGCGGTAGTGGGCACCTTATTAAAATTTAGCCGGCATCGATGAGCCGCTCTGTTTTGATAACTGCTGCCTCGACGGCGATCAATAAACGGCCACCACTTATTGCCGCCTTTTTGACAGATTTCTATTGTAGTAAAAGTTTGTATAAATATTGAGTTGAGGTAATCGAATCTGTCAGAAAAAAAAGAAGCTATACTTTATAGAAATATATTTTAACATTACTTTCATTCAGCATTTATTTTCAGCATTTTGGATCCACCGAAAATAAATTAGGTAAAGAGACAGTATTTGAAGTTTTTTTAATCTACATCCGGTAACTCTTTGATGAGCGCCTAAAAAATATATTCCATGGAAGCGTGCCGCCATTATAACTAAATGAAATATTAATCAATTTGGCCAATTTCAATAGGAAAGCACCGAGCACGCGTTTGTGATAACAGGCATGGTATTGTGAGCACGATCATTTTGTTACAAATTTGATTAAAATTCTATTACTTACATTTTTTGACTGTACCATAGACCATTAAATTATAGAGAGTCACTTAAGAACGTGAAAATCCAAATGTAATAGACTTGTGTTTAAATTTTATTTACTGATTATAATTTTGTTACTGAGTATAATATTTTTTTTAAATTCTGTTATGAATTTATGTTGTCTCACTAATTGACGAATATCAAAACCTTACCGGTTACTACCCGGTGATATACAATCTTAAAATTTGTCATTAAGTGCGGTCTTTTAGCACAAGTGAAGGAATACGTAAAAAAAATATTATTATTATTGGATTTGTGTGCATACCACTTTCCGCCACATCATCACTCACCGTGATTGTGGTCAAGCACAGGTATACACAATAAATCTAAAAAAAAAATGAAAATCCTGTATGGAATTATTACGAGCCTTTAATTCCATACAGTGTAAGTATTACGCAAGCACCTGACAAATAAAAACTTATCATTAAACACGTATATACCTACTATACTAACAAATAATGGTACGGAACCCTCTCTGGGTGCGAGTCCTTTTCGCAATTGCCCATCTCGTTTAATGAAGCAGAATACCTTTTTTTTATTTTACACCCTTGCCTTTTCATAAGCACTTGGCCGTCACACAAAGATCTTGACTTTATTTAAATAGTATAGAGACAAATGGTAGCTGACCTCAATTTTAAAATTAAAACTAAAATTCTTCTACGGTTTCTAATATTTATTTTATTTTATTTATGTTTGTATAGTTTTGTTGTCAAGTTCAAATATTTAATTATTAGAATGCCCAATTGTCACTTCTAGACGCTTTATAGATCTAGTATTTATAAAAGTTATTCGAGGCTCCCTCATCAGCAGGTGGTCCGGCCCGGTCAACACACTTTGATACACCGAAACCATCGTCAGATCTAATGGAATCAATCATAACTACATCCCCGCCTCACTTAAGAATTCCTCAGTCAAAATTGAACAAAGCATTTCCAATGCAATAATTGTATTGAATATGTATAAAGTACCGCAAACCTTAACTGTAAAATTTAAACGTTTGAGTCAAAATACAGCAAAATTTATTTAAATACTCAAGTATTTACGACAAATATGTGAGCATTTACGCAAAACAACCGACGTGGGATCGCGTGCAATTTTTACATACAACGGGTGCATGGGCGCACACTGCGCTCGAGCAATTATTTTAAACACATTTCAACAAATGACGATAATGTCAGTCGACCATTGAGATAAGAATAAAAAGCACAAAAAAGGTATTCATTGAGCAATTGTTTGAGCTTGTCAGGACGAGTTGAATTTTCCAAATTATAAAAATATGTGGTGGAAGTTGCTGATGATATTTTTGAATGCGTATCAAATGTTTCCTCAATATGACCAAAATATTCTCATACTTCAGCTTAGGTAGGAGAATAAACATATTTTTGACGATTTAATAATCATGTCAAAAAATCTCTTATATTAATTAGGTATAACCTGAATCAAAACAGAAGTAAAGACTAGAATCAACTTACATGAATTTAATTCAAATCCTGGAACGATAACGTTGGGTTTATTTTTGGTTAACTGAGTCTATTCCTGAACAAAGACTTATGTTTTCATTATCTTCCATGCGGGTCTTAAAAGCAGAAGCTCGGTTGATCAGAGACCAAAGCAGACAAATATTGGAGGCGCTCAGTCCATCAATAATTTCAAGGAGTTCATAGACCCTCAGAAATGAAAATTCTATATACGAAAGGAGTTAACGGAAATATGCTTTACTGTAAAAAAAATGTTGCCACACTTTTTTAAATGTTGAAATTGTTGGTACCTACAGTCTATTATAAGTATAAGTCTAGTCATACCTATACCCCGAACGATATAATATATTTTTTTAAGACTATCTTCAGCCTAGAGGCGGCCACTAACTGGTAATAGAGGCCGTTTCCAATATTTGTGTCCTAAGATATGCTGCACAGTTTCATTTTCACCCCTGCGCAACCATATCAGTAGCCAGTAGGTATTTCAGACCATCAAAAAAGTAATATTAGGTTTCTTAAATTCAAATTGAATGTGATTTTAGGGCTATATTATGGTAACATAATAACATGTTATTTTTCCATATCTTGTTTGACCTATTACTATGGGTTGCAACAGATTTATTGGCCGACAGAAAACTTATGGTATTAACCACATTCTCTTCATATATTTGCTTTATCTTTAATATCCTTATAAGAATAATAACAAATAATTAAGTTAAATTGAGTAATTCCAGTAACAATAACTTTGGAAACATATTCATTGGTGTTGATTTTTCATTTTATGAGATTGATAACAAATATATGAATTTACAATAAATTATTATTGTTATATTTTCCCATGTAATAATAAAAAGGTGCTACCTATTGCTTTGGACGTAAATTGCTTAGCCCAATCATGTGTTCTAAAATTATGGCATCCTTCGTGGATTTAATGACTGTGAACCAATTTAACAACTCAGTTTAGCACAGTGTTCCCATCAAGAATGTTATCGTGTCCTAATCCGGTCCCCAGTGATATCGTAAACCAGAAGTGGTCTTGTAAGCGAAACCTGTTTCACAGGCGATCGCACGCACCCTACTGCTCTGCTCTGCACTGCTCACTAGAGAAAACATGAAGTTGAAACACTTGAGTCTCGCAGACTAAGGCCATAAGAACTGTCTATCAGCTAAGCGATTTTATGCTTTCGATAATAGACGTTAATGTATACTATAGATTTTGAACATATTGACCGAATAGGGTATTTAAAATAACTGGTGGTGTTTAACGTCATGCATGGTCACGAGAGGTGTCGTTGGTGCAATTATCGCAATTGGCTCGATGGCCTCAAAGGCAAAGACGCCCATCTTGCTAGTCAATAAATATGGGTACAATTAGTTGTCATGGCGACATAATGTTTTCTAAACTTGTTTATTTAAGAATTGGCAGCAGAAAGTGAATATGTTATTTATTTTATACCACTTCAAAAAAATACAATTTTAAATTATTTCTGTGCTTATTAAATATAGATTTTCGCCTACAAAAATATTTAGATACCATTAAAAAAACATAGACGAGAAACTCAAGATCAAACAGACTTTTTTTTATAGGTTTACGTGTATAGGCTTATGTTTGACCACAATTTCACTATGGTAAGTGATGATGTGGGCGAAGATGGTAAGCACACAAAACCTAGAAGGAACTGGCTCTCAAGTGAAGCTGCCGGAACACACCAATAGGTGTTTGGCGACAGATTTTCAACTTGAGGGTGGTAGCCAGCCAGGTGGGTTACTACAAAGAACCCTACCACTGTGCTATGGTTTCCTCCTAGTTTCCTAAAATAGAATAGGTGATAATTAATAAATGAGATTCCTATACTGCTTGATAGATCTGCTTCTGGTTACCCTAAATATAATTTGACTTAAGAAACAATAGGCTATATAATATTGTTTTGCTCTTTGCACATAGACACCTTAAATTCAATACAAGTTCTCAAGTTACAGCATATCCGCTGTCAGTAAGCCGACGCACGGCTATTTACAAAACTATTAGACCATATTCGGGGTTGCACTTCAATGGCTTTACCTATTGACCTCCCAAAAAGTATTTAACACGAAATACCTAAAGTTCAGTACTCAGATAATCGAGTCAAGTATGTAATTGGATAAGTATTCAGTTACCGCGTGAACAAATTTACCAACTAAGCCGACCTTGCGGCCATTATTTATACCTGCTAATAAAAATGTAACTAAAGAACTTTAGTCCTTTTACTTTTAAATATATAAGGACTTTTAAGTACCTTAATATTTGTTAAATTATTGACAGCTTTGATTGAATATTAATTACATGTGTGTATTTATGCTACCCATTTCTGAAATACTGTTGATGGAAGGAAAAGGTACGAATTATTAGTGTTCGTTGGTTACGTTCGGTCTATTGTGGATTCTTAAAATATTGATAGTAGTTATTTTGATCAAATCACTCCGTTATTTGTCTCAGTCAACATTGACAGGTACAAAAAGATTGGTGGCTCAAAATGTTAAATATTTTCTTAGGAGAGACTCAGATGGCGCCACACTCGTCGGTATTTATTCATTGTTTTTCGTTTTATAATAAGCTTATTAACTTTATCTGGTGATAAAAATACAATCATGTATTCATTGTAGAGTGTAGCTAATTTAAAAGATTAATTAAGGAACAGGAATGCTATCATAGAAAGCGGTTCTCGTTGCCAGGTTAGTAATAATCCATTAATTTAATTAATATGTTTGTCTTATCAATCAATACATATAAAAAAAGTCCTGAGTCACTCAGCTCAAACTTTTGAATCTATAAAGCTGAAATTTTGTTCAGAGGAAAATAGGGGGTCGTGGGTGCATCCGCGGGTCGGTAAACTAGTATGTTATATTTTACTTTAGACTAGAAGCCTACGATAAAATTTTTGGAGTTACTCGTAAAGGGAATATCGTAAAGATTAAATGAAGATTCAATAGTAACTCCCGAATGAAATCTATAAAGATACTAGCTGTCCCCCGCGGTTTCACCCACGTAGCGGTATAAAAAATAGTTGGCGAGTGATTCTCAGACCTACCAAATATGCACAAAAATTTTCAAAAGAATCGGTCGAGCCGTTTCGGAGGAGTTTGCAGACAAACACTGTGACACGAGAATTTTATACATTAGATTTTTTTTTTCTCTATCATGGACCACAGTCAAATCAGGTATTGGAAATTGTGTTTTTTTATTTATTTTTAATTCTATTTATGAGTGACTTGTGCTTGGATAAGGTTATCTTGTTGTAAATGAAATAATCAATTATCTAATTAGTGTTTCAGAGGAATTCCTCAGAAGTACACATTAGTTCTGTGACGGTGACATTACTTGACACTTGTTTGTTAACAATATTACCTGAAATATATTTATTCTTCTAGATTCTAGATAGATTTGGAGTGTAGGTCCTTGATTTATTGAAAACCATCAAGATTCGCCCCTTGACGTGTAGTATTGAGAAGTAGATAACCTCATAGAATATTTAAGAATATTTTTCATCTCTGTGTAGATACAATTTAAACTGCTATTTAAAAAATGGATTGATTGACATGTGAATTATACAAAGAAGTGCGGCTTTCAGTAAAATTTGGTGAAGACATCACCAATTTCAAGACAGATGCGTCTTTATAAGACTCGTATCTCCCATTCTGTACTGAATTAGAATTTACCTGCTATATTTAGCTTTCAGTAAATGTTTGATTTATTTTTACATATTTTAACTGCTTCTAGCCTAATTCCTGATCACTTTTGTTTAAAATAGAAAAAAGCAAGTATTATATTTTGAAATTATATTTTGTAAAATATAATAAAAAAAAACAAGAATTAAGCCAATAAAATACTTATGTCTTAATTAAATGTCACATATTATAGGTATCCCATCCCTGACATCACAAGACAATGTAACGTTTCATGCTATCCAAATAAATATTTCTTAGCATGCATTATACATTAAGCTAAATATTTATTTGAGAAATAAAGGTAGACAAATTATTACCAATTATTTTAATGACGTGCCTACAATTCGATGATCAGACAGTCGCGAGTTCTATACCGTGTGCGCGCACGCAAGCCAGGCTTTGTAATATGAGTCGCTCACCGGTATTACGCGCCTCACTCGACATTATAATAATACACCTACTACATACGCCATATACGCTGCACTATTTAGTTATACATAGTTATTTATTACACATTGCATCTAGGTCTTCTTGATTTATTATTCTCAGACATCCCTAAGAGTGTAAACTTTGCAATATTTAATTAAATGTCTCCTATTATGGCATGTGATTTGGATACATGATAGCCTAACAAACAGTTTGGTCAGTTTATTATTATTATTTAATAACGAAACGGTCAACAAACCAAAACATAATAATAACAATAACAGCGATAATAGAATAAACACATTGATTACAATAATAAAATCGATTGCTTTATTGTAAAAAGATGTAGGTCTTACTATATATGTAATGTCCTATCCTTACTTGTTTGATTACGATTTTAATATATATGCTTGAGATTGGCTTTTACATTAATTTGTGAATTTTCAGACTCTAACGCACGGTGCGAAAAACATTTCGAACCCGTTCATTTCAAACAGCTCATTTCAGCAAAAGCTGAAATGAGTTAGCACTAGCTGGCTTAGTGTATGTAAACCTAAAATAATTACTATTAAATATATATATATATATCACATAAGCTATGTCTTGCATGAGTGTGTGATAAGCATTGTCCCCTTTTAAATATTCGTTTTTGCTGTAGGTGATTTCTGTACTAAAACGTTTTGTGAAAGCAAATCTGAAATTGAATCAGGGGTCTCGTTACAGAGGCGTAGGTAAATACTCAGTCCTAAAACATAACCTTACACTTTTTGGAGTCTATCAGCAGAGATAACAAGTTCATGCTTATTTCGAGTATCAATTGAATGCACGTGCACTTTTCATATACAAATAATATGCTTGCACAAATATCTTTTTTTTTTATACTACTACTGCAAACAAGCTTACGGCCCACCTGATGGTAAGCGGTTACCGTAGCGTATAGTCGCTCATAACACCACCGGCAAAGAAAATACAATATTATATTTTCCCTGTCAGGGGTATCACTCACGCGTTGCCAACCTTGAGACATGAAGTTGTTAAGTCTCCTGTGCCTGTAATTTCACCGGCTCCCATACCCTCCTAACCGAAACACAGTAATACAAGTGCACTACTATTTCACGGCGGAATTAGATATGGTGGTAGTACTTCCCCGGGCGATCTCTGAGGGCTATTCGACATCTATTTTATGATTCGCTGTCCTTTCAGCTAAATATGTTGTTATATACCTACGCTACACCTACTGCACCGATATTTACATAATCAGTTACGTGTTTTACATGTTTGAAGTCAGCATTGATTTTTCAGCACCCATTTTATTTATCTATTTTTACCAATAACACACATTTAAATCAAATGCTTGCATCAAAATATTAATAAATAAAAACATGAATGCTCGAGGCCGTGGTTAGGCACTCTTAGGTCAGCCGTGATCGCCCTCGGCGTTCACTCTAGGTATACCTACGCAATGCGGGAAATATCTTCGCTTCAGACAGATACAACCTACTTATGCTACGTTTATTTAGAGATAATTGTTTATTTACCTTCAGAGATTAGTCGCTCGCGGATCTCCCACGCAAATATGGTTGGGTTTTCCCTCTTGTATTGTTCTATCTTGGAAACTACTGCCGGGGTTGCAACCTTTGGCTTGCTCCCGCCAATGAGGCCTGGCGGTCGTAAGGTACCTTAAATGAAATAAATAATTTATTTATTTGTTTCATAATAATTGTATGATTTACATATACAGGTATATGAATTTCATGTTTCAGTAGGCAATTTCTCATACTTTTAACAAAACACACGCGTTTACCTATATCATTTTTATCATGGACTGTCCACACTCAATCAAAACAGACAAACAGCAGATTCAATCAAAACATAGTACCTATTTGAACTACAAAAACAAAATTAAACTGAGTGTCACCTGCTTCTTAATGAAGGAAATAAAAGATAAATTAAAAGCAAATTAAAGCCTCAAATAAAAATACCAATAATAGCGACACGATACCGATTGATGCAATTTCATTGAGTGCTAAACGTGAGTAAACGCGGCTTACTTGTCACGAATCAATTCTTTCAATTACAATCTTTTGTTTTCGCCTCTTTGACTCTTATTTGAAAGGGTTAAAGGCTAAAATATTTTTTTATACTGCATATCTATGTGTGCACATCGTATTTAAACGGAAAGTGGACGTGCATTCGAATAAAAAAATGATAATCGAGCACGGTGGTAAGAATAACAATGAAAGCTTTAAATTGGTATTAATAATTATTACAGAATCATTGACATCTGCTAATGAAAGTTTCGTGTACGCGATGAGAATTTTTAATTGATTTTCAATATCTAGGTACCTACTCACATTTTAGGCTCTCGTGATGAACGTTGAATGTCATAGTAGGTGTTGCGTGGTGAATTAAAAATAAATAACTTATGGATATTATATAATTTCAAACGTACCATAATTACAAAATTATGATTATAAAAAGTTTGGCGTATAATTGACTCGACAAAAACGCATTAAATTATAACCAGTGGTTTATGAATACAGAAGGATGGTAAAAAATATGGATTCAGCAATGCCTAAGCCAGTTAGATAATGGATGAGTGCGTGCTCCAGGACAATTACGTAAAAACGCACCAGCGGCATTCCAGCGGGCGGCGAGCGTCGGCGCTGCGTTTTTACTGTGCGCGCGAGCAAACGCAGTCCTCCATACCGATAACACGCTGAATTATTCAATACATTATTTATATTCACATTTTTGTCAACGCCATTCACGATAAATTCATAAAGGTCTTTATGTCTTCATAAGACTAAAGCTTACCGCCAAAAATGGTGCAACAACGCAAAAACTGAGACTTAAGATTACACCAACTTGGCGACACATACCTACCCATGATAGGTGAGTAAATGTATTTCATATTTAATTAAATTTATAATGTAAACCTTATTACAATGGTATGTATGTATTAGTATGTATTTTATAAGAGGTAGAGCGCGATATCGTAGTAACTATTTACTAATCTATGGCGATATGTTGCTCAAAGAGCAGCTCAACTGGGGAAGTACCTCCACCTTTCAGAGTACCGCAGCCAAATAGCTTATAGTTGTGTTCCTGCGCGTGAGTAAGGTCGCCATCGCAATCGTAGCTCATCGGGGAGGGGAAAAGGGTCGGCAACGCGCGAGTGATACCCCAGGTGTTGCAAGCGTTCATAGGCTACGGTAACCGCTTACCATCAGGTGGGCCGTATGCTTTTTGCTGACAATGTAGTATAAAAAATTTAGGTAGGTACCTGCTGAACAAAAGTATAAACCATACCTACCATATTACGTATTTCTACAAAATAATATATTTTTAGGGTTCCGCAGTCAACAAGGAACCCTTATAGTCCCTTCCCTTAGCGGAAAAAAGGTGCCTTTGATGAAACCAGCACCATATGTTAGTTATCCTGACTAAAAAACCATCGGGAGACAGTTTCTAACGTGGTTAAGTCACCAGTTATGACGTCATCAAAATGGCCGCTGCCGCGTTTAGAATATTGCGTATACAACAGAAAGTATTTCACATTGTGTGGGGTGTCTTAAAAAGCAAAATTAAATGCGCTAAGTACAATATTGTTTTTACATTTGACCTTGTAAATACCATAGTTTGCGAGAAATTTTAAGTTTTATTTAAATTTTCCCAAAAAAACATTACTAGTAACTTTACAGTAAAATATTGTAGCAAGATATTAATGCTACATTAATAAGCTTTAAAACGTCATAAAAATTTTGAATATCGGTTTTTAACAAAGCAAAATACACTACTTTTGTTCCATATCGGATGTCACCACCAAGAGTCGGATGGCTGTTTCAATACAATTTGCAAGGCAAATGCTGTTTGAATAAAGGTAACATGCTAAATTGCTTGCTAATTTTTAGTAAAGTAATATATTCATGGCGTTTTAAAGCTTATTAATGTAGCATTCATATCTTGATAAGTACAATGTTGGTACTGTAAAGTTACTAGTAAAGTTGATGAAAACAAAAAACCGGCCAAGTGTGAGTTGGACTCGCGCACCGAGGGTTCCGTACCAATTTCGTCCATCGTTCATCCATCACGGGAAATGCACAATTTTATTTATTTACCTTATTTGATTTAGGTGTCAATTAAGCTAGATCTCTAAATTTTATGAGCGCCCATACAACTCAGAGGTCTTTATTAATTGGCCAACTAACCCTTTAATTTTTTTTGGAATTTTCCCTTTATTTGGGCTGTAAGACCTTGTTTTTTGCCAAATTTCATGATTCTAGATCAACGGGAACTACCATATAGGTCGCACCCAAATAAAAGGGCAAAAAAAACGCGTTTGTTGTATGGGAGCCCCCCAGTATTTGTTGTTATAGCGGCAACAGAAATACATAATTTGTGAAAATTTCAACTATGTCTAGCTATCGCGGTTCTTGAGATACAGCCTGGTGATAGACAGATTGACGCCAGACGGACAGACAGCGAAGTCTTAGTAATAGGGTCCCGTTTTTACCCTTTGGGTACGGTCCCTAAAAACGGAAGTTTTTTTGGGAAAATTTAAATAAAACTTAAAATTTCTCGCAAACTATGGTATTCACAAGGTCAAATGTAAAAACAATATTGTACTTAGCGCATTTAATTTTGCTTTTTATCACACCCCACACAAGCTTACATGTGACATACTTTCTGTTGTATACGCAATATTCTAAACGCGGCAGCGGCCATTTTGATGACGTCATAACTGGTGAATTAACCACATTAGAAACTGTCTCCCGATAGTTTTTTAGTCAGAATAACATGCTTAACAACATACTAAAATATGGTGCTGGTTTCATCAAAAACACCTTTTGGGCCTTATATGACTCTACGGGAAGGGACTATTATAGTTTCGCCATGTTGGTCTGTCTGTCTGTCTTTCGTTCTGTCTGTCCGCAGTTTAGACCAGAGTCTCAGAAAGCTTTAAATTGGCATAGATATACATATATATTAATCACACAGACAAAATCATAACTATCCTAACTATATATAATATATCCTAATCCTAACTATCCTAACTATAATATTATAAATGCGAAAGTGAGTTTGTTTGTTTGTCACCTTTTCACGCTTAAACCGCCAAACCGATCGCGATGAAATTTGGTATGCAGATAGCCTTTGGTATGGAGAAGAACATAGGCTACTTTTTATCCCGAGATATCACAAGATCCCTCGGAAACGCAGGTGAAACCGCGGGGCGGAATCTAGTGGTAAAATAAAATCATGAATAAAAAATTTTTTTAGGGTACATACTTCGTCTATACGCAAAGTGGGGTTTTTAAAAGCTTTTATTTTTATCATCTACCCCATAGTGTGGGGTATCGTTAGATAGGCCTTGCAAAAATGTTGTGGGTTTGTGGAAACAATTTTTCGATTCACGGATCTGTTTGTGAAATATTACGCTTCATAGTGCTAATTTTTGTTAGGGTCAAGTGTGTCCCCCCCTGCCAGCTAAATGGTTGTTTTTGGATATGCGAAAATATTTTCGGTCTCAGCTAAGTAGGCTTTACAAGTTTACGGGTGGGTAAAGTCGACCAACTTGGTAACGGTAACTTCACAAACAAAACAAATTAACAAAATTTCACAAATATAAAACATATAAATTAATCAATTCGACCTTCATAAGTGCCCTCCTAGGGCCTAAACTGAATAAATGACTTTGACTTATAAAACCGCTTTTAGACGTTACTAAGCCGCCGAAACCGTTAACGTTAAATTATTGTTAACAACAAAAACATTAAACAACAAAAAGCCCTCTTCTTGGTCCACATTATTGTGATGGGCAACTACGGAACCCTACAATGCGCATGGCCCGACATGCACTTGGCCGGTTTTTTATTAAATCTACGGTGGCGTGCTATAATAACGGCAAGGAGTGAACACACATTTCATATACTTATTTCAATATAGATTTAGAGCATTTCGATAATATTCATAGTTTAATCACTTCCTAATATATTTTTAATACATTTTTCTTTTTAAGGTTTTATAGGTAAAAATTTTAAATACTTAAATTAAAACCTTACTAAATCAGTATAGAATACATAGTTTTTATTTCCAATTTTCATGCCTCGGTTCTGGTGAGTAGGTAACAGGTTGTAGAGCTTAAGTCGTATACAGTCTAAAGTCAATTTACACCGTATTTACACGAACCAATATCTAAGTTGGAATATGTCACATTGATAAATATCTATGAATACTCTAATTTTGACATGCGTCAGGAGTCCTATAAATTTTAGGCGTAGTTAATTAATTGATTAGTGCAAAGAGGTATTAAGTAAGTGGCAGTGCCGTCATTTAAAATTATGTCCTGTCTTTTGGTGCCACCCGAAACTGACATGATCGATGCGCCCGTAGCGGCAGCCATTTACATAGGTAGGTACCTACCAACCTACGTAACGTGCATGAAATTCAACGTCGCCTTTCACTGCAAGTACCTAATGTTTACCGTAACGATTGAAAATCCATATTGCAGTCATGTCCAAGTCAGAAACGCCAATAACTGAGCTGTTCTCCTATTGATTGATAGCTAAATTGCGGGAGGCCGGCCACACTGATCATTTTGCGATAATTAAATCGACTTGAAACGTAATCGCATGACCGGAGCCAATTACCCGCCGTTGCCTAGGCAAAGGCGGATCGTGTGAGGTACCATTGAAATTGTTGTTAAATGTCTATTATTTACGTGAAACTCACGTGTGCTCCTGGGCGCGCACTTGAGGATCAAGTCCGCTTGAACTACCTAGTCTTGCTAATTCTAAAGAAATTGTAAATAGGGACTTTAGTAGTTTTATTACATATATTACATAAATATCAGTATATAAACCCAAATCAGGCAAACATACCAAGTACCAATATCTAATAATAATATTGTCAACGTGCTTGCTTCCTCTACGAAGGTAATATTGTGAAACCTCTTCGATATTTCCACTTTAATGCACCAACATGCATATTTTTCCTTATTGCCGTCTTTACTATCAGTCGTAAGTTTTCTAATAGGTTATATTCGATAAGAACCTAATTTACTCTCTATAGAGACCTTAACATGTAGCCATTTATTTAACTGCTTCATTATAATACCTAGTTAACCATATATGGAGGAGAAAAAACTTGAACGGATCGTTATAATAAAACAGCTTTTATACGAAGTTTACAATTCAACGCATAACTTTACCTAAGAATAAATATTTTTCAAAGGAGACAAGTGGATTGTAACTTTTATAAATTTCATGTTTATTACAATAATACGACGTGTTTAATGCAATGTCAATTCAAACTTAAATAACTTACCTACCATAAACGCAAGTGAAACTTCAATAACTACACAAACAAGGTGTGGAATAAACTCGTGTAGTTTTTTTGTTATACTCATTTAAAAAGGACTTCACTTGCAAAACAATGATAAGTAATTAATCATCACCGATACTGTTAAGGAAGTGAGAGTTGTAAAGGGCACAATGCACACCCAAAACGACGGTTAATAAATTTCCACACAAGAATCATTTATGGGCGCTTAAAGTCATTACACGGTGCTTCTACAAAGATCTTTTTAAACGTCACAGAAAAGGACTGAAGCCAGTTAATTAAATTTGTATTAAAGGTATTTAAAAGTAGCCCTTTATATTGACTGGCGCTAACGCTAGGCGCGCAGCAGAAGTGCACTGTCATGCACCTAATAGATCAAAATCTTAAGCGGCGAAGTGGGTCTGGATGGCCTGATTTATTGAACATAATGCAATACGTGTTAACGATGCCTTGATTTGGTGATTGATCGACTTTTTGTACGAAACTTAAATCAGTTCACGCTTGCTTCTTCAGAAGCAATTAATAACGTTGAAACAAAAAATCATGCTCCTATATTAATATGATTCGACAAGTAGGTAGTTACTTACGTCAGTATCATTTTGAGAGATACTCAAGTGATTTTTATTTTTCTACTAAAGCTCATTTATCTCCTTTGAATATCAGAGCAAATATCACAAAAAAAATACAAACAGCTTTTCCCTGACTGCATAATTTAATGATCTCTATCAAATTTATACCTAATTGTTTCTTAATAAAGACATGCATTTTGAATATATAGAGTGCGTACTCAATAACATTAGATGAGCTATACGTAACAGAACGACGAATACCTAGGTTTAAGGAAGACCAAGAACCATAAGGTTCATAATAATTGATAGCGACAAAAACTTTAGAACATTGCCAACATAGCTACTACTAAAATATTATGAAAATCATCTAAATACATCTTACGGAAATATTTTCAAGAAGTATAAAGTGCAAAATATATCTATCAGTATTCTACGTTTGCAAATTAGGTACTATGTCAGTACTAAAACAGAAAATTAATGATCTTCAGATAATATAAATAGCATCAAATTGACGGAAAAAAATACATACCAAAAATGTTCAAATTTAACTCAAGGGAATTGGAGCAGAAAAAAGAAAGAGCGTTGTTATTGTGAAGCAAGAATGTCAACCCGGATAATTCAATTTTGATTATAGGACCAAAGCCTAAATACGGTTTCATTACCCGCTGCGACGATCCGCGGACAATCTTTTTGAGTAGGTATCATTAACTACAAAAAAATTGTATACGAATAAAATGACCGGTTTAAAATTACCCATTTCGTGATTTTGGTTGTTTCGTCAATTTAAATGTATAGGTAAGATCGTTGTTAAAATAGTAAAGAACACTACAAGTTAATTTGAATCGCCAGCTTTGGACTCCGGACTATAAATTACAAAGGCGAGACGTTTTTCCTTTCTGTTGGTATAACATTATGCTTAAAATTAAACATTGCTCAGTTACTTCAGTACCTAACTTTTTTTTGGTCTTTGAAACCTAAATGGCTGTTCACGTTGAATTCTTAAAACAGTAAAAAGTCGCCGACTTCAGGGCAACACGTAACTTAATTTAAGAGGCGTAACGAAACGAAATCCGATCCCTCAGCACAGATAGGAAATCGTAAGCACTACGAGCGTATCTGCCTATGGCGATATTACGTTTCAAGATTAATAGAACATAATAGTTTTTGTGACTAATCAAATGAAGGGATTATCAATGAAACTTTAGAATAAATTTCAGTGGAACACAAGTAAATAATTTTGACATGATGTTGATTTGATCTTTGAGTACATATTTTTTTAAGATCAATAAAGTGATCATCTACTTTTAGGGCTGACTATATTTACTTTGTTTATTTAGTTTATTTTAAATCTGTCATTCAACATTATGCTTTTGTTTAAAAGTGAAAACCTATAATTAGTGGCCTTACCTATTCACGAATGTAATTAATCAATAAATAAAAAATAAGACAAGACAAATAGTACAGAATAATAAAATAATATCGTTGAAATCACATATTTCAAATATTAGTTGACGAGTGCCTCTATTTACTCATGCTTTTTTTCAACCTCAAAGATTTACATTACCAACCCAATTCAGAATTGAAGAGATCACAAAGTAAGCGATTTATTTGTCAATTCACTCACTCCGCAGTTAACCGACAATTTAATACTCAAACTCGACCATGGGGCGTTATTTATGCGTGCCCATTTCGATGCCGTCAGCTCGGAAATTGTTTAGGCTAGATAATAACTTTTAAGCTATGGCAGTGTACCTATGTTAAATACGTAAGTGGTTAGACCTGACGGCCCTGGGCGGCTCGTAGTCAAGCTTCCGTGGGAACTCGACACATGACGTTATGAAATCACCACGGGCTAAAATTGATTGACACTACACTCTCACATTCTCATGTATCACTAACTGTTCTTTAAATTATCCAAAAGCATTTTATTTTATTTTAGTTTTATGAATGTTTCACAATGGGCCATGTAGCGTGCCATATGCTTTGCTGAACTGTAGCATAAATATCTTTAGATCTATATGGCAATACGCAGCAATCCACATATAGATAGGCTGGTAGTATGTTAAACTGACTGTTCTAATAAACCAAATGAATAAAAAAAAACAGTTGGTCAAAAAAACCCTTCAAACATTCGTTTTTTTAGTTTCAACAACGGAATATTAAGTAAGAGTAGGTATACATTTCGGCAAGAAACCTCAAAGTTCAAACGGCGTAAAATAACATAGGGCGCACAATCCACGCGTCAGTGCTTTCAGAATAGTCCGTTCACGATTTCTGAGCAAACACAAAGTGTCCCCATGTGTTCTAATAACACACCGCCCGCAGAACTAATTCATCGAATTAACTCGATACAACCAAGTGTCTGCAATGTCGTAGTCCACTCACGCTTCGGTTGAAACTCACCATGATATTATAGCTCAATAATTGATGCCATCTACATTGTTTACCTTAATTAAGGGACATTAATTACTATGGCAAGTACGAAGCCTCCTGGGTCTTAATACTATGTTTACAATTGCAAATATTTTGCCTTCGAGGTAACAATTAAATCATCGACACTCGATTTGGCCCATCGAGAATTATAAAAAAATGCTAGTTGGAGATTCACCGTAGCATTATTATTGATTCGAGTTCTCGATTGGAGATTTGTGTTAAAATGCAACCATAATTATTGTTAAGGAAATAACAAATAGACGGTTGTGGGTTGTGAAGAATCACCGATGGTAAGATAGTTCTCACATCACCAATCAGGATCGCGTAGGGAGCGCATGCTCGCGGCATGGCGCGTCTCTTCGGCAGCGCGGGCGCATTCATCCGCACCCCGGTGGCTTATAATTAACACGCTGCAAGTTTTATGAATCGATTAGAATCTAAGCTTTCGTCAATAGCAGCTTTCGTCGCGGCAGACTCCGGCGATGGCTATCGTTGATTAATTACGATTGAGATTTTCGCCCTAACCGTGTTATTAGATCCGAGTTAAACACCGACCGTGGCCGCGTCGCTTTCGACAAATTGCCGAGTGTCAATTGATGCTCCGATATCATTTATGGGGTTAATAAACGGGTGCATTTTTTGTTTGCAGGTCTCTGAGCATTTTCAATAGGTTATTTATTGTAATTTTTATTTTCGTGATTATTATTACAGTCGTCCAGTGATTGTAATAATTATATGAATAATATGTATAGGACCTACATAAATAGGACAAACTAAATACCTACATACAATATCTTTTTATCACAAGATATCATAAATTTCCTTTCTATCAAAGGTACTGAGTGATAAGATTTACTAAAGATTTCCAAATTTTACAGTAGGTACATACTCATATTACTAACTGAAGCCGAAAAAATAAAAAAAAATATTTAATAGGTGAGTAACGGAATAGCCTCACTCGCGAGATCTACGTCATCGACTTAGACGACTTAAATTACCTAAATTGCCGTAATATATATTAAAAGACCAATACGGTATTCGAATAAAACAAAAAACTGATTGTATGTAAATAAATAAAGAACAAGTAATTTGGGCAGATACACTACATCTTGATAAGTGAAGTAATTATTGCAAATAACTTAGTTGCAGGCAATAATTGCCTCAAGGCAGTCTCATAAATAACGAATATATAAATGAATACTACACAGAAGAGCGCCTTACGAACTCCTCATAAATAAACACATATACGCTAATTATAGTGGAACAGATACCCAGTAGGCATAAGTTCGCTTTATCAATTATCTTTCCAACAGCATTTGCAAGTTTTCTATTTTATTCCAATCATTTTGAACCATACGTAATCGTGTTTAAAGTTTTTTTTTTTTTCCATTACTGCTACTTGTATTTTTACAACTGTAATATGAAATGATTCCCTCAAACTATAGGCCAGGGCATTTAGTACGCTATTTGGCCAACTCAATCGATGTTAAAAGAAAAACACTTCAAGTGGTGTTATAGTTGTTGTTATGTTTAAATCACACATTTTAAAGTCGTATTTGGACTTTGTTTTTATGTAGCTATTGGAGCATGAAATAATCAATGTGGTTTTTAGCTATGTAGTATAAAGTGATCGTATATATTGTTTAATTTAATAAACTCCGCCTTTTATAGGACTTCCAAAAATAGGATCTAAATGAAATTTATCTACGCTTAAATTAATCTTGCTTACCAAGCAATTTGGTTACAGCACCTTGCTGAGACAGCACATGATGAGCAATGTCGTAATGCCTCAGGCCAAACCTAGACAGTTCCAGCAACCGTTGTTGAGACAACAAGGACGACAGTGGATGTGAAGCTGCTCCGGGATACAAGGCAGTCCCAGACCCTCCACCTGCTCCACCGCCACCAGAAGAAGAAGGTGACACTGAAAAAAATAAAAAAATGTTTGTCTTAAACTCTTAAATTTCTTCTGAGCTATATTTTCTAACTCAATAAATTTATATTCATAAGAACTTTTTTCTAGTCTCTAAAGCACATATTTCCTTGCATTTGAGAATTGTTTTCCAAACCAAAAAGGTTTTTACGGTCTATGTGTATACATAGTTTATTTTGCTCTATATGAAGTATTTTTCCCTATTATATTTCCCATAGTCCAATTTTTTTTCTTATCTAACTGAATTTTTTTAGAAATTAAAATCAACACAATGATATTACATATTATCAATTTTTTTAGGATTCGTACATCCTTCCTTCCTGAAATGGGTGTAAAATGAAAACTAAAAATGAAAATATTTTTTATTCAAATAGGCCTTCACAAGCACTTATGAATAGTCTAACTCTAACGCACGGTTCGGAAGGTTGCTTTTACTGAGAAGAGCCGGCAAGAAACTCAGCAATTACTCTTTTCAAAACCAACTCAGATTTATTACATTAAATTATTTATTGTATGTATATACCAGAGAGGTTCAAATCCCTTAGTATTTCACTTCTCCCCTTGATATTTCTGCTGCGGCAAGATAAAATGGAATGAATCTTGCCTGTAGTGGATAAGATCAAGATAGTTGCACTAAGTAATGTGTATGTCTAAACTTAGGTACAATCTTATTATATACATTTTGAGAAAACATAAAAAGAATCATTAGTTTGAGCCCTCAACCACACAGAAAAAGTTATATACAAATAGGTACATTATGTCACCATGTAACCGATGGGGAAGAAACATTGTCAAGTGGCGGGTACGTTGGAAACTGCCGAGTGGGATGACTCCTTCCTATCTGGATTGCGGTTACCTGTAACCGTCACTTGTAACTGTCGAGTCAAAGCCATTTATTCAAAGGCACGTCGAAGCTACTGAAGTTACCACCGACCGATTCGGAAGTCGGTCTTCAACCGAGAAGAACCGGCAAGAACTTCAGCAAGGTTACATTTTTTATATTTTTTTTTTGGAAAGTTAGAGCAGATAAAATCACCAATTTTATCATCTAAATTACTACTCAATGAATTAGCAAGCTGTCTATTGAAGAACTGTGTGATGGTCGATGGGTCAGACGAGACATAGAGTGGAGACCACGACTTAGAAAGCGTAACGTGAGATGCTCCCTAGCTTGATGACTGAAGACGACGAGACTGACACTAGCCGGACTAGGCGGGATGTGAATGACAAGGAGCCGGGATGTGAGACATGCTTTTAGAGAGGCGTATGTCCACCATTGGATTTCGAAACTCTGATGATGATGATATAATAGTCATTTTTCAAAATCTTTAAAATGTAGAAAACCAAATGACTGAGCGGTTTTATTTAATTTTATTTCCAAAAAACGGATGACCCAACTGCTTGTATAAAATTAAGCCATCAAAATATAAACAAATTACCAGAGCCATTTGGTGCTACTTTACAACTCTTGGTTGAAATGACATAAATTCATTGCAGTATTATTATTATAATGAGAATGTCCCTAGCAAGTCAATCAGTAATTCTATAATAGACTGCTAAACCCGTGGTCAATCATTACACATGTTGCATCAAAGAATTGAAAACGGCTTTATTACAAACCACCGTAATAGTAAGGTACTGTGTTAGCCGTGCGAATTGTAATGGAAAAGTTCAGTTGGCGCGCAATCAGTTTCCATGATGACAGACTTTGGGTGACACGATACTTCACTTTCATAAATTAATACGAAGTAAAAAAAAAACGGAATAAAGCCACTCATACATAAAATACATTCCGTTTTTATTAAAGTTGCAAAAGTACAGTTAAAATCAGATAGAATGGTGTAAAAATAAAATTTTATAGGCAGACAAACTGGATTCGTTGATGTCATAAATACAAAATTAAAAAGTTCTCCAAGCGTTAAAGTTTTGATATCTCAATACGTTTAGGTAGGTATATATTTTTATCCACACAATTTGTCCTTAACAGCGACCAGATATGCTAAAGGCCGATCGTAACAATGCTTTCTTATGAACACATCGTAACACCTTCAATTATAAATTAAGCTATTAACTTAATATACCATAATTTGTTTATCAGGTTAAGCATCGAAATTAATGCAAGTGGCATAACTTGTCCATAACTTTACACTTTTTATTAGCGAGTCAATAAGACGATTTCATCAACGAAAGTATTATCAAGCCCCGAGACTCGAGTTGATGACAATTTCATTCATATTGAAGCATTTTAAGGCACATTTTAGAACGGGGCCTACGTTTCGATCGAACGCTCCGGCCTGGACTTCGACGTATAATTTCTCGTGTAATCGCTTTAATAATGGAAGAAAAAAAGTGATATTATCTGCCCACGGTCAATAAATTAACACCGTTTAGAGCAAAAATGTAGATTCTTAGTGTCGCTACTATTATAAATAAATTGAACTCGAACGAGTAGTGGTTTTAAGGATGGTTCGTGTCCATGAGTGCGTGTGTGTGTTTTTATTAGGGTGCGTGAGCAGAGAGGCCTTATTAAAATATTTCGAGTGGAAACTGGAAGGACCACTTAGTGGTGCGCGGGAGTTTCACGCCTGAGCTGATACAACATTAAGTCGACAAGATAGCTTATTTGTGCTGAGCTGAGGATTAGTGGCAATAAATCACTGATTAGAATGTATTGACTGGCGTTGACTCGGGCGCATGATCGTCTCACTTATTTATTGCCCGTCAGTTTTTTAAGCTTTTATGATCTCATTTTATCTATTTGTTAATGTTTAACGATCTTCACTAGACACTTTGTTTATTTAATTAGGTCCGCCACTAACGCAATTTGAGATATAAGTAAAGTGTAATTTTACTTATCTCTTTCGTGACTAAAATGTTCGAACCTTCTTATTCTATTAGTTTCTTATAAAAATGCAATATCTTTATTAAGAGCAGCCAGAAGTAATATTATTAAAGTTAATTTTATAGTTATACTTAAATTAATGCACTTAAACCTTAGATAATGATTATAAGCCGCGTTGGTAATTAAGCGATAATATGACATTGATGTTGCTTCAGTATTAACACTTTATACAAATGGTCAGTTATATTTTTTGCTGTTATTAACAAACATAGGTTAAGTTTGGAGTTAGTACACCTGCGCAAGCGTCGTATAAACATGCAAAATAATGCGAAGGGGAGCGCACAAGAACTCCAGAGTAAGTGTATGTAGGTATGTCCGAATGTAAAACAATTTAATGCAAAAAAGATTGTTCTACCCAAGAGTCTCGGAGCTATTAATGTCATCACGCGGCGGAAAATTACCACCTTTCATGTAAATTTCAATACAAGATCAAAAGTGCTCGCTTATGCCCCTATATGATTGCAAGGATTACATTCAACAACAACTCTTTTGGAATTGTTTTTAAAAATTCGCATGAATTATGAATATGAGATGGGTTAAAGACCGCTTTTTATTTGATTCTGTAATAAAGTTTGGATTTCAGTGATTTGAGTTAAATTGTGCGTGAAATTATTTTCGAGCAGATTGCAGAATATGACTTATTTGCAATACAGTGGGTAAGAAGGTAAACGTAAAAGTCGAAGGTAAAACTTATATTTTTGTTTGGCTTCCATCTGCAATATATGTTTTTTTATAACAACAATGTTAAACGCGGTACAACGCTACTATTTAATAATATTATATTTTTCTTGTTGACTCTACATTTTGATGGTAATGTTGTGGATGGCAGAAACGAATTTTTGACGTTCATAAGTGCCCTTCTAGGGCCTCATCTGAATAAATGGCTTTGACTTTGACTTTGAATAAAAAGATTTTTGTGAGAGTTATTATTTAAAATTGTATGTTTATAAAAATCTTTAGAATTGTATGTCCTGAGCAAATGAAACACTCCACAGAGGGAAACGTAAGATACAACGCGCTCAGATAGTCTAATTTGTCTTGTGAGTATGACTGTAGATCGATGTCCGAGTCAAACTCCCTTTATGGGACATCATTAACACAGCAGAGTTGACACCGCATGGGCACGTGCGATCTTACCGTTTAACGGTAACTTTGAACGTAATTATTGTCATCAAAATGCCATCGTATTTGTTGGCTCGCGAATGGGACGCGCGTCTCAAAACTACCTACAAAAAATAGAATTCTAGGAATTGCGAGTCAAGGTACAGCTTCGCTGTTTGACAAAACTGAATAACAGTGCTTCAGTTAGACGTTGAGGTAGATTTGTTGTCCCACGCGCTGTACTAGGTAGGTACTGTATCTTCCCATTTTGGTTTTAATCTAAGTATTGACTACAGGTTATTTCTTTTCCATAATTCTTATTTAGGCAAAACTACTTTATCGATAAAGTAGAAAAGAATGAAGAAGTAACTTTTCCAAGTATTGCGATTCAAAAGCGTCTTGTATATTGTTGGCGTAATGGATAAACTCATTCGTTATTTACATTATGCCTGTGTCGTTTTTAAAAAATATTTTACATGTGAAAAATATTTTGACATTCAGTAGCCATATCTCTAAATGTTGCTGAACATTATGTACTTGTTTCCTGTTATGCCTTCTTCGTTACATATTCAACTAGCTTACCGCCCCGCGCTTTCACCCGCGGACCCCTATTTTACCCCCTTAGGGGTGGAATTTTCAAAAATCCTTTCTTAGTGGATGCCTACATCATAATAGCTATCTGTATGCCAAATTTTAGCCCGATCCGTCCTGTGGTTCGAGTTGTGCGTTGATAGATCAGTTAGTCAGTCACTTTTTCGCATGTAGGTTTTTGATTTTATTTCTGTCCACAGAATACTAATGAGATGAAATTATGTATTTTTTTTTATTACACGGAACAAGAAATTGAAAAAATAAATAAGAAATAAATAATTTCTTGTACATTCACTCGCTCGTGTATCCTCTATACTTCCTTAGAAATTTTGACAATATTATTGTATTATATTACATACTATTTTTCGCCCCGCGGTTTCACCCGCGATCCCCAGGGATCTTATATTTTCCCGGAATAAAAAGTAGCCTATGTTCTTCCCTATACCATAGGCTATCTGCATACCAAATTTCATAGCGATCGGTTCATCGGTTTTGGCGTGAAAAGGTAACAAACAAACAAACTCACTTTCGCATTTATAATATTAAGGCCAGTCCAGTCTTCCTAAAATCAGTGTTCTTGCGGAATTTATCAGAAAAGAAATATTGTTTTTTAGTCATTAGAAAAGCAATAAATGAAATACATTTAACGTTATTTTAAAGTGTGAAATTTGAAATTTCCACACATATTTTATTTTTTAATTTGACGCCACTTTTATAAGCTTTGTGAGGCTTTAAACATACCTCTATTTACGTTCCACGCGTAGAGGGTCTCATTCATGCACACGCCACGAAAAAAATATAACAAAAACAAGAAATGTATTCAGATTACATTTGTCGGCAAATCCTCTACAATAATCTTATCTAGTTACTTTATTTCAAAATTGTCTGAATTTCTTATTTAAACTGCTTTAAAAAGTTATAAATTTCTGAATTTGACCCTTGCAACATATATTTTTTTCTATTACAAAGTAAAGGTTTAGAGAAATCACACTTTAACCCCACTCCGAAAGCAACTACTTATCTGTCGAATAAAAAATATACGCATTCAAAATATCATTTGAAATAAATTTACCAAAACTAAACAAATAAAACATAAAACGCATCAAAATTCCATTCAATTCCGCTGGGAATTGACAGCGTTCGTTGTCGCTTACCGATTTATTTATTCAAAATTGAGTAACATACCTACAGGGTGAAATATGGATAATAGGTGGACCTATATTATATTGTTTTTTTATTCTAGAACATTTCTACCTTGTCCCTACCTCCCAAATTTAATTAATACCTAGAGTATTTTCAGCATACAGGTTATATGGCCCAATGCTCAGCTTTATGAGTTCATTGTCACTTATGAAAAAGCAATATATTTTTTAATTTTAAATAATGATTAATGAAATCCAGTGAAATAAGTATTTATCCAAAATTTGAATTGCGATCTCCTGATCGCAATTCCAATTTCCTGGTTTGCCACCACTTTTACAGCTACTATTTGAATAATATTATAATATATGAAGGAGCATAAGTGGCATCATCGCCCCCCCAGATTATTGCAGATTATAATAAAGTTAGTTGTGGGCTAGGCTGCAATATCGTTTAGTCGACAAAAAAATATTTACCTGTGTGATGTCTATTCATAAACAATGCACCTATTGCGTTTGCATTTACGACATCTATTTTCTATATATATATAAAAGAGACAGTATGTATGTATGTATGTATCCTTATAGACTCCGAAGCGGCTGGACCGATTTCAATGAAATTTTCAGACTATCTTCATATTAGCCCCGCATCCTGTAAGGTGGCGATCGGAGCACTCGGGACCGCGGGTGAAACCGCGGGGTGGAAGCTAGTTTCTCTATAAAAATTGAAACATCGCCTCTATTCAAACGTTAACAACACTTTTGTAAACAGGAAAAGTTAGAAATTGTGACGAAGGTGGTGGATTTCCACCCAACAATGAGCTTTCGATGAAAAAAACATTGTCAGAAATCATAGCTCGCAGGCAACATAGCATGCCAGGGTACTTTTTAGTACCAACTTGGCTACTAGCTTCGAGTTGAAAATCTGTCGCCAAACACCTACCGGTATGTCCCGGCAACAGCGCTTGAGAGCCAGTTACATAACTAAGTACGTCAAAAACGAATTTGTGTATGAACATCACAATTTTGGTCCGATTATGTGCGTGTCGAACGCCTGCCGCATGACTGTATTTGGCAAGATGCAGTTTGGCAGATTTATGTAACTTTC
Source organism: Tetheella fluctuosa (assembly GCA_951216915.1). NCBI lineage: Eukaryota > Metazoa > Arthropoda > Insecta > Lepidoptera > Drepanidae > Tetheella > Tetheella fluctuosa. Next base: position 8,631,953 of record OX578217.1, read on the forward strand.
TAAAAAATAAATAAGTATAAGTTTGCGTATCATATTTTCTAACTGTAATGAAACATGAAATTAGTATAAACTGAAATACGAGCTACTTTTGCGCTCATAATAGAGATCATTTGAAACTAGTAAATACCAACTTATAATGTATAGCAACTTATAGTGCTTTGCTTTTTTTTCATATTTTCTGATGGCGTAAATATTGGATCTGGAACAGGATTTAATATAGTTTTTTTTCTAATATGGCTATACTAGCTAGATTTTAACCATGTAGTCCTGATATTCAACGGAGGCTGTGACATACAGACAGCAGGAAGAACAAGAAGAATTTATAGGGTTCCGTTTGGCTTAGGAAAATATGTAGCCGAAATGGACGTCTAATGTAAAAGCGGGAGTTACAGTTCCGAATTTTTAGCACAGGCTTATGTTTTTATTTTTGATTTATAAATATCTTTAATATCCTCAGTGTGCATACAAATAATTGTATTTTTAAATAATATACACTGTAGGTAGAAATACCATCAAGGAGTATTTATGGCTATTATAGAAAAACATGTTCTGCATTTTAACGTGATCTAAGATAAATCATCGGTCTGAAAAGGCACAGAAGTCTAAACCAAGCAATAATTAACTACTTGCACCTTAACATCCTGCAATAAGGTTTAAATTAAAAAGAGAGGTGTGTATAAGTGGACGAGTAGCAAGCGATGGTACCTACCAACTATGGCGCTCATTTAAAAACATCGTTCCGTTTTAATTTTGTCAAGAAAGACTTTTTGTCCGTTAACCTAGGTAATAGGTTTTTTGTGAACGCAAAGTACGAAGAAACGTACGTAACAGTCAGTTCCCATTGATTTTTTAATCCATTATAAATTGTAGGAGTAACAAGGTTTTTAAGCAAATTAATTATTAAGGTTCGCGCAAATCAAGTAAGGCTGCACTGCACTGCAACAATGCGCATTTATATTCTATAAAACCATATTTTATAGTGCACTTACATACTTTTTAAACAAGCAATGTTTGTTTATTATAGTCGTCCTCTCAAAAATGTAATTTACGAATATCATGAACTTATTGTGAGTGATACATCGATTAAACTTTGATATTGTGAGATGCCATTACCATTTGCATTGGACCGTAGATGTCAAAAGAAAGCTGGAGTCTTATTCTATTTTATAGAGTGTGATACACCGTTCTTTTTTTAGGGGTTAGAGTGTTAATTATTTGATAGGCTTCAACAAATAATAGGTAGGTACCTACACAAGGTTTGGATAAAAAAAAAATTGAAAATAATTAATTGCTACTGAAACTTTAAAAAACTTAATTATATAATTCAAAAATTACAGGTACTTATTCTATTTTATTGTGTTGAACGTGAAAAATAATTCCAAAATTTAATCAAATTACATTAATTATAAAATAAGCTCTAGGTAGATGAACTTCATTAAAATAACCAATTTATTAATTTACACTACGATAGCACTACTCTCTATGTTGGTAGAGTCTAATATTATTGAATTTGATATATTAAAACAAGTGAAACATTTGTATCTATTTAATTTTAATTATTATATAATTATTCAGAAGTGAATAAAATTTACAGAACAAATCATTGAAAGAAAATTTGTAATATCAGCATAAGTAGTATTATATTAATATATTATATGATAATGATATGGTGTTTAAATCACAATCATACTTGTGTATGAAGGTGGTTTCGGTGTAGTGGCGTGGGCTCGCACAAGCTATGTCGGCATCCAACACTTGCGTCACACGGCACCCGCTCAGTGTGAACAAGTGCTCCTCAGTTTATTCATTAACACTATGTATGAATGTTTTAGCCGACTTTATGCCTCATTAATACATTGTTGCTATTGTCTACTAATTAAGGGGCATCGTCTCAGTTTACAAAGCCAGCTGATTATTATGCGTGATCAGCATTTAAATGTTAATTAGATTTATTGGCGCACCTGATCAAATGCACTTGTTATAAGCGTTGACGTGAAAAAACATAGCCTCGTACAGGTATTATACTCGTACTCTATGAAAATTTATTCAACACGTCTGAGTCAGATTATAATTGACGTGAAAATATTTTATAGTTATGCATATAAATTAGGAAAAAAAAACTAATTACCTACACATATGCTTAGGTATGTTGAGAGATCCATACAAAAATATGTGATAATCCGTCTGTCTGGCATAGTCGGAGACTTTCAGTGACATGTAGGTGATATTTTGCATTATTATATATATCCATGACGCAATCAAAGTTATCAAATAAAATCTAAGAATCAATTTTTCTTAGGGTAAAATTGGGGTCCCTCCTCGAACAGGGTATCGTTAAAAAGTTCTTATAAAAATATAGAGGGTTTTCTCAACACTTACTTGATATAAAGATTCGTTTACAAAATATAAAGTTCAAAATTTATCATTTTGTTAGAATTGTGTCCCGCCCCACTAAACTGCTACTTCTTAAAATATTTTTAAAAGTAGCATTAAATAATATGATGATTTTAAAAGGAAAAGTTTCACCAGTATTTAGGCTTTACTAGTTTTCGAGCAATATTCAGTCTTAGGTTTTAGACTATAGGTACCACATCCATCGCACAAACTAGGGACCCTTATACTGGGCATGTTCCAACATGCACTTAGCCGGATTTTTATAAACCATCATGAGCTTTGTAGATCTCGAGTTGATTGGGGCTGAATACATTATGTTTGCTGATAATACTATTCTTGTATTCCACAACATTTGGGATTTAGTAAAAAATATCAGAGGATAGTCTTCATATAATTACATCATGGTTGAAAACTTACGTTCTTTAAACACGCCCAAAACCAATTATCGCTGTTTGAGAAATAACAAATGCATGTAGCCCTAGACTGGCATATCTAACCTTGCAACAGAACTCATTCGAGGTTATGTTAGGTACTTAGAGACTAAATGGGGACCTTCGGGGTCGTGGGCAATCGGGACGGAGGCCCCGAGCGCCCAGAAGCGACCCCGAGGTGGACGATGGGTCGTCGTGGTCACGACTCATCGTTCGATAGCACCGCGAGGGTGCTGAGGGGAGGTATCACACTTCCCCCGGGTCGGGCTATCCCAGCGCGGCGCTTGGAGGGACTCGCGTATGCGTTCTGTACGAGTACCCGAGCCCCTCTTCAGCGCAGATGGAGACCACAGTGGGGTTTATAGCCGGTACAAGTCCGGCATAACCCGACTACTCCCCCCGGGGCGGTCGGGTATATTATGAGGATTTCCCCACGAAAAAAATTAATGTACTTAGAGAAGAGCTTATTTTCTAAACTACGATATCTGGAATAGATAAAGTTGTTTGAAGATAAACCGCGTTAATCAAAGTGAAATATAACATTAAAATTGTCCTAGATGTAATAAAATCAAAACAGTATTCACGGAATCCTATTAGTAGATAAGTATTTACAAGGCCACTTACACCTAGATGTTTTTATAGAGCAATTAGACGAGTACCTTAATCATTCATCTGACAAAGATACCGCCAGTACTGTTTATCCAATTATTTGCTATCGTCAATCAAAACGTTTCAAATACTATATCGCGTATAAATCGCCGGGTGAATATTGAGCAACCTTCACCGGAAACGCTACCGGGCAATCTAGCGGCCGATCTACCGATTAATTAGTTCGATCGGCAATACAATGCGAACAATGTCGTGTGATGGCTGCTGTTTTTCGCTCACTCATCGTGGCAGCTGAGTTCAGCTTGCGCGATGACAAATGATGATCTAATGACGTCACCAAAAGGTAAACGTGTGAGGGAGGACCAACTGACTGGTTGTTAGAAAGAGTTAGTTCATATTTTGACTCAATCTATGACTATCATTAGGTTGTACGTGAATCAAATTAATAAACTTTTCTTCAATCGTGCAGTGCTTGGATATAAATACTCGCGCTATACTGAACTACTTTGCATAAGTACTGGTATACAATTATGGTTCTTAGTACCTACCGTATTTTAATTTTTATACATACCTATACTAGTTTATCCCCGGCGTGCGTTGCAATGTCACCTTTTATGCCAGAAACCATCGCGGGCGTGCGCCAAACAACTCATGAATGTTTCGTTGCAATCGGATCAATGGTATAGTAGCATACGTTACGAACAAACAAACAGGCCGACAAATTGACATTTATATTTATCTAATACTTATATAAAATTCTCGTGTTGTCTGCAAACTCCTCTGAAACGGCTCAACCGATTCTTATGATGTTTTTTGTGTATATTCGATAGGTCTGAGAATCGGTAATAGGTTATATTTTTTTTTATACCGCTACGGGGGTGAAACCGCGGGGGACAGCTAGTATATACATATATTCTATATATGAATACAAAGGTGAACTGAATTATATCCTGCTGTGTAACTTTCTGAATAATTATAAACATAATAGGTACGTACCTACATTAAATTATTGTGAGTATCATTAATTATGATCTAGCAATAAACAAGTTTGCACATAATAAAAAGAACGTTGACAATAGCGATATGCTTGTTAAAAATCTAAAAGATTTTGATTGCTGTTTATAGGGTTCCGTACCCAAAGGGTAAAAAAGGAACCCTATTACTAAGACTTCGCTGTCTGTCCGTCCGTCTGTCCGTCCGTCTGTCTATCCGTCTGTCTGTCTGTCTGTCTCCAGGCTGTATCTCAAGACCTGCGATAGCTAGACAGTTGATATTTTCACAAATTATGTATTTCTATTGCCACTATAACAACAAATATAAACAATTTGAAATAAATAAATAAAATACTAAGAACAAAATAAAATAAATATTTAAGGGGGGCTCCCGTACAAACGCGAATTTTTGCCGTTTTTACAGATAATGGTACGGAACCCTTCGTGCGCGAGTCCGACTCGCACTTGGCTGGTTTTTTGTGATTTATTCAACATTAATTAACTACTTAATCCATACATTAGATAAATACAGATACTGTAATAGATAAATTGCATCAATTAGGAGTTTTAACCCATTCCAAAACAAATAATAATTATTACTAATTTATTATCACGCTCTTAAAGTTATTTAAAATATAATATATGATTGGCCTTAAAAATTTATAGGTATTATATATAAGATAGGTAGCTTTAATAATAAATTTTAAAGGATTATAGGGTCCTACAAACCATTCACATTTATTTCTAACTAGCTCTAGCACAACAGTATTTATGCTTTAGAACTGGCAGTTTCAACACCTAGGTAATTTAAAATATTATTGTACAGTTCACATACGTTTAAATAAAAGCTAAAACTACGTTGATTAGCTAATTAACTAAGATATTTTTAATGCAACGTTTTTCGGAAACTATTTTTACTGAATTTCAATTCAATTGTTGTATAAACCCTGGAAGAAATAAGTGTAAGCAATTATTGTTTTTCATGCAATTTACATGAATTTTAGAACATTGTTTACAATGTAGGTATATGTCTAAATAGGTAAATCCTATGCGGATGGTTTCTTTGCCGACGGGTTATCATTCTTATAAATTAAACCACTAAAGCGCTTATCGAGACAGTATAGCGAATAAAATAAGGTTGGTAAAGAAATTTGTATTGAAACACAAAATTTGTCAAGAAGGTTACACAAAGAAAACTAACTAAAATACACATTTTCGCATCATGAACTGTATAAATTTGCCTCGCTTTTTATACGCCCTGAGTCTGAGGAGGAGTCTGAGGAAAATCATGGAACCTGATTATACATTTGGATAATTATAGCCCGAATAAAGGCAGATCTTGCAGAGATTTTTTATTGGGATAAGGTTCCCAAAAATCTTTCATGAGATCCAGCAACCTTATGTAATACCTATGTATAATTAATTAATAAAAAATATTTAAAATTGTGCTTGAGTTATATACACGATTGATATAAATTTTTCCAATAAGAATGATAATATTATTTTTACATACCATTCGATGATATATTGAGTTGCTGTGTGATGGCTGCGGGCACAGGGGGCGCCGGCTCCATCTTCCAAGGGGCGCAGCACGAGGCAGGGGAGAATTCAGGCGTGGGGCCACTGCCCGCCGATATCAACATGATCGAGCCACCTTCTAACTACGAACGAGCTTCCTGCAATCTGAGCATGCGACACCAACCAAAAGTTCACTCTAGTAAATTTACAGTTCACGGATCTTTTTGATAACAGTCTGGCTGGTTTCTTTCAACTTTTGTGATAAGACAGCTATGATGCACCTATATGACGGACGGCACTCGTCTCGCACGCGCTCGCTTGAAGCTCAGCCAGAACACTGAAGAGCGCGCTTGTCGTACCGGCGCGCCCACTCGCGCGCCTACTCCCATTTGCACGCCTTGGAAAAAATCTCCACCGCCAAACAATAACAAAAAACTACCTCCACAGAATCGAACCTCCATGCACCTCTCACTCTAACGTCCTTAATTCGATTTCTGAACGCGTCAAAATTAGGACAACTCTCGATTCCAAAGCAACCTTCCATCCCGTTCTTAGATTTTTGTAATTCATACATAATTCTAAAATGTATAAAATCCCTCTTAACGCTTAGTACATAACGGTGGCTATACCACATTGATGATATTGTAGTTAAGTCATTTTGACTTGGAATGCGTATGAAACTACTCCTACTCGCACTCGTTCGGTTCAGCCTAAGCATGAACCGTATGAAAGGGACAGGTGCTCTACCGCGCGGTAGAATTACGGTAGTGAGCACAGGTGATCTTTTACGATTTCTATACAGAGAAGTGTTAATGTATACCTCTCTCTTTCGTTCCTACGATAATTCTCAAAGGTTTTTAGAGACGACGCTACATACAGTTCAGCTTCTTAATTAATCGCGACTCTAGTTAAACATGCGTAGCGTCCGTTTTTTTAATTGTTATACTGTATCGGGTGTCTACCTTCCATTCTAATTAAGTCGAAGACCAGATTCCACATTCTGAGCTTTATTGTTCACCCTGAAAACTAATTTAATTGTATAGAATTTAATAATTAATAGATATAGGTAGTAACAACACATCATACTGTGGTAGACAAGGGTGAAGAAATGTTCAATGTTTGACTTATCATCCACCCTTTCATGTAACTATGACATTAAAGAAATAATAGAGGCATCATATGGCGTCGCAATGCAATCTGCCGTGAATATTTTAGCACAAGGTATTAAATCTGAATTACTGGTAATTACACCAAGTTCCAGGTTTAATAAGACAGTAAGTAGGTACTTGTATTCAAATCTTTTGAACGACTGCTAGTTTATAACACCAGCAGTAGGTATCACTGCCATGTTTTATTTAGTAATTATATAGGGAAAAGTGAATCGCCGGAAGGTTCCGACCGATGCGCAACTGTTGTAAGGTATACGAATGAGTGCGCCGCGTTGAACTCGATTCTTTAAAGTTTTTATAGGAACATTTTCTTGTATCATAAATTATTATAATCTAGGTGTACATAACGTTAAACTACAAAGCTTTAACGTTTCAAACTATATTTGGTATATTATATACTATATAGCTTATGCGCGTGTTTATGTAGGGTAAGTCCGGGGTAGTTAGCCATAGTTTTTTCATTGATCTCTAATAATAAAACTATCATTGTTTTTAAAATTATTATAATTTGTAATGAAACTTTGAACATTTAACATTGAGATAATCAACCAAAACAAACAATATTCTGATGAGTTCATACTTAAAATCACGTTTTAAAAAAAATCACGTCGGGCCATCTCCAGGGTATACGGTTGTGATGGCCATAGGTCTACGGAAAAGATGGCCAGTACCTAATTGTATTGATTTAATATGAAAAGCCAGCCTTTTTTCATTTTCTTCTCCAAACCTAGAAGATGGTCCCATAGAACCTTTCTTACTATTGTTATGTTTCAAATCTTCTTTCTAGTGTTGTCCTCGGGATTCCCAAAGTCTTAGCACCAGCTCCAATGTACGATCCATCATCTTTTGTAGTATTACAAACTGTTTTTAGTCATTCTTCAGTCCAGTTTCCTCGCCAAGCAAGTGCCTTTCTTTGGTACTTATTAGGCATGTGAAATAGGTGTAAAAAAGGTAGGTAATATTATTATGTAAATCGATACCTCACAAACTATAGTATGGCCATCCTACATCGACAGTGTTTGGCCATCTCTCCTAATCTTTCGTGTGAGATGGCCATAGCAAAAAAAAAAGTACTATGTAGGCAAAGCATTCGAACTTTTGAGGTTATTACAAAATACAACTTATGGACTGATCAATTAAAGCTTAATATCTCATCATTTCAAAAAGAAGACTTGTACACAGTAGACGACGTAAACCCTTTATAAAATATGAGCAGTAGGCAAAACAATTAAGAAAGATTTTTTCACCGGTGTTTTGCATTACTCTCGTTCCCAAGTACGGCTCGGAGCGAACTAAAGCGAAAAGTGGGTCCTTCTAGTGAGAAACTTTAGAAATATTTGCGTTGGCCATCTCTCCCCTATGGCCAACTACCCCGGACTTACCCTAACATCATTTTTTTTAAGCAGTGAATAATTTTTGCTTATTAATATATGTTCATAGAAATCAATATAAGTAGGAAAAGATGGCCAGTACCTAATTGTATTTATTTTATATTTATTAAAAGGGAACGCTGCCAGCCTGTTGGGAACCTTGCCTATCGACAGCAGCGAGGGCTTTGAGGATGTTTTCTATATATCATAGTTTGTATTTTTTACTTTAATTGTAAATATTTTATGTAAATATTCAAGGGGCAATGTATACGTTTCTATAACAAAGTACCCAAAGAAATTCAAGAACTATCTGTGTATAGATTTAAAAAATTAGTTAAACAAAAGTTATGTAAGAAAGGGTACTATAAAGTTTCTGATTTTATAGAAGACAAGAATGCATTTAAATGAAATGTTCGCTACACAAACTATTTCATTAAAATTTTATAAACTTTGTTATTAGTAATTAAATTTTTACATAAATAAAAAAGAACAAAGATCTATAAAAAATGTCCCTTGTTGAGTTTCTTGCCGGAGTCTTCTCAGTCCAAGTGTATTCCGAACCGGTGGTAGAATCATTTGTAACGTTCATAAGTGCCTTATTAGGGCCTAAACTGAATAAATGATTTTTGAATTTGAATTTGAATTTAAAAAAAGTAGGAAAAATACATTGATTTATTTCATCATCAAATACCTATTATTTTTACGTTTTTACAAATTTCAAACTTTATAAATATCTGTAACCAGACTTAGAACCGTACATATGTTGTAGCATGCTGAAGATGCGCTTTATACTACAATTAATTTCAACAATTTCAACAGCACTTAGGTAATAGAATTGCACAAGACTCTTGTCGAGAATACGTAATGGATTTCGCTTCAAAATATTTGTAAATGATAAAGTTGAATATTTAGATGATCGATAACTTGATCTTTCATAATTATTATTATCGACTCTCGCATCATTAGTAGTGGGGTGATAGCTCAAACTAAATTTATAAACCAACTTGTCGGCTCACTGTGGTAGGTGGCTTTTGTAATCAAAACAATTTACTCACTAATATCTAGTACATATAATTTTCATTTTAGAAGATGTCATCAAAATTATGATCCATTTATAAAATCCTATAAAATTACTAACGACCGACGTGGCCGTCGGGACGACGCAATAATTAACATTTCTAAAGTTTCCTCTTCCTGTCTTTCTTATATTTTTACTAAAAATTATTTTTACTAAAATAAAAGAAATAGTCAAATCGAAAAAAAAAAAATGTAACCTATCTAGTTTACATTAATTCATTCTGTTTACAAAGTAATGGGGGCTGAAGTATGAAATTGCCGTTTTATTGTAATAGGTACTTTGAATTGAGATAGAACCTTCATGGTTTGAGATTTTTGAGTGAAACTTTTTTCACATGGTACGAAGTTCTTCTTTTAAAAAATATGCAAAATTTGATTTTCGACTTTCAGTTGTTTTTTTAATCAGCTTAGACAAGAAAGATGGATACTTCAAAAATTCGAGTGATTTTTTAATACGAGTTCCAACGCGGAACTAAAGCGGCAGAAACTGCTCGCAATATCAATGTTCCGTTTGGAGAGGAGACTGCTAATGAACGCACCGTGCGATTTTGGTTAAAACGCTTTCGTGATGGATAGTTTGATTTGAAGAACGAACCACGTGGAAGACCGCCCACACAGGTGAATAACAATGAATTGAAAGAGACGGTGGAAGCCGATCCGAGCCAAACTACCCAGGAATTAGCGGCATGGTTTAACGTTACGTTACCAACAATATTGACTCATTTGTGTCAAATCAATAAAATAAAAAAATATGAAAAATGGGTGCCTCATGATTTGACTGATCTGCAGAAAGAAATGCGCTTTAAAACTTGTGTTGAAACTTGAATTGATACAGAAATGAAGGAATATTGGATTGAATTGTGATATGTGATGAAAAGTGGATTCTTTACGACAACCGTAGGCGAAAAATGCAATGGCTGACCCCAGGTCAAACGCCGCAACAGTGTCCTAAAGCAAACCTTACCAATAAAAAGGTAACGGTAACTGTTTGGTGGTCTCAGCATGGTGTTATTCACTATAACTTTCTCCGATCTGGTCAAGCAATAACGGCAGATGTCTACTGTGCCGAACTCCGAACAATGATAGCAAAACTAGCAGTGAAACAGCCTCGACTCATGAATCGATCTTCACCATTATTGCTCCATGATAACGCGAGACCTCTTACAGCACGAGAAACCGTTTTAACTCTACAGGAACTGCAATTAGAAACCATTCGTCACCCTCCGTATTAGCCAGACCTTGCTCCAACGGACTACCATTTTTTTCGTGATTTGGACAATTTTCGACGTGATAAAAAGTTTTCATCTCAGGAGGCAGTACAAAATGCTTTCACACATGACATGACCTTCCTTAGATGGCAGCAATGTATCGATAATAATGGTAATTATTTTGATTCAATAAATATGTTTATTTAAAAAGAAAAACGAATTTCAATTTTTCAGTACAAATCGGCAATTTCATACTTTTACCCCTAATATTCTAAATGTTGTGATTATTCTGACAAATTACCGACTGTCATAAATATAGCCAGTAGTTCACAGTCATTATTGACATTGCAAATCGTTATTTCTAGTTCTAATAATAGTTCTAATATTCTAGTAATAAAAAACTTTCAAGGTATACTTATAACGCCAAATTAAAATCATGGGGCCCGTACCATTAGCCTCTGAACTATATTATATTTAGCATTTTAATGTTAAAACGAACACCACCAGGATCGTTCTCACCCAAAACAACACTTTTCTACATTATATTTATATTTAAAACTAGATTTTTCAAGCAGTTATCGGTTAGATGTTATTTGTGATCAACCCACTGCAACTTAACAGTGCTATTCAATATCGATATATTCAATTCAATCTTTGTATTTTAGAAATTTATATCTGATTGATGGCTCAGTATATCTTGATGTTATCTACCCACAATGTGGTAAGTTTTAGTTGTTTACTAAATATTATACTAAGCCAAGTTTTACACAACCTTAAAAATATGTTTTAAATTCCAGCAAAAACAAACTAAGTAATTGAATAAGCTGGGACTCCATTGGAGCTCGAAAACAATTTGACAACATTTACATCGAGTGGAGACGGCGCCTTACACACCACCAGATATATTTTTTGTTTTAATGGTCCCACTGAATGTGGTGTTGTACAGCCTCCACAGACAGAGGCCGACACACGGAGGATTTAGTGCCGAGATACGGCGTGGGTGTCACCTAATGAATATATTTATTTATGTGCCGGCGCGCAGCGCACTGCCGACTTTTATCTCGCACCGACAGAGACATGTTCCTATCGTCGACCTATGTATAGTTACCTGAATGTAACGATTAAGTACTTTCTCAAGTATTATTAAGGACTTATATATACGGTATTATTCATCTTTGTTTAAATATTTTATATTAATTATATAATTCAAGAGTTTACATAACCTCATCTTTTATATAGAAAATCCAAAGAAATGTCTACTTATAATATTCAAATAATACCCAATAGAGCAGAGTAAGTTGGAATAAATACGTATAATATTTCTTCGAACCTGTTTGACTAAAATAAGAGACAATGACAATTTCTCATTGATATTAAATAATTAGGTATTTAGGAGTGACAGCTCATTTGCCATGCAGTACATTATAGGGTTACAGATTCATATGTTTCAGTAGCTTTGCCATTCTTCATGGGCGTTTAGTATGAAGTCATTACACAAGAGCTACCAGACCAGGCAACCTAGACTGCTCTCTATGTATCTTTCGCATTAGCACCCGCTTCACAGCATACAAAAGAGCCAGCCACAATAGACCGTCGACTCATCACCCACAGCACATAAAGAATCGAGATGCAACACATCGCGTGCGCACCTACTGAACGATCAGCTTAACTTGACACCTGCGGGTGTTCGCACATATGAATAAGATAAGAGATTTTCTTTGGGAACCTCTTCGCAGGGGTATCAAGTTATAATGGTCAAATATAAGTAAGCGACACGCAACATTCGTCGTGGTCCGTCGCTACAATGGCGCGGCGACTGCAGAGACAGCGCACATTTCCATCATAATGTGCTCAAAATATTTGTGATATCTAGTAGGGACCACCCAAGCTGAGGTGGATATGTGACACATCACACGTTATAGGTATCTACCTATAAGTACCTGATAGAACAATGCGCTTAATCTATTCTCATTCTCCTCGCATAGCCCTTTTCTGCTTGACTGACTTTAAGGTTCTAAGGTCCGCATAACGTCCACATTTAAATTATTCTTTTGGTTGAAATTTATTTATTTTAATAGTTATTATAAAAATATGTACTAACCTATGATTAACAGAATAATTGGTATCTATCAGTTTATAATAAAAATTACATGACACAATTTTAGTTAAATATTTAACTAAGTACTTACTTATGTGACATTCTGAACAAAAGATACGAGTAGCAAAACACTATTATTTCTTATATTTTTGAAATAAACATGAAAAAAATGGAAATAAAAAAAATTACCATGCAATTTTTTATAACGTTCCTCCAACATAATGTACATTAGCGTTTAGACATAAATAAAAATATTTCTGTAATTTTCAAGAAATGTGCAATAGCATAATCCCACACTTCTCAAGCTGACAACTTTATTTAATCCATCTCAAATAAAAGTTCATGAGCAATGTATTGTCCACAAACGAACAGTGAGTCAAGTCAAACATCTATCAACAATCGAGCGCGACCGCCCAATGGGCGCGCTTCGATGGGGGGCGGCGCCAGCATGGCCACTCCCCGACAGAGGTCGCGACCGCCGAATGATCGTGCTTACCACGATTATTGCTTCTTTTTTCAAAAATCGTTCTTATAAAATTCATAAAATACTGAATTCGATACCTAATTGATAAATACTGCAACCGACAACAGAACTATAAATATAATATAACCAGCCAAGTGCGTGTTGGGACACGTGCAGGATAGGGTTCCGAAGTTATTGTGATGATAAAAATAATAAGCGCAACAGTGTTCCTACTCATACTGCCATTCTTTATTATACTGACTAAACTATTAAATAAATGTGAATTTATTTAGATTTTTTAAACGAACTGTTTAGCGCTTTTACCAACTCACGCAACTTTAACAAAACTGGATTATTTAAAGCTTGACATTTCGTAAACTAATATTTATATTAAATAAGTATTTGAGATATTAAACCCTCTACATATTTTAAAACCTAGAAGAAATGTTAGAAAAAAAAAATTACAACAATATTTTCGTATTCCGATTCCTTTCCTCAAAAAGTTACCAACAAACTGTGAATTAGCCTTAGGGATTTAATTTTGGAAAATCCTTTCTAAGCGGATGCCAACACCCTCATAGAAATCTAACTGGCAAATGTCAAATTTACCTATAGATTTTATATGTTCCTAAGATTTCGTGATTAGGAGTGAATGGTATTTAATTTTGATATTGGTACCTTATAATAATATAAATTCGATGTAGCGGCTCACAGTGACTCTAACCAGGTCATCAGTCCTTCTGGTTGGATGTTGTTTCTTTCCTTTTCCATTATTGTCCCTTTGTCCCTTGTCCCCATTATTAGGCACATCATCAATCGAGCGATGTGGTCTGAATAGTCACTTACTCAGAATTTTCTTTTAACGAATAGGTACCTACTATATCATTATTTCGAATTCACCACATAGACAAAGTTAAGCCCTTTCCTTAACTCTAGCCAATCTATGTAAAATACCATGTCCCTGTCTTAACTCATCAATAGTAACATGGAGTGATTGTCATTTTTGTCCTATGACTCTAAGGTATTTTTCATAAGAAACTTAAGGCCATAGCTCGGACGCTGCTCAGCTGAATTAGGTCATCAATTGATTTCTTTATTTTAGTTGGAAATGACTAGTTCAATAAATTATCTTTTGCACATCACTCAACTACTTACATCTTCGAGAACAGCGTTCTCAACAATAACCGACTTGGGTGCAATTTGTACGACTATTTATTTTAAGACACAATATCCATGAATAGAGACAACTTCTCAGGATAAACTGTGCCTGTATCGGGAAACTTTACGAATTAGTTGCGTCAGCTACATACCAATTTTGTGTAAATGTAGTTCAATATTGCACAGGACGGTACTTTTCAGGCAACGCGACGCTTGATTCAACATACAAAAATATTGTTCAGAGTAATAGTTCAAAAATGATTCAACCGCTTAATATTCAGTTACCATTCTGGGTGACTTCGTATTATTTATGATTGAGCTAATATCCTCACATTGTTTTCGTCTCTTCCAAACTCTAGCCCATACCTATACAGGGTTATTTTTAATTACGGACTGCTTTAGGGGGTGGAAGTACTCATCAATATCAACTACTATTACTATGGGACCAACCCTGAAATCACGAAAAAAAAATGTAACTTTTCATACAAAGGATCAACCTTGCTAAATCAAAGTGTATGAAAAGTCTGATTTTTTTTTTCACGATTTCAGGGTTGGTCCCATAGTAAAAGTTGTTCATATTGATGAGTACTTCCACCCCCTTAAGCACTGTCGGTGAATTACAAATAACCCTGTATACCTCTGAAATTTAAACTGAGCTAGGTCACACGGGTTTTCCACTGGCTTTTCCGTGATGCAAGACATTGTGAGGAAATCTCTAACTCAGGTCATAGACGGGTACCTTTTTCCTGCTTTTCGTATAATTGTTTATTAATTAAATTCCTTTTAATTTATAAATTGCTTTCATGCTTATGCTGTCTTGGCTAGCAAGAAATACTTGATTTCTGTAATGACTCTTTTTTTATTACCTACCTACTAAATAATTTAAAAAAAACATAAGTATTCTCCATTCAAAAATAAATAAAAAGATCAATGGATTTTAAAAATTATAAGTATAATATCCAAACGTAATGTGAAGTTGTCATTTTGTCTTGCCAATGCTACGAGTAGGAATTATAAGGAAGGTTTGTCTTCCTAATAATACTCGTAGCTGGTAAGAAAAAAACGACAATATTTATTTAGTAGATAAGTACCTACCTATTTAATGGTTTTAATGTCAATCAAACCATATACAGGCTGCTGATTAAACATTGTTACAAAAGAAAGCTTTTAAAAGCTGGCTAGTCCATTTTTTAACAAACCTACTGTAATAATTGCATGAAAGATTTTTACCGGCGATTGTTAACCAATCAACTTTGCAGGTGCCACAAGTACCTAGGTATTTCTAACATCATATTAGTATCTATATCAAACTATAGAGACAGACTGTAGTAGATTTGGAGCGCAGTAGAAACTTGGAGCATTAACGTAATTATTAGCTTCGTCAACAGCACATTAAATATCTTGTTAAATTTAATATCCACACTATTTCTATTTTTTATTAATATTATTTTATTGATATTACAAATGCGAAAGTTTGTGTTTATGTTTGTTACAACTCTGCTCCGTAACGGTTATATGGATTTGTATGAAACTTGGCACACAGATAGGTAGATAGATTTTTATGTCGGCAAAGCATTGACATGGTGGTAATATCCACTTATCTAAGACGTTCGTAAAGACTGCAAGTTATTTTTTTACAAACGACACATTATTTAAGAAGCAAAAAGGCCCAAAATAATTTAAATAAAGTCCAAGGCTTTTTAAAACACGCTATAGGGTAAAACGCGACGGCCGCCCGCCCACTAACATATGGCGTCTGAACGGAAGGGGCGCGAGGCGCACTTGCCTAGACTGCCTACCCCGTGTTTTAACTCGCCTAATTGTTTCCCATTTACATATATTATCGGAAAAAAACTCGCGCAACTGACGTTTTCGGCCCTCCATGTAAATACCAAGCTATGTAGGCCGCAACACACTACACCCCCGTTAGGGTGGTAACCGCTCATCGAACACGCCAATTTCCAAATTATAAAATTTAATAACGGACGGAAATCAATTGTCATATTCTTCTAATTATAGACCTGTTTAATTATGCCAGTGGACTTGTTTAAGATATATAGCTAGTGAAATATTCGATGTAATAATGCCATTCGACTATTCATATTACCTACATACATTATTTGAATAGAGTTTTCGTTACTTTATATTATATAAAAAAGTCGATAGACGGTATCTTATTATCCTTTCCTTTCAATTACATGTAGCTGGCTAATTACGAAACGGTTAGGAAATTAAATGACGGTGAGAACCAAATTTTGACAATGGGTCGAGGTAACAGGTTCAATTAAGATTAAAAAAAATCATAATCGTTTTACATTTAGTAAAATCTGTGATGGATTTGTACGGAGAAACTCATTGTTCTATTACTACATTATGGTTTGTACGTGAAGTGTTTGTACGTAGTACTTACCCTATTGTACGCTAATAATATTGTGTGAAATTCACATAATAGGTAGAGGTTTAAAAAAAAATGCTTATAATGCAGATACGTTTCAGCGATTTCATGTAGATTTAGCGTCATAAACTGTTACGCAGAACGTCAGAGGTGTGAAGTGGATGATTTCTAGGCTCCCAAATAAGCCAGGTCCCGAAAAAGTTTTACATCATCCTTTGTTTTTTCATATGACATATATAATCAAATACAGCACCATAGACCAACATATTTACATTCGCTCTACCAGATTGTACAGAACACTTCGTAGGGAAGCCTATGTCCAGCAGTGTATGTCTTGCGGCTGAGATGATGATGATAATGATGAGAAAGTCGATTCAATCGAGATATTGATGGTATTCCAGAGACTTCAAAAGTGCCAAACTTAACTACTATTATATCGAAGATTTGATATAGGTACTTGAACAGCAGTGCCACAATATTAGTCCGAATCTGGTACGAGAGGACGAGATCAATCCCGCAGAAAGTGTAAGGCAGGAAAACCAAATAAATAAATAAACTTAACTGTCTGCTAGTTAGACTTCTTTCACACCACGTCTTTATACACCACGCTTAATGAAATGAAACGAAATTTATGACTACCGTCCATGTCACACCAATGCCAACTGGGAAAAATGTTCTTGACCAAACTATAAATAGATAATAGTAAATAAGTAAATATTGTGGCACATTATTCCTCACGCACGGCCATCTGACCCCAAACTAAACAGAGCTTGTACTATGGAAGCAGGGTAACTGATATACTACATATACTACTTTTATTTTGTAAATATATACTAATTATACAAAACGCTGGATTCTACTTTGATAAAGGAGGCAATGGCAGTGTTTGGATCCCTATGACATATCTTCGTATCCAAAATACATTCAGTTAGTGTTTCCGGTAAAGGCTTTGCACGGCATATCTCTCCAAGACACATCATCAATTGAGGACTACTAGGAGTTATAGAAGAACACAAGCTAAGGGACAGTAAGCTGAAGATAAATTGAGTAGGCCACATCATTCGAAGACCCGATAACTAATGGAGAGGAATGAATCACCACTAATGATGACCACGTATCGGAAAGCGTCGGGCTTACAAAGCTTGAGCATTCGGTGAAGAACCACATCGTGAGGCAACTTTAGCTGGGGGTAGGTTACTATGTACCCGCCTGTCTAGCTACCACCCTTGTCGCCAAGCACCTACCGATGCGTTTCGGTAGGTGCTTGGCGACACATGTTTGCATGTTCTGCACTTGAAAGTTCTTTTTAGGATTTGTGTGCTTACCACCTTTGCCCACATCATCACTCACCATGGTGGGTTTAAGGTCAAACACAGGCCTATACATAATAAAAAATAATATAATAAAGCTTCGTTATTTAGTTCCTAGGGGGTATGTACCTTTGTATAATAAAAATACACAAATGGGTAAACAGGGTTATTTGTAATTCACCTGTAGTGCTTAAAGGAGTGGAAGTACTTATCATTATGAACAACTTTTACTACGGGACCAACTATGAAATCGCGAAAAAAAAATCACACTTTCATACATTTTGATCGAGCAAGGTTGATGTTGTGTATAAAAAAATAAGCCCGTTTAGGCTGTTAGTAGGATCGATACTTTATCTATACATATGTAGGTATTATTTAAATTAGAAGAGTAAACTATATGTTCACTTAACATTTGAATAGCTCCACTGGTGGCCTCTACAATGAGTCAAGTTATCTTAGTCGCGATCGAACAAAGGCTACTTACAACTGTTCTTAATCGTCATTTCACATAGTACAGTTTCTAACTGACGTACGTATGTAAGTCTTCACTGAAAGTAGGTATAAAAATATATACATAATATGTACACAGTATAGGAATTGTACAGTTTGCAAAAACATTGCTGAAATTTACAGCAAGTATTGATGTCATACATTCGTTGAACAATAGATAGAATTTTATTAAACAACGTATTTTATTGTCTCATTAGGCACGATCTAAATTTAGTTACTAAAAATTAAATTAGATGAATAACTTTATTTAGCTCTACATGAATGTAGATTTGAGTTGAACCTGAAAACAGTGAATCTTAACATAGGATAGCACAATTTTTGTCAAATGTAGAGACAAACTTCGATTACAAAACGTTAAGTAGTTACGTTTAGTAGTTGGTATAATCACAAATGCATTTGCTCTACAAATGTTGTTTTGTCTATCGCTCCAGCTTTCGCAAATAAAGGAGGCGATTTTGCTCGCTTCGCGGTCTGCACTGGGCACAATGGGTTTCGGAACGGCGATATGCATAGATATGTGTTAAACGATGCAGGTCATGCAAAATGTACCACGCACACAAGCACAAATCTCACGACGCTTTCCAATTGCTTATCTACTATGTACATTGAACTACAGGGAAATCAAACCAACTTACCACGTATAGTATAGTATCTACAAAATGTGTGAATAGGCATATTTAACTACGATGATTTTATGCAGGTATGTCCATGGACTAAGTATTTATGTTTTTTTCTGACGCAGATATATAAATAAAGAAATTAATAATAGAGACGGTAATAGGTAAAATAAAAACTAAAAAGTATACATATTATTGCAGTGAAATGTGTGAGAATAGGTTCCCCGTCGATGGCGAGAGGTTCGGTGGTACAAAATAGCCGTGGGCATCATGTCGAAAACTCGTCGATAATTCTTACGGTACGCTTTTAGGTAAACCGGTGTCAAAAGGCCCAAGCTGGTATTCCAGTGGCGTTTGCGAATTATAAAGTTCCAAGTCTTTGCCCCGATGTGAAGTACCTCTTCGCTTTATTAAGCACAACAAGCTTTTAGGTTGCCAGCTTAACCTTGTCTTCCAAGTGACTATAGAACTAACCATCGCTAGAAATGTTGAAGTGCAACTGCTGGAACACATCAATAATAATTGCTTGGCAACAGACTTTCAACTTGAGAGTATTAGCTAGCCAGGCGGATTCCTACTACAAACTACCTACCACCATGCTTTTGTTTCCTCTCGATGATTTCCTTCACCGAAAGCTCAAGCTCGTGTAGGATTCAAACCCACGACTCTTGTCACGCTATTTGACTCCACTGAGCTATTATCGCCTAATTATAAAACCTATAATTAATTATGATATTTTAATAGTTATTCTGGTATTCTGGTGCGGAGACAAATCCAACATATTAAAGATCATAAAAATTGGTCCAGCCGTTTTTGTGTTATAAATGGTGTAACTAACCCGACTTTTTTTATATTATATAGATACTTTTATTATATAATACTTCATTTGAAATAGGTATGTAACGTTAGATTATAGGTGTGTATGTACTGTGTATGTAGCACATTTTTTGAGGTACATGAGCCTTAATATCTAATACCTTTAAACGAGTAATTTTTGTATATATGTCACCGGTGAATAACAAGAAACGCAAATTTATAAATTTTCTAGGAAATTAGGTTAGGTTAGGTTATGTCAGGTAAGTTTATAAATTTCCTAGAAAATTTATAAACTCGCGGATCTTGTTATCTTCCGGTGACATCTTTATATATAAAATTCTTCTGTACGTGTGTTTGTTACCTAACTCCTCCTAAACGGCTGGACCGATTTGGATGAATTTTTTTGTGTACTTATTATGAGTGGGTCCTTGGTTGGTTTGAAAATACAACTGGACCCGGTAGATAGCGTCGTAATCGAGTTTGGACAGGACGTCTGTCAGGACCGCTAGTATATATATATAATCTGAATCTTGGAAACGGCTCGAACGATTTTCATGAAATTTAGTATGAAGGGAGTTTCGGGGGCGATAAATTGATCTAGCTAGGTTTCATTTTTAGAAAACGTCGTTTAAAAAAAAATTACCGAGCAAAGCTCGGTCATCGAGGCACTGTTTATAAAGAGGAGTTAAAATATTACTTACTGCTTTCTAATTGGACACAACCGCGTTTTATAGCCAGTAGAAGTTCGAGAAAGGCAAATCTCTTCCGGTCAGTTTCGTGAATATTCACAAACCATCTTAGGTACAGTTTATTTTTAATTAGTGGCCGTTTTTTCATAGGCCGGCTTCAATCAAGATAGCCGACCGCTTTCGTGTGAATGGCCTACAGTGCCTCGTTGTTGCCTCACGCATCGGGGACTGCCTCACCGATTATATGCAAATGAGATGTCATAACACGTGAATAATTACAGCCAAGCATGAGTCGCCCTTTCGGACGAACCACACAAATTGGATTTACCTACGTGAAAAGCAAGTTTTACCGCAGTGACATGAAGTTGATGTATGTATTTTGTGGTGATAAGGTGCACATGGAAAGTATCTTATACCTAGAGATAATGTAGTTTTTAAGTACCAACTTTGTTTAGTTATGTTTTAACAATATGGATTTGTAATGGAAAATCTCATATTATATTGAATGATTGAAATGAATGTTGATTGAATATTATTTCATATTTAAACCCCATTTAGGAAGGTACTACCTAGAATAGCGGTAGAATTCTACTTCAATGATGTAGGTTTATTTTCCCCTAATACTCGTATTAGCACATAAAACCATTCTATTCTTTATCTTTAATGTAATGTCCATTAATATACGGTCACACCACTTTTCACGAAAAGCCCCGCTGTGGAAATTGCGACCAACGTCGGGGGGCAGCGTGACCAAGCATGCTGCGTTAAGGGGCGCGCGGGTCGTTATGCTAATAGACTCCTATTCGCACAAACATTACTATGAAACATAAGATATGCACAGTAAAAATCAACAGTAACCGTTAAGATATAAAACTTATTTTAGCTAAATAAGGTTTGGTTGATATGATTCATAGAAATTGGTAAGTTAACGAGGTCTGCGTGTCCGCTGCCTGTAGTCGCGATAGCGGCAAAATGGACGGTTGACTACGTTTATGGCTTACCCGCTAGTGGCTATATGCCTCGTACTCGTAAATACCATACACGTACCCGCGGTGCGATAACGCGTCTTTAATAAGGTTTATTTTCTAAACAACGTTGTTTTGATGTCGTTCCGCAAGGAATTTTATGACCTCACCAATTGTATACATTGTTTACATAGGCTATATTCAAAACTAAATGAAAATATCTTTTATTCAAATAGGCCTTCACAAACACATATGTTCGACTCTAAGGCACGTTTCGGAAGGTTGCTTATGCTAAGAAGCTCACGTTCAGCTCAGCAATAAATAACTCTTTTCAATATTAACATAAGACGGACTAAAGGTAATGTCAGTATTTACTACAAGTACTTAGCCTACAACACATCGATCTCCGTATATCCGTAAAAATAAGCATTTTAAAAACATTCACATCAATAATTCCATTCGTAATATTAATTCGTGAGAACTCCTACAAGAATAAACGAAAAATGGTATTGAAAAAATGGAACCTATTCAATTTACAATAAGTGTCCGTAATAAGTAGCTGTGCTACAGCTTTGTTGCAGAAACTTTTCCGTTGATAAGTATTCATAAGTACAGCAAGCAATGCAATAACAATGCAAAAATCACAACAAAAATACGGAAGTTGCTGCGGCTTTTGCGGTTTTTTGCTTTTAAACGAAATATAGAACGGTTATATTATTATATTTATGTATGAAAATTTTACAAAGCATAATGCACAGGCAAGGTTGATTTGTGTTCTTGAAACATTATTCTTGTAGCATACGCATGACACATGTGCATAATAAAGCGTTAAATTATACTAGGCATATTTTTACTTGAAATTTTTTTCCAGCTATGAAATACGTACTAGTTTTGGTAGTCTCAGAATGTCGACTAGTAATTGTAAAATTAATTTGCAAATTGCTTAATATAGTGCATAATATATGTTCAGCAATATAGTAGCTATTGCGTGGTAGACAAAGCCAATTTATTATTTCATAACCTATCGTACGCTACTAAGTGGAACTCAAAAAAAAAACACTAAACTACAGTTCTCACACTATGAATTTTACGGCACAAAAGTTGAAAACACGTTGCGAGATGACGCCTTTGTGGTTACAACATTTGATCTGTAATTAGGGTGTTTAATAGCATAATAGCTCGTAACGGTCCCAATCGAGCTTTTTATACATCTTAAATGTGCCTCAATTTCTTATTGAAACCAATTTGGAAAAAACTTTGATGGATGTGTATGCGTATCCTCATCAAATAGTAGGTATCTAATGCTCTTTAATTAGACTGACAACATACCACTTACCAACTTGCCTAGGTATCTATACATTATGATACTCTATGTCAGACAAGATTCACCTTTAACATGCCACAAGTTTCATTACAGACCATATTAGATTAATGCATTAATCGAATCGAATCAATCGTAACGAATTGAATCGAAACAAATCGTAATCAATCGACAATACCTGCATTGTAACATAAGAAGGCTTTTAAAAACGAGTAATTGAGATTTCGAAACAGCAATAGGATAGATCTTTTTCCCAGTACCCACACCTAACTATCTTTGCATGTATCTCTCGTAGGTACATCACCGAATTAAATCGACTTGAAGAAAAACACGAAGACAATAACGGCTGATAATGTTCATCTGTTCTCACGTGAGAAGAGCCGATCGACGCCTGCACTGTATCTCAACGTTGACGTTGGGAACATAAAACTAGACGTAGGTCCGAATTTATTAAGCGACAGGGGTGTTTAATTCGTGGGCTTTTTGCGGAATGCAGGACATTATTCGAAAGGCAGGTGTGGTCGAGTTGCGTTGCGGCCCGCTCGGCTTCCCGACGACCGACGACGCTAATGAACACAATGAAGACGTATTCCTACGAGTATATCCGGCGTTGATCGATTGATTTACTCGCTGCCACCGCGCTCGAGCTTTTTGTATTCGAATGTCGCCCGGCATTTGCATATCAGGAGTCGCGGTGGAACGAATTTTAAACAAGACTTACGATGGGAGCCGTGATATTCTAGATACGATATTTAGCCGAGGGGATATGAAAATTTGCATATGACGGAGCTTTTGAGCTTTTAATTTACTGTCTTGTCAGTTCAAGTGGTGAGAGAAAGGAAAAAAACATTGCCTTTACCCTTATTTAAATGGAATTATTTACTTTCAAATTAATAATAATGATAATAACATTTACTTATTTATTTTACTTATGCTTAGATTTAATGCAGACTGGCTTTACATTAACCATGTTTTCTTATTTAACATTAGGCATACCTCACGATGTTTCAGTGAACTCAAAAACAAATTGTGAATGATTACAATCCGTTATGAGGAGTGGGTTTCAATCTATTGATATACCTGATCGACGAGCCGGTTGGCGTGGTTGGTAAGATACCCTATCTATCACGCCGCAGGTCGTGGGTTCGATTCCCACTCAAGACAAACATTTGTGTGCATGAACATGTCTGTTTGTCCTGTGTCTGGGTGTAATTATCTATATATGTATGTATTTACAAAAGAAAAGTAGTATATGTAGTATATCAGTTATCTGGCTTCCATAGCACAAGCTCTGCTTAGTTTGGGGTCAGGTGGCCGTGTGTGAGGAATGTCCCAGAATATTTATTTATTATTTACCTACTTCAATTTATTACCTATTACGAATGAACGTTGCTCGCGTGACGTTATAACAAAGTGGAACCAGTCACACGTTCAATACACGCATGGATTAAATAGTACACGTCACTGTCACCGAGGAAATTATTGCTCACAGTGTATAGTTACTGTACAACGAAGTGCACTTCCAACAATTGACTGCCCTCGCTATCTTGATGTGGCAACACGAACATCGCGCACTCACAATATCGCAAATTTCATACATTTCCCCTAGACGATACGTTCAATTATCAACTGGCATCACAGGTATTAATTATGACAACTACCTATTATTGCACTGGGTTCTGAATAATAGATAACAAAAACAATATAGTAACAGTGAAATTCAAAAATGCATTTTATTTATAATAATACGCGTTTGACACACATAACTTTTTTTACTTTGAATAGGCAGATTTTCAAAATGAGGGTGAAAACCAGTCAGGCGGGTAGGTACCTACTACAATGTACTACAATCCCGTGCTGATTTTTTCACTATGTTTCACTACACCAAAACCTTATACTCATTGTAAAATTTTAACTTATGAGTTTTTCTAATGCATTTGGAACGTCTTGTGATCAACCACAATCTAACCATGGTAAGTAGGGGTTGAAAGAGGTAAACATAAACAGCCTTGAAGGGAACCGGCTCTCGAGAATAGCTGTCGGAACACACCATGATACTTACTAGAGAAAAACAATGAAGATACAAAGGTACTTAGATTAAAATCGTATAATTGCACAACCAGACACAGAAGAAAAAGATATGTGCATGCACACAAATGTTTATCCTAAGTGGAAATCTAATTCAATGGCACGGTAATCAGAGGATTAACCTCCACAGCAACCAGGTCGCATTGAGTCACCAATTGATATTTCCAAAAATATAGCACTTAAGATTGTTTGTCCAACATTGTCCAGGACTTTAGATTGATGATATCCTTTAAACGTTCCTTTTCATATTTTTCACAAATTCAAAGTATCCATAACATTTAATACACAAAGTTTTCAATTTAGCTTCCATAATAACAAGCTTTCTAATGACTTATGGCTGATCGCCCTGGGACGATTTTGCCTGTCCTCCTTTAATATGGCATTATAATGTTACATGAAGCTTCGAATTTTTCAAACTCTTAGAGTTTTTATTAGTAGGTACATACAGTTCGATGGTCGCGCGTTATATTAGTGCTAACCGACCTAATAAACTCATCCTACATTCTTATTCACAAAAAAAAATGTAAAAAACTTTTTATCAGGCAAGTAATTATGCAAAACAATGTAAAACTGATATGTTAATACGTTGTCGGGACGATTTAGCACCCTCCGCGTATCAAGAGACATTTGTAACTGTTTAGTAGAGGGTTACTTATCATATCAAGATCTACATCAACTATCGGTACCAACTTATTCCTTTCATCGATGCGATGGCTAAGTTAAGAACCTTTTAAAACAATTTATAAAATTCGTAGCAATTTTTTTAAGTCTACGCAAATTAAATTAAA
The DNA here is from genome assembly GCA_951216915.1 of Tetheella fluctuosa. Classification (NCBI taxonomy): domain Eukaryota; kingdom Metazoa; phylum Arthropoda; class Insecta; order Lepidoptera; family Drepanidae; genus Tetheella; species Tetheella fluctuosa. The sequence continues at coordinate 8,657,939 of OX578217.1, forward strand.
AGCTTGTAGTATTTTCGTTCCAATATCGGGGAATAAAAAAAAACAGCTACATGTACTTATAATCTAAATAAATGGGTTATGTTATTAGTGTAATTAAATGTCTTTAATTTTATATGTTTTCAATAAGGTATATGTATATTGTTACCAGTACCTACCTATAGGGAGGTATAAGGTTTAGGCGCTTTTATGAATACTATATGTGATGTCCACTACTAAGTGATAAATAAAACAACATGTTTTATATTGAAAGCTGTGGTTCTACGTCTGCACCCCGGCACGTCTGCACGCCTCAACGACTCAGCGATAAGTGAGCTCGCACCGACGCTCCGCCATACCCACGCAAACACCACATCCCTCCTTTATTAATAATTTTATTTTAATTGTACTTCCACATACGGAATTATATTTCAATAGGCCTTTGCAGGCGCCACATACAGTTTGAATCTAACACCGATTCGGAAAGTTGCTTTTGCTGAGAAGAACCGGCAAGAAACTCAACAATTACTCGTTTGAAACAATCTTAAACATATTATTTAGTATACAATGTTTGTCTTATAAAACATAAGCTACTGTTGACTGTAAATATGATAGCAAGATACAACTTACAACATTTTATATAATATAAATAAATTGACGTTAGGTAACTCCACACACAACTGTTTAAATTGATAAATTTGACTAACTAATAAATCTATACATACAATTTATCTGCTAATTCTCATTTGATGTTATTTAGTACCTATAGTTATAGTACTTGTTAGTATTCCAACACTTCATACAATACCCAGTTGTATTCCATTATCTAGTCACTTATCTTTCCTTCATCTCTTCTTTCCTCATTTTTGTTTGTATTTTATTTAAATAACGTTTGTTGTGCTTTGAGTGGCAATTACATTTAAATCCATTCATAGATTGCGATGTAAATATGAACCTGTTTGAAAAGCTGAAACTAAGCATGAACATTAGTGAGTGTTTCCAGAAAAATCGCTTTAGCTCGTTTATGCGTCAATAAGTAAGTGCGTTGTTTTGTTTTAGAGCTCTGTGTCTCAAATAACCATTAGATTTATATTCCGGAAATTTCATGATAATAGAAAATTTAATTATATAGGGACACGATAACAGAATCGATACATAGCTGCCACGGATACTTTTGTTTCGATGTCGGGTACTTTTATTTTTCCAATAAGATTCAGACACCTTTCGTTGCATTTGATATTTTACGTGGCATCTATATAAGTAAATGTTTTTATTTATAGTTCAATACAGTATATTATATGGTCACACATGTGTATTGGTGTTACATCTGCCCCACTACAGAATCTGCATTTCAATAATCTTTAAAAATTTATATTTTGGCACAATAATTTTTTAATTGTCGATAATATCTTAATTATCGCAAAATTGTATAAGTACGTACCAATGTGTGAAGTGTTCGATTTCGAAACGCTAATTTTACATTTTGATTTTAAAATTACATTAAACAATTAGTTTATAAATGTTTAATGGCTAACGGGACTTCATAGCCAAACAAATATATATTTAGGCATATTTTATTATACATATATAGATTGATATTATACACAGATTAATAATCAGGTGCTTAAATAATTAGATAAGTATACTCAAAGTTATTAAGTTATATTATTTGATTGTTTTTAATTTCATTTAGTATATTATTTGTATAACTATTATGTGAGAGCAGGTCGTCCTTTGAAACACTACCCAATGATAGGTTGTTCGTAAAATGTTTAGCTTTACTAAAACATAGGAACAATATTCTACTGTATTCGTAAGTGTACCACAATCATTTTTTGTTGTGTGGGCAATAATTAGTGACATAGGTTTAGTCTAATGTAACTTGATATTGTGACAATACTTACTGAGCCTTGTTGAAATGCCTTATCAATGTTCTTAGACTCAAGTTTGAATGCTATTGTCTACTCTACGATATAAAGTTATAATTTAAATAGTTTTTCCAAATGGAAATTTACCATTTTATGATATATATATTTTTGTCCTTTTCTTGTTACCTGGATGAATCGGTATTTTTTATTTTTCTTTAACGACGCTTTCTAAAAATGAAACCTAGCTAGATCGATTTATCGCCCCCAAAACCCTCTGCATACAAAATTTCATGAAAATCGTTGGAGTTGTTTCCGAGATTCAGAAATTGCTCGTTTAAAGGTATTAGATGTGCATCAAAATACTACCCACAATATGTTCGATATTTTAATACTCTTGCTCTATTCTATAAGTAAGTTATTTTCTTGTATTGCTGAGTATGCTCATTTCATTTCACTTAGTTTAAGGAATATTGTTAAGTTTCCTTTTGAGTAATAAAGATTTATAAACCATTATCTAATTATATAGGTTGTTTATCATTGTCAATTCCAACACAGCAATGACAGAATCGTTAAGTCTCGTAGCATCTATAAAATTAAGGTAAAAGTTACTGACGAATTACTGGTTTTCAGAATTACTTAATCAGAAATATCACAGTTATAACTGATTTATTTCAGATTTTTATTTATTGGTTTCGAATTATTTCAAACCAATGGGAAAAAAATGACTTCTAGTGTTTTATTTTTCATATTAGATCAAACATTCAATTTCAATTTATTGTTTATGACTCCATCGTGCCACCGACAACTCTGCCAGAGATCAAACATCATTTTAATGACTCGTGGTAACAAGTGTCACAACCCGACACTATTTTTGTTTTTATGTCCTTCAAGTGATCAAAAATCACTTCAATGATCTTATATTGTCGATTTGTCACGGCCACATTTTTTGCTACCCAAAGTGATCAAACATTATTTTCAAGATTTTATGTGGTCACGGACAAAAACCAAATTGAATGCTTGGTATTTTTGTGTCACCCAAAATATTTTATTTTGTTGTATTGCATAAGTATTTATTTGTTTATTATGTACCTAATAGGCACATGTCTTGCACAAAACCCAGAAACGCGGCAGGGCAATCTCCAACCCTTGATATCTATATCTATATAATTGTGTATTATACATAATATTATGCATATCTATGCATATTATGTGTGTATTGTATGTACACGCGCACTTTCACTGCACCGTGAGCGTTGTTTTACAGGAGCGATCCTCCAACGATCATAATTTGAAGTCCTGTCTCTGTGGCAGAATGGCCATAGAACAGTTATATGCACCTACTACACGTATGACAATTATACAGTGTAGTTAATAATTTATCACGTTTTATGAGTGTAGGTAATACTTATGACCATCGAAAAGTCAATCATTAAATAAATTATAATTTCGACCATTGTTAGGTATCTAGTTCAATAGGAAAATAGGTAGACGTTCATTTCTGAACGCACCTTGGTCTATGGAATATTATTTGTTTGACTGAGTCCGTCGTTTAATAACTTGACTTTCCTGGAATTCTATTCCCACCCGCGTATGTCTGTTCTTGTTTAAGTATAGAAACATTAAAATGTTTTCTATAGTCAATTGTAGGTACTTCGATGTTTTATAAACATCTATCGATATTAAAGACCCATTACATGGCCTCAAAACTATTGTGTAAACTTTGCATGCTGGACCCAATATAGATAGATTATAATAATTTTTTGCTCTCGATTTAAAGCATTAATACCTACTTTGGAATGTAAAAGAATAAATGTGGGTAGGTTAAATATGTGCACCTACACTCTTTAACGGACACGGATAGGGAAACCATACACTAAATATGGCTAATATCGTCTCAAACCAATCATCATTATGCATATCTCTAACCTCGGCGGTAGCTTCAGTAAATTCGACCTTCATAAGTGCCCTCCTAGGGCCTAACTGAATAAATGGCTTTGACTTTGACTTTGACTCGCCCAAGCTATTATATATATTTGCCCTGCAGTCAGCAGACTTGACTGAGCAAGGTATCGTTTGAAATCTCACTATTTCATTTAAAATAACTGTTTACCAGTGCTCGGCCATATTCAAAAACCGATTCACACCATTCGCCAGAAGTTAGAGACCACACAATGACATCGGCATGAAGTAGGTAGGTATCTACTCAAATTACCAATAGTAATAGTAATAGCATTGAGTTTTTATAATTCAAGACTGAACGTTTGGACTGGAACATGAATCATTTCCTATTGTGGAATTGCATATACTAGTATACCCACTGTTTTATACCAGTATATGTGGAACTTGATGGGTATTTACCCATTGGAATAAATATAATTTTGTGGAATTGCATATATATACTAGTGCACACAGTTTTACACCAGTATATGTGGAACTTGATGGGTATTTACCCATTGGAATAGTGTACAGTATGTATTTTGCCATTCTCTTTCTACTTGGCTTGGCTAATACTTACAGGCACGATTGGTTGTTGCTGTGTAGTCGGTAGATTATTGAAATTTCAAGTCTAATCGCAATAGATTGTTTTAAAGTAATCCGTGCACTAATCATATTTTTCTTCTTCCTTAACTATATTAATTTATTACCTATTACTTGCATACGAATAAAAATAGATTTAGAAATAATTCTGTTTAGATAAGTACTTAAGTCGTGCGGTATTATTCAGAATGTAAATAGTTATAATTAAATGTAATGTGGGTAAGTCGAGAATGACACAGAGAATACCTCACTTTGTTTTTGGTAGTGATAGTTCTGCGGTATTTATACAATGTGGATTTATAGTTATAATGGAATGTGCACACCAGCTACACAACAACATTTTATTGGTAAGTATTAGCAGGCACTTAACGGCTATTTGACCGAAGATATCAATTTTATTGACACCTGCTCACACTTAAAATAAGTATTTCTTATTTTACTGAACAATATATTTATTTCTACATCCCTTCTACATTCCATAACCCCGGTCATTTGCCTTTTTCTTGTTAAGTATCTGCTGTTAATATTATTCTACTAAAATGTCCTCGATCGTATATTTTATACGCTCATTTTTTTCAAATAAATTGCACTGACTCTCTGACCTTGATTTCATCCTCGTCGCCAATGTGATGTCCACTACTAAGTGATAAATAAAACAACATGTTTTATATTGAAAGCTGTGGTTCTACGTCTGCACCCCGGCACGTCTGCACGCCTCAACGACTCAGCGATAAGTGAGCTCGCACCGACGCTCCGCCATACCCACGCAAACACCACACTATACAATCATAGAAATAGAATATACATAGAACACGAGTATCACTCAGTTCACCCAGTACAAGCGTAGGCAGGTGAGTATAAATACTTATATTGATAAACATGCTGCCGCTGTGCGCCGAATTATCAGCAACCGCATAGTTCATTGTAGTATGTATGTTGCGCCTACGTATTTAGTAAGTTCTGAGAAATATGCCAACCGTATGTAATCATAAAAATATTTAAATTATGACATCATATTATATATGACTTATTTACAAATTTAGGCCTATCGAAAAATGTAGGTTATGATTTCAGGTCTGCGAGGCTCTCAATCGATGTGTCATGAGTAAGTGAAACGTGTTATTTTTGCTCTATCTCGCTTCCTTTACGAGATATAGCTGTTTTTATGATTTTCTGGATAGGTTGACACTGCATGCTAATAAATGGATTTAGAATGCATTGTCATGAAAAGTGACACTACATTTCTGTTTTGTATGTTTCCTAGTTTAGTTTTACATGATCGAACAGCACATTTGACCATTTTAAACGCTAAAATACTCTTGAGGAATTCGCGACTGACGCTCACAGCCAGTTCTCGACAACGACTACTAGCGCTTGCGGTGGGAGCGTTGCCTTGTTCCCACCCGTGTACACTGTTTTCACTTGGTAACGCGCATTCTACGTATATTCTATTTATATGTATACAATACTACACGGCTATACTATACTATAAAATCTAAAGAGGTACCTACTAACCATATACCTACGTGCGGTGATATTATTATTTTTAACGTTAATAACTCTGTCGATTATTTTAATATTAGGTAGTATAATCAAACTTGAAGCTCTATCAATTATTTCAAAATGTAGAAATGTTAACCCATTACTGATTAAATTTGAATATATTAGCCCCTAACTCACTTTTGACAAGCTGCTAATCATATTCTAACGTACACCTTGCAATACTTTGACGTCGGAAACCTACAATTTAAAATATCAAGTCCCAAGGCGCATAGAATGGTAATTTTTATTTCGTTTAAAAAAACCTTACCATAAGAATATTTTATTGACAGGTGTCACCAGAATAACCACTTTATTTTAACGCGAAATTTAGGAAAGATTTAACGATTTTGCTTCTTAAAAATAAAAATACATACATTTATAAAAGTTTGTTCAATTATAATTAGGTATCTATTATCTTGTACTCGCAAATACGTACTTATACAGTCATTGTTTTCTTCATCTTTCTTAACTACTTCTCATTTATGACCGATTTTGTACGTCTTTTCCAACCGCCTGTAAAGCCACGTGATACTCTTTATTTTCTTTTTATATTATATAATAAATCGGTAAACAGGCATAAAAACCATCTCATCGGAGGCACTGCGATGCGTCGCAACTCGCCGACCTTGCAGAAAGAAACCTTTTCACATCTTTATTCATATAGGCTTTCAGTTATTTATTACATACCTACTTTATTTTCCGTGTCAATGTAGAATCTACGGCGTGGTACTCATTTAAAAATAATTTAATATTATTTTTTAATAAAGCTACGGGCAAATATACCTGAAGAATGACTCAAAATAAGGCAGTCGTTATACAAAAGGGCGGAGTGTTTACGCTGATGTAATTAAAACGCCATTAACAAATCCCATTGCAGCCGTGACCACCCCGTGACGAACAGCACCCATATTTAAAACTTTACACACAAACATTAGGGGAACGTCAAATCCAATAAATGTAGACCTCTTAACAAAATGACACTTAAAGGTAAGTAGAAGAAAATGCTAATCTGCAAGTCAATTATGTGCGTGAAAGATAGATTCAAGAAAATCTTACATACTAACTAATGCTAGAAAGTCAGACCGTCTAAGTAAAGATGTCCTATATACATTCTTTGACCCATGACATGTCGTTGGTAAATTTTAGTCTTTAAGATACACTATATTTAATTTCAGTGTTACAATATGACCCATGTAATAATTATACCTAACAAAATAAAACCGTAATGTAATAAACGCAGAGTTATCGATCAGGAGTTTTTTTAAGTTCAGTTTATATTGGGCGGATGTAGAAATTAAAATTGTATATAAAGTAGTTCGACGTTCCAAGGAAAGGCATTTATTGATCTGCCAGATAACAAACGAAGCAACCGTCAGTAGCCATTGTTTTAACATGTGAGAATATGTTACATTCTATCCGGTAGGTATATTATAAATTTGATGGCTTGCGTAATTTGTTTTTAATTAACAACATTGCATACAAAGTAACATACGGGAATAATTAAATGGTGATTTTTTTAAATATTCCTAACCACAAACTCAAGTTAATTATATTACTAAAAAGTTAGAGTCAGACTGAGGGTTCCGTACATTAATAATAAAACCAACTTAATTTCCTGGCTCCGCCTGCAACTTAACTTTAGTACCTATGCAAATTTACAATAACATTGGCATTTTCACCGATATTTTTATCAAATATTTATTATTAGTGTTTATTGTTTACTGGATATTAATATAATACAAAAATTGTAGCTGCATACCTTAGAACATTGTTGAATTAATGCTCTAAGCTTCATACAGATTGAGTCATAACAAAATGCTATTACTTTACTTTTAACAAAAAGTAAATGCGACTTCAAATTGCGTTTGCTCTAAAAAGTATAAAATAACGATGTAAGAACTCGTTTTGAAGTCAGCGAAAAAAATTGAGCTTCTGGAACACTTACTGACTTCAAAAGAAAGTTAATTTTATTTTTCCACTTTTAGTTTTATATGTGTATTGAATACCTATCAAGATTTGTCACTGATCGAGGATATGCATACCTATCGACATTATTGAATAAGATATTTCAATCGCAATATTCGTACTCCTTGAAGAAGTATATCTTCGAAATCCATGACATCCATCCATCCCATTTATATGGGACCACCTCAGTATATATTTTAGTAGAATAGATACAGTTTAAAACATCCAAATCGATATAGCATTAAATTAAAATAATCAAAAATTAAAATTAGGAACCGAAAAAAAAAAATGTGAAAAATTCAAGGGTCCATCCTATTTGATTTGGATGTTAGCAGAGTGGGACTTTCGGACGGAGGAACCAAAAAACGGACGGACAGAACTGTCACATCACAATACTAAAAATAGTAACGACTTTTAAGACCATACATAGATGAAATATAAGTGATTGTATTAGTAGTAGGAGTTTTTTTTTAAGGAAGAAAGCTCAAAGGCGACCCAAAGCCGATTTTAATAAAAATGAAAACTACAACATTCGATTTATGAAAATTATATTTTGGCGCTCACTATAAAATTTCATGTATACCTATATACCGGATATCGTATTCTGTTTAGCATCTTTACCTGTATTTCCCTATTTTAATAAGGCAAACTTTTCAAATAAAGCATTATGCGTACGGACCAATGAGGGCGGCAATAAACAGTTAATTGCACGGCGGTAGGGGAATACTCGTTCAATGCTCGCCAATGAGTAAGCATTAGGGGTCCATTATATAAGAAGCTTACACAAAATGCGCCTCGCCTGCTGAGCGTACACCGTTTGATAACAAATGCATATAATGTAGGTAGTTAAACATATAACCGTAGCACACAACGCGTTTACAACGCTACATTACATGAATACATACTATTATCAAGAACTTTGATAAAACTGCGACAAAAAGCTACTAATATGATACTGGTGCAGATTTTTTGTGATTACATCAGCTGATGTAGATACTGATGCTGAGTTTAATTATTTTCTTTAAAAAAATATCAAATAGTATAAGAAAGAAGGAAAGGTTACAACAATTAAATATTTAAAATAAAATATATTTTATTACAAAATTTAATCTTTTAACGAAATAACAACACAATAAACTAATGTAATAAGATATCGATTATAGAATAAATACTTATTAATATCAATACCTACTGGAATTGAGTCAGAAAAAAACAATGCTGTGCTGTTCTTCCAGCTTACAGTTTATTACGGGAAGGTTTGTATAAATTCCAGAATTGCTGAATAACTGTTCGCTAGGAACAGCCGCCAAAGTCCCTGCCACATTCACCTTAACTAATTAAGGTAGGCTACTGCCATAATTTTGATTTTTATGGAGGATTAATAAATAAAAAACTAGCAACGTAATCCAGATACCTATGTTTAAAACTCTTTGATTCAAGCCAGTCATTTAAACCTTCATATTTATGATTATAGGTGGATTTTACTACAGACTCACCACAGCGTAATATATTACATTGTTTGTATTCCATTATAAATTTTTCATCGGCAAATCGGATAATAATCATGATTACTTATTTCCTGTAATTGTTTTCAAACAAATTAGAACTCAATAACAATGCAATGTTGTCAATTTTACAGTGCCGATTCTACTGCTTCATGTGTCTATCCTCTCTTAACGTAAGAACTTGAAAACATATTGTTTAGAATGAAAATAAGTAGTTCAGAGCGGTGAGAGGCGGCGAGTCGGTCTATTTCAAAGGAAAAGATGATTTTTAAATTATGCTAATTGTTTACCGTGGCTTATGTGCACCTCGCCACAAGTTATTATGTCGCAATAACAGCCCACTTAACCATAGACCAACTATCAATGTTAAACTAACGTTTTCGTCAATAAATGTACTATTGAATTAAATAAAAGGTGCACCGGAAAGCGTGATCACGACAAAGAGACTTTTTTTTTTTTTTTTTTTTTTTTTCGTTTATTGATAGGCTTTGTCGCTGAGCGACCACATCGCCTAATAAATTGTAAGTACAAAGATCTAACCAAAAACAATAATATTACAACTTTTATGAACTTAATCCTAATTTTAGTAAAGCGTACAACAATTTCGCTTTGTCGGACGATGGATAGACTAAAATGCTATTACAAATACCGATGTCACTACTTCTATCCACATCAAAATGAGTTTTTCTAAATGTTGCGTTTCGTACACACTCCCATAGTACATGTTGAACATCTTCTACTACTCCGCAATCAATACAATTGGGTGAATCAACTTTCTTAATCAAGAATGCAAACTTGTTCGACGGTATATGGCCAGAGCGTAACCTAAGAGCAGTAACTAAGTTGTTCCTATCTAATATTGTATGGTCAATCCAAGGATATCCAGAAATTTGGGGTTGAATAGTCCGATACCAAATTCCCTTTTCTTTTGATCTCTGATCAAAATACTCTTGCCACAAAACCCTACACTGATCTCTTATTAGGTTAAAGTAGTCAGAAAATAATGGTACTATTGTCATAGGAATACCATCGACGGCTGCTTGTCTAGCTAAAAGATCAACTTCCTCATTTTCTTTGAATTGGATGTGTGAAGGTATCCACTGGAGAACCACTGTTTTATTATTAGCTTGTAATCTCAAAATCAATTCCAGTATTGTATAGGCTATCGGTGTGCCTCGCCCGTGCGAGGTGCACCGAGCCAAGTGTTGTAAAGAGCTTTTTGAATCAGTCAAAATGACAAATTTATCTAAATTAAGAGAGCAAATGTAAGATAAAGCTTCAGCTATTGCGATTAATTCTATATGCATAATAGAAATATTGGAATCAATTCTAAGCCTAATGAAACTACCATGAAATGGATCCAAAAAGGATGCACCACCAGAACCGCCTTCTTTAGATCCATCAGTGAATACCCTATGAAATCCTCCATATTGTTCATCAACATAATTAGTACAGATATTTTTAAGACTATCTCGATCATATAGCCGCTTTGCACGATTAATTAAAGGAATGGATAAAACTATAACTGGAGATAAATTAATATTGCTGACCCATGTTTTTAATGAATACATTTCAAGTTTTTTATTAGTGTGCAATGTTAATGAATCCAAAGAAGAGTGTATATTAACGAGAAGAGGAAGTTTTTTATTATTCCAATAACGGGAATGTTTATCGGAGTAAAGATCTTGTAGGATGCTAATTGACTTATTCTCCAAGGACTTTGATCTTAGCCAGTATTTTCCAGCAAGGAATCTTCTACGGATTGCAAGAGGAGGTACATATAATTCATTTTCCATAGCATGAATAGGAGTGCTTCTTATGAAACCACCAATTACTCGTAATGCTTGATTTTGAACCCTATCAAGTCGAAAAAGATTGGAATGGCTACTATTATCATATAGAAAACTTGCGTAATCAATTCTACTGCGAATGAGAGTTACATATAAACGTCTGATGTGTTTTTGATGGACGCCCCATCCTGGACCAGACAATACTTTAAGAATATTTATATATTTTGATACTTTTTGAGCTATTTCTTTAATATGCTTTCCCCACCGTAAAGGACTGTCCAACCACATACCTAGATATTTAGCACAGTAAACTAACGGCAAAGGCACATCATTAATTCTGATATCAATAGTAGATTTAAAACCACCTTTTTTAAATACACAAACTTTACTTTTCGAAGGAGAAATAACTAAACCTAAATTACCGAGAAATAAATTTAATTTTTGGCAAGCAATTTCTAATTCTCTCACGGACAATTCAAAATTTTTATTTGAACAATGTAGAACAAAATCATCTGCGTATTGTGAAATATCGACATTAGTAATATTTTTACAGATATTTATAGTGGCAACATTAAAAAGAAGTGGAGACAAAGGGTCTCCTTGAGCTAATCCACGACCAGTACTTCTTGTCAACGTGACACCATCCACTGTTATAAACAACTGTCTATGTTTTAAGTATGTCCAGATGTATTGGCAAATTTTGAAACCCACTCCAAGCTCATCTAGAACACGAATTAAACACGAAACGTCTACATTATTGTAAGCGTTGTCTATATCTACAAAGCAAGCAACAGTCGAAATATTTTTGGAGAACCCAATTTGTATTTGAGAGACTAAACAAGTGAGATTATCAAAGCAAGATCTACCTTTACGGAAACCTACCATATTTTCTGGAAACAACAATTGTCTTTCAAAATACCATTCCAGCCTCTTATTTAAAATATTGTGGAAAATTTTGCATAGACATGAGATAAGTGCAATAGGTCGTAATGCAGAGTCTAAACTGGAATCCCTACCAGGCTTAGGAATAGGAACTATTTTAACATTACGCCACTGTGAAGGAACAAACCCATTATTCAGAAATTTATTGTATAACAATACCAACATAGTCTTGCCGGCAAGGGGAAGATGTTTAATCATCGAAAAGGAAATTTCATCGCATCCTGGAGCAGTATCAGTTTTTTTAATTGAATTTTCCAACTCCTGAACGGATATTATAGATTCGACACACAAGTTTGTAGAATTAATAATAGGTTCAGGCGGACAGACAAAGTCGGGAGTAAGATTATTCAACAAATTACCGGCTTTTACTTTATCTACGTGACCATTACGTGGACTATGATTACCTTTTATCCATTTCATTTTATGCCATAGTTCAGATGTTGTAGAGGAATTATGAAGAGACGAGCAAAACCTTTGAAAAGAAAGACACTTAGCCAAACGAATAATACGTTGAGCATTTTGTATTTTCGTTTTTAATAAATTTAAATTATCAGGAGACGGACAGCGCCTAAGGTTAGCTAGAGCAAGACGACGTTCAGCAACCGCCTTGGATAGTTCTGCGTTCCAGTAGGGCTTAGGAGTAAATTTATTGCATATATTTTGAGGGATTTTGACTATGGGAATAAACGCATCGGCAGCTTTTTGTAATGTTAGTTCAAACATGTTATAAAAGTCCTGAAGATTTGTGGGTGTAACACAACCTAAAAATGCATTTTCTATGTATTCCGTGTACGATTGCCAATCACTTTTTTTGAAATTCCTTTTTTTAATGTAAATACGATGGAGGCTCATACTATTAGATATCTTTATTATAAGATGATCACTGCCAAGTGATTCATTTGTAATTTTCCATGAAAATAATGTAGCCAACTCGGACGATATAAATGAGATATCAGGGGAAGTCTGTTGCAATATCCCATCAACATATTTTACCCGCGTAGGATCACCATTATTCAAAAGAATAAAGTTGTGATCCAACATCGAATCGAAAACTTGAGATCCTCTTTGGTCGGATTTAATTGACCAATTTAAATGATGTGCATTAAAATCACCAAGGATTAATGTTTTACGACATGCAAGAGAAAAAATATAGTCCCAGTCATTTTGTGATGTATTAATTGTTGAAGGACAATAAATAGAAATAATGTTATCAATATGCCCACAATTCATTATTTTAATATGCACAAGTTCAATACCTGCGTTGGAGCTGCGAGATTCACACTGGATTGCTTTAACTGAGTTATGAGTCATAATCGCCACTCCACCATAGCCGTCCGTTCTGTCCGATCTATATACATTATAACTGCCTATACGAAACAAACTCTCAGGTACTAACCAAGTCTCGCTTAATACTGCAACATGGACTTTTTCTAATGTAAGAAATGTTTCAAGAGATAGTGACTTCGGCCTTAAACTTTGACAATTCCATTGAATAATATTAACGTTTACATCAATATTGGTGCTATCCATCCTTGACTAAACCACCAAACAAAGAATCGAGCGATATGTTACTTAAAATTTTATGTAATACCCATTCCGAACAAATCATTACAATCTGATGAATTTTATTTTCCAAGCTGATATTAGACTTAATAATATTTTTAATTTTTATTAATAAACTGAAAAAACTTATGTTGTAGTTTTTGGATTTAGGTTCATCGGCCTCATTACGTGAAAGAACTTCAGAGCATTCAGAATGTGTGGCAGCATTTTCAAAATCGGTCTCCGTTGGCAAAGGAGATGGAGCAGGGGTCGGCTGACGTTGTTTTTTCTTCTTCCTAATGTGTGCTTGAATAATTTGGGGCTGGCTTACTTTTTTAGGAGCGGTACCCAGTACAGGTGATTTTGTTTCATTTGATGGATGTGTCGCCTGCACTGAGCTTGCGTATGTTGGTGTACTATTGAGCTTAGGTTCAGTCTCGCGGCTATTTCCAATAAAAGTATTCTGTATGGGATTGAAATTACCGTCAGGGGGTGAAGAAGGAGGTACATACAGTTCCAGAGCTTTTCTGTATGTGCAATTAAATTCCGACATTAATTCCCTAATTCTTCTTTGCTTTTTATACATTGGACAAATTTTTTGTAAGGCCATATGATCTTCGGTACAGTTTACACATCTAAATGTGGTTGTTTCACAGTTGTCGTGGTTTTTAGAACATTTTGGACATATAATTTTTTTTGAAGGGCACATTTTCAGAGTATGGCCGAATTTCCAGCACCTGGTGCATTGGGTCACTGGAAATATGTAACGTTCAACTGTGATCCTTAAATTATCTATGAAGACATGTGTTGGACGTGAAGATCCTTTAAATCCAAGACGGATTGATTCACATAGTACCCAGTTCTTATCAGAGGAGGTCAGGAGTTCGTTATTTCGCTTGTTTAGTCTTTTAGCAGAAATTATTTCTTGATCACATGACAAGTGTTTTAGAATTTGGTCGTCCGTAAGGCTTAACTCAATATTTTTTATTACACCGTATGATATTCCAACCTCTGAAGTTTTATAACTTCTCCATCCAAGCTCAGAAAATGATTTGCAGTTGATAAATAAATCCGCATATTTATTGTCATCAAATGTTATTAGCATTTTATACGAGTGTGTATACTTAACTCGACTAATACCATTGATATTATTGTCTTTAAATAGTCTGGCCAAGGCGAATTGTTTAGGCAAAATAGTATCATTACATGTAACACATACAGTGGGTTTTTCTTTGCTCACTTGGTCCCTTCGTACAATCTTACGTCCTCTCATTACCGTATCCCAACTTTCTTCCTGAGAATTATCCTCCCTGATTCTTTTCCTCAGTCTATAAATATCATCCATCTCCATATTTAAATGTGTAAGGTCACTGCATTCCATAACTTCACTATCATTATCGCCCGATGCGATGTTATTCACGGCACTTATTCCAATCTGCTCTGTATTATCTACATTATAAGTATCATTGTCCATTGCGCAGGTAGCGGAGACCCGGCCGCACCGGTCGGTCGGGACCCGCCTCGTATCTATTGTTTAATTAATTACACCTCGCCAATAAATGCACGGCCTATTCACTCGGTGCATAAACAACGAATCGACAAAGAGACTGAACGTTTATTAAGACTATTTCCTACTCGCAGGAAAAGAACTAGATATAAATGATGTGACAATCAAAAGGTAGTAATTCTTAGTACCTAAATATTAACTACATATTTACCTCTCAATGATGACATGTGTTTTTGGCAGTTTTCAGTAACAATGCTGCAGTTTTAGCTACTGCTTTATTCGGTTGGGACTACTTCAATCTGCCTCTACTATTCATTGAGCTTATCAGACTCTCAGGTGGCTGTCGTATTTTATTTTTAACTCTTAATTTTTACCTTTTAATGTCTTCATGTCGCATGCATATTATTTTTCACTACATATTTACTTTAATGACTATTCCTGCGACTTATCGTAACCGACAAATATCAAATTTTACAGAAGAAGGTTTTTTTGTATGATGCTATGAAATTGAAAATTAACATAGAATTATGATTTTTAGTAATTTATTAAAAGATTTTGGAGGGAAACGGTAACAAGGCTTGGTCCGTTACAATTAAAAAGATAAAAATCTCGATTTCGATAAATATGTCGCTTACGATAAGTCGGCGGGAATGGCTCGATGTCTTTTGGTCCATTAAAAACTATTGCCTCATTTAAAACTATTGGGTAAATTATGGATTTTCACATATTGTATTGCTTTTATTCTGGTGACATTTCCTAAAGCCTTCAGTATTTTTTCAATCTCACCTTATTTATATTTATTTATAGAAGCGTATGATTCATTTTTCAATTACGATTTTAACAGGATTCTTCTTTTTGAGGATTCTTCTTTCAGCTGAAAAATGAAACAGGACTTTTCTATGAATATTCCTAGTTCTGCTTGACCGGGGACACGGAAGCCCGCTACTGTGCGACTCCATTGTGCCGGCAGCACTCTCCTCAATTGGTTATCACACTTGTTCGTCGCGCGTGACGCTCAAAGAGATGCCGCGCTCTTTGTCACCTGTCTACACATACACACAATACGACACCGCGTTCTGTTACATACAACATCTAAAATGTTCTTCAGAATTGTTTAAATCTAATGACTTGAAAGTAAGGAATATAATTGAAGACTGGTGTCCTTATAATTATGACTTTCAATTTTGATATACCTACTTTTAATATAAAAAAAAATATCTTCACACATTTAATAAGAACCAACTTGACAATAGGTTCATGATATAAATCATAACATCAACTTAATCCTAAATCATACTACTATGAATCCTCGTCAAATACGCTCGCTCCAAGAGGCTGTCAGTCGAAAAAAATAATTTACGACCTTAAAAAATCATAAACAATATAAGGTAATGTGTCAAAATACTCGCACACAATGCGATCACCGCTTAAAAAGACGGTCGAAGTGTTCATAATAACCCACAGAAACCTACTTTATAAGTCAGACTAACAAAAGATGTCGCCGCTGAGTGTGTATAAAAAAACTATGAACTTCTGAAGCAGTTAATAGGGACCCTGCACAAAAGACCCCAGCGATTGTACAACCCTTGAATGAAGTCAACCTACTAATTCATATTTATACGGTGTGTCCACAGTGAAAGGGTTTCGTATATCAAAATGGCTTTCTTACATTTTCCTGACCCTGTCGTCAAGGTTAAAATTTACCGTGAATAATTTGACAAAGGTGTTACAGAGATCAATGAAAAGTATAGTTCATACATACATACCTACTTACAGTACGAGTTTGACCTCATGCAACTATATGCATAACTTTATATGATTCCTATAAAAAAGTGTGCTTATATCTTTCACGAATTGTCTCCTAAAAGTCTTAATCTTTACCGCGATTCAAATAATAAAATTAGGAATGCTTTTTAAGATCTATTTTATTTATATCTCGAGTATTTTGTTTATTGCTGCTCTATACACATAATGAGGTCATTAATAAACCTATATGGCCTGTCAAAAACTCTCGGCATCATTACAAATTGGTACTAAGTATTATTGTGCGATTGGGCTCTTGCGGTCAAGCAACCCGATGCGCAGACCGATCGAGAGTACTCGAACAAAAGCTCAATCGTATTTACATTTAGTCATCGCCTATTAATCAATACAACTTGTGTATATTGCACTTCAATAGGAAATTCGAGACAATAAATGATAAACTGATAAAGAAATGGTACTAATGTAAATAAATGGTTAGCGATATGTTAATGTCTCCATGTGGATAGTTAAGTATGGAAACAGCTTTTTATAAAAACTCAAATTTAGATTTATGACTAAAAAATAAAAGAAAGAACTTGGAAAGAACCTATTTTGGCGTTGCTGTGCGTTGCGTTGCGTTGGCTGTTCGTTGTCTATAAGTCATTTAGTGCTAAAGTTTTATTATGTAGATAGATGTCATTGTCGAGTATAGTAGGAAGTACATAATATTATATTAGGAAATTTTATGCGAACTGAAAACAATTAGAATCTGATTTGATTATAATTGTAATTCTTAAATTTGAGACAATATATAACGTGCATATTTTAGTGATGTAATCATAATCAGTTGTGGTTATAGCATTATTTTTTTTCACTAAATAAATATCTCATTCCACATTATTGAGCTGGTAATCTGTTCGAATGTGAGCGCGCGCGCATAACAAGTGAGTCTAACAAGCGGTCGATACAAAACACCTCACTGACGCTAAGCCTAAATTATAACAGTCAGTAACTAATCACTCGTACTCGTCATACAAACTGGACCGAGATAATATATTATTTAACTCTAGAATGGAACAATCATACTTATTTTAGTTATTTTGTATCAATTTGCTTACACAGAAGGGTGTTACATTTTTTTAATTTAAATTGATCGTTGTATTTTATTTGCGTTCCGGGGATACAAAGTTACCTTTACCCATTTCTGTTACATTATTCTAGCTATCACTAAAATCTATTCCTCCGTTACGATAAAAAAAATAAGCTCAAGCCTTGAGATAAACTTTTCGATTCAAGATTTTTACTTCCAGGTATTGTATAGTGATCTTATTCCAAACTACATATTTTCTAATTAATATTTTTACACTGAAACACTTGTATTATTTGTTGTACATGTCCAGAAAATCGACATTAAAAAATGTTTCCCTTGCATCCCATTCATGCTCCATTTGATACACTATGCCTAATAATTTTGAGAAACGCTGAAAGAAGTATTTTATCTTATTTTTATTGCAGAGTATTTATACAGGTATAAGTAGGTAAGTAATTCAATTAAAGAAAATAATCCTAAATACAAACTATCACCTCTTGCTTTTACACCCTAGAGAATTGATTTTTTGAAACCCTAAAGACGTAACCCCTTATTTGTAGTATAGAGTAAGTATTTAGTTTATACTAACTTTTAGTATAGAGTAGATATTTGTCAAGTAAAATGACTCAAAATAAAAAGTCTCCACCATAAAAACTTTCGATCCCCATTTTATACACTTACGGGTAAAATTTCCAGAAAAATCCTTTTTATTGCTTGCCTATGTCATGAAAGTCACCTCCTGTCTAAATATCATGTTCCTAGGACTCTGCGGTGATGAGCCAATTATCTGACAAATAATGATAATAGACATGATCTGGATTTGGAGGAGGATCAGAACAGAAGAGGATAGAATAAGATAACCTTGATGAAAAATAATGTCATGAGAATAAAAAAAAATGTGTTATATTTCAATAATAGTCGAAGTAATTTCCTAACCCGCGATGAAGTTTCTAGCGACACGAGTAAGAAATTAAGTTTGACAGTAAATAGTGGTGTAATTCAGCAATGTTCGTGCTCACGAATCGGAGTATCGACAGGATAATAGGCGCCGACCCTCGATCGCGGAGTGTAAACCTCTCAGGGCCTCACCGGCATTGGCACCGGTCGCCAACTATCGATCGCTGTGCAACATTATTAATCGAGTCGGTAAGTAACCTATAACGCTCTTGTTGGCTGTAGTGTTGGCGGGATCAATTGACTATATTAGTTATCAATTTCTATGAGCCCTGCCAAGTTCATCATGTTCTTCCAAAATAACAATATCCTACTACCTATTTACAATTAGTTTTCCTTAACTTTGCCCGCAAAGAAAAAAAACCGGCTAAGTGCGAGTTGGACTCGCGCACCGAGGGTTCCGTACAAACTTCGTCCATCGTTCATCCATCACGGGAAATGCACAATTTTATTTATAACTCAAATATTTAAAAAAATGGCAAAAAGCAAGGTCTTACAGCACAAATAAAGGGAAAATTCCAAAATATAAAAAAGTTGAAAATTAAAGGGTGTCCCCATACATACATAGTAACGCCAATTAATAAAGACCTCTGAGTTGTATGGGCGCTCATACAATTTAGAGGTCTAGCTTAATTGGCACCAACCTCAAATAAGGTAAATAAATAAAATTGTGCATTTCCCGTGATGGATGAACGATGGACGAAGTTTGTACGGAACCCTCGGTGCGCGAGTCCGACTCGCACGTGGCCGGTTTTTTTTCTGGTAGGCTTGTGACCTCAATCTTACAATGGGAAGTGATGTGGTCGAAAGTGGCACACAACATCTAGAAGGAAACTGGCTTCTGTGTAACTAATCAATGCGAGGGTGGTAACGAGCGAGGCGGGTACTCGTAGTAAATACTTACTTTACTCTACTACTCAAGGATTTTTCTTTCACCAAACGCTCATGCTCATTATAGAATTCAAATTTGTGGAACGGTATTCGACGCCACTATCACTGGGCAATTGTGGACTTAAAAATCTTGGATGACTTTGATTTCCCTCTCATGCTATAAATGCGAAAGTTGGAAAGTTTTGTTATGTTTAAAACTCCTCGAGATTTCTAAAGCAAAATTTTACAATTTGTTTCACAATGTTTGTCTCTTTTTTAGCACAAATATTATATATGTATAGAGAAGGTACTAAAACTAAGATAAAAATATAAACTCAATCGCCAACGCTCATCCCTACAAAATCCGATGAAGGCTCACTCACCGGGTTCAAAAGCTAACTGCGCCTATTTGTTACCAACACCATAATGTCGGGGTTACACAACCAAATGCTACAATTTCTTACAACGTTTCTTGTTCACTACTTTCAACAAATAGGTTCGAGCTAAATATCTAAAACAGATGTTTATTTTTATACCACCGATAGAGCTTTACACATTTTCACACAGCATTTTTGCGATATAACATGACATGAAAGCAAGTATGTTGATGAAGTACAGTTTGTAATATGATATTAAGTTTAAGCCTCAGGTAAATTCCGCCAAAGAGCCTCTAATAAGTGCCTGTAGGACAAAATAACAAACACATTTAAGACCATAACGTAACTCCTTCATTGTTATGAGCCCTTGAAATAAATAATTCCTCAAAATGTTATAGAAGTGTCATAATATATGGATTAGTCTTTAGTTTTAAAAACTCTACCACAAATTATAAAAAAGGTAAATGTGATCATTAATTATGCATAGTTAATTAGGTACTACTTAATAGCTAATTAATTAGAGTTAAGCAAAATCATCTTATTTGCTTATAATCATGTAAATGCAGTATTTTAAACGATTTAAATTCTATTGTAAACTAGTAAAATAACAATTAATTTACTTTTTCATAAATTAATGTAATATTTTCTGACATTTCCCGTAGATTTGATTGCGTATGGTAGTAAGGGTATAGCTTCCACACCCTAATCGCCGTGCTCGCGGCTAGCGTTTCAGTCGTGCCTTGATTTCACACTCGCCTTACGTACACATTATCATCTTTCACAGAAAACTACACCTTTCAAGTATCGACATAAAGGTTGAAATTAAATACACGCCACAATTAATTAATTACCCATTCCTTTTTAAACTGAATATGACTCGAATAGTACGCAATTGAGTTTAAATTAGCGTGTCATTGTGAAAATTATGTAGCATTAACTGTGGGTGAGTATTATCAATCAAAAACATAAGCCAAATGTTATTACTGACGCAAGCTTACAAATCGTGCTCTTCTATAGTTCTGTTGATGGTAATGACTTTTGCACTGACGACCATTTCGCATAAATAATCGCTTTATTCGCTTAGGTAGGTAAGATAGGCTTAGATCTTAGGTCGGTACCTAAGGATAATATAACCGTATTAATACAAAGTTTATTACTGACTAAATAAGGGTTATTTATAAATTTTAAGCGATCATGTATTGTATTGAATTTTGGTAATGTTTAATAATTGTATTTTATATATCTAACTTTGCTTTTTCGTTTATAAATAAATAAACCGCTTAATATCATAACGATCATATTTCTCAGTAATACCTACTCCGTAATCATAGAAAACCATAGTTAGACCACAAGCGTTCATATTAACTGTGCAAATAAATGACAAAAGAAGAAATACTAATTAACAAAACAACCACATTGAAATAAAATCGACGAACGTCGCAAAATATACATAGGTACCTACTATGAAATTCCATAATTTATTTTTCAAAAGTGCCAACTAACTTACATGCCATTATCCCTATTGACCATTTATCATGCATGCAGAAACCAATTGAATAGTGTTTATAAACCTTAATAGGATAGTATTACGCCAATTTCATGGAGTAAGTAAGTGAATTACGCGAGTGAACGCAAGCAGCCAGATTTAATGTAGCCTCTAGTTATCATGTATCAAACATTGTGTCTGACATCCTCCGTAGCGGTTTTAATAAGGAGTCGTTACAAAACACCACAGAGTAAGGAGAATCAGATATTTTTTCAGAAATATATTGTTTTATTCATGGACTTTTGTAGCAGACTAAACAGAAAAAATATGAATTATGTTACATTCAATTAAAAATAAATAAGACGTTGATATATTGAAAACCGTGACAAAAGTTATGGGCATCGTGAGGAAACCATGGCACAGGTATTGAAAATATGCTGCCAAGTACCTTTGTATGTTCTGGTTGCCGCACATGAGAACCAGTCGAGTATAATATGATGTGCTTACATATTTCAGACATTATAAGTATTCTTTCATAGTACAAGCTCTGCTTAGTTTGGGGTCAGATGGCCGTGTGTGAGGAATAGTGTCCCAGAATATTTATTATCAATCACCAAGATTGTTATAGTCAAGCGTGTTTGACATTTTTGGATATCTACTAAAAATACATAAATCTCTTTGTGGTGTGAATACATACATTTTGTTTGTACACTTATATAGCTCCACTTGACAGGGATATGACATTTTCATGTAATATCAAACATCGTTTACACATAGCATTGATGAGCTGAGTCCCCAAGGGCTATCAAGATACGCCTTGGACTACTTTACCGCAGACAGTTAAGTGTGGCATATATTAGTATAAACTATAAATTCGTAGGGTTTGTACGACATGCAGCACTAATTGACATGATTCTCGACCACTTGTCAGCCCTTGTTAATTAAATCTTAATAATGTGATTGCTCTATAAATGGACTACTACTCTATGACATTGAACCTCCAGCGACGTCGCTCCTCTACATAATGATTGATGGCTCCCAAAACCAGCGCCGGCGGCGAACATCGGATTTATCGCCGCGACTCCCAGCCAAGACGTTTACATCCGTTTCGTTCGCGAACGTGCGGGAGGCGAAATCTTCGCATAAAACCACACATGTTATAACACAATGCGACATTTCAAGATCTTAAATATTCAATGCCAAGATGATAATAAAAATAATCGTTATAAGATCGATGCTAGTATCTAGTGCGGTACAGGCACAAAACCTAGTATATGAGCTCGATGTTTTCTGATATAATGATATGGTGATATGGGTAACATTTATAAAGTATTGCAGGAACATAAGGATATCAATTCAATAAATCACATACGTTAAATCTTCACCCATACATTAAAGCGATAATCTAAGGCTCTGCAAGTGCAGTTATTACCAACAAGATTTATTGCATCGAATGCTATTATCTCCAAAAACTGTGATATTTGAACCCCTTTGTTTGTAACAGCCGCCAGCCAAACAATGAACAGGTGAGCCATCGGCCAGCGGAACAGGGATACAAGTGTACCTTTCTTCACGGTTTTTGTTGTATTTTTTGTTAGCCATCGTAGGTAAATGGTGTCCAGATAAAGGTCGAACTAACACCAGCAGTAATTAGTGGCGATTAATAATCGGTTATCTTGATCGTGATTTAGTCTAGCGCAATAATTGTGAACGTATCCGGTTCCCCCACTAATCGTTACTTTCTTTTCGATGGAGCATTAAATGTGCTACATTATACTAGCCTTCCGCCCCGGGGTTTCACTCGCGAACCCCTATTTTACCCCCTTAGGTTGGAATTTCCAAAAAAGAATTTTTGGAAATTTCATTCGTCATAATGCCAAATTTTATCTGTATGCCAAATTTTAGCCCGATCCGCCCAGCAGTTTGAGCTGCGCGTTGATAGATCAGTCAGTCAGTCACCTTTTCCTTTTATATATATAGATTTAAGATTTATAAAGTATACATATATAGGTAGATGAGGAGGTATTTACTATCTATCCACATATTTAACTTTTATTAATAATAATATACTTAAATGGTTATGTTTGTGTGTGTGTGTGTGTGTATGTTTGTCAACTACGTAACGGCTGTACGGGTTTGAATGAAATTTGGCACACTGAATATGTTGTGGATACATAGGATTTTTATCCCGAGAACGCAAGTAAAACCGCGGGTTGGAAGCTAGTTATAACAAAATAAGCCACATCAATCTTACATCCAGTGAAGCATACCATTTTGAAGTTACGTGTCAATTTATAAACGATAACGTTGCCTCCTTTATTCCTCTGATGGTAAATTCAACTGAGGAGATCGGAATTAACGATATGAGTTCTATGTTTGAAATCAATTTGTTGGAATAAAGGCATGGTTCATGTCATAAGTGCTCTTTATCTACAATCGAGTTGTGTCGGCGGCGATTCGCGCATCTGCGGGAATGCGACGACCACAGAGTCGGCTTCACCGAAGTGCGTCACTGGTGATTCCACCGGTATCAGTCAAAGATCTGAAGTGATGTACGTTCTATATCGACAACTATCAATTGATCTGGATTGAATATATTAGTAATGATGAACTAAATATTTACAACAATGAAAATAAATAACCTCATTTAAAATAAATATAAGAATATCTATTTATTGAATAAAATCCTTATCCTAAACCGCTGAACCAATCGCGATGAAATTTGGTACGCAGATAGTGTATGGTATGGAGAAAGACATGAGCTAGTTTTTTTCTCGGAAACGCGGGTGGAACCGCGGGAGACAGCTGGTAAATTAATAATTACAAATAGAAAATTTGTCCTAGATCACTGCCCTGTCCAAACGTTCACAACTATTGTAATATATTGTAATAATAACATTCGCAATGAGATCATCTCACAAAGAATCAAAGAAACCGAAATAGCTCAAAAAAATTAACAAGCTAAGGTGGCAATAGGCCGGTCACATGAAGCAGGCGAATCATAGAGAGCGCCTAGCCTGATAGACGACCCTAAACTGTGTTAGATGCAGATGGTAAGGAACGGTAAAGGATGGTAAAGGAGTGGCGCGCACTTTTTTTCCTCATTGAACTTTTTAGATAAATTTGGTAATCTCTCATCAAACCCTATCTACATAGCTATTGTTTTTTTACCCTGATTATTACATTGGAAAAATCTTCTAGGCTCCCAGGTATATGCCGCTGAATTAATGATAGTGCCTACGCATGAGCCTAGTACAATCACAATAAATGAATCAATATTTGAAAGCTTTGAATTTTTCGTACCGAAATATAAAATATCGATATTCTGAGTGTGGCTGAGAGGTACATTAGCCGCTCTTCATGGCTGAGTGACGGGTGCGGTGGCGACCCCTTGCGGCGCGCAATTGATGCATCGCCTGTTCACCGACTGATTCAGGTTTAGTGCACAACCATAACATAGGTACTAAACATTTCTGCTCATATATTTTATTTAAAACATTTATTTCGAGAGTGTCAGGCATTGCCGGATTACCCATTGTAAAATAAGCATCCTACTTATAGTATTACGTTTTCGGAGGCACCAAAGAAACAGATTAGACATGAAAGTAATGCTCTTGCTCTTTCATTTATAATAAACGGTAAATTGCATGCACATACATTTTCACTTATTCATTATGTTTTTCTATACTCAAATCCCTTTAAATGGTACAAAATTCGCAGCACTCCTTTTTTCAAAAGCAGATAGAAAGGCAAAAGAACAGTAAAGATAAGTAAAATATCATAAAAAAATGTATTAAAGATGATCTCGAGTTCGTAAAAAGTTCACAGCGTGGGAAAATGTGGCAAAGTAAGGAACTCGACGATTGAGGAGGCGGGCCCTCTTTCCCTTGGCATGGATTACCAAAATATTTTCTACTGGGATTTATATATGAAATATACAATAATCAATATCAAACATTTTGATTATTATTCTATAAATAAATTCAATACAAATACCCTAAATAAATAATAATGATAAGGCATCTAGGCTCATGGGTCTAGTTCGACGTTGGGCTTAGTCACCCATGACCCCAACCTTAGTATCATTGAATGTTTTTTTTATTGTTTTTTGCAAATTATAACACCATTACATAGTTTACACTAATTCGACCGTAAAAAGAAGACATTAGGCTATATTATTTATTTATTTTTGTTGCTATCTCAATCGATCATGGTGCAGGCGCTAGGTATGACAGAAATAGTTTTTAGGCGTTTATTTTTATGTTTTATGTAATATTATAAAATGTTTACCTAATTTAATTATATGACAGACAATGAAGATAAAACTTTTCAATATAGTTATAGGAAATTCATTATTCTTTTTAAGCCCCTGCAAAATGATAATATTAGTAGGGGTTAAAGTATGAAATTGCGGATTTGTACTGTAAAATTTAAATTAGTTTTTTTTTAATTTTACATATTTATTTAATCAAAATAATTACCATTATTATCTATACATTGCTGCCATCTAATAGGAAGGTCATTTATGCCTTTGCGATGAACTCTGGTGATCTAGATTCGACAAACTGTGTGAAAGCATGTTGTACTGCCTCCTGAGAAGAAAACTTTTTATCACGTAGAAAATTGACCAAATCACGAAAAAAAATGGTAGTCCGTTGGAGCGAGGTCTGGCGAATACGGAGGTTGACTAATGGTTTCTTATTGCAGTTCCTGTAGAGTAAAAATGGTTTCTCGTGCTGTATGAGGTCTCGCGTTATTATGGAGCAATAATGGTGAAGATCGATTCGGGAGTCGGGGCTGTTTCACTTCTAGTATTGCTATCATTGTTCGCAGTTCGGCACAGTAGACTTCTGCCGTTATTGCTTGACCAGATCGGAGAAAGCTATAGTGAATAACAACATGCTGAGACCACCAAACAGTTACCATTACCTTTTTATTGGTTTTAGGACACTGTTGCGGCGATTGACCTAGGGTCAGCCATTGCAAAAAATCCAAAAAGCCATTGTAAAGAATCCATTTTTCATCACATATTACAATTCGATCTAATATTCCTTCATTTCTGTATCGATTCAACAAGGCAACACAAGTTTCAACACGCGTTTCTTTCTGTAGATCAGTCAAATCATGAGGCACCCATTTTTCATATTTTTTTATTTTATTGATTTGACGCAAATGAGTAAATATTGGTTGGTAAGGTAACGTTAAACCATGCCGCTAATTCCTGGGTAGTTTGGCTCGGATCGGCTTCCACCATCTCTTTCAATTCATTGTTATTCACCTGTGTGGGCGATCTTCCACGTGGATCGTTCTTCAAACCAAAGTTTCCATCACGAAAGCGTTTAAACCAAAATCGACAATATCAAATCAATCAATATCAAACGCAACATTGATATTGCGAGCAGTTTCTGCCGCGTTAGTTCCGCTTCGGAACTCGTATTCAACAATCACTCGAATTTTCGAAGTATCCATCTTTCTTGTCTAAGCTGAATAAAAAAAGCAACTGAAAGTCGATAATCAAATGTTGTACATTTAAAAAAAAAAAACTTCATAGGTACCATGTGAAAAAAGTTTTACACAAATATCAAACCATGAAGGTTCTATGTCAATTCGAAGTACCTATTACAATAAAACGGCAATTTCATACTTTAACCCCTATTATAATATAACTAAATATTATGTTAGTTATATTCAGTCCCAGAATATATTTAATGGGAATCTGACTAACCACAGGCTTAGATATGGGCTCAGAGTAAATTATATATTACGTACAACTATGTTACTGAATGTTGTTTACAAAATGTCTTTGAGCTTTATTCGTTGATATTTAAAACAATATCAAACTCCGTTTTGTACGGAGCTGGCACAGATAATTAAATCTATAAAAAAACTACGTTTGTCTGTCTATCTGTCTATTTGTTTGTTTGTGTGTAACGCATGCGCTCTTAATCATTAATCCAATGAAGATGAAACTTTGGTGAGTTCTTGATTGACGCCCGTGATGGCTATGACAAAAAAAAAGAAAAACAAGACAATGCAACGCACGCCGGGGATTAAGAGAGGTAGAGCATAGCGCATATGTCGCTTAAAGAGCAGTTCGACTGGGGAAGTACCTCCACCTTAGGCTGCGGTATTCTACCGCAGCCTAATAACTTATACTTGTGTTCCTGCGCGTGAGTTCAGCCAGAGCTCATCGGGATGGGGGGGAAGGGTCGGCAACGCGCCCATGGTGTTGCAAGCGTTCATATACGGTAACCGCTTACCATCAGGCGGGCCGTATGCTTGTTTGCCGACTATATTGTATAAAAAAAAAGCTAATGAGTCTTATAAAAAATATTCTCCAAAAAATACATAGCTTACAAAACAAATTCTGGTTTAAATATCGAAAAAATATAAAGATAATATTTATACATCGTGATAGTAAATTATATTCTAAGCCACTATTTTATAAAAACGAACTCTTCTAAAAGTCTAATGTGAGGTTAATAAAGTGGCTCGAGGTATAAATTTTCATCAGTTAAGCCTATCGATCATAAACAATCTTTTACAGCGGCCAATCGTGCTAGTTGGATAACAATCGGACGCAGGTGCTACAGCCGAATTGTGAATGCAACCCTTGCTTAAATTCTCAACCAAAATAGCTGACACATATGTAGGTATCAGAGTGGTCATTGGTTTAAAAACATATAGTACGTAATATAATAGTCAAAAGTCTATAAAATAGTCTCTAAGTATCATAAAATCATTATTATAAATTATTCTAATTGAGCTCTATCAGCCCCAAGATTTATCAATGTATTTATTATAGATTCCGCCCCGCGGTTTCACCCGCGTTCCCCAGGGATCTTATGTTTTCCCGGAATAAAAAGTAGCCTATGTTCTTTTCCGTACCATAGGCTATCTGCATACCAAATTTCATTGCGATCGATTCAGTGGTTTAAGCGTGAAAAGGTAACAAACTACAAACAAATAAATAACAAACAAACTCACTTTCACATTTATAATATTAGTTAGGATTAGGATTATGGTAGGTATATACATTTGGTTAAATTACTATTGAAGATTTTGAAAAGCACTGTAATTTGTCATTAAGTATAAGCCTAAATGATGAGTTGAAGTTTGAAATCTAAGAAAACTTATAGGATATTCGTTGCTTCCATCATAAGTAGGTGTTGGATTGCCACAATTATAATGCAATGTGTGAATAAAACAAGTAATTAGTAAATTGTTATACCTCTACTCAATTTTACATAGTTTATTAAATCGTACTTCATTATCGGTTAAAAGGTGACAACTTTACAGCTATTATAAATTGAATGCCTGATTTAGAACCGATTTGTCATTTGAACTCTATTTTGATAAGATAAGTAGTAGGTAATAGGATACATGAAGTATTTATTGACACAATAAAAGGAGAGGTTTGATAGACTGTGTGCCCTATAAACGGATTGAGAACACAGATTTTTTTATAACATCGTTAAGGGATTGATTATGTGTAGGTAGTGGTATATTTACAGACATTAAGCAGAGAAACCATGTGTGCACCAACATATTTTAAATGATATTTAGTATTATAAATTTGGTAAAACTTTTTAAGCAGGCGCACGCCACGCGATACCACCGTTTAAAAGTATGCGGTTTTATTGCGGTTTCCAAAACTTTACAAAATAAACCATACATTTTTCGCCATTTTAATGTCAACTTTGCAAATCCATTATGGCTTTGTTCCGCTGTCACCTGCTACTGTTATTTCCGACACATCTCGTTTGTCTTGTGCTTTGAAACGTAAAAGAAAGTTACTTTCAAGTTAATACCATTCCTGTATTAATTTTAGAAACAATGGTAAATTTCGAAATAAATATAGTTTACCGTTTCTGGACAGTGATTATATTTTGCAGTAAGTAATGAGCTGGATATCCATAGTTTGTTTAGTGATCGGGGTCCATTAAAAGTCTACATCGTTAATGTTCGCGGTTGTATTCGACACGCGATCCGCGCTTCACGGAAACCTCAGGTAGGCAGGCGCCGCCGAGGCAAATTCTTAACTATCTCAGCTGGATGACTACACAAAAGAACATGTTACCACAAATAAATCACAATATCTATATGAATAACCGTGTCGAACTACAAAATCAACCTTTTCGTTTCCTGCCCCGTGTTTTAACTCGCGCTGAATTAAATAAATTGTTACGTGCGATTACACACACGTATTTGCCTCAAAGGAATTTGGATTCCTTAAGACATTACTACGAGTTTTTTTTTCTGTGGCCGAGATCCGCGGTAGGTAAGCCAGCAAACCATCGGTAGCTGACTCCAACCGATATTTCATGCGCAAGTTAGTTCAAACAAATCGTACGGTGTCTCTTCAAATTACGTCAGTGTTTTTAACACGCTTTTTTTCTGTCAGTGATCACGATCAAGGTAAGCACAAAATAATAGTGACAACAACTAATCACCGTAAACAGCCGTATTAAAGATACAATAACGACTCGTATGAAATTATATTTTAATACAAAGACCGACAAAACTTAATAAAAAAAAGTCAAAATCGAGACATGTTATTTATGATCGTATTCAAACGTCTATTTAAAAGACATCGAGATTTTCTCAATTCTATTTGTATTTAGTAGGTACCTATATCTGAAAAATCTATAGTCTTACATAATAGTATAAACTATTGCATGCCCAATCAAATAATTACAAAATAATAACAAGTGTGTGCCTGTGGCTTCCGACGATTAAAACAATTTCGTTGAAGTTTTGCTTTATTCTTTTTGTGAGAGGCCATCACGATATCATGTTTCCATAAAATCACCGAAGCGACTATTATTGTTGCACCATCCATTACCTTAACTGAAAAATTGACTACAATGACTGAAATGCCTTATGAGTTTTATCATAGAATGCATTTTTGAATAGCTTTGAATTATATTTAAGACCGTTTAATCAATAAATGTGGAGATGCCCAGTAGCCTAGGTAACTCGATAAGGTGGATATCGCTCTGCCTCCGGACGAGTATTCGGTACGATTAAGATGAAATTGCTTTTGTTTTAGTATTTTTCATTTTTTTGTGTGTATTCTGTTTTTTTATTTAACGATGAACCTTTGAAACGAGGGCAATGCTTCTGTACTGAACTCATTTTCTTCACGTTTTTACTTCCTGATATCACCATAAGTACAGTTAGCGACTAAATCGTACCTATATAAGAAAAATATCACTTGAGAATTACAAACATTTTCATTAATAATATTATATTTATATAATAATAACCTGTGATTTTTTCAAGATTTGACTTTATTGAAATACATTAACAACGGATATGATATGATGAGTAACAAAAATATTTGCGTTTTTTTATATACCACTAAGATGGCAAACAAGCATACGGCCGGCAATTATCTTCTTGACTTTGTCTTCTATAAAATATTATCCTATTATATTCCATCACGTGGGGTTGAAATTAATGATTTATGAAAGTAATCGTTCGAAATTTTTACGTTATTTTATCGACCCTAATGCACATTTTTACACACTAGGTTATATAAAATTGCGCATTTACCTAATTGTACCCAATATTTAGTGATCTTATGTTATTCTAGAGTCTATAATAATTTGTTACCAGACTACTTGAGATTTATAATAAATAAATAAATCTCCAAATTTATCAGTAGTTAATTGAAAAGTGCGCAATTTTACGACGTATATTATTATTCACTATTGAATGTGGTTGGTACTTTACTTAGTATTGTAATGTTTTGGGTATGTAAGTATTTGTTTACTTTTCTCGGTCCAAACCAAATTCTTCGTTAAATTCCCAATTGTCGTTGAAGCATGTATCATACGTGTCAACCATAATTATTATGGATGTGTTAAACAAAAAATAGACCATCTGGCAATTTGTAACGGTTTGCCACAAAAAAGACAAACCTTTTTCCGTTGAATTCGGTAGCTTTTACGCTTGACCGAATTCAATGTTGTCTTTACTAATGTCCTTAGCGAAAGGCTTTTAATTTACTTTAAACTGATAATTAATATTTAATATTTAGCTGCAACACCACTTTTCATCCCACGGTTATGCCACGCGTTTTTCAGGCAGGAGAATTTTCAATAAAACTATAATTGTACTTGTTACTTATTTTAAAACATGAAGTGATTATTTTTTTTGTAAACTTTCCTATCTTCAACTATAATATTCTTTCCCTCCGTAGCATAGCCATGGAACAACCTGAATACCTATATCTATTTAGTATAAAATATTACAAACGTATGTTCTGAATTTTTTATCGCATAATATCATAATTTTTTATTTACATATTTACAATCAATGTATAAAATACAAACTGTGATATATCATTTTTTATTATTATAATGAATGCAACACCATGTTTTGCGCATAACAATTGTATAAAAAGAAGAAAAGTTTAACTAAAGCATCCTTGTATCTTTAAAACATCAAATTTATTAAACTATTTTTCTAATCCATAATATCGAAATAGAAAAAAAATAGAGCAGCTCCTAAAGTATTTGGCTCCCACCTACCGCGTTCCCACTGCACGTCACTCGCTCACGTAACCAAATACAGGATGATAATATTATAGGACGCCTTATCGGAGCGTTTATTTTAATTCGATCTGTCAGAAAAGAGACAAAAAACTCTTGACTCGGGCCGGGCACCGCTACTGGGCGCGGGCGCCTCGTAACGTGATCAGTGACCAGCGTTCATGGGACCATGAGGAATTCCATCAGCTAGAATTTACCGAGAGAATAGAACGAAACATAAACATAGGAACTAATATTGTTGCCAACCGTTAGCATTAGCGGTTTTAAAATTTAAGATCAAGGTGACAGGAATAATTGCTGAAAAAATACCTACCGAAAACTTACATTTACAGTAATTTGATGATAAGATTTAAGACATTACTAAATCTTGAACTAATATAAATCTACTAACACATCTTGAAATAATACTTGTTATTTTATGGTGCCTCCTGTGAGGACTCAGATTAGTTTGCCATTACCTACCTATTTCGCAATTCGCACCGTGTGCTGTTTTCCGCTAACGTAATTTTTTCTCACAGCATACAGCTGCATTTTGCGTGACTAGTCACAGTTTGGTTAAATGTGTGCAGTGTTTGTTTATATTGACATTATTTTATTTCACATATAAATTTATTATCAAACAGCTAATTATTACAGTGTAACTTTAGTATACAAACGTGAACATGGCAGCTAAAAAATCTAAAGATTTAAAATTAAAACTCTCACTTTGCGAGAGTTATTATGCAAGAATGCAGCGGGTTTTCGATCTTTCCAAAAGGATTGACGACAGTGCCACTCGTGAAACGTTCCTCTCATCTTTTGTACCTACATAAAAAGCAAAAAAAAACTCTTTTGATTTGAGCTCTACTTTAATTATGTTTAACAATAAAGTAAAGACAATAAAAATACTAAAATATGTGCAATCAGCATTCCACTCTAACTAAACCGACCCTTATAGGTACCTATGTTTATGGATAGTTAGTGATTGAGGTAACTTTTCTTGCTTAAACGCTTACAACTTTTCTTGCTTAAATTCTTACGAATGAGACATATTTGTACAAAACTACATATAAAAATAATAGGATTCCAAGAATTGTTAGTTAAGATATTAAAATTGAAGTGCAAGCAGCACGCAATAATGGTGTGTCGAGTCAAGTTTCGCGGTAGGACCGAGGGGCGCGCGACTGCGCAATTTCCATGCCACACCGGTGCGTCCGTGCTTCGATATGTCGACTGTAATCAGCACCAAAAGTTTTTTATAATATAAAGAGATCATAGATAATGTATAATACATTAGCTAACTTACGTTTCTATACAATGCAACAAGGAATTCATCCCGATGAGGTAAAACTTCTTCGTAGCACTTGCTACGAAATCGTTCAATATTTTAAAAATCCTTGTGCGCCTACATGTTGCGTTATAATGCATAGTGTAGGTATCATTCATATCTTGCGATTAGTTCAATAGTCTAAAGAAATGCCACATTACCACATTCCCTTGTCATACCAACGCAATCAGCAAGTTAATTTACTCCTATTATTATGTCTGTTAAACGTTTTTATATAATTATTATACAGATGATTTTTGATCACCCAGTATAAGGGTCTAAACAAAACGTTTACTAAAATGAAGTCTTGGTTGTAATAACGTTTGTATGTCATTTCAAAATATATTCACTGCGACTTTATTATCTCGACATTCAATAAACTACTTTAAAAATAATTTGTGAACCAAAAGATTAAATTGATACAATAATTTTCCGAAGAAATTGCACAGAATATTTTATAAGTACCTATTGCGTAAGTAAAAATATTTAAATAGGCATTTTAATCTCGTATGTGATCTAAAAACAAATACAACTGTAATTATTACTAAGGAGGTAGTTGACTATGGGAACCCTAAAATATAATCTTGGCGCATTATCATTTTAAAAGTTAAAATTCATAAGCTGTAGTCTAACGAGTATTATAAAATGGTTCATATGCCTTGATATCATAAATCTTTAAAAATATTAATCTTGAAAATTCGTATGGAGCATTAAAATTGAATGAATACCACCACATGCATTACCCATGAAGTGTTGTTCCCAGAGGAAACTACATGCTACATACAAATCTAAATAAATAAATAAATATTCTGGGACATTATTCCTCACACACGGCCACCTGACCCCAAACTAAGCAGAGCTTGTGCTATGGAAACCAGATAACTGATATACTACTTTTCTTTTGTAAATACATACATATATAGATAATTACACCCAGACACAGGACAAACAGACATGTTCATGCACACAAATATTTGTCCTGAGTGGGAATCGAACCCACGACCTGCGGCGTGATAGATAGGGTATCTTACAAATATAAGACTACATATATCAGTTTTATGTTATTTTTTTAACATTACCTTGCGACTCAATATTATATCATAATATGTATCTGCCGGAAAACTTACGAACACAACCGAAACAAGGAAATGCATGAAATTTAATCAAGTGCTTTGTAGACATAATTGATAAACAATAACACAACTTTTCATCTGTGTAACGGTCTCATGTATCCTCTACTAGCTTCCGTCCCGCGGTTTCACCCGCGTTTCCGAGGAATCTTATGGTTTCCCGGGATAAAATGTAGCCTATAGCCTTCCTAGATAAATGGGCTATCCAATACTAAAAGAATTTTTCAATTCGAACCAGTAGTTTCTGATATTAGGGCGTTCAAACAAACAAATAAACAAACAAACTCTTCAGCCTTCTAATATTATAGTATAGATAAAACGTTATTGTCAGTTACTTTATTATAGCTAAGTATATAAACTAAGACTGTGTTGAGCGCATTACCACAGTCTATGTAAAGTCGGCCAACGGACACGTCTAGACAGAGCAATCGTGCGGGGCTTGCGGGGTGAGAGAGGGGCGGTAGCGAGCCCAAGCTACCATACACTCGCTTGGGACACAATAGAGCAATTATGAATGCCAATACAAAGCGGCATTTCGCGTGACTTCAAACGCGATAGACCACTGTATGTAATTACGCTGTGGCATTACTAAGACGTCATAATAATGTGGCCCTTTTCGCGTTCTAAAAGATTTACCGTAAGTTTACACGATCAACTTATCAGATCAAAGGTTACAAGTAAAACGTTGGTTCAAAGACAATAAGACATTAATTGAATCACAAGATACAATAATTTAAAAAAGGTAGTAACAGTAGGTAAGTATAAAATCACCCACCATTAACCATAATAAAAGTCTGTATTTAAAGCAAAAACGGATTCAATACATTTTTTAAAGTATTAAATGCCTTATGACTATGTTGCTTACCGTCTTGGCAGCAATAAAAACATGCCCCATAGCTACCCATTATTAACTGATACGCTGTATAATTTACAAAATTGTCAAAATTATATTCCGGTAGTCGGTGGCTAGTTATATGATTTTTTGTTGAGACATCCCCAAAATATGAATCGAAAAAACACGTCAGAAGCACGCGACACGCGATCCCGTGGCGTCTCTTCCGACAAAAAATTATTAATATCGATATCAAATCTCTGAGAGTTCGGTACCTACATATTAAACGGCTATAAATTATCCTAATAGCTTTAAACTATTAGCTGCTGCATTTCGATGATACCCAATTCGAGAAGCTTTGTCCAGATTAAATAGCCTTTTTTGTAAACATAGAAGAATATTTAATTCAAATTGTAAAGAACCATAATAGGTGGCTGGCTGACCGCTAAAGATGAGTCAAATATTAGCAGTTAATTATATCCTATACTTATTCGAATCGGTCGAATAAGCTATGCCGGGCCATAATTTAGCTAATAACATGACGTCATTGTCTGGTATTTTATCTGAAATGCTTTAGTTTTAAAAGGAAAAGTATTATCAGCATTTGTTTTTGATTATCAAATACAAATACAACACGTTATGTAAGTTTACTGTTTTTTTTTTCATCTTGTCTGAGTTACAGCGCCATCTATAATAAGGGTCAGTAACTTCGTATACGACTTTGATTCTACCTAAATGAAAACATCGTCGAATTCCCCCGCCAGTAAACCTTTACGGGTGGTTGTTGAAACAAATTCATTTTAGCGCCATCTCGATGAAATTATAGTGAACAAATTGATAATTATGTCCTGCAATACTACTACACATAATGATTAGTTAAACAATATGCCAACAGGTGTCTGTAGTTATGAAAAATAGAGTGGCAGCTCTACGACTCTAGTAATATCATAGACTCATAGGTTATAGTATAATATAGCCTATCCATATCTAGTTTGTTATAATTATTATCCTGGCTACCACAAATACATATTCTTTAACTCGAAAAAATCTTCTGAAATCAAGATTTCAGAGTCCATCATTGGTGCGGTCAATATTTTATCTCTAACATAACCATTGGAATCACAGAACTACTTATATCGTCTATATATCGTGAAAACCTAGGGATATTGCGAAAACCCTAAAGATATTGAAAACATTGTAATGTATCTAACTTCTAAAATCTTCCTTTTCAGAAACGAATTTCGCGAAAATTCGAATTATCAAATCATACTACTCGGTACCGCAATTTATACCCACTAGCGACTACACGGTAACACAATTTATATGAAATAGTGTGATTCCATTACTGTTCGCTAAAGGCACTGTTCAAATATTCATACACAACACAATGTGTAATCGCTAACTTCTACCTACTTATTGATTGCGTTACCGTAGCAAACTCATGGTGGGCGCACTGCACTTTTAGTTTGGGTCTTCCCCTAAATCTATAACCACCTGAAACCCACGTATTGGTAGCATGAGCTTAAGCTTTCGGTGAAGGAAAATATCGTGAGAAAACCATTGCGTGGTAGGGTACTTACTTTATAGTCCCCGCCTGGCTGGCTACCGGTTGAAAATATAAATAGCCTAGCTATACATACGGGCCGGTTGGCGTGGTTGGTAAGATACCCTATCTATCACGCCGCAGGTCGTGGGTTCGATTCCCACTCATGAACATGTCTGTTTGTCCTGAGTCTGGGTGTAATTATCTACATATGTATGTATTTACAAAAGAAAAGTAGTATATGTAGTATATCAGTTATCTGGCTTCCATAGTACAAGCTCTGCTTAGTTTGGGGTCAGATGGCCGTGTGTGACGAATGTCCCAGAATATTATTATTATTATAAAAAAGCACTTAGTACTCAATAGTTAGCTATAAATAAAGTAACGTCATGTGTCTTATTTCTGAAACCAGATTACTTGAATTGGTCTCTGCGTGGTCTCGGCTTTACTTTACTAACGTACAATTGCACCAAGAAGGGCCACGATTTAAAAAAAATACGGGAATAGTTTTTAGGATTTCGTAGCCAAATGGCAAAAATAGAACCCTCATAATATCATCCTAGCCGCCTGACCATAGCCATTTTATTTTGAGACTATTGGCACTTTCTCAGAACGGCAATTCCACTTGACCTGGCAACATAAGAATATTTTTTAATTACTCTAGCTTTAGTAACTCTAGTGCTTTCAAAAGCATAAAAACGGTACAGTCAGCCCCATAAGTACCTAGATGATATACTATTGACAATCTCTTGACACTTTGTATGAAAAGTGTGATTTGTATAATGTGACACAGTACAGGTATACCTACTAGAGTGATCATCTGCTTTTGGGGCAAACCATACCTACGTTACCTACCTAAACATAATAGGTAAAACCTATTACAAAAAACTGCCAATTTTTTATTCTATACATACACCCAACATCGGCGTGTGTTGAAAACCTTATTACTTATAAACAGAAATTTTAAGTATTTACTCATTTTACAAAGCCGGTCATCCATACGGCTTACGTCCCCTTTGAACTTTGTATACAGGTCAAAAGGTCATCGGTCGTCGTCATCGATCTAATAAAGGAAGAAATAAACACCTCATTCAGAAGGAAAACTAATGTGTAGACACATCTAAGAAATACCTAATAATAAAAAAGTCAAAGTGTGGACAAGTGCGTGTTAGACGCGCAGTATAGGGTTCCCTAGTCAGTATGATATGGTACAGTATAAAACCTAAGAACGACGAAAACATAGATTATTGCATGTCATACTCCCATACCGAGGGTTCCGTACCTTGTTTGGATGTATAAAACGTTATTTGCCATAACTATGGTTAAAATAAAAGAACCGACTAAGCTTGTTTGTCACTTATTTTTGATGATTTCTAAAAACTGTGCAAGTTCCAAACATTGTTCTAATTTTCCTGTAATATTTAAATACCTACATCTTTATTAAAAGTAATATCTCAAATTTTTCGCTTAATAAACTTCGGAGATATAAGTGGGGAATGGTTATATTTTTGTAATTTTGCGTCATAAATCAAAAACTACGTGGTTAAAATAATGAAAACCTATATTGAAATATATAATGGAATTCTTTCATATGATACCTTATTTGTCCCAGTAGCCTTAACTTTAAAATGTTGATCCCCCATTTCGTCCTCATAAGCACAGAAAATATTTTTTCAACAAAAATATTTCAAATAAAGTTGGGTAAGCAATATTTGAAACTATTATATTTCAAATTTCAAGTCGAATGTGTATACACACACACCGTCTTCTTGTCCGTTAATCCAAATGAGTTCGTCAATTATGGCGTGATTGAGGAACAAACATAAATCTATAAACAAACTTACGCACAATCATTTCACATCTATAATATTAGTAATAGTAGGTTAGTCTTATAGAAGTAAATACACCTGGGCATCGTGGGTCTAGTTTTAACAACCTTTATGGAGTTTATCCTTCAACCACGCCTATCTTATTTGTTGGTGTACTTACCGTTATGACCTTAATGATATTCGTAAGCAATTTCGTATGCTTGTAATCAACATAAAAGATTAGGTTATGTTAGTGGGTAGTACGTATATATAGCCAAAATTCGAGTAGTACCTACCTATCTACCATAAAACAAAATTAGGTAAGTAAGTACTTACCTTTGAATCCGTTGC
Organism: Tetheella fluctuosa; assembly: GCA_951216915.1. Lineage (NCBI taxonomy): Eukaryota > Metazoa > Arthropoda > Insecta > Lepidoptera > Drepanidae > Tetheella > Tetheella fluctuosa. Next base: position 8,697,163 of record OX578217.1, read on the forward strand.
GTTGCGTGATGCGTAACAACATTCTTCGCTCATGTGTAGTTTTATTGACTCAGACATCATGTTTGTCGAATACAAAGGGATTGTTTGTGTTGTTATTGTGATGGTCTTTGAACAGTTCTTGGATTCCTTTATGCAGGGTATATAGTAACTACTTAGTTATTATGGTTCGTGCGTGTATAATATATACCTAACTTAGGATTGTTTGAACTTGCCTTAACAATTCGTTCAACTGTCAATATTTCGATACATGTCGTAAATACTCAGAAATTTAGGATATGCTGGTACTACTCTTATTTTGGGAATTATACTCCTATTCCTATATATTATTATTAACACGTAAAAATGTAATTTTATCAGTAAAAACGTTTTAAAAATATAAAACGATACTTTTATAACGAAAAAAAATCTTACATTTAATTTTACAAACGAAACCCGGATTAACAAACAGTCTGTATGTAAATTAATGTGCGAGCAGTTGAATTACATCCACATACCTAAGTAGTTGTAGAATATTTATCACAAATCACGACCTATTCGTATTGGATGAATTTACGCTCCTTCCATTACTCAGAAATCATGAAAAGCTATTCGGTTTCCACATCTATCACAGCTGTCGTTAAGATCTAATTAGATCTGATAACTCTGGCAAAATGAAATAGACGTGGTTTGCCTTCGATTGTCGTCATTCCGGCCGAGGCAGTTATCCTACTAGGTTGGTACTACAAGTAATTACAAAACGGGAAGATAGTTAAAAAAATGTAATGTGCGGTCGGGGGACCCCCGCTAGGAACGAAGTTCAACAAGAAGAAAATCACTTGATATATATTACTTACTAGCTTTTCCACGCGGTTTCACTCGCGTTTCCGGGATAAAAAGTAGCCTATCAAATGCAAAAATATTTTTTTCAAATTCGCTTCGAGATTAGCGCTTTCAAACTTTAGAGTTTCAAACAAACAAACCAAAAGCTCTTCAGCTTATTTTTTTTATTAAATTGCAATTTATCAGTCAATGTAACTCACGCATGAATTAAAAGAGAATTATAAAAACTAATACTTTTATACAATTCACACACACTCGTATACATATAGAAAGGGAGCATACGTGGTGACGTCATGGTCACGCACGGTGACGTCATGGTCACGCACGCACGTATACATAACGCTTTTTTCGTTACGTGACCATTTCTGCCAGTTAACTCCTACCGCCTGTGCCTACCGCAAACCGCGTAGAGGAACTTCGTTCCAAAAATAAACGACATCACGGTAAAATTTATATCTAACGAATAAAACATGAACTATGCAAAGTATGCATGGAAAATTTGGATAGTTCAATTGAAGTCCTTTTTTGGCCAGGGCAATTGTACACTTCAGTACCTAATATTTGTGAAACAGAAACCAAACTTAATTTTGGTAAGTACTGTACAAACATATTTATTATTAACTACTTCATCATAATCTGGAATAGGAAGTTATTATGTTCGCATATCTTCTCGATATTTAGGTTGGTACATACCCAATTTACCATAACGACGGAGGCTAGGCTCGGGCCCAACACACTTTAGTAAAGTAGCTTCTTGGCTTGTAGTGGCAAAGTTTCATCCCCTTTATTACTAGGCACGGTAAGGGTACCGTACGTAAGTTAGCTAAGGGACTTAATTTCGAGAAGCTCAAAGTGATTTTTATTACGATAGTGTCGCTAATGACTTGAGTTGATTAACATTAATAATGTTGCTGATTACACTGTCCTGAAGATACGTAGACTTATATTAAGTAATATACTTATATGGTTATTTGAATGAATACCTAAAAAACGTTTTACAGTTTGTTTATGTTTATGTTTTCATTATAGTGAGTAAAGAAAAATAAATAGTTTATATTTGCACGGTGCTAGAATACTTTGTTTGTAGTACCTACTTGCGTGGTTGGCTACCACCCTCAAGTTGAAAATCGGTCGCCAAACACCTACCGGTGTGTTCTGGCAGCTGTACTTGAGACCCAGTTTCTTCTAGGCTTTGTGTATCAATAGTATCAAATAAAATAAATAAATAAATATTCTGGGACATCATTCCTCACAGCCATCTGATGATCTGACTATCGCAAACTAAGCAGAAGATAACTGATATACCTATTTTATTTGTAAATATATACTTATATAGATAATTACACCCAGACTCAGGACAAACAGACATGTTCATACACACAAATGTCTGTCCTGGGTGGGAATCGAACCCACGACGTGTGGCGTGATAGATAGGGTATCTTACCAACCACGCCAACGTAAATATTTAATGTCGCGTTTATAGCTAAAGATCAATACTGCAGCCGATAGGCAGATATAAATATTTTATTAATGAACAGTGAACCCGAACAACGTCCTAATCGCAGTCCCACGCAAAGTTCTACTGTAATTCTTAATTCAATAATTTTCTGTCAACAGCTTTGTGACCTTTAACACTCCTTGTGTAATGAATCAGGAAGCTCACAAGCCGTGCTGTTTCAATTCTGTTACATGTACGGTGAAACCTAAATTATGAAATATGTATTTTTCTTTTATACATTTTTTCTTTAAACAGTCCCACGGTCTTACCGAGCCCTCTATATTATTATTATAATGTGATGTAGATAAAAGAAACCTTTTTAGTACCTATGGATTCAATTTGATTTAGAGCAGTAGGTATTTTACTATTGCGAGAGCGAGCCCTAATAAATTTTCCACGTAACCCGTTTTATGAACCTTAACTAGCAATGTACGGTAGGGTCTGCGAAAAGGATCCACTTGATTCCTTCATTAGGTATCCGAAATACAATATTAAAATAAGTGTCATCTAACTACTTTTTTAAGGTGTCACATATACATTATACATATAGGATGTATGATTTCTTTAAATAATAACTTAATACCAAATTTTATCTCTTTTATTCCATTATCATTTAGTAATAACTAGTTTCCGCTCCACAGTTTCACCCGTGTTCCCAAGGGATCTTATTTATCTCCGAGATAAAAAGTCCCGTATGAGGCATGATCTATCTACATTCCAAATTGCATCAAAATTCTATTTATTATTATTCTGATTAGGATGAATGACATTAACTCTATTATTTTACCACATGTTCTTTTGAATACATAATAGTTCTTACGCTTGGCATTATATTATTGACGTAGATAGACTGTATAGTTCATCATCAACTTTAAAAAAAATGTATAGGTCGAAAGCTGCGTCACTGAATCGAGGGTAATTTGTCAATGAACTGAATATCGATTATTGCCCTGCAAGTTTAAAATTGAAAGCTATAAATTAAATATTTAGGTATAAAGATGTATTGCTTTAAAATAAATACCTTTGAAGTTATTTAAAAATTAATGCATAATTGACTTGAATTTCAGTACTTAGGTATATATATACCTACTGTTGTAATAGATAGAGTGATATAATAGGTACCTATTGAAAGTCAAACCCATCATTAATTCAGTTTAGGACTTAAGCATTTATGAACGTCAAAACTACCACCGTGTTTGATTGATTGTAGAATCCATTTAGGTGTCCGTATATCGAACGATTATATATAGATACTTACATGTAGGCAGGTAGTAAAACACTCACCTCTCAGTATAGCCTAAACCGGTGGATTTAGAAATTTGAAATTTGGAGGGAATTTTCCTTACGTAGGTATCCTAGGTCCTAAGGAAGGGTTTATCTAAATTCAATCCCTAAGCGGGTAAAATAAGGGTTGATAAGCGAGTTGAAGTATTCGGAATCGTTTTTGTTTAATAGCTATTGGCAAGATTTTTATTGATAATAATAAAATTAAATCACAGCGTAGTGTAGTAGTCGGTTTTACTCTAGTAATAATAAATAAGGAAATATATATTTTGATACATTAATTTTAAGGCCTTTACGTATTTCATTTCAGCATTTAGGTGTGTTTATCGATTGCGATCGACATTTCGCTAATGGGTAATAAAACAACTTTACGATGTAAATAAAAGACGACCCAAGCAATATCACAATTTAATGGACAATTATTATTAAAAATACAGAATATTAGCTACAGTTCCGTATAATGAAAAATGTTTAAGAATCTCATAAATTCCAATAGCAAGATATTTCAAAATGAGATGAGATATATTTTATCCTTAGCCAATATCTACGAGTATTTATTCAAATATATATCTACATTATATTAGTTAATTACTATAGATACCTGATTAAAAGTTTAGATTATCGTTGGATATGATATATATGAAAATACAGTAGGTATATGTAGCTTTTGTTTATCTGTGAATGCATACAAAAATAAATCATCATAAAGACTGTGCATAGAATATGTAATAGAATTTATGGTTTATTAATATAAAAGTTTTTTTAAAAGCTGTTTGACGAGGACTGAAGTAATTTACTAGTCAATCAATCAAACAATACATAATATTGTAGAAATGTTGTAGGTATATGCTAATAATAGACCACAAAAAAGGTTTTGATGTTGTACATCGTTCCCTGAAAACTTAACGTGGTAAGCCCAAAATTCCAGTTTCAAATTAATAAGCAATGGATGAATTAAAAACTATGATGTAGTAATTTTAACTGTTTATATTAGCAATAAAGTACCGTGAGGTTAATATGCAATTTATATTGTAACTAGCTTCCGCCTCGCGGTTTCACCCGCATTCCCGAGGTGTATATTATATATTTTAAGTTTTCCCGGGATAAGAAGCCTATAGCCTTCCTCGATAAATGGGCTATCCAACACTAAAATATTTTTTCAATTCGAACTAATAGTTCCTGAGATTAGTGCGTTCAACCAAACATACAAACTCATCAGCTTTATAATATTATATAGTATAGATATAACATCTAAAATAATGTAGCAAGATTTAAAAAATCTGTTTTATTTATAGTCTCTTGTCTTTTAATTATAAGTAGACAGCAATAGCTTTAAGCAAATTTTAATTTTAATGTGACAATGTTATATTCTTTAACTAGCAAACTTCACCCGCATTCCAAAAATATATGGCTTTCCTCAAGAATTGTGCTATCAAATGCAAAAAGAAAGTCCGACTGGTACTTCCAGAGATTAGCCCCTTTAAACAAACAAACAAAAAACTCTATTCCTTTATTATATGGATAGTATAGAATGGATAGTATACATAGATACATACGTAAATCAGACCAATTTGGTATATTGGTCAAATGATCACTAATAGACAAGACAATATAGATACATTCCTAAAAGAGAATTTTGATTACTGAAACTGGAAACTTAAGCGCACAGTAGGTAAGTACTCACAGTTCCTCTTGATGTGTATGTCCCTCAAGTATTCAGTACGATCATTCCAAACATTACGCTTGCTATAATAAGAAAATATTAACTAAATTAGATAATTTGTAATGCGTCGTTTCTGTTTTAAAGATATATTGGAATGCTGTGAATATAATATAGATATGTATTAAATCTTTTCTACTTATTACACGACTAGAAACACACTAGACAGATGAATATTTATTAATTCACTATAAATTGAACAAAATATATATTTTATTTTAATGTTTTTATCCTACCTCCCAACATAAATTGCAACACTGGTATTTCAGTCCGCTGTAAAAAGTTGTACAAACATCGCAACGCTACTTCTACTACTTTCATGAAAATGATGCTGAATCGGTTCAAACCTAATGCAACTTAACCTATTTAATTTCAAAAACATAAATATTTTGATATGAATAAGTAAGCGCAGCTACAATAAGTTACAATGTAATGTCTACTATTAATTATGAGAATAAAAAGAGACAGCACTTGAGTTTAATTCTAGGTGAATTTCATTTATAATATTTGTAACTAAATAGAGTGGTAGATTAATTATTGATGATTTTCTATTCATAAATAAATAAATTGTTAGATTTTTTAGGTATTTGATATAGGTAATAGATATTGCGAAATTGCTAAGTTTCTAGAAAAAGCAAGTCACTTGACTACGTTATCATTAATTATAGGATAAATAAGTACTTGTAGAATAGGTATTATTGTTCCCATTCGATAATTGATTAATCAATAAAAGTCATTTAGTTACACAATTCTATGAAGTATAAATACCGTTAACAGCGACCAATTCGTTTTGTAAATATACTATGTTTTACATAGCGTTTTTTTTTTTATTTAATTGGCACCAATTCGTATATAAATTAATTTGAATATCAAAATATTTATAAACTATATATTAAATCCATTATGTCTCTTTATAGCATTACATCTATAATTGTTAATAAGGTCACGAGTATCATGAAAATTTAGTAAATATTACAAACGACTTTAGTAAGAATAGTGCAGGTATGTATAAATAGATAAACCTATAAGTACAATTCTACGACATCTATACGCATATAATATTAGGCTTGATAAAATACAGTAGAAAATACATCAAACATTTATACGAAATTAAACGTATCCACACAATTATGTAGACTGCCAAACATTAAAGAAAGTGATTAAAATACTATCTTAACAATGTTTAAGCTTAATATCCCGTAAAATGACGGTAGTGAATAGAATAAAAGTTTTAAATATCACTTTCTAACAGACCCGGTCGCTTCGGCGTGTCCTCGCAATCTATCAACTCAATGTCGTCCATCTCATTGGAAGCGCTGGGGACGCAATCGCCAATTAAATGAGCCTGCCCATTTTTATTTCTGGCGCTCTTGTCTCTGTCGCTGTCGTCTAATTTGAGGATTTCAATTTCGACACCGGTTTCATCATTATCGACCGCCGTCCGGCTGGGGCGGCGGCCTAGCTCTTGTCAGGTAGCATGCAGGTCTGCGTATTCGTTGTCTTCATCGTGCAAACTCTTCTCAGCAAGACGGAAGCTTTCCAGAAACTCGTTCAGATCGACCAGCCCATCTTTGTTGATGTCCATCAGTCGACAGATATCTACGAGTTGTTCCTGCGTCATTGGATTTGGCATATACTTGCCAAGTAGCTGACATGCCTCTGAGAACTCTTCTAGTGTTATAAAACCTGACAACAAAATTAAATGAACACATTTTTACATATATTTTATTTTATAGATACCTAAGTGACGTAAGATAATTTTGATCGCAACGCACCTGAGTTATCCTTATCAAGAATCTTGAATATCGCCTCCAAACTTCTTTTATTCTTATATAAAGTTTCAACGACAGTTTGAGTATCAGACTTCCGACCAGTTCTCTGAAACGTGAAAAGAAAGTAAACCTACCATTTGTCACACGCACGACATAATGAAATTATGATATCATCATTAGTCTCCTACATACAAGAAAGTTGCCCACATGAGCTATTCGTACGAATATTTCCAAGAATAAAGCCGGTTAGCTAGTGTAAGGCACGAGCAGCGCCAGTTAATTTCCTTGGAAAATTTAATAAGAATTTTAATGGGATTTCTAATAGAATATAAGGGTGGTATAGAAGCTACAACAGTGAAATCAATAATTAAACATGACGAAGCAGATAGTGATATTTATTGGAAAGCGAATGTCAAAACAGTTGGGTAAATCTACGTTTGTGGCCAAATGACTCAGCACAATTAAACGATATTCTTTCTAATCCTTAAAATTACATCAGACGTCTAAAGACCAAACTAGCCGCAAAAGTTAATGTGTAATAGTAACTTACGGTAGAATTTAAATCAAAAGTATCCATATATCGAACTCGGCGAGTCTCTGTGTCTGTTCGCACGAGTTTATCTTTAAGCATTCTCCATGGAAGTCCCAGGTGAGTAGTATCTTCCATTGCTTGACACCAATCGCTCACCGAAATGTAACCTGTTTGACAAATTGCATACATTTTTACTTACTATACCATATCACTTTCCAAAGTTACCGTCCACTTTCAGTTTAAGGATATCGCTTCATTTCGTTTGGCTTAAAACTCAATTAATTTATTTTATGCATACGGATGAATGGTTATAGCATAGTTTTAGTCAGACAAGTTCTATTTCTAATATTCTTTTTTTTTACTTTGTATAGGCTTGTGTTTGACCACAATCTCACTATGGTAAGTGATGATGTGGCCGAAGGTGGTAAGCACACAAAGCCTAGAAAGACCGGTAGGTGCTAGGCGACAGATTTTTAACATGAGGGTGGTGGTGTGAATTAAAACATGTTGCCGGAAATCCATAAATAATTATGTTTAAGGTATGTTTGGGATTTCGACAATACACGGTTGGAATTTCTCTTGGTGTGTATAAGTACCTATGCTTATACTGTATAAATACCACAAAGCGTAAATAAATAAAACAACGTTAAAGTTACTATACCTATATATTTATCCGACAACGGTAATTAACCGGGTATTAGGGTAGTGAAGGGCCTTCCCAGAGGAAGTGACATAGGAGCGGATATAAAAACAGATAACAACATTTACTCGGTTTAACTAACTAAGTATACACAGCTATTTAGTCCTATACTTTGCAAAGTCAAATTTCTTTACCTATCTAACGATTCAGGCCCTGCGGTAAATTACTTTGTAATAGTATTATCCTGTATGTATTTTTCATTCTTATCAAGCGTCGATTTTTTAAAAGCTTCCATTAGCCACATATATTTGCGGGAACTTCATGTTAAATCTATTCAGTTCTTATATAGTGAAAATGTAAAATAATATGTAATCGGTCAAATTATACTTGAAGATTTTAGGATTCAATCCTTAGATGAGGTACACAAAAATATACTTGTGTTAAGTGCACTAATAAAAGCTAGAAATTGTATTGTTTATTTATTTAATCTGTGTGCCTTTACCCAAATTTGTTCAGTCAATTAAATTTAATTACTGCGTAATTGGGTAACAAACATACGACATGAACTTTCGAATTTAAAATATTAGTGGGATTATTGTTCCCACATGTGTATGTGCGAACATATTGTTTGGCAACGAGATTATTGGAATTTAGGACATTTAATTCATTCTAGTCGATTGGTCTGTTTACCTACTCACGATTCTACTTTATGCAATTTTATAATTATTTTTGTCATTCAAAATACCAGAAGGTGCTTAGACCAATAGTACAAAACGAAATTTATCACGACGTACGGTACCGGTATTAATCTTTTTTTTTAACTTTCAATGAAATTTTATGTGGAAAATCTTATTAATCTTGTCGAAATACTTATCTATCAAGTTGAATGAAAGCGCTTTGACTTGAGAGAATAAGATACGACGTGCTTCGATCCTTAGATTAAATCTTTAATAACAGAGATCTTAGTTAGCTATTTTCATTATTTTGTCGCGATGCTTATCATTTTCGTCTTACAACTTTACAGTAACTACCTAGTTGAAAGCTCTGAAATTTAATAGTTTGTTATTAATTCTTTACTATAGCCGATGTTGAAGCGGGTCTTTAAATATATTAATTAAAAGTTGATGAAAAATATAGTGAGGAAAAACATAACACAGTACCTACCATAGTATTCCTTATTCTATGACAGTGGTAAGGTACCAACTATTTAGTACCCGCATGCTTGCTACCCTTAAATAGAAAATCATCTGCCAAGTAAGTGTACCTACCCGAGTAGGTATTTTTACTACCGTTGATTGATTTGCTAAAGTGAGCACTAATAGTTTCGGTTAGATATGAATTACTATTGAAACCTATATTACTCTCGGTTGAACCATTATTTAAACTAAACCATGGCACAGTTGTCTATTTTATATTACAAATTCCACTAGATAAGAAATGTTACTCAGTAACAAATACTTGGAATTTTTAAAGTAATGACTTCAAAAAGATTCAAATAATAAAATGTTACATCATTTTTTTTTTAAAAGATGTAAGTTACAACAAAAATACAATCTATAATATTTAGAATTTCCTCGAGGCTACCGTCACTGCTGATCGGCAAACATCACAGCAGGCGTTTCCTCTTTAGATGCATAAGATATAGCGTTGGCAAAGAGCTCCCCACCAGTCAGTCTCCCGAAGCCTCAAAACAACATTGCAAATATTTAACATGAACCCACAAACCAGTATTTATTGTTTGTGCATCGGACAATTAATACTGTTCGCTTGATTAAGTTCTAAAAAAACTGAAACATAATTCATGCTAATATAAGACAAAAATTTATAGATATTATTCGACGATGAGCAGCGCAAAGAAAGCAGCACTTCGTTGCAATCAAATAAACCTGTAGTAAGTAATTTTTTATTAGGTTTAAAAAGTGGCTGTTTCAAGCCTTTCCCGAGCTGGTATCACTGCAACCAGACTATAAGGTTTATTGTGATCGCCACATAAATTAGATTTCACTGCTAACACCTGCAGCTATAATAAACTGCACTATATCTTGACAGGGATTGATTTTACTTAGTCTGGGTGTGATTGGTGTATGTTTCCCCAGATGAGTATTTCGTTTAGACATAAGTACTTAGATAGCAGTAATTTTTGTAATTCAAATTCATTCAAAGTGTGTAAGTAGGTTATATTATATAGCCTCACGTAAAACTATCTAATATACTACGTGACTCTAATTTCACACGGTTATTTATGAAGTTTTTAACGTCTGCAGGTTGATGATGTAACTTTAAACTTACTATACAAGTAAAAACAAAATAAAAAAATAATTAGGTAACTTGAAAAATTTTGTTACAAAAAAAAACATTTAAGTATTACTATAGTCCTACCTGGTCTTTTGAATAATTTCGTTAAATCACAAGTCATATCATAGTGCATACATACATATCGTATTGTAAATATGTTGGTACCTAACTTTGGGCCAGATCTACTTGAAAATGCATCGTTATTTGCATAGATATGCGCGATGAACTCTGTCTCGTCCGTGAAATTGCAAAATTGCATCCATAGATTACAAGTCACAGTCAGATGCGAATGCGACACTTTGTATTTTATACAATGATGCATGTAAAAATAAATAAAACATTAAATAACAAATTTGGAGAGTCCCAGAATGTCATTCTACTCTTTTCTTTATAAACTTACATACCTGTTTTGACAGAAATAATAATAAAACATGGTTGTGAGTCCGCGTGTCACTTGCTGAATAGATATTCTATGTAACTAACTATGCAGCGAACTGGCAAATCAAGTGATTGACAAAGAACCTTTGAGCATATTGATCGATCCGTCGGTAAATTATTCATTGTATGCTGTATTTGGCACCAGGATTATAGGATCTATATCAGGATGTTAGATTTAGCTTTCATCGTTCCTAAGGGACATTTAGCGCATGTTGGAGCATTCTATGATAATTACAGAATTATGTTAGAAATATCTAATATTTGTAACACATATTATTATATTATACCTAATATATTAAATTACTAGCTTACCGCCCCGCGGTTTCACCCGCGAACCCCTATTTTGTACCCCCTTAGGGGTAACATTTTCAAAAATCCTTTCTTAGCGGATCCCTACGTCATAATAGCTATCTGTGTGCCAAATTTTAGCCCGATCCGTCTAGTGGTTTGAGCTGTGCGTTGATAGATCAGTCAGTCAGTCACCTTTTTCTTTTATATATACAGAAGATTATAAAATTACTAAATTATATGTAGCTTAATTATAATTTAGTAATATATTTTGTGTAGATAATCTAAATCTTAATTTTCCCTATTTAGTGGTGAAGATAACGAAATAATGAAATTTCACAAAAGACTTTAGGCTTAGGCATTTTTCGTTTAAGTACTTTTGCCTATCTACAGAAAAAATAATTATAACAAATAGGTACTCACCACTTTGATCCAAATCCATACTCCTAAAGGTTGCTTCTAAATATCTTCGAGCCATTATGATCTGATTGTGCAGCTCTCTCATTGCCGAAGACTCAACGAGACCAACGCGCTGTCGGAAGGTTAAGCGACGAGTACGGGATACTGCTGCAGTATATTGGACAAATTGACGTTCCAGGGAGTTGCCACAGAGCTTCAAGTAGGCTCCCTTGTTGGAGCCGAGCTCGTAGTAGTTGGACGCTGAAAAGATTGTTATCACCTGTGGAGTTCAAATAGGATTAGATTCATTGTTTTTAGTTGAATGAATATACCGAATAAGATAAAGTTATAAGATATAAGATAATTGCTTGCATGGATACAAAATAACAGAACAATAGTATAAAAGTAAAGACTGTGATTTTTCAATTAATTTTTAATTAACACATGCATAAACCTAAAAGATAGCAGTGCAGTAAATGCTACAAATATCTAGGTAGCTTAAAAACCGCAAATACATAATATACTGGGTGATTTTTTAGTCACTGGCCATACTTGCAGGGGTGGAAGTACTCATCAATATGAACATCTTTTATCATGGAACTAACTCTCGAGATCACAAAAAATTATCAGCTGTCCATACAAAAGTTCAATACCTACTCGACCAAAATGTATGAAGAAACCATTTTTTTTTTTTGCGATATCAGAGTTGGTCCCATAGTAAAAGTTGTTCATATTGACGAGTACTTCAACCCCTGCAAGTATGGCCAGTGACTAAAAAATCACCCTGTATTATACGTAATCATTGAATACATACAGTTAGCTCCCGTAGCACCCGTACAAAGTAAAACTTGCACCCCCTAACAATAAAATATTCAATTCTAACGAGCAAAACTTCTTTGCTCAAAGCGGTCGCTTTTGCGGCGAAAACAAACATTACGTACCATTCCTCACAGAGTAGGCTCGTATATGACATATGTATAAGCCAAAGGAACCAAAAAGCTTAAAGCTCCGGAGAATTGTCTCTTTAGCAAATAAAATAAATACTCTCATTTGCGAGCAATAAATGTTGATCATTACGCAGATGAATGAATATCTTCAAACCTACTGAAGCTTTCGCTCGAGGCGACCATTTTGCATTTTCATCAAGTTGAGTGTATAATAAAAAGTATGTTATATTATGCAATAAGATATCACCTTATTTTAATTTCTGCGACACAATATACTGGGTGATTTTGTTATCACTGGCAATACTTGCAATGGTGGAAGTACTCATCAAAATGAACAACTTTTATTATGGGACTAACTGTGAAATCATGAAAAAATTATCAGCTGTTCCATACAAAAGTTCAATACCTACTCGACCAAAATGTATGAAGCAACCATATTATTTTACGCGATATCAGAGTTAGCCCTATAATAAAAGTTGTTCACATTGATGAGTACTTCCACCCCTACAAGTATTGCCAGTGATAACAAAATCAACCTGTATATAAAAGAGTTATAAAAATCAGATAATCGCAATAAGTATTATTATTCGCTGAAATGCACGTAGGAATAAACGCCGGGATTATACGGATTTATGCCGCTCAGTAATTTTTATTAGATATTTTATCAAACTAGCGTGCAGAATGTTTAGAATTTTCAAAATGTATATGAAGCTACAGCGACAGGATCCCAATCAGGTAACAATAAAAAAAAATGTCGAAAGATAAGTATAATATGTAATTAATGTTGTATTACAACGATGTATCTAAATTGATAACTTACATTCCCGTTATGAAGAATCTCATATCCACCAGGTTTGCATTCATGACTCCTGACGAGGAAACTCAGCTTATTCTTCTGAAGGAATGATGAGGTGACATCAGGACCGAAGTAAGTTCCAGCGCCACGCAACGCATTTGCTACACAGCCACCAGTACATTGAGGGTCCGACCATAGAATATCGAACACCTAAATTAAATAAATATATTAAGCTGCCAATCAAAAATCAATCAAGTTCATGTTAACTGAAGAAGCTATCGAGACATCGAGAGGCTTCTTACACTCTGAAGCGGTTAACACTTGTAAGAGTTCTTTGACTACAATCTGTAAAAATCAATCTCATGCTGACGCCATCGTCTTAAAATAAATTGAATTGGATTTGTGTAGGCATATTTTCAGTGGCGAATCTCATCAATCAATGGCAATAAAATATGCAAAATAGTTGTAATATGTATACTTTTTTACTTTGTATAAGGCTTATGTTTGACCACAATCTCATATGGTAAGTAATGATGTGGCCGAAGGTGGTAAACACACAAATCCTATAAGAAACTGGCTCTCAAGTAAACATAAGGCCGAAACACACCGGTAGATGTTTGGCGACAGATTTTCAACTTGAGGGTGACCAGTGGCGGGTACAACAATGGACCATACCACCTTTCTATGGTTTCCTCTCGGTGTTTTCCTTCACCAAAAGCTCAAGCTCATTGTTGGATTCGAACCCAGGACTTTCGTCACGGCATACGATGTCACTACCACTGAGCTATCATCGCCTAAAACAAATGATACTGGATATTTTCTACGTGCCGATGTAAGCAAACAATCATGGAATTAGTTTGCGTAGGTACGGTTAGCAATATAAGTAGCTGAACAGATCTAAATTTACAAAATACCTAGGTACACCTAAACCTAAATGTTGCTGACCGTACGTACGTATAGCAATTATTAAGTGCCTTATCAGAGCCGAAACTGAATAGATGAGTTTTGAGTTTCAACATTTTGTCATTAGGCACCCCACCCCAATCGAATCTCCTCGATAAAATACCAACTAAAATATATATAAAGTGAGAAGTGGTAACGCAATTCGTCGCTGACATCGCGGTATGCAGAGCTCTCTTTGTTCGAAACCGGGATCGTGGAAAGATTTTACTGGATTTAACGCTCGTGTTGCTCGTTTACGTTAGTCATTTCCGTAGATTTAAAGCCGTCATTTCATACACATACTAGGAATTTTCAAAGGTGCCTTTCAAGGCTTCTCTTTTATTGCTTAAAACGAGGTTCGCTTTTAAGCTACGAGATTTAGGTCATCATTTGAATCTAATGTTAACATAACGAGATCACTATAGTTTTTTTAGAATACTATTTTAGAGATAGCAAAAAGCATCTGTAAACCGATTTAAATGAAATCAATACTGCATGCATAAGTAGGTAGCACATAAACTAGTTTTACCTGAAACTTTGTACTCTTATCTATGGATTTTGAAATGCATGAATTACATTTGTACGTTTCAAAAACTTTTTGTAGAAAAACGATAATGGTATGGAAACATTATTATTAAATAAGATAAGTACCTACCTACTATAAAATAGATATTCAAAATCTCTTGCAAAGTAAATCTTAATTAACATATTTTAAAATCGCACGCTGTCGCAATAGCTTTATGGAGTAATTTCATTTCACACCCCTTGTCGCCACAATATCCACACCATTGAGCCACTAAATAAATAATAAATAATATAATAATAACATAATTATTCTAGAAATAAAATTCAACTTTAAAATTAGGCACCACATAAATAAGGCGCTTATCTAAATTAGTTGGTACTTTTATCAGAATATTGGGATGCTTTTAAACGTTTAAACTTTTTATTGATTGAGACATTTAAAGAACTTAGTAGTATTAACTTTATAGTAACTCTCTTATTATATGTATGTACAGCTCACAGTAATATTTTCAATCAAAGTATTGTATTTCTTTTAATTTATTGTAGGTACATGTGAATGGTATGGACAGGAAAACAAACAGTGTATATAGTTTCAAAAAGAGGTTTCCATTAGGTACAATTGAACAAACAATACAAAAGTATACTATCTAGGCGTATCTAATGCGTCAGACATCCAATCCATCACTGTCCTTTTGTCTGCGCTGATGTAATAAAATGCTAATATAAAACTGTTTGTCCATCTATTTATGCTATGATGAATCCAGATATCTTTTTGTAGATCATATAAAAATCTAAGTTATAAATCGTCTCGTAGCACATCTGGCAAGTCTAATCTTAAGTAGGTACGCAATAAAACGAATAAGAGTATGCTATATTATGCTGTATATTAATTCTACTACTAATATAATAGGTAGATACAAAGTACCTTCACTCAAACTAAGTTTTGAATAGAGAAGCAGTCGTTTTAAATGTGACGCCTGTCATGAGCAGTCATATTGTGTCTACAAAATTCATACAGTTGAAAGTTAAATAATACTTAAGTATATTATAGTTACTTTCGTGAACATAGTCGCCACCACGAATTTTGTATGAAAATCCTATGTGGTATTATATAGAGCTATATTTGCAAAGAATGCAAAATAATTTGTATAATGTAAAATAATAATTTATCAAAGGAGTACACGATTTTTTTTTTTAGAGATGTTGAACCGGAAATACAGACATAGGTACTAACGATGTAAGTTTAATAAAAGCTTGTCAAATTAATTCTAAAGACGTTTTAAAAGTAGGGTGTCATCAGTGGGCATCACGGCAAACAAACGTAGTACCTACTTGAAAAAAGGCAAAATGCTATTGACAGTTTAATCTTATTATAACGTTAGAGGTAAAATATAATTAGCTCACCCATAGTAAACCGTACAACACATACTCGTACATAAGCTCTACAAATGTTTTATTTATAAAAGGAAAACTCTCGATATGAAATCATAATAATGTTGACGTGAATTCTAAGGCACTGAGCCTTAGAATTCCCAAACGGGATCGAACAAAATGTCTGGAACAGCGACAAAGTGTTGGAAGAACCACCCCTTTGGGGACAGAAAGTTCATAAAGCGGTCGTAGCGTAGCGTTGGTACATAAGTTAATCGCACGATACTCGGCGGGGGTCCGTCCCGGGTAAATTGTATTACGCCAAGGATGGCGGTTGCTGAAATTGCTTGGAACCAAAAGAAATAAGATAATATCATTGATGTAGCTAATAACGCAGACGACGCCACTCACTCAATCAGCACTGAACGTTTATTATATAGAACATAGTTACCATTTCTAAAAAATATTGATGTCATTGACTATTTCATAAAAAAGTTTATGAAAATTTGAAATAATACATTGATTTTTAGTTTATTCATTATATGGGTTGATACATGAAGAATAAAAACATATAAAATTATGTATTCCGATAGAAATGTGGTGAGATAAAAGTAATAATGATAAATCATACGAATTTCATACAACCTTTCAAGTTTTAATTGAAACTTCCCACAACTCTTAATACAATTAGGCTACAAGTAACTAATAGTAAACTAACTGGAAACTGACAAATTAATCAGCTGTGTAATCGTGTCAAGCAACTTTTGATATAAGTAATGTTAGTTCCTCGAAGATGATGTAGTTTGAGCTAAGCAAGCGCATTTAGTTTTCTGGGGCATTGATAGATTTAGTAACAAATTAACTAGTTTCGACGAAGCTATCAAAGTCCAGTCAGGTATCATGCGTAATTAACAGTTATCAACCCTAATAAATAGATTTGAAAGCATTTATGAGCTATCTACATTGCATAATTATATTTCTCTATAAAAATCGAGGAATTATTAACCGCTCACCTAATAATCTACATGTACACTAAATAATGATTGCACTACTAATTAACTGCACTACTAATTAACTGAGTATCAAAACTCAATAATCTCTAAAATATAACTTTTTTATTTCTCTTCCTATTAAGAAACGACACGGATACTGTAGGTTAGAAGTGTATAGCGATCGGGAAGCGCAGTGACCGATCACCATTCACTTTGTGGTTTCTTTTTCTTTAAATATTATAGACGTTAAGTTTAATTTATTTAGACGTGCAAATTTTGGCGCGCAATCAATATTTTTGATGTACGTATATAGTATATACTGTTGGGAAAAACTTAAAATTTTTGATATTCGTTTAAATACTACCCATAGATTTATTGTGCGCTAGTAGTTATTAGATATGTATTCATAAAAAAGCTCCACTTTAAAATAAATAGCAATGCGTCACGAACATAAATTGTTGCTAACATTATAATATTTTGAGATAACTATTTTGCTGTGCAATCAGTATTTTTGATTAGGATTTGGTTTTTGTTTTAATACAAAAGGAAGTTTTTTGATTTGCAGTTAAATACTAAAAAATCTACAATAAATGAATCCCTATTGTTGGGTTTACATTATGTTGTCACGTCATTCGCATTTTACGTTCTGTTGAGTACATTTCGGAATCGAAAAAATTGTAACCGATAATAGTGCCTACTCATAGCACCCCATAATACATCACAGAAATTGGCAAAGGCATGACACGTCGATAGCTTCAGCCAGAGAATGAGAGAGATAAATGTCAAATGCCAAGAAGCCGGCAATGAAATCGATCGATAAGCGCAGATTGAATCGTGAATGATTGATTACAAACGACTAACCTGCTTCCATTCCACTTTGTCTATAGTTTCGGCGCCGGCCGCCGAGCTTTCAGTGACCGGAGGCCGCAAAAGTGACACATACTGAAATCACGGCATATATGTTTAGAAACAGGTATTGTTTATTTGAATCCATTGGGATAACATAATTTATAGAAATAATAAAATATAATGCTACAGCCGAAAAGTTTAGTTGGAGTTATTCTTATGATAAATTCCACCCAAGTTAGAACAAAAAATATAAAATGTTTTAAAATGAAGTACCTTATCTCGTTCAAGGCTGCGAATCATGTCAAGATCTGTGGTATCTGAAATACCTCCGTGTACCACGAACACTCGGTTGTTGATGATGGTGCCGAGGGGGAGCCAGCGGTAGACGCACTCCATCAGCTTCAAGAGCCGCTCTGCGTTGTGCTGAATCGTAAATCAACATTTTAAATTCAAATATTATTAACGTATATTTATTCTGTTGAACCAAGGTTTCGGTACTTCAAAATTAATCTATTTTTATATGCGAGTCTGATATAACTACATTGTAATCGAATTGGGACATTCCTACCAATATGTATTTATAAGCATGATGTGAAAACCTTATTGGATTGGTAGTAATATCTCATTTAAATATAATTGTTAAACTTTAATTGATGTTTTCATAAAAGTGCGAGCGCCCATATAAAACTATCTCGCTAATTTTGATTAATTTGATAGCATGTTAGTGTAAAAAAACAAGAGTTTTTATACATTTATTAGCTATCGGTATAGGACAATAAAACGTATGAATAGTGTGCTTAAAAATGGAAAAATCGTTAAAGAATTTGTACAAAAGGATTGTCTGAAAACCAATTCTGAATAAAATCACGTTGTTGCGAGAACTTTCTGTTTTTCATTGTTTATTTTTTCTCTAGTTTAAGCACGTCCACAATTTTACGAGATAATGGAAAACATCGATGATAAAAGATATACATTATAGAGACACTAAAATAGATTGGAGTCTACAAAGGTTTTTATTAAGCAAAATGGATCTCAATTCTAGTGAGTAATATTATCCACTTTCCAAATAACATAGAATTTCTCGCAACAAGGGTTTTATTTTTCCATGCAGTTAACTACCGAGTCACTGAATCGATTTTAAGTGCAACATGGCGACACCATCGTTAAAATATTATTTCTCTTTGTAAAAGCTCATATGGATTAACTTACCCGGTACTTTTGCTGCACTTCTTTTATAAAACCGTACCTGCACATTAATAAAACATAATTAAGTAATCTTAAAGTTATTGAGTGATCAAGGAATAAATACGTCACAAAGCATTCACGAAAATTAAAAATAAAACCGGCCAAGTGCGAGTTGGATTTCAATACTCAATCTTATTTGGCTTTAGAAGATGAGATGGAACCCTAAAAACCTAAGAAGTAAAGAGAGCAAACAAAGTCGTACTTTCAATACTCACCTAGAATTCATAATGAGATCTTCGTGGTTGCCTCGGTTCAAATATACGCCACCGGGAAAAGCCACCATACACGCCAACAGTAGAAGGAATACCTCTAAACCTTTCTTGCCACGATCCACGAAGTCCCCATTGAATATGTATGGATTTTCTGGAGATGGCAGCCCATTCTGCATAAAACACAAGTTTTAATATGAACCTGAATGATAAGTAGGTACCTACATAAGGATGGCACATATACAATTATACATTATGAGAATTTGACGAGGGATAGACAGAGCTAAACTAAACGATTTTTGTAAACCAAAGTAAACAGTTTTGTTTTATTCTACAACAAGAGGTATTTTGTAGTTGTTTCCAACACATTTTTCAAGTCTAGAAAATTTGAAGTTCAGGTAGAAGTTATTACTTATCATGTTTTATTTATTTCAAGGCTGCACGGGATGATCTCGAATTACTGTACATTTTTTGCAAATACAAAAGGCACCGAGAAATTTTACTTGTTGAATTCACTTAAAAAAATATTAAAATTTTATATTTATACACTTATTTTCTTATAACCACACGTAGTGGTATATTATTATTATCAGTGTTCATGTTTGATTGTATGCTTATATGTCTCTGAATCTAATCTGGATCAATAGCTCCGATATACTATTACTCAACACATATTTATTTCGTAAATATTTAAAAGTCATGACACATACCTACACTTAGTTTCCTATATTTTTTACATATTATTTATTATCAAAATTCGCCCTCTCTTGCATCGTACCTACTTGTGTGTTTGTCAACCAAGGAATAAGAAATATATCAAATTTTAATATTTTCCTATTTATCTGTATCATAAGACCTACCTTATTTCGTGTGTGAGGAATAATGTCCCAGAATATTTATTTATTTATTTTATTTAAATTTCAAAGTTTTGATATTGGGAACTTGATTTTTCTAAATAGGTTCGTGTAATACGGATGCATATCCGTATGCGTGCGTTCGCCAATATTTTTTGATCTTAGCCTGTCACACTGCCGTGTGTCTAGATACCTAGTATTAATACTGCCATATTAGGGATAAGTATCTACATCAAGAAATTTTATAGGTCAGTTTATGAAAGTGCCAGCAATCTAAAGGCCATTTTACGAATCCTTACATCTGCAGCGGTGTCCGCAACCATGGCCGCTTACGTAATGTGCTGCCGACTAATCGATAAACAGCTGGGTTATATAATTATTATCCTTTACAGTATATTATACAGTGATATCCTTGATCTGATTTAACGATAATAATGGCTAAATAACACACATTCGACCCAGACCAATTAATAATTAACTAGCATATGCAAGTGTGATATAATTATTCATTGGATTAAAACTCCACGTGTTCTTTTTTGTGGCGTTTTCAAGGAAAACAATGCTTAAAATGTTACCAATCTGACTCTTTTGTATCGGGCGGCATACCCAAGAGTGTATAAAACACTGTTGAAGTGGAGCACCAATGTTTGTAAGACGGAAATAACAGAAGGAAAACAATATCTGCAAATTAACGAGGTCATCCGGCGTAACAGGCGGTCTATCAATCAAACAGTGGTCGAGCGACAGCCGCGGCGGCACCAATTAGATGACGCGTGCGCCGCTCCCTGCAATGTTTACTGTAGCCCACGGGGCCGACCGCGACCCACCATCGCTCGCCCTCTTGACGTCAAAAACCGGCACTAATGACCGTCCGCAAAAAAATTACCTGAAGGGAAGAGAATCCTACTAATTCACTAGGTACATGCAATACATATAACCTAATACGTAAAAATATGGTTAATCCGGTCCTGTCATTATCCACCGATTATTATTTCATCATGGGAATGCACCTAATGGACACTGATATGGACTTAAATCATACTTAGAATGCAAAAAAAAAAATATTAATACATCCAGATAACATAAAGTAAGGTAATGTTATGGTTGTTTGAAAGTCACGCATTTGTGCAGATATTTTATATAAAATGTTGCTTGTGATGATTTATTCCATAAAAGCTCTCGGTACGTGGGACGCGTGAATATTTCACGGAGATGGCTTAATTTTAGGAAGATTAATTGGCTATGTCCCTAACCTGGTTACGCGGTGTTATAAATTAAATGCTCAAAACTGACTAAAATCTGTATTCTATCGACTATGAAACCAGTTTTCAAACAAAAACTTCTCATAAAAATATTATAATGATATAGTATTTACATTATTCGAACAAATTCAGTGGAGTATTAGAAATTACACTCACGTCAAGACGTTCCCTTGAAAGAAAAAACTTTTGTGAATATTGTTGACATTTCATTGTGAAAGGGAACAACTTTTATAGACAGCTACTCATTCGTATCGTCAACAAGTTGTAGCGAATGTGACGCTTTATTGAATCGTAATGGGTAGTACATAATTACTTCCGCTCTGTTGGAAACATTTACGTCAAATACGTGACAATAGCCTTTACAACCTGAACCCATTTATATGAATATATACCTATACCTTTGTTTATTAGTCCAAGTAATTTATTAAAATCGCGCTTGTTCTGCTCACCTTATGGAAAATAACCAGCAAGTCGTCAAGCTTTCCATGCAAGTCACCACAAACGGTTATCTGGCTCGAAATAGAGGTAGTGGCCACATTGATGTTTGGCATCCGTTTCAGTGCTTGCGTGGCCTCCTTTAATATTTGAGCGACGTGCTTAGGATGCAGACGATGCTGTAATATAATTTTCCGTTTACCTCAACTGTGTATTTGAAACATAGTAAGAAAGGTTTTAGCCACAAAATCTCAAGTTGGACAAGAAATATCAAAATAAATTGGTACCTACCTACATCAAACATGTAAGAGAAAGTGCCCTACGCTATCTGAGTTAAACATGTATGTTATGCGAGGATACCTTTTTTTTTCTAAATGCTTCAATCAGTAGGTCGATATCCTTCCTTTGCAGCGGAAACTCGATGTCGGGTCCGCGGGATGGCTTCGGGGGCGCTGTTTCATCGACACCCCCTCCCTCGTCAGACTCCTCAGAAAATACTTGTTCCACTATGAAATTGAACAGAACATTTGTTTGTGTAGTAGAAATAACATTTGTCTACGGATTTAACTTCCGCTTGTGTTTAACTAACGCAATGTAGACTAGAGCTTATAAAGTTACAGTGTTTGCTGAATAAATAAAAATGTGCAGTCATGTGTCGACGCACAACATGCTACCACAATATTAAACAGAACTACAGAGAAAGTAGATCATCACAGATATAATTTGATTATAGATGGAACCCACTGAACCTGATCATTAGCTACTAATGTAACAGACATTTAAAGCGAGGATTTTGTGTCGCCCCGATCCAAGAATAGCCAAGACCTAGTTTTATCTGAATTACCAAGTGGCAAAGGTCAGTGCAGTTAGTTGAATTATGTGTCTCGTGACATGTGTAAAGATACCGCAACGTCGCGTGCTAGAAAATAATAAAATGTAGAGAATGTACTCTGAGCGCTAGGAATTAACCGGAATTGGAACACGAAACAAAAACAAGTCACACATGTACCTAATCATTGGCTTTTCTTCAAGAACCATGCTTATTTTATATGTTTTGTGTATAATGCTATTTAATATTATAAATTTGAAAGTTTGGATGGATGCATGGATGGATGTATGGATAGATATCTATTTGTTACACTTTCACGCAAAAACTACTGAACGGATTTGGATGAAATTTGGCACAGAGATAGATTATAGTCTTCCTACTTTTATTATAAATGTGAAAGTTTGGATGGATACAAAGATATATTATAGTCTGGAATAGTACATAGACTTACTTTTTATCTCGGGAAAACATAATATCCCTCGGGACCGCGGGGCGGAAGCTAGTAATTCTATAAAACAGTTCAGGTATGTAATATCAAGTAGATTTATTGTGAAGAGTGTTCACTACACCCACTTATGTACGAATTATCCAGTCAATGTTCAGTATTTTTTTCCTATTTTTATATCCCTTTGTATAGAAATCGAAGGCATTACCGGATAACCCACAGTTTCCCACTTGAACAACTGACACAGACATATTTCTAAAAGCAAAGTTTTAATAATTACATTTCCAGCTGAAGACAACAAGTTTGCTCAGAATTTTTCGAAATTGACAGCTGTTTGAGCAAAAATAACATCGACACTTTTATGATGGCAAAAAATTACTTGAAAAGTAAAGCAACAAAATATGTCAGTTATAAGATTCTTTCGCTGAATTCGGGCTCTATTCAATACTTTTGGCGCGACTCTAACGTGATTCGAATTTATTTACTTGCGTTCATTAGTAGGCATTGACACAATAAATCAGTGCTGGATTTATAGTAAATGGTCTAATGTGTGTATTCAACGTGTTCGTCTAACTGATTTAGTTAAATAAAGAAGGGAGGTAGAGGTAGGTAAGTGAACCATACACTTACGACCCTACTTGACATGAGTCTTTGTTTGAGTACATAGCCTGATTATTAAAATTCAACTAAAATACTCCTAAAGCATTTGAAAACAGCGCAATTGAAATGGAAATTGGTCCTTTAAAATTGAGTTTCACTTACAAATGGAAGCAGTCCTCGAGGTTCGCTCAGAGGAGGGTCGCCCACTGGTATCCCTCATATGACTGAGCAACGCGTTGAAGAAATTGTACAACTGAAAAAATAAGTAGATAGGTATACATTGCTTTTAAAGGTTACGAACTTATTATAAAGAAGTATTATACGGCGCAATAAAATTACACAATATTGAAAGACATAGGTATATTATGTATATATCGTATAGAATACATCATATCATGAATCGTGTGTGAGGAATGTTTCAGGATATTTATTTACATACATTATTTGCTGGCGCTCTTATTTCAAAATGTCCGAATGTCATAAGCTATTTATGTTTACATGAAAAAGAAATGTTTCTCAAAAACTGATACCAATAATTATGTTCAGTTAAAATGACTTTCATATGTGTGTGATTGTGTACGCGCATCGCCGACCTTTGATCGTGTCACTGACCAAGTGACCACAAACTGGACCACTCGAGTGAACCAACCATATGCTGCATTCAAGTGATCTCGGGGCACTCTGAATCAATGTCACCTCAAATGTATAATTATGACTATCTTAGTGAGTGTTAAACATAAACGTAACATGACGGCGCTGCATTAATTAAGTTCTCGTGATCAGAAATTATGTCGTTAGCTGCCAGTGATTTGCATTAGTTTAGATCCATAAGTAATGAGTTAAAGCTTTGCATAATAATTATATTATTTACATTTACTATCTAAAAATGTATGTATATGTTTATGATTTTATGTAGGTATAAATTTATATTTATCATTTGAAATTTATTCAATTTTTACTTAAAAACACATAGGCCACCATTAATTAGGTAGGTACTAGTTTTTGAAATATTACATTATATATGTTTCTACTAACAGAAAAGTATTGAATTAATGTAAATTTAAAAAAAACTCAGTACCTGAGATAGTTTGTCTATGCGTCGCTTTGTTCACTGAAATCGAATGATCGAACTGAAATGTTCAGTGAACACAGTGAATCAGTGGAACTGACACCCCCTCGCCTCTAGCTAGATTGCTTCCCTCGTCTTCAACTCAATTTAATGTGACTAGACTACGTTGCTAAACCAACTCACATAAATATAACGATCCATAATAATCATCTGAACAGATCTACATAAATAATTTCATAAGTCATGTCTTCGTACAGACATGTACATAAAGGTACTCATCCAAGTCATGAAAGTTATTTCGTACATGTGGTGCTGTGAACGTAACTTCGTAACGAGAATTTCAACATCAGTAGGTACTATTGTAATAAATGTGAAATGTTATTGGAGAGCGCTTCCCACCTTTCAAATTTAATGTTGACCTCATTAGTAGGTAACAACAATTTTCAGAATTAACACAATGTTGGCGAGCGACCCGTGACCATAAATTTAATTTAAACGGCAACGCTAATCGCCCAAAGTGTAATTTGTTCCTTTATCTATTTCATATATGCACGGTGGTAGGGTACTTAGTACCCGACTGGCTGGCTACCACCCTCAAGTTGAAAATCTGTCGCTAAACACCTATTGGTGTGTTCCGGCAGCTGCACTTGAGAGCCAGTTCCTTCTAGGCTTTGTGTGCTTACCACCTTCGGCCACATCATCACTTACCATAGTGAGATTGTGGTCAAACACAAGCCTATACAAATAGAAAAAAATATATATATATATAAATCATTAATTTATTAGTAAAGTGTGTGTTCACGGTTTATTATAGGTACGCAGTTTTACATTCAATAAATATATTTTATGAAACAAGCTGTTGACAACACGCAACGTGATGTTAACCTAATAAATAAAACGTTTTCCTGTTTTTCATGAAACCTAACAAGTTATGTTTGCAAGCTCGCAAGCAAGATTTCTGATAGAACATTGTATTTCATAAATATTTTTTACCAAGTTTTTACCCCATTTGGTGTTGAGGACAATACCTTTTTTTTATTCTGAAAATAACCCCGAAGCTGGAATAGAAACCTATAACATTTATCATAACCTCTTATGAAATTGGTCATTCATCAAACGTCACGGGCACTCAATTTTCATCAAATGAAGAGAGAAACTTTACGACTTAGACCCTTAATCAATTAATAAGAATAATTGAATGAGCATAATTAAGAGTAAGTTAAGATAACTTATAAAGTGACCTAATTATTCTCACAACAAAGTAATTTATACAATAAGACTGGAATTTGTAATGGGCTCTTGTTCAGCAGTGGACGTCTATTCTGTAGATGCTGATGATTTGTAGATACTCCAATACCATGACCAACATTTGGGTCCGTGAAATTAAGCTCGTATTGGGGTAGAATTTCTTACTTCTTCGATAGCACACTTATTTTTCATGAGTATCATGTGTAATATTCCCACCTGGGAATGCTTCGTCAATACTGAAATTGTTATATATATTTCTCCCGGATGATTTTATTTTTACACACAATTTACGCAGACACGTGTACATGAAATCATATATGTATATTTTTGATAAAATTGTTATTTAAAGCAAAAACTTACGTACCCAATTGACTTAATCAAAATGATTTTAGTTTTATTTGTTTTCACATTTTTACAACATTAAACAGGAATATTTTTAATTGCTTAGCAAAACTTTCAAGACTGATAGAAAAATCAATGTGACCAACTCTGATGAATAGGTATGGAACTTTAGTATGGACATTTTTAGGAAAGTTAATCACATAAGAAAAAATATTTATATTAATGATTCTTTCAACTCTGAAAATTAAATTAAGGAATTAAAAATAACCCTTATATATCAATAAAATCTATACCGATATAATAAAGCAGAAGAGTTTTCGTTTGCGGTAATCTCTGGAACTACCTGTCAGATTTGAAAAAAAAAATCATTTGATAGCCCAATTTTTGAGGTAGGTTATAAGCTTTTTTATCCCGAGAATGCGGGTGAAACCGCGGTTAACAGCTAGTAATATTATAAAGCTGAAAAGTTTGTTTGGTTGAACGCGCTAATCTCAGGAACTACTGGTTCGAATTGAAAAAAATATTTTAGCTACTTTTTATCCCGGAACATAAGATCCCTTGGGATCTCGAGTAAAACCGCGGGGCGGTTAGATATTGTAGATATTCAGAAACTCTACCAGTTCTTCAAAGTACATGGCTCATAATTGCCTGAGTTTTGCTCGAACATGCCGGAATTGAGAACCTCCTCCTTTTTTTGTATTTTTTTAAGTTAGTTAGAAATTTTCGGCTTTCATCATTGTTTGGTGGGAGATACTTATAGTCAATCAAGTCACCTATGTTTTAAAAAAATAATGGTCCTGACTAAGGTTGGTATTTATCAACATAATCAAGGGATGTCCTTTAAAATGTATGACAATGTAAAGTTAACCGTTGTACTCAATGTAGATGAATAGATTATACGCCAAGTCGATGTACTTAGACGAAATACCATTTGTATATAAATCATATAATTTTTTCTGTAATTTACTTCATCTTAATTATTATATATTATATATTAATTTATATATATATACCTAAGTATACTCGCTTGATGAGGCACCTTATTTGTAAAAATATGCTTACTTTAACTTGGTCCTGTTCACCAGCATATTCGATGCTCTGGAATATAGTCCAAGTGTATCGCCTGCGCACCTCCATTCGCGCCAAGTACCGACGATACCACTGCTGAATCAAGATGGCGGCTTTCATCGCTACAACAAAGTAAGATTTCTTTGAGTTAGTGAAATTTTCAATAAAATGAAAATACCAAATCAAAGTCCTTAATAATTATCTAATGTCTCATAGTAATTGTTATATAGATCTCAGAATAAATAAACGTTTCATAATGAAACATCGAAGTCTTTCAAACCATGGAATACAGAAATGTATACCCACAATCTTCGTTTAATCAAAATTAAAGACATGATTGATTGATTGTGTCGTCAAAATATACACCCAGGAAATGACACAAAACCCCGCTAGGCGTCAACGCTGCTCGATATACGCCTACTTATCTCTTATTATTCCCAAAGATACGATGACATATATTGTAAAACATACAAAAAAATAGGTAATACAATAAACTAGGGCAGGAATGAACAGCAACTAATTAAATAAAACTATGTTGTAGGTATAGGTGTGAGGTTCATTTGACCTCTATTTAACTACGCCACCCTATAAGTAAGTGAAACAAAAGATTAGTTAACTTCATTAACAGAGTTGTGGAACTAAATAATTAAGTTAGAAAGTAGGTATTGCTTCTGAGAATACAAGTCATAGAAGTAAATAAATAACCTATTGTTACTCAAATACCACTAATCCTATCCTATACGATTATCCTACTAATATTATAAATGCGAAAATGTGTGTGTTAGCAAAGCAAATCCGTCACACGTGTGACGGAACTAGAATAAAACAAAGGAAACTATTTTACAAGCTTTCATTTAGTTTCACTATGTCCCGGTGTAATGAAATCTTGCCAGTATTTTACGTCCTTTCAGACGGCCGATAAGTTAAAAATGTATTATGTACTAATACATAGAAAAAGTTATTTAACCTTAGGTACAAACGTTATATTCACAGCCCGCATAAAGTGAAACCACATAAGTACTCTCTATGAATGGACCATTGTCTCAAAACGGTACATTATCTTAATAAATCTTTTAGACAAAGAATTTTCATCCAGTCCTTGATGTCCGACGTACATTAAAATGAATTTATAGTGAAGAATATTGCTTTCAATTCCATTATTATCTTGATGTCGGTAGTTATTCTACAAGTAGCACCGCACCTCGAGGTCGGAGGGAATAGAGATTTAAATATCTAAATATCTATTCATACAAAACAATCACGTTCAAGAAAAAACAGTGGATTATAATAGCAAGTCGGGTTGTAGGCGTGCATTTTATTCTGATTTCGGCTGCGTAAATTCAAGCGTAGGTACCTAACGTTATTTTGGATCCTTTGTAGGTATCAAGCAATGAAAATATAAATAAACTAGCTTCCACCTCGCGGTTTCACCCGCGTTGCCGAGGTATCTTATGTTTTCCCGGGATAGTAAAAGTAGCCTATAGACTTCCTCGATAAATGGACTATCCAACACTAAAAGAATTTTTCAATTCGAACCAGTAGTTCCTGAAATAAGCGCGTTCAAACAAACAAACAAACTCTTCAGCTTTATAATATAATATATATATAAATAAATAATAAACAGACGCTCATATTATCGTCTACGAACAACATCGTCAGATCGCCAGAGCTCATCGGGGAGGGGGGAAGGGTCGGCAATGCGCGAGTGATACGTCTGGTGTTGCAAGCGTTCATAGGCTATGGTAACCGCTTACCATCAGGTGGGCCGTATGCTTAATTTTCTTTTCTTCTTCATTACATCGTTACCTTCATAGTATAGGCTTCTTACTTATCTTATGATGAAAAACGTACGCAAATGAAAAGTATAATCTATTTAGAGTACAAATAGTATCTACTAACCTATTGGTTAACATATTTTTATTTGCTTGAAGAAGTTTCGTGTAGGTACCTACTATACTACGTCTATATTACACCACGTAATTTAAGGACGCTAGTAATTGCGAATTGTACTACTATTTTTATACTAAAATAATAAATAAGTTATTATAAATGCAAATGTGAGTCTGTTTGTTTGTTTCCTTTTTACGCCTAAACCGCTGAACTAATGAAATTTGGTACGCAGATAGCCTATGGCATGGAGAAGGACATGGGCTACTTTTTTTCCCGGGAACGCGGGTGAAACCGCGGGGGACAGCTAGTAAATAATAAACATCCTAGGATATTCCTCATGCACGGCATCTAATCTCAAACTAAGCAGAGTGTGGAAACCGAATAACTGGTATACTACACTACTTTTAAGGGTTCCGTAGCCAAATGGCAAAAATCGGAACCCTTATAGATTCGTCATGTCTGTCTGTCTGTCTGTCTGTCCGTCCGTATGTCACAGCCACTTTTTTCCGAAACTATAAGAGCTATACTGTTGAAACTTGGTAAGTAGATGTATTCTGTAAACCGCATTAAGACTTTCACACAAAAATAGAAAAAAAACAGTAAATTTAGGGGGTTCCACTTAGAACTGAAACTCAAAAAATTTTTTTTCGTCAAACCCATATCTATGGATAGGTCTTCAAAAATGATGTTGAGGTTTCTAATATCATTTTTTTCTAAACTGAAGTTTGCGCGAGAGACACTTCCAAAGTGGTCCCCCCCCCCCTGTAACTTCTAAAATAAGAGAATGATAAACTAAAAAAAATACATGATGTACATTACCATGCAAACTTCCACCGAAAATTGGTTTGAACGAGATCTAGTAAGTAGTTTTTTTTTAATACGTCATAAATCGTAAACCGCAATTTACCTTTCATTCAATCAACTCAAATATAAAAAAAATGGCAAAAAGCAAGGTCTTACAGTACAAATAAAGGAAAAATTCTGAAAAATAAAAAAAGTTGAAAATTAAAGGGTGTCCCCGTACATACATAGTAACGCCAATTAGTAAAGACCTCTGAGTTGTATGGGCGCTCATACAATTTAGAGGTCTAGCTTAATTGGCACCAACCTCAAATACAGTAAATAAATAAAATTACAGCAGCGAGGGCTTTGAGGATGTTTTCTATATATCATAGTTTGTATTTTTTACTTTAATTGTAAATATGTAAATAAAAACTAAGTATTTTTATTAAATGAACTCATTAAAAGTTCGTGAAATCTTAAAAAAAAAAAAAAAAATTATGCATTTCCCGTGATGGACGAACGATGGACGAAGTTTGTACGGTCCCCTCGGTGCGCGAGTCCAACTCGCAGTTGGCCGGTTTTTTATATTTTATTTTTTATATGAGATACTTTTATTTTGCGTAGGGCCTAGGTTTTTTGTATGGGACTTGCACCACCTCCTTTTAAAGATTTAGAAACACTGAACAATAGAAACCTCCAACGGTGTTCGTCAGCCTGTTCAATCAAACTAATGTCCATAGATATTTACTTACTTATTAATTATTTACTAGCTTTCACCCGCGGCTTCGCTCGCGCAGACTTTATAAAATATCTTATATATATTCAACTTTTCACCCGATTTCGTGCAATTAAAGCCTATTCGAAGTTTCGGCATCGCTGCAATGAGTCCAGAACAGTTCAAAACCAATTAGTCGTCTACAAATACTAGATACAACCATTAGTGAGAAACTAGTTATTTAGGGCTCGTATAATCAAATGTTAAACATAACATTATCATATAATTATATAATATCATTTTACTTATAAAGACCTCAATGCTAGCATAGTAGCATTGAGGTTTACCTATTACGTTTACCTATAATGATCTGGTTAAGTGCAAAACTCTTTGCAAGTTATAAATTGTGTAAATTAAGCTAGATAAACACGGCTATTAGTTTAAAATGCTTGGAAAAGCTGTATCATAACTACACTTTAATTTGCTTTGAAGTGAAGTAACAGTAAGATTACATCAAAAAGCATAGTGACATATGATAAACACGGTGCTAAATGTAGGTCATTTGACAGCACGTTGGATGACTGCGCATAATCATTAGTGACCGAGCATGACATAATAGGAAGATATAATCTAACTAAAGCTTGAATTCCAGTCTACACTAATGAGACTAGTCCACCCATAATACCCTTTCTATATCTTAGCTATTTCTAAAGATATTTTTAAGTAATATAATACACTAGTAAAAGATAGAATCATTAATATCACGGAAAAACATAATTAAGGCACTACAGTCTTTCTCAGTAGTTTCTTCTAACATTTTTGGGATCATTTTACTACATTAAGTACCAACTAACATTAAGTTATTGATCAATTGAGGATCTTACAAGGAGATTATGCGCGCGTCTCCTGAATAGATATCATCCTCATCGATTCTATTGCAATTTATAGCATAACTACCTAATATTATAATAGAGTCCAATTCTAGGTAATTCGATTTAGAATTTGTCACTATTCTTTTGCATGGTGTAGTATAACTCTGAAAGAAACGGTTCCTGACATATTTAGCAGCTGTAGGAATTCATCATCAGGCTGTAGACAAAAATGTCTAGGCCAAGCTATCCTTTACCGCGGCAGTTAATTGGAAAATTTAACACAGAATAGGCGGGTCAGTAAACTACCTAAGACTTACTATACCAACCCTAAGTATTGAGGTATCGATATCAAACAATTTGCCTTGGCCCTTATGTGGCTGGTTATATTTTATATCTACTAAAATAACATTAAATCTACACTATAATTTGTATTTATAAATATTTACTTTACAATTTTTACTTGTGATGAACGTTTTATGAAATCAATACGTGTTATTGCATTACGTAATTTACATTAGCTATGTGTGTGTGCTATAGGATCACGAATCTGTTTCTTTTTGTACGAACTGGGAATGTAGCGTAAATATGGACTGTAAAGTCTCGTGAATTTACTAAATTATATTTTAGTGTTATTACAAAATCTGTAAAACAAAGAATATATTTTAATCTAGACTTTTGAACAATATTTGATATTAAAACGTTGTTATAAAGTATATTAATTAGTTCTAGATACTATTTTATACTTGGTTATACAATTACGAGTTTTCGCAAAACTAGATACGAAAATTTCGCACTAAAACATAAGGCTATTACAGGCGACAGGTATATAAGTGACATTAAAATAAATAGGTGCATATTTGCTAAGACGATAGAATCTGAGTAAGTCTCCATTTTAATAATTAATATTGAAGGATCCTACTACTTTACTTAGCTTTGAATAAACAGCCTATGTAGATTGTGGGGTCTGTAACAGGGTCCCATTTAAATCTCATTGTATTCAAACGTTCTACTGTGGGTGGTTAATTGTGGTTATCTAAATGACAATAATAAATTATTTTGTTGGTAAGAAAATCCTCCGATTGTTTTGCTGTATAAGCCGAATGTCAAGGCAAGAAGGGATTCAAACTGTTCAATTCCACGTTATCTCACCAATCAAGTTATTAATTTCACGTTTGGAAATTTATAAATGTTTAAAGGCTGTATAATTTTAACAATTGAATAAGGAAACTGTTTTTACCGTAATGCAAATATGATTAGAAATATGAAAGATATGTTATACAGCTTGGCCGATAATACAAGAGCGAATTAATATGAAAGATAACCTTTATGTAGTAGGTACCACAGCGTGGGTAGGTGACATCCTAAACGTTTTAATTATTTGTGGTTTTTACTATCAAAACCTAAATGCCATGCTGTAAAGTTTTAAGTCAGAACTACTTACTTCTTTCAGCTTTTGTCATGCTGACGTCATCCCTTCTCCAGAACTTAAAAAATGGTGCGAGAGCCTTCATTGTACATTCACCATTCAAGACTCTCTTGCCAGATTTTTTGGGTACTTCTTGTTCAATTTCTGAACTCCTGCATGAGGAAGAATCGTCACCCAATGAGCGAGCTCGACGCCCCCCTCGGAAGTTGACACATCCACATCCTTTCGCTAAGGAAAACATGGTGGGACTCTTGTCCTTACTATATTTTTTCTTATCTCTTCGTTTCCGCGTACATCTCGGCGTGTTTTGGCGGGACTTAGGAATGGTGACTGACTACGCAGGTCCACGGAGATCTGTAAGAAAAATAATATTATAAAACACAAACTACTCCTAGGCATAAATAAGTGCAGTGACTAGACCATACTGGGCAAGATTATATTTTACAAATAGATGAAAAGTACCCTAAATTCATGTTTGGGTTTCGGTGTGCAAATAACCATATTTACTTAAGAAAAAAACTTTACGTCAAAATCAGTCAGACACCTTTAATTTAATTTCATTCTGTAGATGAGGCTTAGGTATGACAATGAACTATTCCACAGCTATTTAGCGGTCACTGTCTCAAATATTTGTCTGTTTCATTAAACACCACCTATCGTGACAAACAGGGCCCTATTGTTCTCTGTCCCAGCAAGCCCTACGGACTTAAAGAGGCCAGCAACACTAACCTCTTTGCGTCTATTCGTATTCGGTAATATTATAATAAATATGTGAAGCAAAAACTTTGGTACACCTTTTTACGAAAATTACGCGGACGGAGGAGGGTGAAATTTGGCACAGTTAAAGTTTATATGAAGAAGGAGTGAAAATAGCTAATATTTTATATAACATGCATTAGAAATAAATTAAATTAATAAAAAAACGCATGTGTTTGACACACACTCAC
The DNA here is from genome assembly GCA_951216915.1 of Tetheella fluctuosa. Taxonomy (NCBI): domain Eukaryota; kingdom Metazoa; phylum Arthropoda; class Insecta; order Lepidoptera; family Drepanidae; genus Tetheella; species Tetheella fluctuosa. The sequence goes on from OX578217.1 coordinate 8,731,509, forward strand.
ACAAGTCAACACTGTCAGTACTTTGTCAATAACAGACTTAAAGAAAAGAGTTCGTATATGAGTGAAGTGATTTTTTTACATTCTTAATACTCTTTTGTTTGATTATGGTCGAATTTTGACAACGGGTGACCTCTAGTTTATATAAAACTATGCATATGGTTGGATATCAGTAAATATTTATTATTATTATTCATGTGGGTTCGAATCCTACAATGAGCTTGAGCTTTTGGTGAAGGAAACCATAGCACGGTGCCGCGGTGGTAGGGTACTTTGTAGTAGGTACCTGCCTGGTTGGATAAGCCCTCAAGTTGAAAATCTGTCGCAATGCAAGCACCTACCGATGTGTTAAGCAGCACTTCCATACTAGGTATGGTGTGCTTACCACTTTAGCCCACATCACCACATACCATTATGTATAAGATTGTGGTCAAACACAGGCCTATAAATTAGCCCATAAATAGTAAAAAAATCATAACAGCTAACATTAAAATAAATGTCTAGCTCTGGGTCGTGCTTAAATAAGTATATATATATATATATATATATACTCGTATATACAAGAATTGCTTGTTTAAAGTTACCTATAAGAATATATTATATAGGCACTTTCATAAATTGTTACTCAATTTGAGGTATTCAAAAGTTACCTCGTTTGTAAACATAACATGGCTATAATTATTTAATGTAGGTAAGCGGTGTAATTAAATACCCACGTCTTAATAAAGCATCAGAAATTAGGAGCTTAATTGTAACGGGTTTTAATTTACGTTTTACGTCGACACATTGTTGTACTATTAAGTATTATGTGACACTGTAGCTATCCAATTTAAAAGGTCCTAAAACAAAATATTGAAAGGATACAAATAATAGCACCTATATTGTGCTCCACACAATAAACTTTATAAAATACCGCGATTGCGAGGTCCCTAAATGAAAGTTACACTAGACAATACTTTTTTTTTACAATTGTATTGAAAAGGCTTATGAAAGAATTGTAATCATAATAAAAGCCGTATCCTCCGAATTGTACAGAACTTATTCAAATATACCTGCTCTTGCCCATCTTAACTCGTTCAAATATTCTGTTTTGTACCTATTTACTTAATTAGAGCCTACCATAGAAAATATCAGATCTTACATAATCGACCTAAACGTTACCGCACCACATAAACTTACGTTACCTAGTTAGTTTGTATGAGAGTGTACCTACTTATTATAACACGTAGATTAGTGTAGGCAACCCTTTATTCCTTAAGCAACACCACATCAAACATTAAATCGAGTAGATACTGTTGACTCGCTTTAATGTTAAATCGATTTGAGCTGTGGCTTTTGCATGAAGCCATACGTAACAGACGTTCTCAATAAACAAGCTATCATACAAATTCAGGTACACCTAGGTTTGTTTGTCATTACGTCACAGAATTTCACACTCACCGATGTTTATTCACATATTTGTTTCTATTATACCTCAAAATAAATTACGGAAATAAATAAAAATAAAGCTACGGAAAAGATATTACATAAAACTCTTTTCTTCGCGAAGAGTACCTAATCGTTAAGAGTGACCAGGTGATTATTCCGTATATTATTGTATTTAAAAAAACTTTAAACTTATATTGATAGTACGTTGCCAAATAAGTAAAATGACATCAATTTTTATTTTAATATAACGAGAGCCATCCAATGTTTTTTACTATTTATGGTTCTGTGTTGACCACAATCACACTATAGTAAGTGATGATGTAGCCGAATGTGGTAGAACAAAGCCTAGAAGGAACTGACTCTCAAGTGCAACTGCCGGAAAACACCGATAGGTGTTTGGCGAAAGATTTTCAACTTGAATGTGGTAGTCAGCCAGGCGGTTACTACAAAGTACCCTACCACTGTGCAATGGTTTCCTCACAATACCTATTTTCCTGCGCCGAAAGCTCAAAGTCATAGTAGGATTCGAATCCACGAACTTTACAGCAACTTCCGACGGCACTACCACTGAGCAATAATTGCTTTTAAAACATCTTGACTTTAAACACTCCCATACATTTAGTATCGCATTCGTAAAGAGTTCGGCTGTTACTAAAGCCTGTGTTAGATATATATGTATACTGTAGCCATAAACTCAGAGGACGTTAAGATTTCATGGCCGACCAATTTTCATTACAACCACAATATAGGCTAAGGTCAAAAAAAGCACCTATGAATCATATATCTACAAATAATTACATATACAATGTTATTACTTTTAAAACGAATGCTTTTAGAAAACAGCTATTGAAGCGGTTTCTCACTTGAGTTTTGAAACGTCAAAAAGCGTTTTTTGCTCGTAAACATTTCAAAAGAAGTAGCTGAAGGAGAAGTGAAATATACGTTCAATAAAACAAAATGTAAAACTTCATATACAAGTGTGATAAACCACCAAACATTGTTTCATTCTAATCAAATAATGGGTACTTTATGGCTTCTACGTCTACGTAAGTCATAAAAGTCCCAAAAATAGGTCAATCACAAAAAGTCAGCTCTACCTACTCGCTTTATCTGAGACAGCCGGTTTGAATGCCGGTCGTGAGCTCGATTTACTTTATTTCCCTCGAGTTTTATCATGTGTTTTGCATCTACTATTTGTATCGAATCCCTTCACAGTTTGTTATTATAGAAAATATTAAAATCTCCATCGTATATGTTTTCGAACATGTGTCAAAGTAAAATGTAATTTAAATCAAAAGTACTAAGGAGTATTGATATCAACTTCGATGCAAATCATCCCCAAAATAACTTTCTACCTTTTTTTAACCCCGTTAGGCGATGATTTTCAATAAAATACGACACATGTCTTCAATCAATACTGTTAAAGAATGTTTATGCAAAATTTTAAGTAGATTGGACCAAGGAATCAAGTAGTCCCATACAAACTTTTCCCCCGTTTTTCACCCCCTAGGGGTAGAATTTCGGAAAATCCTTTCTTACCGAATACCTACGTCATACAAAGAACACACCCTCCAAGTTTCAGGTCTCTCCGATCAGCGGTTTAAGCTGTGGGTTGATCCGTCAGTCATTCAGGACAAAGCATTTTATATGTATAGATACTTAAGTAGGCCTAGCTATGATTGGAACCATAGAAATATTATTGGACCTTTCTCTATGATTGGAACCCATTAATTGGTCACATAGTATTGCGATAGGTAGGGGCTGGTAGCGTACTGGATAGATTGTTCCAGAACATAATTATTGCAATGTTTACAAGGCTTGAAACAATTACCGTAAATATTTACTGTACATGTCAGGCCAATGAATAACAATAATACATTAATTTTAGCCAGCCATGGAATGAATTCACAATCGAATACAGTCCGCATTCAAAATTCTTTAGTCAAACATGCCTCATTACTGTGTTTACTAGGTACCGATAGTATTACTCTTTACTACTCTTTATTCAATAATTCTTTAAATTAATAAAATCTCGAAGGCAAGATAGAAAACGTTGTGAATAGTATTGTTAAATATGTTAATATCGCAATCGCAATATTAAAGAAGAATAAAGCCAAGAGACGCATGGTTCCCATATAAATCCAAGGAAAACATGAAACTTAAGCCTTTTTAGGTGCCTTTAAAACTGAGATGTGGGTCGAACGAGAACGTTGGGATCTTGTTAAACGAAACGAATGCAATTACCGTTACATAAAAGGGGTTTGAACAATTTTATTTTTATTTCCTATCCAGATTAATTCCACGTAGCTAGCTAGTACTTGAGATTTTAATGAGGTAGGATTTTATTTGAACTAAATAAAATCTCACTTTGTTTTTTTCGTGATAACCAGTCTAGCTCCTTTACCGGCAACATAATATAATATATGATCGACAAATTAACTAAAAAGGCAACAAGCATTTCAAATCCCGACTATTGTAACTATCGACAGCAGCGAGGGCTTTGAGGATGTTTTCTATATATCATAGTTTGTATTTTTTACTTTAATTGTAAATATGTAAATAAAATTCACCTTTATATGATTAAATTATCAATATCATAGAAAATGCGTTTTCGTATAACAAAACTTAAGATTTTAGAAAATGGATACAATTTGTTTTTTTCTTCTGCACATTGAAGTGATATATTATTACGATTGCTCAAATTAAAACATCTCACGCACCCAAGAGCAAATAGAACCACTGGTCATAACATAAAACGTAGCAAACGATTGCGACGTGATTCGCAATGAAAATTATTAGCTTGGTGGAATATTTGTACAAATAATTTGCAACGCCTGTGTTCTTAGCATCAGACCGACTCAAGTGCGAAAGGGATGGCGTCGGTCCAGGAGCTTATTGACATACTAATTCAAAGGTCATGAATGAGAATCGTAAATAAAGATGTATCTCGAGAGACAAATATAAGAGAATATTATGATTGCGTAGACAAACCGGAACGGGGGAAGGAAAAGAATTTCCGTCTGCAATAGACAGACACTTTACTGAAGGTCGAGACGTGTTAGCCGGATGGTCACAACGTTGAAAATGAATCGCTGGGAATTATACTATAGATACCTACTTCTCATATATTTCATTTAATTTGCTTTGTCTGTTATTCGAGGCCTAGACTTCCAGTCTAGAAACAAAACGAAATCTGAAGCGGAGTTTCTAATTATCTAAAATTATTACTATATATTATTGGTAGGTATACTATATTGATCACTCATATGGTTTCAGCTGAAAATCAGCGCTGTATTTTTTTGCAGCACATGCTGAGCTGGGGCCTTTTAGATCCAATTAGTACCTACAGATTAAAACTATATATTTTATTAATCTGTGTTAAACATTTTATATTGTTTTTAAATGTATTTATTGTTAGTTTCAATTTATTCTTTGTTGTGTATTTAATAAATGTATCCTTCTTTCTTTCTTTTCTAATATCTTGTTACATTTCTTTATCACAATTTTGTTACTTTAACATAGATAATTGATATGTATCGTGTATCAATAATAGCCTCTTACTTTGAATTAAGTAAACATAGCTTTACGTCCAATCAAATGGAAGGGTTGAAATAGAGATCAAAAGAAACTGGTGAGTAAATACTTAGATTAAGTTTTCCGCTTACTAACATATAGTTCAGATATAATCTTATGTAGGTAGTTGTAATATTGTATCACATTATTTGTAACTAAAGTGTCTCTTATAAAAGAATCAAAACGAAAACTGTTGAAATTACAAGGATGATTTGAGCCGATCTTGAAAGAAATGAAGTGTAAATATCGTAAATGACTGGTTTTATGCGACTATTTTCAGAATATTCTTGAATGTAAACACATTAAAGACGCCCGTTAAAACGTCGAGCACTTGGAACGAAATAACAGACTGCCAATTAGGTACCTACTCCATAGTTCAGCTGTCAAAATGTATAATTCCGCCTTGACACATCCCTTTCGTAAATGTTATTTATACAAAATAAATTATGTGATGCAAACTCGATACTCCCTCTAGACTCTAGCTAGAGGCAGCTCTAGTTTTGAGGAAAATGGATATTTGTTTTTAAAGAATAGCTAAATTCATCCAATAAAATTCTCGTGACCAAGATTGTATTTAAATAATTGTGATCCATCTCTAAATATATGTATTATCTATATACAATTTGAAAAATGTAATAAAAATTAATGTACCTATATTATAAAAAATCTACAGATATAGGAAAAAAATAAGCTTTTGATTAGATCTTTATCATTTTCTCCAGTAATGTTAGTTAAAAGCATACATGCGGTAAAAGCGTAGAGAACGTTGAGCAAAACGAAGGCCATAATAGAGGTAGATGCAATTATCTGCACGTATCTAATGTCGTCGACTAGTGAGACAAACGAAAGCAGAGTAAATTTCTCTCATATTTATTATTCTCCACTTCTTTCATATAACAGTTTACATAGACAGCTCATATAGGTTCGCGCTTGTATGATAGAGTAGGTAATAAACTTAATAATTCCAACTATTTTGATGGATTTATTTCTTAATTTTGTAAGATACTTCATGATGATGTACCTCGTACATTACTGCCAATCAATTGTGAGTAATTAAATATAGTCAAGAGGTTTATGTTACCAAAAATGTGTATCGTCATAAACAGAAAGCCCTTCTGCCAGAATCGACTACCCATAGAGACCGTATTTGTGCAAAAAGAGTGAAGCAAAACGCAACTCACAAAAATTTAAACAGGGAAAGATAAAAAGAGAATGAAGAAGACTTTATTACTGCCTTGAAGTTATATATAGGTATAGGTACTAGCTGTTTGCCCGCGGCTTCGCTCGCGCAGACTTTATAAAATTTCTATAACTTTTTCCCGTTAGCCAATTTCGATGAAAAGAACAGTGGTACCTACTTATAAAAGTAAATTCCAAAAATCTTTGAATAATGATAACTTTTTTTGCAATATCCGATTTTAATGAAACAGAGACTACCTATATTCTAGCCCAAATTAATTTCTGTCTACCTGTGAAATCTACATGAAAATCCTTTCAGTGGTTTCGGAAATGTGCGTGAACCAACAGACAAACGAAAATAATTCTAAAAATCGCTGATTTATGTTCTGTTTAAAAAAATCGAATTACCAAATCATCCTGCGACATCTAATCTTCTTCTTCTAATATATAAAATTCTCGTGTCACGGGGTGCGTGGTTGAACTCCTCTGAAACGACTCGACCAATCGGTCGAATCGTCGGTTTATGAAATTTTGTGTGTATATCGGGTAGGTCTGAGAATCGGCCAACATCTATTTTTTAAACCGCTGTGCGAGTGAAACCGCGGGGGACAGCTAGTACCTATATAAAATTCTCGTGTCATAGTGTATGTGTGTTGTATGTCTGCAAACGGCTCGACCGATTCTTATGATCTTTTTTGTGTATATTCGGTAGGTCTGAGAATCGGTCGTAGGCTATTTTTTTTATACCGCTACGCGGGTGAAACCGCGGGGGACAGCTAGTAGTTATATAAACTTTGGACCTTTCTAAATACGTTAATGCACTTAACTTCGTAAAATTTGTGACATAGCTCTATTGATTGGCCTCCAAAGCGACGATTTTTAAAGTAAATCCAGATCAAATAAACAAAACCACAATGGAAAATTGTACGTAATATAATTATCTGTGTCTTTCCTTAGCATGTAAAATCAAAGTTGTCGTAATCGTAATGTAGGTATATCGTATTAATTACTAATACTTGCTACTGTCTCACATACATTTATACATAAGAAAAATATCCTTACATGAACACTCGTTGAAAACATTACAACGCCATCTTGTGTCAAAAATACATGACAATATATATCTAAGTCAAATAAACCAAATCACAAAGCAAATCGAAAAAGAAGGTAGTTATATAGTTTATTATATGTAAGTATTCCGTAAAGTTATTCGCAACATTTTGTATAATTTTTAAAAGACCGATCGAGTCTCCTGACTTTCTATAAAAATCTTAAAATGACGATAACTTTTTTTGCAACATCCGATTTTAATGAAACAATGCCTATATTCTGCCCCAAATAAATCTGTGTCTACCTGTGAAAACTACATGCAAATCTGTTCAGTATTTCAGGAGATGTCGTGAACAAACAGACAGACAGACAGAAAAGAATTATAAAAATCACTGGTTTTTGTTCTATTACCCTTCTTTAGTTACCCCCTATTTATTTTTATTACTTTTCTTCAATGTACAGACACACCGGACTCTACTGTTTTATTATAGTATAGATATAGATATGCGAAAAGTATTTGAAATGCTTTTGTAGTGACTCAATTGTACCTATCTAACGGACATTACCTACAGAATACCAAATTTTATGTGATTCTATATAGTTGGTTATTATTATATTTATTTTTATACCATTTACTAACTGTGCTACACGTTTTCACCCGCTTTTATGAAGTTATGAAGCCTTTAACTTTTCTCAATTAGACTGGAAGTTCCTGTTATTAGCGCTTACATACATACATACGAACATAGGATAGGGTGGTGTGAGAAGGAGTAAGATTGCGAATCTACGTTTTCTCAAAATTTGAATGAAGTTCAGTGCCAGTCTCAGTCGTATTTTAAAGTGTCACGATACCTGTTAATTTTTAATCTTGTCTTAATCTTCTATACAAATAAATAAAATTGAAGTGTCTATTTGTAATGTCAAAAATTATAGCTTTTTACTGAATACATATGAAAGTATATACATGCGGTACTTAAGATCTTTTTTTTTCTGTCTGTCTGTCTGTCTGTCTGTTTGTTTCGGATCTCTACAACGGCTGGACCGATTTTGACGTGACTTTCTCTGGCAGATAGCTGATGTTATAGGGATATACTTAGGTTACTTTTATAGCGGGAATTCAGGTGAAACCGCGTGGAACAGGTAGTCTCAAATAAATCGTTATTTTACAAAGAAACATAAAAAGTCAAACATAAAAAAGAAATCATTACCAGCTCAGCTCCTAAGAAGCTGAACATGAAAAGCAAAGTGAGGAAATTAATAATCCAAAGCCCAAATATCGGCGTAACAACAAGTTCAAAGAGTAAACGCTGCCAGCCAGTTTGGGAACCTTGCTCCTCGGTAGCGGCGGTAGCTTCGATGATACTTTCTATACATTATTTTTGTTGTAAATACTTGTTATAAATAAAATACAAAACACAAACAAAAAACATGTACTAGCACACATGAACAAGAAGACTGAAATAATAAAACCAAAGGAGAAGATTGTCAAAAAGAAAATGATCAAACCGAAAACAAATCGTAGTCTTAACTTTTGGAACTGTGATGGCTATGGAGCAATTTATGAAGAGCCCATTACATAGAGAACTGGATCAAATATGTAGGAGATAGTACTGGAATGAGAAATGCACGACTCAATCAGGAGCTGGAGATTTTTGGTGTGATTTGTGCCAAAACTACCACAATTTGGCAATAGTTACTCACAATAAAAAAAAGTTACATTGCCACGCATAGATAGGGGATTTTTGGGAAATTTATGTCAGTTGTAAGAAATTCAGAATATCTACAGAAAGAAACCCAAAAATCTAGCTTGAAACGATAATGTCATTCACAAGGGATTTGCAACCGACACCTCTATTCCATAAGTAACAACCAAGAAGTCAGAGGCTCGCCTGAGATCAATAAAAATAATGGAATTGCTCCTCGAAAAATGAAATAGGAATTTTCCTTGCAATCCTTTGAGATCGCGACTCTAATGCATAATCGAATATAGCACGCTAAATATTTGTAAACATGAAAAACTAACATGTCAACATATATGTACGTACAAGTATGTATTACTATCGAGTAAATCAATTTAGCAAACATGATAATTAGCGATATAAAAGTGGGTACATTAACGAGAAAGTGGTGGGAAGTGCTGAAGGCTGGATGAGGAAGTACAGCACCGAAACATTAACATTACATTATTTATTTATTTATTAAACTGGTTGGTACATTATTCAATAGGATAAAATTATGTTTGGTAGATTTGAAAGGTCACGCCTTTACCGTTTTCAATCTTTTCATAGAGATCCATTAACAAGCCACTTTTATACGCTGATGCTTCCGCAGTAATTCAATACGGCGGGGCACGATGCCAAGTTGCTTTAATTATTTCCATTCCTAATATATAGTACAATCATGAAAATATTCTCTCAAAATTCAAAATGGAAATTTTATTCTGTTTGTAGTAATATTATTTTTATATTAATGAAAGAATTCAGGTGCATAACAATTTGGAAGGTATATTAAAGTACGTTTGATGGAATATTGTTATTATGATTGTTTCCCCCCTGGGGTTTTACCCGTGTTCCCGAGGGATCTAATGTTTTATGGCGATAATAGAGCTCAGTGGTAGTGACGTTGGCGCCGGATGCCGCAGTGAAGGTGGTGTCTTCGAATTCTACAATGAGCTTAAGTTTTTGCTGAAGGAAAACATCGTCATTAATCGTCACTGTCTATCTCCTCCGGTCCTCCTATATCTATATCCGGTGAAATGTAACTACCTAAACGCAATTAAACTTGATTTTATGATCCTATACTATTACTTAATACTACTAATCTGCCAAAATTTTCAGGTAGGTACTTATAAACATTTTTTTTCTATTTATTATAGTTTGTATTTTATACTATTATTGTAAATACTTGTTATTCATGAAGTATAAAATGATATTTATTATTAGTGGATCATAGTGTGGAATAATCAAATCATCCCCGTACAACCCTAATTATCTATCACTTCTTCCAAGGTGATCTCAAGACAAAGCATATTGGAATAGAAGTGGAAAAAGTTCATTTTAAATTAATTTATTATAATTTTGTGTATATTATGGTTAGTATTTTATACTATTATTGTAACTATTTGTTATTTACAATAATAGTATATGATATTTAAATAACATTACTAAACATAAAATATGAATTATTTTCGAATTTCTGAAATATGGAAAATGAGTAATTTTTTTTTGCATTGTGTTGTGTAATGATTATTTATAAAACAACTGTTTGAAACTCCAGTATACCCTCGGTCCTCTGGAGCAAATAAATATCAAAGGCTCACCGTGATGTTTGATAAATCCTGGCCAAACATAATAGCGCACAATTTGTCAAACGTTAATCCTGAAAGATCACCTTTTTCGTGTAATATATGTTGTGTAGTTTACGAGCCGATACACTTATCAGCTGGTATTATGTGCTCATCGAAAGATATCTTTGATGTTCCTAGCTCATTGCAGGAAAGTTCAATAATATCAATATTTCATATGAAATTTCCGAAATATGTTATTCATGAAATAAATTAATATTCTACATTATGTCGTAACTAAATTAAGTATGGTGCTTTTGAAGTATGAGCGTATAGGTCATAAGTATTCATACAAAAAATATAAGAAAACAGTCCGTCGTCGTATAGCGATACTAAGTTACAGTGTAAATGAGTGATGTATAATGTACAGTGATTATTTTAGATAATGGTTTAAATAAGTATTTACAATCAATGTATAAAATACAAACTATAAATATATAGAAAACATCCTCAAAGCCCTCGCTGCTGTCAATAGGCAAGGTTCTCAACAGGCTGGCAGCGTTCCCTTTTTGGTTTAAATTAACTTAAAAAAAAAAACAATGAACCGTTCGTGAATCGGAACGAGTTCAGTATATATTTTGTAAAAAATCCGTTGTAGGAATGCAATGTATCGATCGTGAGCGAGCCCGATTTTTAGGTGGCCCTGACCACAACCTATTTTGAAAGCTGGATCCGCGCCTGGTTACAGTGGGGTGGAAAGTAGTATTAATAATAAAACAGAGTACTTCCTTTCACAACCTATTTTGGATAAAAAAAAAATTATTATGGAAAATATTTATTTATTGGACCAGCGACCTTAAAATGACATATTGTTTTACTGAAATATGTTCGCATTTTCATGATGTGTCGACGTTTGTGTTTAAAAGTTAAGGTAAACTTATGCAAACGAATGTAGGTAACTGCTTTCAAACTAGCTAACAGAAGATTGATTGCGGATACACCTGTCGACTCCACGCATTTACAAGGGTATAGACTTTACAGTGTCTCTACATTGTTACATTACATTTAAATTTAGATACATACTTACGCAAGGTATTCGGGGTTATTCAGACCTGCTCGGTTGCGGTCCCGATCGGGTAGACAAACCGATAGAGTAGTCTACTGATTAGGATGGCTCCTATTTTTTCATTTCAGACTTCCATTTGGAATGAGGCAGTCGATCGGTACATGAATGCGGCAAATTAAATCTACGACTAACACACACAGCATCAGCCTTTTAACGAAATAAAATCGTCCTTTCCGATTGGCAACCGAATGAGTGTGAATAAGGGGGATTGTTTTACAGAGGAACATTGTATTTCTAAACATTATAACAGGATGTCGAATTGAAAATAATAAGTGGAAAGCATTATTGCTAAAGTTCAAATGGAATTTGACAACTTCTGTATGGCTCAACTTATATTGGTATTTATTATATATTTACTTATTTATTATATATAGTCCGCGGTTTCACTCGCGTAGCGGTTTAAAAAATAGATAAAAACCTATTCTCAGACCTACCCGATATGTACACAAAATTTCATAAAAATCGTTCGAGCTGTTTCGGAAGGTAACTAACATTGTGACACGAGAATTTTATATATTAGATTAGACAGATCAACTTATCATTTTATTCCAATTTATTCCCTCACTATGCTAACCATGTGTCGGGGGACACAAAGGCTCAGTAATAGTTCAATATTAGTAGCTGGAACCCGTGTCGAATTCGTAAAGCTTATTTATTCGACAAGTCGTTGTAGAGTAAAATTTTGGTAAACCTAATAAGAAAGAGTATCGTGAAAGTTATTTTATTTCGTATGTGTTGTTGATTCGAGGTTCTTATTAATACGTGCAACGTTAGAATGAAAGTATTAGAACTGAATTATCACAAATTTATTATTAGAGTGAAAAAACAGTAAGAAAAAATATACGTAGTGAAAATAATAGACGAATGACATTTCATATTCTAATAGCAATTAAAGAATAATTGAAAAGATATAGAACCTCTACATCCTCCCCAACTTGCATTTTTAGAAAGGGCAATAACTAAATAACATCAATGCATTGAACATAAGACAAAATACAATTAGTTAACCTTAAAAACTACAAGTTAAGCCTCTCTGGGACCTTTACGATGCGACCAGTACGAGTGACAATTGGTTATGGGTTGATATTACTCGTATCAACTCTAATTAAAGGATTATGAGATGATACTTCGAGACGATATAGACGCTGTAGAGCCCTTACCTTTTCCCCCGTGGAGGTTTTGATGCGAGCTACTCTACTATGTCTGTCTACTCCAGGAAGAATATCTAAAATAATTGCCAAAGGCCAATTAATTCGTTTCATGTCATCTGATCCAACCAAAACTATGTCACCAACGTATAAGTCTGTACTTTTATTAATATTGGCATTCTCAGTTAGGAGAGATAAATATTCAGAACAAAATCGTTGCTTTAATTGATGACTCAAATTATTCATGTATCTCCATCGTGAAGTCAAAATGTTCCCATCTAAATGATCCATAAAATTTACATTATTACCTGCACCATCAATATTAAGAAACATTTTCGGTGTGAGCGGTCTTAAATTTTCTGTGTTGTCAGCTATATATGTGAGGGGTCTTGAATTAATGACAGCTTCTACTTCACATATAACTGTATACAACTCACATTAATTTAACGTTGCTTTACCGAGAATCCTCCGCAAACAGTTACAGTGCTCACCATCCTCTCCCAGAACCCTCTCCACCATGGCGCTGAAGGTGGAATGATACGCCATAGAATTTTTTGAACGGATACCTTGTGTGCTATTTCCTGCCAATTCGCGTTACTGAGAATGTTACTAGCACCGCGAAGGTTTGTACCATTGTCGCTGTAAATCACTTTTACGTTTCCTCTTCTCGCTAAGAACCTTCGTAAAGCCAACATGCATGAAGTCTTCAGTCGATAGGGAAGTACAAAGTTCCAGGTGAACCGCGCGGTAAGTTGCACAGGTAAATAGTATTATCCAGCATTTTTGCCCTGACTTCAAAAGCAATGGGCCTGCCAAATCAATACCTGTAGCTTCAAATACAGAACCACAATTAACACGGTCAAATGGCAGCTGGGCTGGAGGAACTATACATGCCTTAGCATTAAATCTCTTGCAGGTAACACATTTTTTAACTATCTTCTTTAAAGTCTTCGAATACCAATTATCCAATAAGTTTCACCAAGATTGCTAATTAGGGTCTGCGTACCCGCTTGTAGAAATTCAACATGTTTTTGTGCCACAAGTATCTCGACAATAACATTTTTAGCTGTCAAATAATAGGATTTTTGAAATCCTGTGAATTATCGCTCATTATTAGGCGTGTTTTAATACGTAAAAGATTATAATCATCACGAAAAGTCTTGATTTTCGTTTTTATACTGGAAATATTCTCACTCTGAAGTAAGCGTAACATTTTCTCAGCTTTAATATATTCTTCTGTAGATATATCTCCATCCTTTCTACTTATTTTTTTTCTGACAATTATGACTAAATCTTAAACACCATCCAAACATTCGAACTATTTTGGTATATTTACTAAAATAAGTAAATCGTTCAGAAAATGTTTCTATATTCACATTATTTACAACTAAACAACTTTTCTTAACTTCTTTTAGAAGTTCTTGTCTGTTGTCATAAAACAAGACGTTGATGGAATAGCCGGACTTCTTGCATCTGTAGAAAATCCCATTCTTGCTTGATTAATTATCTCCTCTGACTCTACTTCTTGATTTACGAAACTCAAAAGTGTAGATAGAATATTAGACTGACTTTCTGAATTCAAATGAGATCTGTGCCATGCTCTAAGAAGGTCTTCTGGTAAGGCAGACTCAACTAGTGGGTAGAGAAAAGATGCATACTTATCTTGTGTGACCCATGGTTTCAAGTGCAAGTATTTGAGTAATTATTTTGTCATACAAAGATCTAACGGACACTTTCTGTACACACTTTACTTGAGCTAGTACTAATTGTAACAATTCTCGCACGTAGTGCTCAATTATCAGTTCTTCTTTTGCGAATCTCTGTTGCAATTGAGTTATAACGTTTTTACAGTTTTTTCCAGATGGTGGAAAACTTTTAATAAACTCTCTTGCAACAGATCCTCGTTCTATAGATTGAAGTAGGTACTGGAATTTATCGTCTTCGTCTATTTCGTCGTCGGTATTTATTTTTTGGAACTGAGTCCAAAATGCCAGCCTTTTTTTGACTTCACCGTTAAACGTCGGCATTTCTAGCTTCGGTAGTCTAAAGTGACGATGATGTTTTCCTCCTGACGATGTTTGCTCATCATTGAGTTCTTTTTAGTAGTGCAGGAGTGTTTAGATATAGATTCAGTATTAGACTCAATATATTTATTTACCTTTTGCTCTAGCGTATACCACTGTGTCGTATACCACTGTGCCATTCATCAGAGACGTCTACATCCTGTTCAAAAATTACTTCATCACGTTCTTTGTCATCTAGATGGCTAGCCACATATTTAAGACTTTATTTTGGGCAATTGACAACTCATCGTAAATTTTCGAAAGTTTTTTAAATAAAACAGAAATGTTGTCTCTATCTTAAATTGTACTTACAGCGAGTAATTCCTCTATTTTTTAGTGCATATGCTAAATCTACGCCGAGCAACTTCTCTTTCCACCTTTACACGCTCCATATTTCACAGTCGCCAGATGTTGGTGATTCGAGGTTCTTATTAATACGTGCAACGTTAGAATGAAAGTCTTAGAACTGAATTATCACAAATTTATTATTAGAGTGAAAAAACAAAAAAAAGTAAAATGAAATCAATTAAATGAAAATATTTTTTTATTCAAATAGGCCTTATGAATAGTCTGAGTCTAACGCACAGCTCGGAAGGTTGCTTTTAGGACTGAGAAGAGCCGGCAAGAAACTCCGCAATTGCTCTTTTCAAAACCAACTCAGATTTATTACATAAAATTATTTATCTAGCCTCACTCATAATATTTGTGTGTATATGACAATAAGGAAAAAACATATAAAAAATATTATGACCAGCCCCCACAAGGTAGGTTCTAAACTTCTAATAAATGACATCCATCAAATTGAAACACACGGATAGGCAAGCGCAGCGTAGGATATAGGACGTCTGCTTACAAGGTGGACAGACGACCTTGGTCTAAAGGTCTAAAGCTGGATGCAGGCAGCCCAAGACCGGTCCTATTGGAGATCCTTAGGGGAGGCCTATGTCCAGCAGTGGACGTCTTGCGGCTGAAATGATGATGATGATGAAATTGAAACACGTTGATAAACAATCTACTTTCATCCCCCAAAGCCTTAATCAACATTGATCCCAATTATGATATACAATATAAAAAGCCATTTCGGGGTAATATATGGAAGGTTAATCATAAACGGATAACCCATCTCGTAACCCGTCTATTGTGTTAGGTCGGGGTCGATTCATGCGATAGAAATAAACGCGTAGATAATACTTTGTGTGAATCGCGTGAGTCCAACACCACTTTCGGGCCCTAGAGTGTTAGGTATATCATTATTTTAATGAAAATTTACTAGTTTTTATACGTCTGAGCTCATTTGTCAAGAATGTAGTAGGTACTTAATTTATAAATAAGTTTTTGTTTTCAATAAATTAAATATTCTTTATTGCATACACCATATGCATACAGGAGAAGTAATGATTTTTAAAATAAATAAAGAGATTACAATCTACGTGGTCTTATCACTTAAGCGATCATTTCCAGGCAACCTTTGGGTAACAGGAAATATATAAAATAGTGGCAGGTGTAGCATTTATCTTCAAGATTTACATTACTAAACCAAATATTGCAATATTAATATAAGAAATAAACAAATACTATACATAGGTGGCGGTGACCACTTAAATCAGGTGATCCAAAAATAAAAACTCAAAAAACACTAGTGTTTTTTTTTATCTTCGGATTTTGTGTAATTATTAACTAGCACCCACTCATATATGTTTTTTTTTTTTCTTTTTAGCTTTACTACCTTTGCATACATTAAAAATGACTAAATCTGAATGCCTGCATTTTCTTTCTTTTATGTTTTCTATACTGGCAGGGAGGCGACATAATTCAGTGTAGCGCAGGGTAGAGTAGATAATATAATTTCTGCGTCCCACGTCCCTGCGTGTCGTAGTACTCGCAGTGTACACAGCTCTATTATACTTGTACATACAGAAAACAACACTGCCCCCCTCACACGCGGTCCTGGGGGTTTGCATAGGTACGTAAAAAATATACTCAATTACTGATGCCTCCGTCTTAACGTGGGATCATCAACTATAGAATGTGAGAGTAAATAAATATAAAATACTACATAATAATAATTAATTACTAAGTAATTCTTACAACTCCGTAATATTAGCCTTGAACTCAATACTTACTTAATAAACTTATGTACTTGGTAAACATATCAAATATTGATAATAGTTAACACAAACAGTTGTTCCGTTTAATTGATGCTACAATATTTGTGAAACCGCTAGTTTTAGCGGCGAACGAAAAATAAACAAACATGGAAATGCACTATCCCTTGATCATTCTCTTTGGTGAAAACTATCCGGTGATTCGGAATTATATCCTATTTTTGTAGCAAGAAAGAATTCGCTATCACGTCGTATTCCTTTTTAGATATGATCGAAACCTACGTCTTTGTTTTCACCAATACTAAAATAAATACATGTAGGGTTGTTGTTTTAACAAAAGTTGAACCTTCTATCTTAACCACTGTTTCTCACATTTTTAGTATCACGAGTGCCTTTTACTTTTTAGGGTTAGTTATGAAATATTGCTATAATATAATATAAATATAATTAACGTTTATCACCATCGTCTATTGTCACTCGAAAATATTTTAATTTGCGTATTTGCATTGATGACCCACGTAAAGAATATCTTATCAGTGAAAATTAAAGCTACACCGTCACATTCAATTATTTGTAATTAATTTATTGACTATTAGGTTATTTTAATATGTATCTGATAATATTTAACGTTTTTTGGTCGAACCTATAATGGTCCTATGATTTAGACACATCGACACGACCCCCCTATATTCCTAACACGACCACCATAGAGGCCGCGACCCTCAATTTGAGAAACGATGTTCTAAACATTAATCAAGACTTGTCCTGACTGATCTGTCAACGCACAGCCTAAACCGCTGGAGATAGAAACTTGATTATGCACACAGATTCCTTAAATAACGTTGGCATCCACGAAGGAAGGGTTTTCAAAATTCAAACCCTACGGGGGAAAGCCCCTATTTCTCCTCTATCCTACCTGTACCCCCTATCTGTAATATATATATATACTTTTACATCGCTATTGATTCCAGGAAAAAAATATTATATTCGAGTAGGTATTACCAATAATTTCGCTATAAGTATACGAACATTACCTATTGAAAATGTTAACCCAACCCAATATTGAACATTACATATCCACCAGTTTTAAATTCAAATTGCTTAATGAATTATTTAATTTCTTTACCATTATTACGTGTATAAAATTTTACAAATAAACCATATTTCACACAAAGTATCATAACAATCGCAAAATAATGAAAATACAATTTCAAAACCGCAAACATTTAGATATCTATGAAAGGTCAGCGGGGCCAACATGTTTTCATTTGGCTGCGTAACATAAATTGTGAAAATTTACACAGTGTGTCTCAAAGAGATAATGTTATACACAACAACTCGTGTACAAAAAAATGTTGCATACCTAAGTAGGTACCTAAACTTTAACTAAAATAATTTAACCTATCATCAAAAAATCTAATTAAATTAGCAGAGCTTAAAAATATAATTGTTTGCCGTAAGTTTCATTAATAATTCTACAACTATATTCCTTTATTAATTATCTCATCACTATTTTCTTTGCAATAAAAAAAACTAACTATATCTACTATGTCATGTAGACCTAGATTTACAAAACTGATTAACAAAAGTAAATAGGTATTTATACCGAATCGGTATGAATCCTGACCACCGAAAGATTTTGTTTTTTGTAGACAACGAAATTAATAGTAAGTGGATTAAATATTATTTATATAGTCTGCGCTTGAGGAACAAAATTCCCTTCGAGATTTTTCCACAGGACTTAAGTATACCCCAAACTAAAAAATCTTGAAGGGTCGGGGAAAAAATCATACAATCCTTCGGTATTGCGGGTGTATAGTGGGCCCGAAGACCCATAGATTTGGATGTTTGACAAGATTATTAGGCCTTTCAACCCACTTTCGATTCGACCCATGGTTATAAAACCAGGATAGTCAGGATATTTCAGAGTGAGTATAACGATTATTATGAAATGAACGATCAATATAATTATTTTACGCACTAGCTACGAGTAACAAGCAAATCTGACGTCCAGCAATGCAATCCATTAGCTAAAAATAAATAAAATTCATCAATCCTATATATATTATGATGCTTTTGTAATGTTACTACACATTGATAATATTTATTAACCGACACACACACGTGTTTGATTTATGTGTCGGCGTTCAATATTATGGCATCCATCTTTCGGAATGATTGGCTGCTGCGTTACCCTGTCGTCTACAAACACTAATAGAAAATTATATTTGATCATCACTCTATATTTAACCATGACTTACATTTTTATGATCGTTGGACGGCGTGGAATTTAAGCGTAAAGTATTTACTACTTCCTCCATATTTATATTATTTATTTATATTATATTATTAAAGTATCTACCGATCGTTTTTTAATTGCACATGTCAACATTTTAGGAGATTACGACTTAATTCACAGGAACAGAACTCTATTTCCAAAAGCAAGAGGGTTTTCTGTAGCTGTAGCGGACCCATACTTTTTTGGTGTCCATGTCTTATTTAACGTAAGGTCGCAATGGTTCATTCACTACAAAATGAAAAATCTTAACAAACGTTTAAGTAGCAGTAATTTAATCTACAGTAGGTAGTAATTTAAACTCTTCTTAATAATATTTATTAATTTTTAATTTATTTTTATATTCTTTAACGGGGTTGAGTTTCATCACTGAGCGTTTAATTATTGCGTAAAAAAAAACAGCAGCATGGTGCATGACGGATAGATTTGTCTGTGGCATGGTATGTCGTGCGCACAAAGATGATTATGACATTATTTTCGTCTTGTTTTTAGTAAAGGCTTTATTTATTCTTTTTACTTACCTATTTGAATATATTTTTTTTTATACCTAGGTATTTATTATTATATATTAATCAAAATTACATTTTTATTATTAGATAGGTATTATTATTTTTACTTTGGATATCAAATATATTTTTTATCTCTCTTAAGGCTCTGCCAGAATACCAGCGTTGCACTGCATTGTATGTGAAGTGTAACTTTATGCTGAAGTAGGGACCTATGGACCCCGCACAACACACACTCATTAATTTTGTATTTATGTACCTTATTAGTTCTAGACATGCACATGTGTTGTGACTTTGTGGGTCAATAAAAAGTTTTTCTTTCTTTCTTTCATTCAGTACGGAGACAAAAAAAGATATCCATTTCCATTTTAAATATTAAGTTATAACCTAAGTACGTACCTACCTACCTATATTGTTTTAATTGTATTTCGTAAGGTCTTATTTGAGACACACGAAAGAGCAAGATTCTATTAACTAAAACCATTATTTGATAAAATGAACACATGGTGCGAATAGTAAATAAATTACTCTCTCATTACATTAATTTTGACGCCAGAATTATGTTCCGTTAATTTCAATAATTTAATTATATTTTGGTCTGGTGCTGACACTGCTGACGTATCCATTAGGAAAAATTAACGTTTAATACAAAGCAGGCAAAAATACCATTAATCACTTTATGAATAACTAGCTTCCGCCCCGCGGTTTCACCCGCGTTTCCGAAGGATCTTTTGGTTTCCCGGGATAAAAAGTAGCCTATAGCCTTCCTCGATAAATGGGCTATTCAACACTGAAATATTTTTTCCATACGAACCAGTAGTTCCTGAGATTAGCGCGTAAACGAACAAACAAACTCTTCAGCTTTATAATATTAATATTAGTTTAACTTAATGCCTTGTGAAAAAAAATATCATAACTTTTTCAACTAATCAACTAGCTGCTCTCAGTTCACGAACTTTTGGCCTTCAAATTACTTTCTTTTCAATACCTACTTGTACATACCGTACGCCGCGAACTTCTGCAAGAAAATCACTTCTAACTAAAACTTTTCATACTTTGTCAATAATCATTTTTACATGCGTTTTTATTTAGACTCAAACGTTACTAATGTATAAATAATTGTATTCTGCTGAAGATTCCATTTCTATTATTCCTTTTTATATTAATTCTAAAATTGTGCAATACTACGGGCCCTAGTCCCACTGATACCTACATAGGATATTAAATATACTATTTTCATGTTGAATGTTTGTTACGCAATCGCGCCGATATGGCTGACAAGGTTTAGATGCAATATTATTATATGATGGTACGATTTACAACCAGGCAGTATCACTGCAATGCTAGTAGATAAAGTACTAGAAACCTCTATAGTGACGCAATAATATCATAATAGCCTTTGGAGAGGAGACTGGCTATCAGAAACAAACAACCCTCATGAAATTGAGAATGCGCTAAAATGTCGTTAACAAACCCAGCTTTATTGCCGCAAGCGTAACTCTCAAGTGTTGAATAGATTAGATTGTCTCGTTTGGTGTTAAAAAATACTTTGTACTTATTTTTTCAATCCACAGGCGGAAAAGTACGAATTTATAAAAATGGAAAAATTTACCAGAATATTTATTTATTTATGGGGTGTCTTAGGCATCTACATAGTTTTTTAGGATGTCATAAGTCATACGTTCACGTAATGTTTATAGCACACGGCCTTTTTCCACCTCATTTCTTTTTCAAACTTGGCTTACAAACACCGTGCTCGGATTTTTATTTATTTTAAAAGATTACTTTGAAATCAGGAAGTGAAATCGATGAGTATAATTTTTCAATTAACCGTTTGTAGCTGACGAATTTCTGGCACATTATAAAGGTTCATTCTTATCTAAGTATATTGAATAAAAAATAAACTCGCTGGGTTCAATAAATATTCTACCATAGATAGATAAAAAAAATCTAATATTCTTAAATTGCACAAAAGGAAACTCTTAAAGACTCGATTTGTCAAACGTCATTGCATTTTTGAACCTTTGAAAAGTTTCTTCGAAAAAGAAACTCTGTGGGATATCTTCTGAAGCATTACGAATTCAGTATTAATTAATTCAATGGAAAAGATTTGTCTACCACCGCGATTTTCCCATGCATTATAATTTTTTTTGAACTTTGAATGTGATTTCTCGTCATTTTATTTCGTCCTTATATCGTTTTTGACTATAATTTCACCATGATAAGTGATGACGTGGCTGCAAGTAGTAAGCACATAAGGCTTGAAAGAGAACTTGTTACTAATAACATTCCTGATATAGAACTTTTATATACCTACTCCAGTACTCCATACTAGAGTTTGCAATCCGGGCCCGGTGCCCTTTTAGGTACCCACCGGACCCGGCCATTCTTACCGGGCCCGTTCACCGGACCCGGTAAGTAACTGCTAAAAGTAAATACGTTACTTTTAGCAAATAAGAATTTGTTTTGTTTATACCAAAGCTACCAAAGTTCATCTATCTATCTAATCTAAGTTGTTATGACACGTTTAGTACTTTGAGCTGCGTTATTAGTTTATTATTTTAAATACTATGTTTTCAAATAGACACTATAAGGAGTAAAGAGAAAGACTTACTTGCTTAAACTTATAAAAATGAATAATTACTAATACTAATGTTACTTTTCCGTCCATAAGCTTTTTTTTATCCTCTTGAAACTATCAGTCATCTGTCGGTAGCCACTATAATCAGTTTGGTGTGAATCCGGAATTTGAGGTTTGGAGGCCATTGCCTCAAACAACCCTTATATTGACGATATTGGCTTTCGTTTTAGTCGTCACAGCTTGGGAGGTGTCAAGCAATTTGATAGCCTATGGATTTGGGTGTAAGGTAAGCGTTTGGCATAGCGTCTTGTGTGGCTTGTTCAGATATTCGTGTATCTCGTCACTGCGAGCAAACCAGGGTGCAGTTACATTTGTCCGCATGATTGCGTTTTGTGCTCTTTGCAGACATGTTATATTGCTGTCGCTGGCAACCCCCCATAGTTATATGCCATAGGTTCATATTGGTTTGATAACTGCATTGTACAGCAGTAGTTTATTTTCTAAAGAGAGGATTGAGTTCCGTCTTATTAGCCAGTAAATGTTTTTGAATTTCAGGTTGACTTCGTTGTGTTTATAGGTACTTTATGTGGGTCTTCCAAGTGAGGCGGCGATCCAGGTGGAATCCTAGGTAGGTACTTAATGCAATCGCAATTTGGCAAGATATCATTGCCTAGTTGGACTGGGGGGCAGATTCCGTCCATAAGTAAAAGTAATCAATTCTGTATTAAGTGTATTTTGAGACTTGAGTGAGACTGATTTTTGTGATAATTGTTCATAAGCCAGTTTGAAATAAATATTAACCTTGAATCATTGTCTTTTCCATTCATATTTTCATAAAATACTTAAAAGGTTTCATCGCTAACACACAACCCGGTGAGAAACATACCGGTTTGCAATCTCTACTCCATACCTACAGTTAAAATAAACCAAAACTTATTATTGCATGAAGAATGCTTCCACTTTAAACTTTTTCTCATTTTGCGTTACTAAATCAGACTGTAATAATCAACGATATAAATACGTTGAAAGAAAGGGAATAATCTACATCAATTTATTATCATTATTTATTCATCATCACTATCACTAGGTAAGGTACATATTATAAAACAAGTCGTCAACCGCGTGTCTGTCTGTCTGTTCGCGATAAACTTAAAAACTACTGAACGGATTATCATGCCAGTTTCACCAATGGATAGAGTGATTCATGAGAAAGATTTCGGTATATCATTTGTCAAGGTTTTGTGAAAATTGGATGTAATATGATGATAATTGTTTGAAAGGGTCGGAAAAAAATGTACTGACTGGGACATTACATATTTTTAAAAATAGTAGGCGTAAATGCTCTGCTACCTTTGCGAAGCCGGGGCGGGTCGCTAGTTAAAATATAAAATTATTCAGATAATAAAATGCATCATCAAAAAAATATTTAAATCTTATTTCTGTAAATAAAGTTATACCTCTGTAGATTATTTTGTCATTCCTCTCCAAGGAATATCCGTGAATCCCGTCGAGAACTTTAATTTGCATATTCATCAGTTGGTTAGAATAATGGAATTATATAAAACAACAATGGGACCTTTGTGGGCTTTCTAAAAAGATTCTGGATTTAATGATTTTGTTAACAACGGTTTAATTATATCATATTGTTAACGCGTTTTTTGGAGGTATTATAGTGTAGACGATTTTTTTTCATAGATATACATGAAATACATTATCTAAAAAAAAATGAAAAGAAAATACGTGTATATTAATTTCAAATGCTTTATAATAAATTTCATTTTAAAATTCCCCGCTAAAATGCTAACTTATGTCATGGTATCGCTTTGAAGTCACGGTCCTCTAAACAACAACATCGTTCTATGTATGCGGACGGTGTTCAATATTTTTTCAAAGCGTAATCCATTTTATAGTGAACAAAAATTAATTCTTAGTTCTATAAGTATTTTGCAGTACCTTTGTGTCAATATACAACAATCAAAACCCCACAAAAACCATTTATTCACGTCCCAATACAAAAAGAAATACGAAAACAGTGGTTTCGACTTGCTAGGAGAGATAAACCACCAATAGCGAAAAATGTTTATGTCAAGTAAAAATTACAAGATAAATCACCATCATAGTAACTACTATAGATACGAGCTGAACCCATGATTTAAATAAAAAAAAACAGAAAGTAATCAGATACTAACTTGTACAGAGATACCACAAATGAAAGCTGATAAAAGCGCTTAGAGTTGATATATTTTATCGATTTTTCTGTATAGTATGGAAATACTATGTGCCCCGCGGTTTCCCAGGATAAAAATATCCTATAATCCTTCTACGGGGTCAAAACTACTGGTCTGCCAATTTTCCAAGAATTTGGCTGGTATTTTTAGCCATAAAAATATAATGTAAACAAACAGAACTAGACTCACTTTCGCTTTTAATAATATTAGTATGGATGTTTATAAATATTGCATTGAGCACTAGAAAGATTACGAGAATTGTGGTAAGGTATATAATTGTTACCATTGAATAATTCTATTTATAATTTAATTTCTATTCTATTGAGTGCATGGGGTTCTTCAAGAAGGATGGTGAAGAGATTATTACAGGGTCAACTAGGTGTTGCATGCGTCATTAGGCTACAGTTAACGCTTACCATGACGTGATGGTAAATCACGCCGTATGCTTGTTTGCACACAAACGACGATTCATCATTCGTCTATTGTTCAGGTGTTGTAGCTCGTATTGGAACCTTAAACTCATCTGTATTCGGATCATATAATCAAATAAGGATTACAAAGTTAAATGCGCCAGTAACTCCGCAACTAATAAAGTCAAGAGGCAGACATGAACTTCAGGCAATTTAGCGACGACCTTCACCCATAAAGGATCTGCGCGTGTTATGTATGAAATCACTCTGTCCGTAGACGCAAAGTTATTCTCCTCAATATTGTTGAAACGCGTCATTCATCTTCCCGCACTAGAATAACAAAGGTTTATTTTGTAAATAATATGAGTGCAATATAATACATAATATGTATAAGTTTTTCCTCCTTAAACAGGAAATACGCCCGACGCACTGTTTATCTTGAGGATAATATAGCTTGGACTTGGAGCATGTTCTTCCATGCTATTACAGTATCTCGCACTGTATGTATATTCCGAATATAACAGTACTATAATAGTAATTTTATTTAACAAACAATATTTATATAGAAAAAATATTAGAGGCTATTATTTATGTTCTGAATACATAGTGCATATGTACATAAGTTACAAATAGGCATCCTACGTCTATAGTACCTAGTTGATAACTACATACCTACGTGGATAAAGATTGTAAAGTGCTTTATAATAATCATATCAAATAGGCTTAGGTACTAATCAGCGTTCTTTATCCTACATTTTTATGGCGTAGGTACTTCTGAAACGGTATTATAAAATGATATGATAGCATTTTTCAGGATTTCGATAATATTACAGAAAGTAAAACCAGCCATGTAAAAAATAATCGCTTTTTCTATGTACAAATCTCTTTATTTTATGTTTTCTATAGAGCAGAGCTACCGGTGCTTGACATTTCTTTTCCAATGCACCCAACCTCAATTTAGCATCTACTGAATATGCAGGACTGGGTAAAGCTGCAATTCAGCAAGTTTGCAGTACGCTTACACTAAACGTGCTTTCAGCATGTTTGTTGCAGCGACAGTGATTCAGTCATAAAATAACCAAAAATCATCGGAAAACCTTAGCAGTAAAATGCACATTTAGAAGATCCACAATATAAGCATATAAAATATATAAGAATTCATGTAAAGTAACGTGTATGGACAACATGGATTTTCATTTATAAAAGTTTTCTTTTAACAGTGTTTCTTCTATCGTAACATAATATTATGTAAGCTTGCTTTACAGAAGAGCAAGTAAACAGTATCTCCAAAATTTCTGTATTTGGTTTGTGTAAATACCAATGTCTCTGAATTTTGTACTTCTCCTCGAGTGTCTTTCTCTTTTCATTGTATCTTCTCCATAGTATCCTATCCTTCCTTAATATTATAAATGCGAAAGTGAGTTTGTTTGTTTGTTACCTTTTCACGCTTAAACCACTAAATCGATCGCGATGAAATTTGATACGCAGGTAACCTATGGTATGGAGAAGAACATAGGCTACTTTTTATCCCGGGAAAACACAAGATCCCTCGGGAACGCGGGTGAAACCGCGGGGCGGAAGCTAGTTTTATAAAATAATCCTAAATCTCCTTCTTCATATAAATAATGTAGGTATATACCTATAGTAAGGACATAAACAGTCAGACCAGTGGGATCTTACTTTAGAACCTACTTATAACAAGTATAAGTGGTTTTAAGTAAGGTGTTTATAAAACACCTGTGTTGTGGGAAAGTTTGTTAATTTATGGTTTCACCCGTGTCCCACTGGCGACATCAATCCTGAACTTTGGTAATTTCTCCGATATTTCTTTGGTGGTTTAATAGCTCTTTGTGATCTAAGAATGGATGAACTTAGAAACTATTTAATTGCTTTGTAATATAAATTTTAAAATTACTTGACTAACACTATCTAGTAGGTACCTATAACCTATTTAATATTGCTTTTATTACACTAGGTACCTACAATATTTCATTCGAGTATCAGAAAAACAACATCGAAGTTATCATTCAACACAATTTTACTTGTTCGCTCTTACGTTTGTCATCCGTCTCAAAAACACTTGTGTGTGGCTAAAGTTAATAGTCCAGTCCCATTCCTTTGTAATCAGTTCCAAACAATCAATAGGGTTGTCCAAATTTATACTAATATGATTTTTTCAATTTGATATTTTGATTTGAAAATTTACTGTAGGTATACTTATACTAAAAAAAAATCAATTTTCCTAGCCGGTAATCAACTTTTTAGTCGATAGGTATATCCTATTTACCTAATCCTATCCTAACTATCCTAATCCTTCCTAGCTAATATTATAAATGTGAATGTGAGTTTGTTTGTTTATTTGTTTGTTTGTTACCTTTTCACGCCTAAACCGCTGAACCGATCGCGATGAAATTTGGTACGCAGTTACCCTATGTTATGGCGGGCGAAACCGCGTGGGACAGCTAGTCTTCTTCTGTATATATAAAAGGAAAAGGTGACTGACCTTTAGGAGTATGGATTTGGATCAGAGTGGTGGTACCTATTATAATTATATTATGTGTTATAATTATTTTTTCTGTAGATAGGCAAAAGTACTTAAACGAAAAATGCCTAAGCCTAAAGTATTTTGTGAAATTTCATTATTTCGTTATCTTTACCACTAAATAGGGAAAATTAAGATTTAAATTATCTACACAAAATATATTAATACTAAATTATAATTAAGCTACATATAATTTAGTAATTTTATAATCTTCTGTATATATAAAAGGAAAAGGTGACTGACTAACTGATCTATCAACGCACAGCTCAAACCACTGGACGGATCGGGCTATATTTTGGCATACAGATAGCTATTATGACGTAGGCATCCGCTAAGAAAGGATTTTTGAAAATTCCACCCCTAAGGGGGTAAAATAGGGGTTCGTGGGTGAAACCGCGGGGCGGTAAGCTAGTAATCCTACCAATATTATAAATGTGAAAGTTTGGATGGATGGATGGATGGATGTTTGTTACTCTTTCACGCAAAACCTACTGGAACGGATTTAAATGAAAGGAGATGTTTCAATTCCGGCCAGGACAATGTACACTTGCTCAAAAAATCTAGAAAAATCCATCAAACTCAGGAAAAATACATAAAAAATTATTAGACGTGTCTTTTTCTGGTTCAAAATTAATTTGTTATCAGTTAATTGCATTGTTAATGGCAACAATATGGCGACTCAAATACATTGTTGTTAAAAAAAAACTAGGTATACCATAGACGAAAGTGTTTTTTATCCGTGATTTCCCTTATTTCGGGTAGGCTAAGGGTTCTAGCCCATACAGTCTAATCATGTAAAGTATTTCTTCTTTGTTTTAAATCAATAATTATGGCTGATATCCAAATATAACATCACATAGGTCGAAGCCAAATCTAATATACATTTAGTTAAGTCAGTTAGATTTTAGTAAATTGGTGGCTGTTTTACTAAAACTTTTCGTAGACTATTTGAGACAATATGAAAAGTCACGATACACGCATTCATTTAATTTCACATCACTCGTGCACTTGTATTGATCTTTATTATTAAAATAAAACGAAAACGCAATGTCACTTCGCAAGATCCCGCCAAAAAGCTAATGTCATACATTGATCAATGACAACTTCCTCCATGTTTTTTTTTTGTTTCGTGTTGCAATTCTGTGTGTAAATTCTTGTTTTGAACCAAAAAACAAAGCCATTTAAAAAAAATGGATAGTTAGAAACTGTTTAATATATTTTTACCTATTTTTGAGTATAGTGTACAAAGACCTGGCCGTCACTCCATACATTTTCGAAACATCTCCTTTGGAACAGAGATAGATCATAGTCTGGAATAGCACATAGGCTACTTTTTATCCCGGAAAAATATAAAAGAACCCTCGGGACCGCGAGTGAGACCGTGGGGCGCAAGCTAGTATAAAATAAAACACGTTTTAGGTAAAACGTGTTTTATATTTCAAAATCAACCTTATTGATTTGCAAAATTCAACCTGCGTACGAAATTTGGAATGTAGATAATAAGCATATATATATATATATATTTATATAAACTCTTTCAACGAAAATTTATTTGAATTAAATATATCTATTGTCTAAAAAAAAAACTTTTCTATGTGGGATATTTTCGGTAAGTAGCACGCTATCAGCGACCGCAGAAATAACTTTGATTTTTTTTCCGAGTGTTTGAGAAATACTATGTAATCCAAACTTATTTTTGCTATAGATAAATTTACTTTGTGAACTATAACTTGCTATTTAGTACATGCTATGAAATCCTACACACTGACATGGTACAACACGACTTGGCTGCATTTTACATTAATATTGCCAAAGGTAGTGATGCACATAAAGCCTTGAAAGGAACTAAGTAGTTCTAAATTATAGCTGCTAATACACACCGTAAGTGCTTGGTGTTAGATTTATCTTAAGGGTGCTGTGTCAAAGTTTGGTGGTATATATACCACCGACGTTAAGGCTGCGTAGCGAGGGATGTGTTTTTATATGAGAATACCTAGCTACAAGCTAACTTATAGCTAACTAATAAAACTGAACACAAAAGGTGTGAGAAAACTATGACGCAAAATATCTTTGATATCGTAAACTTCATAGATTGACAATTGAGAAACCTTGAGATGGCATTGATCCAAGTTAACTGAGACAACAAATCGCTTTAGGGCACAACCGAATAAATACGGGTGACCTATGAATGACGTACATAATCCGAGAACTTAATAATATACTTTTGGGATCTACGGGTAGCTAGAGTGACTTAATATAATAATATACAAATAAATAAATCGTTTTGAGTATGAAACATACCTATGTAACGACAGTAAGACAGTAATGTTTCATGAAATGAATATTTTCATAAAACATAACGTAGGTATAGGTACTTACTCAAGAAGTTTAATTGGAGTGTTAAGAATTTATGTAGGTACTTCAGTTTACTATCCAATTTGCATTTATTAAGCAAACTAACTATATTAACGAACCCTCTCCCATTTGTGCGAATGAATTAGGACGGGGTATCTCCACAATTGGTTTAGCATCATAAAATGTTAACTTAATTTTACAGGATACATAATTATGCAGATAACTTTTAATAGCAAACAACATTTTGTTTAACAACGCTCCTGAAATTATTTCATCAATGTAGGTACATTGGTAGTCATCGCTATACACGACTCTGACTGCAGGTGTAGGTGTTTACTCAGCAAACGTGTTTTATTGATACATAATTGGTACCTTTACAATGAACTGGACCCGTTCACATCTGTCCCAGAAATCCACCCAGAACCGATAAAAGATGGGGTAAACGATTTGGTGAAAAGAAATGGCGTTGAACCAATTGAAAGCGAGATTGAATGTTTTGTTTAGTTTGGTTGCTGCCTGAATGGTTTGGACAGATGTGAAAATTACAAGGATAAAACTATTTGTTGATTAATAAAACAATTGCATTTCTTTCACATTCTTGGGATATGCGATCCGCCCGTACATTTCCCCAATGATTTGGCAACTTCCCCCGCCTATATTTAAATCGTAATCTCACTGAGTCAACGCTCTCGTCGCCTAACACCCAAAATAAACGATCCCGCGAATACGACAATATTCGGCCGAGTTCTGAATAGCAACAATAAGTAGTAGACATTTATACAGCGTTGATAATCATGCAATAAAGACACGCGTCTCCGCATCACTTTCCTGAATATAGGTACAGCTTTTATCTAAATGGTTACCTAAATGGTAGTTATTGTAATTAGAATTACCACAAGATTAATCACTTAATTTTTACATAACACCAATTATTCAGGAGGATATAAACATATGGCCACATGCTACCTGCCTAAGTAAAAACAACAGCACGAGTAAGGTTTCCTAACCCTCATTACTAATTTAGTTAGTTCACTATTTTTAGATCCCTTCCTAAAAATATGCTAAGTAAGTCCTTGCATAGTCCTACAATCTTATCCAATTATAACAACTCAATTAAACGCTTCTAAGTATACATACCTACAGTATACGTGTTAGTAGATAGTATTATTATTAAACGCTATCGGTAAAGTTTAACAATGTTACCCATTTTATAGAACTGTATGTGTGAAATAAGTAAGCCTACCGTTTATTTCCTACTACTTTCCGCGCGTTCCAGAAGAATTTAATAGTTTTCTTGAGGTAAAAAATAATGTGTTAGGTAATCGGAATATAAACTATATAGATATCAAATTACATTAAAATATGTTTAGCCATAACGGCGTGATTGAGTAAAAACATTCACGCAAACATTTAAGTACTTACTGCATATATTACTTAAGATTGTTAAAATAGGAGAAATACGAATACTAGGAAAATATAGGGATACAAACTAGAAATGTATTCTTTTTTTCTCTTAATTTTTTTAACATGTGATTAATAATATGATGTTTAAAATAAATGGTATCTTTAAAGAAAATAAAACAACTTATAAAGAGCTTAGTCAATTTAAACATTTCAACTGAAATATATATTTAGACATCACGATTGTTAATTCTGTTCTGGTTAACTCATCTTTTAACTTTCTATATTTTAGATTGGCATAATTTTCCCTGGCATAAATTAATTATAACTTAATTAATAAGTCATTAAATAAAGTCATGTCTGAACCGGCTTAAATATGCTAAGCTTATAATGAGATAACTGTGGTTATAATAATAGCATTCGAAAACTCGAATATCCTGATGACATCATAAACTTGAAAGTAAAAAGAGAATTAGAAGTTATTAATAATACAATTTTCAAAAGCCCCCGAGAATTAATTCCAGGAGAGAGATTTCTGACCAGAAAAGTAATAATTCCCATAGCGGTCCTATTGGAGATCCTTATGGGCAGCCTATGTCCAGCAGTAGACGTCTTGCGGCTGAGATGATGATGATGATGATACAAACCTTGCCACCCCTTTTCTACCTTTATGGGGTGATTTTCCAAAAATTCTGAAATACCTCACACTTAATTTTTAACCATATTCAAGATTTCAAAGTTTCATAAAAACTTAAATTTCCTATTTTACTCCCTTAGGGGTTGACTTACAAAATTTCATGTTTCTAAGCCCAGTGGTTTAGGCTGTGCGTTGATAGATCAGTCAGTCAGTCAGGACAAGCCTCTTTATTAGTAAAAGATGATAAGAGTCGAAGGATATGTCTGCTTAAAATATTATTAGGTATATATAGCTAACACATGCATTGACTATAATATAAAGGAACTGTTTGAGACAGCACCAAGAGAACAGTGCTAATCCAAATCTAAAGGCAGAGCTACGACTACGAGTATCAAAACAATGAACGTTGAATTTAGATTGAAAACTCTTAGTTTTAATTGTGTACATTAATACATTCAAAAATTAATTTGGATAAATTTAACAGATAATCTCGACTGGTTGAAAAGCTGTAGCTCGTAGTAAAATTATTCAGTTCCCTAAAGATTGAAATGCAGCAAATTTAATTCGAAAAATATATTCAGTGGAGTCGGTTTGTTATTTTCTGTTCACAATTGAGAAAAACGTACTCAAGTCATACGGTGATAGGTTAGACTAATTACAGATTTTCACATTTAAACAAGAGCATAATATTGAAAGACAGAATAACCGCTATTTTAAATGTGAAATGGTGTTTATTTGTCCTTTTTTTTCGCGGAGTAACGGATCGACGTGATTTTTTGAATAGGGGTAGTTTATAGATGAGAAAGTGACATAGACTCCTTTTTTATCCCGGGAACGAGGGTAACAAGCTATCAATAATTTGTCAATAGACAAAGAATTCTAAAAGAGATTTTGTCCTGAACAAATATTTCATTGTAGGCTAAGATAATAACAATAATACAATATTTATAGATTCTTCCAACAAAGAAATTAGATTTTAAAAATGGAAATATTTCATGTTACTCCTATAGTAAGGAATACATTCCTGTGTATAAGAAACCATATCAATAAGAAATCAGTAAGAAACTTCGGAAATACCTTGTTCCATGTTTTTTATACTGACTCTATCTCTAAAACACAACCATGCACGCCAACACAACCAAGAAGCTTTTATTTGGGTCTAATATTATTAATATTGTACTTCAACAACAAATAATTACTTATATTGAATATTAAAAAAGTAATGATGAAATGGTATGCAACAAAATAAATATTTTGTTTCTACTAATAATTTTCTACGCAATCCGCAATTTTTAGCCGTTCTCCGCGATATTTAATTAGTATTATTATTATTGTACGGAACTCTCCGTGCGCGGGTTCATCTTGCACTTGGCCGATTTCAATTGATGCCTTAGCCATAGGTATCAAAATTCCACCATTATTTCATTGTGATATGTCATAATATAATTTAACGGATCTTCTTTTCTAAGTTAACTTGTATGTGAGTAGAAATGCTCAGGTGGATAAAGCTATTAATAATTCAGATTATAGACATGTATACCTACCTATTTATTAATACATAGTTAACACTTAAGTTTAATTAAACACGAAAAACATCAAAACAAGTCTAGGTACCTACTCCATAAGTCAATTACATTAAATTGAAAGGACGTAGACATTTTGGAAAATTGAAATACCAACTGCTACTAGAAATATTAAGTATTTACAAGTTCAGGGACCTGTATAACTAGTTCTATAAAGAAAGTTAGCTAAAGGTTAAAATATTTTTTACGTCGTATAAGTACGAACTTTGAATCAAACAGAAATATAAAAATAAAAAGGTATCTAATATTAGGCAAATAACTTCCCTGCTTCCGCGTTTGTGATCCCTTCTTAACCTTTTTTAGAATACCGAAAGAGGTGAATACCAGCCGTTGTCGGAATACGTTTACTCTTTGAATATATTGTACGAAAGTCGGTCGGTCAGGCGTCGTCGCTCTCCAATACGATTTTATTTATTTTTCTACGAAGGATCGTAAATGAAATAAATTAAAAGTACGATTCTAAAAACTAGCATACTCAATCATTATAGTCCTTGTCAGAGGATAGTGAAGATCATTAAGAAGAATCATCGACAATGCAGGCGTGGCAAGTTCGACAACGAACAAAACCTGTGAATTAGCCGCGCTAGCCATTTTTGGTAAAAAAAAAATTTAGTGCAACAGCAGCGCCCAACATAGGTACCTTCCAGCCAGCTTGTCTATTTCTGTTCTTACATTCATTCATAAATCTTGGCACCACGATTTGATGGTAGGTCTGGATATTTGCTATACCAAACTATTATAATATTATTATGTAACTATAAAGTTTAATATA
Source organism: Tetheella fluctuosa (assembly GCA_951216915.1). NCBI lineage: Eukaryota > Metazoa > Arthropoda > Insecta > Lepidoptera > Drepanidae > Tetheella > Tetheella fluctuosa. The sequence goes on from OX578217.1 coordinate 8,765,772, forward strand.
AATAAATCTACACTTTTCCTTTGTATTGTAACTATGTATTAGCACAACATAGACTTTGGTATTAGTAAACCACGGTTGCCAGTTAAAACATATACCTACCTATAAAATAAAAACACGGCCCAACATGCGCGCGAGCAAACCGCAGACTGGCCTTTTCCGCGTGATAAAAAACCAACAGATAGGTTGGCTCATCCCGCGGCAACATTTGAGTTGAGCAACTCGGTATCCATTATCGATGGTTTGCCTTGGGCTGTCAATGCACAGCTTTATGCTAACAATAAATCGTCATTAAATAGTCGAGTGTTTATTTTATGAGCAAAGACAATACAACCACTACGCTTATAAATTTCTAAATTTAAATGAGTGTTTAATTTAGCCATGGTAGCAAGTAGGTTACTACTTTTACCACCGTATTAGTTTATATAATTGTTACGATGTGTGTAAAATAATATAACAAAATAAAAATAATTTAATATTCAAGTTTTAAATCGTTTTAATGCAGTTTTTTTTAATGATTAGCAAAATTTTCTGGTTTTCATTTTTAATTTGCTGCTCTTACATTTTGGATGCGTTGGTATAGAACTTTAGTAAGTAACAGCTGATATTTTTTTCGCCCTTACAGAGTTGATCCTTGATTTCCTGAGTACTTTCAACCATTGTCATAGCACCTATGTTATCTAAATTATTTTATACCGGTAAATTATTATATTCTTTTTGCTCATAATATTTGTATTAAATTAAATACAGAAATATAAAGAACAATATGGCTAGGATACTCAATGATAACGATTTTTGAGGCGATGATAAATCTGTGGTGTGACCTCGAACGCTTTGAGAAAGATCATTGTCATCGGTGAAGGAAAATATCTTGATGAAACAATAGCACGGGGTGATAGCACAGTCTATGTAACTTTTAGTGATAGGGTAAATTGTAGTGCACGTCTGACTGGCTAATAACCTCAAGTTGAAAAACTATCGCCAAGCACCTACCGGCGGTGTATTCCGACGCTTGCGCTTGAGAGCCAGATCCCTTCTAGTTTTTGTGTACTTTCCACCTTCTGCCACAGTGACACATTACTCTCCACAGTGAGATTGTGGTTAAACACGATCTATACTTAATAAAGAAAATATTAAAAGACGACACATTATGTCCTCGACATACTAATAGTATTATTAACTAATGCAGATACCATAAAACCTACTCTATTTGATTACTTAATAACTCTTTTTTTTTTTTTTTTTATTCTTATATTTTTACGGGGCTTGGAATCTCTCATGAGATTATGTCAGCCCCATCGTAACCTAATCTTACATATTTCTCTTAATTATTGCTTAGTACACCTAAACATAAGTTAAAAAGCGTTCTGGCCACATCAGAATTCGGTGTGGCCAGCACACTTTGATACATTCCTATATTTAAGGTATTTAATTTAAATTGATCAACCAGGACAGCCCTCACTTAATAACTCGCGATACCTGAAATTCATTTTTAGGGTTCCTTAGCCAAATGGCAAAAAACCCTTATAGATTCGTCATGTCTGTCTGTCTGTCTGTCCGTATGTCACAGCCACTTTTTTCCGAAACTATAAGAACTATACTGTTGAAACTTAGTAAGTAAAAACAGAAAAAAAACAATAAATTTTGGGGGTTCCCGATACTTAGAACTGAATCTCAATTTTTTTTTTCATCAAACCCATAGGTGTGGGTTATCTATGGATAGGTCTTTAAAAATGATATTGATGTTTCGAATATCATTTTTTTCTAAACTTAATAGTTTGCGTGAGAGACACTTCCAAAGTAACTTCTAACACCCTCTGTAACTTCTAAAATAAGAGAATGATAAAACTAAAAAAAATATATGATGTTCATTACTATGCAAACTTCCACCGAAAATTGGTTTTTAATACGTCATAAATCGTAAACCGCAATTTACCTTTCATTCAATCAACTCAAATATAAAAAAAAATTGGCAAAAAGTAAGGTCTTACAGCACAAATAAAGGAAAAATTCTAAAAAATAAAAAAGTTGAAAATTAAAGGGTATCCCCATACATACATAGTTACGCAATTAATAAAGACTTCTGAGTTGTATGGGCGCTCATACAATTTAGAGGTCCGGCTTAGTTGGCACCTACCTCAAATAAGGTAAATAAATAAAATTGTGCATTTCCCGTCATGGACGAATGTTAGACGACGTTTGTATGGAACCCTCGGTGCGCGAGTCCGACTCGCACTTGGCCGGTTTTTATTTTATGGGTAGTTTTGGACGCGTGTCCCATTCGCGAGTCAATAGTCTGAAATACAATTTATTTATTACCGAAAAAGCCATATTTTGATCGTAACTCTAAATCTGGCGCGAAGATTTATCAAATATGATGGCATTCAATTTAATAGGTACAGGAATTTGTTACAGCCGCAGCCCAACACATTTTTTAGGATCGTAGTGACCGAATGGAAAAATAGTTTTAACCTTTCTGACCACGTCCCGTCCGTAACGTCGCGCGTCCGTCCATGCATGTCACACCCTCGTAGCTTTACAATTTTAGACCTATATAAATTGTTTGCAGTTAGACGGTTAGTAAATGATCTTATTTTATAGGTAGCAAATTTCCCTATCGAGTTCGGCTTGATTCAAACCGAAATTTTACTCTAAGATTTATATACTACCATGTAAAATATTTTGTTAAAAAATATTATTATTAGATCCTACTTGCCTTGAGAGATATTTTTAAATTTAATTTACCAACTTTTAAATGACCCATGATTATTATAAAGTCGATACCGTAAGCAAATAATATGAAGTCCAATACCTGTTAGTAAAATTGTTAAATTATTGAGAATTGAGATGATTTCAAACAAAAATGTTACTCTACCGCTATAACGAATATAGGTACCATTCGTTATTGCGGGGCTTTTTGAAATAGAATATAAATGGTTATAAAGATATCTAAAATTTAAATTAAATGAATAAAATAACACAAAACATGAAGAAGTTCAAGGTCTATTCTATCCGCTTCTAAGATTCTTAGATACAATATGTTGAGTTGAGAACCTACTACTTTTATAAGTCGGATAAAAATTATAATGTATCTGATTTTCCTTCCACAATAAGTGACAAAAGCCTCATTCTAGCATAACTAGTTCTAAGTGATATAATAGAGTGAACAATTAAAAAAACTGATTACCTATGCTACTAGAAACTGATCCTACTGTGACTACAGAAACATGACATTGCATCGTAATTGCTAACTGAAAAAGCTTGCAGTTATACTCACACAATTTCCACCGCAATGCACACCAACGATATAATTAATACGAGATCACTGAATACGAAAAATAAAAGCCAAATATTAAGTGTCATGAAAATAAAATTCACATAATACTTAAAAAAAAGTTAATCGGTTCACTGTCACAAAGTTCGATGGGCAACGATGTAACGCGCGGCCTGAAAAAGCGCTGAAACAACCAACCTTCATGGGCGATTGCGAACGACTGCTCTGACGCTCTGTCTATCCTGCTGCCTCGCCAGCTACATTCTATGTACATACTCGTACATACAACACGTTCAGTCGACTCATATTTGAACTAAGGCTTTGGGGTTAAGTTTTTTAAGTAACTTATATAATTTTAGCCTAGGTCTAGTTACTAAGGTCTTATTCATGCAGTGAAGTGACATTATTTATTTATACTATTCATGCTAAGATAATTATAATTATTTGGTCTAAACATAAGAATAATAAATAATAATAGTTTATATTTTTATATGTTGCAGACTCAGGAGATTCGTTTTAGAACTGAAAGAGAAGCCTAAACAAGTTCATAATCAGGAATACCTTTACTAATATGTGTTAATGACTCGTAGGAATACCTTTACTAATATTTGTTTTATAAATGTATACCAGTACCCTGAGTGTAAAGAATTTACGTAAATAAACGCTTACTATCACGTTTGCGTTTACTAAAAATTTGAATGGAATAAATTAGTTCCATGAGTATTCCGCGAGAGGCGCTGTGCCGATTCCTATAGAAAAATGTCTTAAACGCTAACGTGATATTAAGCGTTTTCTAACGTCAATTGTAATTTTTCCTTTATTTGTGCTGTAAGACCTTGCTTTTTGCCTAGGTCAACGGGAACTACCATATAGGTTGCACCCAAATAAAAGGGCAAAAAAATCGCGTTTGTTGTATGGGAGCCCCCCTAAATATTTATTTTATTTTATTTTTAGTATTTGTTGTTATAGCGGCAACAGAAATACATAATTTGAGAAAAATTCAACTGTTTAGCTATCGTGGTTCTTGAGATACAGCCTGGTGACAGACAGACGAACGGACGGACGGACGGACAGACAGCGAAGTCTTAGTAATTGATCCCGTTTTATACCCTTTGGGTATGGAACCCTAAAAACCATAAAAATATGAAAATTTTCCGGAGCAAATTTCCGGTGGAATATGACTCAAAATAAGGAGCTGAATGCAATCAGATTGCGGAGTACCGTCCCTTACGCCCTGTATTAATATTAACATTCCGTCAATTAATGTTCCAACCTCTTCAACCGACCATACAAATATTTTTAACACGCCCTGAAAAAATGGACTCAGTTTCAGCAACAACCTCCTCGTTTGATGAAAATAATTGTCCACCCATTCCCTCAAGACATTCTCGGATTACAGTTATTCTAATACAGCAGTTTCACCATTATTTAATTCAAGTCAGATATTAAGCATATCTGAAGCTACGAATGAGGCGAAATTAACCCCCCAGACTTTACAAAGAAGTTACATCAATCTGCGTCAACTTAAAGCTTTCTGCGCCAAAAGTTTTGTTCCACCCAATCGGACCGTGAATGTTAGGACTTTATATTACAGATCTACCTTAAGTACTATGTTGGTTCATAAAGATGACATATCGCTGTACACCTACTACTTAATACAATTTTATTGTTAGCACTTTATTATTACATAATTATTCAGTATTTGGAGGTCCATAACACCTTGTAATTGTTTTTAGATTAATTATACTTGATGTGATCAGTGCATTTAATAAACTTTGAATAATGTGGACTACTGTCATGTGTGCCTGTTTACGTGTACTTATATCTTGATTTTTCGAAAAGTTTCTTTGCGTGTCCTTCTTAACGCGTGTGTTTTTAGAAAAAAACGGTTAATTTACTTATCCCGAACCATTAGCTCGTAACAGTATTAATCATTTAGGAGTTAATTCTTGCTGCAACCATTTCCCAAATATTTCAGCCCTAACCTGGCATATCTGCCTTTAGCTATTGAGGAGATAGTGAGGTGAAGATAAGCTGTCATGTCAGTCATCAAGTCATAGTCTCCAAAACATAGATTATAACTTGATACAAAGTTGTGTACAAAGTTTCAACTTGATGTAGGTAATGGTACCTACCAGGAATTTGCTGAACGACGAATAAACATTTTGGAATGGAAATTGACAAGATTCATAGTGTGACCCCTAGCTCGTAACATTTGGTGTCAGAAGTGGGATAAGAAATGCCGATCATACCGAAGGAGGCCACGGAAGGTATTAAGGACGAGGGGCCAGAGGCAGCAAGAAATGGATCAACTACCGTAATTTCACCTAGAGTTGCTCCATTGACTTCGGCCCATGTTCCTGTGGGTGACCTTACTGTGCTAATGGTGATGCTGCAGGAGCAGGCCCGCCGACAGAAGGAACATACCCGCTTGCTGCGAGAGGACCAGGCCCGCCAACAGGAGGAACAGACTTGCTTGCTGCAGGACGACCAGGCCTGCCAACAGGAGGAACAGGCCCGCCTACAGGAGGAACAGACCCGCTGGCAGGAGGAGCAGGCCCGCCGACAGGAGGAACAGACCCGCTGGCAGGAGGAGCAGACCAACTTTATGAAGGAATTAAAAATAACCTTCGGAAAAGAGTTAATTAAAAGAGGTGCAAGAGCGAGTACATCAATATGATGATCGCATTTCAGAGGCTGTGAAACAGATCGCGGACGTGAAAAAGACTTTGGGAGCGATTAAGTCTGGAGAAGTGATCACATCACCTGTGGTAGCTGCACCTTCAGTTCGTGGATTCAAAGTGCCACCATTCGATGGGAACTCTTCGTGGTCAGCTTATAAAATACAGCTGCCGTAGTTGACGCCAACAGATGGACGAAGGCGCAAGCTATGACTGCACTCACGTTGGGCCGTGACAAAACCTTGACTATATTAGAGGCACTTGGCAAGGTCGTTTGCCTACGAGCAGCTGCTTGAGGCATTGGAGTCCCGATACGAAGACGCGCACCTGGAGCATGTGTGTCGTGTTCAGTTAAAGGACCAGGCTCAACGTAGTATCCAGAATCTCTAGCAGTGCCCCATCCCATCTGGTCGTTTTGAACACGGGCAGCGGGCAGGCAAATCTGTGCCTGTTTTCACCATACACCAGCAGTTCAGTCCGCCAGGCAAGACAGTCAGGCAGATCTGTCGGGCAGATCCGTGCGTGTATGCTTAGCCCATTTTTTTTTTTCGTTCCGAAGAACAGGCTAAGATCATAATCCATACTGCCTCGTCATTAGTTTTATATTTTTCTTGAATAATTATTAATGTTTAATAATTATTATTATCTTAAGTCCCTAACCAAAGTCCCAGAATGTTATCAGTTCAAAAATTAAAAAAATCCACTTTAACAGAGCCAGTAGCAGCACTGTCAATCAATGTCATTATGTCATGTCATCTTTCATTCATTCATTCATCAATCCAACATCAAGCTATCAAGACTAAGTGGGCCTTGTATGTATGTATTTCATCAGTTGCATTTAATTTTTTTATGCTTTGTTTTATGAAACAAACTAATATAGAGAATATTTCAGTGATAAACAATATAAATTTTGGATTCCTGATACCCTTCCACACGATCCATATCTCATATAGTCTCGCCCCAGAAGGAAAGATTGCAAAACATTTTATTTGTAACCCAAAAACAAATTATAAATAATTATTTTTTAGCTCTGGCTCCCAGTTTCTCGAAGTTTATCAAACCGAACAGAAAACCACGGCGACTAAGAAAACTGGAGAATCTGTTCATTTGGAAGCAAAGAACCGATACAAGGTTTGTACCTGCTACTTTTATAAAGTACGTACTTTCTGAGAACAATCGGTACAATATGGCAAAACAGTAAATTCAAACTAAAAGTAAGGAATATAGGGTCAGAGAGCCTTAGATAGTATGCAGTTTTATTGAAAACAGCTTTTAAAAACTATTTGTTTTAGTTAACAAGTTACATCAAAGAATAAAGCAATTCTCTATTTCATGTATGTTTCCAGTTAGCTAAATGAAGATAATCAACATGTTCTTTTTTATTTGTAGATGCCAGCTGCCAGTTTTGGTTCACTCTCTTTATCAGGTGCTAGTGATTGCGGCATAAAAGATGTATGGAATCATAACTTGCATGAAGAGTTTCAAATTATCAGACAAGTGAGTACATATTGTTTAATGCCTCAGTCATCCTTGTGTGGCTGCACAAACATCCTTCAACATAAGGCAGCTTTCACACTCTATCTTATACAAATGCCTGTCATAAATATTGCTGTAATCTAGTGATCTAAAATGTAATAATATCAAATAAGGTAGGGAGGGGGACCAAGAAGGTAAAATAACCCTAATAATCACCTCTCAATCGGCTAACAGTGAATCCCAAATTGAAAATAAGTTAGTATAAGTATATTCTAAATACTGTTAGGATAATGGAGTACAGAATTTTGAGTGGATTGAAGGATGATTTTGTGTACATTAGCATTTGGAACAAATAATATACATATTTCATTTAACTCATTTTTATATTGAACTAGCTTCCGTGGTTTCACCCGTGTTCCTGAGGGATCTTGTGTTTTCCCGGGATAAAAAGTACCTTATGTCCTTCTCTATACCATAGGCTATCTGCATACCAAATTTCATAGCGATTGGTTTAGCGGTTTAGGCGTCAAAAGGTAACACACAAACAAACTCACTTTCATTTATAATATGTACTAGCTTCTGCCCCGTGGTTTCACCCGCGTTCCCGAGGAATTTCATGTCATGTGCTATTCGAGACTATAATCTACTAGCTCAGCCGTTCTCATGTGATTGAGTAACAAACATCCATCCATCCAAACTTTCACATTTATAAAATTTGTAGGATTAGTTAGGATTAGGATAGTTAAACAATGCAATCTGTCAGTATACTAACCATAAACTAAAATTATGGTTTAACATGTCATTAGCTCATGTCTCTATTTTACTATGTAGGTTGTTCAGAAGTATCATTGGGTTGCTATGGATACAGAATTCCCTGGAGTGGTTGCCCGTCCAATCGGTGAATTTAGATCTACAGCAGACTACCAATACCAATTACTAAGGTGATTTTTTTTATTAATTGATAGAGATATTTTTTTCTTCAACTGCTTATTTCTCATCATTTCCTCTTATTAAGATTTATAGACATAGAATATGGACTTATATTAAAATGGCAAACATGCCCACCTGATTTTAAGAGGTTACTGTTGCCTGTTGACGCATACAACTACAGTGATGACACAGAACTTTATTACATTATATATTAATTTATAGAAAAATTATACATTATTTGTAATGAAACATGTTACAACTGATGTTGGTACAATTGCCTTGTTTCAGATGTAATGTTGATCTCCTGAGGATAATACAACTGGGTCTGACATTTATGGATGAAAATGGTAAAACTTCTCCAGGTTACACCACCTGGCAATTTAACTTCAAATTCAATTTACAGTAAGTGCACATGTATACATATAATAAATCTGTAGAATCTGATGTGTAAGCATCATAATAGATTAGTATTTACTGCGGTAAAAACGTTTTTGTTTTACAATGTATAGATCTTAAAAGGTTTCCTCACGATGTTTTTCTTCACCGAAAGCTGAAGCTCTTTGTAGAATTCGAACCAACGACCTTCGCCGCTACAATCTGTATCGCCTCAAATTTAAATCTAAAGCGATGATAGCTCAGTGGTAGTGACGTCGTATGCTACTAACAAAAAGGGTTTGCACTAAAAAGTATAAAATAAGGCGCCGGCCCCACTGCGCGCGGTCTCGAGTTTCTGCGTTTGGAGTTCCCATACAAATCATGGATCGTGCATTCGTTTATCAGTTTTTATATTATGGAACTCCGAACGCAGAACTCGAGACCGCGCGCTGTGGGACCGGCGTCTTACGATGTTAGAACTAGTTTTGAATTCAGCGAAAAAATTTCAGATTCTTGAACGTGCTTCCCTTTCGCTGATTTCAAAACGAGTTCTATTCTAACATCGTTATTTTTTTAGTGCAAATTTTTGTTTCTTGTGTATTGAATACTTACCAAGATTTGTCACTTGTCGACAATCTCGAATAATATTTATTTATAATTTTTTTGTGTTCATAAGTGTTCAGTAGCATAAAATTAAGATTCCCGACGCAATCACCCAAATAATAAAAACTAGCGGCCTATACGATACTAACCCTAACTCCTACCTAACAAAGAGTTCTACCTTCCATCATCAACTCACCTAACTAACTTAAAGGAACATAAGTAGCGGTCTATATTATTATTAAGTAGCGGTCTATACGAGCCTATAATATTTAAAGAATGATTCAATACCTCCTAATAGTTAAGGAGTTATATTTTCCATCATCAGCTCAGCAGCATGATGAGTACCAGACCCAAATAATTGAATAATTTTAGAAAATATATAAAACACATTATGCGTTCCTATAAAATCCATTAGATCCTAACTTGTTGCTAATGGGACCACCTGGAAAGTATACCTACCCTTTCAAACAAAAAATCAATTTTCCAAATCGGTTCAGGCGTTTTCGAGTAATCGGCGAACATATATAAAAAAATAAACAGATTCCGATGAATTGAGAACCTCCTCCTTTTTTGAAGTCGGTTAAAAACCAGCTTATAACTTTGTTCACATGGAATAAGGATGAAAGTGACCTGGCTAATCTTGGCCTGAATATTGGTTCTACCTGTAAGCATAAAAATTGCATTATAAATATTAAAATTATAAAACAATAAAAAAAGACACTGACAAATCAAGGTTTTCTTTTTTTTTATGCTATGCAATATACTAAATTGATTTTAACCTTAAATAAATTATTATTTATTATAGAGAAGATATGTATGCTCAAGATTCCATTGATTTGCTCCAAAACTCAGGATTGCAATTTAGAAAACATGAGGAAGATGGTATTGAACCCCTGGAGTTTGCTGAATTGCTAATGTCATCAGGTACGGTATCATACTGATATAGATACCAGAATAAATTTAGTTTGTTATCGTGAATATGAAACAACACATTTTACGTAACCAATTTTAATTTTTATTATGTTTTTGTCTTCAGGACTTGTGCTTATAGACAATATCAAATGGCTGAGTTTTCATTCAGGATACGATTTTGGGTATTTACTCAAACTACTCACTGATCAAAATTTGCCACAAGATGAGAATGACTTCTTTGAAAGCCTACGTTTATACTTTCCCACAGTTTACGATGTAAAAGTAAGTTTATTTTATCTTTTTTGTTAATCTACCATAAACAGACGGAAGTTTCAATACTTTACGAACAAAGGAGGATATTCTGTATCCTGAGTGTAAAGAATTGACATAAACGCTTACTATAGAGTTAGCGTTTACAAAAATTTTGTATGAAGGAAATTAATTCCATGAGTATTCCGCGAGAGGCGCTATGCCAATTCCTATAGAGAAATGTGGTAAACGCAAACGTGATAGTAACCGTTTACTAACGTCAATTCTTTACACTCGGGGTACTGAAGTCATCATTCTTATTCAGTTCCAATTTTGCAGTGACAAATTTACTCGAGACTCAACCATGGTTAACCATTCAACCTCTTGTTAGCATTGATTGCCATAATAGTGGTAATAGTGGTCATTGTAAATTCGATCTATTTTACTTATTTTTAATTGCGTATAATGGCCACTTGGGCCTTTTTTTACTTCGTTGCCGCGTTGGTATGGTTCTGTCTGAATGAAATGAAGTTCAAAATTTTAAATTCATTTTTCAAGCACTTGCTGGCATCCAATTGAGCTATTTGGCATACTTATGTAACTTCGATGACAACTGAATAATATAGCATCAAGCTACTGGTCTGATGATGGAGCTGGAAGGTGGCCATAAGAACTCCTCAACTGCATAATATAAATAACCCCGTCGTGTTTAGACTCGTTGCATTCGTCGTGGCCAGAGTCTGAATGTGCTAGAGGAAATTAATAGAATGAGAAATATTACTGAACATGTGAATTGTCAAAGATAAATCCAACAAATTCCCATACTAAAATGTACAAAATAAAATAAACGTACTTATTTTTGATGAGATTCGTAGACGAACAAGGATCACCGACATAGCCAAGCGGATTGGCAAGTAGCAATGGGTAGGGCACATAGTGCACAGAACGGATGGTCGATAGAGCCGAAGAGTTCTGGAGTGGAGACCACGGACCGACAAGCGCAGCGTAGGATGTCCACTTACAAGATCCTTAGGGGAAGCCTATTTCCAACAGTGGACGTCTTGCGGCTGAAATGATGATGATATATTTTTAGTTTACAACAAATGTGCGCAGCGAAACTATTCATGATTTTGCTGTGAACAATGTAGACTTACTTTCAACGTCTATTATTTCCAGTACTTGATGAAACTATGCAAAAACCTGAAAGGTGGACTCCAAGAGGTGGCGGATCAACTGGAACTTAGGCGTGTCGGCCCACAACATCAAGCTGGCTCTGATTCGCATCTAACTGGAATGGCATTCTTTAAAATCAAAGAGGTATTTTATTGAACCTATCTATTATACTCTTCATTCTTATAGTCTGACCGCAATGACGTATTGCATCGCGAGTAATTTCGGAGCGGGTATCCCTGTTATTACGCAAATTGAACACTTCCACCCTTTAATTATGTATTTCTGTTCCAGATATTCTTTGATGACAATATTGAAAGTTCGAGTGGCCATCTGTACGGCTTAGGCGCTCCTTTCTCTGTAAATGAAAATCGCTTTCAAGACAACGGCGAAAATGGAAACTCATCTTGATCAGGAAATTCTGTCACGCCGCCGTGAGTTGTGCACCACGATGAGTGAACACTATTATAGTCGCGTCAGTTAAACCTTGTACATTTTAGCAACAACTAAAAGCCGAAAATCAAGTCTGTAAATAAATTTGTATACAAAATTAATTAATGCCTTAAAATTAAGTACGAAACTAGTATCTTCCAGGAACAATATAAATTATTTAGTAGGTATGTTTGTACTGTCAATCAAATAGGTACTGACTAAGAATTTTATTATTACTTATTGAACAATTTTATGTAACCGAATTTATACTGATTGTGATCAAATTTTACTTTATTAAATTGGTATTAATTTTGTATTTGTAGATTTAAGAAATTATTTTAATAAGGTTTTACTGAATTATTTTATGTCTTTTAAGATAAGAAATTAATACTTTTTATTATTTTGTACTATTCCACAAAGATAATAATAAACAATTTTTAAAAAGTAAATATTTATTCATTTTTTTTCAGTACGACAACTGCTGTGAACTTTATTCGATCCAAAAGCAATTTTGCAAAAATATTAAACGCCAAAGAAAAAATATTTCACTCTATAACATTACATTGGTTTGTAGCGACATCTATCAAGACTTCCGCTATCCGTGGATAGATGGCGCAACAATATTCTACATCGCACTGACAAAGTTCTCTGTCAACTTTGGATATATACAAGATTCCAACAAGTACAGTTGGACCGCGGTCCCCAGGCACGATGTCCCAGCCTGGCGGAAGATCTTCCCTTTTCAATGGAGGAGTCTACCACCTTGCTCCTCCATATTGGTGACCCCGACGTGATTGGAATTTCCATCTCCATCACTTCCAAGCCACTCCGCACCTGGTCTCAGCTCAGTCACACAGCAAGCCAGCTTCGCCTCAATCAGTTCCAATGCAGCCGACGCACCGTGCTACCTGGTCCTGCAAGGCACACTCCCAGCGACGGCACTCATCGCCTACACAGTCCACCGCAGCCCACGTTTGGATCTTCATCGGCCGGCTCTTCACTCTCCGGCGTGGCAGTCTCTGCACACGTGAAAAGGCTCAACCCGTCGCATCAACCCCGCTCAGTCTCGACTCACCGCAGACTTCTGAGCAGCACTGGCACTTGCAAGCTACATCAGCAACGACGCAGCAACAACGAATCGACCTCTGGTCTAGGAAGGGAGTGATGTAGCGACATCTATCAAGACCTCCGCTATCCGTGGATAGATGGCGCAACAATATTCTACATCGCACTGACAAAGTTCTCTGTCAACTTTGGATATATACAAGATTCCAACAAGTACAGTTGGACCGCGGTCCCCAGGCACAATGTCCCAGCCTGGCGGAAGATCTTCCCTTTTCAATGGAGGAGTCTACCACCTTGCTCCTCCATAGGTTAATAAAAGCGCTGTTTTGTTCTTAATAGTGTATATGTCGCAGGATGATTTGATAATTCGAATTTTCGCGAAAATCCTAGGAAAATGGTGAAAGCTTCTAAAATTTTCCTGGTCAGAAACGACTCTGATACGATCACCATACACTTTTTAGGGTTCCGTACCCAAAGGGTAAAAACGGGACCCTATTACTAAGACTTCGCTGTCTGTCACCAGGCTGTATCTCAAGAACCGCGATAGCTAGAAATTTTCACAAATAATGTATTTCTGTTGCCGCTATAACAACAAATACTAAAAACAAAATAAAATAAATATTTAAGGGGGGGCTCCCATACAACAAACGCGATTTTTTTGCCGTTTTTATTGATAATTGTACGGAACCCTTCGTGCGCGAGTCCGACTCGCACTTGGCTGGTTTTTTTAACTACACGGAAACTTCATATTGAGAAATGTTTCAACATTGTTTTCACTACGTTTATCGTGACTTTTCATATTATTATTATCTCAAATAGCCCACAAATGGTTTTAATAAAACAGCCACCATTTTACTAAAACCTGACTGACTTATGTGTAGGTACCAGATTTGGCTTTGCCCATTATATTTAAGTATATCAGACATATTGATTTAAAACTAAGAAGAATACTAATGATTAGGCTTTATGAGCTAGAACCCTACCTTAAAAAAAATAACGTTAGTTCTAGAGAGAGATACTACCATTCTACATTCATGGTTAGTTCGTTTCACCAAAGAAGTCCCGGCCCACCTCTATCACAGAAGAAATAAATTTAATGAAAATCAATCTTATTCCTTCTTCTATAGAGGTGGACCTTCGGGACTTCAGGAGGTCCAAATGCTATTCATTAATTTCTCAAACTTTATAACACTACCACTTTTATGATGTCTATAATATAAAATATATCATTAATTTGATGATCAAAATATACCAATTTTACCTGAAAATAAAATTGTTATTAAGCATACTTACCTTATTCCAAGCCAATAAATTGAGAGAGGCAACCTGTTTCCGTTTCCGGTACGGCTAAATATTACCCCACAGTGACGTCAGTTCCGATTTTAATCCGCCAGCACAGCAATGGCGGGAGCTGCGAGCTCAACCGCAATCATTGGGACTCAATTTATTTATCATGATGGGATTGCAAGCATGATTATTCTTTGGCACCATATGCATATGTATAAATGTTAGGATGTTTATAATGCAATAGGTGAGAAATTAGGTGAGTAATTTGATAGGTAGGTACCTATATATACCTAAAATCTGAAAGGAATGAAACTTAAGCTAATTAAAAATTAATCTGAAATAAATTCAAATTAAGCAGACAGGGATTTAAATAGGCTTGGAATAAGGTAAGTATGCTTAATAACAATTTTATTTTCAGGTAAAATTGGTATATTAAGCTCCGATACCTTATTCCAAGCCTATAAATTGAGAAGTGTTTGATATCGGCTGCTGGATTAAAATCAAACGCCAATGTGATCAATAAAATAAATAACTATTTATTGAAATTACATAATCTGAAACACAAATAATCATTAAAATATATTAATTAAAATCACACTGGTTGAAAAAGGTTTTGTAACAAATTATCATTAGTATTACATGTAGGTGTTATTTGCTTTTTATAATATTTATGAAAAGTAACTGCAGACCGCCAGTTACCACGTGTCAAAATCTGATCAATAGGTGTATTATCATCCAACTAGAGGAAGCTACCGCAGATCTAACGCTACCAGGACTACTGTTTATACCAGCATCTCTTAAAACCTGCTTTATCCAACCTCCTATAATAGTACGAGAGGCTGGTTTTGGAGGACCACACGTGCTAATAAATAATGATTTTATGTCACTTCTCCTTTTAGTAGATTGTTCTAGTAATTTTTTCACCCAAAATACTGAATCTATATTGCGATTTGATTCGCATTCAAGCAACTTCCATCCAGACTTTGAGTCCATCCAGTTTTTGACCCAAAATCAGGCCAGAATGTCACACTATCTATCTCAATTTCACACCGATCATCAACTTTTAACAGCGTTAAATCATGAACTCTACGGCCTGAACATAATAAAAGCAAAACTGCCGTTCTTTTTGAGATCTCAAAGAGTGAAAAGTCTACTGGTGTGTTGGTCTCCAAATAATTGGTTAAAACCTTGATATCCCAAATAGGAGATTTAGGTTGCTGAGGTTGCTGTAATGCTATGCCTTTAAGAGCTTGTCGTACAATAATATGTGAACTTAATGGATTACCTAGGATCGGTTGGCAAAAGGTTGATACTACAGATTTATGCAGAGCAATCGAACTATACGATAATTTGAATATTAAGTGTAAATCAGTTAAAAAGCGCGCAACATCTTCGGGTAAAGGTTTAACAGCGTTAATCTTATTATCTTGTGACCACTTCAACCAACGTAACCATGCGGACTTATACGTACGGATGGTAGATTTTCGCCAACTACTATCTAGAATACTTATCTGGTTTCGATGCCAAGATTTTAGTAACGAGGACCAGCCCGTATCCGCCACACTTGTAAATTTATGTGTTGTACCTGCGGTGGTGGATAGTTGGTCGACGTGTCCACTAATACCTGTCCTAGTTTCTGTATCTGTAGCGGTGGATTCAGGGCGCGAGCCTCTAAATCTGGTCTCCAAAATACCTTTTCCCAATCTGGAACAATTATTAGATAAATCCCGCTCGCTATATACAGATGACTCAGGACTCGCGGGATAAGGCATGGAGGTGGGAAGATCCATCCCAACTTGTAATGCCACTGACGACTGAACGCATTGTGAAAAACTGCGTTGTTGTCGTGAAAATCTAGAGTTACATAACTGGGAACCACATGAGCTGTCCTTGATGCAAAGAGGTCTATTTCCGGAGTCCCCCATACCTGAAACACACTTAAGGTTAATTGGCCGAGTAAGTGCCATTCAGCCGTTGACTGCTTGATAAGCGATCGGCTACATAGTTATATCGGCCTGGTATATGATAAATTGTGACATGGATTTTAAATACCTCTAGGCTTTCTATTATTTTAAACGTAAGATTCAACAAAGAGTCAGACCGAGTACCTCCTTCATTACGTAAGTACGCGACTATGGTACGATTGTCACTCTGAATTAAAAGGCTGGAGCCGTGCATTTTCAGTCCTCTCTGTTGAATGACACGATATATTGCTAACATTTCTAAAACATTGCTATGTAACCGACTCTCTGGAGTTGACCACACGCCTGAAAGACGCTCAGTATTAAGTTGTGCACCCCAACCATGCATAGAGGCATCCGTTGATAGAAAAAACTCCGGAGGAACATTACCCTCTAATGTAAAAGTGAGAACACTTTATAGTTTTGCTTCCACCAATAAAGATTATGAAGAGCATTATGTGGGAGGGTAATTGAATTTACATTTGAATTTGCTAGTCCATTACACAGCGATAATAATGCTCGAGAGTTTAGGCGACCTCTCGGAACTATGAAACTTGCAAAGTTCCATATACCTAACAAACTCTGTATTTGTTTGAGGGACAATTGAGGAAGAAATAAAGCTTGACTCACTTTTTTGCGTATCAACTCGTGCTTGGCTGTTGGCAGACTTTTCTTGTTCTTCCAGAGAACCCACAGAACTCCCAGATATTCTATGGCTCTTTGAGGGATCAACACTGATTTGTCGAAATTCACTATCCATCCTAGGTTCTGCAGAGTTCTGACAACCAGATTGGTGTGACTTATTAACTCTTCCCTCGATTGAGATGCAATCAAAAAATCGTCCAGGTAGACCAGAAGTCGAACTCCTTGATCCCTCATAATTTGAGCTACCCAATTTGTTAGACTTGCAAAAACCTTGGGTGCAGTTGCTAAGCCAAATGGTAGGCACGTCATTTCGTAAAGTCTGTTGTTGAAAATTAAACGGAGGAATGGCCGATGAGACGGGGCAATTGGCACGTGAAAGTAAGCATTGGAAAGGTCTACTTTCGTTAGCCAGTCTTGAGGTTGGAGGAAATCGGGTAATTTGTACATATTTACTAACCGAAACTTGGTTACATGAATAAATTTGTTCAATAGCTTTAAATTGAAAACTGGGCGGAAAGTTGCTACATTTCCTCCTTTCTTTTGTACTAGAAATATTTTTGAAACAAAACTTGGGAGTTATCGAAGTCCTCTCCAAAACCCCTTGTTCTATTAAGTTCTTTATTTGAATTGAAATTTTCTTTGAATTTTTTTGTGTGAAATTTTGTCGAAATTTTTAAAGGGCAAACTAGAGGAGGTTTTACTAAAAAGGGAATTCGATAACTCCTTATAATCTTTCGAATGTACTTGGGAGCACCCAATTTCCTCCAAACACTTACCCGATGTTTGAGCTGCCCCGCTCGGAACCTCCTCGGATGATAGTCAATATTTTCGATTATTACGTCGGTAAGATTGACCGGCCGCACCGCGACGACGCCGCTTTGGCTGTTCGTCTCGAAATGTCCCATCTGCTTTACGTTTTGTTCTTTGCGAGGGCAAAGTACTGAAGGCTTGTAATTTACATGATTATTCCGATTCGGAATCTTGGAGCGCCCGATTGGTTCCGAATTACCTTGAAACGGCCTTTGTTTTATAAATTCACCGTGAGCAGATTGTTTCGCGAATACTTTATTAACACCACCATGCTTGGTGACAAAATCTGTAAGCTTAACATCATTAAAAATATGCTCCCCCGATGGGGGTATTTTCTTTATTGATTCAGATAAATACTTATCGCGAACAAAATTAAGCACAGACTCGCGACGCTGCTGGATAAGGTCGGCCCTTCGGCCACACACTATTTGTAACAAATCCGAGAATATTTTGGAATATTCACCGCTTGAAAAAATTACGTTAATTTTAGTACTAATTACATCCGTCGCAATCGGTTCTTGTTGTTCACCTAGCCAATTACCCAAAGAGACTAAACAAGCCTGCAGCGCCTCGTTCTGCATAATCAAACCATGAGATAAAGCAGCAAAAGAGCGTTCATTTACCGACATGTGGTTATTTCTATCAAAACTCTTAATCAGATCATTTGACTCCAATTCCATAAAGCCTGGAACTGAGTTATATAATTTTTGCGTATCTGCATACCTGACCTGTGACCAGTCTGGTGAATCAAAATGTTGTAGTTTATTAATCATATCTAAATGGACCTCAGAAGTTTTTAAAGTTTGGTTTTTGAGGGTAGTCTCAACTTTAAAACTTACTCCCTTATTTTTATTAGAACTATTTTCAAATTCTCTAATTAAATCGTTAGATGGCTCGATAGATAATTTAGAAGAGTCGGACATGCCAGATTCATTCCTTTTATTTTTAAAACAGTTACGTAATGAAGCTAAACTATCAGACAATTTTTGAACAGTTTTCTCAAGGTTACTTATCCGGGCTCCTTTGCGATGCTTTCTCCGATAGCGCCTTTTACTTCTACCCGAAGACGATGAACAGCCTGAAGAATCCGTCGACGAAGCTCTGACGCAACGTGGGGCATCCTCTTTGCTATTTCGCACACCATCGAAATAACCCTCGGCAGGATTCATTATGACAAAGAAAGAAAAGATTAAATTTGTTCCTTGGTACGAAATAAGAGGGAATAAATTCACTGAACACGAAATAGTTTCTTGTTCACGTAGACGTCCGCATCGGACGGAAAACAAAACGCCAATGATTGCGGTTGAGCTCGCAGCTCCCGCCATTGCTGTGCTGGCGGATTAAAATCGGAACTGACGTCACTGTGGGGTAATATTTAGCCGTACCGGAAACGGAAACAGGTTGCCTCTCTCAATTTATAGGCTTGGAATAAGGTATCGGAGCTTAATTAAATGATTACTCAATCCAGTGCTGCCAGAATGATCCAATTTTGATCATTCATTCAGTGATGTGACAGTGACGTACCGTGACACTTCGTATCACTCAAAGTGGGGGACACTCATAGATAATAATATACCTACTAAACTAATATAGGTAGGGTTACCAGGTCTTATAACCGAAAAGCTGGACAGACCAGCCAGTTTAGCCGGATATTTGGATAAAAAGAACGGACATCCTTAATTTTTTAGTCTTACACGACTTTAATGAGTCTTCTTTATTAATAATCATTCAATATTAATTTCAATAATTGCTAAAAGGTCCAAAGCCTAACAAAAGCTGGACAGGCTGGACACCGTCTAATTTGGCTGGACACGCAACCAAAAAGCCTGACTGTGTCCGGCTTTATCCGGACGCCTGGCAACCCTAAATATAGGAATAGGAAGCGCACGGTTCCCAACTTAGGGATTTTGTCCCTAAATTTAGGGGCTAGAAGTGTTGAAAGGGACATTTTTAGGGACGGGAATATTTTGGGGATTTTTTTAGGGATTTCAAACAAAACTTGCAAAATCGAAAACAAAGCATATGTTTTCAGTTTTGTGCGTAGAAAAGAACGCACGATATGAAACGAGTGAACTGCGCGGCGCATTGCCGCATTCATTTATTTATGTCACTCACTCACCTCACCTCATTCACTCACACCTTCATTCATATTAAATCATAAAAGTACCCAAAGAAATTCAAGAACTATCTGTGTATAGATTTAAAAAAATAGTTAAACAAAAGTTATGTAAGAAAGGGTACTATAAAGTTTCTGATTTTGTAGAAGACAAGAATGCATTTAAATGAAATGTTCGCTACACAAACTATTTCATTAAAATTTTATAAACTTTGTTATTAGTAATTAAATTTTTACATAAATAAAAAAGAACAAAGATCTATAAAAAATGTCCCTTGCTGAGTTTCTTGCCGGAATCTTCTCAGTCCAAGTGTATTCCGAACCGGTGGTAGAATCATTTGTAACGCTCATAAGTGCCTTAATAGGGCCTAAACTGAATAAATGATTTTTGAATTTGAATTATTTGTCGTTGACGACAAGTCAAGCGAATTCAAAAACAAAGAGATTCTTGTTAGTTTATGTGATTTGTTGTGACTAATTGTGTTGTGTTGTGACTTCGATACGATGTCTATAATTTAAAATTCTACTTAGGGATTTTTAGGGAAATTCAGAAAAAAACTTGGGGATTTTTTTTGTAAAGGTTGGTAACACTGAGGAAGCGACACTCGTGACAGACAGCAGGCTGTAGGGCTTGAATCTTATAGTAATCTTATTTTTAATTATTATTAAAACCTAGTACTCGAAAAACCTATATTTGAAAGAAGTTTGTGGGGGAAAGGTATTTATTTAACTAAGTACTCTTTCATTGATATTCAATATGTCATAAGCGTGGACTTATTATTTTATTAGCTCCATGGAAAAAATCATTGACCATAAGTACAATTCTAAAGACAATAATATGTACCGCCTATGTCTAGATGCCAGCGGCGAGTTTTGGTTCGATTCTAGCAAACGTCGTGAAAGAAGAATGTACTATCAAAAACGTTTGGAATCATAATCTTTATGAAGAGTTTCATGTGATCAGACAGGTATTCCTTGCTGATGTTTGAAAATATTGTTACAGCTGTAACTAACATTTTGTAAATCATTATATTTATTTTATAGATTGTAAAGAAGTTTCATTGGGTTGCCATGGACACAGAGTTCCCTGGGGTTGTTGCTAGGCCGATTGGTGAGTTCAGATCCACAGCAGACTACCAGTACCAACTATTGAGGTGATTATTATTACTTATTATTTTAGAATGTAGGTATCTTGCTTTCGTATAGATAAAGCATCATGCAGCATGAATCTAATTGTACAAGTGGTATGTTAAACCCTAATCCTACTAATATGGATAGATGTTTGTTACTCAATCATCCCAGCATAGCTGAATGGATCTGGATGAAATTTGGAATGTAGATAGATTATAGTCTGGAATAGCACATAAGCTACTTTTTATCCCGGGAAAACTTAACATCCTACAGGAATGTATGAGAAACCGCAGGGCGGGAGCTAGTATTAGCATAAGGTGAACACACACGCCATAGTCATTACAACAACAAGCAAATTATTTTAAAAACAATTAAAATATCTTTTGAGTAATCACTAATGTAAAATTTATTACCTTATTAATTTGCTATACATTTTGTTAGGAGATGGCATCTCATTTGTTGCCATGACAAAACACTTGTTTGACATCAGTTGCTCAGTGTGTTCTTCAGTACCTTTTCCGTAGGTGCAAACACACAACATTTACAGACATATACACTAGTAATTAATAAAGAGTTTGAATCCTACAGTGAGCTTGAGCTAAGCAAAGAACATTAAATAAAATCTTTTAAAGCAACCAATGAATGTTATATGGTACATGAAAGGTGCTATGATTTAGAGTATGAACTTCGTCATCGTCCAAGTACTTGTCAACATACAAACTTTCACATCCTAACTAATATTATAGATGTGGAAGTGAGTTTGTTTGTTTGTAACCTTTTCACGCTTAAACCGCTGAACCGATCGCGATGAAATTTGGTATGCAGATAGATTTGGTATGGAGAAGAACATATGCTACTTTTTATCGCGGGAAAAAACAAGATCCCTGGGGAACGCGGGTGAAACCGCGGAGCGAAAGCTAGTTAATAATATTAGTGGGATTATTATTATTTCAATCATTTCCTTAAAATTCAGAATTCCAAATCCTACTAATATCCTACTATCCTATCCTACTTAATATTATAAATGCCAAAGTTTGTGAATATGGATGTATGTTTGTTACTCTTTCACGCAAAAACTACTGAACGGATTTGGATGAAATTTGGCACAGAGATAGATTATAGTCTGAAATAACACATAGGCTACTTTTTATCTCGGGAAAACATAAGATCCCTCGGGAACGTGGGTGAAACCACGGGGCGGAAGCTAGTATTACATATACATGAATTTAGAAATCGGCCTAATTAAATTATTTTATAAGTCGGGATATAGCAAGATAAAAAAAATCTAATAATTTAAATAGGAAGTAGGATTGCCATCCTTAGGTGATGATGATAGTTAATTGTTTTAGATGTAATGTCGATCTTCTGAGGATCATACAACTAGGACTTACATTTATGGATGAGAATGGCAAAACTCCACCTGGCTGTACAACATGGCAATTTAATTTCAAATTCAACCTTCAGTAAGTGGTGACAGTAATAAATAACTCAGGTACCTAACTGGTTTCTAAAGCAATTTCTCATTTTCACTTTATTTAACAGAGAAGATATGTATGCGCAGGACTCCATTGATTTACTACAAAATTCTGGACTTCAGTTTAGAGAACATGAAGAGCATGGTATAGAACCTTTAGAATTTGCAGAACTTTTGATGTCTTCAGGTAGGTAATTATTTCCCATGTCACCTGTTGAATACTGGGTGTATTACTCAGTATAATACCTGTTTCTTTATTTGAAAAACACATACTTTAACTTTATTAACTTCAGCAGAACCTTGGGGCTCATGAGCTAGCAAGCTGGATCTTGTCTCCAGTTTTGTTACAATTTCGTAGTAAAATATAATTTCTGAATTTGTTGGTCGATCAGGCAGTGGCCATCAAATTCAGAATTATGATATTAGGTCGTTAGGGACTATTATGTATCTGTGTTTGGGTCAGCCAGATTTCCAAAACTAGGGTCTCGAGAAAAAATCTAAAATAAACGTTATGTAACTAGACATTTTGTTTTTGATAAATGTGCATGGATTTCGTTTTTGCATAAAAACTTATTTAATAAATAAAATATTAAAATTTATAATATCAGTAACATGTCATAGTTGTAGGTACCTATAGGAATGACTCCCTACCATCATATATCATTCAACTTAAATGAATATGTTGGTATCGAGTATTATCTGGTATTGTTACCTGAGAATATAGAGTAACCTACAAATATAATAATTCATTGTTCAACTTAAGGTCTTCAGAACCACGTTCAGTACCTATACAAAATGAGATTTAATTTTAACATAATATTTATTTAAATGTACTCACTTTTGTTTAGATTTTCCCAATATCGTTCTAGTTAAATAATTGTTTAACGTGAAAATACCCTTCTCATCAGAAAAATCGAAACGGTACTGCAACAACACCTCTGAAGTTTGGTTTTAAATGAATTTTATGTTTTACTAGATTCCGCCTGCAGTTTCACCCGCGTTCCGCTCAGGGATCTTATGTTTTTCCCGGGATAAAAAGTAGCCTATGTTCTCCTCCATACCATAGGCTATCTGCATACCAAATTTCATCGCGATCGGTTCAGTGGTTTAATCGTGAAAAGGTAACAAACAAACAAATTCACTTTCGTATTTATAATATTACTTAGGAATTTTCATTTAACAAAAAAGTAATAATGCCAGATAATTGCGGACATTATAAGGTAACGTTTAACGAATATTAATGTTTAAAATTAATTAACTGACGTGTTTTTACCAATAGGTATGTTTTTTCCCTTTAAGGCTCCAGTCTCCCTAAAATCAGTGTTCTTGCGGAATTTATCAGAAAAGAAACATTTTTTTTTAGTCATCAGAAAAGCAGTAAATGAAATATATTTTACGTTATTTTAAAGTGTGAGATTTGAAGTTTCCAATACATATTTTACTTTTTAATTTGACGCCACTTTTATTAGCTTTGTGAGGCTTTAAACATACCTCTATTTACGTTCCACGCGTAGAGGGTTTCATTCATGCACACGCCACGAAAAAAATATAACAAAAACAAGAAATGTATTCAGATTACATTTGTCGGCAAATCCTCTACAATAATCTTATAGTAGCAAACATTAGAGCCCGGGGAGTAAAAACGAGATACTGAACAAACTTTCTATAAACATTTTTTTGTTTTACGTCATCGTTTCAAAAATTTTACACAAAAACTTTGGAAAAATCATACCTACCTACCTGTTGAAAAAAACCGATAGTTAAAGGAATTTGATTTTAATTTGGAAAAATAATATTTGTTAAACGATACCTTATAATATCCGCAATTAACTGGCGTTATTACTTTTTTTTTGTTTAAAGTAAAAAAAAAAGTATAAACTCATTTAAAACAAAACTTCAGTGATTCGATTTTTTTGATGAGAAGTGTAGTTATTCTGCTGAATGTTGGGATTTGTAGTTAGGTAACAACCTAACTGGATCAGTCTGGATCATGAAATATAATGTATCTGAAACTTTTGAACTACAAATGGTACGGTTAGCAATATAAGTAGCTTAACACACAAAACGCCTATACACCAAAACGATTCGTAATGTAGAAATGTATGATAAACTATGCAGGTTTTTGTAAAAACACAATCAAAAAATAATTGTTTACTTTATCTTTCCAAATGATGGATATTATAGTGTATGGGTCCTTGGTAACTTTAAATCTGCTCAGCTACTTATGTTTGCTTACTTTGCGCAAGAAAAAAGAGTCAGTTAGCTCTTAATTATTTTATTTGTTTTCAGCATAGAATTATTACCTACAGAAACCAAAATGTAGGGCGCGTAGTCTGTGCTCCGAGTCACGTTATTGAGTGTTGTTTGAAAACCTACTTTCTGTAGGTAATAATTCGATGATTTTCAGTGAATATTTTTACTAAACATACGTAATAAAATCAACTTATTTTAGGAATTGTTCTTATGGACAACATTAATTGGTTAAGTTTTCATTCTGGATATGATTTTGGATACTTGCTAAAACTTTTAACTGATCAGAACCTTCCGCTAGAAGAGAATGATTTCTTTGAAAACCTCAGATTGTACTTCCCGACTGTTTATGATGTAAAGGTTAGTTGCTATCTCCTTTTTGTTAAATCACTAGTCGATTACTAACAATATCATTTAACACATAGTAACATTAATCGATGACCATATTTTTTAGTACTTGATGAAACTATGTAAGAATCTAAAGGGTGGACTACAAGAAGTAGCAGATCAACTTGAACTGCGGCGTGTCGGGCCGCAGCATCAAGCAGGCTCTGACTCTCATCTCACTGGAATGGCTTTTTTCAAAATCAAAGAAGTATGTTAATTTTAAAATATGATAATACAATATTAAATTAAAATAAAGTGTAAAAACAATTAATTTTATACTTTCAGATATTCTTTGATGGTAATATAGAAAGTACAAGTGGGCATCTATATGGATTGGGTGCTCCATTTGCTAGCAATGTAAACAATTTCCAAGATAATATTGAAAATGGTAATTCTTCTTGATCTGGAGAGTCTGCGTGCTCAAGCAGAGAGTGATTTGGGTTTTTGTTATGTACCTGATGATGCGCAGAAAATGTTCATCGTGAACCGTGATAATTGAGTGTATAATTATAATCTAGAGAGCAATGATGTTTTACATTATTTAGAACTGTCAACTTTATAAATTAAGCTTAAGGTACCATTAATAAATACCAGCTTTTAATTTACCATTATCAATTTATTGTTATAAATAGCTAATTGAATTAAAATTGTGTATCTCAGTTTATGAGCATGTGTCGCGTGGCCTTTTACATGACACATGAATAGCTTTCCTAAACTGCATTCCAGTCTGCTGCTGCGCGGCGCATGGCAATGGATGACAAAGGCAAATTGGTACCTAAATATTGCAATAATATACTTAAAATTAATCATAACCATGTTCTACTATGTAGGTATCACAATATTATTGCATTTTAACTTTGACACCATCGATCAATAGGTTAAGATCGTAAGTAAGTACCAACCTGATTTAAAATTGAAGCCCAAAAATCTAAAAGATTACAGAATCAATTTCACTGGGTATTTTTTTTTATTTTAGCGTAAAGGGCCTCTGCCCGCTACCTAAGCAAACGGATTAGTTAGCATCATTAGTATTTTATACTAATTACTATTATTACGATGTTTGGTATATCAAACACGCCCGAACGGAAGGCTGATCTGATTTGGATTGAGAAGTTTTGTTAAAGTAGGTCGGTACCTATTATAGACTGACTCAACTAACATAAAGTAGTACTTATTTTTCCTATTTTGATAAAATCAAAACGTATAAAAAACAACAATGTATAAAATTGAATTCCCTTAAATTTATTGTTCAAAATCGAACAAATTGTATTATTTTCAACCCTGAAAGTTTGATTAAAAATAAACCTGTAGGATAACTATGAGCGTGCATACTCAAAAGCTTCTAAACCAGTATTTTGAGATTAAGAGATGAGATTTTACTTTTGTGTTCCGAGGGAGCTTCATCTGCTCCCCGTACCTACATGTTATTGGCCAATATGTTAATTTTAAGTTTATATTTCGAACGCAGACCAATCTACTAAAATATTATGCATTTATTTTGATGTTATATAATAAATGTTTACTGTGTGTTTGTGAGCATTATGTTTAGGTCTTCAGAACTCATGCAAAATTATATTATTTAATTTTAAACATTATGTTTAAGATTGCCCATTTTAAACCTATTTTTGTTTACATTTTCCCCAAATTGTTCTAGTTTAATAAAATACACTGTACCTAGGTTTATTTGTGGATTTATTAGTTCATTTCGATATTAGCTTAGGTATCAAGTTACGACGTTCCTTTGGTAAAACGACCGTGAAGCACCTTAATATTAAAAAAAAGGTACAAGAAAAATACAAAAGGGAATAATCCTAACTAATCTTATATACATAATATCGTTTCGGAGTATTTGTTTCTGGTTTTTTAGTAGGATTCGTAACTCAAAATAACTGGATATACATAGGTACCCTACATATATAGTACCTACATTCCATTTTAAATTAAAGAAAATATTCTTAAACTACATTTCGGAAATGGTCGTTGCCAGTCATAAAACATCGTTTTACCTACACTATGGTAGCATGGTCGTATTAACGTAATTACCTATATTTTGTGCTAAAATCTAGCTAACCTAAAAATCAATATGATTTTATGCATTAAGCGGAACATTATATCTAAGTATTTGAACAATCCTCTCGTGACTAGATAATAAATTATCTAATATTGACGATTTGATATTATACTTCGAGAAATAAATTATTCAAGAAGAAACAATTAAATTGCTTTTTATTTTATGGTTTTCTTATATAGCAACGCGGTTTATCTCCTGTTTTACCCCCTTTTGAACTACGGAAAATCCTTCCTAACTACAAATGCACCCTCCAAATATCGTGTTTCTAGGATCAGCGATTTAGTCTCTTCGTTGATTATCACCTGTCAGACAGTCAGGTCAGGACTTCTTTTATTTTTTTATACTAGCTGTTCCCGCGGTTCCGGTATAAAAAAATGTCTACAACCAATAAAAGTAGCCTAAGTAGTAAGGAGTACCTTATAACATCAGTTACCTATCTGCCTGTGAAAAACCCAGCCGTTTCGGAGATTAGCCGGAACAAACAAACAGACAAAAACTTTTAAAAGACTACTCTCTCCATTATTTAAACTAAGTTAATTGCCGTCTCTTACATGGTTTCTCTTACGTTGTGAGGTCATTATAACACTCAGCAATAATAATGTGATTTGGCAATATAATACAAAGTAATTCGTAAAAATACTGATAGTCATAATAAAGTGTTGGTAAATCGGCGACGGATTTCCATTGATGTGAGTTTTATTGCAATTTTTTGTCAAGATGCGCGTTATGTTTATTTGCTTTCACTGGGCCTATTAGATTGTGACGCAGAACAATAAAAAACCCAATACTTACAAAGTTGACGAAAAACGTCTGTCCTACATCACCAAACCAATCAAGTTCGAAAACCTACGCAGGTTCAAGCTATAATAGAAACAAGATTTAATGAATGCCACTTTATTTTTATAAAATGACTGCAAAATTCTCGACGTAGGTATTCTATCGTTACAGCTAAAAATGTCACTTGATTTTACTTAATATCCTGTCATTTTAAACATTATCATGCAAATAGTATAAAAAATTCTAAAGGAAATAATCATCGGGAATAAAATATGTTAAATGCCTTTTTATTTAATCAAGGTCATTGACCAAAGAGACTCAGATCGAAGTTTAATTAATTATAAATTAAATTATAATATAAACGCACAAGTTTATTTAAGTACCTAATATATATGTATGTAGCTGTATTGTAGGAGATTTAACACGATATTGGAATCACAAGAAGTTTTAATTGGTATGCTTCTTTTAAAGTAATGTAATTCAAATACTGACCGTTGTTTTAAATTAAACTACCTTCCGGTTTTGTTCTTTGTTGTTATGCAATTGCTATAATGTCGTTCTTTTAACCAAAGTCTATTTCTTCTTCTTCTTGTGTTTCTGGACTGAGTCGGGAGCGTTATCAGTCTTGCGCTTACTTGTGTTCGCACCCTTGCTGGATGCGTTACCACCAGGCGTATTCTGATTAGCGTTTCCACTCTTTTTCTTCTTTTCTGCACGCTCCTTCTCTTCTAATTCTTGATTTTCTCTCTCAATTAATGTGATGAGAGTATTACACCTGAAAGGAACCACAAACTACACCAAACGCACCTATCCTACTAATATTATAAATGTGAAAGTTTGGATGGATGGATGTTTGTTACTCAATCACGCCAGAACGGATCTGGAGGACTCGAGCAACATTGCTAATGCAATTCATTTTTCCGATTTTACGGCAGATTCATTAAAATACCAAATCTTTTAATGAATTAAATTGTATACGTGACTATTTTACATAAAACATATTGAAATAAGTAGGATCTGCCGAGAAATCGAAAAATGAATTGCATTTAATTAGAATTATATATTATATTGCTTGAGCGGCCTTTTTAGGGGGCCTGGATGAAATTTGGCACAAAGATAGATTATAGTATGGAATAGCACATAGGCTACATTAAAACAAAATCCCCCGAACGTGGGTGAAACTACGGGGTGGAAGCTAGTATTTAAAAACTTTTAATAATATATTTAGTCGCCAAATAACGACTGTCTTCATACAATTTGATCGAGTAAGAACCTTAGTGTGGAGTCTTTTTGCAATTTCTCTCAAACATATTCTAGGATACTTTTGAATCTATTTTTTTGTAAAATTTAATTGGTAAATCTGGCTACCTGCGCTGCAATTCAACGGCTGTACGGGACTTGAGGAACCAGTCGAAACGGAACTGCGGCGCGGCATGCACGGACGCGCGAAGCTCTTCGTACACATTCTCCTTGTCGAAACCCAGCTTATGCAGCATACATACCAGGAACCTGTAAACATTTTTATTTTAGTACCAGACAAGAAAAAAGCATACCTAAAATTAAATTACATTGTTAGTTAGCGCATTATATCACTGACAATGGTATTGGACTTGCGTTTAAGATGCACAGTTCGGATTTATGCCCAGAATATCTACTGAGAGTGCAATAATATAGACTGTCCAGTACTATACGGACAGACACTCCAGTACTATACGGACATACACTCCAGTGTATGCCTGCTTCCTCGTCAACTCTAAATCTATTGACTTTGTAGAATATAATACAAGATATTGTAGTGCCTAGAACCGAGGACTTTTAGTTATCATCTGTAAAAAGTGCGCTTCCCTTCTCACAAGGATTATAGTAGTATTCGACACGCCTATGCTGAAGCACTTCATAGATTTAAAGTGATAGTACATAGCAATTTTAAATAATTTCCATAATAATTTTAGTTTTATTATTAATAGTTTTTAACCCTTCGAGCGTCCTAATCGCAGCCGTTGTGATTAACGAAATGTCGCCATTTTGAGGATTTCTTGAATATTATTGGTAGGCGTAAATCGTCAGCACAAGGTTCCATATATCATATTATTATATTTTAGTTACTACTCATAGACAATTTTTTCTCGATAATTCCAAGACTAGAGAACAAAAATAAAAATATATTTTTTACCGAGCGCGTCGTTTAGTCATGGCTCGAGATCGTAACGTAATCAAATGGTTCTTGTGAAGTGCTTAGTGTTTTGTTTAAAAATAATTTATGTGGTTGACGCGTAAACAAATGAACGTCTAAATTAAAGCTATCAAAGTGCGAAATATCTAAGTTATTAGTATGTTGTATAAATTTATTTTTGTTTTTGAAAAATAAAACCAAAACAGTAATAAATATATGATTATCAGGTCAATCGAGAATAAGGGGTAAGTTAAAAATACTTTAGTAGTTAGTCTATTAAACTACCTTCAAATAAGACCATAGGAGACGAATATAACTACCCCAAACGCGAGCAATGATTTTTTTTATAACCTAAGTCTCTAAAAAAATGAGGCCCGCGGGGTGTCAATCGCGTGAGGGGTGAAAAAAACTAAATAATAAATAAATATATCAAGAATTAAGAACCAAATAAGCATGTAGCGTAAGTTAACAATATGTTACCTGTCTTCTTCTTCCACGTAATTTTTCCCCTTATT
Organism: Tetheella fluctuosa; assembly: GCA_951216915.1. Taxonomy (NCBI): domain Eukaryota; kingdom Metazoa; phylum Arthropoda; class Insecta; order Lepidoptera; family Drepanidae; genus Tetheella; species Tetheella fluctuosa. Next base: position 8,796,533 of record OX578217.1, read on the forward strand.
TGTACCATACGAAATTCTCAGTTGGTGGAATGGTGCCCTGTAGCGAGCCATTTTAGCGTCCAGCGCTTTCTTAATAGACGCTCTTCTCTGTATCTTGGCTTCACCCCTCTCTATTTGCCCCATGATTCTGTCAATATCTTGAAGTTCATGACATCGCTCCCAAAATACAGCGGAATATTCCATAACCTGAAATATTGATACAACATATTGGTAATTAATCACATCAAAACATGTTTAGTTAAAGTTGATGAGACAAATACATATTTTTCACCTCTTCTGGAGTTTTCCCTTCAACATCCTTTGCTATATTTTCGATATCATCTCGCCCATACTTCTCATTTGCTTTGATAAACTGGTTGAAGTCACGTTTCGTCCAGTTGGTGAAACCTTAAACAATTTTATTTTTAAAATAAGTATAGGTTTGGCTAATGTTTTTTTTTCATACCATACATAAAATCAGAAAACTAGAGATTTTTCTTAGATACATGAACTAATGATGTAATGCAAGAATGATCAGTCACCTTGTGTCAGTAGTTGTTCTTTCTCCTGTACCTCTTCCTCTGAGAGTGCTTCAGCGTCATCAATTTTGCGCTGCTCCTCTCTTTGGATCTTGGCTGCGTCTGGGCCCAGCTCGGGATTGCGCGGGACTTTGTACCTATTTTAATAAAAAAAAATATTTTTATCGATTTATTGTCTTCAATAGCTAACTATTGGCATAGGACGACAAATCCTATCATAGATATTTTTTTAATTCAATATTTTGGAAACAAAATATCTTGTAAATTAATAATATCTAAATTAAGAATAGCTACAGAAAAACCTTAAGTTCCACATACTTTTAACGTCATAATTGGTTTAAATTGCTTGGATGACAATATAAATAACTGTATGAAATACAGAATTGACGAATACCCCAAAGTTTTTCTATAGAAGTAAATTTCTTGGTCCAGAAGCTCGAAGAGTCGGGGCGGGAAAAATTGGAAGTCTTGTACGATTGGCTGCTTAGGAGGCCTCGGTGCCTGCAAACACATACATAAACTAATATTAAAAGTTACATAATATAAATATTTGTGCCAAATAAATAAATACACTTACTGGCAGAGAAACTTGGCCTTGAAATTTGATTGGAAATTTTAATGAAGGTAGATTGTACTCGGGATACTAGATAGATATGTATAAACTGAACTTAAAATTTGAGTTGTAATGAATTTAGACCTTACTCTAGTCCTGTTTAAGTTGTATTTTGTAAATACACAATCGAATATTTCGTGCTCGGCTTAGCTTCGGTGCCAGTGAGTGTATAGAAGCAGTTAAATCATGTGATGTCATACAAAATTATCTACATAAGTTATAAAGCATTTTACTGTGATATTATTTATTACATGAATGGACAGTGAGGTAAATAATAATAATTACCATATATACAATAATATAAACGAATAGGTAACTAATATTATAAATAATAAATATATTTTCTATGCCAGTATAAAGAGCTAATTAATGTGATACAATTACATAAGACAAAGGTTACATGATATAATTGATTGTATAGATAGAACCACCACCGAGTGATCGCTGCAGCGTCGGCCTCCGCTTTTAGCTCTTTACACTTATTTACCTGTACCTTGGGCGCCTTGGGTTCGGAGACACGGAGTGCCTCGCGGAAGTACGCGTCCACTGCGTAGTTAGCTTTACGCTCGCGTTTAGGAGGCTCTATCCAACTACCCAGTGGAATAATCTTTTGTTTCTCTCTGTAATCCTCTCCTGAATACGTAAACAAAAGGTAATAAAGGTGCACATTTAATTATTTTTACAGCAGCAGCAAAATATTTATATACATTTTACAACTATGATTGTTAAAATGTATTTTTCGAATATTAACTTTTTTTTTTAAAATTACATTATACTTTTTGACGGTTATTTTCGCGAGTCACCGGGTTAATATATCTTCCAAACTGCATTGCAGTTTGTCGGCAGTTAGTTCTCATGTTCTACAAATTACAGTAACCTGGTAACAGGGTACCTACACCTAAGGTCCATACATGGAACTTCAATCAAAGCTCAAGTCAATTTCTGATTAACTAATAATAACTGACAAAACATTACGCATGATACAAATTAGACAAAAAGTCGAAACCTTCAAATTGATAAACCGAATCTGTTGTTGCTCCAGGTGTATCCATTGAGAAAGCTCGAAGCGAAGATTCTCCTAGGCTTTCCAACTTTTGTTTGAGTTCTTCAGTCTACACAATAAGAAAACACTTATTTATTCATTTTCTTTTTAAAAATTTTACAATAATTTGGAACTTTTAAATACCTTGTGTTCTCCTTTTTCCAATATACTGTCAATATCTTCATCAGTAATTTCAGAGTCCTTAGAGGAAAAGACATGATTGGCGCCATGTCTGATCATATTGAGCATCTCATCCTTATTCAGTTGGTTCTTTTGGTCAACTAGCCGCCCGGACTGAATAACTAATTTATCTAAACGGAGCTTGACTTCAGCACGTTCTACGATTTTTTCTTCAACGGTGTTGTCGGTTATAAGGCGGAATACTCTTACCTACACATAAATGCATAATTAATAGAATGTCGTCTATAAATGAGAGGGAAACACCGGATATTATATATATATTTTTTATACCCATACAAATAGATTAGAAATAGAAGCCACCAGTTGACATTCTTAGCTTTTACGTGCCATTCTTAGTTGAAACTCATTTGAAATATGAGAAATAAATTTTCGGATCGATACAAAAGTATTAGGTAGAACTTTAGGATTCCACGAAATTGCGAATTCTACTCTAATCTACTGCGGTATACTGGAATTCGGAATTAAATTGAGCATTTCTATAGTTACTTGTTTCATCTGCCCAATACGATGAGCTCTGTCCATAGCCTGCAGATCCATCTGTGGATTCCAATCGGAATCGTAAATGATGACGACGTCTGCCGAAGTTAGGTTAATTCCGAGACCACCAGCGCGAGTGGACAACATGAAAACAAACTTCTCGCTGTTTTCTGCGTTGTATTCCTCAATTTGTCGATTCCTGTCCTCATGAGGCGTTTGACCATCCAAACGGCAGTACTAAAAAAATATTTTACTAGGTATCTATCTCACAATCAATCTTTGTAATCAAAATCTTTAGTCAGGAAATAGCGTAAATCGTAAAAAAGAAATTATATTTTTTGGGATATAAAAAAGGGTAAACCTAAGGGTGATTCGGGACTCTGGGAATGAGTGGTCCTACTATCTTGAAACTTTTACCTGACGGACCTTACTGCATGCAACATTGAGTCAGAACTATGGTTTATTTTTATTTGTATACTTATAATGGTATACCTTAAACTGTCTCCAAAGGCAATAATCCTCCAGTATATCCAACATCCTTGTCATCTGTGAGAATATTAATACTCGTGAGTCCTGTTCGCGGAGTTTAGGAAGCAGCTTATCTAATATTGCGAGCTTCCCGCAATTGTAGACTAAGTGCTCGTCCGTAGTGTACGGTGGGCCGGGCTCAGCGCCGTCGAATAAGTAAGGGTGATTGCAGCATTTACGCAACTGCATAAGAATGTTTTGTAATCGCATTTTTTCCACTTTGCCCGCTCCATTAACTGTAGAAAATCAACTCTTTAATTACAAAGTTCAGATCCAAAAACTTTATGCTTGGCTGGTAATCCTGATGTTGAAAAACTGTTATCAACTAAGAAAGCAAGAGAAAAAACTTACCAACATCAATATCCTTCATAAGAACCTTTGTATACCATTCTCTTTGCATTTTGCTCAGACCTACGTAAACTTTACACTCTTTTTTCGGTTTAAGTTTCTTTTCCACTTCAGATTTAAGACGCCTGAGCAAAAACGGTCTTAAAACGGCATGTAACCGAGATACCAATTGATTGTCACCAAGGGCAGCATTAGTGTTGAACCAGGAGTCGAAGTCCTGTAAGAGTCACGTAATCATTAGTTGTACAGCGCGCCAAATTATTATTTTATTTTGTATTTTTTCCAAATAGCAGCCCTGACATTATATTCTCTGAGTGTTAAACTGTCTTACTAATAAAGCGTTTTATAGGAATGTTGCGCTTTGGTAGTTTTAATTTTATTTATACAGTAAATACAGATATACAAAAAAAAAATATACAAAATAGAATAATCTGACATATTTTGTTATAATATGCGGACCATCCTGCATTCCGCAAACGGATAAAAAAATTGTTTAAAAAACATTGTTTAGTAAATTATAAAATGAATTATTTCTAGCAAACAAAGAAATTAAATATTAATCTGCTTGTGAATACTGGACCATGTAGACTGATAACACTGACAGATAACATTAAAAAAGAACTTACATCTGAACTATTAAATACATCTGGCAGAAGGAAGTTAAGAAGAGCCCACAACTCATGGAGATTGTTCTGCAGTGGGGTACCAGTAAGAAGCAATCTGTTCATACTTTTGAACTCGCGGAGGAGTTCTGAAAGTTTCGACTTCTCGTTCTTGATTCGGTGAGCTTCATCAATCACCATATATCGCCATGTGAACTTTTTGAATACAGATCTTTCCCGAATAATCATTTCGTATGATGTGATGCAAACATCCCAGTTTCCAGGCATAAGGGTTTCACGGATAAATGTGTTCTGAAAGAATAGATTAATAAATAAGTACCTATTTTATAAGTAAGATAATTTTCTGAGTAATGTCGAATGTCAACATAGCGAAACGAAAAACATTCAAATGATATTTTTACGTGGCTCTGCAATCTATCCTCGGGGTCTCGGGGAAACTCTTCATGCAAAAGAAATCGTAGGGTAAAAGCTAGTATACATAAAGTAATTACCCTGGTTTCTTGATCACCAATCAGACATACAGCTCTTATTGATGGACACCATTTCTTAAATTCATTCATCCAATTTGTAAGTGTTGATTTTGGCACAATGACAATGTGTGGTCCAGGAACATTCCTAAAGACATACATTTAGTTTACCTAGTAATATTATTCAACCCCATTTTGCACAACGATCACTAAACATATCTAAGGCGCAAAATACTTTTATACTAACCACATTCAAGTCAATTGCATTCTAGGCTTTGGCAATTGATAATGTCCATAGGCGACGGTAGCCACTTATCATCAGATGGACTGCCTGGCTGCTTGTCAGCCTTAACTTATAAAAAAAAAGGAATTAACAGACCCTTGCCTGCAAATGCATTTAAGATGGTAGAATGGGCCAAATTAAAATTAACACTTCATCTGACCATTGAAAAATCAGGCCTTAGTGAAGTAATTAATGTTTTCTGATTGTTCTGTAACTTGGCCTACTAACACTACCACTAGATATTAACTGTACCACTGAATAATATACTATACACACATTAATTTATATAATATTAGTTAATTTAACAATGTCAAATGTATTGTAGTTTTGGTTGTTTATGCATAGTTACTAACTTGAAATTCTTCATATAGCCCAGAAGAGATATTGTTTGGAGAGTTTTTCCAAGACCCATTTCATCTGCTAATATACCGTTAATACCATTTTCATATAGAGAGATCATCCAATTCAGGCCTCGAACTTGATAATCACGCATTTCTCCATTTTTAACGTAGTGTGGAGAAGCTTCGAAGCGGAAAATAGCTTTTGTTTTTATATTAGTCTCCGCAAGGAGCTCTTCATCTTCTTCTTGTTCAGTTTTTCGGTGACGATGGCTAAAATTATATGCAATATGTAATGAGACCACTGTTACTAACAGTGCTGTTGATTCAACTGACCCATACAACTGCTTTTCAAATTATTAATATTTACTTAGTATGAGAGGTTGTATGATTGAATAATATGTGTGCGATTATTTTTGGATATTTTTAAAACAGATGGTAATTTATTAGGATAACTGTAGAAACATACCATATTGTATAGGGATGTATTGTCCAATTAGTGCTTTATTTTATCATTATTCTTGTAATAGGCATACAATAAACAATTTCTTTTGGAATTTAATTTTGTTTTAAGTTATCACATTAATATCAACAACATAATTTTGTTATTACCTAGGTACTACCATAAGTATAAAAAACTATACTATTATATAGTAGCGAAACACCTTTGAAGTTGAGCAAATCCAACAAAAAGTTAGGCGCACGAAGGGTTCCATGCCATAATCTATAAAAATGGCAAAAAAAACATGTTTGTTGTATGGGAGCCCCCTTAAATATTTATTTTATTCTGGTTTTTAGTATTTGTTGTAATAGCGGCAACAGAAATACATAACCTGTGAAAATTTCAACTGTCTAACTATCACGGTTCATGAGATACAGCCTAGTGACAGACAGACAGCGAAGTCTTAGTAATAGGGTCCCATTTTTACCCTTTGGGCATGGAACCTTAAAAAGTACATAGATAGAAATTGTATTGAACAGTGCATAGAATACATGTTGTTGTTGGTTTAGGATTTTTAGCACTTACTCTCCAGCTGCTCCAGAAGAATCAGTATCTTTGATCTTTTTAGGTCTCCCAGCTTTAGGTTTGGGAGGGCTGGTACCAGACTTAGGAGTATTTGTCATGAAATGTGAAAATATCTCTGTTTGTTTCAATAAAAAGTCGAATCTTTTGGAACGATCAGTTTCAATTTTACTTTCAAAATCTCCTTCCTTTCCTCTCGATGAAGTGGTGTCGCTCGATGATTCATTCTGTTCAATAAATAACAAATCGTAGAAGTGTTTAAATATTCGAGGAATATGGTAATAAGAATAATTGCTTGAGTTTTGAATCTTACGGAATTTTCGCCGACTTCTGCGACGTCCATAGCTTCCTCCGTTTGAGACATGATTACGATTTACGGGCTCGCAAAACTTACCACAATATAGGCATTACACAAATAATAATACTCCAAACTAGCTCCGATCGAAACTACTAACCCTGGTTAGAAATTTTAGGATTTTTAGGACTCAGCTCTAGCCTAGCCAAAAGTTCCATTCATTCACAATTTTATATTCACTTCACTCATCACATCCATCATAGACTAATAAATAATCACATCATTCATATCTCATTACATTCAGCGCACACGTGCACACAACAGCCTGTCACAGCCTGTGTGCATGCACAGGGCTGCCAACCGTAGTACTTTCTTTTTTCCTCGAACATGACATGACTGGGTCCTTGATAGTTAAGTTTAGCTGTACCCGAGGCTTTATTGTTATTGCTGTGTACAACTAAAGTGATTATATTCTCTTTGCATTGTGCAATAAATAAATAAATAAAGATCTTGTATTTGACTTCCAAAACTCGTACATTCATGGAGCTTTTAAAATGTTATAAAACAAAAAAAGGCGAATCATATGAGTGCAAAATTAGCAGACCTTTATTAATTTGAAAATTAAACAAGTCAAGTATTGTATTATGAAAAAAATGCACATTTTAAAAATCTAAAATTCAGTATTATTTATTTGTTAAATTTAGCATTTATGAAAACGAGTAGGTATACCATTTCTGTGGAGAGTGGAAGTATAAAATGCATCACAATCAAAATCTTCGCATAAAAAAGGACGGTGAACATACCGAAAGTGTAAAGGGGGTCACACACGGCGAAGATACGATAATATTTTATCTTAAGATATATGAGACAGTGCTATACTAGCGAAAGAGAAGGAAAGTAGGTAGGTCGTTGCTTCAATTTTCATAGTATAATGTTTGTGTCTCATGATCTTAAGATAAAATATTATAGTATCTTCGCCGTGTGTGACCCCCTTAAAACCCCCTTTTTACAAAATATTGCCTGTAATAAAAAAAAAATGAGTGCCGACAGAATTGAAAACTTTTTTTTTTTGAGAGATTGAGATTGCGATTCAAACTGCGTCTCGCTCGTAATGGTGTCGCGAGTCCAGAGGTTTTGACTCATCTAAAAACGTCAAACTGGGTCTCTTCTAAAAATATGCGTACCGCGCTTAAAGTAGTTTACACTTCAAAAACATGTTTAAAATTTCCTTCGTCAAAATCTCGAACATATTTGTACGAGGCTGATCTAAGTATAATATTCATCTATGGGCTAAAGTTTTGCCGTTGGGACAATCTAGTTTGTGGCTATATAGAATAAAAAAGTGGCCAGATTTGAATAAAAATCGCTTTCGAAATGTAGCTAGAAGTGGCTAAAATATCATAATATTTTTGCCCACTTTAATATTCTATTAATAAAATAATAAAATATTTTAATACACAGGAATAGGGATAAGTGGGCTTAATTAAAACAGTATGTATTATAAGTTAAAAATGTAATAAAAACTGGTTATAATAAAGTTTGTACCTATCTAGTACTTAAAACATCAAAATTATGTAGATACTGTTAAATTTTTAGCAAAAAATTAAAAATAAATTTGGAGGTCTACAATGTCATCTGGTAATTTTATAATCTCTTCGTCCATGATCATGTCCTTCATGATGATGTAGATGGTGTTTTGATTTGTTTTATTGGTTTGACTGTTTTTGTGTTGATTTTGTTCAAAACTTCAGGTGGCAAAACATAGTTGTGGCAATTTTTTTCATTATTTTTAATTGGTTTCGAATCATAATTATGGAATTAAGTGTTAATGCACACATTCTGTTTCTTATTTACTTTTCACTATGTTCATGACGCTAAATAGCCTTTCTACTTCCGCATTAGAGTGAGGAAGGGACAATGCAGCTATAGCCAAGTCAGCTAGTTCTCGAAATATATTAACTCCTGCTGCATTTTTGTATTTTAAGACTAGAGCCCAGAACTTAACACTGTCTCCTGAAGTTTCCCATTCTATGAATTGGATAGTTTTCCATTGTTGAACAATTTTATCTATCTTTTGGTCATCGAATCGCAATTCTCTTGCTAATCCAACCAGTGCATCAGGATCTTTGATCTGTTTTAATGTATTCTCTGGACTTAAGTATGTTACCTTCTCAAGGATCTCGTAATGAGAAGGTATTCTATGTTGGATTTCTTTTACCAACTTGACACTGAAGTTTTTACTAGCATTGCTTTTACTATCATGAGATTCAAAAAGATGTCCCAAGTGTGCAACTGGATCTAGATGATCTTCTACTTTGATTGTGAGGAAATCTTTGTCTGTTGTAGCGGCGCCTGGTATTATTATTCTAACGCAGACAGATCGTAACAAGTCATCAGAATTTATAACAGTTTGACAGGATCAATATTTTCACCTTCAAATACCTTTATTCCAATTTGAACGTCGTGAAGAATACTTTTCAAAAAGCACAGGTATAGCCGATTACCCTCGTTATTGTACATTTCCCAAAGAAGTCCCGCTGTATAGCACTTCTCTCTAGCCAAAGAAAAATGTAGTTTTAACTCGTTCCATTGTGCCAATATTCTCACCACAGCAGGCTCTATTGATAACCAACGGGTGTAACAAACCTTTAATATTTTTATTGGATCATCCCCGCAGTTAACTGATTGAAACAGTGCTTTATATTCGTCGTGGCGTTTTGAAGAATTGGAGAACAAGTTGTACGTCTAAGAGAGACGTACAACTGGTTCTCCAATTCTTCATTGTTCAATCAGAAATTCTATGTTACGTGGCAGATTTCTTTCAGAGGCATGGCTGACCGCCAATTGTAAAGAGTGGCACATGCATCTAATGAGAATCAAATTTGGTAAATTATACTCTCTCTTCAATCGTGTCGTGTCTCGCGCGGTTGATCGATCCTCGCACGCGCAGAAGGCATCACGTGTTTTATTCGACCATTAGAAAGTGTTTATTTCTCGCTGCTTGCTTTGTTAGTTTGGCTTATTTTGTGTTACTAAAATATTCACCGTTCTAAAGGTGGAGGAATTACATAGTGCTACTATAGGAAGATCACCGACGTTGCAGTTGCATCGATAGTTATGTACAACATCAGATTGCCGATTCAGCATTGACGTCAATCAATAGCTCATGTTTTATTTAATTTGTAAGAATGGGCATTCCATATTCATACTTCGATGTGGAGTGATTATTCGTTAGAAAATTAATTATAACTTTTATTTTAATTAAAGTTATTAACATCATTTCGGTTTTTTTTTGATCCTCCGACTGTCGTAAACGTAATTGTCTTGTCAGTCAGTTGTAAATAATCATAACGTTATTAAATAAGTAATTTCCGAGTGAGCAATTTTTCAGTGTAGCTGGACTTATATACGAGCCCCTTAGGAATCGCCTCATGGGTGAAAAAGCGGCAATTACTTTTCCTATATTTCAAGAAAAGTAATTGCCGCCTTTTCATAAGAATCATTTATTTGCGACATGGTATAACGATGTTATATAATAAATGTAGTTAGTACATCATGTTTCGTCGTTGTAACGACATGCATTTGACTATTAAATATAATTACTGTATAGGTATAATACTGGTTTACTGTTCTAATATTTTTTTATATTCCTATTATAAGTAATAAAAATAATGACTGCACCCTAAACATTCGCGAATGTGAAAAATATGACATTCGTAGCATCACTAGTTTAGACCACAAATCTCGTATATTTATAAGGAACCTCGTACGGTTGGCAGGCAACCCTGCCAACCGCCATGCAACCACCTCGCCGCTCGCTCCATGCGCCAGCACGGTTTCAATCAAACACTGACGATAATTTATGTGGCGCTTATCTATTTTTTAAATAGTTCTTTCTGTCAGGATTTGACATTCAAAAAATATTTTTTTAAACGGAGCACGATACGATGTTACAAGTAATCGGAAGAGAAAAAGAAATTAAAAATGTAAAAAAAAAACGATGATGGTATCACTGATGATGTTTGGTGTTACGTAACTGTAATCCTTCTAATGAATTAAAATTAAAAATCGATTAATATTATTTAAAAAATCGATAACACGAAAAAAAATATCGAATAATATGATAATTGATTATATTTTCACATCCCTGCCTGCACATCTCTAATAAGTCTGTGCCTGCCTGAGTTAAATAAATGAATGTGTTATTGAATAAAATAAAGTAAAAAGGAAGCGATTTCTGAAAATTGATGTAATTTTTTACCGAAAATTTTAGCATTATAATGTCTATTATATTAAAAATTATGCACAATCTATCTTATACGAAATATCGTAGTCAGATATCGTTGTTTCGTTCAATAACTGGTCTACAAAATCCTCGTAGATATTTTCATACAAGTCGAGGATTATGTATAAAAATGTTCATGGAACATGAAAATAAATACGCATACAACATCTTGGAGAGCAAGGGACACGCAATCCGCTTGGATTCGGCAAAAGAGCTCTCGCCTTTGTTTAAAGAAGAATTCGATAACCTATTGAAAATAGACTGGTCCAAAGAACCCACAGAATATATTTTTGATGTTTTTCCCAAGCTTGGTGATTTTTGTTCACAAAATAATAAATGTATTTCAGACACAGTATTTGATAACTATATAGACTATTTAACTGATAGCATAAAAACTGCATCAGATAAAGAGCTAGAGTCACTGTTCTACTCACTATGCAAATGGCCTGAAACCGTTTCTATAAGAAGTAGAAACTTTATAGAAGTATGGGTTGCATTGGATGATGTGTGTCTGACTAAGATTAATCAATGGACAATAGATCAAATGTTATCATTTGTTGCATTATTTTATATGTTGAATGTATCACGAGTTAGTGACTTTACCTTGAAGGCTTTGCAAAAGATGGCAAGTAAATCTAAACAGCTGTCCCCAGGCCAAATAGTACAGGCAATGTTTTTTATTGGTGTGATGAGAAAACAACCATTTGATATGCACAATTTTGAAGTTCAAATATTTAATAAGTTTGCTATGTACAATGTGGATGATTTGGCCATTATTTCAATGGGATTTTTTAAGAGTAAAACTCCTATAAGGAGCTTAGAATTGGTCTGTAAAATAACAAATGTTGTTATGGAAAATTCAAAAAACATACATGAAGTCTCATTAGCAGCTCTGTTAAAAGTCATACGCTACTCCATGAAAATAAATCAGGATGATAAAGTATACAGAATGCTGGATACATTGCAACATGAAGTCCCCAGGTTATCAGTGATGTGTAATGTGCACATGGCATTAGTTGGAACTGCCACACTCACTTTACATGAAGGTTGCCTAAATAAAATTGCAGATACAATAATAGACTCTATTTCTAAGACCAGAGTAAAAGATTTAGAAAGATTAGTATTGACTTATGGAACATTTAATCTTATACCTCAAACATCAGAATGTTTTTTTACCAAAGTTATAAATGAATTAAGAAAACCAGAAAGAGAAGAAGAAATACTTAAACATGGTAGATCATTTGCTTGTTGTATATCATATTTGAATCTAATAGGAACTTATCCAGTAGACTTAATGAACAAAGTCCTCAGTCCAGAATTTTTAGAAAAGACTTATGGAAAACAATCTTATGGTTATGGTAGAGAAATATTAACCATTAATAATACTGGAGAATTATTTTGTAAAGGAGTAAATATGAATCTTCTCTCTGAGAAGAATGTTAAAATATTGGCAAGGAAATATACAGATTTTATGCCAAGTGAAGATTATCAAAAACAATATAATATCACAGAAAAAATGGTTTTAGATATCATTAGAGTCCTTAAGCAAGAACGTGGTGGAGATGAATATGTGACAGGAGGTCACATTGTGAGTCACCATCAAAGAGGAGGTATTAGCAAAACCCTTTTGAAGAATATCATCAAAAACATTGATGTTGATATGTTATTTATACATATACTTGCATTCTGATTTGATAATGATTACATACCTATTTGCTTTTCAGATATTGTTGTATGCAACAAACCAGATGGGCAATGTGTGACAGTCACAGAATTATTTAGAAACAAAAACTTTGGATTGCTTCATAGGCCTCCTGATAATAATGTTTGGACGGCTATTGTTATTGTGGGAAGAAATGCCATAATACATAGCTCCCACAAGCCAACAGGTCACTTCTTCACAAAAGCTAAAGAATTAAAAGCTTTAGGCTTCCATTCAGTATTGGTAATGCATATTTACTTATTTTTCATACTTCAATGTTAAAAAACCTTACATAATATCTTCAACTTGAATGTGATAGCCAGGTACTATCTAGATTCTTCTTTTCATTTTAACAGTTAATTTCTTATTTTTCAGGTACCCTGGAATGTTTATTCAAAATTTGAGACCTTTGAAGAAAAATCACACTATTTGAATAAATTAATAAAGCTGGCTATTGATGATCAGAAAAAATAATAGTTCCGATTCATTACGAAAGTGGTACCTCATCGCAATTTATAATTTTACTGATAATATTCTCTTTGTTGGCAATAAGCTAAATATATTTTCACGACACCCAACACCCGAGAGCAAAGTTACCATTTTGACAGATATTTATATTGTAGAGAAACATAAGAGATCTATTGAGAGTATTTGAGAGAAAATTACACGTAGATTAACTTTCGTTGTTGAAAAATTACTATAGATTTAGTAAAACAATAATCAAATGATTTAAACAGTTAAGTATAAGTAAATATAAGTTAAACCAAAAAACTTTAAATTATATCAAATGTTTATAATTATAATATGTTGGCTCATGAGTAAAATGACATCGATATATTTTTTTAAATAAATCGAAGACCATTCAAAATGTGGACTCTCATCATTCATTTACTATAACATTCATATCAGTCTTTAGTTTCCTTATTTTATTAACAGTACCTGGATGACCGACGACCGACGTTTCCCAAATATGAAATCTAGCTAGATCGATTTATCACCCCCGAAACCCCCCGCATACTAAATTTCATGAAAATCGTTGGAGCTGATAATTGCTAATTGCTAAATTAGATAATTGCTCGTTTAAAGGTATTAGATATGTACCTAGTGGTTTCAACATTCGTAAAACTTAGGATTCTTTCATTGTTGTTACATTAATCACGCGTTATGATTACTTATCAATTATTAATGATTTTCACGTAGATACACACGTTGATTACCTTACCACAAATGACTAAACACCAGTTAAAATATCAATCCCTTTATCTATCAAAGTTTATAATAAATTGGACTGGCTGAAAAGCAACATCTATCTACCTAGACTACCTACATATAAACTGTAGATCCAGCGTGTCTGAAATAATATACCTACCAAAAACTAAGGGATATGTAGAAAGAGTACCTAACAGGTTTTCTTGTTTTAGACATGAATTTGATTTGATAATTGTTTGAACACTAATCTGTGAAGCTAATTAAAGAATTGATGGGGGTTTCGTAAGTTAATTAAGCTTAGCTTGGCGCTTGGCTTTGTTTAATCGAAATTGGCCAATGGGAAGCAAAGCTATCCCAATTTATCTTTAAAAAAGTAAAGACCTGACTGGCTGATTAATTCACTGATTCGTCATCACCCAGCCCAGACCGATAGATTATTTTCATATTGTTGGCATCGTTTAAGAAGGGATTTTTAAAAGTAAAACCCCTTACGGAAGAAAGGGGATGCAATATTTGCATGGGTAATAACTTTTAATGCTAGCTTTTATATATAAATCAGTCGCACCACGGACACTTCATAAAATGTATGAAAAATGCGCGCTACTACGAGCAAGGCACGTGCATAAGTGTGTTTGTGTTCGTCGCGTTGATGTGTAACTTGTAAGTGATTTGAAATACTCAAGGTGGGCATTTTATTTTATTTTTTTCGCCAGAGCGGGATCTCGCGCAAAACTAAATTACGTTTAAATTTATCATAAAAATATAAAATAGGTTGTATATAAACAACCGGTCACACACGTGTCGCCGGTTATGAGTGACAGTAAACACTGGTTTGCCATCCTGCCTGGGTGGCGATAGCTTTTGTTTTCCAATATCAATTAACAGCGAAACTGTATCTAACGTAAAGTCGCGTCACAGTTTCGCTTCTATACCTACGTAGACATACGTTAGATTATTTAAATTGTTATATCTATGAGCTATGGTTACAATAAAGAATAACAACATATTTTTTTATAATTTCGTATTTATTTCGCATATTAACAATAAAACACTGCAATGCTGTCATCGAGTGAAATGAGCTAATTTTAATAATCCTTTTTATCTACAGGCAGGAGATTTCTCGTCAAATATAATCTCAGTAACTCATAGGTATCTAGGTAAGTGATAGCTTGGCCGAAGGAAGTAAGAAACTGGTTAACAAGCGCAGATGTCTATTGTTATTCGTCGCATTGTACCCAATGTTCTGACTGATCCCAACAACCAAAGTATTCTGTCTTCAAATAAAATAATTTTATTTCCTCTGTGGGCCCTAACCCTGGAAGAGGTACGGGGCGCTCTTTGTCCTCTATTTCCCTTTTTGATCCCAAATATAAATATTTATCATCCCATTTAGACCGTCGCCTTTCTGTTTTGAAATATTTAGTAATACTTGAATTTTTCCCACATATGAACGGCCACAACTTTTGTGCACTGTTTAGTTCTGTAACATGTAAACACCATATCTTCCAAAATATCTGTAAGAAAGATGAACTTATATCTACCTAAATATCACAGTAGAAACAAATCCTCATCATCACACAAACAGGTTTGACCGTCTCTAACCCATAGGCCCGTATTTCACTAGGACACCATGGCGGCGCAACCAGTCGCCGCTACCAAAAATCATTTATAAAGATCGTCTTTGCCGCTACCAACAAAATGTATACAGCTCTATAGAGAGTGCCTCATCTGGTGTCCGTTTGGTTGCGCAACCATACGTACATTTTGTTGGCAAAGGCACTCTATAGAGCTGTATACATTTTGTTGGTAGCGGCGACTGGTTGCGCCGCCATGGTGTCCTATTAAAATACGGGCCTTAGCATTAGTAGTACCTATTACACACAGTCGGGAGCGATTATAGCACAGTTACAATCCATAATTTTGGCGCTCAAAACTGAATTAGTTGTGAAACAATTTTTTGCGACAGTGTTCCAGCGGCTGCACTTGAGAGCCAGTTCCTTCTAGGCTACCACAATTTTGATTGTAGTCAAACCCAGACCTATACACAAAAGTAACATCATACAAATTCCTAATACCTAATAAGGGTTCTGAGATCAATTGTATATCTACTAATTCGGTACTTCTAGTAACTAAATTAATTTTAGTCATATTCTGAGAATTAATTTCGTTTATCGTGCCATAATTTAAAGAGTATTTAGATAGGTTCGTGATCCTAATCATACCTACTTATAAGTAGGTAGGTACATAATAAAATCATAGTTGCAGTGTCAGAAATAGCCGTCCTATATAGGTACCTTTTGCTTGTATGTTTTTTTCAGTTCAAAATATTCTGTTGATTTATTACTTGATATAAGTTTAAGTGATTGTCTTCGAGTCTTCTTAAATACCTCAAGTTTGATTATATCCAAAGGATATATCGATCGCAATTCCAGCTGTTTTTCTTGATTACTGTTGCATGAAGATGTTATAAAACTAAAAGGGGTTAGAGCTAGAAAGAAAAATATTCAATATTACAGCTTATAATACAAATAAAAAATGGTAGGGGCTCTCTGATGGCCGAGCTCTACATTTTAAGTTGTTCTAAAAATTCAAGTCTATCTACATTAAGAATGATATTTACCCTTACATACCTTCTTTACTTATTTTACACCCTTAGGTAATGAATTTAGGAAACGCTGAAACACCCGTTATTTGTATTGTAGGTAGGTATGTAAAGTATTAAATTATCCTACTAAGTTTGAAGTAAATTGACTTCAAACAAGATTTAGGTAGGTACCTAAGTATCCCTATACAACCCTTTATGTTCTAATTTGCACTCTTAGCTGGTTATTGAAAAATTCATTCTTATTGCTTACCTACCCCATAAAAAGTTTCTAGCTTTTGTTGTTTCGGCTCTACCTTCGATTGTAGTCAGTCACTCACCTGACTTATCTGTAGTAAGTAGGTTGATGGAAATGCTACGTAGGTTACGTATTCTTCATTAATTGTGTTAGTAGGTAGTGTTTAATAAAATCTAAAAGTGTGTACGACAAAGAACTTGGTAGGTACCTATCAAACTATGCTACAGGTATTTATCTTCTTTTCAATTTCAAGTCGTGATAGGTAACTAAATCAGATCCTAAATCAGGTAAAGGAATTCATCAGTTAAATATTACTAAGTAGTTGTACCTACTCCTCTTTTTAAAACCACATTCGTTTAAAAAGGTAATAATGGCTTTGTGGTAGGGTAGGAAACTTGGTAGTAGGACCTAGTAGATACCTACCCAGCTTGCTTTACGTTGCCTTAAGTTAAAAATCTGTTGCCACGCGGTCTGTTTTGGCTGCTTAAGTTAGATCAAAGACTTAAGAGAGACATAATCCTTACCTACTTGCATAGAACGTAAGGGATGTCCACTCCTTGTAGTCTCCACAAATGAACCTTCTATCAAGATGATCTCATCTAAATCTATATATTCTTTAGATAGAAGATATCGGATTGTTCCTTTATGCATTTTTGGTATCCATCATGCGAGTATTTATCAATTGCACAATACTTACTTTAAGTATATAAAATAATAAGTACATAAAATAATAAAAAAATCTTTAAATTCTATTGTTGAGTCAGTGACTGTTGATTTGTTACTAAAGTCGTTCATTTATTGACATATTCTGACAGATGAGTGATGGATTAGAAGGATAAAATTTATAAAAGTAATTCGTTCTATGTAGGTAGGTCGATAAGTAGGTACTTCATTCAAGGATCGGACCGCGTTTTACTCTTTTACCTCTGCGGTTTCCTCCCTTTTTTCCGGAATTCATGGTACCCTATGTCCTAGGTCCAGGACCTAACTTTACTAAAGATAAAGATTTAAAACTAACCCTTACGTTTAAATCTTTAGTTTCGCTGTCGTATCTTCACTATAAAAATAAATGAATTATTCTAAATGACAGCGAACTGTTCATATTTTTGCAAAATAGTAAAGACCTATTAAAAAAATTAGAGGTACTTAAGTACATAATAAAACAGATATTAAATATACAATAATATTATTTTAATAATATGACTTAGCCATTGCCATTAAAACCATGTTAGGGATACAAGTAAAATGTTTATAAATTTACAAAATTCGGAATTTTTAAAAACATTATTCAATTATTACTTTTGGTACTATATATCGACGGTAAAGTATCAATCTTAATATATACCTATATAAGTTATTTTAAAACTACAAAAACTAATAAAAGGATCAAAAGAGCAGGTGGCGAAAAAATACCACTACAGAATAGCAAAATGGGGTTATTCAGGGCTATACGTTTAAATCGAGAATTTATATGGGATGGGACCGTCACGGGTATATTCTACATATGAAAAAAATATCATCTCGAAGATTGGTTCATATTTTGAAAGGAATAATGCATACATAATCAATTTATTTATTTTAGCCACTAGTAAATTCAAAATACATATAATTTAACTATCTACCTACCTAACTTTGGTTGATAAAGTTTTAGTTCTATTTTAACCAAATTCGTGAACTTATTCGTAAATAATACCTGTTCGTACATATTAATATATTATAGGAATTTGCTATTTAATCGCCATCATCGACCAGCATCACCCTGTGGACAAACATGGACAAACATATAAAAAAGTTATATTAATATTATTTTATTCTTGGTATAACGAGCATAAATATTCTCTATACTCATTATAGGTTGTGAATTTTTTTATGATTTGAAAAGCAAGTATTCCATTTCAGTCATATCATATTGTAGTCTCAATTAGGTATTATTTCCCCCTGAAGATATCTATGATCGAATATAATGTATATGAATGTATGAATCGATGTAGAATTCGTTACCATATTCTGTTCACCGGTGTCCACATCGATCTTTCCCATTTATTTATTTATTTTTGCTTACTATAGCCTACATTTCTTAAGTACTAGGCACGCATAAGACAGTACACTTTTATCCATTATTTATTGAAACAGTTTATACTTGGAAGTACCTCCACCTAAACCGGAATAAGAGTTAGAAAAAGGTAACAAAACGTGTCTGTAGTCTCATGCATTTGTGTGTGCAACGTTAGTAAAATAATAAAAGTCTTCATACTTTTTCAATGATACCAAATCTTTCCTATCAGGTATTTATGTTAGGTATAGATTTTTCAAACGATCATTAAACTTTTAATTTTGAAATTTTTGGTATAGTTATCGAGGGAGCCAAGGGCAAAAGGTTGTTGCCATATCTAGCGTGAAAGTTTTTATCTAACGACGAATCACTGTCATCATTTGTATTAATTAGACTTCTTTTAGTTATTCCATATGCCTGAAAGACGTTCAATTTATTTTAGACAGATACTGTGTAACGCTCGATTTATGTAAACTTAGATAGAAATGCATGTTTATCTCTTTTCATCTAATTTAGTATTGACGTGTGATAAAGTCATTTCACTTTTATCAGAAAAAAAATGTATCAAAGAATGTAACTATATGTATAGGTACCTATTGGAAATACCGATTGATATTAACACTAGATACTCACAAAAGTTTCAGTCTTCTTACGCAAGTTTGATCTAGACAGTGTTAGTACAAGTTCTGATTGCAACCGATTGGTGAGGGATAAATCGTCTTCAACGTCCGGGGGGCCGTCGAGTTTATCTGCATTCAGGAAGTCCAGCTTCGTTGGCTCTCGTCTACTGCCTCCTCCGTACGCGTATTCACCTATAGTCACCGATACCGGACGACCATGTTTCTTCATAGTGGCCGTACCATTTGGTGCTTTTATAAAATAATTTGAAGGTGGTTTCGGTTGGGAATTCGAAGGGTTTTTTAACTTATATGATTCCAAGGACTCCAGTTCAGCTCTTTCGTCTTTGATATTTTTCAGTATCGAGAGCGCGTTGGGTTTGTTATTATAATCTGGCGTCGGTGTTCGTGTTAAAGTCCCATTCTTAACATAATTTGGAATTTTGAGATCTGTGGTTATCTTAGGTATGGGATTTTGAGTTTCTATGATTTTGTGTTCCCCATTTTGGTGACCATTTACAGTCGGCATCTAAAACGTAAAGCATAAATAATCAGATTTAAGTTAATACAATTTTGTATATCTAGGGATTGGTTAACTATTCCATCTAATTTATTTTTTCAGCATAATATACATTTTTTTATATACAGGGTTTCAGTTATTCACCAGCAGTGCTTTAAGTGGTGGTGTGAATTTTTACTATGATTCCAACAGTGAAAACGCGTAGATATTATTCTTTTAAAGATAGTGTACCACCAAAAAATCCGTAATGCGTAATCGTAATGGTAACTACCGGCATATATGTACCAACTATACTTACAGGTGGAGGTGGTGGTGGTTTGTCTACAGTGTCACGTTTTGGTTGTGGGGTGTTATTGCCGGTAATCTCAGAGGGTGCATTCTCAGGTTTTCGCAGTGGAAATGTTTGCTGACGATCCTAGACAGAAAAAAATATTTTAGGCACACAAACTGGGCTCTACTTTCTATTTGCGTATATTTATTATTCGTGTGTGAGGAATATGTCCCAGAATATTTATTTTTATTTTATTCTTTCATACGAATTTAATAAATCCCCATTGAGAAGGTGAGAAATTTGTAGTTAGTGTTATTAAACTATCTAAATGTGCTATTTATTGATATGTCGTACGTATACGAGTAGGTCTAACTAAAGCTCAAAACCATAAACAGACGAATAGAGTTCAAATCTGCCAAGTGCATGTAGGAACATAATACCTACCACAGGGTTCCGTAACAATTTTAATTCGAAAATTAGTTTTTGATCTCAACTATTGCTCGTGAACTAGAAGACTCTCATTGGGCGTGATAGTTTTGCTTGTAATAAGTAAATTATGCGAGACGGCCACTTCAACCCGTGGCCATGTCAGTGACAAATCTTGAGAGGTATTGAACACACTTCACTAATCTAAACTTGATTTATAATTATCAGTAATAAAAATAAATAAAACCGACTTTTAAGTGTAAAAACTATAAAGTAACGATGTAGAGCACTTTAATCTGACCTCCTCTACGTACTACCTACTTATTTTTTTACTTTTAAGTGCAATCTCACCTTAAATCCGGTTCTATTTAATGTCAAAAGTTAATCAATTTACTAATTTCTGCGAGACGGCCACTTCAACCCGTGGCCATGTCAGTGACAAATCTTGAGAGGTATTGAACACACTTCACTAATCTAAACTTGATTTATAATTATCAGTAATAAAAATAAATAAAACCGACTTTTAAGTGTAAAAACTATAAAGTAACGATGTAGAGCACTTTAATCTGACCTCCTCTACGAACTACCTACTTATTTTTTTACTTTTAAGTGCAATCTCACCTTAAAGCCGGTTCTATTTAATGTCAAAAGTTAATCAATTTACTCATTTCAATTAATTATCGGTATGATGTCCCCCGTACCCCGTATAAAACCTGGAGATCCCAGATTTAAATAGTTTAATTAATTGGTATATTACATTTTTATCATATTATGTAGTAGGTACTTCACTTAGCTTTAATTTTATTCGTAGCTAAATACTAGACTTTTTCATAAACAATTAATCGATTGTATATAATATCGTATACGTATAAATCAGTCAACGACAAAAGATATCTTACACTATCTTCGCAATACTTGTGTAAACTTAAGTGTGAGTAAATGAATGTATATACCTATATCTATTACCGAAATTGGCAGTAAGTAGGTATACCTACATAAACACTTTTTTTTGTGATTTCCGAAGGTATAATTATGATCTCAGCCAGTATACATTCCAAACAATATGTAGGTAGTAATTATTGAACACAGCACGTAAGTAGGTATGATTAACATCAATGTACCACCTACTACTGTACATGAGCAAGTATACCTATAGATGGGTGCATCTTTATACTTATTTGCTATTTGTGTGCTATAGATACGCTTTTAAACTATGACTAATAAATATATTATTATCTTGTATTTTCTCACTCCAATAATAATAAGTATCTCAGCACGACCCATATCCAAGATCAACTTACTTCATAGCACTGGATTATGACCATTGGCTTAGATTTATTATGATTCCTCTTCATATTGATCAGATCCGGGTAACGTTTGTACAAAATATCACTCTGCTACAAAACAATTACTAATTACACCAACTAACGTCATACCACGGTGAATCTTTTAATTATTCAACATTTAGCACTACAACTCTCGTTTAAATATTCATTAGGCAGAAATAATGTTCGTAATGAGATGTGCTTGGAACTCACATAAATAAATACTAAAGAGCGCGTGAAGGTCGCCGATAATTTTTCCGAAGCGTGGAAAATCGCGGATCGACGCGACACGGTGCGGCGCGGGCGCGTCTCTAAGTACGAAGTACGTTCGGCGAAGTGCAACGAGCAACTGAACGACGCCGACGATTATCAAACTTACAGCAATGGCACTCAGCCAGATCGCACCGATTGCTAACTCACTGCCGTTATCAGTGCAAAGCAAAATGAAGCGAAATCACTGTGTTGGTTGTGCTACCCAGCGTGCTGGAGCACCACTAACAGTCAGTAAGAGTAAACAAAATATTATCTAGCCCGTGTAGGCGAGTTAGTAGGTACCTACGTTACTAATACTATCATACCATAACAAAGATAAAAGTATGTACCTATTACTCTATTTACCCGAATGTTTACTTTCTGTATTTCAGAATCTAAACTTTAGATTCCGATTGTCGGTAATGTTGAAAAACATGTTGTATTTGAAAGTTCAAATTAATGGGAAATTTTGTGTATCATCTCCAATAACTTGACTCGCGATTCCTGAAATTCAAGTTTTTTATAGGTAGTTTTGGAACGCGCGTCCCATTAGTTAGAAAGAAACCAATTGACAATCCTCCTGTTATTTCTTATGTAATGTGGTGGTAGTCACTTACAACTGGATCATCTGCCTGTTTGTCAGACTTCTGACAATCAGTAAGTAAGTACTTATGGCGAAAAATAAAAAAAACATGTACATACATATGTTTGGACATAATTTCGACAAATATGATTATTTTTTTGATGGAAAGAGATTTTTAGATAGGAGACAAGGAATTAAAAATCTTTCTTATTTACTTGATAATGGCTTGGCCTAGTCAAATTGTTTAGTAAAAATAAGCAGTTATATTTGCTCTCTCAATGTTTTTCAGTATTTTCGTAAATCAATAGCTCATTTCTTGGTTTTAAATCAAATTAAGTAAATATTGCTTTTTATACCTAGGTATATTCAGTTGATACCGGACGAAAATGTAAGCAGGTTCAGTAATTATTTGTCTAAAGTACCTACTTATTTTTATTGGAATGGTACCAAGTCCACATTTCATACCCATATTCGTCTAACGTACCTTCGAATGTTTTATTTACCTACTTATACGTATTAAACATTGTCTGCGTTCTGATATTTATACACATTTTAAAGAATCAAAAGAAGTTACATTTTAGTTCTTGAGATTTGTCTTGAATCTATGAGTCTTGTACTTGACCTTGTTTACTGACAGTGCGAGACCTCTACATAAGAAAAAAAAATTCCTACTGAGACTTGCATAGTCATAATCGCGAGACAATTAATGAAATATCGTAAGTAATTTATGTTACACCGAGCGGACGTTGACTAAAAAACCGTTGCCTTTAAAAGAATCTGTTTCTACTGCAGTTTCTACGGCCAATTTCAAATGGTTGTTCTAATTTCTATTTTCTTTTCAATCTAAATAACGGCTGTCTATGATTACGAATTACTTACATACCTATTTAATTAAGAGAACTGATTTATCTTCCTTACGTTCAAAGTCCCACAGTAAAGAGCTATTGTAATTTTTATCAAGATTAAAACGAGGAATGTATACAGATACATCGCTTTAAGAAGCTTCAATGAGCAATTTCGTATCTACTTTACACGAACATTTAAACAATGGTTATTTTCATACCTAGTTTCATAAATTTAGCGTCTTCTACAACATTGTTAGTTTGAAAATATTTGGGGAATGCAGGTTACGCAACAGATATAGTTGAATGCGACTTCCGAATCGGTGGTAACTTCAGTAGTTTCGACGTTCATAAGTGCCCGCCCTCCTATAGGGCCTTAACTGAATAAATGGCTTTGACGTTGGTATTTCTTACTAGCTTCCGCCCCGCGTTTTCACTTTTATGCTTTCCCGGGATAAAAACTATCCTATCCAGAATAGAGTTTGCTAGCCGGACCCGGTGCCCTTTTAGGCACCCACCGGGCCCAGCCATTCTTACGTAAACTGCTAAAAGTAAATACTTTACCAGGGTGCAGTTTCAATTGTCCGCAAGATTGCGTTTTGTGCTCTTTGCAGACATGTAAATGCATTATATTGCTGTCGCTGGCAACCCCCCATAGTTGAATGCCATAGGTCAATATTGGTTTGATAACTGCATTGTACAGCAGTAGTTTATTTTCTAAAGAGAGGCTTGAGTTCCGTCTCATTATCCAGTAAAGGTTTTTGAATTTCAGGTTGACTTCGTTGCGTTTATACTTTATGTGGGTCTTCCAAGTGAAGCGGCGATCCAGGTGGAATCCTAGGTACTTAATGCAATCGCAATGTGGCAAGATATCATTGCCTAGTTGGACTGGGGGGCAGATTCCGTCCATAAGTAAAAGTAATAATTCTGTATTAAGTGTGATTTTGAGACTTGAGTGAGACTGATTATTGCGATAATTGTTCATAAGCCAGTTTGAAATAAATATTAACCTTGAATCAGTCTTTTTCCATTCATATATAGAGAATTTTCATAAAATACTTAAAAGGTTTCACCGCTAACACACAACCCGGCCGGGCCCGGCGGGCGGGTTGGCGACAAATGCAACCGGGCCCGGCCGGGTTAAGAAACATACCGGGTTGCAATCTCTAATCCAGAATATATTAATTAAATCTGTGTGCCAAATCATCCTAATCCATTCAGTGATTTTTGCGTGAAATACTAACAAACATCCATCCATCCAACCATTCTCACAAACTTTCGCGTTTATAATATTATGTAGGATTTAACGCGCGCAAGTTTTCACCCGCGTTCCCAGTATATTTTTTTCGATTTTTTAATGGTTATTCTATAGATAAGGAATAATATTCGGGGCGGAGACAAATCCAACAAATCAAAGATCATAAAAATCGGTCCAGCAGTGTTTGGATTTTAAATGGTGTAACTAACCGGACTTTGTTTTATATATATAGTAGCTGTTCCCTGTGGCTTCACCCGCGTTCCCGGTATAAAAAATATCCGCGACGACAAATCCAACAAATCAAAGATCATAACAATCTGTCCAGCCGTTGTTTTATATGTATATATAAATAGATTTAAAAAGCTTACCTAGTAGGTATATTATTTATCATACATAGTTCTGCTTATATTAGTTTGGGATCAAATTACCGTGTGTGAAGAATGGAGAAGGGATATTTATTTAACTAGATAGATACTCATTAATTTCCAATTGCTTTGTGAGCCATTATTGACTGTTGCATGTGAAATGGATTTATATTACTTACTTATAATAATTTATGTACCTACCTACCTACCTAATGACATTGTTTTTGGATATTAGATATCTTTTGTAAACAATTTTTTTATTAAGTAGGTTTTATTAAGTCTAGTGACTTATTAATTAATTTCCATACGAAATGTTTGACTGTTGCCGTTCTTTATCTTATTATTATGACATCTAAGTATTTATAACGACTTATTTGTACCAACTTTCGTAATAATTGAATTAAAACTCTGTCTAAACTCCAACATTATTTTTTATTATTGGATAGACAATTTAAGCAAAGGTTGTAATAATATTAATCTGCCGTAAACAAGATTACACAATATCTTGATGATTGCAGTAATTACTTGCAATTAGATATAACTAACGTTATGAAAGCTACGGTTCACGGGAATAGTTTAGGCTCATTACTAAATTCTTCATAAACAACGAGTACCCACCCAGTAGGTACGCGTACCTACGCAATAGCCTAAGAGCGAGCGAACCATCCGACTAACCAACCCGTTTCCAACTAGCTAGATTTTTATTTATAATGTTAAATAATCGGTCAATTAAGAACGTACCGTTCTGGCAGGCAACTCGTGGTTGCGTCATCATTCCTTAAATTTTTGAAAACCACAAGCTACAATTTTAATATGTTTTTCAATACACTTGCTCGTAAAGTGAACCTTATTACATCACTTTTAGGGCCATAAACCGAGCTATAACACTCGCGTGCGTAATATAATTATCCCTACAAAGTTAAATTAGTACCTTACTACAAGTTATGTGCACAATATGCGAGTATTTTCAATTTAACCGGGTAATACAGTTGTTTTTTTAGTAACAACAAAGAGATTTTATGCCGCTGAAAATCCATATACATTTTTGGAATAAATAAATGTGTGCGCCTTTAATTAAGTCAAACAAACATTTATTTAATCAAATTATTCATAATTTACAATAATTTGTTATAAAATATTAAAATATTTTCATTTTATCACTTAAAATTATAATTTTGAAGTAGGCTGTATGTTCATTGACCAACCATTTGGCGCGTGAAAAAAAAACATGCGCGCCATTTCCCACAATTTTGATATTTTGTTTTTATCGTATTTGTAGCTGTGTGGTAAAAAATACGTTTGTTTTTTCCTCGCAAATGTATTGAAAAACGTCCTATGAAACTTGTGAGTTCTGCTCATTACACACTCGGCTGAATTACGCCCTCGCCTACGGCTCGCGCTGCAACTCACAGCCTCGTGCGTAATGAGCAACATAACTTAGCTCACTTGTATATTGCCAGACGATAGCAAAGTTTGTCATAGGGATAGTAATTCATAACCTGCTTCCCACAAGGCTGAAATTTTGAGGGAATGCTCTTTTAATAGTTTTAAAAGTATATTTAAACAGGCTGACTATTCTTGCGGTTGCAAGTGTCTGCCAGACGAGTATACAGGTAGAAGTGGTATTAGGATAAGCTATCCTGCTAGGGTTCGTAGTCAGCCCTTGCTAATAATTGTTTAAAGTTTATATCTATGTGGTCGCGTTTTGGTTGTAATGTAATTTCATTCCGGATATTTTCCTTCAACTGCACAATAGACCGAGGATTATTAGCATAGACTTTGCTTTTTAACCCCATAGAAAAAAGTCCATGGGCGTCAAATCTGGTGACCTCGGCGGCCACGGGATATCCCCAAAGCGGCTTATTACGCAAATTCAACCGAGCCTGTTGCAGCGCGTGGCCCGTCATACGGTGGAATGTTTCCAACAATGTGTGCGCCTAAATGGACAGCATTTGGATGATGTAATTTTTAAAAAGTAAAATTCGCGCTATCTCTGTACATACTTAACCAGTTAATAAAGTGATAAGAATATAATTATTTATTTTATTAGTTTTCAAAATCATAAATCCGCCACCGGACACCCTGTATAAAATATAAGTGTAGGTACTTTTAAGTACTTTAAATTTGGTACGCACGCAGGTAGTCCATATATTAGAGTAGTGTTGGGTAGGACACAGTTTTAAAATGAGTTTGTAAGTGTAGCCTATTTTTTGTAATGAGCCAGTACAATGTCCCACTTCAAATGAGGTGATGTGAACGTTAGTTCTCTTGGTAGTTTGTGGTGATGTGTCGTGAAGCTCTGTAGTACATTTGAAATAAAGAGTATATATGACATTTAGTGATCAGTGTTGCTGTCTTTGTATTTGTATTTGTATTGCCCTACCTTACAAAGTGTGATTGTGATGACGTAATACTTGTCTCAAAGTAATAAGAAGCGAATGATAATGGAAGAAGTACGAATTATGACGTTTTTACGTAATAAGTAATAATATATTCTATCCTACTAATATTATATTACCTAAAATAAAATAAAATATGTGAAAAACACGTGCTATTGAAATGAAGCATGTAAAGTTTCTCTGTCTGTCTGTGGGTGAGTGAGAACTCACCCACCCTACAGTTCACGTCATTCATATGAAAGAGTAAAGAGTAACGCGACATTAATATTGAAGTAGTACGTGTCAAAATCTCGTACCTCTCTTACATTATTTCGTCATGTACAACACAACACTAAAATACATAGAGGGACATGTCCAGTTTTTTTTCTCGAGAACGTGGATGATACCTCGGGCGACAGCTAGTAATCAATATTTGCGAGCTCTGACCAGAGGATCTATGTAATGTTGACATTGTCCAGACAGTTCTAGCTCTGCCTGAACGCCTTGCGGACTTTAGTCAGACCACTTGCAGGCAAGCTTTGAAAGCATCTCCTGATTTATAGTTACTGTATGCGGGAGGATATCATTGGCCATTCTATCATTCTAACTGTAACTTCAGTCAGTGTGTAGGAAGTACGTTTGCCGAATAATATCAATGGTTGGCCTAGGCCTAAATCTTAACAAAGTTGTAGTAGTAGTAATACAAAGCAAAATTACATTTCTTTAAATTATTTTTCTAACTGGAAAATTATCATCTTATTGAATAAACTTACTTACTATTAGATATATTTATTTTACTTACCAAGGCGTTTGCATTATCGCTATCATCGTTGCTGATTGCTTTATCATTTTCTATATTTGAGAACATTTTTCTATGAACTTTTTTAAATTCATCCATTAAAGCATTATGATGTTTCTTTTTGTCGTCATCAATTATTTTTGTAACATTGGGTTTCTTCGCAGGTATTGGTGCTTTACTGGTTTCAGCATTTGGCGGTTTCTTGTTCTGAGAGTAAAAATAGTAACACAATATTAGCTACATGAAGTAATATTTTTTATATATACAGGGTGTAATCGTTAAGTGTGTCCAGGCGATTATTCCGTAACTATTACAGATATCAAAAAAAAGTTAAATGATATCGAAAGTACGTTACCTAATCAGTAAAACGAAATCGATAACTTTTTAAAAATCAAACGAGAAGTATCCAAAATTTTGACATTAAACACTCCCATACATTTAGTATGAGATTAGTAGAAAGAAAGGTTTCAGTTTCCTTATTATAGATGGTTATTTTAGCTTAGTACTGCTATTAAAGGAAACTGTTTATTAACCTAACAAAGTAATAAAACTATCTTTTAATTGAATAATATTTATTTCATAGTATGTAAGTACAAAATTTTGTATTCAAAGCAAATGTTCGAAGTGACGCCCTTGTTGTGCAATACAATGACGAGCTCTATTTACAGTTCCTAAATGAAATTTCCTTAACATTTGCGGAGTAATTAAAGCAATTGCACGACGTACACGATTCTGTAACTCTTCTAGGCTGGACACACTTAACGATTACATCCTGTATAAGGTCTAATATTATGAGCTGATGTTGACTTTTTAGACGTAAATAAATGTAGGTTAAAATTGACCAAATAAAGTGAAATAAAAAAAATCGTACATTTTTTTATTCCGCTTTCTTTTTCGCCTCGACAGCGCTGCTGCGCGCGAAGGTCCACTTTGAGTGCACTTGTAACATTTTTATATAAAAGTTATCAATCTCGGTAAACTTACGTTTAGTTTTCTCCGCTGTATTTCCTCAGCAATGGCACTAGATAACGTTGCTGAACTAGATATACTCGAGGAATCAGCATTAAAATCCTTTTTCATAGGAGGTGGATAATTATTACAATGCGCTTTCCCACAAGCGCTGGTACTTGTGTGGTGAACTTCTACCACAATCGTCTTTTTGTCGTTGTCTCTATTCGTATGGTTTTTTGTCGGGGATTGATTATTATCGTAACTACATTGTATTGTGGCACCGTCTTCTGTTAAATTAATTATTGTCCTATTTGATGGAAACGTGACCAAGTCTTTCTTGCTTTTATTTTTCAAATTATGTTTATTTTCGAATGTATGTGGATTATTGGGAATACTGGGGCAATCGTAATCAGGTTCTATGTCGGAAGGTGCATCAAAATTATGGATATCACTGTTCTTCCAATCGAAATCCAAGCTATCCCAAGTTCTTCTTTTTAATCTGTTCATCGTCAATCTGAAAAAGTTGTACTTAGATCACAAGGGTCTGCAACGTCTAAAATTAGAAAAGGTGTTTACAATGGCCATGCGAATTGATGCGAACGCTAAGTTCTTTCTAGAATCTAGAGTACCTAGGTACAACAATATTCAATTTAACATCTTGGTATCTTTCCTTTGGATTGAGTTTGACTTTGATCCGATGGAAAAACGCAACCCTTGTAGGATCACTCTCATGTCTGTCTGTCTGTCCATCTGTCACAGCATATTTTCACCGAATCACTGTACGACAAATGTTGAAATTTGGTAGAATAGGTATAGAGTGACCCAATCACGGACGTATAGCTTAAATAAACAATTTCAATTTTGGGAGACAAGTTAGTAAATAAAAGGATAGAAAATGTCAAGTGCATCATGTTACAATAAGAAGTCCACACTGACTAACTGAGAATGGTTTGCAGAATCTAGACTAGGTATTAGTCATAAAACTAAATTGATCAGAAAGACAGATAGGCCCAGAGCACCCCTTGAGTATGGAGCCTTAAAAATGAATGTTTTAGAAACAGACCTGTCAGCTCGATCGGCAGCTTCTTCAGCAACACTGGCGAGGCGGCGTCTGAGCGCCGCTGGTGGAGCCAACGGTATGTGCGGTGCAGTGGGGGCAGGACTTCTCTCACCCGCCGCTGACGACGCCGAGCTGTTGTACCCTGAGCTCTCCGGGGACACTAGCTCCGTACCGGCGCCCTCACGGATCACTAGCTCGAGACGTCCGGTAGCTTTCATTGCTGATATAGCCTGTGACCAAATAAGATAAGTACCAAAATACTATACCGTGAACGATTTAACTCACCTATTTATTTATTTTTGATAAAGATCTAAGGATATGAGTGTAAATGATATTTATTTTACTAAATATTTGTGAACTGTAGGTAACCTTATTTATAGGATTTATTTATTAGGATACCAAAATACATTTGTATGAGCTTTAAATTCGTCTGTAAGTGCAAAGTTAAAATAGTACTTTACTTATTGATATAAAAATATATTTTTAGATATTTTTTTAAAACATTGATATCCTACTTTTTCTACTTTATTAAGTCTGTGTCTGTGTTTCCAAAAGTTTTGTAACTAAATTTTACCTCATTAAACGACACGTTTGAGAAGTCAGTTCCATTGCAAGATAGTATTTGATCTCCTGGTCTCATTCCAGCCTCTCGTGCAATGCCGCCATCGCGTACGAATTGCACAAAGATGCCCGGCTTCCATTCAGGACCCTTGCAGATTCTATAACAAGAGATCACTGGTTGTGATACTTGCAGTTTGATGAAGTACAAATTGCTCTATCTACCTCTATGCCTCTTGTTTTTGGTTGCTAGAGGAATTTCCACGCTTAACTTGATCAAGATTAGTAGGAAAAAGTCAAATAAATACGTACCCACAGCCAAGCTTTGCTCTTGGCGGCACTAGTATAGAAAGCCGCATGTCCGCTGCCAGCCGCTCCGTATCGTGGCAAAGTGTCGGTGACGACGAGACATCTGAGCTCAAGGATGCACGCTCTGATACAAACTGCCATGAGAGAGGCTCGTGAGTTTTCCTGAAGCAAAATATTGCAATTTGTGAAAATTAGTTACAACTTTTACATAAAATGAGGCGTTAAAATTCGCATAGTCTTCGGAGGTCTACTCCAAAAAACGCAACTATGTATATAGTATAGTCAGATAGAACGCAAAATACGTGACGTAAATCTTGTGCAAATCTATTTGTTGATGTATTCTATCATATTGTATCGGCCTTTGAGAAAATACCCCTAGGTAAAGGATGGCCGACTATAAAATTTGTTTATATTTGCAATGCAGTAGATGCGTCAGATCTATTGCTGGGACACGGCCCCGATTAATAATATAATAGTGATGACGATCATAGTAAATTAGTTAACTGTCTAGGCTGTTATGCTAAAATTTACAACGTGGGTGTTTCGATATTTTGTTACAATTATACCAAAATCTATGACAATTGTTATAATTTACATTTTACACGGATTATGTAAAAGTTTAAAATATTTTGAAATACTTACTCTTTGAAAGGCAGCATTCCAACATCTGAAAGCAAAAATATAAATTTTCAAACTACATTATATCTTATAAGGTAAGATAATAAGTAGCTTAATTATTCCCATATTAGTTTGTAACAATGGTATTTAATATTTGCGCCATACCTACGTAGATGGACCAAATAAACTTATCGCTTAACCACTACATGCAATCGTTATCAGTTATTGATTTTTGTCAAACCCAACCCATACAATACAAGTAGGTAGGTACCTGCCTCTATCTATATTTGATAAAAATAGGAAGGTTACAAGAAATATTATTCATACCACCCGAAAAAGGTATCATTACCTATGCAAAATAATACTAATGATTATATAAGTAATTAATGTTTCAAAAACCATTCTTAGGCATCCGATGCTTTTTCTATAATATCGATACACATACTCGTAAGTATTTCTAAGTTATGCTGGCCTGAAACCTATTCTAAAAACTCAATCCACAGACTGAATCTCGTTGTTTCGGTTGTCACAATCTGCTTGGCTTTACGCAACATTGGAGATAGATCTAAACTGCTTGCACACCAACCAGACTTCCCACGCGCCTTCTTGACTATTGGTTGGCATTGGTAGGTACTACCATCCTCAATAACGTAACTTGTGAGGTTTTTAATAATGCTTTATTAATTAGCATACTGTTATTCACTGCTACATTACAACACTGCACACCTACATGATGATTATTGGGGTGCTAGTGCTAGATTGTGAAAAGTGCGATAAGTACCATTCCTTTTTGCAATTCTCTAATTTTCTTGGATACAATAATTAAAAATATTTTGTATTTTATTCCTAAAAGACTAGCTAATTAATAACTTAAAGTTTATAAATAAAATTTATTGTATATCCTTATGTTATTCCACCTACAAGTTCTAGGTATTATATATCAAAACATAAGATTGATAAAATCGTGCTTCTTATAGTAGTAAACATTAGTAATTTAGTAGTTGTTAATAGTAGTTTGCTGAATTTAATTTGCTAGCTATATAATGCTATCAACTTTTATATATGCAACTAATTTCGTCATTCTTAGTGTAATTTGTGTGATTGTTGTTTAATACTACTTAATATAATTTATGTATGTAGATCATTTACTCAAAATAAAGAATTATGTACTTACGACGAACTTTAATTTTAAGCCGCGACTGCGTGGCGAAATAATGCACTAACTCAGCATGTACCGCATCATCGACGCGGTAACCGTTCACGCTCACCAACTGATCACCAACCTGAAAGTAATAACATACAACATCCTTTGTAATTATTTTAATGTTATAAGAACAAAATCTTGTACCCATAAACATGAATAAACTTTTACATAATGAGCAATATGGGTTTACAAAAGGTCATTCAACCATTGATGTTGGTGGCTTCGATTGTGTTGATCACTGAATTCATACGTAAACTGAATTATTATGGAGTTAAAGCAAAGCACTTGATCTGATTAAGTCATATCTTTGGTAAAAAACTAAAAGTATTGATGTCTAAAGAGTTATTATCATCTGCTTCTCCTGTGCATATGGAAGTGCCACAAGGTTCTATTTTAGTTCCTTTTTTAGGGTTCCGTAGCCAAATGGCAAAAATCGGAACCCTTATAAATTCGTCATGTCTGTCTGTCTGTCCGTCTGTATGTCACAGTCACTTTTTTCCGAAACTATAAGAGCTATACTGTCGAAACTTGGTAAGTAGATGTATTTTGTGAACCGCAACAAGATTTTTACACAAAAAGAGAAAAAAAATAATAATTGGGGTTTCCCCATACTTAGAACTGAAACTCAAAAATTTTTTTTTCGTCAAACCCATAAGTGTGGGGTATCTATGGATAGGTCTTCAAAAATGATATTGAGTTTTCTAATATCTTTTTTTTCTAAACTGAATAGTTTGCGCGAGAGACACCTCCAAAGTGGTAAAATGTTGGTCCCCCCCCCCCCTGTAACTTCTAAAATAAGAGAATGATAAAACTAAAAAAAATATATGATGTACACAAAATTGGTTTGAACAAGATCTAGTAAGTAGTTTTTTTTAATACGTCATAAATCGTAAACCGCAATTTACCTTTCATTCAATCAACTCAAATATAAAAAAAAATGGCAAAAAGCAAAGTCTCACAGCACAAATAAAGGAAAAATTCTAAAAAATAAAAAAAGTTGAAAATTAAAGGGTGTTCCCATACATACATAGTTACGCCAATTAATAACCTCTGAGTTGTATGGGCGCTCATACAATTTAGAGGTCTAGCTTAATTGGCACCAACCTCAAATACAGTAAATAAATAAAATTGTGCATTCCCGTGATGGACGAACGATGGACGAAGTTTGTACGGAACCCTCGGTGCGCGAGTCCGACTCGCACTTGGCCGGTTTTTTTATTTAAATTCAAGACCTTCCCTTTTATGTCAAAAATAGGTACTGTTTGCTGACATCTAATTATACTGAGTGAAATCGCCCAGTATATGGCATCATAAATGCAATGAAATCTATCTAATAAAACCATTAAAAAAAACTATTCGTTTCATTTCATTATAAGTAGATATGAATTTCTTAATAAATTATAATGGGTCATAGAGGCAAGTACCAGCACGATACCTAACACAAACGCAAAAACTGAAGTTGCGTATTCTTGGCTGTCGAAACAACAATGAGTTAAAATGATAACTTATTGCATTGCCATTAGAATTTGGTATTGCGCCACGATCCGTACAGTGGCAGTTTTATTGTGTTTAAGCTCACTAACGAAACCGCATTACGTCAAATAAAAATGATGGATTAATTAGGTTTGAATTACATTCTAATTGATTCATACTTCTAGTAATGAACAAGAGTATTTGAATCAATTTATTCTTTAAGTATTTAATATTCCCATAAGTATGTACCTACATAATTTATCCACAGATGACCTGTGTCTACGTAAGTAGGTATGTACTTACTAGTCAGTGCAAAGTTTAGAAATCTAAATTTTCTCCAACACAAATAATCCAAATTGTAATAATTTAGAATAGTTATGGAAATGAGTTAAGTATACAAATCTATGTCTGAATAGATAAAGAAACCACGGCCTACTTTCCTCGATCTTCACTATATGTAACCGACAATTAGGTTTTGTTTCGTTAGATAAAGGGTGCTAGCAAAGATATCTAAATTTGCAAGCGTGAGCTTAGTGTTCTTAGTGCAGTTTGGTATTGGATAACAAAGGGGGTTCAAATAAATAACATTGGTACTTATAGTTTGAAGTAGGTATGTTGAATTTTGTATCCGAAAAGAGGTAAGTACAAAGTTTTAGCTTCACGTATTATGATATTTAAATGATTACAAAAGAAAGAAAGGAGATATTGATATTTTACTAACGTGATTAATTTCTGTATGCTTTAATAATAAATTTAATAGGTATTTAGGGCATCAATCTGTGGTCTATGATTTATTTAATAAGTAGTGGTCATTGCGGCTACTCAGTGAGGGCAATACTTTCTTTGCGTTAGTCTCTCTCTGGCACGCGGTAAAAGAAGCCGGACAGGTCGCCTTCTGCCCCACATATCGGACAACTTTCGATCAGACTTTCGTTACACACAACTCGTCTTTTTAGCGAGTGACGCAAAAGAACGCCAGACTCGTCGACGCCCAGCCCTCCCAAATGAATTCACTTTCATCATTGAGTCGGCTTGATTGATGTCTTGTCGATCATATACTCTTAACTGCCTAACCGCTGCGTAACAGTGAAACGCAACATAAGTTATGTCAGTTGAGAGAAATTTTAATTATTAAAGTTATAAATTATTCATATTGTAATAAAGCCTAGCCTAAAAGTTGTATGGAATATCCTTTCTAAATTAAAGGCTATTTCAGATAGGCTAGCAGAAAATATTTATAAGAACATTTCGCGGAAAGCGCCCAATTATCTGCAGCGAATATCGCCATTATCGAATAGGATTTATCCTACATTTTTAAATAGCGAGTTTCAGAGAGAATGCCTAAAGTAACAGTTTTGTAGTAATTCTATTCTACAACTTGGAACTACAATCAAATGATTATTTGGCTGATAATAATTAATTGATAAGTATACCTAAGGGGTTGGTAGTAATGATGTCTAGAAATGGTATTCTAATACAATGAACTCGATGCTTATGCTGATGTGGAGGCTAATTACATACTACTTAGATATGAATTAATACTTTCCTTTATGTATAACTAGGGGAGTTAAACTAAATCCTTCCAAGTGATTGAAGCGTAATGACCTTGAACTTAGTAAGTGTTATGCAAATGACTCACTTTTGACATGACAAATTGAAAACGGCAACATAAAAAATGTTGCTATTTTCAAGGTACCTACCCGTATTATCTATCAGAAACACCTGAAATAATATCAAGAGTGCAGACATAATACAAATATAATGACTCAAATGTGTGTGTATGTGTATAGAGAGACGTAGGTAGGTGCTGAAGCGTATAAATTTGTACGTAATCAGTGACTCATGCAAACTTAAATATTACCTACCTAATCGTATTACCTACTGTTTTCCAGATGTTAGGAATACAATCCCTTTAAAATTTACACCACAATACCAACAGCCTTGCACTACAGATACATAAAATTATATTCTTGAATTTGGACGGCATGATTTCAGATACAGCCACACGTACAAAAGGAAATCCATAGCAATAATATTGATCTGAGAAATGATACGATGAAGTAGTCTGCTTCGGCCGACGACCCTTGGCTTGGCTGAAGGACGTCATTAAACGCGTTTCTATTTTAGCAAATATTACACAAGAACTCAAAGAAGCACACGCGAACAGTGAGCAGTAGAAAGTCGCCTTTACACCCAGCCGGAGTCCGGAGTAATTGAGTGACTCACGCACCGGATACGTACGGGCCAGCCTCACTCACGGGAATATCAACTATTTCAAAATTGACATTTACGGCCGATTTAATACATACAGTACCTACTGAAATTTCCTGTATTTAGCTAGCATGGCATATTGCAGTAAATAAGGATGAAACCTTTCTACTTAAAAGCATCCTAATTACCTACATTGCAAGTTTCACTTCCATTTGTATACTGTGTTCTTGATCTCATCTATACAAAATCAGTAAACCCAGAAAATTTAATTTTATTTGATACTTTACGAGTTACTGGATATTTTTCATTCCGTTATTATGGTTACTCCGTAAAAATAATAACAATGTTCGACACCTGTTGAAACTGTTAACAAACAATGGAGCACGGTGTCCGTAACTGGCACACTCTTTTATAAGAAGTACTTAGGTACTTATTGTGTTAATTTGAACGTTAATTCGCTGGATATAAATAATAACAATCCGCGATGCTATTGAGTCTAATAATATAATTTGATCGAACTTATACATGTATCTGAATTTCTAGATGCGACTCTTTATGATGTTTTTATTTTTATAAATAACAGCGGATGTAGAGACTTTTGCGTTTTTCGTAACTTCTTTGTTATGGAAATAATCGTGCGAAAATCTCTTAAATGTTTGTATATGATGTGAGCGCTTTAATGCTTGTAAATTATGACGAGAAGCGCATTTATTACGGTCACGTTTCTAACTGAACATTTCTCTACTCAGACGTAGGCATTTAAAATTTTACGTAGAAAGTT
Organism: Tetheella fluctuosa; assembly: GCA_951216915.1. NCBI lineage: Eukaryota > Metazoa > Arthropoda > Insecta > Lepidoptera > Drepanidae > Tetheella > Tetheella fluctuosa. The sequence continues at coordinate 8,834,180 of OX578217.1, forward strand.
TGACATCTTTTATTTTAAAATTTGAATACTTGTTTGTTAACCAATTTTATTTAGCTAAACTGTGATTTCCTTGAAAAAAATATCCACTATATCAGGATTAATTAAGACAAACAATTTCAAGGAAATTTTCATTAGATAGATACTACATTATTTTTGAACTACATTATTCTAAACGCTACTCAATTCTTGAACAAAATAATACCTCATATTCCATTAGAATATCGATACAGTGATATATGTATGTATTCAGCCTATTTGTTTTTGGCAATATTGTTTTCATGAAACTAAATATATTATATCGAAGCAAGTATCCGCGAAAAATATGAGATGAGATAAGGTTGTGTAGTGCAAAAGCAAGAACGTGATTACGTGAGCGCTTCAAAAGAACGGAATGCGTCTAACGCTTGCGACAGTAATTCAACCTCGGATTCTGGTGGGTAATTGTATACAGAATCTGGTAACAAGCCAGTGAGTTAATTGTGAGCAGAATTGTTCGCACGCGCCCAGAGCTGGGACACAGGAACCGTGGGAGTCTTGACGTGGATTACGACTACAAAAAATGTCAACAACAAAGATCCAATCTTCCCTTAAAGTCATGTAAGAATGAAACAAAACGTTTAAAACCAAACAATGAGATAATTTTAGATTGCTCAATAGCCATACAAAATTGACCAGAACTCGAATCTCGACAGACACAATGCATTAATACTACACAGGAATGTGGTAGTTAGATTAGTTCTACTTATTTACTTAGGTACTCGTGTATGAAATAGGTACATTCAGATTTTTTCCATGAAATCAATGATTGTTCGAGGGAAATTTTTGGTAAGATGAAAATACTTATAATATCTTATATGTACATTTAACATAATAAAAACATATATTTCTACGCATATAATATGTCATTCATCATTCAGAAGATAAATTAAATAAGTACCAAAAGATACAAAAACTACAATACTTATTTATCATCTTTGATTCATATTTATGTGTATATACGTCAGAACACATTACTTACTTTCAGTCCCTGAAGGTGGGCTTCGGAATTGAATTCGACTTTTGAAATGAAGAATCCTGAAGCGTACTCCTTCCCGCCTCTCAAAGAGAAGCCGAACGCCGGCGCAGCCTTGCGCGGCCGCAGCAGACGCACGACGCGGACTCTTCGCTCGACAGCATCGCCCACGTTCGCTCTCCCAGACCCTGACGTCGTCGTCGACGCCGTTGACGTGGCATACATCGTTTTTTCTGTTATATTATTAAAATATATTTATTAAACATATCGCAACATTCCCAACAATAACGTTTGTAGTCTTGGTACATTTATTTCTATGAATATCATACTATCTGTTCGAGCCTAAACAAGTATTTTTAGGTTTTATTTTATAGCCGAGAACCCTCGCTACGATTGAAGCAAAACAGCGTCTTCGAGTCGCGACCGCATCACATTTGGCCTCTTTCTTTTTTCTTATTATTAAAAAATTAATGTCAGTCTGTTGTCAATACATTTGTTGGAGTTGATTTTAAATAATTTTATCACCGCGCCGCTTTATTTTAATTTGATTCAAAGCACCCTTCCTGTGCGACTTGGAGATTGCCAAGGAGCTGAAATCAGGTGAGTGGCTATTGGTTATATTATAACTCATAAAGTTACTTGTTTGGGTATAACATCTCACCGCCGCATTTTTACATGGGAGGAAACGGAGACGTGAGGAGGCACACCTAAGAATACAGTCCACTAAAAAAGGCATTTAACATCTTGCCCCATCACTATCCTTGTGTTTTAAATGATAAATTGTGTGTGTATGTTTTTTACCACTCAGATAATGGCTAAACGGATTTCAATGAGTGATGACATTGCGCAATAAGGGTTCTTTATTTGACTACAGAACTCTAAAAGCAGTCGTGCGAATCATAAGGATGCAAGATTAAATTGCTGATCTGACTAACTGAATCCGTATACTTCTGAGATTCAAAGAACTTACGGATGGATTGATATGTGATCAACGGTTATACGGTGAAGGAAAACTGCTTTCAAAATACTTATATGTAGTATTTATTTAATTGAACTAATCTATACTAATAAAGAATAAAAGATAAAGCTACTCAAATTAAGTGCCTCCGGTGGTATGTAAATCAGCCTTCAATTTAGAAGAACTAACTAGAAACTAATAAAGCAAAGTAATATTCTGAGGTACCTATTTCTTTAACCTCACTATTTTGAATATAGTATATACATATATATACAAGATATGGGTTACTATATACGTAAACCTATATATTTTTTCTTCGAGAAAGCGATAACTCTATTTCTTGAATAAATAGTAGCACGCGTTTAACTCGTTTCCTTAGAGAAATATAAGTTTAATAATATTATTTGCATTTTTATAAAGATATACCTATTATGCGTTAGAGTCTGACTATTCATAAGTGCCTTTTTTAATTGAATGAATAAATTATTTCATTTAGTAACGCGTTTTACTCTTAAATGGAAAAAAAAAACTTTCCGCGTAAAGCGTTGAACTCTTCTTGAGAAGTAAATGTACCTATGCGCAGAATTCTCTGTTTGATTCGCGTTTTTCTTTATTGATAAACAGTGAACAAAGATAGTTATATTTTACTTTGTCGAAATCACAGAAGCCTGGAAATTTGTGGGACAAGTTATCATAATTATTACCTTAAGAATATTCTGGGGGCCACATAATAAAGCACTTCCTACATCCATCATAAACAGTTTCACACGTAACGTAGCCTACATTCTGTAGAATAGATAAATTAACTAACACGTAATACCTACACCGGAATTAGCCTAATAAGAGAAGCTTTGGAAATTAACCTGAATATTTCTTGGAACTGGATTATCACTGCGAACCAACTACTCTCGTAGATATAGCCGAAAACAATTTAGCATCAGACTCATATCGAACTGTGATGTCTGTGATCATCATAATTTGTATAGATGTAGCTTAAGGAATCCTTTTATATTATATAACAACAATGGTAAAATAATAGGTATGCGTTTAAGAAGCAATCTCCTATATTTTCCTTGACATTATCTATCACATAATAAAGGCCAATTTAAATGTTATTTTGTGGGTTTGTCTATTTTGCAGCTAGAGTCAAGAATATAACTAAATATTTTCTTCTAGAGTTCAAGTCTCTCATGATATTAGGATAGAATTTTGTGTAATTTAATTTTGTCAGATTTAAACGTATATATCGCTTTTTATTTAAATAGAACTAGATGGATACAATTAAAGTAATAATAGTAGTTGTGGCTATTATCTACTCATTATTTGTCGAAGATGTATAAGGACGCCTGGTTACTGAAGTCACCGGACCGGGGTACAGGGTTGTGGTGAGGGGCGGGGGCTAGAGTGCAGCCTCCTCCAAGCAGTGCAACGACCTCGATGTGCGCCTGCACAGCCTTTCGGTTACAACTTGCTTCGATGCAAATGTTCGCCATACTCATTAAACACCGCTCTGTGACCCGACTGAGATTAACCTTAATTGTCCATGATAGTATGCTAATCTGGGATAATAACTTGCAATTTTCTTGATTTTATTAGAAGTTGATTAACAGTTTTATCCATAAAAAGTCGTTTAAAAAGGCCAACTTTGCTTATATGTAGTAGTAATGTTCTACTGGTAGTAGTTCAGTCGGTTTTCTGGGACACAACAGAGTTAATGATATGATAATATTTATGTTAATAAGTTAACAAACAGGCAATCAAAGCAAACTGTATCCTCTTTGAGTAGAGTATTCGGCAATAGATATGACAGAAACTTGGAAGTGAAAGTTTTGTGGAATTGCATAAAGTAGGTACACTTGCCACAAAATGTTTTAACAACGTAGCGTTCAATGAGGAACTCTGCTATTTTAACATTCACAAAGAATTTGAGCCTTCTCGTGATATTCATCGCCACTCATGATGTAGGTACGCAGACTACGCGTAATATACTAAATTGCTATGATTATGTGGATGGACCCTTTGTTCTATTACGTCAATCTAAAATGTACGTAACTCAATAGTTATATTTAGCAACAAGTATAACGATCGCTCTCTTGTTTTTTTTGTCTCTCTTATCTCTCCTGCCTCTTATCTTCTGATACATTATTGAGCCTATGGAAGTCATTAAATATCGATGATGAATAGACATTACCAATAATAACGACGTTGATACCTTTTACTAAGCTAAATTTTGTACATTTGAAGTTTTATAACATTAGATAATTGTAAAAAAAATATAGTGCGATATCGAAAGCGTTAATGTATAGTTACTCGAGGCAGCGCAGGTGGCGGGCGGGGCGCTCAACCGTGAATCCCCGCCGCAGCCCGGTCGACAACTGTTCCCCGTTTTTGCTCTGTCAGGTCGACACTCGAGAGCAATGGCCTCGTCCAAAACTCGTAAGCACTCTTTTCCACAATTGCTTTATACCTGAAGGTCTGAGACGATGGATGAGTTAAACAAAAACAAAACCCGTTTCCGTTTTCCAAGGAAATAATATATCGTGCTTAACATTTTTGATGGATGCTTCAAGATAAATCTTTATGATTTAAACATTTCATTCATCATATAAGGTATTACCTAAGGTAATCGACCAATATTTGATGTTTATTACAGGGGTATATTTACAAATTTGACCAGCGGATATTTAATAAAACTACTAAACAACTAGTACTGCCCTTCTACCTACTACTTCTTCCTACTAATCTTAAAACCGAAACCGTATGAATATAAATCAGGGGAAAACACTGTGGTTGTTGAAATCACAAATTTGGATCAATATTGCTAGGATACAAAACAAAACAAAAGCTTTAGGGACACCCGACAGTTCGTGTTCATAACTGGTTGGGATTCTTAATTTCCGGCTTAAGGGAAGGGGAAGCCCTTTATGTCACACCTACACGCAAAAGGGATTAGATTACTTATACCCAACTTATAGAAATAAACCTTACTTATGCTCATGATAGGCAGAATTTTTATTACATTAGAAAGTGGGAGGTTATTAAACAATGTATCACTAATTAGGCATATAATCTTGTAACTAAAGCCTTTTAATAAATTTAAAAAAACGCGAAATAAAATTGATCGTAGATTGGAGCTCAGCTAACTTAACATCTAGGAATGCCGTAAAACAACGACTACCGGATAAACCGGACGAGACGACTCTTCGCCAATTAACCGCCTTCGACCTCTGCTGCATACCTGGCCGTTTATTCTGTCATATACTTCTCGCAATGTATACATAGATACGAGTGGCTAGGTGGCCCAGTGTACTACCCAGTCGCGGCCCACCTGGCGGTACGATGTATACAGGAATGTGACAATGTCTTTGTTCTATACACGCAATGGAATTTGTGCAAGTTTCTTCAACTCTGAATTGAGCCATGATATAATTCAAGAAATGTTGGCAATAGTTGGTACCTCATTTTGTAGATGTACAACGTTTTTTTCAGTAAGTATACCAGAGAATCGAAAACTCCCAACAAGATTCGTGTATAAAAAAATATTACAAAATACCCTATAATTACGAATAATTATGGTTGTTTTAATATTTTAAACTATTGCTAACATTTCTTGAATTAATTCATGGCTCAACTCGGGGTAATTTAGGTACTGTTTTAGACCATTTTGTTCACAAATAACATGGCATAGAAATCATTGGGTTAAATTCTGCTGATGATACTACCAAACTAATGTCTTGAATATGGTAAACAATGGGTAACCCTGTATGTATAATGTATTTTAGTAGGTATATTTAGTTTGAGATTATTTGATTTAAAATATTGGTTATATTATGTGAAATGCGAAAGGTATCTTATTTGTGTGGATGGTTGTTACTCAATCGCGCTGTAATGACTGAACAGATAGATTCATTGAATTTTGCACATATAGGTGACTGGACTAATTGGATTTTTTTGTCACAACGAAACATAAGATCTACCTAATATTCTAGTACCTTGGGGATATGTTTTTATTCGAGTAATTGAGGACGCGGCATTTACATCATCACGATTTGATGCACTGCAACGCAAATTATTTTCATAGATCAAGATATAATAAGATATAAATGAATAAACCTGTGTTTTTATTAAAATAGATAGAAAATCGAATACGACACTAACAAAAAGAAAGCTAATAAACAAGAATTAAAGAAGCTTGAAAGAAATCGCTGGAAAAAAGCTGGAGCCTCCATGAATGGATGGAAAGTGTGCTGACGGACAAGACGACGCAATGCCGCATTTTCTGTTCACACGCTCCCATAATACCTATTACAACTCTTTAAATTTCTAAATGAAAATAATTATTTACTGATAAAATTTACTGTTTACAACAATACATTGCACATTACAATTGCTGCAAATAGATTACCTACTACGGTTTAGGTTTATAGTGAAAATTAAGTTCTAGGTAAATGATACAACACAGTTTAATAAAATATATGTTTCACTCGAGTAATTTCTGTATTACAATTTTCTACATCTAGTAGGTCTGATATACAACCTTCACAACATTAAATAGGTAAACGCATTCCAATATTTTATTGACTTAGGTATTATATAATATCTTTATAGCTGTACACAATAGAAACTAAATTTAAAATAAATACTTCAACAGACCAAATGTTGAAGTTGGTAGGTTATTAGATTTGGTTAAATGGTTTTTAGTACCTGACTCATAGTTGATAAGAACAAAATACAAGTAGGTACGGTCAGCAACATAAGCAGCTGAACAGATCAAAATCTACTAAACACCTACTTAAACTATTTATGATGTAAAACTCCCGTTTACTTTATCATTCCATTAAGGATAGTGTACATGTACAGGTGTTTTGTAAAGGATCAGCAATTTATGTTGCCAACTATAGGTACATAGGTTGGCTCGCGAATGGGACGCGCGTCACAAAGCTACCTACAAAAAATTGAATTCCAGGAATAGTCAAGTTAATAACTATTAAATTTTAAACCTATAAACAACAGTAAATTCTATAAAACTCATTTTATTAGAAGAATATTTTAACTGTAAAACATGTGCTACTAGTGTTATTTATATCGATTCTATAGATATAATGCCTCAACATAGCTACCTACCGCTACATATTTGGAAATGGAGGATGTAAGGACAGGACACTAGACTAGTTCCTTCATTTTAAACTAGTTTCATAACTGTGATTCTGGTTAATACAAAGTTCTTTATATTTTCGAATATATTTTTTTGGTTAATTCGTCTTCCAATACTGCTACAATTAGAGATTAGATGAACAATACACGGGATATACACCAAGGCCAATGATGAAGATAGACAGGCTGGCTGACAGTATCATTGGTGGTTACATTTGGAAATGATTAAGTACTATAGATAAGTTTTTGGGTATCAGTATTGTATTTATCTCGATTTATCATATTTTGATATTGTCCAAGTTTTAGATAGGTATCTACCAATTCACAACGGAAACTATACAAAAAATTCTTAATATACTTACATACTTATTTATATGAAAACTGAGTGCATCTTTTCGCCAACAAACTGTGTTGGGCAGTCTTAAGTTTTTAGTGCATAAATAAATAAATAAAAAAATAATAATGAAAGAAACTTACATTTGACGATTACAGTTGGTATCACTTTATTAAACTTCAGCAAAAACAACATGACATTATCGCAACTTGATCAACGTCTCAATTCACTGAATACACAAAATGTAGGTATTTCATTTCACTAGTTCACTGTCCAACGGAATTTATGAGTGGCGGGTCTGTTATGATTATGTGTCCAATAATTGTATGGGTATAATACAAATTCACGGTGTTTGTGGCGGCAATGTTAGTGTTCGCGCTGTCGATCGAGGCAGCTGAATTAGAAATGAACGCGTCGTTTTTGTACACACAACAGTATCTGAGAGCGGTGGTTACATCTGACGTGCGCCCGCTACGGAGAATTAACACGAATGCCAGTTAAAATAAAAGTAGCCGAAGAAAGTTTAACGTCACAACATAAAAGTTTTCGCATAGCGATTTAATTCAAAGCTAATAACTCATGTTGAACATGTAGCAGTGCCTAACTGTTGTCCTCGATGTACACCAGAATGAATACTTTAATGTTAAATAATAATAAAAACTGGTGCTATTTGGTCCCGATGTTGGCATTTATAAGTTCAGTAGCACATACAAATAGGTGACTGACCTAGTGAACTGTACTCTCATACTAAATATACATAAGTAGTTTAATGTTCTACGTTATTTAATTTAGTATTACTTAATCTAAATGAAAGGGAGTTAAATAAAATACGCATATCAATAACCACATTCGAACATATTTTATTAATAGCACAACAACACTAAAACTAAAACCTTTCCATTTATCACATCATTACCAATTCAATGCCTTCATCACGCCTCGTGTATTATGTACTTAATAATATTATCAAAGATATGCTGTCATCCGATCTAAAATATCACCCAAAAATACAGCCTTCTATAACACTCTAGAACATTTCAAACCTTCAATTACCTATATCTACTATTTACAATAAACATCTATATAACATCGATTTAATCAATAATTCTCTAAAATACATCAAGTTTAACAACAATATGCTATCAATTTAGGCTCTGTTAATTGTCATGTAGAAACACGTACGTATCTCAGAGATAGTTCTATCAGTACTCAATATATTGCCCTGTACCTCGGTGTATTTAATTTTTGATCGATCGTCACCGTGTCATCTTCCAAGTAAACCTACTTCACTCCTTCAACGGTTGCTACTTGACAAATGCGCCTGCGCCGATATTTGCGAGCTATGCCCGTATGAGACGCACATAATGACGCAAACCAACACGTAAATTTTATTAAACCCTCTTCATATAATACATTATCAATCAATCATTATATGGGAGACAAATCTGGTAGGTAGGTTCAATCTATTTTAAATTAACAAGGGAACATTACATTTTTAATAATAATATATAAATTCCTGGTAATATAAAATCATAATATACCTATGGGTTAAACACGATTGATATCAAAATAAAGTCATCTAAAAATTATAAAAACTTACCAATCTATAATTTGAGTTATGGTCCTAAACGACGAATCTAATTAGCTACCTTGACCTGACACCTACAATGATAGTTAGGGTATATTATCTATATGACTTATCATCGCAATTGATTAATTGAATTTAATTATTTCAGTAACATTTATAGTGCAAATTACCCTTATTATTCTTAAAGATCATCCTCCTACTGACAAAAATCACGATTGATGGTGACGCTTTTAACTTTGTACCTACAATTTGAAAATAACCGAAATATCTCAAATATTTCTCTAATAAAATGAATTTGCAGCGAGCGGTGCATAGCCTGTAGATGCCTGTAGTTTCAGCAACATAGTTATTAAACAAAAATTACGAAATAATAATATTTTGTTTTGTTACGATATAGTGGATTTTTTGGTCAACGGTCAATTGTATTAAGCTAGCTTCCGGTAATGCCTCGTAACTTTAATTGAAAATAATTTCGGAGTTATACTGGTGTGGTTTTACATTATCGCCATATTTACGGAGGTGATGACCGAATCATTAAAAATCTATCGAAAAATTACATTTTCAATCTCCGTAAATATGGCGGCAATGTAAAACAACCTTTATATAGATAGATAATTCAACGAGTGTCCACAATACCAGACTCGAACGAGCGTGTCGTGGCAGCGGCGGGTGACAAATGCCAAATTCGAATAATTATTTATAAGTTTTTTTTTTATATGACTATGAATACACAGTAAATAATCTTATTAAATTAATTAAGTTGGTATAATAACAAAATTCATCAAAAAAAGGTACCTACATATGCTAACATTAAACATCGAAGCTTCTGCATTCCTAGGTTTGGCTAGTCAAACCCCAGGTCTGACAAGAAGTCTTATTCAAAGTACAAACCAACAGCGTGTTTCACCTTTGACTAACCAATTTATGTCTTATCCTAGGAGAGACCAGTCAAACGCCAAATGTCAAATGTCAAATCAGACTTGCCTTGACTTGAAATCAAATGCCGAAATTAAATACAATACCTAATTTAGGCCTTTTAGGATTTACCTAAAAGGCCTAAATTAGGTACAAGAGTTAGTTTGTTAGACTTAGGTATAGAAAAGTCATTAAAAAGTGAAGATCCGCCAGGCTAAGAAAACCCTAACCTATCTGCCGGCCTGTCTGCCATTGACGTTTGATGAATTTGCCTTAGTCGCTTCTAGGATAGACTAGGCAAAGCCCAAAACAGATTATTTACTTTCGACTTTGACTAAAATGCTAGGTTCTTCTAGGTCTGACTAAATGTACATCAGTCAAAGGTCGAAATTGAAATCTATTTCGAGGTTTACCGGAACGCGTTTGTTAAACCTAGGAAATACCAGTCACTCCTCGAAGAGGCTACATATCGACCTTAGACTATGACACATACACTGAATAGTCTGCATATTATTATGAAACAATCATTATTATTTGTGCAAAAACAGACGGATGTAATTTTAAATTGGACGTACCTACATGTATAATATTGTGCATGTTAATTTAAGAGGTTCCAAATAGCTTACCTGACAGATATCTATAATGCAGTCTCTTTCTTTCGAAATGCATAGAATCAAACGTCTTATAAAGATACTTACCAGATAAGATATCAGGAACTCATCGGCAACCAAACATGCTCTAAATATCTACACTAATAGTATTGTTGTAAATATTAAGAAGTAGGTATATGATATGATTAAAATGAAAATGATTTTATGATAAGTAGGTACCTACATATTTCTTTTTGGTCTAACATCGGAAAGCGAAGTTTTTTCAGCAATGCCCAAACAAACTTCTGACGTTAATTTTAATGTCAAAGTGGAAATTATCGTACGCTATTCAGTGCAGTACCTACATATAAGTTTTTATACTAAACACGAAGAAAGTAGGTACATAATTTATAATTGTAATAGTAGTAGGTAAATGATTTTATTTAAAGGAACAAAGGAATATAAAATGATGTATAACTACGCATGTACCTACAGATTACTTATAAACACATCAAGATCATACAAATTTGTGAAACAAGTATGAATTTGATCTTCTTATGAAACTGGAATCAGTTAAGAAATCATAAGCTAAAGTTATCAATACACTGATACAGAAACAATAATCAGTTTTACAGCGAAGTCTTGATTTTCAAGTTTCACGCAACATCGCCTATATTTTATGTAATATTCCTATAGTTTACTTCAAAAAGGTTCTAAAATAGCATATTATCTACCTAAATGATGACCCCGTCAAATTACATAATCATTTTCTCATATTAGGTACATTGGATTCTATGTTTTTGTATTGTTAGTAATTATTTTTTTAGGCTTAGACAATTTTTACATTATCAGAAGCTACCCTGCGTTTTTTAGTTTTCTCTCATCAATCAAGGATTAAGTAAAATCTACCTAATAATTATAAATGGGTTTTTTAATTAGTTGTCGATATTAGGAGTATTTAGATAAATAATAATAAAAATTGACCGTGTATGAGACAATGAAGCCAATCATCTCTAAACCGTCTAAAAAGCTAGTATAGATCTTTCTTAGCACCACTAACCTACCATCACATCGAAGCAATAGGTGCATGCAAATGTTTCCAAACAATAAGAGTTGTAGAATACAATTTCCATGCAAACTATTTTAATCGTTAACGCATAATGTATATGGTTGAAAGTTACAAATTGTATAAGCTGTTAGGGTTCCCAAATTTGTGTTTATCTAAGTACCTATTCAATAAGGTACGGATTTAATTATAACAATTCCATTCATTTATTATGAGCAAACAATTGTTGATACACCTAATTATAATTGGGAGGTTGATCCAATAATTATTATCTACCCCAGAAAGTCTAATTCACTTAACTCCTATAATAATAATTTGGCTTATCGCTATTATTACGTAAAGGTTATACACACTTTAGTTCACTATAAACTGTACCTATATAAGTAGGTTTTCACAGCTATTTATAATGAACTATTTTCCTACAAATGTCTATGACTTTTAAGAAGTTCTCTACTTCCACAATAATTTTATTGTATTGGGTAACAATCATAATATCTATGACGTGTGCCTATTCATAACGTAGGGATTCTCTTGGTTGGGAAGTTTAAACATTCTTATGTAATTAAAGATGACAATATGCAGAGCTTCGTCGAGCACAACATCCAAATTGCTAACATAAAGTAAAATAATTATCACTTGGATTGAGCCATGGGTTCATTTTCTAATTAATTAATATTAACTACAATAATAATATTAAGCTTTAGAGCTTTTGCCGTCATTATTTTGTTCACTAGATTTTTGACCACTTCTTTTTGTAGGCATCTTAGATTTAACAGCAACACCACTAAGGGCAGTAGAAGTTCCTGGATTCTTATTTGAGGATAATGGTTTACTAATATCTTTGCTGGTTGTAGATTTTTTAACACTCGTTGAAGCAAAGGAGCTTATTGAACTACTAATTGGAGCCGATGTCATTGAAGTGCTACATGGCATTGTTGTGGCACTAATTGTCGAGGCTATTGGTTGTTTTATAGATGGTGCCTGAGATGTAGTCGTATTTGGAGTCTTGAATTTTGCTAAGCAGGAAGTCGTAGATGCTGTTCTTGTGGTAGCCACTACCTCTGTTAATGCTGAACAAACAGTCGCAGATCCAATCGATGGTTCTTGTTTGTTTATGGTTGTTGTTACCGCTACCCTTATCGCGGCCGGTTTAATCATTCCAGTGGCAGTTAAGGGTTTTACAGTTGACGATTTAGCTTTTACCTCATTTGATTGATTTGAAGATGACTCATTTAATTTCACAGAAGCCGCAGTCGCTGTATTACCCGGTGAAGGTTTTATAGCTGTCGCTGAACATAGTATAGGCTGACCAGTACTTGTCACTGAGCCAGTCACTTTTGGAACCGGTTTCGTAGAAGTGATATTAGATTTCGGTTTCATAAATTTATCAGTTACGTCACTCACATTATGATCTGTTATTTTCTTTGGAGGTGATGACATCGATTTATTGTTTGATTCCTTTGGAATACTTTTTTTAGATATTGTGTCAGAATCGTTTGTGTCATCTATTCTTGTATTTTTTTGGCGTTGTAATTGTTTATTAGTTGATGAACTAGTAAGATTCTTTAAGGGTTTATCGTGTTTAGATGTTTCAGTAACATTTTTAACATTTATTGATTTTCCAGAACAATGAGGGTCAATGTTAATGACACCGATGGGTTGTATATTGCTATTGACGTCTGTTTTAACCTGCATTTCATTTGTTTCATCTACTTTTTGTTTCATTGTGACCAGTGTACTATCAACTTTTTTATTTTGTTCTTCTTCCTTAGTTACATCAATAATTTTGTTTGATGTAGTTGGTATGGATGTCGCAGGAATATTACTCTGCAAAATTGATGTAGACTGTGGTTGCGATATTTTTTCACTGGCTTTTGACTCCTCTTTTATCATTTTATTGTCATTTGTTAATGAAGATCCCATCACTTTATCTTTGAGATTGTTGGTTGTAGACGGCACTTTTACATCTGCTGCAGTTAATGATGATGTAAAATCTCTGGCTTTAGTTATTGGTGAAGTTTTAATCAGTGTAGTTTGAACGTTATAATCAGAGGTCGTAGTTATAGTAGGTACATTATTACTTATTATTCCTGGTGCAATATTGTTTTCTGAAGTAGTGACGTTCGGTTTTTGAACCTTTTCCACACTTTTCACGTTACTTGCATTAGAACTTGAATATGTACTGGCTAGTGCTTGATTGGTTTTGGTACGTTGTTCATGTTCAGTACCATCCACAGCTTTTAAAACACCTAATTCTATGATTGATAAAATTGGCACTGGAGTTACTTGAACTGGTTCCATATGTTGTGTTTTTCCGTCTCTGTGTATTTTAGCAGTTGTGAATATTAGTGGACTGGGGCTATAACTTATGTGTTTGGTTCTATCTATTTCTACTAGTATTTGGGTGCTCGGTGTGATCAAGCTTTTTGTAAGATTTTGGCTAGCAAAAACGTTTGTATTCATGTGGTTGTGAACCGTGGCTATAGTGTTAGTCAAAAATTTAGCAACATTATTCTCTTTTATGCCAGGTACGGTAAAAGATGTAGTTTCTGATATGACTTTGCTATTGGCTGGTAACTTTTTATAGTTATCTGTGAGTATTATATTATTTTCGTTTCCTTTGGCACTAATTATGTCAGTCTTTGTAGTGATCGGTAAATTTTTGGCACTTTGCATAGCAGTTTCTGTCCTTTCATTATCATTTTGTAAGAGAGGTTCAATTACAGTTTCGTCATAGTCATTACTAAAGTTTTGAACTTTTCTTTTAATAGAGTTCTTTTTAGTTTTCATTATTGCTCCAGATTTTTTAATTTCATTTTCTACTCCACTTGTTATTGATAACGTATCTCCGCCATCCTGTGATGCCTGAAAATTTAATATAAATCGTTAATAAATCCTAGCACATCATTTCGTTCAATTTATTATAAGAGGTTAAATTAAATTAGCTAGCGAAACTTTACCAAGACTGATAACAAAATGTATTATCAATATTTGTAATTCTTATCTTATCAAATAATAACAATAATTGTTATTATCGAATAAATATTAATACCTCGCACACGCCCACTCAGCTGCGCGCAGGGCTGTTAGAGTAGAGCCCAGCAGTATATTGACTTGTTGTCATATGACCCACCTTTTACCCCCAATCAATAATGTCCACATCCCGCTTATACAGACACAACGCTCTATTTCATCGTTCGGAATGCTAACATCAAAGGTGCATGGAACTTTCTTTCTCTTTACAGACTACTTCTCTAACACCCATAATCTAAAAGTCTTAAAGACTAGACATAAGCCTATTTCACATTTATTAAAGTTCTAATTACCCGTGCCGTGACTGACTGACGGTGATGCGTCAGAATCGGGTCTAGGAAGACCAAAACGGACAGAAGTTGCTTTGTATAACGTAAAGCAAGCTCTAAGATTTTTTTATTAATTACGGGGTACCTATGATAGTTTGTATTTATAGAAACTATATCTTATTAATACAACATTTTCGATAGTCAAAAATAAGAGATAGTCATCTTCTAAGTACCTACTTATAGAAGATGGATTCAGATGGCATGTTTCCGATATCTTTATTTTTTTTCATCGAGAAAGGTTAAGTTTAGCGAGAATTTAGATACATTTTTCGAGTTTTTAAGTTGGTCCAATTTTATGTTGACTATTTATTCGTAGGTGAATTGTACAGGATACCTTATTAGGTATCATCATCTACGTCCATACTTAGAAGAAGTCGTAACTGGGTGATATGTTATAGCAATGCGAATGATAAATCCACTGGCGTTGGGTACGTTATTATATTTGAAGTGTAACGTAGATTTAGTCTTACTAGCACTATAAGTAGAATATAAAATAAATAAAGTAATTCACCTTGCGCATAGCAATGAGCGGATGCGTGTGCGGGGGTCATGCGCCGCGCTCGCGCAGCACGGGGCGGCCGTGCAACAGCAGCACCGGCGGCGACAGCTCCGTCTCCACGCGCAACGCTGCACACACACCGCTCGACGCCGACGGGCCCCAATCCTCCGTCGGACGAGCTAATACGCGCGCTTTCTGTAAAAAAGTACAGGTGATTCATGGCATTTAAAAATGCTTTAGGTACTAATCAATAACACTATTTTTAATTATAATTATCCTTATTTTTTATTTTCAGTTATTTTATTTTTAATTGGGGGACCAACAGCTTACAAAACATTGTGTATAGGGTATCATTATAAGAAATATGTGAGCCAATTAAAGGTCCTCACTGATAGCTACATAATAATAATCTGAAAGTCGTTACTGTCATAAAAAATAATATTATAAAAAACTTTACATGACGATGAGAAGTACGCATTGTAATATTTAACATATTTTGTTCAAGCACGCTCCAGTAAAATAGTTGCCTATTTAATTATATATAATATATATATATATATAATGTTTTAAAAATAAACCTAGTTACAAAAGAATTGCTGACTAAGCCGACGCCTCAGTGTTGAAGTATTCATATTAAAAATGTCCATATCAATTGATTTAGATATGCTATTATATGCATTGCTAGCTCGCCACACGTAACTATTTTGCCTGTAATTGGAAGACACAACCGGTACATGTAGGATGGGGCTTTGCCGAAAACATTTGGTAGGCGTGTTAAGCTGAATTAGTGTTAGCAGTTCGGGACAGTCGATAGCTGGTACATTTCTTTTTCGGTCTTCCTCTTCCATATTCTTTCACATGGCTGTATCTTTCCTCATAACCTGTTCATACCACGAGTAATGATGTGAGAAATGTCTCGGATATTATACAGGGTTATTTTTAAAACACCGTCATTGCTTTAGGGGGTGGAAGTACTCATCAATATGAACAATTTTTATTATGAGACCAACCCTGATATCGTGAAAAAAAATTCAAATTTTTCATACATTTTGATTGAGCAAGGTTGATCTTTTGTATGAAAAGTTATATATTTTTTTCGTGATTTCAGACTTCGTCCCATAGTAAAAGTTGTTCATATTGATGAGTACGTCCACCCCCTAAAGCACTGCCGGTGTTTTAAAAATAACCCTGTATATTACTTGCTAGCAACCCGCCCCGGCTTCGTACGGGTAGCAGAGCATATATGCCTACTTTTATTTTAATAAGCATAATATATAACTCTATTAGTCGGCGCACGCCAGTAAAGCTCCGAGTCGGCATGATTTTTTCCGACATCGTCATATTTCAGTCAATTTACACAAAACCTTAATGAATTATATACTTTGAAACCTTCCTCATGAATCACTCCGTCTATTGGTGAAAACCGTATGAAAATCCGGACCTAACAGTAGTTTTTGAGTTTATCACGTAACAGAGAGACAGATGCGGCGGGGGGACTGTTTTATAATATGTAGTAATTAATAGTGATAGTGATAATAATGGTTCCTTTCCTACTTTTCAGTCACTCACTATTGCCACGTTCCAACTCCTTCTTATACTAATTCCTAACCCTATTGGTACATTATTGTAACTCTACATGTCCACCTTAGCATCATCTCCGCTGCATGTAATCGTCTTTCATCCGTCCCCTTATCTGTCACTATGTCAAATATCACAACAAAAAATATTACTTTGAATCAAGTTCATACCTCCATAATAGTGAGATCATCAGGACCGCTGCAAATCTGATCGATCGCCATAAAGATGACGACGACGACAGGAAGCACGCCTATTATCCAGCCCACAGCGTCGGCCCACATTGGGTACACGTAGTGGCCGTATGATGCTGGTTTATACTCAATCCAGTTGAAGACCAGGATAAACTAGACATAATCCATCAAAGATATCATCATTCTATGACAAGAAATCATATTAAGTGTGACACGATAGAGGCCAGCACTTGATGTTAACTACTAGACAAATATTACTATAATTTTTTAAGTTTCCTTATTATTTATTACTTAAAGCTACTAAAATATAATATACGAACCACTAAAGCTGCTGGTGTAATTAGCCGCCACATAGTGCTCCAGAAGAAAACCCAAAGCTTAGACTGTTTGCCGATCATGCACTGGATGTCTTTACAAAACTTCTCTGCGCCATAAATCCATGCAATCAGTATACACTCTCCAATAGCTATGATTAGGACTGACCAGTTTGCTGCATATTTGTCCATCAGTTGCAACCAATACATTCCACTCTGGAAAAAAATGCTCGTGGGTAAGTGTTAAGAGGAATTTTAAAATAAGATAAGACAAATTCAAAAAAATCTTACGTTAGTAGTGAATATAAGTCCACCCAGATAACCAAACACGGCGACTGTCAACACCACCCAAACCTTTTTCTGGCGAAAATTGGGAAATCTATCCAGAATGGCAGTTGTAACAGTTTCCATTAGGGCAAACTGTAATAATAAATCAGAGAGTTCATGAATGAGGTCATATTTGGAAAATTGTCTGTTAGGAATCCTTCGTTACACACCTGTGAGTCAAGACCGAGGGTCAAAAGCATGACAAAGAATAGAATAGACCAAAGTGGAGATACTGGTAGTCTAGTCACCACTTCAGGATACACGATGAAGGCGAGGCCAGCTCCTTGATCGACCACCCGATCAACGCTAACATCTAATTCATGTGCTAAAAACCCGATCACAGAAAATATTACTAGTCCAGCAAAGAATGATGTGGCTATATTTGACACTGCGACTATTAACGAGTCTCTGAAAAATAGAACATGAACAATATATGTATTACAAATATAATAAACTAGTAAAGAAATAACATTAACGTAGCACGGAAATGATACTTACAAGTAGCAATTGTTAGTGAATTTGTTATAAGATGATAGTGTTATCAGACCTCCCCATGCAGGGCTGAGTGCAAAAAATATTTGTACTGCAGCATCACCCCAAACCTACAATATTGTAAACTTGTTAATGACATCGTGTAGATTATTTTATTTAGGTCAGACATTTATTACATCCATTCTACGTTACCTGAGCGTTAAGAAGTTGGCTAAAATCAGGTGTTAAATAAAACAAAATGCCAGTAGATGCACCTGGCAATGTTACGCCTCGGAAGAACAATATTACCAGTACTACATATGGAAATAAAGCTGTGAAGTACACGACCTGAAAGAATATGCAATATTATTTTTATCCCCCTATTGACTGTTCAGACCAAATCGAATATCAGCGTCAGTGATCTGTTGCGTAATTTTTTTTTTACTAGGTAGTATAAGTGTGTTTTACCACGATCTCACCATGAGAAATGATGATTTGGTCGAAGATGGTAAGCACACTAAGCCTAGAAGGAACTGGCACACAAATGTAGCTGCCTGATCACATCGGTACGATCTTGGCGACAGATTTTCAAATTGATATTGTTTCTTCACGATATTTTCCTTTACTGAAATCTCATGCTTTATTGTATGATTCGAACCCACGACTATCGTCACGTCACGGCATTCGACGTCACTACCACTGAGCTACCATCGCTTCAAAAAACATAAAATAAATAGGTTGATCAAGAGAAAAAGCTAGCCAGCCGGGAGTTTTCTTTTTGTATTTTTGTTGTAAATATAAAAAAATAAGGTACGTCAGGTAGTCATAGAAATGCCTAATTAAAATTTACTTCTAACCATCTTTTTAATATCTTAGACAATTCGTGCGTGACCTTTAGATATTTGTTACAAATTCATAAATAATAAATATTTTTCATTGAAAAAAATATATTTAACAAAAAGTAAAACCGACTCCAAAGTCCACGACGATGACCTAGCCTAGCGAAGCTACAGGATTCCTGTCAATCGGGTAAATTCCAAAATAAATAACGTTCGATTCGGTAAACAATTCGATCCGCTCAAAATCGGGAGCGCCCACGAGCAGCTTCTAAATAACACCGAAAAGCTTCGTGGGTACAATATAATATTGGCTTATTAGTTATTATACAAACCTTCCCTGAAGACTGAACGCCTTTGCAGAGACATAAAAAAACGATGAGCCATGCGGCCAGTAAGCAAGCGGCCATCCCCAAGCGAATCTGACCAGTTTCTTCAATTCCAGATGACAAGCCTAAAACTTGATTGCTAGAAATAATTAATATTTTTCATAATAATTTTATTAACTGTTTGAAAAATATTTTGTTAAATACTACAAACCAAAAAAAAACTACTTACGTAAAATACTCTTCGGCAGGAGGTCGTCTGAGCGCAACATCTGCTAACGCCATAATATTATGGTCTACAGCATAAGTCTGATTGAAACATTGTCTTAAATAGTAAGTTCCATTTATTGCCTCACATGCATCTGCTTCTTCATATGAATAGCAATCTGAAAGAAAATAATATATTTTTGTAAAGCATATTATATAGGTATCTAATTGATACTATGATTGTGGGTTCTATTTTACTTACGTTGGGTGCTCCAATCTGCGTCACAGTTTTGCCATGGCAGCTGGTAAAATATACTCGCAAATGATACAACCATGTAGTAAATTGTCCATGCTATTATAAGATTGTAATACAACATGACAATGCTTGAGACGATAACCATGCCGTAGCCTAAACCTTGGAACAGAGGACAGAACTTGTTGTAAACAGCTACCGGGCCTAATGCGGCGTATTGTCCAAACGATAGCTCCATAAACATAAGCGGCAATCCCGCAATTATCAGCATCACAGTGAATGGAATAAGAAACGCCCCTGAAAATATCAAAATGTTAAATATTGAATATTATCCGAAATAAGAAATAATAATACTTAGTTCCTACTGAAATATAGTAGGAACTAAGTATTATTATCACCTGCAGTAGGATACAGGTACTACTATCACTTCACTGTGTTCAAACTTCCTTACATCATTAAAGATTTAGAGGCTAGAGTCTGCAAAGCCAGGCAGGTGAGTATGGGGTTGGTTTATAATATCGTTTATGTAAACAAGGAATAAACGGGGACTAAAATTGAGCCCTGAAGCATCCTTGCTGTTATGGTATAGAAAATGGCTTGGAAAAGCCTCGTACTACCATCGTATAACCATCTATGTAGACAAAGAAGACAAGTAAGACTGAATCAACATCGCATGTTGTATTGGTACTTTGACCGTAGGTAACTAATTTATAGGGTAACTTATCATACCAGATGCTGTCAAAAGCTTTTTCTATGTCTAATAGTATAATACCAGTGGACTGCCCCAAGTTCAGGTGATAAGTAACATGCTCGGCAACCTTAGCCAACTGTTCAATCGGTAGCCCTGACGAACCCCAAATTGCTCAGGTATGTATAAGCTTATTGGTAATAAATTTAGGCCGCCCAAGACCGGTCCTATTGGAGATCCCTAGGGGAGGCCTATGTCCAACAGTGGACGTCTTGCGGCTGAGATGATCTTTCAAGGATCAAAAGACTAATTTAGAAATTTCTTAGTTCATTGTCTTTGTGACATCACATGTTTTCCCCTGTGCCTTCAATTATCAGCAATAAGATTCAAATAATTTACCCAAGACTGGGAGGAAACTACTTAGTAGGCTTATAATTTTGGGGAATACTTCTATCTTTTTCCAGGTTTCATAAAGAGGATTAAAGGTTTTTATAATATCGTTATCTATACATATAAAATGCTTTGTCCTGAATGACTGACGGATCAACGCACAGCCTAAAGCGCTGATCATAGAGACTTAGCACTTTAGGACCTAGGGATTTATTTAAATAAAATCGGATGTTGCAAAAAAGTAATCGTCATTCAATGATTTTTGGAATTTACTTTTATACCTACTGTTTGAAAGTTATCTAGAACCCACGTGTATCTACACTTTTTTTACTTGAAATAGAGTGTGTTTGATGTAGGAAGAGTCAAATTGCAAAGAAACCATTTTTGATTTTTTGTCTGTCTGAATATCTGTTTGTACACGCTAATCTCTGAAACCATCGAACGGATTTTTGTGGGTTTTTCACAGTTTAATTAGGCTTTTTTTTTTTTAAATATTTTAAATAAACATGTACAGCGTTTGAAATTAAACTTAATTCTGTCAAATTGCACAGTAGTTTGTTGGCAACTCGGCGCTTCGAATAAATAGTCTTTGTTTCGTCGAAATTGGCTAACGGGGAAAAAGCTATAGACATTTTAGAAAGTCGAGCCGCGGGCGAAAAGCTAGTCTTTAATATAATTAAATTTTAAACACGTAAATTATTTATGGATATGCATCCTTTATTAAACTTCGCTACTCTAGGACATGATTTCAGACATTGAGTAGTCTCACCCGATATTCTGGAGAAAAAGACTTCAAAAGCAGTGACTACTTCCAAATTAGATATCTGACAGCAATCTAGCATTAATATTAATCGTTAGCTGTTCATCATTATCGTAAATTTTACCATTTAGCCATTCCACACTGCCTTTATTTTGTCAGTAGCTTTACTAATTTTATTACATACTAGCGCTTCCGTCCCGCGGTTTCACCCGCGATCCCTTGTTATTAAGTTTTCTGAAATTTTCCAATTTTCTGAGCAATTTTCTTAATTTTTCTTTCCGTAAAAACCTTCTACAAAGTATTAGAAAAAAAAAAAAGATGAATGAAATCGGTAGTCGTTCTCAAGTTATAAGCGTAACCAAGGGAAATAGGGATTCAGTTTTATATATATATAATATAGATAGACAGAGATGTAGGTGGAGCTTGCTTGACAAATTTAAATAATTTTGAAAAAATCTGCACAAGACACCTCATAAAGACTCTCAACAGAGAGTGGTAACAAATATTTTTCCGTCCCATGAATTATATATCCCGTCCCATAATAATATTATTATTCAAAATAATGCAATCATTCTCAGGGTCAGGGTCATAATCAGGGTGCAGGTCAATAGGTACCTTGTCGACGATGACGACAATGCTTGTATGATAATCGATAAGTGACTGTCCATCAAGACGACCCTCGACAGTCGTCTTTAACTACAATTCTCACCTCAACTAGTCCATACTAATAGGTAGGTATATTATTATGGATTGGTTTGATAATACATCATAATAGCGACACAGCTGACTGACAGATAGAAGTGTTAATTTATCTAGTTGCTAAGCTCATTACGACAATAGAGTAATGTTTAGTTTTGAGGTATTTATTATGTGGGCCTTGTTGCTCAAACAATATGTAGGTATGTATTACCTATATAAATGAATATTGATGTTGCAATTTCTATCGATTTTTTTTATTTCTATATATAAATTATATTTAGCTTTTCGTGGTCTTCCTGAAAACAGGATGTTTTATATGATACTAGTTGTACCCCACGGTTTCACTCGCGTTCCTGAGAAAAAGAATAGCCTATGTCCCTCTCCATACTATAGGACTGCGTACCAATTTTTATCGCGATCGATTCATCGGTTTAGGCATGAAAAGGTAACAGACAGACAGGTGGATGTACTTCATCTATTAGGCAGAGCAGACATTCAAAATAATTTTGTTTAGTTCCCCAATAAATATTACTGGCCCACCGCTGATGGCTTGTAAACTGAGCATTATATCAATATCAATATTTTCCAAGTCTGTCCAGAGAACACGGCTTTGCGAAATCGTCACTGCTCGGGTTGTTCTAACTTTGGCCTTCGCCTTTAACCAATCAATTCTGTACCCACCTCCTCCATTATTGTAGCATAGATATGGGAACCGCCACACGTTTCCTAGTCCCACGCTGTAGCCTAGCAGCGACAAAAGGAAGTCAAAGCGGCCAGTCCAATTGCCCCGTTCAGGTTCCGTATCCTCAACTACTGGATCGGTGCCTATGTCTTCTTTGCTCTGTTCATCCAAAATAACATAATATTACCTACCTACTCCATAAATCCTTACCAAACACAGAAATTAGA
Source organism: Tetheella fluctuosa (assembly GCA_951216915.1). NCBI lineage: Eukaryota > Metazoa > Arthropoda > Insecta > Lepidoptera > Drepanidae > Tetheella > Tetheella fluctuosa. Next base: position 8,857,607 of record OX578217.1, read on the forward strand.
ACAATGAAACGAAGAAATGTAAAGATTAAGGCATTTGCAACTGACAGCCAAGGTCCACGATAACAAAGAAATTTCAATCTGATTCTTTCATAAGGTACCTGCTTTACAAAAGCAAGATAATTAGCTGATTTGAAGAACGAATGGATCAGACTATGAAAGAATTAGAAGAAATAGGCACACATACCTATCAGCTGGATAGATAGGTACCTATGTAAACCTATAACTATGTCGAAGATTGAATTCTCTGACATAATTATACATAGTGATATAACAGGCAAGTACCTAGGTACCGGTACCTAGGTTATAAGATAGGCGTGTAACTGACCTATTTTAATGTAAGATAGGTCGCTATAAAATGATGGTAGGTAGCTAAGTACCTATTAGGTTAGCATACAATACAGACACTTAATTGACAATGCTTCCTGATTAAAGCGCTATTTATGACCCTGCTATAGAGAAAGACTCGGGCAGGAATAGGGTCATAAATTAGTAGGTACCTATGTCAGGTACATAGGTATGATTTACCTCTCAACATATTTTAAACAAAAATGTTACACCATTTTCATACATATATCCATACAAATGAATACCAGTAGCTATCAAAGCGCAAATAGGCAGCTTTTAAATACTCACATTCACATCGGAGAAATTTGAATCCATATCAGGAATATTTCTAGTCACTGCAGGAATATTAGTTGAGTTCTCCATTGTAAAACGACGATGAATTGAAACTATTTAAGCGCACATTGTCGTTTGATCATTAGAGCTATCACCGCGACATCGATGGCACAAGCACCACTGAACATCGCACAGCACATCACACCACCGAAGAATTAACTGAAATGGAATTCTGATGCTACTCGAGGTACACGTGACATACACAGAATGTGCAATTTAAAGTGATTTATAAAATAAATAAATCATAAAGTAGACGAGCTAAGTGTACATTAAATCGAAAATACAAAACGCAGGAACGCGCAGATGTCAAGTTTCGCATCGACCGAACTCTGAATGAACATCTAGGTCAATATCAAGCCTCCGCCTCCAACGCACCCCTCACCCTTCTACCCCGCTGTGAAATTTTCAGATTTCATGAATTTTATCATAAATGAAACACTTCATAACTTTAGATGTGAGGTTTAGTAGAATCTTTGAACAGCGTTTATGAAAATTCACCTGTCGTCAAAATCTCTCAGCTAATCTGCTAGTTCGAAAAAATCGGTGAATCTTTGGAAAGAAAAAACAACTCAACTCAGAGAAATATCAATCACTACAGTCCGTAGGTAGATGCATTATCATACCTATAGGTATTTTACCCACTAGCGACCCGCCCCGGCTTCGTACGGGTAGCAGAGCATATACGCCTACATTTTTTTATAAGCATATAGGTATGACGCGCTCTCAGTAGGTATAATAAAAAGCTCCCAGTCGGCATGATTTTTTTCGACTTATTCAACAATCATCGTCATATTTCAGCCTTCTGATGAATTATATACCTAACTAAACCTTCTTCGAGAACCACCTGTGAGAACCACTTTATCCATTGGTGAAAACAGCATGAAAATCGATGCAGCAGTTTTTGAGTTTATCGCGAACAGACACACAGACGCGGCGGAGGTCTTTTATTATAATATGTAGTCTAACTTATTTAAAATGATAAGGTTTAACACCGTATTTGTGTAAATAGCTTTCCAATTACCGCTTTATAATTGGGCATTTTTTAAAGTATTAAAATGGATATAGTATTTTATTTTTTTATTTATAAATTGTTTTTTATTTAATACTTTTAAGTTACGAATATGGGTAGACCTAGTAAGGCAGCTTTTCGAATGCGGAAACGACGGCTAGATGAAACGGAATAAAACAGAACCGTACAGAAACAGAAATATTGAAAAAATATGAATAAAGTCCGTAATAGTTGGGCCGCCACGGTGCACAAGTTACAGGGCACTACACTTGATGAAGCTGTTATAGATCTAATAAAAAAAAACCCTAAAGGCCTAAACCCTAAATGTGTATGTATTTAGCTGGCAGACTCGGCTCTTTCGTCAAAGATAATGTTCGCCTTTAAATTTTGCCATGAGATAATATCCATTGGTACCGAATTTACACGTTCGAGCTGTTTGTCATTAAGGAGTTTCATTGTATGCATTCCTAGTCCAAGTCCAGTCCAGTCCAACACGTCCTTGATCATAGTTAGGTACCTCCTCGTAATGGAATTGTCATAAACCTAACTGTACCTCAATCACTACACAATTCCTATCTGGTATATCTTCGGAGTCCACTGTCCAATACCAATGAAATTTAAATGGCACCATTTTGACGCTATACTAAATCCAATGCAAAAGAATTTATTAAAATCGGTTCGTAAACAAAGAAGTTATACCCAGAAATTGGTAGGATCATTGAGAAGTTCCGGTGGTCGTCTATGGACTTCTTCATCAGTTTCATATCACCAAATGATACTTTCTGAATGCAAATGCTTGATTTGTTACCGAAAATACCAAAATCGCTATGTATATATATGCCTGTAATTTTTGAGGAGACCATTCAAATAAAAAAAGAATTTTTCAAATCGGTTCATAAATTACGGAGTAATGAGTGAACATCCATTAAAATATATACAACCGAATTGAGAAACTCCTCCTTTTTTCTTAAAGTCGGTTAAAAAAGTTTCAAATGCCAATATTTCTTCGTCTCAGTCACATGTAATATTTTCATCATTCTTTAATTAAAACGTGATTAAAACTATCTCCAAGTACCTACTTGGTTACTAATAACCACACGATTGTCGATTTGTATATTCTTGGCCACTATTCATCCTGACCACTATTAATCCTGAGTAACAACTTCACTCTTAAAATAATAGATCCATTATAATATAAAAAGTAACAGCCAAAATCACACCCATTTTTTTCTGCATGCAGTACCACGAACATAACGGATAATGTTCGAGTTAAAGGGCATCATTAGCGCCGCCAATTTAGATTGTATTCTTTAATGGGATTGTATCAGTTTGATATCAAGTAAAATAAATATTTATACAAATCTACTTTCATATTTAGATATATCTATGAAAGTAAAATTGCCCTAATACTTTATCTACATGAAGTCAAAGAGGATATTCCATCATACACATCGGTACCTACGGCAGATTAATCGCTCCCACTTTTTTGGGCCCCAGTGCGTGGAATGCTTATGCACCTATTTTGTCTTATCAGACAGTGCTAAAAAGAAGGCACACAAATTCATTACAAAACTTTATCTATTGAGATTTCTTGCAATTCCATAGTTATGGTGACTCATTCAAATTAACATTTTTTTTTTTAAATACTGATGATATAGATATTATAAAATTTATTTTCGACAAAATACAATGTAACGGTTTTAGTGTTTCTATTTCTTAGTAAATCTCTATAATGTTGTGTGTCAAAGTTAATGTTTGTCTTTAATTTTTTCAGTCTTTGCATAACTTTGGCGAATTACATAAACCCACTGTAATCGACTAAGTATTGATAGCTATGGTAGAGGTATTTGTAAGAGAAACAAAAGTTAATTTAAACATGAACTGTATTAATCGAAAACATGAATCAAACCTTTCACCCACAATATAAAATATATTATATAAATTTTAAAAAAGGGAATGCAACAACTTTAAAAAACGACTTAACTTTAAAATCGTATGTATAATAATAGATATAATTCTGCGTAGCTCCTATCACTGATTAACACTTAAACAACCTTTTTCTTAAGACTAATTGTGCCATAAAAGAAACCCAAATATTATGCTAAGATGGTTGATTACTTCTTAGCAAGGAGAGTCTTGATGAGGGACTCCAGTTTTCTGGTATCAGCGGCGAACTTCCGTATACCGTCAGATAATTTATCGGTGGCCATCTGATCTTCGTTGAGGCCCCAACGGAATTGAGCCTCTGATAACGATATCTTCTCTATGTCGCTTTGAGCTGCTAGTTTGGGATCAAGTACCTATGGAAAAATTATTTTGAATATTAGTCATGACAAAACTAAAAAATACACTCCGAAACCATGCTAAATTGCATCTAATAGCCGCACGATAGATAGTGAGCTTATGACTGACGTTGTTTGTCATGCCGACAATAGTCGACGAGGTCATATAGCAATACTATAATATCACTATTGTTATAATTTTGTTAGTACTTGTAATATTTTTCGCGAGATCATGCGGTTTAGAGGCCCTAAGTCTAAGGAGAGACTCTGTGTTCTGAGGAATTGTTCGAACATGAGTATCTTCTACCACCGCATCTCTCGCCATCGACGGGGAGCTCATCCTCACACATTGGAACCAAATTGGACGCACACGGAGCGGTTCAAAGGAGCATCCTGCCGTGGACGCTCAGGTTGTGGAACGAGCTTCCCGCTGTTATTTTTCGAAGGGAGTGCAGCATGGGGGTTTTTAAGAAGGGTGTGAAGAGATGTTAGGGACCTTAGGGAGCTTTTGATGTGGTCGAAGGTGATAAAAGAACACAAAGCCTATACGAATATTTCTCTCAAGTACAGCAGCCGGAACACATAGATAGGTGCTTGACGTCAGATTTCCAACTTGAGTATGTCGGGGTACAACAAAATGTTATGTATTACGGTTTGTTGAAACATATGGGAATCGCGTATACTAATGTAACTGCATACAATGTACGTACCCTCTTCAATGTTTCGTCACTGGCAGCAAGTTCCTGCAACAGTTTGGGGCTAATAGTTAGCAGGTCGCATCCGGCTAACTCCCGGATCTCTCCCGTATTACGGAATGAAGCGCCCATCACTTGAGTCTTGTAGCCAAATTTCTTATAGTAGTTGTAGATACGGGTTACAGACAATACGCCCGGATCATCTTTGGGTTCAAATGATTTCTTTAGGTGTTCCACACTCCTGTAATTTCAAGTGAATTAGTTTCATTAGATTAATTTGTTATCAATCAGATTATTATCGGTATATGTATAATGTATAGTTTAAATAAACTATCTAAGCTATCTTTGTCCGCTTTCATTTTACGAAAATATTTGTCCACACATTAACTTTATTATAAAGGCCTTGGTATTACGAGATATCTCGCGGCCGATCTATGGACTTACTTTACTTTAGCAGACTTTTGATATAATAACTACAATGCAACTAAGTAGCATTGTTTCGTTAGATACGCAAGGGTATTTCATGGAATATTTGTTTCTGTCTTATATAAGAACTAGCGACCCGCCCCGGCTTCGCACGGGTAGAAGACCATAATATATTATGCCTACATTTTTGGCTTCAGCTTGTTGCGTGGCAACAGGCGGGCAGTGGAGCGCGGGCAGTGGAGCGCGGGCGGAGGTGGCTGCATCAAGCGAGACCCGTCGTCGTGTCGCGTTGGTGCGAGACCGCTTGAATTTATTTTCTCGCGCGTATTTTTTTGTGAATAAAATGCTTAAAGCCTCTAACTTATTTAAAATGATAAGGATTAATACCGTATTTGTGTAAATAGCTATCCAATTACCGCTTTATGATTGCCCATATTTTAAAGTATTAAAATGGATATAGTATGTTATCCTTAAGGGATAGACATATTTTATGCCATCGCAGACTTTTCTGTAGACCTATATAAGATACACAATTCCACCGTACATCATTTCACAAAGGGTTCAGGCAGCGTTTTCGTTGAAAGCTCCCAGGTGGCTTATTTTTTCCGACACCTCCAACAAATATCATTATATTTTAGCCAATGTATACAAAAACTTGACAAATTGTATACTAAAACCTTCCTCTTGAATCACTCTATCTTTTAAAATCCGTTGCGTAGTTTTAAAGATCTAAGCATACATAGGGACAGACAGCGGGAAACGACTTTGTTTTATACTATGTAGTGTTTTATTAGGAAAATCATGAGTAATAAATAATTAAAAGTATAAGATCTATAGTTTAAGGCAATAGGCAATATGTCACTTGTCAGATTTCAAGGGTATGTGTCCAAGTTCATTACCACGGCGACTTCGTCACATCATTCTATATTTCACTTGTCAACCAGTACAGTAATACTTACCAATCCAATATTCTTCCGACAAATGGAGAGATAAGTGTAACATTGGCTTCTGCACATGCTATAGCTTGGTACATAGAGAAGAGCAAAGTCAAGTTGCAGTGGATACCATGTTTCTTCTCCAACTCCCTGCAAAATTTCAACATAATATTATGGGCTTAATAAATAAAAACGGTCAAGTGCGAGTCGGACTCGCGTAGATAGGGTTCCGTATCATCATCATCATCAGCCTTTATCGGTCCACTGCTGGACGTAGGCCTCTCCCAAAGCGCGCCACTCCTTTCGGTTTCTCGCCACTCGCATCCAGCCGTCCGGCTACTCTTTTGACGCCCCCCAGCCTGTTGGATCGTCAGTCCAACAGGCTGGGGGGCGTCCGACATTACGCTTGCAAAGACACAAGGGTTTCGTGTATAACATCACAGTATCTATGTTTTTATTTATAAAAATATATGATTTCGTTTGTCAAATGAATGTTAATAAAATATGCTGTGACAGACGGACAGACGGACACCAGTGTGATCATATAAGGCACCAAATGTACGGAACCCTAAAAACGTACAACAGGCTTAGGCAAGTTTAATAGTACATGTTCCTTACTTGGCAGCTTGAATACCCTCCCAGGTAGAAGCCAGCTTTATAAGAATGCGCTCCTTCTTGATTCCATATTCAGCAAACAAGTTAATGAATTTATTAGCCTTTGCTATACTAGCATCCTTATCAAATGATAACCTGAAAATTTATTCATTAATCAATATTAATATTATAGTAAGTTTGGTTAGAGTCCTAAACCACATAGTCTATGGTCTTTAGTCTATGGACAAGATAATAATAATTATTATTATCAATATTGATAATTAGATGGATAGACATTAGTTGACAACAAAAAAATTAATGATTATAATTTATACAAGTTTTTCAGATTTGTTGTGTCACTTATCATTGAAACACTTTTAAACACTTGTTTATCTACCATTTTATCAATATGTATACATTATGTCATAGTTACCTTGCATCAACTTCAACAGAAACACGACCAGGGATAATTTTAAGTATTTCACAGCCAAATAATACACTTAGCATGTCCAAAGTTTCTGCTACTTGCTCCTCAAGTGTGCTGTAATAACGTAATTAACTTTATTACATAACCCTCTCATCAGGGTCAATGTAGCCTGAATTTACAATCAAATAAAGAAAAAATAATAAACTATTATAAGGAATAATAGAATAGGGTATGTATGCAAATTGACAGGCACATTGGCATGGTTGGTAAGACACCCTATCTATCACACCACAGGTAGTGGGTTAAATTCCTATCCAGGACAGACATTTGTGTGCATGTATATGTGTATATGTATTTTGAAAAAAATGTTGTATTATGTAGCATATCAGTTATCTGGTTTCCATAGTAGAGGCTCTGCTTAGTTTGAGATCAGATGGCCGTGTGTGAGGAATGTCCCAGGATATAAAAAAAAAATACATCTAATAAATAATAGATATGAAGTAAAAATTATGAGGAGAATGGCAATTTTATAACCAAGTCCATTTAATTTAACACATAAACATTAATAATTTGATATGTTTCAGCAACACTTGATTGATAAGCATAGAAAAGGCTCTCTCACCTCCCAGTTTCTTTCCCATATTTGATGGCTTTGTCAAGGATGTGCTGGTATTGTTCCATACCAGCAGCAGAAAGCATGAGACTTGGGTTTGTGGTGGCATCTGTTGGCTTGTACTCTTTCATTGCTGCAATGCAAACCATAAAATATTTCAGTATCACAAAATAGATTTTGTATTAAAAAAAAGCTATTAAATATGAAAAAAATTGTTAAGTTCTCTCAAAACCTTAAAATTGACCTTTTTTGTTTTCAATATGTACACCATTCCAGTTTTTTACAAAATCATACCATAAAATATAAACTGGTCTCAATATTTCTTATTTTTTCATGAAAACTGTTTGTCATTTTCTATACTTACTAATTACTTTGTACAATATTCAATTAAATTCAAATTTCTATTTCATAATATAAATTTGAATTTAAAAAAATTAGTACCACCTAAAAATCTAATGGAATCATATAGGTTTGAAGTTTGTTGACAGTCACTGTGCGCTACTCACATCTTTTGTAACTGGCAATAAGAGTGGGTTGCAACTGCTCAATTTGGTATGTATTTTGTTAAGTAAGTACAATATACTACACTACAATATACTACACAACAATATAATGTTTTCTTATTAAATTCCAACCAGTAGTATATGATTACTGTCAAAATTGTCACCATGGCTTCTCTCTGACCCCGCTTGCCTATGAGCTATTTGAAATATTGTTATTTTATTATGTAAGTACACTTTATAATTTTAATTTAAGTTAATTTTATACAGGCCCCTAAGTATCACCAATGACAATGCATATTTGCTAGATATAAATTTTCTCACTACAGAACCATACATACTTAATCAGTATACATTTCTTACATGTAGTATATTTTATAGAAGGGGCCTAGGTCACATGGTTTAGCTGTACTGATACACATGGCTTTACTTTTGAGAATAGGTAATACAATCTCCTATGTGTGAAAGAAATTAATTCAGGCATAGACATTTGATACATATTTTTTTTTACATTGTATAGGCTTGTTTGACCACAATCTCACTATGGTAAGTGAAGATGTGGCCAAAGGTGGTTAGCACATAAAGTCTAGAAGGAACTGGTTCTCTAGTGCAGCTGCCAGAACACACCAATAGGTGTTTGGCAACAGATTTTCAACATGAGGGTGGCAGCCAGCCAGGCAGGTAAGTACTTACCACAAAGTACCCTACCACCATGCTATGGTAATATTTATTTGAAAAACAAATGGAATTATAGTACCATATATTTATAAATGAGATTTTATATAATAATTGACTAAAGACAAGTAAGTACACTTATAATAAATCTCTGATCAACCTTTTATCTACATGTCAAGGCTAAAAGATAATTATGGTACACAACTCGGTCAGAGAGTAGCTTTAGGGATCATTTATTAGAAGAACTTATGTATAGTCATATTGCTAGTAGACAATGAAATAACTTTATATACTTATGGAGTAAGGGCTAACCTTCAAAGTCGCCAGTATCCGCTACAACAACGGAATGTTGTTTTAATTGTTCAAGAGCACTCATTTTAGTTCTCTTCGCTTGGGGTTCACTACTCATACTGGCTGCTTGGTTTTGGTCTGCAACGATTAAGCGTAAGCGATAACAAGTAGAGCGTGAATACAATCACACCTCACGACTACAACGACGTCATGAAACCGCCTGAAGGTGACCTCGCCGCGCATTTCGCCGGCACAGCATATTCACGCCGCCTCAGACAGCATTGGCCATTATCATTGGAAAGAAAACAGATTTTTAGCGCTGCAGTTTGGTATTTGTAATATATCATTGTACTGTTTGAACCAAAGAGGATATAAAATCACTACGTTTGAACGACTCGGATAAATCATAAATCTACCATAGCCTAGCTAGAACGTTCTCTACATAAAATAAAATTTCCGTGGGTCATGGACCTTTCTAGATCCATGGCATGGGTTAGAATCTACTAAGTCTGTGGGTTAGAATAACCTCGAAAAACCTCTACATAACATAGGTATCCATTTCTAAACAATGGGGAAAATCGAAAATATGATCGTTTACCAACAAGTAGGTTCATTGACTCTTTAAGTTACGAGTAAATTAGCTAAATTAAAAAATATTGCGTTAGTGAAACAAAACAACGTCATACCTGAAAAATATTACTAAATACCTAATAACAATTTGTAATTTTGTTTGTAAGCGAGCATGTACTGTACAGCTACTCAGGGATGTAAAAAAAAAAATCGACTTAATCGATTATTTTTATCGTGTAATCGATTTTTGTGATAATATTAATCGATTATATAATTAACACATTTTTTTAATCGATTTTTGTAAACAGCATCATCTGTGCGACGAATGAAAAAAACCGGTAACTTAAAAAACTGAAAAACCTGACTGCTTTTCTGTGTAATTTGGAAATGAAAAAACACTAAAACAAGAAATTTGTCATACCCGATTGCACTTAACTGAAGATTGTAGCAGTCGGGAGTCCACTCTCCATGTATTTTGCAAATGTCAAGTTATAAATATAAAATTGTAGTCGCATTAGTGCACAGAACACTTCTACCCCTGAAACGGCACTAGTGAAGTAGCGATGGGCTACTAAAATTAATCGAAGCATTCGAATGTAAAGAAAGAAAGAAAAACATTTATTTGCTGGAAAAGGACGCACATACACAAAGTAGAATTTTTACAAACAATTCACAAAAAATCGAGAGCAACAACAGAAAATAAAAACAAATACCTAGCTGACAAATAGAAAATATACAACGAACAAATAATAATTATAATAAGATGAATATGCAATGGAAATTGTTCGTCGCATTTCCGGCAAATGAGGTTGACCACTCAGCATTTTGCTGCGTCGGAAGTCGACCAACCGACACAGCACTGGTATTCAGGGTCAACCCCCGTGACACTCCGATGCCACTGTGACCTACTTTTTAAAATAATGTACATAAAATACATATACATACTTAATACTAAAGTGATCTTCATAATTGTTTATCATACAATAAATAATTATGAAGATCACTTTAAGTTTCAATCTGATCTTGATCGTTTTTCGGAGTACTGCATCGTCAACAAGCTAGATCTTAGTATTAACAAATGTAAGGCTGTCACTTTTACGAAGAAATTGCGTAAGAGCAATTTTGTATATGCTTTAAATGGTGTCAATCTTGAAAGTGTTAACACAATCAAAGATCTAGGGGTAACACTAGACAGCAAGTTACACCTTAATCAACACGTTGATAACATCATAAGTAAAGCTTTCAAAATGTATGGTTTTGTAATGCGTACTGGTACAAAATTCACACAACCGTCTACATTTATATACCTATATAAAGCTTTAATTCGATCTCAACTCGAATACGCGGTGCCCATCTGGAATCCTTATTATGTTACGTATAATGAATCCCTTGAAATGATTCAAAAAAAAAATCTTAAATCCATGCATTATAAATGTTTTCATGGTCGTTTGTCATATGATCAGCTCCTTGACAAATACAAACTTCTAAAGCTCAAACAAAGGCGTATCCAACTAGATGCTGTAATGCTTTATGACTTATGCCATAACAAATATGATTGCATTCCTTTAATAAATAAACTGTGTTATAAAATTCCTACTAGGACTCATGCCCGTAATCAATGTCAAGTATTCGCGACTACCCGATGCCGCACAAACGCTGGTAAGCGATCACCTCTTTATCGGCTTGCGAGTTCATACAACGCCAAGTTTAATGCAATTGACATAGCAGCAACGCGTCCTAGTACATTTAAAAAACTGTTACTTAAAGAATTATAATTTTGGAACTGAGCACTCATCACTATATTTCTCAACGATATCATCTACAAACAAAATATCAATGTAAACTGGGGTAAACGGTGTTGGTGTCAAATTCATATCTTATTTTTTATTTTTACTCTATACTATTACTTATTTTGTCACTGTTTGTTTACCTAAATAAATGAAAAAAAAAAAAAAAAAACTTAATAAAATTAATATAAATCCCACCCATTTCCATACCATTATTGCAGGTCTATAAATTTCCTATACATGGCATAAGAAGATGAGCATGAGGCACCTAGAGACTTTACATGTGACGAATAGACCTAAATACAGGAACAGCCACTACGGCAAGATACCGCCCATTATGCTAACCTCCCACGTCAAAACCCTACTTTATTCATAGGCCTTACCATTTAGGTATGTAAAAATGAGGAACTTAATAAAACGTAATACAATTTTAATATAAAATACAGATAAAAAATTATCAAAAAACCTATTGAGGAAATTATAATAATAATTCTTATATTCTGATATGATTCTCATATGTATTCAATCTTTTTTTGTTCCTCAAGAAGGTATTTCTTTAACATGTACTTGAATGATAAAACTGATTTTAGGTTTCTGATGGGTAGTGGGAGATCATTCCAGCATCGAGTGGCGGCATACTTGAAACAACCCCTAAATGTACGGTTTATTTTATTCGTACGCATTCGAATGACAATCTGAATTATTCGAATATTAGTCGATTGTTGTAAACATGTCAAAAGCTTGGTGCGTGCGTGTAATAATCTAATGGCCCGGTTACACGCTGCGTATTGTCTGCGAAAATGCCCGCACAAACCAGTTTGCGCAGGTAACAGCGTGCGTGTGGACGGCAAGACGGTATCTCATGAAATGCAAAAATATTTTTTCAAATTCGAGTGGTAGTTCAAGATACTAGCGCCCTTAACAAGAAAAAATCTTTCTTCAAGTAAATAAATGCTTTTACTTTCTTTTCTTTCTTTCTTCTTTATTATAGTTATTTTTCATGAAACTCCGAGGAAGTCGCATGGAGGAAGCATTGAGCGTGTGAATTGTAATTCACACACACAAATGTAATATAACGTCAAACTCGCTCGCACGATGCACGATCGCTCTGTAGCGATGTGCCAACTCGGTTCACCAAATCGGTTCAAACCGGTTTGCCGTTCGAACGAGTCATGTCGATTCGAAGATGGTTTAAACCGGTTTGATTCGCTCGCCGCGGCGCCGTGCTTTGAGTCGAACGTCAGTTAGCGGGGACGCGCGGACTACTCGACGCGAGTCTGACTGATCACTGAACGTGTTGCATCTTGCTAATACGAATGAATAAATCGAATTACCGACCGACCGAACCGAACTGATTTCATTCAAATCGTGTGTGAGTGGTTGTTTATGTTTTCGAACTTACGTAGGCTTTGTTGGGTTTCTATAATAATCCGCTTCCTAAGTTCCTTTATTCTACGAACAACCTTTCGTAAGCTACAGATCAAATTGTAGCCAAATGCATGGAATAAATAAAAACTACATTAGGCATAAGGAAGTACTAAGCTCATACTTTAATTTCGATAGTGTATATGCCAGTCAATATTTATTTAAACGTGCTTTTCATTTTAAACAAAAGCTATTGTTTTTTTAGTTATTCTACCTAGTGTATATTTTTAAGACTTTTTAATTCATGAAAAACTGTATTATATTATTTTTAATATGAATAAACCAAGCCTATAAGCCATGATCTAAATTGCATCGGTCAGTTCGATTTTGGTACGTTAAAGTATATTTCGTATGCTGTTATTCGATTTGGATGTGAATCGCGGATTGCTTATTTTTCAAACCGATTTAACCGAGTTGTAATTTTAACCGAGTTGCTCATGACTATCGCTCTGCTGACGTGATCAGTGCTACCAACCTTACCAAAAAAAAAACCCCAAGTTTTTTCTGAATTTCCCTAAAAATCCCTAAAAAGAATTTTAAATTACAGACATCGTATCGAAGTCACAACACAAAACAATTAGTCACAACAGATCACATAAACTAACAAGAATCTCTTGCTTGACTTGTCGTGAACGACAAATATGAATGAAGGTGTGAGTGAATGAGGTGAGGTGTGTGAGTGACATAAATAAATGAATGCGGCAATGCGCCGCGCAGTCTACTCGTTTCATATCATGCGTTCCTTTCTACGCACATAACTGAAAACACATGCTTTGTTTTCGATTTTGCAAGTTTTGTTTGAAATCCCTAAAAAAATCCCCAAAATATTCCAGTCCCTAAAAATGTCCCTTTCAACACTTCTAGCCCCTAAATTTAGGGACAAAATCCCTAAGTTGTGAACCGTAGACGTGATCTGCACGACGATAGGGTATTACACCCATTTTTGAAAAGTTTCTCAATGTAAGCTAGGTATATTTTTAGATATTATTTCGTACTAGCTTTTCCGCGCAGTTTCACCCGCGTTCCCGAGGGATCTTGTTTTTCCCGGAATAAAAAGTAGCCTATAGCCTTCTTCTATAAATGGGCTATTCAACACTGAAAGAATTTTTCATATTGAACCAGTAGTTCCTGAGATTAGTGCGTTCAAACAAACACACAAACTCAAACTCCAGCTTTATAATATTATATATATAAAAATATAAAATATAAAAAATACATCTCGGGTGGCGGGCGCAGCCGCCGACGCCTCGGAAAGCCTCAAGCGGGGGAAGTATGTTTCTATTGGAGATGGTTACATATTCTTTCCGTTTGGGGTTGAAACTATGGGTCCCTGGGGTTCGGGGGCACATCGTTTAGTTAAAGAGATATCCAGACGCCTTGTTGATTTAACAGGTGACCAAAGAGCTGGCGCTTACCTTGGGCAACGTATTAGTCTTGCAATTCAACGAGGTAACGTCGCCAGCTTTTTGGGAACCATGCCTGCAGGTGGTGACCTAAACGCAGTTTTTTATCTTTAATTATTTTCATATATTTTATTTTAATATTTAGTTTAAGTACCTAGTTAAGGTTGTTTTTTTTTTTATCTATACTATGTATATATAATATTATTGTTGTAAAATAGAAAATAAAAATATATTTAAATATAAATAATAATAATATAAATATATTATTAGTATAGATAGAGTAAAATACCCTGACTATTCACTATCGTTTTGCATCGGACATCGTGCTCGTGCATGATCTTGGCGGGACGTATAGCAAAATGGATGGTGAATAAGGTGCTTTTGGTATTTTTATAAAATCGATTCGTTCTTGCAATGACACATCAATCGACGTTTGTACCCGGCTTTATTTTCCTACTTTGGCAATCGGTTTGGCAACACCTAAACTCATATTTCTAGAAAATTCGGGGCAAATTGAGTGAGAGCTGCTATGCGGCAATAAACCGGCATTTGTACGATCATTCTTTTGCGACTTCCAATAGATTGATCAATTGTCAACCTAACCAACGTGTTTCTCAGATTCTGTGATTTCATAGTGAAGCGATCTTTTAATTTCAAAGCTGAAATAGCATCTTTTTCTGTTCACGATGGCTGCTATGTCTGTCATAGGTATTGATTTCGGTAATGAATCATGTTATATCGCTGTTGCTAAAGCAGGTGGCATCGAGACAATAGCCAACGATTACAGTCTACGAGGTACTCCGTAAGTAAATCTTGAAATCACCTTATTTTTATAAAATGCTTACCATGATTACGACTTTCCCTATATCTGACATTTTCTACATCACGTTACTCAGAATTCGACTGATATTCTGCATGTCATGTTCAAAACCATAATTGGAAATAATCAATGTTGTGATCTTGGTACTGGTATAGGTGTCTCCCAGTTTAGTAGCTTACTTTGCAAAATTGTCTGTTAGATTTGTCTTCTAAAGTAGGTAAAATTTTCAGAGACCATTTTTTTTCTTTGAATGATTGAATACATGACCATGATCAGCAGGAATAGAACAAAAATATTTTCAAAGACTGATGTATACTTACAAAATTAAAAACTACCTAAATTATAATGTACAAATTATACTTTTTATGTCAAATCTGTTAACAGGTTAAAAATGTCCCATGTTTTTGATCTACATTTGATACAGAACTGAGACGCCTATTTTTCGGCAATAATAGGCATGTAGATATCTATTTTAATTTCTCTTTCTGGCTGGTATACTGTATTAAAACATAATAATTATAAAACCAACTCACCCTAAAAAATTTGACTGTTGTAACTGTGTGTGGTGTATCTCAGGTTAACACACATGTTAGCTCACATATTTATTAGTAGTTATCATAAAGAGGTGAATGCTCTTATCAGTAAAATAATGCTTGAAATAAAATCATCCCACAACTCCTTGAGTTCAAGGGAAGACCTTTGTTCAGTAGCAACTTTCAGTGAATATCACATACAGCAACAATTGATTACTTGTTATTTATTATTATCTTATAAAATTAATATTAATAAATAATGAAGAATCCCCAAAACCAGGATGACTATGTGTCATCACCTGGTAGCACCAAATCTCAACCCGTGTACCAAAAATATTAGTCGCAATTTTTTTTAACTCTATATATGTAAATGAGGATTTCAAATAAAACATAACAATAATGTTGATTTATTTGTATCGCTGCCTGACCATAGTTAGACCAGCAAGTTTTCAGTGTAGTAAAAGCATTAAAAAATTCAGGAAAACTGAAAGTGCTTTTTTCCATAGAATTTATTGAAATTTGCACAGGAGTCTGTTGATTATGTTCTTATTAATTAATACTGGACAAAAATATTTGATACTGTCTTTTATACACTCACAAGATAATACACCCATTTAATTGTTAGGGTTCCGTACCCAAAGGGTAAAAACGGGACCCTATTACTAAGACTTCGCTGTCTGTCCGTCCGTCTGTCTCCAGGCTGTATCTCAAGAACCGCGATAGCTAGATAGTTGATATTTTCACAAATTATGTATTTCTGTTGCCGCTATAACAACAAATACTAAAAACAAAATAAATATTTAAGGGGGGCTCCCAACAACAAATGCGTTTTTTTTCCCTTTTATTTCTATATGGTAGTTCCCGTTGACTTAGAATCACGAAATTTGGCAAAAAGCAAGGTCTTACAGCACAAATAAAGGAAAAATTACATAAAATAAAAAAGTTGAAAATTAAAGGGTGTTCCCATACATACATAGTTACGCGAATTAATAAAGACCTCTGAGTTGTATGGGCGCTCATACAATTTAGAGGTCTAGCTTAATTGGCATCTAATAAGGTAAATAAATAAAATGGTGCATTTCCCGTGATGGATGAATGATGGACGAAGTTTGTACGGAACCCTCGGTGCGCGAGTCCGACTTGCACTTGGCCGGTTTTTTATTTACTGATTGATAACATGATGTTTAAATTAAACTATTGTTACTTCTATTGTTAATTATTAATTCATGAAATATTTAATTATTGATCCTGATAATGTGTTTAAAAATCTACATTAACACACATGTGTTGTAGATTTTTTCATCCAATCAAAAGAAAATAAGTAACTAAGCTATGTATGTAGACAGGTATCATTATTAAGGGATGAATGCCTTTGTTTTTATTACATATCTTTATTTTAAACTAGCTGTTCCTCGCGGTTTCACCTGCATTCCCAAGTAAAAAAAATACCCTATAACAATCCTCAATAAACTGGCTATCTGACACAAAAATATCGGTATCTTTAGTTTATACAAAAATCCCATACATTCCGTTTTTCCCGAATTTCACAATTTTCCAGGCAACTTTTCCAATGTTACTCTTCATTAGAACCTTCTTCGGACTTCAACCAAGGTATACCAAGGTGGTAAGGTACTTTGTAGTACCCAGCTGACTTGCTATCATAGTTAAGGTGAAATTCTGTCACAAAACACCTAATAGTGTGTTCCAGCAAATGCACTTGTGTGTGACCCAGTTGCCTGTTAGGCTTTGTAAAGGAAAGCAACACAATGACAATCTCCCTAGTATTGCTCTTGTCAATAGGTGATTTTCCATTAGCTAGATCTTATGACTGCTTGTCAGAATTCTGATAATTAAAAAAAAATGGTTTTTGACAAGGGTTTTATGTCAATCAAAACTACAGTTTTGTTTTTAACAAAAAACTATCTTTTAAAAATATATCTGTTTCTTTCAATGATTTATAAAAATATTCAGTTGGCAATAGTTTTGGATCATACATATAACATAATGCCTGACCAGGTGTGCGCGCGCGCTCCTCATTTCGTCAAAAGCTAGTCTGATTATGTTAACTTAAATATTAATTCGTAGTACCTACGTTATTAAGCAGAGCTTGTATTATGGAAACCAGATAACTGATACTACATGTCTACCTACTTATGTTTTTCTCAATATATACTTATTATAGATAACTACACCGAGCCTCAGGACAAACAGACATGCTCATGCATAAAAATGCCTGTCATGGGTAAGAATCGAGCCCACAACTTGTGACGTGATAGGTATGGTGTCTTACCAACCACACCAACCACCGGCCCATCAACCAATAATAAATTGTTCCAAAAAATAATATAAATTTGTTTAATTTTCAGATCATGTGTGGCCTTTTCACAAAAAAATCGCATATTAGGTGTAGCAGCAAAAAACCAGATGGTGACAAATATGAAAAATACTGTATTTGGTTTCAAAAGACTCCTTGGGAGGAAATTTACTGATCCATATGTCCAAAAAGAGCTCAAGCATTTCCCATTCAAGGTTGAACAAAAACCTGATGGTGGTATTGGTATTAGAGTCAATTATCTTGGTGAAGACAATGTTTTCAGCCCTGAGCAGGTATAATATTATATTTTGTTTGATTTGCAAAGAGTGTCTCTTTCCTCAAGAGGTCTATTTTTTCTACTTTTCACTGCATTCTAACTCACAAAGCTCCTGGTATGTGAGATCCTGTTGGGAAGTGTTCGAAAATGGGAGAATGATTACACCCCTCGTTACTATTTTATATCAGCTGTCCCCCGCGGTATCACCCGCATAGTGGTATAAAAAAATAATAATAGCGTACGACCGATTCTCAGACCTATCGAATATACACAAAAAAAATCATAAGAATCGGTCGAGCCGTTTCGGAGGAGTTTGCAGACAAACACTATGACACGAAAATTTTATATATTAGATTTGTTAGACAAATTTTAATGCAAACATTTTTTTCAGATAACAGCAATGCTCTTTACAAAACTTAAAGAAGTAGCAGTTATAGCACTGCAAACTCCGATTAATGATTGTGTTATATCAGTGCCTAGTTACTTCACAAATGCTGAAAGAAATGCTCTGCTGGATGCTGCTGCCATTTCTGGTAATTTTATTATAAACTAGCTTCTCCGCACGGTTTCACCCGCGTTCTCGAGGATCTTGTGTTTTCCCGGGATAAAAAGTAGCCTATAGCCTTCCTCGATAAGTGGGCTATCCAACACTGAAAGAAATCAAATCGAACCAGTAGTTCCTGAGATTAGCACATTCAAACAAACAAACTTCAGCTTTATAATATTAGTATAAATATAGGTGGATTTTCAATCTACTAATGAAGTAATGAGTTACTTCAGCAGCTGTTAGTTGTCGGAATTTAGGAAAAGCATTAGCTTTCATTAGAATAATATAATAGACTATGGTTATTTCCAGGCTGAAATAAATAATATCCTGGGATATTTCTTCCACAAGGCCATCTGA
The DNA here is from genome assembly GCA_951216915.1 of Tetheella fluctuosa. Classification (NCBI taxonomy): domain Eukaryota; kingdom Metazoa; phylum Arthropoda; class Insecta; order Lepidoptera; family Drepanidae; genus Tetheella; species Tetheella fluctuosa. The sequence goes on from OX578217.1 coordinate 8,876,765, forward strand.
TCTCGAACAAAGCGAAACTTATTACGGAACCAGAAATAACTCGTATACTATTGACACTATTTTTAAATACATACTTGAATTATAATATGTTTTACACCCATACACAAATATTTGTCCTTGATGGGAATCAAACCTACAATGAATTGACAATCACTACATGTTATAAATAAAACAATGCCCCCGACGTATCTGTCTGTATGAATGTTCGCGATGATCTCAAAAATTACTGAACTACTTAGTGAGGAAGGCTTAGGTATATAATTTTATTCAATAAGGTTTTTGTAAATTAGCTGAAATATGACGATGATTGTTGACAATGTCGGAAAAAATCATGCCTGTTCAGTCGGCATACTCGGGTAGACCGCGTAAACCAATAGATTTATAGTATAGTAAATATAAAAAAGTAGGTGTATATGCTCTGCTACCCGTGCGAAGCCGGAGCGGGTCGCTAGTGTCATAATATATTTAGGTTATTTTCTTTTTAGGTTTGAATGTACTGCGCCTGATGAATGAAACAACTGCAACTGCCCTGGCTTATGGTATTTACAAGCAAGATCTGCCGGCTCCTGAAGAAAAGCCCAGAAATGTTGTCTTTGTTGACTTTGGACATAGTTCACTTCAGGTAAACATATTTTGTATCACATTCTGCTCACCTCAAGCCACATCATCACATAACTCAAATCACAGTTTGATTGCCCTTTTAGAATTGATTCTACCACCAGTTCGAGAAACTCAAAAAACTTCATACAGCAAGCAAACAATATTTTTATCTTGTTTTGTCCCAAATTATTCTAGAGTTTGTTCCCAGAAGAAAACTTTTTTTATAAGAAATCCCCGTGGTACATGCGAGCATTAAACGAAAGTAGGTCAGGAGGAAAGTAAAGTACATACAAGGTGGAAATATATTCTAACCCCTTGATTACCAAGGTTTTAATGGCGAATAAATGTTATTCAAAGTACTTGAAGTATCCTAAGGACATAATTAATAATTTTCCAAAAAAAATCTGGTCCTTCAGTCGCAAGTCCCCTTTAGATGTGCCAACTAACAACTCCGATTTATATTTTATTCCGCAAGTCTATTATTCAAGGTTACTTTTCCGACATATATAGGATTGCACTAATTACTCCAGTATATAAATCTGGTCACAAAGGAGTTTTGTGGAGAGTGAGATTGTGGTAAAATGCAGACCTATTAAAAGTAAAAAAAAAAAAAAACTGCAAACAGAAGACTTTGTGACATAACTTTAAAATAAAGTAGACTGATCTAGTTGTCTAGTTTTTAGCAGTTGTACTGTTTATAGTGTTGTACGGGGGTCTCTTTAGCACTAATATTTTCAGTGATATTTCTTTTACCTACAGTTTTGTTGAAAATTTCAACTTGAAATGTTGTTACATTTGCCTATAATACCCTCAGCTGTCTTTATTTTGAAAAAATCTGTCATTTTACTAAACTAATCTTGTGAATATACCCAAAATTAAGAGGTCTATTTGGTGGATCATCTTTTCGCTACTCCGAGTTTTCTCGAAAAACTAATTACGCGGTCCTATGAGGCGTCATACCCATGCAAATTTAAACATTAAGATCAATGTTACTTTAAGGTGTCAGCATGCGCTTTTAACAAAGGTAAACTACGTGTCCTTGCAACAGCAACAGACCCACAGTGTGGCGGAAGAGACATAGACATGGGTCTCGCCGAACATTTCTGTCAAGATTTTATAACCAGATATAAATTGGATGCAAGAAAAAACCAAAGGTAAAATTAGCATTATAGATAAATAATTCAAATAATGTACCTATATGTACCTATGCAATCAACATTGTCTAGCTAGGGATATCCAAGGTTTAAATTAATCAGCTTGCTCGAAATCTTTACATTAAAAAAAAACTATTTTATCACCAACAAAACCATAAATTTTAAACATTTTTTTATAGTTAAAGCCATTTAAGGCGGTGATAGCTCAGTGGTAATGACGTCGGATGCCGCAGCGAAGGTCGTGGGTTTGAATTCTACAATGAGCTTGAGTTTTCGGTGAAGAAAAACACCGTGAGGAAACCATAGCACGGTGGTAGGGTACTTTGTAGTACCCATCTGGCTGGCTACAAATCCTCAACATGAAAATTTGTGGCCAAGCACCTAGTGGTGTGTTCCGGCAGTTGCACTTGAGAGCCAGATGCTTTGTCGTGATCGTGCTTCCAGATTCGGTCTTCAGCTTGGTTGGCTTTGACCAATAGACAGATCTTTTGCGAACACATTAGAACCTTTGTTCTGCATGATTGCCTCATCAATACATGACATATCGCGTCGTTTTACGTTAGAGATCTGGCTATTTAGCTGCTGACAATTGATCCCACATGATAGTGGCTTATCTATTAATGAAGATGATAATACGATCATGTCATCGCGTGACGTGTTAACAATGTAGCATCAAATATCATAATTTTATATTATTGTAGGTAGACCATGCTTTTGGTGGTGTTAAGGTTTTTTCTGTATTTTTAGAGCATTCCTGCGGCTATTGCAAGAGGTTGAGAAAGTGAAGAAACAAATGTCTGCGAACAGCACACGGCTGCCTCTCAACGTCGAATGTTTCATGGAGGAGCGAGATGTGACCGGCGAAATTCAACGTTCACAGATGGAGGAGATTAGTGCCGAGACATTCAACCGCGTCGAAAGAACCCTGAGGGATATTCTTCACAATGCAAGTTAGTGACCTCATCCCATATTTGTTTTTAAACTAATCTATCCCCTCAAACTGAAACACCGCAATATACCAAACAATTGAGACACGAACGCGCTAGCTATATTTTCAGTGGCGGAGACAAATCCAAAAAATCAAAGATCATAAAAATCGGTCCAGCAGTTATTGAGTTATAAATGGTGTAAGTAACACGACTTTGTTTTATATAAATAGATTATTATTGACACTTTCAGAACTTAGACCTGAAGACATCAATTCTGTAGAGATAGTGGGAGGAGCGACTCGAGTTCCGGCCGTTAAGAATTTGATTGAACAAGTCTTTGGCAAGATTCCATCCACAACTTTGAACCAGGTAGGACTAAAAAATATAATGAAGTAGGGTGCAATCTTTGCATTTTCCTACAGAGGTCTTTCTCCCAAAGTAACGTAAAAATCGAACCAGAAAAAATAGAGAAAAATTAAAAAAAAAACCCACTTATTATGAAAATTGCAAATGCCCTTTATCGCGCCCGACATGAGGTTTATTTTCAATTGTATCAACTTGGGTGACAAGTTTGTGGTTTGTATTGAATGTGATGTACAGTGTGTTTTTCTTTACTTGTCTTATTTAGTAAACAAATATGGCGTACTAGTAACCAAAGACGATTGATAGGGTTGGGACATTTTTGAATGAATGACTGAACAAATATACACATATAGCAAACATTTTAGTTTTAACACTGGGAATAAATAGTGTTTTTAATAATATTTTTATAGTAAGCTGCCAGAATATCCTTCACTATCATGATCAAATAAATTATTTCTGAAAACCACATTTTCCTTATATAAAGAAATAAAACGAGCATTTTTTACTATTATTTTTATTTGAGTCACTACATGTTCCTTCGTCCCTACTGGAGTCTTCCGATTCTGACACGTTTATAATAAAACTCGAGGTCGGTGCGACTGATGCAGCATCTAATAATCCGACCAGCTGCATCATTTTATCCTCTTCTTTTTTTATATGGTTAATACAATTATTCGAATTATTACAAAAACACCGTACCAATTTGGCTCAAGCCTTTTTTAATCAACTCTGTCGCCAAACACCTATTGGTGTGTTCCGGCAGCTGCACTTGAGAGCCAGATCCTTTTATGCTTTGTGTGCTTACCACCTTCGGCCACATTACCATAGTGAGATTGTGGTCAAACACAGGCCTATACAAAGTAAAAAAAAACAAAAAACCATGACCAGCCCTTTTAAAATTTTGTTATTTTTGCCAACATAGGATTTCAACTGTGCCCAAATCAATTCGATTGGGTTTTTATTCGCATTGATAGCGTGGAAGGCGTAAAACAATAATATTTTTGCGTACTGCCATGTCATCCACGACTTTTTTATTATATTAGTTTTTATTAAACTTAGACAAAAGTTGCGCTTTTATTTCATTTTCTTCATAATTAATTTCATATGAATGAATGATCATTGCGAATGAATGATCATTCATTCATTCTCTCATCTCTACGATCCAAAGACAAACTAGCATTTAGAAATGTCAAATTGTGATGATCATTTTTAATCTGTTGAAATGGATTCTGATTTTATAAAAATTATATTGTTTGAATTGTTAATTTGAGGCAGTTTTTGGTGTAATTCATATCATATGTTTCTTCCAATAATCAAGACGTTCATACCTAACTTAAAGGTTGTGATTGATGTCAAAACTCACGATTTTCGTACCTACTACTGTTTGTTTACCAAATAAGACATGTAAGGAAAAATGGACTGTAGTTAGACGTTGACCTCGTTGTATATGTGCGCGCGTGATCGTCATTCGTCAGGACGAGGCGGTGGCACGGGGCTGCGCGCTGCAGTGCGCGATGCTGTCGCCGGCGGTGCGCGTGCGCGAGTTCAGCGTCACCGACGCGCAGCCCTACGCCGTGCGGCTCACCTGGGACGCCCCCAGGGGCGAGGACGAGGACATGGAGGTACCCACTACGCCCACTACCACTACATTATACACATTGTCATGCCATACTGCATTCAGTATATTTTATTTATTTATGTCATTTTTTTTTTCCCAACTGAGAATAACATTTTTTGGAAGTCCACATTATTGTTATGGCTGCCATGTAAAGTCGAAATGTATAATATTTATTATTTCCAAACAGGTGTTCCCCGCTTTCCATGCTGCACCGTTTTCGAAGATGTTGTCATTCTACCGGAAGGAGCCGTTCACGGTCAGAGCTTACTACGCCGATCAAGTACCCTACCCGGAAACGTTCATCGGTGAGTTTTAAATATTTGTGGCGAGTCGGGTGCGGTTTGGCTAGCTGTTCTTTACGCTTATCCATTGACTTGTGCGAGTAATTTTTGTGTTGAAATCGTAGGTCAGTGGCACATCAAAGACGTCCAACCGACTCCCGAAGGAGAATCCCAAAAGGTCAAACTCAAAGTTAGAGTCAATATCCACGGCGTAATCACCGTCGCGTCTGCATCACTAGTCGAAAAGAAACAAGACGCCGCTCAGAATGAGAACATTGAGATGGAGAATTCGAATGATGTGCAGAGTAGTCAGGATGCACCAATGGACACTAACGGTGGTAGCCAAGAACAACAGAACGGTCCCGATAACCAAGAGGTGAGAGACGACGAAATGAAGGGGGAGCCGCAACAAAAACAATCGTGGACACAGAGAGTAGGCCAGTGGTTCAGCGGGGTACGTGTCGGTAGCGCGTGTGTCCAGTGATTTAGTGGTGTTTGTTGCTATTTGTTGAGATTTATGCTTAGTTTATGGTACTTCTTTTATATGTTAAAAGCTTTCCATGTTAGTAAAGCAACAAACACCACGGGTTTTGCTACTTCCCCATCCTCTTACTGAGGTCCCATTTGCACAAAAATTTTTGGCCTTGAGTTTTAGTTCTTTTATAGTTTTGTCTCTGTGTCCACGCATGTTTTTGTCATTTGGATCGATTATTTTGTTAGTATTTTCTTTTCGCAGCTACTTAAATCATGAAAGCTCTAGGCTTCTAATAAAAAACTTACGAAGCTCTCTATTTTAATGTGGTGGATTAAACTGATGCTGGTGCAAATGGGTCACCACACCGCTTGGAAATATTTTATTGCACTTAATTTTTCAGAAGGAAATCCAATTATCCAAGCAGTGGCGGTGGTGGGGTTGTTTTTATTTAAAAGATGTAAACAGTTTCCCTTCATTTACAGAATACCGACGACAAAAAGGATAAATCCAAGGACAAGTCCAAAAAGGTCCTCGTTAAAACTATCGAGCTGCCCATCGACGCTCAGACGCACGGGTACACACAACAAGATATTAATGCATATATGGAACAAGAGGTATATCTTTATTATAATGAATGTTTACGTACATTTTAGAAGGAAACTGTGAAATAAATAAATTGTACATTTTCAGGGTAAGATGCAGGCTCAGGATCGTCAAGAAAAGGAGCGGGCAGATGCGCGCAACGCGCTCGAGGAGTATGTGTACGAGTTGCGAGGCAAGTTGTCGGAGGGAGAGGTGCTGTACGAGTTCGTACCGGCCGACCAGCGCCAGCGTCTAGTGCAGCGGCTGGACGCGCTCGAGCAGTGGCTCTACGACGAGGGCGAGGACCAAAACAGACAGGTACACTACACTACAATACAATACAGTTCGTGCCGGCCGACCAGCGCCAGTGTCTAGTGCAGCGGCTGGACGTGCTCGAGCAGTGGCTCTACGACGAGGGCGAGGACCAGAACAGACAGGTACACTACACTATTGTGCACGCAACATGGTATTTTTTTTTTATTGTCAGCCACAAGCAAGGAGGTTGTTCATCTGATGATATTTATAGACACTAGCAATACCAGGGGGATTGCCAATGTGTTGCTGACATTTATAAACCCTAAAAGGCAACTGACTCTCCAACTCTGCTGGACCACACCTATAGGTGTTTCGCGACATATTTTCAATTTGAGGGTGGTAGCCAGCCAGGCGGGTACTACAAAGTACCCTAACACCGTGCTATGATATCCTTTCAAAGTTTTCCTTCACCAAAAGCTCAAGCTCATTATAGGATTCGAACCCACAACCTTCGCTGCGACATCCGACGTCATTACCACTGAGCTATCATCGCCTCAGTTATATTGTGACAAAGTCATAAAGATAATTATAAATTTAAACTATTAAGTGATCTACCACATACAGCAGTGTACCTCTGGCTGCACTTTTAAATTTGAACCTAACCAAATTGATACATGTCTTTTAAAAACAGGTTTACAGCGATAAACTAACTGAATTACGAACGGAAGGTGAACCCATTAAACAACGGCGCCTAGAGTTCGAGCTCCGTCCGGGAGCACTAGATGACTTCGCATTAGCGATTCAATTAGCCAATAAAGCTGTCGACTTGTACAAGTGAGTATAAATAATAAATAAAATAAACATACTTTCTGAATTGGGATGATGATGATGACTGACATATCAAATCAGCTGTACTTTTTATGAAATGTCATAACGATAGATTTTTGTATATACGAACTTGTGACGTCATAATTATACTGGTGATTTTTTAGTCGTTCAATTACTCATCAATATGAACAACTTTTACTATGGCACCAACTCAGATATCGCGTAAAATAAAACAGTTGCTTCATACATTTTGATCGAGTAGGTATTGAACTTTTCTATGGAACAGCTGATATTCGTGATTTTCGTGATTTCAGTGAATCAGTTGTTTTCGAAAAAAAAATGTACCAAACTTGTCTGTCTAACAGTAAAACAAAGATCACCTTTGTAGAGGTACAACAACAGTTATTATCTCAATTTAAAAAGGAACATACATAAATACATAAACAGTAATATAGATAAACAAGTATACATGTAATAATATAAGAGGTTATAGTAATTATATACATATTTACAACTAAAAACATCATTATCGCATAACTACAGCAGAGATTTTGTCTATAGTCTACACAATAGTTAATGTGCAAGCAGTCAAATCCTCTCATGCCTCGTTAGTTATGTATTTTTCAAAAATAATATGTAGGTATTGGTACTAATCGGGAATATGCATTATGTGCCTATTTGGGATCCACCAAATTTACTGATTTTCAATATATTTCACTTAGAATACTAACGCTTAGAAAGTAGGCCCTAGTGTAGTGAAGCAATTTCAAGTTAGCCTCAAAGGGCTAAGTACGTTTCTCGTCATCTCGTCGCGTCAGTGATCAAGATAAAGTCTCATTGTAAACAGCCCACGTTATTTTATTTAAAAATGACTTACTGCACAGTGAAAGGGTGTCACAACGCGTCTCATAATCACAATAAGGATACGAAGATCACATTTCACTCGTAAGCACTATTTGGATACTTATAATTTTGAGTAATACATTGGTCAAAACAGAAAAGTAAATTGTAAACAAAACAGACGCCATAACATTAATTATGTTGCCAGCTATAATTTTTTTTTGCCCCGTCTACACCTTTTTATGTTTCCGTAGTACTACAAGGAACCCTCGTCGACGGAGGAAGTTCGTAATTTTTTTTTTTTTTAATTTCTTTGTATAGGCTTGTGTTTGACCACAATCTCACTATGTTAGGTGATGATGTGGCCGAAGGTGGTAAGCGCACAAAGCCTAGAAGGATCTGGCTCTCAAGTGCAGCTGCCGGAACACACCAATAGGTGTTTGGCGACAGATTTTCAACTTGAGGGTGGTATCCAGCCAGGCGGGTACTACAAAGTACCCTACCACCGTGCAAATCATGTCCGTCTGTCTGTCTTAATTTTGCTGGCCACCTTCTCTTATGTTCTCGTCGAATAGGTTTTATATCTGATGGAGATTCGAGATAGCATATTTTCGAAAATTTTGTTGGCTTAGATATGCTGAACAACTTTTACTAAGAGAAGTGCACTGAAATCTTGAACTAAATGTTTTTTTTTTCATAAGATGTTTAGTTTAAGTTCGATAATATTAGGTTGTTGTTATTATTAAAAACCAAATCTATATCGTGTTTCTACTTACATATCCCGTCCTTATTCCATATAAATCTACTATTGATTTTACTGTTAGAAAATCTTTTAGGTAGTAAGTTAAAAGTCAGGTTGGCAAAATTGGAACAGTTACCAATTTCCTCACTTTTACAGAAATGACAATTTACTTGCAACATTATTTTACCGTATGTGTGCGAGCCGGCGAAAGTAATTACGTGACGCTTACGCCCACATGCATTTTAAGTTGCTTCAATATTGAGCGGAACTTTGAATTAAATTAACGTTCTAAGCGTTATTATTCTAAGATATCCCATATGCACTTACTTTAAAGTTAATTCTTCTTTGTTATCTTTTTATTCGCAATCGATCCTTGTTCATGGATAAAACGAATCGTGTAGATAATGGAGATACTTTCCAGATCCGGAGACGCAAAGTACTTGCACCTAGCCGATGCGGAGGTGCAGAAGGTGGCGGAGGCGGCCAAGAGCGCGCTCCACTGGGTCGAGGCCGCGCGGCAGGCGCTGGCGCACTCGCCGCGCCACCTGCCGCCGCCGCACACCACGCAGCAGATACGGCACGAGCGACAGGTACTGATACTCACCTACTCCATTTTTTTGTCTTCCGATTACGTAATCAAACAAGAAAGCCTTATAACATCGTTATGTCCGAAGTGTCGTGTCTGTCGAGGTCATTTAAAATCGTAGAAACAATTATTTTTAAGGTGGACGTTCTTTTTTGTTCGTGTCTCACCACAAATGCGGTATCCTTATTTTAAATATTTAGGGTTGTTTGAAATAAAGATTCGTTTACGAAATATCAAGCTTTAAATTAATAATTTTTGTTAGAGTTGAGTGGCGGGAACCCTCTCCTGCCCGCTTAACTGCCATCTAAAAATCTAATTATAATTACAGTAGTGGCTAGTATAAAATATACGATGAATTTAAACGGAAAATCATCACTAGTATAAAGGCTTTACTTATACGAGCAATAGTCGATGGAAGTCTAATATAATATACAATGACAATATTGTAACAGATTCTTGCGTACTTATATCGTTTTTAATTAAACTTTCCTTTAATTTATATTCAGACTTTGGTTTTAGACTGTACTACGTCGTACTGAGTATGGAACCGTATACTGCGCTAGTCACAACAGGCACTTGGCCGAATTTTTCTTTTACGATTTTTGTCAGCTTTGTGTAGGTAATGTTGTTGCGGCATGTACGGATAAGCGGGTCTGTGTTTTGCGCCGCGGTCCTGACTGTCCAGCTCTCGAGCGCACCAAAAACAATTAGCAAATGAGGACGTGCCAACATTAATATACAAATCCCCGCTATTGATGAGATGTATCGTATAAAATTATTTTTTAACCGCAGCAATGATGATTTTTCTTTCGTTACCCACAAATCACCGGAAATTATTGGCGGCTGCTCGGATATTTATGAAAATATTTTATTCTCATTACAGAACTTCGAAGGCAGCGTAAATCCCATCTTAAACAAGCCGAGGCCTAAAGAGAAAACTCCACCCCCGGCGAACCCTACCGCGGGCGACGGGCAGGCCGAGGGCCACCCGCCCGCCGCCGCCGCCGCCGCCGCGGCCGCCTCGCAGGAGCACATGGACGTCGAGTGAACGCGCCCCTCGTGCCGGTCGCGTCAATCGCACCACCTCATACTTCATCGTAACACTAAATAATAAACGCACCCACTCCCAACTGCCCGACTGTTGTCTGACCCCACTTCACCTGCACCCTAACCATTTTTATTAATTCTAACGTGTCACAATCGCGGTCACTTGACGATGCATCTTGAAACGTCGAGGTCGGTCAGCACTTGTTAATATTTTGATAATAATAACAGTCTGAAAGTAGACGATATATTATTAAAAACGTATTTTGTGCGACTAGTTTCTCTTACTCCTGCATTCGATATCTGACTGTGTACTTAAATATTTTTCTAATTATAATGTATCTCACGATGCAGATTAGCCATCCGAACGATCATCTATCGATTAAGCAAATGGCTATGACTCGATTACTTGGATTAAGGGCAAAGCGAATGCCTTCTACACTCACGTCTCATTTTGTTACCGGGCGCAAAATATCCCTTCTGTTTCCGTGATAACATGTCTCCTATCCTATGTCCATCTCCAGTAACTGCCAATATTCAACAAAATCAGGAAATGCGTAAAAACTTAAACAGACCTACATACTCACTTTTGCATTTATAATATTTGTAAGGATTATAATTTTATATAAAAGTAAACATTTTGCGAAAGGAACATTGAAAAAAAAAACATTCTGCAATATCGACACCTGAGAATAGATATTATGCTGCTAGACATTTTACACATCAATAAAACGATTTCACGAAGGTATCAACGACATGACTCGCGGTTAGATTAGATCTCTAAAATGGAATATTGTTTTTGCAAAAAAAAAAACAATGCAAAAATAACAACTGTTCCCTATGTTTCTGAAATAATATATCGTTTTAAAATATAATAAAATCAAAATGTAAACCATCCTCCTTAAAGTACATTATATATCCGCTAACTTTTACCTGTACCTACTGTCCCAGAATCTTACTAGATTCTGAGATGATACATATTACCAATAATTATTTATTTTTTACAATGCTTGTGTTCGACCATAATCTCACCAAGTGGCTTTGTAAGTGCAGTTACCGGAACACACTAGTAGTTTCTTGGCTTGAAGATAGTCAGCCAGGCGGTTCGGTACAATTAAGTACCCTCCTCCCAACAAATTAATAAAGTTCTGAGCATGATGTTTACGTAAGGTCAATGTCCTTAGTGGAAATGTCTTCAAAGGTAAACACATACATGGCGGATTTCCGACCGTGGCCGCGTCAACAAAATTCAGTTGGTTTAAGGTCTTAAAAATACATAAATTACAAATATTATTATTATTAATACTTAAGTATATATAATAATATTATTCCTTGGCTCGCGAATGGGACGCGCAACCTTTGAGTATTTAGAACTGCTGAATGGATTTGGATGAAACTTGGCTCATAGATAGATCATTAACCTGGAATTACATATGGAGTACTTTATATCCCGGGAAAACATAAGATTTCTCGAGAACGTGGTTTTCATGTGTTGCGATAAATTTGAATTATTATTGCGATAAATTGTTAGATCATTGGTTAGTTAGATCGGAGAAGGAATTCAAGTACTCATCGAACCGTTTACCCGTTTTGTCTGTAATGTGGTCTAACAAAGTTTTTTTTTTTTTTATTGACATTGACTTCATGTGTGCATACTGTTGAACATCATAGCTGTCAGCACAATGTTATGCCAAACTCAGCACCTACGTGCTGTGAAGATGTTAACCACAACGACGTCTTCAAAATCTTCGACAAGATAGATGTCGACAATCGTTTCGTTTGTCCAAAATCCATTTAGTATGTTATTAATTTATAAGAACAATACGTGAATGATCATGTGACAATGCGTTCTCGTAAGTCAATCCCATAAAAAGTGGCGTTTGTACCGACTAACGAAGTGATTAATTACAACCATGTCTAGCCCGCCATTCAGACATCAGACATAATTATCTACAATTAACTTTCTTGCTGCATGTTTCGTGTATGCTACGATATAAGTCGATAGATGACCCGTGTACGAAGGCTCTAATAGTAACATGATAACATGATAATTTGCGAAGGTTTTACGAATGTAGTAGTTATTATTTAGTCTTATGATAAACCGGCTCACCTTTATAAGAGCACTGTGTTAAATTATAGTAAATATTTATTTTTATTTGAATGGCTGGTCATTTAATATGGTATTACTTATATGAAATATTGTTTTGCTAATAAAACTGATAACTTGAATTGTTAATGAAAGCGTATATTTAAAATTCAATTATAAATCTTATAATCCCGCGATTTTATTTTGGTTATGTTTCATAAGTATACACTATGCATTTGTTTTTGCTATTAGAGCAATTTTATTTCATAAAATGTGATAAAATTGAAATATCGCTAAATAACTACTAGCAAATAATTCTTGTAATTTAGTATAATTTCTAAGTTTCCTAAAATAAATGTCAACTCTGATGGAATACAGTTTTTTTGTTAACAACTTGTATCCATGGCCCTATTTCTGAAAGTTTTACCGGCAGGCCTTCCGCGCGCTTTTGCCATTTCTTACCTACAGTCAGCTAACGAACTGTTAACCTGTGGCGGCTGTGGCCCATAGGTGCCAACCGTGAGAATCGGAAAATGCTTTCGGTTCTAAGAAATATCGCTCGATTCGATCGTACCTACCTCCCTGTGAGTTTAGGTACTTCTAATATTATAATAAATGTGAAAGTTTTAAGGGATGGATGTTTGTTACTCAATCACGCCAGAACGGCTACGAATCTGGATGAAACTTGGCACAGAGATAGATTTTAGTCTGGAATAGCACATAGGCTACTTTTTATCCCGGGAAAACATAAGATCCCTCGGGAACGCGGGTGACCCGCGGGGCGGGAGCGCTAGTATGAAATCAATTAGTGTCCGACCGAAACGATTTGCAGCCGAAACCGAAACTTATTTAGACATGTCAAATACTCTCCTAATCATTTAATCACGAGAAAAAACACACCATAACCTCAACTCTACACAATCGCGTCGGCCGGCGTACTAAGTTGTCGACCACGAAACAAGAACGAAGCGCGAAAGTTCACGAACACTCAGTTTCGGCGCGGCCGAAGTTTCGACTGTTTTGGGCGAAACTAGCCAAAACCGAACCTTCGGTCAGTCACTAGTGTAAATGATCCATAGTGTTGCCATATCTCAATCAAACCTAAAATATGAATTGCATGGTCTCTTTAGGCGATGATAGCTCAGTGGTAGTGTGTCGGACGGCACGGCGAAGGTCGTGGGCTTGAATCCTACAATGAGCTTTATCTTTCGGTGAAGGAAAACATCACGAGGAAACCATAGCACGGTGGTAGTTAGGGTACTTTGTAGTATACGCCTGCCTGGCTACCACCCTCATGTTGAAAATCTGTCGCCAAGCACCTATTGGTGTGTTCCGGCAGCACTTGAGAGCCAAATGCCTTCTAGGCTTTATAAAGGTCGGCAACACATTGGCAATCCCACTGGTATAGGAATGTCCATACGCGACGATAGCCACTTACGATCCAGGTGGACCGCCTGCCTGCTTGCCAACCTTGATACTTAATATCACATTTTGCTTCAACCTAGTCTCTTGGGAACGTCTCTATTATCTAAAAAAGGAAACAGTAGCTCATGAATTAAACTTTTTTTTTATATAGGTAACATTTTATTATTAAGCTATTGTATAGCTTTTATCGCGGGCTTCGGGCTTTGAGCGCGGCGACCGAATCAAGAAATTCCGTAACGAAAAAACCTAACACCCGGTAGACTCGATTGAAACCTTACCTGAATAATAAAACATAAAAAAATAATAAAAACAAAAAAAAATCGAGTCGACAACATATATCCGCAAAATTCGGATTGTCGAGTATTTTGTTAAATTCTAATGGTGCAAATGGCAGTCGCCATATTGGCCGAGCACAGTACCGCCATATTTTCAATGAACGCATCCCTGTCAGTCAGTATCAGTTTTTTCTTTTGTTTTCCCTTATTTCGGGAAAGCCCATACAAAGGGTTCTAGCCCATACAGCCTAATCATGAGATGACAGTGCTCTCAGTGTGTAAATTAATTTCCCGTTGTTAAGCTATTGCATAGCGTTTATCGTGGGTTTAGTAGTATAAAGAAAAAAAAATGAAAAAAATAAAAATAATACTGCATAAATAATAAATAATTATAATTGCACAAGTTGATAAAAAATGTTACGCAATAGCTTTACCGCGGCAGTCCCCGAGTGCCACACGTATTTTTTTTTGTTTTTACTAATCAAATTCGTATCTACATTTAGCTTGTAGCATAGTTCATTGCTTAATTCGTATCGGTACCTAAATGGTTACGTGTTTTAGTTTGGATTAAATTTATTGAGGAAAGTATTCGTTCCACGACAGTAGGAGGCGATTCTCCAGCTGTAGAGATAAATATCACTTTCGATATTTATCATAAAACATGGCGGATATCTATAAAAAACAATTTTTGGTATTCTCGAGATATCACATTCAATGTTTATCTATCGTTAGCGTGCGGTATGCAACGAGTGGTCTCTAGCAGTCGATACATAAATATCATACCTTATGTCATGATATATTTATCGATTTCGACATTATTATCGAAAGCGCGAGAATCGGCCTCCAGTTGATTTGATTTTTTAAATTTCTCGAGGTGGTCATGATCCAAGAAAACATATATTATTGTACCATGGAGGTGGTGAAGGGAAAAAAGCAGTTACCAAACAAAACTAGGTTATCTTTTTCATTTATTTTTAATTATTTCATGCAATTATGCATTGCAATGCAATTATTTCATACATAGTATGAAAAAATATGATTCAAGGATAGATTATTCCTGGGCTTTGTGTGCTTACCACCTTCGGCCACATCATCACTTAACGTAGTGAGATTGTGGTCATACACGAGCCTATACAGATTGTGGTCATACACGCGCCTATACAAAGTAAAGAACATAAAAATATAATAATTCAGGATTTCAGATTGTCATTCGAATGCGTAAGGAATAAACCGAACATTCGAATGTTTCGATTATTGTTTTGTAATAATCGCCCATCGCTAAACCCATCACTCGTAAGGAATCAGATTTAATCAATGATATTATAATGTGATAAGATTTAATACACTGAAATCGCGGTAAATTTCGATGCGCGGCCAAAATAATGCAGGCTTAAAAAGCATGACAAGTTTTTGGTAGCGAAATAAATTTAAAATTATTGAAATATAAAGAAATGGTTTTTATATTCTTTGCTCTGTGAAGAAAAATCACGCCAATCATAATAAGGCTGCGTTTTCACCAGAGATGCGTAGCGAGGAATGTGTTTTTATCAGCCAATAGGATCGCCATATTAGATCTATGACGTGCTAAGCTGTGAAAATAAAGCGATCCTATTGGCGGATAAAAACGCATTCCTCGCTACGCATCTCTGGTGGAAACGCAGCCTAAATGTCTTACATATCTTTCAAAAGACTAAACTTTAGTGAAAAGATCCCTGCGCGACCAACTCTTATTATCTAAAAGCTGGTTCTGCTCTGCACCTGAACCAAGGCCCTTGATTATATTTGCTACAGGCCCCGCGCTGGCTTTGTCTGGGAATATACCAATAAAAGGAGGAGGTTCTATGTTCGACTGTACTATACAGGTGTAATCGTTAAGTGTGTCCAGTGTGTAAATGAAACAATCTCGATTATTAATAAAAAATCACAATAAATTGGCGGGAACGACAAACTACGATAAAGGTTTTGAATTTAGAACGAACACCACAGAAAGAGTATCGTTTTTTGTCTTTTTTTGTAGTGTTTTGCTTTTCAGCCAGTTCCAATTAATGCGATATTGAAACACGGTTTATTACTAATTTGAAGTGGTAAGATAATTAATCTACACGTGTATCTACATGAAAATAATTATGATCATATCATAAAATGAGATTAAGGTAAAATGAGTACTAGATCACTTAAAATAAGGAAACTAAAAACTTTCTACTAATCTCATACTAAATGTATGGGAGTGTTTAATGTCAAAATTTTTAATACTTCTCGTTTGATTTTTAAAAAGTTATCGATTTCATTTTACTGATTAGGTAAAGTACTTTCGATATCATCTAACTTTTTTTTTGATATCTGTAATAGTTATGGAATAATCGCCTGGACACACTTAACGATTACACCTGTATATATATTTATTTTTTGTAAGTTCATCGATTTCTTCGTCCATTGCGAACCGATTTTGAATTATTTTTTTAGTTTGAAAGGGTATATCTCGAGGTAGTCTCATATAAATTTTATTGTGATCTGATCATAGACTGAAGATATGACGGAATTCCTCATCGAAAAGGAGCTTGAATATCGTGATTGAAATATCTTATTCAGTATTGTCGTATTTGTCGTCACTTAATATTGATATGCATATCCTCGATCAGTGACAAATCTTGATAGGTATTCAGTACGCATAAAAAAACTAAAAATGGAACAATAAAATTAACTTTTAACAAAAAGTAAAACCGACTTCAGAAAGGGTTTTCACTAAAAATAATGATGTTAGAACTCGTTTTAAAGTCAGCGAATTTGAGATTCTGGAACACGTGCTTCCCTTTCGCTGACATCAAAACGAGTTCTAACATCATTATAATTATCATAGAATTAAAGGACCGACCTACTTATAAGATTAAGTGAAAAACATAATATGTAATAGAAAGAAATGTTCAAATTTATTTAATTAACATTTCTTATCACCATTCTTATCAGCATTTGGATCCACTTCATTCAAATAATCTCTTGGATTCTTTCTCATATTCTGATGGTGAGCTTCTTCCACTCCTTTATAAGTGAGAATACCAATAATAAAAGCTGAAATTGATTTACGGAACACTATAAAATCAGTAGGTAGTCGGCAAAGACTTTGTAAACATTGTATTTGTATAAATATTTTACAATGGGTAGGATACAATGATATCCTAAAAAACAAATCCTAAGGTGAATGGTCCACATCACAGAATTTTGAATTATTTTCATTTTTTTACCTATCTTGCGTTTTTATTTACCTACATATTAGGTACTTACATCAATCTTAAGCGCCTATGGGACGTAATGTTGTGATTCGGCATGCATGAGGTGTATGGCAATTGATTATTGGATTGTATATGTATATTAATTATGCTTTCAGGACCATACCTAAGTAAGATTGTATGAGGTAAAGTACCTAGGTATCCTATTTCGGATGATACATTGGTTGATGGTTTTTCATGGGAAGTAGATGTATATGGTTTGGGACAATGGTGACCGTAGTTGTCAAAGGATTAAAGGCAGAACGGGCACTTCCTGACAGGGCTACCTTTGTATCACAAGAATTCGAGTAGCTAGCGCACATCTGTTTACTCTCTGAAATAATAGCTAATTTGTTAAAATTATTCGCCGAATGTCAAATTGCGTCTTGGTTCATAAGCTTTAAGAGTTTTAGGCATGACAAGAACTAGAGTACGTACCTAACGAAAATCAGTTTGTTACCAGATATAATAGCTAAGGAAACTGAATATTTAATGCTTACACAGACTTAGTCTAAGTACTCCACGTAGAAATAAAATGTATTTTAGATATATCCTATAAGGACCGACAAAACCTGATATTTGGTGACTAATAGGGTAGGTATTACACCCATTTTTGAAAAGTATCTCAATTCGTTTCGTTCCTAAGGTGCTAATAGCCACCAAAAAAAACAAAAATTTTATTCAATCGATAAGTGTCATAAAAATGCATTAAAATTTTACATTTTCAAATGTCGGGAGTAGTTTCATGAAAACACTGGAGTCTGGACGTCATGTAACTCTACGGTCATGATGTTATTTGGTCTCTTCTTGTAAATAAATAAATGCGCTGATATTGGTTTCAATTGGACTTATAAAATTTTATAAATTAAAAATGAGCTATTATCCTTTTTATTAGTTCCTAAATGCATGAATACTAGTGTAAAAATAATAATAGTAGTACTTCAGTTGACACTTTTTAGTTTACATACAGTACCGTATTTGACGTCATTATAATGGCGGCTACTGTTTCGCTTGTTTAGAAACAGATTAAAAAAACTGAAAACTTTGAAATGAATTTTAAAATTAATTAAGTTATTTTATGAACTAAAACTAACATTTTCCGACTGCTTATTGCCTAAGCTATCTAAATTGTATATTTTTAGACTTTTTCTCATATGGAGTAAAATACCCTATTGCGACAAGCGACAAGTCTTAAAATCCGTTAAGGTGGCCCTGTCAGTAAGTGTCACACCTGGAAACTGTATCCTCAGTGTAAAGAATTGACGTTAGAAAACGCTTACTATCACGTTTGCGTTTACTAAAAAGTATGGAAGAAATTAGTTCCATGAGTATTCCGTGAGAGGCGCTGTGCCGATTCCTGTAGAAAAATGTCGTAAACGCTAACGTGATAGTAAGCGTTTTCTAACGTCAATTGTTTACACTCGGGGTACTGAATAGCATAGCTGGCAACCATAGGTGAATGCAAAAAGCACTTACGTGGTAACCAATAAAGTATTGTTGCCATGGTTCTTGGAACAAAATTAGGAATTCCGTATTTAATACAATTAGCAAATGGTTTTTGCTCGTGAGGTGATAATTTGTAATACACAATGCCACGAATAAAACCCAATTCACCGAAATGCTTCATTCTTGAAAAACTGCAACTAATCCAAGAACTATAAATATCTACCTACTCAACACAGACGTAGTTTATATACAACACAGTTTTCTAGGTACCTGTAGGAAATCTAAGTAGGAAATGAAAACTGATGATAATTCTGTAAAAAAGGAAGCTAAATTGAATGTAAAACCTACGTCATCATACTTATACTGTCATATTTATGAAAAAAATATATAGTATTATATTCGTAAAGAAGTACTTATTAGGTTTTTAATACCGTTTGGTGTGGATATATTATATATTTTTTATTTAAACAAAATATTTCTCTAAACTTGTTATTCAATGCTTATAAATCTTATAATACAAGCCCAGAACTATTTTATTAGTCCTACGACTCCTACCTATTCATTAGGTTATTCATTGTCTGGTAAGTATATAAAAATAATTACTACAGCGTTCTGAGCATGAAAAAACTTTATTATAGGTAAGTACCGCGTAAATTTTTAAACACTCATTAATAAACCAATAGGTACCTAAAATAATAGTGAGGAAAGAATAGATTATCAGTTCATACACAGAGACGGTTCTCCTTGCCTCTATCTAACCTTACCCCATAGTCAAAACGATTTCGACAGAGAAATTCATTACCTACTTTGAACCTTTTGTGCTAGCAATACTGGCAGTAGTATTCATGATCTCATCATCGTACCCTCAGAACAATTACTAAAGCAATCTTACCTCTCTCTCTCTCTCTCTAGGTCACAGACTTAGTAGAGATGCTACGGGTTGTGGTGTGGCCATGGTGTGGCACTATATTGGTGCGGTGCCCCATTCTAGCATAGAATATACAGAGTCTGACAGAGAGCACGTATCGCTCAGTTCACCACCCAGTACTATCGTCACACTATCGTATCGTCCTCGGCAGATGAGCTATAGACACTTATAATATGAACATGTGACAGATAGGGATGTAATGTAACTGCCGCCGCCGCCGTTGTGCATAGTTCATTGTAATTTGTATAGCTATGTATATTGCGCCTACCTATTTAGTAAGTTCTGGGAAATATGCCAACCGTATTTAATCATAAAAAAATATTAAAATTATAGTGTCAAATACACAAAAACGCTTAGTAAATTAATAGGTATTACACATTTCGAATAACCCTGGATCCAAAAAACAATACTCATTTTTGCACAGAATATTTATAGGCCTCCCCTAATGATCTCCAATAGGACCGGTCTTGGGCGGCCTGCATCCAGCGTTTTCCAATGAACTTTACAAGGTCATCTGTCCACCTTGTAAGCGGACGTCCTACGTTCCTGATTCCGGAGGGTTATTGGCGCATAAAAACGTGGATTATTTTTAAATCTAAGTACATTAAATATTTTGTTCTTTTTCGTTTTCTTATGTACCTATCTGTCTGTCTCTTTGTTTGTTTTAGTCAGATCTATCAACGAATCGAAGCCTCTCTACTTTGAATTCTTCTTGGAGTACCGTATTAACCACATATAATTTGATGTATATTAGTTACTTGATACGTTTTACCATGATTTAAAAATAAAAAGCGAAAACGAAAAATTTTGGTCATGTTTTCATGATCGATGTATGATAAGTAAGCAAAACCCCTTTAGAAAACCCTTATAAAATGTGTTATTTTTGCTTTGTCTAGTTTCTTTTATGGTTTTCTTGAGGTTAGATCGACACTGCATGCTAATAAATGGATTTAGAATGCATTGTCATCGTCAACGTGGTAAAATGAATGATCACAATCAGATTTCTACTTTCGGAGAAATGCGTGGACAAACATACATACATACCTACATACACCTAAAAAAAATTGTATATTTGTATGGGTTCTTGTAGTTCTAATAGATTATCATATGTGAATATTTTGCAGTTTCAATAATATTACATACATACTTACGTGTCGAATTGATAACCTTTTTTTAAGTCGGTTAAAAATAAAACACTGACTCACCGGAGAAAAGTCTACATTTCTGTTTTGTATGTTTCCAGAGCGCTTGCTTGTTCTCAGCCGTGCATACTGTTCTTACTTGGTAACGCGCGATCTACCTATACAATGGCCCAATTTGACAGCCCATATCTATCCATGTCATTCCATGTGCCAAAAAGAGACAAAAAAAGTGCGGCATGCCGAGACAAGACAACACATCACAACGTCTTGTCAACAGTGGCCTACTAAGTATTAGGGATGTACGTACATTGAGTGAAAAAATCGATGAATTAATAATCGATTTTTCTCTTTTCAATATAAATCGATTTGTGAAAAATCGATTTTATTAGGTAGAAATAATCGATTTTTTCACTCAATATTACATCCTTGCAGGGTTGCCACCTCTAAAATAATCTTGTCACTAGATCCAGTGTAAAATTTCTCTGGACTAGAAGAAAACCGTTTAAAAGATGCGAAACTATTTTACATACATACATAGTACAGATGGCGCCGTCTTTTGATCGAAGTCGATCAAAAGACTTGTTTAGTCAAAAAAAAAGTGTGAATTATATAGTCGATTAATTAAAAATCGATTAATATTATTAAAAAAATCGATTATATGAAAAAAATAATCGATTAATATGAAGATCGATAATTTTTTCACATCTCTGTTAAGTATTAAGATAATTTTTTCACATCTATGTTAGTGGGTGGGTGGAGTATGTACTGACAAGATAAGATAATCATAATGTTATAAATAAATACGACATGCGTAGTATTTCTTATTCGTTTGTGGATACGATTATGACATGATGTCGTTAGTTTGTCTTGCTGCTGGAGATATTTTCGTGCCCATTAAAATAGATGAGAACAATCTTTATCAAGGAATAAAAATAATTTTGAAAACTATAAGACCTACTTGGTCTTTGGAAAGTGTAAAGTTTAAGGTAAGGGATGTTTTCAGAACAATTTTAAATTACCTACTAACAAAAAATCTGAGGTAATAAATGTGGTTGGACTGTAGCCTTAGGTTACTATGAGCAGGACCTTGGCTTATATCATTGAAATATTTATCTTAGATTAGGGGCATTCACTTTTTTCTCGCGATTAAAATAAATAAAACAAGTTATTTTACATACTCAAAATATATATTCAACTATCTAGGCTAATGCTGAAATTGTATTCGCATACAATTCCAGCATTGGCCTTTATCATTATTACTAAATGTTGCAGGTTTTTACAGATGGTATTACAAATAAATTAGTAGCATGCCACCCCGACCTACAATCAAGTAATGACAATGATACCGTCCTTGTACGTATTTATGGAAATAAAACGGATTTAATCATTAACAGGCATGCCGAGTTACGGTGAGTGATTTAATTCATATAAGAGATTGGTCTGAAAATAATAAGCTGCTAAATTAACGCTGCAAATTTCACTTCAATCACTTGTCTTGTTAAATAAATTCTGAGATAGTTGTTAATTTAACAGTCACAACTCACTCAGTACATAGAGTTATTTATACCCCGCGCATTGCGCACCACACACGGACGGATATATATTTGTCTCGCTTCTCACTACTGCAGACGGAAAAAAGAAAGGACATAATGTCAGGAACTATTAATTTTGTGTTCAGTGATTCAGTGTTCATTTGATTTAACAGACAGATTGTTATTTAATTGATCCGATTTTATTCACTGTTAATTTTAATAAATGCTAAATTTAACTAGAGTTAAATATAGACTGATCTTCACTAAGAAGTATTTTTATTTATGTTGTTTGACGTTTGATAATTATGACAACATTTATCATACGTAGCTTGTGTGAATATATGAAAAAAATCGTTGTAAATAAAAAACGACGATTATAAAAAAATATATATGAAACTAAAAAAAAAAATCTTTAAAAAAAGAAATTGTTGTAAATAAATTGATTCTCATTTTAAATACGCCAACAGAAAAAGTTGTCAGTCCTTAGCCTGTAAAAAGTATGAAGGAAATGTGAATTAATTATGTTAACAATCTGTCTGCGTTGAAATAACAGTTGCTAAAAATAACTTATTTTTAAGAGTTCATTATTATTAACATTAACATTTAGCAGTGTTATTATTTTTTAACGTTTAAGCCCATCTCTAATTCAAATCATAGGTAGATATAAAGAGGGGCTGTTGTCTTAATTTCAGTTTTTATTACAATCCCTTTCAGTCTCATTACGTGTGATGGTTTAAAGCATTGTTTCTCAACCTTTTTAGTATAGCGACCCCCCAAATAGCCAAAAATTAAGTTAATATCCTTTTGACCTCTCACTATCTATATTATACATAAATACACATTATGATTTACTAAATAATTGATTGTAATTTACAATAACAACATTTAAAGGATTTTTTTATACAGCACCTACCCGTACTCATTTCATACACGTATCAAATTCAAATTCAAAAATCATTTATTCAGTTTAGGCCCTAATAAGGCACTTATGAACGTTACAAATGATTCTACCACCGGTTCGGAATACACTTGGACTGAGAAGACTCCGGCAAGAAACTCAGCAAGGGACATTTTTTATAGATCTTTGTTCTTTTTTATTTATGTAAAAATTTAATTACTAATTACAAAGTTTATAAAATTTTAATGAAATAGTTTGTGTAGCGAACATTTCATTTAAATGCATTCTTGTCTTCTATAATATCGTAGACGGGTGTTATTTTCTGAAGAGATTGCGACCCCCCTCGGTGTCGCGACCCACAGTTTGAGAAACGATGGTTTAAAGTAAGCCTTGTATAAGCTGATTCAATAAAGATTTATGAAACTTAGCTAAAATGGCGACTTGTAATTGCGTTGACAGACAGTACAGTGAGCAGAAAAAGTGACTGGTCCAAATTAATAATGTCAATAAAATTATTGTGTTTCCTAGCTTTTTTTAATTTTAAATTCAAATTGCCATACTTATAAAATAATAATGGTTCGAAAACTTGACCGAATTAAGTCAACTCGACTCTTAAATTTTAGTGTAACCGAGCTTACCGAGCCCAACTCGGAGGCTCGAATCGGCTCGATAATATATTCAAACATACGCTGCTCGACCGAATCGAATCAACTCGAAGCGTGATTCAAATCAACAACCACTTCAACTCCAGTTATTCGAGTTGAAAAAAATACGACTCGACCGAGTACCGTAAGGCCCGGTTTCCACCAAAGCGGAGAGATGTCTAATTTTTCTATAGCATTTTATGCCGCGAGCGAGCTAGCGGCGCGGCAGAGCGGAGTTCCACGATGCCTTCTCCCCACGCTTCGTACACCCGAAAGCGTCATTCGATTGGCTCCCCTTGACAGCTCACATCTCCGCTACGTACAGTTCACAGCACACATCTCCTCTCCGCTACGCATCCCCTCTCCGCTTTGGTGGAAACCGGGCCTAAAAATACGATGTTCCTAGACAAAATTACGGTGAATTTGCTAAGTGTACCGTGTAATTTTTCAAAGGAAAAAAAACAACATTATGAACCAAATCAAGTCCGAGACTCCGAGTCCAGATATATTATATTTGCTTTTTTAGGCTAAACTAGCTTTTTAATGCATCACAATTTTAATAGTTACATTGCACTCCTTCCTATATGTTAAAATAAGGACGAGAATGGATTGCCAAGGCTTGATAGATTTTATTTATGTGTGGTGTGTGTGGAGATAGACTTTTAAATATTCGGGGATTCCCAGCAACCAGGAGCAGTGTTGATGATGATGAAATTGAGGATCACTAGTTTTCATATGTACAACCTACTCGTAACTGCCTAATATTCCATACATTACGATATGTTATTATCACGGGCTTGATGTTAATTTTCTTTTTTCAGGAATATTAAAATATTGAATCAACTAGGGTTGGCACCTAAAATATATGGAGTTTTTGAAAATGGTTTGGCGTACCAATACTATCCTGGTGTGACATTAAATGTTGAGACAGTTCTAGATGACAAAATATGGTCTCTTGTTGCTCAACAAATGGCAAAAATGCATAAAGTAACTCTGGGAAAAGAAGTAAGAAGTTTAATTAAGTCTTTACAATATCATTAATACGTAAGTGATCATCAAAGTTTCTGAAAGCCCAATCAATGATAGTATATGATCAAAACTATTGACCAATATAAATATTGACAGTGACAGGTATACTTTCAACAGATTACCTTCCTATTATAGGATTCGAGCCCACGAATTTTTCACCACAGCATTACTGATCTATGAAAAGGTAATTATCCTCGGCCCAAACATCTAGATAGGCCTGAAGTTGGCGCGCTGCGCTTTGTTGAGACAGACACTGCGCACAAGAATCATGATGGCGAGCGCGGTTTGGGGCCGGAGTGAGAGGGGGTGCGCTCTTCCGTCCCGCTCATTCCGCGAATACTTGTTTTTTGTCACTGCTCAGAAGACAGTGCTCCTGGATTCAAGAATTGTAGAATTGTATTGAAATTGACAAAATAATATTTTTTTTTGATAAAAAAAATAACACAAAGAATATGTCCGTTTAAAACAAATAAATCAACACAATCATTTTTATACAAACCGTTTTTAGCACACATCACAATTTTTTTTTTAAATCCAAAATTTCGACTAGAAACCTCGTGGCTATTGTAAGTCACGTGACCTCGCTAGAGCCAATAGTAACGCAGCAAGCAAGAACGCAGACAGCTGCCGATAAGCGCTCTCTCTCACACTACGGCTTGCCTATAGCGCTACTCACTCGCACCTATACATAACTTTTTAGATCACCTGGCAGGTAGAAAGCCCCACCAAAATGACCTGTCTTTTTAGGAATATTATTTTTTTGTCATAAATAATGCCCTATAAAAATTTCAAGTTGCCTCAAATACATTTTTTACATATTTTTGCACGCGCCTGGCGATGTAAAAGCCCCGACTAAATTGTCTGGCTTAATTTTTTTTAAACATAAAACTACAACATATATAAATTGCATGTTGCCTCAAACATATTTTTTGAAAAAAAAATATATATATATTAAAAAAAAATAGGGGTTTATTTAGCCCCGCTACTCACCAGCCAGGTCTGTAGTTCCGAGTTGGGGTATATCAGGAGAGGTATGGACCAAGTTTAAAAAAAAAAAAAAGGTATGGACCAAGTTTTCAGCTTGCCTCAAATACCTACCCAAAAATTGGTGCCAGCTCTCCTACTATAAGGGAAATTATAAACGTTGTATCGGAACTTAGGTATGGGAGGGCATCCTTATTTATAATTAAAAAATGCATACTCTTTTAAAGAAAATATTTGATGGAATTCTCCCCTTATCTCCGAAACTAAAATAAAAAAATGCGAAAAACCTCACTCATAGTTTACAGGAAAACGTAAACATAGTTCTCGCGTGAAACGGAATATTACGGAACTCTAGTCACAGATCCATAGATACAACAACCTTGTATTGGTGGAATGGGAATAAGGTAATATTTAAGTATAGTAAAATATGAATTCTATTACTCCATTTAGTAGATATATTTTAGTTGTTTGAAGTTATATAAATTATCTTATTTATCGTCGCGTCTTAATCTTGTTTTGCAAAGTTATGTATATAGACATTATTTAATTTTAATTGCTGTGAGTTGTTAAGGTTGTGAAAGATTCTAACTCACTTATATAAATAGATAATCCTAACTAATATTATAAATGCGAATGTGAGTTTGTTTATTTGTTACCTTTTCATGCCTAAACCGCTAAACCGATCGCGATGATATTTGGTACACAAATAGCCTATGGTATGGAGAGATACATAGGCTACTTTTTTTCCTCAGGATCGCGGGTGAAACCGCGGGGACAGCTAGTTTAGCAATATTAAGGGCCAATTTTTTCTATCGCTGGATAAACCACGGGTTAGCTATTCTTCTTGAAAGTCTATACAAACACAGTTTTAATTTTAAATTAACAGCCAGATACCGCTTATTTGGCCATAAAAAATCAGGCCTTAACTGATAAAATTGTGTAGAACATGTTCGCTGTTACCAAGTGATTATTACAAAGAAGAAAGTCACATTCACGTTGAATGATATTGTGAATATTCGAAATGTTTTACGTAGATGGCTTTTGGCTTGGGGTTTGTCTGCGCTTACTTACAAGGAACTAGTGATAAAACTAAAAAAACCTTTCAATATTTTAAAAATTATAAAAAAAAAAAACTAAATTCGCGGGGTCGAGGAAGTTCTATATTCACAATCAATTTTATTGAGTTAACGTTTGATCTCGTGTTAGCTTTTGAAGTACGGAAAATTATAAGTAAGTACGGCATATTTTAACTCAAATTTAATTGATTGAACCTATAAATAAAATATGTAAATATTTATTTTCTTTTAATTTTCTACAACACTTTTTTTTTTTTTATTGAAACCAGCAGCATTTATTTAAATACAAATATTGAAACCTTAAAACAAAAACTACCGCCAATGACAGGTCTCCACTAAATTATGTTTCAATAATAAAGCTACCTTATCGATTAAGAGTTAACGGCTCGCAAATGGGACGCGCGTCCCAAAACTAAATACAAAAAAAATTGAATTCCAGGAATCGCGAATCAACTTATTAATATAATTTAATTTTAATATAACCTACTCAACGATACCACCAAAATCTATACCATTGTTAATTTTAGAGTTGCGACCCTATTAGTAACCCTCCACCGCGTGCCGCCTATTATCTTTTTGACCAGTTGAAATTTTCCCAAGATACGTATTACAGCCAAGCAGTTCAGTTCTAGCATGACAAACAATAAAAACTCATTTATGAGAGAGACATTTACAATTTAAATGCAAGAAGTATGACAATGATTATGAATCAAGATCCAGGAAACATCACAATTATGGTCTCTCTCCACGAGAGACGTAGAATAGGAGATATATTATTATTAGATATAGATATTATTAACCAAAATAATACAATGTACAATAGGTCCTTACAAAATCCGTGAGAAATCAAACGTAAGATACGTTACTTACGATACTTTATATTCCTTATAGTTCTTCTAACTAAAGATAAGATTAATTTTTCATAAGATCAGCAAGGCATAGATTACTTTTCTGTATTTGATTTATTTAATTCTTCTCTTAAAACATGTAAATTTATAATTACAACAAACTCACTGTATGTTTTCCAAATAAAATAAAATAAATAATGCTTCATTTTGGTTTAGAATCTTGACTATTTTGAGTGAAATAATAGTTGGTTTTTTACAGATACCCCAAGAACCTATGATATGGGATAAAGTGGAACAATTTTTAAGTTTACTTCCTGAACCATTCTCAACAGAAACCAAACAAGAAAAGTAAGTAGGATCAAAGGAGAGGAGATGTTTCAATTCCGGCCAGGACAATGTACACTTGCTCAAAAAATCTAGAAAAATACATAAAAAAATATTAGACATGTCCTTTTCTGGTTCAAAATTAATTTGTTATCAGTTAATTGCATTGTTAATGCAACAATATGGCGACTCAAATACATTGTTGTTAATAAAAAAACTAGGTATACCATAGATGAAAGCGTTTTTTATCGTGATTTCCCTTATTTCGGGTAGGCAAAAGGTTCTAGCCCATACAGCCTAATCATGTAAAGTATTTCTTCTTTGTTTTAAATCAATAATTATGTCTGATATCCAAATATAACATAACATAGGTCGAAGCCAAATCTAGTATACATTTAGTCAAGTCAGTTAGGTTTTAGTAAATTGGTGGCTGTTATACTAAAACTTTTCGTGGACTATTTGAGACAACATGAAAAGTCACGATACACGCATTCATTTAATTTCACATCACTCGTGAACTTGTATTGATCTTTATTAGATAAAACGCCACCAATATCATTCAATAAAACTCAAACTACACCGATTTCATGAAAATAAAACGAAAACGCAACGTCACTTCGCAAGTTCCCGCCAAAAAGCTAATGTCATACATTGATCAATGACTGACAGCTTCCTCCATGTTTTTTTTTTGTTTTGTGTTGCAATTCTGTGTGTAAATTCTTGTTATGAACAAAAAAACAAAGCCATTAAAAAAAATGGATAGTTAGAAACTGTTTAATATATTTTTACCTATTTTTTAGTATAGTGTACAAAGACCTGGCCGGGACTCCATACATTTTTGAAACATCTCCTTTTGAATTATTCTGATTGCGCGACAGCTAAGACAGGGTTATGTTTTTCACGCGTATCTATGTATGTATATCGCGTAAGCATACGTATCGCAGCAAGTTAAACATGAATCTAATGCCACCAGCTGCATTTTTATTACATTTGATCGGATGAATTTTACAGAGTCCACGAAATTTTCTTATTTCCATCTTTCCTTTCTTTCCATCAGTCTTTTTCGCAGTCAAGATTTTATTATTTTAATTAAGGCGACACAATAATTCTAAAATAGAGCGTTTTCTTTCAAATACAAAAAGGTTTTTTTTTTGTTGCAGGTTTGCCAAAAGCTTTGGTTCAGTAACCAGACTAAGGATAGAATATGAACGCTTAAAATCGTATCTATCGAAAACAGAGAGCCCACTTGTGTTTGCGCACAATGATTTGCTTCTAGGAAATGTTATATATAATAAAAATGAAGGAAAAATATCGTTTATTGATTATGAATATGCTGCTTACAATTACCAAGCGTTTGATATAGGAAATCATTTCAATGAATTTGTTGGTAAGTATTTTTTACAGGCCCCATGTTTAAAATCAACTGAAGTAAATAGAATAATATAAAATGTTAAGGCTCATGTGGTGGTCGTGGGTTCGAATCCTACAATGAGCTTGAGCTTTCGGTGAAGGAAAACATCGTGAGGAAACCATAGCACGGTGGTAGGGGTACTTTGTAATATCCACCTGGCAGGCTACTCGCTATACACCTATTGGTGTGTTCCGGCAGCTGCACTTGAGAGCCAGTTCCTTCTAGGCTATGTGTGCTTACTACCTTCGGCCACATCATCGCTTACCATAGTGAGATTGTGGTCAAACACAAGACTATACAAAAAGTAAAAATAAACGCGAGCACTGAATGAAACAACTAGTGTCAGTGTCAGCTCATCAGGGAACAGGCCAATAGGTACATGACACACGGCACAAGTGAGCTACCGCTAATTAAATACTCGCGGGTAACTCATAGCACCGCGCCGCGGGTGGAAGGGAATCTGATGCATACTCTGGTATGCATCAGATCTGGGGGTCTGCCCCCTTTACAATGAGACGTTTATGAAGTTGCTTTTTTTTTCAAAATTATTTGATTGCCTGATTATAAGATTAATACAAATGAGTTGGTGGTTCTCTCGCTCTAGCCAACGATATGTTTGAGACAGAAAGCGATGGGAATATACGTTGGAATATCAGACGTGGTCTAACATGAAAGTTTCTAAACTTTTATTTAGGTGAATATTTGATTAAATATGAGCTATTTTTATATGGTATTGTTTTTTGTAGGTATATCAATTGAGGACATTGATTACAATAGGTACCCCAGTAAAGAGTTCCAATTGGCTTGGATAACCGTTTACCTATCAGAATATCTCAATGTGGCCCAGCCATCACACCATGATATAGAGAAAGTTTTCGCAGAAGTTCAACAACATGCATTATTATCCAACTTTTTTTGGGGTATATGGTCACTAGTCCAATTAGAACTGTCAAATATAGATTTTGATTTTTGGAGGTAAGGAAATAGGAAATGCTTTAAATGTCTTCAAACAAATTAATGAGTAAGAAACTATAAACAGAACTTATCAAACATAAATGCGTTTCCAAATTTAATCTCCATTATCCTAGTGTGCACTTTTCTCAATCACGCCGTAATGGCTGAGCTGATTTAGATGAGATTCGACTCATAGATAGATTGAATAAAATTTAAGACACTTTTAACCCGAGAAAACATAATTAAAAGCCGCGACAAAAGCTAGTTTTAACCGACTTCAAAATTCTTTTAAAACCGGTTCTTTTTTCGATAGGTAGGTATGCTATAAAAAATTATGTCCATTCCATATTCATAGTCTGATAATTTTAAACTACCTATATAATTTTTTTAATGATCTGACCAATGACCATGGACTTTGAAAATATGACGGAATTATTTAACGAAAAAGAGCACGAACATCGTGATTGAAATATCTTATTAAATATTGTGGACTAGCTGTTCCCGGCGGTTTCATCCGCGTTCCCGGTATAAAAATAAATATAACGGTCCAGCCGTTTCGGTGATTAGCCGGAACAGACAGACAGATCTTTTGTTATAAGTACCTACCTTATATACTTTTATATTTTTTTGTTATGTAATAAATCTAAGTTTATTTTGAAAAGAGTAATTATTACTGAGTTTCTTGTTCGCTACTCTCAGCAAAAGCAACTTTCAAAACCATGCGATAGTCAGACTACTCATTATGGGCGTATGTACAGTGGAGCAGATTCCTGACCCTAGTTGATTCATATCGATCTCTTGTAGTCAATACTCGATTAAACAAAAAATTATAATTTTTAGTTCCAACTCGATTTCAATTGTTTGCCCTACCCCAAATCAAAATCTATCTAAACGCCCAAGACGCCCATGCTATTCATAAGTGCTTGTCTATTCGGATAAAAAATATATTTTCATTTTCATTATATTTTTCTTTGAAGTCGGTTATCCTCCATCCTCTATGCTAAAGACATTAAAACTTAGTTAAACCTGTAAACATTGAGGAATTATACTATTGTGTATTTATAGTTACCTAATGATGTTTTTTATTGAATTCTCTTTGAATTAACATCAAATATATTTTTGTAATAATTATAAAAACTCTTTTTTTATTTTAGAATAAACTATTTTAGTTTAGAGAAAAATACAAAACATTTTTTTAATTAAATTTGGTAGGTAGGTAACAATATTCACTTCACACATAATATTATTTTAGGTACTTAAAAGTAAAAAATTGTCTATCTATAAATATCTGATACTAATGTAATAAAGAAGAGTTTTTTGCGCTAATCTCTGGAACTACCAGTCGGATTTTAGAAATTCTTTTTGCATTTGATAGCCCAATTCTATATCTGCGTACGCCGCCACGGTTTCTGATATAGAAGAAAAGAGGCATTGCAATGGTACACACGCCGGGGATCAGCTAGCTAACGTATACAGGGTGACTTTTTTATCTCTATCTAAATTTAAATATTATGATGTTTAGTGAAAATAAGAAATTACCTATATTTTCTTTTAGTATCTCTCAGTACTAAAATATTGAGATATAGCATCACAAAGTTGTTCAAAAAAAGTCCACGTTTATGGATATTGCGCGTCGTACACTACGCATATCCGCGGCCCCCCACCGGGCAGTGGGTGCATTTCATTGATTACAATTTTAACGTTGTATTTCCAATCTCACGTTTCAAGTCAAGCACCACCTTGTGTCATTTTACGCTATTGTTGGATGTATCGATTTTGTCTTTGATCGTTTTGTTCCGCTAGAAGGCATTGTATTGTAAAGTAATAATTCTATGTTCAAAACTAATCTCTTTTAATGGTTTTAAATAATTGAGATCTCTATCACTATGTAATCAATTTATGGACATTATTTAATTATCTTATTTTAAGCTATTGTTGGATGTATCGATTTTGTCCTTGATCGTTTTGTTCCGCTAGATGCCATTGTATTGTAAAGTAATAATTCTATGTTCAACCTAATCTCTTTTAATGGTTTTAAATAATTGAGATCACAATCAATATGTAATCTATTTATCGACATTATTTAATTCTCTTATTTTACAATACAAAGATATCTAGCGGACAGTGGCGTAACTATACCATCTGAGGCCCGTGGCAAATTGTTTGGATGGGGCCCCACCCAGTAAAAATCGTCACGTTGTAATTTAATTTTAATATATCACCCAAATGCTAATATTGTGTGCATTTTACTTAAATCTATACTACCTAATATTATAAAGTTGAAGAGTTTGTTTGTTTGAACGCGCTAATCTCAGGAACTACTGGTTCGATTAGAAAAATTATTTCAGTGTTGGATAGCCCATTTATCGAGGAAGGCTATAGGCTTTAGACTTTTTATCCCGGGAAAACATCAGATCCACGGGAACGCGGGTGAAACCGCAAGGCGGAAGCTAGTATCTAATAAATTTAATTTTCAAAAGCATTGCAAATGCATGCAAAAATTAAGCAAGCAATCCTTTTCTTATGAATGCGTTTAAATATCTTTAGTTGTGTTTAACTTTAATTGATTTTAAGTAAGTTATATAAAATATATCATTTTTACAAAATTTTGTTAAAAACGTTAGAATACTTTGAGCTCGGCCCTGCCACCCTATAGTTACGCCACTGCTAGCGGAACAAAACGATGAAGGACAAAATCGATACGTCCAATAATAACATAAAATTACACAAGATGGTGCTTGATTGGTCTGTCTGCGCAATAGAAAGGTGGCATTGCAAATACATTTGAGCTCCGTATTATTTTACTTTAAAATTATAATACTTCGATTTAATTATTGAAATTAAGACTCATTAATTGGTGCCAGTTAAATACATACATGCAAGTGTTAGCAAAGCCTTTCTTTACGTGATTAATTGGTGACAGTACAATTAATATACAAGTATTACAAAGGTTTAAACAGTTTTAAATGAAGAATATACGTAAAAAATATTATAATCCTGGTACTAAAGTGCATAATTAATTTATATAAACCAGTGCAAAATATAAATCGTAACCAATATTATAGCTATCTTTTTAGAAAGTGACGGTGTGTAAAAATCATTCAAGTAACCACATACCTGCATTTAACGTTTGTATCATCGTTACTATCATGAATGATTCATCTTGGTGAATAATTGTACGTTGGAATTCGTCTGAACTTCATGCCTTTTTACGTCGACTTTGTAAACTGAACTATTGGTCGAGTGGAGCAGATACGATAAGAGTCTGGATTTGTCTACTGGTATTAATACTAATTTATTGGACGAAATTAAAACAGAGCTTTATCAGCTGAAAAGTAAACTTGAGAGTACCCAAAATGAATTAGATAATACAATATTAGAAAACATAGAGCTCAAGAAACAAATGTCACAGATAAATCAGGAAATGGATGTGTTAAAAAAATTATGTGGCAGTCCACTGACGGCTAATAGGAGAACGATTTTATCTTCATCTCGTAAAAAGTGTGCGAAACGACGCTTGACTGAAAATTTTCATTTGAGAACCCCATTAGCGGCAGAAAATTAAACATATAGAATGGTTCCAGATATTAAATCAAAATCGATGGATGAAAAACCTGGCACATCGATACCAGTTCAACACCATATTATAGCTACAGATGCCTCCAAAGCAGCCGCGGACGCTACGAGCTCTGCTACAGATACATGTGATGTTAGAGAATCGGAAATTAATGATATACAGGAAAAAGAGAATAATTTATTGTCGGATAAGAGATACAAACAGAACCTTCACCACAAAAAGAGGTTATTTGTATTTTGGAGTAAAGAGTGTACGAAATTAGCGCTAATTATAAAAAAACTTAGACAGGTAAATCCTTACGAACAATACGAAACAATATCCTTCACAAAACCTTATGCTGATACCGAACATTATACTCTTGAGCTGCAAATTATTCTTCATCTCCCCTGATGATAGAATTATTTTAGGTGTTAGAGAACATGACTCATCCTACAAGAGTGATGACTGAGTTATGTGCATGTCTAAAATTATTTCCAAATTGTCCTGTCTTACTCTTGGGAGTACGTAAAAACTTGTTCTTAAATGAAAACAAATTAAATGCAATGTTGAGATTAATCAGTCAGCAATTTTCTAATTGTCTTTTTGTAAATTTTGTCTGTGATAATGAATTACAATTTAGATATTATAAATATGATCTATGTAAAAAAATAATTTCTGTTCTGGATCAAATTGATTATGACCTTAAGTTTTTCCCTTCAACAAAGGTTCCTTGAAGATTATGCGTAACGAACCCCGAGCTAAAAAGTGTATGGCGTCCCATAAGGTCACTCAAACGGAAAGTTCTACTATAAATATAAATAAAGAAACTGTCCAGAATGAAATAACATTTTTTCGAAACTACAAATGTAGTTGGAACTTCTTTTAAAATATTTCACCGAAATATTGCTGGGTTACTCGGAAAAATACAAATTTTAAAATGAATCTTGTTAGAGCTTACAAAAAATCATAAAGAGCCGGATGTTATTTGCTTCTCTGAAACTTTTATAGAAAGGGGTAGTGAATCTTTGATAAAAATGCGAGGATATGACTTTGGGTCATCATATCAAAGAATATTAAAACAAAAAAGAGGGGGTGTCTGTGTTATGATTAGACAGGGTTGGTCGTACAAAGAATGTGAGTTTTTAAGAACATGGCCCATTGCACAAAGTTACATATAAATCAGGGAAACGCATTGTTTTGACTGGGGATTTGAACATTAACACAATGCAATGTAATAAAAAGACGCAAGAATTTATAGATTTAATTCTTAATTTTGACCTCATTCTCCATATAAAAGAGCCAACACGACACAGTCTTGCATTGATCTTGTGATTAGTAATATTAAAGTCGCAAGGGGGGAACTTTTACATCTCAGCCTCTCTGATCATAATACTGCACAGTTATTATATATGTATACCAACAAATTCTAAAAAAGGACCGTTATTGGGCTACTACACATATAAAAGAAATTACTGCCAAGACAATATTACGAAATTCAAAGATTGTTTATCCAAGCTTTCTTTTTCAGAAGTGTATAATGAAACTGATATGGATAAAGCATATTACGAATTTTATGAGCAAATAGGCCTTTTTAGGGTTCCGTAGCCAAA
Source organism: Tetheella fluctuosa (assembly GCA_951216915.1). Lineage (NCBI taxonomy): Eukaryota > Metazoa > Arthropoda > Insecta > Lepidoptera > Drepanidae > Tetheella > Tetheella fluctuosa. The sequence continues at coordinate 8,912,493 of OX578217.1, forward strand.
TGGCAAAAAACGGAACCCTTATAGATTCGTCATGTCTGTCTGTCTGTCCGTCCGTATGTCACAGTCACTTTTTTCCGTAACTATAAGAGCTATACTGTTGAAACTTGATAAGTAGATGTATTCTGTAAACAGTATTAAGATTTTCACGCAAAAATAGAAAAAAAACAATAAATTTAGGGGGTTCCCCATACTTAGAACCGAAACTCAATTTTTTTTTTTCATCCAACCCATAACTGTGGGGTGTCTATGGATAGGTCATGTACATTACCATGCAAACTTCCACCGAAAATTGGTTTGAACGAGATCTAGTAAGTAGTTTTTTTTTTAATACGTCATAAATCGTAAACCGCAATTTACCTTTCATTCAATCAACTCAAATATAAAAAAAAATGGCAAAAAGCAAGGTCTTATAGCACAAATAAAGGAAAAATTCTAAAAAATAAAAAAAGTTTAAAATTAAAGGGTGTCCCCATACATACATAGTTACGCCAATTAATAAAGACCTCTGAGTTGTATGGGCGCTCATACAATTTAGAGGTTTTATATATTTATTTATTATTATTATTATTTATTTATTTATTTACCTTATTTGAGGTTGGCACCTCAAATAAGGTAAATAAATAAAATTGTGCATTTCCCTTGATGGACGAACAATGGACGAAGTTTGTACGGAACCCTCGGCGCGCGAGTCCGACTCGCACTTGGGCGGGTTTTTATAATTTGTGCTTTCCTAATATATTGGTAAAAATCAATAACAGGGATAGAACAAGTTAACCAAAGGCTTAAAGTTTAGTTCCAAGACAAAGAGACAGCTACGATTTAAGTTTTATAGGATGAAGACTGATGAGGCTAAAATTAAATACAAACAATATTCTAAACTGTTAAAGCGTAGAAAATATCCAATGGAAAATTTATTTATAATTCTAGTAATAAATGTTTAGCTTCCTGGAAATTAATAAAAACCGAGATAAATTATGACGTAAAATCTAAACAAATTACAGAAATCAATGCTGACGGTCATAATATAAATAACCCAAAGGAACAGAAAGAAGAACAGGAGCAGAAACATTAAATGATTATTGGATTATTGTCACGGGTACTAATAAGCGTTTAATTAATACGTTAACTTATAATGGAGTGAATAGCATTTTCTTAAGACCATGCAGTGAAGATGAAATTTATAGAATTATAATGGCTTTAAGGCGGAAGGTTTTGACGGAATTGCAACAAACGTAATAAAGACATGCTCTCACGAATTTGCGACAGTTTTGTCTTATCTAATAAATTTATCTTTTAAAGAAGGTACCATTTCCTAGTTTGTTAAAATTTTCTATTGTAAAGCCACTATAGAAGAAAGGGGATAAAACTCAGTTAAATAATTATCGCCCAATTACTTAAATTCCTATCATATCTAAAATATTTGAATCATCGATGCGTAAACGCATACTAGATTTTATTGCAAAAAATAGCATTTTAAAAAACTAACAATATGGATTCCAAAAAGGGAAATCCACAACACAGTTATTGATAGTAAAAAACATTCAGTGGATATAATTTTTGATATGACCAAAGCGTTTGATTTTGTTTCTCACAATCTGTTACTGCTCAAACTCGAGAAATTTGGATTCAGGGGACCTGCTTTACAATGGTTGGAAATCTTTCGGAATAGAATAAAATAGAAGGTTTGAACCGCAAAAATGTGATGTAATCATATCAGTCATCTTACAAAATGAATCATTGTGATGTACCTCAGGGAAGTGTTCTCGGCCCGATTTTATTCTTACTCTATATAGAATAGAATAGAATAGTTTTTTATTTGACAGTATATATCAATTTCTAAACCTATTACATGCTTATACTAAAATTATTATTAATTATACTGCCAACAAAAGGCAACCGCTCAGCAATATAGTTGCGGTATAAATAAACCCACAACGCTGATTTTCAGCGGCAACTTTAGTATATATATAAATGACATCCCCGAAGTGACTCAACATCCATGCACCTTGTACGCTGGTGACATCTCCGTAATATTAACATATTCTGATTATTAAAAATATTATCATATTAAAAATAATAGACATTAACATTTAAGGCGATGATAGCTCATTGGTAGTGACGTCGGACGCCGCGGCGAAGGTCGTGGGTTCGAATCCTACAATGAGCTTGAGCTTTCGGTGTAGGAAAACATCGTGAGGAAACCATAGCACGGTGGTAGGGTACTTTGTAGTACCCGCCTGGCTGGCTACCACCCTCAAGTTGAAAATCTGTCGCCAAACACCTATTGGTGTGTTCCGGCAGCTGCACTTGAGAGCCAGATCCTTCTAGGCTTTGTGTGCTTACCACCTTCGGCCACATCATCACCTACCATAGTGAGATTGTGGTCAAACACAAGCCTATACAAAGTAAAAAAAAATAAAAAAAATTAACAATACTATTCAAGCAATAATTAAATGGCTCAATGACAATAATTTGCAAGTTAATATTAGCAAAACTAATTATATGCAATTCTGGAGAAGTAAATCATTTAAGAATGAGATAGATATTGCATACGGAGGTCAGAAGCTTACAGAAGTAGATCAAACTACATTTTTAGGAATTGTATGGGACAATCGTTGTACTTGGAAGGGGCACATAGATAAAGTTTGTGACAAGATCAATAGGTTTGTGTACGTACTTCGTAACCTTAAAAAAACGTCATCTCAGAGAACTGTTCTTGATGCATACCATGGCTATGTAGCGTCCGTACTGAATTACGGTCTGCTATTATGGGGAAACTCCTCAGATATTAATAGAGCGTTTTTGTTAAAAAAAATGTATAAGAGCCACTGGTAAACCGCAGTGGGAATCTTGTAAACCTTTATTTAATGAATTAGGTATTTTGACGCTGCCATGTCTTTATATTTTGGAATTAGGTAATTTTGTCAAATTGAATCAGAATTTATTTACCAGAGCCACTGATTTATTTCCAAGAAATACTAGGAATCCAGATAGAATAGTTTTTTCTAGAATTCCGAGGACGACCCTGTATCAAAAGAACTGCTTTGCTATGTGTGGTAAAGTGTTCAATGCACTGCCGAGTACAATTAGAAACCTACCAACTAGGCAATTTAAAACAAAGTTAAAATTGTGGCTACTTGACAAATGTTTTTACTCTGTAGCAGAGTTTTTAGATATGCCTGGATATATTATTATAGATTTTGTTGTTTTATTTATTTTTATTTGGCATTTGTGACATCTTGTATTTAATGATCATTGTTATTATGCTTGGTTGTGTATTAATTTAATTTAATAGGTTACATGTGACTGATTGATTTGAATTTTATATTAATGGCATTTCTATACTTATTATATCTTTATTAATTAATGATTTTGATTATGTTTTTATGTAACGATTTAAGTTTGTGATGCCCGTGCAGGGTTCAAGTGAGCACTTATATATAGATACATTTTTTATAACAACTAATATGTACCACTTGAAAGCAATAAACATTTTGATTGATTTTGATTTGAAAAGTGAAATTGGAAATACAACGCTACACAATCATAAGTTTCACATACTGTTGTTGAGTGATAAGAAAGTAGCACGAACGTAATTAAAACTAAATAATAAACACTGTAGTTGGTTATGACGATGAGCACACACCAACGCTCTCCACCGCGGATCGTGGTGCCGTGTGCAAATACCGCCCGCAATACCCTTGCGGGCCCTCCCCTCTGCACCCGCGCTTCACCCGTTCTCTCATTCAGTGAATTGCGCGACAAGCATAGTATTCAATGTTTGGCTTAGTAACCACACTGGATGGATAATTCGTTCAGGAAAATTAATTTAATGTGAAAACGTTACCTACCTATTTTTTTCAAAAATGTAATCTTTTAATAGTACCTAATTCCTAGAAAAAAATTAAACGATGGTAAAAAGTCACCTGTATTTTAAAAATTCCACACGGAAAGTTATTAGGTATAATAAAATTATGTCTTCGTTTGCTTAGATTTTCTTGACAGGCGTGAATACTTACCTTTAAACTCTTGTTACAGATATGCAGAAATAAGATTGAATCGCTACTATGAGTTAAAAAATAAGGTCTTCAAAGAAATTAACTGTTAATGGTTGCCTAATTTTTTTTAGTAAGGCATTAGAAGGAGATAAGTTGCGCATTCCGTAAAAAAAAGATTTATCGTCAAATGTATCAGGGTAGCGGCACGCTATGGTGACCATTTTGACATTATACAGTGATGATGTGACACATTTCAAATTATTATGGCAAAAAAATATATAGTCAAGTGAGAGTTGGTCCTATACTGGATGATTTTTCTGTCACTAGCAATACTTGCAGGGGTGGAAGTACTCATCAAATGAACAGCTTTTATAATAGGACTAACTGTCAAATCATGAAAAAATTATCAGCTGTTCCCTTCAAAAGTTCAATACCTACTAGACCAAAATGTATGAAGCAACCGTTTTATTTTACGCGATATCAAAGTTAGCCCCATACTAAAAGTTGTTCACATTGATAAGTACTTCCACCCTGCAAGTATTGCCATTGATAAAAAAATCACCCTGTATATACCTAAGTTTTCGTGAGTTGTAAGTAGGTAATAAGCAAGCTATTTAAAATGATTTAATAAAACACATTTTCCTAAGATAAAGATGTTTACTTATTTAATTAGATTTATAACACATACATAACTCATCCTACCTGAAATAGACCATAGGTTTTATTAATCAACAAACTTAATGTGCTTTATTACTTACGAGCTGTCCCCCGCAGTTGCACCCGCGTTCCCGAGAAAAAAAAAGTAGTCCATGTCTTTCTCCATACCATCGGCTATCTGCGTACCAAATTTCATCGCGATCGGTTCAGCGGTTTAGGCGTGAAAAGGTAACAAACAAACTCATATTCGCATTTATAATATTAGTTAAGATATAATAAAAATGTGAGACTATTTAGATTTGTTCATTATTTTACTAATAGCTGTCCCCCACGGTTCCACCCCGTTCCCGCGAAAAACAAGTAGTCCATGTCTACACGTTTCTTCTAGTTTCAAATAAATTGTATTTTATTGTGTAGTTTGTTGTTGGTATTCAAGACTCAATTTTGGATAAGTTATATGAGCGTTTTTTTATGAATAGGTTGTTAGATTCCAACTCAAAGTGAAGATATAAAAATCTGAAACACTGTCAGCCTATAGGTATATTAGTCAGTTAATCAGAACTCAAAGTGAAGTATAAGTAGGTAGGTATTTGAATAAAAAATATTTCCATTTCATTTTCATATATTTACTTGACTTCAATCAAGAAATAAAATAATGTAAAACAAATTGTCGAGTTAATTTAAATTATTGCTCATTTGCATATTTCAAGAACTTTAAATTATAATGACTCAAAGTGAAGGCATATAACTAAGTAGGTAAGTATTTGAATAAAAAATATTTCCATTTCATTTTCATATAACTATTTACTTGACCAATCAAGAAATAAAATAATGTAAACAAAATGTCGAGTTCATTTATTGCTCATTTGCATACTTATTTCAAGAACTAAATTATAAAAACTGTCATATTCATGAAATTATAGAAAACACTACAAACTATACTTTCCATCGTCAAATTTTGTAATATATTTTTTTTACTTTGAATTGGCTTGTGTTTGACCACATTCTTAAAAGATGATGTGGTCAAAGACGGTACCCACACAAAGCTAAAATGGATCTGGCTTTCATGAGCAGCTACCGGAACACACAAGTATAATCAGATTATTCGGTCCCTGGTTCAAAGTTATAAGTACCGGGTTTTTAGATGACCCTGCTAGAACGGGCCAGTCCTGTTTATGCCTTCTCAGTTTTTCAATAACTAGAGCATCTAGCGCATGATCTGTAATTGCTTCTCTTATAGGTATGTACCTATATGGTGTTTAGTTTAGGCATATGTATAACAAATAATATATTATCGTATAGTAGCGAAACTGTGACGTAAAGCTGATATTAAAAAACAAAGCTAGCGTTATTCAGGATGGCAAAAAAGTGCTGACTGCCACACACAACGCTGCTAGACCGTTACTGGAAACAATTACATAGGTACGATTACATGGGCAAAACGTACCTACCGACTGAAAATTATGAACCCACTTTTTACATAGATTTTGATTTTCAAAGCTTTAGTGGACCGACTTCCCATTTGGCTGGAGGCACGATGCCTTATATAAATCTATGAATAATAATTGAAAATAAACGAAATTTTTTATTTTGTCTTTAACGCTGTTTTTAGGGTTCCGTAGTCAACAAGGAAACCTTATAGTTTCGCCATGACCGTCTGTCTGTCTGTCCGCAGCTTAACCCAGTACTCTTAACTCTTAGTACTAGAAAGCTGTGGCATTGATATACATATTAATCACGCCGACAAAATTGTAAAATAATCGATCTTGAAAAAAATGTGTAAAGTGGAGATGTTATGTTTTTATTTAGGTTATTCAAAAATATTGTGGGGTTGTGAAAACATTCAGGGATCCGTTTGTGAAATATTAAGCTTTAAAGTGCAATTTTTATCAGAGTCAAGTGTCTGTAAATGGCTGTTTTTGGATATGTGAAAATCACGGTAAGTAGTAGTATATATATATAATGTATAACGAAGTTAAAACAAAACTATCACAGCTAAGTAGGCTTTTAAGTTTACGAGTAATATTCAATCAACTTATAAAATCGTTTATAGACGTTATTAAACCGCCGAAACCGTTAACGTTAATAAATGTTAACTACAAAAACACATTAAACAACAAAAAGCCCTCTTGTTAGTCGACATTATTATGATGGGCTACTACGGAACCCTACGTAGCCCGACACTCACATGGCCGGTTTTTGTACGCTGATATGTCCTGATAAGTCTGATACATGCGGTATAAGTCTGATTTGGACTTGACATTAGTCAGAAAGTGGAGGCGTCCTAACATAAAGGCGGCAAGTAATTATATAAGGCTTCTACCAGGCAAAGTTATCATGCCTGGGGACCACGGTCCTATCGCTGTGACCACCCAACGCGCTATGGTATACTTTTACTAAATTGGAACCTTTTTTCAGCTTCGCATAACTTCAAAGGAATTACCTACACTACTATACGAAAATATTATTTCTTTTACCTATGGTTTACGCTCGAAAGACGGAAATCGGCTCATTGAACAAAAAAATTGCGTTGTCGTTTCTTTAAATCATCCACATCGCGAATTTCCTGTTATGGTACTTATAAAAACGCCTATACCCATTGTAGGAAACAAAAGACCTAGCGAAATCCGTGCCATGAAACGAGTTGTTCTTTGAGCCTAACAAAGACTAATAATAAATAGAATAGAATAGAGATACATATATACAACATTTTTTTTATATCGGTAGGTTAACCTACCTATTAAAATGTTTTATTCATTCAAATAGGTCTTCACAGTTATTTTGAATTTTTCATACTCTAATGCACAGTTCAGAAGGTTACTTTAGCTGAGAAGAGCCGTAAACTCAACAATTACTCATTTCAAAACAAAGTCCAAGACCTTGTGCTTGTGAGATGTAGCTTATTCTGCACAAAAGTCAAACAAATTAAAATACTTCCTATAATTTCATTAAATAGTTAACACAAATTTTAACTATATTAATGCCCTAGCTAGAAATATGCAAACTTTACTTACTTACTCGAAACAGGGACCAACAAAATAGCAACAGACACAAATTCAAATCCGTGATAGTTAAAAGTACCATACTGGACTGTTTGCTTTTCAATCATTATTTTAAGTCTCTAAATTGACAACCCATCAAACAATGACTTTTATGCATGTTTCACAAATATGTTGACTATATCTATAAGATTTAGAGACTTCTGTGGACCGCAACTCTAGTGACAGACACATGTGGATAATGTGACAATAACACTGTCTATGAAATTGGATGGCATTAATTCTGAGCACTTTGCACACACAGAAGTATACCTGTCCGCGCCTGACAACACTGACACAGCGCTGACAACCGCCGCGCGTCGCTTCACCAGAGCTGCCAAACACACAACGCATAAGAAAGCCTTGCGCGCCACAAATACTACTCTTCTCAACGATACACGACGCTACGCGAGGCGTCCCCGCTCTCGCAATCAAATCCAAATGTCTGTACCTTTTTTACAATAAATTTTAACACAGTGAGTTTGGACGACTATTAATTCAATCCCAAACAAGTGGCGACCGTGACAGGACAATACGAATGGCCAAAACAGTGGCCCGCATTTTTGCATGAAGAAACTACCTACAATCTTCGGTCAATCTACATCAAACAATGCAGATCGCTTCCAAGTAGCTACTGCCTATGAAGAATCTCAATAAACAATAACGTGCGTGAGTTGGAAAGCAACCTGTGAGGAAAAAGAACTACGGTCTGGCCGGCCTATCTATACCCTATATTCTTCTATTCGGCGGATCCTATACCCAAGCTAAGTTCTCTATATTTCCTCTATCTATTCACTGTAGCCTACTATAACTTGTGCAATTCACAGCTACGACGACTCCACAAAAGCTTTTCAATTCCGTGCAACCGTGTGATGTAAATTATTGCACCTAAAAACTATACTACATGCACGCCATTTTGTGATGCCATACAATTTCCCTCGCAAATGTTTGTGCTATTTTTACTTTTCATTTTTTGCACTATAAAATAGGGTTTTATCACCTGCATATTAACCATAACTATCACAGTTCAATAACAAGTGCAGCTTTTCTCCTCGTTTGCGCCCTCCCCGAATGTTAGGCTTGTGCATTATTGTTTTTGCATGATAAAAACCCCGCTTCGGGCCGACTATTTCAGCGCAAGAGGTGCCCGTGCCCATCTTTGTGGCCAGAAAGCCCATCATCACGCGTCGTGCTCGTCCATCTCAACGCGCTCGCGTTCTCCGGGCCTCTGCCCACACCCTGCACCCGTGCGCGCTATCTCCTGGCTTCGCTGACGCTGAAGGAGTGCTGGTAAATACCGATAGACAGAAATACGAGGAGGAACGTAAGAATTTTCCATTTTACATATTCATTTGACTCAGTATTGCTACAATTAGGTATTGACCCTATTGTTTCATTTATTATTAAAAATGTCTGACATTAAAACCTTAATAACTAAGCGTAGTAGTGTCAGAGGTCGCTTAACTAAATTCAAAAACTATCTAGAACTAATTGAAGCAATACCTACCTTGAGTGAGTCACAAGTAAATGAACTTCAGTTAAAGTCACAAAAATTCAAAGAATTATCTAATGGTTATGATTTGCTGCAGGATCAGATTGATGAACTTTGTGATACTATTGCTATTGAGATTGATGAGAGGGACATTACTGAGTCACAATTTATGTCACTATTAGCCAAAGCTGAAACAATATTAAAACAATACTCCAATACTACCAGTGATAACCAATTTCTATCTCCCCGGGATGACCATCATCAATCTCATGAGGCAAATTTCAAGCTACCTACAATTCAAATAGCTAAGTTTGATGGTACTTATGCCCATTGGCTTGAATTCCGTGATACATTTAAGTCACTTATTCATAATCATCCCCGCTTACAATCTATACATAAATTTCATTATTTGAGCTCATACCTTACCGGTGATGCTGCTAAGATTCTGACCAATTTTGAGGTTTCATCCAACACCTATCAGGAAGCTTGGGACCTGCTATGCACAAGATACGATAACAAAAAATACCTAATAAATAACCATTTAAATTCTCTTTTCAATATTGAGTCTATTCACCGTGAATCTGAAAAATCATTGAGGGCTTTAGTTGATCTTGTCAACAAAGATCTCAGAGCGCTGTCTAGTCTGGGTGAACCTACTGACCAATGGGATACACTGATTATTCATATGATTTGTATGAAGCTTGACAATGTTACTAAACGTGCTTGGGAGGAGCATCGAACCACTTTAAGTGATTCAATTAAACTTAGTCAGTTAACCAAATTTTTACATAACCGAGCTAGTATTTTGGAGGCATGCAATAAAAAGCAAACCATTACAACTCATACAAATAAAGTTGAGCGATACTCATTAGCATGTACAAATAATTCTCCAACTCAAAATAACAATTTAAATGCTAATAATCGGGCAAGATGGGTATGCAATCATTGTTCTAAAGATCATAGTATCTATACTTGTCCAACATTTTTAGCCATGACACCAGAGCAACGAAGGTCTGAAGTGAGCAGATTGAAACTATGTCCTAATTGTCTAAGAAAGGGGCACAACTCCAAGGACTGTCGCTGCGGCCCATGTCGTGAATGTCGTAAGCGACACAACTCCCTACTTCACATACCTTCACAGTCTGCAACAAATGTCTCCGAGCAGCCTGCCCTTCTGGTTACTGCCAATTCTTCTACGGTAGATGTCACTGTCAATATTTCTTCGCAGCCTGCCAATCAAGTTCTGCTGTCTACGGCTATAATTAAGGTATCAAATCCTATCAATAATACACAAGCAAAGGTTCGTTGTCTATTAGACTCTGGAAGTCAAGCCACCTTTATAACCAAATCTTTAATGGACAAACTAGGTCTAGAATCTATTCCCACCAAGGCAGTTAATGTCATGGGCTTGGCCAATATTCCATGTGGCTACATTTCTGAACGGAGTACAGTCCGTCTAGATTCCCTACACACAGACTTTAATGTAACACTTGCTTGCTCTGTGTTACCTAAGCTAACAGGTAATCTACCTAAATCTTCTATCAATATGAATTATTTCAATCTCCCGCCAAAAATTGAATTGGCCGATCCTTATTTCAACATTTCAAGTCCTATCGATTTGTTAATTGGTGCAGATTTATTCTGGCAAATTATTGGTAGAGAACAAAAATCTCTAGGCGATAATCTACCATTTTTGAGAAGCTCTCAGTTAGGCTGGATAATCTCTGGTCCTATATTTTTTAACTGTGAACCTAAAACTATACAATGCAATTTCTCAAAAAATGACTATATCGATAAACAACTATCTAGATTTTGGGAGCTAGAAGAGTTACCCAAAAGGCCGCTACTAAGCGACAGCGAGAAGATGTGTGAACTACACTTTCAAACATACACTACCCGCCAAGAAAACGGACGGTTTTGTGTTAAGCTACCGTTTAAAGAGTCACCCACTACTCTCGGTGATTCCTATCTACTTGCAAAACGAAGATTTCTATCGCTAGAAAGGAAATTTAGGAAAAACCCATTACTCAAACAAGCCTATTGTGATTTCATAATAGAATACCAAACGCTGAATCACTGCACTAAGCTACAGCAACATCCGGCCGCAGCGACGGGCGGCGGCGGGCGCGTCCACTACCTGTGCCACCACGCCGTGCTGCGCGACCACAGCGAGTCTACCAAGTTGCGCGTGGTGTTCGACGGCTCCGCTGCTACTACAACAGGAGTGTCAGTGAACGATTTACAATTGATAGGCCCCAAGGTACAAGATTCACTATTATCAATACTGCTACGATTTCGCCTTCACAAGTATGTATTGGCCGGCGATATTGACAAGTTCTTCCGCCAAGTCCTTATCCATGAAGATGATAGAGACCTACAGCTAATTCTTTGGCGTGAAGACGAGAATCAACCTATCGAAACACTGAGACTCAATACTATAACCTATGGATTTGCTAGTGCCAGTTATTTGAGTACTAAATGTCTATGGACACTAGGCGAAAATTGTACTGATCCCAAAGTGAAAGAGATTATACAAAGAGACTTTTATTGCGATGATCTATTGACAGGAGCCGACACTAAGGCAGATCTACTCCATATCCTGAATTCAGTCACTACAACACTAAAATCGGGCTGCTTCAATCTGCGAAAGTTCAGGTCAAATACTCCTGACATCTTTCCTATATCAATGGTTAACCTGCAAGATAAATTATGCTTGAGCGACGCATCTAGCGCTCTCGGCTTGGGTTGGAATCCACAATCTGATGATCTACAATATACTATAGAACCTCCAAGCTCTGAACCCACAAACAAAATAACGAAAAGAACAATATTATCATCAACCTTCAGTATTTTCGATCCCCTCGGCTTGCTATCGCCATGCACCGTCCAGCCGAAGATACTCATGCAACAGCTGTGGCGGCGAGGCTTAGACTGGGACGAGCCGGTTCCTCAAGACCTACATAAAGAATGGCAGAAAATCAGTTCTAGCCTTCCATCTCTATCCGAACTGAAAATACAAAGAAGAGTTTTATGTGAAAATCCAGAAGGTATACAATTACATTCATTCTGTGACGCATCCATGCTTGCCTATGGCGCATGTATTTATCTACGATCTACTGATAACGAAGGCAATATAGCAGTCAATCTACTCTGTGCTAAATCAAGAGTGGCACCTACAAAACCACCTCTCACCATACCGAAGTTGGAGTTACTCGGCGCTCTACTCGCTGCCAATCTCACAAAGACTGTCTTGGAGTCCCTGCGCTGCCCTATAAATTCCTGTGTCCACTGGTGTGATTCCAGCGTGGTACTCGCATGGCTAAACAGCAGTCCCAGTAAGCTGAAGAGTTTTGTAGCCAATAAAGTAGTAGAAATCTGCGAAAACACAAATGTTTCATCTTGGCGCCATGTACCTACCGCTTCCAACCCTGCAGACTTGATCTCACGCGGCATCCCAGCAGAAAAGCTGCGCAACCTCACGGTGTGGTGGTCCGGTCCTTCCTTCCTCGAGATGGATGAATCCAAGTGGCCAGCACCTGCAACTAAATCAAAAATCAAGAACGACTTACCTGAAATGAAAGTCCTATTCACGAAGAACGTAGACGACGATTCTATAGTACAATTTGAAAACTATTCTCAATTTAACAAATTAAGGCGAATATTTGCCTATGTAATAAGGTTCAGGTACAACCTAAAAAACAAAAATGCTAAGTTATTAGGGCCTCTATCTGTTGATGAAATTAACAAATCATTTTCTTTCCTAGCAAAACAAGCTCAAATACAATCATTCGCGAAGGAATATAATTTACTAAGCAAAGGTAAATCAATTGGACAAAAGGGCAATATCTCATCACTCAATCCTTTCCTCGATGAAGATGGAGTCATGAGAGTAGGTGGCAGACTAGACCGCTCTACTTATAGCTACAACAAAAAGCATCCTGTCATCTTAGATTCAGCTCATCACATTACCAAATTGATTTTTCATCATGAGCACCTACGTCAATTGCATGCAGGTCCCCAGCATCTTTTATATTCAATTCGTCAAGCTATCTGGCCAATTTGTGGTAGACGGCTTGCTCGTAGTACTGTCCGCGCTTGCACAGTTTGCCGGCGGCATAAGGGCCAAACACTGACGCCTATAATGGGCAATTTACCCCCTGAACGCATAACGCCTGCCCTTCCATTTCAGTCCATAGGGATGGATTTTGCAGGTCCCTTCAATATTATCAATAAAAAGGGCCGCGGAGCCCGCGTATCTAAATGTTATTTATGCCTTTTTATCTGCTTCAGGTACAAATGTGTACACCTCGAAGCTGTAAGCGATCTTTCAAAGGACGCTTTTATACTATGTCTACGCCGTTTCATTTCTCGAAGGGGGAAACCACTTGAAATTTTCTCCGACAATGGACGGAACTTCGTAGCCGCTTCTAAGGAAGTTGGCCAATTTATCAATAGTAACTCAAAACAGATAACTGAACTTGCAGCAAATATGCAAATCAATTTTTACTTTCAACCACCATACGCTCCTCATTTTTCTGGTTTGTCGGAGGCCGGCATAAAATCAGCTAAGCATTCTATCAAACGAGTACTAGGCAATTCTAATCTAACATTCGAGGAGCTATCCACGCTGTTTGCACAGGTTGAGGCTATAATGAATAGTCGACCCCTGTCCCCACTATCTTCCTCTCCTACAGACTATCTTCCTCTATCACCGGGACATTTTCTGGTCGGCCGGCCGTTGACTTCGCTGCCATCACCCACAATAGACGACTCACGCACCTGCCGATCACGCTATGAGGCAATTGAAAAAATGCGCCAAGTGTTTTGGAAGCGCTGGCAGCACGAATACATCTCAGAAATGCAACAGCGCACCAAGTGGCGCGACAATCATACAAAACTGTCCATCGGAGATCTGGTCCTCATCCAAGAGGACAACTCGCCACCACTAAACTGGCGCCTTGGACGTATCTACAAGCTATACCCTGGCGACGACGGCGTTCCACGTGTCGCTGACATCACCACAACCAGAGGAACTATTCGTCGAGCACTGACCCGGCTATGCCCCCTACTCGACTAAACCGGGCCCCGAGTATGTCCGCGCCTGACAACACTGACACAGCGCTGACAACCGCCGCGCGTCGCTTCACCAGAGCTGCCAAACACACAACGCATAAGAAAGCCTTGCGCGCCACAAATACTACTCTTCTCAACGATACCGACGCTACGCGAGGCGTCCCCGCTCTCGCATACAAATCCAAATGTCTGTACCTTTTTTACAATAAATTTTAACACAGTGAGTTTGGACGACTATTAATTCAATCCCAAACAATACCTTTAAGGCTTATTCTCATGGGATGTAATATAATATAATCTGAAGGTCTTGCAACAATGATTACTCAGGCAGGTGGCATAAATTATTTGAAACTAGCTTGGTTTTGTAATTATAGATTGGGATATAACCTACATTGCATCAAAGTGAAAAGAGGTTCCATTAGAAAGTATGCTGTGCAATCTTCATAATAATATATATAATATTATATCCCATAGTGAAAAGGAAACTTTATACAGTATATATAAGTTATTAGATTCAAGAAAAAAATCTCCAGAAATATATTTGAGACACACCTACAGATAAATGTTTTGAGTGAAAAAGGCTATTTGAGCAAAGGCCCTTTATCCTTTATATCAAAGTGATACATATAAGTAGGTAACAATACATTTTGTTCAATACTGTGTAAGTAGGTATTGATACAACAACCTAGTAAAAGTATTGTAATCTTTGTGGTATAATTTTATCCCTAAAAACAAAGTATAAGCACTCCATCTACAATAATAATTAGAAAAGGTTATTGCATGAGCTATCATATACCTCATTGTATGCACAATTTTGTTTCATAATATGTCAATATTACATTTCAGTAAATAACTGAATAATAATGTTCATCAGTAAAACATGATGCAGTTAAGAATTGGTCTATGACACTTGCCTTCAAACTCATGTAATAATTCATCAATATCATTATCTAAATCATCACTTTGTGCCATTTTAGTGACCATGTCACTGATTAGAAATGCACCAATTGTTGCTTCTTCATGATTATCTTGAATATCAATATTAACAACATGCACTGGTTGATTATGAACTGATCTTCTTGATCCGAACCATTCTATAACTTGATCATATACTCTTTCCTCACATGTAATTATAACATCAAAACGTTCTATTGACACTTGGAATTTTTCTGGACTTGGTTTTATTCTTCGGTTTCTATCCAACATATGTAGTAAGCCATTCTGAGTGTAAAATGCCTTGTCTTTTTCTAATAAATCACTATAAATATCATCATATGGAACACCAAACTCGTAACAATTAGGGCGATCAGCGGAAGATCCTGGTAGTTTGACCTTTTCTCCTGTACCGTAAGACTTCACCTTAAATCCTTTTTTTACAAGAAATGCATGTGCTTCCATACTGCGGTTCATATTAGATGAGCAAACCACTGCTACATATAAATCTGCCATGTTAACGTGTAGCTTTTTGCAATTTTTGTTCTCTCTATGATGAACTATCTGCCTGCCTACTGCAATACGTTCCGAAAGTTATCAATACACAGTAGGTTTTTTGCTTCCATTGTACATTAGAGTATAACGTATGTACAAAGTGGTTATTTTATACCTATTTTCTTCAAATAAGTTTATTACCTACTTAAAATTATGGAAATATAATAATTATCTTTTTATCTGATGAATTCTGACGTAGTAGAACGTATACGTAGTGGTTAATGGTTATAAGCTCTTTGGTAGAACGTAGTGATTATATTCTCTTTGGTAGTGATTATATCTCCTGTATAGGTCTATTATTTTACTCTTTGGATTATATCCTCTTTGGAATTCTGATGATGAAACAGACAGGCAGGCATGTTCATCAGTGTCGCCAGATCCTGTTTTTGAAATACGGGAGAAAAGAAAAGGCGATAATTATCAAAAAATCGGTGAGTTTTTTCCATAATTTTTTTTTTTTGCTTTTATACGGTCATTAACTGGCAACATTGAATGAACGTCGTCGAGTAATAGATTCTAGATCACTGACCTCCATTATACAAGTACTTCTAGATTATCCAACTAAATGAAAGAGTATTATAACCACTACTAAAACGTAGTGATTATATACTCTTTGCTGAACGCTATGATAATCGTCTGGCGATCCAGTGATGCCAGATGGGGGGGATTCCCTCCAAATTCGGGGTTTTTTTGGACTCTGGGGGGAGATTTGGGGGGAAAGATTCTTTGAGGGTAAAATAAATAGTGGAAATGGAGGTTTTTTTTCATAACTCAATCGTTTAACAAACAACACAATTTGCAGCACTCTAATGTATTTGTATTAGCCGATGATAGCTCAGTGGTATCGACGTTGGACACCGCGGCGAAGGTCATGGGTTCGAATCCTACAATGAGCTTGAGCTTTCGGTGAAGGAAAAAATCGTGAGGAAACTATAGCACGATGGTAGGGTACTATGTAGTACCCGCCTGGCTGGCTACCACCCTCAAGTTGAAAATCTGTCGCCAGGCACCTGCTGGTGTGTTCCAGCAGTTGCACTTGAGAGCCAGTTCCTTCTAGGCTTTGTGTGCTTACCACCTTCAGCCACATCATCAATATAAAGAGTAAAAAAAAAAGGTTTTTGAAAAAAAATACTCAAAACAAATTGGTTAAAACCACTTACTATCAGGTGGGCCGTAAGCTTGTTCGCCATCTATGTACGTAGGTAGGTAGTATAAAAATATAAAAAATTAATGATTGAGTTATTAAAAAAAAAACTTCTCCACCATTTATTTTACCCCCATTAGTCCCCCCAAATCCCCCCAGTCGAAAAAAACCCCCGCATTTGAAGGGAATCCCCCGATCTGGCATCACTGACTGGTACAGAAAAAGTCTGACGCAAAAATCGGACGTGTATTGAGTAAATACGATGGATAGTCTGATCAGACAATCGGAAACTAAATCTGACGTGTATTCCCAGCCTTAACGGAATATCGTATTAAAGTCGGCAGAATTTCAAAATTATTGTTAGCAACACTGTGCTTTTTACTTAAGCAGACTTAACCTTAAAACTATCTATCATAATAACAAAGAGGATTAATTATTACGCATCTTAATTATTTACGTTCTACCACGCACTGTACGTATACAAATTAAAAAATATAGTATATGTGGCCGAAATAACGTTTTAATAATGTATCAATTCCTAAAAAAACTGTGTCACACAGGCTGTAAAACTGGTCAAAGAAGCAGTTTTCATACTAGTGCATCTTTTTTAGCTTGGTCAAAACAGACAGATCCCAAAAAATTTATTAATTACAATAAAAAAGTATTTCCCCCGACTGAAATAGGGGAATACCCACGCCCAGCTGTGAGTATATTTTTGTGTAATATACTATAATATATCTATACTAATATCTTATTAATATTATAATAAAGCTGAAGAGTTTGTTTGTTTGAACGCGTTTATCTCAGGAACTACTGGTTCGATTTGAAAAATTCTTTCAGTGTTGGATAGCCCATTTATCGAAGGCTATAGGCTACTTTTTGTCACAGGAAACCCTCGGGAACGCAGGTGAAACCGCGAGGCGGAAGCTAGTTACTTATCACTACATAGTATAAAACAAAGTCGCTTCCGCTTCTTTTTAACTATGCAACGGATTTTGATGCGGTTTTTTTAATAGATAGAGTGGTTCAAGAGGAAGGTTTTAGTATATAATTTGTCAAGTTTTTGTATACATTGGTTAAAATATAAAGATATTTGTTGGAGGTGTCGAAAATAAGCCATCTGGGAGCTTTCAACGAAAACGCTGCCTAAACCCTTTGAGATATAACAAAATAAAGTATGGTGGAATTGTGTATCTTATATAGGTCTATAGAAAAGTCCGCAATGGCATATGTCTATCTCTTAAGGATAACATACTATATCCATTTTTATACAAAAAAAAATGGGCATTTATAAAGCGGTAATTGGAAAGTTATTTACACAAATACTGTATTAATCCTTAACATTTCAAATAAGTTCGAGGTTTAAGCATTTTATGCACATTATTTTACTCTTTTACACTATATCATTCAAATTAATATCTTAGGAGCTACTGTTTTATTTTTATTGCAATCTGTCATTCTGACACTGACATTCGGCAATATTTTTGAAAATTTAATAACGGTGCAAGGTAACAAGCCCTTATAATTCTTTAAATTAGAGTAAATCTTGTGGTACTCTTTTCTTTAGTCTCCGGGTGCTTGGGAATATTTCATCGTCCATAAGGTGATGTGCCAGTATGTTTGGATGTAGCTTCAATTTTATTTCATATTTTTTGACTGACTCCATTATTTCTTGTTTTGATGTGGAGTTCGTGGTGAAGTCTCTCGAGAGTGACATACCATGGTGCATCTACGATCATTCTAAGCATTTGTTGATTGGAATCTTTGTAAGATTTTGAAGTTTGAATTGGCACCAGTGCCCCATAGCTCAATTCCGTAGGTCCATATAGATTTTATTATGGCCTTGTATATCAATAATTTATTTTCCATAGTGAGCTGGTTGTTTCTATTGATCAACCAATACATCTTGCGGACCTGTTGATTGCTAAAGATGTGCTTACGCCAAGTTAGGCGTAGGTCTAGATAGACTCCAAGGTACTTTGCCTCATTTGATTGTGGTATCTGAACACCATTTAGCAAGACTGGCGGGCAAGTCAGGCGTCGTGTGGTAAATGTGACCTGAACGGATTTTAATTCATTGGCTTTAATTTTAATACACCAGTCTCGGAGCCAACCAGAGATTTTATCTATGCAGTTTTGAAGTTTTTGAGAAGCTTGTTCCGGCAATGTATCTGAAGCCATAACGGCTGTATCGTCGGCAAATGTTCCCATGACAACATCATCTGAAATGGGTAGATCTGCAGTGTAGAGAAGATACAGTGTAGGTCCCATTACACTGCCTTGCGGCACTCCAGCACATATTTAAGAGCTGACATTGCTTCCCCCTGACTGACAAAGATGTGTCTATTAGTTAGATAAGATCTAATCAGGTTGTAATAAGTAATCGGCAACATCTTTTTTAATTTGAATAGAAGTCCTTCATGCCAGACCCTATCAAACGCTTGTGAAATATCCAGAAATGCAGCTGTACAGTATTCTTTCTGATCATATGTTTTAGCAATGCTTTCGACAAGTCTGTGAATTTGCTCAATTGTGCTATACTTTTGCTTGAAGCCAAATTGGTGGTCAGGGATTAACTTACGTTCCTTGATAATTGGGGTCAATCTCCTCAGAGTCAGGATCTCCAACACTTTGGATGGGATTGGGAGTAGGCTTATTGGACGGTAGGACTTAGCATCGTCAAGGTTTTTGCCTGGTTTGGGGATCATAATAATTTTTGCCACTTTCCATTGCGGGGGTATGTATTCTCTTAGTAGGATGGCATTGTATAATTCTGTGAAGGATAGTCGCTGTAATTAGGTCGTACCCAGGAGCTTTATTCACTTTTAGTTTTCGAATTACAGATTTGATTTCTGTTTTACAATTTTTTTTTATCGGCAGCTCAAGTTGTTGTACTTGGTCTATGGTTTTTGTCACTATTTCAGTCTTGGTGGAGCCACTATCGCCATTTGGTTTGAAAACTTATTGTAAGTGTGCCATGAACGCATAGGTCTTCTCGGTATCACTATTAGCCCACAGATTATTTGCCATGCGCAATGGCGGTTGGTGACTGATCGGTCTCTTAATGTTCTTTGTCGCTTTCCATCAAATATTCAGTTGTATGTTTAGCATCCAAGTTTTGTAGGTATATTGCAAGGTTCTGATTTCGATCGTTGCTTAGTAGTTTTTTAAGATTTGCAGTGAGTTTAATATAGATTTTTTTTTTATAGATTTTTGTCACCAGGGTGCCTTGTCATCTACCATCGCTTCCTAGCGTTTCGCTTTTCATATAAAAGCTTTCTAACTGATGATGAGCATTCACACCCTTCATTAGTAACAGCTGGTGTGGGAGGTGTAGCCTCCCAGGCTGCTTGTTGTATAAAATAGTTCAAATGTTCGACCGCTTCTGTGATGTCTTCTTCCGTTTGCAGTGGTATTTTAGCATTAATTGCTATTAACTCCCGAAAGTAATCCCAATCCGTTCTACGATTATGTAATCGACATGGCTTTTCGGTTTCCAAGATCTTACGGCTAAGTAGTTTCAACCGGAGAATGGTCAGAGGATAGGTCGGTACTAGATTTGCAGTTTATATAATTACTAGCAATACCTTTCATAACGCAGAAATCAATTAAATCTGACTTCTTTTTTATGTCTGAGGGCCAGTATGTTGGTTCCCCGGTAGAAGCAACGCCTAGTTTTAGTTGGTTAAGAGTTTCTAGCAGCTGTCGACCTTTTGGGGTTATTAGACGAGAACCCCAAAATGTGTGCTTCGCATTAAAATCACCGCCAGCCACGAATCTTAGACCTTGATGGTATGTTTAGGTGGGCTGTATACAGCTGAACCTCCTGTGAGTCCTGACCAGTCCTCAATCACCATATTTGTGGCCTGGAATTTTTCAGTACAGTAGCTTTTAGCCAAGTGATGTCTTATATTATTTTTAATCAGCACTGCACTTCCTCCATGAGCTTCCCCATCCGGGTGCATAGTGTGGTAAAATTTATGTCCTGGGATGTTGAAATAATTTTTGCTAATGAAATGTGTCTCGGAAATCAACATTATATCAATATTATTTAATTGTATATATTTTTTAACCTCGAGGGTATGTTTTGACAGCCCATTGGCATTACAGAGGACCATTTTTATGGAATAAACTGCGAACCTAATTTGGTCGTTAGTTGCACAATTAGTTTTGTCATTGCTGTTAATTGTTGCATCATTTGTTTCATTGTTGTTATTAAGTCCCGTATGTCACTATTAAATTCACTGCTTAAATTAATATTAGGTTCAGTAGCTTGTGGTTGGGTATAGTTCTGGGTCATTTCTGCATAGGTTGGCCTTGAAGTAGTTGCCTTATTGTTGGTTGACTTGTGGTATTGTAAAATGTTGTGTGTTCTTTCTCCTTATCATTTTCATGTGTCTGTGTTTTATTGTAGATTCTTGTGTACCTTTTATCCTTAAGGGGTGCTGCTGGAAACTTGATCTTTTGCAATTCCCTGTAAACTTTATAGTTTGCTGGATGATTACCTTCGCAAAGCACACATTTAACCTTGTTGGATCTGGTCTTTTGTGGGCAATCAACTGACGGATGATCACCTGCGCACATAATGCATTTCGGATTCCTTCTGCAATATGTTTTAGTGTGGTCATATTGGAGACAGTTTCCGCATTGAGGGATCTCACGCTTAGGTCTCGGTGGTTCAAATATGACCTTGCAATGTAGCAGATTTTTAATATCATATATGGTTTTGTTGTTCTCATTCTGCTTTAATTCCACTATAAAAAATGGTAGTGGATTGTTAGTGAATTTCTGTTTTATATTCCAGATGTTGGTACATTCGTGTCCAAGGATTTCCAATTCTTCTTTTATCACATCGATGCTGGTCGAGGAATGGATGTTTTTTAGAACCACTTTGAAACTCCTGTCTGGTTTATATGTGTAAAATTGGGCTTTTTTTCTCTCCAACTCTTTGACTACTGTTCTGTAAAATTAAGATGATTTCAGGTGGATTTTCACCTGTTCATTTCGAAGCACTTTTAATTCATAGTTTAGAGGTGCATATGTTTCCAATAGTTCCATTGGTTTGATGTTACTTACTCTATCAACAAAGATTGGTGGTGGTTTATTTTCATTTTGATTCTTTGGTATGATATTATCATCCATGCTTGATTCTTGCAGCTGATCTTCCAAAAGGGAAAATCTGTTACTAGTTGGTGTTGGTTGGGATAACCAATATGTGTCCAGTTTACTTTGCTTCTGTGTGCCGAAAGATTCGGGACTTGATCTCTGTCGTTTTTTATTTGTTGGTTACCCAGTGTTCCTTTTCTGGAGTATAGTGACATGTAGGTAGATAGTCTCTTTGGTGTCTTTCTATAGTTGATTCTGGTTCTTCCTGTGACTTCCCTACATATTGTGTCTCGGCATTTTTATTAGTATTTGGGGAGGTGTCATTTCCAACTGATGCACTTCTAGGCCTGATAAATAGACCGGGGTGGAATGCTTGTTGCGCTGTTTTCTTGTTTTTATTATCTATATTATTAAAAGTTTTTTCCATGTTGTTCCCACGAGTGGGGGCGAACTATTCAGGTCACTTGCAGGGTGACGCCCATTCCCGCAAGAAGGCATATACAACGGTGTTTGCCATGTCCACCGAGGTTGGCACTATTAACTGATCACCCATCAGCTATTCATCCCATTGGCACGTATCCCACCGTGGGATTGGGGTAATTTTTGAAGAGGTTTTTCTTCCTCGCGGCCCGGACGGTTAAGTCAAGGCCCTCGTTCCCACAGAACATGTCTATGGCTTTACGATTTGGAGTAGACCTTTCGGTCTACCGGTTTGGAATCAGAGTTTACCGTCTCCTAGATGAACTACCAGCCGTGGTTGACGAGGCCCATCTCCCCGAGCATAAGGTCTTTGATTATAGTGGCGGGCCCACTGTCATCTGTCATCAACGGGATTACACGCCTTTTGTTGAGGTATACCCCGCCACAGGCTCCCCGACGTCCCTTCGACAGACCGCTCCGTTGTCCGCGACTGCTTATTAGTTATTCGCAGCTAACCTTCATATCTGAAGGCCGTTCGCCATCCGCAACCTGCGACGCGTGTGGTGGCTATGAGCTCTGCCTCTGGGGAAGGTTCTCCCTAATCCACATATCCAGAGCTATTGTAAATTAAAAATTATTCGCGAGAAAGCAGTCTCGCACCAACGCGATATGACGACGACGGGTCTCGCTTGATACAGCCACCTCCGCCCGCGCTCCACTGTCTGTTGTTGTCACGCAACAAGCTGATGCAAAAAATGAGGGCATAATATATTATGCTCTTCTACCCGTGCGAAGCCGGGGCGGGTCGCTAGTAAATTATTAAAACTAAGTACTATCGATTGGTGTAATCCTATGTTGATAATAATGCCTGTTAGTCAACAGGTTCTTTGTTGACTGCAGCTGCTTCAATGTTCCTGAATATTCAGTTTTTGCTGAGATGTGTTTAGTGTGATTGCTTAGATAGGTTTTTTTTAGCACAATTTCTATTAAGTTTGCATTGAAATATGTTGCAATGCTGCACGACCAGCTATATAACACAGACCTGCGAATTTTAGATATGGAAAAGTTGGTTTCTTAAATTGTAAATATTTGTTGTAATTATTGTCTTAGAAGTAATAGAAAACTGTATTCATATGATATATGTATATGTTACTGGCCAAACTTGATTTCAGGCCAAACTAGTTTGTCCTGGAACTGATATTGAATTATTATGCAAGTAAAAAAGGGTTTCCATGCAGTTTTAAAAAAAACAATGAAGTACATGGCCATTCACTTCTAACCTAAAGTATTTGGGTCGTTTCTGAATAGGAAGAGATCGATCACCAAATTACGATGGGAAACACGGTGAGTTTCCCAAAATTTAATTTTTAATGTAAAAAAAAAATTATATATAAAAAAAATGTTTGTTATCACCTGTAGGTAAATCAACGACAAACAATTTCCACTTTGGTAAACTTGAAAACTTAATTTCGCTTGTAAATATCCCTATCTGAAATTTTATTTTGTCTGCTATCCCCTAAATTCAGGGTCATACTTGAATTTCATTCCAATTTTTCTACACATTAATTGAAATATTGCTACTCAGTTACTGCGTCCTGATGAAATCAATGAAATGAAACGAATAATATTCTCCTAAAGAGTATTGTCCCCCCGGCCCCCGCAGGCGAACGCGGGGAATGTTATCCATTTGACTCGGCAAATACAAACATTAAACAAAACAGACACGCCCCATGACCTGCATGCAATGACCTTAGTATGTTTGTGTTAGAAAAACACATCGAACAGGCGCAGTGGACCCGGCTTAATATATTAACTTCGTAATTGATTTAAATCTCTGTTCGTAATAATGATCTTTCATCTTAGGCGTATAACGTTTAGAAAGGGCTAAAAGACGCTTGATTATTCCATGATTGTTTGTTTTACCTCTGTGGTAATGCTTAATTATCTCTTGCTGTCTAAGACATTCTTTCACGTTTTCTACTTTCGTTTTAGCTAAGACTTACCTAGTTCATTGCAAAATTTTTGGTTTTCCTGAAAAATATGTATTAATTACTTACATCATACGTAATATGGATAAAGGCGAGTTGATAAGCAACGCTGTTTTAGCACTGATAGTGTTGGCTTCCGCTTGCATAGCATAGACCATTGAAAATATGAAGTCACTAGCTTCCGCCTCGCGGTTTCACCCGCGTTCCCGAGGGATCTTGTATTTTCCCGGGATAAAAAGTAGCCTATAGCCTTCCTCGATAAATAGGCTATCCAAAACTGAAAGAATTTTTCAAATCGAACCAGTAGTTCCGGAGATTAGCGCGTTCAAACAAACAATTTCATAATATTAGTATAGATGTGAAGAGATATCGAACTTACCCTGTTCGATATCTCTCGTTCGATAGCCTCCCATTTTTCATGAAGGTTAAGTCTTACACATCGACGTATGGTAGGTATCGTGCTTGTCAGTTTTCTAAAGGATCTATTTTGGAAAGTGTGCACAGGAACAGTTCAGTATCATTCCTCCATCTCATTTCTCGATCGAACCAGTTGTTGCCGGGAGAATTTCCATCCACATGTTGCTGACATCCCGCTTATACGGACACATCGATTTGCTTCATCGTTCAGCGAAGGAGTAGATAGGTATCACTTACGGGGTCTGTGTTTCCTGACACCTATAAGCTAGATTTCTTCAAGGCCAGAGTGAATATAGGCATTTTACGAGCTAGAGACCCGTGACATATCTACTACAACAGCTGAGTGACGGCAATTATAAGGCTCCGAATTGCCCATTAGTACCATTAATAAATTATTATGCAATCCATATTAGGATGCGAATACCCACTACCCACTTCATATCAAGACGCACATTTCAAATATCTATTTACCATTCTTTTCAGTATGTATGCCATCAAAAAACGAACATTAAGTATAGTCCTGATAAACTTTGGTATATAGCTAGTTTTGTCAGGGGAATGACTGTTGATGAAGCTGTTAAACAATTAAGTTTCGTCAATAAGAAAGGTGCAATATTTGTTAAAGATACAATACTTGAAGCTCAAGAACTAGCTGTTGCAGAACACAATGTAGAATTTAGGAGCAATTTGTGGATTGGTAAGTAGGTATATTATTATTGCCCAAAATCCTCGATATTTAAAAAGCTACAAAAAACAGTCTCCATGTACCTACGTAGGTTAGGTACCTACCAAAAAGAGAAACAGCGAGGAAAAAAAACACTCTTTTCTCTCGTATGTTTCCCCTCCCACCCCTGGCAATTTTTACTATAACCAATAATGTACTATACCTACCAATTAACAACTAACCTAAATGCATAGGGTAGGTACCTACTTTTTCATCCTGGGAACGCAGGTGCACCCCGGGGCATTAACTAGTACCTAATAGTATATTTTTCTATTTTACTTACCGCAGGTTTTTTGTTTGTTATAGCTGAATCATTCACAGGCAAAGGAATGGTCATAAAAGGAATTAGAAGACATGCAAGAGGTAGATTGGGTGAAGTCCGTTATCAATATAGTCATTACTTTGTAAGGCTCGAAGAAGGTAAACCTCCAACAGACTACTATAAACGTAACCCACTGACACCACAAGAGCAACTTGACAATTGGTTAGAATATATGAGAAAGAGGAAAATTATCAATTCTTATTAAAAATATTTGGTATTGATCTGTAGTTAATACATGATTATAAAGTTTAGATCTAATATTGTAAGTTAAATGATTTTTTACTACCCATTCCACTTCCCTTTTTAGTTGCAGGTTCAACTAATCGAATAAGTTAGTTATAATCAGACTTGAAAAATATATTTTAACTGTTGGAATAGCAGAAACATATCTGTTGGAATAAACTTAGCTTTATATATGGACCTCGAAAAGAAGGCGGACACCACCTCATAAAACAATTACTGACGCACCCACAGTAAGCCAGCTCGCTTAAATGCATACAAGTCCGGCACGCACACATTCACCACACTAAGTCGGCGCGGCGGCCGCCCGCCATTGCGCTCCGAACCACACACACACACACAGTTACGTCGCCACCATTTTGGTGCTTCAATAGTTTCTTAGCGGCCATCTGTCCGCCTTTTTTTCTAGGTCCATGGTTTTATACCAGTAATACGAAACCCGAACGGCGTGAGACCGTTATAGGTAGGTACCCTACTCATAAACATTGCGGTAAAGTAATTTTACAATGGCTTTCGTCGGAAATATGATAACGGGCTAGGCTGCCAACAGCAATTAGAAGGTACCTAATAAACATTGGACCATGCTAATATAAAGTCAAGATCATCTTCTTAGTGTGTAGAATTTAATCGGCTCATTCGGGCCCTCTAGAGGGAATAGAAGAGTGCGAGAAATGGATACTAAAAAATGCATAAGTGCATGAGCCCAAGCAAGGTATGTTGGTTACATGCATATCGGAGATGTTTGGTCTGAAATACGTTTTCAGAAACTGTGTTACTAGGTCTATTGCACTGGTAGGTAGTTGTCTACAATATTGCTAACTTATCGAGTTTTCCGTCACACACATCTGGCGGTTTATTTTTGTAGAACTAGCTGTTCCTCGTGGTTTCACTCGCGTTCCCGACATAAAAATAACGGTTATAGGCTAATTTTCTAAACGCTCAGGGGCGCGGTCAGCTTTTTTTTAAACGAGGTGAACTGGTACACTTCAAAGGTTATGCGATTTTCTTAATGCTATTAAAACCGTTTGTTGGTTAAAAGTAAGAATTAAGTAGTCACAATTCTCGAATTGGATGTCACAATAATAAATAATAAGTACACACAATGATATTGTACTCAAGATTTGTTACGTTCATAGTAATCGACGTTTAAAAGCCGGTCGCACTACAAGTGAATACACAGCGTTTAACTCGTCGCCCTGCCTGACGCGGACTAAAGACAAACCGTCCCCACTTACACTATGCGCGCGCTAGAAACATATCTGCCTCTTTTTATTATATCATCGGGTACACATATTATTGTTCCGAAGGTAAATCTGTGTAGCCAATGCAAATATAAAACAAAATGCACAACAACCTCGAAACATAAATGCTCCTTCCATCGGGAGTAAAAAGTCGACACCTATTACAATAAGTACAAATTAAATATCATGTGATTGTACCTAAACACTACATGAATTAACATACATATTTTATTACATTCGGTATCTAAATGATAAAATATTGATATCTGATATTTTTTTTGGTTTCTGTACTCAAAGGGCCAAATCGTAGCCAAATTCATATTTTAGTAGCCTAAATAGTAGGTACCTAGAGGATGTAAAGTTATAAATCGATACAGAAATTATCATGATAAAAACATTAGATTATTCGATACGTACAAATAAAACAATAACTTGTTTACATCTATTTAATGCCAATTAATAAAAATAAAAAAAACCGGCCAAGTGCGAGTCGGACTCACGCACCGAGGGTTCCGTACAAACTTCGTCCATTGTTCGTCCATCAAGGGAAATGCACAATTTTATTTATTTACCTTATTTGAGGTTGGTGCCAATTAAGCTAGACCTCTAAATTGTATGAGCGCCGATACAACTCAGAGGTCTTTATTAATTGGCGAAACTATGTATGTATGGGGACACCCTTTAATTTTCAACTTTTTTAATTATTTAGAATTTTTCCTTTATTTGTGCTGTAAGACCTTGCTTTTTGCCATTTTTTTTTTATATTTGAGTTGATTGAATGAAAGGTAAATTGCGGTTTACGATTTATGACGTATTAAAAAAAACTACTTACTAGATTTCGTTCAAACCAATTTTCGGTGGAAGTTTGCATGGTAATGTACATCATATTATATTTTTTTAGTTTTATCATTCTCTTATTTTAGAAGTTACAGGGGGGGGGGGGACACACGTTATACCACTTTGGATGTGTCTCTCGCGCAAACTATTCAGTTTAGAAAATAAATATGTTAGAAACCTCAATATCATTTTTAAAGACCTATCCATAGACACCCCACACTTATGGGTTGGATGAAAAAAAAAGCCACTCAGCGAGCTATGGTCGGAATTTCTCTACGCGCCAGCATCGAAACGAAAACATGGATATTGGCTACGTTTTTTCTCGGGAACACAGGTGAAACCGCGGGGGACAGCTAGTTTATAATATTAGTAGAATTATTGATAAAATTTTGATATAAATATAATAATTAATTTAATAATATTTGCACCATTCAATATATATTTTTTTAAATTAAACAAATTAATTATAAATAAAAAATATCATTATAATTAATTAAAACATTGAAAAACACCTACACCTTAACTTCTTATGTGTTTATAATAAAAACATATGGATCTGGCAGTGCTTTAACTTGGCTCTGTAATAATCTATCTTTTGTGGGTATAAAGCTTAGGTATAAAACCTATTCACACCTTAAAGAGATTAATGGGCTGATAAATAATAATTTTACATGCATAATACGAGTATGTGCGCGCAGCGGCGACACAAATTTGATATACAGAATGTTTTTTTTATCACTGGAAATACTTGCAGGGGTGGAAGTACTCATCAATGTGAACAACTTTTACTATGGGACTAACTCTGATATCATGTTTTCATATGTATTAGTAGTACATTAGTAGTGACAAAATATTGATTGAATGTATAAAATGTGAAATATGTTCTTTCCTGCTTGCTACTATTATGGCTTGGCTATCATATAATAATTTTGTTGAGACCTTTAAAATACTTATAATTAAGTCTCAACTGTATAAAGCTCTTGGGACGATGGATTAATTAATACATACAATATTAACTGAAAGTATAATACTTATGTAAAATATTTTTTACTGCGAACGTTTCAGTTTGCCAGTTATTACATACAATACAATAAAGATAAGTATTAGTGAGACCTTTCAAATTACATTTGTTTCAACTGAACACTGCACTTGGGGAAACCTCTCATATAAAAGTGCCCATTTTCCTTTACCAAATTTTAAATAAATTGACTAAAATACTTTATTTTAATATAAGTACAACAACAGGCCTTATTTTGTTTTAAGTAGTAGGTATAGTTTACCCAAACTTACCCTTATACGTGACTGAGACCAGGGGCGATAGCTAATAAAAGTAACGTAGTAACTATTTACTTATCCGTGGTATTACTTAATATTATTTAGTAGGTAGTACCTAGATTATTATTATAACAATCTTACTTAAAACGCTATTTAAATTTAAACGTTTTTAAAGGTCACAAATACATCTTAATTAGGGATGGGCCGAACATGTGTTTCACCGAATACGAACATTCGGCATAATTGATTCCCTTAGGTAAACAATACAGGTCTGAACTTGATCACGTAAAGCGCGTGTAAAGTGAAATGTACGATTTGCGGAAAAATACTTTCTCGGTGATTTAGCCAAATATTCGGCCGAATACGAATATTCGGCCCATCCATAATCTTAATATTTATAAGCAAGACCGTAATAGATACATACACTGGGAGGATATTTCAATGTAATCTTTTCAAAAATTAAGTTGGGTTCGCCATTCAGGAATTGTTACACATCTATATCTATACTAATACTAGCTGTCCCCCGCGGTTTAAAAAATAGATGTTGACCGATTCTCAGACCTACCCCGATATGCACACAAAATTTCATAAAAATAGGTCGAGCCGTTTAAGTTTGAATTTATAAATTAATAACATGACGATTCTCAATTTTTTGTTTATGTTTTAGCAGTATTAGTGGATTTCACATCTCTGGTAAATGGTAGGGAACTTTGTAGTACTCGCCTGCCTGCCTACCACTCTCAGGTTGAAAATCAGTTACCATCACGTATCGGTGTGTCCAGCAGTTGCACTTGAGAGCATGTTGCCTTTTAGGCTTTGTAAAGGTCGGCAACACATTGGCAATTCCCAAGTATAGGTAATGTCCATAGGCGACAGTTGCCACTTACCATCAGGTGGACTGCCTACCTGCTTGTCAGCTTTCTGACAAAAATAGGAGTCAAAATATTTAAGACTAAGTTATCCTATCGGCGATTTTAGTTTAAACGACTAAAGATGGTCCACCTGTATATGTATAGGACGTAAAAATCGCTCGGAAATATTTGAAAATACTAAATCATTGATTTTGTAGCCGCAGCCCAATAAAACATTAGGCTTCTGTATTGAGTATTTGAATTAAGAATGTTGTGTTTGATTCCGCATCCGCATATTTAATTAATATTTATTATAAATAATAATAAATGTAATCTAGAAATCAATATGCTAATTAAAAATAACATAAGTACCTACGACAAATTCAAACCAGACGATAGTTGGCTAGCGAGTAGATACCATACGTCAAAATAAATTCCTGCTGTCAAATTCTATATCACTTCACTTCACTTTCCTGCTTATATGGCATCAGATGTGTTTATTTACACAATTCCGCCAGTGTCAGGGTTTTTGAAGATAAACGATGGAGATTGATCGGTAATCAAAAAAAATAATTTCATAATTGTCAAATCAGAAGATGTTGACCGGTGACGAATTTACTTAAAACAAATAAGGACAACACTGTTATACCAACACCCATATTGTGTTAATTAATAAAATATAATTAGACAATCTGTCAATATTATGAAGTTACAACACAAAGTAGGTACTATCAAAGTTTAATTTTGTTAATGTTGATAAATCGGGACAAACCTATACACAAAGGGAGAATCGACAAGGGATAATGTACATATATTGTATTTAGATATAAGACCTACAAACTAATTTTCTTGTGTAATTGTTTGTTTTCCCTAATAAAATAAATAAATAAATAATAAACATTTTATATTAGTCGGACGAGGGATATTGACGGGAAGGAAGTTGTAAAGGAGGATTGTAAATTGGGACAAGCAAACAACAAGTGGTCAGTAGTGCCTTCGTCAACACCACATTCACAATGAGACTGGTCTCTCACCCTTATCTTATGTAAATGTACTGGAGTACAAGAATGGCCCAACCGGAGGCGACAGATAATAGATGCTGACTTCCTATTCAAATTACGGTATTTAAAGAACCAAGGTTTTACAGGTATATGGGCTGGATGCTACCATAATATTTGCCTTTCTGGTTTTTAGATAATTGCCATGATCTGACCCAGGATTCTTCCAAGCAAGGTTTGGCAAGAGAACATAGATCCTCGGAAACAATATTTACAATTATTCCAATTACGTAAGAATTGTATAATGCCTCTCTAATTTAGAAAATAATTAGAAATCTGGATATAGAGCGAAACGGATTAGAGAGGATAGATTGGACACAACTCTGAGAATCGGTGAAAATTATAGAGTTATGTAGATTATGGGAAAGGACATACTTGACAGCTTCTAATATATTCACCAGTAAATACAGACGTTGTTGGAGGACATTTATAACCAAGAATAATTCGGTAATTCGGATCCAGACGGCCGCTCCTACGCAATCCTGATTCGAGGTTTTTGATGCATCCGTAAATATAGACAACCATCCATTAAATCTTTTGGTCGTGAAAAATTCAACTGCTCACCAATAGGGTATTTTACTCTATATGAGAAAATATCTAAAAATGTACAATTCACATAGCTTAGGCAATAAGCAGTCGAAAAAAATGTTAGTTTTAGTTCATAAAATAACTTAATTAATTTTAAAATTCATTTCAAAGTTTTCAGTTTTTTTAATCTGTTTCTAAACAAGCGAAAACGTAGCCGCCATTATAATGACGTCACACTGCTGTGTGTAAACTAAAAAGTGTCAAATGAAGTACTATTATTATTATTTTTACACTAGTATTCATGCATTCAGGAAGAGCACACTAATAAAAACCGGCCAAGTGCGAGTCGGACTCGCGCACCGAGGGTTCCGTACAAACTTCGTCCATCGTTCATCCATCACGGGAAATGCACAATTTTATTTATTTACCTTATTTGAGGTTGGTGCCATTAAGCTAGACCTCTAAATTGTATCAGCGCCCATACAACTCAGAGGTCTTTATTAATTGGCATAACTATTTATGTATGGGGACACCCTTTAATTTTCAACTATTTTTATTTTTTGGAATTTTTCTTTTATTTGTGCTGTAAGACCTTGGTTTTTGCCATTTTTTTTAATTTGAGTTGATTGAATGAAAGGTAAATTGCGGTTTACGATTTACGACGTATTAAAAAAACTACTTACTAGATCTCGTTCAAACCAATTTTCGGTGGAAGTTTGCATGGTAATGTACATCATATATTTTATTTAGTTTTATCATTCTCTTATTTTAGAAGTTACAGGGGGGGGACACACATTTTACTACTTTGGAAGTGTCTCTCGCGCAAACTATTCAGTTTAGGAAAAAATGATATTAGAAACCTCAATATCATTTTTGAAGACCTATCCATAGATACCCCACACTTATGGGTTTGATGATTTTTTGTTTTTTAATTTCAGTTCTAAGTATGGGGATCCCCCAAAATTTATTGTTTTTTTTTTCTATTTTTGTGTGAAAATCTTAATGCGGTTCACAGAATACATCTACTAACCAAGTTTCAACAGTATAGCTCTTATAGTTTCGGAAAAAAGTGGCTGTGACATACGGACGGACGACAGACAGACAGACAGACATGACGAATCTATAAGGGTTCCGTTTTTTTGCCATTTGGCTACGGAACCCTAAAAAGGATAATAGCTCATTTTTAATTTATAAAATTTTATAAGTCCAATTGAGATCAATATCAGCGCATTTATTTACTTACAAGAGACCAAATAACGTCATGACCGTAGAGTTACATGACGTCCAGTGTTTTCATCAAACTACTCGCGGGATTTGAAAATGTAAAATTTAAATGCATTTTTATGGCACTTATCGATTGAATAATTTTTTTTTTTTTTTTGGTGGCTTATTAGCACCTTAGGAACGAATTGAGACAATTTTCAAAAATGGGTGTAATACCCTATTGCAGTTGAAAAGATACAGCCATGACAGACAAACGGCGTAGTATTTTGTTTTTGATTAATGTAATAAATAGGTGTAATTTTATTTAATGATTAAGTTATTTTATTAAGTCAATATGCTCTGGTGGTAATTTTGTGCGTAAGTCCCACCGTATAAGCTATTCGAAAATAAATTTTAAATTTTTCATACACAGATCAAGTACTTATTGTATGAAATGATTTTTTTACGATAGGTTTCGAAAAGATGACATTTGGAAGTATCCTTCCTGTATAGTACCTACATTAATACATGTTAATTAAAATAATCATACACTTAAAGATGTTCGAGGCTCTGGTTTTTTTGGTACATATCCATACAAGAAAATTGAACCTATTAGCAATATTGTTCCCATAGCGAATTTTACAGTCAAAACAAAATCAAATAAATAAATGGATGCAATACAGGATATTATTATGGCTACGGATGTTGCGAAGCCCTTTAATATATTATCCGCGTATTTTACAACAACAGCTACAATTAGTCCTCCTGCAGCTTGTAGTAACACCAAGTACCACACGAAACCATCAAATCCAGTCAATAAATTCTTCTGTGTTCCTTCATTTAAGAGATATGTTATAACTCCAAATGGCAGTGAAAGTAAACTCAACTGTACATTTCTCATCCACACCTAAAAAAACATAGAGCAAATATAGTTTTGTAGAATTACAAAGTACCTACAAAATAGGCATTTTATTTATTTGTTTTTATCATAATTAAAGTCAAGCCGCAAAATGTCTTGATTGTAAAATCATAGAAGGGGCTATAATTAGATGTAGCTACTAATAATAATATAATCAACATATATCATATTTTTATTGGCAACGCTAGGATTGATCACCAAAAATCCTTATTGTTGTTTGTTATTCAAATGTTGTATTGACATGAAATGTACTTTCATGTCAAGACAACATTTGAACCAATTCCTGCTGGCAATCTCATCTTTTAAAGATTTTGGGACTACCTACTCGAACTATTTTTTAATTTTGGTGATCGGTCTTTGAGTTTGTGATGAATAGTTAGATAAAATTAAACTTGAATTAGTAAATACTAGTTATTAAATTTGTACTAGAATACCTACATTAATAGGTAACAAGGTAAGAAAGGAAAATTTTGTAGGTCAAACGCCTCAAGATTCTAGACGAATTATGTTAGAAGTTTGACAGGCAAGCAGCCAGTCCAGTGATGGTAAGTATAGGATTGCTAGGTGATTTTTAACTGTGGGGCATTTTATTCCTATTTGAGCTGGCTACGCTGCTCGTCAAATAGCCGGACACCCGAAATTTTCACATGTCCACATTTATAATTTGATTTGGGGGCAAATACTATGTACCTACACTCAGTATGCAAGAATGCTTACGGCTGTGCCTATTCGACATGATATATTTGGGAACTTACAGATATGTCAGATTCCTTCAGCACTTTTTCGAAATAAATTCCAGCAAACCCAGAAATAAAACATGCTCCCAATGCTGCACTAAAACCTAAAATTCTGGACTGTTCTGGCAGATGAGAGGATTTAGCAGAGTTCGTCGTCGTCGTAGCTGAAGAAAGTTGCACTATCGCTACTCCTGCTGCCAATAGGCCTAAAGCACACCATTGCCACTTTTTTAATTGCCTTTTTAACACAACCACAGCAAAAAACGCAGTGGTTAACAACTTTAACTGATATGTAACCTGAAATATTAAATATTAATTTAGTAAGTAAGTATTCGAATATTTTCATTATTTAAAGCAATAGTGATGATCACTATTATTATTATTATTATTTGGATTAGGTGGCTATTTCAAGTCTTTTCAGAGCTTGTATCACTGCGACCAGATTAGATCTATTGATGATCACTATTGCTTTAAATAATGAAAATATTGTGGTCTCTAAGATATCAATTATGAGAGCAACCGGTCCACTAAGTATAGATACAATTCGAAATGACAGTCACTTTTTTAACTTTTGCGAACAGATTCATGTTTGAATTTGAAATCCCAAGAACTAGGGATCTCAGTAAGTATCAATATTATATGCAACCCATCCAGTGAGTAAAAGTTCAAAATAGCAGCAACTTACTGATTTTTGTTACCAGATTCGTGTTCATAGACTACACGGACTCTCCGATATCGATTTTGAAATCAATCGGTCCAGTAAGTACGAAGTTCTAGATAAGATGTTTTTGATTTTCACAATAAATGCCCAGTGCGGCTATTATTGCAATCAGTTTCAATTGGAATCCGGTTAGATATAGCGTTTTTCTCAATGACATACAACCAAATGGACATCGTGATGACAACAAAATTCACGAAAAAGGGGTATCGAGTTAAACTATACGCCTATATAGTATAGGTACCGGGTGGATATTTCGAGATGATATATTTTCCAAACCAATGCGATGCTGAAAAACTCCCCACTTGCATATTTTCTTATTTAGGGTAAAAATATTACCTACCTACCTACCCACTTAAATGAAGTTCAGTGTTTAACGTTTTTGATTTTCCCCTCCGGTAGGGTGTAATTATCTATACATATACATATATATACCGTTGTGTTCCGGCAGCTGCATTTGAGAGCTTTCCTCCTAGACTTTGCGTGCTTACCACCTTCGACCTCATCATCACTTATGGTGAGATTTTGTCAACACAGGCCTGGCCTATACATATACAGTAAAAAAAACATCTGAAAGGGTGCGAGTAGGGGTGATTTGTACGGAACCCTGAGGAAATATAATTTTGGGATGGAAAAATGTTCTCTCATACATTAAATTGAAACTGATTGCAACAAAGTTATGTTAATAGACCCGCTGGTTTAGAACGGTTAGCCCCAAAAGTAGATGATAGTATCATGTGACAGATTTCATATTGTCAAAAAAAATATCCTGGGACATTCTTCACACGGCCATCTGATCCCAAAAGATAAACAGAGCTTGGAATGGAATGGCTTGCTATGGAATCTTGAAAACTGACATACTACATAAATTACTCTTTAATGCTAATATATTATGAAAGGGTACTAAAGTGATCATCTACTTTTGAGGCTGACTGTACAAGATCCGTTTAGGACCAACAACCTGGCCGTGACTGAGGAATTTCTCAGGATATTATTATTAATTATACGCAAATGGCTAGGGGATCCCTAAATTTAGCACGTTATTTAACCAACCCACTTTTAGTATTAGGTACATTAGATATAAACAAACCTGATAAGTTGCTGCATCTAAATTGGATGCCGAAACATAAAGCAAGTTATTTTGCACAATGTACAGACATGATGGCACACACACACGCAATGTGTCTTGAACATTTAATATGACTATGTTAAACATAGATTGTGCTCCTTTTTGCATACCTCCCGATTCCTGCATAACGAGGCATATGCATATTGCTAATTTAAAAATCTCTGCCATTAAAACAGCTGAAAAATAAATATGCATTACTTATAGATTAAATTCCAATTAGTCCACACGTGTAGGTATGCCTGTTCTTAGGAAATGCTGCAACGTAAATTAGAAGTAATATAATAATATATATTTATTTTCACTATAGGTTACCTGTTTAATAATTAAGTAATATAACTAACTGTTCCTCGCGTTTTCACCCGCGTTTCCGGTATAAACATTAGCCTATAACAAATAAAAGTAGCCTAAGTTACTCCTTATAACGTGAACATCGGTCCCACCGTTTCGAAAATATTTAATCCGGAACAGAGAATAATTAATTAATAATTGTTTTGATATAAATGTACTACAGGATATGATAAGGAGCGTTATTCATTGTTGTACGTTATAGCAGCATGTACTTTGCTTGTAGATTATTCGGTGTTGTCATGAAAATGATTTTTTTGCGAATGAGTGCCTTGGGTACGGTTGTGATTGTGACATATTTTCTAGGTACAGATGTGATGATAATGTACTGATTTTGATATACCAATTTTTTTACAATGGGTATTTGTTTTGTATTTTTACAATGTTACTGTAATGTATAAATTAAAATATTCTCAGATTATATTTCTTTTGTTTATGTTCCACTAGGTTACATAATATTATTTGTAATAATGACTGACTGACTGATCTATCAACGTACAGCGGTTTACGCTGGAGTTAGAAGCTTGAAATTTTGTACATAAATTCCTTCAATAACGTAGGCATCCACAAAGAAAGGGTTTTTCAAAATTCAATATGGGATATATAATCCCTATGGGAGTAAAATACGGGACGTACGTTTGTATGAAACTTTGTCAGTTTTGATGATAAATCCATGTAAGTTTGTATTTAGGTATATGGTTAAAAATTATGAGATAAGTTTTTCAGCGTTTTTGGAAAATCACCTCATAAGGGTAGGTGCCAAAGTTTGTATGGGAAATATTATTTTCGGGTTACATTTATAGAACTTGATGGTATTAATATTCTTCAACATAATTAATGAAATACGTATGTCGGCGATTTTCAAATATCATCCCCTAAGGGGGTAAATTAGGGGATGTATTTTTGTATGAAAATACTTTATTTTTGAAGTTTTTTCCATAATGATATTTAGGCTCCTGGGTAGAAACTAAGCAAAACGTATTATAGTATTATTGAAAATAGGAAATAAATGTTTGTATGACAAAATATCAAGTTGAGGCTATAAAACCTACAAACTTGAAATATGGCAAGCAGGTTCCTTACAGGTGTATATATGAAATTTGATCCCTGAGGGGGTAAAAAGGGGGAATACAGTTTAAATGTAACTTTTTGTAGACAGTAATTAGAATACAAAACTTGGTGTAAGTAAATATTGCTCAGAGCAGATTAGGAATTATTTCAAGGTTTGTCAGAATTAACCCGAATTTGATTTATCTTAAGATATAACTATAAATCTTAAGATAAATCTATAGTAGTTGTAGTGGTAGTTGCATGATCTTTGCCTTCCATCTGATATGCAGGGTGATTTTTTAGTCACTGGACATACTTGCAGGGGTGGAAGTACTCATCAATATGAACAACTTTTATCATGGGACTAACTCTCGAGATCACAAAAATCACTCTGTATATCAGATGGGAGGCAAAGATCATGCAACTACCCCACTTTACGCCGCCTGACCATAGAGTGGTACTAGGAAGCCCCCTTGGTAAGCACATACCTACACAAATGTACTAACAGGCGTACGTGCGTGACGGATTAGGTACCTAATGAGCGTGTACAGATATGGGGAAAAAATATTTTATGTTTTTAAACGTTGATAGCTATATGGTATTGGTAGTGACGTCAAATACTGGTGCGATGATCGTGGGTTGCGATGCGATGTTTTTTTATGCCAATATGCCAAATCGGTCCATGTGATGGTAAGTGGCACCGTAGCCTATGGATATTAGAAATTCCAAAGGTTTCGTCTGTGTGTTGCTGAGCTTTATAACGCCTAGAAGGCAACTAGTTCTCAAGTGCAACTGCGGGAACATACCGGTAGGTGCTTGGCGACAGATTTTCATCTTGAGGGTGGTAGCCAGCTAGGAAATCCTCAAATGATGTAGGATATCTACTCGACTGGTGCTGATTAAATCTGTAACTACCTCGAAGGATACCGAAGTATTTCCACAGGTACGGAAATTCGAAGGGACAGATGTACATGTTACATGTGGTGGATTACATGTGTGTTTGTTCATATAAGACGTACGTTTTCTCGTCATGCAAATCAATGCCCATATAAATATTACAATCGCTACCAATTTATGGTTGATTTGATACTATAATTAGGTATGTAAATTATAATATTCACCAGCTGCAGAAGAAAACATCTCAACATCTCTTGTCCGAGCATAACGCATACTGAGTCCAAGTACAGCATTTTGTAATGTCAGTATCAATAAACTGACATATTTTATGTAACCTGTAAAATAAGAGAAAACAATATAAAAATATGGAATGTAATTCTCCATGTTTTTCAGAATTTCCGTGCTCCTCGAAATGGCAGCCATTTTATTTTGTGATACGCCCATTTTAGTAGGATATACAAAAAAAATATATTAGCAAATAAACAGGTAAGTACTTAATATAGTTTTTTTTTATCAATCGAACTCTATTTTAGACTTACGACATCTATTGTTAAAGATTAATAAATGAAAACACATTTGTATGAATAAGACGAGTATAATGGTAACATCAGTAGCTTCGACGTGCCCTTCTAGGGCCTAAACTGAATAAATGGCTTTGACTTTGATTATTCAGTATTTTTTCCAGTATTTTTGAGAGCATGGGCACAACAGAAATTGGACTATAATTTTTATACTTAGCTAGATTGCAATTGGAGATATGAGTACTATAGATGGGATGAGAGTATTTTTCGCAGATTTGATAATCGTTGGATATATGCCATCCCAACCTGTAACACAATCAGTTCGAAATTCATACTAATTTGATTTACCTCCTCCGGGATGACCTATATAATTACCATTGATATACTCATGAAAGTGATGTTGAGGGTGATCCGGTCACCTTGATTTGCGAGGCGGGCGAGATTTCTGCTTATGTAATAAATGAATCTTTTGACTGCGTTTATCGAAGAGTAGGGATCATTTTCTGTTAGTAGAAGATGACGCGGGGTTTAGTAATGTGATGAATAAATATGTATTACGTTCTTTAGTACTTTCCACATTTTCTTGGGGTTGCTCTTGGCTCTTTGAAATTTGATCTTTTCGTACTTAATAATTGCAGTAGTTTCTACAGGGTTGGTAAGACATTTGAAATATTTTTTTTAAAACGTCTGTTTTCTCGGTTGTTTTCTTTAGTTTATTGTGCATACCGATATGTTTTATGCATCGATGTATGATAAGGTTTGATGATCCTTTATTTTTTGACAGTATTTTAATTTGTGTATGTTTTCCGTTCTTATATATTTATTATTATAAGTATAGATTATTAGATTAATCCGCTGCCTGGTTAGGCTTAAATAAGAAAGAGAAAGTAATCAGCATTTTTACAGACACGTTCATAATTAGTCCGAGATCCCGTTTTGAGTGGCTTTGTTGTGATTGAATTTCTATCGAGGAATATAATAATTTGGAGATGATCTGTCATAACCATGACTATGAAAGGTTGTTTGGATTTCAAGAGGGTGTGATCGAGGTAATTCCTCTGTCTAGTGAAGCGCAAAATGTAAGATATTGATTTCGAGAGCCTATTTTTTTTATCTAAAAGCAAAAAGAAAATTTCAAATCCGACTAGTAGTTCCAGAGATTAGTTCAAACTAACAAAAAAACTATTTTTATGTTTTTTTTTAAATTATTGAATTTAATTGTTGGTGACGTCACGTCTATCTTTTATGTATAAAAGACACAGATGACAGGCGTTATAACGCTTTTTCGTTACGATCCTTTTTCTGCCAGTCAATTCCTACCGCAAACTGCGTAAAGGAACTTCGTTTCAAAAACCATAGGGGAATCCGAATATTTTGAAAACATAAAACTACCACAAGACTTCTTTAAAAAAATCAAAAGCTTATTAAACTACTCAAATCTACCATATAATTTGACCTCTTACATCAGAAACAGTCAACGAGTTCCCATCAATGTTTACACTTCAGACCTAAAGGATGTATCTTACGGGTCCTTTGATTTATTATTAATGAGATCTATAATAGCTGCTTTAAACATACCCGCTTTCTTCTTTATACTGATGATTTCAAAATCATTTGCGAAATTGCTACTCTTGACGACTGTAACAAATTGCAAGTGCAAGTCAACCTCTTTCAGAAAGAAAAGCAGCTGTTTAAACTTTAATTAACTCATTCATTAGTACTTAAAATTACAGGATGCTCAGTTTTACTTTACGGTCGGACTGTGTCTTTTTTTCCCAAGGAAACCGTCAAGTAATGTACGCAAAGAAAAACACTAGTGAAAGGTTGCCTACTCGATTTATCGAAAGCATTCGACCCTACCACTACTTGCCCATAAATTAACGGCCTTTGTTTGGTATACCGTATGAATTGGTTTGTGTGTCCAGGCACTGGTATGCGCATCAGGATAACTGTGTAAAATCGTATAGGATACGTACAGGCTAGAATGCGGGGTGAGACAGGGAGGGTTAGCATACCCTCCCGTTTATCTGAATGATAATGAGGTGGCCAGAGCATCAAATTTTAAGTACCTATCTGGGTCATCTAGTCTCACCATAAAAGGTGATTGTAACTATTTGTGAAGGGAAGTATGTGGCGCTGAGTAAATATTCTGGCCCGCAGGTTCGCGCATTGCACAGGTAAAGTAAAAAAAGTTTATTTAAATAGGCCTTCACAGGCAGTTATTAATTGGCAGACTCTAATGAACGGTTGAAGAAAACGTTGGTCTGATGACATCAAAATGATTGCAGGTCCATTATGGCAAAGAACAACTCAAACAAGAGTAGACTGGAAAGAGCTGGAGGAGGCCTTCGTGTCGCAAAGACACGCCGACGCCCAATAACTAACATATACAAGTCCAACTACTTAGATTAATAATAATTAAATATATATATAGTACGCAAACATTGTAAAATATATATATATAGTAAGAATATTTATGTTGGTAATAAAGGCTTAATAAAAAAATATGCACGGTTCGGAAGATTGCTTTTGCTGAGAAGAGCCGGGAATAAACACAGCAATTACTTTTTCAAAACAAACTTAGATTTATCACATAAATGTTTCCTGCAAGAGCGAGCGCTACACCCAAGTAA
Source organism: Tetheella fluctuosa (assembly GCA_951216915.1). Taxonomy (NCBI): domain Eukaryota; kingdom Metazoa; phylum Arthropoda; class Insecta; order Lepidoptera; family Drepanidae; genus Tetheella; species Tetheella fluctuosa. The sequence continues at coordinate 8,954,542 of OX578217.1, forward strand.
TTTAAATATTAAAAGTAATGTTATAGTGTGCCTTCTGTACTAAAATGGACTTAACACGTTCCTTAAATTTATATAAAGTTAAATTTAAAAGTGTAGGAATGATCTTATTAAGCAGAGGTCACAAATTTATGCTTATAATAATAGATGCAAGTTGACTCGCGATTCTTGGAATTCTATTTTTTTTGTAGGTAGTTTTGGGACGTGTGATGTCCTCTACTAAGTGATAAATAAAACAACATGTTTTATATTGAAAGCTGTGGTTCTACGTCTGCACCCCGGCACGTCTGCACGCCTCAACGACTCAGCGATAAGTGAGCTCGCACCGACGCTCCGCCATACCCACGCAAACACCACATCCCTCCTTTATTAATAATTTTATTTTAATTGTACTTCCACATAAGGAATTATATTTCAATAGGCCTTTGCAGGCGCCACATACAGTTTGAATCTAGCACCGATTCGGAAAGTTGCTTTTGCTGAGAAGAACCGGCAAGAAACTCAACAATTACTCGTTTGAAACAATCTTAAGCATATTATTTAGTATACAATGTTTGTCTTATAAAACATAAGCTACTGTTGACTGTAAATATGGTAGCAAGATACAACTTACAACATTTTATATAAAATAAATAAATAGACGTTAGGTAACTTCACACACAACTGTTTAAATTGATAAATTTGACTAACTAATAAATCTATACATACAATTTATCTGCTAATTCTCATTTGATGTTGATGTTATTTAGTACCTATAGTTATAGTACTTGTTAGTATTCCAACACTTCATACAATACCCAGTTGTATTCCATTATCTAGTCACTTATCCTTCCTTCATCTCTTCTTTCCTCATTTTTGTTTTTATTTTATTTAAATAACGTTTGTTGTGCTCTGAGTGGCACTTACATTTAAATCCATTCATAGATTGTGATGTAAATATGAACCTGTTTGAAAAGCTGAAACTAAGCATGAACATTAGTGTGTGTTTCCAGAAAAATCGCTTTAGCTCGTTTATGTGTCAATAAGTGCGTTGTTTTGTTTTAGAGCTCTGTGTCTCAAATAACCACTAGATGATAATAGAAAATTTAATTATATAGGGACACGATAACAGAATCGATACATAGCTGCCACGGATACTTTTGTTTCGATGTCGGGTACTTTTATTTTTCCAATAAGATTCAGACACCTTTCGTTGCATTTGATATTTTACGTGGCATCTATATAAGTAAATGTTTTTATTTATAGTTCAATACAGTATATTATATGGTCACACATGTGTATTGGTGTTACATCTGCCCCACTACAGAATCTGCATTTCAATTAATCTTTAAAAATTTATATTTTGGCACAATCATTTTTAATTGTCGATAATATCTTAATTATCGCAAAATTGTATAAGTACGTACCAATGTGTGAAGTGTTCGATTTCGAAACGCCAATTTTTCATTTTGATTTTGAAATTACATTAAACAATTAGTTTATAAATGTTTAATGGCTAACGGGACTTCATAGCCAAACAAATATATATATTTAGGCATATTTTATTATACATATATAGATTGATATTATACACAGATTAATAATCAGGTGCTTAAATAATTAGATAAGTATACTCAAAGTTATTAAGTTATATTATTTGATTGTATTTAATTTCATTTAGCATATTATTTGTATAATATTATGTGAGAGCAGGTCGTCCTTTGAAACACTACCCCATGATAGGTTGTTCGTAAAATGTTTAGCTTTACTAAAACATAGGAACAATATTCTACTGTATCCGTAAGTGTACCACAATCATTTTTTGTTGTGTGGGCAATAATTAGTGACCTCGGTTTAGTCTAATGTAACTTGATATTGTGACAATACTTACTGAGCCTTGTTGAAATGCCTTATCAATGTTCTTAGACTCAAGTTTGAATGCTATTGTCTACTCTACGATATAAAGTTATAATTTAAATAGTTTTTCCAAATGGAAATTTACCATTTTATGATTATATATTTTTGTCCTTTTCTTGTTCTATAATACCTGGATGAATCGGTATTTTTTATTTTTCTTTAACGACGCTTTCTAAAAATAAAACCTAGCTAGATCGATTTATCGCCCCCAAAACCCTCTGCATACAAAATTTCATGAAAATCGTTGGAGTTGTTTCCGAGATTCAGAAATTGCTCGTTTAAAGGTATTAGATGTGCATCAAAATACTACCCACAATTGTTCGATATTTTAATACTCTTGCTCTATTCTATAAGTAAGTTATTTTCTTGTATTGCTGAGTATGCTCATTTCATTTCACTTAGTTTAAGGAATATTGTTAAGTTTCCTTTTGAGTAATAAAGATTTATAAATTATCTAATATATCTAATTATATAGGTTGTTTATCATTGTCAATTCCAACACAGCAATGACAGAATCGTTAAGTCTCGTAGCATCTATAAAATTAAGGTAAAAGTTACTGACGAATTACTGGTTTTCAGAATTACTTAATCAGAAATATCACAGTTATAACTGATTTATTTCAGATTTTTATTTATTGGTTTCGAATTATTTCAAACCAATGGGAAAATAATGATTTCTAGTGTTTTATTTTTCATATTAGATCAAACATTCAATTCCAATTTATTGTTCATGGCTCCATCGTGCCACCGACAACTCTGCCAGAGATCAAACATCATTTTAATGACTCGTGGTAACAAGTGTCACAACCCGACACTATTTTTGTTTTTATGTCCTTCAAGTGATCAAAAATCACTTCAATGATCTTATATTGTCGATTTGTCACGGCCACATTTTTTGCTACCCAAAGTGGTCAAACATTATTTTCAAGATTTTATGTGGTCATAGACAAAAACCAAATTGAATGTTGGTATTTTTGTGTCACCCAAAATATTTTATTTTGTTGTATTGCATAAGTATTTATTTGTTTATTATGTACCTAATAGGCACATGTCTTGCACAAAGCCCAGAAACGCGGCAGGGCAATCTCCAACCCTTGATATCTATATCTATATAATTGTGTATTATACATAATATTATGCATATCTATGCATATTATGTGTGTATTGTATGTACACGCGCACTTTCACTGCACCGTGAGCGTTGTTTTACAGGAGCGATCCTCCAACGGTCATAATTTGAAGTCCTGTCTCTGTGGCAGAATGGCCATAGAACAGTTATATGCACCTACCACACGTATGACAATTATACAATGTAGTTAATAATTTATCACGTTTTATGAGTGTAGGTAATATTTATGACCATCGAAAAGTGAATCATTAAATAAATTATAATTTCGACCATTGTTAGGTATCTAGTTCAATAGGAAAATAAACGTTCATTTCTGAACTCACCTTGGTCTATGGAATATTATTTGTTTGACTGAGTGCGTCGTTTAATAACTTGACTTTCCTGGAATTCTTTTCCCAATAGAAACATTAAAATGTTTTCTATAGTCAATTGTAGGTACTTTGATGTTTTATAAACATCTATCGATATTAAAGACCCATTACATGGCCTCAAAACTATTGTGTAATCTTTGCATGCTGGACCCAAAATAGATAGATTATAATAATTTTTAGCTCTCGATTTAAAGCATTAATACCTACTTTGGAATGTAAAAGAATAAATGTGGGTAGGTTAAATATGTGCACCTACACTCTTTAACGGACACGGATAGGGAAACCATACACTAAATATGGCTAATATCGTCTCAAACCAATCATCATTATGTATATCTCTAACCTCGGCGGTAGCTTCAGTAAATTCGACCTTCATAAGTGCCCTCCTAGGGCCTAAACTGAATAAATGGCTTTAACTTTGACTTTGAGTCGCCCAAGCTATTATATATATTTGCCCTGCAGTCAGCAGACTTGACTGAGCAAGGTATCGTTTGAAATCTCACTATTTCATTTAAAATAACTGTTTACCAGTGCTCGGCCATATTCAAAAACCGATTCACACCATTCGCCAGAAGTTAGAGACCACACAATGACATCGGCATGAAGTAGGTAGGTATCTACTCTAATTCCCAATAGTAATAGCATTTGAGTTTTTATAATTCAAGACTGAACGTTTGGACTGGAACATGAATCATTTCCTATTGTGGAATTGCATATACTAGTATACCCACTGTTTTATACCAGTATATGTGGAACTTGATGGGTATTTACCCATTGGAATAGTGTACAGTATGTATTTTGCCATTCTCTTTCTACTTGGCTTGGCTAATACTTACAGGCACGATTGGTTGTTGCTGTGTAGTCGGTAGATTATTGAAATTTCAAGTCTAATCGCAATAGATTGTTTTAAAGTAATCCGTGCACTAATCATATTTTTCTTCTTCCTTAACTATATTAATTTATTACCTATTACTTGCATACGAATAAAAATAGATTTAGAAATAATTCTGTTTAGATAAGTACTTAGTCGTGCGGTATTATTCAGAATGTAAATAGTTATAATTAAATGTAATGTGGGTAAGTCGAGAATGACACAGAGAATACCTCACTTTGTTTTTGGTAGTGATAGTTCTGCGGTATTTATACAATGTGGATTTATTGTTATAATGGAATGTGCACACCAGCTACACAACAACATTTTATTGGTAAGTATTAGCAGGCACTTAACGGCTATTTGACCGAAGATATCAATTTTATTGACACCAGCTCACACTTAAAATAAGTATTTCTTATTTTACTGAACAATATATTTATTTCCACATCCCTTCTACATTCCATAACCCCGGTCATTTGCCTTTTTCTTGTTAAGTATCTGCTGTTAATATTATTCTACTAAAATGTCCTCGATCGTATATTTTATACGCTCATTTTTTTCAATTAAATTGCACTGACTCTCTGACCTTGATTTCATCCTCGTCGCCAATGTGATGTCCTCTACTAAGTGATAAATAAAACAACATGTTTTATATTGAAAGCTGTGGTTCTACGTCTGCACCCCGGCACGTCTGCACGCCTCAACGACTCAGCGATAAGTGAGCTCGCACCGACGCTCCGCCATACCCACGCAAACACCACAGGACGCGCGTCCCATTCGCGAGCCAACTAATATTTTCAACTATTATTTAATATTTTGATGTACAAATATGTTTGCATAAATGCACTGCGATGCTACTGTTTGTTTAACCTTATCTCTGAGGTAAGATCGAGAACTCAAATTATAAATAGCTCGCACCGCTCTTTCTTACAAAATGAAAATAGCTTCCATATCAGCGGCCTTACCCCAAAGTAAAATGCCATAGGACACTGAAAATAGCAAAAATAAACTTATCGAGCTGTATCTATGTCTGTTAGCTGTCTAATTTTTCCGCTAGATATCTTTGTATAAAATAGTATTGTATAAATAAGAGAATTAAATAATGTCCATAAATTGATTAGTGATTGAGATCTCAATTATTTAAAACCATTAGTTTTAAACATCGAATTTTTACTTTACAGTACAATGCCATCTAGCGGAACAAAACGATCAAGGATAAAATCGATACATACAATAATAGCGTAAAATGACACAAGATGGTGCTTGACTTGAAACGTGAAATTGGAAATACAACGTTAAAATTGTTATCAATTAAATGCAGGGGCGGGCGGTGGTGGGCCGCGGACATGCTTAGTGTACGGCGCGCAATATCCATAAACGTGGACTTTTTTCGTGCAACTTTGTGATGCTATATCTCAATATTTTAGTACTGAGGGATACTAAAAGAAAATATAGATAATTTCTTATTTTCACTAAACATCATAATATTTAAATTTAGATAGAGATAAAAAAAGTCACCCTGTATATTATAGCTACGTCTGTGACGGGCTTAAGTATAATTACTGGAGGGAGATACATTTCCTTGCAAATTAATTATATATGCTTAAATATGCTACTACCACAGCGTAATTACATACAGTGGTCTATCGCGTTTGAAGTCACGCGAAATGCCGCTTTGTATAGGCATTCGTAATTCGTAGTCGTTTGTGTCCCAAGCGAGTGTATTGCAGCTTGGCCTCTCTCTCATCCCGCAAGCCCCGCACGATTGCTCTGTCTAGACGTGTCCGTTGGCCGACTGTAAGAAAGAGTTACATAGGCTGTGCTACTACTGTGAATATTTTTAGAAGTAGAAGTTAACGCGTTGGCGGGGGGGACTCAACTCTAACAAAAAATACTAATTTAAAGCATAATATTTCTTAAACAAATCATTATACATATTCTAATATTGTAAAGGACAACCCTCAATATTTTTAGTAGAACTTTTTAACGATTCCTCATTCCATGAGGTGTGTGAATTAAAAAAAAACACCTGTATGTAGAGGTTATAGATATGTATAACCAAGAATAATTTCAGTTTGATATCACTGATAGTCTCAGAGTAAATTGCCAAAACTGTGCAAGGTCGCCAGAGCTCATCGGGGAGTGGGTAAGAGTCATCGGGAGGGGGGAGTGGTACTCCTGGTGTTGCAAGCGTTCATAGGCTACGGTAACCACTTACCATCAGGCGGTCTGCTTGTTTGCCGACAATGTGGTATAAATAAAAAATAAGTAGTGACAATAATATATTGTGCTACAGTCTGAGGACACTATAAGTAAAAACCGGCCAAGTGCGAGTTGGACTCGCGCACCGAGGGTTCCGTACAAACTTCGACCATCGTTCATCCATCATGGGAAATGCACAATTTTATTTATTTACCTTATTTGAGGTTGTTGCCAATTAAGCTAAACCTCTAAATTGTATGAGCGCCCATACAACTCAGAGGTCTTTATTAATTGGCATAGCTATGTATGTATGAGGACACCCTTTTTTTTAACTTTCTTTTATTTTTTCGATTTTTTCCTTTATTTGTGCTGTAAGACCTTGCTTTTTGCCAATTTTTTTATATTTGAGTTGATTGAATGAAAGGTAAATTACGGTTTACGATTTATGACGTAATAAAAAAATTACTAACTAGATCTCGTTCAAACCAATTTTCGGTGGAAGTTTGCATGGTAATGTACATCATATATTTTTTTTAGTTTTATCATTCTCTTATTTTAGAAGTTACAGGGGGGGATACACATTTTAACACTTTGGAAGTGTCTCTCGCGCAAACTATTCAGTTAAAAAAAAAATGATATTAGAAACCTCAATATAATTTTTGAAGACCTATCTCACACATATGGGTTTGATGAAAAAAATTTTTGAGTTTCAGTTCTAAGTATGGGGAACACCCAAAATTTACTGTTTTTTTTCTATTTATATGTGATAATCTTAATGCGGTTCACAGAATACATCTACTTACCAAGTTTCAACAGTATAGCTCTTATAGAAACTATGGAAAAAGTGGCTGTGAGATATGGACGGACAGACAGACTGACATGATGAATCTATAAGGTTTCCGTTTTTTGCCATTTGGCTACGGAACCCTAATAGTGTATGTAATACTCTATTACCCATCCAAGTGTAACACATTCGCTGTCATTAAAGTCATTACTTTGATGCCAAAAGTCAGCAACACAGGATGTTGAGTGGTGAGAACAAAAGTGATATCAGAGCAGGTTTCCAACTTCTTACAGTGAAGGCAAGCCAGAGATGAGAATAAAGGAGCCACCTTATGTAAGTTTTAGACAGTTCCATGGCAGCTCAACACAAGCTTGTATGTTATCCATATAAGATAGATTAGATCATAGATAGATTAGATTATATTAGATTTGACAGGTTTTTTCCCAAACAGGAAGAAGGATTAAGAAATATAATAATAGTAGCTTCCGCCCCCCGCGTTCCTGAGGGATCTTGTGTTTTCCCGGGATAAAAAAGAATCAGTGTATATAGCCCATAGCCTTCCTCGATAAATGGGCTATCCAACATAAATATATTTTTTCAATTTGAACCAGTCGTTCCTGAGTTTAACGCCTTCAACCAAACAAACCAACTCTTCAGCTTTATAATATTACTTGTTCTTTGCGAATTTACCGCGGGGAAAAACTAGATTAAAAGTAGCCAATAACCTTCCAAGAATTGGGCTATGAAATCCAAAAATAATTTTTCAAATCTGACTGGTAGCGCCTTCAAAAAAACTGCTCCTTTATTATATTAGTATAGATTTCCACAATTGAAGTTTGACCTTTAATTACCCTGATCACATCTAGATAATCTCTGTTACTTATATTTATGAATCCAATAAATTGGCACAAATATATATGTAAATTTTTGCCTGAGAAATACATTAAATTCCTCTGGAACATGGCGGAATCTAAATAAGAAAATATGAGTGATATAGGAAATTACATTATTGGATACATAATATTTAAAAATCAAATAATTTTATTAAATTCTTACCATATTTAACTCTTCTGTTGAGTGAATGCGTTTTTTTTGGATCACTATTCATTTCTTCAGTATTGAGGTAATAGCAGTCGCCACCAAGTAAATCTACTTCAGGTTCAGGTTCCTCACTGATTTCTCTTTCGCCTTTTATTTGAGGATTTTAGTTATTGCAGACACCCCGTAAGAAACTCACTAACTTAGTGATGATAATGATGAATTTGTTGTAATAGTAAAGATAATCATTATTTACATAATAACACATACATGAAAGAAATACATATGAATAAAATCAATCTACGATCTTTATATACCTGAGGTAAATTAACTATACAAAGAAAGTGCCACGAACGCAAACGAAATTAGGCCTAACAAAAATACCAATATCACTCGACAACACCGGCACACATGTTGTAATGTAAATAACAAAAACTCAGGGCTGTAAATAATTATCGATAATCTATTAATCGATTATTATTTTCATATAATCGATTTTTAATCAAAGATTTTTTTATAATATTAATCGATTATATAAATCATACATTTTTTAATCGATTTTTGTAGCGGCATCGCGCGACAGCGCTGCAGCGCGCATCTGTGCGATGAATGAAAAAATACGAAGTAAGTTCACCAAAATAAACAAGACTATCAAAAGACGGCGCCATTGATGAGTGATCGGCCGAGTAGAAGAAAAAATATTAAGACTTAAAAGATATATGTAGCGCTTTTGCTAGATGTATTTGAGCAAGGCACTCAAATGATAAGCGGAGACCAATACCCAACATCCAGTTTAATAATACCTATTATTTATGGGCTGTTCGATAATATTCAAAGTTTGAGCCCCAGAATTTCTACAACAGACAGTTGGCGAAATATTTTTCAAACACTAAATAAAAGTATGAACGATCATTTATTGGATACGAATCTCGAAGCTTTAGACAATTGAAAATTAAATTGGCTCCTAAAGAAGAAAGGCAGAAATTAACAACATAAGGGGGAATGAATTCTGACCCATTCAGTTGCCTACGGAAAGGACAAAGGCTGATGTAGTCGCAAAATTCTTTTGCCACGATCGTGTACCTATCGACTGCCACATTACAAATAGAAAACTAAAATGCGAAAATTCGAGCCATCCTATTCAGTAGACTACTCAATCAGTTTGTTTGTCTACCCGTCTACAGATGTGATGTCAGCTACGGTAATTAAAAATGTATACAGAAACACAATTTCCAGAAAAAATAATAAAAAGATTTTTTATTTCAAAAATTTCGTATATCACTCATTAGTCTTATCCGCATAATCATTTTACCAAAATACAGTAGGTAAACATGATAAAAATCCCTTAGTTATGATACGTTTTTTTTGTAGGTGCCATTTAGCGCGTTTTTAACGTGCCGACGTGACGTGCGTTTTTGCTAAAAGGAGTTGGCAGCACTGCAGAACATTTATACTCAAGAGAGTCGGGTACATTTTTCAGTACCTTAGGGTATTTTCCCCTAGATTTAGGGGATTTTTGCACGATTAGGGGATTTTTAAGGCATACAATTATTTAGGGGAATTATGAGGGTAAAAAAATATGTAGGGGATTTTTTAGGGAATGTTTTGTTTTCCGGTTCGTAAAAGAATTGGATGTATAACTGCGGGTATCCAAACGTAACTTGGCCTACCTACCTTTCGCGCTCATACGTTTGTGTCCGCGGAAGGGAGATATCGAATATTAATGCTACTTTGTTTGTGTGTGTGGCCGTTTTGTGTGAGGTAAACTGGTTTATACTTGTTAGTTTGACTGCTGTGTTTCATCAGATCCAGTGAATCGGTCTCAGACACTAAAAAATCAAGATTAGTTTTTATTTTTATTTTGATAAGAATGCAACTGTGAAATTATTAAACATAAGAGTTGGAATCGGAATCCCAAACAATGGATGCATTCCAAGGGCAAGAATATATAGAAATAAAGTTGAGGTAAGTAGTTAGTGAAATACATAAGAATTCACCTCAATTTGTTTTAAAATAAATTTAGGGGAAAATATTTTGAAAAGTGCCTAATTTAGGGAAATTCCGGGGAGTCCGGAAAATCACAATCAGAGGGTGGCAACACTGTAATAGCCATCATTCATCCATCTGAGCACAGAGTACTTTTTAAAACTGGCACTAAAACGTAGTGATTATATACTCCACAGACTTAGTAGAGATGCTACGCATCAGACGGGGCACTCGCAGAGTAAAAATATCGCTCTACGTAAAGTGACACTAATGAATATGACAGTTTTTTTTTTTTTTTTGGTAGCTTTATGTAATAGTACATAACAAGCCCAAGGACACAAGTCTTTTTGCCTTCGTAAATTTTAGCGTTTCAACCTAATTAATATTTTCTATTTTTTTTTACTTGGGTTTGTAAAATAGGAGTCGGAGTAATAAAATACCTTGGTGCTATTTATTTATCCATTTATTTTTTAATTTGGTTTTATATTTATCATAAGCCTTTTGTTGCATAGGAGGCAAACTTTTATCTTTCAACCTAAACACATCAGTTCCCTTTATTATTTTATTAATTATATTACACCAATTAAATACTGTTAATCGAAGTTAATTCAAGAAAGCATTCTAATACAGCTTCCTTGTGTAGTGCACAATCCAGGAAGTCAAACGAATACTTGGCTTTAATTATATTTTTTATTTCTTTTAGAATACCTATCTGTTGAGGCTTTGTTTCCAAGTAGTCGTTTGCTTCCCGAGTGATATTTCCGAAACATCTCACAGCCTTTTCAGATGGGTAGGTCAATTTCTTTTCTTTTACACTTTTAAATTCCCTAAACGATATCCAATTATAAGCTGAATTTCTTTCAAAAGTAATTTCATGACATGTCAAGTTATCTTCGCATTGTGGACAATTGTTTTTAGACATTATTTTTCTTACGACCCACCCTGTGGTATAGGCACGTGAGTGAACATTTAGCCTTTCTCGGATTGCTGTTGTTGGAATACTTTCAAGAACAAAATTATGAAAGCCAAAGGATTCAGATGAGCTGACATTATTTGAAATAATTCTGTCATTTTGAGTGGTTTCAAATAAGGCTTTTAATTTTACCAACTGTTCACCTGAATCCTCTTCACAATTATAGCTTTCAGAATGAAATTGAATAAATCTAGTGATTAACAGTGATTTAAAGGTGTTTTTAAAGGTGTGGCAATTCGGATCATTATTTCTAAAATTATAAAAAAGTTTTCCTCATAATTTTAATATTCTTTTTCTTGAAGAATTGCCACAAACTTTGAAAACTTTTGATTGTGGTTATCCAGTTTTTAAGAGAGGGTACAACAGTTTCTTTTTTAGTTAACTTATCAACAAATTTAATATTACTAAGTTTTCTTAAGGCTTCATTCCAAAATTTGTGGTGTGCCGAACTTCCTGTCACAGCTTGTCTCAGAGCTTTTCCTTTGTTTTTTTTACCATTAAGACTTGCTCCATTCGCGGAATCAAAGAGATCATCAAAAAAAGATACCATTTCTGCCGTATTCTTCAATGTTGTACTTACTGGAGTACCATCAGCATATTGAGCTACAACAAAAAGTAGTATCTGAGTATTTCATATTACACATAAACAAATATTAGATTAAAAATGTAATTTTGATAAAATGGAACATACAAAACTGAGCAGTGTAGGACAAGGTAGCTGAGACCGTTTTACTTAGCACTCTTGCACAATTTTTTACCTGCAATAAAATAACATTCTCTTTAATATACAATCAGTCAGCTTATAAGCATTAAAATTTTAAAGTAGTCTGGAAGATATGGTATAAATTTTTTATCTTAATTACCTTCATTTTTTTAATTTTTTCTGGAATTACGTGTTCGTCATTCAGTTTATGTAGCAATCTCATCTGAGCATGATTGCAGTCAGTTTTGTATACTTCCACGATGTCGTTCCATTTGGAAATTTTATTTTCATATTTTATGTCTTTGGTTAAAAAATTATTTCTCAACCCCTTTATAAGGTGAGGTGGATCGTGTATGATGCTTAGCATATGCCAAAAATTGTAGGCCAAAGGCTGCTGCCATTTATAGATTGCTCTTAACATAAACACGAGTGCATGGTCAGCAAAGTCATTAGTTTTTTCAGATAGTTCTACAAACCCATTTATAGTATCTTTGCTTTTTTCATAGGTTAATGCAGATTCAAGAGCTACCTCATCAAAAAGAATGGAACAAAATCTTTTGTTTTCTGTCCATGTGGTAACCTGAAAGCAATATTAAGTAATAAAATTAAATGCAAATGTTATAACCTATAATTTTTTAGAAAAATAATTATTCAATGTATTAGTTATTTTATAAAAAGTTTTTTTAAAAGATGGTTGACAAATTTTTTAAATTCAAATTAATGAAATTATTACCTCCTGTTTTACTGCTTCAAATACTTGAGAATTTATGCCTGCCTCGATATTTAAGCCCGCAATCATTTTATTCAGGGTGTATTTAGAGGGCAATATGAATATTTTATGCAGAAATCGATAGCATTTTGGACTTTGCTTCATTATTGAAAGTGCTATAAGTTTTTCTTCATTCGAAAAACGTCTTCCGTTGGCTTTTTTAGTGCATTGTTTTATTTGCATCCACATTATTTTTCATTACACATTATGGATTCATTTTTTCAGTGAGTTTGTTGAAGCATCTTTCTTTTGAAAACTTTAAGGCTCTTTGTGCTCTATGACTAAATTCCAACTGCTTCCGGGATTTAACAAACTCATTGTAAAGTTTCCTGCAATTAGGTGTCAGTGACTGTTTCTTTAAAATTACACGCCGGTGCCTTCTTCCGACTAACACCTTAGGCATAGAACAACGTTCTGAAATTAAAAAAAAATCTTATGTAACAAAAACAACTATAAGTACGAGTCTCTCACACAGATGGTTCCGCATATTAATAATAGTACCTACTTAATTTTGTGGTGTTTTAACTTTAAGATAAGATAATAAGTATACTCATAGAATTTGAATTACCTCTTAGTGATTTTACTATGGTATTATTTCCATGGCCTGAAGTGGAAGGTGAAGTGAAGCCTTCAATGTTTGGCAAGGCTAAAGAAGATGGTGTGACATCAGTTTCTGAAAATTTAAATTATTTCATTTCAATTACCTGCTGAAAAGCATATACCTAAAGCAAGATTTACCTATAACTTAAAAAATAATAAGTACTTATATAATTATTATTAACGTCACCTTTTGGAATTGGCTGTTTTATGGTATTGTTTACATGATCCAAAATGGAAAGTGATTCTATGCCCTCACTATTTTGCCTATCAAAAAGAACATCTGGAGTAGCATCAATTCCTGGAAATCAAATATAATTTTTTCATTTTTTTTTTTTTACAATTAAGCTTGTGATACAATATATTAGGTATATTGACAAAACATTTTCATTTTACGAAGATCCTTAAAAAACAGATGGATTCTAGGGAACACTATATAAAACATAATCAGTAAAGTAGGAAATTACCAGTTTCAGTCCTTGCACGTTTCTTTTCAACCTCAATTTTGCAATAGGTGTGATCTTCATGTAGTCTTTTTTTAGCATAACCATGCTCATAAAGTGTTTTATCTGAAAATATTTTACAATTTAATTAAAATAAACGGTTGAAGTAGTGCACAGCACAGAATGGTGCTTTTTGTTTTTTTTTTCTACACAATATGAAACCGTTGATGAAACCGTAGTGAACAGTTGAGGTAGTGCACAGTACAGTGCTTTTTGAAATATTTTTTCTATACAATATGAAACCGTGGATGAAACCGTAGAGAACTGCCAGCCAGCACATTATAATATTCATTATTTTATGATTGTTAAAATATATTTGGTAAAATAGTACTTACCAGTATCGTCTGTGAGAGTAGTATGAGGAATGCCACTGCTAATCTCGCTCTCAGTAAACAATGTTGGGTAGGCACCAACACAAATAAGGCCTCATACGTGTCGAAGCAATGAACCTTTGTTCAAAATGCCTTTGACACACGCAGTGCTTGCGAAGATCCTCTACACATAAGCTTCGCAATCTCTCACATTTGATACACTGTAACCACTTCTGGAGTCCTATCTCATTCTTTGGAAAACGATATAAATTAGCGTCCTTTCGCCTGCTAGCACAATTTACAATACAACACTTGTTGTACATTTTGCAAACCGCAATCTTATTACAAGAACAAAATTGAGAGGATAAGCTACGGAAATAAATCAACGCAAAACTTCACTCGACCAACTTTGAAACTGTAAGGCACTTGTCTTTATGGCTTTGACATATAAACAAACATGGCGTCGATTCTCTGGCGACGCAGGAAAGAAGTATGAAGGAAGAGGGGAGGGAAACTGTCATTTGCAATAGTTTGCCCACAGATAATCAATAAACGTATGGCGAGGATTTGATGTATGGAGACTACCAGCCGTGATATACTCATGGTGATGAAACTGCCATACATAGGTGAATCTAAAAATTAATGTATGGAAACTTCTGCCATCTCATGCACGGTAACAAAAAACTATTACTTAAAGTTTTATATAGACGCGTATAGATGACGCTACATGCTAACCTTATCAATATCAAAAATTATTTATTCATAATTATTAAATTATTATATAATTTTAACGAATTATTACTCAATTGCAATAATTTAATTAATATAAATGTTATTTACAAAATATTACTTGAGCTTATTTTGTAATGTATAAATGTAGCAACTGTGTAAAAAGAATCGTAAGTTGTCGGAAGTGGAAAAAGTAGTGTTGCCGGATATTCAACAGTCTATCGATAGTATCGCAATACCCACAAATCACTCGTAATATCGATTGTTTTACTAGTACTTAGCACAATGCTATCGATAGCTTTGCCTTTGGAGATGGATCTCACAATACTATAATAATAATAATGTGAAGTTGATTCGAATCATTTTTAACCCAACCAATTAAAAAAGTACTTTTGTGCTTATAAACTCCCAAAAACAAACTAAATTTTCAAATTGATCGTATACAAAAACTTAAGTTGGTATTTTCATTCATCTATGATTATTTTCGAATACTCATGTCCACAAATTATTATAAAACGTAGAGATTGTTTATGACATGACGTATCAACGCTTCTCTGACAAATCGAACTAAAACAATAATTTTGAAGAAAATTATCAATTGTGATTGCTTCACATAATATAGTAATTTAAATATTTTAATTGACTACAAATAAAATACCACATGAAAACCACAAAAATAACATAATTGATGTAACAATGATATATTTATTTCAATGCACCATAGATAATAATTAAATCACACGTTCCCAGTTTGATTGAAGTATAGTTAAATGATTGCAAATTATCGATTGTTTGTTTCAATTCACATCATGGTTTGTTTGTTGAAGCTGAATTTCAATAAAGTTACATTAGAACACTGAAATAAATAACAGCGATAAAAAGTACTCATTATTTTTTCGATTATTTATCTGAAAAATTTATTTATATTTATACCTTTTCGATACATGAAATTTTATTTCAAATATTCAGAAACATTATATTCCGTTTAAAAATATCGGTAGATCGAACAAATAAAAACAAAATATCGATATTTTTTCAAGAAATTTTTGAACTTTGGCAGGTTCAAATCAAATAATAAAAAAATCTCGTTTGATTAAAATTTATGTATGTGATATGAAAATAAGGCATGTAAAAATTTTATTTATCGAATTAGTAAATGTCCCCGTTATTATAATTATATTCTTTTTATATCGATTTATATAAAATATCGATGAATCAATTAGTAAGCCTTACCCAACACTAATTTGGTATGACAGTTAACTGGAATTTTTCGTTAGCTTTCGAAATTTTATTTCTCTTGTGTTGGTTGATGTTGAGTTTTGTGTTTTCTTACTTTTTGTGCTCCGTGTGATATATCTGATCCCAAATTTTGACCCTGCATCCCACCTGGACTTCGTATTCCTTGCTAAACGTTTGACTATACGCTATTCACCCCGGACCTGGGTTTTGCCTTTTCAATTTGGATTTTACGAAACTGGAAAATGCCTAGAAAACAAGCCCATAAGTGTTACTTTGGATGTACTGGTAAGTAAAGTTATCAGTTATTTTATTTCTTGGTAAATAAACTACTATAATCATCAAATGATAACAGTTCATCTTTTTACCTAAAGTACTTTGTTGAATAGATTGTGTGAAGTACTGTGAAGGGTGATATGATGCCGGTATTCCACATGGCGTTGCGTATTCATGTTTTTATATTCGGAAAATATTTGACGTGCTAGGAAATATCATTATTACTTTATATAACTGTCCATACATGGAGCAAGGTATCAAAACTGTGTACCTAATAAACATAATACACAATGAGCCAAGTGATGTCCTGGCATTATAATTTAAAAAAGGAAAAGCATAAATAGAATGGTATGTATTCTATATTATGCCAACCCTAAAGAATTGATAACAAGCCAGGTAGATATTCATGTTTTAGTACTTTTGCTATAGCAAGTAGTTTTTTTTGTACTTTGTATTTGTGCCTTTTGAAATAAATATAATACTAAAAACGATTGTTCTATTTGCTTATTTTAGGTACAGTACATCGCTTTCCACCACCCAAATACCCTAATACAGAAAAATTTTATCAGTGGAAAATGGTTTTGAGTGAAGTTGATAAAGAAAAAGGTGATGACTACATTTACAACAATGTAAGATTATGTGATCATCACTTTGAAGATTGTTACCGTACTCCCAGTAAACGTCTCACTAAAAATGCTATTCCAACATTGAATATTGGTAAGTAGCTTATTTAAAGATGGTATTAAAATATGATTCCCAAGTAGTAAGAGATAATGACTGAAAGGGCACCAGCTATAATAGTACCCAATACCTACACACAATTCAATTACATAATTTATTTCTTGTCAAGTAATGTTTTAAACCTATCCTATTATTCTTACTAGTGGTTCTCCACTGTTTCATTTGTGTTTCCAGGATTTTAAAAAGTCTTTATAATCAAGCTGTCTAACGGTTTTTTTTATATCAGAGTGGTGATTGCTGCGCAGTGAATATTGGAAGCTAAAGAGTTAGTATGTATGTATGATACACACTAACTCTTCAGCTTTATAATATTAGCTGTATAGATAATTATATTAGTTAGTTTATAATATTATAGCACACACTGAATCAGCATTATGTGAAATACATCAATTTAGAAAGATAACTGAAGCTATACAAGTGTGTGAGGGTCATCTATTTCAGTATTTTGTATTTTTCTGGACAATTTGTAAAATAATAAATAATTTAAATTTCAGCTTCAACTTCCAAACATATATGTTTGGTTTCTTCAATAACTGCATTGACAGAAGTAAATCCTCCTCTTTGCCAAGGTAAATTAACTTAAGAATACTTTTTTGGCCGATAAAGTTGAAAGCCTCTGGTTCTGTAATCAGGCTACCAATTTTAGTCCTTTCCAAATAAAAAAATGTGCTTTATACAGGTGGTCCAAATACTGACATCTTAAGAAAATAAGCGCTGAAAGGGCACTGTCTATAGTACTCAACCTTACACGCAAATCTATCACATGATTTCATCATTGCTTTGTAATATTTGAAACCTATCCTATTATTATTATTACTAGCTGTTCTCCGCTGTTTCACTTGCGTTTTCGGGATAAAAAAAAAGTAGCCTGCCTATAAAAATATGCTGTCTAATGGAAATATTTTTTTCAAATCAGTGTTATATCCTAATATTACTGTGTTTATACTAACTCTTCAGATTTATAATATTAGTGTATAGATAATTAGTTAGTTTGTTTATAATATTATAGTACATACATGCTGAATCAGCATTAAGTGAAATACAGCCATATAGATATTATGCATGTGTGTGATGCTCATCTGTTTCGGTATTTTGTATTTTACTGGACAATTTGTTAAATTATAAATAATTTAAATTTCAGCTTCTACTTCCAAACATATAGATTTGGTTTCTTCTACAATAAAAGATTCAGGTTCTGAAGAAAATAGAACAACTAAACTGAGAGAAGTGGATTCTCCTCGTTGCCAAGGTAAATTAACTTTGGATTACTGTGCTTTATACAGGCTGGTTCAAATAAAGACTTTCTAAAAAAATAAAATAAAAAATGCCCCCTGGACATGAAAAATAAATAAATAAATATTCTGGGACATTATTCCACACACACGGCCATCTGACTAAGCAGAGCTTGAACTATGGAAGCCAGATAACTGATATACTACATAAACTACTTTTCTTTTGTAAATACATACTTATATAGATAATTACACCCAGACACAGGACAAACAGACATGTTCATGCACACAAATATTTGTCCTGAGTGGGAATCGAACCCACGACCTGCGGCGTGATAGATAGGGTATCTGGTATCATGGTTAATCTAATTAATCTAATTAAATTTCGACTTTTATTTCATATTGGTATTATAATAACAAAAATATATATATATATTTCTGTTGGTAGTATGTGTAACATATTATTTATATAAACATTACAGCTTCTACATCTCAAATAGTGCTGTCACATGCCACTACAACTGGACTGGATGTAAATTTATATACAAAGGTTATAACAACAGACAGATGTTTGAGAAAAAATATATCTAAAGGTAAATCCAAACTAATAATAATGGTTGATTATTAAGTTGACTTCAATAGATTTCAATTTCTAAATCAGTAGTTTTTCATAGGCTATCTGCATGCCAAATTTCATTGTGATCAGTTCATTCATCCTCACAAACTTTCGCATTTATAATATTACATAGTAGTATTAGTAGGATAATTATAACTTGTCACTTGTCACTATTTAGCATTAATTAAAACTAGAAATAATTATAAAAAATATAATATTAATTTTACGAACTTGTTTATTTCCAGATCACAATATTCTGCCAAAGGAGTGTCTCGCTACGGCAGATCTGCTACTTCTGATGGATAAACTTTTTGACTCTTTTAATGGTCACTCTTACCAGATCGGCGCAAAAGGATAAAAATGTGCATTAAAAAAAAACTCTCCACATTGGAAGCTCTGGGATGAAATGCTGCCCATTTTAAGGACAATGTTATTTGAGATAAAGAAAGATGGTATCAGTAAATATACACAGGTTCCATCTGTAAAAAACTGGGTACATAATATTAATGTAATGAAAGAAATGTTTGCATATTTAAACGAACATTATAATATAAGCAGTCTGTTGATGAGAAACCTAAATCAGGACCCATTGGAAAACTTTTTCTGTAACATAAGGAGTAATGGGATCCGAAACATTTCCCCAACCTGCAGCCAATTTATTGGAGCTTATAAAACATTATTAGTAAATAATTTAACATCCTCTCATTCAGTTGGTGCAAACTGTGAAAAAGATAATAATAAAATATTAAAACCATTAAAGTGTTTAATAAATCTAAAAACTGTAACAAGAAAGGAACCGGATGTACATGTAAATGTGGACTCTTTAATTAATTTGTTTGAACAAAATACAAGCACTGAACCCAGCAACATCGTTAACAAAGAAGCGAAGCGGTATGTTGCTGGGTATTTAGTTCATAAATGTTTAAAAAAAGTATGCATGAACTGTCAGTCTTGTAAAATGCAACTGTTAAGCACAACTCCGACGGATAAAGACTATATTTTAGAAAGAGATTACACCCGGAAATCATGCAAATATCCGTCAGAGGCGTTGTGCACATTTTTAAATGATGTCTGTTTGATAATACAAACACAGTTAAATGAAGAGCCACACACAAAAAATATAAAACATATTATTACCGAAAAAGTAAACATATTTCGTAATTTTGCGTTCCTTTCTTGCGAAACTCACAGTAAAAAACTTTATGGTTTTCTTATAAATTTGATTATTAATGTAAATATTCACAGTTGGTGCACCAATGTCAACAGACTGTTAAAAGGAAAATTGAAATGTGATGCCATAAATGATAACATTAAATTACAAGCCACGAAATATAATAAGGCTCACTGTCATAAAAGAAATAAATAAAAAATATTAATATAAAGGCATGTGTTTTCATTAGAATCATAAATAATTTCTTTAATGATGTGAGCTAAGTTTTGCGGTATTTTAATATTAACTTAATCTGCCAATTTAGTTACAGCATAACATTAAATTTCCGTCATATAATTATGTTGTCTATTTGGTCGAGAAGGTTAATATTAATATATCGCAAAACTTAGATGCATTTCACATTTTAATCGAACATTTTAACGCCATCTGGCGGCGCTTTAAATAAACTAATACGCCATCTCTCGGACGGGAACTATAGTTTCCAAAAGGGACTCAACCGTGAGTGGCGTATCTATCTCGTATATATAGTGTATTATCTATGATATACTCTTTGACTGGCACCTGAGTTGGTTACGTAATTCGCTTTTTTTAATTCGCTTGATTTAACTCATATAAAAATGGGTAAACATTTTGGAGAACTTGCTAAAATACGAGGATTGATCACATATAAATTATCTCCTCACGAACAAAGGGCTTACGCAGGAGCTATATCCAAAGGAATTCCAAATATATTCCGCAGAATCAGAGAGAATATATTTATTGTAACACCACGTAAGTTTATTCATAATACTTTTTATCATCTTAAATTAAAATGAATAAAGACTGCACATTTGATTTTGATCACGTAGAAAAGTTGATTTTAGGAGGTACCTATGACTTGTAAAATATAGCATGAGTCCTGTGACAGTAGTATGAACCATAATATGACATTGGAATAAAATTCATCTGAATTAAGAATATTATTATGTAGTTCTAATCATAGAATAGATTTAAGGCTCATTTTCGTATCACTCTGGCTACTGTCACAGGACTGATACTATATTTTACAAACATTAGCTATTAATAGGATAGAGGATAACTTGAAATGAAATTGAATATATTTACTGAAATTAGACTTCACATTATAAAGTGACAGACTTACATAAGATTTGGTGGGTTGCTTTGGCTGAGAAGAAGAGTTGGTAAAAATAAGGGCATTTTTATTTTTTTCTGTACCTAATCAAGTCTTGGTTTCACATACCATAGTATTCATGATAGACAATGTACATTATATTTATGTATCTAGTTTCGGTAATTGTATGATAAAATGCCTGTAGAATTAATTTATAAAAGTAGATTGTACTTATTCAATAATTCAAATATAGTTCCCATGTATTTCATGTTAGAAGAGCATATAGAATTATTTTTTAGTCACTGGCCATACTTGCAGGGGTTGAAGTACTTGTCAATATGAACAACTTTTATTATGGCTACTTTTTATCCCGGGAAAACATAAGATCCCTTAGGAACGCAGGTGAAACCGAGTGGAAAAGCTAGTAAAATAATATCCGAGGCAGGTTGTCCAACTTGAAAACCTATCAAAATCTCTCTATTTGAATATACCTTATATCATATTTGGCTCTGCTCACACTAAGGCCTTTTGCACATTATTAGACACAAACACTAGACAAGAAAAATATTTTCATGCGCATGTCTGATCTGACCCGACATAAGAAAAAAATTGTAATATCACAGGTAATATGAATGGTCTCATATAACAACCTATGCACCTGAATACATTTCTCATAAGGCACAAGAATTTTTCTTATAATGTGCAAAAAGCCGCTTTTGAGGTGATGATAGCTCAGTGGTAGTGAGTGACGTTGAATCCCACATGGAAATTCGTGAGCTCGAATCCTACTATGAAGCTTGAGCTTTTAGTGAAGGAAGACATCATGGAGAAACCAAAAAAATCTGTTTATTGAAATTGTTGGTGATAAGAATGTGTGTGAGTTTGACAACAGCTGCTCAGACAACTGATTTTATTAAATAGTTTGAAATTTTTATTTCAAATAATCCTTGTAAGTACCTGCAGGTACTTCAGTGAGATTTTTCATGTTTACAATGTAGGAGGAACAATTAATTTGTAATAAGTATTTAATTCTTTTACAGCTTTCATCATTGGATACCTTATTTATGAAGGTGTTGAGAGGGAACATCACCGATTATCACGAAAGAATCCCGCTGATTTTGAAAATGATCAATAAGAACAAAGTGTCAGTAAATCAATGATATTATATAATTTATGTTTTAATGTAGTTGTTATGCAAATAAATTTTTAATTTCAAATATCAGTTTAATTTTAAAATCCCATAGTTCAAAGTAGGGTCGGTACGAAGAAATCAGACAGAGGGAATTGTGTTACTTAATGGAATTCCTTAGAGTTGGTAGTTCCGGGTTGAAATAGTTCTTGGAATTATGTACTGTACTGGAACGACATAGTTCTAATCCAAATTGTCAACTGAAAGTAACATGTAAGATCATTGGTTCCACATAATACCTATGTCCGGACCGAATATCGATGGGACGAGTCGTATTTTTTTCAGTGGTTGTTGCTCTGGGTTGTTGATTCACTACCTACTCTTACTGCTTCTTTACTGGGAAATACCCAAGAGCATCTCAATCTAAATATAAACTGAGTAATTTAGGATGTAATCACAATTTGTTCATCGTAATCTAGGTACACTTTGGAGTTGTAGTTTGAAGATTCCGATAAAGTCTACGATTAAAAAAAAATTAAGACTCATCAGTCTCTGCATGTTCATTAGTAGTATTTAGTACCCTTACAATAGGAAAGACAAAATGAACTGAACCTAAACAATCGACTAAACCGAATACCGTCAATGAAAAAATACGAAGTTCACTAAAATAAACATTTCTGCTATGTATTGTAACGTAACGGATTTAAACCCCCCCCCCCCCCCCCTTGTCCGTTGCGTTCCCTAAAAGGTACCCCTCATCAAAATAAAAAACAATTTACCGGTTCAGAATAATGTATAATGTAAGTAACTGTAGTTGAAGTAATAATTTATTAAACAATTTATTTATAGTAGTATGCCATGGCTTCTCAGAAGGAGAAAGATTGTGGGTTACCCGAGATGAATTGCATTACTTCTTACTTAAAATTGATCATAAAAAGGTTGGACGCCACTAATGGGAACGGCCACTATACCAAAATATTTATTATTATATTACTGTATAAAACCTCCTCGATTAAGTGCATGCTGTAGGACCCGGTGGGTTCCCGCAGACACCTAGCACTCTACGGAGACTGTCCAGAAGCGGTCAAATCGCCCCGCAGTTGAAAACCCGCAGTATAAAAAAACTCGTGGTAGGATAAAACACGGAGGCTTATAATTTTAAGTGCTGTCATCTTAAATATGCCACGCCACGCGACGTTGGCCGGCCGATGCGATTGCACCAAGCATGATTAAAAGGTAAAAAGGCTTGAATAAAAAATGTATGCTCACGCATCGCGTCGTGAGACTCGAAATAGTATTGAGTAGGACATACAAGAGACAGTACATTTTGTTGAGAGGTATTTTTAACCGTGGAAAATAAATAAACGTTTTATTTTCTTCTTCTTCTTCTTCTTCTTCTTGATAGAATGGCGACTGAAGCCAATAGCACAATTCCGCCAATGTCACGTTAGTTAAAGATAAACGAAGGGGATTCTTTTACAAGAAAATTTTGTTAGTTTTGATAAGAGGAGGAATTAAAGCTGAATTATTATATATATATATATATATATATAAGGTGACTAAAATCTTAACTTATTAGTATTTAAAAAGTAGGACAAAATCAATATTAAGGGAGAATCAATATATGATAGTAAACATTTAAAATTAATTGGACGGGGAATTTCTGGAGGGAGAATATCATAAAGAGACAACTGTAACCTGGGGCACTCAAAAAATAAATGGTTAGTATTTCCCTCATCAAGACCACATTCACATAGAGAATGATCCTTTACTCTGATTTTGTGTAAATGGACAGGAGTAGATGCATGACCTAAACGAAGACGACATATTGTGGAAGTAATTGGTTTATTCAGTTCCCGAAATTTAAAGAACCAAGGAATCTTCGGGATAAACGGTTGGTTTTATTTTCAATTGACATGTAATAGTAGTGACACATCTCATTTCTTTTTTATTTGACAAGACACAATCATAAAGCATAATATTCAACCTTTAACATCCTCCCTTTTTGCGCAGTCTATATAAAAATTAAATATCAAACACAGTGTAAGCCTATTCGGTCCAATATCAATACTATAGACGGCCTACCAAGAGGCTTTGTTAGAAAATCTGCACTTTGTAGTTGTGTCCCTACGTGCTGGACCTGTAGTTTTCCATCTGCAACTAATTCCCTGACATAGAAGTGTCTGATTGCAATGTGTTTTGTTCTTCGATGCAGTTCTGGATTTTGAGCTAATTTCACAGCGGCGTCGTTGTCTACTTGCAGTATTGGAACTTGCTTCAGAACAGAAATTTCATTAAATAGCCTTTGCAGCCAGACTATTTCACGTGCCGTTTCGCTTGCTGCGACTATTTCGGCTTCGGTCATGGAAATAGCCACTGACGACTGCTTCCGACTTGTCCAGGCGATTGCTCCGCCAGCATATATGCAAAGGATGCCACTAGTTGAGCGACCATCCTTGACATCTCCTGCATGATCAGAATCACTGAAACTTTCCAGTATCCCCGTCTTATAATCCCTTTTGTACGTTATTCCATAGTTTGACGTACCTTGTAGGTAGCGCATTATACGCTTCACCTTTAGTACATCTTCTTTGGAAGGATTTTCTAAGGTTCTGGATACAACACCAACGGCGTAGGCAATATCTGGCCGCGTGCCTACCATGAGCTAAGCAAGAGCACCTACAGCTTGTCTATAGGGGTATGACTTCTCGTCTATTACCTCTCTCTCTGACTGTCCTTGCTCAGAATCTCTAATTATAGGTGTAGTCACTGTTTTACAGCTGCTCATACCAAACCTAGCTAAAACTTTCTCAGTGTAGTGCTTTTGCGTTATGCTTATAGAGCCATCGTCTTTGTGATGTATTTGCAAACCCAGATAATAATCTGCAGGCTTTACGGTTATCTTAAACCTTCGTTTAAGTTCTGCCATAAACTTATCAGCATCCTTCTGTTTTGTTGCAGCTACCAATCCATCATCGACATATAGTGCCAAAATGATTTTATTCTGCAATCGTTTTCGGATAAATAAGCAAGGATCCGTTTGACTTTGTTGAAAACCTATATTCTTCAAGTAATCAACAATGCACTTATTCCAACACCTTGGTGCTTGCTTAAGTCCATATAGACTTCGCTTCAACTTGCAGACTCGGTTAGTCCCGTCATTAATGCCTTCTGGCTGCTTCATGTATATCTCCTCTTCAATAGAGCCATTTAGAAAAGCAGTTGTGACATCAAACTGAGTGAGTGCCAAACCTTCATTTGCCGCAACGCTTATGACTGATCTGATTGTCGTCATTTTTGCAACAGGGCTAAACGTTTCGTCAAAGTCCACTCCGGGTTGTTTACGAAAACCCTCGAGCAACAAGCCTTGCTTTATATTTTTCAATTGTACCATCAGCGTTTGTTTTGATTTTATAGATCCACTTGCATGATATAGCTTTACGACCCTTGGGTAGATCGACCAGAGACCAGGTTTTATTCTCTTCTAAAGATTTGATTTCACTTTTCATTGCTTTCAGCCAATGCTCCTTGTCTTGACTCTGTAGTACTTCAGTGTATTTAGTAGGTTCATCGATTTCAGTCCTATCATCTACTGATATCATAACGTAGTCACCAAGTCTTGCAGGTGGTCTTAGCATTGATCTGTCTCGAAGAGTTATTCGTCCTTCATTCTCTATTTCTCTATCAGGTAAAATCTCATCGTTTATCGCTTCCAAACGTTCTGGCAATGTTTGATCGTTATCCTTATCAACAGCTTCATCAAGCTCATCTTGAGTATCTAAAGCTATTTCTGGTATTCTGTTATGTGTTTCTGTATCAGGAGTATCTTCAAACGTTTCAGGAGGTATACACTCTTCAAATGTACCTGTACTTTTGCTTCTTTCCTCCCTAACATCATGAATCGTTCGAATATTCTCCTCCCATGCAACAACATTCGTTGGTAACCGAAGACTTATTTCTATCTCAGAGTTTCTCTCAACAGGTTTTGAACCAGTATTTAGTTCGGTATTAGTCCTGCTGATTGCTGACTCTCGAAATACTACATCTCATTTCTTTTTTATTTGACAAGACACAATCATAAAGCATAATATTCAACCTTTAACATCCTCCCTTTTTTCTGAAGTCCATACAAAGCTTCATATAATGTTAGAAGAAAGCAAGGTAGCTGGTCATGTTGTGAAAGAACTACTAAGCGACAACGGCGGAGAGTTCGATAACGAGAAAACTCGATCAATACTACAAAGGTATGGCATCAAGCACAGATTGATTATGCCATATACGCCACAACAAAATGGCTGTAGTGAACGAGAGAATAGAACGCTTGTCGAAGCCGCCCGAGCCATGATGTACGCGCATGAAGAGTTGCCTACTGCCTGTTGGGCAGAACTTATAAATACAGCAGCGTATGTGCTCAATCGAACGGGACCAACTCCTGTAGATGGCAAATCACCATTCGAATTATGGTTTAACAAAAAACCAAAGATAAGCCATTTAAGGATCATTGGAAGTCCTTGTTACGCCCATGTACCCAAGCAAAAGCGTACGAAAATGGACAAGAAAGCAGAAAAATGTATTTTGATCGGCTATGATAATGATGATGGGTATCGTCTTCTGAAAATGGACAAAAATGAAAATTCACTGGTACGTTCGAGGATGTTAAAGGTTGAATATTATGCTTTATGATTGTGTCTTGTCAAATAAAAAAGAAATGAGATGTGTCACTACTATTACATGTCAATTGAAAATAAAACGTTTATTTATTTTCCACGGTTAAAAATACCTCTCAACATGGCCTTTAACACATTTGTCCCGTACATGACGAAAAAATGTAAGAGCGGTACGAGATTTTGACACAAACTACTTCAAATTTAATGTCGGTCGCGGTACTCTTTACTCTTTCATATGACGTGAACTTGAGGGTAGGGTGAGTGAGTGAGTGAGAGACAGAGAGGCATGTCATGCTTCATTTCAATAGCACGTCTTTTTATTCAACGACGGACATTGACGCGACCGATACATACCTACTCTTTACTTTAAATGTACTACAGAGCTTCACGACACCTCACCTCATTTGAAGTGGGACATTTTACTGGCTCAGTACAAAAAAGAGGAGACTCTTACAAACTCATTTTAAAACCGTGTCCTACCCAACACTAACTCGAAAGAACACTCAATTTGTCCTATCGAAGGAGCACCACCGAGGGTTAGGACGTTAAAAATAATCCCAAAATATGGCGATAATATTGTCCTTTTAAAGGGAACGAACTGTCGAGATTGAACTCACAACAAAAGTAAGAAACGTACTTTGAATACTAAGAAACAACCTATCGTGATTTTTGAAAAATATAATAATGTTTACAACATTAAATTATTTCTATAATAAAAAATAGTATATGCTACTAAAATTGCAAAATTATGGGTACATAAGTAATGTCCAAAAATTATTTATATTCTGACAACACTAAGTTTCGTCCGAAAACCGAATCAATCCATTAACTAAGTCATTCGAACAACCGATCAATTTATATAAACAAAATATATAGATTAATTTATTTATTAAAGTTTAAAGTCTATTTAGTGAACTAAACCTAAAATTGATTCACCGGCCGCAACTTCCATCACTACGGTAACTACAGACAGCAAATCAACCTCAAAAAATCACAATAAAATAAATCGATTATTCGACTGAAAAAATCGAATTGAAAATAAATTAATTAAATCCAGTTTCTTTCAAATATGGAACAAAATCGATTCCCCAATTCCCCTATGAATGCCAAATAAATATGGGACTGATCTACTGGCCGTAACTTCGAGGACAACCGAGGCCACAGACAATAAAACAGTCTCAAGAGATAGTTGCGTTCGGAAACATATCGATCAATCGATTAAAAATCAATAGGCAAATATAATGTTTCAATTAATAATTGATAAACAATTTAAAAAACACTTAATATTTGAACTATTGATTAATTGGCAGCGAACCGTATAGATAATAAAAAGCTACAGACAATTAATCGAGGAAAAACATTAATTTATAAATCGATTAATCGATTGAATAATCGAATGAAAATAAAAACATTTAATAAAAATTAAATAATTAAAGACCCGTTTATTACTACGTTACAGTATGTATGTAAAATAATTTCGGCATCTTTTTAACGGTTTTCTTGTAGCGATATTTTACGCTGGATCTAGTGACAAGGTGGCAACCCTGCACGGATGTGACATTGAGTGAAAAAATCGATTACTTTGATTATTTTTTTCTTCTAAAATAGTTTTATCATACATCGATTTATATTGAAAAGAGAAAAATCGATTATTAAGTAATCGATTTATTTCACTACATGTCACATCCCTACGAAATATATGCGCATTTGCATACTGCGAGCACAGAATATTCCCCCTTATTCAGACAATAGGTCTGAATAAGGGGGAATATTCTGTTGTCATTCCGATGTGAAAGGACGATTTTGTTTCGTTTAGTTGTAAACTTATTTAGCCGCGATCGTGTACTGATCGACTGTCTGATTCCAAATGTAAATCTGGAATGAAAAAATAGGAGCCATCCTATTCAGTAGACTACTCAATCGTTTTATTTACCCAATCGGGACCACAACCGTGTAAATCTGAATAAGGGGGATTATCTGAGTTTCCGCCGTAAAAAGTATTTATTTTTGAGCAACTCTTTTCATGGCAAACTTTGCTATATGGCCTTTATTGCAAAAAAATCATTCGGTCGAATCGACGATCGCGGGTACTTTTTAATTTACGATAGCTCCTAAGATATTCATTTCAATTATATGGTAGCGGACGACTAATTTATTTTTTATTCATACGTTTAGCGGACGACTAGCCTAGCCTAGCCTTGTTTCACTGTCGTGCTCTTTTTTTAATACAGTATAAATTGAGCGTGCGGATATTCTCAAGATTTCAGCTGCTTTGCGCAGATTTTTCATTAAACACGTACTTGTACACGTTCATTACCATGGCTTTTTCTGTTGCACTTAAAGCGACAACTATCAAGCAAAACAAATTCTTATAAATACCATGGACCTAGAAAAAAAGGTACACATTGTCTATATTTGACATGTTTTTTGTGTTTACGGCCTGTCTTCGTATTTTTTAATGATCAGTAAAGTTGTAAATAAAATAAAAAATAAAGTTGAATCATAAATAAATCAAGACTGTGAATAAAACTACAACAATATAGTTTTTTATCCGATCAATATAAAGAAAGTTTGATTGTTTACGGTTAAATCAAAATTGGTCAATTTCTATTATGCTTGCCATAAAAACTCTTAAATTTTAAAACGATGTTACATTGCATTAATCCATCACTATGTCATAGTGTAGTGTGGCAACTTTATTTTATGAAATGACATGACAGCACACGACAGGAAGGAAAGGAAGTGTCATTTTACTGTAGGGATGTCGGAAATGCAATAAAGTATCGATATATATCGTATCGATGTTTTTTGAAAATATCGATATATCGGTATGATTTGACACAGAATATTCGTGCTCTAAAAATTTATTTATTTGGTCTAATCTAATTCAATCATCTTACATTTCTAGATAAATATTAATTAATATACATAATTTTTAATAAATCAAACAACCATTCAAAATTTTTTATTATTTATTATATAAAAATACATAAAATATAATTTGTTAAAAGTTGTTAGTATATAAAAAGTATTTTCTTTTTGGGATTTTTTAATCTTAAAACTTATAAATGTTTATTGGTCTGAAAAAATATCGGTTTTTATACCTTTTCGATACTTAGAATTTTATATCGATACATCGATATATCGAGCTATTAAATATCGCTCAAAAATATCGATATATTGACAAAATAATATCGATATATCGATGTATCGATATTTTTTCAACAAGCCTATTTACTGCTCGCTCGCTAGAGTAAAAGTGTTATTTGATTTACTGCAGCTAAAAAAACCTGTTATTGAACGAAATTATTTAAAAAAAATAAGTAATTCGTTACATGGTATAAATAAATAATCTGTAATCGAATACCTATTCGTGTTTCACCAATAATTATGGAAGAAGTGGACTCAATTATCCTACATTTTATACGTCAACTTAATATGTATGTGAACACTAATTTGTTTTGTTTAGTAATAAGTCGACAAGTATTCTAAAGATCCATGATAAACAAATGTATGATTCCTTTGAGGCCCTATGGAGAAAGGAACAAGCAAGCAACAAATTGTTTTATATTTTTGTTTTTTTGCTAGACGTAGAATCTATTAAAAATATATTATATTATATTTTAACTAGCTTATTAATTCTTGAAACAATTTTGTATCTGAAAAATTTAGTCCTACAAGGGACCAATATGAACATCTTCCCTAAGGCTACTACTCTCTGACCCACATTTTTATTCCATTGCAAATTGTGGTTTTGACAAAATCAATTTGTGTTTAAGCCTGTGTTTGATATCTATCAATGTAAGTGATAAGGCCAAAGGCGGTAAGTCCACGAAGCCTCCTCATAGAAGTCCTCCTTTTTACACTTGTTGATGCACCAATTTTTCTATGCAACTGAATGTGAGTAAAATCAGTATTAAAAGTCCCATATCATGAAACTAGTGCCCTGGAGGACAAACCTCTGATGCAAATTTGTTTCTAGAGCAAATATCTACTCATATGATAAAGCAGAAAATACAAAACAATAATAGTGAAAATTTTGAAGTCCTTGCATTTTACAATAAATAGTACCCCTAAGGTTGCACTCCAATCCAGTTAACATTCTGTCAGGCTATTTGCGTCCACATCATTACTCTCAAATTGAGGAATATTATGTACTTACTACAGTTTTATTATATGTATAGATATTTTTTACCCTCTTTAATTGCTGCAATCAGTTATGGTTACATTGGCACATCCATCTATATGCTCCAGCTAGTCAATTGTCTTCTGGTAAGATTATGTTCTTCAAGCAACAATATAACAAACATAAAAAAGCCATATTTAGATAACATAAATAAACAGAACAATGAATCCATCAAATAACTAAATGTAATTTGACTGACATAATGACATATTACTAATGCATATTACATATTAGATTTCATATTCATGGACATACATTTCTATGTCTAACACACATGATGGGTAAAATATTTACTACAAAATCAGAATGTGTCTGATTTATGTAGTAAAACATGATCTGATTGTTTTAGAAATGTGAATGACAGCACTAAGAACATTTGTGAGCTTCCAGTGGAGACGATAATTGAGGCGGCCTCCACTTGTCTAAGTACAATTAATCCATCACTTAAAATACCAGCCAAACTGCCACTTGGTATATCACATAGGATAGAAGTGGCTGCCCAAATAGCATTAATTTGTAAGGTAAAACCTTTAATTGGCCTTTTTGTAATATAAGCTAAACAATGTATTTACTTTCTTACATTAAACTTTTCCCGATTGATTCAAAGTAGATATGCCCATAGCCAGAGTCATGAATCAATTTGTTTTTGTCCAACCGAAGCTTGATTTTTGGCCGAAGCTGATTAATTGATTATTGACTTCAGTCAAAACCGAAATTCAGTCAAGATTGGCAAAAATTTATAATGTAGATAAATGATTTTAAAACTTTTAAATTGAAAAGTTTTTATTGGCGATGGCGAAGGTCCACAACGCAGTTTAATCCCCCGCACGTCGCCACGTCCATCGCGCTCTCGCTCATTCGTAACAGTTCTTAAGGCGATGATAGCTCAGTGGTCTTATCGTCGGACGCCGCGGCGATTGGAATCCTACAATGAGCTTGAGCTTTCAGTGAAGGAAAATATCGTGAGGAAACCATAGTACAGTGGGAGGGTACTTTGTAGTCCCCGCCTGGCTGGCTACCACCCTCAAGTTGAGAATCTGTCGCCAAACACCTTGTGGTGGTTCCAGCAGCTGCACTTGAGAGCCAGTTCCTTCTAGGCTTTGAGTGGTTACCACCTTTGGCCACATCATCACTTATCATAGTGAGATTGTGAATGAATCCAACCAATCCAAAAGAGGGCAGTGCAAGCTATTTATAACTTGGGCTCTCGAACTTCCCTCAGAGATAAGTTTAAAGAAACTGGCATACTCACAGTTGCATCTCAATATATATTTGCAAATATATTATTTGTGCATCAAAATATTAGTCTTTTTTCGAAAAAAAGCGAAAAAATCAATACTAGAAATTAGCACAAACTTGTAACCTCTGCCTATAGACTCCAGAAAGTGCAAGGTTCATTTCTAGGACCAAGTACACGCATCTATAACAGTTTAAGGAACGGATTAAAGCTGTATTAGTAGAAAATGCTTATTATACATACTGTAAATGATTATTTCAAAGACTCTAATGCTTGGTAGATTTGTTACTTTTGTGTACTATTATTGTTATTATTTTGATTTATAAACCTGTTAATAGTCTCAGTGATAACATATTGTGTGTTATAATTCGTATTTCTTGAAATAGTTTTTCTTTGTATTATTTGTATATAGCTTAAGTTAGTCATGCTCACTTTGGGGCCTTTGCTTGCGGCGGCGTAGTGTGGCGGGTCGCTCACTTCCCTATAATATGTGCGAGGAGGGCGATGGCTGCCACATGCGTCATACTTGTGAACAGGTGCTGCTTGTGGGGGCTGGTCTGCTTAAGTTTGCAATCCATTTGTTTACTAAGTTACTCATAATTTTGATATATTTTTTCCTTACTGTCATATAACACACACATATTGTCAGTGAGACTATATAAATAATTTGATGTAATGAATCTGAGTTGGTTTTAAAAAGAGTAATTGCTGAGTTTCTTGCCGGCTCTTCTCAGTAAAAGCAACCTTCCGAACCGTGCGTTAGAGTCAGACTATTCATAAGTGCTTGTGAAGGTCTATTTGAATAAAAAATATTTTCATTCATTTTCATTTCATTTTCAAGGGGGACAGTAGGCAGCTGTCTTGAAAACTATTTGATTTGTTGGGGCTGTTTAAGTTTGTTTGTTAGGTCTTCGACTCCCGCGGAGTCCAGGTTCCTTGCCGACGGGGGTTCGTTCAGTAATCGTTGGAGACTAACGTTAAACATTTTTAAACACTTATAATATGTATAGATTTAGTGTCCGACCGACGCTTCGGCTTCGGCCAAGAAAACCACCTTTGGCTTTGGCCAAAATTGGCTAAAGTTTTCAAGGTTTCTAGCAAGCGCCGAAATAGAATAATTTGCTATGAAGTGCCCCTAGTCACTACAGTAGTTCTGTTACACTAGGGCCTAGTGTAAATCCAGTCTACCTACACAAGTGTATTAGTATGTAATTACGCTGTGGTATTTATTAGTAACAGTCTACGTAAATTTTCTTTTACTATGTAATGGGTAGGTATAGGAACTGTTGAAATTATCTGTTTTTAACTAAAAAACCACAATGTCAACAAAAAATTATAGATAACACCTTATCGTAGTACTTACCTAAAAAAATAAATATAAACGCACCGACACACACTGAACTAGCGGCATTGTATGTTGGCCGTTTTGACATGAGGGCAGTGGCGGATCCAGGATTTAGGGTAGGGTAGTAGAATAATATCAAGCTTAATTTGAGATTTGTTAGGGGTGGACCCAGACGCTTTTGGGGGAGCTTAAGCTCAATCACGGCCATCATAGCGTACCGCTAGTTTAGTGTGTGTCGGTGCGTTTAAATTTAAATTGTTCTGTAAATGTAAGAAGTGGTGGAAAATAACTGTAGGCTGAGGTTTTCATATAAAAAAGCTTTCAATCACATATTTTCTCTTCCCTTTCGAAATCTGTGAGTTCACGACCCATGACCACCATGACCTTCGTCTCAGCATTCGACGTTACCTACCACCACTGAGGTATACTCGCTTAAAATTCTTTATTTAATGGGTGAATATTAATCAATGTTTTGGTTGACTCCCACTTGTTAAAAGAACAAAATATAGGTACTTGTATGTGATGTGTTTGTTATGAAATGTTTCAGATAATACATGTAAGTTGTGTTTTTCTACAGGATTTGGGATACAAAAATGATGTAGGATATCAAACTTTTTTGTACTACAATGAATGTGATTTAAGACATGTATTTATGTTTCTTATTGAGCGACTGCCAAATGAGGGTAAACAGATAACTACTACCTCTATTCCAACCAATAAGAAGTCCATGCTTATGCAAAATATAAGACTTAAGATTAGAGAGGAATTAAACTCAATATGGATTCCACCAAGTTGTAATAAGTCTTCGCAAACGATAGGCGATTTTGTACATACACCAGGTAAGATTAAAACTAGTGAAACGTTCATGAACCTTGTGTTTAAATTGTCTCTCTGACGCCTCTGACCAGCATTTTTCCATGCGTTATTGGTCACGTAAACAATTATGTTGAATAACTTTGATCCTATAAATACCTACTACCTACTTAATTTGCGTAAAGAAATTGCATTATGGACATTGAAAAAGGTGCCTATTATTGCTTTCTAGTAGAATTGTACCGTAGTTAATCATGAAACCGCGATCCCCTATTTTACTCCGTCAGGGGTTGAAAACCCATCCTTTATCAGTAAGGAATACACAGGACCTGTGTGTAAAATTTCAAGTTTCTAGACCCTACGGTTTTAGCTGTGCGTCGATATGTCAGTTAGTTAGTCATTTATTCTTTTAGACTATCTTCTATCTAAGCTTCTATCTATCTTCTATAAAATAAAAATGAATCGCTGAATGTGTTGCTGACCACAAATCTCGAGAACGGCTGAACCACAGGCTGAATCGATTTGGCTGATTTATTTTTTGTTGTGTTTGATGAAGTCTGAGGAAGGTTTTTATGGAGAGAAAAAAAGTAAATAATACGAGGAAAATAGTAAAAACAACAATTTTCTTTTCCAATACAAACCACTCTGTCCCCAGCTGTCAAACATTAGACGTCAATCAAAACAAAACAAAGGCGCGTTAGACAGAACGAAATCTGTCGGGGCAGCTATTAACATAAAAAATCAATGTTACTTTGTTTTAGAGAAA
This sequence comes from Tetheella fluctuosa, assembly GCA_951216915.1. Classification (NCBI taxonomy): domain Eukaryota; kingdom Metazoa; phylum Arthropoda; class Insecta; order Lepidoptera; family Drepanidae; genus Tetheella; species Tetheella fluctuosa. The sequence goes on from OX578217.1 coordinate 8,989,930, forward strand.
TAGGGCAGAACAAGGTCTGCCGGACAGCTAGTTAGAGAGATATAGATTGTTCTAAGGAACCATGTGTTGATATTGAGATAAGAATACCTCCATTAATATAAAAATATTAGAGTTGGTTGTAAAAGGATAGTTTCGATTTTCGTATATTACAACCATCTAGTTGTCTTATAGCTACGACGGTAAAGATATCATTCTATTCCAAATAAAATTTCCACTCAGTACTTACCTATAGTTGATGTTTGTTTGTTTGTTTGTTTATTATATTATTTAGTGACCAAAAATACTACTGGCAGCAGAATTGCTTTAAGTGAAGAAGAAATAATGCAGAAGGTGCTAAGGATTACACAAAGTAATATTAATGTATCGGACAAGTTGACTCCTAAAGAATCGTCAGAACAAGCTCCCGATGAGGGAAATGATATGAAATTGAAAATAAATAAAAGTCTTAAGGAACTGAAAGAAATGGAGATTGTTTTGCGTCAAAAACTTGGTACACTAGAAAGTGAAAGAAATGTTATGGAGGTTGAACACTTTCAGGTAAAGTCCTTTAGTCAGGTATTAAGGATTCCATCACTTTCAGCTATCAGGCGCAAATCACAAAATTATGTCTTATAGGCGCTTGTAATAGACATAATAAATTAAAATGCATAAAATATTTGTTAATTCCGAACCGGTGGTAAAGTAAATTTTTACGTTCCTTGTAATTTTTTATCGTGGATCTTTGAAGGAAATGCTTAGTTGCTATCCTACTTCTTAGTACTTTTGTGATGAATGTAGTTATAGATTTGTCTGTATTTTTTTATTTTAGGTTAAAAAATCTTGTGAACGAGTTGAAGCAGATTTGAAAAATGTTCATAATATTCTGAATAGCATTGGTTTATCGGGAGATGAAATTGAAAATGCAGCAGGGAGCCTATTCGAGAAAGTGGAAAATAACATAATAAAATTACATAGAAAAAGTGAAGACTCAACTTCGCGTAATTTATCACTGAAAGTTGAAATAGACAAACTAAAAAACACTGCGAACATCTCAGAGGTGAGTTAGAATATTTTAGTAAGTAATGGTTTAGTTAAGTCTGGAAGAAGAATGTCAGCCAGCATTATGAGCATTGACGGGCCGGTTGGCGTGGTTGGTAAGATACCCTATCTATCACGCTGCAGGTCGTGGGTTCGATTCCCACTCAGGATAAACATTTGTGTGCATGACCATGTCTGGTTGTCCTGAGTCTGGGTGCTATTATCTATATATGTATGTATTTACAAAAGAAAAGTAGTATATCAGTCACCTGGCTTCCATAGTACAAGCTCTGCTTAGTTTGGGGTCAGATGGCCGTGTGTGAGGAATAATGTCCCAGAATATTTAATATGGCTACGTAGCTACGGAATAATATATACATAATAGCTTCCGCCCTGCGGTTTCACCCGCGTTCTCGAGGGATCTTATGTTTTCCCGGGATAAAAAGTAGCCTATGTGCTATTCCAGACTATAATCTATCTCTGTGCCAAGTTTCATCCAAATCAATTCAGCTGTCTATGCGCGATTGATCTCTCAAACATCCAAACTTTCACATTTATAATATTAGTATGAGGGTAAAATAGCCGCTCAAAATCTTAGAATATCGCGTGTCTCTAAGATGTTTTTCCTCCGTCCTTCAAGGGAATTATTAATAAAGTTTATTTTCATTATTCGCAGTCTGAAAGTGTAAAGTGTAAGAAAATTTTAAACAATTTAAAAGAAACTGCTAGGGCGATGAAGGAAGAGTTTGATAAGAAAGAAGAATTGAAAAATCAATATAAGAATAGTTACGAAAAATTACGAGGAGGTAATAAAAGGTATTGTACATAGGTACCTACATGTATTCGTTTTCTTATATTTGCTGGATGGGATACGTTTGATACAACATCAGCAACATAATATTGGGTTGATTTGAATCCCTTGTCGAAGAGCAGCATACTTCCTTATATCACTTTATAGGTCCAGGTACCACTACAATCCTGAGCAAATGTAACTTATGTTATGTATACGCAAATAGGTGCCTACGCATGGGGGACGACTACTGTACATAGTACCCGCCTGGTTGGCTACCACTCTCAAGTTGAATATCTATGCTCTTACCGATGTTTTCTGACAGCTGCACTTATTACACTTGTAAGCTTTGTATGCTAACCATCTTTCACACATCATCACTTACCAACCATTTTGAGGTAGTTGTGATCAAAGACAAGTAAAAAAAAACAATTGTTAGGCACAATTTGTTAATACGTGGTGTGTAAATAATATCGGTAGGTACATATAAAATATATTTTATGTTTCAAATCCTACTAGCTATCCATCCAACCAAAAGTTGCTAGTTACCATTTCTCAGGTCTTCCTTGTATACCTACCTAGTACCTATACGTTATTTGTTTTTTTCAGGTCAATATACACAAAGAGAATTTTGGAGATTATTAGTAATGTAGATAAGCAGAATATGGAAATTAATAAAATATTAGATGACACAAGACAGTTACAAAAAGAAATAAACGCACTTGAAGGCCAATTAGACAGATGTTTTTCGATTGCAGATGAGACACTTTTTAGGGTAGGTACCTAATCACAAAGAGATATAACCTACACCTACATAATATAACCTATATTAGGTACCTCTTAAACCTAACTTTTACCCAATCGTGTAACTTTCGGATTCAAAGTTGAAGCCTTCCTAGGCTTGGCATACTTACCATAATAAATTGAGGGCTTGGCGCTCGCGTCAAGAGAGATAGCAGTCGTGGTGTTGTATTTTAAAAAACCGGCTTCATATTTAATTTCGATCAAATTTATTTGAATCACAACCTGGTTTGTATGCTTGCTTATATACTTGCATGCAAGGCTTGCCATCTTGCCTGTTGGAGGACCATTAGATTTAGTCACGCTCATCCTTTTCTATAAGTAGAAACCTAAAACGGCGCAGACGACTGTGGTTCTGATGCTAATGGTTGCAATAGGCAAACAAAACACTGAGGTCACTAACCAAAGATTAAAAACAAATTATGTAAATTATTTCTAGGATGCTAAAAAAGATGATCAAGCCAAAAAAGCGTACAAATTACTGGCTTTGCTACATTCAGAGTGCAATACAATTGTGTCTCTTGTAAATGACACTGGCGCATTGGCGAGGGATATTGTTGATCTGGAAGAAAGCATTAAAACCGAGAGTGCCAAGAGAACTGAAGATACTTTGAAAAAAATACACATTGATCTCACTAGAATTCAAGAAGAGTAATAGTACCTACCTATGTTTATTGTTAAATAATAAAACGAGTAACGTAACGATCGCATAATGGAACGACAAAGGACTTTGTCTAACTTTCGTTGTTTTAATAATTGTAAGTTATTGCAATAAATAAATTAGATAATAATGATTTTTTTTAATGTTTTTGATTTTGATATTAATTGTTATAAAAAAAAGTAATCTTAAGATAAAAATAAATAAATAAAGATAATAACTATACTGGGTGATTTTGTTATCACTGGCAATACTTGCAAGGGTGGAAGTACTCATCAAAATGAACAACTTTTATTATGGGACTAACTGTGAAATTGGTTTACTGTAACAATATCTTTTTTGAATTGTCTTAGTTTTCACCTAGTTGTGATATACCTATGCCCAAGGTCAGTGGCGTGCCTAGGGCTTTAGATTAGGGCAAGCCCAACCTATATTTTTGTGGGTTCTAACCGTTTGACGTAAAATCCATCTTGTTATTTCTTCAATCAGTAATCTTAGTCTTCAACTATCACTTGCTCCTTGAGGGTCCTTGAGGCGAGTTAACCAAAGCACACTGAAGGCATACTACTTCTAGATAGATTATTTAAATTCTCATAACCGGACGTATTCCAAACATTTGTATCGTTCGAGAAAAACAAACAGCTCCAGCAAAACAACTTGTTCAAATGAGAACAGCCCGTAAACCAATTTGTTTTATAAATAGATCTACTGAATTTACGTTTGTGTCCCTTGCTCTGAGAAATACACAGGTCAGGCGTTGGTTTTGGTGAAACTTTTTTTGAGAAAAAGTCAAAGATTTTACCTTGCCCTGGTCGAGTAACGCTTTAATACACCTCATATCCTCACAACGCACTATTTCTTCCATTTTTAAACACAAATCTACTATCTATTAAGTATTGCAATGAATCGACAACAAACAAAACTTTTCTTTCAACTCAAACAATCCAAAACAAACAATGTCTATGCACTGAAGTTGCAGCGAAACGAAGCTATTTTACGATGTACACGAGCATGCGCAATACTCGCGCCAAAAATCTGCAGACAACTTCATGGTAAATCAATGCTTCGCCCGTCCATACTAATGTGCAGTTTCGTAACAAAGTAGCGCTATTTTGACTATGCGTAGTTTTCATAGGTTAGAAAGAGAGATGTGCAAGCCACCGTTTTTGGGCTTGCGTTAGCTTTGTAGACGTGCGTACGAGCGGGATGGAAGATGTGGAATATTGTGAACGTGTGTGCTGTACGCATGAAGCGGCGCGCGTGTAGTAGTGAGCGTAGCCGGCCGGCCGCCGGCCGCTGTGTTCGGGGTAGTTTACCTACATCGTATGACCGCGCGAACTTTTTAGCGCGAAATTCAAATTATTCGATGTTTGTTACGTGTGGGTATAAGTTAGGCAAGCCGGGCTTTTGGGCTTGTATGAAGGTACCGCCACTGCCCAAGGTATTCGAACTGCTGCACTATCTCCATCACTGAATTTTCTCCGGACCTTTGCCTGTCCTAAATACCATCACCTTGGTTTTATTTACATTATATTTCAACCAATGGGCAGCTGCATAGTGCGCACAGACTAAAAGCAACCTTTGACCCTTTGATCGAGGAGCTCAGGAGATTCATGTCATTGACATAACTTAGATTATTCACACACAGTCCACCTACTTACGGCATCGACATCATAGTCTACTGCACCACCACTGTGGATGTGGTAGCAGTGGACCATGGATTCACCTCCTTAGCTAAAGAGAATGGCGTAGTCTTGTGGTAGGTAGTCACAAGTCGTACGTACAAATAGCGAGTACCTACTTGTCTATTGTTATCAATAAACCTGACGTTGTATCAATAGATCGCCAAGAGCGCAGAAATTGTCGACATGGGGGACATCGACGTGGTGCCTATTGTATCGATAACTAGCTTCCGCCCCGCGTTTAGGTTTAAGAACTTTATTTCTCACAAAGAATACACGATTCACTTAAGGAGAAAACATTTTTACATTAATGTTAATGAGCGTACACAACATATGTAGGTAACTAGGAAAAAAAAATATTTTAAAAAATAAATAAAATTAAGTCGGGTAGTACAACAAGACTATCGTCAATGTCGAGCGACGTGGGTTGTAAACCCCACCGAGCAACCATGGATTTAGAACGCGCGAGCGTACTTACATGCTGGATGTGGCAGATCATTATTGGGAACTTAGATGCTATAAGGCCACATGGCTGCATAGGCGTCAATAAATTCGTTCCCGAGGGATCTTACGTTTTTCCGGGATAAAAAGTAGCCTATATAACACAGAACAATAATAAAAATAACCTTCCTCGATAAAGGGGCTATCCAACATAAAAATAATTTTTCAATTTGAACCACTAGTTCCTGAGATTACCCCCCCCCCCCCCCCCTACAACCTCACAAACTTTACCTCTTTATAATATTAGTATAGATTGTTTCTGCCGCCTAGGGCCTAATGGCCAAGAGCCTCGACTAACACCTCAATTGAAACTTTCTGCATAAAATTTTCGTGCGGATAGGTATACTTACCTACTTATACAATGATTTCATCAAAATCTGGTCCCTTATATGCAAATAAGAAGTGTTTTTTTTCCAAAAGAATAGATTTGTTAATGTTGTTACAATCTGTTATATTTCCTACTAGTTCTAAAAAGATTGAATATGATATTTGAAGCATATATTGGGTAAACCAGTAGAAAAATCACGATGTTTAGTTTTGTGTACATAAAATCATTCCCCTTTATTCAGACCTGCTTGGTTTGGTTGCGGTCCCGATCGGGTAGACAAACCGATTGAGTAGTCTACTGAATAGGTTGGCTCTTATTTTCTGATTTCAGACTTTCATTTGGATTGAGGCAGTCGAACGTTACAGTACAATGGTGGCAAATGAATTCTATGACTAACACAGCATCAGCCTAAATTTAACGAAATATTAGTCCTTTCCGATCGAAATGGCCACCGAGTGGGTCTGAATAAAGAGGAATACGTATCATACGCACCTACTTTGTTGCCGAAATCATTATTTTATTAAATAAAATGCCTTTTATTATACTTACTAGATTATGTATTATAAACATATCATTAAAAATAAAATGTTTCATAAGTATAAAAAATACTTTAATGTAAAACTTATTTCCTTTTAGGTTTTATTTCAGGTGGAACATAATTCTCATCAATAATTTTGGAGACTGTTTTCTTTACTGGCACATCCGTCATAAGTTTTTCTTTATCTTCAATTTCTAAATCGATCTTTTCCTCATTTTCAAAGAACCATAGCTTTTGCTCTTCATCTTCTAATTCTTTTTGTTTTTCTTGCATAAACTGAATTCGCCTAGCTCTATTGAGACGTATAGTTTGTTCTTCAAGTTTCTTTTCTCTTATATTTTCCCAGGATTTAAATAACTGTAAGTAAAATATTTTACTCAGGTTTAAATTCTTGTGATCCCTCAACAGTGCCCTAACTAGGGCGGTGCCAGCGTTGCCCAGGCACAGGGCGTAATCCCTGAAGGAGCGCAGAAATTACCAGACCCGGACCGACGTTTTGAGTTATGAGAGAAATAGAGAGTTTTGGGTCATAAGAGAACTCGCACTGGGCGCATAACAGGCTAGTTACGGCACTGTCCCTCAAATATTCAAAAGAATCAATTGACCATTCATGGCAATTTGTGAAGTCTCAGGATAATATATCCAACGGGCCGGTTGGCGTGGTAGATAAGATACCCTATCTACCACGCCGCAGGTCGTGGGTTCGATTCTCGCTCAGGATAGACATTTGTTTGCATGAACATGTCTGTTTGTCCTGAGTCTGGGTGTAATTATCTATTTAAGTAAATATTTACAAAAGAAAAGTAGTATATTATTATGTAGTATATATCTGTTATCTGGCTTCCATAGCACAAGTTCTGCTTAGTTTGGGGTTAGAAGATGGCCGTGTGTGAGGAATAATGTCCCAGCATATTTAATTTATTTATTACCTATTAGTGGGTGAAACTGCTCCACCCGCGTTCCCGAGTGATCTAATGTTTACACGGGATTTTAAAAAAATGCCCAAAAAAAACAAACTTCGGCTTCGGCCAAAATGGACCGATGAAATTGTGGCCGAAGCTGAAGGTTTAAAAAATGTGGAATAAATACCTATGTGTTAATCCAGAATGTGTGCCAAATTTCCTCCAAATCGTTCAGTAGTTTTTGCGTGAAAGAGTAACAAACACCCACCCATCCATCCACATCACAAACCCCTTATAATATTACTAGCTTTCGCCCTGTAGTTTCACCCGCAAGATCCCTCGGGAACATGGGTGAAACCATGTGGAAAAGCTAGTTTATAATATTAGTTGAAAGTAGGATAGTAGGACTAGCTGTCCCCTACGGTTTCACCCACGTTATTGAGAAAAAAGTACCTAGCCTATGCCCTTCTTCATACCATAGGATATCTGCATACCATCACGATCGGTTCAGCGGTTTAGGTGTGAAAAGGTAACAATCAAACTCACATTCACATTTATAAATTAGTAGGATAGGATATTTATTATTGAATCATTCTTATATACTTTGGAGCTGAAAGCCTTGTGGTGGGATTTATTACATTATACTATATGATGTAGGCTTGTACCTACAAATTTTATACACAAATTTACAAACCTTCATTTGCACCAGTATGTCATTATTTTGAGTCTTATTTATTGCATTTTCAATAGCATTCTGAAGAGATTTTTCCAATGTAATTTCAGTAGGCATTTTTTCTACTTTATCAAGGATTAAAAAGCATTTTTCTAATGATGAATTATTTTCTGTGCTCTTACTTCTTTCTTTCTTCAGAAGCTCAAGAACTTCGCCATATAATTTAAATGATGTGATTTTCTCTATATTTTCACATAAGCTCAAAAAATTGTCATATTTCTTATAAACTAACCAACCAATAGCTTGCAAGTTAATATTAAGGTTATCTGTTGCTGGCTCAGAGAGCCATGCTAGAGTTTTACCAGACAGTGTGAATAAATCTTTGATATCAAAATGCTCATCAAAGTATGGGTTACGTAGAAATTTGACTCTTATCTTTTTTTCTTCAACTTTTTTGTTTTTCACTGTAGTAGGTAAAACAGGATCAGGTGCCACATGACTAGTAATATACTTATAGCATGAATATTGACACAAAGTACATGTTATACTATTAGTATAATCCTCTTGAAGCATTATAAAGGAAGCTACATTAGCAGCTAATTCATAGTTTGGTAAAGTTAGTAGTTCATCTAATAATATATTAGCACTGAAATTGTCCAGAAAAACTCCAAAATTCAAAGGATCTTTCAAAATGGATATCAAGTCATGGATCTGACCAAATTTTATAAAATTTCTAACAGTTGCATGATGTGTCGATTCCAAAGTATTAACCGTGTCTGCTGAAAGTCTTAATTTGTGTAACAAGTCTTTGAGTTCTTCAAGGTGTATTGTATCTTTAACAGCATTGGCAAATATGTCGACATCTATAGCACTAATCACTCCTTTGGATGTATAGCTTTGGTCTAATTTGTTATAAAAATCGTTAAGATTTATTTTACTGATAATTGGAGATGAGTTAATGCTGTTCCAAGTTTCATTACATTTATAATCATTGGATAAAAAGTATCGCTTTTGAAAACACACTGCAAATTTACTTTTTGAAATAATCCGAAATCTTTTAAACATCTTGGTTTTAGGCCGTGGACAGGTGCAAAAGTTAAATCAAGAAAAATATAAGTCTTGTACTACTTATGATCACTAATTATAAAGTAATATGTCCATCCAAGCCTTATGAGAAACGGAGTGTATTTATAATATTATTTTATATTTTCTGTAATATAACCTCCAAACAAATTACTCTACCTACTAAACGAAGAGGGTTGCCGCCTCAAAAATTATCTTGTCACAGTGACAATGCCACTAGCTAGCTAGCTAGCTAGATCGAGTGTAAAATAACGCTAGATAGAAAGGATTATAAGCGATGATAGCTCAGTGGTAGTGACGTCGGACGCCGCGGCGAAGGTCGTGGGTTCGAATCCTACAATGATCTTGAGCTTTCGGTGAAGGAAAACATCGTGAGGAAACCATAGCACGGTGGTAGGGTATTTTGTAGTATACCCGACTGGCTGGTTACCACCCTCAAGTTGAAAATCTGTCGCCAAACACCTATTGGTGTGGTCCGGCAGCTGCACTTGAGAGCCAGATCCTTCTAGGCTTTGTGTGCTTACCACCTTCGGCCACATCATTACCTACCATAGTGAGATTGTGGTCAAACACAAGCCTATACAAAGTAAAAAAAAGAAAAAAAAAACCGGCCAAGTGCGAGTCGGACTCGCGCACCGAGACTTCCGTACAAACTTCATCCATCGTTCATCCATCACGGGAAACGCACAATTTTATTTATTTACCTTATTTAGTTGTGAGGTTAATTAAGCTAGAAATCTATGCCATATCTAGCCCATACAACTCAGAGGTCTTTATTAATTGGCGTACTATGTATGTATGGAAACATCCTTTACTTTTCAACCTTTTTTATTTTTTGGAATTTTTCCTTCATTTGTGCGTTAAGACCTTGCGTCTTGCCAAATTTCGTGATTCTAGGTCAACGGGAACTACCATATAGGTTGCACCCAAATAAAAGGGCAAAAAAATCGTGTTTGTTGTATGGGAGCCCCCCTTAAATATTTATTTTATTTAGTTTTTAGTATTTGTTGTTATAGCGGCAACAGAAATACATAATTTGTGAAAATTTCAACTGTCTAGCTATCGCGGTTCTTGAGATACAGCCTGGTGATAGACAGGCGGACGGACGGACAGACAGCGAAGTCTTAGTAAAAGAGTCCCGTTTTTACCCTTTGGGTACGGAACCCTAAAAACCACCAAAATTTTCGTTGATTTACATATTATTTACTAAAAAAGTAAGTACCTACAGTAATTATAATGAAGTAACAGTAGTAAAATAAATACTAAATTCAAGATTTTCAAACAAATCTTGCATCATATTTTTATAATCGACAGACGCCGACGCTTAAGGTGCTGTTCAAAGAGTATATAATCACTATGCGCTGTTGGTTGTGGTTGATCTTTAAATGAGTATTTTGCGTTTTTGCCAATGGTACGGCCATGACATCGCTTGGCAATCGTATTAATAGATGATAGCACTTCATTTTCAAAACTTTCAATCTACTTCTAATAAAAATGATGGCGTTTATAGCTCAATTTCGACATTAACAGCCGGTTTCCGAGAGAGAATCAAAAATATCGAAAAATTACGTGACAGCTAATCTCGGATTATTCATATTTATTTTGGGTTGCTGAACAAGTCAAGTGACAGTCTGTCAGCAGTTAGTTTGTCAACAGCTTATCATTCCAAGAACATCAAATCTCCAATTATTCGTCAACTATAACATTTTTGGGTTTCCCAAAAGCTTTCTCGTATGTCAAACCAAAGTGATAATTATATGTGTCAAATACGGCGAATACGCCAATACACATAGCCAGGTGTGGTGCCACGGTAATGCTAGCATCACACATGGCTATGCGTATTGGCGTATTTGCTGTATTTGACACATAACTTGTCTTCCATGTGTGGAGAGTCTATTTGCCAAAGCATATTTGCCTATTTGCCTGCGGACTTAACGTCTTGCCTACGGACATACGGATTTTAGTCGCAAATCTACGGATTTTTGTTCGATTTCATCGGTCCGACACAAACAATAGTATAAATATTCAAATTAAATAAAATTTTGCGTAAAACGAAACGTAAATCCAATGTCTTTTCCTTTGTCTTGGGAATTTTCATGCAGATTTTTTTTAACAATTTCTTTACCGGCAAGGAATTAGGTCACTTCATCTCTAAATAGTCAGGTTTATTAGCTTTAAAAAATGTCCGTAGATCTACGGATTTTTGTAGAGGCAATCTACGGACTTTTACGGATGTATGAGCGAAGCCCTATGGATTTAAAAAAATTGGATCTGGCAACACTGGCTCTGTTCGTTCGAGCGAGACATCCATGGTGTAGGTCTTATGGTGCCTCCCCACTTGGCTATGCGTATTCGTGATAGGTATTTGACAGTATACGGAATATATTTGACGTATAGGCAAATAGGCGATACGACCGTCCACATATGGAGCCAAATACCAAAACGACAAACATGTTTACCAGTCAAGATGGTATCAAAAAGGTTAGGCCATGCATCTACTCCTGTCCATTTACACAAAATCAGAGTAAAGGATCACTCTCTCTGTGAATGTGGTCTTGATGAGTGAAACGTGCAACGTCCATGTTGTACATGAACAAATTACTCTCTGACTGGTATAGCAAACATGTTTGTCGTTTTGGTATTTGGCTCCATGTGTGGACGGTCGTATCGCCTATTTGCCTATACGTCAAATATATGCCATATACTGTCAAATACCTATCACGAATACGCATAGCCAAGTGGGGAGGCACCATTAGATAAGTGTAGGTATGCGATGGGTGTAGGTAGGGTGTAATCGTAGATAGAGGAGTCACCCTCTATCTACGGGTGTAGTATAGTATCTCCACGGCGTAAAAAACACACAGTGGTCCATCGCGTTTGAAGTCACGCGACATGCCGCTTTTGTATAGGCATTCGACATTGTGACAGCTTGGGCTCGCTACCACCCCCTCTCTCAACCCCCAAACCCCGCACGATTGCTCTGTCTAGACGTGTCCGTTGGCCGCGGTTGGCCGACTGTACATTACATAGACTGTGGTATCTCAGTCATACTCAATCTGGTTCTGTTGAGTCATTCAATTCATTCAATTCAATTTTCATTCTCTCAAAAAGCAAGCAGTGTTGCCACCTTGCTGGTTTTGTCACCAGATCTAGTGGTTTTTCCAAAGATATTAAGCAACCAACTCCAAATTATATGATTGCTTAATCCAAAAAGGGTTTCCGTGCAGTTAAAAAAATATAACCACGAAGTGTATGCCGATCGCTCTCTGCGCTTCGCAATCGGCATACACTTCTATATAACCTAAAGTATCCGGTTCGTTTCTGAATAGGAAGAGAAAAACGGAATGTTCTGATTATCGACATAACTGTACTTTAGAAAACAAACGACAACTTAGTCAGGAGATTGCGCATGCGCAGTTGTATAGACTTGGTTCTACAAACTAATGCAGGTATAATTTAATTACATTAAAAAAAAACAGGTATATAAAAGGTTTAAAAAAAAAGAAATAAACATCGAACAAGCATTATTTTTTTGTTACAATCAAGCAAGAACAAACGACGAACAAACGAATTAGCAAAAAAAATATCAAAAAAGTTGATTTTCCCCCGCCAACTTAAACCTTGTCTTGGTAATGAAATGAAGCCGTTTTGCTCATTTTGTAAGCGCAAATAATGTTAAGTAAGTATGTATTCGAAACGAAATTAAGCCAGGATTTCATTGCTTTTAATAACAGCCGACAATTACTTATTTATTTATTTATATATTAAGGGAAACTAACAGCTATAATTATTTAGTTCACAATAATATTTAAGAGAAAAAAAAAAATGATTAGAGCTACTAATAAGTTTCCACAAATTAAATTATTTAGCTGTATCACATTTTTATATCTATTTATGTGCAAAAAAAATTTGCGGAATTTGGTGGTTCTTTTATGGTCTAAGTTTTTTAAATCGGGTAGAGTTGAGTAGGACACGGTTTTAAAATGAGTTTGTAAGAGTAGCCTCTTTTTTGTACTGAACCAGTACAATGTCCCACTTCAAATGAGGCGAGGTGTCGTGAAGCTTTGTAGTACATTTGAAGTAAAGAGTATGTATGACATTTAGTGTTGCTGTCTTTGTATTTGTACTGCCCAATGCCGTACCTTACAAAGTGTTATTGTGATTGACGTAATACTTATCCCAAAGTAATAAGAAGTGAATGATAATAGAAACTGTACGATTTTATGACGTGACTACAAATTAAAATTTAAAAATAAAATCTGTGACACTTTTTTGCCACTGAGCCTGTTCCTCCTATCTACAATGACTTACTATAAGTAGTTTATTTATATATAATAAGAGACATTAATGAAATGAAGCCTAATTGCAAAGTTATTAGGTTCAATGACTTACCTAATAAGTTCGTTTATTACTTCAATCAAACTGTTTGATAAATAAACTCGGCAATAACACACACACACACACACACTAGTCACCTGTGCGAGTCACTAATGCAATACATACAAAAATATAATAGAGTTAAAAAAAGTCCTGAAAGTCCACCTCTATTGCATAAGAAATAAGATCGGTTTTCTTTAATTCCACGGGACTTCTTTGGTGGCGACAACTCGACGCGTCATGTTGTTGCTCTCGCTCGGACGGTCGCGTATATGTCCGTCGTTGAATAAAAAGACGTGCTATTGAAATGAAGCATGTAATGCTTCTCTGTCTCTCACTCACAGTTCACGTCATATGAAAGAGTAAAGAGTACCGCGACATTAAATTTGAAGTAGTACATGTCAAAATCTCGTACCGCTCTTACATTATTTTGTCATGTACGGGACAAATGTACCGCCTCTTGTATGTCCTACTCAACACTAAAATCGGGATCTGGCGCCCAAAAATATTTCATTGATAATTTGAAATATTTTTTGAAATAATTTCAAGGTGGCAACACTGAAAGCAAGCATCTTGTTGAAAGTTGAAGTGAAGTGTGAATATATTTTTGTAATGTAAGTTTCTATTATTATAAGTTTTGTATTGTTTCATACCTATTAACTTTTCTTCTATCATTGATTGACATCAAATACATACAAATAATGCATGAGATGAGATCACGAGTATCGCCGGTTCGCGTGAACTCGTGCAGCGTACTATTACCTACTAACTTTGACTAAAATACCGATTAGGTATTATTGTCCGAGTGAAATGCGAATTTATTTATTTAAATAAATAAATAAAGAACCAGGCTTGACAACTAGAATTGTTGGCATGGTATCCATCTATTCCCTACTCAAATACTCCACTCAACTCACTTGATAATATGTAGATTCGCCAAAACCATCTGTCAGAAAGTCCCTTGAACACTTGGTGCACCTAAGTGCAAAAAATATATTAGCTATCTAAACTTCTGACCTTTGTTGACCAACTACTAGATGTAAGTACTTTTAACAACTTCACTATGTACCTATTTACTCAAAAATAAATGATATTATTAGGGGCAATACTTTGCAAACCTATGTAGAATGAAGTGTCAGTATGCTTTGTTCTTGCCTTACAAATATAAATTTTTCCATTAGATGATGTATGTTTCTGCTTTCAGTTAAATATCAAAATGGCAAACCAATGGGGTCAAAAAGCTGAAGAATTAGAAATTTCAAATAAAGTGAGTGGACTGGGCTTAAATAAGAAGTCTCATGACCAGACAACAGAGTCAGATGAAACTCCTGATGCGGTAAATGCAGCAGACACATCACTTTTAATGAAAATTATAAGGCAAGGCTTAGTGGAGTCAAAGTTAGATATAGAAGTTCAAAGGAAAGACCCCAATTCACCACTTTATTCTGTCAAGACATTTGAAGCTCTTCATTTAAAGCCAAATCTTCTCAAAGGTGTATATGCAATGGGTTTTAATGCTCCATCCAAAATCCAAGAGACAGCTTTGCCAACCCTTTTGGCTGATCCACCTCAGAATATGATTGCACAATCTCAATCAGGAACTGGTAAAACTGCTGCTTTTGTGTTAGCTATGTTAAGTAGAGTTGACCACACAAAGAATTATCCACAAGTATTGTGTCTCAGTCCCACATATGAGCTTGCAATACAGACTGGAGAAGTAGCTGCTAAAATGGCAAAGTTTTGTCCTGAAATTAAACTTAAATATGCAGTAAGAGGTGAAGAAGTACCTAAGGATACAAAGATAAAGGATCACATAATAATTGGAACACCGGGCAAGATGCTTGACTGGGGAGTTAAATTTGGAATGTTTGATCTGAGTAAAATCAAAGTATTTGTGTTAGATGAAGCAGATGTAATGATTGACCGACAAGGTCATCAAGACCAATGCATTAAAATACATAAATGCTTGCCCTCCTCGTGTCAAATGATGTTTTTCTCTGCAACATATAATAGTGGTGTTATGGAATTTGCTGAAATTATTGTTCCAAATCCAATTATAATCAGATTATTGCGTGAAGAAGAATCATTGGATAACATTAAGCAATATTTTGTTAAATGCAAAGGTGCAGAAGAGAAATACAAAGCAATATGTAATATTTATGGTGTGATTACAATTGGTCAAGCCATAATATTTTGTCATACTAGAAAGACTGCTAGTTGGTTGTCAGAAAAAATGTCAAAAGATGGTCATTCTGTGGCTGTATTATCTGGCGAATTGACTGTTGAACAGAGAATAGCAGTTCTGGATCGATTCAGGGCAGGCCTTGAAAAGGTTCTTATAACCACAAATGTACTGTCCCGAGGCATTGATGTAGAACAGGTTACCCTAGTTGTCAACTTTGACATGCCTATGGATGTCGATAAAAACGCAGACTGTGAGACATACTTGCACAGAATTGGACGGACAGGGAGATTCGGAAAGGCGGGTATTGCTATTAACTTTATTGATTCCCCATTAGCAATGCAAATTTGTTTGGCCATTGAAGCACATTTTGGAAAGAAGATACATCTACTTGATATTGAAGATGCAGAAGAAATTGAAAAAATTGGAGCTTAAACTGTTATTGATAATTTTCCCCTAATACTTTAAGTACTTATTAAATACTACTTGTTACGTACACCTGTTGCACATGATGTAAGAATGTGAATAAAAACTTTTTATATAATTTAATATGTTGTATGATTGACTGGGCTGACACTTTGTCATGATGAATAAGTATGTATATGTATATCGTTAAAATATTGCAAATTTGCTCCATAATAACTGATATACAAAAGCATTTCATTAACTTCAACTACAGCAACTAAGACCTAAATCCTCAACAGGTTAATGCAATTGTAAGGCATGTTGTTTGTGCCAATGCTCAATATGCAGTTTCTTTAAAAAATGTTATGACTTGCTTAACCCTGGCTGGAGCCTAGACCCAACTCCTCAGTGTGAGACCTGTTTTGTTAGGACCACCACCATGGATTTGAATATGGTCTCTGTTGCTGTCGCTGTTGTCACCAAACATAACATTTTGTCAGTCCCTCTTTAAATGTTATAAGGGTATGAACCCTTGATGGCTTTGAAGGCCCTTGAAGGCGCTGCCTTCAGTATCACATAATCAGAGCCACACGATTGTTATTTTGTCAAAAATAATAATACTGGCCTAATAATAATAATATTTAACAACATACATTTTAATATAAACATTTTCTTTAACTTCTCCAAACTTTTTCTAAGGCGTTATACTAAAAATAAAACAACATATGAGATAGGAAAGCTTTGTATTTAATTAAAACAACAAAAATAGTAAACGAATAGCAGCTTCTCACATGGGGTAACAACGAGACCTTAGATACTGACTTTTCCAACTGCAATGATGTGCGTGAGCGCAGCGGAAAATATTTCATGATTTGAGTTCAGTAGATTTTGTGTAAAGGTGTACCTTAATTTAAAATTTGTGCGTCCAGTAATTTTCGAGTTATTCGGGAAAAACGCTTCCCGCTAGGTAGACGTCTACCCAGCGGCACATTTTTTTCTAATGGACTTACGAGACAAAAAATAGGTACAATAATTAGTGTGTATTAGTGCGTGAATGTGTATGACGAAATGAAATTTGTGCGTTGACATACTCCGAAGATATTCAAGATGCCGCTGCACTGACGTTTGATCGTTTGCTAATTGCTATATATCTTAAACGGTTGGGCGCATACGTCTTTTTTTTACATCCGTGGCATACGTGTTTTTTTTCACAGGTTGCTATGAATTTGTGTGTAATGTTTGTGAAAACAGAATTTAAAAAAAGTATACCGTTCAGATGATATAAATATAATAGTAAAAATAGGTTATTAGGTCGTAGTACTCGAAATAGGATACATAGAGACAATTTTTTGACGAAATTAAATTCGATACTTTTCCGCTGCGCTGACGCACACACTGTAACGTAGCTAATGTTGTGACACTGCGGCGGCATAACTCGATTGAACTATCTCAATTATATCTCACGAAAATTTTGCTCCAACAAAAAAAGATGCGTTTACTTACAACAGCGTTTCCGTCGAAAACTTGTCGTGTCGTGTGAGAGGTACCATTGAAATGTATGTGCCAGCAAACGCACTAAGATCTATATACTGAGATGCATTACGTTGAAATCAGTTGCCCCGAGTGAGAAGTGGCTTACGCTATAACATAATAACAATAGGGCAATCTAATGAGCACACACCTCTCGATTTGGTAGTGTCATCGAATGCCATGGCGAAGGACGAGACAGTGCATTTGATCTTTCGTTGAAGGAAAACATCGTGAGGAAATGTTGTTTACTTGGTAGTAGGTATCCGCCTAGTTGAGTACATTCTTCATGTTGATAATCTACCGCCAAGCACCTTTAGCGGTGTGTTCGGGGAGGTGCACTTGAGAGCCAGTTCCCTTTTAGGCTTTGTGTGCTTACCGCAACAGAAGGTTAAGTAAAAATAACTTGATTTAACCTAATCATAATAAATAGTGCAGACAAGACAGACAAGAGACAGTTTATTAGCTCTTGAGTCCCAACATCCAGAGGTCAATTTTGGTAAAATAAGTAGGTAGTGGGGGTAGGGCCCCTAGATGAGGTCGGGAAATTACTTACATATAATACATTAACCTCGACTCGCACAACGATAACTTAACATATTTAGGCCGATAAATGCAAGTCTTGACGTTTTTGTATGATATTAACTAAATGTGCTAAAATGTGTTAAGTGATCGTTATGCAAACCGCCTTAATTTGGTATTAATTTATCGAGAACCTTGTGCTGCTGGCTCGGGGTTTGTGGCTCCTGATATCATGACGAATATTGCGATTGGTACGATGTACATCCACTGAAAATAATTGTATGTAATAAGTGGCAGAACTTTGGATTATATTATGCCAAATTCCTATAATCTGAGACTATAATTAAGAGATAATTAAGTTACTAAACAAAACCAAAAAACATAAAATTATGCATTTAAACTGTGACATATGTACCGGTTATAATGTAAACAATTTGAGCGTAATTACATATAGTGGTCTATCGCGTTTGAAGTCAGGCGCAATGCCGCTTTGTACAGGCATTCGCAATTGTGTCCCAAGCGAGCGTATGGCAGCTTGGGCTCGCTACCGCCCCTCTCACCTCGCAAGCCCCGCACGGTTGCTCTGTCTAGACGTGTCCGTTGGCCGACTGTAAGAGCAGTGGCGTAACTATACCATCTGAGGCCCGTGGCAAATTCATTGGATAGGACCCCAGTAAAAATCGTCACGTTGTAATTTAATTTTAATAAATCATTGAATTAGGTACCCAACAATATTGTGTGCATTTTGGTCACAGAATAGCCAAGTTACGTAGCCTGTCGTGTCCCATTTTTATTAATTTTAGTTTCGAAAATTATCTTTCAGCACTAGATGTAGTTACAGGAATTGTAACAAATAAACTTAATAATAAATTTGCATGACATAATTATTCTTTATTATTAATAAATCAGCAAATTCTCTAATACACGAAGACTTTTCTATTTGGTCTCTGAAGGTGGACTGAAAACTGAAAAATTCCCTATTCAGATAATATGTCTTTTTTATATATTTCAACAAATTTAAAGTTAACAAAATGCGGGAATTCCTCGAGCGTCTCTAGCTCGCGCTATCATAAACCGCGAAAAAAAATGAAGCAACCAATGGATGCGTTCTAAAATTGATCCTTTTCTTATGAATGCCTTTAAATCTTAATAATTTATTTGTATATTATGATCTTTAGTTGTGTCTATCTTTAATTGATTTTAAGTACCTACTTATATAAAGTTGATAATTTACAAAATTTTGTTTAAAATGTTAGGTTACTTTGAGCTCGCGGCTCCTCGGGCCGGGGGCCCCGTCGGGCTGAGGGCCCGTGGCATTTTGCCAGCCCTCCACCCTATAGTTACGCCACTGTGTAAGAGTTACATAGTCTGTGCTACTACCATATAATTTTGACCACGAAATATGACTGAATCAACTATTCGTGTTTTGAACTTCATCAATTTAATAGGTTGGTAGGTGTTAGATTAGGGGAGGTAGAATGAGTTATTTGTGAAAAAAAATGAGATCTTTCCTTTAGTTTGCCTCCCAAAATATGATCATTATAGCGACACTATAAGATCAAAATCAACAGGATCGACTCCCGGCTATGAAAATTGTAATATCTTCGTTTGTATACAGTTTTAGTGTCTGTCAAAATCGGCCCCGTGACTCCATTGAATATTTTTTAATACATAATCCTATATACTTTCGGATTTCAACCACACATGCCCAGAAAAACTCAACCAGTAATATCGCCGAAACTGTTCACTGACGTGTAAGAAGATACCTACTAGACTGAAATCTCACACCTTCAATTCCGATAAAATTGCGATATAGTTCTATCGAAAAAAATGCTCAATTAATCAATTAGGGTACGACATCTCTGCGTCTCGGTTCAACATCTCTCAATTACAGCGATCCATTGCGGAGATTTTAAGCCGACTGGGTATCGGTATTATGTTTAGCAAGCCGATAGTGCATACTTTACTGGCTGGGACCCTTATCTACCTAACCGATTAAAATGTCTACTTGACGTTGAAGTTGTTCCAGAGTTCATAAATAAGTAAGAATAACTTTGTTAGGGAAACTATGTCAAGTCTTTTCGTCATCATTACCACATTGCTTTAAGACTAAGGTAAGTGCCGTACGGCGTACTGTTATAGGCTGTCGTCGAATAGAGACAGCACACAGGTAGGTGTAGTTTAGGACGCCCGCCTCTCGCTATTATTTGTTGATATAGACGGCATGGCAGGGTCAATTAGATGCAAATGTGAAGGACTAAATGATGCGGCACATATTGGCGGCCTATGTTCAGCAGTAGACTTATGGAGGCTGATGATGATGAAGTAATAAGCAATTTTATACTTACATATTTTGCTAAGAATGATCTGTTATCCTTTATATCTCCTTTTTCTCTAGCTTCTCTTTCACGTTCTAATTTTTGAATATACGAAGCTGTGTCAGGCCTACAATGTGAAATATTCAGTCATGAGTAACTATATATTTAGCAAAACATATAATATGTGGAATGCAAGAGTAAAGGCCTGAACAGACAAGGCATTCTTAGCACAACGCGAGCTGTTAGTACTAAAAACCGGCCAAGTGCGTGTTCGAACACGCGTCATGTAGAGTTCAGTAGTCAGTAGGATATGATTCAATCTAAAACCTAAGACAGAACGTCAATTAAAGGAAAATTTTATCATAACGATAATCGCAACATTTCTTTTACTTATACTGTCATAGTATGTTAATACTGAAATCTTCCATCGGCTATTGCACGAAAACTAGCTGAAGTCTATACTACACTTCTCAAAATGTCACTATAGTGGGTTAGAGGGGAGGAACTAACATAAATGTCTAATTTAAAGCTTAATATTTCGTAAATGCATCTATAAAGATATGCTAGTATGATTTATATCAAAGAACTGTTTAAAGTAATCCTTTATATTTTTTAAATACCTTTTCAACAATACCCCATTAGATGTAAACTAAAAAAATATTACCCCCACTTTACATGTAGGGGTGGTAAAATTATATTTTTCTCTTATTTTGATAACTTTGTTTGCGTGACATTGTTTTTTTTATGTTATCGTGCATATTCCTATGTTATATAATTTATAGAATCAAATTTAAATCCTTACATTACTTAATTTAAATCTAAATTAAGGAATGAAGGGCTTTAAATTTGAGAAGAGAAGTAATCACTTCTCGAGTTCTCATTAGTACTTACATGGTCAACGCAATTTTGGATCACTAATTATATTCCTACCTACTTCATAAATTTATAGACTGCCAGTACCTGTCAAATGGCAATATGTATTACACACATACTTGGAAGCCACTGAGTAAGAAAAAAAAAGTAACAATACATGAATATAAATTAATTTAACTATACTTACACAGGAGCATGGTCAACATGATGAAGATAAAAATTTGAATTTATTTTATGCCCATTCTGAGTTTTTTGCATTGTGGTCTGCGAAGAGTTAGTTGCTTGAAAACTAACAGCAATTACAGCTCCATTGGGTAGTACCCATGCATTTACTACATCTGAAAGGCCATTATCTAGAAAAGCACGAGCTTTGATTGATGACAGAAATTCAGTTCCCTTGTTATCAGCTGAAGTAACCATTGTTCTGATTGTATAGAAGCCATCAATTTCAGCTAAAGTCTGAAAATAAACCAGATACAATATAAGTGATAGGTTCATATTATAATAACATGTATTACTCCTTTGTGTTTATGGGTAGTCACACAACATCATAGAAAACCTTATAACTCTAGAAAATATTATTTCATCAAAACTTAACTACATAAGCAACTTTCGGTAGAACCACTCATTTGACTAATAATATACCTGTAGTTCTTCAATATGTTGTTTATTTAAGAGTATTTGATCAATGACCGCTGTACCAGCTCTTATACTCTTCAAAGATATACTTCCACGGGTACAATATTTTTCATCTTTACAGTTTATTGAATGATCAACTTTTATATTGAGCCAACCATCATAATCAATGGAAAACTGAAATAAAATAAGGTGTAGGTATTAATATCTGTCAACACCAAATAAATTTGGTCATGCCAAAGATATAACTTACTATTATAGGATTTAAATAGACAGACTTGCCTAGTGATTGGCTAAGGTCCTGTAGTAATTTATGCTAATATTGTATAAATGCAAAAGTTTGTTTGGGTGTGTGTGTGTGTAAGTTTGTTACCACTCAGCTCCTGAATAGATTGTAATGGGAAATGATAATAGAAAAAAAAAACTTTCTGACCATACTATGAACACCAATTATCTGATATACTTATTACAAATTCAAGTTTTATTTTCTAAATATACTATACTTACATCAATAACATATATAGATAGAAATACACCAGACTCAGGACACAGACATGTTTATGCACATAAATGTTGCCCTGGGTGGAAATCGAAAAGACCTATGACATGATCTTACCAATCAAGCCAATTGGACGACAATATAGGTAAGTATTTTAGTGATCAAATAAACATTTTAATTTATTACATATCCAGGTAAAATATGGTACTTTTCAAAAACGGAATTGGAAGTACTAGGTAAAATACACTAAATGGGGTTGTTTTTTTTAAATATTTTATTATGCGTTACATAATAAAATATTTAAAAAAAACAACCTTTTATGTATTATTTTATGGACAAAATTGGTATATTCTCTCATAAGTACTTACCGCATTTTGTATTTGTCCTAGAATTAAAACTAAAGTACCCAAATATTTGAACATGATGATTTTAACGTCAAACTAAGATGAGTGTAACTGTATTTACTATAATAAAGATAGATTAATTCACAGCACCAAAAAGACAATTATTTTTCAGAAATTCCATTAGTCAGACTGACAGCAAAGAGAATTTAATACACTACGTTTACTGACAGAGACAGACTTTAGACTTTATTATGCAGACAAGCCAGTGTTTCCACTTAAGATTTTGGGTTTTCTTCACAGCATAGATCTAAATAGATGACGCATTTGCCTCGTTTTGTATGAAAACCAACCAAGCGTGTTACTTTTTTTTTAGGGATATGGGATTGGAGGGATGGGATTTCACAATAAAAATCGATTATAATAAGCGATTTTAATATTGCAAATAATCGTTTTTTTAAATCGATTTTTCATCTGCTACACCCAACATTTAAGTCTGGCTGGAGCGCAAATTACTACCAGGTCGAATAGGATATTTTCCTGTATTCAAAATAAATTATCCAACACTAACCAATGTATAAAACATCTAAAAAAAAGGGGAAAGCACGATTATTTTATAAAATTTATCCTTATTATGATTTCTAATGACCAATCTAACCATAAAGAGTATGCTATATAATTATGACGTCACATGCTTGTATTTCATACAAAACTCCATATAAACCTATCGTTTTGACATTTCATAAAAAGTTGCAGATTTGAATGTCAGTCAAATACCCTATTACTATTAGGTACATTAACGCTACCTGTGCGTCAGGGCGTCTACTACGATGGCATCCCTTTTGTGCTTTTAAAACAATTTAGTTACACAATCAAACATTTACTAGATACTATACTAGATGGCGTTAGTCAACGACGTGTACTGATTTACCGACATTCGGCTGTTTGTTCGAATCTTCATTTTTCAAACGACAGTTTTATTTTGAAAGTTTTTCGTGACAAAATGTGTTTAGTGTTTGGTTTAGTGTTTTTAAAAGTATTTTTTTATAGAAATGTCAACGACCAAAAAGGC
Source organism: Tetheella fluctuosa (assembly GCA_951216915.1). NCBI lineage: Eukaryota > Metazoa > Arthropoda > Insecta > Lepidoptera > Drepanidae > Tetheella > Tetheella fluctuosa. Next base: position 9,013,655 of record OX578217.1, read on the forward strand.
GACAAGTAGATGCCGTCAATATTTTCATGTTGACAATAAATATGGCAAAGCTAAATGTAAATATTATCCAAAAATGTTATTTCTAATTAATAAAACTGTGATAAATACAATATTTTGGCGTTTATTTTGGAATTAATTGAAAAATTGTGGAACAATCAATGCATATAACAAAATCGATTATTGATAAATCGATGTTTCATGTTTAAAAAAAAACGATTAATTAATAATCGATTTTTTATGTACAATGTTACATCCTTACTTTTTCTACCTACTATGACGTCACAAGAGCAATTTAGTGATGGGAATTCCTGACCGAGCGCAATCGATTCGAACACGATTCGACTCCCCTCCCCCGTGCCGTACGCGCCTACCTTGAGAAGTTGCGTGCGCCTCCCGTTTGCTTGGCTATTACTTAAGTTCGCTGCTGTTCAAGTAAGTTTACTTTTATCATAGACATAGACTTTTGTATATTCGTAATAAGTAAAATGTGGCGTGAGTTTATGTAGTTATGTATGTAAATTTTGTTATATTTGTAAAAGTGTCGAATTTTATAAGTCAATTATGTGCTCGATTATTATTCGAGTTCATTGACAGAGGAATGATAAATCTTAATTTAAAACTTGCTTTTTTACCCTCATCGTAGTGGCAGCTATTTTCAGTTTCTAAATTAATTAATTATCTGATCTTTTTGGTACACACCTAATTAGCACTTGTTATACTTTTTTGTAGATAAGTTATATCTGAAACGAATAAAAAACCTGAGAAGAAATTTTATCTACAAAAAGGAAAGCCTGTAATTTTAATTATTATATTCTGATCAAAATCATTAAACAGAAACATTATTATTAAAAAGAAATATTTACTTGTCACAAAATATCCCGAGGCGAATATTATCATTATCATTCCTATTCTCATAATCGATTAGAATCGAGAACGTGTACAACACAATTTGCTTTATTTGACAGAAAAATGAGAATAATGACCATACAACGAAGCTGAGCGATAAGTGAAAGTATCGATTGTTTAATTTTCATTGCGTGTTTTAATAAACAGGTCTTTCAACTTTGTAACTAAAAGCGGCCATGTATTAAAAACATGCGGTACACACTCAGTTGCGTAGTTTTCGTTGGAAGAACCGCAACAAACATGAAACAATTGATTTAAAAATTAATGACACACAATATAATAACAAAATTACTTACTGATGAAAAGAAGCGTTGTTTTATCTCGGTTAACTTTTCTTGTGGAGTTTTTACAGCTCAATACTACACAACTAGGCATTTTTCTAAATTTCGTATGACGTCCGGCACCGACAGCGGTGAAGCGCGGACAGAATAAAACGGCATTAAAAGCAGTGCATTGCACTGCCTTTTGACACGCTCGGTACATACACTTGCGGCATCTATTTAGATCTATGTCTGTGGTTTTCTTTAAGGATTATCCCTAAAATTAACTTCAATTTTTTTTTGGTTTAGGGAATATAAATTATAATAAACAACAAAATATATTTTTTAAAATAAATTAAAATACTTATATTACACAATCAGAAGCCATAGCATCTATTTGACAGCTTTTCGTTGCATTTAACATTGTACTCTTGGGTTCTAAAATGGAACAAGAGTAGGTGGTTCCTACAATAAACTACAGCTTATGATTTTTTCCTAAAATTCCCTAAATCCCTAATAAAATAAAATATTCCTAAGCCATACATGATATCGGTAATTTTTCCCCCAAATAGGGAGAAGTCCCTAAAAGTGGAAGCACTAAGACAACGAACCAGTGCTGCCAAACTAGAATAGGGTATTTGGCTGTATTCAAAATAAATTATCCATAACTAACCAATGTACATATATACGTTCCGTTTTAAGCAGTACCCAGTATAGCTAACTATAAAGGAACGGCTTCTCAGTATACTAAATTGACGTCACACCTTACAGTGCTCCCAGTGTACATCGGAACATACCCTAAATTTATCCATATTATGATTTTTAATGACCAATCTAACCATAAAGAGTATGCTATATAATGATGATCACATGCTTGTATTTCATACAAAACTCCATATAAACATATAATTTGGACATTTCATAAAAAGTTGCTGATTTGAATGTCCAGTCAAGTACCCTATTAAAAATGCGGTTGAAAAATACGAAATTTCGGAGAAAAATACAGTAAAAGTTCAACTAAAAATGCAGTACATTTTATAGCTTAAATTAAATTGACGTGTTTTTCGCCTTTTTAGGAGTTGACGGTCCACTCTTATTTTCTGTTGAACTATCTTCAGGCATTATTTTCACGATTGACAATAGCACAATAATTAAGTTACTAAACAAAACCAAAAACCATAAAATTTTGCATTTAAAACTGTGACATATGTACCGGTTATAATGTAAACAATTTGAGTGACCCCTTATTCACATTAAGACCACAGCGTAATTGTGTCCCAAGCGAGTGTATGGCAGCTTGGGCTCGCTACCGCCCCTCTCTCACCCCGTACGATTGCTCTGTCTAGACGTGTCCGTTAGCCGACTGTAGGAGTTACATAGACTGTGTTAAGACTATACTGTCTCGTATTCAACTACAATTAGATGGATAATACTTAGATACAAACTTACCTCAATGATACGAGGAATACCCTACCCATTCTCACATTTTAACCCGTGTAATGCACACACGGGTACAAATAAAACAACCATGTTTATCCTGACATCCTCGCCTTAAAAGACAATAATATAATAATAATATTCGAAATGCGTTTGTGTATAAATAGGTATGTTTGTGTGAATGTAACTCAATCAAGCCCTAATCGTTCTTTGGCCCTAATGGCTGAACGGGTTTGGGTGAAACCGTAGTAAGCTTGCTAACAAGTTTATAATAAAATTACTTAATAAAATAACATTGCATTGTGTAGGTAATCTACAACAAAGGTCAAGTCTTCAACCAGTGCGTGTTACCACTGATGCCATACGGAATAGAGACGTGGTCTTTTACTGCTGGCCGCCTAAATAAGCTAAGCTAAGAGTCACTCACTCTACTCCGCAAGGGCCGAAACGAGGACATTCGTAGAAAAACAAAAGCGACGGATATAGCTCGTAGAGAAATCAATGGCGGAGACCTATGTTCAGTAGTGGACATCCTCGAGCTGAATATGATGATGATGTTGAAATATACATGACATGCAAAGAACACGTATTATTTATAACTAAACTAGCCAGAAAAATGCTATTTAGTTTTACATTACAGCTGCCGCTTCCTTTCTCCGCTCCACGTTTTACTATCCTGTTCAAGGTCTCTACGACTCCTAATATACTCAGCTATCTTTGAAAGATGTTCTTCTATGTTTATTAAGGTGAAATTCAACGTATTCATAAAAAATAAAAACAAATCAATCATATGTTCAAATTTTTTTAAAATAGTTTTTGTTCAAATAATCAAAAAATCAAAAGCATTTTTTTTTGTTAACTTTGCAACGTATAGTAAGCATAAAAAACAAAATCTTACCTCAACCTCAACCATCAATTTATTCGCTGTAACAAAAGTCCGAGGTCAAAACCCTCAGGCGCTCCACTAATAGTCTAGGTAGGTTACATAATAAGTATTTTAAGTTTAAACCTACCTAAGGTATAAGCACGGGGTATAAGCACAGAGGAAGATTATAGTCTTCTGTGGTATATGTCTAAAATTTGAAATAAATACCATTCCCAATGGTTCCAATGGTCCCAATGGTTCCTACCTACGTTCCTATTTTATAGGTATCTAGAGGTCGGAAATAAAATTGAAGGGAATGAGAACGAATTGTCGACACGCAAGATGAAAGAGTTTGCTTTATTAGAGTAGGTATAGTAGAGACTGCGAATTCCCTGGTGCCAATATAAGTTCTTAATTCCTTATCGCGACACGCATGCGGGATTGCCAAGAGATTGCATGCTCACTAGATTTCTTATAAGAGAGAAACAACTTAAAAAATAAAATCCTAGAAATGCAAAAGAAAAAAATATGTTTTGAAATAGGTAGGTACCTAGTCTATGCTTGAAACGATATTGTTATCACCATGTTATCACAGATATGTGGGGTCGGTAGCATTTCCGATTCAAATAACGAACCGATAAGGTAATCTACCGAATCGTATCTACCTATAGCTCCTATTTCTTAATTTCAGAATTTCTTCCAGAATGAGGCCCTCAGTCGTTGGGAATGTACTTACTTACATAATCACGGTAAATGATGACTGTGTCTAACTCAGCATCAGCAGGTAGGACGATTCCTTTTTTGCAATATCCGATTTTATTTAAATGAAGCCTATATTCTGCTCCTTTATTAATTAATCTCAGCCTACCTGTGAAATCTACATGAAAATCCGTTCAGTAGTTCCGGAAATATGCGTTAACAAATAATCAGACAGACATTCGTTTTTACAAGGTGGGCCAAAAGAAGTCATCCGATGTTGTTTGGCTCTCATTTTTTTCTAAATGAAAAACTTCGATTCTGTTTTTTGATTATGTTTATTTGAACCTTTAGAATTTAATTTTCCAAGATGATATCGGCCAAATGGGCGCCGCTACAATTGATTGCTACGGGCTCGTTTTATGGCATTTTTCATCACTTCGGGCGACAGATTCTCGCACTCGTGTCGAATGTTGTCCTAGAGGGTTTCCAGGGTCTCGGGCTTGTTCACGTAAACACGGGACTTTAAAAAAGCCCACAAAAAAGTCTGGAACGGTTAAATCGGGAGATCTTGCGGGCTAGTGCAAATCGCCAAAACGAGAGATGAGTCGACCCGGAAACGCCGCCTTCAGAATATCGGTTCGATTATTCCGCGTTCTTGAGGAGTGTATCGCTCCATGGCTTGTTCACTTGTATTCTACATCTGTCTAGTTCACAAATGTCAAAACAGATTTGACATTGGCCGCCATTTGAAAAAATAAGAGCAACTCTCAATAGGGTGATTTCTTTTGGCCCACCTTGTATAACAAAGTAGGTACCCAAAGAAATTCAAGAACTATCTGTGTATAGATTTAAAAAGCTAATTAAACAAATGTTATGTAAGAAAGGGTACTATAGAGTTTCTGATTTTGTGGAAGACAAGAATGCATTTAAATGAAATGTTCGCTCAACAAGCTATTTCAAAATAACTTTATAAACATTGTAATTAGTAATTAAATTATATTACTTAAAAAAAAAACTATAAAAATATTCCTTGCTGAGTTTCTTGCCGGAGTCTTCTCAGTCCAAGTGTATTCCGAACCGGTGGTAGAATCATTTTCATTGTATTGTAACGTTCATAAGTGCCTTATTAGGGCCTAAACTGAATAAATGAGTTTTGATTTGATTTGACAGATAGACAGAGAGACAGACAAACAGAAAATAATTCTAAAAATCGCTGGTTTACGTTCTATTACTATTCTTTAGTTACCCCCTTTCTATTTTTTTTACTTTTCTTCAATGTACAGAAACACCGGATTCTACTGTTTTATTACCTATACCTATGTATAGATAGCTTTCCGCCCCGCGGTTTCACCCTCGATCCCCTACAAAAAATTCTTAGTACACCCCTACGTTATAAGAAGGCCCGTTATAAAATATATATAACATATTTTTTTGACATACATACATGAAAAATTTGTTTTCCCATACACACTTTTGCTCCCCTTTTCGGGTGAAAAGAGAGAGATGATAATAATAATAACCCTAATAATCTGCTCTGAGCAATATTTACGCAAGATTCGTATTCCAAATACTTTCCACAATAAAGACACTTACAAAATACATTTCCCCCGATTAATTCTACAAAACATTTTCCTTAGTTCTAGCCAGGAGCCCAAATATCCCGACAAACTGTACTTCCTTACTTCATTCGAAAAATTGTCGTTCCATAAAACTTTTGCACCCCTTTTAACCCCCTTAGGGTAAGAATTTCGAAAAACACCGACATACGTTTTTCATTAATTGTGTTGACAAATATTAATATCATGTTTTAAATAAATCTGACCGGAAAAATATTGATTGACGCAAAAGCACTAAGGAGTATTGATATCAACTTCGATGCAAATCACCCCCAAAATAACTTTTAACCCCATTAGGCGATGAATTTCAATAAGATACTAAGCAAATCTTAAATCAATTCTGTTAAAAATTGTTTATGCAAAATTTGAAGTAGATTGGACCAAGGAATCACGTTGTCCCATACAAACTTTGCCCCCGTTTTTCACCCCCTTAGGGGTAGAATTTCGGAAAATCCTTTCTTATCGGATGCCTACGTCATACAAGAACACACTCTCCAAGTTCCAGGTCTCTACGATCAGAGGTTAAGGCTGTGCGTTGATCCGTCAGTCATTCAGGACAAAGCATTTTATAATTATGTATAGATAATAAGTAATTAGTAGAACGATTAAAAAAAAAATGTTTTTGCTATTTCTGCTTAATATAAAAGAATTTAGTACATTAGTCGTCGCATCCTTGCTTTTTTATTTTGTTATCAACTTAATTATTCGTTATCATTTGTGGTTTTATATTTTTATTTTTACAATTTAGATTTTTGTATTACTACCTTTTGTTACACAAATTGCCTCTTTTACAGTTTTATTTTGTACAATTTAAACTCATGTTTTTGACGTTATTTAATAGTTCGTTTCGTAAAAAAGTGCAACCTTTACTATTATTGTTGAATTATCATTATCATAAGCTCTTACATGTGTTTATGCTCAGTTACCAAACTTTACCTAGTTATTTTCATATTTTTTAAATTTAGTAAGTATCTATTTTTAAATAGTAAGTACTCGTGAGTATTATGGTTTCACCCAGTCTTTCTTATTTCTATATTTTTATTATTTGTATAAATGTAATAGTTTTCCTATATTTACCAATGTTATTACTATTAGTTTGTTACTCTTTCTAACACAATTTCTTCTATCTTTATTCAGTTCTATGTAACATTTTTGTTACATCATTTTATTATTTTCTGCTTTTCTATAATTTCCCTTGTTATTAATGTAATAGATTAATTTTATTGTTATACTTTTTCACTTCTCAACAATGTGTTTGTGATTGTAACTGGTGATCAACGGTGTGGGTTTCGCAATAATTTTAGAATTGTTATTACTATATTTATAGTAATAATAATATACCCTTAGGTGTTGTCCACTTTGGAAGCTTCCCAATTTATTACAAAGCTTGGACAATACTATTAGAGATACACTCATCTCCATTTTTAACATAAATCTGGATAGCCGAGGATGGTCACAAGCCTCTCTGCCTTTTAGGTATGGAGGCCTAGGCATTCGTGAAATTTCTAGTATATCCTTGCCAGCTTTTCTGTCTTCGGTTCATAGCACAGAAAACCTCATTAGGCGCATTATTTCATTATCTATCCCAAACGTTGAGCTATCTTGTTTGACCGAGGCCAGAATTGCTTGGCAATTGGCCTGCCCGAATGTGGATCTGCCCAAGGTCCCTTCCTCGCAGCGGCTCTGGGATGGTCCCCTCTGTGAGCTGGTACGGAATACTTTATTAGAAACGTCAACCAGTTCCGCAGATAAGGCCCGTCTCATTGCTGTAAGTGCTTGGGAATCAGGACTATGGTTGCAGGCTCACCCATCCTCTCATACAGGCACACTCTTGGACTCCAACACTTTTAGAACATCAGTATGTTTACGTCTGGGAATACTAGTTTACGCACCACATCGCTGTCAGTGTGGCACTGCTGTCGACCAACTCGGTCACCACGGACTATCATGTGTCAAAAGCGTTGGCAGATTTGCCAGACACGCCAGTCTCAACGATATCATCCGCCGGGCCCTTACCAGCGCCAACGTAACAGCAATTTTAGAACCGAATGGCCTGTTTCGTGACGATGGTAAGAGACCCGACGGAATGACACTTATCCCTTGGAAGTTGGGACGGCCTTTGGTATGGGATGCCACGTGTGTCGATACTTTGGCACCGTCTCATCTTCCAGAAACAATAAATAAGGCTGGCGGCGCTGCGTTATCACCAGAGAACCTCAAGCGGCGTAAATATAGTAACATATATACAAGCTATATATTTGAGCCGTTTGGGGTTGAAACTCTGGGTTCGTGGGGGTCGAGAGCTCACCATCTTTTTCGCGAAATATCCAAACGCCTGGTCGAAGCAACTTGTGACCAGAATGCTGGCTTATATCTTGGTCAGAGAATCAGCATTGCCATCCAACGTGGCAATGCCGCCAGCATTCTGGGTACGCTGCCTTATTTATTTATTTATTTATTGTGTATATTATAGGGTCTTTATTACAAATAAAGTACTATAACTAATAATAAGAGCGTACGTAACTCTGTCGCTGCGCGGCAGCGCTCACGCGTTCCGATCGGTGGCAATATTATGACTGACTCTTTATTTAGCCGCGCGGGCATGGAGGCGTGCGGAGCGGCGACAGGGCTGCGGGGGCGGAGGACGTGCGCAAGGGGTACACGCTAGTTTGGTGCCTCCTTGGTTAACGCGGTCTGCTATATCCTCCCCCTCCAAGTCACAAGAACGGCCCGACTGTGACTTGGTTGGTCGGCCACGGCGTCGCGGATGTACAATTGCCGAAGACGTTCCCACGTAAGGAGTCAAGGCACTGGCATGGTACTTTCCTTTGATAACCCCGTTACTGTCAACAACTACAAAAGACGTCGGACTCACGATTTTAGAGACTTGATAAGGGCCTTCCCGACGTGGTGCAAATTTACTGGTAAATCCCCGAGATGCGTTACTCGCCAGGTGGGTCTCCACAAGAACCAGGTCACCCGTCCTATAGGAAGTGTGGTCACGTCGGTGCTGGTCACCGGTCATCTTTCGAACATCCTGCTGCTCTTCAATCCGTCGCTTGACATCATGCAGGATACGTGCGAATTGTTGTAAATATGGAGTGATTTGTGGCACGAAGTTCTGTTGAGACACTATCGCTCGAATGTCAGTGTGAACTGCCATAGGAGACCGTAGCTCCCGAGCGAAGGTCAAATAAGCAGCTGATTGGCCTGTCCCTTGATTATAAGCGCTATTGAGCGCAAAACGTACCATCGGAAGAACTGTTGGCCAGATGCGATGTTCTTGTCCAACTTAGATGGCGAGGAGTTTTTTTCAGCTCACGGTTCTTGCGCTCGGCAGGGTTAGCTTCGGGATGGTATACCGGAATCAAAGACTGCTGAACTCCTAGCACGAACATTGCTTTCTGCATTACTGCCGAGATAAACTGGCTTCCGTTGTCTGAGATCACTCGACGAGGCAACCCATAGCGCAAGAAGACTTCTTCTATGAGTGCTTTTGCACACGATTCAGCAGTGGCATCGCCTAGCGCAAACAGCTCAACCCAACGACTAGCCGTGTCTTCGACGAGAAGTATCCACTTCTCTCCATTACTCCCTTCAGGCAGTGGCCCAAACAGATCCATCGCCAGCACCTCAAATCTCTGCTGGGGCACTGGGGTCTGGAGAAGACCTGCGGGTTTCAAATTAGTGGCTTTATATTTCTGACACAAGTCACAGGACTTAAGGTATTGTGCCACATACGTCCTCATGTTTTTAAAATAATACTTATCTTTAATCTTCCTCAAAGTCCGCTCCAGACCCAAGTGTCCAGCAGTGGGCGCGTCATGTAGCTCCTTCATGAGCTCTGCCCGTAATGACTCTGGTACCACTAGTTGGGGTTCTTCAGACTCCCCATCCGGGTCGCAACGGTAAAGCACACCTTGAGAAAGGTAATACCCTCTGTCTGTCCAGCGTATAGCTGCTTCTGGGTTTTCAGGGTTTTCGAAATCCCGTATGATGCTACTCACTTCGGAGTCATTTAATTGTGCGTCACGAATGTCATCTGGTCTACGTTGGGGCAAATCGACGATCACTGGGCAAATGCTGCAAGGACTGGAACTCGGCTCTTCAGAATCATTATTCACTGGGCGACTAAGAGTATCCGCAACCACATTTATTTTCCCCGGTGTATATTCAATATCCAGATCGTACGATTGAATCTTCATTGCCCAACGAGCTAATCTACCACTGGGCGTCCTTAGCGACAAAAGCCATTTTAAAGGCTGGTGGTCAGTTGACACGCGCACTTGTGCTCCCTCGACGTACCCTCTGAATTTATCCAAAGCCCAGACAACGGCCAGGGCCTCACGCTCGGTGGTATGGTAATTGCGTTCGGCGGAGGTCAACAACCTGCTGGCGTACTCAATGGGTCTTTCTTCTTGAGGAGTCGACCCTTGCATCAACACAGCTCCAAGAGCATATGCACTGGCATCAGTTCGTACCACGAACGGCTCGTCAAAGTTTGGTTGGCGAAGAATGGGACTGGTGGTGAGCCGTAACTTAAGCTCTTCAAACGCTCTTTGCTCACCCTCCCCCCATTGCCAACGTCGATTCTTCTTTGTCAGCTCCGTCAGACAACGAGCTATGTCTGAAAATGACGGAATGAACTTACGGAACCACGCACAGGTTTGTAGGAACGTCCTTAGCTCTTTCAGGTTCGTCGGAGGCTTCATGTTAATCACTGCTTCGACCTTCGTGGGATCAGGCTCGATGCCACGAGATGATACGACGTGTCCTAGGTAAGTTACTTTTTCTCTAGCAAAAACACATTTTGTACGATTTGCTTTCAAATTGAACAGGCGGAGGCGCTCGAAGACCTGCTGAAGATCTTTCAGGTGTAGATCCAGATTTTCAGATATAACTAAAAGATCATCGAGATACGTGAGGACGCAGACATCTTTCAGACCGGATCTCATCCGATCCATCAAACGCTGGAACGTAGCCGGGGCGTTCTTCAAGCCAAACGGCATCCGGCAAAACTGGAACGTTCCAAACGGAGTCGTAAACGCTGTTTTGTGGCGGTCTTCAGGGGCTACAATCGTCTGCCAATAACCAGCTTTTAAATCGATCGTAGACATGACGCATCCCGCTTTCGTACTCTGCAACAGCTTATCAATCACCGGAAGTGGGTACTTATCAGTACGAGTGACGCTATTCAATTTCCGATAATCGATGCAGAATCGGATCTCACCGTTTTTCTTCGGTATCAATACTACTGGTGAGGCCCATTCTGACTCAGCATCTTCAATGATGTCATCCTCTAACATCTTTTCTATCTCCTTCCTGATAATTTCTTTCTTTGCGGGAGAAACCCGATATGGCGGGCCAGCAACAGGCGCGGCATCTCCTGTATCGATTCGGTGTACAGCGAACTGGGTCGGTCCTCCCCCTGCAGCAAAAATGTCCTCATGGCCATTCAAGAGGTCGGACAGTTGCTCCCGTTCATCTGGACTAAGATGGGATCCCTCTTCCTCGCGAAGACCCACAGACGAACAAGTTAGTGGCTGTAATGCCCTAGTTTCAAAACAAATAGGCTGAGGCTCCTTATCATGCCTAACATACCATACACCACGAACAAAATCTAATACCATGCCAACGTCCTGAATGAAATTCATCCCTAACAAACTATCGATAGCATTAGGCAACATAATAAAACCAACATCTAGTGCTACCCCTCGCACCGTTACCTTAACCTGTGCTATTTCAACATTTTGTGCACAGATCCGCCCATCTGCATATTTTAGTTCAGTAAATACATTTTGGAACTGATGTCCATTCTTAACAAGGTGATTTCTTAAGCTAACACTCCCGATACAATGCTTAGCTCCGGTATCTACTACTATATTATCTACTTCACCATAGATTTTTACACTTAGCACTGGGCGCACACGTGAATCAATATTATCGCAAGTCGCGGACACTGATTGAAAAACGGTTGTGGATTTTGTGTCCGATTTACTTTCCTTACACGTAGGACAGTTCGACCGGATAAAACCGGGTGCACCACACCCGAAACACGTAACCGAAGACGTTCGCGGCTCATCATCTTTAGGCTTCTTCTTCTGCTTAGCAAGTCGCTGGCAGGCCTCTTTCAGATGGCCGTACTGTTTGCAATAATTGCAATGGGGCCGAGATTTATTAAAAGGCTTAGGCTTTATAGACGACGCGGCCGGCGACTGTGAATTTGCCGTGAAAGAAGACGTCGAAGGTTTACAATCAGCAGTGGAACGCGGACGACTCTCATCTATAATATCTTCAACGCTTCGCGCTTGTGATAGTAGTTCCGCAAAAGAATTGAAATCAGCGCGCGGAACCTTCTCGCGGATTCGGCGGTGCAGCAACCCGTAGGTCATATCTAATTGCACTGCTTCTAGAAGAGTGAACGGAGGAAGTTGGGCGAGTAATGCCCTGATGTGACAGACAAATATATCTGTGGATTCGTCGTCCCGCTGTTCCCGTTCGAATATTTTTCTATATATTTTAGGTGGAGGAAGTCGTGGCCCAAACGTTTGTTTCAGTGACTCAACAGCAGCTTGCCAGGACGGGGTGGCGTCCTTGACACCTTGCCACCACGTAGCGGCATGTCCAGTCAATAACATAGGGAGCCCACGATGCGCGATGTTATCGTCGACGCCTACACAATCTTTATAGGTTTCAACAGCATCGAGAAAGGCCTGGACGTCGCTTGCCTTTTCTCCATCAAAACGCGCCGTACACTTGGCAAAATTGCCGGATAAAATGGGTAATTGTCTACTCACAGGATCGCTGCAATTACTTAGCCTGTCGATCAGTAACATTAGTTGGTCGGTCGACAACGCGACCGAAGTCACTGCAGCATCAGCAGCTGGCGGCGGGTCTACCCTGGTCGCCTGCGCAACGTCAGCGCCAGGACCATGCAGAGTAGACTCCGGAACAGGCGCTAGGGGCGGCGGCTGTGTCGGCGGTACCGCGTCCGCAGACGGGACAGCCGAGGCGCCCGCATCGACAGAAACCGGGCTCGCGGCACGAGACCGAGTATGCACCATTATCACTTGAGCAGTTCACAATTTGCAAACCGAATCACAGAAGTGTACGTCAAAACTGAAATACGCGTCTAGGTACTTTAGATTGTATCTAAGCACTCATACCTAATTGTTTACTATTCATAAAACGACTAAAAACACAATTTAGTACTTTAGGTTCTACCTAAGCACTAATACTTAAATGTTCACTGTTCGCGAAATTACTAAAACACGTTAAGTACTTTAGGTTTTACCTAAGAACTGATACACTCTGTTCACGAAACTGCTAAAACACATTGACTAGGTACTTAAGGTTTTATCTAAGCACTAATAAACTAAGTAGGTACCTAGGTACAGTTCGGAAAACGACTAGCAGTAAGTATCAGTTTTTGAACACAGTCAACACAACCACTTAAATCCGTAGGTCTAGATATCTAAGGTACCTAAAGTCTGAAACCGAACCTATTTATCACATCACACACAGTCATTCAATGATCATTGATACTATGTAGGTATCACCGCGAAACGACACTATCCAGGTCACAGTTCGTAGGTACAGGAAACCTAGGTCTAGGTTTTAACCTGAATCTATACCTACAACGCGCGATCTTACGATAATCAACAGGTTAAAGGTTTTCTTCAATCCGGGATTAAGTCCGGGATACGGAAAGCGAGCAATATGTACTTCACGAAGTGGCGGGCGTTCGATGCCCTCACACTACACAGAACACTGCCAAATATGGTAATGTTTGGCCGAAAAACGCGCGAAAAACACACGACGCGGCACTTGACAATGTCGCGGAAGTTCTGGAATTCGAAGTACACAAATCACGATTCAGCTCCACGTTAGGCTGCCATTTTATAGGGTCTTTATTACAAATAAAGTACTATAACTAATAATAAGAGCGTACGTAACTCTGTCGCTGCGCGGCAGCGCTCACGCGTTCCGATCGGTGGCAATATTATGACTGACTCTTTATTTAGCCGCGCGGGCATGGAGGCGTGCGGAGCGGCGACAGGGCTGCGGGGGCGGAGGACGTGCGCAAGGGGTACACGCTAGTTTGGTGCCTCCTTGGTTAACGCGGTCTGCTATAATATGCTTGTTGATCCAATAAATAAAAAAGAAAAAAAACATCTATTTATTATTTATTTAGGTACTGATAAGTGAAATAGTCCAGTGAAAAGATAATAAATAAAATAGATCATGTACATACGTAATAAAATAATAAATGTGTAACGAGACGTTTTTCTATAATAACCATGACTGACTAATTACTTATTGCTTGATAAAAAAAAAACGGAATATAAGGTAGATATTATATACTCTTCAAGAAATATTTTTTCGTAGGAATTCGGGTCCAGATAAAAGAGTTTTTACGGGTTCTCATACCGGGTGAAATTAAACATGAATACTTGCTTTTACCTCTGACGTGGAACATTCCGCTCCAATACATTTACTTTGAACACAAGGGAAACTCCAAGAGGGTAATCGGGTTTAGTAACATATATCTCCTTAAGCATCGGCCACAGTGAGATAAATGACTAAAATCATTCGGACTTTATTGAAATTTCTTGTAGGTACTTCTACAAAAAATAAAAGGATTTTTTATTTATTTTTAGGAATCGCAAAATAAATGTACTTACCCAAAATCTAAAACCTTGCAGTTTTTATTTTTGAAATATTTACAACAAAAATACGAAATACTCTAAAAAAATCTAGAACAGGTACACCTATATAGAATTTTTTCTCAAGGCTACCACTTTTATTCTCGAGAACGCGTGTGAAACCGCAGGGACAGCTAGTACTAGAATATATCCACACTATAGTGTGGATTGATTTATTATTCGCTAGATGTCCCCCGCGTTCCCGAGAAAAAAAGTGGCAGCAAACAGTAAGTAGTTCTTCTCCTTTGAAGGCTGACTTCCGAACCGATGGTAAATTCAGGTACGACGGTCATAAGTGCCTTCCTAGAGCCTAAACTGAATAAATGTCTTTTACTTTGTTTGACATTGTTTGAGTAACGAACCCTAAAAAGTGGATAGAGCACCCCAGATAGTGGTGTCGTATCGTGCACAGTTCGCAGGGCAGACAGCTCTCCGTTACCACAAATGTAATTTAGTACTAGTTGAAGTGGATAAGCGCGAGTAGAATTATTTATCTAATGTCGGCGTCTCGACGACTAGGACTGTGAGACTGTGACGGAGGTGACACGCCAGAGTGCGCTGAGCTGCGACCGACACACACGCGAGCGGCGAGCGGTTCCTTAAGCGAATGCGATTTACATACACCATTATGGTGACACCATTCATTGGTAAATCATACATACACTACACCAACCCTTAATCTATCTTTTTAAGCTATTGTATAGCTTTTATCGCGGGCTTTGAGCGCGGCGACCGAATCAAGAAATTCCGTAACGAAAAAACCTAACACCCCCACTCCGCCTACCACGTAGCTCGGCCGAGCGTGACTCGATTGAAACCTTACCTGAATAATAAAACATAAAAAAAATAAAATTTCGAGTCGACAACATATATCCGCAAAATTCGGATTGTCGAGTATTTTGTTATATTCTAATGGTGCAAATGGCAGTCGCCATATTGGCCGAGCACAGTACCGCCATATTTTCAATGAACCCATCCCTGTCAGTTAGTATCAGCTTTTTCTTTTGTTTTTCCTTATTTCGGGAAGGCAAAGGGTTCTAGCCCAAACAGCCTAACCATGAGTTGACACAGTGTTCTCAGTGTGTAAATGAGCCTATATTGACAGCCTATTATTTTTGTTTCCCGTTGTTAAGCTATTGCATAGCTTTTATCGCGGGCTTAGTAGTATAAAGTACCGCGGTAGTCCCCGAGTGCCGCACGTATTTTTTATATGTTCTATTATTATACCATAGGCATAACCCCTATATGCAGTATTGTTTATTTTAACATATATATAATACATACGGTTTTCAATACTGCAGTATCCGCTATTCAGATATAAACAGGCCTGTTCAGATGTATATTGGGGCATCGCTAATCATTGTAGCGTAATATACGCCTTAGACTACGGACGGCCGGCACTTCGACGTAGCTCTAATTGAAAAATGCAGTTAGTGCTTGCGTTTTAATTTCTAATGTACAACTGGAAAGTCTGATTCTATCCATCAATCTAAGAGTGTGACAATGATTGTCTATTCGTTTATAACTATATATATATATATATATAGGTATATTTTTATTCATCATACCTAGTTCTGCTAGATAGTAGTTTGTACAATTAAATTACTCTCGTGACAGTTATAAGTAATCTTTATAAATTTTCTTATTATTTGTCTAGAGATATTGGTTTTTCAATTAGCTCAGGAATTGATTCCCAAAACACAGCATGAAAATCGCTACAAATGCCGTAATTATGTAATACCTAAACTGAAGTATAAAGGAAAATTGTATGATGTTTTACAACGTTAGTTGAAACCTATCAGGTTGGATATGTATCACAGTGTATTTCATTCCATGTGACTGACAAGACCACTCATATTTTCCACCAAATTCCCCTCGATTTGGTTTCTGGCTATCATTGGTATATAATTAGTTAGTGTGCAAGCTACTTAGTAAAGATGACAATTGGTATTTGACATCAACATTTTAACTTGATTTTTAATGAACTTAATTTGCACTTATAAAATTTAAGTAAGTACAAAGCATCTATGTCACTTGTTTTGAAACTGTGAAATGGTCGTAAAGTGTCGCCCTGTAAAAGTTTTTATCGGCAATTTCTCAGGCTATTGAAAGAGTTTAAATACATAAACGTAGGTATAACACAGTATATTAAAAAAATATTTATATCTCTCAGGCAGCAACTCAATTACAAAAAAATGTTTGACCTCTTACGTATAACTAATACGTACGTGTTGACGTGCACAACGCTTGAATTTCTAAAGTTCAGTCTGAACCGATATAAAAAATATTTCACTATTAGATTTATACATTATCCTTGAGTAACATGGTTTATAGTTTATCCCGGGAACGCGGGTGAAACCGCGCGGAACTAACTAGCTTAGTTAGTTTATATAGTGGTTTGGCTAAATTGAATTACTGGTTAGCTAGTTTTCTGTGGTATTACGCGTGTCAGACAGAAGTGGTTATCTATCTATCTTGTATATGCAATATCAGTTAACTCCAGCCAATAACCACCTATACTGTAGCTATTGCTAGCTACTCGAATTTATCGATTATTCGATAATTGAACATGTCCGCCGTAATGACATTTTCTCTTGACGATGTAAAATACATCAAGGGAATGAACGTTATTATCACGCTGAAATTACATACGCCTGTGGATTTTTGATATTATAGTGATGAACACTAAACTAGGTAATTTTTTGCCGACCAAGTAATCATTTTGTAGCATGACTATTTATTTAGCAGTCATGTAGCTAATCAAGCTGACTGAATATTTGTTAATTTACCGATAATATTATCAAGTTTTGTTGTAATAACAATTTTTTAATAAAAGAAGAGTAATACAATTTAGGCGGCCTTATGGTTAGACGATTTTTTACAGGCATTATTGCCTTCGAAATGATTTATGAGCATTTTCCTTGCATTTATATATCCTTTTGTAATACAGTTTAACAATACCTACCTATTAATACAATGTAATTCAAACAGGTGTCGACAAAAATAAAATGTTAGATATGTTGGCTTGTACGATAAGAGACGGTGTGATTGCTAGCATTGTGTCATCGTAATAAAAGGTTTGATTAGAGCTCATTCGGCGAGCTTCCTTTTCACTTCAGGTATTTTTATTCAATATTTTACAAATTCTGTACCTGTACCTGTGATGCATTTAGAAAATGTTTACCCATTGAGAAAATGGAGTCTAGTTGAAAAGGGGCAAAAGATAAATTAACCGCATGATTTGACAAGAACATCATGATAAGGCAGTATTCATCAAAAACAAATTAAGTTGATGCTCTCCTCTGACCTCTTGGGAGACTTGACAAAACAATTAAGGATTTACAAGATGGCAAATTCAGGAAAATTTGTTTAGTTAAAGATAATGACCGCATTAGGTGTAGGTATAAACGGAAAATAATGCTTTTGTCACACGGTGCTCGCTCTCCGAATTACAATTTAATGTTACTGTTTCGTTACTAACTGGCACATAATGAGAAATAAAAAGGTGTCGTTATAATCTTATTAGTAAGTAAGTAACAACACGACGAGTAAACATGTATTCTTATCTACAGTGTTGTATGTTATTTTATAAGTAAGTAGGTACCTACTAGTTATATCAATACGTGGCTAAAACATGATTAGTAATGACATTAAAATAAGGTTGGTATAAAAGCTACCTAATAAAAATCATTGAACAGAGATTTAAGGAACATTTTTGGAGCATTGACATTATGATTATTTGAAATGACCAGCGCAGCAGTAACATCGCTCTATGAAATGTCTACCAATAAATTCCCCTATATCTCGATTGGGGATTTCATTTTGTACGTCCGGCTAACATTAAAAGGTTAATCGTTCACATAAAACATGGCACAATAAAGAACATTTCACCATTCATGAGGTATACCGAGTCAGACATCTCGTGTTATTATACTCGTAAAGTTCGCCCTTTCCTTGCATAATGACATGACGAATTGCGTTCGCGATATTTTTATATTTTTGCTTCTTTATACGATGAGGTCATTATGTACGACGGTTTAAGCAGAAAATGGAAATAGTAAGTAGGTACAAAGATTATAATACTGAAGAAATAAGTCTACATATCAGTCCATAAAACACAAGGATATAAGTAATAATAGATATTATTATGTGTGTGATAAACTGCTGCTGCTGTAACGAAAAATGATTGCCGACAGAACAAAAGTTTGCTAGGCCGCGCACTAAATATACACTGGATGAGTATTTTTTTGTCTAAAAGTGGTGAGAAAATTTAAAACAAATTCGGCTGTGGAGATAATGGAGAGCGCGAGTTCGAGTAATAGACAACGTGTGGCTGGCAACCTCTGCCGGATGAAAAAGTACAAAAGTTGTTTTCGCCAGCAGCGTATAAATCCAGTTGTGAGCCGTTATAAACACATACGTATTTATGGTATATTAATTACCTACATATTATATTAACTCGTTTGTTTAGTTATTTTGTTATAATACAGATTGATAGTAACAAAATACTTTTTTATTACAGTTTATATTTAAGAATTTTTTTAAACACTACCAAAAATGACTAATTTAAAGAATGAATCTTATACATCATAAAATCGTTTACAATATATCAAGTTCGTTCGAAATTAGGAATATTTGGAGGAGTGTCTAAAACAACCCTATATATTTTTAAGACCTTTTTAACTTTACCAGTAATAGTTCTTATCTTTAAATTAATAAGAGTAATTTTAATTATGCTAATTGTACATTTTATGGTAAACACCATTTAAAGTAAAATATATATTATTTTCCTTTACCTAAATGTGTAACTAAAATGGCAGAGTGAAGACACACTATGAAACAATATTGTACATGCTTAAGAATTTATTATTTAATTCGAGGTATAATGCTCAAAAAAAAAACCTTACGAAAACCATTTAAAGAAACAGTGAAGACATCGATTGATTGATTACGTGTAGGAGAGATGATGATGAAATGACCATCACGGTTCAATTTCATAAATTTATTTGCGTCATAAATATGTATATCTGCATACATATATATAATTACGCAAATTTAAGCTTGATATCACCGGTAGTCTCCAAGCAAAATGACCATGAACCACAAACGGACAGATGAACATGACGAAACTATAAGGGTTCCTTGTTTGACTTCGGAACCCCAAAGAGGTATTGCAATGCATGCAAAAATGAGTCTATTCTGTATATACTCGCTTTGGAATGATAAATCCAACTAACGGGATTAGCTAGTAATACATGAAAATAATTTCTTAGAAGCATCAAATGTTAAAATGTAAATAAACACCATTTTGGTAATTGGATTTATTCATTCCAAAGCGAGTATATGCAGAATAGACTCATTTTTATAAGTATATACTTAGTATCAATTTGTGCGACATGTGTTAAATTTTACTAAAATACAATAAATAATACACAAAAGTTAAAACGGTAATTTCTCGCGAACTCGATAATATGGTTGCTATAGACAACGTTGTTCAGTTTCATGTTTCTAAAATGAACTCATTACAAAAAAGAGCAAAAACCAACGATAAACAGCAAGATGAGATAAAAACGAAAATTTAGCAAGATATCTTTATTCTTAAAGCAGGTAATTAAGATTGTTTTCTTACATTAATTAAGTAAACAACAAAGGTTTTTTTAACATTTTCAATATACCTAGTAGTAGACTCTTTTCTCATTTAACTCACTCAAACTTTTGCTTCCTTTCAATTCCGATTCATAATTCTTCTTAAAACTTAAATGCAAGTTAAAAGCTTAAAATAGTAGTGAGCACTTTCCTACGATTTTTATTGTTGTGAAGTTGGAACATTTCTTGTGAAACTTCCAATTGAGTAATTTATATGGCTTTATGTAGAAACTGAACTTTTTCTTAAATATTTATAAATGTATATTTATATACCTGTGTGCGGGTAATCTTTTAATAACAACGAATATCTGATTTGACTAACAACCAGTTTTATTTCTTTACTTAGTATAGGCTTGTGTTTGACCACGATCTCACTATGGTAAGTGATAATCTGGCCGAAAGTGGTAAGCACACAAAGCCTAAAATGAACTGGCTCTCAAGTGCAACTGCCGGAACACACCAGTAGGTGCTTGGCGACAGATTTTAAACTTGAGGGTGGTAGCCAGCCAGCCGGGTACTACAAAGTACCCTACCACCGTGCTCTGGTTTCCTCACGATGTTTTTCCTTCACCGAAAGCTCAAGCTCATTGTAGGATTCGAACCCACGTCCTTCGCCGCGGCGTCCGACGTCACTGTTACTACCACTGAGCTATCATCGCTTCGAAAAACACATCTACAAACAGTTACAAATTTTAACTACCTACCTAGTACCTAAATCGTTTTTTGGAAGTCGAAATCAGGAGGCTTCCGGCGATTGGGACCGCAATAAACTTGAACTGCGGTCTCAGCTGCCGGATACATCAGGATCTCCGCTTTGTACCACTCGACCAATTAGGTGATTAAGAAACCGTTAAGCTGAAACCTTTGCATATAGATGTAAAATATTCACTTATGTTGGTAAAACATTACGAAGAAATTTATTGAATATTCTGCAATGGGCAATAGTTAAAAAAACGCTATAACCATAATTAAAGGTACCTACTAGGCTCCGACAAGAATGAAGTGTTTCTTTAATAATTTCATAAAAATAAACGAGCAAATCTCCTCCTCGCCGGAGTGGGAGAGCAGTTCGTGCCTGGAATAAATTTCTTCAAAGGGATCGTTTTCAATTTCATGGCTCAATCTTCGGGATCTCAGTGAGAATATGTAAAGGGGCATTTGTCGGTGTCAACACAATGTAATGAGCCCCTTTCGCATTAGCTACGTGCTTGCGGATATCTTTATCTGTATTATCACCGAGATTGGCACACCGACGTAATATTGGTCATAAGTTTATCTCGATTATAATTTATTTCCATAGAAACATTGATAACAACAATTATAGATAACTGTAGCTTATTTGCTGTTATTGAGAGTACATCACTTAGATAGGTAGGTATATTTTTATTTTTTGTATAGGCTTATGTTTGACCATAATCTCTTTACGATAAGAGATAATGTGGCTGAAAGTGGTAAGCACACATAGCCTAGAAGGAACTGGCTCTCAATCGCAGCTGCCTGAACACGTCGGTAGGTGTTTGGCGACAGATTTTCAACTTGAGGGTGGTAACCAGCCAGGCGGGTACTACAAATAACCTACCCTACAATGGTCGGCATCAGTGCAGATAAGAAAATAAAGATTTCTTGCTTTTTATTGATTTATATATAACTGTCTTCACTAGATCGACAAATCCGCGCCGGTCGTCGTCATTTTCAATTTTGTTCACAATGTTTCACACAAAAAATGATTTTATCTTCTTTTGTATCTTAGCAGTTGCCAACCTAATATAATTAGAAAGGTTCTAATAATAAGAAATATAAAATGAAGCGCATAATCCACCCAGCTTAATAAACATCCTCTATATTTATAAATGAAAAGTACTTAATTAAAAATATTGCACTTAAGTAAATACTGTTGCTTTTGTATGCAGGAAGCAATATAGATTAAATACGTACCTACCTAAAAATGTAAAATCATTAACCTATTGTCATAGAAATTAAACTAAGGTAATTTAATAAAGCGAGCTTTTGTAGCTGGTTATGAACTAAATGCTATTACAAAGAGGATTTTGAGTTCTTAATTACCGCTGGCGGGTAAATGCAACGCAAATCGTTCCTTCGGCTTCACTTGCCTATGTACCTATACACTGAATTTTCTTGTTAAGCCCTTTATTGAGGTTTACAGGTTATCAAATTAAAGATAATAATTTGAGGAAATCTCTAAAAATCTTTTTAGAAGAGTATTTATTCTATGAAAAAATCCATAAAATAGTATACGATGCATCCTTCCTACTAATATTATACAACGACTAGCTTCAACCCCGCGGTTTCACCCGCGTTCCCAAGGGATCTTATGTTTTCCCGGGATAGAAAGTAGCCTATAGCCTTCTTCGATAAATGGGTTATCCAACACTAAAATATTTTTTGAATTCGAACCAGTAGTTCCTGAGATTGGCGCGTTCATGCAAACAAACAAACGAACTTTTCAGCTTTATAATATTAATATTAGTAGGGGTATAGATTGTTTTATTTTTATTAAAAGATTTACCAACATTTGATTACACTACACATAACAAAAAAAATCAACATAATAAGACAAAAACTAAGTGCAACAAACAATTATAGGTAAACACAACATGACGTAACAAAATTGAGTAAGTACTTACTACTTTTTTTAAATACAGTCAAATGAATATAATCACAACACAGTACGCAAAAGAGACAAGAGGGGCGTAGAAAGAGCTCTTCAAGGTCGGCATTCCCATCATGCAAATGTTCATAGGTGGCGGTGACCGCTTACTATCAGGCAGTGGTGAATTTAGGCATAGGCCCGTGAGGCCCGGGCAAATTTTGAGGGGCGCCAAAATTTTTAAAATTAATCAGACAAGTACTAAAATCTGAAATATCTAACAAAAAGATTATAATTTTTTTTTTGAATGCTAGCTAGAATTTGAATTATTTATTTACGAAATTAGTTTTTTTTTCACATTTTTATTTTATACACACGCATATATGTTATATAATAGATTTATAATATATATACTGTTACGAAAGAAAAAGAGCGCCCTCAAACCTAAATCCTGCTCTGCCATCAGGTGGACCGTCTGCCTGCTTGTCAACCTACTGACATAAAAAAAAAACAAAAAAAAATATAAATATAAAAGTTGTATAAATATATAATGTAACAAACAGACATTTACTATTGATGAGACAGGTATTTATGCAACGTGCGTGTTTTAGCAACGACAAAAAGGAGTTATTTTGTTACGGAGATATCTGGTAGGAGCTCGGAAGTTGACTTTAGGTAATAAGCTGAGGAAATCAAGTTTGTTTCATAAAAGTTTGTATGCGAAGAGGAAATCAAATAGGTTTCTGCGATTAGCTAAAGAAATCAAACCAAAATGATCGAGTTGTAGGTATATCTTAAAGATCTTTCTTTCTGCCGCTACCTTGGCGAAAAGTTAAATGCCACAAGAACCTTTCTCTCCAGACGAAGCGAGTGCACAGCATAATGCGGACTCCACATTACGCTGCTGTATTCGGCTGTTAAAAATGTATTTAATACATTAAATATCTTTTTTAATTTTTTAATAAATAATTTTCAGGTGTAAAATTGATTATTAAAAAATAAAAAAAGCATTAAAAATACATTACTTCTATTTAATTTTTTATTACTTTTAATTATGAAGTACAATTTCAGGTTTTAAAAAAGGTATTTCGATGATCGAAATACCTACTTGTACACTTCACAGCCCTTCTGTCATGTCCTAACTAAATAGGGTTGATAAAATCATTACTTCGTTGGTATGAAACAATAACGAGTTCGGGGAATAAAGCTGATGCCTTGAGACTGACCCTCGGTTATGCCGTACGAATGACGTCCCTTTACCCTCCGGGCTCCAGCCCTACATGTTATGAAAATAAATAGATTTGACTGATTTTAACATTTTCTGTCATAATATACAAAAATATTAATTCAGCTATTTTTTAACCGACTTCAAAAAAGGAGGAGGTTTCTCAATTCGACCATTATATGACAATTCATATAATTGTTATTGAATAATAATGATAATGATACTATATCACTGGTATTACATTTGGGAGTAGGGTAGGTACGTTTAATTAAATTAACAAATAGAAGAAAAAGCAAACGTAATAAATAGATGGCCAGCGCGTAATGAGAACACTGCAAATATTTTTCAACCTTTTTTTGCATACTTCTAAATATGTCCCTATAATAGCTCAAAATAAAGAGGAACCTTACGGTTTTTGCATACCTACGTATAACTGCTAAGAGAAATAAAAAAATGATTTGTAATTAGTCACATTGCCTAGGCATTAAAAATAATACTATGCGTCATTTATCCCTTGTTTCATATATTTCAGGACTTTATTTTGCCTTCAAGAAACGAAAAGAGACTTATCAAGTTTTTACAAGTATGTCATTTAATGGATTTTTGTAAATTATAATGTTTTCATTGACACAGTATCGTCAGTTTCGCAACTCATATTGCAATTCTTAGGACAACAAAACTGTTCGATGCGTTTAAAGTAAGTTGAAATTCGCGAGCCAATCTTCTTTGCCTTTGACATTGAAGTTCCCGCTATTGTGAATTGTTTCAGCGGAACATTTCGCCATTGGAGCAGTAATAACGTTTGTTCAAGAAATTCAAACGTGAAACTATTGCGTGGCGCTCCATGAGGAGGGCGCGGTGTGGCATAAACGTCTCCCGCAATATTGTCGTGCCTTTACTCCACTCCGCTCCACCTATCAGGGCATTTGCACAAATATTCCATTGAAAAGATAAGAATAACAACGTGAAAATTTATTTCGTATTCATATATCTACAGATTCGATGGCTAGGGCAAGCTCAGCGGTAGATATATCTTATTTAAAATTTTGCGTCGTATATTATATTATAAAAAAGAAATTAATATTCACTGAACATAATTATGACTACGTGGTATAAAGCTGTTAAGTATTTGCGCTAAACGTGAGAAAAATTAGATTTGGCGAGCTCTTTGAGAGTTTGTACCTAAAAGATATTCGGGAATGTATATATTTTATATATACGCACATTATTAATATGTACATATGTCATACATAATACGAAGTACATATAATAATAAAATATATCATGTGTCCCTCATAAAGATACATCAGATATTGAGTCGTTTGAGTCGACATGCTCGTTATACGTGACAGAGACTAATGAGAACCATGCGCAATGGGGGATTTATTTTTGAATTACAACTACGAGCTCTTAGTTTATATCTGGAATGTATGGGACAGGCACACCTGACATAAATATTTATTCAAACGGCCATAGAAGTGAAGTGAGTACGCTTTGGAGCAACGAAATGTCACAATGAGTAGAAAGAGCCCTTGTTGATGAAGCTGTGTTCGACACAGTGGCGAGGGGGTGAGGTGAGATTGCGACCCTTCTGATTACACAATGTTGGCTTTCATCCCTTGTGCAAGTCGCGCTCCGGAAATCTTTTGTGATTCGACTTCGGTTATTGTGGCGGGGCATACTAATACGAGGTAGGTGACGCTGTTGAAATATGTGACGAGTGGAAACCACACAGACCACATCTCCGCTCGTATAATGGAACGAATCAATGAACATCTCTGAAATTCTGTGACTCATGATGGTACCTACAGTGACACTTTTTAAAATTTGAAATTGGGATGTGAAGCTGTACATTTATACTGCGTGCTAGAGACGTAGTCTTGCGTAATGGATAGATGAATGGAAGATGAGCAGATTCAATGGAAAAGTCCCAATGTTTCAGATAAGTTCGATGACGCATTTTTAATTGTGAATTTAATTCAAATGTTAATATATGTTAACATGTTAATTATGTTTGTACCAATAAGGCTTGGGTAGGGACCCCTGAGAGTACCTGAATAGGCACATGGTCACTGAATCTACTTTTATGACTATAACTTAGAAATGAAAATATTTTCAGAACTTGTTTGTTTGTTTGTTTTAAAAAATCTTTATTATTCAAAATACCTATAACATAAAATAAAAAGCTATGTATACGATTATCAGTACTATTTTTTAAAGATTCGACAAGACACGTGTGTCATTGGTGTTAAATATTGTACTATACCTTATTTTAATATTTGTAATACTTGATATGTATGCTGTTGATGTGTCTTATTTATATATTGAAGATGAAGAAGCAGTGATTTCAATAAAAAATAGAAACGGTAGTTGTTTTTAAGCCAAATTATGACATGGAATGATTACTAGAAAAGCATCGATTAGAAATCCATGTCAATTATTTGGACAATTAATTTCAATTGAGAAAAATGAGCATAGTTAACATTGCATTCGAAATCTATATTTGAATTAAATGGGCTTAAAATACACCTACTGTTTTTATTTTTTACGATCACTGCTTCTTCATTTACGTTTTGTCTCATCTTTAAAAAATCCGACCAAGTGCGTGTCGGGCTACGCACAGTGTGTAGGGTTGCATAACATGTACAAAGTAGCAAGATATAATATTTCATAGAATTTCTGAAAGTCTGTGAATAACAAAATTATGTTTATGGTCGTTAAACTTATTAAAATAGCATGTAACCGAAAATATCCCATATCTCAAAACTACACAATATATTTCAATCAAACCGATATTCCTTGAAAATTTCTTGTCCGCCGCGTAGTTGAAAAGTTAGAGGTAGACACTTTTTACGACTTTAGAAGTGCATCTTTCACCAACAATTCAATATAAAAAAAAAGTCATTTGAAACGTCGATCGATATCATTTTTGAAGACCTATCCTACGTCATAAGTGACCGCGAGAATATATTATTATTATCATATTAAATAATATATTCGGAGACTATTGGTACTATATACTTGAAATTTACTAGTCTAGTTAATATTAGGTTTAGTGGCACTAAATCTTATCACACTCGAAGACGGCGCGACCAAGAACTAAATTAAATTTGTGCCGCCCGTCGACTCCATGATCTAGTAGACTCTACAAATAAACTGTACTTAGCTGCTTTACTTTCTTGTACGTATTGTAGAATGTTAACATGTATCACTATGTTTACAAATGCTCAAAGTATTAAAATGTAAATACTTCATATTGTTCTTGAATATTTATATTATATTATAGTTTTGAATACTTCATTTCCTAAAGAATACATTAAAATAATAGGTTACCTAACCTAACGTTAAATTTGATTTCCTTCTTTGGACTATAAAGAACTATCCATTAAAATAGAAAATCTAGTATTTACTAACAATCCTGTACCTGAGAGCCGTTTCCTTCTAGGCTTTGTGTATTTACCATCTTCGATTGTTGTGATCAAACACATGTATATAAATAGTAAAAAAAAAAAAACTTAATTATGTCCTAGTCGCATCATAGTCAATATCCTGAGACAAATCAATAAAAATAAACCGCAATATTATACGAAAGCGAAGAAAGTGTAATCCGAGACAAACTTACATTCCTGGTTTAAGGATTTGAGTCAGTATGTCAGAAGCTCTCCCAGAGTGTGTCTCTACTCTGATAAGAATACGTAAGAGCATAAAAATAAAAGTTCACATCGAAGGAATAGGGAAAATGTCTCGGAATTATATTTGGGATTTCAGTTTTATTTGACTGCGGACCCTCTGCGAATGGAGACAGAGATTTCCCGCGATGGCCCTATCAAACATTTATGCAGTAGCTACATAAAAGGACAACACGTTGAACGGTTTCAATAACAGATAAAGGCTTTTAATATTTAATAAGGTTAATTTTAAAATCATTCAACTTAAATGAGGCGTTTGTATTTTATATTTACACAAGTGATTAGATGCGGTTACGTTACAATGGCGAGAAGATGTCGGTCAATTACCAAACAATTAAGACTATTAATGGTTAATGAAATTGAAGTAAGTTAGTCAGATATCCTTTCTGTCAGACTACTGGCAGGGAAGTAAACGGCCTTGATGGACATTTTCCATACCAGGGGGATTTCCGATGTATCGTCGCCCTTTATAAAGCCTAGGAGATAACAGACCCTCAAGTGCAACTGCCGGAACACACCAGTAGGCGCTTGGCTACAGATTTTCAGATTTGAGGATGGTAGCCACCCAGGCATATACATACAAAGTAACTTTACACTTTGCTATGGTTACATCACGATGTTTTCCATCACCTCATTCAAATTAATGCTCAAGCTCATTGTAAGATCAGAATCCAGTACCTACGTCACGGCTTTCGACGACATACTTAGCTACTATATCGCTTTAAAAATATACATGCAGTAATTTCTTATTGGAAACGAGTAGAAGCTCTGTTGGTATAACATATAGATTGATTAAATGTTTATTTTTTAGAACTACGTAAGCGAATATCATTGAGTATGATTATGATAAAGCAATTTACACCTACCTACATATTCTGTGCAGAAGCGGTAATCAAAACATGTCCGCTGGGTAGGCTATTCAGAGATTATCTAATCAGTACATGATACTCAGGCTATTGTTCCACTAAGTATTTCTCTTTGCTATTGTTTGTATCCATATGTTAATTAGGTAGGTATATAATTTAGTCAGAGATGATTGTACAAATACAAACTAACGGGTGTCTACTTACAAATTGTAACCGTTTATGAGTTACGAATGACCACTTGATGTCCTATGCTTTGACCTTCATTAGTTCCCTCGATGAAGATTCGATTACCTATTGTCTACATTTAAATAAGTATTTTTGTAATAGTTGCGTGTGTCCTCTCCCTCTCTCTACTAAACTGCAACTTATTAAAAACTTAATTTAAATATTTTCCATTAATTTAATTTAAATAATTTGATTTTATTGTAACCAGAACTAAAAGTGTGTCCCAAATTGCAGCTCAATCAGTTGGGTGGATCTTCAGCTGGAAGATTCTACCTTCACATACTAACAGTGAAGTCAATATTCAAAACTATAATATAATTGTCTTGTGAATAAACAAGTTTTTATTTATGTAGGTACGTACTCGTAGGAAGGTACGTAAGTACGATTATTTTTATTACGAATATTTTTGCAGAAAGAATTTATAAAATTAGTTTCATTTGTTTTGTCTGAAGTGATATTTAGGTACCTTATTCTAATAGAAACGTATGAATTTTGTCAGTATTGGGAGACAAGACAAACAGTTTAAATATCGATGCGGTTTGACCGAGCGCGAGTAACTCGTATAAATGCAAATGAGTCGATTGTAGTCTTGCCTTGATTAATCTAAAACATTTTCCAGCTTCCTCTAGCTCTTAATATTTTCCTTTAACATTCATAGATATTGTTATATACATACCTGATAGAATAGATACCTGATAATCCGAAAGATAGTTTAAAATATCAAATACTTTATTCTCGTATAAAATATTGTCCTTAAACTTCTTTGTCTCATTGTTCATAAAATATTTTTCGTTTGTATAACAAAAAAACCATTTTGGCCCAAATGCGCAAATAGTTCGACGTTTGAATTTCCCCTGTGTAAATGTTATTACAGTACGTTCCGTTAGTGTTGCAGGTGAAACATTTCGCAATAACGCCAAGTCGGCGCTTCCGCGGGTTGGATTGGCATGTAATGCTCGGTTATCTTTACGAATACATCCATCGATTTGCATACACGTAACGAACAAGACGTAAATAACAAGCACGTGAATATGAGTGCAAATTGACGTCAATCTACTTTATTATTGCTATTCTTTACCACAACTTCAGTAAACTCAGTGCCAACAATGTCACCTGAGCTTTCCGACAAAAAATGGCAAACACAATTAACTAAGTAACTTCCCTAAATAAGAATGATAGACATTTTTAGGCGTTCAAGCAGGAAAATTTGCTATGATCGACGTATTATTAATGATTTTCCATAATTGTGATTTATTAGTTATCACAGGCCTTTTTTATATTTCTTACGCAAAAAAAGTTTTCTAATTTAGTTAGAACTCACTTACTAGCTTGTGCAATGTATTTCTAAATAGCCATGTGGTAATGATAGTACCTAAAGTAGAAAATGTGTAAAATAATCCGTGTGTAATTTTTCCTTCGTCTTCTTTAGGCTCGAGTCGTGAGATTATCACGCTCAGGCGTGATTATGATTAAGCGCCACCGCGCGGGAAAAAGTGGCAAGAATAAAATTAAAATTACATTTCGCGCGTCCTCATTACACTTTTATAACTTCCGGGAAATGTTATAAATTCATGTAGACGTATATTATTGTACAAATAACTCACATAATATCTCATTATGTAAGCCTATTTGCGTTTATTTATACAATTTAAAATATAGATCATCTACCATAAAATATATTCAAGGCTTAATGTATATGTATACTTAATTTACTTAATCAGTAGGTATCTTGCTGTGATGTGATTAAGATGAGAATGCTGAGATGGATAAGTGTTTGACGAAGAATAGGTGGTGTCCGACAGAACGTTCGGTTTTGGTCAGTTTTGTCCACAATTATAATGTTGGTTTCGGTTTGGCAGCATATCGGTTGTAAGTTCTAAGATTGAATCCGAAACATCGTTCGTGAGTTGTCGGCACATATTCTGTTATCCCCGCACTCCGTCACCAAGTTATTGATTTTGTTGGGTTCAGGTATCTTTCTGAAAAATAATAACTAAGTAGTTTTAAATTAATTTTATAAACTTAGGTAGGTATAAATAAACGATAAAGCAACAAAAACAAATTCATTGGGCATTACGTATTGTTTGCAGACAGTTATCGTGACAGGTGGCTTTAACAACCGTATTCGTCATCCGCATATACCAACGACACCAAAATGTTTCAATATTCATACCCTTCGTCTCTACTTTTTTTTACTTTGTTATAGGCTTGTGTTTGACCACAATCTCACTATGGTAGGTGATGATGTGGCCGAAGGTGATAAGCACACGAAGCCTAGAAGGATCTGGCTCTCAAGTGCAGCTGCCGGAACACACCAATAGGTGTTTGGCGTCAGATTTTCAACTTGAGGGTGGTAACCAGCCAGGCGGGTACTACAAAGTACCCTACCACCGTGCATTTTCTATTTACCACCCTAATACAAATCATCATTAGTTTAATGTTTTCGTTTTGTGGTTTTCAAAGTAATTTCAATCTAAGTCATTTTCCGACCCAACTTTTATTACCTTAGGCGTAAAACAAAATTGTACGCTAAACTATTTCTGGGCATTTTGTGAACCTTGCAGTATTCATATATCGCAAACTTATAGATACAATAATTTCTTCGAGACATACCTACTTATTTTTCCGGTAGATAAAGCACAGAAGGTATCACCTAGAAATAGTGAGTGAGGGTCGTTTTGTTTGGCGAAGTTTTTATACAGTGTGGTGCGGGGCCACATAACGAGCACCTGTGGCCTCATCTACATAATGTGGACAAGTCGTTGAACTCCGCTGCTGGACAGTTTTGTACAAAACTTGCTGGCGGAAATCATCCGATATTCACACGGTCTTCATTTGAAAGCTTACCAAAGCTAAGTAGATTTTTTTTTTATCAATAGTTACCTAATACAATAGTACCTAAATATAAAACTCATTATTTAGGTGATCATAAAGTATGAAATTTGTCAATAATAATAGCTACTTATACCTTATTAGAAATCCAACGTCATTAAATAAATATGCTAAGTACTAATCATCATTATTTATAAATTATAGTATACTAGCTTCTGCCCCGCAGTTTTACCTGCGTTTCCGAGAGATCTTATGTTTTCCCGGTATAAAAAAGTACCTACCATATATGTTATTCCATAGTATAATCAATCATTATGCCAAGTTTAAATTTGAGTCTAGATCCATTCAACCTTAGATTTTCATATTTCTATGCATTCAGTCGTTTATGCGTGATGAGTCACAAATAGTTACAAGCTTACGGCCCGCCTGATGATAAGCGGTTACCGTAGCCTATGAACGCTTGCAACACCAGACGTATCACTCACGCGTTGCCGACTCTTCCCCCCTCCCCGATGAGCTCTGGCGACCTTACTCACGCGCAGGAACACAACTATAAGCTATTTGGCTGTGGTATTCTGTAAGGTGGAGATACTTCCCCAGTCAAGCTGCTCTTTGAGTGACATATCGCTATGCTCTACTCTCTTAAATCTCTCTTGTAGCATGTTTCAGTAAACAAAAATATTATTTATCTATTTAATTCAAATTCTAATTGAATTTGGGTAAAACAATCAATCAACTCGCTTAAATCATGCGGCTCTATATCTGAAATGAGGCGGATAAAGTTTGCATTCCTATTGATTATCCCGAAAATGTAATTGAGTTCAATCTAGTTTTTTTGCTATGTGTGTTTGATATGAATAGGTACAACACAATTACAATGTAATTTTTTGTGTATTTTTAATATCATATTTCATGATTTTAATATTACACATTTTCATGATTAACAACAAGTCGAACATGCTCAACAAGTTGTATTAGAAGTTGGCCGATTATTGATAACTAACATTGGAAAATACGTATTTTCACGGGTATGTAATGTCACTTCTTCGGTATGGGTTATTACTTTGGGGTAACTCTACAAATATTAGTAAAGCTTTTATTGCACAAAAAAAATGTATTCGTGCCACATGTGGAGCAGTTCCAATAGAATCGTGCAGACCATTTTTCAAAAAACTGAATCTCCTCACTCTTGCTTCCTCTTATATATATCAAGCAGGCGTTTTTGTTAAAGAAAACATACATCTATTTCGTGAACATAAGGGCAATTGTATGTAACACAGGTGAGATCCAACTAGACTGATGTTACCTATATGTAAGACTGCACTGTACCAAAAAAAATGTCATATTATGTGTATGAAGGATATTTAATAGGCTTCCTAAGGATATTCGGGAACTGAATCTAATAAACTTAAGTCTAAGCTGTACCTACAAGTGGTTAAGTGAAACGTGTTTTTACAGCTTGGAAGATTTTTTTTAATTGATGACTAATATATATATATTTTTAACTTTTGTATAGCCACTAAGTTCTATGAGATTAATTTTATTGATATGCTGAGGTTTTATTTTATTTTGCTATGTTACTTCTCATTAATTAATTTATAAACATAACCATGTAATTGCATGCCTACATTTTATAAGGCGAAACATTTAGAATTTTTAAGAACGATTTACATCTTTATATTACTTACCTTGTTTCAAGCAATAAACTATTTCTATTTCTTTCTATTTATAAGCAGGGAAGTAGGGTTAATTCATAAAATGTTACAATATAATGTAAAGGTAGAAATAAAATAAAACTAGGAAACATATAAGCGTTGAGTGCATAACGGGAGGTGATCGGATTAAATTCTATGTCATAAGATTGCAGGGCGCGCGCTTACAAGGTACCTGGAGAGTAGTAAAGAGAGGTTAGTCCTAGCAACAGATGAAAACTGTTTGAAAGCTGAATAGAATTAAGATTATAAAAACAATAAGAACTAAACTGGCCTCTCAGTTTCTCACTCTTTCTCTTTTTATAATAAATCGTGCGAAGCCACCTTTTGCCTTGCACTTATAGGAATCTCAAAACAAACGAAAGTAAAAAATGTGTTCAAATATTTACACCATGATTGTCTTTGTTTATTGAGTCGTAACTAAAAAAGTCTCGTGGAATAAATGTAACAGTTCACGGCTTCTTTTATGTGACACGAAGGATAACGCAAACAAATAAAATGTTGTCTCTACAAGAGTGTTATTCGGGTCGTTTTCCCTTACGACACTATGACTATTGTGTTATTATTTCAATGGAATTTTAGCATAGGCATGACCTTTTTGGCGGCGCCCCTTCTATAGTAGATTCTTTCAGTACTTTGTTAGAAATAGTCAGAGCATTAAACACGGTGAGTAAATAAAATCCAGAAGACGCAATCCTAATGTTGTCTCTCGTTAACAATGCTGTCGAAATAAAAAGGATTTGAACAAAATGTTGTCGTTGCGGTTTCAATTAGGATGACCGGTGGCGTACTTCTAATTAAGGAGTAGTGTTGTGTGGTTTCTTTTGCGATCCATTGCGGGTAGAATTAATCACGGGGTAGGAATCAAAGTTATTTGAAAACTAGAACACTACTAAAAGAATAAGGGAAAAAATTGAGATATACACGGCTATGAATATTATTAGTAGTCATGAACTATATTTTGTATTTATGTCTACATTTGCATTGCAGGTACTGGTAAATGTATGATAACTTATTTCTATTGAAAATAATTTAATACTTCTATAGGTACATACCTACTACATCACATTATTGCTATAACTTCTACAAAAATACATCATAGTAAAAGTCAGCTTTACATAACATTCTATTTCACTTAATATTCACATTTGTGCAAGGTGCTTTATTTTGAATGCGTTTATGTATTTTCACGCTCAGTTCTATATAAATTAAAAATATTATCATTCAATATTTATTAGGTACCTACTAATATGGCACTATAGTATCCTAGGAATAGATACTGTGATCACGTAATATCTACTGAATTTGAAGTAGTTTCATCGCTATCATCGACATAGATCTTTGTCATCGTCATGAGCGGCACATGGCGCTTCCGGACCAGCCAGGAACAACCTGCCTGATGCGCACGCGCATAATTGATACACTTTTGTCTTCTTGAAACTTTTCTGTGGCTTGTCTGTTAGTTGAGCTTCTTTTAAATGATTTATCACGATGTTGGGTGCATCGATTTTAATCTGTAATGTTTTTTATTACATAATTGGTAATTTTTAATAATCTATTCATATACATACATTATAATTAATATTTAATACAAAAGATGGAAATTTGAGACGGGTCAATAAGGGCATCTATTTGAACCCTTGTAGTCACAGAAAAACCTTCATATGAAACCATGTTTTTTTTTCAAATAATCAAAAGGGCTGCATGGAAAAACGTTAAAACCGACAAGAAAAAGGGTTGTAAGGCTTTTGTTTTTAGTCGCCAATCGACCCTATTCTTTAAAAAGATCAAAAGACTGAAGTTTTAATACTAAAAATAGCAAAAAAAAACATTTGTTTGTAACATTTTGTAGTAACAATATTCAATGTTTATTTTCTTTTTTTTACACAAAAGCCTTTTAATTACAGACTAGCTTTTACGCGCGGTTTTACCTGCGTTCCCAGGATAAAATATAGCTCATGTTACTCAGGGTTAATATAGCATTCTAATGTTGAAAGAATTTTTGAAATCGGTCCAGTAGTTTTTGAGTTTATTCAACTTTATTCTTTACAAACATACAAAAATACAAATCTTTCCTCTTTATAATATTAGCGTAGATGTAATTGCAACTGTTCATTTTTAATATTCCAAAATATACGTATGGTCAGAATGTTTTTCTTTAACGTTAGTTAAGATAGGCAGAGGCCTCAAGAAAGGCTACTATCTATTTCGAATAATACCTATGACGATATTTTATTTTATTGAAATAATATACACAGATAACGATACTTACAGCCCCAACGATTGAATCCAATTTGATATCACCGTGTGCAGTTATATCAATGCTCCCTGCTCTACTTTCTAAGAAAATGGACTGCGGCGCCCGCAAATCTAATCTTCTTGTTAATGATTCCAACCTAATAAAACCATCATAAGTATTCATTTATAATTTTATAGTTTATAGCTTTTCCGCGCGGTTTCACCCGCGTTCCCGGGATAAAATATAGCCTATGTTACTCGGTGAAGATGTAGCTTTCTAACGGTGAAAGAATTTTTAAAATCGGTCCAGTACTTTTTGAGCCAATTCGTTACAAACATACGTACATACAAATCTCTCCTCTTTATAATATTAATAGATAATAGATAGATAGATAATAGATTAGTATTAGTATAGATGTAGATACAACAAGGTATTAATGCTTCTATTAAATTCCTAGAGAATATTAGACTTACTGGAGATCAGAGCCAGGGGGCGCTCGGACGAAGGGCACTTGCAGTGCGCTTCCAACGTTGACTCCACCGGCCCCATCGATGGCGAAAGTGTCTGCAAAAACCCTGACTTCATCGCGGGACGCGTGGAATACGCTGCTGCCACGTGCGTCCCGGACGTCAAGCGTGTGACCGCTGAATTCCAAGTGGTCTCGCTCTGAAAATCGAGGTTTAATATATTTGAAGAAATAGTATTTTAATTTACTTCATTGTGTTTCATCATCATTAAAGCTCTCATTTTCCTAATGTTGGAGCTCTGAACCCACTATGAAGCTAAAGTTCACTACAGCCCCAGTGCGGAATGGCGGATATTCTCGGCCTGAAATAAGTCGTTGACTAAATAATGCATCTGAATTTAATAGGGTATTTCGGATGGGTTTCATTATACAATTTTCATTAAATAAATAATAATTTTTAATCTACAATGCAGTGATGAAAGGTAATCTGAAAACATTTAATGTTGAAAATAATCTTACTTATAAATAGCTTTGAGTGCTCCAAATGGTGAGGCTCCGAAACTAGAACAGTGAAGTTCCGATGTGATTGCAGAGTAATGGGCTGTGCGACCTGTGAAGTTATCGTCGAAGCCACTAGGTTATCCACGATCCAAGCGTGACCTTCTAACTGGATGCCACCTTTCACAATCTTTATAGGGCCAATACCATTCTGAAAATATAATGTCTCTATTATGGAAAGCTTAATTTTTTTTGACAATTTATAAATAGGTAGGTACCTAAGATAGTTTCTTACCATACTTAGCCTTAAAGAACTAATTATCCATAAAGTCAATGCGATGTTTAAAAATACTAATAACATAAGCAACATTAGAATAGCATAGAGGGTAGTTCTTCTCCAGCCTTTAGCTAATGTACTCCTCATTCTCCTCTGGTTGTGTTTCTCTGAGGTCATGGCAGCTGGAGGTGGCTCCCCAGTGGGTGTGCATCCCCATCCATGGATCACATTTGTATTTGTATCCTCCACACTCATCGCCTATAACCTCTACCTAAAGTTATTGAATCCGCTATGATCCTGCAACAAAGGATTACAGCTAATGTCAATTAGAGTTTAATGGAGCGGTTAATGTAAGTCACGAGTGCAATCGAGTAATAGATATTGTTCACCCAATGAAATGTCATATATATTTATGAATATGAATTAATTTCTATCTTTATTGAATGCACTAATCACTATTTAAACATTGAATCAGCGAGTGTTTTTAGCAGTATAGAAAAGTAAATTTGTAGATGTGTATATAAATAGGACAGTGCAATTTATGTAAAACCGATAGCTCAGGTTTAGGTAGCGTGCAGGTGCGGTGCCCAGGGGCCGAAACAACCACGACGCTTTACAACTTCCATATTCTTATACTCGTAAACTACAATACAAACTGTCGTATAACAGTGTATCTGAATTTTCAGAGGGTCTTTTTTGAAGTGGAAGTCTGAAAAGTGGAATGATAAAATAAAAAATGATGAGTGTTTGTCTCTTCGATGTTATTTTTCAATGAGTTGCTGGTAATTGAATGAAAAACAAGGTGCGTGTGAGACAAAACTGGCGGATAAAGCGCAGTGTAGTGCACTAATGAACGTTCCAGACCGAGCACCGACTAATGAATGTAATACAAGAGGCTTTTCGAAAAACACCCATTAAATAGGCCAAATATTGTTAATAACTCTTTAAGGACCAGACGGAGTGCTCTTTGTATACTCTTTGTTTTGTATTGTAAATGGCATCTCCAGATGGCAATAACAGGATAAAATAAAGAATAGTATTGAAAAAAGTAATTGTGCACGTGGTTTGGCTTACATTGAAAGGGTACCGTACTACTATATATAATTGTAAGTATGTTAAATAAATAAATATATATTTAATTATTTTATTTTTATTTACAACAAATATTTACAATCAATGTATAAAATACAAACTATGATATATAGAAAACATCCTCAAATTTAATTATATATCGATTAATTATAACAAAGTGCAGAGGCACGCCAGGAAAATTAAATTTCAATTTTTATAGCAGAAATAATGTCCTGATTTCTACTGGAAAATCTAAAATGTAGATTACTGGAAGTTGGTACGTATTCGTTATTTATAGAATAGAATATAAAACGTTTATTCAGTACAAAGCATTAATTACTTAAATTAAAAATAAACAATAATGTTTAATCCATTAAGTTTAATAGAAATCAATCTATCAACTTACATCAAAAGATTGACGAGCTAGCAGGCATAGTATAGACAATAGTTTCATTGAAAAACTCCAACAGTTATGGAAGTCGTAGTACTGACATATATTTTATACGTATATAAAAAGTAGATAGTGACCGATATATATCATAGCTATAGTCTATGATTTTTCATAACCGAGGATATATTTTGTATTACTTTAGTCTATTGTTCTATACGATAACTATTATCTATACGTATGTCGAGCATACCTGTTTCTAACACTAGGCTTTGTGTGGGCTTTTCACGCCAATACAATAGACCACTTTAGCCAAAGATGATTTTTTTAATAATTCTGTGAACAGACGAGTTTTAATAGATTTAATTTGTTTGACCGTCACGTCTCAGACTGGTCTGAGTGATTATTGGTCCCTTTATAACATACATAACGGCACATTAGAAATATTTTTTGTATAAATAATAAAAAAAAAATTATATAACTCTTACACAGATGAAACCGTGAGCCTATAGCTAGTACATAATAAATAAATACATATTTTAAACTTTTGTAATAACCCGGATTTCAGTAGTTATACCGACACTGACTTTTGGCCTATTTATTTCCTCTTAGCAGTGATGATAATAAGATAAAGTATCGTAGTGAAAATAGCTATATTTTTATTTATCTTATTCCTAATTTACGGTGATTTACTATAAAGTAGCGACCGATAGAAATATAAGTTAAATAATGTCATGTGCTAAGGCTATAAACTTTTGTTATATCCTTTTGCACTTGTTATTTATTTATAGATACTATACTATGTTTTGTTACAATTTGTAACGAGAAAGAGAGAGAGAGAGAGAGAGTGCTGTTTTTCGACTTGTCACTCAGAGGTAGGCAGAGTCACATTGCATTTTGGTGGAATATTTGGTCTCCAGAGATCGCAATTCATATTGAACCTATTATATAATAATAATATGTGTTCGTAATCAAATTTTTTGTATTGATAGTGTTGATCTACAAGTTCAACTAAATACTATTTATTACTATGTGCACTCATTTGAATAAAAGTTAGTTTTGGTGATTAGTACCTAGTTACTAACTATAATATAATAAATATATTATGTTTAAAATATGCATACATACGCACCTATAGGAACACA
The DNA here is from genome assembly GCA_951216915.1 of Tetheella fluctuosa. Lineage (NCBI taxonomy): Eukaryota > Metazoa > Arthropoda > Insecta > Lepidoptera > Drepanidae > Tetheella > Tetheella fluctuosa. The sequence goes on from OX578217.1 coordinate 9,053,030, forward strand.
CGAAGAACAAGTTGTTTTGACTTCATTGAACAAGAACAGTTAGTTATACAAGATCATATTTGAACAATATAGTGTCACAGTTTAATTTAATAAACGGTACAACAAAAACGTAACATTTTATAATAGTTATAGTAAGCTCGCCAATTATGACCGTAATCTCTGAAGAGTTACTTTTTTCATTAAAAGATATGTTTTAAGGATGCGGGCGGCTGCATCGGGCGTGTTCTATGACTGAGACTCGGTAAATTCATAGGTGGTGGAAGCAACACTCGAAATATCTGGCGCGAAGCGAGGTGAGGCGGCGTGCTCCAGAATATAATATCAGGCGGTGGAGTGGCCTGCGCGACGCGCTCGCCGCCCGCCCTCAGTGTGCCCATGCCGCCGTCGCGTCGATTCTCATAATAAACGATATAGTGCGAAAATAGAAGCGGAACGGGTATCGCTGTGCTCTCCACGTAAATAAAATACCGACGGTTGCAACGTTCCTGTCTCGCGCTAGCCGCGTTTCTGTTTTATGAGCGTCAGTAGGTTGCTATACCATTATCGCGATCGATCTGATACCCATGGTATATAAATAAAATATCGCGCTTTATCCCGCGTCAACGCTTCCATTGTAAACTAGAGAGGTCGATTTGGGTGCTATATGTTCAGTATAAAGTATAAATATTAAACATACATACTTAATGTTGTGCCCAAAGTAGGTAACTTTTCAGTTTGGACTATTCATAAAGTCACTGTATTGTATATATAGAGTTGTAAAGTAAGTTTGATGTCACTAATATCACAGATGCACCGTATCTACAAGTAAGGAAGCAAAGAGAAGCGCGAGCAGGCGGCTCTAGCGTCACAACAACACTGGCACGCGGAGTAGGGTGGGGTGGGATGCGCGAGCGACGCCAACGTCGCTGCCGGTGCCGAATTCACCTCGTTTTGAAGTTCTGCATTTTTAATCGGGCGCCTGTCTCGAGCGGGACATAACTCGGCAACGCTCTGGATACAGCTGTGCTCCTCTCTATTACGAATTCTAGTTAACGTTAACATGTCATTAACTGACACCTTCATATAAACCTGTAAATAATTAAAGAGGACGCGACCCTGACAACCGTAATAATTATACCCTGTGTTGATAGCCTTACCCAAACCTTCCTTTGTTCCCATTTTTGTTTCACCATTTCTATATTGAATCAGTTAATAAATCGGATTGATTAATCATACCAAATCATAGTGCGGTCATAGCCTAACAAATGCTGCGTTTTTATTGTGGTTCGGTGTAGGTAAGGTGTCTTTGGTGCCTGTCTCGTTACTTTTTTATCACCATGTACCTATCAGTGTTTTCCAGCCATTATGAGTCAGTTACCTTCACGGCTTTATTTAATCATCACCTTCGGCTATATAATCACAAACCACGGTGAGGTTGCGGTCAAATACAAGCCTACGCAAGGAAAGCCTATTAGAACTAGAACCTTTGAGCTACAAAGTGTTAGGTATGTATAAGTGTAGGTTCATAATATATGTTTAAATGGAAAGTAATCTCATCTCAACTTATTTTTTAACCCTATGATGTATTTTCATCATGATGTATACATACATATTAACGGATAAATTACATAGTTCACTAGCTGTTAACTACATGGCTGACTATACCCAGTAACGGATTCATTGCGCGACGACTTCATGAATTGATTATGCACAAGGTCTGTTGTTACCTATATTAACTCTGCCTTTAAATTATATGATTTATTTGAGTATTTTCATAGGAATAATGATTACATTTTACATAAATTAGGACAAAATTAGGTATTTTGTTGATACCAAGTACGAATACAATCAACATTTTTTTAATGCGTTTAGTGAAATAAAAAAATAAAAATCTCAAATCAAAAAGTTTAGCATAAATTACGAGTCCATATCAAATAGCAGACGTGTAATATTCCAAAATGTGTCATGTAACTCCTTACGGCCGGGTAAGGAAACCGCGATGAAATCATATTGGATGTCACCGAATGTTTTCATAGAAGTTTTATTGAGCTGATAAATGTGGGCCGCCGGGGACAACCACGCCGGCAATTTTTAGATAAAGAAAAGAGTATATGGGATTCCAGTCCTACTTATATTATTACTATTACGATTACTTCATTCTATATGGGACACTCAAATAAAATCTATTAGTTTCATGTCAGCAGATGGAACATGATGATGTTAAAATTCGGATTTCAAAGGCCTCAAATGTTAATATGAATGTTTTTTTTATATGACCATTTGGATCTGAAGTTATTTCGGTTACTTTACTTAGGTACCAATATACTATCGACTAAAATAATGTTTGTCGCATGATGTGTTTTATTCTCGTTCGGCACTGTTCCCACTCAATCCTGTTTTAGGAAACAATCCCAGTGATCCCGGCGTGATGCTGCATAATGTCGTCCGCGCCCGCACTCAAACCTACCTATTATTATAAATTTAAATAAAATTTCTCGACAGGGTTGATAATGATATATTTAAAAGATTGTGCTCTTAATAATATCCGTACTCCTTCTAGGCTTCGTGTGCTTACCACCTTCGGCCACATCATCACCTACCATAGTGAGATTGTGGTCAAACACAAGACTATACAAAGTAAAAAAAAAAAAAAACCTTGAATACATCCATGTATATGTGAATAACACAATAGCATTAGATAACTTTTTTAATATTTATATGATTTTTTAACACGTAACATTAATTACCTATGTATTGTATGTACGAGTATAGGTATAACGTTAAATAACGCCAACTGTGTGTAGGAGTACGCACCCTAGACTCGCATTCAAAAACGCATTTTAACTATATTGATGTTTCAAAGTCGTCTCATTCTTTTACTCACTGTAAGCGAAAAAAAAATTAGGAGTATAGGTATAGGTTTTTAGTTTGTTTATAATTACACAGCCTATATCTAATTATGTCTATAAACTTGATTATTGAATGAATATCATGTAATACTTATTTAAAAAGAAATCGATTCATTATTTGATGATATGAGTTATTGTTTGTTACAAAACCTAATGTTTTATGCAATAAAATCTGTTGTTTGTGAAACAGTGTCAATGTTCGCTTGGTGGATGTGAACAAAACCGCAACGCGATGCGGCGCGCGGCGGCGGTTGGCGGTGCGTCCGAAGCCAAAGTTCTCCATCATACCTGCGTCACTTGAAAATTGAAAAACTTTCGCAATGCCTTTCTTATGGAAATAGTTTGCGTTTACATTTGAGTGAGTTGTCATTGTAGGGATTCCGCACTGCAGCTTCATTGACATAATAGTTTGGATGAATTTATTATTATTAAAGATAGATATAGATACAATCATACTGGGTGGATACTTTGAACTTTTCGAAACCTATGTAATTCTTTTCATGGTTTCAGTGATGGTCTCATGGTAAATAAAAGTTTTTCAGGATAACGAATCAACTTAGATTTCGAATAGATGTCATCTCACAATATCCACCCGATATAAACCTATTACACCTATTTATGGGCGGCGGGCCACCAATGAATTTATGAGACTAGATACTTATGCTCGTGAGTTATTCGTAACGTTATTGTAAATGTTGCGTAGATATTTCAAGGATAGCAAAATGCAAACAGCCGCGATAGCTCGTGTAAATCCGCATGAAATATTGATACAGTTTCGTGTAAACGTGTAACAAATGCGGTAATTTAAGCCACCTGCCGGCGCGCGGTGGCCGCGACTCGCGCACCACGCTCTCTGCTATGCACCACTTTTGAACTGCTTACCTTATGTTGCTGCCATTAAATTCTATTTATTGATTTATCTATACAAATAAATAAAAATGAAGTGTCTGTTTGTTAATGTCAAAATAACAGCTTTTTACTATAAGAAAAAAAGTACATATACGGTAAAAAAATATTTAAATGTTTGTTTGTCTGTTTGTTCCGGCTAATCTCCAAAACTGCTGGACCGTTTTTGAAGGGACTTTCACTGACAGATAGCTGATGTTATATAAGACCAAGGCTACTTTTATTGGTTATTGGCAGAGATGTAAATTATTTGAAATACATATATGTATATGAAATGCAACTACAAAATGCAAAATACCTATTTTTATTTTACATTTGAAATACTTTTTTTCAAAATGTATTTTGTATTTTATTTGAAATAAGTAAGTACTTTATATAAATATATAGTATTTGTAAAATACAAAATTGTTTTGTTACATTTTTAACTAATTTTTTAGGGTTCCGTACCCAAAGAGTAAAAAGTAATCGGGTATAATCGGCAATAATAATCGGCTCAGTAATAGGGTCCCGACCCTATTACTGAGACTTCGCTGGCTGTCCGTCCGTCTGTCCGTCCGTCCGTCCGTCCGTCTGTCTGTCTCCAGGCTGTATCTCAAGAACCGCGATAGCTAAACAGTTGAAATTTTCACAAATTATGTATTTCTGTTGCCGCTATAACAACAAATACTAAAAACAAAATAAAATAAATATTTAAAGAGGGCTCCCATACAACAAACGTGATTTTTTTGCCCTTTTATTTGTTTTGTGGTAGTTCCCGTTGACCTAGAATCACGAAATTTGGCAAAAAGCAAGGTCTTACAGCACAAATAAAGGGATAATTCCAAAAAATAAAAATAGTTGAAAATTAAAGGGTGTCCCCATACATACATAGTTACGCCAATTAATAAAGACCTCTGAGTTGTATGGGCGCTGGTACAATTTAGAGGTCTAGTTTAATTGGCACCAGCTCAAATAAGGTAAATAAATAAAATTGTGCATTTCCCGTGATGGACGAACGATGGTTCAAGGTCTCCAAAAGCCTGTGAAATCTATCTAGAATCAACTGGAAAATCCTCTACTTCTCCACGTCCAACATGATGGAATTCATACTATAATTGCATTCAAGATCTACTGGCAGTAAAGGATACCCTAAGTGAAACTAGAAACTAGGATTGGACATTTTTAAAGAAATTGAAATCCAATTTCTTCATGAATACATAAGCAGAAGGAGATAAATATCCTAACTACGGATGTGTTATACCAGAACTAATGAGAATGAAAGAATTCTAAGCAGTTTGCAAATGGATAACCCTACATACTGTGAAGTGTTGATAGACGTTATTAAAGAGGGACTTAATAGGCGTTTTGAGAATTTTTATAATTAAAGGAGCCAAAAGCAAAAGATGGCATAATAGCATCTGTATCTTATCCCTTTTTCAAAATGAAATGGGTCCCAAAGGCAAACAGAGATTACATTAAAGAAGTATTTGTTTCAGAAGTGAGAAGGATAAAACAAGAAGACGAAAAGAGTTCCCAAGTCCAACATACTGACTAATAAAAATAAGGAAAGGGCTGAATCGTATTATATGTTTGTTGAGGACTCTGATTCTTCAGCAGCTGAAGATGAAGACAATCCTTTAGAATCCTTGAACAGATATCCAAATGTAAAAAGCTCTTCCTTAAATAACATGAAAGATGAACTCTTTGAACAAATACTACTTAGTATTAAAATCAGTCAAATAAGTAAGAAGGTATTTTATTTGGAAAACCTTTTTTGAAAATACGTATTTTGTAAAACTTTTATTTAAAACTATTTTGTATTTCTATTTGAAATACTAAACTATTTTATCACATCTCTGGTTATTGGCAAATTTTTAAACATCGGGAACGCGGGTGAAACTACTGGGAACAGTTAGTTTAAAATAAAACTAGGTTTCAACTATTTCGGCATACTGGATAAATTTAGCCGTGGCGTTAATATTCAGATCAAATAGCAATTCCGTGTTGCATGTCATGGATTTAATGGAGTTTTTTTTAAATATAATTAACGAAACTCTAAATCTGTAGCTAATTTTAATTGCAATCCTTACTTAGTGGTCTGTGTTCTATGTTATTACATAGTAAAAAAAACTTGCTAAAATATTACAATCTAATATGTATAATAATTTTATTTTCAAATCAAATCAAAACTCATTTATTCAGTTTAGGCCCTAATAAGGCACTTATGAACGTTACAATACAATAGAAATGATTCTACCACCGGTTCGGAATACACTTGGACTGAGAAGACTCCGGCAAGAAACTCAGCAAGGGATATTTTTAAAGTATTTTTTTTAAGTAATATAATTTAATTGCTAATTACAATTTTTATAAAGTTATTATGAAATAGCTTGTTGAGCGAACATTTCATTTAAATGCATTCTTGTCTTCCACAAAATCAGAAACTTTATAGTACCCTTTCTTACATAACTTTTGTTTAATTAGCTTTTTAAATCACAGATAGTTCTTGAATTTCTTTGGGTACTTTGTTATAGAAACGTATACATTGCCCCTTGAATGAGTCCCTCACTTTGCTGAGCCGCGTTACAGGTACAGCAAGTTTGTGCTTATTTCTAGTGTTCAAGCTATGTGTTGGAACTGTAAACCAACCGATTTAAGTATATTGTATTAGTACTTGCCACTATCTATGCCATCTATGAAATCTTTACTCTTTGGTTGTCTTACTTCTTTTCTGTCATTGTCGTTGGTTTCACAAAGCTGTTTCTATTTAAATACATTACATATTATAAATTCTTTGTTATTCTATACATAATCCATCAGGTTATGGGCCCAGACTACGTGATAATTAAAAGTACGTAAATAGTTTCTTTGTTGAAATTAAATAAATACGAGATGCCGAAAAACGAGGTTCCATCTTTGCCGTTGCCGGCGCCTTCAACCTCGAGTTCCGGAATAGCAGTCAATTTTGAAAAGCTTAGTGGTATATCAAATTATGGGAATTGGAAATTTTTGATGCGGATGTACATGATTCACGAAGACCTGTGGGACTGCATCGAAGAGTCCGAACCTGGTGTTCCCAAGGTCAAAGATGGTCGCAAGCAACTACGGGCTCTTGCAAAAATATGTTTAATGGTGCAGCCATCGTCGTTTTCCCATGTACGAAATGCAACCACGGGGTTTCAAGCTTGGAACAATCTAAAAACAGCCTATGAAGATAGGGGGCTGTGTAGACGTCTTGGACTTTTACGTACATTGTTTGGATTGAAATTGGAACAATTTAATGATATGGAAGCGTATCTCTTGAAGATCACGGAACTAGATCAACAACTACGAGACATAAACGCCCCATTAGACGATGATTTTGTGTCAGTACTAATGTTAAGCGGTTTACCGTCGGATTACGACCCGCTCATTATGGCATTGGAAAATTCGAACATTAAATTGTGTAGTGAAACAGTGAGAAGTAAATTACTACATGAAAATTTACGCAGAGACAATGATAAGAAGGAAGAAAGTGCAATGTTTACAAACCGGCCTACGAAAAAGGTATATAAACATTCCACGAAGGTCAAGTGCTTCATATGTAAACAACCGAATCACTATGCTAAAAACTGTCCGACCAAAATAAACAAAAGTGAGAAACGAGGTGAAAAATGTGAAAAAGCGTGGAACGGAACTTTGTTGACTGCGTTAGCTGTGGACATGAACTCCAATGCTTGGTATGTCGATTCCGGCGCGACTTGTCATATGACAAACAACAAACATTTATTACAAAATTATGTTGTGGATACTCCTCGGTTGGTGACAGTGGCCAACAACCAGAAGATACATAGTGAGGGATATGGTGAAGTGGAATTGTTATTACAAGGACATACTCAATCTACGAAAATAAGTGAGGTTATTTACGTGCCGGGATTGTCAACAAATCTTATTTCTGTTGGAAAAATGGCTTCAAAAGGACTTGAGGTGCATTTTGATACACATAAATGTAACGTTTATTGTGATAAAATCTCAGTTGCCAGCGCTACAAAGGTCAATGGTGTCTATGAACTGGATACAGCGAGTCAACAACCAACAAAGGAACGCGAGCTTGCTGCGGCGTCTCAATTAGTGGCTTTGATTGAGCCAGAGGTCCAGGCTTTGGGCAATGAACGAGCAGAAGCTGTGAATTTGTGTAAAGCGAACCCATCACAGGAGTTATGGCATCGCAGACTCGGACACCTGAACAGGCGAAGTATGGAGTTACTGAAACTAGGTATGGCTAGTGGAATTGATTACACTAATAGTAAACATACTCCCTGTGTAGCTTGTATTGAGGGGAAGCAAAGCAGACTACCATTTCCACGGCAGTCTTATAACAGAGCCACAGAGAAACTAGGTCTTATACATTCCGATTTATGTGGGCCTATGTCAGTTTCCTCATTTAGTGGTGCTAGATATCTGTTAACATTTATAGATGATTTCACAAGAATGACATTTGGTTACTTTATTAAAAGTAAAGATGTAGTATTGTCTGTATTTAAGATTTTCAAAAGCTTGGTGGAAAATCAAACTAACTTAAAAATAAAAATGCTAAGAACAGACAATGGTCGTGAGTATGTTAACAAACAGTTCCAGATATTTCTGCAAGAGCATGGCATCGAACACCAGACAACCGTGCCCTACTCACCACAACAAAACGGTGTGGCAGAGCGGGCCAATCGCACAATTATGGAGGCAGGGCGATGCATGCTACAAGATGCTGAACTAGACCGGAGGTTCTGGGCAGAGGCACTGAATACAGCAATATTCATTAAGAATAAGTCACCAAGTAAGGCAGTGAGAGGCACAACACCAGAAGAAAAATGGACTGGTAATAAAGTCAATTTATCTAATTTAAGAATATTTGGCTGTGTAGCCTATGCACTGATACCTGTTGAAAAACGTAAAAAATTAGATTCAAAAAGTAAACAATACATTTTTGTGGGGTATTGTACTGAATCAAAAGGATATAGGTTAATTGATCCAGAAAATCCTTCCAAATGTATTAAATCTAGAGATGTGCAATTTTTAGAAGAAAAAATGTACAAAGATTTAAACGTAAATCAGGAATATCACACTACTGATTGTCAGCTACATCACACTAGTAATGAAATGGATGATGTAAATACAAGTGAAAATAATAATGTTAACCTGTCGCCTGTTATAGAGTTAACTGATACGAGTACTTCTGACTCCAGTTTTGGCGATGACCCCAATGATGTCACATGGAATCCTGACATGACTATGGATCGAGTGTCAAGTGATTGCGAAGACACTGAAGAAACTGTAAATGCTGTAGTTGCCATGGCAGCAGCAAGTCACGGTGTTGAACCACAGACGATAGAAGAAGCATTGTCAGGACCTGATAAAGACCATTGGAGAAAAGCCATTCAGGAAGAGTATAATTCATTTGAAAAGAACAAAGCTTGGAACTTGACATTACTGCCTGCAGGAAAGAAAGCTGTTAAATGTAAATGGATTTTTAAGAAGAAACTTGGATTAGAAGGTCAGTTACTTCGTTATAAAGCTCGTCTTGTGGCGAAAGGGTTTACTCAAGAATATGGGATTGACTACAAGGAAACATATTCACCTGTTGTACGATACTCAACCATACGTACATTAATTGCCCTGGCAGTCAACTAGGACTTGCACATTGACCATATGGATGTCAAGACGGCTTTCTTAAATGGAGAATTGCAGGAGACTGTGTACATGGAACAGCCTGATGGATATAAAATAAATGGTAAGGAGAACCATGTATTCAAACTGAATAAAGCAATATATGGACTTAAACAGGCATCTAAGGCCTGGTATGATAAGATTGATTGTGCTTTAACAGACCTCCAGTTCAGAAAAACACTCAGTGAGCCATGTGTTTACATAAAGTCGGACATCAATGGAAATCTCACAATATTGGCTCTGTATGTCGATGATATTCTTATCTTTAGCAAGGGTATACCGGAGAAGAAAAAGCTGAAGGAGGAACTGATGAGAAAATTTGAAATGAAAGACCTTGGCCGAGCTACACATGTATTGGGAATGAGATTAAGTCAAGAACCAAATAAAATTGCTCTTGATCAGAAAAATTATATACAGAAAGTATTAGAGCAATTTAACATGATTGACTGTAAACCTGTAAATACACCCTTAGAATGTGGCATTAAACTTGAAAGGGGAAACCAAAATGACGTGGATTCAAAGTATAGAAGTCTTGTTGGATGCATTATGTATATAGCCGTTTGTACTAGGCCTGACATTGCACATGCAGCGAGCTTATTGAGCCAGTTTAATAATTGTCACTCGGATGTACATTGGAAAGCAGCTAAGCGAGTCTTAAGATATTTAAAGGGAACCATGGATTATAATATTGTATATAAAAAGGGAACTACATTAAATGTTACAGGATATGTAGATGCAGACTGGGCATCTAACCAGCTAGATCGACGTTCTTACACTGGTTACGTTCTTACACTGGTTACGTGTTTACAATAGGTGATTCTGCAGTGTCATGGGAAAGCCGTAAACAAAGAACAGTGGCTCTGTCGAGCACGGAAGCGGAATACATGGCATTGTGTGAAGGAGCAAAGGAAGCTAAATTTATTAAAAGTTTTGTTTATGAATGCTTGGGCAAACACTTATCAGTAACATTGTATAATGATAGTCAGTCAGCACAGAAAATTTGTAATAGTCAAATCAATCATAATCGTAGTAAACACATAGATATTAGACATCATTTTATAAGACAAATTGTTAATGATAAAATTGTTAATTTAGAATATTTGTCAACTGAAAATATGCCTGCGGATGTATTAACTAAATGCTTAGCTAAAGATAAACATTGTAATTGTGTATCTCGTCTAGGTTTACAAATCGTTTAGTTTAAGGGCAGGTGTTGGAACTGTAAACCAACCGATTTAAGTATATTGTATTAGTACTTGCCACTATCTATGCCATCTATGAAATCTTTACTCTTTGGTTGTCTTACTTCTTTTCTGTCATTGTCGTTGGTTTCACAAAGCTGTTTCTATTTAAATACATTACATATTATAAATTCAATCCTTTGTTATTCTATACATAATCCATCACTATGAGTGTCGCTGTTTTTTGGAAAATGTTGTAAATTTTTCCGAACATAGATTAAGTTTTCATAAATGTGTTGTGATGGCACTGTCATAATATTAATAGATTTGAATTTATCTTTAAGAGAATCTCTAGGACGTAAATTGTAAATTGCGCGAACATCCCTCTTCTGCAGAATAAAAATTCTATTGATGTCAGCACCACTACCCCAAAGGAGGATGCCGTAGCACATCAAGCTGTGGAAATAGCTAAAATAAACTAATCTTTAAATTATTAGTAAATCGTTATGCAATTTTAATTAATTAATGTATTTATTATTGTACATAAACATATCTACGTTATAAATAATAAGTAATTTATTCTGCAGAAGGTGTTACAATGTGAATGGCGAGCGATATTTATGTTATGAATATTTATTTCACATTCACAGATATAACAAGATTACATAATCAAGATTAGATGCAAGCTTATCTATAGATACTAATATAATGAAGCTGAAGAGTATCTTTGTTTGTTTAGTTGAACGCGCTAATCTCAGAACTACTGGATCGAATTGAAAAAAAAAAATTGTGTTGGATAGCCCATTTATAGAGAAAGGCTATACTTTTTGTCCAGGGAAAACATAAGATCCCTCGGGAACGCGGGTGAAACCGCGGGGCGGAAATCAGAATAAAAGAATATCATACGCTGAAGTTGTACGCGTTCGTGATCATGCACTTACATAATAAACACAAATTATAGTGATGGTCTTGTTAGTGTGGTTAGTAAGATACTTACCCTGTCTATCACGCTACAGGTCATGGGTTCGATTCCCAACCAGGACAGACATTTGTGTTCATGAACATGTCTGTAGTATATCAGTTATCTTGTTACCATAGTATACGCTAAGTATGCTTAGTTTGGGATCGGATGGCTGTGTGTGAGAAAAGTCTCTGGAGAATATCCCCAGGAAAATGATTGTTGGTCTGATTCTGCCGTTTGTTTTAAAAATAAAATCTCTGTAAAGGATTTCCGTAAAAACTAAAAACATGCAATTTTTAACTGAACATAAAGTAATAAAAACATACTAGGTAATAGAGATTATTCAAACTGTTATTGCAAATCGATATGTTGCAGGCCAATCATAAAACCAGGCCGATCACGAAATGCCTGCATCGTGAAAACTTTTTTAAATGCTTAGCCCTCGATCCCTTCAATCCCGTTTCCTCGTATTTAGTTAGGTACCAATTTCGCGTTCATTACTATCATTACTACCTTTTTATACTAAAACATATTATTTTAGACTTTTATTAAGTAGAAGAATTAATAATATTATACCATAATATTATTTCCTTGTTCTAGATGTAGAATAGAATAAAATATAATAGACGTATTCTTTATCGATACACTACATACGGGAGAAAAAATTAAGTTGAGGTTGAATTAAGATTATTGTTGTGTAGCATATCTCTTCTGTCATCTATTTATTTATATTCTATAATAAAACAGTAGAGTCCGGTGTGTCTGTACATTGAAGAAAGTAATAAAAATAGAAAGGGGGTAACTAAAAAAGGGTGATAGAACAAAAACCAGCGATTTTTTAAATTATTTCCTGTCTGTCTGTTTGTTTGTTTGTTGACGCACATCTCTAGAAATACTGAACGGATTTGCATGAAGTTTTCACAGATAGACAGAGATTAATTTAGGGCAGAATATAGGCTTTGTTTAATTAAAATCGGATGTTACAAAAAAATTTATCGTCATTTATGTAAATATTTTGGAATTTCCTTTGATATGTCCCCTTATTCAGACCTACTCTGTTGCCGTTATTCGGGAAATGTACCGATCGGTCCAAGAACTTGCTATTCAGAGCATGCCAAATTTCTTAAATAGATTTAAATTTTAAATGATATTATAATCTAGGTACTGCGGAGAAATATTTAACAAAAATCATAATAATCATTCATTTTAATACAAAAAAAAAACAAATTTGATGCGGATGTGGATGTTAGTTGCAGCTTTCATAAACGTGGTCCTGTACCAACCGATTTCCTCATTCCGAATAGCACTCTGAATTGCAATATAGATGATTTTCGATTTGGTACACTATCCAATCGGTACGGTTCTTTCGGAATCGAGACCGCAACCGAGCAGCTCTGAATAAAGGGGCCTGTTAGAATATTACTATAGCAACTCACAAGTTATGCTTGGCTTGGCCACAAAATAAAGAAACGGACAGAGACAAAGCTTCATACAACTGCGCTGTTATAGGTACACTACTACAAGCGTGAGGCAAAGTGGTTTAATAAGAAAAAGAGTGCAAATATGTACAGTGTGTATGAACAATAATGAAATTTAGAATTATTTTCTGTCTGTCTGTTTATTCACGCACGTCTCCGGAACTACTGAATGGAATTTCATGTAGTTTTCACAGGTAGACGGAGATTAATTCGGAGCAGAATACCTATAGGTTTTGTTTCAATAAAAACGGATGTTGCAGAAATGTTATCGTCTTTTAAATATTTTTGGAATATCCTTGGATTTTGAAGGAATTTCTACAAGTTAATGCTTGGCTTGGCGCTTCGAATGGGTTTATTTCATCAAAATCGGGTGAATGGAAGAAAACATATCGATATTTTTTACGCGAGTGAAGCCGCGGGCAAACAGCTAGTAACTTCATCATTTAATAAATCAATAATTTATACTAATAAAAATCCTTGAAAATATATATATTTTTTTAGTGCACATTGATTAATGAAATAGACGGAGGTTATGTGGTTTATTCCATTAATCTTTTTTTTTACTAAAAACACCTCGAGTTCAATGAGTCAATTAATTAAATAAAAAATATCTAAATACATTTTAATACATTGTATTGTTGTGTTTCGGGTAGGAGGGTATGGAAGCCGGTGAAATTACAGGCACAGAAAACTTAACAACTTCATGTCTCAAGGTTCGCAACGCGTGAGTGATACCCCTCAAATATAATATTGTATTTTCTTTGTCCGTGGTGTTATGAGCGTCTATAGGCTACGGTAACCGCTTACCATCAGGTGGACCGTAAGCTTGTTTGCCACCTATGTAGTATAAAAAAAAACTAAAAAACAATATTAAAGAATTGATTTTCTCAGATAATATTATTTAATAAAATATGTGATATATACAGAATGAATTTTTCAAGAGGGCGTTTCAATGGCCAAATCTTTATTATACTCTCAGACTTATATTTTCAACTGGCTGGGTGTGCCAGTCAGCCACACAACATCATGTTCTAATTTCAAATTTTGACAATGGCCATCATTTTGAAAAAATAATTTTAATAGGTAGGTAACGTAAGATATATAGTTAAAAATGAGCTCCTTAAAAAAAATCCGCCATTACTTTGTCAAAAAAAAAAAGTAAAATTCCATTACGCTATTTTTTTCAGAAACACGTCCATTTACGTAAGCTTTGTTTATTTTATACGGAGATTGTAAGAGTTTGTGTACGTACCATGATACAGATGTCGAGAAAAACACTTATCATGAGCTTAAACAATAGGCCTCAGTTAAACAAAAAATACTGGTACACTAACTACTTACAAAACCTATCACATAACATACATACATATTGTTTTTCTTTTTCACTGATATTCAAGTAACCTAATACTAGTCTGTAGTAAATAAGGAATCCTTATATTTTCATCATGTCTGTCTATATGTCCCAGACATTTACTTGGATACTATTTATGATATACTTGTAAACCTGAAATGCGTAGTCATATTTGTACTTATACTAGTTCCTGAAATTCAGTTTTCAATAGTTGCATACGGACTATTATTAAATAAAATCATATGTATATATATATCTATATATACTGGGTGATTTTGTTATCACTGGCAATACTTGCAAGGGTGGAAGTACTCATCAAAATGAACAACTTTTATAATGGGACTAACTGTGAAATCATGAAAAAATTATCAGCTGTTCCATACAAAAGTTCAATACCTACTCGACCAAAATGTATGAAGCAACCGTATTATTTTACTCGATATCAGAGTTAGCCGAATAATAAAAGCCCTATAATAAAAGTTGTTCACATTGATGAGTACCTCCACCCCTGCAAGTATTGCCAATGATAACAAAATCACCCTGTATATATATATATTTATATGCCACTGCATGTGTGCTCTATATTTCGTTGCTTACCCGGTACTTGTTCAAATAAAATTACTTTAGATTTAATAAATAAATTATATCAAATCAATCCATCAATCAGGTTCTTATTTATTAAAATCAGGTATTTTTCATATTCATTTAATCATTAATAGAGATAAAATAAAGAAGATACCCTACATAGTATTATTTTTATTATATTTATTCTGTTCCGTATTTACAGGACCACTTACATTGGCTGCTTCATTCACAAGTGTTGATTTAGGACTGATATTATTAGATGAAGATATTATATAGGTGTTCGTTTTTTTTTTGTACATAAACTACTTAATATAGTTTATTTTTAATATTCTAACGTTGCATCTTATAATGTTAATATTGAAAAATGTTTATACTTACGTTTTGGTAATATGTAATTCAAGTAAATGCTCAGACTAATTAATTCTTACATTATAACTTCTTTACATCAACATAAACAGTCCTTTGAATAGTCTCATTCCTCCCAGCTCTTTTATTAATTAAATGTATATTGTTTGTACCAAGTGTACAAACATTGCTAACGTCGTTAGCCACAATGCTAAGCCTTTGAAAGGATTTTCATATCTTCATTCAATAAATAAATGCCCCAACTGGGTGGAGTCACTCGGAAAAGAGTCCACTAGTAATGGTGCAATCATCTAATGAGTGCTTCCGGGCAGATAAGCTTCGATTAAATGGTCTCTTTATTGCTAAAGGAAGGCGCGTTCCCTTTATGTGCTCATTGAGATAGGGTCAGTAATTTCAATTTAAGAACCAAATAAAGAATTGGAAAAATTTTGTTTTTAGACAGAGCCTTAGTTCTTTTTTCATACTGATGTATCAAAGTATTACATTGATTGGGTTTTAACCATTGTCCAAATTCATAAATCTTACACCCTTTTCTTGTTGTCGGTAGGACATTTGAATGAGCGTTTTTTCGCAGCACGCGTGCCTGGAGGGCGGAATCATTTCTGTATATTGCACCTTGGGACCTTGGAATATTACACCTTACTTAGTGAGAATTGGCATGCATATCCAGTAAGCCCTCGAGGCTTTAGTCTTTTCGGTCCACACACCGTCCGGACCGCGGACAGAAAAACCTAAAATTTTGTTACGCCCTAATTTGAATGAGACGATGCGGTGCGCAAGAAACAAATGCTCAAAAGGACGTTCAAGATGAAAAAAAATAATTTTAACTCGACTGCGATAGACCTATAAAGGTCTATCGCGGCTTTTAGATGTTTTATGAATAAAAAAATTATTTACCTAGTAATATATTTCGAGTATATTTACAACAATCATTATCTACTAACAAAACTTCAAGGTTAATACTATTGACAAAAAGAAAACTTAAAAGTAAGAAGCTTATATAAAATAATGTGAATTAAAAAAGTCGCTATGAGAAGGCAGCGAAAATAAATTTAATTTATACCTACTTGAAAAAGTTTCAAGTGTCGCGAAATAGTTGCAACTAATGGCGGTACACAGGTAAGGGAAGGCGATGTGGTATTGTTTCGGTATCGAGCAACCTAAAACAGCGCCGATGTTGTATCGACAAGTCAGGAATGAGCTTACATACGGGAGAAATAGCTTAGAGAACGTTTACAACATTTGGATAATAGGAGTTATAATTACGACAAGGTATATTTAATAAATTATTTCCGGCATCAAGACGCTGAGTAGTTAGATTTAGGATCTTGTAGATACTTGTGTAGGTTACACTCCACAATTTATTGCCTGCATATCCTTTCAGCGGGTAGATAATGACCGCAGTAAAACGTTTAAGCACGAAATAACTGGTGCTGGAAGCCGTTATTAGAATATTATGAATGGCTTCCCTCGCGGCGCGGCGGATCGCGCCCTCCACGCCGCCTTCGCTCCTAGGCTCTTATATTGCGATATGTTACCTACCATAATTTGCTAAATACTAGTTTTAAAACCATCATTCAAACCCATTTTACCCACGACGGACCTTCCAGTCGAACATAAAAACACAACAATTTACCATTACTTCCCGAGAGCATAAAACGACACTGTATAAAATTGTTTTCCTAACAGAGAAATTACTTTGGGATTGAATGCGCAAACAAAAAGCGATTTAACATCAATTTGGGGCAGGTAGGTAAATCCATTCACATACAAGTGTACTAGGCGAAACTCACGAATTGCCTTGCCCTGTCCATAATCGTATCGTAGGGAGTAATTGTATTGTATCTTTTCAGTTCCATGATACGACTTCGATAAGATGATAAGTACCTAACTGAGGTATCTATGCGGCAAATGAGATATTGTATATGTACCTATTTGTTATTTAGGTATCATCAGTTTTTATCATGCATTATGACTTATGTGCAGTAAGTAGACTTCCCTTGCTCTCAGCGGGTCTCTCTCGCAGAAGGATCCAAGTTCTGGCTTAGCTCCGGGCGGCGCGAGTAATTAGCACCGCTTTCCTTCCGTTCGCTCTGCAGTCGCTCTGTGGAGCCCTTGTGTTACCATGTAGAACCATATTTTCTCGTTGAATCATAAAAAATATTTTTGAATGAAATAAAAGGTAGGCATAGTATGTGCATATTATTATGTTCAAACCATATTCACACCATTTATTTCATTTCAAAGTCTGTGGAAATTCGGAAAAAAGGAGTGTTTTTTAATTTATTTAATCAAATCACAAAAAAAACATTTCTCAATTAATCGTATCTAATTGTACGTAAATTTATTTTAGTATACGTTGTAAGACTGAACGTCTAATGCTACGAATGCTACGCCTGTAGCTGTGCGGCTACGGCATGCATCATGTGTGGATACAATTATGGAGGCCTATACTTACACAGTAAAATAAAAGTTATGAGTGGGTTCCTACAGTACGCGGTTTTACGGACACACATGCCTATTTTTATAACCAAATTTACACGGTATTATTAACCGAATAAAAATCTAGACCCGTGGACGTCTTTTGTCGTGAGACATGTCCTGTTATTTCGATCTTAACGATATATGCAATTCAATATAAATTTGCATGTGAAAGCTGAGAGAGATAAAGAAAGTAAAAACGTGTGCGCCTGTGAAAACCACGTAACGTGGTTCCATTTGAGTAGAAATAAATGTTATCAATATTAATAATATCAATTCAAAAATATTATTACTTATAATATAATTTTTTTTAGAAATTCAGTTCCAAATAAAAAGATTTCAGCCTTGTTTATTCATGTTACAAAAAAAAAAGAAAAATTATAAGGTCGCAGCATGTGAACGTAATTTATTTTTATTGGTATTCATCAACACAACAAAGATATTCTTGTTAGTCTTTGATATAAGCACAAAGTACCTACCACTGGCAATCCAATTTAGTTAAAAAAGTTTCATAAAAGGACAAATTTGTCTAATTTTAGAAATTACTTTTCGTGTTCATATTCAAATTGTCATCGCACTTTAAATTCCTCATAATCCGTCCAATTCTGAATCGTCGAGCGGCGCCCGGGTCGCAGTAATAAAGACGGCTTCAGCTGGATTTTATTCCCTACCCTAGACAAGCGAACGACTATAGTGTATCTCTGAAATATAATGAGACATTAGAAATAAAATTTTGTTGAACTGTACTAATGCCAGTCGGTACATAAGTCTTGAACGGAGACGGATATATTTACTTTGATACAGATTTTCCCCTCGAACCACGTGGCCTTTATAAACTGTACTAGCACTACATTAAATCCAGTGGAACTCGACATGGTGTATGAATGTGTTGCGCATTTAAAAAAAACTCATTACAGGCGGCAACCAGCGCGCGGACGAGTGGCGTCTTTGAAGGCCCGCGCCGCTACTGCGGTATTATGCCAGATTATACCGGCTTCCATACAAATGAAATCTCGCTTAAACCCACTGCAATTTTGGAACGAGAAAATAAGGTTCAAAAGTTGTTTTACTGCACCCGCACTTTCTCAAATTTCTTTTGAACTTAAGGGGGTGACGTGTTTAGATTCGTTACGCTTTGGGAGAGTGTCTGTAAGAAAGCATTGTTAGTGGGTATTCATGTATTTACGTACCTTATTTGTGATTCCTAATTGATTCTGATCTGTAAGAACCTAAATGTTAATTTGGAGGCACGTAACTTTATCTGGTCAATACGAATCGGAGCCTAAGTGTAGCGCCTGAATAACCATTACATATTTAGTTAGTATGTCCCCCGAGATTGCGCTTGCGGTTCTTGCCATTAGCGCGATTGAGAACTAGCCGACCGCCCGACATTTTCATAAAGCTCGATACTATTGTATAGGTATATTTAAATTTTCTCTAATATTTTCCAACAAACTGAAATCAGTTAATAAATATTGATACCTACTATGTTTATATTAATGTAATCAGCCCACACACATTAAACAAAATATATTGCGCGATACTTAAAGTAGGTTGAGGTAAAATATCGATGCTTTGTTGGTTGCCGCGGTACCGACTCGTATAGATGCAGATGAGCTAACTATTTGTCTTCCCTGATAGCTGGGGCTTGATTAAACCGTGAAACATTTAGCGGTACTCACCTTCTAAGCTTGTATTGCATGTCTGTGCCGAGGCTTAACTCTCCATTGAGTTGGGGCCATACTATTTATTTATTCACAAGAATGATTTTGTGAAATAGTTAAAATGAGTTGAGGGTTGAAATCTAGTTTGTTTGCATTGGCTATTTTTAAGTAATCACGTAGGCACAGGCGCAGGGCAAGCGCTCACACAGTGATTAGGATAGATAAATGACGGACATTACTTGTAATGAATGTTTAGGTGGTCGTAATCGCATCGCGTAAAGTGTCGGCGCCATTACTTCACAGCTGCTGTTGCCGAGATATTGCCTCAAGCCCCGTTTACCGCTGTGGCGTGGATTTATCCTTTCACATACTAAAGGGACACTTTTACACGCTTAGATAAAAATTAAGCGGATTCGACTAGTTAAGTTTCATTTGCATACATATGTGCCGGTGAGGCAAATTTTAATAACTTATGTAGATATTTTGCTATCTTATAAGCCATCCTGCAGATCAGGAATTCAATTAGGAGACAACTCACCATCTTTATCGCAAAATATCCTAACGCCTGGTCGAAGCAACTTGTGACCAGAATGCTGGCTTATATTTTGGTCAGAGAATCAGCATTGCCATCCAACGTGGCAATGCCGCCAGCATTCTGGGTACGCTGCCTTCTGATAGCGACTTTTTTAATTTAGACTATTTTATGTAACAAAGTGATTATTGTATTAATATTACCAATTAATGAAGTTACTTATTTATTACATCATTTTCTTTTGATGCGAATTCTAAATAAATTTTATAAGTAAAAAAAAATTTGGAGAGTGCACAAATATTTAATGATTTAACTTGAAGGTGGTATTGTAAAAAGTCTAACATTATTAGCTGAGGTTCTTTTGGCAATATTTGTAGGTCAAAAGAAATTATATGAACCGACAAACAAGTATTTCAAAAAGTAGTCGGTATGTAAAAGTAACTCAAAAAAAATACGGAGCCGCGTGCAGCCAAGCGCCACCGCCACGATGATAACAGATAGCAAATATAAAAAAAAATATCCTAAATTTTTTATATGATGATGAAATTTTTTATATACTTTATTAGGATACTTTTCCTATTTACTTTCTCGCCTTAAAAGGACTAAAGCTAATATATTGTCAATAAAAGTTAAGCCTCAAAAACATACTTACTATATACGAGTAGCTAACTATTTGTAGACAACGTAATTCATAACCAAGTAAGTCTTAGCGGTTCCCAAATATTTAATTTACATTTGAATGTGTTTACAAAATACGTGTGTAGCTAGTTAAAATTATCGAATAGGTATGCAAAAGCAGTTAGCATTGGGTAGGTGTGTCGATCGAGGAGTCACAATTTCCTGCACTTAATAACACAGGAAGCAATTTTGACGAGTCATCAAACGACGGACACCGTTCAACGGTGACGAACGTCACGTCATTAGTTAAGCTACCATTCAAAGACAACATTTTAACGATGCATGTATGTATATACACAGAAATAAGAGACAGTTTTCAAGAAATTCTAGTCTTTGGCTATTTTCAGGCGATGAAAAAGAGCGTTCAAACAACTTATTCTTTGTGTAAGTAGTCTGCAACAAAAGTCTACAAATCGTCGGTTGATTCCCGTCTGAGAGATTGCGGGCTTCGTCATCAAAGTTTGGGAATTGTGGCCATCTGCCGCGCGCTGCGTCGCTCTCAGATTACCATGGAGAGCTTCATTTAATCGTTTTATTAATACGCCGACAAATCGTTTAACTGCTACTTGCTTCCCACTCTGCTTACTATATTATTATAACCGTCTTACATAAAACAGTTTATGAAGGTTTTAGTAAACTTTATTTATTTAGAAAATATTTTACTTATTTATTTACAACAAGTATTTACAATCGTTGTATAAAACACAAAGTATAATATTTAGAAAACTATAATTAATAATAACTATTATTATTATTTTACTATTATATGTTTGTATGTATTATATGCACTGCTAGATGATCACTAGCAGTGCATATTATAAAAATTAGCGAATCATTCTACTACACAAAAAAATGGAGCGATTTTACAAAAAAAAAGACCGAGGATGGCTCAGTCGCCCAGGTACTACTTATAATGAGACATAAGTCTCATTACTGTGTATGCAATAGTTTATGTAAAGGTTTATGTAATCAGTAAAAGCTTGTTAAATATTCCAAGCAAGTCCATTGTAGGCGGCAGTATGACGGAGTTGCTTCAGGTAGCGCCACCGGTGCCGGTGCAGTCGGCTCGCCCTGGCGCTAGTTATTAGGGATCGTAAATAATGTGTATTAAAAGCCTCACCATGTTTTATTTACAGACACTACGTGTATAGTTTGCGCACATAAATAAATTAGTAAAGTTAATGCCAGAAAATTTTACACTCTATCATCTATCGTGTTTCGCCTACAATCATGAATACACGCACTAGATAATCGTGTTACACGATTACCTACCTAGGAAGTATACGATTACCCTATGTATTAGATACGCAGATATGAGAGGAGATGTTCGGGTTTATTTTTAATGGAATATTCAAAGATTGCACATTCAGACATAGCTTCGTGACGCGACTAGTACGGGGTGTCGGCGGCGCGATGTGTGAAATTGACACCCATGTCCAGCGCCATTGGCTCTGATTGGATTAGGTTCGAAGCGCTGTCGGTGCACTGATGCCGGGCTCAAACGTAAAATTTTACGTGACCACTTTCAAAACGTCGACTTTCGTGACGCGATTGCATACTTGAATGGCGTCCTCGGAGCTTTGATCGCTCACTACGCGCTAGCGTATTATGTAAATTTGGCAAAGCCTGCAATAGAGATACTTACTTACTGACGTTTCATCCCCATAAAGCGTGCATCATTTGAATTCAATTTTCTATATTGTTACAAGCTTTTCTTCTACAATCTAATAATTATACTGATGTATAAAAACTTTAAGCTTTCGTACAAAATGGGTTCATAATGTGACGAAAAATCTGTTGACGTCCTATCCTGTATCAAATTCCATATTAATTTTAAATTGTTCTATAATAGAATTTAAAGTGTCTCGAGAACTGAACAAAGCGAGGTATTATGTCACAGTGATCCTCTTACCTTAATGGTGCATCTATCGAAATATGTTGCTGGAAGTCGATTGAACGTTGTAATATTGTTAAGAAATGGAACAATCTTGGACAAAAACATGTATATTGTGAAATTAATATTATTATAATAAAATGTACAATATGGAATATACATTGCATGCTGACAAGGTAACATAACACTAATATTGCATGCATCGGCATTTTGTAATAAATTCGAAGTTAAGTCACCGATGCAAACCCATTTTTACGTTCTGTACATGTAATCTATATTTTCTTAATGCTCTCGACTTATTCTCGAAGCAAAATTTATGCGCCATTTGCCGCACCGTTCCTCTGTTCGCTTGAATTAGGTACGAACTTCGACTATATTTAACATATTTTTCTATTAAACATGCTGGAGAATAAGGAGTAATAAAAAAGATACCTGTCAGAGTTACCCATATTGGGGGTACCTACGCTTAAACTGGAGCATCTAAATCTTATAAGAATGCCGTAATATCCACATCTCATTACACGTAACTTTGAAGAATTATGACTTGGCAAAGTCCTTTATTGGAAATACCTTCACGAGCCTGAAATATTGCTATGTCGTGAAGAGCTAAAATTTCTAATTAGAAATTCTTTAGTAAAACTTTATTAAGTTTTTACTTACTGCAACGAACCTAATGAAAATACCATGCTGTCAGTCGCTTCTTGTGCTTACACTTACCTCTCTAAAGTAAATTATACACAGGAGAAGAATGTTGTTGATTGAGAATATTATACAAAAAATTCTTAAAAATAATATTATTATGCTGTTATTCGTTTCGTTAGTTAACTACGACTAAGATCCATATTTTTTGCGAAACGTTTAATAATGTATATTTTTATTATTTTCAAAATATAAATTCGGGAGTTGAGAATTGTTACAATTTCGGACTTTTATGTGATCTTTCTATACATGGTTTGTGCTTTTTATTCTCGTTTAATTAAAATATCAGTTATTTTTCCACATTGATGCCTTCGTAACAAATACCAATCAATACCGATAATATTAAAATATTTATTTATGTTATATAGAAAATACGTGTTTTGAAATCATAAATGATCAATCATCATTACATACTTTATGCTATTTATTTATTTTATTTATTTATTTTATTTATTGGGGTCAACAAACAGTTACACACTATGTTTAACAACAACAAGTAATACAACAATACATATTCATAAATGTGTAACCAGCATCGTTAACCACTGGTTAATTACAAAGTTTGTTGAGTTAGACAGTAAAAATAGCGAACAAAAGAATTAATCTTATCTTACGAAAAAATAATAATTAAAATAGTACCAGAATGGACTCTGGTAACTAATGGTGTTTTATAGTGTAGAAGTGTTAGTAATTAGTTATGTGCAAAACCAAGACCAAAGGAGATAAAGTGCATATAATTTAAAAAATAACTAGGCATGATTATTTTCCCTTAGTTTACATTTGACCAACTTCCTGAATTGACCGACACGCGAAGAAAAAATGTCAATATGATTGAATTGCCTATTGTAGCTATTAACTAAGCGGTATAGTGGTGAGCGCATACCCGCGTTTGTTCTGCATGTGTCGGTTGCAAATAGTTTGTGACTATGGTTAGAGCGCGTATGAACCCTATTTGGGATCTTGTAATAAAATTTATTAACTATGTCCATACAATCGTATTTATTGTTACAAAGGTCGCGCAACGTCTATCATACCGGTTGCATTGTACCTCCGTATTTATAAAATATTAGTTAAGTAGTCATTAATTAGAAATATTATTATGTACTGCTAGCTTTAGCCCTGCGGTTTCACCCGCGTTTTCGAGGATCTGATGTTTTCCTGGGATAAAAAGTGTATATCCTATTTATTAATTCAAAACATATTCTATCTGTGTGCTAAATTTCATCCAAATCAGTTTAGTTGTTACAGAGCTATGTGGTAACAAACATATACACACAAAGCATCGCATTTATAATATTTAGTAGGAGGAGGATAGTAGGATTTCAAACTAAAGAGATTGTTGAAGTCGAATAGCTTTTGCTTTATAATGCCTCACATCTATCATACAAAAGTACAAATAAGGAACCCTTTTGTACTAAAAATATAGTTAATAATAATTATGTTATTCCTATTTTTAGTTTTAAAAGTATCAAAATCCATTTAGCTATGATCGAGTCAAAAGTGAACAAAGTTGTTGCATTTCATAAACCAAGGGTAGGTTGTAATATTTTGCACTTGACTGTACTTACGCTTTCGTTCGTATAAGAATCGATGTTCGTTTTCTGTTTGCAGTGGATATCGTTGTTTGAATCCCTCATTCATTTTTATGAGTTATGTATGGGTGAGGTGGAGCACTGTTTACTGTTTCCTTCTAATTGTTTACTCTTGTTGAAAAATGTTAACTCTAGTTTAATGCCACTATTACAATAAGTTAAACAATTACTTTATTAATTATATAGTACCTGGATGACCGAGCTTAGCTCGGTATTTGTTTTTAAACGACGTTTTATAAAAATGAAACCTAGCTAGATCGATTTATCGCCCCCTGCATACTAAATTTCATGAAAATCATTGGAGCCGTTTCCGAGATTCAGATTATATATACATACTAGCAGGCCCGACAGACGTTGTCCTGTCCAAACTCGATTACGACGCCATCTACCGGATCCAATTGTATTTTCAAACTATCCAGGGACCTACTCATATAAACACACAAAATTTCATCTAAATCGGTCCAGCCTCCATCGGTTTAGGTGGAGTTAGGTGACAAACACACGTACAGAACAATTTTATATATTAAGATATACAAGAATTGCTAGTTTAAAGGTATTAGATTAGATGTATCTAATAAAGGTATTCAATAAACTAACTATATTATAAATACTGTGTACTTGCGTGATAGGTAATTCATGAATAGATACGCACAAAAAAAAATAAGGATTTGATTCTGAGATTACTTGAGACTACAAAAATAACATATTGTTATTGTAAGGAATCAAATCATAGAAGTTGTATGTCATCTCTTTTGTACGTACATATATCCAAATGTATGAGAAAATATTTTGCAGACAGTGTTGAAATGGAACGCGACGCGATACCTCTGTCGTTACTAGTGCATTAGACGTCGTAGCAAACAATTACATTACCCCGTACAGTTTGGCACAGCACCAACCGTTGACAAGCACTCGTTGAACATACCTAACTATTTTCCACCGTTATTAAACGTTAAATTTAAGTTTATTGCCCACCTTAGAAAGTTAAAGTCGATAAAAAAGAGTTTTAGAGTGCTCCTGCATATTTTTAAATGATCTTAATTTGGCCGCACAATGTGGCAGTTTGAAGGGATATGCTACCTACCTACAGGCTTTTTTTACTTTTCGGTATCACACGGCAACGACTGTTGTATTTAAAAAAATATATTTTAACGTCGTAAATTGTGACTAAGCTATAAAATGCAAATAAAAAATATTATCTTTTAACTATGATTTATTTAATAAATAAATTGATAAATATAACTAAAATATTATTTTAACATGTCATTTACGAACTAACCTCTATTTAATAAGATGGTAGAATAAACTTTTGTATCTTATACAATGAAAGCTTGAAGAAATGGAGGAAATAATTTAGTTCTTTGTCTTGGCAATATCGAGCTAGCAGTCTGCGGACTGCGCCCGCGGGCATGATGATATTAATCGACGCAAAGCTGATTATACAGTTGTTTCTAAGACTGCTCTTTTGAAAGTTTCAATTTCAGTCCTACCTTCTACCTCAATTTAATGCTATGTTATAATTGTTATACATTTCTTTTGTTCATATAATCTTGATTCTTATAGTTATAGTAGAAAATGATTGTCTATCTAATAATGTGACTTTATCAATCGGACTAAGACATATATTATGTTATCAATCGAATAATCATAGGGGTACCCTTTTCGTTACAATCTTGAGTTCGTAACACGTAAGCAATATAAAAAGCATTAGGAAGAGAAGAACATATAAGAAGAGGTAATAAATATATTAGTTGAATTATCCATGTACCAGTACTCGAGTCAGTAATGTGAGGGACTCATTCAAGGGATATGACAATGTATACGTTTTTATGACAAAGAACCCAAACAAATCGAGAACTATATGTGTATAGATTTAAAAAGTTATAAAGATTCTGATATTTTTTTTAAAAAAGAACACAATTGATTAAAATATTCCATTCCAAGCTATTATAATATTTTATTCCTTGAATTTATAAATATTATATTTATAACTAGCTGTTCCCCGTGCATTCACTTGCGTTTCCGGCATAAAAAATTGCCAATTCTACTATTCGGGGCAAAGAAAAATCCAACAAATCAAAGATCATAAAAAGCGGTTCAGCCGTTCTTGATTTATAAATGACCCGACTTTGTTTCATTTATATAGATTATATAACCCTTAGTAAATTGTAACAGTAATATGTAAAAAAATAATGCCTTGCTGAGTGTCTATTTTCAGAGCCTAAACTGAATATGAGTCTTGAGTTTGAGTTTTAATTACAAACATATTATTTGATACATCTATAAACATTATAAGGAAACCATCCTAGTTTTATCAACCATAAATAAATAATTTATAATATCACATGTAGTTATTCTGAAAATGCTTATCATTAAGGTAAACTCAACGGATTAGAGAGAGCAGTTTAATCGCTACAAATGTAACATGATTGCATTCATGTGTAGTGTCGGTAGCGCGTGTGTCGTAGCCACGTAGCACTCGTAGAGTGTAGCGAGCTCGCGGCGGGTCCATAAGGCCTACATAACAGGCGGCTTAAGGCCCGGACCTCCATTGGAGTGGAGCCATGTTTAAAGCGGTTCTTATTTACAGTGCAATGTGTCTTTGTATTTATTGTTTTTGAAGAAAAACTTTTTTGAAATGAGAGTAAAATTTTAAGGTCGAAATTGAGTGCAGCGTTTTATTTGTAACGTTTTATGTGTAACGAAAATGAAACTTTTCTGAAGCCAAAAAGTCGGAAAAAGGTACATAGCTAAAAAGATAATAAGATATAACTCGTTATAATCGTTGCTAGGTGACGAGTAGTCTCTTTAATGAGACAAGGTGTGGGCGCACTCGCGGTCATAGGCGAGAGAGACGGAGTAATTGCCTAGAATGAGAAAAATAGAATTTTTGACAGTCACAAATTGTGTAACGAAAAAATGCATTAAATTAATAAAGACTGCAGAAGTAAGTTTAATGGCCCTACTTTAAGATCGGCAGAGCGTGCGGTGGCCAGTCTACGAGCGCGCGATTTGCAAGATCCGCTCTATCACTGCCGAACACGCCTAAACAATTTGCGCTATTTTATCTACATGCACTATTTCGTTACTCTAATAGTGCCTTCATTGTTTTTCTTTATTTAATTAAAATCTAAAACATGTACTTGCTACAATTAATTTGGGTTTTCAGTGAAGTTAATTGTGCGGACATTGTGGTCGTCACCAAGCACCTACCGGTGTGTTACACCAGCTGCAAAGGAAGATTGTTTTATTGAACACTTTCGGCTAAATAAACAACTGTCAAATAGGATTATGGTCAAATGTAAACATTAAAAAATAATCTAGGCCTTTACTTCTGGTTATATCTTATATATTTTGTTTGAATGTCGAGTTTGTTAGCAGTACGATATTTGCTCGACTATAAATCTTGTTGACTGAGATAAAGTCTTGTCTAGCGCTCCAGATATTATGTAATATTTCAGTACTAAATTTAAATAAATCATTTAAAAAGAAACAGCAAAGACAAATATCATAGCTTAACTCATTATATTTAAAGACTATCACAAAATAGTAGAATTGATAATTATGGTAATACGGCAAAAATAAATAAATACTCTGGAACATTACACGCGGCCATCTAAACCCAAATTATACGGAATTTGTCCTGTTAAAACGATAAATGATATATTACTACACGTAATATTGATGGATACCTATTTACATCCAGATTCAGAACAAAGACATGTTCATGCACACAAATGTTTTTTGTGTCTTTCTTCTTTAAAAGAGAAAGTCTAAAATCACCTCTATGCCAGAATTAATAATCTAAAAGAAATAATAATGTTAAATTGTCCACAAAACCAAAAAAATATGATGAGACTGTATTGACGTAGAAAACAATTATTAAACATTCCTACT
This sequence comes from Tetheella fluctuosa, assembly GCA_951216915.1. Lineage (NCBI taxonomy): Eukaryota > Metazoa > Arthropoda > Insecta > Lepidoptera > Drepanidae > Tetheella > Tetheella fluctuosa. The sequence goes on from OX578217.1 coordinate 9,081,862, forward strand.
ATCTATACCCATAATATAAAACGATTGCGACATTAATGCCAATTGTCGAATTGTGATCCGTGTGTCGGCATTTATTGCATAGCACGTCTGTAATTTGCATACGTTTGAATACTAAGTACTGGCAACGTCATGGTTTGAAGCTACTTTAATTGAATAGTTCGATTTATGCTTATTAGTGCAACTTTATATTTTATTGTTAAATCAGTCTATTTATTCGCTACAACTTGTTACAGGGACAAATGTGCCTGAGTAAAATACATATATTTTTATACGTCTGCTTACATCAGGGTCAGGATATTCACATATAAATATCTCAACGTCAACGTGTTGAGTTGACTGAAGAGAGCACGAGACGGGCTAGCGTTCAGTCGTACCAGATACCTACAGGTAATAAGTTATTTATAAAGAGTAGCTCTCCAGTGCGGGTATCTCGTAGTTTACCTCTACGTGCTCTTGAAACTACAGGCTCTTGCAATGGGGTGTTTATGTCCAAAGCCCAAACCAGAGTCGAAAATAAGGTCACATATAAAATAAGTTATCTTTGAGTTCTCTTTCTTTAAAATATGTTATGAAGAGATGGGGAGGTAAAATTGAAACTGGCGTCATTACTTAGTATGCATTGGGCGCCGCGACGTGTTGCGATCGCCCCCGCGACGGGATCGACGCTCCGGTCACGTTTTTCCAATTGTTTTCTGACGACGTGTATCATTCTTTTAAATCAGATTTCATGATTTATTGTCGCTTCGTATACGGGTTTACTCTCAAGTTTTAGATTGTAAACGTGTAATGATTTTTGGTAAAGTAGCATGACGTATCTGAATAATTTGTATTTGGAGCGTAGACTCAATTTCACAAACGCCAACGATCCACAATAGCGTCTTTAGTATTCATGGGGCTCGTAGAGATATGATATGACATTTGCAATTTTTGTTTCATTAAGAATTCAAATGTAAGGGATTGTGGGGAACGAATCGCTACAATGTCGGGCGTCGTGAATGTCGCGACGAGAGCGGCGGACCGTGTTATAACATATCAATCATGAGCCCGACTCGAATGTACTTACACTCAAATCGCATTTATTTATACTGAATACTCCGCAGAGGTATACGTACGGTTATATCTGTGTTGTCTGTGTTGGTCATCTATTAGTACTTTCCACCCTAAAAGAGGTCATTATTTATGAAGTTTTAAACACAGTTTCACGTAGCTATCCATCACGTCGAGTGTCAATAATGTGTGTCAAGCACCAGTGTAAAGTTGGAGGATATCAATCACTTATAACTTAATTATATGGCTTGGAAAGTAGTTTTCTTGTAAAAAACAGATGTACCGACCAGCTCATATACTTTTTTAAATTTTTTATTGAATATATGTATATATTCTCTCTTTATAACCCACCTGTGACCTGACGTACATTTAGGAACTTAAGTGGAATTCAAATTTTCAAGTGAAGTTTAATCCAGACTATGGCTTTGTCTAACTTTGCTGTTGCTGTTGTTTTAGTCATAATGGTGGTCAGGGAATTATTGCTAATGCAACCTGAAACTGTGCCGAATACAAAGTGTTCTTTATACCGTTATTTATTCACTATCACATTAAAACTTTAATGCTCATTCAGCTAATGTATGTACTTAATAATAATATGATTTCTACTTAATACTTAATAATTTTAGGTTTTTTTTTTGATAGACTTAGAGGAATAACTGCTAAAACCGAGTGATGGACCAATTTTTATGATCTTTGATTTATTGGATTTGTCTCTGCGCTGAATAGCAGAATAGGCTAATTTTTATACCAGGAACGTGAGTGAAAACACGGAAAACAGCTAGTTTGAAGTCACGTGAAATGCCGCTTTGTATAGGCATTCGTAATTGCTCCATTGTGTCCCAAGCGAGTGTATGGCAGCTTGGGCTCGCTCACCCCGCAAGCCCCGCACGATTGCTCTGTCTAGATGTGTCCGTTGGCTGACTGTAAGAAAGAGTTACAAAGACTGTGGTATTACTATAAACATGAATTTATTACGCGAATGTTTAACAAGTAGTTAATACTGAGATTGACAGCAATGCTTTTTTTTGGAATAACAAAGATTTTATCTTGAACCACCAAGCAAATAGTAAATTTTACTGGTTAGCAAAATACGATGATAACATAACATACATATATATAATCAAAAGGTAAGGTAGTAGCCGTGTTACCGGATAGTTAGTGTCGGGAGCCTGCGGCAGAAACGAACCCTCTCTACAAACGTACATCTCGGACCTTCAGTATGTATGCGATAATAATATATATCATAATATTAATGTCAAATAATGCTTTGACCTTATTGCTATTATTATTTTATTAATACCTCTGATAGCTTCTTTACTTGTAAACAAATGCTCCTCGTGTGTGCTCCTTGTGGGGGTTGGTTTGCTTGAGTTTATTATTTACTAAGTCATTCATCATTATGTTAAATTTTTTCTGCCATAACTCGCAAATATCAGTACCTAAGACAAGAATAATAATTGTCATGTAATAAATAGAAGTTGGATTCGACGTAACTACTACTGAGCTCATTTTGATTATCACTGATTTCCAAATGTAGCTTCCGGAATGCACCGATAGTTGCTTGACGACAGATTGTCAATATGAGAGTAGCCAGCCAGGTGGGTACTACAAATGACTCTACCATAGAGCTGTGTGTCATCACTGAAATCAAGCTCAAGCTCGTTGAAAGCTTCGAACCCACGATCTTTGTCATGGCATTAATCATCACTACAACTGAACTGTCACCATCCTAAAACTTAAAGTGATGTTAGCTTGTTTCAAAATAACGGGGTAAATAAAATTGTCACAATTGAAAGGTGATAAGAAATAAATAAATAATCAACCGATAAATAGATTTTAGGTTTCACTGCTTAGCTAATTGAAAAATGAATTCACTTTTACTAAGCACTCAAGTGGATTAGATTTTATTTCACTTATTTCTTATTATTCTGTGGAATTATCCTGAAAAAAGGTAAAGGTTTGGATCACAAATGTTTGCATTATATTCCCATAGATAGAAGGTAAATTTTCTTTAGTTTTACCACGTACAGTTTGTAGGTAAGTACATTGTTATTTCATTTTGTAGCATCCCAATATAGGGATGTAGGCACGCCAGGCCACAACACTGTCACATATGGCCCGCAGTCCTCGACCTCCGATAAAACGCTGACTTAGTGATTCTATTTTGACACACAGTCGGATGGAAAAATATGTTATTCTCTAAGAGTTATTTGTTTTCTAATAACATATTGTTTGTTGATCAGTTTTTTAAATGTTAATGTTTTAATTATTTCTCGTGAATTATTTACGTAGCTTGGTTACTATTTTGGGAGTTCAATTTTTTAGAAAATACAAGTACACTTATGCATGTAACAATAAATAATTAGACAGAACATCTGTTTTCAAACTGTTTTTCTGTATTGAATCTTAAAGTTTGCAATCGTGTTAATGCCAAACATGAATTTCAAAGGCTGACCTTGTATATAGACGTATGTACTCGTAGGTTTCAAAAAAGTTTGACAATATTTCATGTTTTGGCGTATCTACATACCTACATTGTTCAATACTGCCGATATTCAAATTTAACTGCATTATCTATTATACCTGTAATGACTTTCTTTCCGTCAAGAGCTACTCAGCTAAAAAAGACGAACGCAAAGTAGTTGTGTTGATGGATTTTATGCAATTTCCAGTATCTATCACATCCAGCGCTGCGATGGCTCGAACCCGTTGGGATTAAGTTCGATCTTTTCGCAATACTTACAAGGTAAACAGCTTGAGCGGCCCGCCGCGCCGCCGCCTGCCGCCATCTCAGAAATAACTAGCAACAAAGATAACAAACCGATAGACATAGACATACCCTAAACTCTAAACAAATCTTTTACGCTACTAGTACTATATTTGATTATTTGTAAGATAATCCGAATATATACCCATTTTTACATAATATGTAACACATATAAGGGGCCTTTTGTTAATTTTCATTTAATGAACATGCATGTACTATAAAAAGTGTTTCATATTTATAGTGAAATGAAAGCGAGTATAAAATTCTCCGAATTGCCAGTGCTACGGGTGCAGCTAGATTGCAGACTGGTTCATTCACTGCTAGCGAATGAGAGTGACAAATTAGTTTTTTAATAATTTTTAACCGGGACTTGCCACTTAGTTGCCATTATTATTTAAAGTTAGCATAATAAACATAACGTTTAGGTTAGATCATTATTTTATTATTTAAAAAATAGTTTTGAACGAGTATCTATACTATACTGGTGAAATTGTTATCACTGGCAATACTTGCAGGGGTGGAAGTACTCATCAATGTGAACAACTTTTGTTATAGGACTAACTGTGAAATCATGAAAAAATTATCAGCTATTCCATACAAAAGTTCAATACCTACTCGACCAAAATGTATGAAGCAACCGTATTATTTTACGCGATATCAGAGTTAGCTCTATAATAAAAGTTGTTCACATTGATGAGTACTTCCACCCCTGCAAGTATTGCCAGTGATAACAAAATCACCCTGTATTTTAAAACATTTAATTTTTTTTTTTTTTCTTATCACGTTTATGTATTACAAATATCTCATATGTTTTAGATAAGTTACTCGAAAAGCTTTCAACCTTATTCCAAGATATTTTGCTCTTTACGTCGAGGCAATTTATTTCAGTGAGCAATTGCTTCTAACTGCTGTATTATAAGTGAACTGCACTTTTAAAATGCATTAAGACTTATATTATTACTGCTTTTGTAGTTTTATACATTAACAGGTGAATTTATTGTGCTATAATTATTATCATGGTACACTAAAGCTAATAGGAAGAAAAAAATGTATCTTTAGAATAAGTTTTTAAGTTAGTAATGCCAAATTTGCCTCTATAAATAGTGTCGATTCTTTGTACATTCAATTATTATTAATAAGTAATATTTATACCTTGGTTGATGTAATTTTTTGGGTTAATTTCGACTCTAAGCATCATTTCTGAATTGTATTGGTGTTGTTTTTTTGCTTTGAATTGACTCGTAAATGTCAATAGCTTAGTGGTTTAAAACAGCGTAAACAGCCACTAAACTAGGCTGCTTTACGCTGATTTAATTCAATCCAGATATATGTATAAGATATATAAGCTGAATATGTCACGAAATTAACCTCCACCCCTATATAACCAAGAATGGCGCCTGGTGTTGCATAATATTTACAAAGTTCGTGAAGGTTTTCAACTTTCTTATTATAGATACCCAATCAAATTTGACATTGGAAACTGGAGTATATCTGTATCTGTATTGTGACGATATGTCGTGAATGTGCGTGGAATAAATTTTTGTTCATAGAAACCATTTTCAATTTCACGGCTCAATCTTTGTGTGCTTGGGGTGAATATGTAAAAGGGCATTCGTTGGTGTCAACAAAGTATAATGGTTTCGTGCTGGCGCTCGCATGATCTATGAGTTAGAATCGAGACCGATTTCAGATTGAAAAAAAGAATACCTGCCTGTGTCTAACAAAGCCGGCTCTATTGAATTTAATTTTTAACCGACTTCAATATTTTGTTTTTTCAATATTTTACTTTCGATATTTTGTGTTTGCGTGCAGAAGGAATTAATTACGTTTCAGATTAATAAATATTATTTTGACGCTACTAGTAAAATATGTCATTTAAAGGGGATGATAGCTTAGTGGTAGTGACGTCCAATGCCATGGCCAAGGTCGTGGTTTCGAATCTTACAATGACCTTGAGCTTTCGGTCAAGGAAAACATCGTGAGGAAACCATAGTAAACCAGCCAGGCCTGGCTGATTAGTTGAAAATTAGTCGTTTAGCACTACTGATGTTTTCCGGCAGCTGTACTTGAGAGCATGTTCCCATCTAGGCTTTGTGTGACCTTCAGCCACATTATCACATACCATGGTGAGATTTAGGTGAAACACAAGCCTATTCACAGGAAAAAATAGTATAGCAAAGGAGGGATCTAATACTAAACTAATATTTCTAATGTTTGTAATGCATGTATATTTTGCTTTTTTTGTAGTAAAAAATGCAAAATACAATCTATACTATATAAAAAAAAAACCTATCTGAATGGTTTAAAAATGTTTTGAGTATTCAGTCCTTTGGATTTCAAATTAACATAGGTACCAACTAAAACCTGACGTTATTAATTTCACATCACCTACCTAAAAATACTGACACGAGTTCCAAGAAAAGCGAATAAGTAGGTGCTTGAATGTTCGCTGTATATAGGCAGGGAGCGAGTTTTGACAAATTATTTAAGAACGTGTGTTAGGGGACGTGGCCTATTATACGTATGATTGATAGTGTTGATAGCGGCCCGACAAACGTTTCCTTTTTAATCTTTTTCCAAGTTTAACTTGACTCTTTTGTGAGTAAACGATTGCCTTTTGTATCAACCGCTAAATGTGACTCGACTTTGCAAAGATTTTCTTAGTATTTTATGAAATACAAGAATTACCTTATAAAATTACATTTGTAAGACAAAGTTAAATATTATATTGTATTTATGAGCAAAATTTTGTAATGGCATTAAAACTCTACAATGTAGATTTGAATATAGAGCTCGATTAATAGAATTATTATAGGAGTTCCCGAGATCACGGTGAGTGTCGCAAGTATCTTCGTACATAGACATACATGACCTTTGTGTACGTAAAGCTTATTTCATTTTATATGGGGGATATCCATCATCTTTATGTCGGACCCTGTTATGACAGCCGTGTTAAGGTTGTTATGGATATTAGGCAGAATTAACAGCAGTTTGTGATACTTTTGACGTGGAATAATGTGTGAAATCATTCAATGCGGACAGTTTATATTACCATCAATGTAACAGCGCCCAAAGGTTTGATATGTCATTATTTTTATAGGTGTAATTATAATCATACATGAACATAGGAGTATATTATGCAATTCAAAAAATAATATTCTATAAGTAGTAATATAGTAATATCATTGTATTTTATACGTGTTTTTTTCATGAAGATGAAGATTTCTTTGAGTAAAAAGGATAGAATTGTTCAAAAACTTTATACGCAAATATTTAAAATATTAATGCAGTATCCCATTTGAATTGAATTTAGTAATAGGGGTAAGTAGACGTAGTAGAGAGTATTAGAAGAGAAATAGCACTGTAACCCAAAAAAAGCATCCCTTTTGAAAATAATGTTGAACTAAAATCTTCCATTATCTACCTAATATTATCTAATGTAATAATATTTCGATTGAATTCTAGTAAAAGTCGTCGTCGTAATGATTAGTTTGAGAAGAGTGATTTCTTTACTTTTTTCCAACAGGTTAAAATAATATTTAGTAATAATATTAAACAAACTATTGTTTACAAGTTGGGAGCACGTGGGCAACATTACAGGTAGCGCGCCTACAGTCGGGTCGGGAGAAACCTTCGTCTCCCAGGGGAAATCAGCACAACAATTACATCTCGAACGCAACTTCCAATAACACCCGACAAACCTTTAAAAACCACCTACACGACATGTTTTCCATTACACTCACGAAATAACAGTTCTATTCGAAGTAAATCAACTAGTGCGAGACGATTATAAAAGCTACATAATGATACTTATCTCGAATGAAGGGTATTATGTATTTACGACGATGCTCTGTTCTATAAGTCGGTTTGTGATAATACTATGAATATTCAGAGGCTTCGGTTGTCCCTGAGGATGGAACCTTTCCAAGCATAAGAGAGGAAACGCGGATGGTGAGTTCCAAAACAATATGATATTATCGCGGCGTTTAGGCGGTCCTAATAAGATTTACCTCAATATTAATGCGCATCGCGGCGTCCATTATTTAGGGGTATTATCTAAATACTCAGTCGGTTTCGTCTACAGGCATTTAATAATAAGTGAACTTCCATACCTACCTATTGCTCAGAAGTGAACTTTGGGAAACTATTAATATGCACACACACCCATATTTATTCGGTTCGTTTTTACGATAACAAAGGCTCGGCTCTGCTATTACAGAACAATCGTGTCGTTCAACCTTTATAGCCATAAAAGAGCAGAATGATTAATTGTTTTTCCGACCTCTTCAAAACACCGTCTTATTCTTTTAAAGACTTCCGTTATTTTCCAACTCGATGAAGGTGAGAGGGTGATTTCAGGCTATAAATTAATATTAAATTGCGGATTAAAAATAAAAACATATTTTTCTTTTCATTTTTGAACCCATTTCATAAAGCTTATTTAAATTTTAAAGATGTTGTTGTCATTAAACGTTAAGACACTATTTTTATATTTTAACAGGTGCCAGATAGAGATGTAAGAGAGTCTCGTATTTTACCATTGTGTGCAATAGAAATACTACATATATTTTAGACTAGCTTTCCGGCCCGCGGTTTACGATGGAATCGGAAAGTAGCTACTGGAACTCCATAATGGAACAACGTATCTTAGCCGTGTTTGGCTTTGTTAGAATGGTCTTAAGATGTAGGTACTTTGGCCATAAACGATATTGCTTCTCACATTGAGAAAAAAACGTCCCACGATTTTACATTCAAATATGATACTTAATTAATTACAAACATGGCCCTTACGGGATAAACAGAGAGCACAGCTTCAATAATTATTTTATGGTTTTTGGTACAGTGATTTTCAAAGCATGTTTTATATTTATCATGTCATGTTTCATAATCATGTATAGGTCTGTGTTTGACCACAATCACATTATGATAAGTGATGTTGTGGCCCAAAGTGGTAAGCACAAAGCTCTCAAGTGCAATCACATAAGATAGCTAGGTACAGAATACCTATTCTAAATATTTAGCGAACTAGGTGGGCGCCACTGTCGGCGTACGTCGATCTTAGTGTAGGTGGGCGAGTGAGGTCAGATGGACGCGTGAATTCAATCTAGTGCAGCTCACGCGCCCAGCCTGCGCGCCGCTTTGAACAGGGCCACTAAAAGCGAATCGCAGTAAACAAGAGTTAACTCCTAACCTGCATCGACCACTGCACTCTCCTTTATGGTGACATGATAAAAGCTTCCCGTTTTGAGAAATAACGTACACTCCACACCTCATAATAACCAAACCTGTAAATTTTATGCTATATAAAAACGATAATAGTAAAATCTTTAGTAGTATTAAGAATACAAAATCTTGTCCGAACCGACCGAACCTATATCAATTCAACCCATCGTTGATCGTAAAGAGGAATTAGCTTAGCCGTACCAACATATACGCCTTTTACGGTTGTGCGATAACAGTACCCTGTTTGGTAACGATTGAGTAGACACAAAACAGAGTGACAAAGCCTTTTTGCTCTAGAATATGCATTTTGAAAGAAAAGAAAGTCGTGAATATTATCTATGTTGTCATGAAAGACACATGACTGTGAATATTAGTAAGGCAGTGTCTAACATCAGCCCTTGCAAACGATAGGCCCGTGCGAGGCCATGTTTTACCGCTGATGTATCGCCAGGGAGACTCCGCTAGCACACTCCTTTTTTTCTTAACAAGACGGGCGCTCGGGGCTTTGCGAAATGTTAAATACCCACACTTGTTAAAAAACATGTTTCAAGTGCTTTTCTGTCACAATTTTTTAAGGAAACAGTTACATATTGTTTTATTTTAAAGGAACATCATGGAATCAAAAATGGACTTAAACCAGTAAATTAAATGTCTAAACTAAAACTAAATACTAATAAATAACTAAACTAATAACACCTACATTAGGTATTTATGTTTGTGTTGGTGTTATTAGTTTAGTCATGAGACTTCTGTGAGTTATGTAATAGGTAGAAACCTAAAGAGTATTTTATAGTTAACATTTGCCAGCAAACTGTAACGCAGTTCGGCAAATTTTAACTTATACTCAAAAGAAATATTTTTTCGATAATTAAATAAAAATACTTTACAACTTTAATGTTTAAATTTTTCCTCTGAAATATCACATTGAATTAGTATCTTTTTTAACTATAAATTATTATACAATATTCAATTAATCTAACTACGTGCATACGATTTTCATTATAGGGGTATATAATCTTAATACAGTCAGTCCTTGTAAAGTAAACAAGTATTTCTTTGGCGTTTTATTCCCTGTTGTGTATTTTAAAAAATACTATGAAATTTCGGATCAAAAAGCGATCTTTGGAGGGGATTGCGTGTAAACTGAAATTGAAGTCCCTCGCTTGAAATGCATGCGGCAAAAGGCGTCAAAGGCTTTATTCACACTCATCGACACGTAAAGTCATCATAGCTGGTGTTGCTCGCTGCTGACGATTTTAAAAATGTTTTAGTTATTTATATTTGCCGCGGTTTTGTGCTGCGAGTAATTATTATGGTTATTTTTTCTAATTATGTAGATTACTACGATGAAAAATTATAAACACAATTCTGAATTTATTTCAGCTTTTAGCTTAATTTGGATAAAAGTACTAAGAAATAATACATTAAAAAAAAAAAAATTTAGAAAAATAGGGTTTTATCACAGATGAGTACTCATTATAAAAAAATCTAAAATAAGTTTTAGTTAATTATCCAAAAAACGGAAGAGTATTAACATCTCCAATGTGCTATCGAAACCAATTTATTACTTAAAGTTGAAGCACCGCGAATCGCAACCATTCTGAGTGAAAGCTTAAAGTTTCAGTGAGGCAGTTACGCTCCCCTTCCGGACGATCAACGTAAATTATTCCCCCAGAAGAAATCTCTAAGGGCTGAATGACGGATAAGGGACGAGCCGTTTTATTGCCTACACCGGTCCGCGTTTGTAGCCGCTTTAAAAATCGGCCCCGAATGTTAATTGAGGGATAATGTTATTCAATACCAAACCGCCATTGATTTAATTTAGAAAACGTAAAGAAAAAATGTCAATAACATAACTGAATTATAATCCAGACACATTTAAAATGAGCTTAATAAATCCACGACATATTTTTAAATTTTCCACGCAAGCATGAGAAAATTGTCTACAATATTCTAATAACTGGTTTCCTAAATCGTTTAGCTTTTCTCTGCTCTAAATGGTTTATGGGAGTAATTTTACGCGGCCGAAAGGCGTTGTAAGTGATAATTAAAACCCCGTAACTGCAGCTGTTACTGGCGTCATTCCAGAGTTTTAATATCACTGTTACTTTCTACAATATCATGAAAAGGCAATCAGGAACTTAACATATCTGTGCAAAATGTAATAAAAATATTTTGGTATTCACGTTGCCATTATGCCAGCCTTTTGTGTCTGTTCAACTCTGTTGTATGAAAATACAAACTCATTAGAAAAGCGTAGCGATTTGCTGTCGTAGCACTTCGTAGCGCGTCGTAGCGCGTAGTAGTATGCGGGGCGCCGGCTGTAACTTCCTGTGCCATACCGTTTTAATCATACGCGACATAGCGGTAACATTTTTTGTTAAGTATAAATAAATTGCACCAGTGTGGTGTGTCCATCTATAAAAAAAGACGTAATCTTTGAGAGACGTACCTAATCCGCTTACTAAAAGGGATTTCAAAACTCGTTCTCCTGACATAATCGACACGAATTTTTCACGTATATTTCTTTCACTCGCAAATCCAATTTAATTAAGGCGAGGAACTCGCGGTTAAAATCCTATTTAAGCCGTTTTTATTACCGCCCGTCGGGCAAAGACGGTTCGCCACCGCGCTCGAAGAATTTGAGCGCTCGCGAGGATTTCCCTGGCTTTTATCTTAGTAGTCCTGAGTAGAATGGTAAGCGATCTCAATGCAAATTATTTGTTTTAAGCATTGACGAGTGTTAATTCTACATCAAATATGATTTAGAAAAAAAATGATATTTTAATATTGTTTCAAAATATGATTAAACTTGATAATTTACTATATTGTTTGTTTAGGTATATAATAAGTATAATGTGATCAAATTAAACAAAAAATAAGTAATATAAAAAATAAAACGCATTATTTAATTAAAAGATTAATTGGTAAAAGTCATCGTAACTAGAGTTCTCTTTCATAGTTAGTGAGTAAGAAGTAATGCGATTTGGAGGCAACAAACACCCGCTCACCTTAGCCGTCGACTCTGGGGATCGGATTGCTCGGATGTTTACCCTCAATTCAGAAAAGATCTAGCTAATCCCGCTACTCCCGGTGGAGCTCGTACTCCTGATATGTAACGTGAGCTCCCACCCGTACTTTTCTTTGAGTCAACAATAATTAGAGTTAACAATAATTCAGTAACAGTAATTATAATTTCACATACCTAAATTTGATTATAGATATAATAGTCAATTTGAGATTATTTAAAATATTTGATAGTAGTTATACAGCTTTGTATTACATTGGCATCGTATTATCTCTCTTCAGTTGTGTATTATTTTCTGCACATAAATCCCAAATTAATAATAAATTAATCATTCGATTAGGGTGCAATATTAAAACACGGTTTAAGATCGTGCAGTTCGCAAGGCCCTCGTAAGATTTTGAACGGAGGCCAACGGGCTCGTGGTAATGATCCGAGAGTGCATGCATAATTTACTCACAAAGAGCTTGTTTTGTAATGTTATTAGTTCGTAATCTCGCCGGAAAACGGCTAACAGCATTATTTTGCGCCAGCTAAATTATTAAAATAATTTATATTCATCGCGATTAAGAATACACATTCTGTTTTCAGAATTCTAATTGAAGAGAAACATTCCGCACATGTAGAATATTCGTTTATGAAGCCACAAATTAAATTGAAAAGGCACAGACAGTAACTTTGCCAAATGCATTTATTATTTTCATGCATAAAAAAGAACGTTAAAGTTTTAGTGAGTAACGACAATGTATTTCAAAATAGCTTTGAATATTATAATAATAAAATGCTTGGACTAATCCAGTGGAAACGATGAGCAAGAAATAACTTTGGGTTTAGCCAGTCTGACTTTGCAATGATAATTTAATCATGATGTAAGTGAGCAGACGACTCTTATTATTGTCTCGGAGGTAGTCATAAAGTTACTTACTTCATTATTTAACATGAGTCGTTGGAGTTTTGTTTTATTGCACCTATAATCCTTCATAATTGACAAATTTTATTGTTTTAAATAATGAAAACGCTTAGAATGTTTACGACCCCTTCCATATTATTTATTAACTCTTATGTTTTTGTAGTTGTCATTTTCATTTCATAAATGGTTATATGAAACATTTTGTACATATATATTTCAACAAGTATATAATATTTTTAAAACCGGAAGTCCCCTACTGCGCTGCATGAAGTTTCTATTTCTATATACACACAATTTGTTTTGAAAATGGAGAGTAATCAATTTAGTAATGAATACTTAGGATATTTAAATTAATTTTGCTCTTTACGTTTTTAGCTAGGATATTTGCACATGCACATTCATAGTCCTTATGAATTTTCAATCAATCTAACCGCACTAAAGGTAAATTACACAGTGTCAGTAACGTCAACGGCACAAGGTTGTATACTGTGTGAGTTAGCAACAGTAGTTATAAAGAGAATGATTAACCTGAGCCAACTGGTGATCACGTACCTAAACAGATTCCTCTAGGTTTGTCAACATTGCACAGAGATGCAACGGTATTCAGCGCCACGCACTGCAACTGGCGACCGTTTGCACGAGCTAAATACACAACTACGGCTGCTGCTTATTTATTATTCGCTCTAATTTCGTCTACTTGCATTTGTTTTACAGTTGCTAGTGTGATTGATTACACTTCATTATATATGTTGTGATTCGTAATTTGGGTTATTCAAAAAATTGCCACAACTAAAAACATTATCGAGAAAGTTTTCCGATAAAAATATCTACAGAAAAAATATATACAGAATTTAAGTTTATTAAACATTTATATATTTTGTAAGTCATAGCTATATTGTTAAAGCAAATTTATTGCATTACGCCTTGCCAAATAGTACCTTAATCACATATTGGCTATTACGTACGTTCGTAAGTAGATATCTCTAATAGTAAAAAGACTACGAGAAAAAAACATATTTATTCTAAAACTGAGAAAAGATTTATATTAGGTAAGCTATTAGGTATTAATTTGGTTCAAATATTAAGTAAAAAGTGACCGTAATCAACTTGGGCGGGGTTAAGATTGCTCTACCGAGTAAGTATAATGTACCTACTCGTTTGCGAGACAATTGAATTAAAACAACGATATCTACCGAGTTGGCATTGCACCAATTAACTATCTCCGCAGCTATTGAGTTACCACACGGTACAATTTACGCTTTTAGCTGAAAATGACTTTATTGATGGTCTATTCAGTTTAGTGCAGGCTATTGGCAGCCTTCAGTGTACGAGCTGAACAATTTAATCGTTCGATCAAATATCATTGAGGTCGCAGAACTTAACCTTGGAATAACTGCCCGCTTACAGCGGCTACTAGTCAGAATTACAGCCAAATATTTGGCTGTGATTGGGTTCTTTAGTGTCACTTACCATACATAGTAATCTTAATTTAAGCGCTGATGAAATTTTCTTTCACAATTCCGGTACTTGAACAGCAGATTCGAAGACATTCTAGAGCTCAGTAAAATTCACACGTTTGTTTTCATTCCAGTTCTCAGCGGCGACAAGTTTTAAAGGAAACACGCTTCTGTGGAGCATTCCGTGTCGTGTGCAGGTGATAAATCGTACAGCGCCATCACTTTTTACTAACGAGACAAGGTGTCGTGTGCCTGCTTGCAAACATATTCAAGAAACGATTGTTAGTGCCGTGACGACGCGCGACGACACGTTTCTGTCGGTTTTACATGGTGTGAAACTTTTTTTTACTAAAAGTTGATGGCTCGGACGCGGGTTTGGTGGAATGTTTTCGACCGATTTGGGGATGGAGATTTTTCAACGCGGTTCAGTAGACCCCGTGTCGTACAACTGCACCGATGACAATAAATATCGGACGCGGCGAGCCGTGAAATCGAATAGGCTCCGTCTGTGAGCGCTTTACAATCAGCAGCCGGCTGTCGCACGCCTATACTAGCTTCCGATTTAACTTACCGACGTTTCCAAGCATAAAAACTTATTTTAAATCTATTACCTACTTGAGTAAATTTCATATTCCAAAATGGACCATTAAATGGGATTGCTATTTAATTCAAAAAACTTTTAAAATTGCATGTAATATCTTTTTATCAGGATTAATGTTACAAATGACTATTGAGAATTAAACAATCACCACCCATCGTACCGTGAGGATGATGTACCAACTAATACCTAGTAAAATTTGAAATTCATCAAATGACGAAAATGAATAATTAGTGATCATTAAACATTTAGCCGTTGTTCGTTCAATAAACGACTACGTATATCTCAATAATATATTTTAAACATTCGCACGTAGAGTGCCGGAGTAATTTGCGGTTGTGACGCTACCTCGCCCCCGCCACCCCGTGTGTCCCCTGACGCGTGTTCGATTAGAGTACAAGTAATTCCGGAAAGGAAATTGAAATCTTAAAGCAATGCCCTGCGGACTTTATGTTTCCACCACAAAACTGAATGGAAAATAAAATGAAAAACAAGCACAGGCAGCATTGTCTCATAAATTATCTTTATTATTACAATACAAACTACAAAACGAATCATTTCGAATATGTATCGCTATTTTTTTAAAGCTATTTAATATTAATCGTGAATAAGTTCTAGCTAAGTAATAATTAATAAGGTTTCTAATTCCAATGTACTGTACTCATACAGCAAGCCGAAGCTCTTTTAGCGGACGTACTTTGAACCGTATTCACAAACAGCGGTGGAGTAATCGGGTGTGGAGTAATGAACACGAGCCCGGGGCCCAGGAGTTTAATTTTCCTCTTCCGCGCGGCTGTCCCGGCCGGCCTGCGCTCATTAATGGCGCGACAATACCTCGCGCCTCATCATTTGCAACGACGCGCTGCATTCCCATAGAGAGACGTCACATCGACCACCAAACAATACCAGACTGCCTATTGTTTATATATTTGGTTTGATATATTTTTAATTAAAACTTCATACTGTTCATTAATTATATAAAATAATATTATTTAAGTAGATACCTGTTGTAATTGCTAGTGGCTAGTTATATTTTAGTACAGTATCTAAGCATAAATTTACGACTAGGTTTCCTAGATAATTTCGTTCCACAAAAGTCTTAGCTATAAAATGATGGCAACATTGTTGGGTATGGTCCTATTGAGTACAATAACAGGCTAGTGTCTAAGTCGTACTGCGACATTAGTCTCATGAATGAATCATCGCGATCGTGTCCCCGGACCCCGGCGGTCGTATTCGATTAGCACGAATAATTCCGAAAGGGAAATTGAAAAGCTAAAGCGATGCCCTGAGGACTTGCTCTTTCTGTTATTTGCGGCTAGCTGCCGCAGTCGTTGTGCGCTGAATACACAACTAGCTCGCGGGACCTACTTATTATTATTATTATGCCTGCAGTTTAGACTAACAAGGAAAATAGTAATATTTTAATAAACTTAATCTTTCACTAATACCGCTAACAAATTTATAGTGTAACCATAATACGAGACAAAACTTTTACTTGTTGTATTTAGTTAATTAAGGGTATTGTTGGAACATTATTTGCTTTGTCTTCGATTGGAGTTGTAAGCAGTAAGTACTCGTAGCCGTCGACGGGTCCGTTCAGTAATCCAACCTTAATTAGCAGTTGGTTCAACGCGGTGGTAAGCGGACACACGGCCAAGCAGGAACGCAAACAATGGTACGTGATTTTGAGTAAATTATGATTTAGGGAAAGGACCATGGGCAAAAATGTATGGACCCTGGTCCAATATACCAACAGTGTTACAAACTTAGCCAAACGAAAGCATTTGAAGAGTAAAGTATTTCATACTATAGCACCAAGCCAAAATCGAGCGCGTACTTTTTTTTTATATATTTTTTTATACTGAGTTGGCAAACAAGCACACGGCCCGCCTGATAAGCCAGGTAAGCGGTTACATTACATCATGATAATTTTTAGGTTTCCGTTTTTGCAGCAAAGCAACCTATTTGCTTTAAATTACTCATTGTCCTAAATATTTATTAATACAGACGGTCAAATAAAATATATTTCATATAGGTACGTCAGTAGTTGAATATATATTTAGCATCTTACTTTAAATACCTGTTTTGGCAAAACATACTGTAAATTTTACTATAATTAAAGGATTATTGCTTATTGTCTCTTGCGAAATTGCATTGTAACCTAAGCAAGGTGTTACTGTCTTTTATCAACGGGCGAAAGTTATCATCAATTATATATTTTTTTTGTGCAAAGTTTTCAAGAGTTAAAGTTAAAAATCTGCCGCCAGGTATCTATCGGTGTGTTCCCGCAGTCGCACGTGAGTGCCTTTTAAGTTTTGTGTGTTTAATACCTTCGGCTACATAATCACTTATCATGGTCAAACATAGGCCTATTTATACATAGTGTAAAATAAAATCACCGCCCAACGCGGAAATCGTGGAAAAATATCAGGTGCCCCATACATTTTGGTCTAGTAGATTATGATTTTTTGCTTGAACTGTTTTAGTTTTTTAGAAATTTCTCTTTTTTAGGGATCAGTACCTACATCTATTGAAAAAACCATTGTAGGATCTCTTGTGTCTCTCTTTCTGTCCATCTATCACAGCTTATTTTCTTTGAATCTACTGTACGAAAAATGTTGAAATTTGGCACTTATGAGAGTTATGATGGACGTATAGCTTATAAGGAAAAGAATTCCGATTTTGGGGGCAAATTATAAAATTCAAATCCCTTATCTTCGAAACAGCTGAACCTAAAATTGAGAAAAATAAAGAAATATTGGAGGTCACTTATAGTGTACATGAAAACGGAAAATATTTATGAAGGTATAATAAGTACTTACCAATAAGTTCAATTAGCTGAGTGGATAGCTTACGAAGGAGTCGGGTTCAATTCTAGTCTGATATTTTATTGGCGAATTTTCAACTATAGTTTCTTCACGAAGTTCCTTCTCCGTAAGCTCAAGCTTATTGCAGGCATCGAACCCGCTACCTTCGTCACGGTATTCGAGGTCAAGAACATAGAGCTATTATCGCCATAAGTCATAATATGGCTCATTTTTATAAGACATAATTATCAAACCATAAAATTAACATCAAACAGCGGTATATCCTTTAAATCGTATGTACATTATAAAGATACGTACTTAAATATTGCGAGGCAACAGTGTGCTCCTGACTGCAACTTAGGTTTTACACAACACAATTTATCCCAAGTTCGATGAACAAATTTGTCGTGTACCTTTTGTGTCCCCTTATAATGTACCGGGGTAACGTGTGCCGCATACGAGCCGGCTTTTATCACGTTGTTTCCGACTGAGTGTGTAGTGCGAATTCATAATTACCCTAAGAACAAATTATTCTGATAGGGTTTTGTTACGGTTGCGAAATGACTGTATAATTATACTCCTGCATTTATTGCTGTTATTTAAAATAATTAACTTTATTAGTCTGAGCAATTTGATTACGTTTGTTTTAGGTAACTGAGATGCTACGTTGTGGTCCTTAACATAACCTAATTAGAAAAAAATTAGAAAGCTTTGAAAAAGAAAATAATATTATTTTATGAAAACCAATTCCTAACGAAATTACCTATGTATAATTATTGTCTACATCTAGGCCAACTCCTTTTATAATAAGATAGTTATTCCAAGCTGTTAAATAATGTCATTTCCTAATTCAGTGATTAAATCTTATTAAGTGGAAGAGTCACGATGGAGGGATCCTCTAAGAAAATTTTCCCTTTTTCAACATAAGGCTTCCATTGCAAACTTTTACAGAGTGCTTTCAGAGTTCATTTTTTTTCTATGTCAAGTAAACCACTGCTATAAAATGTAACATAGGAAATTATTTAATTTGATTGAGCACAATTAACTGCAAGTCTGAAATTTTAAATAAAATAAGTTATGTTAAAAAATACAAAGCTAATATAAAAATGCATATTTAATAATTATCCTTATTATGAAAAATAAACTTGTATCTACACTTAAATTTCTAGATACTAATAATATTTTTTTTAATTAAGCTAATACTTATTAAATGAACTAAGTTGGAGCATACTTTGAAATAGTTAACAAGCAATCTCTAGGGTATATTACACCAAGGCTATCTGCTCCACCGTCGCTAATTCCACTCTAATTGGTGACCAGAAGACTATTGGACTTGAAACGGCCAAGCCAATGCAATTACCGGGACTAAGGATTTCCTTAACAATAAATTATTACTTATGGTCATCTATATACACATATCAACACAAGTGCATCTTGTACATACTTTTATACAAAAGCCAGCAGGTACTTACTTAGTATTAGAGATACTAATTTGTAGTTAAAATTTGAACTTGTTAAGGCTCCAGTCTCCCTAAAATTAGTGTTCTTGCGGAATTTATCAGAAAAGAAATATTTTTTTTAGTCATCAGAAAAGCAATAAATGAAATATATTTTACGTTATTTTAAAGTGTGAGATTTGTAGTTTCCAATACATATTTTATTTTTTAATTTGACGCCACTTTTATAAGCTTTGTGAAGCTTTAAACATACCTCTATTTACGTTCCACGCGTAGAAGGTCTCATTCATGCACACGCCACGAAAAAAATATAACAAAAATAAGAAATGTATTCAGATTACATTTGTCGGCAAATCCTCTACAATAATTTTATCTAGTTACTTTTTTTAAAAATCGTCTCAATTTCTTATTTAAACTGCTTTAAAATGTTATAAATTTCTGAATTCGACCCTTGCAACATAAATGTTTTTCTATTATAAAGTAATGGTTTAGAGAAATCACACTTTAACCACTTCGAAAGCAACTACTTATCTGTCGAATAAAAAATATATGCATTCAAAAAATCATTTTAAATAAATTTACCGAAACTATTTAAAAATATGCATTGGAAATATCAAATCTCACACTTTAAAATAACGTAAAATATATTTAATTATTTTTTTTCTGATGACTAAAAAAAATATTTATTTTCAATTAAAAAGGGAAATAAAAACAAAAGCAAAAAGTACACATCTTAATTTAAAACTATTTACAAAAAGAAAAGCTGATCTAATTCGCTGCCAGTTGGTAGTGTGCCCAGAACGCTAGCGGCATTGCCACGCTGTATGGCGATGCTAATCCTCTGGCCGAGGTATTCACCAGCCCTCTGGTCACGAGAAGCGTCGATCAGTCGCTTAGATATATTAGTTATTTTATTTTCTGATTATAATTTTTTATTTATTTTTCATTTTTGTGTTTGTGCGTATTATATTTCTTTAATAATTTAATGGAAAAAAAGCCAACATTGTCAGATTGTCAGAAAAAAAAAAAACTAAATATGTGAAAAATGTAACCTTGCTGAGTTTCTTGCCGGTTCTTCTCAGTTGAAGGCGACTTCCGAATCGGTGGTAACTTCAGTAGTTTCCACGTTCATAAGTGCCTAATTAGGGCCTAAACTGAATAAATGGCTTTGATTTTGACTTTGAACACAATCTAGGGATTTTTTAGTTATTCATGATTTAAAAAGAAACTTCTTAGAATTTTATGAAACAGCAACATATCAAAATGCAGTATAAGTATAAAACTTTAATAATAGGAAATTACATAAAAATCTCGTTGTATTTAAAAAAATATATTTGAAAGTAAAAATAAATAAGTTTCTGTTAAAAAAAACATTTTTGATACAAGCTTTTTTGGTGACAGTATTTTTTCTTGACTGTACTTGCATTGTCTTCCACTATTCTAATGTATATCAAATATCAAGTCAATCCGACCCCTGGAAGTGGGTAACTATTAGATACATTGCAAAATTTTGTAAAAAAATGAAAAACAAAAAAACGGACTTCTATTTATGGTGATAAAATGAAGAAACGAAATGAATCATTACTTAAATGAATTACAAAATAAACATAAATATCATCTGTAAAAGCACATGATGTTTATAACGCAGTAGCAACGAATTGACTTGGTGCCAATGGGACCATCTGGGAAGAATACCTTTTCAAACAAAAAATAATTTTCGAAATCGGTTCAGGCGTCTTCGAGTAATCGGAGAACATACATAAAATAAAATCCAACGAATTATAAACCTCCTCCTTTTTGATGTTCGGTTAAAAAGAAGTTACTGATAACTACATGTGAGCTAAGGTCTCAGATTAACGAAGATCTCTTACATGTTTGGCGATAACCTGGACGTGAGAGCCACCTGCAAAATCCCCAAGGAGTCCATTCATATCAAGGTGGACCGTGAATATGCCTAAGCGGGACTCCCTACCTAGTTTGTGTGAATAGATGCCAAAATGGGATTTAGAGGAGAATAATACTCTAGCTCATTGGCTATCAATCCAAGCGAAGTCTTTGTTTGCTTATTGTAATCTGCGCCCGCGATTGCTTAGTCACCGTGCTGTTATCCATAGTGGTCAACGAGTATGAAGAGATTGACTTCGTGCAGTCTGCTCCTCACAGTTTAATCGCTCATCAGGACCTGGTGCTCCGACTGTACCTTCAAACCAATTGCCTTGAACTGTAGGTTGTCTTCTCGCCGTTATTTGAAAAAAAACGGTCTTTTCTTGGGGTGGTAATCCGAAACTCAATGTACCTACTACTCAGCCAGTGTCTCGTTGGCGATACTAAAATCTTGATGTAACACTTTGACTGATGTCAATGGCATCAGCAACATTCCACTGGATCGCGTTTGCTTCTACCATGCCTATTGCTGTCAAATCTCTTCATTAAATATCGGCATTCCATAGTATGGTATTAACCGACAGTATTGATTTAATTAATATCAAGTGCGACAAAAAATACTATTAAAAACAATTACTATTTAAAACACACAAAGAAGAAAATTTCTCGTAATAAATTAATTAAATTTTACTGCCTCTCTCATTCGAATTTAGACAAACAAAAAATAAATTATGGTACATCACGATACAATTTGAAATGTACATTCAGCTGCGTATACACTACAGAACAGACTACTTAAAACTAAAAGATAAAAGACAATAAATAAAACACAGAATTAACCCAAATGGCTGGCTACGTTACCTCGCTGTATGGCGAACCTTATTCTCCGACCGAGTACGAGTCAACCCTTTGGTATTTCTTTATAAATGTTATCACTATTGTAGTATAAATCATCAATTTCCAAAAGATTTATACGAACAAAAAGAACGAACGATTGTTGGCATTATTTTTCTAGAATAAACTTTTAAAATAAACGATTTGTATTCATGAAAAAGTTTTGAAGAATGATTGATAGTAATAGAAGAAAAAATTCAAACAACTCGTGAAAGAGTCATTGATATTGGAAACCAAAGTTGGAAAAACATTTCCCGACACAATATAATCCGAAGTAAAGTCATCTTCGACATGAAAGAAACACATCGAAATTCTTAAGGGGAAATATTACTTTGCAATCGCAAAATTCTTCGCTGAAACAACTCGTGGGGAGGTAACGTTCATTTCGACAAAAGACGAGCAATATTCCGTGCACAAAGGAAAGCACCCGATATATTCAATGCAGTGACACAAGAAATGGCGGCACAAAGCGGTAACAAAGCTCATATTGAGAGTAACATTGTAGCAAACGTCGCGTCGGCGTGGTTGGACACGTCAATGCGCAACAAATAATTTACAACTTATTTAATAGGTGATCATTAACCTCTAGTTAGTTTTGTGCTATGCCTTATTCTTAGTAAATCACAATTTTATAAAAGTTTGGTGCTATCGCTTTCAGTTGGTTTATTGGTGAAGTTTCGTACTTCTTTATCGTAGCATAATGTTTTATTTTTTGGTGCTGAAAAATCCAAATTTAAAAAATACGCTTGTCTTGGTTCTAATTTTTCGTTCATGCTATTCGCAGTTGAAACCATGGGTCCATGGGGGTTCGAGGTTCGCCGATTTGCGTCGGATTTTATCATCCAAGCTCATCGAGGCTTCGGGAGACCGACGGGCTGGGAGCTTTTTCCGCCAACACATAAGCTTGGCCATCCAAAAAGGGAACGCTGCCAGCCTGTTGGGAACCTTGCCTATCGACAGCAGCGAGGGCTTTGAGGATGTTTTCTATATATCATAGTTTGTATTTTATACATTGATTGTAAATATGTAAATATGTAAATAAAATGTTTTATTTATATTTAAAAATTGCCAATCCAATTACACGTTTTATTGTGTCATATAATGTGTTATTTACGTGTAGATTGTAATTTACGTGTTTATCGGAGTCGTATACTTGGCTAATTAAAATACTTTGCACATGATAAACTCATGTCAGAACAACTATATCCAAAACATACGATCTACCTACATACTATATCTAGTACACACTTACTTCCAGATATAAGTAATATATTACCTAATTGTGAAACAATATAAGTGTTATTAAAGTATTTAAATTAGTAAAAAATAACATAATACTTCAGAACTTCAACAAGACTTACAGTAACAGACGATAAAGAATTATAATTTTATGTATCAAATAAACGTGCTAATAATAATAATAAAATCGACAAACACCTCAAGAGGTTCGCGTTAGGCGGCTGGACCAAGGGCCAAATTCAGAAGGCAGTGCTCCTGGAGACGGCAAGCATAGTGAGGAAGTTTCTCTCTCCGGAGCCTAGACCACCGGTAACTAGGACCCTGTTCCCGATACTGGTGGGGAACTGTTTTTATATTCTTAAATGTTTTTTTTTATAAATTATATTTAAAAATGTAATTAATAGGAAATATACAAGAATAAAAGAAATAATACTGATAGCTAGCCAAAAACATGTAAGTACCTAATAGGTAAATCTATTATTTTGTTTTGTAACCAAAAAATAAAAGGGATCAAAACCAATTATCGAGTGTTGATCTCTTTTATTTTTATTCTTACTCGATAAAATTCAAAATAGTGCGAAATTAAATATTGCTGATATTCTACTGCACAATTTTGTAGCATATTATATTACAATTACCAAATTATCATGTAAGGACCTCCTTTAAAGTTCTCACTACTCATTAGGTTGTAACTCGAGTTCTCAATTAACGTACAACAAATGTATTCATTATTTGTGATTAACAACTGTAAATTAACTCTAATTATGAAAAGTCTGATTTGCACCGGAAAATCCCATTATTTATTTAAACGAATGAGTACTGCATTTCGTGGTAGTGATTAAAAATAACAAACCGTTTTGAATATAGGGTAGGCCCGAATTTTACGAGATTGAATTATTTTTTTGATACATTACTGTGATCAAATTCCAAACACTAATCAGTTGAGCCTCAAACAAGTTCCAAGTTAGTGAAATAATTCAGGAGATTTACGCATGCGCCTATTTTACGCGCCACCCCTTGAAGCCTTACGACCGCCTCCCTCGCAAACACATTACTGGCAAAATGAACCCTCAGATCTTAGGCATAGAGGTTTTCAGTACGAAGACACGTCATCTTACGAAAATTTTGAGGTCCTCGTCATCCTCAGTTCTAAAGCCGTCATTATGTTCATGTAGGAAGAATTAGATTTTCGTGACGTATTCTCCCGAATTCTCACTCCATCGTCGATAGAGCCTCGTTCGGATACCATCAAAGTGAATTATACTCAATTTATTACCAAATAAGGTTTATATTTGTGTGGACCTAATCATTCACAGGATAATATTGTAGAGCAAAGAGTTCAGACTTCAGTTGGCTACGAGCCTTGAGGGTGAGTGTACGAACTTCGTTGTGCGCTCTCGCGTCGCGTTCGTAACTTATTTCGTAGCGTTTCGTAGCAAATTGTTTCGGTTAATAATATTAACGTTGTGCTATAGGTATTTTTTATATTCTTAATTTACGAAATTATGTGATTAATACTTTTATCTATATATACCGTTTAGAAAAATAGATTTTGACTAAAATAGATATCGTGCAGAATAGGTACTATAAATCACAAAAAATAGATTATGTAGGCGTAACAATATATACCTACTAACTATAATAATCGATAAACCATACAAGTCACAAAACCCAGTTACTTTATTTTGTATTTCTGTTCTAAACATTAATTTAAGTAAATATAAATATGTCATTATTTAAAAAAAAGTTGGCTGCAATAAAAATATCATTTTTAAATACAACATCTAAAGTAATAAAATTATACTCGTATAAGTAAAAAGTATGTCAATACAACATGAAAATAATTCATGCCTAGTCCGAAAACCTTTTCTTAACAGCTAGTTGTTACCTTGTGGAATAAAATTACCCTTCTCAGTAAATTAAATTAAATTGTGTTAGTGAATCTTGTAAATAAATAAGACCGAATGTAAATCGTAGTTAGCGTGGCCGGGCGGCGAGCGTCGGCGTCGGCGCCGAGGGCGCGGGGCGGCCGCCCGATCCTGGCATATTTGCCGTTTCGCCGACATTCCCCAGTTAATTAAAGCCCATTTGTACACTGTCTTGCAAAATATAATTTATTAAATGAGAAACGTTTTAGCGTTTGCAAAATATTTGATTCTTGAAAATATTTAGAGCTTGCAATGATTTATTTGTTATGAAATGTTTGATTCGCTTTACATCGCCTAAAGAGAGTGATTCAGATGATATTGAAGTACCTATTTATGTTTTTGATATATCCAAAATAATGGAATAAATATATTTATAGAGAAAGTGCGTAAGCCTTGAGTATTGATAAACAAGTAGATACTTCTACTCCACCTCCTTGTCGATTCTAAATAAGCCCGCCTCGATCCCAAGCTCCGCCTACTCACAGAAGGTAAATAACATCTTATGTAAACAGTTTTATATACTTCAGAGCTTAGATGTACTTTCCTGTTCCATTGTATATTGGCACATATATAATAATACGGCTTCAAGTTTATTAAACCTTCACATAGTTACGTAGCTCTTTAAGTTATATACAACTTCAGCCTCATGACTTCTTATTCAAAACGAATGTTTAATGTAAAATAGTCGGTACCCTCGTTAACGTTTTGAAGTGAATGCATAATTATAACTAAACTCACAACATTCACCCCTGAACAAAAGGCATACAATTTTATTTTTATTGGGTTTCAAAATAGACATTTGGTCTAACTAAAACGTCAGTAGATATATAAATATCTACTGACGTAAAACATACCGTACGTAAGTAAAAAGAAAGTTTTAACAAAATAAAAATGATTACATCGAGCTTACAATTGAGAAACAAATACAGACAAAGGGGTTATTTCTGAAATACAATTCTTGAGTAACGGGACAATGTTAACAAACAAAATCAACAGAGCGGGTGAAACTTTCACAGCTAAGAAGTCGAAACTGTGTATACAATGTCGGCAGAACAGTGAGCTCTAACAAGCCGGCCATTCGAAGTTGTTAAACGTAGCCGAGCGGGCAGCGGGGGAATAATTCTACCAAAGCGGTCAGTTAGTGAACAGACAGTTTGGAAGTGTTCGCGGCTGCATTAAACAGCCTGCTAAGCTAAGAGTGCGGTGAGATTTGTCTCTGCATGAGAAGCTCTAACATTGTCGGAGAGAAACAGACGAGTATGCCTTGCGACGGATGATGGACACGCATTCATTAAGTCAGAGTCGGCAGACTCCTGCTGCAAGAAATCATATCGTCTACACAGATCATAAGGGGAGGAAGTGAGTATAAAATAGTACCTATGAAATTAATTAGTTTTTATTTCTACTCGGTATAATTTTTTTAAAGAACTTTTTTATCCTGAATAACTTAGCATCATTATTCAGAATTGTTATATTTTGTAGACGTTGCCGTAAGAAATTTTGTATCCGTCGAATACTATAAAGACACAAATGCAAGTTACATAACTTCATTGGTCAATCTACGAGTAGCCGACTGCAAATAGCATACCATAAAGCTCCCACAGCC
The DNA here is from genome assembly GCA_951216915.1 of Tetheella fluctuosa. Taxonomy (NCBI): domain Eukaryota; kingdom Metazoa; phylum Arthropoda; class Insecta; order Lepidoptera; family Drepanidae; genus Tetheella; species Tetheella fluctuosa. The sequence goes on from OX578217.1 coordinate 9,108,707, forward strand.
GTACAATAACACTTAAAAAGTGTATTTAAGCAATTATGACGCCCCAAAATAATTAATTCCATGGACATTTTGATTGTGGTAAAATAATATCCGGCAAGTGAAAGTCAAACCTTTAAACCAAACAAATGAGACCTATTATTTCTCTCAATTTAGTCTAACAAGCAACTTAGAGTCAAAGGTTCATCGAAGCGGGGAACTCAATGGCCGTGAATTTTATAATCTTCATTAATTTCAACTGAAAGTAAACTTGCGTTCTTCCTGCTTAGGTACATTTGTTTCTGTTAATAAAGCTATAAGACATTTGAGTAACATGAAATAATTTTATGTGTTCTGTGAAGTTCTTCAACTTTATTTTGAATAAGTATTCGGAAATAATGTTTTTTTTTTCTACGGAAATCACACAGTGTTTACAGAATATTAGGAGCATATAACAGTAAGTAATATTGTTGTAGCACAAATCTTGTTAATATTCCAAAGATGCGTACAATGATTGTCTATATATTTTTCTTTTATTATAGTATTGACTCTTGATATTATTATCATTATATTGTCCATCTAAAAAATATTCCTGTAATTTTGACAATGCTTTACTAGGACACAAATATTTTACTAATAATAAGCATACGGCCCGCCTGAAGGTAAGCGGTTGGTATTATTGCACACACAATACCTAAAAACTGTCAGTAGAAATTTAGTTTTGGTATGCTTACAAATATAAGCTCTTTCTTGATTAGTCGTAGTAGTAGAATCGGACGGTATTTCAAGAAACGAAATGTCCTTTCTTAATTTTAATGCAGGTATAAGGATCTAGTATCCTCATTCAAAAAAAATATCGACTTATGTTATAAAGTTAAAATTATAAATCACTAGCTGTCCCGACAGACGTTGTCCTGTCCAACTCATACACAAAATTTCATCCAAATTGGTCCAGCCGTTTATCCGATCTCTCAAGTTGGACCAGACTGCTCACGGTGTGCCAATTTAATTTAAAATCGGTTAAGTAGTTTAGGAATCCATCGCGGACAAACATCGTGACCGGAGATTTATATATATTATTTAGATGAAGCAACGGCTTATTGACTAAACAAAATCCTAACATAAAGAAGATGTGGTCATCCTATATTTGAAATCTTCAAAACTTTTAATATGCGTCCAAGTAATTGAAAAGGAAATTTTCATATAAATTAAGTGTTGAAAGTTTCTAACCACTATTGTAAGAAAGCGGAACAGAGTAAACTTTTGTAGAAACATTTAAATTCACTAGCTCGTTGCACTCGCTTAGATTTCATATTTTTAATTCAATGTAATATTTGAATTCATTGCTGTATGTACTTTTAAAAAGTCTTGATATTTAATGAGTCCTTGAAGAAAATAATGAAAAACCTATTTCATGTAAATTTTACAAAGCCAATGAAAATTTTAAATGAATCTAGTGCTGTGAACTTGTATATATAGTTCATAAAAAAATATAAGTATTGTTCGTAAGTTATACATTGGTTGAAAAACCACTGTCATCTGTAGTCCACCTCTGAGAAAACTAATGTGGGGCTTATAAGAAAGGTGTTACACACAAACAATATTAAAAAATAATACTTCCCTAAGGAACTAGAATAATGTCAAAACTAATCGAAATTTACTCATAATTTTTACGATACTATATATTATTTACATAATATGCAATATCCAAGTATAAATTGAAAATTATTGTATGTTCGGTATTGCATTATTTTTACTATAGTTCTTTAACTATAGTAAAAATAATGCAATACCGAAGATATATTTTTAATTTGATCATATTTGTAAGTATAATAGAATAAGTCTTGACGGAGTGATTGACTGAGCCACTCTGAGACAATCAATCGTAAAACCTAAGTTACTGGTCATATAACCAAAACATTGGGAGGGGTTTATTTCTCTTGTAACGATCTAAGAAAGGATTTTAAGGAATTCCTCCACCAAGATAAATCCCAAAAAAAAATGTATTTATCAAATGGCTCTCGAGTGCAGCTGCCGGAACACACCTCAAATGGAACGGAAGTCCAACAAGGGACCCCTATACATAGTTTTATTATGTCCTTCTACCCACCAATCCATGTGATGTCTACAGTTAAAAGCTGCTTACAAAATTCAGCTTGATTGAATACCTGAAAGTGTCCAAAAATTCAATTTTTATTTTTATTTTTATTTTATTTATTTATTTAAGGAAAACTTACAGCTAATTAAGAAACATGTAATACAAAAGCGTGTACAGCAGAAGGCCAATTAAAAGTTTTCACAGATAGTTGATACAATAGATAAGAGGAACAACAATAGAGAACACTTACATATTAATATACTACATATAACATAGGAGAATCTAGACATTGGACAACAAAAAATAGAGGACAAACACTATAGGTAAACAATATTAGTATAATAGAATTATAATAATATATATGAACAAAAATCAACCAAGAAATTGCGTAACATTATCACTTTTACCACTACACAACATAAAACGAGTTATAAAACAAACAGCAAAAAAAATAAAAATAATAACATAGCGTGTCTGACCGTCTATCGACATATATGTATACGGTAAACTCGGAAAACAATGAACGATCTCGTTTAAAAAAAAATGAAAGAAAAATTAACCTAATCTTTTTGAAAAAAGTCATCAGCCAAGGTTTTTTTAATTTGTATGACTGAGGAATTAAAAAGATCGATGTCAGTCGTAGCAGCAGCCACATTATAGCACCTGCCCACCCTAACCAGAAATGAATTTTGTCTATAACTAGTTTTAACAACTGGAATATGCAATAGTCTGGGTTTTCTTACTGCGACTTTGGGTGTGCAGAGCCCCAAATGTCCAAGTAACTCAGGACAATCAACTGATCCATTTGCTATTTTGAGTAGAAAAGCAAGGTCAGCTATACGTCTTCGTTCGATTTTTTATGCAGCGTGAAGTATAATCCGTGGAGTATGACTTCGCTCGATACTGAAGGAACCGAAAACCGAAATTACAAATTATGAACCGAAAACATAATTAGTTTACGCTTGTCTTGGTCCTAATTTTTTGTTCATGCCATTCGCGGTAGAAGCCTAGGATCCGTGGGGGTTTGAGGCTCGCCAATTTGCTCGGATTTTATCATCCAAGCTTATCAAGGCTTCGGGAGACCGACGGGCTGGGAGCTTTTTCCGCCAACGCTTGCCTATCTAAAAAGGGAACGCTGCCAGCCTTTTGGGAACCATGCCTATCCACAGCAGCGAGGGCTTTGAGGATGTTTTCTATATATCATAGTTTGTATTTTATACATTGATTGTAAATACTTCTTGTAAATAAATCAAATTACTTCTCATTAGTTTACACAAACGGGAAATTAAACAAAAGATAAAAAAAAAAATATCTAGCATAAAAATATACCTACTGTCGATTCGATTCTCAATATGTCGATCGATTCTGTGAAAACGCTATAAAATGCCATCGTCTTACAAAAGTTAATTCAATTAATACACTAAAGATATTTGACCAAGTCGCCAGTAAGTAAGCACAAACGTATGTGTAGCGTAATGGCGCCGGCGGCTAGTGGGAAGCGGCGGCGGGTAGGGTGGTGGTGAGAGTCGCCTGAGCCGAGGAAGGACAGTCGAGTTACTTGTACACAGTTTCCGTTAGTCACATTTTCGCAACAAGGTATTCACATTTCGAGGACTGGAAAGTTGGCGTTATCGCGTTTAAAATAGAGCGACAAACACATCTAACTTTGTGATGCAAAATGGACACGACAAGCCGGACGAACTGTTAGGACTGCTTACGTTATTTATTTCGGGGAAATGGCCACTTCATTTAAATAAATATCAATGAACCAACATATAGTCTGAAAGAGTTGATTTAGCGTTAATTGAAAACCGATTTATAGTAAGAATTTATCACAACGAATGAATTGCGTTAATGAATATCGTCTCAATGTTTCATCATGAGGGAAATTTTACGAACAGCAAATTGAGTAAATTACATTCTACCGTTATGTTGTACACACACTTTGCATCGCAGTCAATATTTTAACATATTCAGAGTCGGGCTCGACACGTCCCGAACTCAGCTCGGTACGTACATTATAAGTACGGGTAAGTGTACAAATTGATTTATTGAAGTTGAGCGGGTCTCCGAGTTGCGCCTGAGTATTCACAGTCCTTTACGTTACACAGATAAAGTGGAAATAAAAAAGAAACTTCACAAACAGAAATCCCCTTGTCGCAAGATTTACGAGCCGACGCACCTCCAGCGCAAATAAGTTATGTACATGTAAATTTTATGTTTTGTTGAAATAAACATGTCTACGAACTATATAAAACACTCGATCTCAGGCATGTTAATTAAAGGGCCTATTGTACTTTATATTACAATCAATCCTTAATACTAAATTAGGTTAATGATCGAAAAGTTTGGACTACATTAGCGATCAATTTTCGACTAATACAATTGAATGAAAGTTTTAGTAAAACCAACAATTTGCTTTATGAAATCTGAATGTATAGCATCCAAGTAAACGTGAGCATTTTCGTGATAATTATGTAAAGTCACGCGAAGAATGTTTTAGGTATTGTGAATCATAGTCATAACCTACGCTGCTAGCGCCAGACCATAGATAACAAGTGAACTATTTATTTATGCATTTATCTATGTATCAGCTTTAATTAAAAACAATTATTTAATATTTGATCTTTCAGGAAAAAAAATGGTTTCAGTTTAATGTAATGTAGGTATGTACTAATATAGAATAAGTAAATTGTAACTAACATTTTTATGGTCTTTTAGACTGAAATAAATGAATTATTATATTATTATTATTATTAATGAATTGATTATTTTTCATAAAGAACATGTTATCTTACAAGCAAGAAAAAATTATAAAACCTAACAATAGTCCGAAAATCGATGAGAATATGTTTGAGCACAGGTATATCTAATAATAATGAAGCATTACATGAAACATGTGACTTTATAAGTTTTGTTGAAGATATAATAAGCTACTTTGATACTTTCCGGTAGGCTGTTAAATGGTTTTGCTCCTTCAAATAAAATGTATCTATTTCCACAATTGATTGGCAGCACTGGTAGTTTATGTGTCTAGTAAAATATTTGTGTGATTTTGGTTTGATAGTTTTATTGATATTGTGAAAATCGAGTTTTATATACAAGAATGCATGTGGTTGCAATATCAAGCTATTTAGTGTCAGAATATTGTTTGTAGTACGAAGGGTTTACTATGATTGTAATTATTTTGGCACCAACTATTTATGAATTGCAGAAAGTTAATAACGTCAATTTTATGCCAAGTGATGCATCGCTGTAGCTAATAGAAAGTGGATTTTGATGTTGTTCTGACGTGATGTTTATTCATTGAATTAACATCCCGCAAATGCAAGCACAATTTAAGCGCTATTTTCCGGCCATTTCTGTTTGTCAATTAAAATATTTTGAATCACGAAATCATTTCAGTAGCGGTTTATTTGATTACTCGGAAAACTTCACAAAAGATTGCAAATTGCAATAAAATTGGTTATTATTAATAACATCGTAGATGTCTGTCTATATAACATGTATACATCTGTGTAATACTGTTGAGGGGGTAATTTTCATTCAATGTTAATATTTCAAATAAGTAAGGTTTCTTCTTTCATTATAAATTATATAACTTTAGTCTTATTTGTGATAATGAGTTCGAGGCTTCGATCGGCAGGTTTACTGGTTAGATTTCCAGAACATTAGGTGGATAAGTAAAAACACGTTTGTAGTCATTCTTTACTGTAACAAAAACTTTGAAAGAACATAATGCTTCAACATAGAACAACAACATGAAAGCTTTTCAAACATAAAAGAAAATAATTATAAAACTCGCTTTCTAATGGATATAGATAAGTGGAAATCAATTTTAGACATTTATATAGGCCTTATTTTCGAGAACTAACAAAAGATTGTTTATTTTTATTCATAACCAAATATAAGTAACTGGAATAGTTTCATTTAAAATAAATCCGCGTTATATGTTTGTATATATTGTTTTTACTAAATTTGTTGATAAAATAATAATCAATATACATATATAAATATGCTAGAGTGTGATTTTTGCGCGAATAGTTTGCGTGATTTGTGTTACCGAATCAATCACAGTACAAAAATTCCATAGACAGACATTGTAAGCATTTTATTCTCGTATAAGTACTATGAGTTATTGAAATACACAATACATCACACGTGTCGTCTTATTCTAAGTATAAGTAACTTTAACACCCAGTTACATTTATACATAAAAAGTTACTATGTCACTTTTGTGCGACTCTAATGCGTTATGTAGCCCCTCGACAAGCTTTAGAATTTTTTTACAAAGAACGTAGACGAGACGTAAATTCTTATGTAATATTTATACAGAATAAATAACAATCGGCGTGTTGAGAGCAACAGATTTATCGTGTGCAATCACAGATCAGATGTTGGTATTCTATCCAAAGCCCCGGAGAGCAAGCCTCGTATCGACTGAATTATTTACACACACGTTACTCTTACGAGTGGAATCTGAAGGTACATGCAGGTGAATGCGTGTCAGGAAATATAATTTTATTTACTCTAACACATTCGATCTTTGATAGATTGAAGGAGTTAAAATAAAATTTCGACAAACATGGATGTGCGCTACTTCTTTTGCGTCGTCGAAGTAGATAAAGTAATATTAAATATATTTTCTGGATTATTACTTTGATATATGAAACAAACGTCTTATAAAAGGAATCAAAAATGAAAATTATTTTTACGTTAACAAACATTGTATTATGCATAAAATTAACATAGTAATTTTCTTAATCTTAATAAAAAAATATATATATATTATGCCTGACAGACCTAGCTACTAGACCGAGTCCTATTCAGCTAAAATTGCATTCGACCCTGAAAACGGTCCCGTGCATGATGTAGTTTTTGTTACCACTCAACTCCTTGACGACTGAATGGATTTAGATGACATTTAGATAGAATATGTACCTAATGGATGACATAAATGATAATATTTACCTCTGAAATGCGGATGAAACTGCAACACAGTAGCTAGTACTTATAAATAAGATGAAGTATTTTGTTCATTGTGAACTTAATAATTATTATTTGCTTATCATTTTTATGCCGACAATTTTTTTTTTAACTATAATTTATTTTCATTTAATTTAATTTTACTTTATTTCATATCAATTGTGCTTAACCAGTGTTCGAACAATTTTAAAAAGTAAACATAGTCTATGAGCACTTTTTAAATGACTGTATAAATATCAAAACGTCCACTCTGATTGCGTATCCTTAAACATTAGACACTAGTGAGGGCGATGAGGCGTAAACATGTTAAAATCCTCTTCATATCCGAATGTGGCGCTAAGCTCCAAGTGAGCAAAAGTGAGTAAGTTGTCGTTACAGAGTGTACGAGTGGGGAAAGACGGGCAAGTTTGCTAGAACTAACTTCAAGTGTTGTAAGTAAAACGTCTGTGGCAAACTCGCCTTTGCGAATTATTTCCAAGCGATTTCACCATCTCAGAATGATGAGTTTAAACTTGTGCAACTATGATAGATTATTCTTTTTATTACCTTTTCATGAGCGAATAACCATACAGTTGTAGCAACAAACTAGTAGTTTTTTATTTATTTAACTCAATCTTTGACTTTTATCTCAATCAAGGTAGACAAAACACATGATGCAATTTTATGTGTTAATAAACATTATAAAGATAGTAGGTAATTTAAATTAGGTATGTAACATTTCTATAATCCGTCCAAATTGAATGATACAGGAGACAAGCGTCGCCGATCCCCTCAGCGACATAAGCGTTGTTTTATGGTCGTCGTGACGCCAACAAAGTTCGGCAACTGCTTTATGATCCTAATTTATAAGTGAGCGGCGTGAAGAGTATATTTACGACTCTTTTAGGGAACCCTCCCGCGAGTGCGTTCAGCTACAGCGTCACCGATGCGTCCCGTCTTGAGCGTATCGAGCGTTAAATATATCATTGGATATTGAAAATAATATTTTAGGTGGCAATTTGAAAATTCGTGTAAATGAGTGTGCTCACATTATTACATTAATATACCAACCATAATACAGGTTAAATCAAATTAATTGGTGAAACTTTGGTAATTGCGTGCGTTATCAATTTTCTAATTAGTAGAATTATGATACAATCAATACACATTCTTGAAGTGTACATGTATGTGTATTGATTGTTATTACAAAATATTATCACGCACGTACTTAGTAACATATTATTACAAGTTCACTTTATGTTGGATTGTCGACGACGAAATAATAACTTTGACTTTTGACCGATTAAATAGTACCACTTCAGCTTCGAGAGAGACGTCCTCTTCAAGTAAAGCTTTTGTAGTGAATGATTATTCTCTGAAAGCTTTACGTAGGTATATGAAATTTAGCAGCATAAATTAATTTTCAATTTCCCTTTGACGTTTCGCTGAGCCGGCCCGACATGTCTCTCAGGCAAGGTATTAACCCGAACATGACACCCCGTGCCTATTCGCTGCACCCATGCTGCTCTGTTCTATTCGGTTATGATGTTTAATATGTTAGCCTTCTATTACAAGTTACGTTCTCGTATATTGTTTGAGTGGATAGTTATGTAGTTCAATTTTACCAAAGGTGCAGTTAAACAGAATGGTTACCTTAATGAGTGATGTTAATATTTTAGCGCATTTTTATTTGGTGCAGTTGCATACTTTATTATGACATTGAAGTTCAAATGTGGCTAATCTTTATTTTCATATTATAATCCTACGGGGAATGTAGGAGATAATTCTCCGATACTACTAATCCGATTTGACAATTTTTTTTATCCCGGGAACGGGAATGAAACTGTGGGGAACAGCAAGTCTTACTATATAAGGTCTAACATTATTCAGTATATTATTAAGTCCTTTTAAGGCGTGAATGTGTAGGCCAAAAATATTGGTGATTTTTTAGGCACTGGCAATACTTGCAGGGGTGGAAGTACTCATCAAAATGAACAACTTTTACTATGGGACTAACTGTGAAATCATGAAAAAATGATCAGCTGTTCCATACAAAAGTTCAATACCTACCCGACCAAAATGTATGAAGCATCCGTTTTATTTTACGCGATATCAGAGTTAGCCCCATAATAAAAGTTGTTCACATTGATGAGTACTTCCACCCCTGCAAGTATTGCCAGTGATAAACAAATCATCCTGTATAAAGGGAAATAAAAAATCTAGGAACATTTTTTAAATTCCATTATTTGTTATCATGTATAGGCAGCGGTAGGTTGACCTCAGTTAATAATGTCAGTGTAAGACCATTTTGTCTATGTTCGTTAATCAATCATGTTGTAACTCAAATTTGATACATCAAAGCAAAAGCTAGGAAAAACCGAAGTACTTATATATTTACAAAAGAAAAGTAGTATAAGTAGTATATCAGTTATCTGGCTTCCTTAGCACTATTCTGCTTAGTTTGAGGCCGTGTGTGAGGAAATAATGTCCCAGAACATTTATTATATAAAAAAAACTAGCTGCGGTTTCACTCGCGCAGAGGTTTAAAAAATGGATGTTGGCCGATTCTCAGACCTCCCCGATATTCAAACAAAATTTCATAAAAATCGGTCGAGCCGTTTCGGAGGAGTATGGTAACTAACATTGTGACACGAGAATTTTATATATTAGACTAGCTGTCCCCCGCGGTTTCAATCGCGCAGCGGTTTAAATAATAGATGTTGGCCGATTCTCAGACCTACCCGATATGCACACAAAATTTCATGAGAATCGGTCAAGCCGTTTCGGAGGAGATCAGGATATCCTATTCTTAGGAAATATCATACATGGCAGTTCAAACGCGGTCGCAGTACAAAATGCAACATGCAAAAGCCATTGAGTAACAGCGAGTAAATGGATGTACCGTCGAGCGCCGTCGGCCAGCCCGCCCATTGTGAGGACGTGAACACGAATGCCACATTACTTATTACTATTCTATTTTCAAGTCTCTACCGAAATTATTCTACTCATATTTCTAGTTTCGCGGAAATAAGCGTAAATCAAACGCTTACCAATTTCAATAATTTTATCTAAGACAATTTGATCTTTGTAATAGAATATTAACATGAACAATGCCATGTTTGATTTGAAAAGGTATTATTCTATAAATCAAATCATAATTTAAAATTTGATTAAGATTCGTGAAATGTAAATGATGCGCTGGGTGATTCCACACTAGAACAGTCGGCTTAAAGCTTATCATGATTTATTTGGATGAAACGTGATGCCGCTTAAACTGCTATTTATCAGGACGCGACTGGACCTAATTACTTGGTATATTCTACTATAAATTGATAATAAATCTGAGGAAAGTCGTCAATACAATATAAAAATCAAGCAAAGAATGAAATAAGTCAATATATATTAGAAAGTACACAACATTTGAGACAAAGCTACACAGGCAATATATTTATTCGATCTATTTCTGCAACATTAGAGTTAAAGCTATGGCTACCTACTCACAACGCAACGGTGGAGCGCGCAGAGCATAGCGCTTAGCGAGTTGCAGCTACAAACAGTAACAAAGTAAAGCGGGTGTAGCGCACTCGGTTCGGTGGTGCATTGGTTCAAATATCCGTCGCTGTACGATGGCCCACCGACACGAAGGAGGAAGGAGATTTCAATGCACTTGATTTATAGCCCACATAATGGATCGCTGCGTTGCATTTTGCTGCATGCAACCAGCAGTCGACCTCTACACTAAATATCCTCTGTATGATGATTATGTACACAATAACTAACTGCTAGGTAATTTGAAAATCTATTAACTATATGTCAGTATTGTTCTAACATATCTACATAGACCGACAAACGTTGTCCTGTCCAAATTTCAATAAATCCCATAGAAAAAAGAACTTTTCAGAAGCGATTTTTCAATTTTCCAGGCATCTTTTAAACTTTTTCTTTCCCTGAAAACCTTATTCGGACTATTATTATCATTCTAAAATGAAAATTAACCAAATCGGTCTAGCCGTTCTCAAGTGATGCGTTTAACAACGAACAACATTTCTTTTTTATTTATATAGAAGTCTTTAATCAAAGAGAAAACTAGTCGTATCCATCCAAACTGTTCATAGAATTAGCTTCTTGTAAATACGAACTTCAGTCGCTCTACACAATCATAGCGATACGTTATTGGCAAATTGAAAACTTAATTTATAGCTCTCTACCGTCTCCCTCCGAGCTTACACAGCTTACTTTAGATGACACTCCAGTTCAGTGGATTTTATAATATAAAGACCTTACATTTACATTAATGTTTTATTTTTAAAGAGTTTAAGCATAGTATAAAATCAAAATCTGTTTAGTTTTAAGGGTATTTTTTTCATGTACCGTGACATTAAAGTTTTCTGATTGTATGGTATAAATGATGTATATAAGACTAGTTTCTACTCGAGAGGTATCTAATGTTTTCCCGGGATAAAATCTATCCTATATGTTTAGTTTATGGTATAATCCAAATGTTTAAGTTTTATCCTTTTAGCCATTACGACGTGATAGAGTAACAAACATGCATAATTATAAACATAAACACAATCGTACATATCTAAGGTCCTAATAAATGAAGTACGGTCCTTTTGAGGGATGATAGTATAGGTCATAAGTATTTCGAAAATGATAAAATAAAAATATTCGGTCGTAATTTTAATGACAAAAAAAACCTGAAATTGTACTTCATCACTACTAAGCATTAATTAAAACCATTAACAGCATAATCAGGTGTAAAATTTTTCATTAAAAAATAAAAAAGCATTTAAAAATACACTACTTTTATTTTATTTATTTATTACTTTTATTTATGAAGTACAATTTCAGGTTTTTTTTTTCATTAAAATTACGACTGAATATTTTTATTTTATCATTTTCGGAATACTTATGTCCTATACTATCATCCCTCAAAAGGACCGCACTTCATTTATTAGGACCTTATATGTCGGATCGTACGTTAACATTTTGTATTGAATATTGATATAAAACAAGTATTTTTTTGCTTCAAAGTTTTTTTGTAATTTCATTTTTTTTTGTTATACTTCGTATTAATCGTACGAAAAAATTTAACGGTCCAGCAGGCCAGAATATATTTTCAAAATTGTATTTATTTGTATCTAAAAATACTAGATGCATACACTAATAACGATTTATAACCAGCAATAAATTTATGATGTGAAAAACTGTTAAGCTTAGTGTGTACGAATCTGGAATCATCTATCAGTGCGTCTGTGTATGGTATTCGTAGCAAAGTGCTACGTTATTCAACTTAATAGCCATTAGTTTGGTTCGTTAGCGGAATATTGCTAACGAATGTGCGGCGGCCGCGCATTCCACCAGCCGGCCGCGTGGTGAAACGCTCAATTAGCACATACTGCTAAACTATCCCACCTAGCATTCCATATAAAATACCAGTCATTTCACACACTCCATAAAATAACGCACAACATACCATATTTACCGGGTGGGCATACAACATTCTTTTAAACCAGATATCCACACTAATGTATGAAAATGACCTATGTAACACATGCTGCTGACCATTGCAATGAATATTAATATAACTACACATTAAAATGTTCTCATTAAATTCCATTTGAAAATTGTCGGAAACGTAAATAAAAATATGTTTTCAAACACAATTTAAAAAAATAATCTTTTCTTTCCGCGAAAGCGGAAAAGGTTGTCTTATTAAAGAGAATCTGGGAACAGAGGAAGCTCAGAAGTCGAGTTGCCATGATGGGGATGATTAATATGGCTCATTTGCGGTACGCGCTGGCTACGGGGAGGACGGCTACGAGGTTACGAGCTACGCCGCGCGCCGCCGCCCTGCTACGAAGCGATGCTACGTGCTCTCGTCTCTGCGTACATCGTTTACGCTTCCGCACTGAGAATTTATTAGATTCTACCCCATTTCTGTCTTTTATCTCTATTATGTATTTAACACAATAATATTACGTTCCTGACGCGTCGTAACATTAACTAATCGGAACCGGAACACACTGCATTAATAACCATTAAGTTAATGCTCATTACTTCTATATTTGATGTGTAACATGTAGCATTGGATATCATAAATTTGGTATTTACTGACCGATAAATATAGTTCTTTGGTCTTGTAGCTCATTCACATTTTGTATTCGTAATTTTTTTATAATAATTTTTTCTCAAAACTTTTTTTCAATATAACTTAAAAATAGGAAAACATGAGCTACTAGTAGGTATTATTCGTGTAATTGGTTTCTAATGCCACGTAAACCCCCCAAACGTGTTGGGAGAGTGGACCGGGAGATAAAGTGCACGAACACTCTCACACCGATTTCTCATTTTTTCATTTCTTTTTTCTCGGCAGACCTTTGTTAAAGTATCAAAGAAATTCTTTTATTATAACATTAAGCTTTTTATTATTGTAATAACTTTAAAACAATTAAGTAATATTGTTCTTAAAATTATGTACCTATTTATAATACAAAAATACTTAGAGGCCGGTTATGCTCTACGCAAAAATAGTCAAGGATTTTAAAATTACAAGGGTGATGAAAAACTGCGCTCTAAACATTAAAATCTGTCATGATCATCATCGACAACAGCTGGTACTGTCCACATTTAGGGTACGATTAAATCCACCACTAAAACTAAACTACCTATACTTACTTATAACTTAACATTCCATTTAGAAAATAATTTATTATTATTATTCAATTGTATGTAATTTGTTTTCTTTATGAACACAAGTAAGTTCGGAGTGAAGCAGAATTCAGCGCTTCAAGTTTCCTTATTGTATCAGGATTACCCTAAATCCTGCGTGAGGCACTCGCTCCGACAACTCTATGTAATGTTTGCATTCAAACAAGGGAATAGTCGTTGAAAAAAAAAAAAGAGCAGCGCTGCAGCGTGAACTTATATTGAATTTAAAATTATTACACGATACAATTTTTCAGTTATTCCTAATTTATAAATATTGTTGAAAAGTATTTTTAAAGGTTGCTATAATTACGCTTTTTTATGCCACTAAGGTGGCAAATAAGTGTACGGAATGCAAGAAGTGAAGTGGGATTTACTACACTGCTGTTATATTTTACTATATACTTACTTGACTCGGGAGTCAGAACCAATTTTATGAAATAGTGTGATCACCTTTCCATTAGTTTTACTATACCATTTATGGGACATATTGTATATAATAGATATGTGTATGCACACCTACTAAGGTGGAGTGAACGCGGTAGGTTCTAGATTGGTTCCATACACAAGGTAGTGCCGATCTTAATCCCATGGGGTTGTGGTCAAATGCATTCATGACGTCAACCGTCGCAGATTACATACACTCAGAATACATTTCCTTGTACTTTGAGCATTATAAATATTCTAATAGTCGCTACTTTATTATGACAAAGCTGCTACGTATATGCTGGGTCAATAAGGCCCCGTGAAATGCAAGCTCGGAGAACATATCCCTTACATCGTGTGGGAAGGACGCTTGCTAGGATTTTTCAGTGTGCAATGCCTCTGTCGTGCTCGAATCCTTGTAAATTTATGACCCACTCCGCTTACGCTGGCCAGTTTTGCAAATACCAAATAGGGATGCTTTTGTACATATCTCATAGAAATATGCGCTTATATCTTATAGGTAAATATTTTTTTTATTTCATTTAAGCTTACCTACAACACCCTGCGATTAGACTCGCGTTCCCGAGCTTCTTATGTTTTCCTGCCTAAAAAGCAGCCTAAGTGTCAATCCAGAATATATTCCATCTGTGTTCATCTAGTTTCATCCAAATCCGAGAGCTGAGTGTTAACAAACATACAATCACGACAAACAAACACTCAATCTTTCGCATTTATAATAGGTATTAGTATTTAAGCTACATTGCAAGAAAATGTTTTCTTTGATCAAATCCTGCCTTCTTCATTTATTTTATGAGTAGGTTGGTAACATACAAGTATATGTGAATTTTTTGCATGGCTAACCAATAGTGAGATTGTGTGATGAATAGTAGGATTTTAATGTTTTATATCATAGATTAAACTATAGAGGGTACTTTTTATGCTCTGTGCGGTAAATTATCAAGCAAAATGCTAGTTGTATATTAAATTATCGAAATTTGATTTGGCGAAAAACCTTAACGTAATAACATTTTATGTTTAACAAATTGAGTACCTTACACACGAGAACTCGAAATGTTTATTATAATAATTCTGGAGCTATAAAATCCTTGTTTTAACGAAACAATAAAGTGAATTCGTGAATATAAAAGTGCATTTTATACGTTTCCGAAGTAAAAACAGGCTTTAATGGCAACAATACGCGCGGGACGCGGCGTGCAGTGTGCAGTGTGCCCGGTAACCGGCCTCAGCCTTCCTACCTGCGCTGCGACATCAAATTGGAATTGTAAAACCGAATACATCAACATACTTGTATGTGTTGGTTGGCGCAAACACTGTATCACACTGTAGGCATTGCGATTTTGTTATCTAATGTTTTACACTTGACAGTCTATTGAAATCTAGCTTTTTGCCTACGACCCATTATTTTACTCCCTAGTCTATATTTTCTTCTGTAACGAGTGAATTAGGCTCTGCGTTGATTTAACATTATCAATAGGTAAGTCAGGCCTTGTTCGTTTATACATAGATCTCTATATTTATTACAATGTCCCAGAATATTTATTTATTTAATTATCTTGAGAAACACGGAAGCAAAGTTCGCTATTTTTTTTTCATTTTGTGCTTTGTTAATGCCACGTCGTGATTGAATTATTATTGCAATCTACCTTTTATAAACGCGTTAACTCTATAGTAGGTACAAATGAGTCATTCCAAAAAAACATATTTTGCGTAATATATGTATAATATCAAAACATAGGTATTCTCAAGAATACCTGTTATTGAATGAAATATAAATAAAATTCAATAACCTTAATTTCAATATAGAGGATATTGAACAATGCCAGGAATAAAAGCTAGCTGAAAACAAAGTTATGATTTATGCAAGTGAAATGTGTTTGAAATAGCGCGAACGTTGTTGGTACTCGCGACAAATTTAACTGCGTCAAAGGCTTATTCAATATCATAATGGGACATTGTGTAACGTTATGTTTCCATGAGAGTATCAAACTAGGAGGTATTGATTTGATTTTGAGGAATATAGCTTACTATTACCCTGAAATTGAATGGAATAAAAGCGTATTAAAAAGATACCACATTTGCATGTTGTGAAACATAAATGTACAACGTTAATCATAATATTAATACGTGAAGCAAAATCTTTGGTATACCTTTTTACGAAAATTACACGGACGGAGGAGTATAAAATTTAGCACAGTTAAAGTTTATATCGAGAAGGAGTGCTAGAAAAGAAAGCTAATATTTTTGTATAATATTCATTAAAAACAAGGCGATGATAGCTCAGTGGTAGTGACGTCGGACGCCGCGGCGAAGGTCGTGGATTCGAATCCTACAATGAGCTTGAGCTTTCGGTGAAGGAAAACATCGTGAGCAAACCATAGCGCGGTGATAGGGTACTTTGTAGTACCCGTCTGGCTGGCTACCACCCTCAAGTTAAAAATCTGCCAAACACCTATTGGTGTGTTCACTGCTGCACTTGAGAGCCAGTTCCTTCTAGGCTTTGTGTGATTACCACCTTCGGCCACATCATCACTTACCATAGTGAGATTGTGGTCAAACACAAGCCTATACAAAGTAAAAAAAAAAAATACTATATGCGAATATTTTCAATTTAACTGGGTAATACAGTATTTTTTAGTGAATTTTAGTTTAAAGAGATTTTATGCCGCTGAAAATCCATTACATTTTTGAAATAAATAAATGTGTACAAACATTTATTTAATCAAATTATTCATTATTAACAATAACTTGTTGAAACGGGTGAAACCGTGGGGGACAGCTAGTATTAATATCAAAAAGCATATTTTAAAACAATAATAAGTATTCCATGCTCATAAAAATGGTTTGCTATCTCGCACAAAAACTATTTTAAACGATTTGTTTTAAAGGAAAGCATTTCTTTCAGGATACCATACGCTGACAAGATCACCCCAGAACCAATCCTGCATAACAATGCGGGACGGGATACAAAGGCAGACTCGATCAGGAACAGTTATAACAGTCAATTCAAAGTTGGCATCTACGGCTGGAGGAAAAAATGCCTGTACATTCTTGTCATGGCACTCATGTTTATGATGATCATTAATCTCGCTCTGACGCTATGGGTACTGAAGGTTTTGGATTTTAATTCTGTGAGTTGACTTTTCATAATTTACCTTAATTGGTAACAATTTAATACTCTGGAAATCGATGCAATAAAAAACTTAATATTCTCATCTCAGTTACTAACCTGTAATGGAAAATCCTTTTTTTTTTAAATTAATTGTACGCTTTGTTTCAGGAGGGTATGGGTCAATTGCGAATAGTACCTGGAGGTTTACAGCTTCTCGGTCAGGCGTTAGTGCTAGATTCTCTATTTGCTTCGAGCATCAAATCACGGCGAGGACAACCCATTTCTGTAGAGTCGTCTAGAAATTTCACTGTTTCTACCAGAGACTCGCATGGATTGCTACAAAGTCGATTGTTTTTAGGTAATGCCTCCTATTTCAAACAAAACTGCCAAATAGGTAATCATAATCGACATCGTTAATTTTAAATATTATATTTACAAAATTTTAACTACTATATTTTGACTGATCTTGACATTTTAGCTCATTTCATCAACATTAATATCCATAGTTAATTCTTTATAGGTCACGATCGCCTAGAAGTGAACGTGATGAGGCTAGAAGTGCGGGACTCACGCGGAGTGTTGCTGCTGGGTGCTGGCCAGGACTCAGTCACGGTGGGTGCCGACACCCTGACCATCACCAGTCCAGCTGGTGTAACGTTACAGACAGCTGCGCAGACGCCGTTAATCAAAGCGCCACCTTCTAAACAATTAGTGTGAGTTTACTGCCCGCTTTAAATATTTAGCTTCAAACTAAGTTCTGATATACTTATAGGTATATTTACACAAACACGCATTCTCTGGTTATTTTACAATATATATTGGTATTGTAATCAAAATCCTACATTTTCTACGCTTATGATTATTATATTGAAATCCCTAACCAAATATTTTTACGTTTACTACTTTGCATCATAAAATCTAACGTATAACAAAATATATCTGCACACCCAATATCTCTACAGAAGTATGGGAATAATCTTTCAGTGGGTTTGATTAAGTCTTTGGAAAAAGGTAGACTGGGATAACCAGTTTCCGAGATGGATTTGGGATTATCTATACGGGTACCTAGTACATACACATTATACCAACATTTTTATGATATTTGCCCGACTTTATACAGCTTTTCGAATTTCATAACACCAAACATTAATATGGAGAACGCATCCTGTAAATGTAATTGTAGGTTAGTACCTACCTACTATAATCTTTTTAATTAGTTTTAATACTACATATAACATACCTTTGTAACAGTCTGGAGTCACCGACGCGGTCTTTAGAGATGCACGCGGCACAAAACATAGCTCTGGAGTCGCGTGCCGGCGACATCAGTGCCAGCTGCCTCACGACTTTCCGACTCAGATCCGTCGCCGGTTCGGTGAGCATTGAATCATCGCCCCGTTGCTACAGAGCAAAGCACAAAACATATGTTCTGAATTGCACAACTGTTAACTGTTTATAATTGACTTCCGACAAAATAAAACATATCCAAACATTAGGTATCTTGGTTAGTTAGTAATAATATTTACTTACTTGTCTCGTACGTAAGTAGGTACCTACCAATTTTATAAATACCTGTACACTGACACTAACCATGTAATTTCCAACGTTTTAGTTAAATATCCACCCAGTATATTTTACTTGAACGCACAATTATCTCTTTTACATGTTTTCACTCATAATTGATTTTATAACTTATAAAATTGATTTAAATTATATCGATAATTACAGATACGCTTAGACGCCCCTAGCATATATATGCCGAAGTTAAAATCAGCACTGCCTTTACCACCATCGTCAGCGCCACACGCACATGACCCTCATCATCAAAACATATACCAGCTATGCGCGTGCGCAAATGGCAAGTTGTTCTTGGCACCACCGCATGGCGCATGTGCAGCCAGGGAGGAGAGCCTTATATGTCGATGATAAATTAAGGTATACTACGCCTTCGCTGTTGGAATCTGCATGCTATATTATGTACATGATGTTCTAGAAGTAATTTGTTTTCGTATATGATTTATGAATGAAATGTAAAGTAAATGATTTCTAGCATCGTAATTTTTGTAAAATTAAATACGTGTTATGTTATTTATTGAGTAGGCGCATAAATATTTAGACAAACGTGTGTATTAAATGCTGATTTATGCGTTTATTTACCTTGTAAAAGATGTCTCTGTTGAATGTCGAATCTGTGAATTTGACGAGATTCTAATAAAAAATATAAATAATCGTATAACAAATTTGACCAGATTGTTATTAATAAGAGACAACGATATATGTTTAGAAAAATATATAATAGTTAATTTATATATAATATAATTATGAAGCTCTAATAGGAACCGTCGCTTACTGTTGGCTTAACAATTCATCAATTAATAAACTACAACGATTTTCGAAAACGTATCAAAACTATATAATAAAGACTAGTGCCTTTTGGAGTCACATTTAGAATAACGATTGGCTGAAACTTCGCTGTATTATTTGATTAATTGTTTTAGTCCAACTGTTTCACTGAAACTATGTATAATACATAGAAATCATCATTACACTCATAACAAAGATTTTTAAATATGTATCTTATTTAATGAGTGATAATATTTTTTTAAACTGAAATATTTTTTGGAATATCCATAATTACTACTTTAGTGTACCTATGTATAGTTGTATATTTTCATGCAATTCATTCGATGTATGTGGTAGAACAAAGTCGCGTCGTCAATGCTTAAATATGTTTCTCGTGTAGATAGTATTTGTGTATGAAACATTTACCGGTCTCCCGCCATATCTCTATCTCGCTATTTTGAAATGGGTGAACCCTGATAAAATTGTCAAGTTGAGATGGTAGCTTCTTCATTGTATTTCTACTTACTCATGAAGTAAGATGAAATATCATGAAATTATATTCTATTATTAGCCATACGTTATTTAAGCAAAAGTGTGTTGTTCTAAAAAACAAATAGCCAATCGTTTTGAAATAAAAATCCCTTTTTTAACTGGTACTTTGTAAAAAGATTATTAATCGAGCTATAGACTATTTTTATGGAAACATCTCGTCATGACTATTAATAATTTACATCTTCACTTTCAAAGTTTTCTTTTATTAAGTGAACATAAAAATAAAGTGTAGACTACAAGATTTACTCTCACATTGATAAATAATTATAATCAATTGAAATATAAATTAGAAAATCTATTTTTTGGGCTATGAAGGGTATGTACGGTCTACGTGTTGTTAAGGATCAGTTTATAAGTATTTTACAGTAATTATAATGCAATATTTGCTAATGGTCGGCGTGTGTGTATAGACTTTCCTAGAGATTTATATAATTATTATGTATAGCTACCCCCCTGTTACAACTAGGTAAATGTATATGAGTTATCTCTAATATTTGTTGATATTGTTGTAAATATGATTTATAGAAAAAAATAAGAACATAAACATGCATATTATGTCATATTGATTTTATTTTCCTCATACTTTTATCCTTTTAGCTCCAGCCTTAAACATATATAATATTATGGATGGACGTTTATTTATGGACGTTAGTTTATAATACCTATGCTATCGTTTGAAATAGCAATTTCTCATACAAGTATAAAATATTCACCAACTTCTTAATTGAATACTACCTGCAAACTGACACAGGTAATTTTATTATAAAACGAACTCAGAAGAACTTGTAAACTTTCATCATTTAATTTGATATTAAAGGCAGTTTCCGCAAATAGAATCCGTAGATTTGTGTTGAGATGCACTACAGTGAACCTCTGCGAAACTATACATTTTCTGTTGATTATTCAGATTATAGTTTTTTTTTTACCAAAGAAACAATATTTTTAGTTGTATTATTAATTAGTTTTTTTAAACATTTTTAGCATCACATCTTTATAATATTTTATAGATATTATATCGATTTATTTTACTTATGATGATATTTATATATGACAAACGAAGTTATTTCACTCATCTGAATTGTCCCTATTTAATATAACTACCTACACTACACCGGAATGGCTTTCTTGTATTTCTATGAGTTGTTTAATAATTACCAAACAATCGATGATGCTTTATTGTGTGACACAATAAGTCTCTGTGTGAACAGTCACCGTTAAAGTTTAATTAAAGATTCATGATAAATTGTCGCAGGAAGCTGCATTCTGTGCGGCGTCTCGCACGTGAATAACGTTCGTTCCGCGAACACTTAAATAACTTAAGCCAGTAACCTAACAATAAATTCATGAGCCTCCCTCTCCTTTTGTTTGGGCTTACGGTGTTTTCACTACACTAATTGGCAGGAAGGTGCCTAAAATGATCGTAAATGAGCAGGGTTAGATAACCATTAACCAAATAAATATGAATGTATAAGCAAGTTTATGGAATGTATACCTTTTCAAATCTATTTATATAGTCGATCAACATTATTATGTCTAGAAATTGAACAGGAAATATTTCCAAAAACCAAACACTAGTGAAAGCACAAATTATAAGGAACTCAAATTTCATAGTGCTCGTTGAATTACATATTTAGAAATAACATTAGTCTCTCAGTTCCATCTACACCTAATTGAATTTCGGAGTCCTTTGTTGCGGTATAGCCGTCTTAAAGCCATTTCAAAGACACCTCTCTCCTCGAGCCGGCATCCATGAACGAGAGGAAATAAAGTTATGATTTATGTAGTGAAATATGTTGCAGGCAGAGGGCCAACGCTCTAAGCGCTACCGACTCCCGAGTCCCGACGCCTCCTGTCGTTGACAATATAAATTCGAAGCAAAACGACAAGACACTCGTTTGTACAGAGTGTAACAAAATAGGGAGCGATGCGTAACATTCTTCGTCTTTAGTTGATTTATAGGAAATGGAAGCCGCAGTTGTATATAATGATTAAATTTTATGGTTTACTTATTTAAAACTAAATTACGAATTAGTAAAAATACTTGAAATTTGGTACTTACATAGATAAAGGATGGATAACTTTATCTATGGAATTACCCTAAATCTGAATTTTATACTCTTAAGCAAAATGTGTATAAGTATTCGACATTCGTTGTCAAGTTTGTTCACGTGGCAGTTCCGCAAAGTTTCTAACAGCAAGTTTATGATACTAACGACCAATCTATTTAATTACGTTACTTTGGCACGGCTAATGAAAAGCTTGCAAGTTCAAACTGGTTCGGACGAGGTATGAATTCTTTCATTTGTTTCTTGGGTAGTTTTATTGTAATCCAAGAGAGTCCGGGCGAGAGGGTTGCGGGACTCGGGAGGGAAATCGAGCGTGAACACGGATGCACTTATCTGTACGTACGCTGTGACACTCAGGTCGTGTTCCTTAGCCGATTGCCGATTTGACGGAGGTCGAGCGTGGTCTGCCTCGATTAGGGCACTAGCCCCGACAGGATTTGATTACGATGCCCGACACCGACCAGGGATTATAACAGGAAGATGTCAGAGTATGTATGCCACAATAAACATTAAATATGTTTACGATCCTCCTTTTGCAGCTATATAAACAAAAAAACAATATCGACGATTTAGCATTTCATTATTAATCAATTTCACCAATAAATATACTATAATGCGCCTTTTTTATATTTTCTTAACTGCAAAATAATTAAGTACTTACCTAGTTTTTATGTCATTGCTTTATTTATAGTTCGTAACGAAAAAATATCAACATTTACGTACCTACCACACTACTATAACAAAAATTTGGATAAAAATGAGAAACTGCAAAAGACAACCGTATGTAAAATTTTATGATCTAGAAATTGGGATGAATTCCTAATCTACACTAAATAATATGCTATAATATACATTATTTTGGTGCAGCACCAAAATAATGAAATGCAACCAATGACTCGCAAATCACGTTATTTATGACTTATTAGATAAAATAGAGGTACAGTTGAACAGATGACGCAGAGGGGCGCGGGTCACGTGTTCCTTTATGATTCAATTGTCTGCGGTGGCACCAACAACGGACCGTCATCAAACAGACCTGCGTCAAGCCGACAGCGAGCCATAGCCAAGCAAAACGTCACCGGCCCTCCAATAAAATTAACAAGTATTAACTCCGACATTAACAAACTTTTGCTTAAATTGTCTTTGATGTATCTTCTTTGGCTCTGCGTTTGGGAACTAGATTGTATAATGTTTATTAGGTAAAAGTATTTTTATAATTATTTATAGGTACCGATGTGTTCCGTCCGGCAGTTGCACTCGAAACCGTTGCCTTCTGGGCTTTATAAGATGTCGATAGCACATTGGCAATGCTTTTGACAACGATAAAGTCCAGTGACGACGGTGGCCACTTACCATCAGGTGGACAGCCTTCTGACATAGAAGACAATTTAGTTTCACGATCGTCTGCTAGAGCAGCAGTGCTTATCTAGAGATAATCGCTTATTAGAGGACACTCTTACGCTTATGAAAAAAAATATTATGTCATCAATCATTCGTAGATTTAATTAGTAGGTACAGCAAATTCAATAAAACAGCACGTAAGTATTATATTAAATTAAGAAAGATATTTCAATTCCAACAACTGCATGTTTGTAGTTTTAGTTTATAAGTTGTATTTTATATAAATACACAATCAGATGGATTTAGAACATCGGGAATGCAATCTGTGTCTAATCTAATGTAGGTAATGCAACCGTCTACGAACATTGACCAATTGGATAGAATCGGATTCCAAGCAAGCATTTAGGTTCCAAGCTCGACTAGAGCCCTACATAGCGATCGAGTCGATATAGACGGCGGTAACTAATAAAGCGAAGCATCACTATAAGTGCGATGTATAACTACTCAATATTCTGAACTGTCATTTTATGATATCCTTGTTTAATCTGACATATAAAAGCGGTAACACCTTACATAAATTATAAAACTCTGTGTCATGAATTTACAGACTTTAAAATGTGATCGTAGAATGTTGCTCTTATACAAGAGTAGGTGTATTTCACGTAAGCAGTACATACATCAGGGGTTTGTAAAAATAAGTGAATTCGATACATAGGTACTCGACATATGAAGAAACGGTGAATTAAACTCATATTATGTCAAAACCCACGAACGAGGTTTATACACGGATAGTAATCTCAAAATCATCGTATCACTGTTTGTACGTGCATGTTTGTGATGCATATGCAGACGAGTCCTCGTGCAAGTTCGTAAATTGTTCCGGTAATCCGTCCCGCGCGAGCGATAGTGTTAATGCTAGGCATTAAACTCAAGGCTTCACACTGCAGTTACAATGACACGTTTTATGACACCCTTCATTAAAACGGGAACGGTATTAACTACGTGCCACCTGAAAAGAATTCATTATTTAAATACCTCTGAGACTACGACTGTCTTAGTTAATGTGCGCTAAGATTTAAGACGCAATACGTGCTTACTGGTAGCCGAGAAATATTGTTTTCCTTGAGGCGGGACCTGAATATAAGTTTAATTTAATTTAATAAGGTCATGTGATCATTTAAACAAAATCTATAATACTTTTATATTCCATTTGACTCTTTTTGTGAGATAAATATATTAGTACTAACTGTTACTCGCTGTTCCACTCGTATTTCCGGGATAAAAAGTGTATTTTAGTAGGTATACACATAACCAACCCATATTTGTATCATAATACACCAACATTCGAGATAATCGGCCGGCGCAATATTTTTTCCATATAAAAATTCAACTCCCCATTCCACCCCTAGGAGTAAATTTTTAAATAATATTATAATGCAAATTCAATGATTTGATCAGAACAATATTTACACAGAGTTTTAATTCCATTCCTTTTCACAAAAAGCTTCATACAAACTATATTTCCCACTTTCACACCCCCTGACATGAAAGGCATAAAAATGTACCCCTGGCCCTGTTCATGAATTTTTTATTATTATTATTCTGGGACATTCCACCATCCCAAACTAAGCAGAACTTGTAAGTACTATAGAAATCAAATAATTGATATACTGGATATACTACTTTTTTTCTAAATATATTAAATAATAAATTAATGCATGGTTTCGAAAATTAAATCAATTTTTGAAATAATATTATATAGCTTATAATAAATGAACAAAATTCAACAATTCAGTTATATTTATTCTTATTCATTCCGTAATTCACTGTTCAGTATCCAATTTGTATTTCAACAAACGCTTTAGTTTATGAATGTCATACTATATAAGCAAATTAGTTTATTTCCTCCAGGCGACAATTTAGCTCACGCTCTTGTCACAAATTGTCGGCGGGGGTAAATGCAGACTATTAAGGAAATACAGCAATTCAAGCAGCCCTTACCCTGTATTATAGCGCAATCTTACACCGGCGAAATTATAAGCAACACCTTCTTATGTCGTGCTAGGGAGCAATAACACGTACCCACTCTGTACACCAATAAGTGAACGGACACACTGCTACCAATTTCATTCAGTTCTATGCTTTACCATTATAAATGTTTTGCAAAATGTTAAACCACCTTGGTTATACGCAACTCTAAGAGTGCTATGCTCGACTATGAAAATTCAAATAAACAATACAATACAATGCAATAAATAATTGTATTGTATTGACAATACAATACAAATATATTTTATTGTTGACACTACATTACATCACAGGAGTTACAAATTATAAAGACATCAAAGTGTTTTTTTTTTTGAGTTTTTAATATTATTAGTTAAGTACTTTTTGATTTATTATTGTTATTTTCTATTTATATCGCGATTTGTTACGAGGTGACAATGCAATATACTAGAAATAGATTAAATGCAGGTAATATAACACATAGCTACATAAGTTATTTTAGCACGGGTTTAAGATACTTTGCAGAAAGTATACATAGTACATACATTGGCTGGCCACAATTAAAATGAAAATCTGTTGCCATGTACGTACATATAGGTGTGTTTCGGACTATACTTGAGAGCCAGTTCCTTTGTGGACTTTGTTTGCTGTGTTATATTTGAGATTGTAGTCAAACATAATCTAAAAAAAAAAAAAAAAATATTTTAGAGCATAATTAGGAACCATTTCATGGAATAGTCATATTAAATAGAGCAAGGGAGTGTCGTCCGGTGACCTTAGAGTTAAGAAACCGACGAATGCATTTACAATTCCGTGTGTGAGTTCAGCTGCATCGGACAAATACTAAAACTCTTTCCTGTGAGTTGTTGTACTGAATTTAAATGTCGTAAACAAACAACAGACACATACGTCGTATATGTCTACATTCAGTTACGTCCAACTATTTGCAAGTCTCTGTTTGCTTTGCAGTATTTCCCGCGTTGTGTCCCGATGATGAAATCAATTTCAACTATGTTTTGAAAAATGCGATACATTTTTATCATTTTTTTAATGTTTCCAAGCAATGCTACGTGCATTTATACCTTTTCATATCTAATTATAAAATTTCCTGAAGATAGAGGGTGGAACTATGTAAATAATAGTTTTTTAAAATTAAGTACAGCTTACTTACTATAAACTAAATTATAAAAAATTGCTATCAGAGGGAATAAACCGCAAAATGTTGGCGGCATTGCCACACTGAATGGTGATGCTAATTCGTTGACCGAGGTATAACTACGCCAGTATTCTGTACGTGGATTACGTAATTTTGTAGCAATCAGTTTCAATCAATTGCAAAATGGAACAAACTCGAGATTGGTAGAAATATTACATTGTCGAAAATGACTGTGCAATAAAGCACTGTTTGCTTATGCATTTATCAAAACGTAAAAAAATATCATAAAACCGCTATATTAAACCGGTTTCTTATTGAAACTTGCACTTGATTGCGCAAAGCTATATAATAGCCGCACTGGTCACAAACTATTCGATTTTTTTTTTCAGGAATGGAGTTAGTTGTTATTAATATGTCTTATGTGTGATACCTAGGAGAAGGAAAGTTGTGACATTTTTTATGTTAGCTAGTATATTTTATTTATAATAATGATTTTTTAACAGGCTTTTTTATAGTTGTACACGTCAACATGGAAATGCGCTGGAGTCTGTCATAAAACTTTATACTATCTTTAGTCATTCATTAAATATTATTTATTTGTAATAATTAAGTATTTATTATTCTGTATAAAAAGTTTATATTTTATGCAGTTATAGATCTTTACTCTATATAAAATTACTTACGTCCCTACCTTATGTTTTTTTATTTATCAGGGTCTGTGAGTAAATCGATATATGGCATCAAAAATATATAATTCCATTCCTCCTGAGTTCCTTGACTTACCATTTTCAAGATTCTGTCGCAGCTTTAGTCATTGGTTGGCAGATAAGTGTTTTTATTGCATTGATGATTTTTTTAGCAATAGTAAGTCCAGATTTAATTAAATGTATAAATTGTAATTGTATGAATTTATATTCAGGAATGACATAGCTTTCAATAATTATTATTTTGACATACTTACCTATATTAGTGTAGATTATTAGTGATATTAGAGGAATTTATAAAAAAAATAGTTACGGATTATTGTATTGGTTCTTTGTTTGTATATCTCAGATTTATTTTTCTGGTGTTTTATTCTTTTGCACGCCTCTGTGGCAGGATATGTAGAACATTTTATTTATTATTAAGATCATCTGTATACCATATTCTTGCAAAATAAAGATATTGATTGATTGATTGATTGATAAAAAACTACACGGTGGTAGGGTATTTTGTAGTACCTACCATGCTGACTTATACTCAGCTCTTTAGCTCTACAAATAAGTGCCAATTTCACGGTGTGACAGGTGTTCAGACAGACCTATGATGCGTACCTATGAGTTACGAGCAACGAGAGCAGGTGCTACACAAAACTGAT
This sequence comes from Tetheella fluctuosa, assembly GCA_951216915.1. Lineage (NCBI taxonomy): Eukaryota > Metazoa > Arthropoda > Insecta > Lepidoptera > Drepanidae > Tetheella > Tetheella fluctuosa. The sequence goes on from OX578217.1 coordinate 9,136,835, forward strand.
TTCGTTGCATCAATTACCCGTGCACTTATACTGATGACAACTTGTTTACATCACTTCGTATCCGTGTGTCTATTAAAGTACCTAAGTACCTACTTTTGTTATTAACTACCTATATTGTAAATAATTATTAGTATATTGTGCTTTTATAAAGAATGGTAGCCAATCATTAATTCTTTGTTTATCAAATTTTTAACCGTTTCATAATTATTCTTTATATAAACCGTGAGATTCTGTTCTTTCGGGACCAAAAGTAACCTTTATTTTATTCCAGAATCTAATGTAACTAAGTACCTATTTATCAAATTTTATGAATATATGTATAATATTCAGCCGTCACGCAGTTGAAACAAAACAGATACACACAAAATTTTGCATTTATAATATCAGCAGGATAGGATACTAGGGTAATAGTGTCTTTGATGCTCTGCCAAATCATATCCTCCTTTTAAAGTTCTATACAACAATTTCCCATAAACCAAGGTTACAATAAAAATAGCGTTGCTAAAACAATACGTTTCCGTTGTGACCCTAGTACAGAACCTTTAAAAGGTTTCAAAGGTAACGTTTCGTGGGAAGAGGTTTCACGAGTAGCTTCTTTATCTGCGAGCAGCACGCTCTGTTTCCTGCGCAACTATTCCACCAACTTGTTTTCTGTAAGTATGAAATATTATACCAAATGTCGTCGGTACGACGCGACGCGACGCAGTGATCTCATCTCTGGTCGTAGATCCGTCTTATTTGTAAGTTAAAACAATTTTATTTTGTGTATTTGCATGAGTAAAGCTTTGACATTTATAAAAGCTATACTATTTGTAAATACTAAGTTATTATTATGGGCGCGTGTTCAAAATATTTTCCGTGTATAACTGTATAAGTAGGTGTTTTGTTTAAACCATTAAGTATCATTTTTATAAAAATGATACTTAATTTTCATTAAAAGGTTGAAAGGTATTTGTAAAAAAATACTGATGAATTACATTTGAAACTAAATTTTATTGAATAAACAATTAGGTGCGTTTCAGAAGTTGAGTGACAGGTGAGTTTTAATTTGCTTTCACTGTAGCATAAGACTGTAGTGACTTTTCAAATTTATTTAAACCTAAGATTAAAACTGTCAATAAATAATATTAAATACTTCATGTTGGTATATCTGCATACTTTTTGCAGGTTACGTTTCCCAGATGTTTCTCAGGGTTACTTTCTAGACAGTTAACTGAATATTTACTTCACAGAATCAAGTAAAACATGTTTAATTTATGTACCTAGATGATAACGTCTATTATACAAATGTTATGAATGATGAGACAGGGTGACCAATATTCTCATATTTAAGTTTTTCGTACCTACCCACTTACTTAAAAACTTATAGTCCTCTTAAGTTGGATTATTTAAGCTTTATAGTTTTAGTTCCTATTATAATAAAATGTCCAGCGCACTACTATCAGACGGCTGTCAGTCGTAGACGGTTGTTTTACTAAGTTGAGCAACTTTCCCTCTTCACACGGAATCGACGCGATGAATTATGCATGAGAATTAAGTTTGACGGCAGATAAGCGGCCGAAAGATTTATTTGCCGATATGATGTGTAGAAAACAATCCAACTTGTTCCCAGTTTCTGAATTATGGCTGTTGTTTTATTGTGGGCACGTCAAACGTTTGCCAAAGTTTACGTTTACGCAGTCGTCCGAATCTTACCTTTTTACCTTCTTACAACTTTTATTATCTAGTCTATTACAATTGAAGATTGAAACTAAATAACGTTCAAGTTCATGTCAAGTAGATATGACACTTTCTATATAATGTGAACTAAAATGTCGTACTAATACAAAATCGGTATTGTGGCAGTGTAGCCTTTTATCAGAGTTACGCACGCTCTTACAGGACATTCCCGGAAATTTAACTTCGTTAAGGATGAAATATGTCCCGTCGTTATTCCACGGCTTGTTGCGCGAATACTTACATTTCGAGCGCTCTACCTCTAGTTTTCTCATCAGACCCAACGGAAATAATTTCAACCGAGACTGAATTATGACAAAACTCCGACGGACATTGCCGCATCCGTAATGAGAATGAAGTCGAGATATGTCTGTAATTTATTATCACATACTCTTGTACTGAGACTCAGCCATGAAATTGACTATTTTTACTGCAATCCATTTAAGCGGTCAAACTTTCATTTTCTGAATACCGATATTTACAGTCGTGAGTAACATTTCTTATATTATTAGAATAACATTTAGCAAAAAAGTAACTGCGATGGTAACGTAAAGCTAAATTTCTGGTAGGTAGGCGGTGCAAGGAAGTATTTAATTAAATCTAGCGGCGGGGCCTTCAGACCACTTTACATCACCGCCGCTAATCACAGGTAGGCCGTCGACACGTTCGCCTATTTGAATACCAAACTGTTATTTTGTAAATGCCAGAAAACTCATTAACCAACTGCTCAGTACACCGTCTTTACAATCCTTTTAATCTCGTCTGAAAGTACAAAATAAAATATGTTCACTTTGCTGTTCATTTATAAATATAAAAATCAATGTTTGTCTATCTGTCTGTTTGAAACTTAAGCGTTCCTATACCATTAATCCGAATGCTATAAAACTTTGTGCGAGTTGTTGTCAGCACGTCCGCGATGGTCTCAATGAAAAAAAAAGAAATAAAAAAGGCATTGCAACGCACACCGGGGTTGAGCTAGATTCCTAAATAAATCGTTTTTGTAGATAGATATAGAAATAAATTATCGTGACGCATAGTGTTGCAATCATAGTTTACTAGCGATACGCCACGGATTCACCCCGTGAAATGCCATAGGCTATCTGCGTACCAATTTTCATCGCGATCGGTTCAGCAGTTTAGGGGTGAAAAAGTCACAGATAGATTTTTGCATTTATAATATTAAATAATATGGATTGCGAATTAACCTCTTTTGATTTATTTTATCTTCATACATATAAAAATAAAAATGCACAAAAATTTGACAGTGACAAAAGTTTAAATAATGATTACCTAGGTATACATCCATACTTAGATGAAATAAATGGATAAAAATGTTTCACAATTTCTAAGTTTATGCTGTTTGCACATTATATATTTACAACAGCGTTATATTTCTGTTTACAAGATAATTATCATCGGCAAATATTTTTGTAAAATTACTCAAAATGGATCATAATATTATCCACACCTTGCACAATGGCGAAAGAGTAACAAGTAAATACGCTGAAGTATACCTTAACGATAGTTACTGTGAAAATGAAACATCTACAAACGAGGCGATTTCGAAACAAGTTTCAAATTCACCAATCGATGATGAAAACAAGGACGAATGGGTATCTCCTAGTGATTTACTTGTTGGAATATTAGAGCTTCAACCGCCATTTACATCAAAAATTACTAGAGGCCTAACTCATGAAGGAATATTAGCTATAGGTGGTGCAGTTTTGGAAACAGAACGTGCTGATTTTTTAAAACGAGTTAATAATTTATTATCTGAGAATGATGCTGCATGGAACATTATTCTAGATCATGAACAATCAATGGTCATCAAACGTCTTAAAAATATCTATGATGATATTTTTAAGTTTAAAAGTAAAACTATGATGGATGAAATAATATTGTTCTATGAAAATATACTTCAAGAATTAGAAAAACATTTGAAATTAGAAGTACAAAATTTATTAATCAGTGCTCATGCCGGTATAATAAATACTTTAAACTCAGAAATCAAGAAAAAATTAGGAAAAGAGAAAATAATTTTGGAAGGAGTATTGAAAAAAAGATACCACAGTGAAGTGCAAAAAATTAAAACATACTATGATCTTCTATTGAAAAATGAGGTGTTTAGAAATAATACACTTATTAATCACGCTTTGTATGAAAGGAATGACGCTTTGAATGCATTTTACAGGCAAATTGAAGCCGAAACTCACACGAGTACAATGTACATTATGTGCACGGAAAGAAAAAAATGTAAAATCCAAAAGTTTATTTTAGATAATTATCAAAGTATGGATTTAAAGGATAAATTTCAGATTATTAAAGAGAAACAGAAAATTATTGAAACATTTAAAGTGAGAGAAGAACATATTTCAGATATAAACAGAGAATGGGAAAATAAAATTAAGAAGGTGCTTCAATTATTCCTAAAATTTGTAAGTTTTAGTCTAAAATTGCTACCAGAGCAAGCTACATTTCTACTCGATTTTGAAAAAATGGTTATATTGCAATTGAACGAAATAAAAAAAATGCCGCAAAATATTTCTTCAGTTCTAGTCGACGAAGAAAATATCTTCAATTTTAATCAAGAAAAGATGGAGCCTGAGGAAGCCCCTAGTGTTAAAGAACCGTTTATTATAGTAGGGGACTTAACTGAATCGATTCCTCCTTCGTATGGCAGTAGAGTGACATTGAGTTCTGATATAGATTTACCAACTATTACTCTAGATCGAAAATTCGTTTATGCTAAATGTCATAAATTTGAAGAAATTAAAGATTTTATTGAATCTCAGTATTGTAAATGTTTGGATGTACCTTCAAATACACCATCTACCACATCTCTATCAACTGAATCTGCAAAATCTGTGCTACCAATTGTAACAAGTGAAGGCGAATCTTCTAATGAACCTCTTTTGATCGAGGACATGCATCGACTCGATGAATGTCCAGTCAGTAAATGTATTGACTGGCCTGGAAAATTTTCATTTCCTTATTTAGACTCCTATTTAGACTTTACAGAGGAAAATTTCAAAAGAGTAAAAACAATTATAGGCAAGCCATCTAAAATGGATATCACACCCGAAATTATTAACCCTAAGAATATAGTTTTCAAAGAATTGCCGTTTTCCGCTACAAAAGAGCGATATCATAATGCTGAGACACAATATTCCAGTCAAGAGGATTTGAATGTGCCTTTATGTACCTGCACGGATAATTCCCCACCGAAACAAGACGAATCAAAGGTGTCTCACAGTAAAGCTATGAAAGAAATATTGATCAAACGAAAAAATTCTATACGAGGAATAATGCAACAGAATCCAAATTTACTTAAAATATTTACCGACGAATGTTTTGATTTTCAACTTTAAAGTTTTAATTTTATATTTCAGAAATATATTTTTTTAACTTAGTTTTGAATTCGTATTTCAATCTAAATTATTATAATCTTTACAAATAAGTCAAAAGCAGCATGAAAAATACCTCGTTAACAAGAGAAATTGTAGTTCTACACTAGACAATATGAACGTATATTTCCACCAAGTTCCTGTCAAACAATGTGAACATTTAAACACCTACCTACCAGTTAAATAGCGTATGAGTAGGTACAGTGTCTTGGTGTCTAATTTAACCACCTGTTATAGCTAGGAGATCACAAATTGTTGAACTATATCTTCGCGGTTACTCGCTAAACTCTATTCATTTGTTCTTGTTTGCTAAACTATATTTGTTTACGCAAGTTCCGGTGTAGTATATGCAATAATTTGAGATTCAACACAACAATGAACTAGACTTGTCCCACTGCACTGGTATTATCATATCTTACTTTTTAATAATTTGGATGTTAGTGGATGATTTTGCTACTTATGATGAGTATTCACAATCAAATTTGACATATAAATAGATTATATTATTATTATTATACTTAATTAACACACGTCATACTTTTTATCACGGGATCGCATTAGAACGCTAGTGAACATTTTAATTTTATTTTGTATACTGACCACCAGTACTGGTGGTCACTTGATATGGTCGAAGACGATAACCACCCAACGCATAGAAGGGAACTAGCTCGGAAGTGCAGCTGCTGGAATACGTGTAAGATTTGACGACAGATTTTAAGGTAGTAGCCAGCCATGCGGGTACAAATTACCCTACCAGCGTGTTTTAGTTTCTTCACGATTCACTGAAAAACAATCTAATTGCAGGATTACAGCCCAAGACCCTGGTCACAGCATCTGACGTCACTACCACTGAGTTATCATCGCCATAAATAAATAGCAATATTATAAGTCACATTTCCCAATGTCGTTTCAGCCATTCTAAAACAATGTAAGTAAGAAATCTACAATATAATAATTTATTTTGATTGAAAGTTTGAATTACCCACAAGTATTGTAAGTACTATTTACAAATTCACCATACTCTACACAATCATATAAATTACATCGTTAGCTAAGAATAATGTAGGGACGGGTGTGAGCGGGTATATTGGGCGTTAAGGTAAATTTACACAAGTCCCGTACCAACTTAACTTATTAAGTCGTCACCCGTCTCATCGTGAATGTAATGTTAAGACGACTGATGACTTTCATATTGTACCTATACATATATAAAGTTGTTAAACAACCCTTTCAATTGTATTTCACAAATAACTAGTTCGTGTTTAAAAAATATATAAATATAGAAAAAGTTATAAACGTAACGTAATGTTTTTTTACGAAGAACATATTTATAAAGTATTTGTAATTATTTATTAATTACCTATTACGATATTAAAATCATCTATAATTGGATTTAAATTTATATTAATTTTATCTTCTAAAAAATATACATAACGCTGTTGACATCCTATAATAAGTAAATAAATAACTGAGCCACCACGATTCCGTATTTTATTAGAATTTAAATAAAAAAATGGAAGAAAACAAACACAACATATTTTTATTTACTTTGTTTTTTTTTTTGGTACGAGACGAAACTACAAAAGTATACTATGGAATATGTAGATATATACATTAAAGGAATGAAAGGTATATACATAACTCTTCAAACTGTTTAGCAACAAAATGTGCGTTTAATTAAACATACCTAATCTTGTTCAAGTTGTCGTAATGAAGTGACATCGAAGTCTCAACTCCAATAAAGATAAAATAAAACAGAAGAAAACCATTCAAGCTGACATTTATTCGCAGATAACATTTACTTATTATCAGATACTTATGGACAATGGAAATTGTCTAATATTAAATAAGCCAAGTCATTATTGTTTTACCATTTTATATTTACAGTGTTATGATATCGATGAGTTTGACAAAGGTTTTCTATAACGGATTTTATTGTATTTCATGTCAGAGGGCTGACAAGCAGGCAGGCGGTCCACTTGATTGTATGTGGCTACCGTCGCTTATAAACGTTAGCAATACCAGTAGTGGAATTGTCATTTGATAAAGAAAAAACAACCTTTATAAAGCCTAGAAAGCAACCAGCTCTCGAGTGCACCTGCCGGAACGTACCAATAGGTGTTTAGCGACAGTTTTTAGCTTGAGGGCGAAAGCCAGCCATGCGGGTACTATAAAGTATAACTCTATCACATCATGGTTTCCTCATGATGTTTTCCTTTACCAGAAGTTCAAGTTCATTGTAGGATTTGAAACCAAGACCTTTGTCACGGTATCCGACGTACCACTGAGTGATCGGGTGACAAGATCATTGTATTATTTTTTTTTCTGTTGTGCTTAAACTTTAAAACAAGGCTGTGACAAACAGGAATCCGTTTAACCAAATTTAGAACCTTCGCTAACACAAAAAAAAAATGTAACCCTAAAGCAATTTTATCCCATTAGCACATAAAGATAAACTATAGAAGAGTCTTTACGATTGATTAATTTATAGATAACGAAAAAGTATATCAAGCACAGAAAATAAAATATTGCGATTAGCTGAAAACACGACTGTGTAAAGTGAAGTTTTACACCTATTTTATTTACAATTGCAGGGCAAAGTTTAACAGTGTTATGCTAACTTGACATTTTGCCATTCCATAATATTGTGTTAAGCACCAGTTCCCTGAAATCTGACACAACTGCACAGTCTGAATAAACTTGCTAACTTCAATGTAAAGAGTTCATTCATCTTTTGATTCCGTTTCCATTTTGAATAAACTGGTATTCATTTGTAATTTAATATTTATGAAACAAAGTAATAACGAAAAGCTATTCTTTTGATAAACAATCATAATTCATATAGACTTACATATGTTTTCATAATGTATTGTATTATAATATGTTTACAATAAAGAAATAAAGAAAGAATTCAGAGTTCTCAGATATTTTGATTGCAGTTGTATTTATTATTTGTGAATTATAATTAGGAAATAGCCTACTGTTTCAATCAAATAAATGTGTAACGTCACGAATTTATCTACAACAACAGGAGTCCTAGCAAATATTGATCAAACCACCAGGGCGTGCGTCAGCTCGTAATCATACAGTTAAAGAATACTAGAAACGTTTGGTATTCAGTTATATCTATTGTATTTTTGTACATGATATTCCTTTACAGTTTTATTTGAATAAATCAACTTTTAACTATTAAATAAATAATACAATTGACCCGCGCCTATGGGGTGGGTGTATATACTCACCCGTAGCAACACAGTCAACATGAACATGGATTTAGGAGTTTTATTATATCCATTTGCCTGCCTATAGGTTAACAGTGAAAACCTTATTGTAATGTTCAGTAGTAATAAATCATGTAAAAGTACTAAATACTGTTAATAAATAGTGTTATAATTTTTTTTATACATAAAAAATATAATGAGCTTGTCTATTGCCATATATACAGTTGTTCATTAAGATGGGGCAGTATGGGGTAAAACGTGGAATGAATGAGATTCCTTAAGCCTTATGCAAAATGAAATATGTATTTAACGTTAGAATAAAGACTACAAGTGTTCGGGATGTAACCAGAAGAAAAAGAATTACTTGCTAATTTTCTCGTTATAAAATCGAGTAAGCATAAGACCAGAGTCGGGTTTCCCTTAAGGCCAACTAGGCCGGGGTTTAGGGTGACCAGATATTACGGGCATGTAGCTCGGTAATGGAGCTGGACGGGGAAGGCTGGTACTACATGGCCTAAAGCGGCCAAGACTAGTCACTGCATAAGACAACGGGGTTTTACTGGGCGTTCTATACACACTTTACCGGTTTTTATGGTTTAACTATTATTTATTGATTTAAAATATGCCGACTCTGCATTTTGATGCTCTGTGTAATCAGTCTGCGTCTGTTCACTCGTGGCGTTCAACACTCGCTGGAGTCACTTGACGACGCAACGCGCGCCGACTGGTTTTTATAAAATCTACATGGTTCTATTGACATTCATATTCATAATAAACTAAAACTATGGACGAAATTGGATCCTCGTATTTTCAAAAGAAACCTCGAAAGATATTGAAGATTAAATCTTCTCAATACGAAATGGCTGAAGCAATACATTCAAATAAAAAATATTGGGAAAATATTTTCAATGAAATAGATACAACCACCAAAACAGCTGTAAGTGAATATTTGTAAGAAGCATATTTTTTAAACCATTAAACGAATAATTTACTTACCTAGTGTCTTTCATAGATAGACGAGAGCAAATATTTAGCTAAAGTGCTTCCGACGAATATTTACAAGAAAGTATGCAATACTTTGGATCTCCCGATAACGTCGTATTCCGCTGAAAAGACCAAATATATACCTGGTAAGAAAGACGTGCATCTAATATTATCTAGGTAATTGTAATAAAAGTAAGACATGTATTTACATGTACACACCAAGCAAGCCTAGTAAGGAACTGCTGCTGGAACACACTGACATATTTCCAACTTAAGAGTTGTAGGTCAGGTGCATCGTGCTATGGCTTCTTCACGATGTTTTGGTTCACCGAAAGCTTAAGTTTATTGTACCGCGGATGATTCCCCCATTTGATATTTGTCACTGACTATCTATCACCACTAACGTACTAGGTATATTTTAATATTATAAAATTGTGTAAGTGTATATGTTTGGATGTTTGTGATTCAATCACGTATAAATGGCTGAATGGATTTGGATGAATCTTGGCACATAGATAGATATACCCTGGAATAACTTACAGGTTAATTTTTATCCCGGAAAAACATAAAATCCCTAGGGAAACCGGGTGAAAGTGCGGGGCAAAAGCTAGTAATATATAAAAATTAAGTGAAGAACGCCAGCACCATAAAAATAAAACTGAATGAATAATTAAAACATGAGTAAGTAACATATATTTGTGTAATAAAAAATGGTTAGCATACTTTCGCTATCTACTATCATGTTACCATAGCAACTATCTATAGTTATTTATATAGGCTGCTTTGTTTAACTGGGAGAGTATAGGGAAAACAATAACCAAAAGAGATACACGGCAATCTTCCTTTCGGATTGTTTCATCTTTTAAGACGCTAGTTGCAAATTGTACGGTAAAACTCAAGTCTATATAGTACGACACGTACCAAGGTGTATCAGCACTCTGTCGTCGAAATTTAATAAAAACCTTAATTTTTCGGAGGTTACTATAACCTCCGAAACTATTATTATATTCAATTGCTTTGCAATACAATCAATCCTATTTACAGATCGCAGTTCACGTCGTTCGGTAAAAGAACCTATGATTACATATAGAAAGTCCCTCTTTATAGATAGAGAACTGGACTCAGATACAGACGTCGAAGCTAGCAGGTACATTGTATATTTTATAATACATATTATTTATATATTAAGTTATTTTTATTTGATGTCTTGTGAGAACAGTCAAGGTATTCACAAAATAAAAAGTCAACATAAATACATTTACTAACCGCCCTCCAGATTGCAGTTTTTAAATCGTCGTACCTAAACTATATTACTGAATACCTATTAGTATCTTATACATGTCTAAATTTATAACAAACTACCTATCCCCAGATATTTAAAACTAAAAAGAATTCGTAAATTATAAATAAACTAATAATATTATATAATATTATAATACTTAATGCAAAGATGCTTACGAATAAATACTGAAACGCCACCTAAGATTTGTGAGCGTCTTAGGATTTATTTTAATAAATCATAGTTTTCACGATTTCTTTTAGACAGTTATCAAAAAAGATTTTCCAAACAAACTCCTGAAGAAGTATGCCGTGTACACAATATTTATCAAATTAAATAATTCAATATCAAATTCCACTCACAGCCATCTGTATCACCCCAAAACCCCACCATGTATTATTATGCTTATAAAGCTAGTAGCTTTAGTAAGCAGAGCCAAAAATATACAAACATTTTGTAATTGTTCATGGAGGCAAATGCTCGTCAACTTCCTTGAGTTGCATGGGCTCTTGCCCCCAACTTGTAGGTGTGAACGTGGTGAAGGTCTAATTTAGAGACAAAGTATGAAATAAACTTCATCATGACAGAGAACCTATTTTGATCACTGAAACATATTTGTAGAGCACATACAAATATGTTTCAGTGATCAAAATAGGTTTAGCATCAATAACTTTTAATGGATGGGTATCAACTACTAAATTGACATGTACCTACACGATCTTCGTCTGATATGGCTCTGAACAGGCTAATAAAGAAAAAAATAAGAAAATACCTTCACCAGGTTCATTCACGCGCCATTATGGTTGTGATAGAGTAGTACTGGCAGAAAAAATTAAGCGACGTGATTATGACGATGCATTAACAAACAGTTTTGATTGCAGCAATGATGAAGACGACCAACCAAATATTCATAAAGAGTTCCTAAAGAAACCGGAACGCGAACAAGTGACTTGGGATACACACTACCTCCAGCCAGAAAGAGAAGATGAGAAGAGTCTTGTCAAGAAGGCTGATGATCTTACAGATCGAGTAGGTATATTGTATTTCCACTGGAGTATAAAGAAAATAGATCCTTCAAGAACGCGAGTAAAACCACGGAGTGGAATATTATAACTTAGCATGCCGAACTAAGTAATATGAAGCAATACTGACAATACCTGATGTCGATACAAATGTGTGTGTGGCAATACCTGTAATAGCTTTCTTTATTTGTCTTTTCAGATCGCTAAAGAATTTTGTGAATACATGAAACAACTGGGTGGAGATCAGCAGTCAAAACTATTCACACCAAAAGCTATTAAGGAGTTATTTCAAGTTTGTTTATGTATATCTTACATTAAAAGGAAATTGGGAAGATACGGTACCCAATCCACGAACAACAAAAATAGGAGTAGGTTCCTATGTACGTCTAGTTGACGGGTTTTTACCCAGTTGTAGTAGAGTTGCCGCCTCATGAGCACGTGTAACATTCAATGTAACTTTAGTTATTCAAATGCCTTCTTGTTCATTTATCGATCTTACAACCGAGTAACAGTACATACTAATCTAAACGTATTTTTGCTGTCCACACGTGGTGAGAAGGTATCGAATCTTACACTTTAGTTATAAGTATCTACCAATTAATTAAAATATTGGTGATTTTAGATCGAGTTTGATACCCACGTGGCCAGAAGCTTGAGAGTGATATCAAAAATACTCCCAACAGTTGAAAACAAAATAGCCAATGTTACTGGAAATCCATTTGTAAGTATTTGTACAAACACAATTATATACATACATATATATATTTATATTACCATACCACATCCATTTCAAAACCAGACAAATGCATTTTTTTAAAGAGTAACGCATTTAGTAAGGAACATATTTAGTTATAGTCTCTAATAGGTATCACAAAGGTAGATGAAGCAATGCATAGATACAGATCTACCTCCTTATTCAGACCCATTCGGTTGCCATTCCAACTGGAAAGGATAATTTTATTTCGTTGAAATTAGGCTGATGCTGTGTTAGTCGCAGAATTAATTTACCGCGATCGTGTTCCGATCGACTGCCTCATTACAAATGGAAGTCTGAAATGAGAAAATAGTGGCCATCCTATTCAGTAGACTACTCAATCGGTTTGTCTACCCGAGCGGGACCGCAACCAGGCAGGTCTGAATAACCCCAATTATTAACTTAAGTTCTATAAATAACAATATTATCAATTTAGAACTCACAATTGGCAGCGTTGGAAAGAGAAGTGAGCAGAGATATTCAAGCTGAAAAGTGCTCTGATTACATGAAAGCCTTTGGCCGCAGTATACCTCTGCATGATCAATGGCGCGCCCCTCGGAACAACACCAACAAGTTGTGGCGCTCTGCTCGACACGTTCCAAAGGATCTCGTCACTTTGAAGACTGTTTGGGAAGGCATCACAAATTTAAGGTGACTTATGGTGTTCAGGCGCGGGTACAGGAGGGGGGCAATGGGTGCAATTGATGACTCCTTAACTAACAACTGATGCACTTTTTAGCCATATTTTTGTTTTTTTTTTGTAAATTCAAATTCAACTGTATCTATATTTTTTAGAACAAATTTTCTGAAAGATAAGTTTAAAGTTATCAATTAAAAAAACCAGCCAAGTGCGAGTCGGACTCGCACACCGAGCGTTCCGTACAAACTTCGTCCATCGTTCGTCCATCACGGGAAATGCACAATTTTATTTATTTACCTTATTTGAGGTTGGGGCACATTAAGCTAGACCTCTAAATTGTATGAGCGCCCATACAACTCAGAGGTCTTTATCAATTGGAGTAACTATGTATGTATGGGGACACCCTTTAATTTTGAACTTTTTTAATTTTTTAGAATTTTTCCTATATTTGTGCTGTAAGACCTTACTTTTTGCCAATTTATTTTTTATATTTGAGTTGATTGAATGAAAGGTAAATTGCGGTTTACGATTTATAACGTATTAAAAATAAACTACTTACTAGATCTCGTTCAAACCAATTTTCGGTGGAAATTTGCATAGTAATGTACATCGTATATTTTTTTAGTTTTACCATTCTCTTATTTTAGAAGTTACAGGGGGGGGGACCAACATTTACCACTTTGGAAGTGTCTCTCGTGCAAACTATTCAGTTTAGAAAAAAATGGCATTAAAAACCTCAATATCATTTTTGAAGACCTATCCATAGATACCCCACACTTATGGGTTTGACGAAAAAAATAAATTTGAGTTTCAGTTCTAAGTATGGGGAACCCCCTAAATTTATTGTTTTTTTTCTATTTTTGTGTGAAAATCTTAATGCGGTTCACAGAATACATCTACTTATCAAGTTTCAACAGTATAGCTCTTATAGTTTCGGAAAAAAGTCGCTGTGACATACGGACGGACAGACAGACATGACGAATCTATAAGGGTTCCGTTTTTTGCCATTTGGCTACGGAACCCTAAAAAGCCCTCTGTACGTAAGCATGATTATGATAATATTTAGTCATTTTTCAGTCCAGCTACATGCAGTAAAATGCAATCTACTGAATTTGCACTGACATCAACCTCACTTCATTACGTGCTGTTCAATGAGTTGTTATTTACCAAGAATGGAAATTAATAAAATAAATATAAATATTCTATTAAATTGAAGACTCTACAATTGATATCCCACTTATTTTGCAGGAGTGTGAAAGAATATTGCCGATGGATGATCGAGCATCCTGAATATAGAAGGGCACCATACCTAAGCAGCCTTGGTATGTTTGACCCCGTAGTACTGAACGCGAGGCTCACCTTCGAGGCGAACAACCACGCTTTGACGCCCATCGCCTCACCAAACGATGCTCCAGCTCCGATAGAGCACATACGTCGAAGGCTGTCGCAATTAGCTGAATCAGCATAATCGATTAACGTAGATGATTGTTATCAGTTATTTTTATCTCACAAGGTCAATAAACTTGGGAGCTATAAATATATAATTTAATCTCCACTAGAAAGATTAAATTTCACGGACCGGTTGGCGTGAATGTATGATACCCTGACAGCCACGCCATATGTCGTAGGCTCGATTTCCATCCACAAACATTTGTGTGTTTGCTACAGCTCTTGAATGTAAACTATTTGCATCGAGTTTAAAACAGCTATCTCTAATAGTGAGTTGCAGTTTTCAGAAAATAAGTATAATTTTTAATGAATTAACTCTGGATAATCTGGTAAGTATGAAAATTTGGGTCAAAAAAGTGAATAAATAAACTTCAGCACAAATTTTGTACCTGATTACGCCTCGCATTATTATTTCTAGTGGAGATACACCCCGATATTATACCAATTAAATAAAATAAATTTTGTTTTAAAATAAAATAATTTATTATTATATGTCCCCACAGTTTTACCGACGTTCCCGGGATAAAAAATAATCAATAACTATAGTGATTTTTCCATATTATTAATTATGTATTTTTCCATATTATTAGTTCACAATTGCTAGTGCCGTTGAGACATCATGAGGTATTATATAAACAAATTCACTTTATCTTTTATAATATCATATACTAATGATTGCTATAATTTCCTGCCTCAATTTAAACCATTTTCTATAGGGATAATTTTAGTATTTTTTAATGTAATATTTTAAGGGTTATTATTTTTTCTGTTATCGTCATAATTTGTATACGATTCGATAACACAAAATAATAATGTTTTAGGGTTCCGTACCCAAAGCGACCCAGCCCAAACCTACGCCACCGTCTAGGTATCTGTCTAACACAGGGCTGTAACTTTTTAATAGGTAGACTGACTGGTTAGAGCTCATATTAAAATTGTCAGTTGTTATTTAGACAAGTCGATAATAATGAAAACAAAATAAAAAAAATTGAAAAACCAACTACGGCTGTAAAAATTGTAATCGAATAAAAGTTGTAATCGAAAAACGATTAAATAAAATTTTCTGCAGACCCCCGACAGTAATTATCAAATATAGAGAAACTACTGCACATATTAACATAATGATAAATTTAAGAAAATCCGTCGGGTGCTGCCATTACCATATCTGTTCCCGATTTCAAGTATTATTATATAGCAGTATAGAAAAGTTATTATGTGTCATTTATTTACATACCCAACGCAATTTCAATTAGTCACAGACTCATACAATAGCAAAGTTTTAGTTCATTTTGGGGCAGGGAATGGCAGCCCCCCGACGGATTGTCTTAAATTTAAAACTTTTATTCAATTACAATTTTTACAGCCGTCGTGGGTTTTTTAATTTTTTTTAATTTTGTTTTTATTTTTTTTAAATCTTTTTAGAGACTTACTCCGTTTTTGTCTAAATATCTGTCTATTTGTCAGTCTTTCTGTATGCTTGGTGTCTTACAATATATTTTATCCCTAAATTTAGCCCCGTACTGTTTGCTCCAATTTATATATGTACAAATGCAAGAAGAAAAATATTTATTATAATGTTTGCTGCAGCGCCCCCTGGTGAGTTGTCACCGTAACATCTATCTAAGAATATGCACCAATCAAACCCGAACCCATAACTGAAAATTGCATCAAAATCGGACTAGTAGTTTTGGAGAAAAATGGCAACATTGATTTGCACAAACAAACAAACATCCTCTCACCCCAAACGCATATTCGGTCTCCGTTCCATCGCGGGTAAAAAAATAAGGAACGACCAAGTCAAAGTGACTTGAATTTTGAATAAATTTCCATGAAATTGGACAATTTCATGTTTCAACAAATCGGAAAATATCAAAACGCACGTTTATTGATATGGCTATCCGTGCTATGATCGATCCTACTATAATGCTTGAGATTATATATTTACAAGAGCCTGACTGCCCTTTATTAGTATCTAGTAGGTACCAAGCGTACGAGATTTTTTAATCAATTATACAATGAACGTTTCAGTGCAATTCGTTTTTTGCCAACAGAAATGTTTGGTATTGTGTAATGCCAAGTATTATAATATTATCTATTATTTTCCATGGTGTTGGGTTCTCTTGCATCTGTCTCTCTTCTCGATCTCTTAGTTTGGTACTTTATACGCCAAATTTTCTTATTAGATACTTATTGAGAGTCATCTATGGTTGCTGAGTAAGTATAAACAAGATTATTTACATTTAAAAAAGCAACCACAATGAATGGAAAGGAAATGTCTGAAAAATCAATGAGTTTCGAGAGTGATAACATCAGTAAATTCGACCTTCATAAGTGCCCTCCTAGGGCCCAAACTAAATAAATGGCTTTGAATTTTAACTACTATAGATACCGAAGGAAACTGAAATCGTAAAGGAAATTAATAGAGAGAGCTTGTTCATATGCGTTTTAAAGTTACCTATAATATTATGTAAGTAGGTGTTGCAATAGGTACCTAAACCGTTCTTGTGGATAAAATCTAGATTAAATTATGGTATATCTGTAACTCAGTCAGTTTGTCGGGTAATATGTTTGTCAATTATATAGCAAGCAGTATCAGCAGTTAAAATCACTGGTTTCTGGACAGCCCTGTTACGTTATGATTAGATTGGTCGAAAATTATAATTACTAACGAATGATTTGGACGGTTTATTTTTTATTTTTACTTGTTAGAAAAATATAGTATAAGTTTAGTTATAACAGCAATGTACATTTTGTACCATTGAGGAGTTATAATATCTGACACAAACACAAACATACATTCTTTGCATTCTCTTCAATGCTGGAACGCATCTGATCGATTATTGCACCACTGACGTCACCTTTGATGGAGTATTGGCATGGCATACCTTCGTAAATGTTTGCAGCTAAAGCAATAATTCTTGCAATTTTAGTGCTATCTCAGTCTGAAACACGAAGTGAAAACTCCTAATACACATTGAAGATGCTGAATGATTCGGAAAACATGACCACTTACTAAATTAAAAGATTACCCAATGACAAATTTATTAATTAGTTAAATTGTTATCTAATAATTAGGATAAAAACTACGGATAGCTGAATTAAAACATAATATGTAACGCCATCTGTCTAATTTAGTTCAAACTGTTTCCATCTAGACGGTTCGTAGTTATTATCACTAGGGGTTTCATTTCTTGCAGATAATGTGGTACTACGAAATTCTTCGAAAGTGTAATAGAGGACGCTGTTCTTTATTAGCTTTGTATACAAATCTACAATATTATATAGTTAAGCTATTGTATAGCTTTTATCGCGGGTTTCGGGCGCTAGAAGTAAATATTATGTTCCTTGGCTTCGGGCTTTGAGCGCGGCGACCGTATCAAGAAATTTCGTAACGAAAAAAATCCGTAACGAAAAAACGTAACACCTCCCACACACACATACCATTAGTGCTGCCATTACCATATCTGTTCCCGATTTCAATTAATACCTATATAGCAGTCTAGAAAAGTTATTATATGTCGTTTATTTACATACCTAACGCAATTTCAATTAGTCACAAACTCATAAAATAGCAAAATTTTAGTTCATTTTGGGGCAGGGAATGGCAGCCCCCCGACGGATTGTCTTAAATTTATCATTATGTTAATATGTAGGTGAAAATGTGCAGTAGTACCACAGAATAAAGATGTATACTGTGGTAGTATCTCTATATTTGATAATTGCTGTCGGGGGTCTGCTAAAAAAATTATTTAATCCTTTTTCGATTACAACTTTTATTCGATTACAATTTTTACAGACGTCGTGGGTTTTTTAAAAATTTATAATTTTGTTTTTATTTTATTTTAATCTATTTAGAGAATTACTCCGTTTTTATCTATTTGTCTGTCTTTCTGTATGCTTGGTGTCTTACAATATATTATATCCCTAAATTTAGCCCCGTACTGCTTGCTCCAATTTATATATGTACAAATCATCATCATCATCATCATTACAGCCTATATCTGCCCACTGCTGAGCACAGGCCTCCTTTCACGAATAAGGGCGAAAGGAAAGCGTGCCCAGTGCGGATTGGAGGAGGTAGGCTAGTTTATTACTGTTGGAGTTGTCAAGCCACCTAGGAGGTCTCCAACCAGCTTAACGACCATCACAATTAAGTGATAACCGGGACCAACGGCTTTACGTGCCTTCCGAAGCACGAAAACGCTCTCTATAAATTACATAACACCACTAAAAACAGGATAAAAGTAGTCAAGGATTTAGGCATTACATTTGACTCTAAATTTATCTTCGATGCACATGTTAAAAATATACTAAAAAAAGCCAATAGGGCACTTGGGTTCATTTTAAGGTTCTCAGCTGACTTTAAAAATATAAAAACCTTTAAAATTCCATATTGTGCTTTTGTTCGCAGCCATTTGGAGTACGCTTCACAAGTGTGGAATCCAAATTATAACATTTACATTGATTGGATAGAGTGCATTCAGAAACGTTTTCTGCAATTTAAAACTAAAAAATATACTCCAAAGTATACTGACCGGTGTAAAAAATTTCATATATTACCCTTATTTGAGCGTAGGCGTATGGCTGATCTGGCGTATTTATTGAAAATAGCGAATGGTACCATACACTGCCCTGAGCTGATGAGCAAACTGGGACTAGTAGGTAACTCATTCTAAATTGTTACGCAAGCCCAATTTACTGCATATACCATTAGTCAGATCCACATACAGGCAGAACTCCTTTATTATACGTGCATGCAGAACCTTTAATGATATTTCTAGCATACTCGACTTGGATCTTTTCAATACCAGTGTCTCTCAATTTAAAAATAGAATTGTAAAAAATGTATTTTCTTAAGTTCTTTTTTTTTCTATTAATGTTGTTGCATACGTGTCTAACCTTCGGATATCTAGTTTATTCTTCTATTCTATGTATTATATGTCTTACCGACCTATATATATTATTCTATTAGCTTTCTTTTTATATGTGAAAACTTGTAAATGGCTTTGTGATATTTATTCTTTAAGTATATTGTATTTTCTAGCTGTAAGTTTTCCAAATAAAAAAAATAAAATAAAAAAAAATTAAAAGATGAAATCCCACTAGGCGGTCACCCATCCAGGTACCGGCCAGACTGGACGTTGCTTAACTTTGCCGATCGGTTAAGAACGGCTAATCAAGCTACGCCATGAGCGCTTCTATATGTACAAATGCAAGAATAAAAATATTTATTACAGCGCCCTCTGGCGAGTTAGTACCATAACACCTATCTAAGACCCATCACCAATGTATTACAAACCTTTCACAGGCCCTCAGCAGTTTATATAGGTACAACAAAAAATCAAGTAGGAAAATATTGATTACAGCGCTCCCTGGCGAATTAACACCATAACACCTATCTAAGATTATACACCTATCAAACCCAAACCCATAACTGAAAATTGCATCAAAATCGGACTAGTAGTTTTGGAGAAAAGTGGCAACATTCATTTGCACAAATAATGTTTGCTGCAGCGCCCCCTGTTGAGTTGTCACCGTAACATCTATCTAAGAATATGCACCAATCAAACCCAAACCCATAACTGAAAACTACATCAAAATCGGACAAGTAGTTTGGGAGAAAAATGGCAACATTGATTTGCACAAACATCCTCTCACCCCAAACGCATAACGGTCTCCGTTCCGTCGCGGGTAATGACTGACAACGTTTTGTCCCTAGAGCGCTGCTGGCTGAGTGCAAAAATCTTGTGATACTGCGTAGTTCTTCCAAATTTTAATAGATGGTGTAAAACTGTTTGCGTCCCACATTGAGACAATAAAAAGGTCGACAGTTTTGGATTTTGAAGACAAGAACGTATATGAATGAAATGTTCGCTCCAAAAACTATTTTAATATACCTAATTATAACCTTTATAATTTGTAATCACTACATATTATAAAACAAAGCCCCCGCGCCGCGTCTGTCTGTCTGTCTATTCGTACAATTGTCGGATTACCAATGGACGGAGTGATTCAATGAGGAAGGTTTAGTTATAAAATTCATTAAAGTTTTTGTAAATTGGCTGGAATATGACGATGATTGTTGAAGATGTCGGAAATAAATGCCGACTGGGAGCTTTTGTGGCGTGCGCTGCGTAAACCAGTGGAGTTATATTTGCATATTAACTAAATGTAGGCGTATAATCTCTGCTACCCGTGCTAAGCCGGGGCGTACATAAATTCAAAAGAAAGATCTAAAAAAAGTTTTCCAGAGTTTCTTTCCCGGAATCTTCTTAGTCCAAGTGTACTTCGAACTGGTGGTAGAGTCAATTGTAACGTTCGTAAGTGGCTTATTAGAGCCTAAACTGAATAAATGAGTTTTGAATTTGAATATACTTTTCCTTCGATGATATTTTTATCACTTTTAGATACTTATTATTTTAGGGCAAAAATATAAGTAACTAGCCCCGTGGTTTCACCCGCGTTCCCGAAGGATCTTATGTTTTCCTCGATGAATGGGCTATCCAATACTAAAATATTTTTTCAGTTCGAACCAGTAGTTCTTGAGATTAGCGCGTTCAACCAAACAAATAAACTCTTCAGCTTTATAATATTATATATTATATATATATATATATATATATATAAAAATATAAAAGTGAATGTATCGGTCGTGAAATAAGGATACTTACGTAGGTATCATAACTGACTTTACAGTCAAAGGTAAAATAGGGTATTTTACTCCATATGAGAAAAAATCTAAAAATGTACAATTTAGACAGCTTAGGCAATAAGCAGTCAGAAAATGTTAGTTTTAGTTCATAAAATTACTCAATCAAATTCATTTCAAAGTTTTCAGTTTTTTTAATATGTTTCTAAACAAGCAAAACAGTAGCCGTCATTATAATGACGTCATACGGTGCTGTATGTATACTAAAAAGTGTCAACAGAAGTATTATTATTATTATTTTTACACTAGTATTCATGCATTCAGGAACAGTACACTAATAAAAAGGATAATAGCTCATTTTTAATTTATAACATTTTATAAGTCCAATTGAGACCAATATAAGCGCATTTATTTACTTACAAGAGACCAAATAACGTCATGACCGTAGAGTTACATGACGTCCAGCGTTTTCATCAAACTACTCCCGATATTTGAAAATGTTAAATTGAAATGTCTTATTTTATATATATTTTGGTGGCTTATGAGCACCTTAGGAACGAATTGAAACATTTTTCAAAAATGAAATGAAATGAAATAATTTATTCATTCAAATAGGCCTTCACAGGCACTTGTGAATAGTCAGACTCTAATGCACGGTTCGGAAGGTTGCTTTTACTGAGAAGAGCCGGCAAGAAACTCCGCAATTACTCTTTTCAAAACAAACTTAGATTTATTACATAGAATGTATCCTGCAAGAGCGAGCGCTACACCCAAGCATTGTCGTCATTTAAATATTCATTAATGTTATAGTATGCCTTCTGTACTAAAATGGACTTAACACGTTCCTTAAATGTATGTAAAGGCAAATTTAAAAGTGCAGGAGGGATCTTATTGTAGAAGCGTGTAGGTACTCAGTCCCAAAAATGAACCTTGCACTTTTTGGAGTCTATGCTTATTTCTAGTATTAATAGGGTGCATATCACTATTTTTTACATAAAGACTTATATTTTGTTGTACAAATAATATGTTTGCATAAATGTACTGCGATGCTACTGTGAGGATACTAATTTGTTTAAACTTATCTCTGAGGGAAGCTCGAGAACTCAAGTTATAAATAGCTCGCACCGCTCTTTTTTGCAAAATGAAAATAGCTTCTATATCAGCGGCCTTACCCCAAAGCAAAATGCCATAGGACATAACACTATGAAAATAGCTAAAATAAACTAATCGAGCTGTATCTACATCTGTTAGCTGTCTATCTGTCTGATTGGTGTAATACCCTATTGGGTACGCAGTAACTCCTTATACTAGTAGGTAGTTACCTACGTAGTATGTGACTAGAGAAGTAAACACTTTAATTTGAGTTTCGACATCATCGTTATTATACGCTTTTTAAAGCAAACCTATTTTGCAAATGACGCTAGTTTTGACAGAGTAATTTATAGCGAAATGGTTGACCTTGAAAAAATAAAATTACATTCTAGATTCAAAAATAGTGACGTCAAATTTGTATCAAGTTTATTGGTTGTTATTTGAAGTCAAAGTCACTCCACAATATTCAATACGTAGTAATCTTTGCGCCCAACAGAGTACTCTTCATATCTACATAAGACGCCCTTAGGACGCATTTATACACTGATTAAGGAATTCTAGAAAAAAAGAAGAGTAATAAATAAAAGTAGCATCATGCCTTGTGGGAAACGGCCACTTAAAAAAATATGGGACAAACCAAGGCATATAAAGGTCATCACTCCATCTCGCTACGAACAAAACGAACTTTCCGTCAAAGAGCACTGGCGGAAAGTTATACGTGATTTGGAGCTATCTTACAAAGATGAACAGGTTGCAACACTTTTTATTCTTTGTATATATCATAAACCATCCCGATGTACAAGTACAATCCACTACCTAACTTTGTTCCTACTTTTACTACCAAATATCACTAGCCCAAGTACTTAACTGAATATAAACTTTACTAACCATGGACTCCACTCCTTCCAAGAATAACCAGATTAAATCATATTTTCTAAGGTTTAGAAATGTAATTTTTTGCAGTGCCGCAGTAGCACGTATCGTGCAACTGTCATAATAGACCTCATGAGACACTTTCATTAGTAATGTTTACTATTTTTTACTGTTTCCTAGTTCTGGGAGTCACATTATGATATTGTGCGAGATTTGATGGGTCCGGTCCTCTTCAAACGGATTGTTAAAATATTTAATCTACCCTTGAAAGAGGCACCGTATGTAATAACTGGATCTAACGCCTCGTCTCCGGTGCCTTCAGATAACTTTTACACAATAAGGACAGTTTCACAGGTAAAATTAAACATAAATTTAATATTTTCTTTTTTAAGAATGTTCGTCCATAAGGATTTAACATGCATACAGTATGTAAACAAAATCTAAAGAATAGAAACATACAAATACTTATTTGCAATTAATCTCTCTAAGACTAGGATTGTTTAGCACGTTACAGGGCAGCTATAATGTAAATAGTAATAACTCGATATATTTCAATACATTTGGATGTTATTATATTACTAAGATACCGAGCGATATAAAATTATACATTCATAATTATATCGATACATCTCTCTGCGAACAGGCTGCTTGAAAAGTTTCAATGTATTCCGCCAGGGTAAGATATGAAAAATTAAGGGAAGGATAAATATTACGTTACCTGCTGTTACATGTATGATACTTTAAGATAATCTAAAGATACAAATCACGGGATCGTAATGTAATTATTGATGTCGTGACGCGATTAAACGTATACTTTCATTAGCTTTATTGGTTAACCAACTGGATGACGTGGAGATTAGATACCCTGACTGCCGCGACATAGGTCGTGGCAGTCGTAGCTACTATTCTTACTATACTATAGTACCTACTATTAACAGAAGAAAAAACGGTACTTAACTTTATCTTCAGGCATTTATATAAAGGTCTTTCTTGACTTTCTCAGCTTTATACCAATACTAGCTTCCGCCTCGCGGTTTCACCCGCGTTCCCGAGGGATCTTGTGTTTTCCCGTTTATACCAATACTAGCTCCTACCTCGCAGTTTCACCCGCATTCCCGAGGGATCTTGGGATTTCCCGGAATAAAAAGTAGCCTATAGCCTTCCTCGATAAATGGGCTATCCAACACTGAAAGAATAATTCAAATTAAACCAGTAGTTCTTGAGGTTAGCGCGTTCAAGCAAACAAACAAACTCTTCAGCTTTATAATATTAGTATAGATTTAGAAGCCAAGCTTTATTTGTAGCATAAATATTAACACATACCTACACCTTAAGAATCACTATGTTTAGCACTGTGCTTATTATTCGCATCAACACCATACTTGTTTGCCTCTTTTTGGTTCATGCATCTATGTAAAATCTACAATCTATAATGATTAATGGTGGTAGAACGGAGCCAAAATCATAACAAATATAATTGTTGCGGAACAAAAATATCAAGCACAAAGTAGCATATTTAAATATTTTATTTATTAATAGAATATTAAATTGCATTCGTCCATTGATACACATCTATAATTTGTAGTATATATTCAATAATCATGATTGTGTGTGTCACTCAAGAGTGGTGCTGCTAAAGAGATTGCTACGTATCCACCGTAAATGTGTAGTTCGTTCTAAAGAATCGCATTTTTACTACTATATGTAGGTACTTTATGCACGTTTAACCTAGGGCATTCAGATATAAATTATTATCACATCAAGTTAAGGTGGCGCTGCTGGTACCAGTAGGTAGGTAGGTATTATATTTAAGTTTTTTGTAATTTTGACTTATTTCCATTCCATAGTCTCAAGCGCGGAGCAGAAGCTCAATGAGTGATTATGAAATGTCTGCGGAAGAAGAGGAACAATATGAGGAACATGAAGAGTCATCTGAAAAATGGAGCTTATCATCTGTTGATCAAAGCGATCAGAATAAGAAACTGTCTCGTTCCAAATCAATGCTTCTCGCTTCAAAATCCATCATAGTGTCCAGAAGTTTTTCTAAACGCATGTCAAGATCAAAATCCTTTTCGAAATTTTTGTTGTCAAAAAGTGCTATGAGAACATCTCGCTCAAGCAAACTGAAAGGCTTAAAATCAGAAATATGGTCTCCAGATGAATCAGCTTTTTCCGATGATGATTTAGAAGTTCACGCAGCAAGTAGCCGGAACGTCAAGTAAGTAATAATATAATAATAATAGTTTATTACCAGAGAAAATACATAACAATATGCCTTCTTTGGAGGGTGGGTACACTCATTAATAAAATACAATATAAATGTCAAGAGTGACTACTTCCTAAAAAACCGGCCAAGTGCGAGTCGGACTCGCGCACCGAGTGTTCCGTACAAACTTCGTCCATTGTTCGTCCATCAAGGGAAATGCACAATTTTATTTATTTACCTTATTTGAGGTTGGTGCCAATTAAGCTAGACCTCTATATCGTATGAGCGCCGATACAACTCAGAGGTCTTTATTAATTGGCGTAACTATGTATGTATTGACACCCTTTAATTTTCAACTTTTTTAAGTTTTTAGAATTTTTCCTTTATTTGTGCTGTAAGATCTTGCTTTTTGTAATTTTTATTTTTATTTTTGAGTTGATTGAATGAAAGGTAAATTGCGGTTCACGATTTATGACGTATTAAAAAAAACTGCTAATTAGATCTCGTTCAAACCAATTTTCGGTGGAAGTTTGCATCATATATTTTTTTTAGTTTTATCATTCTCTTATTTTAGAAGTTACAGGGGGGGGGGGGACACACATTTTACCACTTTGGATGTGTCTCTCGCGCAAACTATTCAGTTTAGAAAAAAATGATGTTAGAAACCTCAATATCATTTTTAAAGACCTATCTATAGACACCCAACACTTATGGGTTGGATGAAAAAAAGTATGGGGAACCCCCTAAATTTACTGTTTTTTTCTATTTTTGTGTGAAAGTCTTAATGCGGTTTACAGAATACATCTACTTACCAAGTTTTAACAGTATAGCTCTTATAGTTTCGGAAAATAGTGGCTGTGACATACGGATGGACAGACAGACAGACAGAGTTCTCAACAAGCAAGACAAGCAGTGCTCTCCCAAAAATATACTTTAAAAAATATTTAATTATTTAAAAAAAACATTATATGTTATTTAATATCAGCATGCTAATTATAACACAAAATAAAAATTGTTAACCTAAATAAGATATTTCAGACGAGTATATCAAAGACATACCAAAAACCCTCACTTTGAAATGTTGTATTGCAATGAATCAGAGACAGACATGATAAAGTGGAACTCAAAATATAAACAAAAGGTCTTTGAGGTATCGGCATCAGATGAATTCAGCAAGAAAGCTGAAATAATGTCTAAGCAGGTATGTTTTATTTTAGTAGTGATTAGTGTGTAGTGTAGTATTGATTCATAGGTAAATCAACAGCGATACAAAACACTCTAAAAAAAATCGTGCTAAAAGCCGAGTGTCATGTACCTAGAGTGAGTTACCACCCCTGTGTGCATTCCTAAAATTAAGAAAAGCTATAGGTAATATCGGGATTTTTACTGTAAATAATTTTTTCAACATTTCACAATTTAATTATCAGTAATGACATAAACATTGTACTCACTTTTATGTAGGTACGTGTTGACATACCTAGGATAGATTGCCGCACAAGCTTCGAATATTTTTATGATAAGACTACAGAAATGGAATTTGAAAAATATTACCATAGCATCCTTAAATATACACAATCAGATCACTATAAGTTAACAATTCAGTTTTTCGAGGTCACTACCCCTGAGTCATTTCATCCTTCAAGAAAATTGTAATGTTACGATCCCACACGAATTTATATCCTGATTCTTTAGCGCGGGCTCGAGCCCTTTAAAGCGCCTTATTTTCCGGTGATAGATGCTTCACGCCCCGACAAACATTGGCACAGGTTTGTCGATGGTTATACCAAGATATCTTGATTTTCAGGATTATACACACGGCACACGGCAGTATTAGTGTAGGTATGGTAGGTATTGGTAGATTGATAAAATCTACACATATTTTTTTAATTTACAGATCTCAAAGGACTTCTACGACTGGTGGGTCGGTTTAGGAAATGTGGAATTCAAGAGCGAAATCAAACGACCAGAAGACATCGAAGATCTGTTTCAAGTTAGCAAATTAAAATAGCCTCGTTTTTATTCTGAGAATATTTTTTATGTCAGAAGTATAACAAGCATGCAGACGGTTCACTTGATGTTAAGTGGCCACCGTCGCCTATGTTTATAGTTTATAACACCTAGAAGGCAACTTGGTCTTAAGTGCTGTCACGATGAATCGTTACGAACCACATCGAAAATCTGTCGCCAAGTAAATCATATTTTTTATTATTAAACGTTCGATGAAACTCACGATATTTTATGATGTTTTGTATTGAATACTGCACTGTGACTTTATAGTTGTGCAGCAAAGATCATGAATGAGGTACCTTTGTTTATAAATTAGAGAATAAAAAACATCTGAACGGGGCCAGTTAGTCTAATGCGAACTGATGTGAAAAGGAAATAACAATTATTCTTTATGTTATAGGTGTGGTTTGATGAACATGCATCTCGTGGGTTGGTTCTTCATCCGAAGATTCTCCCATGTGTGTTGGAGAGCATCGCAACTTATATTGGAGTACCAAATGTTCGTAGTTATCTTTGCTTAACTATTGGATAGCTTTGTAGATACCTCACGTGTTTAATTGATTATAAACTAGCTATCCCATGCAGTGGAACGCGTTCTCGGGGTAATAGGTATTCTATATTTATCTTCGTGGTCTAAGCTACTCCTCTTCCAATTTTTATTAATATAGGTTTGGCAATTTAGCCGTAAAAACGTAACAAACAGACAGCGACTTACATTCACTTATACAATATTAGTAAGGATGGATTCAATAAGTATGGATAATTTGGTTCAGAAACTTAGAATAGTTACTTAAATTATTTATTTCATAATTTAAGTTGATGCAGAACAAAACATTCCTCGCCTTAGGTAACTCGTCAGTTAAACTAAAAGTAAAAGCCATTAATGTAATTAAATATGAATTGACATTCAGGAGGCGTGCCCAATGGCTCTTAAGAGACAGATTGACGACGATATCATCGCAGAAACAAGTCCTGCTCACTTAATGGCATTTGGTACGAGTCTTCCGCACAAGATGAAGCACATTCCGCCAAAGAACAACACGGACGAGATGTGGCATAGCGTCAAGATACCAGAGGACCTGCGTTCCATGGCGTGCGTGTGGGAGGATGTGCAGCATCTGACGTAAGCATAACCATCTCGAATCTATTATTATTTATTATTATTTATTAACTAGCTTACAGCTACACTGCAAGTGTTGAGGAACTCTGGAACATGAGCTCATGTTGTACCTTTTAAAAAACGGCGTCCATTGCATGACTTAATTGATCGTTCTTTTTTTACTTTACCTAAATAACCACAGGATTCAGCGAGGGATTAGACAATTTGTGATTAATAAATCTAGCAGGTAGTCTACTATTGAAGCTAATCAATATTAACCCATATAATGCGTTGGTATATCTATTTACAGTTAAATAAATAATATAAATAAAAAACATTTCAAAGACAACCATTAAAACTATGGAAAAACTAATAAGTCATAATCAGTCTATTTCCATATTATAACTGATTAGAAAATATTTATTTATCGTTTTATTGCAATTTAATGAATAATGCATACTTGGTATTGCGATTCATACTGTACCGTCAGAATTGTCTGACGGTGCAGTATGAATCTGAATAAATAAAGGTGAATATGTATCATTGGATCAGCTTTATAACTGCAAAGTCTGCAAACCATACAACTGATTCCAAGGACTACAGGTCTATATCTAGCCATTGAGAAGATCCATCATGAGGTGACGGTTAAATCATTAAATCGTTATCATTAATATTAAAATTAAAAAGAAAAACTAAGATTACACCATCAATGTTTCTAATTATTTTCAGATCAACAAAAGGATTCCATCAATGGCTCAAGCAACGGCCTCACCTACCTATGCCACCGTACCTCAAAGCCCTCGACTATGTGGGAGACAAAAAACAGCCGTTTGTAGTACCATCAGACTTCCTAGTGAAGGACAAAGTTGGATCAGGTTCAGCACAAGAATTAGCGCTACCTGTATCACAATTTTCGATGGAAATTAAAGAAGTTCTCAGTAAACTTATGAATAAATAGATAAATAAAAATAAACTCAGTTTTATAACATTTTAGTAAGTATCGATATTGCGATTATTGTATTTATTTTGTTTAGATAGCTGTCTGTGATTATAGATAAACGCGTCAGACGAGCGATCCTATATTTTTTGTCGGAGATTTTTTAACATTTATATCGCACATGTCCTACAAAAATTCGGCGAGCCGACATTAGACAATCAGATTACTATGTATATTATCTGACGTGAGAGCTCTAAATGTTATAATTTCTCGAATCATTTGTATCTTGAATTTCAGATTAAAATTTACTTTTAAAAGAAATTTCGTATTATTTCGAAGTTGACTGATTTCATAAAAAAAAATCAAGTACTAGAGGATTCCGGTATCCACAATAGAGAATTCCTGATTCATAATTACTCAATTTTACACTGATAAAGTTACATTTACCCATGTGGTTACTTTGGCAGCTTTGCTAGCTACACTATGACCATCGCATGAAAACTCTTGTATTCGTTCACCTTAAGATTCCGTAGTTGAATAAAGCTGTTCCTTCCGTACTTTATCCATCCCGTTACTCCTTAATCGTTCATATACCTTTACTATTCAAGGATAGGTACTTTTGAAAAGTATGAAAAGATGTAATCTCAAAGTATCATAATGTACCCATCATTATGTAGGGATAATCTATAATATATTTTGTAATGTTTGTAAAGCGTTTAAATAATATCTAAAAATATTAGCCAAAATATCGATCTGTTAAAAATGTGTTCTTGCTAGTTCTTCTCAGTAGAAGGCTGACTTCCGAATCAGTTGTAACTACAGTAAATTCTACCTTCATAAGTGCCTTCCTAGGACCTAAACTGGAAATAGCTTTGACTTTGACGTCATTATGCTAAACAATATTTACCATGGGAACAACTGAAATCACGAAAAAAAATCCATACTTTTTCATTGAGCCAATTTATCTTTTATGAATAAGATTACAGTATTTTTTTTCACAATTTCAGAGTGGTGCCATCTTAAAGTATCCTGCCAGTTGCCTATTTGTCTATTTATCATAAATATAAACTTATAACTACCTTATCGTGTCGCTACTAATAATAAACAATACTGTTTGCTTAATATGGCATAGAATTCAAGTGTCAAAAGCAATTATGTTAATTATTATGATGAAAGTACAAACTTAATCAAATGTTCAGTGTGCTGAATTTCACGCCAACACTAGTTATATACTTAGCTGCTTTATTAATCCATCAGCGTTGCCAAATAGTGCATGTTTAATGGTTTTTACATGCAAAGCTTCATCGTACAATGATAACTTACACCTATAGATAGTTAGTTTGTCTGTCTGTTTGTTTATTTGTTTTTTTTTTGTAATGTATATGTTCCTATAACATTCTTCAAATAGGTAATAAAGTAATACACTTATTACTTTGTTAATCACTATCAGTAATCAACTGTCTATTTAGATAAGGTACCTACATACACATCCACAATCTGTTGTATTAAAATGAATAATAATATAATAATATGCTTTGTTTTGAGAAAATACATATCTTAAATACAATGAGGTACTTAAATAAAGGTCTAAAACCTAAGACAACATAAATTAAAAGAAAATCATCTCTGTTAGTCATTGTAGGTAGTATAGTAATTAGGATAATACTGTAGTCCACCATCCACTATTGCTCGTAAGCCAGTAAAGCATATAATACCGCTGATACTTTTCACTCTCGTTCCCTGTACATATATTTTTTTCCGATCTTTTAATAGTTATTCTGCTGAGTCAAATCCAACAAATCATAAAAATCGGTCCAGCCGTTCTTGAGTGATATGGTGTAGCTAATAATTAAATATATATAGAAGAAGATAGATGAGAATATTACTGGGAATATTTTTTAATTTTCCGAAATAATTTATTGGGAAGGGGGAAAGATATCCAACTTTAACAAAAATAACTAATTTTAACTCTCGTGAATCGGTTGAATTTTCGCTAGTTTTAAATATCTGGTATGGCACCTGGTATGGAAGAAAATGTGAGTTTAAAAAAATGTGTACCAACAACGACACGATGTCACGTCCTACGGTACAATTATTTCAAGGAAGGATTCCAAATGGTATAGTCAATTTCTAGAATTATTTATGTTCAGTAGAACAAATGAAATCAATTAAATTATTTTATTTGGGTATTCCGTTTAGTTCTACTGGCCGTGTTCTACTGGTATTAGTAGGTACCTACTAAAAGTTTTTGCGGTTTTATTCCCAATAGTTCTAGGCACTAGTAGTTCAGAACGATCACTGTAAATATGCTCCTTTTTAGTACCATCACGTCTAAGTATGTACAAACAAACTCATATATTTATTTCATAATTGTTTCATAACTCCTTTAGGATGATTGTTATTATAGTTCAAAAGAACAAGACATACCAATTATTTTTATTATGTCTCTAGTGGATACTGTAAAAATAGATTACATAAAAGTGAAATCACATGCGACTAGACTTATAGTGAAAAAAAACATGGAAATGAAAACATTACTCATAAAAAAGGCTTATTTTGACCAATGTACGCCATTCTCACGCATGTATGCTATGTATCCAAGATTTTGGAAAGTTTATTTATTTCAATTAATTTGATTAACTCAAATACCCAGATAAAAAAAATCACGCATACATTTAATTTATATCAATCAAAGTAATAATATTAATTATAAATTGTGCTGTCTGTCCGCACTTTTTTATTGCCATAAATTTAGAAGATTATCAAAATATAAGATAAAGATTTGAACTAATAAAAAATCGTTAGTCTGTTTGTTTTAGATATATATTTTTGATGTAAAGAAAATTTTATATTTTCACTGAAAAACTACCCGTTTCTTTATAACCGCAGCTATTTATATTAATATAGTAATTGGTGAATTATAAGTAAATCCATATCTATTATAAATACAGAATATCATAAATAGGTACCTATATAACGATAAAGATTAAATTCATTGAAACTACGTATCTTAGCGTTTAGCGTAGATATAGGTAACAGTGATTGTAATCGACTACTCGAAATAAAGTATTTTTTGTGAATTACTTTCTCGCAGGCAACGAATATTTTAGCAAATGGACATTAATTTAAAACAAAGAAGAATCCGTAAAACTTTAACGATATTTACACCACTGTTATAGATATGTATCATATTGATAAAAGATAGCAATGATATATATTTTTTATTAATTCATTTGCAATCTAAATCGCACGACTTAGTGTACAAACAAGACAGACTCTTTATGTTGTGATTAAAAAATGGCGTTTTGATTGAGACGTTTCTTCAATAGACAAAGAAAAGAAAATATATAAAATGACTGATTCAAATATATCTAGAAAGGAAGTCATGGAAGAAATTGTGAATAGAAAAAGAATGGGCGATAAAAAGTTTCATTCGGAGACATCACTACAGCAATTCGAAGACGAAGAAATTGCGACTCCAGAATCAAATAAAGATCCAGGAGTAAGTTTTGTAACGGACTTTTTTACTGAGTTTTTAGTTCCTAACCCACTCACAATATTTGTGTTAAATAGGCAAATATATTATAAGTTTACAAATATTTTTACTATTTAATACCTAATTCGTTGAAAATGTATTTTTAAGGACTCTAGGTTTTTATTATAAGATGTTTATCTTTTAGATCTCTATTAGAATAACTAATATCGTAACCATAATAATATATGATTTCTACCAAAAATACAATATTTATTTATATTTTACACACAATTATTTTCACATTTTTACAGGTACTCAACTCAACATTAAATGGTACAGGAAGTGCTGATGAACAGTCTGAGCGAAGACGCACAATGTCCCAACCGGGACCAATGTCAGGGAGTCTTCTCACTGCCAGTGCTGCACGAGCTGTCAGAAAACGACCTCCAAAAAATGTTATGTACGCACCTGATCTTGAGAGGAATGTAAGTATTTTATTGACATGTTAATTATATTAAAAAGTGGGAGAAGGTACAACATCATCCGCCTCATCATAACTCCTCCTAGAGTGATTCAATAACCATTTTGAAAATAAAAAAACATCCAATATTATCTATTTATCCATCCCAAAAAAAAAAACAATCATCTTTTTGCCCTGTTCTCAATCATTTGTGGGTCGGCGTACATACTCTTCTTCCATTCAGCCTTTCTATCCGTCATATCTGCATTCAATCGAAAAAAATATTAAAATAATATAAAATGCATAAACGTTATCCTAACTATATAATCCTAACTAATATTATAAATGCGAAAGTGAGTTTGTTTATTTGTTGGTTTGTTACCTTTTCACGCCTAAGCCGCTCAACCGATTGCGATGAAATTTGGTATGCAGATAGTCTATGGTACGAAGAAGAACATAGGCTACTCTTTATCCCGGGAAAACATAAGATCCTTGGGGAACGCGGGTGAAACCGCGGGGTGGAATCTAGTTTGATGATAATTTTTATGTTTGTTTCACGAATGATTTGTTATAAAATGTTTTTATTTTAAATATATATTTATGAACTGAATTATTCGTGACAAGAAAAAATGGGAAGCGTTGTTTGCGTCTTTTATGAAATATTAGTACCTAAAACTAATACGCTACACTGACCCTCTGGTATTTTCAAGTTTATGTCAAGATAATTTCATTATCACAAAAATGTGACATAAATTAGCCTATTTTATGATAAATAATGAAACACTCACCCATTAACCATCAATCATATGATTTACCTTTAGAAATAGATAAGATCTAAAATTATGTTTGCAATTATCATGATTAAAAAATAATAGCATTCGCCTCTTTATATTATTATAATGATGAAAAAGTGATCGTGCAACATGAAACTAAACCGTTTTTGTGATTTGGTAACCTTAAGTATTTTTTTATTATTATTATTTTATTATTAAGTTGTTTTTGAGTCATTTATTACCCACGATGGAACGGAGACGGTATATGCGTTTGGGGTGAGAGGTTGTTTGTTTGTGCATAAATCGAATGTTCCCATTTATCTCCTAAACGACTTCACCGATTTAGATACGGTTTTCTGTAAAAGATTTGTGTCGACGATGGTTCTTAGGTAGGTGTTATGGTGTTAACTTGCCAGGGGGCGCTGTAATCATTTTTTTTTCTTGATTTTTCTATCTATGTAGATATCTGTCTCTATCTCTATCTATCTATATATCTAGAGGAATATACATATTTCTCAAATTATGCGGATGACATTGAAAAACGAATGCACGAGGAATATTTTAGATCCAATACACGATGGTATAAATATACCTACTAACAGTGAAATTGAAAAATATTGATTCTTGTGATTTTGCTGAAGCCAAACGACTAGGGGCCACTTTTTATCTATTCTTTATTTCATGGCCTGTGTTTGACCACAATCAGTCAAAGGCGTTAAGCACAGAAAGCCTAGAAGGGAATTGGCTCTCAAGTTCCTAAACTCTTTAAAAAACAGAGCTAAAGTCCATAAATAGACAAAGAGTCGTTAATTTATATAAAGAAACTAATCAATTACAACATCCTTTCTTATAAAAATAGTACGAGATAATTAAGTCCTACGACATTTTTTCTATCTGGATATAGTTTCCTTTGATTGTCGTATTAGTTTTGTAGTAAAATAAATATAATAATATGGTGTAAAATATAATTATAAAAGTAAAGCTTTTTATTTAGAACTAGCTTCCGCCCCGCGGTTTCACCCGCGGACCCGAGTACTCCGATCGCCACTAAACCTTACAGGATTACCCGCGGGGCTAATATGAAGATTGACTGAAAATTTCATCGCGATCGGTTCAGCGGTTTCGGAGTCTATAAGGAACATACATACATACTTTCTCTTTTATATACATAGATAATAAATCATTTTATTTTAAAATAAGCAAATCTATTAATCTATCGTTGTGCACCAATATCATAAAATAAAAGGAAATGTTTTTTCGTAAAAATCCATGTTTCATATCCGTTAGGGCTGAACGGATTTGGATGAATCTTGGCAATCATTCATTCATTTCTTACGTTATAATTTTTACGTCAATTTCAAGCGCCCATAACATGTAATTTTTTATTTATTTTAGATTAAAAGCATAATTAATACAACAAACCTTTGCCATACGCATCATGCGCGATAGGTGCTTAAAATTGAATTAATAAATTAAAACGTGAGAAAAATCCGTTCAAAATGTATAAATTGCGGGGCGATTACAGATAGGATATTTATTCATTTATTGATACATTTATATTACAACTTTACTAGCGTCCTCTCCTGTTTTACTCGCGTTTCCATTTGGTACTATGTTTTTCTATGTTTTATTCCAGGATAGTTTCAATAGTGATTGAATCACAACAACCAAGTGTTAATTTTAAATAAATAACAATATTTTAGATCTTCTAATTAAAATAGCATAGATAACAAACGTTTGATACGATGACTGAACTTCACGTGTGAATTTCCAGATGTGATTAGATTATAAATTATTGTTGGTAAATTGATACTGAAAGCGATACAAAGATTCTTGACTTTTTATTTTCAGTATGCTTGCACCTAACTTGCACCTTGCTGGTGGATCACCTGGCACGAAGGTTAGATACCCTGCCTGCCACGCCATAGGTTGTGGGTTCGATTCCCACCCAGGATAAATATTTGTTTGAATAAACATGTTAAACATGTCTGTTAGTTCTGAGTCTGGGTATAACTATATAATCCTACTATAATATTATAAATGTGAAAGTTTGGATGGATGGATGGATGTTTGTTACTCTTTCACGCCAGAACGGGTGAACGGATTTGGATGAAATTTGGCACAGAAATAGATTACAGCCTGGAATAGCACATAGGCTACTTTTAATCCCGAGAAAACATAAGATCCCTCGGGAACACGTGTGAAACCGCGGGACGGAAGCTAGTATATGTATATATATCTATTTACAAGAAGTATATGTAGGTAGGTAGTATCTGGTATCAATATTACCTACTTACAACTCTGCTTAGTTTGGAATTAGATAGCCGTATATATATATTTTTTTATACTACTAGGTGGCAAACAAGGTTACGGCCCACCTGATGGTAAGCGGTTACCGTAGCCTATAAACGCTCATAACACCACCAGCAAAGAAAATACAATATTATATTTTCCCTGCCAGGGGTATCACTCACGCGTTGCCAACCTTGAGACATGAAGTTGTTAAGTCTCCTGTGCCTGCAATTACACCGGCTCCCGTCTCATTATATTTAATATTATTTATTATTATTATTTACCTTTACTACTTATACTAAATCTAAAAACGATATTGTTTCGATGTAGGTAAATATTATTCGATGACGTATTCGATTTATGAATGTTTATATGTATATTATGAATGAAATGAAATGTTTTATGATTTATGACTATGAATAAGTATCTAAGTTAGTGAGGTTTCACTAATGCAGATCAAAAATTGAAAAACCATTGTATTGTAAATTATAATTATAGCTATATACCTACCAAAAAATTCAACCATAATTTGATGTAATCGTAACATTTTTTACAACTGCATATCTACAAATGTTACCTACTTCCATCAGATTAGATCAAGGAAAATATTACTAAAACGTGATTCATAAGTGAAGACTATACGAAATTAACTGCCATTTAGATATTGTGTTCGTTTACTTTCGATCGCTTTAGCAACGATTTTTCTAACAGTATATTTGATAAAGTGGTTTCAATCTCGTGAATATGTATAATAATTGGGACCATATAAGCTATACCAAGTGCACTTCAGAAATTACAACAAAACCGTGTGTATGAATGTTTTTTACTATCTTTATTATGCCCAATAACTTTTGTGTTGGTGATGGCGTGGAATATATTTGGTGACATGCGTCGAGGCTTATTGACGTTGTGGTTTAATCCAACCCAGTATCCATTTAAAAAAAATATGCTATTGGAGCCACTTAAATCAATATAACGTTAATACGCCACCACATGTGGATTGGTGTGGTTTTCCATAAAATATTTTCTTCAACGTAAATCCGTACATATAAGACTAGTTTTCGTATATAGAGTCAGCTTAGGAAATCCATTTCTCGCTTCCGTCTTGGACATCTATGTCGCGTTCGACTTTTGCAAGCATAGCGGGTTACCTAGGAAATTCAATGCACTTCACAGATATCTGCCATGTTTTTCAATGGATGTCGAATGCGATATAATAATATGTAAATGGCACAAGCGCAGAAATCGAGGGCCTTGAAGTTCAGTCAGTAAGTATCTGTCTGCCAACTACCGGGCCTGAAAACTTAGACAGACGTCCATCTGAGCCAACACAGTTTACCTAGCTATACAACTTTATACTTTCTGCAATTAACTTCGTAATCTAAACATAAACGAATACGTATTAATCTTATCTAAGCGTGTAAATTGTAGTGTCTTCAAATGGAAAACATAAATAAAGTAACTCGTCTCCATTACCTACATAATAATATAGTGATTATTTTGTTTTATATCGATAACCATGCTCGCTTACTGAACCGCGGTTTCATCCGTGATCCCCTATTTTTCCATTTAGGTGTTGAATTTTGAAAAACCTTTCCTTATAAATAACGTAGACATCTACGTCTACGTTATTTATGGTTTGAGCTGTGCATTAATGTATCAGTCACTGAGTCAGTTTCTCTTTTTATATGTATAATATACCTACAGATGTTCTGATAAGTGACGATTCGTGAATGAACAAATCAGTCGGAGGTCGTTTGAGTGCTGATTTAATTATAAAACGTTTATGAATGCAAGTCTAAACATAGAAATAAATATAGGTAGCGAAATAAGCTTTGATAAATTTAAATCTTTATTACTGGTTTATCCAATAGCCATAATGTCGACATCATGGATATTTCCAAGATAAGAGCAATTAAACTGTAAAAGTATTTGTGCTCAGCTGGTTGAATTATAGAATTTGTAATTTCATGTATAAAGTAAATTTATTGTTATACCAGACGATATAGCTATGGCATTAAATGCTCATGGAGTATATTTGGTATAATATTACAGCCTCTGACTTATTCAATCCAAAGTAGATAATATATCATCATCACCCCTATACTACCATCCTGTACCACATAAGAGCAAGGGCATTCTAACAGGACTGAACGCAACACAAAACTCTTTGAAGGCGTCATATCTTATTTATTTTTTTAATTATCGTAAATATATTTTGCAATTTTTGTAAAAATATAGCCAAAATAGTCACATAATAAAATGTAGCAACAGCCGGTTCTTCTAATTTGAAAAATTAGAAGTAAATTTGATCTACATAATATGTAGGTATATGTAGTTAAAATGTCATTTGAACAATGTGCACCAGTGAGTGTTTTTTTTTCCAATTATAACAACGAACAACTCACGACATAAATATACAAGTCGCGTATAGTGATTTGTATGAAGTGAGCTTGTTCTTTTCAACGTATAAAATAAGTGCAAGCCTGGATAAGCACAACATACATGCTAATTCAAATTAAGACAAATCCCTCACCACAGTCCGAGTCTTTTAGGCCAAGGCCAGAACACGACACTACGGGTAAAACCAAAACTGATATACTGACCCAGTTAAATAAAACACACTGTATTATGGTTTTCCATGATGGAAACAAACATCATTTTTAGGATTCCGTACCACAAAATAAAAAAACGGAATTTCTCGGGAATGGCTAGAGGTATCAGGTTAAAATTAATATCGAATATCTACTAAGATCTACGGTTTCTTGGGTGTGAAAAGTTCAAGCTTTTAAGTCAACGTAATCAAAAGATATGGTATGGCCCTTTATGTCACATATTTTGATAATGGAAATCTGGGGTGATCTGGACCTGACCTGGAATCATGATCTGGAGAAGCAAGGGCTCATTGTTTAAGTAACGGAAAGATACGATCGTTTATTTTTAATTAGGTAGGTATATAAAAAAATGTGATTACAAATTTATATTTGCAGTTGGAGCATCGATCATAATGTAGACCAATGTAAGTGAGAACATTTTACGGAACGTTAAGGGTCAAATTTTTGCTAAATTGTAGCTGCCCCTTGAATATTTTTGACGTTTGTAAATCGTACGACGGATCTATTCAGAAAGTGCCAGATCAAAAGATAATTAATTCTATCACGGTTAATCGCTTATCAGAACTACAATGACTTTCTCATGGGCACGTAAATATTATTGACCTTCAGATTTATATTGTAAACACATAGTTAAGTAGCCGTTGTAAAAGTACGTGTGCATTCTGCGATAATACGAATTAAGTAGGCCAAAATATGTGGTATTTTCCTAAAGCATACTTAATTTATCGCTTCTGACGCGACGTACCTAAATCATAAGATATCTATGGACCGAGTTATAATATTACAAACTAGTGGTAAATGTGATATATAACCAATACTTACTTGGTACATAACATACATTTAAAAAGTTGTATAAATTGTTATGCTCTGCTTAGTACGGAATTTAACTAAATGAGGCCTGCGCGAGGTTTTACTCACGGAATTGCTTATACCTAGTATCAGGGTAAATATAAAAACCTCATTAAAAATGTTTCAAACATCAAAAATTTGATCTATATAAAAATAAGATCTATATAAAAGTAAGATCTATGTAAAAATAAGATCTATATAAAAATATTTATAAATAGTATGCCTCTAATACGGGTTCGTAATGTTGCATTTTGCCGAGAAGAGCCGGTAATAAGCTCAGCGAGTTTAGTTAAACTTGAAGTATCCTTTAACTGGAATTTTACGGAATATCGTACTGAATGTAAATTAAATTGTGAGTGAGAGATTCATGCTAGTTTTCACGTTAAAAAATATTGTTTTTAAATAAAAATCAGTTTAAAAATGTTGGAATCTTACTCGG
This sequence comes from Tetheella fluctuosa, assembly GCA_951216915.1. Taxonomy (NCBI): domain Eukaryota; kingdom Metazoa; phylum Arthropoda; class Insecta; order Lepidoptera; family Drepanidae; genus Tetheella; species Tetheella fluctuosa. The sequence continues at coordinate 9,177,070 of OX578217.1, forward strand.
AATCAATGATGTTTATCTATCGGCACTAGGCACACATGGTGACTATACTTTTTAATGTTCCTCGTTATTAGGGTAGGCTAAAACCCGGATTCACCATTGTAGGCACGGTGGACATGCCCACAACCCTGATTGAGGTCAATAGGCTGAAGTTATATCCAATGCCATTATTTAAAAAAAAAACAATGAATCGTAAGTGAATTGGAATGCGTCATAGGTTCTTTTTCTAAAAGTCTCCTTTATAGGAATCCAATGTATCGATCGCGAGCGAGTCCGTAATCCGACTCGCACTTGGCCAATTTTCGGATGGCCGTGACCACAACCTTTTTTAGGGCTAGATCCGCGTCTTAGTAGGCAGGTTCCCATGCAGAAGTAAACATTTCGTGCGAACCACATTTTTAATGCAGGTTATTGACGTTGTTTTATGTTCCTTCGCGAGCCAAGCCGTTGACGGAATGCTAGTCTTATCCTCCTACTACAATCATATTATAAATGCGAAAGATAATATGTTTGTATATTTTTTACCATTCAGCTCCGTAAAGAGAGAACAGATTTTTTTTTTCGCCGGCAAGGCGGTTGAAACCCCGAGGCGCAAACTAGTATCACATAATTTTATTAACAGTTAAAATTAAACGTTTAAAAAGTACAGATAACGATAGGTATATTAGAGATCGATCCTAGTCAGGTAACGATCTTATACGTTAGGTACAAACTGCTATTTTAATAAGGTAAAGAAGTAAGGAGGTACCAGGTATTTTTTCAGTAATACCTGGTACCTACTTGCATATAAATAAATATACAAGTAAAGCTAATCGTTATGCTATACTTTTGAATAAATCACATCTACGTCAAAACAGCGACGATTAATTATGATTACCTACTTATCTACTTTATTCGATAATTAATTAATCAGTCAGTTTATCCGATTAATAACTTATAAGGACAAGTTGATCCATGTTTTAAAATATTATTTATGTTTTGCAGATTTTATTTAAAACAGCAATTTTTGCAATATCGTTTTGCCTTGTTTTCAAAGTAAATTTATTTTAAGCTGTGCCCGTAGTTTAAACAACGAATTCCTATATATGGGCGCAATGGGTTGTAATGATTTTATCCATGAGAATTGTATGGATACGCCACGTAACAATGAACCATTATATTAAATAAAATAAAAAATATAGTACTGAATATTTTGCAGTTCTCCAAAAAATATTATTATTTTTTTCACATGATATCAAATCTAAACCGATTTATAGCACTAATAAAACGATGATTCGACAGTGGCGCTCTACATTTAAACTTATCTTAGGATTATACATATTTCCTATGTCATTTTAGATTATGGTAAACTTACTGCTTAAGAAGCAGCGTATTAATATAATGAATTGTAAATCGAGCCTTAGTGCATTGGACCTAAAGAAGGTTTAAAGGCCGCTATTTACTAAATGATAAAAAAGTAAGACATCAATATTTTTTATTTAAATAAATAGTAGTTTTCAATACGGTTGGTATCTACTTAGTTTTATTGCTTTTAATATTATTTGTAACATACTGGCTTTTAAATTTATATGAATATTCAAACAATTTCGTTATTGAAATACGTATTAACGAAGGTAATCGCGATAATGATTCCTTTCATAAAAATAAAATGATAAAAGATACTTTGTAAAGGGCGATTGAGTACAGTTCCATAGCATCGAGCGGCGAGCGGGTAGCGCGGGCCATGTTTGTGAGGCGGGTCACTCTCGCGCAGCCAACTGTAAACCTTTTGAGTACAGCCGGCCACGAGCCACCCTCGCCCCTCCCCACCCCATCCAGCGCCTGTAAATACCGACTGCGGACACACCGTGCCGCACCAACGCCTCGCCTAATGAAAATTCGATCTTTTTATTTTTTATTTCCAATACATCGACTGTTAACGTCATAAATACTCAATCAAAATGTTCACTGACGACACTATAATCCATGCCTGCTTCATTATCTGGAGCAAGATAAATACTTTTAATCATACAACCGAGTTCTTATTTACCAACGTGATTTGATAAACGTATTTCCTGAAAAATAAAACCAGTTCTATATGATAGTTATCTGCTAATTACTTGTGGCATTCTCGAGTAGAATTAAGTTGATCACATGAGATATCCGGGGGTTTCATTCGTAAACATAATAATTAAATGGATTTAAATGCGAAATCAATAACCTTAGATAATTCTAACTACAGATAGATACACTTATCTACCGTTTGTTATGAATATTTAATCATTCAAAGTGGTACATAGATTGGTAACCTTGGTATAAAAAGAAATGAAATTTATCTTATGTAAGTATCTACTATTTACCAGTTTCTTCAGTAAATGGGAAGAATGTAGGTAAAATACGTGAAATATTGTTTATAAGCAAAGGTAGCCAACGTTTAGGTAAACTGACCACAATAGCATAAAATAATAATGTTTATTTATATCTTCCGTCTATTCAGTGCTTTGAAATAGGTATTTAGATATCACGTTTGTGAACAAAGAGTTCTTTTTTATTGGAACCGGCAGCAACGGGCCGAAATTCGTTGTAGAGGAACGTACAACGCCATAATGGGATTATAGTGAAATACAGGTGGTGTCGATCGAGAGAAACAAGCGACTAATGAAGTTATTAATCCGATTTTATACGGCTTTCGATGTTCACGTTCACCACTTTTTTAGTCCGCTCGCTGCGGATAATATGAATTTGCTGGCAATCTGGATACAATGTGTTTTGAAACAAACTTACCTACATGCCTACCTACTTTGTTTGCAGGAATCTTCAAACGATAAACAGTCACCGAAGCTTATATTCTTTAACCGAGGAGATGAGTCTGGAACTACAACTCCTATTGGTATGTTATTTTTACAGTTTCATGTAGTAAACCATAGATCTTCCCGTGAGATGGTAAAATTTCTTATCATTAGATAAGTTATTGGGACCCAGCGATAGGTACTACATATCCCCAGTAGGTTTTTTTTTGGCGATTCACCGTAGAAAGTGATGACTTGGCCGAAGGTGGCTCAAATATTATATTATATTCAACTATTAATAGTACCTACCTATTTAATTACTAATAATAAATAATATATTAATTTATTATACCTAATTTGCAGCTTCTTGCATTATGTCGCAGGTAAGTCGATAAATTGTTTATCGGAATTTTCGCAGTACGATATTATAGCTTACCTTGATCGTGATCTTAGATTTCATAGTTCTTTTTTAATTATTGACATAAAAAAATACTCTAAAATAAGAACTTGTTAAATATTAATAATATTAACAATTTGTTTTCAGGTGACCGAAACAGTCCACTTCCATACAATATCAATAATTTTCGAAATGGTGACGTCAAATCACTCAGTAAGTAACTCAATCAAGTTTTTGAGCTCATCTATCTATCTATCTCTCTACCAAACTAGGTATACTAATTTTAGAAGATGCAACCATCTAGTAATTAATATTAGGATATGATCTCCAACAAATAAAAAATCGCGCCTTTATGAAGAACCAATCCTTTCAGATCGGACATCTTGGTTATTACAATATCAACAATAATAATTTTTCTAGTATTGGGCACTTTCTTTTGTCATTTAGTTTAGTTTCTTTGATAATAACAAATAAATAAGCACTCTAAACGTACCTAAAACACCAGATATGTTCAAATAACAGATAGCTATCGACTCTACATGCCAGCAGACATTAGAGGGAATGGGACACCAAGGAAGAGATCTGTGGCCACGATGGACGCACAATCCATTCGTTCCATGGAGACTCAAGCGCCGCCGCCAACCAGCCCTGAAGACAATAAAAAGTTAACTAAGTAAGTGTAAACGTAACATACGAATACGTGCCTATACGTATATTAATTTATTATACCTAATGTGCACCTTCTTATATACATTATATCGTTTTTGAGATAATAAAGCCATTGCAAAATGCCATAGCTCGAAAAGGGACACCAAATCGATAATAGTACTTGAGGGAAAAAAATCAAATAAATATTTTCGTATTTTCCTTTTAGAGTTCAATGGAAATCACAAAAAAAGATAGGAAAGAAAAACCCGTAACATTTTATTAAGCTATTGTATAGCTTTTATCGCGGGCTTTGAGCGGGGCGACCGAATCAAGAAATTCCGTAACGAAAATAACACCTAAGACGAGCTGCTCCGAAATCGGACGAATACGTAAGCAGCTGTTTGTGAGAAAGTATATAGGTGTATAGGTATCTATTAATATCAAAGAAAGAAAAAAAAACTGCATAAATAAAAAATAAATAGATAATTGTATAAGTTGATAAAAAATGCTATGCAATAGCTTTACCGCGGCAGTCCCCGAGTGCCACACGTATTTTTTTTAAATTATTATTGAGTTTTCACGTGGCTACCCCAAGGTTTCATTCGGAACCTCTGAACCAAAAAGTTGGTTCATGAATTGTTATTCAAGTAAATGCACAGACCATAACAGTATCGCGTGTAGTAATTGAAATTTTATGAAAAATTATCGTCGTCGTTAGGTTACAGACGTCCACATCTGGGTATAGGTACGCTTCTCCCAACATGAGCCATAGCATTCAGATCTCCGCTCTCCATATCCAAAATGTTCCCTCAATCATATCACTTATAAGCATAATGTGTTTCAATACGATGAGAATTTATTGAACTTTATCGAGCAATTGAAAGTATTGTGTATTGTGTATTATTCATAAATTTAATTACTTTTTCAGGAAATATCTAACACTCATAATGAGTTCTATATATGCCGTTCTGTTAGTAACTCTGGGATTGATAATAAACGTTGGTGATCCATTTATAACACCTTCAGTATCAATAGTAAGTAATTATTTTTATGACTAAATTGTCAATGGTTTCATCAATTACTTACCTACTTAGGTAACCGTGATGTCTCGAAAGTCTGAGCTAAAACACTACCTTGAAATGGTTGTGGCAGTATTAAAGTTAGTTTTGATTCCTAATCATTTATTTTACTGGCCCTAACGAAAAACATTGGCTGCCATGACGATGTTTACGACAAATGTAACCCTAGATCTGTCAACGCTGTCAAAAATGGTTGAATTTTTCGCAAACATTAACGAGAAATCGTTGAGTTTGGGAGAAAAATCGATAAGATACCAATTTCGCTATTATTTAGCGATCAGTAGTTTGCGATGACATCTTTATCTATGTCGAGACTGCAGGCCCAGGTAATCATGATCACGTCGAGCAAATGCGGCAACTGACCAAAAGTCAAAACAAAACACTGTTGCGGAGCAATTAATTGAATCATGGAAAAGCATCTTCAGATACCATGAAATGAATACTCGCGCCGAGTATTCCTCCTGAGATTTTGCGCCTCACCCAGTCCAGATGCGTATTATGATTGTAAAGAAAACTTAACATTATCTGGTCTTTATGTTAATGAGAAAATTTCATAAAGATGTTTACTTATTGTTTGTCAATTTGTGATGATATGTCACATATTGAGTCTGATTGATAACGAACCATGTTTTTTGGTAACACTCAATCTTTTGTTCTTCTTTTATCGTCAAGTGTAACAATAATAAACCCTTGCGTTTCAGATTTTCTCTATCATACTTTGTAGCGTTGGATTCTTGTATCTCTTATATTTAATCATTGACATAAACCGATATAAATCGGCAGCTTTGAAAAATCAGAAGATAAAGGGATTACACGAAGAAAATATTGCTGACTATTTCAGGAAACAAGAGGTAAACAGCCAAAGCATGTATATCGAAAAATTAAACTTTCTTGAGTTATTTAAAAATACAAAACTCTTGTAACAAATATTTTTTCAGGAGGATTTTGGTCAGAGTACACCTGGAGACCGCACTCCTGAAGCATTTAGATCTCCTGTACTGCCAGCACCGGGTCTCATTCCATTAAAACATCAGTACTGTTTCAGTCATGGGAGACATTCAGGCAGCTTTTACCTCAAATTAGGGGCAGCAGGTTAGAATTACATCAATAATGCTTGCCTGTGTGTGTGTGTGACCTAATTGCTGTAGTTTCAACTCAATTCAATTAAACCGCAACTATATACAACATTTGCTTTATATGAAACTAGCTGACCACCGCAGATTCACCCACGTTTTCAAGAAAAAAAATGTCCTTTTCCATAACATAGGCTATCTGCGTACCAAATTTCATCGCAATAGGTTTAGGTGTGAAAAGGTAATAAACAAACAAACACTCAAACTCACATTAGCATTTATAATATTATAGTTAGGATGCGATGGATACAATTAAAAAAAAGATAGGAACATTATGATTACTTTAAAATGCTACTTTCATCACATCATCACTTTCATCACGAGTTCCCCACCGTGGTTTTCCCAAGGGAGTACAGCATGGGGTTCTTTAAGAAAGGTGTGAAGAAATTTTTGCAGGGTCGGCAACGCGCGTGTGATGCCCCTGGTGTTGCAAGCGTCAACAGGCTACGGTAACCGCTTACCATCAGGCGGGCCGTATGCTTGTTTGCCACCTTAGTGGTAAAAAAAAAAAAAAAAATCATCACTTACCATGGTGAGATCGTGGAAGAAAACAAGGTAACATAAAAACATGTTTATTTTTTTTCAGGTTTCGCATTAGGACACTTAGTGCATTCTCTACTGCTCACCACTATACAGATAAGCTCTTGGTTCGACGATAACATCAACAATGACTATTGTGTCAATATACTACAAATTATTCTGGATGTGATCTTCCCCTGCTACTGTTTTGTTCAACTCTATTTCATATTTAAATATTCTAATGTCATTATTCTACGGGCACAGGTAACTGATCAACATTAATTTTTAAACTACACATCTCTCCGCGGTTTTACTGGCATAGCTGAGATACCTTTTTTTAAAATATATATATAACTAACTTCCGCTCCGCGGTTTCACCCGCGTTCCCGAGGGATCTTATGTTTTCCCGGGATAAAAGGTAGCCTATGTGCTATTCCAGACTATAATCTATCTTTGTGCCAAATTTCATCCAAATCCGTTCACCCCTTCTGGCGTGTAAGAGTAACAAACATCCATCCATCCATCCAAACTTTCACATTTATAATATTAGTAGGTTTGATTATATCATGCTATAATCTATCTATTTTCCAAGTTTCATCAAACTCCGTTCGACTATTTGTAACAAACGTACACACAAACATTAACATTTCACTCGAATTATGAAATAATATTAAGATAATACATCATGAACTTTATGAAGGTTTTTTATCCGCAGGGTTTAGCCCACTTTGCTTTCATGCATATGATTGGAAGTAGCCTTTGTTTTTGGATCTCGGCAATCGTTCGTGAAACATTACTCGGATTGACTATCTATGCTAACTCAGTATATGGGAACAACGATACTGTCAAGATTGGTACGACTTACCACCCTAATATATTCATTCTATTGATCAAAAGTTATTTAAATGTATCAAACATAGGAACTACTATTAGAATATACTACCAATAAATACCGATATTTTGTTATCTTAATTTTACAGCTAAAGTCTCAAGCGAACGCTTCATAGATATCAGTGGGCTTTATAATGAGGATTGCATTGGATCAACGGCCATTACAACTATAGCTGAAAGTTTTTCCCCCTATCTTTATCCCTTCAGTGTAGAATTCAACATCCTTATAGGTAAGAATTAGAAGATATTTTTAATTTCGCAACAAATTTATGCAGTCGTCAAAATTATTATAAAATATAGTAAATTATTATTTCAGTCGCTGTCTATTATATAATCTGGAGCAATATCGGCAACTGTGATAACGAAGATAACAATTCAGAAGTTAATTCTACGATTGATGACAACTTAACAGTTTGCAAGTATGTGATACATAGATCTATAAAATCTGTAATCTCTATATACTTTTTCTGTACTTACTATTTTACAAACAAGTATTTATTATCATCCGTGTGCTCTGGATCTTCTTGTAATTGTTGGCTGGAATATGCTACATGTACATTTGGGTGTTATATTATAATGTTCTAGTGACAGTATTTAAAACAGTTTCTATGAACTGTAGGCCTTTTCCCATCTCCCTTCCGAAACGTCCTATTAGTTATATTAAATTAATGACATGAAACTTATAGGTATTATTATTGTTACCAGAATACCGACAGCTAATGAAGACAATGATTTCACAAGCAACATTGTGATCCACGCGGACTGTCATGCCTCGAACAGGGGCTTATTCGCCGGCATGATCGTTGTGGTTCTCATCACGGGCATGCTCATCATCGGCTTCGTCTTCAGCAGTGTTGGGGAGTTAGTATCTTTAGTTGCGCGTATTCTTATAATTATATGGCTTATGTCATAAATACCAGCTGCCTCATTATGTTCTTACTAAATTCTTCAATTTGAAATCTAATGTTGTTGTTTGTTTATTACTTATTTTTTTTATTATTATTGATATTACATGATAAATTACTATTACCTACTGTTGTGATGCGAACATAACTTATATATTAAAATGATAGATAGGTTTGTGTTTGACCACACTCTCAGCATGGTAGGTAAGTGATGATGTAGCCGAGTCTTAAGTAGATGCTTAGATAGGAATTGATTTGATGTGGAAAAAAAATATCTACCGCTGCGCTAGGCTTAGCAACAAAGTAGCCAGCCAAATAGGTACCAAAAAGAATAATATCACAATGTATTTACAGCACTCGCTCAACGTTTCCTCATATTGTGAATAAACTAATTTAATGTATCTATTTCAGGGACTTCTTGGAAGTGGGATATTTCCTGAATGATTGCACAAAACTAGCTCTACATACGATGATGTTGTTTACAGCCGTCGTAGCTTTCAACCAGATAAGAAAACTGGACATAAATGAACACCCTATCTCACTCCTAGATGATGTTCTGTTGTTTATATGTCTTCCTGCTTTCTTTATGGAAACATTGTTCTCTATGATCGCTACAATAAGCGTCCTGAATATAGTCAAGACTGTTGATTTTGTTGTCATGGTAATTTTATTTATATCTGACCTTTAATATTCTGATCCTCAATAATCGGCAAAATATTTTAACAAATTGTTCTTTCTTGTAGGTGATACAAGTGATCATCCAAACTCCACTCATAATGGACGGCTTAAGGCGCTGCAGCAACACCAAGAAATTGCGTCGAACGAAACCTGGCCGAGAACTGCTCATGTTTCTTCTAATAGTCAATGTAGGCACATGGATCTTCTACACATTCTCATATAAATCTCCCGAGAGCCTTGACGAGAGATACGCTTTCTACGGCAAAGTCTTGTGGACTATATTAGGTCACGTAAGCTTACCATTGATTATGTTCTATAGATTCCACTCCAGTGTTTGCTTTGCTGATATATGGGATGCAGCTTATAAACCAGGTTCTGAACATTAATTCGTATTAGATATTAATAAGAAATGAAAATTAGTTTACTTAATGTACACTAATTAATTACTATATGTAATTCAGCAGCAGTACTCCTAGAGTTGGCTGATCTATACATTTTGGTCGAATAGGTATTGAAATTTGTACGGAACAGCTATATTTATTCACATTTACAGAATTGTTCCCATTGATAAGTAATTTCAATTGTATTTAATATTAAGATAATAATATTAATAAATAGCTAATTGTTATTTTAGTAACTAACATAAATTATTATTAAAGTCGTTATAGAAAGTATAAATTATCATCACACCAGCCATGTAGTGCTAGTTATATGATGTACGGTTAGAATTTTTACATTACATTTGGGCATCTACAGTCCTCCTTACCTAACGTTCATATAGTATAAAGTTAACAAATGTCCCGTATTTATTTATAAAAATATATTTAGTATAATTAAGTATCCAAAAAATAACTATTAAGAGTTTTGTATCAAACAAATAATAGTTTTTAAGTACTTATTTGTAGCATTTGTACATTTATAAAAATATCAGTTATGAATATCCTTCTAATTTACTATATAACCTACATATCCTCCTTATTTAAAAAATACATGTCGGAAGGCTAAAAATTACGTCAATGGACATTCGCCTAACCAGGGGCTTGCTAATGAGTTGAAACCTTTTGCAAATACTAGAAGGCAACTGGTTCCCAAAAGCGACTGCCGGTTGCTACACAACTGTTAAGTGTTTAGCGACGATTTTCAACATGAGGGTAGTCAGACAGGTATATACATACCTACTATTATATACTAAACCAGCTCGGTTTCTCCACGATATTTTCATCTCAAAAAGCTCAAGTTAATTTTGTACTTTGTAGGTATTCAAAACATCACCTTCAATGAATTCATGTAATAAATTTGTGTTGACTTATCATCATCATCATCAACCTACATCAGTCCACTGTTGGACATAGGTCTCTCCCAAAATACTCAACTAAGCCCGATCTTATATACCAAATATAATAAACAATACCATTGCAACCAAAACATTACTACTTACTAAATAAGGTGCCGTCTGCGACCTTACCTTTCAAAATTATAAGTTTGCAATTAAGATCCCAGAAATAATTGCTACTTTGCTATTACCAGCTACTTATACAAGATAATACAATAAAACCATGTGCACTAATGCACTTAAATCAATTACAACACGTAGATTATTCACATTAGATACATGCATGATACATGTTATACACGTAACCACAGAGCACGTACCAATACGGCGTCATAGCTACCAACTCAGAGAGCCTGTTAATTATGTTGCGGCCTTTAATGCAATTACCGAATATTAGGTTAAGTACTAGGAAGGTCCAAGAGCACCGCCGCCACTTAGCTTGCGTGATGCCGACGTCCGAGATACAAACTAGTTACGCTCCTAAGGATACGTTAGACCTGCCTGCAGGTAAACTACCGGAACTTATAGCACAGTACCACACACCAACCTATGAATATGTAAATTAGAAATCGCTTTTCATTTTACCTACTTACTGAACTGGACAACTGAAATACAAAAAAAACTGTGTCAGGCCTTAATTTCATTAGATAGGTCGCCTGTAAACTTATTTAGTGTACCCACTCACAGACACCCATATACCTACATAGGCATTGATTAGCATTACAAATATAATTATTCTTAGTAGACTTTACTTTTTAACAACAAGTTTTTTTAATCAAACCTAATAGCTAAATTTACTTTCACCATTTTAAAATAAATTAGAAAAAAGTACGCAATATTTTTTAGTTTTTTTGTTTTTGGTACTCACCCAACATGCCAATACTTTTTTAAAACCAGTAAAATGATTAAATTTTGCAATGGCTTCGTGACAATATCATAAATCTCGTATCACTTTGAATTATTTATTTGTTTTCTTATTGATTAAAATGCCAATTTAAAAAAAAATAATGGCGTAAGAAGTGTACAAAATTTAACAAAACTTCCTCACCTATTTAGCTATCTAATGAGGTAAGAATATTAAAAAAAAGCTCTCTACTTCTGAAGAATTACTCTTAGAAACAGAACAGGTCGCAATTTAATAAAATAACATTTATGATTATTTTTACACAAAACGTGTCCATGCACCGACAATGTTGTGATAAGAGATTGGCAAATTCCGGTAGGGTTTGGGAATGGTCGTGCTCGACTTCCGTGGTATTTTTTTTTCTTTTAATGTTCTCCATTGGTTGTTTTAAGTAGCTACAACTTCTGGGCACACTTTGTCTTTAAACATTAGAACTGTGTCAAAGTGGCTGTTTGTCAACATTATGAAAACTTCCTACGAGGGGAATTGTTTTCTCTGTTAGAGGTGGTATCGCTACAGATGAGGCAACAAATGATTTGTCAGCACGATGGATGTCCAGCGCACTTCCAAAGATCTCTGCGGCAGTGGCTAGACGAGTCATTTCCAAACAGATGGATTGGCAGAGGAGGTCCGATCCCGTGGCCGGCAAGATGCCCAGATCTTACACCCGTGGACTTTTACATCTGGGGGCACATGAAGGCCATAGTTTACGATAATCTGACAGGCCCTTTATCATCGCAAGAAGTTTTAAGGCAGCGAATAATCGATGCAGCCAGCAATATGAGAAATAATCTATTATTAACTTATTTAACTAAATATTAATAAATGAACATCCCTAACAATATGTGCGCTCCATTTGTTAGAGCCTTACCTATACATAAACTTAGGTACAGTTTAAGTAAACTGCGAACAAAAAAAAACAGTAAAATATTTGCAAACAGATAAGTCTTTCTGTTTGTAATTTTTGTATCAATCAGTGGAAATTAAGTTAGCATCATCAAACATCGTTGATTGGCTTTTGCTAGTTTTTAGGGTTCCGTACGCAAAGGGTAAAACGGGACCCTATTACTAAGACTACGCTGTCCGTCTGTCACCAGGCTGTATCTCATGAACCGTGATAGTTAGACAGTTGAAATTTTCCATCACCATTTGTTGTTACAAATTCTAAAAAACAGAATAAAATAAATATTTAAGGGAATCCCATACAACAAACGTGTTCTTTTTTTGCTCGATATTGATAACGGCAACAGGTAGACGCTTGAAATATTCACAGAACATTTAGTTATATATTCACTTTAAAAAAAAAGAAGAGTAAAGTTAAAATAAAACAAATATTTAAGGGGGGCTCCCATACAACTTACATGATTTTTTGCAGTTTTTATAGGTAATGGTACGGAACCCTTCGTGCGCGAGTCCAACTCGCACTTGGCCGGTTTTTTTTATGTATTATTTATTGAACAATGAAGATTCCCCATAATAAAAAAACACAGATCCTCACTACGAGCCGATCATACTGCACACAGCCTCATTTACCTACATTTACCTACTCCATCAACTTTTATTGATATTTCACGAAAATATTAAATCAATACCAGATATAGATTAAATATTTCACTGATAGAACTAATAAATCAACCACATTTTAGTCATATTTGTAACACTGTTTCATAAAACTAAATTGTATTTTTTTTTTATTAAATAAAAACTCTGCTTCTATCTCTAGAATTCCTAACTGATATGTTAATGAGTTGCCTATCTACATTTTTTTTTAAATTCTAAAATTCCATTTTATATTAAATACCTACTTATATCATAAAAAACAAGTATCTTTCTTATGTAATACATACACCATTATAAGCTCCATATGCAGCAATCGCAAATTATTCTAAGGTAAAAAAACTTTTGAAGAAGAAACTTATTCATTAAAATAAAAAAATATAGAAGTAATGGTACTTTTGTTAATACCGCAGTCGCATACGGAAAATGACTAAAATGAATATACAACTGAGATACTTCTGAATTTTGCTTTGGCCGAACTCGTTGAACCACTCAAAATAATATTTTTCACGTATTTTCAAAAGAGTTGCTCAATTACAATTTGTATTTACATTCACTCAGTGGGCCGAAAAACTAATAGTTACATGATACAACATCCAAATTCAATAGCCGACTCTCAGACATGTCAGCCAAAAAATATTTTGGATCATAACGCGTTACAAATAGTGTTGATAATTGATTGAGTAGATTTTTCGGTTAGTATGTTTGAGTATTCAAATGTTGCGAGAGAATATTTGCAAGTGAAGCAGTAGGGCAGCGCGCGACGCACGGATATGCGCTCGACTGACCAATGCCACTGTTGTCTAATTGTTTCCGATCTTCTCTGAATAACCACCGCGTGGTATTGACGAAATTTGAACACGTGAATGGCAGCTGATAAAGGTGTTCAATGCTTCAGTAACCCTTCACATCATGTCGGCTTTTCCTTTATTATTCTATAGCACTGCATAAAATAAAGAGCAGTATCGGGAATTATTTGTGACGATTAAGTTCTTTTTTAATTGCAGCTCAGGTGGTTGGGCGCCATTAGCATGTCACTATAAAATTAATACCCCTATGTTTTTCACGACACTTTAACTGTATGCATTAATTGCATCATAAAAGGCATTACCTTGCGGACTAATTGGTTTACAGTGTGAACCTTGTAATAAACTTAAAATAAACTGTAGTTAAAATACCCAATTTAAGACTAATGTCATAAAACCACATCCATATTAAATTGGTTTGGACCTTAAAAGGTGGATATAAATTAATCCTATCCCTTTTTAATGGGGATTCAAATTTTGGGCAAACCACAAAAAGCAACTGTGATGGTTCGCGCGAGACCTAAAAGTAATAAATACTTAGTTAAATTCAAAGTTGGTCGTTCTAGTTTTATCACTATGCATGATCATTGGTTTTGACATCATTTATTAGAGCACAATAGCACATAATAGTGTACTGTACGGTCGCGCGGTCACGCTCGATGTAGCGAGCGAGCAGAGCGGCGCCCGCGCACGCCGGAAGGGCGCGACGCGGCGACATCACACCGGAAACGTCCCCACGACCCGTGACCTGAGCGGGCGCATACACGCTTTGTTATCCGCGTACTGCACACGCAATAAATCTGTGGAAAAAATACATTATTATTTAGAGTGGAATAAAGTGATAAATAACGTGTAAAATAGTAACAGAATAATAAAATAAAATAAACCAAAATTTTATTGTATTTTACATTGCATAATTTTAAATAAATTTTGATAATAACAGTCCCTCAAAGAATGATAGCATTATTTATTCGCAATTTTATTAGGTATAGGAATTTAAAAATGATGCCTACCTACTTAATAATCAGTATACTTAATAACTGTGTTAATTGCAATAAAATGAAATTAACATTGATGTTTTGATGAAGTACCACTTTATCATTGGTATTAAAAGTAAAACAACCATGTGAAAGCTCTCGACGCCAGCGCTTTCCCAAACATTATTAGCTCTACTGCTGACATTTAGAGGCAATCGCTGCCGTCTTCAAGTAAAGGTAAGTTTATTTGGGATTTCTTTTATTTATCGTACAATTATATTGTTTCAAGCACACTACATACACATCACTGTATCGATTTGTGAAAAAAAAAATGGTTTATTGTCTCTCACGTCGATTCACTTTTAAACAAAACTATAAATTCCAATTAATTTGGTCATACCCAATGAATGATTAATTAAAAACTCACATACCTATACAAAATTAGTAGGTATATATAAGTATAGGAGAAAATAATAGTCTCAAAGTTCGGAAAAGCGTACCTAAAATAAAATAAAGTGACAATACTTAGCAGGTAACATTTTGAAATAGATTCAATATATCAACTTAGATGTCACTAAAAGCAGGTTACTGACCGTCGCAAAAATGATGCTAACGGATCGCATTGAATTATTTTCTTAGTAAAAATAGAAGCGTAGGTAGCGAAAGCAATTTTAGAAATACAGATTTATTTGAATCAAAAATACAGCCAATGTTCATGAACAAAAGCATTGTAAATGTTATAGCTATCTAATTTAAAACCACACCAATGGATTTCAAGGCAAACTCGTAATTATTATGATCACCGTACTATGCATAATTACGGGTAAACACGCTGGAAATAATGATAAAATGTACCTATTGGTACAGTGGCTTCAAGACGCCTCAACCCTTGCCCTTTCTGTAAAGGGACCGGTTCTCATCCCTTCGATACATTCGTACCTACTTGGATACCTATCCAAGTAGATAAACGTGGAGTGATCAACCTACATGCGTTCGCGGCTGACTTATTTAGGGGTGTAAAATTGAATTACTTTAGAGAACAAGTATTTTGGAAAATGCTTTTAGTGACGTGCTGATAGATCGTTAGATGCGGTGTCTTTGTAAACAATCTAACAAAATATTTTGGTCACAAAGACCTTTATCTTTATGTAATTAGTAAACCAAGAGTAAACCTTATAGATATCATTTTTAATAAAATTATAGAGTGTAGCTCAGAGGACTTGTTAAGCCATAGTTACTTCGTCAATTTGACTATTCTCGGGTATAGTCGATGGTGATCAAAGACGCGCCGCCGCTCGTCTGGAAAATTGCCCGAGCCCAATGAATATTATTAAACTCTTCAATAGTTCCATGTACTTTAATATTCTTGTTAAGAAAATCTTTTGCAATAATATTAGGTACCTGTATAAATTTAAGGATGCAGTTTACTTTTTTAAAATAATGAATAAAGTTGCCTCCTTATTAACTATTTTTAACCGCGTCTCATGTTTCTCCACTTCACTAACTAATAAAAACAACCCTTGAATCATATAACGAAGTATAGGATATCAATTAAAGTATAAACCACGATCATTTTAATCGCTTATGTAGTTCGCCCGTGATCCGGTAACAGAGGCACGGGCTTAATCCGCATACAGTGTCACCGTTATACCATATAGCAGTGTAGCACATGTCACGCTCCGGCGGCCATATTTAGAGATATGTGACGATCCAGCGGATGCCCACTGAACCGAGAGAGGATGTGAGTTATTAAGTGGTACACTTTCAGGTGATCTGTCGAGTGAGAGAATCGCGCCGCCCCGCGCTGCCCCGCGCCGCCAGCGCTTGTGTAGCCCCATAACATACCTACTAATAATCATCCTGAAACTATAAAAATATTAATTTGTTATGCTATTTGTGAAGTTCAGTTTGACCTGCGCTAGATCATGATGAGATTATTATAAACCACTAGCCTAGTACTTATTAAATTTTATAAAGAAAAATCAATCGATTTGGTGCTACAAAATGTAACTTTAGCAGTTTTTTGTAAGAATAAAAAAGCATTTTTTCCACATTCTGGGCCAGTAGCTACAGAGTTTAAATTTTTATATCTAAATCTTTTCGCTCTTAATTAATTAATGTCTTGATTACTTTGAAAAAAAATTAGGTAATTATTACGCTTTACTTTGAGAGTAAAACTAAAATAACTTTAATAGTTAGACATGAAATGTTAAATGTTGTTGCTGGTGCATGTGGTTATCATGATTTACTACTTTACTTACACTTACGATAATAAATAATTATCAATCAATAACAAAGTTCTAAATGGTAACACCACATCCATTGATTTGAAATAAACACAGATATCGTCAACTTGATTCGTAGGCCGCGTCACCGTCCCGTGTGCGGCTCATCCATTTGTACACGCCTCTGATGTTATTCATACCATATCAAACGTTTAGAGAGCATTACACTGATTCCAACTAAACAGTTGAAACGTTTCACTGTATAACCATGGATGGGAATACATCCTGATATGTACCACCAATGTTAATTGAGGCTCTTAGTGGATAGTCGTTTGGTCTCATTACGTAAAGCCCAGGTTTTATGATAACCCCGCCTTTTTCGTTATTTCGTAATAGAATTTGCTAGAATGTGGCGAATATATTTACCATGGTTTTACTACGACGGTAGGTGTTTGGTGACAGATTTTCAACTTGAGAGTAGCCAGACAATCGGGTCTACAAAGTATATATAAACCTCGCCATGGTTTCCTCACTGAGCTACCATCGCCTAAAATATCGTTGTATTCGTCATTTGTATTAATTATACCTACTACAAAATTTCAGTCTGCACTTTGGGTCCTTACGTACCAACCTCAAAAACATAATCATGATAATTTACAACAGTGTTCTTACTAAAAAAAACCGATACACTCCTGGGCACACATTATTTTAAGCAAAAAATTATGTTTATGTTTTATATTAAATAATTAAAATTACAAAGATGCATTTAAAATTATTTTTTTCGTACAAAAAGTGCACATGATATTGTATTGACTTTATACTGCTGATGAAACTGAGCGAGCTTTCTGAGAAACGTTATTCATGCAAAAAATCTGTAAGCATACCCTAAATTAACTTCTCCTAACTTGTAAAGGATGGGTAACGTATTTTACCTTTTTTATGCAGCATAAACAAACATTTCCTGTCCTAAGTGATTTCTAATAATTCTCAATTTATTACAGTTTTATTACAGATTTCCATACTTTATAAATTGTTAATATGATTATTATACGTACCTCCATCGGCGTACGACCTAACTTTAGTTTATTTTACGTGAAGCCTTTACACAATTAACCTCGTCGATAAAATTAATTACCCACGATAGGGACACAAACCTAATATGGTAGTATATCACAGGATGCAACCGGAACGGAGCTCCATTGGCCTCTGTAAATCAATATCCGGTGGGCGCGCCTGTCACCAGCTTGCGTCCATTTTAATAAAATTCCACTAACTACTTCCAATATGTATGGATGGATGCATCCTGTAAGTACTAACGAGCATATTGCTATATTGTTAAACTTAATTATGATCTTAAAGGAGAATGTAATTAAAAAAAATATGATACAATTATAGATAAGCTATTTAAATTTACAAATATAAACTGTTGAAAATGAAAAAATAAATGATACTGTTATAATCAATTAAGCGTACTAGTTTCCCCAGATAAAATCAAAGATCGTGTGCGGGCCGTCTATATCTATAATCCGCACTTTGCACTGGATTACCAAGGATAATTCTATACCAAATACCGATAGAAACAAAAAGTCGCAAAAATGGTTTTAGTATGTTTATTGTCATCGATATTATATCTATTTTACACATCTTTTTGAAAAAGGAATACGCATTTATTATGCAGTTATGATTATTAAATAAAATTCTCTATCAATAATTGGACCAATGTTTCGAATGTTAACTTTTACTTTTAATTGTCATTATTTTTAATAAATGCTTATCTCATATTATTATTGTGTTAATTTTTTCGCAAATGGTACGAAAAGTAGAGTATTTTCCTAGGTGATAAAGTTGTCTTAGTCTTGGGTGAACTTAAATCCCTCGCTACACTCAGGACTCGTCTTAAATCCCTCGCTTCGCTCGTGATTTAAGTTTTTATCACCCTCGCTACGCTCGGGAGTAAACCTCGAGTCCTTCGTTACGCTCGCGATTTAAATCGTCACCCGCGACAGAAGACACTGCTTTATCCCCTTGGTTAATAATCTACTATAATCTATTAATAGAATCCGTGAATAGAATGCATATTAATCGTTGTCCTGAACAGATCGTCATCAAAATGTATCTATCTAATACCTTTAAGCGAGCAATTCTTGTATTTATATGTATATATATATATACTAGCTGTCCCCCGCGGTTTCACTTGCGTAGCGGTTTAAAAAATAGATAAGAACCTGTTCTCAGACCTACCCGACATGTACAAAAAATCGGTCGAGCCGTTTCGGAGGAGTATGGTAACTAACATTGTGACACGAGAATTTTATATACTCGTATAAGATATAATCTGAATATCGGAAACGGTTTCAACTATTTTCATGAAAATTAGTATGGGGTTTCGAGGCGATAAATCGATCTAGCTAGGTTTCATTTTTAGAAAACGTCGTTTAAAAAAAAATACGGTTATCCAGGTACTAAGTAGTATATTATGTAGTAATATGTCATGTTTATTATATAACCTAAGTAGCTACCACCCCGTGGTCTCACCCGCGTTCTCGGGGATCTTATGTTTTCCCGGAATAAAAGTATCCTATGTTAGTCCAGAATATATTCTATTTGTGTACCAGATTTCATCCAAACTCCTTCAGTCATTACAAAGTTGAGTGGTAACAAACATCTAAACACCCAAACCTAACTAATTTATTAATAATAACACAAATAGGTAACTTAAGGTTTAAAATTTAAAATTATTATTTGCTTTAACCATAACATCCTGTACTGAGATCAACTAACTGTGTTTCATTAAAAGTTTCTTATTGAACAGAAGTTTCATTGCCTCATAGAGTTTGAAACATGTCGGCTGAAATTTTCTTGCAATGTTCAATTTGTAATACGAGCATATGTACCTGGTCCTGCTTCAGTTAATATATTAATGCCAAGTTTGATGCTTTGGACGTACCTTTGAAAAAACAATTATTGAAATTAATTACTTAGGTCACTAATTATTACAGATACAGAGTATTTTATATAAAAACGAAAAATAGAACAACTAGCTTAATAAACTATATTTGTACATATGTATTTAGGAAAAATATTCATAGTAAAGCTCTATGTATATCACTCAACTATACCAATAAAAAAGGATTAAAAACACTCTTAAAGCCGTTATAAAAACATAGGTGTAAGAGGCGTAAGAGCATACGTCGGTGTAATGAAGATTTGAAGATAATCGAAAGAGCGCCCGCTCGGCAGACGATTTATTTGCAGCGCGACCGTCCGGATAATAATGCCTTTAACAACGCTTCCGGGCGCACTCAGCCGCGCTCTAGCCTCCCACTCTACTCGACCTACATTATTTTTGTTTAAGTTACTTACGCACTCACCCTAAACATTGCTGTCGAGTTATTTAAGTGATAAGAGTTATTTAAGTGACCCCTAATATAACTGTACACTTAGCTATGTACATTATTGTACATGTTAATAGTGATTGATTATAATTATTTGTATCCAGAATTATAAATAAATAAATATACTAAAACATTCACAACAGTGTAATTAGTTCGTAATAAAATAATCATCTGAATTCATTAATCGCATCTTAAATATGTAATGTATTTTTTTTTCTTTATATAGGCTTGTGTTTGACAATAATCTCATCGTGGTAAGAAAAAATGTGGCCTAAGGTTGTAAGCACACAAAGCCTAGAAGAAACAAAAGTGCCTAGTATCATCACTAGCTCTTTTAAATGTTAAAATTAACTGGCCAACTCAACTTTGTGAATGAATGGATCGTTTAGGACGAGGCACAAGAAGCCCACCGCCTTCAAGCCATGCTGTTCGCTTGTTGATAGACTTTCGACCTCACATTAAGTGTTTTCTGTAAACATCTCACATATTCACTGGTGAATTTTACACTAACCTTTATACTTTAATATTATTTTTGGGAAGTATTCAAATAAAATTGGGTGTTGTATCCAAAAAGTACCAAGTAATACCTATTTATTTATTTCGATTTATTTATAATCGACATATTACCCGTTAGCGTAAGGACATACCTATACTATTTGTATAGTATCAGTGTGTACAGTGCTATATGCTTGTTTGCCGCCTTAGTGGTATAAAAAACCAAAAAAAGAGGTTATTTTATTTGTTTGTAGGTAGGGTCCATCTTTGGAACTACTGAACCAAAATAAATAACCCGTATTATTTAATCAAATAGGATTTAGTTCTAAATATTAATATTTATAAATCAAATCGGAAGAAAAAACGCTGTTTGGTTGCTTTATGGGTATGCGCTGACCAAATGGTTGGATATATTTGAAAATAATGTTCTACAAATTGCTAGTCATCAGTAGAACCAAAAAAAAATACCTACCATTTATATTTAAGCCAGTTCAAATATTAGTTTGTCTAAAAAAAACTCTAAGAATGAGAATTTGCTAAAATTTGGAAAATTTCATTGGAAAATTTCCTTTACAGGATGTTATTTGGTCATATAGTTTACGAGATAATGAAAAATGAAGATCATTCATTCACAGTCATTAGAACGCGCGGGGCTGAAGTTATTATACATGTAGTACACACCAGGTCGGCTCCTACGAAGCGGACGAATGTTTAAGATTACGAAATAATACGATTCATTTGAAAACAGGCACATTTTAATGTTTTGATTTAAAAAGTTTTAACTAGGTACTTCAATTTCTGTACCTATCTCTAGTACTATACCTACTTATGTCTATCTATATAAACACGCTAATCATCGAAGCGATTTTAATGACGTTTTTACAAAACCGAGCTTAGAGCAACAAACAATTAAATAAATACTATGAGGATTTATTTAATTTAAATCGTCTGTCAGGAAAAAAGATGTAGACATTTTATGAAGTCTACGTCAGTGGGCGAAAAGCTAGTGATTAAATATATCTCAACGAGTAAACCGCAGCTCTGTATACCTCATATTTAAGTTAGCCAACAGTAAACATTAATGTTTAGGTTATTATTCAATAAAGTAACTCTGAAATTCGCCTAATAACCTGGAGTTATATCCCGACAGGCGCGTCAATAAACATGACAAAATAGGCCTATAATAAATATGGAATAGGGTTTCCAATCAAGTCAACTTCGCGACTCCCGGTCCGCGCCCGCCGCAAAAAGTGACTAGACCTAAACACGCATAGATCTGCCTAATAAAACGAAATAGAGAACACATGCAGGAACTGTTAAATACAGGTTGATTTTTTATCACTGGCAATACTTGCAGGAGTGGAAGTACTCATCAATGTGAACAACTTTTAGTATGGCGGTAACTCTGATATCGCGTAAAATAAAACAGTTGCTTCATACATTTTGGTCGAGTAGGTATTGAACAGCTGATAATTTTTTCATGATTTCACAGCTAGTCCCATGATAAAAGTCGTTGATTTTGATGAGTACTTCCACCCCTACAAGTATTGCCATAGCAAAAAAATCACCCAGTATTTTTGTATAATTATGTGGTTGTTTCAAAGATGTTTTTGATGTCTTGTATATCTATGTCATGATGTTACATGATAATAAAATCCTGACATTTAACTTTGACTATTTTATCAGTAATACATAAAAACTACATATTTTAATGGCTATAAGAATTATATAAAGGAATTATAGTCGAAAAAAAATCGTAGTCCTATGATTTGCTGTAAGTGGATAAAAATAATATTTATTATAATTTAATAACGTTATGAACTACCAAATGACAGAATAGTATGAAATAAGCCTGCAACTGCGTGCTACTGCTGTTCGTAGCAGATCGTAGCAGTGCGTAGCACTTCTCGTAGCTTTCGTAACTCGCGACAGGGAGCGGAAGCGACGCGGTGGGCGCCCTGCATATCTCACCTACATAATATAGACAACTAGGCGACGCCTTCGGGACAAATTTTTAAATTGCCTTCTAGCCCTGCAGACTGACGTTAGGCCTGTTACCGTACAGATTGAATATTCTTTTTATTTCAATTTTATTTAAAATTATCTTTTTTAGTTTTTGTTTAATGTCTAGGAATTTAGTTTCCAACAGTAGTCGAGTGAATAGATAAAACACGTTTTTATATTGGTCTAGCGTTAATATCTATTATAAAAATAAAACAAAACCATATGTATGAGACAACCACATTTATTGACAAAGCAACAGTAGTATCGATGGCTGAGGTTGTTGCCCTAAGCAGTACTAGTATTATAATGGAAACAGTGCTCGCCAAGTCCATAATAACGAAAACTACATCATGATAGGTATAAGAGCCCACTTCAGAACTTTGTGTCAGGCTGCTGCGCGTACCTAACTACTTAATGTGTGTTCTAGTCTATGACTAAACTTTTAAAATAGAATTGAAGTTACATCTATTTTATTATCATCATTTGTAACCACTATCTCTTATAAAATAATGTGAAGTCATAAATCGTGCTTGAGACTTTTACAAAAAAATATGTATTACTAAATTATTTTTTAAGATACCTCCTCGACTTAAAGTGGTGGTGATATTTTTGTGTTTCATGTGTGGTATCATTAAAAAAGTATGTTACAAATATTAGGAAATCTTAATATCTCAAACGTTTTATTGATATAATGATTTGTTTACGAAATATGAAGCTTTGAATTTGTGATTTTTATTTGAGTTGCGTGTTCCCCATACTACGTGCTAAAGTACTTCTTCCAAAAATCTAATAATATTCACAGTAGTAGCTTATAGATGAATTTAAAAGGAAAAGTTATCACCGGTAAGTTGGCGTAACTAGTTTATGAGGAAACATAAATACAGGATACAGTTGATATTAAAAAATAATTTTGATTAAGTTTGACAGGCCCTTATCACAGCGACACGAGGTTGAGATTTGTAGTTCAAGTGTGATTGTGATATTATTATAGCTATTTTCTTTTTATTTCATGTACTTATTCATTTTAATTCAGTTAAATTAAATAATTTAATTATGCCTAAAGCGTTCGGGTAGAATTTGGCGCACCCACCTATACCTACCGATACCGCGCGTTCGCGATCCGCGGTTTCATGGCAAAACCTATGTTATTTAACATCTAAAAAATATAATACAATAATTATATAATATTACTAACTACCAATCAAGATTGATTAAGTTGAATATCAAATCCAAACAAAACAACGACCGTAAGTTGCAAGGTACAACATTTATTTGCACAAATATATATATTTAAATCCATATTTACATAATTCAGGCAGCTTCGGCATGATTCCGTGCTAGTTCTGTAATACACAAAATGAACGTATCCCAAGATCCCGCTTACAAATTGAACCACGCTGGTGGTCTATTCTAATTTTACACTTTCCACTAAATTTAAACTAATTGATACATCACGGGTACACCTATCTTCATACATATTCGAACAATATAATATTATCATCGTCTTTCTGACCTATCTCACTTAAGTGGAGTTGGCACAATATATTTTATTTTAATTCAACCTTATCAGAAACAAACATTATAAGTAATTGACTACTTTCTTAAAAATGTCCTCTTTTACACAATCTTCCACACTTTCTTCGGTCTTGTCATGCAACCATCATATTCGCCACTTTCTTCGTTCTATGATTTTCATCCATCTGCATAATATGCTACACTATGATAATTAGTAGCTTACTAAACAAAAGCATGTACCTATTCATTCATTTTAAACAACCTAATTTTAATTGATATCATAGTGTTAACGTATTCCTTTGTTATACAATATTACCCTACTATTACGACTATACAAATACTTAAGTTGTGTTTCGAAAAGTAAATAAATAGACAACATTGAATAAAGGAAGCATCGTTACAATACAAGCACGACACGATGTAGAGAATAGGATCTTTCGGCCCATTGGGAGTGGTTGGCCGAATGAAGCGCGCATACTAATTCGTGGTCGTTCGAGGAGCATTCAAATAGCAACCAAGCCCGGCTTACAGGGGATATGTGAGACGGGCCCCAAGATTTAGTTTACAACTTAGATTACGAACGGCTCCTCTCGTGGTCAAGAATTAAACAAGTAATCTAATGGGCCACACGTAACGTGTCCCATCATGAAACAATCTAATTGGAGGGATTTCAATTACACGTGTCGTCCTTAACGGTATGGAATCCATTAGGATTTTAGAGGGTAAAGGTGTCGTTTATTTTAATGATTAATGTCATATATTATACGAAATCTAAGTATATTATTCGCATATTTGAATGATTGTTTCAGGTACTTGTAAATAAATTGGTAATTGTATTAAAGGATTTCCTTTCAATTAGCAAGGAAAAATGAAAAAAATCGCCTAAAGCCAATTAATAAAACCAGAGCCCAAGAATAAATTTACAATTTAATTCAGTTCCACTTTCAGCTGTAAACAAATAATTAGAATTGTAAATTAGGTAATTCGTAATTTGACAAATTCACCGACTGCTCGCTTTCTTTTTACCCAAATAATAATTTATTTATATGAATTCTCGTTGACTGCGAAGTTTTATTTTGATAAAAATAAAATTAAAAGGGGCTCCAAGTTTATTGCAATTATTAATTGAATCTTATGTAAACTTTGCAGCTTGTTTAAAAAGAACATTATGAACAATAACGGCTATGTATAATCACCGACAGCTTTATATTAATATATACTACCTACTAGTAGTATAACATTATCATGTTTTATTTTTTAATAAAGAATGTTTAGCACCTAAACGTAGATAGCTAAGCTAAGCTAGTAGATACTTTTTTCCTTTGTTTAAAAAGCTAACAACTTTACTCTGAAAGCTTCACCTGTTGCACAGCTCGGCCCACGCCTCAGCCTACATCCCGTGCACGGTAGCTTACAGCGTTTTCTTTTTGCATGCATTTACGTTTCAGATTAAAAGATCCAATCGCCACCCCAAGCGTTCGTTGTGTCTCGGATGGGCCCGGTAGGCTTCGCTGGTGTCGTCGCTGGATGATTGGCTGGCAGAGAAATGGGGTGGGTGATGACGCGTTCGAGGGAAGTTTTCGCGCTGGAAAATCAGTTGTGGTCGTGGGGTTGAGCGGCGAAGTCGCCTGCCGCTGCAGCTTCCCGGGGTGCGCTTGTCGGTCGCCGCGACCTGCCTAAGGAGGGTAAGTTAATATTTCATTCGATTAAAAAGCAATTTCTCCGGAGAAGACCTAGATTTATCTTTGGATAAACGACTTCAATTTATTTCAGTTTGCAAATAATAATTGTACACACGGAATTGTGCTAAATGATACATCAGCGAGAAGAAAATTTAATACTCACTTCAATATTTATTTTAAAAAATGCGTAAATGTAATTTTCTAAATATTTTGCTTCCAAGCAACGTATTCGAACTTCTGATTTAAAACAGCTAATCTCGCGCCTCGAAGAAATTTATTGCTTACTTTTCTCATCAACGGGACTCAACAACATAATAGTATTATTTCGTATTGGGCGTTTTTTAATCACCGTGTAAATAATTAAACGACTTTATATTTATTATTACCAGAAGTTGCTTCTATAAAAAACATGAATAATTTTGGTAAAAAGTTATGTAAGTACTTACTTACTTTTCATAATCTTTGTATATTGGAAAGAGAGTTATGAACTACTTATATTTAATTTTTTTATTTTTTTTCATGAATTTATACTATATTTCAATTTAAAAAAATATACATATAATCAAAATGTACCTGTCTTAAAAAGTCGTCACAATCTCTCTTATCTTACGAATTATTACAAAATTTATACAACATTGAATATTTTAAGATAAAATTTGGTTCTGATATTTTCCTTAATGCTAACCCTTATTGGGTATAATATTAATCTTCAAAAGAATGTAATTTACCGACTCATCTATAAACAACCGTCCTTCTCCCTTTTATCACTTTCATGTTTACCTACATTTCGTATACCAAATCCGTCCGTATTTCAATATATTTACTTAATACCAGAGTACCGTACCGGATTCAATCGGAGGAAATATTAAATAACCGCGCAACCTTTAGTAATACTCACACAAGTGATTATATTAATTTTAGTGAGTGCCAAATACTATAGCGTTAATTAAGAGGGTATTTCTAAGGGAAATATGATCGGCTTAATTACTAGCGGACACATTTCCAACAAAGGTGAAACTCTTGCTTTAAACGTAACATCTTCAATTAAACAATAAGTATTGTTAATTATGTTTACTTTGCGGCCCAATTTATCGAGTCAATCTACCGCGGCACCGACTGTTGTTTGTTTCCGAATACTTGTTGTATTGTAAATCATTTATCATATTATTATTTAGCTATATTTATGAGTATTTCAACGAATTATTTCATAATAACGAATTCTAAACTATTATTCATTGTATTAAGAAAAATTGAATTTGCGCTAAAGTTACTAACATAGAATGTCTTGAAAGATATTTTTGTTTTACGCTAAAACTTATTATTATTATAGAGGGTATTTTATAGAAATCTTATAAAACTTCAAATAAAATTCGTTATATTATGCCAGACACCATACCATCGCGTATTATGTATATATAATATGAGTATTAACTTCGTTCACTCGTTTTTATTATCTACTTAAATGATGAAAGAGCTATTTTTCCCGACATCATGATTAACAATGAATTCTGGAGTTGAAAAATGGACTTAGCATACATGATACTCGAGCTCAATATCAACTAACAGTATCGGATAGTAGCAAAATGCTTTATAACAAAGGGAAATTCCAGCTTTTCACCCATCGGTTCAGTCATCTAGTAATGAAACAGTGGGCCATAATAGAGCCACTCCACAGCCCACTGTACACAAACTCGTCCTCATTTTTATTTTCACTCACTGAACACTTACGCAGTGGTTTATTGTGGAAACTTTAACGTGTACAGCAAAACACATATATGCCCACATCTCTATGAATTATTCAAATCATTTTAAAATACCTGAAATATGAGGGTATTCGCTGCTCTGCCTGTATTCCTAAGTCGATTGATCCGTAGTTAGGTGACATACTTGATCGCGTGAAATTTGAAATTGGAACCAATTTTGTTTGGTTTATAACAGAAATATAATCCAGTGATAGAATTTTTTTAACTAGTCGATCATCGGAAAGTATAATATAGATACATACTATTTATTTTTTCCAGTGATAAAAAATCTCGGACACCTACTACAAGATTTTTTTCAAAGAAAATTCCACCTTGCAAGATAGCTATAAATTTGATGTCGTGGTGGAATCGAATCTATCATAAACATAATAATAGGTAATAAGAAGTTGTAATAGGAATAATTAAGTTAAATAGTTTATATCACTTTTGAGTAATAATGCACAGATTTTATGTTTTATTTGGTACTTTTATATACACTTACGGTTGGTACCAATAGATTCCTTGTAATATTCAAAATATGAAAATAACGGTCCAATATAGGCAATCCAAGATGGCAGACGCGTTCGTTTTTGACTTTATTTGCTAAACACTGGATTGATTTATTTGATTTTAGATTTATTTAGAAGGTATAGGTATAATAAAAATAGAAAGAATAATAGTCGAAGGGTTTTCTCATAAACATCGATGTTTAATTGAACGTGTAAATTGAAAAATCTTTACGAAGGATTACTCGGCTATTATTTTTTTTTTTTAAACAAAATTAATATAATAAGAAAAACAAATATTATTACGCTAGGATTTTAGATAATTAACATGAAACACGTACCTAAACCATTTCGCTATCTTGATGACAATGATTTTAGAAGAAAAAAAAAATTGAATCTCTACCTACTGACAGGGTTATTTGTAATTAACACTACCAGTACTTTAGGAGCAGAAGAACTTATCAAATGAACAACTTTCACTATAAAACCACCCACCCCTGAATTTGCAAAAAAAAAACATTTCATACATTTTCATCAAGCAAAATATTTTTGATCTGTATGGGAGACGTAAAGATTTTTTTTTTAAAAACGTCGCATAGAACTATTAAGTTAAACGTCGCGCTATTGTTGTTTTTTTTACGAGTTATTTGTGGATAAAAGTATGTTTCTGATATTTCGATGGTCTATAATTTAACATATGTTAATTATTCCTGATTTTGCGACCTTAGCTCTTGTACAGGGTTATTTTTAATTGCCTACCAAATATTTTAAGGTTGAAAATACTTAATAATATTATAATGGCTTTTTTATGTAACACTAACTTTGAAAGAGCCAAAAAAAATTGCTGATCCATACAAAAGTCCCTACTCAGCCATAATATTTTTCACAACGTAAAATTGCAACAGCTAGGGATTTTTTTTTTCTTGTTAAAAAATTGGCGGATATACGTGATTCCATTTTAAAATTGAAAGTAATACTTTTGAGAAGGTTCTAATTAAAAATAAAAATTTGATGTAATAAAACAGTAATCTAATTTGTTATATAATCACGTTCTTAAAACCTATTATGATTGATAATGGAAATGAAAACAATACAATTCAATAACAGTTATAAAATGGTAGCTTTAGCATCAGATACCTGAATTATATAGTAGGTAATCAAAATTCAAAAGGTACACATTGGTATTGATAATGTTACGGATTTTCTTATTTGCTTTTTAATGAGTTTGAGGATTTTCCAACTTCATGTGATTTGTAAGCAATCAAACTTTTTCATGTTATCCGACTTCAGATACACGTAATTATAGAAATTGATACAACCAAAATAATGCAAAAATAAGTTTAAATATTATGTCAACTTAGAATCATAATATACTGGGCTTTGAGACACTACATTTTAATCGTGCAAATTTGACCTTTAGTATGAAAATTTTGAATTATTTTTTTCAAGATTCAGATTTGGTACCATAAAAAAGGTAAAAGTTGTTCAGTTTGACATACCCAAAATATAAACCCACACTAGTAATACACAAAAACCGTATTTTTGTTTTTAAAAACCGTGTATTTTTTCCACATTTACCAAAAAACGGGTTTTTATTTTTATTTATATCGGTTTGCATTGCCTCGTAATTCGCCACCGTCGTCTATGGACAATAATAATACTAGGGGGATTGCCGATACGATACCGACCATTTACATAGCTTAGAAGGCAATCGGCTCTCAAGTGGAACTGCCGAAATATACCATTAACTGCGTAGCGACAAAATTTCAACTATAGGGTAGTAGCTAACCAGGGGGGTACTACAAAGGACCCTACCACTGAGGTATAATTTCCTCACGATTTTTTCCATCACCAAAATCTCAAGCATATTCTAGGATTCAAACTCAATACTACTGAGCTATTATCGAATCAAAACTACGAGCGAAGCGAGCCTTCCCTATTTACGCTTGCTTGCATGCTGGCTTGTATGCATGATTACATGAATGCTGGCTTTGTGTGGATGATTACAAACTTGCAAGAATGCTTGCATACTAGTCTGTCTGCTTATATACTCAAACGTTTTTCGGTGAAATAAAAAGTTTGACAAATCGTTTCAAAAGCTGTAACTATATATTTACATCAAAAATACAAACTATAATATTCGAACATTTATTCAAAGCTGCTGATGGGCAAATCACAAATTATGATTATTCGGTGAAATAAAAGATGTTTAAAAAAAATAAAAATTAATATATGAACAAAATTATTTGCTATATATTTTGCTAAATACTTTAAAATCGTTGAATGCGAGGTATTAATTTGCCCCAAACGTTGTTTAGTGAATCATTATAAACTGAAACTTTTTGTGGAAAAATCTTGAATAAATGGCAAAGCAAGGCAAACATACAAATGCAAAGACAATAGACCCTTCCTTTTTATGTTTATCAAAGTAATAAAGGAAAAATATTAAGTAAAAAGCCATGACGCGTCCACAATATCTTATATAAATTTACAGCCATTAAATTTTGCATATCTATCTTTTGCTACGCTTCATTACGCTGTAAATAATATTTCAATGGTTTGAGTACTTTAAGTTACATATTCTAATTCATTAACTAAATTATCTGAATGCGGCCGTATATAGTCGTATCGTCGACGCCGTAAGTAAGTTTCAAAGGATTTTTAATTAACATTATTAAAACCATGCACAATAATAAAATCATACATGCAAAGCACATTCATAACGTTCCCACAGAGACATCACTGCATGAACTAAATTGATCGAATTCGCCTGCCTCTTTACCTATTCCACAGAATGACTATTGTGCTAGAGCCTCACGGACCACAGAGCGTGACGTGTGGCATGAATAGGCCGTGAATAGGACGCCGCAGCCCCTCACTAGGTGTCATTTACGCAGTCAAATGTAGCCCGATTTGATAACTTCAACATTTCACTGAATCATTCGTATGCTGATGAGAGTCGATATTCTGGAGAGTCCTCGAATTCAATGATTTCTCATACCTATTTCAATAGTTACATGAAGTTAGGAAATAAACATTATTAGGTACCCTTGGCATTGTGATTTTAATCGAACCGAATAAATGTACCGCGGACAATACCTTTGTTTCCTTTTCCTAAAAATAAAATATGGTCCTCTTCATTTTTGGTAGCTGAGCTGACTAAATTCAATACGCATACTCTAATAATAAATAAATCTACGCATTCTTCTCGAACCCAAATTTAGTTTAAACATAGGTGATGTTATTGATAATATAAATTTTGATGGAACTCTACATAGATAAAATGATTTCAATGATTTAATTTCATATTATTTATTATCAATATAAATAAGGATGTAGGTAACCCTCAAAGTTCATATTGTTCAAAGTAGGTTTACCCTTATAAATCCTTATTATTAAATATTCAAATCGCATTAGTAATTACTCTTTGAATTAAAAATTAATAATATAATCGGATCGTAACGGAAAGCGAAGGTTAGTGTCGGTTACAAATTTGTAAAGTCCGCAGACGAAATAACGATTACGAGCGTTCACGGGTGGGCGGCTTACCTCAACCGCTTAACTTTGTAAGTCTGCCACAATTACTTCTAGGGTCGCTTAATAAGAAGACCTGGAAGTTACATTTAAAGGATTTTTAAGATTTCACGTCGCAATGGTGCACCACCGGGTTCATAAATGAACTTCGTTACACGTACGCCGCCGGTTTAATCCTCTCGATAAACGTAATCGTGCGTACTGTTATTGGAATTGCTTTATCATAAATACGGTTCCTGCTTGTTTTTATCTCTGCAACACTCGTTCGTTTAATTGTTTTACCTGCAAAGGTTAGTATTTATAAAATATGAAGAACAAAACAGAATAGAATAATAAATAATAAATAAATAAATATTCTGGGACATTCCTACATTTGAAGATGAATAAAAACAGTACATAATGATAATTTTAATCTTATTCAATTATTTAAATAAGAAGCTTATGCTTACGCATAGTAGGTATCATCATCATCATAATCTCAGCCGCAAGACGTCCACTGCTGGATAGTAGGTATATATTTAAAAAAATATAACACCTGAATTTTACCTCCTTAATTAAAACCAAAAAATTACACTAAGAATACACTTAACCGAAACGATAAATGTGGTAATAGTAAAATTATTTGTTTATACAATTTGAGCACCCCATCGCAGTTCTTGATACATTTAACCGCTTGTTTGCTAAATCTTAGCTGTGCTGAGATTGAGGCCTCACCACTGATTGTCTAGAGACGACCTCTCGCCTTAACGAGCTAGTCACAAACCCTCCTTTGTATTGTTTGCCACCACAATGATGCTCTCAATCTTGTCGCTGGTTGCACTTTGACGATAAGATATCTCGCTTCCAATTTAATATCGCGCTTCTAGAATCGAATGTTTAATATAAATAAAATTACCTATTTTATTTACAATAATCAAAATAAAATATCCTACCGCAACAAACGACAAGTGCAGTTTTCATTGTCCTCCAAGAAAGCCACGTTATTGCCTGCGAAACCAAATAACCTCCCTTTATATCTCAGTTTTATATCGGAAGCTTATTGGAGCTCGCTGCTCGAATGAAATTGATACTCGTATCCCATATATTATATTATATTCACAGTAAATTAATTATTTAACCTACTATTTGAGGTAATTAGTATTGTGCCTTAAATGTTACATTAGGGATTTAAAAAAATCAAATGTATTGCACTTAGATCTCTGCGTCCTTTAATAACTTATTTTGACGACGAACTTATTTCTCTTAATTTTACATAGACATTGACATTTTGTAATTAAGATTATTATTGAATTATTGTTATGATTGGATTTCATTTGATATTGTTTGTGAAGATATTATTAGCTCACATGTTGCTCTTCGCATGCCACATAGTATGGTGAAATGTTTGGAAACCTACCCATATATTTTTATATCTTTATAAAATGTGCCACATTTCATGCATTTCTTTCTTTCTTTCTCAACGAAACAAAAGCAAGTCATGATTTTGTTACGTTAATTCGTTGGGAAATTATTGTTATTATATATTGGGATGGATTTTAATAAAGATTTAAATAAAAGTATGTCTAATAGAATTTTAACAAACCATCTAACTGACATTATATACTGAGGTATATATTACTTTTAAATATTATACAAGCATTTATAAATTGAGATTCAAACCCACGACCTCACCAGCCAACTAGGGTATCAAGCACAAGATTTATATAATTAAAGTTTGTTTGGCACAAAACAACTATCCAATATTTTATACTACATTTTGAGACACACTGTATGTTTTTGCAATGACACTGTAAATTGAGCAATAAAATAAAACTACCAGTGGATCTCAATGGCCCGTTTATCTGTATAAATGCTTGTTTGTAATAAACTGAATAGGTACTAGTAGCACTTTGTAGACGTCCGCATTGATGTGCATTGTGAAGGAGAAAAATGAAATGAGGCGTGGTGGGTAGAGCCTGACGCAACTACCGGAAGTAATGTCAAAGCTTTCATTGTTTCCGGCGAGCGACCGGCGCGCGCGCTTCTCCACCCCGTACCAACAAAATGAACATTCTTTCTCTACATTGTGCACTGATTTTAATTGAACCGAACCTAATGTGCCGCGGAAAATACCTTTGTTTCATTTTTCTAAAAATAAAACATGGTCCTCCTCATTTTTGGTACTTGAGCTGGCAAAATTCAAAACGCATACTCATCTACGCATACTTATCGAAGAGCGTAACCCGTATTTAGTCTAAACATTATCTATTTATTGAAGGAATCGACCCAATTCACCGTCAAACTCCACCATTACCCGGGACCCTTCGACAACACAATAAAAATGATTTATAGAGCTGCGAGATCGTCCGCTCAAGAATATAATACGACTTTATTTATTTCTCGCGAAACTGATAATAAACATCTGGGTGGCACTTATTTATTTATCAAGAACTTTGATTACTGCTTGGTGGCTTGTATCTTTATGATTATAATTATACTATTTAAAACATAAATAGTTAATATTTTTCCTTGACTATTCAAAGATCCTACACAATTATTACCCGAAAGATACCATAAGTCTAATAGCGTCAAACCACTAAGTGATTTTAAAAATATCGACATTACAAAAAAAATGTCTTATATGTATATAGTACACAACATTACAATACGAAAGAGATTGATAACACAGATTTCAGCCTTGATAAATATATTTTATTTATAAATGGAGTGGCAATATAACAAATGAATTTGGTACCATCGCTAGCGTGGATTGACATGCAGCTCGGTGCCGGTGGTTGGCTATAGGCGTTATTATTGGCCACATATTTGCGGCGCGCCGGCAACCTAGCCGGCTCGCTTACTGAACAAACTAATCTGAAAATTACACGCGCCCCGCCCACCGGTGTCCTTACTTTACCTCGACGCGGACGTGCCTATGATGCGGTAAACTGGGCAAAACATTGACAAACTATCCGCTTCACTGGCCAGAAAACTACATAATTTTCAGCTTAGCTTTGAAGTTTATTAAATATTGAAAAAATTATTTCGTTCAAAACTTTAAAATTATTCAGAATCATTCATTATTAACAAATAAATACTAAATAGGACAATAATACCTTCTACTCTAGATGATGATCAAACTTAGATATTTGTTTTCTTTTCTCATAAAATATTTAAGTAATAAAATACGGTAAACGTTTCCACAAAGTAGAAAATCCTCCGCTATGAGGTCGAGACATTAATTTGAAGCAAGCAATAAAGGGGCAACGAGATATCTTCACCACGACGACGCTAACGGCGCGGGCGACGGGCATGGGCGGCGGCACCGCGGCGCGGTCGGCTGAGAACCGCGCGGCAGTGGCGCGCTTAAACGCTGCTCTATAAATTTCTCAATAAAAACTCTTCCATATTTAAGTTTCTGCAAAAATGAACCCTATGAGAACCATCTAAATTACATTACTGAGCGCAAACCACATGAGAGAGATGTGCACTTTTGTAAACGACATTAAACGAGGAAATAATTTACTTTGATATGATTCTCCTTCCGTGCGCTCCGGTCACGCGAAAAGATAACTTAACCTCCATCCGTAAGACTCAAACTCAAACTGATTTCGGTGGGATAAATACAATTTTTGGCAATTGATTTTAGCTAGGAGATTAACACCGCGGCTTTAGCCCGTCGCCTCGTGCCGTGTCGTAAAATGTAAGCGAGCCTTATTCAATTAAATTTGGCGACATTATAACAATCTCAGCAAGCTCATTTTGAGAAGTTGAAGGCGGTGACAGTCTTGTTTATTGTATAATCAGATTGGCTGGCTCATCTAAAAACGTTCAAATTGTTTTCTTCACACAAGAACAAACTGCAATTCTGCATGTTTCCACATTATTGCAAACAAGGATTATCGATTCAATGAACAGCATCAACAATAACAGCATTATCTATGAAATAGGTATGGTATAGGTATGCGCTTACATCAACATTCATTTATATTTATCAATTACAAATTGCATTCAAATGACTAATTAAGAAATCTTGAATATGTCATGACCATTTTATTGAACATTTTGCAAATTTTACACATTTTTATCACCTTAGACAATTATATAATCTTATAAATCTTGGATTGAACCATGCGCGACTTAAACATGTCGCGCCTGAGCAGCTCTTAAGAGTGAAGAAAAGAGTTCAGGAACACCTTACAAAAATAAACCACCATTAACCAATGTATTTATCCGAGTGAAAGAAAAGGATTGTTGTTTTAGAACCGCGTAACTGCCTCAATGTGGCTTTTACTTAGTAGAAAGGACTACTATAGAGCTTCTTAGACCGTAGAAAGATGTCGAGCTGAATAAAAGTCAGCTCTTGTAAGATAGTTTTCTATATCACTATTTAATTCACAACTTACATCCCCTGAAATATTATTTGTATAATAAAAATATCGAATCGTCAATCCGATGTTAACAAGGAGATTAATTTGATTTAATCAAGCAGTAGGTATATTTCGTTAAGTAAATTATTTTGTAAGCTACATCAATTAACCAATATATACATTTATCCACAAAAATAGTGAGTTATCAAGACATCTTTTTAGTACTACAAAAAAATATGTATGACCGGACACAAACTTTTGATGACAATATAACTATTAGCCAGTAGCCAACGCAACAATTTTCATCTAATATTAGAGGATGAAGCGTTATATGCTCGACAAACAATTGTTGTAATTTGCGGACAGGCGAGCCGGGACAATTTCTAATCGATTGCGATTGTAACCGGCTTGCACGTTTCAATTCGCCGCGTATTCTATAAAAGTAGTACGCTACCGATACCATGTAGAGGCTCCCTTTACGATACGAATTTCTCTCGTAGCCTCGTAATAGCCCATCGCTGAGCTTATTACTCGACGCCATCTATTGAGAACGGCTTTACAGGGAAATCCCGAATAGGTTGTAGTCGGTGCTAAAGTTAATAATATCTGCTTGCACCGTATTTTCTACCTCTGCTCTTAACAACGTTGCAGTATAGTTAGTTATGTAAAGATGATTTTATTAAAAATGTTACTTTGCAATACTTTTCTTTTAATATGTTCTATTATTGAAATGTTTATGAATCTTTTTTCGCGTTTTTGCTACTTTATTTCATAATAAAGTTTAATTAATTAACACACATTTTATAGCTATATTTTTAGTTGATTAACTCATTTCTTGTGAAATATTTTATAATTCACTTCAACCTTATTTAATCAAACGGTTAAATTCTTTGCGCGTTTCCTCAAACTTTGTTGTATCTAAAGTCAGTAAAAATTCAATTTAAGTATTTTTATTTTAAAAAAATACGTGAGGTTCACTCAAGTCCAAGCAACTTGTGACTTAATAAGCCTAGTAAAAGGAGAGTAAATACTAATTAAAGTGCTGTAAAGTTCGGCAGTTGTGGCGGCATTCGCGGCCAGGCGACACCATCTCAGTGCAAACTTTTATCCCTGTTGGGGCCGGAAGCAACTTAGAAACTAAGGAAATAGTCCGTGCCCATAGACCGCCACTTAACTTGACGTATGTAGTGATAGATTGCAGGGCTTTTTGTGCAGCTGGATAGAATTAAAACTCAATTAAAGCTTCGCTAAAGGAACGACACATATGCCGGAGGCTAGAGAGTAGAGAGAGTAGTGCAGTCGGTGCAGGTGGAAGCGAACCGGACACAATTACAGGCGGCAATCGTCGCCACTGACCGTAGCGACGCATAGAAATATAAGCTCTTATCCGTAATGGAGGAGCTCTCTCATTATTGCGGTCCGGCAACGACAATGCGCGCTTACTGCGCTTGGCGACCACCCGCCTTCGCTCCGCCCGCCCAGACACCATGGCTTTGAATATCGACATGCAATCAAGATAAAATACTTATTCTTGTCTTGTATTTACCTATATTGAACAGTTATTGTGCTATTTTGTTCATTGTGTAGAATAGGACATAAAATGTTATTTAAACACATCACTTAGCTGGCAACTAAATAAATGAAAGTAAACTAATATTTATGATTAATAACACGCTGATTTCTGCATTTAAATAATATATCTTATAAATAAATCTATCTTGATTGATGCTTCTGGAAAAAATATTAAATGTTGATTAGAATATTTTTAAGATACTCGAAATGTCATTCAACCATGAGTGATTTAGACAAAACATTGGCGCTCTCAATGACATAGGATTTTTTAACTGGTAAATATCCATTGGTTTAAGAAGGTTTAATATATAAAGATATCCAAATGAATCGTGACAGGGGCACAATCCACAATCCTAGTTTTATTGTAGTGGCCCTTCATGTGAAAGCCAATACACAATGCGTAGAGTGGTTAATGCGCCCACTGTAATATCAATAAAGCTGGGGAGGGAAGGAACACCTGTCTCCTCTTCCAGGTGTCGCCTTCGTGTCGACATTCCTCCAATACTTAAAATATGGCGTGTCATCTTCTCAGCTCCGGTTACTCGTTTGTACAATGAGATTTGTTTCAACGTTGTTGCGCTAAAATCATTTTAGTAATCTAAGACTGTGAAAATCTTGAGAAATGTTATTAAATAACTAAAATAACTGTTTCCGAAAGATTATTTTATGCGATATTTTTTCAATAATAATATTAGTAGTTACAGCAGAGGATGTTAGATCAACTTTATGGCATAATCGTCTTCATATCATTCAAAATATTTCAAGAATCTCTATTTATTTAAACCAAGATAAAACTTTTTCCTATGTAGGTGCTATTTCTATTTGTACGCGGAGCAGTATTATTTGCCTATTTAAATATGTGTCAGAGATTTCTCCCCCATAAAAAGGGTGATAAAAGCGTACAATGTCAACACGCTGTACAAAAGTAATCTCAACAGTTTTCTCTTTTACCTTGGTCTTGCTCTCACCGAGCGGTGAAATTTTCACACTTGTTGAACTACACGTGAGTACTTTAGATATTTAGAAATAAAACGATTTTTAATCTATGTCAAACTAAGGGTAAATTAGTTTCTAACTTCAAATATTATCTGGTTTTTTGTTTTATTTGAAATTAATTAACAAGTAGTTACAGTTACGAAATTCGTATTTACATTTAGAATGATCTAACCAACTTGTTCAAAAAGAGTTATAAAATATATTCTAGTAAAAATAAAATAAGTAGCAAAAATTTAATAATGCTCAAATATATTTACAAACTTCTGTAAAAAACAAACTGACTGACTGACCGACACATATCAACGCACAGCCCAAACCACGAAGTCTAGAATCTTGAAATTTTGCACACAGGTTACATTTATAACGTCATCTTCTAAGGACGTGTTTTCCAAATCAACCCCTAAGGGAGTTGAGTAAAGAATCACGGGAGAAATCGTAGGGTCGAAAACGAATGCAGAATATGAACAGTGAAATCCAATGCTGCGTCGGTATGCCATCCTCGTAGCGTAGTGACAAAAACACATGCGTCAGTAGCTACGAATGCTACGAGCTACGAGGTTCACCGCAATAAGGCCCAGCCACTGACCTACTTGTGTAACAGAGTAGCCATTTACCTGCAAATCCAATACATTTCTTATAAAACAATATTATTTATTAATAGAATAATAAATCAATCATGTATTCGCCCTTTCAAAATCCTTAAAGTAAGTAATGATTATAGATGAACGAACTTTTGTTATGGCAAAAGAATTTTGTGAGTGACTGGTACAAAAAAAACTGTCTCATAGATTGCCAGATACCTACCCCATAACAGTTTGTCATTAAACTGATTTAAGTAATACTAATTAAAACAATAATATCTAATATGTAATTATTATTACTACACGAGGATCCCGCTTGCAGAAAACTTGTCTAATTTACCTTTTTATCTAGTTTTAAGTAGATAGTGCATATTTAACGTATGCTTCACGTAACATGGCAGTCAGATTTTAACAATTAACTAAAATAAATGCCTAACCCCTAACATCAGACGAAACAAGTCGAAGAAGTTAAAATCTGCTCAAAAATGGTTAAAATGTAAAAAATATATCCATCAAATGAAATCACCATGAAACGAATTTCAGCTTAATTATTCACTAAATGCAAATGTTTAAAAATAACTTGGTAATATCCAATTTAAGTTTAATTTTCAGACCATAAATTCGGTTTAGCTCCCCGGAGCGGCGCGGGATTGAGTCGCTGACTCTCCGCAAAATTGCAGCCAACATTTTTATCCCTTTGTATTGTAGTTGGGAAATTTAAGAGGGGATCTTTTAGTCTTTGTAATTTTATAACTCGTTTTGATTGTGTACCGTTGAAATACCATGTTCAATATTCATTGTGGTCAGGGCGACTGACGCTTATTATATAAAATGGAAAATATTTCTGTTTGTGACGAAACCACTTTGTTTGTAAAACCAAACAAAAACAACCAACACTTTACGGATCTCAACCAAAGGTACTTACTTAGTGTTTATGTAAGAAATATGATTGATTCATTTATTTGTGTAATATTACTTGTAACGTGGCATATTTATTTAATTATGATACTAATACAAATCAAAGTGAGGTTTTTAGACTTATCCTACAAAATCGTTGCAAGTAAGTAGTATGATAAACTAATAAATATCTAATTATCTAAAATAATTAAGGCCTTACTGAGTTGTCTATGAAAATATGCGAAAATGTTCACCCCTCGCGCCAAATTAAGTTTGCAAACACAATTTTTCTCCAGAAAGTAAATTTATTTACAAGTACATGTCCGCTATTCTACGAGCCCCTAAATATACTTATTTTTAGATATTTTTATACACTTTTTCACACTACAAGCGATACTAACATAATCACTCGTATCCACTTTCTATGAGTGTAATCCACATATTTCATACTAAATATACTTAATAAATAATCTCAAAAGGAAGTTACATTAGATTTAACGGAACAATATAATACTTTGATACCTACAACTAATTGTACATTTATTAATTAAATCGGTCAAGTGCATGCGCAGTATTAGGTTCTGTACTCAGTACAATGTGGTACTACAGTCTAAAACCTAAGACTGTACATAAATTAAAGAAATGTTTAATTAAAACGATATGCACATCTGTTACTTAATTATACTTTCATTGTATATTATACTGAAGACTTCCATCGACTATTGCTCGTTAAATAGTAAAGGCTATATACCGGTGATACCTACTTTTCCTTTCAAATTTATATATATGCTACTACTGTGAATAGTCTTAAGTATGTGAATAATTCTTATTTCAAAAGTAGCAGTTTAGCGGACACGAGGAGACACTCAATTCTAACAAAAATGATGAATTTAAATCTTTATAACATTTTTAAACTTCATAACCTCTAACCCTCATATCTTTGATGGACCTTTTTAACGATATCCATTAGAGATGGTACAAAAAAAAAACAATCAACCCAACTTTACATAACGTCGGAAGTACCCGAAAAAAATGTTTCTAGGGTTTTATTTGATAACTTTGTGTCATGCAAAATTTAAGCATTATATCACTGTTAGTTTCCAAATACAATGATCATGACAGACAGACAGATGGACGGACGAATGATGAAACTATAAGGATTCCTTTTTGACTATGGAACCTTAAAAATGAGCTAAAATATAATCCCGACTTCAAAAGGGCTTCTTATACCAAATCTTTCATGATCTTTCAATAATATAACTATAGATACAATTTTTAGCCCAAGACAAAAATGTCATACGGAATAGATGGAGATCATAATATCCGAAGTGTTTCTCTACTTTCAAAACAACACTATTTAACGCTTTTTAAAAACATTTTATTTTATCAATATTGTTTTACCAGAAAAAAAAAAATTAAAAACGAAACATTTCTTAACTATAATTTTTAATATAAAAAGAAACTGTTACTTAATAAATAAATTACAACAAAGACCATTTCATAGCAGTTAAGATACCCGGCGCGTCGTTACACACATGACTTAACTCTGTCGAGTTGCAGTCGCAACGTGACATTTAAATATGAATATGTCGTTGGCGTTTCTCCTCGTGTGAGTCAGCTAATAATGTGTGATTTTTCCGGCTCTGCACATCTGCTCCTGTACCGAATGCGTATTAGCGATACGCGAACCTAGAGCGGCGCATATATTCGCTTTCTGCAAATAGCAATTAAGGATTCCTCACGATTCACACTTCATGTAATATGCACATCGCAACTGATTCTTACGAACTACATAGACTAGTACATTTCTTTATTGTATTTTCTTTATAGTGAAAACTTTTCCATCTTGGCACACAGTTTTCTGATAAACTTACAAGATAACAACCCCGTGACAGGCATTTGTTTGGGAGTAATTCGAGTCACCGGCAAGGTAAAGCGTTTTCTCACAAATTGACGTCACCCTTCAAACGATAAAGTTTTGATTCATATTCCTTTTCTGAAAAGAAATAGCAAATACTATCGCGGGTCATATTTTCATGCATGCATTTTTTTCTTTCGCGAGATATTTAGTAAATTATTGGTTTTATGTCAAATTTAATAATTTATAACTTTGGTATATCGAAACTGATCTATACTAACATATAATAAAGGGGTAGAGTATTTTGTTTGTTTGTTCAAAGGCGTAATCTCTGTAATTACCAGTCGATTTGAAAATTTATTTTTGCATTTGAGCGCAATTCTTGAGGAAGGTTATATATAGGCTACTTTTTATTCCGAGAATGCGGGGGAAACTGCGGGGAACAGCCAGTTTATACAATAAATAAATATTTTTTTTTAAAAAAACAATCTTATTATCAGCCGTCTCTACATCTTACTGCATGTACCTTTTGCATTCACCGTATTCCTATTCTCCCCCAAAAAAATATACCCACCTTTATTCCTTTTCTTATTATTGCATAGACACTTTATTTTGAGGTGACAATCGCAAAAAATAAAATAAGCACCTACCTCGCAACATCCAATAAAATGATTCCGGCCAAAGGAAGCAAGAAGATAACCTACTTACTGATCCGGCGTATTCTATTTGCCTGTAATAATCGCGATGACAATCTCATATTACATAAAAGATTTGCCCTCTTTTCGATCGAAATGCGATTTTCTCCCTTCAGAGTTATTGCCGGGTCGTCTCAAATTTTTTCGCTATTGAAAATGGAGCGCTACTACTATGGGACAATTTTGAATGTATTCGAATGAATAAGAAATTTTGGCGCCACGAGAATGTATAATACGTTGGCGAAGAGTTGGGGAGCGGGGAGGCTGTATCTTAGTGGGAGTCTGTCGTATAATGGGACGGGAAGCGAGTCTGACGCGGCGCGGTAGCGGCGCGAGAGATTCCGAGTACCGCGTCCGCGGGGACCTCGCGCGCCGATTAATAAAAATATGCAGGTAATTGTTTGTTCCAATAACGGAACCAATTTATTTTCCAGAATTAATCCACGATGCATGCTATACAAAATCTCAGCTATATGCACAATTCAATTAAATGATTGTGCATATTCCTACGCAGCGCGCAGAGTATGAAGGTATTAACGCATTTGCAATCAAATGTTGTATATAACTAGTTCAAAACAAAAGATTTATTTTACTGTTGTTAATTCTTAATGAATACAGATTTAAATAGATCCTCATTTTATCATCATCTGTTTTGTGGAATACGATACGTTCAATTAACGAGTAACAATCGCTTCCAATTAAAATTTGTTGTTACACAAATCTTATTTAACTAACTCTTACAAGGATACAAAATTAACATTTACTTCATTGACTTGTGTATGTACAGCATTTACACCTGTATGAAATAGAAGTAGGTAGATGGTGAAATTTTAAAAAAAACTCAAATTATTCAATTAAAATATTGAAGCTGTATATTGGATTTCGTATCTGTCTTAATAGATTACCAGACTATATTCAAACAAACCCTCACCAAATTGTGTTAATTATAAGTTACACATAACACTTATGACACGATACTACACAAACAAAACTAGGCCGATGGGTTTCGGACTTATAATAGCGGCATTGTGATAGCGTGCATGTAATGTAGATACAAGTTGACAATTCGGGGAGATAACGTTAAAGTGAGCGAATTCGGCAGTCAGCGGCGCTTTTGCAGCATTAGCCTCGGGAATAAGTTTGTTCATTACGAGAGGGAACAATGCGGTAGGCTCGACGGCAGCGGAGGAAACGTGCGCCGACGCCGCGACAATGGACCCGCCCGCCTTATCACGCCGGAACGCGTCGGCGTCGGCCCGCCACCGCGCCGCGCCATCCCCGCGCGCCTCCCATCCCCAGCCCGCACCAGC
Source organism: Tetheella fluctuosa (assembly GCA_951216915.1). Classification (NCBI taxonomy): domain Eukaryota; kingdom Metazoa; phylum Arthropoda; class Insecta; order Lepidoptera; family Drepanidae; genus Tetheella; species Tetheella fluctuosa. Next base: position 9,221,018 of record OX578217.1, read on the forward strand.
TATATCCACTTGACGTATGAGCACTGAATAAATGGGAAAACTTTTAGCTGTCGTTATGGGAGAGCGAACAATTGGTCATCTGTTGCAAGGGGAAATGCTTAAACGTCCGTTAATCTTGTTCAGCAGACATGCGATAAGGGATACAACTTTAGGCTAATTGTTACCCTACATTCTGTTTTTGGTTAAATATGTATGTTTATAGGTGAATACATTTTTCTTTCTAGGTATATGTCAAATTATTAAAAAAAAACTAAGTAGGTATTGACTTTAAAAAATGCTTAAATATATTGTTTAGTAAAATAAGAAATGCATAGTTGCTTTAGAAGTTATATTATGTATCTACCAACTGCATGTAAAATTCGACGTCATATTTTCGAAACATATGCTAGGTTCGTTATGCTGAACGACTTTAGCTTATAAGACCAAACCGAAATCCATTCACGGTTATTTTCTTTTGTAGTTAATAGATGTCGCTACATAAATAGCGATATGTTCCTCTCATTCTATTATAACATTCCAAATTAGAAATTATTAAATTTATTGTTCATGCATGTTATAATTATAGGTAATTTCTTGTTATAAAAAAAATATGTTAGTATGTAAAATATATAAATATAGAACAAGCAAATTTACGTACCTACAACAAAATTTATGAAAACAACACCATTACGCTCTAGAAGGCAGTCATCAAGTCATTTGTTTATTTAGCGAGGACACTACCTAATTAATTAATTGCCCATCCATTCCTTAATTAAAATTAGGGTAAGCTTGTTTCCAAGAAACTTATCATAATTTTTTTGCCACTTGCCAAAATGTAAAAATGTTTATAATATTTTCTAATGCTATGTATACCTATATATTTGTTTAAGTTCAAGATAGATGTGAAGTTTTGAAGAAAGAAAGAAGAAATGGAAGTAAAAGAAGAATCCGCACATGATTCGGGTTTCGGGACGATGGAACCGTGATTAAATGAAAGGTTCGTTGTCGACGAAACCTGCAAAATGTGCGGCGTACTCCACCATATAACTTTACTATTGGGAACCACTTCGCTGCAGAATCACCAGTTAACTTATTATATTTTTAATCTTGGTTGAATTGTACAATATGTAGTATGTATATTATCACCATTGTTAGTAGTTCTATGTAATACCTATATATTTTAAATTTAATCATATTTATCTAGGTAGATAATTACTGTTGCTACACTCAAAAACGAACACCATAAATGTAATAAACAAAGCTTATATGCGAATACATTGTTCAATAATACATACGAACCTATTCTGTACACATACGCTACCTTTTAGTTTATTTTGAAATGCAAGTGCTTTTTTTAATTTGACAGGTGAGTGAACACGCCTTACTCCGATCTATTGTATTGTTAAAGTATCGAAATTGAACGAGCGCTGTCCATTTGGAAGCTATATGAAAGTCGACAATAACCGGTCGCCCATTCGTTTCTCGCTCTCTGAATATCCAAATCATTTTTCCACGAATTCATTGCATTTTGACCAGTGCCATTTTTACGCGCTGATTTTCGAACACACGAACATCGACGATATCAGCTAACGGCGATAAGTTAATTACGCGAGCTATCTGACATTTTGGGCAAACCGCTCATTGGTTACGCGCTTACGGGGCAAATTATTTAAATGGTTTAAAAATGTAATTTCAACCGAAAGATTTAAATAAATATTTGTACTATTCCATATATTTTTTATACAAATCCACACTAAACAATTTCATACCGGAAGGTATGAAGAATGAAAATCTTTGTATTGAAAGCTCTAGACTAGAATATCTTCGTTAGCTCGGTCGACGTACACGCATTAGTGATATGGCAATGAACATGTATCAATTACCGACAACACCTGATTGGTCAGTGATTAGATGATTACTCTGGACCGATAGGTATCAAGTAACTTGCATTGACAAATGGCTTATAGCGGAGGCTTGTAGTTCCAAGTAATAATACCTCCATATCAATGCAGATCACTATGAATGGCGATCATTAGCCTCCGTCGAACTGGGATCATCATTTGCATCCATTGGAATACTATGTAACAATACACAACTGAATCCTACTTGAATATACGATTACCGTATTGTCAATTAATAATCTGAAATATAATGTTGTTCTATATACATTGAGAAATTTCTTGGTTCATTATTAGTTTGACGGATATTATTACTTCCCAGAAATTGATCCTTACTAGCAACACTATCGGATGGTGTAATAATACAGTGTGTTTTTTAATTCAAAATCAACGGGTTCGATTTTATATGCTAGGAATATTGATTTTTCATAAATCCAATGATGCAGTTTTAGTTTTTATCAAAATCGGGCTCGAGACTCCTTTGAATATTTTTCGCTATTCCGCTATATCGTTTAGGATTTGGCCATCCACACCCACTTGAAAAATTCAACCTCTATATCGCTGAAAACGTTAGTCTACATACATATAGGTCCATACGCCTACTATAGGAAAAATTACAACTGAGTGAAGGATCACATAAAGAGAATATTTTTGCAATATTTTCAGGTATATTTGAATATTTGATCCCACCTATGCTTTTTAATTCCAAAACAGACTTTGTGGATTTACACTATAATTTTATAAAATTACTAGCTTTTCCGCGCGGTTTCACTCGCGTTTCCGAGATAAAATGTAGCCCATGTTACTCCTGAGTAACATGATAATGTAGCTTTCTAATGGTGAAAGAATTTATGAAATCGGCCCAGTAGTTTTTGAGTTTATTCGTTACAAAAATACAAATCTTTCCTCTATATAATATTAGTATAGATATAGATAAGCGCACCGCGCGACTATTGTGATTGTGTCTGGTTATCTATTCCTATTACTTCTGAAATTAAAGAACGGTTAACTTTGTCAAGCAATAATAGATTGAACAACGTTTTCTTCACATTTCGTGTATTTACATCCCCCATGGGCCAGGTTACAGGGAGGCGTTGACTTCATATTTAGACATCGTGGACCACTTAATTAACAATAATCCTAACGACATTTTCTTGATAGTGGGTTATCTGAAGCGGATTGGAAGCCTACCACTTCCCTCGAGCTGCACTTAATGTCAAGTGGTACTTACACGACGCAAATTATGCAAGAATTTTTATCTTTTACAAGAATGTCACAATACAATAGCATTGTAAACAAACATAACAGGATATTAGATTTGGTTATATGTAGTCGCGATTGTCATGTTACTGCTTGTGATTGCCCGCTCACTCAGGAAGATTTTTTTATCACAAATCACATTTAATTAGCTTAAAATTAAATTATCTTTCGTCTCTGAAGCTTAATCTAGGTTATGTTCTTAATTACCATTGTGCCAATTACGACGATATGAACATTGAGTTATCAAAAATTGATTGGCCTACCTTTTTTAATAGTTTAAATACAAATGACTGCGTAATAAAGTTCTATGAAATTATTAATGACCTTATTAGCCGTTTTGTACCTAAACGTCAAGTTCGCTCGTCTACTTCTGTACCTATCTGGCATAGCCGTGCAGTTCGGAGAGTGCTTAATGAAAAACGTAAAGACCATAAATTGTGGAAGTCCTATGGTAACCCACTTGACTATGAAAGTCAAACCCTAAATTCTTTTGGTCTTACATAAAATCTATTTGCTCAAGTAACAAATTACCACAGACTATGTGCTATAAAGGCATTTCTACCACTAGTGGGAAACAAATTTGTGATTTATTTAATTTACATTTTCACTCCGTTTTTGAAAAATCTAATCATGACTTAATGGGGATGAGTGAATGAGTTCTTGGGGAGGGGCCTCTAAATCGCATCTTATAACAGTTGAAAGATCTCAGCGTGCTGTATTGAAGGTAATGATGTATTTACCCTTTCGATACCCCACTAATAAACTGTATAAAGAAGTGAAAGTCCTATCAGTCCGAAAAACTTATATCTATAAATGTATATGTAGGTACCACCGAATTACAGTGCCACACGCACCGATATCTAGGAAAAGACGTGATCGTTGCCCTTTACCTCGGATTAACTCTAATGTTGCAAAGAGGCACTATGATTATTTAGCTCCTAAATTCTATAATAAATGAAAATATTGAAATGAAATGAAAATATTTTTTATTCAAATAGGCCTTCACAAGCACTTATGAATAGTCTGACTCTAACGCTCGGTTCGGAAGGTTGCTTTTACTGAGAAGAGCCGGCAAGAAACTCAGCAATTACTCTTTTCAAAACCAACTCAGATTTATTACATTAAATTATTTATCTAGTCTCACTGACAATATATGTGTGTTATAACAAAAAAAAAAACAAAATGATGAGTGACATAGTTAATAAATAGACAGCAAATTTAAGCAGACCAGCCCCCACAAGCAGCACCTGTTCACAAGTATGACGCATGTGGCAGCCATCGCCCTCCTCGCACATATTGTAGGGAAGTGAGCGACCCGCCACACGACGCCGCCGCAAGCAAATAAATTAAATAGTATCAAAAAAATTAAAAAACTAAACGTGATTAAACTAAAAACAGTTATCTACGAGTGGCTGGGTGATCTTGACTATGATGGAGTTGAAAATCTTCTGATTGAATTTTACTAATGACTTCTAAATTATAGGCACGCAAACACACACAGGCTCACACATATACACACACACACGCACACACACACACACCCATACACACACACGCACATACACACACACACACATACACACACTCACACACACACATACTTAAACGTACAGAGCATGATACTTTTATTTTTATTTAAATTATTATCTTATTTATATTTTCCATTGTTTAAATTTTGTATAATCCTTTGAATCAAGTTATAATATAATAATAATAATAATATTTATTTATTGTGACAACTGAGGACCACTTGTTAGTATTACAAAAGAAAAACTATGTTAGTGACAACTTAAAATTAGAAATGTAGGTTAATGTAGCATTTATCCGTTATTACGCACTAACACGTCTATGGCGTGCTTTAACATAGGCGTATCAAATTTACTCGCCAGTGTCTTCAGGATACCATTGGGACTACAGCGCATCCTTTTGAGTAGGGAAGCGTGCTTTTTACGAATGATCGCATAAAAGTCATCGGTTCTGGCCTGCGCGAACATAGTCGAGGCACTACAATATCTTGGTAGTCCCAATAGAATCCTGAAGCCATTATTATACTGAACTCTCAGGGCACCGAGTGCCTTCTGCGTATAGTTGGTCCACAGGCCACTCGTGTAGAAGGTTTGGCAGTATGCTTTAAAAAGGGTAACTTTTGCCTCTTCACTACAACGAGTGAACCTATGGGCCAACATATTACATCTAGCAGCCAATGCCCTGCGTTCACGTTCTATGTCAGTCTGATCCTTAATGTCCTCGGTAACATAATGCCCCAGGTATTTGAATTGTGTCACTCTTTTGAGTGGTATACCATTTAAAGAGAGAAGGGGATCGTAGTCGATCTTCTTTCCGGGGGCCTTAAAGATCAGATATTCACTTTTCTGTACATTGTACACAAGCCCGTGACTAGCCGCGTACTCTTTGCAAATACATAGTAATTCTCTGATCGAGCCGGCTGTTGGACCCAGCAGCACCATGTCGTCAGCGTAACTGAGGTTATTGACAATTAGGCCATCAATACTGCAACCGACAGGTTTGCTGCTGAGTCCAACAATCAGCTCATTTATCTAAAGGTTGAAAAGCTTAGGAGAGGTCAAACCCCCCTGCCTAACCCCGCATTCCAACCTGTACGCATCAGAGAGAACACTACCCCACTTAACATTGTTAAGCTGATTCCCGTACCAGTACTGGAATACACGCAACAGTTCCAGTGGCACGCCTGCCTCTCTTAACTTTTTCCAGAGAACATTATACGACACGAGGTCAAAAGCCTTGGAGAGGTCAAGGAAGCAGGCGTACACCGGAGTGTGTCTGTCTGTATAGTACTGGACAGTCTGCTTCAAGCATGCTATTGCACTCTCGGAAGATAGTCCGGGCCGGAATCCGAACTGTGCATCGTGAAAACGCAGATGCTTATCTAACTGCTTATCCAGAAGACTGTCCAACACCTTAGCAATTACCGTTGCCAGTGAAATAGGCCTGTAATTCGCGCGATCGGAGATGTCTCCCGTCTTGTTTTTCACTATTGGCACTACTATAGCTCTAATCATATTAGTCGGCAGATAAGAGTGGCTTATGCATAGTGAATAAAATGTTGCTAATATTCTAGGAAGATAATTCTTATTTTTTGTTTACACAATATAATCTGTGTTATCATTAATTACAATGTATCTGTGTCCTACATCTGGGGTGAGTACTGACAACCAAGTCACAGTTTATTACTATTTTGGTTGTCAGGGTAACCTTTTTATAGTGTATCATTGTGTTTGCATAATAAAGATTATTATTATTATAATGTATCTTTCTGACATCACGGCGCGAGGACCGGTCTTTTTTAAAGGCGTGCGTGGGGATACAGATCCAACACGTAGAGGCCCCTTTAAGATATGTTAATGTGTTGGGATGTGTACAACTAGCGATACTATCTCTGTCTGCACTATTGAAGAGATACAGGTAAAGACAGCACCCGCTAAGTGCAAGGACTATTACAGAAAACAAGGAACTATACTGGGTCTATGGGGGGGAACTTGCTGGACTGGTTGTTGGACTATTGATTAAGACAACGGAACGCCTGCCAAATCAAATGTCTCAATCTTTGATGATGTTCGTTATACATATATATTTGATAATTCTGGCAGACGGTGACTCGCCACCAACTGAATGGGCCCCCAAAAAAAGTCACCAAAACCAAGGTGACAGAGGGAGCAACATTGGTGTCAGCAGCTAAGGGTGTAGAGAGGTGTGCACCGGTTTCACCATCGCGAGAAGGCTCGTGAGCGGGTTTCCCCGTTATTACGCAGATTGAGCACTTCCACCCTTTCGAACATATAGCTCTCGCGCTCCACTACAGCCGGCCAGTGAAGGCAAGCCGTAGGTGGGGGCATAGGTGCCGCCCCCGGGAGGTCTCGGGTCCGTGGTGTCGCTACTCACCAACAGCTCGCCACAAGCTGCCCTGCGGAGTAATTATTATTATTATTATTACTTACGTAGTTCTGAAAGTTTCGAATTCCCTTGAAATCTTCCTATCGATATCCACTCCATCTTAGTTACTGAAAGAGAAGTGTATAGGTACTTGAAGTCAGTTAATATGTATAAGGGTGCTGGGCCTGATGGAGTGCATCCGCTTATGATTAAGTCATGCGCATCCACACTAAAGTCAAAGTCAAGTCAAAGTCAAAGCCATTTATTCAGTTTATTCGCCCTCTTAGGGCGGGCACTTATGAACGTCGAAACTACTGAAGTTACCACCGATTCGGAAGTCGCCTTCAACTGAGAAGAACTGGCAAGAAACTTTACACAAGGTTACACTTTTCATATATTTAGTTTTTTGTTTTTTTTTTGACAATCTGACAATGTTGGCTTTTTTTCCATTAAATGTTTTACAATTATTAAAGAAATATAATACGCATAAACACAAAAATGAAAAAAAAAATAACAAGAAAAATAAATAAAAAATAATAACCTTAACAAGTTCAAATTTTAACTAAAAATTAGTATCTCTAATACTAAGTAAGTACCTACTGGCTTTTGTATAAAAGTATGTACAAGATGCACTTGTGCAGAGTGCAGCTACTTCCAGACATCTTTATCCTCAATGTAATGAGCTACCTTGTAATAGGCTTTTTCTTTTAAAACTTTCTTTATGTATGATTTGAATTTAAAATCAGTCATCTTGTTAACTGAGATAGGTATTTTATTATAAAAGCGAACACTACATCCAAGAAATGACTTTTTAACTTTAGCTAATCTAAAATACGGAACTACTAATTTATCTTTTTGTCTTGTATTGATATTATGTGTCTCCATTTTTGATTTAAACATTTGTATATTTTTACGTATGAACATTATAATTATTTTCATAAATGTAAAGTGAAGGCAAAGTCATAACGTTTATATCTTTAAATAATTCCCTTAACGATTCACGAGGACCCATATTATAAATGGCACGAATTGCTCTTTTTTGTAATATAAATATAGTTACTACTACCAGCTTAGCCTTTTACTATTATCTTTAATAATTCATTAAATGAAGGCTCAGTACCTGAAATATGGAAACAAGCATGGATCACACATGTACCCAAGGCGCCCGCTAGTCATTATATAGAAAATTATCGGCCCATATCTAAGTTATGCCAATTCAGTAAAATTTTAGAAAAGATTGTAACTTGAGAACTTAGTAATGCAGTAAGGAGACACATAATACCTAATCAGCACGGATTCTTTAAAGAAAGGTCTGTTGACAGTAACCTTTTAATATTTACTGATATAATTCTTAATGCCATGGACAAAGGATATCAGGTAGATGCAATATACATAGATTTTACTAAGGCATTTGATAAAATTTGTCATTATACACTTTTGCCTAAACTTTGGAGGCTAGGATTCCATGGTGATCTCTTTCGGTGGATAAAATCTTATGTAATAAGATGAAGTCAATCAGTGGTGCTAGCTGGTTATATATCTGAAAATAAGTACCTAATGTACTTATTTTCAGATATATAACCATTCTGGAGTTCCTCAAGGATCTCAGTTAGGACCATTGCTTTTCATCTTGTACATAAATGACATTTCTATGAACATTACACAATCGAAAGTTTTATTGTATGCTGATGACACCAAGATATTTCGAATCGTCTGTAACACTAATGAATGTGAACTCTTGCAAAATGACATCAGTAATTTGGAGACTTACTGTAACGAAAATAATTTATTCCTTAACACGGACAAATGTTACATCATCAGTTACACAAGGAAAAATAAATCTATTGTCTATACTTAATAATAAAACTATTAAAAGAGTCACACAAATTTGTGATCTCGGTGTCATAATGGATTCGAAATTGAATTTTATTCCTCATATAGATGCAATAGTAGCAAAATCATTTAAACAACTTGGTTTTATTCTCAGAGTTAGTAAACCGTTCCAAAAACCACTGTCATACAAATTTCTCTATAATAGTTATGATAGAAGTCACCTTGAATTTGCCTGTGCTGTGTGGAAGCCGAACTATAAATGTCATATAAAGAGAATAGAAAGGATTCAGAAAAAAATTGTTAAAAGCCTTGAATACCGTACCGGTAATATATATTGCAACGATGCCTTAGATCATCTATACGATTATACTGATTCGTCTAAGAGACACAAAATACAACTCTTGGAATCTCGTCGAGATTGTGTTGATTCAATGTTGCTTTACAAATTAATAAATAATCAGCTCGATGCCCGCTTACTATTGGAAAACATTTGCTTTAGAGTACCCCGCAAACTTGAACGCCAATGCCGAAATAAAAATCTATTCCATATTCCTATATTAGAACTTGCTACGCTAAAAATATGTTTATTAAGCGAGAGTGTGATTTGTATAATAATAGTCTAAATTTAAAAGATATAGATATTTTTTGCTGTACACTCTGCTGTACACTGAAATAAAATTAGTACATAAGGTTGTTTAGAGTCGATTACTCTTTCCTGTATCATATTAGGGTACACTATTCTTATATAAGCTACCATTATACGTGACTGTAGTTACCTATCTATGCAAAAAAAAATGTTCTTTAAGGAAACTATAGGTTTATTTTAATGTACTTAAGGCTCCAGTCTCCCTAAAATCAGTGACCCTTGCAACATATATTTTTTTCTATTACAAAGTCATGGTTTAGAGAAATCACACTTTAACCACTCCGAAAGCAACTACTTATCTGTCGAATAAAAAATATATGCATTCAAAAAATCATTTGAAATAAATTTACCGAGACTAAACATATAACACAACGAATGCTGTCAATTTCCAGCGGAATTGAATGAAATTTTGATGCGTTTTATGTATTATTTGTTTAGTTTCGGTAAATTTATTTCAAATGATTTTTTGAATGCATATATTTTTTATTCGACTTAAAAAACTACTTAAAAAAAATAAGTATAAACCGTTTTATAGTTTTTTTTTTGTAGCAGGGTTTTATTAATAGTAATTCCTTTTGATACGAGCAAAAAGCTAGCAATCAGATAAAATGGTCTCAGCAGCTACTTAGTATAAAAAATATAATAATCTCATTTTATATATTTTTAGCTGTTCTAATTATGGTAATTCAGTTGGCAACGTTAACGCTTAACTTTTTAAATTAATAAAAATATAATTTGCTGAGCTTGAAAAGCTTTACGATTTGTATTCAATACAGGTGACATAAGTTATTCGCGGGCTCAAATCGTACCGTGAATGGGATGCAATGACTAGGCACGTGTGCCCTGCATCATCTGATTCACCGGCGATAGGCTGAATGCAGAGCGTACCGTCGTCCAATTTCGCGCGCTAAATTGTTCATAACGGAAGTTCATATCCGGACGTCGGGCCGCCCTGCGCTTCGAGCGAGATTAGGCGGTAATTACCATTTCCTGCGACACAGGACGCAGACAACGTTCGACAAGAAGTGTTCTCTCAGAAACGTTCCGCATTCGCCCTGACGCCGGAGGAAGGAAAAAATTAACAACATCGATTACCTAACTTCCAACATCAACGGATCTGTAATTAGCTCCTGTTTCCCTAAATGTACCTTGAGATTGGAAGCAACAGGGGTAGTGACATATAGTTTGCAATATAGTAGTATAGTAATTGCTAAGTATGGCAATAAAAGCCCTTCGTGGAAGACATTCATGGAAATACTCTCGTACTTGAATCTTGTATAAATTGAGTGTATACCATTACTGTGGAGGAAAAACTGATTATATAAGAAGAGAGTGGATGGAGCTCGCAGAAAGGTTTGGTTGTTGTGCGGCGCGCGCGCCTCGTCGCCGCTGCCGATATGATTGAATAAGCGAACATGGTGCTCTCTAATGAAACATATTGAACGTGTATCGAATCACTTAGGCGCCTCAGTGCCGGTGCGCTCCTGCACTCACTTTTTGGGGCATGTCAACAAGCCGTACGTAGGTGAACCCTATAAATAACATTACGGGAGAGTCTCGTTTTAAGAGAGACAATAAATTGAATTAACTCTGGCAACTCTGAACGTCAAAGGAGACTAAAAAAATTCAACTTCATTTTACGGAACATAATTTCACACGGCATCAGCGCGTTTCCCTTTGTGTTGCTTAGAAAATATTTGAGCAAAGCTGTGCCTCGAATGTCCGCAAACTGGGGGAGTCCTAATTAATTCATTAATCTCATAAAAATTACGAAATAAATTGTGGCATTTAGTGCTACATTACTTCCAATCTAGTCGAGCCAAGATTTGTACGTTGACCCAGCTTGAAAATTATTAATATCTAGGTAATGTCCGAAAAGGTTTTAACTTCATATTTAATATTTTATCATAATATTAGCTTGAAATAAACGCTTATAATATAGGGGATATGTTTTTTGTCTGCCGTTATGAATTACCGAGAAATACTAAGACCGGTGTTCATCAACATTTAATCAGACGTTTAGTGTGTGAGAAATTTGGGTCGTTTAAATGTATTACAATTTCGAATTAACTGTTGTTTAAGCACGACTTAAATTTACGCAATACTTAAAATCAGCTTGGCCATTCAAAAAGGGAACGCTGCCAGCTTGTTGGGAACCTTGCCTATCGCCCTCTATAAGCCCTCGCTGGCTTTGAGAATGTTTTCTATATATTATACATAGTTTGTATTTTATACAATGATTGTAAATACTTGTTGTAAATAAATTTAAATACTACATATTTATTATCAAGTAGTTTTTACTGAAAAAAATATAAAAATGGGTTTAGTTCTGAAAAAAAATAAAAATAATTACGCATATAAAGTGGTAAATATTTATCAATTTGTTCGAACATCACATGATAACTAGTTAGCCGAATACTGACCAGATTGCACAGTTTTGTAATAGATAAAGCTAGTGATCACCACGTTTAAAAGTATTATTTTTTCAGGAATCAAATACCTGCCTTTCGTATTTTTTGGTTTTATAAATCTTACTAGCTTCCGCCCCGCGGTTTCACTAGCCTATGTGCTGTTCCAGACTTTAATCTATCTCTGTGCCAAATTTCATCCAAATCCGTTCAGTAGTTTTTGCGTGAAAGAGTAACAATCATCCATCCATCCATCCATCCATCCATCCATCCATCCATCCATCCATCCATCCATCCATCCATCCACCCATCCATCCATCCATCCATCCATCCATCCATCCATCCATCCATCCATCCATCCATCCATCCATCCATCCATCCATCCATCCATCCATCCATCCATCCATCCATCCATCCATCCATCCATCCATCCATCTAAACTTTTACATTTATAATATTAGTAGGATTATATAGTAGGATAGGATAGTAAGATGAGGCTATATGTTTGACTGTCTCATATAGTACAGCACAAATTGATCGGTGGCTAAGTAATTTAGTACTTATTATAGACGTAGATTTGCTTTATCTGTACTAATATTATGAAGTTTGTTTGTATGTTTGAACGTGCTAATCTCAGGAATTATCAGACCGATTTGATTTGTATTTTTAGGAGAAAGGTTAAAGGCTACTTTTATTTCGGGGAATACAGACGGCGGGGAACAGCTAGTATAAGAGTATAAGGCAGAATGTTTTAGTCCATAATTCGCCTTCCAGTTCCAATTTGGGGATAAGCGATAGAATGTTGGTAAGCCTATAAGCTTTTTAGCGCATTTAATAAAAACTGTGAAGGTTTTACAGTTAACTAGCTGGTAAAGAGAGATACTGTTAATCAGGTTTGATCAAGTCAGAAAAGAGAGGTTTACGGCGCGCGGCGCTACGCTGGGCGGTGCAGCGCGCTGGTGTCACCGGATGGCGTGCACAAACACTGCGGCCGACAGCAAAGCTCTTTGAACATATCCACTAAACCTACTGCCTCGAAAAACCTACAGCGTTGTAAAGCCAATGGTGTACGTACTCTCAATGCTGTCAGAGTCCGGACTCGTAATGGAATTTCGAGAAACAGATTGGGTGACAGCCTGAAAGCATTTACGCGAATACCCCAGGATTTTTTTAATACCTAGCTGGGATTTACAAATACTCGAAATGGTTAGAATTTAAATCGATATTTTGCATGTAACATATTCTTAATGCTATGACATAAGGAACACGACCCGATCCATACGTAGATTTTTATGAAAAATTGAGAACATTCTTATATATCGCAGTATTTTATAAATCCTGCATTATTGAATTATTCCATAATAAATGAAACAATTTTTTTCTTGTTTCAATCATCGTATAATATTTACATAAGTATATATATTTTTTTATATTTAAGAACCTCCTCCATTTCCTATTTTTAAAACCGCTTGATAACATCAATTAACTATTTAAAACCTTATGTCCTAACTTTACTAAAGCCATGAAGGCATGGAACTTAACGTACTGAACTTCTTCAGGATATCTAAATGCACATAATTATATGTAGAATGTTGATAACCACCCGAAAATATTAAATGGTGAACGTTACCCAAACTATCTAATCTACATTAAGTAAAAATCGTCTATCCACATATATAAATATCAACATTTATCTGTTTGTAACGGATGCGCTCCTTTACCTCCGGCGATGGTTACTGACAAAGAAAAGAAAAATAGAAGCAATGCAATTCACAGTAAAGATCCGCTAGCAATACAATAATTATTGCTTAGAAAAACCAGACATACTTCAACATCAATTTCAATTTACATCAAAAACGTCACACGGATATAACAACCGCTTAGCATTGTTAGAACAAAGGAAGGAACTTAAGACAACGGAGTATGCGCTTAGTTTCCTTATTATACATACGCATACGTGTGTTAGTAATTACTAAACACGATACATGTACGTGTAGGATCGTGCGATATAAATTGATCGCACAATTAGCGAGTGAATGGTAAGCTTGAGAACGAGGGTTTGCCGAAAATCAGTGGACACAACACCGAAGATGGACGCCTGTGACCTAAAATTGTGATATAGTTTAGAAAAAATACTGAACTATTAAGATATTGACTTGAGCTTTTGCTATCGCTACAAAGGTAAGTGCACAATTAATTTTGTTTTATATTTATTTATTATTATACCATTCATTAAAATATCTTAATATATATATTTCTTGTGTGCGTGTGTATGTGACTGAACTCCTCCTAAACGACTGGACCAATTTGGATGAAATTTTGTGTGTATATTTGAGCGGGTCCCTGGATGGTTTGAAAATACAATTGGACCCGGTAGATGGCGTCGTAATCGAGTTTGGACAGGACAACGTCTGTCGGGCCCGCTAGTATTCCTATAAATTTCATTTTTAAATATAAGTTATAAAAAAATACATTTAAAAATATAAAAAACAGTTATTATTATTATCAATTCTGTTAAAATGGTACTTAGCTATATGACTACAATCTTATGATGATGTGGTCGAAGGTGGTAAGGACGCAAAACCTAAACTTATTTTTAAATATTTCTTCTATTTATGTTTTAATGACAAATAAATGCTGAAATGACAATAAATTATTTACAATGGAGGTATCTATCTACAAATGCATAACTTACTCGATTTGAAAGACTCGCTCTATAAGTCCTCAACTACAAACCTACTATTACTAAATATACCCTAGTATTACATTCTACTAGTTTACTGCGCATCTGAATCCGTCCTCGAAATTTTTGTCTTCTGAGACATCCATAATTTTCAAAACCTACATCGAGTTGCTAAATCGTAATATAAATTTTAAACATAGCAACCTCAAACATTTTACCTAAAATTTATTGTAAACGAGCATAAACTTTACTCAAAGGAAATTTATAATTAATTAAATAACAATTAAAGCAGTTTTTTTACAAAAACAATTCAATCAAACAAAAGAAATCAAACGTATTATTGTTTTTTGTTTGTTGAAAGATCAGTGAATTTGAAGAAGATTGATGAAGTCACCTAACTTCATCAATTTGGTTTTGAAAAGATGCACATTTCGAAATATACTTCGAGCCTTAGAATGTTATTATTCTAAGGTTCGAGCATAGAAATACTTGTCTTCAACAATGGTCTATAGATATTTATCTAGTATATCTAATAAAATATACTCTAAAACTATTTACTAATGCAAAAAGGAAAGTTAAAGTAAATAAATCATAGTATAATGTATACTAATATAATAAAGCTGAAGAATTTTTTATTGTTATATTTTTTTTTTGTTTGTTTGAACGCTCTAATCTATCTCTGGAACTACCAGTCGGATTTGAAAAAATATTTTTGCATTTGATAACCCTATTTTTGAGGTTTATTATACTTATTATGCTTTATTATACTTTTTAACCCGGGAATGCAGATAAAACCGCGGGATACAGCTATTAAAACAATAGTAAAGATACTGTATATAACCATTAGGTATATTGTATAGTATATTACTTCAAAACTGATAAGTCTAATAATGTGCCTTCGAAAACGTGCTTACTTTTACATTTTCATGGCATGATTGTGTCTTCACGTTTTTGTATTATAGCAATACAATATTTCTCAATACAATACAATATTACCATAACTTGACATACGTAATAACATTTATTTAGGAATATTTGTACCTGTGTAACTAACTAACAGACGCAAATTGAGACTGATCACGACACGAGGCGCTAACTAGTGCAGAACGTTCTATCTACACTTATCTGCATTAATATTAATATTCCAATACATATAAATACTATAAAACTAGTAGATATTGACTTGACAATGTGTGGAAAAAAAATATAGGTCTTTTAGGTTATTTTTGGTTAAAACGAACTGATCGTGTAATTTACATTAACGATAAATTGATCTACCAATAGCAATATAATGAAGACGTTTTTCTAAACATAATGTCGAAATAGCAGCATTATCGCCATTTTCTAGAAGAAATTATCGCTATTTTGTCGTAAATGCTTTTATTTTATTTTAGTGTATTTGCCTACCCATATAAAAGTCGACAGGACACACGTTCAAGTTAGCTTTATACTTATTTGCTAGCGGCTTTTTGTTTACGTAAATCACAGCAAGTTTAGAGTGCAGCGACATAGCTGGGCATCAGGTGCGATACACTCACGCAAATATTTTATGAAAATATCTACACTGTTATCGCTAGTGTTGTTCTAAATATCGACATTGTTTAGAACTGTTCACAGCCTACTAATATTATAAAATGCGTGCTTTGTGTGGATGTTTGTTACCAAGCCACGCCGTCATGGAAATTAGTACATAGATAAATGATATCCTGAGATATCCTATAAGAAAACATTAGATCTGTTGGTAATGCGGGTATAGGATTAGAAGTTGTAAATACTTTCGAGTTTTGTGAAACGGCAATCAAAGAATGAGGAGCAGAAACGATAAAAAAAACTCACGCTAAATTTCAACAATTCGCTTTGCATTTGCCCAGGGGCCGTTGTAGACAAGTGATATTATAAGTTATGTATTTTTTTATAATATAGAGAACCTACCCTACCTAACCAGTAACTCCAAAACTCTTAGTCATCCTCTCTGAGTCCCTCTGCTGAGTCTTCATGATGGATGAAGGCCGGAAAAATCTAGCAGATTTAATTATATATACTTTTTAGCAGAAAAATCGAAACGGTACTGCAACAACACCTCTGAATTTTTTTATGTTTTATTTTTACATTAAACAAAAAAATATGAATGCCAGATTATTGCGGGATATTATAAGGTTTCGTGTAACGAATATCAATGTTTAAAATTAAAATTGTTTAAATATCGTGTTTTTTCAATAGGTATATTTTCTCCCTTTAAGAAGAATTTGTAAAATTTTAGAAAACGTACCGCATGGAAGCAGACATTAGAGCCTGGGGAGGAAATACGAGATACTGGATACACTTTTTATAAACATTTTGTTTTACGTCTTCGTTTCAAAAAGTTAACAATTTTTTTTTGGAAAAAATATTCCTATTTGTTGAAAAAAACACGATAGTTGAAGGAATTTGATTTTAATTTGAAACATTACTATTTGTTAAACGATACTTTATAATATCCGCAATTTCGGTTTTTTGATGAGAAGTATATTAAGATCTAGATTAGAGGTTTTTAATACCAAAATAATGTTGATTAAAAAGTTATTTATAAATAGATGAATAATATTGATAAAACTGAAAATAAATCCAATTTTAATAAGAAAGTTAAAAAAAATAACTCTTACTGCCACACTCAGAGTCTCACGTCAATTAAGTTTAATGATTGATTATCTCTATTCCTGTCTCTTTTTATCGCTATTAAATAAACAAAGATGGACATACTTTAATCAGACATTAAATTCTAATTGACGTCTCTGAGTACGGCAGTTAGACCTTTTCCTAGACAGATAACATCATTTTATCCTATTAAATGAGCAAAATTCAATTAATCTATTCTATATAATTAATCACATTCTCGAAAACGGCTCTAACAATTTCGATGAAAGTTGCAATATTACGGGGTGAAAAATCGATTTAGCTATCTGGGAACATTCGTTTTCTTTATTTTCACCCGGGCAGAGCTGGGCAGTACCTACTTCATAATTATTTCGACAAAGTTATAGTTTGAAATAGCAATTTAAAAACTAAACTAGTCCAATTTGTTGCGAGTCATAAAAATGTAATTAAAAAATAAATTATCCGATATCGAGTTGCGAACGTCGCGTAGCGCTGGCATGCCTACGGAGGGTGTCGGCGTCGCGGCCGCATCCTACAGCCAAACGGTAAACACTTTGCTGTAATCTCGAGATGAGAAAACTTTCAGTTCTCTTAATTCAGAAACTTATTCAACAACCTAACAACCTTAGAGCCGACCGCCCGGCGGACACAAGACAAACAAACTCACCATTTAATCTTACACTTTGTGTACATTAAAATAGAAAAAATTGCGTTTTCAGTTTTATCGTACATCTTGTGAATGGAATTTTAATCATATCTCGAGATATCTTTATATGGTATGTTAATACTTATATTACTAACATAATTAGATAATAAGGTCATTTTATTTCTGATTTTTGTTCTACGTTGTTATAATGCGAAAAATATAATTTATTATGACGTTAATAAACTTATATTAATTTTGAAATACTCCCTATAAAAGCTTGCTTACTGGTGTTCCCTAATATTATAAATGTGAATGTGCGTTTGTTTGTTTATTACCTTTTCACGCCTAAACCGCTGAACCGTTGGTGAATAAATTTGATATACGCAGATAGCCTAAGGTATGGCGAGGGACATAGGTTATTTCTCTTTCACAGGAACGCGGGTGAAACCTCCGTGGACAGCTAGTAATAAAATAAATAGGCAGTAAATTAATGGGACATAAAATCTAAGTATTTACTTGTAAGTCGATACTACTTTTTGAAATGCAAAATGTTTTAATTACTCGTAAATGTTTTAATTTGTAAATTATTCATAAAACAACATTTTATTAAAAATATATATATATGTATTACCTAATTTTTTTTCATTCATTGTTTATATTTTTAATAAATTATCGTATTGAGAATAATTTACTTACAAGTAAGTACATTCAGTCTAGTATGTATTTACTAGCAATGATTATGCAAACCAATTTATGATTTATTTATTTATTTATTTTACTGGTACTTGTAGTATTTACTTATAAGTAGGTAAGTACTTATTTTTATATTGCATCCACATCCAATGTCGTCGTAAAGCCTTTGTTTGACAGTGGTTTGACACACCCAATATCAAAATACGTAACTCTTACATGCGTGATGTGAATGTCAATATTATCAATTTAATAAGCCGTGAAGTACCTACATTTCTCGATTGGAGCATAGACAAACAGACATTAAAGGATTACCGGATATAACTACGTAGGTAACGATAGCTTCCCAGCTTGATACGGTAGGTATGTAAACAAAATCATATCTTAGCATTCAGTGTACATTAGTCTCAACGAAGAGACGCGTGTTAACAATGTTGGAAACAACCAAATATTAAATCAAAAAGGAATAAATAAAAACGTGTTCACGTTTACAATTTCTATACACTGTGACAATTCAATTACTACGCTACTTTCAGAGCTACGTCGAAGATTAGGGCAATGAAAAAATATTCAAGGAGAAAACCCAACAGATATAGAAATAGGTAGGTAGGTACATGTTTTGCTTATTTATATCGTTGCAGGATTTTCTAAAAGTATTTTTTCTTGTGATAGTTTAGTGGTTTAAACAAATGTTAATTTTATTTAAAACTACATACAACTAAGCCAGTTCACTGAGATAGAATAACAAACACAAATGTCTTAAAATAGCTTACAATTGTTTGTGTAGTGGATACCTAAGCACTTGTTTTGTTGTTTAGATTTGTCACAAAGTTTTGTCAATTGTATACCCACTCTGTTTGTTTGAAACTAGCTGTGTAGAGGAACACATTTGTGGATTGAAAAGACATGGCCGTGAAGAATAACGTCGTGCGTTATTTTGTTTAGATGAGTCCGGGCAATCGAAGTCCACTGTGCGAGGCGAGCGACACGCGGCCGACCGTCACTGTCACCGACATGGACACTGTGCATGAAGAAAATGACAACGACAGGTATCATTATTTTAAAAAATATAACATTTTATTACTATGAGAGCCGGGTTACCTACCACTTAACTTGTGATTTTAAAACTGTAATTAATACTTTATTATTAAAAATGATAATACGCCGCTAAAATCTAAATTCAGAACAATAATAATTACTCAAAAATGTCAGTCATTCAGATCGATGTTGTTTTTTTTTAAACACACATTACGTAAACGAATATATAATATAATATTTTCCTTTTAAAAACAAGCTTCATCGACCTATTTCTGTCCATTGACGACTCTACGGGGAATTTACCGGTTATTGTGAAATAGAAGCGTTTTATAAAAACAGGAAATTAATATGTCTGCAGTATACCAGACAGTTAGTTTTCACCATAAACAAAGCGTAGCTAACCATTTAATTAAAGTTTCTTTTTAAACTGTGTTTCCTTTTATCTCACAACTCAGTTTTATCCGTTATCTTAACAAGGGATCAGTCGTGCATAACTCGTATTTTTATACGTTTTTCTCTTTTAGATGACAGGTATTACTAATCTTTTGTCTTGTCTTTCGCATTGATATAGTATATGTCTGCTTAACTTTGAATAGAATTGTTATCTTATTTTTTTATTTTTTTTTATTGAATACTTATTTTTGAACGAGTAGGCTTTCGTCACCATTTCTTCGGCGCGTAACCTTTCAATACTAGGCATAAGATTCCCATATTTCAAAAACTTCAAATACAGGGCTATTTTTAGTTGGACCGACTCTAAAAGAAATCAGCTTTTTCATATAAAAGATAAATACCTGCTCATTCAAAATGTAAGGAACAGCAATTTTTTCTTCGCGCTTTCAGTGTTGGTCCCATAGTACCTCAAGGTTGTTTGTATAGTGAGTACTTTCAAGCCTAAAAGTTTCGCTAAATAATTATAACTAACTGTATACAGTAACAATTATTTATAATACATTCTGGAGCTTATTACTTACATTAATTTAAACCAATTGAATATTTTTATTTTTTTTAACTTGTGTTTGACCACAACTCACTATGGTAAGTGATGATGTGGCCGAAGGTGGTAAGCACACAAAGCCTAGAAGGAACTGGCTCTCAAGTGCAGCTGCCGGAACACACCAATAACTGTTTGGCGACAGATTTTCAACTTGAGGGTGGTAGCCAGCCAGACGAGTACTACAAAGTACCCTAACACCATGCTATGGTTTCCTCACGATGTTTTCGTTCACCGAAAGCTCAAGCTCATTGTAGGATTCGGGATTTTTGCACCGTCTGGTGAGATATGGCTAGATTCACTTACACACATACATATGAACATGTACACATCTACACACATTCGATACACTGAGAAGAATACTTCTGAATGTCAATATTTAGAATCTACAGACGATATTCAAAATAGGTTCAATGCGGATACAATGAAGCTTAGGAAGACATTTCCGGCGAGCGGATGCACATTTTGGAGATTTTGCGTTGAGAACCTCGCAGTCGAAATAGTTCAATACAACTTCAGCGCAGACGTTTCGTGTATTAAAGGGTGTTCAATATTTTGTTAAATTTAGAATTTTCTATAATTTTGGATGGATTTATTGGAAAAATGAAAATCGGTCATATGTTATTTAATAAACGCGATAATACTGTGTTATCTGAAAAATATGTTATATTGTTGTTTAATGTTAAATCGGAATTCCGTGTAGGAACTATTTCATTTAAAAATAATTACATTTTTAATCAAAATGAAGATAAGTAGAAAGTTACTAAATATTTATATAACAAATACCTTGAGGACAGAAACGAGAACATTTTAGGAAACATTCTGTGTATCAACGAAAAGCATGAAATACATACACAAAGGGGGATTTAGGTGCAGTCGAGAAGAGCTTCGAAAATATTTATGACGTTTGATAGACCGCTTTGTGTGTTGTGCGATATACTTCACCGCCCGTCTGCTTACCACTAAAATACTATAGGGTTCAGATATTATACCTCTAACTAGAAACAATACAAATTTTTGTTTCACATAGAGTATTGTACATAGAGGTTTGTAATGTAACAGTATTTTGTAAAAGAATCTAGTAGTAGGTATAAAAGTCCAGCAAATAATCAACATCATAATCTACCAGTTTCAATACTTACAAAATTATGACAGGCATTAATTAATATTTGTTTGAATGTAATTATTCTTATAGTGACGAATCGTCTTACTCGGATCTCGGGCAACTCAGAGAGAGGACCAGAGCTATGCTGGGCACACCAGCGGAGCCGCTGGTACAGCATGCTCACTCACAACCTAATAGTCGCAGGATGTCTTCAGATATTGAGGCCAAACTCGCTGCTAATCTTAACACAAGGTAAATTGTTAATGTGGATACGCCTATTGTTATCTGTAAAGTAAATCTTTACATCAATGTGTCGTTAGTAAGGCCCGTCGCGGGACTATAGCTAATGCCACCCAGCGACTAGGTTCTTGGATCAGGAGGAAACCATGCAGATTTTATTCCACGATTTTGCTTATCTTTTTAAACCCTTAATTACATTTAATCTCAACTGTAATATACACCATACATTAACTATACCTAACTGTACCTTGTCCAATAGACATTTTTTTGTAGATATTGTATTATTATTAGCAGCTGGGGAGAGCAGAAACTAATATTATTTTAGTTTACGTAGCAAGTGCAACTTCAAAGCAAATATTTCCGGTAAAAATTTTTGATGATCTCATCTCAACTATATTATGATCGCCAGGCGTCCTTCAGCCATAATAGCTGCATTTCGTCGACCGTCGCAGGCGCTGGCATTATGTGCAGCAACACAGCGTCGTTTCCTTTCGGAACTGTCTCCACATTCCCGCGCATCCGTCGCATCTACAATACACGAAACTCCTCCTTCTGCTGCTGAAATTATGGGACAGTGAGTATCAATCATTGGTTAACTAAATTATTTACAATAAGTTAATGAAGCAGGAAGATTCTAAAAGTCACCGTTGAAGTCTTAGCAGTTAATATGTCAATATTTTCGTATAAATCTCATACGTCCCATAGATACGTCCGTGTTCGTAAGACTTAATATTCTTATTTAATACCTTAGCACCATTAGCTGACATATATTGAAAAACAAAACCAAACAGCCACCTTTCATAATCACTGTATTGGAAGATATAAATAATTAAATCAGAAATTCAGTAAATACAAGTAAATCTTCCGTAGGCATACTTACGTCACACCTACATAGACTATAAATTACGGAGCGACAGAAGAGGACATGACGGGCGCGGCGTGGCGGCGGCACGTGCGCTCGACAACGGCACATCTTCACCGCAATACTCACGAATAGTTGACACGGGATATACAAACCACAAACTTATCGCAATGTTTACTGATATTTAATCCATCCCCCAGAGAACCATAGTTTTTTGGGTTGATTTGACAAACTACGAGTACTTAAATACTCCAAGCGTTATATCTCGATAAAAAGCAAACCGCAAAGAAGTGACTACTAGGTAGCAAGCAACGTCACACTGTACCTAACTATTTCAATCTTTTAGCCGCATTGTACTCTATTCATAATTTATTCTCAGGACGTTAAAAATGCTTGACAATGACATTGCCTCTTATCTGTAACGTAGCCTCACTCCCGGTCAGAGACAACATTCTCAACAACTCGATAATTAATAAGTAGGGACCTGGGACCTGGAGGTGAATAATATTCAGTTGGATAATGTCTACCATCCGCATTATGTTACTGACAATGCGAGGCGCCTACGACACGTCAACACAACACCATTCAAAAGCTCTCCCTTTATTTGTTAATAGATAGACAGGTTGACAATGCTCCTGTGAGCATTCACTACAAACGTGACTCAATGAATGTAATTGAAACGAGAAAATGTTTTTAAAATATTCAATTGCGCCTTTTGTTTTGCATCCTGATATTTTGCTACCACATATGTCTGTATCTACGTACCTACTCTGATACTTTTGTTCGATGTACAATAACGAACTTTGTTTTGTTTGTAGTGAAGCATTGAGCAAAGCTCTATCTGCGCTCTATGCCAAGCTACTAGTTGTACTAGGACTAGCTTT
This sequence comes from Tetheella fluctuosa, assembly GCA_951216915.1. Taxonomy (NCBI): domain Eukaryota; kingdom Metazoa; phylum Arthropoda; class Insecta; order Lepidoptera; family Drepanidae; genus Tetheella; species Tetheella fluctuosa. Next base: position 9,244,730 of record OX578217.1, read on the forward strand.
TCCCGTGACTGAAGTAATCGCAAATGGTGTTCCAGATGCTTATTATCAGGTACTCATTATTTTGAAAGATATATTTTTATTACAAGGATGTCACAAAATATGGCCTATGTTCAGCAGTGGACATCTTGCGGCTGAGATGATGATGATGATGTCACAAAATCACATAATTTAGGAAATATAAACGAACTAAGATTTCTGTCTTTTCAATATACAACGAATGTGACCGGCGGCTGGGGATATTTTTCCGATTAGCTTGGCCATCCAAATAGAAAACGCTGTCAGCCTGCTGGGTACCTTGCCTATCGGCAGCACTGGCAGCTTCGAGGATTTTTTTTATATATTTTAGAGTGTATTGTGTTTTATTCTATTAGTATTATATCTTTTATATTTTCAGGGATTTTATTTATACTTATACTTAGTATCGGTGATATTCGTTGTATTTCAATACGCAAATATTATGCGTCAGAAAGCTGTCAAAATGATTATACATAACTACGGTAAGTGATCTCAATTTCTCGGTGTAATATAGAAAACAATTAGTCGAACAAAGACAAATAAGTACTACCGACATACGTAGGTAATTAACCACATTTGCTTAACAAAATGAGACATTAAAATCACATCTTGTTTGCATAATTACAGCTGCAAAGAATATTACCTTCTTTAGTTTGCATTCCATTTGCGTTTCCAAGTATTCGTATAATTCGTACTACAAAAAAACCATATACTTAAAGTTTTTCTCTAATGAGATTACATGCAGGTATAGTGACAAAATATTATGATACATTACAGAAGATACTGATAAGGAGGATAAAAATGTCAAAGTAACAGGAGAAAAAGTAAAACAGAAAGAAGCAATTTCACGTTATGGGAGTTTCTATTTGAGACTCGGTGCTATTGGTAAGATGATCATTACGCAGTCACTTGTGGCCTCAATATTTTGCGTGATTATAAACTCTAAATTATAATTAATAAATGTTTACAGCTTTTGGAATTGGTTCAATGGTATACAGCGGCTTGGAATTCGGTGAATACTTTGAAATGACAGATCGGTGCCGCTCCATCCTCTCTGTAATTACACCGGCACTGCGAATGACACTAACATTAGCGCAGATGCAGTTTATTTTTTTAACAAACAAAGACATCGAATCTGGTAGTTATAAAATGATACAAAGATTTGGGTTCATGCATATGATAGCCACAAATTTGTGCGAATGGTTATACGTTCTAGTGGAAGAAACAAAACATGAAATTCATCATTTAGAGCACTCAGTATTATCACCTATAAATGGAACTCACAACGAGACCGAAGAAATTCCTTGTCGAAGAGCTAATATTATGGGTGCATTACTACAAAATGCGTCACCATTTCTCTTTCCTTGCACAATCGAATATTCTCTCATTTGCGCCGTTATATTTTACGAGATGTGGAAAGAGGTAACATAATCTCTAGTAATATTATTTAGGTGTTACGCATAGCACATGAATATAAGTTAATTTTAATTTACAGGTCAAGTGTACACCTGAAGATTTTGAAAAGAAATACAATATTCCTAAAAATAAATCGCGTAATAATTCTGTAACACCTGAGAAAATTTTGCAGCAATTTGGTAATACCTATAGTTTATACACTACATATTATAATATAACAGCTACATAAAAATCCGTAGAACCCGTTCTTTAAAAAACAGCAAGAGCACACCAAATAATAATGCAATTCCCATTTTCTATATCATCTGATAATAATTAATATATTTTCAGCCGGAATGCTTGGAGTGAGCTCACCGCATGGCAGTAGAGCTGCTTTACATCATTTCTCGGTGGACTGTTCTCATGCACATCGTGGCCTTTTTGCCGGAATCCTTCTCATCGTGCTCACCATTATATCTTTGATAATGTTCTTCGTATTAGCCAACAATCCCGCCACCATTATCGTAATAATAATTCTTATATTCAAGAGATTCACTTATTAGTCCGTAATCTTAAACGACCAATATATTATTTCAGGATGCCATTTTCCAAGTAAATATCTGCGAGTTGGTTCTATATACGATAACTATTATGGCTTGTGCAGCGGCGTTAAAGCAAATGAGAGCATTGCCATATAAAAGGAAATCTCAAGGTACTTAGTCTATCATCATTGTTTTATGTCCCCTATAAAAATGCGTGCGTTTATGCTGGTAAGGTGATATTGTGTACCTATTTAGGTTATATCAAACCAGTGTCTTAATGCTTATGTACTTTTTACAACCATCTATGCGTCAAAGCTTATTACATGTAATCCTATCATGCAAGTCATTGACAAATCCATAACGTGTAATTATCAGTAATTCAATAAACATACGCCGAAAAAATATTAGGTAAAACGAAAACTTTTATTTATTTTTCAGCCGTTTTAGGACTGGATACATCGCTCCTTATCCTGGCACAGTCGGGGATGTTCATATACTGTATGTTTAGTTTAATAGGCTGCCATCACACTATGAACAGCAAAAACAGTTCTGGACTAACCGGTTTTTTTTCTGAATTCCTATCTCTTAATCAGGTAAATATTGGGTAAATATGCAAAAAACATTTACCATTAAAATGTTATTTGTGAAGATGTACTTAGGTATTATATGACAAAAAAAATCTGTTCACATGAATTAATACGATAACATGAGTTCATTTAATGAACTCTTACTTTCTATAAATCTAGAGATTACTTGTTTTTTTTCTTCTTCATCAAACTGTGGCCGTGTAAACATACATTTTGTATTTCAGACAATATTACAGTCTCTGTTTATAATTGACGCGTGGTGGCGACGCAGCAGCACCTCGGAGCAAAGGCGTGAGAAGCCGGGACGACAACTAGTCACATTCCTGCTCGTCGCCAATATGGCCATGTGGGCCATCAATACACTTGAAAAAGTAATTACCCCTTGTTCATATTTATGATTGATTACATCCTTACAGTTTTATCGATCGAGTCTTGTTAGATTTGACTGTGATTTGTAAATTAAATTATTCAGTTAACTGTTATTTTAAAATAAAATATTATTCTGGGAAATACAACTACTTAATTTTAATCGTCGAAACTCATCAATTCTTCTGGAGACCGGCGAGCAGGGAGCTTTTTCCGCCAACGCATGAGCTTCGCCATCCAAAAAGAAAAAGCTGCCAGCCTACTGAAATCCAGGCTCAAGGAAATTGTCTATATATTAAAATTATATTTGGATTTTTGTAGTAAATAAAGCTAAAATCTAACATAGGTTCCTACTTCTAACTAATATATAATAAGACCCCTTATTAAAATCACAGTTCATACTTGTAATATTATGTGTTTCTTCTTTACAGAATAGAGCGGAGTTCAGACCGGCACATCTGGCGTTCTATGGACCCTGGGCATGGACCATAATAACGCACGTTTCGATGCCTCTCGCTATCTTCTACCGTTTTCACTCAACCATTTGCCTATTTGAGATATGGAAGAACTGCTTTAAAAATAAACCCCTGTACCTAAATGTTTAATATACGAAATAATTAAAATTAAATTAAATTATGGAACCTTGATCTTTTAATGGCTGTATAAATAAATAAGATATTTATATGGAAACTGATGTGCATTATCTTTTATTCTTTTTATACAAATCCTCTAAAATATGATTTACTTTCTCGTCTTTATACACAGAGTATATATCAGAAAATGGTAGAGTAGGTCACAGCGTCGTATGGATGTCCCATATCTTTTTTTCAGAGTAACGACTTGATGATAAAATTAAATAGATAGGTAATTGGTGTAAAAGTTATCAATTGTTTTCTTCTGAAATTTTGATTTTAATTGTGTATATAGCTGGCTACTCAAACATAGTTAACTTACCTACATTTTAATTTGAATAAAAATGTATATCTGTCCTTCATATATCATGTTCTTCGTTCTATGCCACTTAAATTGTTTATGGTCAGTTTAAGGGACATTATTTAATGCCATATATATTTATTTATCTGTTGACGTCAACACCAATATTAGGAATGATTAAATCTTAGTCATTCAAGGCCGACAAAACTTTAGTAAATGTGCCAAAATTGTGTGAACATATCAGGTTATTTAGACAAATTTATGTAGAACGTGATGTGACAATTATCACTCTTTGTCATGGACCAATATCAGACAACAAAGTCCGCTAATTGTTTGCGTTAACTCCACTACTGATATTATAATTACTTAAAACATGCAAATTAAAATTAATAGCCAAAACTCATGGAATGGACGATTTAGTCCTGAGCTAATAAAACAATGTACTGAGAGTAAACAGAGAGTCATACTTTAGTCATACTTCGTTAAAACTTCCACAAAACAAGGTTCTACGAAACATTAGATGAAATATTTAATTATGTGATTCACGCACGTTGTATATCATAGAGCATAATATTGCGTCGACTCTAAACAATGATTATGGCGTCATCAACCACCGTAGGCTTCCTGACGCCTGACACCTAAACTCCTGTCAAGATAAAGAGATGCCTATCTCAGATACTGCCATAAGTGTAGCCACATGGATCAGATACTGTTCAACATTATTGAAACGCTTCACACTTATTATTTACCGCTCGATTTTTATTAATTTTACTAAATAAATATGGACGACATTATTCAAGAGAAGAAGGAGGGGTAAGTTTTCCATTATTTGGTTACATATCTTCCAACTTTATAATATTTATAGAAGAAAATAAAATAATAAACTCTCAAATATATTTTTTAACAATACGAATTCCACATAAAACGTTAGTTTTAAAAGTCCTATAGATATAACGTTTTAGTAACTGGCTCTTGCGTTTTTGAGATATTATAGTCTTAACAGTAGTTATATTTATCCTATCTTCCTATTTCTCTATCTCGATAAAGGTCTAAAATAAGAACCATAGAGTTAGCCAAATCAATAATTTAAGACGTAAAAAATAGGATTATATCAGACTGACTCAAAGCATGAGTTGAAAAAAAAACAATTGGCCCAGGAAATACATAATATGTAAGATATATATCTAACTTAGTTTAAGATTTAGAAGCCTGAGGCAGTAGTATACAACAATAGCTTTCCGTTTGGACCCTTTGTTTGGGTACGTAGTTACGTATGTAACCTTAAAACGTTACGTCGCATAACACATATACTTAGTGCTTTGTTTCCGTGCACTAACAAACATTTTCTAATCAGGCCAGCTGACGCACAAGACTCTAAATTCGTATACTATGAACATGGGTCACATAATTACCATCCAGTGAGGCAGAGTAGAACGAAACTCGAGCGGAAGATTCGTCATAGTCGGTCAGTATAGTAAATTAAAATCTATGTTTTAGTTTGAATAAATGGCTTACGTGTGTCCATGGGTAAGCACCGAGTGGAATGGTTACTAGTTAGTTTAACATTGGCTACTCTAAGCTGTATTGAATTGTTCAGGATTATAAGTTATTATTTTGTAATGTTACGTCCATATTATACAATGTGGATCAAAACATCAAAAATCAAAACAAATAGGAGCTTTCGCGTGGGATTTTTCCGCTAGAGGCGCTAGTGTAGCGTGTGGTCTTCGGAATGTCAAACTTCACTGTTTCTGGGTGGGCTACGCGGGTTTATTTCTAATTAGAATAATGTTGTAAATATTTTGCAATACCTGAGATTCATTATGGCAAATATGGATTACGGGTCAATTAATGCCAGTCCTTTGAGACAGTTTTTTCTTTCGGAAACTTTTACCTACTTTTTATTCGAACAAGAACAAAACGTACGAACTACGTAAAACTGAGGCATGCTCGATATTTTTACGGTACGGTTTAAGGTATTAAATATGATTTAAATGTAAACATGGCTTTCATGTCCGTAATAACAAACTTTTATAGGACCTTACTCGACAGTGGCGCCAACTGGTGAGCACAAAAACGATAGCCCCCATTGAATTTGAATAATAACTATGATATTTTAAAATATTTAATAAACTGCCACGTATTTATAAAGGCCTGCCATTAAATAAATTCAAGACCAAGCTATTTGAGTGGCTTACTGAGAGATGTTTTTACACCTTAGATGAGTACATTCAATATAATGGTAAATAAGTGGACTTGTGGAAGTCCGCGTAACGGTGGAAGAAGGTCCCCTGGACCCACCACCTTTCTGTTCCTGCTCAAAAAAAAAAAAAAAAGTGGACTTGTTTGGGTACAGGGTTAGATTTAGATATATTTATTACTTAGTTTGGTATTTCTATGGGTGTATTATTGTATTGAATTAACATGTTTTTAGTTTAGGTAGGTAGATGATTGTTAGATTTGGATATATTTTTATTTTTAATTTTTTCAAAATTAGGTAAATTACTGTTTTGTTTTTTTCATACATTCCTTAGCTTCTATCTTTTTTTATAATTGTGCATGCTATTTTGTAGTGAAATGTGTAGATGCTTATTATTAGAATATCACCTTTTTGTATGTCATTTCTCGCGCAATACATTATTTCATTCATTTCAATAATGACCTAAGTTGGACTTATGTTTTGATATACGGGCCTTAGTACAAAACAAAGAAGCAGTGGCCTAAGTCTATACTTCGTGGATGGTAGATTTTAAAATACAGGTACAGTTACTTCTTACCATTTTCAGGCAAAAGTATAGGGTTTCTTTATTTTCAATTTTTGTATAACGAACTAGGTATTATTATAAGTAAATAATAAATATTATTGATTTAAAATAATTATTAGTAGTAGTTGAGAGTCAGTTTCTCAGTAGATGTCTGTTAACTGAGAGGCTGATGACAGCTAAATGCTCTTAATTCTGATGACAATTATCTAAAAGCTGCTTGAATAGCATGTGATTTTAAGCACTGCTTAGGATTTTGTGAAGAATAAATTGAATTCAATTACATAGAGCCTTTTAAAAAAGTAATAAAGGTTGACAAAATCTTTTAACCTTCACGGTTACCGTCTGGGTCTCTAATTAATCGCACAGTGTTGTCGGATAAAGTAGGGGGTGACACGAGTGGGCTGGGAGCGGTGCATGTGCTAGCCTCGTTAGAAGGCCCGCTCTGAAAGTGACACCACCGACGCTAATTACCCGAGAGGACATCTTACGATCCGTTCCGACGATGCATATTTAGTACATAAACAAAATCCTATTTTTGCAAAAGAATATTTTTCTTCTCATTAAAATGTTAACGATCGTCGCAAATTAGAAGTCACATCACAGTATCACTCGTCATTGGTGACTCAAGACGTACCCAAGCTCATCGTTGTCGTTGTTGTGTAATATACCATGTATTTTATTACGATTTCGCCCATTGAATATGTAAATGTATAAGGTTCAACTGACATTACTTTTGATCAGTTATTTAATTGAATGTCACATAATTTATTTAATTGATAAATACAATATCAGTCTCCTGCCGACTCAAAATTAAAATATCAATAATAATTTAAATCATGATATTTTTTTTAATAGTACGACTCTAGGAAACGGACACAACAAGCTGCAAAGTGAAAAATTATCTGTAATTTATATATATCACATATATTATTTCACTAATACTATCTAATCACGCAACAAATTACTACCTAAGTATTTGTAACAATTTGGACATTCCTAGTATACTTAATTATACCTAATGAACATCCGTCATCCACCCAGATATAAGTTAAAACATAACCTTCATAACGCTGCATTATTTTAACCCACCCTGTCACAGATCACAACTAATTATTTACACTCACGACTGTATGCCAAGTATTAGTCACTTCAGTAGTCAACATGAGACTCTTTTCATACAGTACATAATTTACTTCACAAGACTAAACATGTATAAGTATTACGCATATACATATTCATTTTTATGTGGTGCAAACTGAGTTTAAAAGTCGTTCGTCTCGTTAATTGGCTCAGGACGTCGCGTCGCGTGATTTAATAAAGCTGATGTAAATAAAAAACCGCGCGGGTCTGTGTGTAAAGCGGTATTTGATGACGAAAAATAAAGAAAAATCCAATCAAAATGCATCGAAGGAGTGGCGGGATAGGTCGGAGCCTCTCGTCGCCGTGCCTGAAGATGAAAGGTGAGTCGGTTGAAGCGCTTCATTAAAACCCACTATTAGTCGATAAGCGCTCGCTTGAAAACAAAACAACTCCGCTAGTAAAATTATAATTATAGACACCTGCTTCATTTTGCGAATAATTGTTCGCGTTTCTAAGTTTGGTACTCAAAACTCGACAAATTATATTAATGCAGTATTTGATAACTCGTAATTGTAAGAACTGCACTCTTGTAACAATTTTATATAATTCTAATTACCTGTAACGGTTCGTGACAAGCTTTCTGTAATGACATCTATATAAAACTTGCTCCCAAAAACCCCTGTAGGGCTGAAGAAATAATATTTTTTTTAGTAAAGTAAACATTAATTTGAAAATTTTGACTACTTTAATTTGCAAATTTATTTATTTAGGTCATGTGTTCAATTTCCACCCAGACCAAACATTTGTGTAAATATCTATGTTATTATTATATTTTGAGTAGTAATAGTAGAATATGCACCAAGGGGATAAAGCAATGTCTTATGTCACGGGCAGCATAATTATTGGACCCTGAGGGTAAAGAGGGACTCTAGAGTTTAAACATAACTCCCGAGCGAAGTGAGCGAATTATATAGAGTCCTGAGTAAAGCGAGGGTTTCAAGCTGCCCAAGACGAAGACAGGCTTTATTCTCGAGGTGAATACTCTACTTTTCATACCTACTGCGAGTCAATAAAATCACACAGGCTACATCATATAGGCTGCATGATTTTCGAGTTGATGCTAAGTGTAAGAAATAATCTCTCGCTGTCTGTTTCTTTCTATGAGGTATATACGTGGGTATGAATTATCTAAAAGTTTTTTTTTTTGTAATTGTTTTAATTCATACGTGAGTTATTACATTGACAATTTTGTAATGGAGATACAAGAATTGAAAAAAAAAGTGTGCTGTTTTGTGTGCCAGTTCGATTTTTAAATAAACTCTTACACTCATAAAATAAAAAGGCTATTTTTCCAGAGAGCATCCTCCACATTCATTGCCCAGGTTAAGCGTGGTACTGCCGGCAAGCACTGATTCCAGCACTGATAATATAGTGTCACCTTCTTTACCACGAAGAAAACACCTTTCACATGGCGAGTAAGTAATTCTAAAACTTTTGAGAGAAACTACATTATATTATGAATGCTTTTGATAAACGATTAAAGGATAAAATATCTTGTACCTCTCTATTTCTAAAAGTCTCCATCCAAAACTTTGTGTGTATGTGTTACTTAATCATGCTGCCATGGCTGAACAGATTTGGATGAAACTCAGCACAATAGTCGGTACATAAATACACACAAAATAGTCTGTGGTAAGATATAGGTCCTATATTATAGGATAATATTTATTCTAGAAAATCATTAGAATTCTTGGAAACGTGGGTATAACCGCGTGGCCGAAGCCAATCAGTATAAATACTGTTGCATGATTGGTGTGTAATAATAACACCCACGAATAAATTTACAGCAAAATATGAATTAATTTTAATTAAATTAGATATGAACTAATTTCCATTGGCTTGTATTTTGGTTAGATTAATAATATAATTGATTCGATATATCACATTATTTCAGTGAATCAATGACTGTAGTGTTGTCAGCGTTTTATGCGAAGTTATTAATTGTTTTGGGGGTAGCACTCCCCGTGACCAGCACAATTCAAAATGAACTCTACACTAATATTACATCAGACGTGAGTATTTATCCTGATTTTCCATTACTATCTCTCTAGCCTTATTATTCCTCTGTTTCTTAAAAGTATTTTTCTTTTCTTATGACTTAAAATGTTTGAGGAAATAAAAATACAAAATACGGTCACATATTACGTGTTATCATCTCGTCGCCTTAGAAGCATTAAGGCGATTGTCAGTAGCACATTTTTTACATTATCATGACAAAGCATACTTTGAATTTTCGAGGAAACTTTCAACATATTAAGGACTGTATTTTTGTTGTAAATATAACTGTATATAATAGGTATATCATAAAACAACTTTAGATAAGGATTTATATATTTAAGAAATGCATTGCGTATGTAAAATTAAATATGTTTCTAATTAACATATCTAACATAATATTGAATATTACATTTTACAGATATTCACAATGTATTTATATATCGTCAGCATGATATTCCTTGGGTACACATTTTACCATCTTCGAATAGCTGGACGAGATAAAGATCGTAAGCAACAATAAATTTATATCTAAAGTTAAACATAAGCCACTCACTCTGGAAAGTATGATGACGAGTCTGAACATGTCCAGGCAATATTGTGACAGTGCTCGACTATCTGCGTAGTAACAAGCAAAGGCTATTTTATACATGAATAATTGAATATCCGTCCATTACGGCATGTAGACCACTATTGAATTATGCCTCAGAACTGTATCCTGTAATATCTTTATCAAGCTACATCCGGCGAAACATAACCACCAGAGAATTATTAATACTCAAATAGATCAAACATCAAATGTCATTTAGTTCCAAAATTATAGAACTTATAACTCAATAACTTCTCTGTTTGAGCATCTCGTTTTTTCGATGGACTAAATTGGTTTTACTCACCTACTCTCAGGACAAAAAGGCCTTGTCTGCGTATGGACGTAAAAACCATGTAAGGCAAGCACCTTCTTGTCCATATAAATTATCTATAATAAACTCTCTCCTCAACATGTTTTTTTTAGAAAATGTGAAACGCACCCGCTACGGTAGTTTCTACTTGCACATGGGTGTAGCCGGTTTTGGTCTGGGCTCCATCATTTACTCGTGTCTGCAATTCGGAGGGTACTTCGATCTCTCCGGGGATTGTAAACTTGCCGTGGTTGCCATCAAACCAGCGCTCCGAATACTATATTTAGTGGCTCAAACTGTCTTCATCTTCTCATACACTGATGTAAGTACAGAAGTATTCTTTTTATGAATAACGACAGAAGGCTGTATGTTATTGCAACTCAATGTGTGACGTTAACGTTGACAAATTAAGTAGTTAGCCTCTGGGTCCGTGGGGGTTCGAGGCTCGCCGATTTCCTCGGATTTTATCATCCAAGGTCATCGAGGCTTCGGGAGACCGCTGGGCTGGAAGCTATTTCCGCCATCGCATAGCTTGGCCATTCAAAAAGGGAACACTGCCAGCCTGTTGGGAACCTTGCCTATCGACAGCAGCTAGAGCTTTGAGGATATTTTCTATATATTATAGTTTATATTTTATACAATTATTATAAATACTTGTAATAAATAATTTTATGAATTGAAAAATGTAATATATATAATAAGGATAGCGAGGCTGGAATTCGGCAAAATAAATAGGCAGATCTCTTGATTCAACTTGATTTTTATTTTTCTCTTAAGTCTTTACGTCTAACGTAATAGTAGTCTACATAAGGTAATGATGCGTTAACATCTGTAGTAGTCTGTGAATGCACATTAGTGTTGCCACTCATCTCCCTCTTTCATTCGTCCCATTCATTCATTCACCTCACTCACCCTTTCCATTTCCTTCATATTATATATTACTCTATTCAGTTTATTATTAAGACCAATCATTATTCTAATGTCCATCAATATTGTCGTGATTGATTGATGAAACTATAATCTCGTGTCTAAACCTCTGATGTACTTATACTTTAAAAATCTAAAAATGTAGGCGACTTAACAACCAATACGAGAAGCACATTAACTGATATTAACCGAGTGTAAGCCATTCACGGTTCGTACAGACTTTCGTCGTAAAATAAAAATCGTTACTGCGTGGCTTATATCGTATACCTAACATTTCCCGTCAGCTCTTACTGAACGCTTTAAGTGGAAACTACATTTCCCCCATACAAGATTAAAAATATCCTAGACAAATAGTTGTAAATATATGCAAACCAAAACCACGTGAATATCAAATTAGCAGTTCTAGTGAAATCTCTGGGCCAACGATACAGATCGAATAATACTTGCGTTTTCGATAGTAGGTACCTACTATCATAAATGGCTTATCTACATATACATAGACATAGAAAAATCTGTAACCCAGGTACCAGTAAAATATACTTATTCTGAGCCGAACGGTGCGACCTAGGGACCCAGAAAGTCGTTCGTTGTGGAAAATATAAACCATCACTAGGCTAATTATAGTGATAAATTAATGAAAAACTACTGCACTGTTTTTTTTAACTTTCAGATATTAGATCCAATGCGAGGAGTTGTACTGGACAGATTTGGACTAATGCACTTGATAGCAACGAACGTGTGCGAATGGCTTAACGTAGTGGTCCAGGAGACAAGAGACGACATCATCGCAGTAGCTTACGATCGACCAAACCTTGTACGATACGTCAATATCAGTGGACATTCTGAAATCGATATTAGAGATGAAATTGATAACATGACTATAATTCAGGTTCAGAACCCTTTTCATGAAAGTATTACTGGCAGTATAATAAAAAATCTAACTGAAAATTATTTAAATTTCACAACCCAACCTGATACATGGGTTTGCAACGTCTCGGATATGATTACGCCTTTAATAAGGAATGTCAATCCTTACTTGAGGCCTTGTGGAGTAGAGTATAGCCTCTTGTGCTCAATCATTATAGTCGTGATCTGGAACGATATATGCACGGTGCCTGGTTCAGTAAGTGTATTATTCTTTCTCCATGCTATTTTATCATTTTCTATTAGAATTAATTTTCAAAATCCATTCCAAAATTTGTCGCAGTGGAAATTAATAATTATCCACAGCTACAGGGCCGCAAAGCTACAGAAACATGATTGTTTTCCACGATCAATCATCATCCTCCTGGCCTGTTCCCAATAATTTGGGGGCGGTGCAATACTTAGGTACTATTTTTCCATTCCGCATCATATCCACGGGTATAATAATATGTATATAATTTCCACGGTTAATAAATAAAAATATTTATTTATGATATGGCCTTTATGTGGTTCATAAAGATTTTTTTTTTCCATCTATTCGAAAAGGACGACTTGGTTTGCCTGTGCACCCAAAGGTGGTGTTTTCTATAAGAAACTTTTAGCGGGCAGTACCTAATGAGTTTTTAATCCTCTTTATAAGTGCGCCGCAATTATCTTTGCCGCGCACTTTTTGAATTTGGAACATCTTAGTGTTCAGCGCCAAAGAAATCGAAAGCAAATATTGTTGAAGTGAAAACTTCTTTAGCCGCGTTGAGCGTTTTTGGAGGGGAAAAACTTATAGGTTCGCGTCACCGACATGCTCATGCTAATAGTTTTCACTTCTATCGGCAGTCCCCATGACTGCCTGTTTTTTTTTTAATAAAGACTGGCTGGTACGACGGCCCATGGTCGCGCCGCCGGCGCTCTAAAAACGCTCAACGCGGCTAAAGAATTTTTTACTTCAAATACTATTAGCATGAGCATGTCGGTGACGCGAATGTCGGTGACGCGAACCTATAACTTTTTCCCCTCCAAAAACGCTCAACGCGGCTAAAGAAGTTTTCACTTCAAAAAAGAAATCAAATTAAAAACGCGCGAACTACAGCCCGCGTTTTCGTCAATTTTCACGGATTGTTAGAAATCCGTGGTTTTGTTTTGAAATAAAATATGAGGCGCCTTTTATTTTCTCATAGAGGGTGATGAAAAGTAGAGTGTATCACTCGAGTGCAAAATATATTTTTGGCTCGGGCGACGTACTTTGAATCCAGAGCGAAGTGAGGGATTCTAGAGTAGATTCTTTAGTAGAATCCTAAACGTAGCGAAAAAAGCGCCCTCGCCGTAAAAATATTATTTTGCTCCCTTATGATACAATCTACTATTTTCTTTCACAGAAAGTCTTAAAAGAATCAGTTCCAGGACCGTCTTTCAACAAAGATCGACAATGTTGTACTCGAGTGAAGGCTAACAATCATTTCTCAGTAGATTGCGGGAGTGCTCATAAAGGTCTTTTCATGGGTATTGCAGTGCTTGCTGGTACTATAGTAAGCTTGATGTTATTCAATGGACTCTTTCAGAAAAAGAAACACGTTGATTTGGCACTGTTACAGGTAATTTCCTTAGGCTTACTGCCTTTTGCCCTAATATGATTAGCATATTACGCCTTAAGCCTTTACGTACTGTTTATACTCTTAGTACCAACACCTAACAAGTTGTACCCCTCTTACTTATGATTCCTAGTGACGTCAAACTCAAACTCATTTCATAAATGTTCGAATCACGAATGTTCGGAATACACTTGGTTACACTCGTCAAATGCCGTGAATCCGTGATCGAGGTCAATTTTATTCCAGATAAATGTATGGGAGACGATTCTCTTCATCATAATGACAGTTGGTTCAGGAGCATGCATCCAGCGTATGCGCACGTTGCCGCTCCGCAGAGCCGTTACAACGATGCCTTTAGAACACGCTCTACTACTTGTCACGCAGTGTGGCGTGTACCTTTATTATTTATTCCAAATCATCGGCGCTGGATTCCAACTGCAACGATACCCAGAAGGATCTCGAGCAACGAGGTAAGAAATCAAATAACATTATTAAAGGTTTTGATAACCTATACTATAGGTACCTATTAGTTACCTACTTAAATTTTTTAAATTCTTGCAAATGCAATATCTAGGAAGAATTTAAAAAATCTTTTGCTTCGATGACATATAATAGAAGGTTTTATAGGAAGATTTTTTTCTTTTCTATGTTTTTTTACTAAGCTAATAAAACAAAAGTATTTTTCACTTGCACTGTTTTTTATCATAGTTCGAACGCGCGTTTATAAAAAACTGATGTGAGTTATGGATTGGTTTTCTAAAATTAATTTAAACCTAGTTGTCTGATGTCGACAGGATAATATCGCCTCTATGTGCGGTGATACAGAGCTCTTGCCAGACGCTGTTGGTGCTGGACGCGTGGTCGCGCCGTTGCGCCGGCACTGGTCGGCAGCGCCCAGGGCGGCAGCTGGTCACTTTCTTGCTCGTTGGCAACTTCGCTTTGTGGCTACTAAACAGAGTCAAGAATGCGAGAGCAGAGTTTCATCCTCTGCAGGTATTCCTACATGGGTTTATTCTTAGGATAGTCTGATTTGTTTACACACGGCCCCCAAACTAAGGGGAGCTTGTACGTACTATGAAAACCAGTATGAATACCTACACTACTTTTTTAAACATATCCTTACTAATATACGACGGTTTTAAAGTCATTGGCACCTACCTTATATATCTAATCTGAAAGATGGAAGTAAGTAGGTCTGTACTTATCAATCAATAGGAACAATTTTATTAACGAACGAATGGCTGAAAATCGCGACTTTTGGAATCTAACCATCCACCGGTTGGCGTGATTGGTAAGATACCCTACTTCTGACACCACAGGTCGTGGGTTCGATTCCAAACCAGGACAGACATTTGTGTGCATGGATATGTCTGTCTGTCCTGAGTCTGGGTGTTATTAACTATAAGTATATATTATTACTAGCTTCCTCCCCGCGGTTTCACCCACGTTCCCGAGGGATCTTGGGTTTTCCCGGGATAAACAGTAGCCTATAGCCTTCCTCGATAAATGGGCTATCCAAGACTGAAAGAATTTTTTAAATCGATTTCAGTAGTTCCTGAGATTAGCGCGATCAAACAAACAAACAAACTTCAGCTTTATAATATTAGTATAGATAATATAAAAATATTATATAAAGTCAGATATCGAGTTTCCACAGTACCTACAAGCTGCTTAGTTTGGTATCAGATGGCAGTGTGTGAGGAATGTCCCAGGATATTATTATTTATTTTTGCAATAACCCAAGTGAGGGTTCTGATTTTTTTCATACCACTCCTGTAGCTCCTGTTAATGCGTTCAAATACATATTATATACCTACCTACTCATTACATTTTTATTATTAGTATATACTAATAATAAACGTACATATGTACCTACCTAACCTACCTATAGATATTCAACTTTATTCACAGATGGAATTTTATGGAGTTTGGGCGTGGACTCTTATCACGCACGTATCAGTGCCACTTCTTGTATGCTACAGGTTTCAAGCTACAGTCTGTTTTTATGAAATATGGAAAAATTCATATAAAAGAAAAAAAGATTTTATCGAAAATGATGCAAATGGATTTGAATTAAAAAATCATCACGTGGCGTGATAACATAAAAAGAGTGTATTTTTTAAAAAACTTAACACATACCTATGTGCAACCCTAAAAACCTGTGAAACTATGACGGAAATAACTCCCTAAGAATAATAACGCGTTATTCCTATCTATCAGACGGAAAGGACGATTTTAATTAGTTAAATTTAGGCTGATGCTGTGTTATTCACAAAATTCATTTGCCGCGATCGTGTACCGATCGACTGCCTCATTCTAAATGAACGTCTGAAATGAGAAAATTGAAGCCATCCTATTCAGTAGGTAGACTAATCAATCGGTTTGTCTTACCTGAACGGGACCGCAACCGAGCCTGAATAAGGGGGATTATTTTTAAAGTACGTACATACAGACTGACCGTTAAATCAAAACTTGTCCCCTCGTTTAAAAGTTGGTAGCCCTGTTATTCCATTATATATTATTGTTGTCACATTATATTGTCAATCAATAGTGCCAACATAAGGGCTAAGGGACAAGTTATGATGAACGGGCTGTAGTACCTCTATCACTTCCTATCTCATTAGTAATATCTACTAAAGAGTACGTAAACACTTGGTATCTACCCAAAAAATACTTACAATACTTGTCATTCCATAGTAACACAATTTTCTTCATGTCTATGACGTTAACAGTAGAATAATATTTTAGTATCTTTGACGGGCTACTGGCAGCACTGGGTGAGTCTACTGTCACTGTCAGTGCTGCCATTTTAGTGCTTTGGGCGCTAGATCTAGCGCTTGTTTAGCGTGTTTAGCGGGCATTCTAATTTTTTAGCGCCATGTGGATAATCTAGCGCTTTTTCCTATATGATAGTTTATGGGCGAGGAAATACCCTGTAATTTCCATTTTTCTTGTATGTCATGGCAACACTATTAGTCTATATTACCGATAGTCTATAGACGAAGGAATCCCCTGTATTTTAATTTTCGTTCATGGTTTTCAGAGTTACCGCATTCAAACATCGAACATGTGTTCACGTCGCACAAATAATTAATGTCATTTTAATGATTTGTACAGGACTAACTGCTGTTCATAGCAATTGTTATAACTATGATCTTCCAGCCGATGTCCTGCGAAGGATTGGGACATCCGAAAAATATAGCCAGATAATAAACGTTGATGAAGCTGGCCCTAAGTAGTGCAGCAATTTTATTCAAGAAAAAATTTAGTTAATTTAGCGCGAAATCTAACGCTTTTTTAATGCGTCTAAATCATAAAATCTAGCGCTTTTTGTGTAGTGGATTTTTTGATCTTGCAGCACTGGTCAATGTCACTGTCACTACACTACTGCTGTCAGTCAGTCAAATAAATAAATTTGTGTACAAAACCTCCAATTCATTATTTTTAGATTTTAGTAAGGTACTCATTAAAAAATATGGCTTCAGTAATGGATGTTGACGAAGAAGAAGTAGAAATGCCATCTTCTAGTAGTGGCAAAGGAGACAAAAAGAGATTTGAAGTCAAAAAGGTAGCCTACAACATATTTACGCATAATTCATTGTGCTTTATACATATGTATTCCAACGATGTAATTCTGTCGTTATGGTAGTTTTAATTTAAAAATATCTTATTTCAGTGGAATGCCGTTGCTTTATGGGCCTGGGGTATGTATATTTGAAGTCATGATTAAATTTTGAGATCAATAAATAACCTAAAAATGCTTACTCATTTTGAAACAATAAGATTGCCATCATGGTAATCTTTTCATAATTTATTATGAATGATTTGATATATATATATATTTAATGACAACATTAATTAAACATATTTTTCCAACATATAAATAGATTCATTTGATAAATGAAAGTAGTATTCACAATAACAAGACAAGAGTACAACATCCGATTTTATATTTGATATTATAGATATTGTTGTGGACAACTGTGCTATCTGCCGCAACCACATAATGGATCTGTGCATAGAATGTCAAGCAAATCAGGCTTCAGCCACCAGTGAGGAGTGCACAGTGGCCTGGGGTGTCTGCAATGTAAGTAATTTCTTATTATACACTAATTTGTGTCCTAAGGTTGAACCCTGTACTATTTTCTTGTGATAAGCCCTATGTCCATTATTGACATATCAATATTTACAAAAAATTGGTTTTGGTAATATAGCTGTGGAAATTAACTAAACAGATAGACTGACTTTCACTTTTATTACAATGGTAAGGATTATTTTAGTACCCATTAATTTGGTAATAAGTTCCACTTTCAAGGTTCATGGACTCAAATTATTTTTGTGAAATACTGTTTAATCCAGAAAAAAAAATACTTTCACCATCTTTAGCACATTGCTAAACATAGTCCTGTTTACCAATGTTTCATGATAAATTTTATTTATTTTCAGCATGCATTCCATTTCCACTGTATTTCACGTTGGCTCAAAACTCGACAAGTCTGTCCTCTAGACAATAGAGAGTGGGAGTTCCAAAAGTAAGTAATAAAACTAATAGATATTCTATTACTTAATCGGTTGGCTCGCGAATGGGATGTGCGTCCCAAAACTACCTACAAAAAAAAATTTATCCCAGGAATCTCAAGTCAAATTATTAAATGCGTTATTTAAAAAAACTATTTGCAATTATTATATCTTAGCCCCATCTACAAGTGAAGCAGAGGTGAAATAGGTTATATTTTTTTAAGCCCGCTAATAAGCTCAGAGATATTATTATAGTTATTCAATTCTGTATCAAAACAAACTCAGTCTTTTTGATATGTTTGTACTTCTTTTCCACTACGCAACCTACGAAAAATCATTTCTTAGAGCACATTACAATAATACTTATTTCAAATGTAGTAAATAACTTAGTACCTACCACATTACAATCACTACAAGTTCCACCATAAGTCAAATTTAAAAGAAGTCAAACCTTATTTTGGTATTGGTTTGTGTTAATAATGCCTGAAAGTACTTAAAATTTATTTATTTGTCTTAATCTAATTAACACGTCCGAGGTCTTGCATTTGATCCGTTACACATTATTTGTAGCTGACTGGCTGACTTCACACTGTTTGTATTTTTTTGTTGCAGATATGGACACTAGACTGCTTCCAGTATATCATGCAGCAACAGCAAGCCACATATAACACTAGGAAGATGGGCTTGCCAATGTCAATATTGCATTAAGTTCTCAATAAATTAACCTTTAAATTTAAATTTTTTGTTATTAATTTCGCGATATTTGTAAATTTGATTATACCTTGTAATAGAAATTTTAAACACATAAAAATAGTAAATTTTCTACCAGCCTTACATGTTTATTTTTGGAGATAAAGAAATAAATGAATATTCTGGGACATTCAGCAACCATGGTCATCTGGTCCCAAATTATCCAGAGTTTGGACTATGGAAACCAGATTACTGACATAGTTACTACTTGAAAACATACGGTCCTACTAAATTAAATACAGTACTTTTGAGGGATGAACATTACCTATAGGAAATATTCCATTGTATTGCGATACAACATAGGTATACTTACTTTGTATTGTGAATGACCTTGGGCGGACAGCGCATCTCGCAAGCACAATTATATTAAGTTTCGCAATTATTGCATTTTATGTAATTTAATATTTTTCTAAATTTTTTATAATGTATACATTCATACCTTCATACATAACTATACATTCAACCCTCAAAAGCACCGTACTTCAATCTAGTAAGACCTTGTATATCCTTTAAATAAATGACATGTTCATGCCCAAAGAGGATATAATCACTATTCATGCCCACAAACAAATGTTTACCCTGAGTGGCAATCGAACCCACGACCTGTGATGGTGCGTAGTACCACAGTATAAAGATGTAACCAGTATGGAAACTAAGCCTAGTTGATAAAATAATTACCTACGCTCCATTGGAGCAATAGGGTTGACACTTTTAACGTTTTACAGTATTGTTTTTGAAGTGAAACTTCTTTATCGACGTATGGGAGAAATTTTTGTAGCAAATCGTCACGTTTTTCGGTTACGCGCCATGTTGCTTTTATTATGTTTTCCCGTATTTTGGAAGGCAAAGGGTTCTAGCTCATACAGCCTAGCCATTTATCTTCTTAGTTTTGAATTAATGTCTGACATCTTAAAATATAAAGGTATGAAGTTAGCTAGCGAAAAACATTGCAACCAATGTTTTTTAGTAAGCGTTACTTCCGTCAGAATTTTAATCAGGGACTTTTCAGAAGTTTCACTTCTACCATGTGTGACTTGCACACACACACACTTTTTTTTTTATTAAAAACATTCTGTGATCGGTAGGTAGGTAGGTATCTCATAGTGTCGGTTAATCTCGATAGTTTAAAATACGGAAAACAGTTTAATATTGACACAGCCCCCTGTGTCAATATTAAAGATAATAAGAAAATAGGTGTGGCACTCGGGGACTGCCGCGGTAATGCTATTGCATAGCATTTTTTTATCAACTTATGCAATTATAATAATTTATTTATTTTTTATTCAGGCAGTTCTTTTTTTTTTTTCTTTGATATTAATAGATACCTATACACCTATATACCTTCTCACAAACAGCATACACACGTATGCCAAAGCCCGCGATAAAAGCTATACTTACAAGAGTTTAATAAATTCATACTTGAGTGATAGAATTCACAGGGTTGATGCTAAAGTATCCTCTGGATAAGAATTACTACGGGTAGGTAACTACGGGTTTTCTTATTTATATCAACGACTTCCATACAAATTTTGAAACTGGTATATACTTGGTATTTGCCTAAGCTAGGCTGACAACGAGAGGTGGCATATTTACAAAGCCTCAAGATCTCACGGCTACCTTTTGACGCTGATTACCTACTCTGAACCTATCACGGAACAATTTATGAGATGCTCGGTACAAATTTTCCTGAAAAGGGTACTAAAACTTGGTATAAGTTTAACTTGGAATTGGGGCCGTGCGATCCATCCTGACAGTCATCCTATGATTCAGGAACTCTTTGCAAGTTCTTCTTTCAAGACTCGCGAATTCCTGGAATTCTAATTCGTTTATTTATAGGTATGTAGTATAGTAGAGTACTTATATAATCTTTGTGATAAGTATGTAACTATAAAAATATTGCGGAGATTCTTGCCAGAGTCATCAGTAGGTATTACGGGTGGTAAAGTCAATTGTGACGTTCATAAGTAGGTACCTAAGCCTAAACTGCATAAAAGAGTTTGAGTAACTTAGTTATGTTGAGGGATTCTGACATTTTACCTGAAGAAGCCTTCTGAACTGTGCCAAACTTGGGTTACCATGAGGTAGATAGACTAAATTGTTTTTTTTTTTACTATGAATTTGGTTTGTGTTTTATATTTGAATTACCTACAGAGATATATTGCATTGTAGTGACAATGTGGCAGATTCCGGATTATAATCACTCTATACACATCTATCTATATTTTTTTACAGCCCTGCCTGTCATACGTTGTCGTATTACGCCAAGTAGGTACCTACTATTACGCAGTTATTATTTATTGTGACAGCAAGGCTGGGAACCCCGAAGACGAAGCTTAGGATGCATTGAACTTATTTATTCAAAATAAGTTCAAATTGAAGAATTGCGTTATACATTTCACAATTTTCAAAAAGATACGATAATTTCACTAGAAAAAAGACGCGAGTGTCGAGATTAATTTTATTGTTTCTAGGTAGGTATATAAAATCACTAGCTTCCGCCCCGCGGTTTCACCCGCGCTCCCGGGGATCTTATTTTTTCCTGGTATAAAAAGTAGCCTATGTGCTATTCCAGACTATAATCTATCTCTGTGCCAAGTTTCATCCAGATCCGTTCAGCCGTTCTGGCGTGAAAGAGTAACAAACATCCATCCATCCATCGATCCAAACTTTCGCATTTATAATATTAAAGTAGGATAGTAAGGATTAATAATTTTATAGATTCACCTTACCTACTTACTCGGTAGCTTTAATTTTAAATGTACCTTCTACATTTTATACCCAATCAAAAGTTTTATTTGCTATGCCTAATTTAGGAACAAATTATTTAAAAAATCGACTTGTCGTAAGAGCTTGCAGTAAATATAATAAATATTATTACCACATCGACTTATTTCATTAATAAATATAACAGATATAAAAAACTTACATATGTAATGTTACTTATGTTGAGTAAATTTATTACTTTTTCTATTCTTACTACCTTTTTGGCTAGTCTAATTATATTCATTTTTATGGTTCCGTACCCAAAGGGTAAAACGGGACCCTATTACTAAGACTCCGCTGTCCGTCCGTCTGACTCTCTGTCCATCTGTCACCCTGTCCATCTGTCACCAGGCTGTATGCTCTCATGAACCTTGATAGTTAGACAGTTGAAATTTTCACAGATGATGTATTTCTGTTGCCGCTATAACAACAAATACTAAAAAACAGAATAAAATAAATATAAATATTTAAGGGGGCTCCCATACAACAAACCTGATATTTTTGCCGTTTTTATAGATAATGGTACGGAACCCTTCTTGCGCGAGTCCGAATCGCACTTGGCCGGTTTTTTATTATTATTTGTTTTTGATGCCACACTATCGGATGGTGTAATAATAGTGTTTTTATTTCAAAATGAACCTGGCTAGAAATATTGATTTTTCAAAAATGTCTGCATCGTTAGCAGTTTTAGTTTTCATCAAAATCGGGCTCGAGACTCCTTTGAGTATTTACCGCTATTCCTTATATTCACTTGAAAAATCCATTCTGTAAGTACTAGGTATGCATTTCTTTATGCATTTAGTAAAAAAGCTGCTATTTTGGCATTCAAACAGATACTTTTTAGGGTTCCGTAGCCAAATGGCAAAAAACGGAACCCTTATAGATTCGTCATGTCTGTCTGTCGGTAAAATGTGTGTCCCCCCCCCCCCTGTAACTTCTAAAATAAGAGAATGATAAAACTAAAAAAAATATATGATGTACATTACCATGCAAACTTCCACCGAAAATTGGTTTGAACGAGATCTAGTAAGTAGTTTTTTTTTAATACGTCATAAATCGTAAACCGCCATTTACCTTTCATTCAATCATCTCAAATATAAAAAAAAATTACAGCACAAATAAAGGAAAAAATCGAAAAATTAAAAAAAGTTGAAAATTAAAGGTGTCCCCATACATACATAGTTACGCCAATTAAAGATCTCTGAGTTGTATGGGCGCTCATACAATATAGAGGCTTGCTGGCTAGCTTAATTGGAACCAACCTCAAATAAGGTAAATATATTAAATAAAATTGTGCATTTCCCGTGATGGACGAACGATGGACGAAGTTTGTACGGAACCCTCGGTGCGCGAGTCCGACTCGCACTGTACTCGCATGTAGTTTCCTGGAAAGTCACATATACCCTGGAAGAGATCGCTAAGGTCACTTGGTTCTTGTCACTATAATAATATTAATATTTTCCTTTTTTCATTGTTTGTTTTTTTTATAATTTTGACATATTATACCTACCCCGTAAATTAAGTGATTTCTAGAACACTAAGTTTAAAAACGTGATTACTGCATTCAGTGGTGTAGCCATCGGAGGGCTACGCGATGCCATGCACCTGAAGCCCTCAAACTCAAGGCGGCCCTTGGACCCTGCCTGACCAGCAAACCTGTAACTGAACTTTCAAGAAATTCTTCCACCTTTAGAATATTCGAAGTTCGAAACTTGTAAGGAATTCGCCTAAATTCTTTATCTTGCTTGTGCGTTAAAACTTATAGAAAATCAGTATGAAGGCGTGAGTAAGATGTCAAATACCTATTGTTGAAAAAATTATCTAAAACAAAAATTCTACATACTTTCTTGGAGATACGCTTTTTTTGTAGCTCAACTTTTTTTCAACAATTTCGTCATATGGCAACACTGTATTGTATTCAGACTGGGAGTTTACCGATGTAGGTACGGTCAGAAGTGTCAGCAGAGCCCCGAGCACGAACATCTATCGTAATCGCAGTGTCATCGTAGCGAGTACTCGATGACGCTGCGATTGCGATAGATTTTCGTGCTCGGGGCACAGAACGAAGCCTAGGTATGTGGGTATCGCAGCGGTAACCTTATCACCACCCTGCCATACCTTTTCACCGAGTAGGTACTATTATTTATTTATTGTTCTTCTTTCATGTAGCAACGGATCGACGTGATTTTATTCGTAGAGATAAGTAGTTTATGGGCCGAATTTTCACTCACAAAGAATTCCTTTTTATCCCAGGAATGTGGATAAAACCACCCTATGCTATTACGCGACTACCGCGATACCGGCAGGTTTTTAATGTCAATAATCTAATGGTACCTAATGTGGATCCTTTTCCCTCCAATTTTTCACATTTTTGGGATCTGACTGAAGCCACTTTATTCTTGTTCTGATAAACTCATTTCTAATCGTATATTTCCCCTTCTTCAGACCCATTCGGTTGCCTTGCCGATCGGAAAGAACGATTTTATTTAGTTAGATTTAGGCTGATTGCTGTGTTAGTGGCAGAATTCATTTGCCTCGATCGTGTACTGATCGACTGCCCCATTCCAAATGGAAATCTGAAATGAGCAAATAGGAGCCATCCTATTCAGTAGACTACTCAATCGGGATGGCAACCGAATAAGGGGGATTATCATATCTCGTCGTCACACCACTCATTCTCGTCTCAGTTCCATGAATTCTATTGTTGCCACACACCCTGGGTGGCCAACTCTGCTCCATCCATACAAAGGTACAAAAGCTAAGCACCGATCCCTGTTCATCTTGAATCCCTTTAAAAACGTAGCGATTGATAAAAAGCAATCTAATTTATATTACCTTGAGGACGAAAATTGAATCGTCAAATGGGTATAGGGTCATAAGTTCTTTCGTCCACATAAGGATGTAGGTAGCGGTAGATACTACCACCGATAAAAAAAAAACCGGCCAAGTGAGAGTCGGACTCGCGCACCGAGGGTTCCGTACAAACTTCGTCCATTGTTCGTCCATCAAGGGAAATGCACAATTTTATTTATTTACCTTATTTGAGGTTGGTGCCAATTAAGCTAGACCTCAATATTGTATGAGCGTCGATACAACTGAAGAGGTCTTTATTAATTGGCGTAACTATGTATGTATGTATGGGCACACCCTTTAATTTTCAACTTTCTTGAATTTTTCCTTTATTTGTGCTGTAAGACCTTGCTTTTTGCCATTTTTTTTTTATATTTGATTTGATTGAATGAAAGGTAAATTGCGGTTTACGATTTATGATGTATTAAAAAAAAACTACTAATTAGATCTCGTTCAAACCAATTTTCGGTGGAAGTTTGCATGGTAATGTACATCATATATTTTTTTTAGTTTTATCATTCTCTTATTTTAGAAGTTACAGGGGGGGGACACATTTTACCACTTTGGATGTCTCTCGCGCAAACTATTCAGTTTAGAAAATAATGATGTTAGAAACCTCAATATCATTTTTAAAGACCTATCCATAGACACCCGACACTTCGACGGGCCGGTTGGCGTGGTTGGTAAGATACCCTATCTATCACGCCGCAGGTCGTGGGTTCGATTCCCACTCAGGAATATGTCTGTTTATCCTGTGTCTGGGTGTAATTATCTATATATGTATGTATTTACAAAAGAAAAGTAGTATATCAGTTATCTGGCTTCCATAGTACAAGCTCTGCTTAGTTTGGGGTCAGATGGCCGTGTGTGAGGAATAATGTCCCAGAATATTTATTTATTTATGGGTTGGATGAAAAAAAATATTTGAGTTTCAGTTCTAAGTATGGGGAACCCCCTAAACTTAGTTTTTTTTCTATTTTTGTGTGAAAATCTTAATGCGGTTCACAGAATACATCTACTTACCAAGTTTCAACAGTATAGTTCTTATAGTTTCGGAAAAAAAGTGGCTGTGACATACGGACGGACAGACAGACAGACATGACTCATCTATAAGGGTTCCGTTTTTTGCCATTTGGCTACGGAACCCTAAAAAAGGTCATAAGGTCATTAATCTGAAATGTATTTGAGGGTAGTACTGAAAACCTTTTTGAGAACTACACTTGCTCAAGTAGTATATTTGGTACCACTAACAATACTTTATTATTACTCTATAAACAGAGAACTTCATTTACTATCATTCGTACCCATGCTATAAATATGTATACAGAATTCATCCATAATTAAAAAAACAAGTTATACAATGCAATTAAATCTACACCTGCAGCACTTGCAGCTGAAAATGAATATGCTCATAACACCAATATTTAGAAATAAAGCATTTCTCAACATTTAGTTCTATATTATTTTATTGTGATGAAAATACTTCCCTAATAATAGAAAGCTTTTATTAAGGAACAATTTCACCTTCGTCAAATAAGTTCCAATGATGTAGATTGTAGGTAATAAAATAAATAATGGAACACAATATTTTTGTACATACATTTATCTTAACAATAGCCTAAATAATCATAGTCAAACAATAAATAGATACACTTGTAGGTATATAGACGGACTTTTTTGACGACTGTGAAAAGGTATTTTCAATCGGGATATAAAATGAATTATTGCTAATGAAATAACTAACAACTTTTCGACGTCTCATTTTAATAAATAGGTATTTTTTTGGAATCATCAAATTTAAATTTGACGCCTATCACACAATACTCAATTATCAGAAGTTCATCATAAAAATAAATACTAGATAAAATAATTCTAGTCAGTGTCAATTATACTAATAATTGAATTATAACGGTGGAAAAATAACCATAAGGTAGTTGCGGCTGTCAGTCTGCTGAAATAGCAGTAGGCAAATCAATAGTACGACTTTCATTGCCAAAAATTAATCTTAATCGTTTCATAGGTGGCAGGGGATGGATCGGACTGTGTTTACGATGACGCTCTTTAGATCGTCGACGCTTCTTTAGCTTTCTCGCAGTCTCCGGGTCGACACCCTCCAACCGCAGCACCTCGTACTCGGGCGCCTCCACCGTACCTCCACAATCCATTACTTCCTCTACCACTGGGCTCCTTTTCACACGAAGCGTCAGTTTTAAGCCTCTTCGAGGCGGCGTGCAGGGGCACTCACTGCTTTTGTTGGAATTGTCTACCAACCATGGTGGCCCAGACTCAGTTTCTTTATTTGATTCCTCTGTCCGATTTGATACATCTACTTTTTGATTCTTGTTCAATTTACTATCTTTTGATTCACTTGGGTTAACATTTTCTCTAAAGTCATTAATCTCACTTTTCAAACATGCATTATCACTTACACACTTTACATTCTGAATTGTTTGTTCTTGAATATTGGAATTACTTTCAGAAGTATATGTTTTCACTTCAGCTACTGTACTCATATCTGTTCTTTGTTGTAGAGATTCTTTAGTATCACTATCTTTTTCAGTTTCATCTACATGGTTATTAGTAATATTAACAGAATCTACATCCAACTCATGATTCTCTTTTAGGTGATCATATGGAGGTTCAGCTTTTACAACTACATTATTCGTTTCTAACATGCTGGGTAGATTGGCTTCTAATTTCGGAATATCAAAGTTTGTTTCCAATTTAGTCTCAGAACCCATTTTTGAACTGTTTCTTAATTTAGAACATGTAGGTTGTGTACAAGTATCGAGAAGACGTTTGTGACTCCGTAATACTATACCAGAATGGGAATCACGACTGCTGCGAGAACTGGTGGTGCTGCAGCAGCGTGAGGGCGGAGTTCGCCGCTTTATATTGCTAGCCAAAGTAACAGAGCCATTAGTGGTGCGACTGCTATCTGTTCTTCGGCGCAACCTATCACCTCGACTGGAAGTTGAAGATTCCCTACTTCCTTGTGATTCTTTATTTAAAGGTCTATCCATGACATCTGCTATACAGCCTTGAGCTATTAAAAGTTCTGCATCATATTTTGTCAAACCTTTCTGTTTCATTTCTTTCATACTAAGAGGAGATACAATATTAGAGTTATGACGGTTTGATATTCGAGATTTCTCTGAATTTTTACCATTAACATTTTTTTGAGTTTGTTTAGCTTTCATTCTATTAATTCTATTATCTGTTTCTCTAAATCTGTATCTAGTGGCTTGCTCATCACTATGTGCATTTTTTACTGAAAATGCTCCTTTCCCTCGTCTCTCACAAGTCTCACACTCACAATAACAATTCCCATTTCCAAAAAAGTCTTCCCCATAAAAACAAGTGATTTCTTCTCCTGCTTCAATATCCCTCAACACACGAACAAAAGCTTTACCTCGGTCGGTAGCTTCAAAGGTACATGTAGGCCTACAGTCATGATTAATATATGCTGCAGGTCCAAGCCATAACTGGGCACAATTTTTTCTACAACTGTACATGACAGAAAAATCATTCTTCCCTGGATGAAGTAACTGTTTCTCTTCTTCTTCTGTCATCTCAGCTATACACCCAACTAGAAAGTCAATCCTCTCATGTTTTAAGAATTTCTTTGTGGTTGAAATCTTAGCTCCTACTCCACCTTCTAAGGAATATCTATAGCATGGCTCAATAACAAAGCCAGCTTTATTATCAAAAATTCTTAAGTAACGGTATATCTGGAAAAAATATCAAAAATTAATGTGATAAAAAATGAAAACTATAAGTACTGGGTGATTTTGTTATCACTGGCAATACTTGCAGGGGTGGAAGTACTCATCAATGTGAACAACTTTTATTATAGGGCTAACTCTGATATCGAGTAAAATAATATGGTTGCTTCATACATTTTGGTTGAGTAGGTATTGAACTTTTGTATGGAACAGCTGATAATTTTTTCATGATTTCACAGTTAGTCCCATAATAAAAGTTGTTCATTTTGATGAGTACTTCCACCCTTGCAAGTATTGCCAGTGATAACAAAATCACCCAGTATACATCAGAATCATTGTCAAATGATAATAGGTATGTATACTAACATGTTCTCTTAATTTGCTCTGTTGATGTTTATTTTTACTAAAATGTCTTGGCATCCATTCACCATTAGCTAGTTTTGAATATGCTTTATTATAATCCTGAGTCTGGACAAACTCTTTTATTATGTTCTTCAATTCTTCCTTATTAGTTTTAAGAGGCCTATAGCGAATATTCATTTTATGTGTCGTGATGCCAAGGTAGGGGTCCACAATAAGAGCCGTCGCTAGGTCGTCGTACTCGGACAGCTCACGCGGAGTCATCCCCATGGGTTGCATCTTGTGGAGCACTTGCCTCCCTGGGTATGTCGCTGATCCAACAACCATCCTGAATACCTAGACAACAAAGGACGCAACATTTTTAAAATATTCTTACACATACAACATAATAAAAATACATTTGGAAATCGAGAAAAAAATTATATAGATAAGATCATGTACTAGGTATTATTGATAGCTATAGTAAAAGTTTTTCTTTAGCAGTTCTCGAATCTTTACAAATTGTCTAAATTATAAAAGGACAAACATGGCGGCCGAACACGAATGAAATCCAAAAACGACACGTCAAAACTTTGACACCAATTTATGTAAAAGTATTCACATGATTTAATAAATAATTTACCGGACAATATAGAAAAACTATTCAGCTAAGAGTATCACTTACTTATATCATTGAATGTACACCAATTTCATGACTATTCTCATAACAACTACACTATCTAAAAGCACTTTTAGACGCTAACCGCTAGGTTATTTACATACATAACAATTTTTATTTAGGCTCTTATTATTTACTCCATTTTTGTAGTAACACAAACTAAAACAGAAGCAAACTGATTTTAATCAAATTTATTCCCGAGGAAAGCTGAAAAACAACCATGTTTTCGTGCACTTCATTCATTTACCTTTAGTACATTCACAAGGATTGCTATGAATATTTTTGGTTACCCATACAGACATAATTCAAAAAATTATCAAGAAGTCTAGAGCACTTAATTTAGTTTTAAAAACATCCAAAACAGTAAGATAGTTAGATCTGAATAAGTAAATAATTTAGTTTGCTATCTCTTTTTTATTGTAACCTTCTTTATAAACAAACACAAGAAAATAGAACGACCGACTGTCGAGCGAGACATTCGTGTGCTCTCGGTAGAGAGTATGAGTAAATATGTTCCTTGCTGTGTAGTATCTTTACTTGATGAAATGTCAATTAAAGTTTTGATTGAAAAAGTTTAAAATTTATATCAGTTTATCATCATCAGCCTGAATAAATATTTTTGATTCTGGAAGATTTATTGCTCATTAGACTCGATACGGTATGTATTTACATTTAGCAAATTCTATGAAAAAACACGAACGTTTTCAAGTAAAAAAATCAAACTAGCCATTTGATCTTCAAACAATCAAACTAAAATTTGGTTATAAAATGCAATTCATGCATATTCATATTCTTGTTCTAGTAGTATAACTTACTGCCACCCCCAGACACGAAATTGATAATTTTACAACGTACGTTGTACTTCAAAATTGCTACTTCAATAATATGCATGCATGCTTCATTGCATGCACAGAACAATTTTGAGTAAAAACATCATAAAAGGTCTCATTTTTATTTTGCATTTTCACTGAGAAAAGTTTGTCAGAGAGTAGCCTTAGGGGCGGTAATTGTTAAATAGGGAACATTTAGGAAAGCCCAAATAGCTTATTTTGATAGTTTTAGATAAGTAGTTCTTTAGTGACTCCACTATGATTTGAGACTGCTGGCTGACAATTTTTAAAGTAAAACTGACTTTTCTTTCACTCAGTTGGTCCCATTTTGGAATGAGACTTTGGGTGGTGGTTCTACTATGATTTAAGTGATATTTCACCATGTCCAATGTGATGTACTAGGATATTTATTTAATCTTAGGTACATTTTTTAAAGTAACCTACCATACCCAGTCATTTCAATATGGCTCACTCCACTGGATCATCAGGCAATTTCAAGAGTGGGATGATAGATTTTACTGCTGGATCTTTAGGTATGTTGAAAATTATATTTTGTATACAGTCTTGAGGTTTAAATAATAGATAGGCATGTTACTTAAAACACTGTTTTTTGAAATATTTGTTAAATTATAAAGCATTAGAATCTTGGTGGGATTAAAGAATTCGTCAATATGATCAAGTCTTAACTGGGACTAATTCCGAATCATTTTCAGATATGTAACTATACCTCTTCCAACTGTAGTTTTTTTTTCATTATTGTGGGGCCGCACTTACAACCAAATATTTGAGTCAGGGCTTTTGTGATGGAGACATGGTGTTTGGTCATTGGTGAAATATGTGGTCACACTGAAAAAGTCACAATTGGCAAGAAATAACTGGGGTTAAGTAAAACAGAGAAATATCAAGTTTTTTTTATTGAAGATTTATACCTTTTTTTTTTAATAAACACATAATAGAAAGGCTATAATGAATCCATAAATCATAAACTAAAACTATTTAATTGCTAGATTCCAAAGTAGCATGGCAACTCTCTTTCCCACCAAATGATCATGTGTCCAACAATCCCTATGTGTGACTGTAGGATGATACAGTATAGCTATTAAAATAGTTTTGTTGAACACATTTAAATGTCTTTTTCAGGTGGTATAGCAGTAGTTTACGTTGGACAACCACTTGATACTGTTAAAGTAAAGATGCAGACATTCCCACATTTGTACAAAGGAATGTATGATTGCTTGAAACAAACATTGAAGAATGATGGGATCATAAGAGGGTTATATGCTGGTACCACACCTGCTATCATGGCTAATGTAGCTGAAAACTCAGTGCTCTTTGCTGCTTACGGTTACTGTCAGAAATTTGTCTGCCGTGTTAATGGAACAGAGGTAATAAGTAATCTTATGGCCTAATGGCATAATAGTTCTTTGATTTAACATAATAAATATCCATCCTGTAACTATACTAATATAATAAAGAAGAAGAGATTTTTGTTTGTTTATTTATGGGCACTAATCTCTGGAACTACCAGTTGGATTTGAAATATTTTTTGCCTTTGATAGTCCAATTCTTGAGAAAGATTATATGCTACTTTTTATCCCAGGAATGTGGTTGAAACTGTGGGAAACAGCTAGTATAATATTATCAAACTGCTTCTGTCACTCATTTTTACCTACACTCCAAAGTGATACAATATTTTCCAGAGGTAAAAGTTTTCTGTCCTCCAAGATATGGATCTATCCATGTGCCAAGTTTCATCTAATTCCATTCCGCTATTACAATGTGATTGGGTAACAATATACACACAAACTTATCATAAACTGATGATGAAGGTGGTAAACACTCAAAACATATAAGATACCTTTTCAATGCAACTACTAGAACACAACTCAAATAGGCCCTGTTACGGCACTTATGAATGTTACAATTGACTCTGCCATCAGTTGGTAATACACTTTCATATAAACACATGTACACATACTTTTCATATCTTTGGCAGATTCCACACATCTAGATCTGAATCTGCCTTAATCTTGACAAGTAGAGAATTGATAATATATTAATTAATATGAATGGGTCAGTTATGGAAATTTCAATTAAATGGATTTTGTCTGTTGTTCTATTGATAATATACATATTTTAGACTGTAGAGGAGCTCTCTGCCCTGGGTAATGCGACCGCAGGATTCCTTGCTGCATTCTTCTCATCATTCACTCTGTGTCCAACGGAGCTGATCAAGTGCCAACTGCAAGCCATGAGGGAAGTCAATATCCAAGGCACCCAAACAGCTGTAATGACTCTTTTCGGTATTTAAACTTATAGGTACAGTTGTTCGATTTTAATTACCACTTCATTATCTAAATATACATGTACAATTACATGATCATAAAGAAGTGACGTAGTTAGTATTGATATGGCTTATCATTGAATAGCTTATTTAAGAGGCACATGTAATTACTTCGCGAATTAAATGTTATCTCAATGATTCTGAAAGACTAATTAAAATCCTACAGCTGTATTGTCATATCTTAAATCAAGCCAAAACTTTAAATTCTACTTGTGTGTGTGCCTTTATTCATAATTTCTTTTATAAAACTGAAATTTATGTATTTCATGTTTACCTATAAGTATAGACTTTGACGTCATACTGCGGTCTAACCAATAGCATTGCGTTTAGATATTTTAAATTACGCTCGTATTTAATTGCATTTTTGTTTAATTTTAGCAAAGAAAAATCTTTTTCGGTTTGCTATTAAAAGCAATAAAGATTACAAAAAATAATATTAGAACAAAATATATATTATATTACCCTAATAATCCTCTTATCTTGCTCGGTTGCGGTCCCGATCGGGTAGACGAACCAATTGAGCAATCTATTGAATAGGAATTTATAATTTCAGACGGTCTGAATAAGGGGGAATAATTAAATAGTTGAAAACAAAAATATATATACCTACTTGTTTTTTGGCACCGTAATTGAAACCTACGCTCATCCTTGTTCAAATAAAAGTTTATAAATATATATTAGGTGGAAATACTACCCTAAGATTCTTATTATGGCGAAGCATACTACAAATATTTATTGTTAAATAGACTCCATTACCAACAACATTATCATAAGTTCCTATATCTACCCGGCGTAGTATAATTGCGCATGATATCAATAATATTCCTTTTATCTTATTTGTTTTTAAATGTTATTGCAATGTGTTTAATCAATGAGTTCTTGGTTCAGGTTAAAGTGACACCGTTGCAGCTGACACAACAGATATTCAGACAATATGGTGTACAAGGGCTTTTTAGAGGCCTTGTTCCGACTATTATGCGAGAAATGCCTGGATACTTCTTCTTTTTTGGGGGATACGAAGGTAAAAACTAAAAAAAAAACAAGTAGGTAAGTACCTATTACTACATAAACAGATGATAATCTAATACTGTTAATCGACTTCTTTCTAGGTACAAGAGGGTTATTAGCTAAGCCAGGACAGTCGAAAGATGATATTGGCTTCGTCAGAACGATGGTTGCTGGTGCGGTTGGTGGTCTAATACTGTGGACTGTAATATTCCCATCAGATGTCATTAAATCAAGAGTCCAGATATCAAACAAAAGCCAGAAGTTCCTAACTGTAGGATATGAAATTGTGAAGAATGAAGGTAGGTTTAGATTTTCTATAGAACTTTCCATACTAATAAATAACTGATATTAATTTATTTGGTAAATGAGTAATCCTGTGATTGTGATATAAGCTGCGCGTCCACTTGGTCGGTATCGGTGTGAACGGAGCGTCGGCATTTATTATATTATACTAGCCGTTTCACCTGCGTTCCCGGTATAAAAAAAGCTTCCGGTGTTTTAATACTTATTTATGTCCCAGAATATTTTTTTTTTTTTTTTTTAATTCTGCTATCCGGGGCAGAGACAAATCCAACAAATCAAAGATCAAACAAATCGGTCCAGCCGTTCTAGAGTTATAAATGGTGTAACTAACCCGACTTGTTTTGTATATAGTATGTATTACCATGATATTTATTGTTATTATTTACGAATTTCTGATTGCGTATATGGACATTATTATACTATACAATTATAATAATATATTATATATATATAAGCCTTCCTTCGGACGCAACTATATTTCTTTGTTACTCATATAGTATTCTTTTGTTCCATTTTTGTGTGTCCGTTTGCCATGTGGCAAAGGCCTCCTCCAATCTTCTCCATTCTGGCCTCTCTTTGGCCACTCTACCCCATGTTGTTCCCGCGACTAGCATTTGTCTCCTGTCTTTCCTTATGTTTTCTTTTATTTCTTTGCTAATTTTTGCTATTTCTTTTCTGTTTTTATCTGTATTTTTTGTACTTATTAGAGCTGCTCTTTGGTCTAGGAGGTTGGTAGTTTTTTCCGACATCCAATTGTTTGAATTTTCTTTTCTGTTGCTTTGCTCTTTATTAGTGGTTGTTGTGATTGTACATTCTAACCAATTGTATTTTTCCTGTACATCGGCATCTTTTGTTTCTTTTTTGTAATCTTTAAGTTTCGAATTTAGTGAATTGGCTATTTCTCCTATTAAGTATTTGTTAAGTTTTATTTTCTCTGAATTTATTTTTGGTCTGGGGTTCTTGGGTTGGGATGAATTCAGTTCAGCCCTGACCATGCGGTGGTTGGTGTTAAAATTTAGATTATTGATAACATTTATGTTTGGGAAGAATTTAGGTTTATTGGTCATTATAAAGTCAATTTGGTTTCTTGATTTACCATCGGGTGACAGCCATGTCCACATTCTGTTTTTCTTTTTCTTGAATATGGTGTTTAATATGGTCAAATTATTTTCCATTGCAAAGTCCATGAGCATATTTCCGTTCCTGCTTCTAGGTTTTGAACTGTATGTATAGGGTCCTATAAATGCATCTTCATCCCATTGACGTTCACCGATTTGACCGTTAAAGTCACCCATCACGATGATATTTTTGTGAGCATGTGTCTGTAAAGTTATATTCAGATCCTGATAAAATTGGGTAATTGTTTCAGTCTCTGCTTGTTCTGTGGGTGAGTAGATCTGGATAATGGTCCATTGGTCTTTGTAGTCTTGTAGTTTTAAATTCAATAATGCTATGCGCTCCGATACACCATAAAATCCAATTATGTGCTTTGCTAGGTATTTTTTTACTAAAAATCCCACACCATGTTTTCCTGGAGTCTCTCCTATGTGATAGAGAATGAAGTCTGGGTGTGCGACTATGTTTTCTCCCATTCTTCGCACTTCACTCAGGCCGAGAATATCCCAGTGGGTGTTTTGCAATGCCAATGACAATTCTGATAAGTTATCTTCTGATCTTAGTGTTAATACGTTTAAAGTAGCAATGAATATTCTTGTATGTTTGGCTGTTGGAGTCTCCATGTTAGTCTTTTGTCTGGGTAGAGTTGGTTTTATGTTGTTTTTTCCATTTTGTTGTTGTTGATTTATTATTGGAGGGTTTTGGTCTGATTCCCCACGGGGACCAACCGGATTGGGGAATGTGATTTTTTTTGCTGTTGTTGTTGTTTGAATTTGTTGTTTTTGTTGTTTGTTTGTGATATTTCGTTTCCGGTTAGTAGTTGAGGTAGGTATTTTTTCCGGACATAGAGTAGGCTCGCTCACGCATACGTTGGAAAACATCCGTTCGTTGGATTTTCTTGCTAGAGTTGTCGGTTGTTTCCTTAGGGCTTGGTGTCTCCGGGGTTCTCTTTCTTTTTTCATTTTCACGAAAGTTACTTGCCCTTGCTTTGCGTATTTTCATGGTGTCCTTAGAATAGTCATTAGTAATGTATGTGTTTTCTTTCATTTTCTTTTTGTTTCTAAGGATTTGAATTTTTTTCTGCAAAGTTGTTAATGTAATCAGAATAGGTCTTATTTTTCCATTTTCCTCTTTTTTGCCAAGACGTTGTGCTTTATTTATTTCGGAATTTTCGAGTGGTACATCTAAATCCGTGATTGTTTTCATAACCGAAGCGTTTAAATCTTCGTATTTTTCGGTGTTAGGTTCTGCGATTCCATGTAGAATGATGTTGTTATTATTATAATATATTACTTATACAAATTAGTGCTTAACTGATGTGCACTTGTATTATGGAGGTTCTGTTTAGTGTTCGCTGCAGATGACGTTATCGGCAGTTCTTATTCAGTATGACGTCGTCTGGCGCGGATTTGCCGATCTATACTGGGTGGCTTTTTGTTACTGTCAATACATGCAGGGGTGGAAGTACTCATCAATATGTATGAACAACTTTTATTATGGGACCAAATCTGATATCGCGAAAAATAAAACAGTTCCTTCATACATTTTGGTCGAATAGGTATTGGACTTTTGTATGGAACAGCTGATAATTTTTTCGCTATTTCACAGTTAGTCCCATAATAAAAATTGTTCATATTGAAATTGAAAAAAGATTAATTGTCAGTAACCAAAATCACCCCGTATCTATAGTTCTAATTACTTGTTTACTACTAATTAGTTAGCAAGAAATTCCTAGGCTTCGTACGCTCCGATGCCGATCAGGTGGACGCGCAGCTTTATACGTCTTTAACCATTGTTTTATCTATACTAATATAATACTAGCTGTCCCCCGCGGTTTCACCCGCGTTCCCGAGAAAAAAGTAGCCCATATCCTTCTCCATATTATTGGCTATCTGCGTACCAAATTTCATCGCGATCGGTTCAGCGGTTTAGGCGTGAAAAGGTAACAAACAAACAAATTCACAAATTCCGCCCCGCAGTTTCACCCGCGTTCCCCAGGGATCTTATGTTTTCCCGGGATAAAAAGTAGCCTATGTTCTTCTCCGTACCATAGGCTATCTGCATACCAAATTTCATAGCGATCGGTTCAGCGGTTTAAGCGTGTAAAGGTAACAAACAAACTCACTTTCGCATTTATAATATTAGTTAGGATTAAGTTAGGATTAGGATTATAAAGTTGAAGAGTTTGTTTGTTTGGTTGAACGCGCTAATCTCAGGAACTATACAGGTTCGAATTGAAAAAATATTTTAGTGTTGGATAGCCCATTTATCGAGGAAGGCTATAGGCTACTTTTTATCCCGGAAAAACATATAATCCCTCGGGAACGAGGGTGAAACCGCGGGGTGGAAGCTAGTCTGCCATAAAACCCCTTTTGATGTGTTAATGTTGCGTCAAATTGTGAAAATAGAAATCATCTAGGTATATAAATCTGGCCATAACGAGAGCTTTGTCATTTTTTCTCAGTGTCATTAGAACTCTATCAGCCTAGAAATATACCTAATTATTTGTGCAGTAGACTAAAGATTCACTGATGCGCCAATCAACATTTTGCATCCTTCCCTCTTCATGGCACAATCCAATATAATCAACTTATGTTTCGAATACTCATTATTTCTTTTAATGGTATAGGAATAAGTACATATGTATATACATATAAAGATAGCCTTACTTTTCACTTCAACATTCTATGTTATTATTTTAATAAATAGATAAAATA
Source organism: Tetheella fluctuosa (assembly GCA_951216915.1). NCBI lineage: Eukaryota > Metazoa > Arthropoda > Insecta > Lepidoptera > Drepanidae > Tetheella > Tetheella fluctuosa. Next base: position 9,282,743 of record OX578217.1, read on the forward strand.
TTATCACGCGTTGTTTATCTAATAAGATCCAGATAGCATTTGAATAATAGGTCATGCACCAAGGTTGACTTATAGATAGTGGTTTCTGAATTTACTTTCAACAAATATTTATTTCCCGTTTGCGATAAACTAATCTTGTAGAAAACCCAATTCAGAAATAGGAATAAGGTATCTTAATTAGGAGGTAGTTAAAAGTTTCCGAAAGAAAAGACTGTCTCAAAGCACTGCCATGAATTGACCCGTAACTCATATTTACCATAATTAATCTCAGGTATTGCAAAATATTCACAACATTATTCTAATTAGAAATAAACCCGCGTAGCCCACCCAGAAACAGCGAAGTTTGACATTCCGAAGACCTCACGCTACACTACTGCCTCTAGCGGAAAATTCCCACGCGATAGCCCCCATTAGAAACGCTTACGAATTGATGATAAAACCTTTCTAGTTAGTTAGTAACTACGAAGGTTTTATTATCTACCTAAGACAAGTGAAAATTGTACAAAATGATATGGCTGATATTCTTATATAGATACACTAGCTTCCGCCCCGCGGTTTCACCCGCTTCCCGAGGGATCTTATGTTTTCCCGGGATAAAAATAGCCTATAGCCTTCCTCGATAAATGGGCTATCCAACACTAAAAGACTTTTTCAATTCGAACCAGTGCTTCTTGAGATTAGCGCGTTCAAACAAACAAACAAACTCTTCAGCTTTATAATATTAGTATAGATAATAATATAATGTATAGTATAGATATAGATACTTACTTAGCCGTGTATTTATATTGTTCCAGGTGCACTGGCGTTATACAATGGTCTAAAACCAACTCTCGTAAGGACAATACCAGCCACTGCGGTCCTGTTTGTAGTTTACGAATATTCCAAGAAGTTCATGCACCAATCTTTTGGAGACTAAAATTATTATTTATTGTTATAGTGAAATTGCCATTATTGTTCCTGTTAATATTGTTAATTATATGTAAGTTATTATAATTATAATTTTTATGCCTGTTTTTGTTTTGCAGTGACCATGTCACTTCAATGGGGACTACCGTATTTGTGCTCACCAGCTGGTGCCACTGTCGAGTAAGGTCCTATATCGATCATGTCTCAGTTTTACGCAATTCCGTTTTGTTCGGAAAAAAGGAGGATATAATTTTCCGAAAGATAAAACTGTCTCAAAGCACTGTCATTAATTGATCCGTAACTCATCTTTGCATTAATCTCAGGCATTGCAAAATATTCACAACATTATTCTAATTAGAAATAAACCCGCGTAGCCCACCCAGAAACAGTGAAAATTGATATTTCGAAAACCTCACGCTACACTAGCGCCTCTAGCAGAAAATTCACACGCGATAGCCCCCATTGAATGACGACGTCAAATTATACAACGCGTAACACAAGAAACGCAATTCCTGAAAGTATTGACTACTGAATCGATTTCAATAGATTTTTTCTAAAAAAACCGGCCAAGTGCGAGTCGGACTCGAGGACCGAGGGTTCCGTAAAAACTTATAGGTAGTTCGTCCATCACGGGAATCTTAAGGCGACGATATACGCGAATGACCTTGCTCTATCGGGCCTACCACCCCCGCGCGCCCTAAGGAAGAACGCGCAGCTCTCTCACTCGCACCTCGAATCGAAACAAGTTGTTAAGGGCGCATTCGCATATCAGGCAAAATTAAGCTGTTTTTCGGTACACTTTATGGCATAATCAAACAAAATCCAATATAACTAATAACTACCTCGTATAGATTGGTTCTTCATCTTCAAATAATAGTGACATTATTATTGAAAATTTTAGTTTCTCATAATGTAAAATCGATCTGTCGTTGCCTTTTTCCACAAAATTATCGATACCGGGTTGAGTTTAGGTACATTTTTGTGCTATTATTAACATATTTCACTATTTCTAAAAATACTATATGTAGGCAAACATATTCAATTCCTAACGATAGGACTTTTTTTTTATCTAAATGCTATAAATAGTCGCAGAAAAAATTTAAAGCGAAACTTATTTTTTCTCATTTTTTTCTATTCTGGTTGAATCTTAATTGGTTGCATTAAGGGTTATTTTAGTTATAAAACTCGTCTGATGTATTGCACAAGCATTTTGAATGAAACTTTAGTCGGCCCGCGGCCGCCGTCGAGTGGACCTGTATCGCCTGTTTAGAGCAGCTCGAGTTGAAAAAGATCGCTGTACAAACACAAAATATTCGATAAACCAAATTTTATACTTGACGAGGTAAGATTTTCATTCTATTTTATTTCGCTATAAAAAAGATGCAGCAACCTGAAGGTGTACTTCAGTGACTGCTACTGGAACTCCTCGACGAGTTACTAGGTGAGCCGAGTATGGGCTCGTTTTGTTAGTCATGATGAGACAGCCAAGAGACGGCCAAGAGAGTGATCTTATAAGGGTTCCTTTTTTACCTTTTGAGGTACGGAACCCTAAAAACGGCCAAGTACATGTTAGAAAATGCGCAGTATAGGATTCGGTGGTCAGTTACGATGTGGTACAACAGTGTAAAACCTAAGACTGAATACAAATTAATGGAGAGTTTAATTAAAAATAATATTCTCTGTTAACATAAACAGTCATTGTATTTTATACTGAAGACATCCATCGACTATTGCTTGTAAACTAGTAAATCTTACATATCGGTGATAATTTTCATAATTCATCATTATATATGCTACTACTGTGAATGTTTTTAGATTTTTTGAAATAGCAGATTAGCATATGAGATGTCGAAAAGGTGTAAATTGATTTATATATTTAATCAGTAGCTGAAGGTGGTAAGCACAAAGCCTAGAAGGAAACTAGCTTTTTTATTATACAGGGGTGATTGAGTCCACCCCTGCAAGTATTGCCAGTGACTAAAAAGTCACCCAGTATGTACTACATATATGTATGTCTATGCTTGGGCAAAATCTGACCATGGTAAGCAAGTAAGGTGGTAAGCACAGTCCTGGATTAGCCCATAAACAAATTAAGCAATTGGTTAGGGCATCACGTCTCGAGGGGCACCATAAACACCACCGAAAAATATTTGCTAGCGTATGAAAGTCGAGGCTTTTTCAACAAAATCATCCTATGTGGAAAATTAAAAATATAAATAAATTTTAAGACCGATAACAGTTTACTAGTGGATTGGGCCTAAGCAATCCACGCCTGTGGGCCGCTAGGCAAGGTGTAACTTAAGCCTTAGGGCATAAAATAGTCTTAATCCGGCACTGTAAGCTCATAAAGCCCAGAAGGAACTGACTCTCAAGTGCAGCTGCCAGAACACAGTGGTAGGTGTTTAGCGACAGATTTTGATGCTATGGTTAATATGGTTCCCTCACGATGTTTTCCTTCACCAAAAGCTACAACTCATTGTAGGATTCGAACCCACAATATTGTGACAAGTGATGTATACTTATTTGTATTATATTTGCACTAATAATAAAAAGCGTTGAAGCTGTCTACGAGACCCGAATGTCCGAATAGGATTCGAACCTGTACGACCTTCGCTTTGGTATTCGACGTCATTACCACTGAACTATCATCCTGCATCGTCTCAAATCCTAAGCAAAACAGCATACCTACTTAAGTAAGCATCTATAGGTTCTAGTGTTGCTTATTCCCCCGCCCCCCCATATTTATATTTGATGTACGATCTTCTTTTGTAAATGTTTTATTAGATGCTGTTATTTTGTTTGTTTAAGATATGTTGTTTTTTTATTATTATTTTTATTTTATTGCGCACTATATATTTTAGTCGTGCGTGACGTCACCGCCAGCTCTAACGGAAGACCAGCGCTGGTTGCTCACAGCGCAACCAGCTTTATGCTGAGTTGGAGCTGTGTTGGGGCAAAATATGCTTTATTGTATTTTTTGTTGTACTGCATATTTAATCTTTTTGTTTTGCCACAATAAATATTTCTTTCTTTCTTTCAATCAACCTTAATCGTCTTATTCGTCTCATTTGCCATGACAGAAGCCGTAACATACAGTAGGGTGAAAAACGGGAGTATATTTGTGTTGTATCCTAAATTGAAAAAACTACTTCAACCATTCGGTTTTCGTTCTTCGCGAACATCGACTTCATTTCGCGAAATATAGGTGCGTTCATATTTATTTTATTGTAATAAGTATTTATTTTTGTTATTTTATTGGTATTCTAGGTATGTTACATACTTTTTTGTTTACATCCCCTGATAGACATTTCCTTCTTGTCAAAAGGTTAGCAATTTAAATAGACATACCTAGTATTTAATTTAGGATTGCAGTAATTTATCTGTGCAGAACAACGAAATCATGCTATGTCTTCCGACGATTATCAGGTACAGAATGTATACAAATATTCAAGAAAAACTTTTAAGAAAGGTAGAAGAGGATCACACGATGACGATTTTGGTAGCCACCATGAAGATATGAATATTGAAACAGCTAATACCTCCCATAGAAGTGCCGGTATCACATTTGATACTCCCGGGTGTAGCTGTGATAATGATCCCGAGGGTGATATCGCTCACATATTACATAAAAAGTGCCCCGTAATTACATTGGCTCAACAACAACTCCAAAGGCTATTGGATGACACTGACATGCTCCTTTGTGATAATACCAGATGTTGCAGGTAAACTGTTTAAATTAAGTAGGTACCTACCTATACTGGGTGAGTAGGTATTTTGAGCTGTGGGTAGTTGCCTTAAAAATGAAAATATGGAGCATGCTTTCATTGATAACAATACACATATACTAAGGATTAGCTTGTATATACACTCGCGAGCAAAAGTATGGAATCACTTACTTGGAATTGATTCCACGCGATCTTGAGTACTTAATAACTAGTTAAGAATAATAAAAATGACACCATTTTAAAGGTTAAACTGTTAACTTTAAATTGATACCAAATTCATTCAAATCACGCCATTATTTAAGAAGTTATCCCGGATTACGTGAAGAAGTTAGGAAAAAGATATGTATCAATTGTTTGATACGTCGCGAGTTGCGACCAATTGACCCCCTATAAAAGCACGTGTTATCGGATTTTCTTTATCAGTCAGCTTTCACACGTGACCAGTACACATCTCCGCTACTTTTGACCCTTGAACTTGGACGACAATAGATACTACACCTACAGAAGCAGCACAAATCGTCGTCCTATTGCAAGAAGGGTTCAGCCAGCGGGCTTTTGCACGTCAGCTCCACATATGTCAGTTTTGTGTTTTGAAAGTTTATAAACGCTTTGGAAAGACTAGTGGCTTTATCCCGAGACCAAGATCTGGACGGCGCTGGTGCAAATCGGAGAGGGATGACGGTTTTATCGTGTCAACCTCTCTCCAAAATCGACATTTGGCTGGTTTCGACGTCCAACAGGAGCTCCGAAATGTTCGTGGGGTAGCTGCCAGCGAGTGGACAGTTAGTCGAAGACTTAAGCAAGCTAATTTGACTCCAAAAAGGCCTGCCACAGGCCCGAAACTGACGGCAGGTCATCGACAATTTGCTCGCTCCCATCTTGATTGGGAGGTTGAGCAATGGAGGCGAGTCCTGTTGTCCGACGAGTGCAGAATGTGTTTGCACGGCAGTGACTGAAGGGGTCGGGTCTACAGGCGGCCTGGGGAGTGATTTGCGCAGTGCTGTTTCGCTGAGACAGTGGCTTATGGGGGTGGTTTTTGTATGATGTGGGCCGGCATTTCCTTCGACGGTAAAACGGAGCTTGTTTTTGTGCCTGGCGGGGGACGAGGAGGCGGTCTAACTTCAGACCGCTACATTTCCGTTATTCTGCTGGAACATATCGTTCCCTATGCGGGTTATATCGGTGATGACTTCCTCCTTATGCACGATAACGCTCGTTGTCACACTTCCCGTGCCACAACTGAATACCTCGAAAAAGTTGGTATCGCCACATTGAAATGGCTAGCGCTCAGGCCGGACTTGAATCCTATTGAGCACGTGTGAAATTAACTGAAAAGGAGAGTTCGTTCCCGAAATCCTGCTCCTTCTAGTGTGAATGAGCTGAAATCAGCTTTGATAGAAGAGTGGGAAGGTATCCCGCAATAATCGATTCAGAAGCTGATTAGGTCAATGAAGAACCGTCTTCGAGCAGTTATTAGGGCGAGGGGAGGGAACACAAAATATTGAAACTTAATTTTAAGGCCAAATATTTTTTTATTAATTATTTTTTGTTGTTTTCTTCATTAATTATTTTTCCATTATCCTTATGTTTTCCTAACTTCTTCACTCAATCCGAGATAGCTTTTTAAATATTGGTGTGATTTAAATGAATTTGGTATCAATTTAAAGTTAACAGTTTAACCTTTAAAATGTTACCATTTTTATTATTCTTAACTAGTTATTAAGTAATCAAGATCGCGCGGAATTAATTCCAAGTAAGTGATTCCATACTTTTGCTCGCGAGTGTAGTTGGCGTCCCTTTTTTTTATAAAATAAACTAACAAAAAAAATATAAGAAGCGAAAAGGGAATTGCTCATCTTTGAATGGGTATAAAAAGGCCATTCGAGCAATAGTGTTGACTGCAGAATTATGGGTAGCTATGGCCAAATATTAACCTATGTAATAGCTTTTCGCCCGCGGCTTCGCTCGCCCAGACTTTATAATAGTTTTTTAAACTTGTAAGATAACTTCCTAACAGTATAAAAGTAAATTCCAAAAATCTTTAAATGACGATAACTTTTTTTTGCAACATCCGATTTTAATGAGACAAAGCCTATATTCTACTACAAATTAATCTCTCTCTACTTGTGAAAATTAGATGAAAATCCGTTCAGTAGTTCTGGAGATGTATGTGAACAAACAGACAGACAGACGGAAAAGAATTCTAAAAATCGCTGGTTTATGTTCTTGTTCTACTTATACAAAAATAATAATAAATACTTATTACTCTTTTCAGGGTTCCGTAACTCAAAAGGTAAAAAAGGAACACTTATAAGATCACTCTTATCCGTCTGTCTGTCTGTCCGTGTGTCACCACCGATTTTCTCAGGAACGGGTGGATCTAGCAAGTTGAAATTTATATACCAGATACCTACTGAGGTCTATAGTCCCTATTAGGTGTATAAAAATCAAGGTCCTGAGTCAACAGGCTAAAAAGATATGGGCAAATTTAGATTTTCGCGAAAACTTGTAAGTACCAAAATTTACCTTAATTTTCATTTTTTTTATTTTTCTGGTATTTTTTTACTTTATTTGTGCTGTAAGACCTTGCTATTAACTAAAATTGACAATTCTAAGTCAACCAGAAGTACCCAAAAGTTTTTGGGTCGAAAACCTATATGGTAGTTCCGTCGACCTAGAATCACGAAATTTGGCAAAAAATCCAAAAAATAAAAAAGTTGAAAACTAAAGGTGTCCCCATACATACTTAGTTGACGCCAATTAAGATAGTCCTGTGAGTTGTATGGGCGCTCATACAATTTAGAGGACTAGCTTATAACGGGTAGGTACGGAACCCTCGGCGCACGAGTTCGACTCGCACTTGACTGGTTTTTTTTTTTAGTTACCCCCTTCCTATTTTTATTTTATTACTTTTCTTCAATGTACAGACACACCGGATTCTACTGTTTTATTATATGTAATAGATAGATATACTTAGATAAGATGGTAAATAAATAGAAGTGGTAAAAATTGTGACCTCAATTTTTGTCAAAACACTAATTACGGTGTATTCCCCAAAAATATTTAACAACATAGATCGTTCGTAGGGGTGACTGGGTACTAAACTAAGTAACGGCGGCAGTCCGCTTTGCCATCCGCCGCTATAATAATATGCAGGATTGCAAATGTTGTCGCAGCCTGCATGGCATCCGGCAACACCGAGTAGGATGCGTCTTGAGTCCTGTCCTGCATAAAGCGTGCAAGTTCTAAACAGTATAAGTATGTGAGCTATAACCTGCTTCGCAATCCTGCACGGCGGACTGCTATGCAGGATATTGAATGGGCCCCTTTAGATTAAGTACGTGGTTTTCCTTAAATTTAATTCTTAGGTACATCATGTTTTTAGAGAGATTTGCTCCTCATTATTGACCTTATCGTATGGCGCGACAAGAACAGGATGTTATTTTTCGCCTATTTTCGCTTTTGTGTCGTCTCGATTCCCAGCTGAAGCATAACTAGGTATTTAGGTAGGTAATCTGTGAGGTAAGGGATATTTCAACATTTAGTATTTGCTAAAGGTACTTACCTACTTTCCCTCCACACCGCCCCCCGCCTTTTATTTTCCACCCAGTATACCTACATAATAATAATAACAAAAACTAGATGTAGGAAGAGTGACAGGAAGTCAAAAAAAGACCATGATTTTTCGTCTGTCTATTTGAACACGCTATCTCCAATTCACTGAACGGATTTTCTTGTTTTTTGACAAGTAAATTAGCTTAGCTTGGGGCTATGCTATAAATAGGTACTCATGGCTTTTGGGTGACGAAAAAATTATAGAAATAGATACTTAAATATTATGAAGTCGCACAACTTCAGCGAAGCCGCAGGCGAACAGCTTGCAATATCTACTTAAGAAGTTACATAGGTATATAGCCTAACTTTTAATAATATTTCCAGATCTGTGTACGACTTCCTATGTATTTGTAAAGCGGTATTTCTGACCCGAAGTAAATGCCAATGTGCACTTGTTGCTTTGATTGCTGTAGCATTTTTCTTAGGACTTCTTTTCGGAGCAGCTTCGTGCGGATCTTATCTTGGACGGTTCAATAGCCCAATATTAACTTGTATCGATAATTATTTTATTCCTCAATCATATACTAATATTGAGGATACACACCGTAGCATAGCATAGCATAAAAATTACCATTGATATTTATATATCTACCTATACTTGGGGAGTGAAGTTAGTTTGGATCTAAGCATGTTTGTATAAAAAACTGTGTCTGGTTTTGTTAGTTAGTTTTGTATGGACAGTGCTCACCCAGATGTCACGCATGATTATAATAATGTTTATTAAACACAAGAGAGTTTTTTTTTGTATAAGTGTATTATATACCTATGCCTACTTATACTTATTGATCAATGAAATAATAATATAATATTTTATAGAATAAAATGGAATAATCCACTGATTTGTGTATTTTTTATGTACGGTAAGCGTCAAAAGTACCTTGGTAAAGTACTTTAGTACCGTGTCATATTACACAATTCCTAATTTTTATACAAACTGTCATGTAATGTGTCAATAGATTATTATAAAAGGGTACCTACTAAAGTGCCAAGCTACTTTTGACGCTGACTGTACCTACCTACTTTTAATTACTTTCCTAGATTCAAAATAATTCAGAAAAAGGACGAAATTGAAATAAGACTATTTACCAAATACTTTTGCGACATTCCTCCTTTTAAAAAAAATGGTCTGCTAATTTTGACTCTACCGACATATTATCTTCCTTTACTTATCTACTTACTAAACCGGTTATTTTTATTTATAAATTATTTTTATTTAACACTTTTAATTAAGTTTTTTTATTTATTTAATAACCTACATAGAATTATTACCTATAATTCTATGCTTACCTATGTATAATAATCTATAGGTACCTATATATAAAAGAGAAAGTATGTATGTATGTTCCTTATAGACTCCGAAACCGCTGAACCGATCGCGATGTAATTTTCAGACAATCTTCATATCAGCCCCGCGGGTAATGCTGTAAGGTTTGGTGGCGATCGGAGCACTCGGGACCGATCGTTGAACCCAACGTTGTATTTTTTTTCGTAATAGGGTATTACACCCATTTTTGAAAAGTGTCTCAATTCGTTCCTAATGTGCTTATAAGCCACCAAAAAAAACACAAAAATTTTATTCAATCGATAAGTGCCATAAAAATGCATTTAAATTTTACATTTTCAAACGTCGGGAGTAGTTTGATGAAAACGTCCAGCGTTTTCATCAACCGCGACCAAATAACGTCATGTAACTCTACGGTCATGACGTTATTTGGTCTCTTGTAAGTAAATAAATGCGCTGATATTGGTCTCAATTGGACTTATAAAATTTTATAAATCAAAAATAAGCTATTATGCTTTTTATTCCTGAATGCGTGAATACTAGTGTAAAATTATAATAATAATACTTCAGTTGACACTTTTTAGTTTACATACACCACTGTATGACGTCATTATAATGGCGGCTACTGTTTCGCTTGTTTAGAAAAAGATTAAAAAAACTGAAAACTTTGAAATGAATTTTAAAATTAATTTAGTTATTTTATGAACTAAAACTAACATTTTAAGACTTGGGACACAATGCAGCAATTACGAATGCCTATACAAAGCGGCATTTCGCAAACGCGATAGACCACTGTACGTAATTACGCTGTGGTTCGATCGATGCTCCGAGTTTTCTTCGTATCTAATGGCTTGAACGTAGGTAAGGTACCTACTTAGGTAGGGTAACAGTTCAAATACCTCGGGCATATCCTTACCGATGATCTTAGGGACATTGTTTACATTGAACGGCTGCGTAGAGCATTGGCTATCAGGATCAATATGTTGGCTTGGCTCGTAAAATTGCTCGTAGCGACCGGCTTAAATCACTCTTTTCAAGGCGTAGGCGTACCGACTGTCAAATCTTCTACACGGTCAGTCTCTGGACTAGAATACGAAAAAATGCTACACGTCCAATATAATAATCCCTTCACGATGTTGTGGCTGCTTCGATTCTGTAGTGCATCAGGCTTAGAGCATCAGGGATATTCGCGCTGGTCAGCATGGAATAACTTCGGGTTGATAATTCAAAGGAAACGGCATCCCTGTTGAGGAATGTGCTAAGTAGCCGGAATAATACCTACCTATCCTCAATGCATCCCACTAAGCATCGACGATCATGAGTTACCTAGGTACTTTGTGCACATACTCATTGGTAGAAACCAATTGGTGTATAGAGTATTTTGTGTGAGGCAATGTGCCTATACAATCAATAGGTACTAATAAAGAAGCTTTCATTAATAACATTATTTGTAATACCACAGATGATTAATTCCTCTGTGGTAATACCTAGGTACTAACCTATATACTAACACTAGACACAACGCATTTTACTAACCCATTCATTTTAACACTTACTACTCGTAATTACATTGCACCAAATGTTAAACCGATTTACTATACTTGAAACATTGTTTATAAGCAGACTTTTATTATGTTTGCATCACAAAGTAAACAAAAATCTAATCTAACATAACCCTGTATTTAATTTTTAACTGTACTTATCCTCACTAATATTATAAATGCGAAAGTTTGTAGGTATGGATGGATGTTATTTACTCTTTCACGCAAAAACTACTGAACGGATTTGGATGAAATTTGGCAGAGAGATAGATTACAGTCGAGAATAGTACATAGGCTACTTTTTATCCCGGGAAAACATAAGATCCCACGGAAACGCGGATACATAAGATCCCACGGAACGCGGATACAAAAAAAAAAAATATATATTTTTTTGTATTGGGTTTCCTTGTTAGGATCCAAATTAATAAACATTAAAAACTGCAAGTACCTATATTGAGCAAATTGTTAAAATACGTGTAATTCCTTTTAAGTGAAGTGATATTATAGGAAACAATAATAATATTGTCCATCCACTAGCTACAAAACAAATTAAACTACAAAATTCATATGTACAAATTATAATTTACTATCATTATAATGCATACAATTACGGCCCTGGCTAAGCATTACAACAAAAGAAAATTAACATTCCCAAATAATACTGTGACAAAAACTCAAGCAGGCAAAAAATTTTGATAATGTTAGAGTTACAGTTAAATTCATGAAAAAAATGGTTTTTTGATTATGCACTAAAGAAGTTATTTTTAAAACAAATTAGATCTAATTTATATGTTAAACATTAAATGATGTTCTGCAAGAGAATATAGACTTATTTCTCTTCACACCATTCATTCTCTTTGCGAACTTGATCTTCTTCAGCAGCAGTGAAATCATTCTTGATATTGAATGTTTTGCGGATCTCTTCTGGTGTCTTACCCTTAATCATATTGGCTACGGTTTTGCAAGTGACATCCAATAACCCTTTGATGTCTAAATAGTTAGCAGCTAAAATAAGTTCAAAGAGTGTGCCTTGATCTACTTTCAAGAAATCTGCATCCCATGAAGAAATGTCATCAGTCCTTTTTTCTTTGTTTTCATCGTCTTCTGGTAATGGAGGATCGTCTTTGTGATAGGTGGCCCACTGGATAACCTTTTTTAAAATTGCTGAGTTAACATTCGGCAAAGGGACTACTTCCTCCTCGTCATCCTCCATACCTAAATCTTCCAACATGGTTTTTATGGTAACCGAGCATTTGGCAATATCAACATCCACGACGAAGACTTCAGTATCAGACGATTGCAGCTTTATATTCGGCATCTAAAATCAACAATATTCACATCGTTACAAGACGCCATTTTAATGCTTAATTAATTAGTTTTTAACGAAAGTTCTTACACTGTCATGCAGCAAATTAACCTTCTTTATAGACTGATAATGCTAACCTTAATGTGTGTATATTTTAAATTATTATTCACTGCTAACAAATTTTACAAACAGAAACTTGCTGGGACAATGGGAAGCAATGGATATTTATTTCCACTTCCACAGACAGAAATTCTGTCTGTCACAGATACCTACTTTTACTAGGGTTATTCGTTCGATATACATCGATGCATCGAATTCACTCGATGTTTGCAATGCGATGCATCGAATCGATCCGATGTTTTGAAAAGCTATTGATAAACTCGTATTTTATTTCATAAAATATCGAATCAACGATAGCCAGCTAATATACCTAAATATAACTGTTTCAGTTCTAAAAATTAGGATAAAAACGTTTTTCGTGTTACACAGAATGTACTCTGTACTCTGTGGTTCATTCGACCTATTTTGGTGAGCTTGCTTGGAATAAAAACGTTAGTGAATGTGTACATAAAAGAGTATATAACCACAGTGCACATTAGAGAACGGAATAAACGCCAACAGAACGCCGCGCTGCGAACCATAGTCGGAGCACCTCGGTACGTGAGGAACGACGTGATCGCACGCGATCTAAAGATTGAGAGCCTGGGCGACTTCATCTCCCAGCTGGCCAGGAAGATGTTCCGGAGCCTGCCCCACGTGCAAAACCTAGCACCACTGCACGCCAGGCCACCAGAGGGCAAACCCTACACGCGAGAACTGATACCGGTCGCCGCGGCGGGAGCGCATGAAAACTAATAATAAGTAAGAAGAAGGCCATAATCCAAGAAGGAAAAGCTTGCACGCACCGCCCCCCCGTTGAACACTGATCGGGAACCCCCGGCCTACCGATTCACGTAACGGGCGGTGCAAATGCATTATATAAATAAGCGCAGAAAGCGCTCACCCAATCATCACAAGGCCAAAACGGCCATTCCAGTGCCCCGGGTACAGTCGTACCCGGCGAAAGAAAACCTGAATGGTGGGGCTACACTGCCCCGGTATTCACTCCCCATCACTCTATATAGGGGTGGTGTGCGATGACTACGTACAGAACGGAATATTTGGATTTGGAGTGGATATAATATACTCATTAAAGAAAATTATCATCGTTTTTGTTTAGCCACAACTTATGTATGTAAAATAAAATAGGTAATATTTAACCCATTTCTCATGTGAACCAAAGTTACAGTTTTCATAATTTACTGAATGTACTTTTAACAAGAATTATTTAAATTTTATTATATAAATTTCAGCGAAATCACTCGCCAAATTGTACAAATTCAATAGGCAACCAAATAATTTGTTTAAAATAGTCGTTGGTTTTTATGGAGTGTCAGGGGGCCGGCTGTGTACAGTTTTATGATATAAAGGTAGAAAAAATACGATAGGTATATAATTTTAAGAAAACGATGTATCTAACCGATGCATCACAAAACATCGATGCACGGTCTCGATGTATTGCATCGAATAAAAACATCAATGTATTTTCTAAGTGGACACCCCTAACTTTTACTCTGGAGGCCGATTCTTGCGCTTTCGATAATAACATCGAAATCGATAAATATATCATGACATAAGGTATGATATTTACGTATCGACTGCTAGAGACCACTCGTTACATATCGCACGCTAACGACAGATAAATATCGAATCGAATATGTGATATCTCGAGAATACCAAAAATTGATTTTTATAGATATCCACCATGTTTAATGATAAATATCGAAAAATGATATTTATCTCTACAGCTCGAGAATCGCCTCCCTGGTACATAGACAGAGAAGTACCTAGCGGAGCAGGAGGCTGATTCTTGCGCTTTCGATAATAATATCGAAATCGATAAATATATCATGACATAACAAGTATTTACAATCAATGTATAAAATACAAACTATATGTAGAACACATCCTCAAAGCCCGCTGCTGTCGATAGGCAAGGTTCCCAACAGGCTGGCAGCGTTCCCTTTTTGGATGGCCAAGCCTATGCGTTGGCGGAAAAAGCTCCCAACCCGTCGGTCTCCCGAAGCCTCGATGAGCTTGGATGATAAAATCCGAGCAAATCGGCGAGCCTCGAACCCCAACGGACCCAAAGTTTCTACCGCATAAGGTATGATATTTACGTATCAACTGCTAGAGACCATTCGTTGCATATCGCACGCTAACGATAGATAAATATCGAATGTGATATCTCGAGAATACCTAAAATTGATTTTTATAGATATCCGCCATGTTTTATGATAAATATCGAATGTGATATTTATCTCTACAGCTCGAAATTCGCCCCTCTGGCTAGCGAGAAAAATAGTAACAACAAAAAATCGTCCGATTTTCAACGCCATCTATGTAATACCCCTTCGAAAATAATAATCCTATTCATATTCAGCCCTAGGATGTCCACTGCTGAACCTTTTAGGCCTCCCCCATTGATTTTAGTTAGACTTGTGTAGCTCGCGAGCAAATGATATAAAAGATATCTATCTTTACCGAAGATATAATCTCTCTTTAGCTCATATGATTTCAAGTTATATCTTTAAAGCATAGAATGATTACCTATAGAAAACGAGTACGCGCGCGCCGATCATTTGGGTCAGAATCTGACCCAAATGCGTATACATGCACACTATAATTGTGTCTGTGTATATGTATGGCACAGTTACGCCCACATAACAAATTTTTGCCTTAGATTCCGAGCAAGCGCTGTTTGAAAACCTACTTTCTATATGTGATAATTCTATGCTTTAAAGATATGGTTTCTGTGGCGGCCCGATATGTCATGTCTGGCAACACTGGTCAGAACTCTGGCCGACACACGTTTGGCTGTTTAGAAGATACTTGTTTTTCGCGCCTTTTGTAACAGCTCTCTCTAGAAAATAGACTTAGATTTTAGATTAGACCTCTCAATAAACCTAACACTTATTACTAAACAATTATACTAAGGTCCAAGTAACTCACAGTGCTCAGTCAGTGCTACTTACCTCTAACTTTCTAGTACAAGTGTTCAAAACCAAAAACTATTATCAGACTACTCGCCGTGAAACATTTTAATTTTATTTTTCCCCTTATGTAGCATAAATCATTTTGGAAATGTTTAGTTGTACTTACTAATTGTCCATGAAAACTACTAAGTATAAGAATTTCATACCAAGTACATACATACATACCTTCAGTTATTTTTTTCATTTATTTTTTAATATACAGGCATAGGATATACCTAAATGTTTAGATTTTACATCTTTTTAACCCGGCCTGTATGTTCTCATTATTATTAACAATAATTATTCAGAGTACAACAAGACAACTCATGTCTTGTTAGAAGCTTATGTATCTACTATTTATACTGGTATGTACCAAGCTATTTCAATTAGGTAACTCTTTATAGTATTTTCAATAGGTACCTAGTTACTTTGAAACTTGAAATAATCTAACTATAGATTCAAACACAATGTTGTGATACCAACTTTTATTACCTGTACATTTTGTTATCTCAACTAATTAATAACAATAGTATGTAATATTTCATTTGGGTTGGTTTGCAATAATTTTTTTTATTTTACTGTGTGTTTTTACTAATTTTAATAGCCTATTTCTACATGTGCATGTCTTTTTATTTTATATGATTTATTTCTGAGTGTCTTGTTTTTTATTTGTTTTTGTGTGTTTATATTTTACTTTTGTGCTTGAGGTTTGCACCATAATATGTTATTATAATTTCACTGGTTATGCATATAATATACAGGCGGTGACGGTCAGAGTTCTGCAATTCTACATAAATATTAACAGGTTGTTGGCTATATTTTAATCAATTTCTTCTATTAAAATCTTACCTATTCTTACTACCTACCCATACCATCTACTCCTCATATTATTATTATTATTTTTTTTTTTTCTTCTAACTGTCCACCATGTCTTCGGAGGATAAAATATTGCTTTTGCAAGAAGAGATCAAGGAGTTGAAATTGGCTAAGGTTATGGGTGTATCGGTAAAGTTGCCAACATTTTGGCCAGATAAACCTTCGATTTGGTTTAAACAGGCGGAGGCTCAGTTTGAAGTTGCTGGCATAACCCGGGACAGTACAAAGTACAGTCACATTGTGTCTGTGCTAGACACACGAATCGCGGAAGAGATTGCAGACATCATCGAGAACCCGCCACCTGAGGATAAATATCTGTTCCTCAAAACAGAACTAATCAAGCGACTCTCATCTTCTCGTGAACAGAGAGTACGTCGCCTGATAAGCGAGGAGGATATAGGTGATCGTAAACCTTCACACTTCCTCCGCCACCTTCGCTCTCTTGCTGGCCCCTCCGCCCCCTCTGATGACATCATCAGGGAGCTATGGATGAGGCGCCTACCCAGCAACGTTCAGGCGATTTTAGCTGCACAAGCAGACCTCCCTCTTGACAAAGTTGCTGACATTGCTGACAAGATTCTCGAGGTGTCAGCTCCGGTACCGGTAGTCCATGCTGTGGGTACCTCTTCGTCATCTACACCATCTGACTTGGAAAAGCTCTCTCAGCAGGTGGAGAAACTGACGAGGATGGTCGACGCCCTCACCACTGGTTCCTCAAGGTCAAGATCAAGGTCACGCTCCAGCAATCATCCGTCGCGGTCTTCCTCAGCATCCGGAATTTGTTGGTACCACCGTAGGTACAAATCCAAGGCCAGTAAATGTGTCAGCCCGTGCTCCTGGAAGGCTTCAAAAAATGCGAGCAGCGGTCAGTAGAGGCGGCAACTAATCAACCAGCTCCTAGCCGCCGATTATTCGTCATGGACAAACTGTCAAATCGTCGTTTTTTAATTGACACTGGCAGTGACCTCTGCTGCGTTCCTAGGCACATGGTCATAGGTTGCCCCTCCACTTCGAACTACTGTCTCAGTGCAGCTAACGGAAGCCACATTCAGACTTACGGAACGATGACCTTGCACCTCAACATTGGTTTGCGCCGAGATTTCCGGTGGAACTTTGTTGTAGCCGACGTCAACACACCCATCATCGGTTCAGACTTCTTGGCCTACTACAACATTCTTCCCGATCTTCGCCATAAGCGGCTCATAGATGGTAATACCAACCTTACCACGCCTGCTTCAATTGCTCAGGTCAGCCAGGTCAGCATCAAGGCCGTTTCCGTCGAGGGAGATTCACCTTTCTCCATACTCCTCTTGGACTTTCCAGACTTGACACGTCCACCTGGTCTTCCACGGCAGATAAAACATTCCACGGTTCATCACATCGTGACTACCGATGGTCCGCCGATTTCCTGTCGTCCTCGTCGCCTGGCTCCTCAAAGACTTGCTGCGGCTAAAAAAGAGTTCGATGACATGGTTCAGTGTGGAACTGCCACACCATCCAAGAGTCCATGGGCATCGCCGCTCCATATGGCGCGGAAAGGTGAAGATGGCTGGCGCCCGTGCGGGGATTACCGCGCACTAAACGCCAGAACCGTCCCAGACCGGTATCCTGTTCGGCACATCGCTGATTTTTCTCAGAACCTGTCAGGATCAACCATCTTCAACTTGCACGGAGCTGATATCTGCAAGACCGCTATCACCACACCGTTCGGCCTATTCGAGTTCCCCTTTATGACTTTCGGCCTCCGCAATGCTGGACAAACGTTCCAGCGTTTCATTGACGAGGTCGTAAGGGGACTCGACTTTACATATCCGTACGTGGATGATATTCTCGTTTTCTCACCGGATGCGGAAACACACGTAAAACACCTGCGTACCTTGTTCCAGCGACTTGCTGCTTACGGTGTCGTGGTAAACGCATCTAAGTGCATATTCGGTGCTGAAGAGGTCACATTCCTGGGGTATAGAATATCGAAGGACGGAACACGACCCCCTCCGGACAGGATCGAAGCTCTGCGAAGTTTTCCCTTGCCGAAAACCGTGCAAGGCCTTCGTCGGTTTCTAGGGATGGTCAATTTCTACCGCCGTTTCCTTCCAAAAGCTGCCGAACTACAAGCTCCGCTCATCAACGTGCTCGCTGCCTCAAAGCTCAAAGGTGCTAAACCAGTCCCGTGGACACCTGAGCTTGAGCTGGCTTTCGAAACGTGCAAAACGAGTCTTTCAAAAGCCACTCTCATCTCCCACCCGGTTGGTGATGCTCCTCTGGGCTTATTCACAGACGCGTCACTATACCAAGTTGGCTCGTGTCTACAGCAAAAAGTGGACGGCGTTTGGAAACCAATCGCATTTTTTAGTAAGAAGCTGATTGAAAAACAGTCTCAGTGGCCTGCTTACTACCGTGAACTTCTCGCCATATACGAGAGTGTACAACAATTTCGTCACATTCTGGAGGTTCAACATGTGACTATATACACGGACCATAAGCCCATAATATACGCCTTTAGTCAGCATCGTGAAAAACTGCCTCCTGTCCAACTGAACCAATTGTCTTTTATTTCCCAATTCACGACCGATGTCGTCTACATCAAGGGAGAATATAATGTGGTCGCGGACACCATGTCTCGCATTGAGGCAATCTCTCTCGAAGAGAGTTTTTCGGCACTGGCTGAAGAGCAGGCTACCAGCGATGAGCTCCGTGACACTGATGGAAGCTCTCTCAAACTGGAAAAGCTTCCCATTCCTGGTACCGACTTACTTATCATCTGCGATACATCCACTGGCAAACCTAGACCGTATTTAACCCCATCCTTTCGACGTCCATACTTCAATAAACTGCACAATCTCAGTCATCCAGGCGCACGAGCATCCTTGCGATTGATGGCTGATCGTTTTGTGTGGCCTTCCATGAGAAAGGACTGTCACAAATGGGCTCGTGAATGTCTTGCGTGCCAACGCAGTAAGGTTACTCGGCACACTTCAACACCTGTAGGCGATTTCAAGTCTCCTACTAATCGTTTTTGCCATGTCCACATTGACATCGTTGGTCCCTTACCTTCCAGCAAAGGCTACCAGTACTGCCTTACTGCTATAGACCGGTATACCCGGTGGCCGGAAGTGTGGCCAATTGTGGGCATTACTGCGGAAGAAGTTGCCGAGACCTTTACTAACAGCTGGATATCGCGATTTGGAGTGCCTTCCGTTATCACTACGGACCAGGGTCGGCAGTTTGAGTCTGCCCTCTTTAAGGCACTTCTCCAACACTGCTCTATCACACGCACCCGTACCACCAGCTACCATCCATGCGCCAACGGTATGGTCGAAAGACTTCTTCGACAACTGAAGGCCGCACTGACTTGCCATGGTGGTACTTTTTTTTTTTTTTTTACTTTGTATAGGCTTGTGTTTGACCACAATCTTACTATGGTAGGTGATGATGTGGTCGAAGGTGATAAGCACACAAAGCCTAGAAGGATCTGGCTCTCAAGTGCAGCTGCCGGAACACACCAATAGGTGTTTGGCGACAGATTTTCAACTTGAGGGTGGTAGCCAGCCAGGCGGGTACTACAAAGTACCCTACCACCGTGCTATGGTTTCCTCACGATGTTTTTCCTTCACCGAAAGCTCAAGCTCATTGTAGGATTCGAACCCACGACCTTCGCCGCGGCGTCGGACGTCACTACCACTGAGCTATCATCGCCTTACTTGGAGTGTTGCTCTACCTCTCGTGTTGTTAGGCATGCGAACTGCCATTAAAGAGGACCTTCAGACTTCTTCTGCCGAACTTGTTTATGGGGAGCCACTTCGCTTATCAGGAGAATTTTTATCTCCGTCTTCCCCTGACACCGTAGAGGAGGTTGCTGGTTTCACTTCGCAGTTGAGGAAGCGGATGTCTCTCTTAACGCCAACTCCTGCCTCGCGACACGGCACTCGACGTACCTTCGTGTCAAAAGAGTTGCATATTGCATCTCACGTCTTTCTGCGCGACGACGCGGTTAAGGCCTCATTAAAGCCACCGTATAACGGTCCTTATAAAGTCGTCGCCAGAAACGACAAGACCATTACGATCACAATTGGTCACAGGGACGTTGAGGTCAGTCTAGATCGAGTGAAACCAGCATTCATCGAGCAAGACCCTATCCAGCCAGTTTCAACTCCGATCCCTAACTTAACTCCTACCACTCCATCTTCTTCCAGCTCAACCGATCCTACTCCTAATAACGACCCCGCTCCAGTCACGACACGTTCTGGGCGGCATGTTCGTTTCAAGAGGCCCCTGGATCTTTAGTTTCTTTTATTTTCTTTTCTTTCCTGGGTTTCTTTACAACGTAGGGGGGTGCTGTGGCGGCCCGATATGTCATGTCTGGCAACACTGGTCAGAACTCTGGCCGACACACGTTTGGCTGTTTAGAAGATACTTGTTTTTCGCGCCTTTTGTAACAGCTCTCTCTAGAAAATAGACTTAGATTTTAGATTAGACTTCTCAATAACGACTGACAAAAGGAAGGAGATTAAAATAAGTTTACACCTACGATCGCCTTTCTGTTACTCTCCAACCAAAAGTAACGAACCTCCAAAGTTTCAATTTGAGTTTCTGAAGTAAAGGTGATTGACACGTAGTTGACGGGTGACGTATCTTATTAGCTCTTCTAGCTCACATAGAGATATAAATTGCACGCGAAGTAAAAAAGAAAAAGACTAGCGATACGAAGCATCGAGCATGAGCGCTGGCCGACCGGCCTCCCGTGATTAGATAATAATAGATCATAGAAAAATCGACCTTTACTGTAAATGAATAGAGTACAAATTTTGAGACTGTTTTTGTAAACATTCTAGCGTTGTAAAAACACATCGGTAGTTCACTCAGTTGTCAAACAAATCTTTATATCACTAGTGAGCTTAGACACGGTAAAGATACCTATAGAGTATTGTGACTCGGCCCTGTCCTTGAAATAGTTACCTACTACGGCCGCGCGGTACGTAAACACGTGATAGGGCTACCAAGCCCGCCTTCAGTATTTGAGTTTCTTTCTAGTTTCGTGATTGTAAATATTATATTTTTTGTTAAAAAAAATCTAGAGATTGTCCGATTATGACTTTGGCCGACTGGCCGACTAGCTGATTTGTCGGTTGTTTTAAGAGGCCGACTAGTCGGCCAAACCGATCACGGTTTCTGGGATTTCCTTGACGCTTCGTTTCGCAAGTTGCAACCGTGCCGCCTGCGAGCATGTCGGAACTACTCGGAACCTGTTTTGTTTACTTCGCATTGTTTCTTGATTTTTGCTTTTGTATGGGGTCAGATCAGAACAGTGTTTTTGCGTAAAAAGATATTTTGGTGTAGAGATAATATTGTTATTGTTCATTAAAGTGACAGAGCTCAATTAAAATTTAATCATGTCAAAAATAAAGTCTCGTGTATGGATTTTTTGTGTAAAGGGTCATATTCAAATAGTCACAACTTCTAAATTATTGTACTTAGAGCTTAAGTCTGTACATCACTTTTTAGGTAATATCTTAGTGCATCCAAGAAGTAAAAATGAAAGGCATAACACTCTAGATTTTTTGAAAACATTAAAAAGTTAAAAAAAACAACCAATTTTTTTCACACTTTTTACATTTCAAGTATGTTTTAAAGGTTTTAATGAGAGTATTTGATAAACCACTTTTATGCCTGTAGAACGACTATATCGTTAGATATTGTAAAATAAATGAACCCATAGACACTCTGTTTAAAACAAAATTTAAATGGCCGCCATTTCAAAACAGTAGGGGTAAGATGAGGTTTGAGATAACTTTATTTCTCATAAGAATTACATTCACTTACATGAGAAATTACAATAATTATTATGTTAGACAGTTTGTTGGGCGAAACATACTAATACAGGGCAAAGTAAAATGAATATAAATATTAAAGAGGGTAGTCTGCAAAGTTCAAGAATTCGTTCGACAATTATTACTATTACGTAGTAGATATACAATCAAGACGTTACTGGAAGTGGCATACATCATCGTATTTTAGTTAGTTTTTTTTATTTTTTTTTTATTATTATTTATTTATTTTATTATTGTTTGATTATATGTTTGTTTTGTTTAGAATATAGTATTTAAGTAATCGTTTGTAGGTTGTCATGGATTTAGCTTCTTTTATGTCCTTCGGGAGTTTATTATATATTTGACTTCCCTCGAACATAATACTTTTTTTGCCATAGTTTGTTCGTGGATGGTGTAGTTTTATATCATTTGCGCTTCTTAACCGAATTTTGTGTATTTGATGTTTTTTTGTAAAACTTAATTGTGTATGTATATCTTTATTTAGTATTTTCCGAACTAGTATGCAATTATAATATATGTAGGTTTGAGAGATATTCATAATTCTAGTCTCTGAGTACACTTTTTTTGTAGGTGCGAGGAAGTCATAATTAAATAATAACTTTATTAATTTATTTTGTGCTATTTGTATCGTATCTAAATTAGTTTTAGCAGCTGTGCCCCATACTTCTATCAAGTAATCAATATGAGGTTTGATGAGAGTATTGTACAGTGTGTAACGTACTTGGCGTGGTAGACATCGAGTAGTGCCTCGTATGGTTCCCAGATAAGATGCCTTATTATCGTGGATTTGTCGATAAAATTGATCGTATAGCTTCGCCTTAACGGGTCGGACACCGGTGATCAGATACACTGTATATGTTACCGGAAAATAACAAGAACCGCAAATTTATAAATTTTCTAGGAAAATAAACCTTCGTAGGATTGTAAACGAGAGATAAATTGTATTATTTTACGCCCACATTTTCGCCGTCCACCGTCCCACCGCCCACCGTCGTAGTATTCCTCGAAATGGAAAAGGCGTTCGACAGAGTTTGGCACGTGGGTCTGCTGTACAAACTGTCCACGTCAATGACTCCCCGTCGCATGCCGGTTCGAATCCTACAATGAGCTTGAGCTTTCGGTGAAGGAAAACATCGTGACGAAACCATAGCACGGTGGTGGTAGGGTACTTTGTAGTACCCACCTGGCTGGCTACCACCCTCAACTTGAAAATCTGTCGCCAAGCACCTATTGGTGTGTTCCAACAGTTGCACTTGAGAGCCAGATGCCTTCTAGGCTTTATAAAGGTCGGCAACACATTGGCAATCCCACTGGTATATCTAATGTCAATAGGCGACGGTTGCCACTTCTTCTTCTTCTTCTTCTTGATAGAATGGCGACTGAAGCCAATAGCACAATTCCGCCAATGACACGTTAGTTAAAGATAAACGAAGGGGATTCTTTTACAAGAAAATTTTGTTAGTTTTGATAGGAGGAGGAATTAAAGCTGAATTATTATATATATATATATAAGGTGACTAAAATCTTAACTTATTAGTATTTAAAAAGTAGGACAAAATCAATATAAAGGGAGAATCAATATATGTTAGTAAACATTTAAAATTAATTGGACGGGGAATTTCTGGAGGGAGAATATCATATAGAGACAACTGTAACCTGGGGCACTCAAAAAATAAATGGTTAGTATTTCCCTCATCAAGACCACATTCACAAAGAGAATGATCCTTTACTCTGATTTTGTGTAAATGGACAGGAGTAGATGCATGACCTAAACGAAGACGACATATTGTGGAAGTAATTGGTTTATTCAGTTCCCGAAATTTAAAGAACCAAGGTATCTTCGGGATAAACGGTTGAATGTCACCATAGTATCTACCTTTTACATGACGAGAAATTTGCCATAACTTACTCCAAGATCCCTCCATACGAGGCTTTGCTAGACTACCTATATCCGCAGCAAATATATCTGGGTACTGAAGAGAGCCATCACGAATAGCACACCTAGCACATGAGTCAACAGTCTCATTACCACGAATGCCACAATGACTAGGAATCCATACAATAACCACATTCAAACCAAGAACAAAACAATCATATAATGCTTCTCTAATTTTTAGAATGATAAGATGATTAGATTTGGTGCGGAAAGGATTAGAAAGAATGGACTGAAGACAACTTTGGGAATCTGAGAAAATAACAGATTGGATAAAGTTGTGCGACTTTACATACATTATTGCTTCCAAAATAGCAATAGCTTCCCCAGTAAAAACGGAAGTAAGAGAAGAACATTTGAAGTTTAAAATAATTTTAAATTTAGGGATCCATACTGCTGAACCTACATTCTCGTGCTCAGAAATTTTAGAAGCATCCGTGAAAACATGCAACCAACCAGGCCATCTGTTTGATGACTCTTCTATAAAATGCTTATCAGCCTGAGGAGAATCCTTATCAATCCCTATACCTAAAAGCACATTGGGATGATAAATCAAAGCATCATAGTTGGTGGCGAATAAAGGATGAATTCGAATTTTCGATATTGGATAAGGAAGACGAGAAAGGGAAACAAAACTCCGAATGAGACAAGGAAGATTAACTAAACATCTATACCGGTCAGAAGAAGATTCAAAAAGCCTAGATAGTTTATGAAAAATAGGATGAGATGAATTTTGAATTTGTTTGAAAAGAAACCTGTCACAAAGGTATTGTCTACGCAGATGAAGAGGGGGGTCGACACATTCCACCTGCATCGCATTGATGGGAGAAGATTTCATTGCACCTAAAATTAAATGGAGACACCTGGACTGGACCCTATTTAACTTATCAATGCCAGATTTATTGCAATGATCAAAAAAGAATGCTCCATAGTCCATGAGACTTCGAACAAGAGCATTATAAACGAGTTTCTGAGTATAAGGATGGGCGCCCCACCACACACCAGATAAACAGCGAAGAACATTTATACCTCTTTCACATTTTTGAGAGATGTAAGAGAAATGAGGAACACCAGTCATTCTTGAATCTAGGATTACACCCAAAAACTTAACTTTATCTTCCAAGGGAATCTCCTTACCCTCAAAGTTGATATTTATTATAGGAATTATTCTTTTTTTCGTAAAAATTACTAATGAACATTTGGATACAGATAGAGAGAGACCATGATCAGCAAGCCAATCACCCAAATATTTGAGAGCGGAGTTTAATTTTAAAGATGCTTCTGAAGCTGAACTAGCTGAATTATAAAGGACAATATCATCGGCATATTGTAGGATCTGACAGAAAGAACTTACTGAACGTTCAAGGTCATTAGTGTAAATGTTATATAAGAGAGGACTTAAAACTGACCCTTGGGGAAGGCCTCTCCAGACATATCTAGCATGAGATGAACAGTTTTGGGATTTTACTATAACAGTTCTCTGCATGAATAGGTTGCAAATAAACCTGACCATCCTCTCAGGAATACTCAGCTGAAGAAGTTTATTCCTGAGTACGGTTGCCACTTACCATCAGGTCATCTCTACTAAGTCTGTGCATCAGGTGGACCGCCTGACTACGTGCCAGACTTCTGACATAAAAAGGGGTCGCCGGCAGTGTTTCCACTTTAATAATTTCCTTTCCCCACGCCTCAATTGAGATTTCCCCATCTCAGGACTTTTTCCCCTCAAAAATTATTCTGCTATAGTTTTGGCACTAGTAGTAAAAATTTCTTACTTTACTTTTTTTTACCAAACATTTGAGTTGCCCTTTGTAGAAAATAATGCAATCTAGTTGTTCTAAATTTATAAGAGCTATCTACCATTTTTTGCCAGTACTACTAAAGTCCTTAGCCACTCAACTGGCAACTGTCCTCGTCGAGGTCTCACTTCATTATTGCACAACTGTCTTTAATTAATTAAGTATTTAAATTATATTATCACATGAACTAAAAATGAGAGTACATTTTACGCAAAAAATATCAATTTCTCAGACGATTAGTTGAATAAACGTTCACTACCTGTATCTGTTCTTCCCGAAGCGATTTGCATAGGTTAGAGCAGTGTAGCTTTAGTCTTATACGTCTAAATACACGATTTGGCGCCACTGGATCTGACAATGACAACGTCAAACCGACCTCGACGAGGACAGTTGGCAGTTTACGCATATCAACGCGGTGCCACTGCGCAGTTGGCTATGTACAATTACGAGTAGGTACAGTATAGGTAAAATGCGATTTTGCGTTTATTGTATCTCCAAGTAAAAAACCTACGGAAAGAAATATTATTGCGACGGTTGTAATATAATAGATATTTTGTGAAAAATGGATCGGTGGCTAATTAATATTTCTACTACAAAATCGGTAAATTTGTGCTGACATTGCTACAGAAAATTGCCTGACATTGCTACAGGAAGTAAAATTTGATGGAACCGCGATTTCTAAAACATTTTAATTATTTCTCTTCAGAATACAGAAAAAGTGTTTGTGAGCTCATCCGAGATAAAACCTGCAATGGTGTCGCCATTGTATCTTTTATATGGTAATTACTATGTGTTACCGTATAAAAGAATAAAAAACCTTGCCATATTGAGAAAAAATTCGGAACTGATATCTTATGGACTAATTATAGGAAAATTTTCCTTAATATGACGAGGTTTTTGTATTTGTTTATTAGGTTTTACCCATGATTTCCCCTTTACATCTCTTTCCCCTTTTTATTCCCCTCTAGACCCTAATTTCCCCTCAAAAGGGGAATTTCCCCTCATTGTGGAAGCACTGGTCGCCGGCCGTTTTGAATATCAATAAATAACATTTTAGTCGATTAGGTCAAGGTCGAGCTAACCAAATAATTGAGCGCATTAATTTCTTTCGCGCACTAATATAAAACGATTAAATTTTTTATAAACCTATCGTTATGACATTTCATGAAAAGTTGCTGATTTTAATTAATGTCGGTCAAATACCCTATTGAGACCAATATCAGCACATTTATTTACTTACAAGAAACCAAATAACGTCATGACCGTAGAGTAACATGGCATCCAGCGTTTTCATCAAACTACGCGCGAAAATTGAAAATGTAAAATTTTAATGCATTTTTATGGCACTTATCGATTGAATAAAATTTTGTGTTTTTTATTACTGGCGTATTAGCACCTTAGGAACGAATTGAGACACTTTTCAAAAATGGATGTAATACCCTATTTAATATTTTATGAAAATGAAATGTTGTCTATTGCAGACGGTATAAATAAACGTATAAATAAATCAATAAACAAGAATAATATACCGACGCATAGCGGCGGCGGCACTGGGCACTGGCAGCCCTGTTGTTATGGTATGGTGTATGTATAATGTATTTATTTATGTTATAAAAAGTCTAATCATATAATTTAGCGGAGTAAACTGACAGGTGCATATGTCACTTTGTAAAATAATGTTGCCATATTTATTGTAATAGTGATGCAGTTCAGTTTGATTCAGCTCACTCGCACAGTTTTTTTTGAAGTTATACTTCTTTTGGCGTGATTGGGAAACATGATGAATTTAAAAAAAAAAAGAAAACAAGCGACAGTATGAAGTTACCTGCTAAATTTTTACTGTATAGTCATATTTTTACGTTAATAAAAGCTCTTTTATTTAAACAAAATCTTTCTGAATCATTTAAAAAAAAAAATTAAGCTATTGTATAGCTTTTATCGCGGGCTTCGGGGTTTGAGACCGAATCAAGAAATTTTGATTAAAAAAAAACCGTAACGAAAAAACCTTACACCTCCCACACACACATGAAAATGAAAATGAAAATTAATTTATTTGTGACAATTATGCTTCATATATGGTAGTAAAAATATTATAACAGAGCATCAGCATAAATATACCGCTAAGAACGGTGTACAAATATTTAAAGATTACATTAAAAAATATATTAAAATTTACTATTATGTCAAACATGATAAATTAGAGATAAAAACAATAATAAATAATTTCAGAAATGATTACATTTTTTGAATGCTAAATGTCGCGTAAAAATCATTCATAGAATAAAACAAATTGTTCAACAGCCATTTGTCAATAACATGTTTAAATTTATTGATGGGGAGATCCTTAAAACCATTTGGAACTTTATTATATTGTCATTGCCATACAATAGGCATTATTTTTATAAAGTTGTAATCTACAATTTGGAATTCTTAATTTGAATTTATGTCGTGATTCTGAAGATTTTGCATATTTTTCAAATAGATTTGGATACATTTTTATAAAAAGACATATTTCCTTAATATATAAACAAGGGAGTGGCAGTATTTTCAGTCTCTTAAACAATGGCTTACATGAATCTCTGTATTTAACATCACATAATGTCCTAATGCATGTTTTTTGGGCTCTGAAAGCCTTATTGAAATCAACAGAGTTACCCCATAGCAGTAAGCCATATCGCAGGGCCGGCCCAACGTATCTGTGGTAGGCAGCGACGGACGCATCAAGCGATACGGTCTGTCTTATGTGTCTTAATGCATATACGAATTTATAGATTCTTTCACAAACACTTTCCACGTGTAGTTTCCAATTACAGTATTTGTCCAAAGTGAACCCTAAAAATTTAGTTTCATCAACTTCTTCCACTTTAGTATTTTTATAAATAACATTTAGTTTTAAGGGTTTTGATTTATAAGTATTAAATTGCATTAAATTGGTTTTTGTAAGATTTGGTTTTAAATTATTCGATTGTAACCAGTTAATTAAATTTTCTAACGTATTATTGATGTCATTTTCAATCAGATTTGGAGACTTGTTTTGTATAACTACAGTTGTATCGTCTGCAAACAAAATGCAGCGGTGATTAGTGATTTGCGTGAGATCATTTATATACATTAGAAATAAAAACGGTCCTAGAATGGTTCCTTGGGGAACTCCTGTACCGTTTACTCTATATTTTGATCGGGAAATCGTTTTCAATTTTGTTTTTTCGTGAATGTTAATAACCTCTGTACATTGTTGTCTATTTTCTAAATACGATTTAAGATTACTTTTTAAAAAATATTATTAACACTTTGTTTTATTATATTCCAAACAGTTTTGCATTGTCAATGAAGTAGTTATTAAAATATTCACAAATGTCTTGGGGTTCAGTTAATGATTTGTTATCAATATTACTTTTAATTAATTAAATATAATTACTTTAAAAAAAAATATTATTAACACTTTGTTTTATTATATTCCAAACAGTTTTGCATTTATTATTAGATTTTTTTATTATTATAAATTTTATGAGAACTGTGTACACATTTCTTAATGATTCTTGAATAATTTCGATATTTATGTAACAATTGTATTTTTTGATTATTTTTGTTATTATGTATTCTTTTATATTCAAAGTATAGTGATCTTTTAATTTTGCTACATTGTTTAATTCCATTACTTAAACAATTAGAACCTGATTTACCGTTTTTTATCCTCACTCTGACGGCGGGAAAACATAGTTTGTGAAAAAGACATAATAAGTCATGGAAGCAGTTGAATGCTTCATTACAATCACTTCTTTCATAAACTTCGGAAAATGACAATGCTGCAATGCAATAATCATTATGTACCTCAAACCAGAATGGAATAGATTTATGTTTAATTTTTATAGGGAATGTTAAAACTTGCGCAGTTTCATGATCAGATAAACCAAAAGGATATGTTTGCCCATGAGCTTCGTTAATATTGGATGCAATTTGATCAATGCATGAATTTTGTCTTGTAGGGACGTTAATGTGCATTTTGAATCTATAAGAATTAAGTAAATCCTGAAGCTCCTGTGAATAATTATTATCTTTTAAGGTATTTATATTCCAGTCTCCACATAAAACCACCTTTTTATTGCCTTTTATTTTAGTTATGTGACGCAATAGTAAATTGAGGCTATCAAAAAATATCTGGATATTGGATGCTGGTGTTCGATATATACATATTATTATAAGATTCAGGTCAGTTAATCGAGTCCCACAACATTCAAAATCATGCATTTTAGATATTTCGCTACTAAAAGGAACATCCTAATGTTTTGTATCAGAGCCCTGAGCACGAACCACTTGCGTATCGCCTTGGTAAAGTTATCGTGTCGAGTAGGTGTCGTTTTTGACAGAAGTTGTATCGTCTACTCGATACCCAGCTTGCGAGCTACGTTAAATTTTGTAGCAATAATTTTTAATTTTAATTTTATGTACCAAACACAAAATAAAAATATTTACTCACAAAAACATAAAATAAAATAAAGAACCTGCATATTTGATATGTTAAGATAAAAATAAAAAGGTAATATAACAGCAAAATTCTCACGGGTAAATTTTTTTTTTCTCGTCCAATTCTTGATCGAAAAATAAAAATTGTTGAACGTCTATTTAGTCAAAATTGTTAAAAAGCAAAAAAGCGCGCGAAGATACTTTTTTAATTTATTTTTATTTTAAGCAAGGAGATCTAAGTTTATAGGTTTGAATTTAGAAGTAATAAATAGTAAGACAGTCTTGTGACTCCGTAGGAAATTAACACAGTGATCCTTAATTTTAGTTAGTGTTTTAGCAGTGTTAATGGATTGGATCTCACTTAACTTAAACTATTGCCACTTATCTTGCATTACAAATCTTATTATAATTATTATAAAGTTTCATAATAAACTATTTCATATAATTACTCTCGAATGCCGAGGTTGTGAGTTCAAATCAAACCCTACAATGAGCTTGATCTTTCAGTGTAGAAATCAAAGCATAGTGGTAGGGTACTTACTCTATGTCTGGCTACCACTCTCAAGTTGAAAATCTATCACCAAGCACCTATCGGTGTGTTTCGGCAGTCACACTTGAGAGCTAGTTGCCTTATAGGCTTCGTGTATTTACTACCTACAGCCACATCATCACTTATATCATGGTGAGATTGTAATCCAACATTTATATTTAATAATAAAAAAATACATAATTTGACGAAGAAATTGCACGAAAATATTGTTAAATCTAAATGGTTGATTTTCGTATAGTAGTAAAAAAAAGGTCACGAGGCTTCCCTATTTAATGTTTAGAATGTTGTGATTGATTTCCACAAAATTAATGAATATGATTATAAATAATAAATATAAACTAAAAATCATAACACTTTTTTTAAATCATCACATAAAAAAAATTAATTACCAATACCTACCACTACACGTGAAAATAACATTAAGGAAAGCTGTCACTGAAAAAATGGTGGCGAGACGGTGGACGCTAGCTGGCTTGCGAGTAGACGATACCATACGTCAAAATATGTTCCGGCTACCAAATTCACTACGAAGCTGCGTATTCGTAACGTTCATGAGCGTGATGTCGGAAAACGTAGCAACTGTCAAATGTGTTCGTGCTGCCGATTTGCAGGTCCGTTAACGTTTGGCACCTTTCGATTTTCAAATTCCCATACAAATTTGAGTTAGGGTACTCGACACGATGACGCTGCGATTACGATAGATGTTCGTGCTCGGGGCTCAGATTCAAGCAGTATACATGTGCCCCCTCTTTTTTTACCCTTTCTAGAATACGATGAAACCAGTTTGTAATTTTCCATTCTAAGATTAGATTCGAAACCTTTTGGAATGAAAGTCTCGCATAAACATATAGCATTCATTTTGTTATTGTTTTCTTTGAAGTTATCAAGTACTATTTCTAAATTATAACTTTTATTTATTACTCCACAGATATTTTTATGCATAATATTGAAATAATTAGTTTTGGGCACGAAAAAGTTTTTCTGAATTTGTTGTAATATTCTTAGCTGTCGTAAAATAATAAGGTATAGTTCCTTTTTTTATAGTATTTGTAGATGTGAGTTTATCATTTGTTATTATTTGATTTTGTTTTAATTCTTGAGATTGTTTTTCAAAAATGTAGGGAATAGTTCCTCTTTTAAGATTTGGCTTTTTGTTAGGGTTAGAAGAATTACCATGTAATTTATGAATCTTTTTAAAATCCAAAAACTCTCGTTTATAGTCTAAGCTATCTATTGCAATGTTAATTTTATTGGATAACCACGATTGATCACTTGTTTTAGTTTTAATGTTAAATCTATCAACTGGTATGAATGTGCAATTATCAAAGTTTTTAATTAAAAGTTTGACATTCGTATTTAAGATTTTTAGATTAAGGTATGGGTTCTGGGTTACTTCTAGGACAAACACAGGGCAACCCCTTAACATTGCAAGTGCTATACTTATTTCTGACAATATTTTAAAGGGATTTGGATCGTTAGCACCTACCGCTATGACAACTCTGTCGTTTCCGGAAATTATATTTTTTAGTGTATGACAATAATTTAGAGTATTGCAGCTGTATGCACCGGGATAATTAAAAGATGATACTTTGTATTGGTCATTCCATTTGTTTCGGCGTGTTTCCCATAATATCAAGGATAATCCTGTTATTTGTTGGTCTCCTAGAACATGTATAGTCCCATTTTTTGGTTTATTCAATGCATAAAAATCAACTTTCTTTGTTCCTTGGATTTCTGTTTGACTGAGAGTATTTTTCACTATAGTGTATTCATTTTTATCGTTTTGATGGTGTACTATATGCTCGGTGATATCCTGACCAGAGACCAATTCGTGTGTTATTTCACTATTCCCATCTTTGTTCAAAGATTGCTGAGGTGGAATCGTGTCTGGAAAAAGATTTTTACTTATAGGGAGAGGTGTTTTATTTTTGCCTTTTGCTCTAGAATCCTTTTTTTTAATTGATGATATAGGTGTTTTATTCGATATCCCATCAAATCCTAGTTGTTTGTAAAGGTTTAATGTTTTTCGATATTTCTCTACAGTTTCTTTGAGCTTCTTGTTCTCCAGGCATAAATCGTCAATTTGTTCATGTGCCGAGTCTAATTCTGTGTTTAGGGATACAATTTGATTCTATAAATCAGATATTGTATTTATTTCATCAAATGAGACGTTGGATAAGCTCATTATTGTTGTATCTAATGCGCTAGATGTTGATGAATTTATATCGTCGTATGAGTGTGATCTAGCTAGTTTGTTTCTTAAAGTTATGTTATCAGAACTCATTTTTAATATTTATTTTTTATTTTATTTCGTTAGTAACAATCAATCTTAACTCGTTGTGTAGTTACAAAAACAGACTATATGCCGGGACGCGAACTGCAGACCCGCGACTCGTAGCCTATGGACTGAACCACAACGCCAACTTGTCGTTAACACTGGTGACGAATTTAGTGATCACTATGAGTCATTCTTGTTACGAGCACGATGAGTCAAAGTTATGAATCAGCAGCCGTATTTCGTCAACGTTGATGATTTTGATTCACTTTTACCCACTCACTCAAAATTATAAAGTATCTTTAAATTTAAATTGGATTTTGTAGTATTTACACTATAACAAATGTTATTTTTATTCAGTAATTAGCGTTTTTAATTGTTATATATATAAAGTCACTGTTTATGCACTTATTTTGGAAACATTTATAAAATAACTTCGAACCCTTTCAGTTTGCTTTTAATTTATGAATTTCTAAGTTAATAATGTTGATATAGTTCTGCAAACAGTTTCACTTAGTATTTAGGTCATTATGCACATATTTTGCGTAGAATCGAGACATATTTTTAACTATACGTATTTTTTATAATCCAACAACACGGAGCTAATGTTTACAAGTCGGCAGCGCCACCTGGGGCCGATACATCATACGTATACGTATGTATGTGTGTGTATGCTGTTTGTGAGAAGGTATATTGGTGTATAGGTATCTATTAATATCAAAAAACTGCCTAAATAAAAAATAAATAAATTATTATAATTGCATAAGTTGATAAAAAAATGCTATGGAATAGCTTTACCGCGGCAGTCCCCGAGTGCCACACGTATTTTTTTTTTTACTTTGTATAGGCTGTTGACAACAATCTCACTATGGTAAGTGATGATGTAGCCGAAGGTGGTAAGCAAGCACACAAGGCCTAGAAGAATCGAAGAGTTAATGTGAACTAACATTAATAATAATTATAAATAGAAATTCTATTTACGAATCATTGGATAGTAAATCATTGCTTCGCAATGATTTTATAACGTAATTGGGAAATTTATTAGTTAATATAAAAAGTTTCTGATTCATGACGTAATAAGTGAGTGATTGATATTAATCAGTAATTGTTGTGAATATTTTTTTTACAACACTATTGTTTTTTCATCATAAACTGGTAACACAGTAATTGTCATTTTACAATCTACTCCGCTGAATGAATTTAATGATTATATGTCGTCTTCGTTTAGGTCATGCATCTACTCCTGTCCATTTACACAAAATCAGAGTAAAGGATCATTCTCTTTGTGAATGTGGTCTTGATGAGGGAAATACTAACCATTTATTTTTTGAGTGCCCCAGGTTACAGTTGTCTCTATATGATATTCTCCCTCCAGAAATTCCCCGTCCAATTAATTTTAAATGTTTACTAACATATATTGATTCTCCCTTTATATTGATTTTGTCCTACTTTTTAAATACTAATAAGTTAAGATTTTAGTCACCTTATATATATATATATAATAATTCAGCTTTAATTCCTCCTCCTATCAAAACTAACAAAATTTTCTTGTAAAAGAATCCCCTTCGTTTATCTTTAACTAACGTGTCATTGGCGGAATTGTGCTATTGGCTTCAGTCGCCATTCTATCAAGAAGAAGAAGAATTTAATGATTATTATTATTAGACGGTACCACCACAGATTACTATAGGGGATACTACGACGGTCTAGTGTTGAGTGTCCTACGGTTTTAAAATGAGTTTGTAAGAGTAGCCTCTTTTTTGTACTGAACCAGTACAATGTCCCACTTCAAATTAGGCGAGGTGTCGTGAAGCTTTGTAGTACATTTGAAGTAAAGAGTATGTATGACATTTAGTGTTGCTGTCTTTGTATTTGTACTGCCCAATGCCGTACCTTACAAAGTGTTATTGTGATTGACGTAATACTTATCTCAAAGTAATAAGAAGTGAATGATAATAGAAACTGTACGATTTTATGACGTGACTACAAATTAAAATTTAAAAATAAAATCCGTGACACTTTTTTGCCACTGAGCCTGTTCCTCCTATCTACAATGACTTACTTAAGTAGTTTATTTATATATAATAAGAGACATTAATGAAATGAAGCCTAATTGCAAAGTTATTAGGTACAATGACTTACCTAATAAGTTCGTTTATTACTTCAATCAAACCGTTTGACAAATAAACTCGGCAATAACACACACACTAGTCACCTGTGCGAGTCACTAATGCAATACATACAAAAATATAATAGAGTTAAAAAAAGTCCTGAAAGTCCACCTCTATTGCATAAGAAATAAGATCGGTTTTCTTTAATTCCACGGGACTTCTTTGGTGGCGCCAACTGGACGCGTCATGTTGTTGCTCTCGCTCGGACGGTCGCGTAAATGTCCGTCGTTGAATAAAAAGACTCGTATTGAAATGAAGCATGTAATGCTTCTCTGTCTCTCACTCACAGTTCACGTCATATGAAACAGTAAAGAGTACCGCGACATTAAATTTGAAGTAGTACATGTCAAAATCTCGTACCGCTCTTACATTATTTTGTCATGTCCGGGACAAATGTACCGCCTCTTGTATGTCCTACTCAACACTAGACGGTACCTTACCTATTGATTTTCCTGTTCTGTTCTCTCTGTCTGTTTTATTGTGCAGTTTTTTGTTAGTTTTGTAGGTGGGTAAAGAAAAGTCCGTGCGCAGTTTCGGAATACGTATACGCAACAGTATTCGTGGTTACTTTCGTGCTACTTGATCCCGTTGGTCTGCTCAACTAGCCAGGCGGTAAATATTTTATGGAGAACTTACAAGAAGACATAATAACCGAAGAAATGTCGCCATCTGATAGAAATTTAGAAACAT
Organism: Tetheella fluctuosa; assembly: GCA_951216915.1. Lineage (NCBI taxonomy): Eukaryota > Metazoa > Arthropoda > Insecta > Lepidoptera > Drepanidae > Tetheella > Tetheella fluctuosa. The sequence goes on from OX578217.1 coordinate 9,318,778, forward strand.
CGCGACTTGTTGCTTCCAATTCTAATTCAGCTTCGAAGCCAAGTTATTTGAATATAGCCAGTAACATATGTGTGCTCATAATTCTGGGTATAATTATTTACTGCTGTTTCAAGGATGGAGTTTCTTTATTCTCATTTCATCCAAGTCTTATGACTCTTGGGGTAAGTCGAGCAGGCTATTTATTAAAAGGTAGAAAACTTTATAAGATCATGACCCTGAATTTAGCAGATAGCAGACAATATAAAATTTCAGATAGGGATATCTACAAGCGAAATTAAGATTTTCAAGTTTACCAAAGTGGAAATTGTTTGTTGTTGATTTACCTACAGGTGATAACAAACGAAATTTTGTTTTTACTTATAATTTTTTTTTTACTTTAAAAATTAAATATTGGGAAACTCACTGTGTTTCCCATCGTTTCATAAATCTGAAACTTTCAAATTTAGTTAATTTTTGGATTCTAAAAAGGTGATTTCGGTTACTTTCTTTGATTTTGGCTTAGGGCATTCTGGGACATCGGGTATATCTGCGAGTAAAATGATTTTATTTAAAAAAAAATATGTCATATTTTTATCTAAAATCTAAAGTTTTTTTTTATTTTAAATTTGTTAGTTGGATCGTTAGATATCCTTAATTTTAGATGAAATTTTGATGGCGGATATCTAAGTTAAAAATAATCAAAATCAAAAAAATGATGTCTTAATTTTCCAAAAATCTAAAGATGATTTATCTCGCATTTTTTATTTTCTTATTTATTTATTGAATATCCTTATCTTTGGATTTTTTACTTTTATCATTTTACGTGCCCAATACTTACCTTACTTGTTGATCCTTATTTACCTCAGTCATGGCTAAGAGATAAGTTTTTTAGAAATTTTGTTTAATGTGAATCATTTTTCTCAAATTTTGTCTAGATGGCAAAATTATTGACTTGAGTAAAAAAAAAATTATAATAATATAGTATTATGATCATCATATTTTCAAACCAATACTATATGATACTTATTAGTTGTTATCTCAAAGTTGCTATTGTTCTTTAAATGTTACTAAGTGTAAATTTATTTCTTTATTGCATTATGAGATTACTATGCATAATATACAGATAGTTTTATAGGTTGAATATGATCAAAACTAATTACACATATATTATAAAAATATAAACAATTACAACTAAAAAGGAAGACCTTCACCAAATGGAAGCATGCCCAGAATGCTTATCCGTTGACCAAAATAAAAGCCAGGGTTCCGGTCACTGTTATTATGTTTGTGACTATACACCAAATCAGATATAGAAGCAAGCTTTTAGAGTCTATTAATTAATAATATCTTATTAGAATGTACTAAGTCCAAATATTACTTAGCTTCAATAAGCCAAAAGATCAATGGCCATGTTTGAAATATCAGAATTGTCTCTTTTCAATTCCATGAATGATTAGGTAAGGTTGTAGGATGTAATCCTAGATACTAGCTTTTAATTTTCCTATCAGTCTTAAAATCAACTTAATTATATTATATACCTACTTACTTATTTTAAGATGAAATGATATTCAAAACACTAAGTCTATTGTAAAGCAAATGGTACCTACTATAGGCATGGAATATGATTTGACATAAGATCTTTCATTTTACCAACATAATTTGTATTTCTTTTCTAGTGGTTGTGGTTTATGACTACTGCTGTGAATGCAATAACTCCAGGAGACTTGGCCACAGAATGGATGCCTATAAGACTTCGAAGTGCAAGACACTGGGTTCTGCAATTATTTGGTGGTATCATAATAATGATAGGATTTATCATTATTCTAACTAATAAAATCATAAATAATAAGGAGCACTTCAGCACTTTGCATGCGAAATTTGGATTAGCATCATTATTATTTATGGTGGAAACTATGTTGGGAGGAGTGGGTGCTCTGTACAGCCTAAGATTGAAGAACTACCTGGCCCCAATATACATAAAGCTACTACATGCATCATTTGGTCTTATAACATTTGCCTTAGGAGTAATAACAATCTTACTTGGCTTATTTTCTGCATGGTGGAAGTTTGGTGACATATTAAGATATACCAATCTCACATTAGTAATACTTGTAATGGTGTTCACCATACTTCGGCCTGGCTTAAAGATATATTTTCGCCTTAAAGAGAGGCTTGAAAATGTTAACTAATACACTGCATAAATGGGCTTATCGGATGATGTAATTTAATTACAAGTAAAATAATAATTGTGATAGTTGTCTCAGATTTAAAGTACCTTTAAAAGCAAGTCTCAGTTGGTGCTTTATTTTCTATACTTACATATGATTGTTTTTTGTATATTTCTGCTGTTTTCTATTTACTAGATTAAGTTTTATATATTAGGCTAAGTATTAGTCATCTGTTCAGCATAGTGGAAAAACAGCAGTTTTATTTTAATACTATATGCAATGCAGCTTACTTATTTATACTCTAACCACGGACCGATAATTTGTGTTTGATACAAACAACTTTTTAAAAATTTAGTATTAAAATGGTCACATTATTTGTCGATAAATGCGACAACAGCCGACTGCTTAAAATAATAGTTAGTTTTTATAATGCAGCTATGTAATAGATCATCGACATATAATTTATAAATACCATAATAAAATAATAAGGTGCTGAAATTCCACCTGGGTACATAATGTAATTTCAGTAAATTTAATAAATGGTCATTTACTAAAAGATATATTATCAATTTAAATTTGTTACCATTCAGCCTTCATATAGCTGAATAGATTATAGTAAGTACTATGTAGTACAGTCAGCGTCAAAAGTAGATTGGCACTTTAGTGCCGTGTCACATTACACAGTTCATAATTTTTATACTAACTGTCAAGAAAATGTCAATAGATTATTATGATAGGGTACTAAAGTGTCAATCTACTTTTGACGCTGACTGTACCTATAGTGGACATGAACTTTACATCTGCAAGTAGTTTATGCGCAGCTGCTTGTCGCAGACCCATTTGTTTATGAGTAGGTAGCCACATTTTGGACATTACCACTTGTACTTCAATATTCTATGAGATGTCGTTTTTTTTCTTTGAGAAAATGTATTTTTTCAGTGATGAGACCTGTCTAGTTTAATCTTGGAAAGTAAAACATTATCTTAATATAATATTTCATCCTAATCCTAATAAAGCTTTTCCGAGAAACCAATATAAATATATTTTTATATTATAGAAGAATTGCTCTCTAAATTATTAGACAGCACGCTTCTTAACTTAATATTTAACCTAAAATGTCGCCTGAAGAAATGCCAAAAAGATAGAATATTACCAAATTAAAGTCACATAATTGTTTAGTTACTGAATATGGAACAATGAATAATAAGTTTATGTAGGTAATGTTTTTTTATTGTTACTATACTTAGTCAAGAAAATATGTGGTGACCATTAAAATTGTAGTATCAGCAACCTGAGTGTAAAGAATAGACGGAATAAACGCTTACTATCACGTTAGCGTAAGTTTACGACATTTCTCTATAGGAATTTGCACAGCGCCTCTTGCGGAATACTCATGGAACTAATTTATTTTCTTCTATACAAAATTTTTGTCAACGCAAACACGATCGTTATTATTTACGTAAATTCTTTACACTCTGGGTACAGGACGTGAATTAGGTAAGTATGTAACTTTGTTCCAATCAGTTTCAATTTGAAACTACCTCTAAATCGATAAAAATATTACAATGTTGAAAATGCTTCCTTTCGCAATGAAGCACTGTTTCGATTTGTTTGCAGTTACTAGAACGTTAAAAAGTACCTAATCAGAAAACCTATAATGAACCAATTCAAATTGAAACTGATTGCACCAAAATTACGTAATAGTCCCGCTGTTCAGATCATGTCTCGGTGATTGATTAGTACACAAAATGTACTAAAAGTAGTAGGTCCTGTACGGTTGATGGTCCTCATTTTTCATAATGTTTCTGATATAGTAATTTGCTGACAGATTCTGTCTCAGTTGAATCAAACAATTATAATCCAATGAAATAATACGCATTGCTTGTAAATTACAAAATTTCTTTCCGATTTTTAAAATCGTTAAAAACCAACTTCAGGTGTGGCCTCACACAGCACACGGGCCGGTGTGCACACCTCTCCTCACATAAGACACATCATAGGTATATGTATTTATAGTATAATATAAAATCCCGGTAAGTACATTTCTGTTAGTACGATGCCGAGAGCTGAAAAGACTGCAGTTTTTATTGTTGATTATTTTTAATTTGTATTTTCTCGCTCGCCAATCTATATTTAAGCACAAGGCCTGTAAGTATTTCATTGGAGTTTACAATGTTTTTTTGTCGATGTAACTTATAAAAGTTCCTATATAAGTACGTACCTCCATATACTTATACAATTTTGCAATACCTATAGCTGAGCTGTTTTTGAATTATTTTATAAAACTTCGTGTATAAGAAATCTCCATTATTTTATTAAGTAAATATTCATGTTGCTCTTAAATATTTTAAACTATACACATATTTTCGAGTGATTATAGACGATTATTACGCGCGTCATGCGTGCCTTTTATTTGAAGATTAATAATTCGATGCAGCCACGTTTTTTGTATTTTTAATGGAATCTCGTCCCTTAAATTAATTACCTAAGTACATAAAAGATGATGTATCAATATTACATTTTTATTAAGTGTATAATTACAGCACAGCCCTATATTCTCCCAACAAAACAGGAACTGCGTCCATAAGTTGCATGCTTTCTCATTTCAACGTGGCGTTTTATTTCTTAGCTCATGTGTGTCTTAATTGTTAAATCAATATAGTATTATCTACCTAGTTGCTTTGCCTATTATTGTATAAAATATGATATTTTAATCTTTTTTTAAATGTCTGCCATTCATTAAGAAGTCTATGCACAGACCAATAGGTGCGGCTCTGTGTACACTAATCTCAATGTACCTTAGTATAAATAGTAGATATCTTCTCTGAATGCCTTCAAAGTACTTACCTACCTACAGTTTAAAACAAAGTAGGTAGGGTAGATACCTATTTCTTCAAGGTGGTCGTGCCAAAATGAAATTTTTTATATTAATATATATACATAATATATTTTTTAAATAATGATATAGGTAAGTACTTACTAAGAGTAATGTAAACTAGGTAGGTCCCTATCTACCTACTACCTCTATACGTAAATGGTATTAGGCTCAGATTAAAAAACTACCTAGATAGATCAGATTAAGTTGAATATAGTAGCCTATCTTGTATTCAACACTTTCAATGGAAACATCTCATGTGACAAAAAGAGAGAGCGATAGCATTTCCGACCGTCTTGAAAGACCACGCGCCACCAGCCAAGAATCGCCATTTTGATTGTTACACAGCTGGTTAACACATTCGTGTTCGAATTTCGCCAAAAATAATTTCATAGTGTGAATATTATTGTGTTTGAGTGCAATTTTCGTTTAGTTCATGAACAATGGCGTGTACTGTGCCCGGTTGTTCTAGCAGAGTTGCAGTTTAGAAAGAAAATAATGCAAAAGTCTCGTTTCATCGGTAAGTCAACCCAATCATAACTAATTATAAAAAGCATTTTAAGCTGGAAGTATCAATTAAATTAGTTCTCCATATATAAATAGAAAGATTCAACTGCTTCTACAATATGTGTCAGTTTCCAATTCAGAAATAAAGATAAAAATAAAAATTTATTGATACGTTTTGACATATTATGTACTTCATAGGGATGTGCATTCTTAGATGTTATATCGATAGAGTAAAAGTATAATCAAATACACATTCTAGGGCGCTTATATACATATAATTAAATAATAACTTTGTAATTGGTCTGAATTTAAAAATCGATGTGATTTAACAAATTTTTGTATTGGGCCATGCCGAACCTGGAAATTGGACTCTGCTTTGGTCTCAAATAATATGGCATACCAAAAGAGGGAATTTACGGAAAATCCCACAATCAAACCTACAAATCAATATTGCATTATTTGTCAGTGAACTTTTACTTTTAAATTTATTATAATATGTATTGTTTATTTACAGGTTTCCTGCTGATATTGAATTTAAAAAATAAATGGATAAAAAAATGTGAGAAAAGACGACACTTGGAGACCTACACAGTATACGCGGATATGTTCTGAACACTTTGAAAAATCTTGTTTTCGTGAAGTTGCTTGCATTATGCATTTTTTATTGTAAGATGATGTCTATCTGTTCCTAAGTTTACTTATTTACTCCGATGTACCCATTTGTTTTAATTTGATCTAATATTAAATACGTTACATAACATGATTAAGATTTCTCTGGCTAAAATCCTAAATTGTCGTTTTAATGAAAACAAAGTGTGGTCTCAGGCCACCCTTCCCGTGTGTGTGGCTTTGGGAGACCGACGGGTTGGGAGCTTTTTCCGCCATCGCATTAGCTTGGCCATCCAAAGAGGGAACGCTGCCAGCCTGATTGGGAACCTTGCCTATTGTAAAACTTACTATTTGCTTAGTGATTGTTAGAAACTAGTTGCCCGGCAGACATTCTACCCGTTTGCAGCGCCACCTATCTGGTCCAATCGTACATCTATTCCGTCAAGAAACCCATTGATTGAATTTCCCTAGTTCCATTGTTTTTACTATGGATGGCTCAGATCATATTATAAATAATAGTCATATCTGATTTATTTTGCATCTATAATTGTGTGCCCATGTGTGTGTGTGAGTGACGGACGGTAGCGAAACGGCCAAGCCACATATTTTGACTAAGGTGTAGAGTTTGTGAAGTTAAGGCTTGTAAAGTTAGAAGCTTGGCTCTAAATGAGATCTGATAACTTATTGACAATGCGAGCCATATGGAAATGTTTTTGTGGTTATTATTACCAATTATTAATACATAATTTAATGTAACATTTAAACATTTGCAAAATGTTATTTTTTACGTCCATAGAACGCATTTTATAAATGGGCTATCCAATACTGAAAGGATTTTTCGAATCGAACCAGTAGTTCCTGAGATTAGCGCGTTCAAACCAACAAACAAACAAACTCTTCAGCTTTATAATATTAGTATTGATAAATAACCTGCCTATAACAATATTTTTTTAGTTTATTACACACAAACACAAGAGACTTCACAAGACAGAAAAAATAAAGTTAACATAAAGACGGTCAAAAACACATGAAAAGCAATTTATTACCAATCCTATTATAATGAAATTACAGAACTTAAGGTATTTCAATATGAAATACAATTTTTTTGGTGTTTATTATGATGGCTTGACTCACTTGACGAATTTTTATCGATAATCGGCAAAAAAATACTCATCACACTACATCACTAAGAAGTAATATATCAATAGGTAGAATTGTATAGTCAAACTGGCGACATTCGATAGTTTTCGACCCACTACAGACACTATACCTGTCTCTTTCAATCTGATGACACTTTGCTTTTGTAAAAAGGAGAAGGAACGTGTTCGCAAGTTTCGGTTAAATATCATCTATCTAGGTAGTTTTTTAATCTGAGGTATTAGGTCGATTATTTACCTATAGCACAGAACAATAATAATCATAGCGATTACTTACCTATAGATCTATGATTTACTTATGTAGTAGTGTAGTGTTAATACTTATCTACATTATAAAAATTATACTTTTATTATTCAAATATATGGCATTTATTCTAAGATATATAAATGAAATAAAACCGTAAGTACTTTTATTTTATTTGGCCAGCTCCATGGGATTCGGCAGCCACGCACGGGTGATAAAAAATCCTATCTAGAGCACAGAATATAGGTCCTGCTCTCTAACGAGAGGTTTAATCCATAGATATATTAGTCTAAAGACTGCAGCCGGCAGCGCATAAGCATAACGACGGCGGGCTATGAAATCCTCGCAGTGCATTTTACCAAATTTTACAGGATAAGGAAAAACCTATAATAGCCTGTATGGTGAAAGCGAAAAACCGCTAAAACAGGTTTTCACAAAAAAAAATATTTACGAGGTTTTCACAGCCTGCATGCGAATAGCAGATAAGCGCCATTCCTTTATTAAGACCCATTCGGTTGCCATTCCGATCGGAAAGGAAGATTTTATTTCGTTTAGGCTGATGCTGTGTAAAGCGCCTACACACGGCCCTAAAATCAGTGCCGACATCGGGAGTGTGGTGGTGGGGTGGGGGTGAAATCGGCAACTACTCTATACAATACACGTCCCTGCCACTCAAGTGTGAAACCGATCGTCTAGCAAAGCGCTCGTTGATCAAGACAAAGAGGATTACGTTATAGATCAAGATTCCACAAGCCCTATCAAAACATCAAAGAATAGGCATCATTCAACAGGCAGAAAATACATTTATTTCCAAAATAATGTATTCTCATTCCGGCACCTTCTACGGTGCGAACTTCTACTATCCTAGTACTTTCAGTTTTAATGAAAACGCTTTTTTATTCAGATTAATTTTTATTTTTTTCTAATGGAAGAGAGTAGGTACTTTATACCACCAACCGACAATTTTTATGATTAATGTTTTTTATTACTTTCATCTTAGACTTTTCTAATTTTAAGTACCAAAACTATAAAAAAAATACTACCTATCGATTTTAAAAAAGGCACATATTCTCATTTTTTTTCAGACGTATTCAACGAAAATTATTAAAAATAAATCCATTGCATAAATCCTCTAGCTTAACATATATATTTTTTACCGAACATTAAAGAATACAAAGAAAAACTTAATTTAGAATCATCATTTTGCGTATGTATAAAACCTAAAATGTCCTGTCACCGCTGCACTCGGACGGAGGCATACTGCGGCGAAAACGGCCCGAATTCGCTACACACCCGAATTCCCAGCACGATAAATCGCCCCTAAATTGTGGGTACACCCGACCCGATTTCAGAGTTAGGAGGAATAATAAAAATAACGATACTGATTTTCCTACACATGAGATGATCTAGGGAGCGTAAATCGCTCCCCACTATACTCCCGATATCGGCACTGATTTTAGAGCCATGTGTAGGCGCTTTTAGGCCGGGAATATAAGTCAGTTTTTTTCATCAGATAGTCGGATCCGATAGTCTCATCCGACTATTGGAAGGCGTTGGAGTCATTACTTTGTTTGAACATTCAAAAAGATTTTTTTCATCTGATGAAAATATCTGACGTATATTCCCGGCCTTAGTCGTAAAATTCATTTGCCACGATCATCGTGTACTAATCGATTGCCTCATTCCAAGTGGAAGTCTGAAATGAGGAAATGGGAACCATAACCATCCTATTCAGTAGACTACTCAATCGGTTTGTCTACCCGACCGGGAAGACAAACCGATGGGAACAAGGGGGAGTTAAAGGATAGTTAATCGGGTTAAATTAAATTGAACGAAATAAAATCACCTTTTCTGATCGGAATGGCAAACTATTTATTATTATATTTTTTTTAATGTCCTACCTATATGACAGTTATTAGTACTGGCCAATGCAGCAAGTACTGGCAGCACCAAACACGTAAATGAATTCCTTCCTTGACAGTTGACAGTCAGCTGCGTCATACTGCGTCAGTTCAGGTAGCAAAGAACGGCGTCATGGCCACAGACTATGAAGAGATGCTACGCATGCTAAAGCTAAACGTCCACCTGGCGGGCGGGCCAGGCCGGGCCGGGCCGCATTGCAACGCAAAACTCCGTTTGCCAATACTTGCCATACATTTTTTATGAAACTGCGTCGCACCTGCGTCGACTAGACGCGGGGCGGAATGAGGCGCGACGGAATCCGTCGCATGGTTGCCTCATCAAGCGTATTTTTCCGTCACATTGCGATGCGGCCCGGCCCGCCCCTTCAGTGGACGCACGTGACGCCAACTCACTGCCGTTCCATATAAAATGTATGGCAAGCGGATGTTTGCGGTGCAATGCGGCCCGGCCCGGCCCGCGCCTGGTGGACGCTACCTCACAGTACGCAAAATGCTCGCCGCCGCACCGCACCCTTGCGACCCGTCCCGTCTATAGTGGACGCTTAGCTTACAGTCAATTCATTATAACTTGTCCCCTGCCCATTATGTTGGCACTATCGGTCAATGTAATAGGGTATTTGACTGACATTCAAATCAGAAACTTTTTCTGAAAATAGGAAATGTAAAACGATAGGTTTACATGGAGTTTTGTATGAAATACAAGCATGTGACGTCATAATTATATAGCATACTCTTTAAGGTTAGATTGGTCATTAAAAATCATAATAAGGATAAATTTAATAAAATAATCGTGGTTTCTTTTTATTTTAGATGTTTTATACATTGGTTAGTGTTGGATAACAGAGCTACCAACTTCTTAACGAGGGGACATCTTACGGTGAACGGTCTGTTGTTCTATCCAAAGAAGATTATAATCACTACGTTCTAAGAGGCGGGACTCCCATACAAAAAATGCGATTTGTAATAGTATGATTCGTGCTGTTGAAATTCATACCAACATGACAGCAATATACGTCATCTTCAGGACCTAGTGCCAAGATAAAAATAAAATTAGGGATTTCCATAAACATGAAATAAACATATCGATATCAATGTTAATAGCGTTTTTTTAGAGTAGGTAATCAGGCTAAAAAGTTTTTGTTTATTAGGGTATTAATTAATAAAAAAAAATATTTGTTAAAATTATTAATCTTATTAATGTTATAAAAATTTGTAGTTATTTATTTTAAAAGCATGGTAGTCCTGCTATCTTCGTCTTTGAAGCTTAAAGTCCTACAATACAAATAAACATACGTTATTATGATACGACACTTATTACCAAGATTAATAAATTGTTAGTCGAAAAATTTTCAAAGTAGTTTCAAAGTCCCATATTTCGGCACTGGTGCCTCGAAGGTGAAAACTTCTAAGGAGCAAAATTTTTTATAAGACAGTGACTGAAACGATTCAGGAAAAAAAATTAAAAATGTCTTCGTCCAACCGTGTCGAGTGAAATTATCGATAATCGACAGGCAACACTATTGTTTACGTTGAATTTTTTTTTTGTTATTGTGTTTTAAACAATTATTCACTGTTACACGCATGCCAAATTTGAAATTATTATATAAATAATGTAATCAGTACCCCGAGTGTACACAATTGACGTTAGAAAACGCTTACCATCACGTTTGCGTTTACGACATTTTTCTATAGGAATCGGCACAGCGCCTCTCGCGGAATACTCATGGAACTAATTTCTTTCATACAATTTTTTAGTAAACGCAAACGTGATAGTAAGCGTTTATTTACGTAAATTCTTTACACTCAGGGTACTGTACTCACCGGCCTTCATTTAATGGAAAATTTGCCATTTTTTTATGGCTTTGCCGACTAGTCTTCAAGTGGCATATTTCGCACGTTATTTTGCTCATTGTTTTAAAGCTTCTTGACTGTATTCACACCGCAAACAATTAGAGCTAGTTGTAATTGGGATGTTGACTGAAATTCAAATCAGCAACTTTTTATGAAATGTCAAAACGATAGGTTTATATGGAGTTTTGTATTAAATACAAGCATGTGACGTCAACATTATATAGCATCAAAAGCTTTACTCTAACAGGCAAATACCCTATTGTAATTGTAAGCTAAGTTTGTAAAAATTCACCAAAAATTAAACTGCACTGTTTATCCGTCCTTGAACACAAACTGTCACACACAAGACACTAACCAAAGAGTTTATAATCACTTGACACTAACCCACAGACAACAAAGAAGATATAATCACTGACAATCTGCATATAGCCCACAGACTTAGTAGAGATGCTACGCATCAGACGGGGCACTCGCAGGCAGAGTAAAAATATCGCTCTACGTAAAGTGACACTAATGAATATGACAGTTTTTTTTTTTTTGGTAGCTTTATGTAATAGTACATAACAAGCCCAAGGACACAAGTCTTTTTGCCTTCGTTAATTTTAGCGTTTCAACCTAATTAATATTTTCTAATTTTTTTTACTTGGGTTTGTAAAATAGGAGTCGGAGTAATAAAATACCTTGGTGCTATTTATTTATCCTTTTATTTTTTAATTTGGTTTTATATTTATCATAAGCCTTTTGTTGCATAGGAGGCAAACTTTTATCTTTCAACCTAAACACATCGGTTCCCTTTATTTTTTTATTAATTATATTACACCAATTAAATACTGTTAATCGAAGAGTTAATTCAAGAAAGCATTCTAATACAGCTTCCTTGTGTAGTGCACAATCCAGGAAGTCAAACGAATACTTGGCTTTAATTATATTTTTTATTTCTTTTAGAATACCTATCTGTTGAGGCTTTGTTTCCAAGTAGTCGTTTGCTTCCCGAGTGATATTTCCGAAACATCTCACAGCCTTTTCAGATGGGTAGGTCAATTTCTTTTCTTTTACACTTTTAAATTCCCTAAACGATATCCAATTATAAGCTGAATTTCTTTCAAAAGTAATTTCATGACATGTCAAGTTATCTTCGCATTGTGGACAATTGTTTTTAGACATTATTTTTCTTACGACCCACCCTGTAGTATAGGCACGTGAGTGAACATTTAGCCTTTCTCGGATTGCTGTTGTTGGAATACTTTCAAGAACAAAATTATGAAAGCCAGAGGATTCAGATGAGCTGACATTATTTGAAATAATTCTGTCATTTTGAGTGGTTTCAAATAAGGCTTTTAATTTTACCAACTGTTCACCTGAATCCTCTTCACAATTATAGCTTTCAGAATGAAATTGAATAAATCTAGTGATTAACAGTGATTTAAAGGTGTGGCAATTCGGATCATTATTTCTAAAATTATAAGCCCTTACTTGCCCAAAAAAGTTTTCAATTGGGTCAGAGTTAAAATATCGTGGCCTCATAATTTTAATATTCTTTTTCTTGAAGAATTGCCACAAACTTTGAAAACTTTTGATTGTGGTTATCCAGTTTTTAAGAGAGGGTACAACAGTTTCTTTTTTAGTTAACTTATCAACAAATTTAATATTACTAAGTTTTCTTAAGGCTTCATTCCAAAATTTGTGGTGTGCCGAACTTCCTGTCACAGCTTGTCTCAGAGCTTTTCCTTTGTTTTTTTTACCATTAAGACTTGCTCCATTCGCGGAATCAAAGAGATCATCAAAAAAAGATACCATTTCTGCCGTATTCTTCAATGTTGTACTTACTGGAGTACCATCAGCATATTGAGCTACAACAAAAAGTAGTATCTGAGTATTTCATATTACACATAAACAAATATTAGATTAAAAATGTAATTTTGATAAAATGGAACATACAAAACTGAGCAGTGTAGGACAAGGTAGCTGAGACCGTTTTACTTAGCACTCTTGCACAATTTTTTACCTGCAATAAAATAACATTCTCTTTAATATACAATCAGTCAGCTTATAAGCATTAAAATTTTAAAGTAGTCTGGAAGATATGGTATAAATTTTTTATCTTAATTACCTTCATTTTTTTAATTTTTTCTGGAATTACGTGTTCGTCATTCAGTTTATGTAGCAATCTCATCTGAGCATGATTGCAGTCAGTTTTGTATACTTCCACGATGTCGTTCCATTTGGAAATTTTATTTTCATATTTTATGTCTTTGGTTAAAAAATTATTTCTCAACCCCTTTATAAGGTGAGGTGGATCGTGTATGATGCTTAGCATATGCCAAAAATAGTAGGCCAAAGGCTGCTGCCATTTATAGATTGCTCTTAACATAAACACGAGTGCATGGTCAGCAAAGTCATTAGTTTTTTCAGATAGTTCTACAAACCCATTTATAGTATCTTTGCTTTTTTCATAGGTTAATGCAGATTCAAGAGCTACCTCATCAAAAAGAATGGAACAAAATCTTTTGTTTTCTGTCCATGTGGTAACCTGAAAGCAATATTAAGTAATAAAATTAAATGCAAATGTTATAACCTATAATTTTTTAGAAAAATAATTATTCAATGTATTAGTTATTTTATGTGTAAAGTTATTTTATAAAAAGTTTTTTTAAAAGATGGTTGACAAATTTTTTAAATTCAAATTAATGAAATTATTACCTCCTGTTTTACTGCTTCAAATACTTGAGAATTTATGCCTGCCTCGATATTTAAGCCCGCAATCATTTTATTCAGGGTGTATTTAGAGGGCAATATGAATATTTTATGCAGAAATCGATAGCATTTTGGACTTTGCTTCATTATTGAAAGTGCTATAAGTTTTTCTTCATTCGAAAAACGTCTTCCATTGGCTTTTTTAGTCCATTGTTTTATTTGCATCCACATTATTTTTCTGGCCAATGGATTCATTTTTTCAGTGAGTTTGTTGAAGCATCTTTCTTTTGAAAACTTTAAGGCTCTTCGTGCTCTATGACTAAATTCCAACTGCTTCCGGGATTTAACAAACTCATTGTAAAGTTTCCTGCAATTAGGTGTCAGTGACTGTTTCTTTAAAATTACACGCCGGTGCCTTCTTCCGACTAACACCTTAGGCATAGAACAAACATCTGAAATTAAAAAAAAATCTTATGTAACAAAAACAACTATAAGTACGAGTCTCTCACACAGATGGTTCCGCATATTAATAATAATACCTACTTAATTTTGTGGTGTTTTAATTTTAAGATAAGATAATAAGTATACTCATAGAATTTGAATTACCTCTTAGTGATTTTACTATGGTATTATTTCCATGGCCTGAAGTGGAAGGTGAAGTGAAGCCTTCAATGTTTGGCAAGGCTAAAGAAGATGGTGTGACATCAGTTTCTGAAAATTTAAATTATTTCATTTCAATTACCTGCTGAAAAGCATATACCTAAAGCAAGATTTACCTATAACTTAAAAAATAATAAGTACTTATATAATTATTATTAACCTCACCTTTTGGAATTGGCTGTTTTATGGTATTGTTTACATGATCCAAAATGGAAAGTGATTCTATGCCCTCACTATTTTGCCTATCAAAAAGAACATCTGGAGTAGCATCAATTCCTGGAAATCAAATATAATTTTTTCAATTTTTTTTTTACAATTAAGCTTGTGATACAATATATTAGGTATATTGACAAAACATTTTCATTTTACGAAGATCCTTAAAAAACAGATGGATTCTAGGGAACAATATATAAAACATAATCAGTAAAGTAGGAAATTACCAGTTTCAGTCCTTGCACGTTTCTTTTCAACCTCAATTTTGCAATAGGTGTGATCTTCATGTAGTCTTTTTTTAGCATAACCATGCTCATAAAGTGTTTTATCTGAAAATATTTTACAATTTAATTAAAATAAACGGTTGAAGTAGTGCACAGCACAGCATGGTGCTTTTTGTTTTTTTTTTTTCTACACAATATGAAACCGTTGATGAAACCGTAGTGAACAGTTGAGGTAGTGCACAGTACAGTGCTTTTTGAAATATTTTTTCTATACAATATGAAACCGTGGATGAAACCGTAGAGAACTGCCAGCCAGCACATTATAATATTCATTATTTTATGATTGTTAAAATATATTTGGTAAAATAGTACTTACCAGTATCGTCTGTGAGAGTAGTATGAGGAATGCCACTGCTAATCTCGCTCTCAGTAAACAATGTTGGGTAGGCACCAACACAAATAAGGCCTCATACGTGTCGAAGCAATGAACCTTTGTTCAAAATGCCTTTGACACACGCAGTGCTTGCGAAGATCCTCTACACATAAGCTTCGCAATCTCTCACATTGATAAACTGTAACCACTTCTGGAGTCCTATCTCATTCTTTGGAAAACGATATAAATTAGCGTCCTTTCGCCTGCTAGCACAATTTACAATACAACACTTGTTGTACATTTTGCAAACCGCAATCTTATTACAAGAACAAAATTGAGAGGATAAGCTACGGAAATAAATCAACGCAATACTTCACTCGACCAACTTTGAAACTGTAAGGCACTTGTCTTTTTGGCTTTGACATATAAACAAACATGGCGTCGATTCTCTGGCGACTCAGGAAAGAAGTATGAAGGAAGAGGGGAGGGAAACTGTCATTTGCAATAGTTTGCCCACAGATAATCAATAAACGTATGGCGAGGATTTGATGTATGGAGACTACCAGCCGTGATATAGCCCGTCTCATTTCGAAAGCACACTTGTCTAATAGATAAAGAGCAAGGAACATAATACTCTCTACCGAGAGATAAAGAGCGACAATATTATTTCCAACTTAGAGGGTATATTATATTATAGTGGCCATTAAAATGATAGCTCGATTCATACAATCGACTTAGTCTTAGGAAGTTGCGTTCTCTTTCTCTCTACTAGGATACAGCCAATAATAATCAAGAAAATAAGGTACATACAGGTTGCGACTTGTTCAGCGATCAACAATAAAAACATGAGCGCTCGTGCGGTGAGTGAGAGGATTCCTTCCACTGCACTGGATTCTCCCTCCTCCTCTTCGCCCTGCTCCGCGTTCATCCTTTTGTCAATTTATTAGTTCGTTCAGTCAGACTTCAGCTATGGACTTCAGACGTTTTATAAGCTTGGTCAAACCTATGTCTAAGTTAGAGTTCGGAGTTGTCGGAATTTTTTGTTTTGTCTTTTTAGTTGCTTAGAGAAAGATTAGTAATACTTGTGGCCATTGGATTGGATACTTGAGAAATCGACATTTTATCCGTGAACTGTGTTTAGTCTAGTGCAAAAAAAATACAGATCAGAGAATTTAGTTCAAAATTGTGAATCAACAATTTTTCGCAAGATGTTACGGTAAGTAAATAGCAACATAATATACGTAAATTTTTGACCTAAAACCCCTAAGGCTACTCTCTGACCAAACTATTCCTATCCCATACACTACGCCACACCACAGACATAAATATATATACATTGTGCAATAAATAAATAAATAATTTAAAAGAAAAGAAGAAGAAGAAAGATACATTTATTAGACACAACAAAATAGCACGACACATAACAAAACAAAACATACATTCATAATTTAAAATATTATTGATTATAACAAAAACATACAATACAATATACAATAGGTATTGATGCATCATTCTACCAAGTTGGGCCCAAACGGCTCCAGCTCAGCATGTGCTGCAGAAACGACTGCGCTGGTTTTCGGCTGAAGCCACCGGTGATACACGGACGAATGAAACGGTAGATGAAAAAGAAATACAAATAAAAGATAAATTTAAGTATACATAAATGCATAGATAAGTCATAATAAAAAATAATAAAAAAATAAAATTGAAACAATATGTAACATAACTATAATAAACAATAATTATGACTACTATAATATGGTCTGGTTAATATTGAAAAATACATATATATTATTATAATTATATAAGTACATTAATATGCCTCTTACAAATAAACCATTCTCATTAATAATATAATACTATTTATCCAACTATAAATAATTTAATATAAAATATTGTTTTAGACTGGGCATTTAGTTTAATTCAAGGAAAAAGACAAAAGCAACACTTAAATTCAAATCTGGAGAAATATCTAAGAGCTAGATTTTTGTACATCTATAAGAATTCTATATAATAAGAATTTGCATTTAGATCTCATACCTATATAGTACTACTTACTACTACCACATTATTTCCTAGTCAAAACGACTATGTATGGTTTGAAGTTAGAGACCATTGGTTTCGAGGGCGAGTGTACTATTCTTTTTATCACTTTTATTCTTCTTAGTTCTTTGAGTCACTGAAAATGGTTTCTCCAGTGTGGGTTATGGTCGCTAAGTTGTGCTTTTTGGATAAAATAAATTGTTAGTAGGTACAATGTGATAGGAGGACCAACAACTTGGTCAAAGGAGCAGCTAGATGAATGTAGCCAAACACAGTCGATGTCAACGTTCGTTCAAACCAATTTTCGGTGGAAGTTTGCATGGTAATGTACATCATATTATATTTTTTTTAGTTTTATCATTCTCTTATTTTAGAAGTTACAGGGGGACACACACACACACACACACACACACATTTTACCACTTTGGAAGTGTCTCTCGCGCAAACTATTCAGATTAGATTTTTTTTTTATTAGAAACTCAATATCATTTTTGAAGATCTATCCATAGATACCCAACACGTATGGGTTTGATGAAAAAAAAAATTGAGTTTCAGTTCTATGGGGAACCCCCAAAATTTATTGTTTTATTTTTTCTATTTTTGTGTGAAAATCTTATTGCGGTTCACAGAATACATCTACTTACCAAGTTTCAACAGTATAGTTGTTATAGTTTCGGATAAAAGTAGCTATGACGAATCCATAAGGGTCCCGTTTTTTGCCATTTGGCTACGGAACCCTAAAAACATTTGTTGTAATAACGTTTTGGCTAACTAATTAATTTGATGGCTTGATTGAGCTGTTGCCTATTACCAATAAAAGTAGCCTAAGTTACTCCTTATAACATCAGTTATCTGCCAGTGGAAGTCCCGTCAAAATCGTTCGAGCCCTTTCGAAGATTAGCCGCGGAGCAAACAGACAGACTTCGTCGTTTATGAACCGATTTTGATGATTATTTTTTTGTTGGAAAGGAGATATCCCAAGGGTGGTACCATGATAAGGAAACCAGGATCTGATGATGGCATCCCAGAGAAATCGAGGGGAACCTTCGAAAATCGTAGTGGCGACTAGTGCGTTTGTTGATTTTCCAAATTTAAGTATTTTAAAGCCCAACTATTTAATGAAGGTCTGGATTCGATCTGATGATGGAGCCGATAGACAGTCGAGGGAACTCCTCAACGATTTACAGCAATTTTGGCGTGTGTTCGTGTTTGGGCTTGATTAATTTGTATTAATAAGAACATTACACCTAGATGGGTTGTGTGTGACTGTCATAAGGGGTCTGAGGATGAAGACGAAGGACAGTCGAGGGAACTCCTCAATGTTTTACAGTAGCTAACTTGTGTTTGCCCTTAATTCATTTCTAATGATGGGAACTTTGCACCCATATGGGTTATAAGTGCCATTACAGGTCTGATGATGGCGACCATAGACAGTCGAGGGAATTCCTCAACGATTTAGGTACAGCAGTTACCTTTTGTTGGCCTACTTCATACGGTTCAATATGCCAAAATGTTCAGTTCGTACAAAAAAAAAACTAAAAATGGAAAAATTAAATTAACTTATAACAAAAAAAGTAAAAACGACTTCAAAAGGGGTTTTCACTAAAAAGTATAAAATAGTGATGTTATACGCGTTTTGAAGTTTTTTATAAAAAGTTAATATTTATTTGTATAGATCCGTATGGCGCAATATTGCGTCATAATAACATAACATTATCTTGCTTTTATAAACAGCTTTATGTTAGCATCTGTTTGGCTGTCTCCAGCTATGTTATTCTGTACATAAACTCGACGGTGAATTCTCGAAGTGACTATTCTCTGTCTCACTCGTGAACTCCTGATAACCGAGTTTCACGAGTGAGACAGAGAATAGTCACCTACATTATTATTATACCTATGTGTATATCGCATCATCTGATGTTTGGTACGGTGAACCAGTATGATGACTCATCTGGATGGTTTGTAATCCTGTTGATACCTACCTACTTCGCGCCCAACAACACTGTACTATTTTTAAAAACTTTTATTTTAAAACTGACCGACGCATCTTTCTGTCAACATTGATCTCGATTAAATAAACGTAAAACACGGTTGGTAACTAAGTAGGTACCTACATACATACATACCTGCCTACGTACCTACATTATATTATACAGGTGACAGGTGAAATGTTTGTATGTCCGCAATTTTCTAAAATCTACTGATAAGATTTGGATGGGGTTTTCGTTATTGAATGCATATTTTTTCAGGGAAGGTTTTAGTGTATAATATGTTAGGATCTGATGAAGATCTTCGGAGTTTCTTCAATAACAAACAGTAAATGACCCGCGATCGCTGTGATCGAATTATTATTTTCTCCATTCCATTACATAACATCACGCCTGTACGGTTTTAGGGGGTAAACATGTGTATAGTACGTACACCCTCCTAAGTAACTAAACTGGAAAAATAAAATTAATTTTTAACAAAAAATAAAACCGACTCCAACTCGTTATGAAGTCAGCGAAAGGGAAGCAAGTGTTCCATCCAGAATCTCAAATTCTTTCGCTAGCTAGCGCATACTGCTCAAACCGTGTCCTCCAAACTTATACCTACTCCTCCTACTGTGTAAAATGTATATCTCCCACCCACAATGCAAATTACTTCAAAGCTCCGAATAAATATAGCTTCAAGGTCAATTTCAATGAGTACTTATGACTATTTTGTTCTTAGGTATTTAGCATACATACGCTTACCTGTAAATTCTCGTTTAGTTGGCGAAATAAATGGTTGAACGTCATCTTCCTTTTAAAAATTACTCAAGGTAGGTTACTTATTATACCTTTTTGTGCGACCTCCTCCTCCCTTCCGCTGCTCATTCACCTAGGAACTTACACATTTGCATAGGATACGCATTTATGAAATTAAAATTGTTACTGACACATCCAAACATACGAGTAATGTTGGACGAAAATTCGATCTGCGGACTTGATGGGTAGTGTCAACGGGTAACAGCAAATAGTTAGCAAAGCCTTTGAAATGTTAAAGTCTAACTAAACCTACTCCTGCTGCCGCTACCTACTCTGCCTTCTATGTATGCTTATATATGTATATACGTTGAAATAGCGCACAACCTACTTATAATATCCAATGCCTTTCTTTGTTATGATTATTAATGATAAAATTGATAAAGGATGGTAGAAGAATTATATATCTACCTGTGTCTACTCTACCTAGTTGGATAAGAAGCTATTTTATCTATGCATTCTTTTTAGGTGTACCTACATAACATAGAGTAGGTAGGTACCTAACGATTTTATATTCATAAAGTCAATTATCCTCATTTATAAGTATTTATTATCTCAATGTTTCGCAGGACGTGATTGCATCATCCTCTGTTTGAGAGTAGGTAGGATGCATGCAATGCAGGCCGTATCGGACGCGCAGTAGATTTAGAATAAATTAAAATAGTCCAGTGAATAAGCGGATCGACGACTTATTGTGAAAACTCTTCACACTTACCGCAAATGTGTGTTTCTCCTCTCACATTTGCGTAGGTAGGTACCTACTTTGTCTTATTTTCCTTTGTGATGTAGATAGATAGGAAGGTGCGTCATATTTTATGAGGGTACTACCTAGGTATGTAGTAGGTAGGTACCTATTTGCATCATGGTATAGTATGAGCTATGTAGGTAGGTACATACCTATGTAATATGTTATCTATAATAAGTAAGGGTTTCGTGGTTTTGTTATAATAAGGCAGGTTCACTTGTTCTTCGCGTGACAAGGCCATTTTTCTCAGAAACGGCTTGAGAGTGTCGGTATCATAAAACGCATCAAAATTTCATTCAGTTTCGCTGGGAATTGACAGCGTTCGTTGTGTTATTTGTTGTGTAGTTTCGGTAAATTTATTTGAAATGATTTTTGAATGCATATATTTTTTATTCGACAGATAAGTAGTTGTTTTCGAAGTGGTTAAAGTGTGATTTCTCTAAACCATTACTTTGTAATAGAAAAAAATATATGTTGCAAGGGTCGAATTCAGAAGTTTATAACTTTTTAAAGCAGTTTCAATAAGAAATTGAGACGATTTTGAAAAAAGTAATTAGATAAAGATTATTGTAGAGGATTTGCCGACAAATGTAATCTGAATACATTTCTTGTTTTTGTTATATTTTTTTCGTGGCGTGTGCATGAATGATACCTTCTACGCGTGGAACGTAAATAGAGGTATGTTTAAAGCGTCACAAAGCTGATGAAAGTGGCGTCAAATTAAAAAATAAAATATGTATTGGAAACTTCAAATCTCACACTTAAAAATAACGTAAAATATATTTCATTTATTGCTTTTCTGATGACTAAAAAAAATATTTCTATTCTGATAAATTCCGCAAGAACACTGATTTTAGGGAGACTGGAGCCTTAACTAGTATTCGATATGAATAGTTTTTTTATACGTCAGAAGGCTGACAAGCAGGCAGACGGTCCGCCTAGGTAAGTGGCTACGGTCACTTATAGATATTAGCAAATTTATTTAGTTTCAGTAAATTTATTCCAAATGATTTTTTAAATGCTTATATTTTTTATTCGACAGATAAGTAGATGCTCTCGGAGTGGTTAAAGTGTGATTTCTCTAAACCATTACTTTGTAATAGAAAAAAATATATGTTGCAAGGGTCAAATTCAGAAATTTATAACGATTTTGAAAAAAAATAACTAGATTAGATTATTGTAGAGGATTTGCCGACAAATGTAATCTGAATACATTTCTTGTTTTTGTTATATATTTTTCGTGGCGTGTGCATGAATGAGACCCTCTACGCGTGGAACGTAAATAGAGGTATGTTTAAAGCGTCACAAAGCCTTTCATCACAAAACTTTCATCAGAAAGTGGCGTCAAATTAAAAAATAAAATATGTATTGGAAACTTCAAATCTCACACTTAAAAATAACGTAAAATATATTTCATTTATTGCTTTTCTGATGACTAATAAAAAATATTTCTTTTCTGATAAATTCCGCAAGAACACTGATTTTAGGGAGACTGGAGCCTTAATGTCTAAAGTTGCTAATAGCTGTAAAAATCAAATTTCTACTTTAACTCCTCTTGTTAGGGTTCCCTAGCCAAATGGCAAAAAAACGGAACCCTTATAGATTCGTCAAGTCTGCCTGTCTGTCTGTCTGTCTGTCTGTCTGTCCGTCCGTCCGTCCGTATGTCACAGCCACTTTTTTCCGAAACTATAAGAGCTATACTGTCGAAACTTGGTAAGTAGATGTATTCTGTGAATCGCATTAAGATTTTTACGTAATTTACCTTTCATTCAAACAACTCAAATATAAAAAAAATATTGGCAAAAAGCAAGGTCTTACAGCACAAATAAAGGAAAAATTCTAAAAAATAAAAAAAGTTGAAAATTAGAGGATGTCCCCATACATACATAGTTACTCCAATTAATAAAGACCTCTGAGTTGTATGGGCGCTCATACAATTTAGAGGTCTAGCTTAATTGGCACCAACCTCAAATAAGGTAAATAAACAAAATTGTGCATTTCCCGTGATGGATGAACGATGGACGAAGTTTGTACGGAACCCTCGGTGCGCGAGTCCGACTCGCACTTGGCCGGTTTTTTTTATCAGATATACCTACTACTTCCCCACCTATACAGGGTGATTTTGTTATCACTGGCAATACTTGCAGGGGTGGAAGTACTCATCAATGTGAACAACTTTTATTATAGGGCTAACTCTGATATCGCGTAAAATAATACGGTTGCTTCATACATTTTGGTGGAGTAGGTATTGAACTTTTGTATGGAACAGCTGATAATTTTTTCATGATTTCACAGTTAGTCCCATTATAAAAGTTGTTCATCTTAATGAGTACTTCCACCCTTGCAAGTATTGCCAGTGATAACAAAATCACCCAGTATACAGGTTGATTTTATTATCACTGGCAATACTTGCAAGGGTGGAAGTACTCATCAATGTGTACAACTTTTATTATGGGGCTAACTCTGATATTGCATAAAATAAAATAGTTGCTGTACATTTTGGTCGAGTAGGTATTGAACTTTTGTATGGAACAGCTGATAATTTTTCACGATTGCACAGTTAGTCCCATCATAAAAGTTGTTCATTTTGATGAGTACCCCTGCAGTACTGCCAGTGACTAAAAAATCACTCTGTATATCTACTATATAAAAATAAGTCAGGTTTTCCTTCCTGACGCTATAACTCCAGAACGCACGAACCGATTTCCACGGTTTTGCATTCGTTGGAAAGGTCTCGGGCTCCGTGAGGTTTATAGCAAAGAAAAACATAAGATCCCACGGGAACGCGGGTGAAACCGCGGGGCGGAAAGCTAGTATCACATAAAAAATAATTTAGAAAACTTATAAAGTACCCAACCTACATTCAACCGAATCACACATAGCGTATAGAACCATTATTTTTATTTATTATCAAGATTATGTTTTAAAAAAGCAGTAAGTACCTATACCTACATCCTTTTCTCCGAATTTGAGACATGTTTTGCAAAATTGTAAAAATATGTGGAAAATGTAGAAATGGTATTAAAGTTATCAGTGCGTGGCACTGCTCAACACCATATAGGTAATAAATATCTTTAAACCGGCGCGTAGTTACGTCATCTAACGCAATGAATCATATTATTGCTACGCAATATTTAAATATGTGCATATTATGTCTCACAATAGGATAGAGAGACTATTGGTTAAATTTTTCTAGCTTTTCTCCGGTATATGGCAGCCTAACCACGGTAAAGTTATCTATACGTGGCCTAACTAACCAACCTGTGCCAAAACTAGATAAGACAATGACTTGAAACACCGATCGAATACGATTTAGCGTTCTGAGGTTGATGCTACGGTTGGGGTCAGCACAAAGTTTTTAAAATTTTATTATTACGTTACTTCAAGTTCCGCAATATATGTATGTATACCCTGGTATTTAAACGTCCATCGGCGACGGTGACTTACAATCGGGTAGACCTTTTGCCTGCTTGTTAACCTGTTGACAAACTAGGTGCATACACAAACACAAACTACGTTATATTTAAAAACCTAGATTTATTACAATGTTCTTCATAATGATGACCTTTGATGAAGGGCTGTAAGGCAGGTACATGTTATTATTCGTTCGAAAATGAAAATATTTCCTTATATATGAAGATAGATGAAAATAGTTCCTTGTAAGTATGAATGTAATGTTTCAATTTCAGGTCACTAGCGCTATGTTTGGCGCTAGTGTGGTGGTCGGGCGTGGAGTCCGCCGCACAAATCACTTGCAACACACATTCACAATGCTCCGACGACTATTTCTGCGCAAATTCTTTTTGCCAGAAATGTCTCCAATGTCAGGATCTGAAGCGAGAACAACCGTTTTCAATCAGCTGTATCAAATCTGTTAGAGAATGTGGAGGTTGTTTAAAAGGGTATGTTTATTTATTTTCCGCGCGTTTAATTTATTTATGATAATGTTTGTCGGTAATTATTATAGCCAGAATTGGCTCTCATCTCGGATGACATTCCTGATATTAAATTGTAATCATCGTGTATCTGTACTGTACATTCAAAATATATGCACAGGACGAGGGATAAGCAAAAGAACATAAATTATGTCGATCTTTTTATAAAGTAACTTTTTATAAAGTACGAACCTGTGTGTTCGATTGTGCACATGCGTCACTTGCTACCACTGGATTGATTATATATTTAATCTTGGTATGTGTGGTTATGGTGTGATCAGGTTCTAGGCCTAGGTATCGGGTACTTTAAATATCTACCAAGGGGTAGACAAGTTCCCACTTTGACTATCGACATGGGTCATCCCTGTATAAATACTTATTCAAATAATATTTGTATAATAAAATATATTTTTAAAGAACGGTTCTAATAAAACATCATCGCAGGCCAAGAGCCGCCTCCTTTTATAAGGAGGCAGGCTTATCGGGGCATGGTTCACCACGTGGGCCCAGTGCGAATTTTAATTTTAACTCCTCGGGTATACAGGTTCCTCATGATGTTTTCCTTCACCATAAAGCCAGCATTCACCACTGGCGTATGTAAGCTTTTAATTCAAAGTATGGTCCAGTGCAGGTCGATTGTTTTCAACCCAGATCATAGATTATCATTTGAGATCACATTATTTTATTCCAGATTGGTTGTAGACCTCAGAAACGACGTGAACGCGGAGTGCGTACCGCCTGACTCAGGCGAGCCAGTAGAGTCTCTACCCACATACTTCTGGCCGGTATTCGTCGTGTGCGCGATACTATTCGGGCTCGTAGTCTGCGTCGTCGTGTATGTGCTGCGGAATCCAGAAACCTTTAGAATTATTAAAGCATGTGAGTACTTCCCTAATTTTCATTCATCACCAGTATCAGAAATGGTTTGTCAGTTTGTTGAATTTAGTGTGTAGCTTTATGTTTTGAACTTGAACCATACAAGACTCGTTAACATTATCTACGTCCATAAATCAGCACTATCTTTTTAATTTTATAAAATAATTGTCACCTTTTGTAGTAGGTACATACTTTACGTTCCTTCGTTCATATTTGGCTGACGCATGTTGAGAGCTGCGGGTGGACCCCATGGATCTCTGATACAGTCACAGTTTGACGAACACTGAATTTTACTGCTTACTGCGGCAATCCATGAGGTCTAGTTCTGACAATTAGTCCCTCCAACAAACAAACCTATAACTCGAGGTAAATTACACTACAATTTAACTACGGTAAGTCCGATTGGGGGGGCTTACCTCCCAATCCGACTTACCCGGAGAAGGAATAATTATGTTCGGTAGCAATTTTAAGTTGGATATAATAAGCGCGTATGAAAGACAGTGAAATGGTTCGGCATTGTCGTATCTAGGGTAATTTTCTAGGGGGGTGGGGCGGCCCCTGAGATGCGATGAGCGATGAAGCTGAGTAAGACTAGACTACTCTCTGACCGAATCGACGCCCAATGTACAGTCAGTGAGCATGATTAGCATCATAATATAAAAAAAAATGTCTTTTCGCATTATAGTATATATGAACTTGTAATAAAATCTCTTTTGGCATCATTGAAAGTTTAAATTTTAAAGAACATTCCAAATTCAAATTAGGAAAATGAGTGAATCTAATGAAGAAATTCGATACATTTTAAAATTTTTTACCTCAAAAAAGGTAAAATTGCAACGCTAGCCGCGAAAAAAATTTGCGATGTTTATGGACCTAGTGCAGTGTCTGTGAGAGTAACATAAATTTGGTTTAAGCGTTTTCAATCCGCAAATTTTGATGTCAAAGATCCACGTCGCTCTGGTCGCCCTATTACGGATAAAATGGATGCCATTTTTGAAAAAGTTGAGCAAGTTCGGCATATCAGTAGTTACGACGTAGCTGAAGAACTAGGAATTGACCACAAAACAGTTTTGGCGCATTTGAAAAAAACTGGGTACACAAAAAAGCTCGATATTTTGGTACCTCACGAGCTCACTGAAAGAAACCTAATGAACCGTGACTCATTTGTGACGACGTAATGAAACCGAACCATTTTTGAAGAAGCTGATAACTGGTGATGAAAAGTGGATCACGTACGACAAGAACGTGCGAAATAGGTCGTGGTCAAAGGCCGGTCAGGCTTCACAGACTGTGGCGAAACCCGGGTTAACTCGCAACAAGGTGATGCTGTGTGTGTGGTGTGGATTGGAAGGGCGTTATTCATTATGAGCTGTTACCACCAGGCAGGACCATCAATTCTGAACTCTACTACGAACAACTGATGAGATTAAAGCAAGAAGTTGAGAGAAAGTGGCCGGAATTAATCAACAGAAGGGGTGTGGTTTTTCATCATGATAACGCTAGACCTCACACATCTTTAGCCACTCAGCAAAAATGAAGAGAGTTTGGCTGGGAGGTATTAATGCATCCGCCGTATAGTCCTGACCTTGCACCTTCAGATTTCCACCTGTTTTGGTCTATTCAGAATTCTTTAGGCAGTGTCAGGTTAACATAACGAGAGGACTGCCAAAACCACTTGTTGCGGTATTTTGATCAGAATTCCCAAAATTTCTATAGCAATGGGATCATGTCCCTACCTACAAGATGGCAAAAAGTTATGGAACAAAATGGTACCTACATACTTTAATTAAATGTAAATAAACTATATTAAAAAAAAAAATGAATTTTCTTAAAAAAAGCGAAGAAACTTTTTCCCCAACCTATTATTATGAATGTAAAAAAAAAAACCTGTAATTCCCGCGTTATCGACAAAGCACTGACAGTGGTGACATATATACAGTTACATTTTGATCGTTTTAATCCCGTGGAGGGGTGGTTTATCTTACAAAGTATTGTTCATCAACACCATAAACTGCATTATATCTCTTAAAATAAAAAAAATGTAAGTGATAATGTAATATTCGTAAAGTGCATGATACCAGTAGTAGCGCCACGAGTTAGGTACTTACCTACCTACCTAATTACCTACGAACCGATGTCCATGCTAAACAAATTAAATGATTTCAAATTTTCCTTAATACTTTTTCGGGCTTAGGAAAGTCATAAACGCTGTGAGAACTAATAAATAATTAAGAATAACGTAAAAGCGGTAGGTAATACTAAAAAATAAGTCCCTACAGGGCTGCTAGTATTTATGGCGAATTTAAAAATGTGGAATCAGCATTATTTACAACGATTTGAAATGAAAAAAATAATAAGTACTTACTAAAACAAATAATTAAGAAAAAAAGTTCTGTTGCATTGTTGGTTTTATGCTCCAAGGTATGCAACCTAATTCACCTCTGATTTGTTTATCACTTTGTCACTTAGTTAGTATTTAACACTTATCAATCAGTTAAATAAGTAACAAAGTATTTTATTTGGAAAACCTATTTTGAAAATACGTATTTTGCATTTTGTATTTAAATACTTTTATTTAAAACCATTTTGTATTACTATTTGAAATAGTAAAGTTACAATGCATTTGCATTTTGTATTTAAATACTTTTACTAAACTATTTTTTCACATCTCTGCTTGCAAGCGCACGGCTTTAAAGTTTATTTTCTGTACAGGATGTTCAAATTTTAAAATAACACTATAATCAATCTAGTTACTTACAAGTACCGATCAGTGACGCGGGGCGCACGCCTTTGGAACGGCTAATCTAATGGGATTTGGGGGCGAATCTGTTCTATCATTAGCTAATTTGCATGACTCCACGTGGACTGCAACCGCGTCATTGGTGAAATGGGTCATAGTGTCGGTCTCTTTGAATGGTATGTTTACACATTGACCCATTCCTTGAATTGTAGGTAGGTACTACTAATGTTTGCATCGTTTTTTCACTAAAGCGAGAATTGATTCGAGTTTAAATGAAAAAGTGTTTTTATTTTTTTATTTTATCATTACAAATAGATAGTGTTTCATGCACCGGATCACCCTTCGATGGGATTAAAACGACCAAAATGTAAACCTGTATATGTGTGTGTCAAACGCATGGTAGTGTGTGTAACGTTTTAATTTATTTCGAACTAGCTTTTCAGCACGCGCGGTTTCACCCGCGTTCCCGGGATAAAATATAACCCATGTTACTCAGGGATAATGTAGCTTTCTAATGTTGAAAGAATTTTTGAAATCGGTCCAATAGTTTTTGAGTTTATTCGTTACATACAAAAATACAAATCTTTCCTCTTTATAAAATTTGTATAGATTAGTACCTATAGATGAATATATAAAAATATTAGCTTTCTGCACTTCTTCTCCATATAAACTTTAACTGTACCAAATGTCAGACTCTTTCATCTGCGTAATTTTCTTAAAAAGGTATACCAAAGTACCCTAAATTTGAATGATATTACTTACACTGACAGACACATAAACTGCGTCTATGTTCAGGATTACTTTCAAATGAATATTTTTAAAAAGTATGCAAAGTGTTTTGATTTACATAAGTGTAAATGTGAAGACTGGTCATTAATCATAAAAAAATGAAAAATAAAATGGAACTGCAGCAAAACAAATTAATAAAGCTGGGTAAACAAAATTTACGCGTAGTATTCTCAGATTTGCGTGTTATTAGGGTAAAGTTTTTTTTTTTTTTCATTTGCTAATTGAATTATTGTTACCAATGGAATTGTTAGCTAAAAGAGTAGTCTTTTTAACTCAACAAGAGTCGGTACAATAATATGGATACTTCGTCCAAACAAGCCGCACAAGTTGTGGTATTGGTGCGGCAAGGCTTGGATCAATGAACGATTGCTAGAAATTTAAACCAGTCTATGGTTTTTAGAGTATACAGAAGGTTTGTAGAGACAGGTTCTTACAAAAGGAGACGTGGTACCGGGAGAACTCGAGTGAGAGAGAACCCGTCGTGATGACCGATTTATTGTGTCAACTTCCTTGCAAAATCCTTTCCTCACGTCAGTTAAAATCAAAACAGAACTGAATGAATGCTTGGAGTAAACGTGAGTGCACGAACAATAAGAAAGAGGCTAAAGGAAGGGCTTATTCCCAAAGTACTCCAAAAAAAATTCCCAAAGTACTCCACGAAAAAAATCATCGAATTATTATTTTATAAATTTAGTTTCATTCTACTCCATGAGAATATTAAAATGTTCCCAAAGTACTCCACCCTACATGTTTCCAAAAATTAAATAACCCATACATTCATTCCCAAACTACTCCACGCACTTATTATAAGATATATGTAATTTGCATCTTATGCAGAAGGTACAGTCATGTTCAAAAATATGTTTAACTATGAGGAATAGATAGACTTTTTCTTTAAAAAAATCCTACCATGTTTTGTTTTTTGTTTTCATTTTATAACTATTTGTTGGCACTATAGGTAGGTATATAATCTAAAATAATATTTTGTATCGAATATTAATTTTTTCATGTATATTGACTGTTTTTTACTGCAAAAATAAATTTCAATAAAGAAGATAAAATAAAATACAGTGATTGTTTTGTAATAATTATTACACGTTTAAAAAATATCAACCAAAATAATCAGTCTCCAGATTTAGAGCTAAATTTAACTTAAAAACTAATAATAATAGAAAAATAAAAGTTAAATGTATAATTTAAAAATAAAATAAATCAACGCAAACAAAAATCATTTAAGAACTTACCAGGTAATAAAAATCATTAAACTTGAACATATAAATAATTGTAAAAATCAGTCTTATTCTAACTCTCTATTAGTTATATAATTTAAAAGATATAAAATCAGCTAAAACAATAACAAAAATGCAGTAGTATCAGAATTAAAATCAATTACTAATTTGATGTAATGTTTGTAACACAGTATTTTTTTTTCTTTAAAATGTTTCACAATCAAAGCCAGTTTCAAGTCCCTGTTTATTGACTGCCAGCTTCTATTAATGTGAGCAGTACACCGATACCGTTCAAAGTGAAGAGCTTCGTCTTTAATAGTTTCTAAAAACTTAAGCAGGCGTGGCTTTTTTGTTGTCACGTTATTAAGTCTTTTGTGCCACGATTCAACCAAATTATTTCTGTGACGTTGTCCTTCGCAATTCCATAATTCTACAGGAAAAGATGCACTGTGAAGCCAAGTTGAAACAAAGTAATTATTAAATTTTGTGGCACTTTCGCTGTTGGGGGCTTCTTCCATTAATGCCAACCAACCATCTTCAACAAACTCAATTGGAAGATGAGCTAAAGCACTATATTTAACCACATGTTGTAATTCGGTTTTGGTTTTAATTCCAACCTCTCGACTTTTTTTAGAAATTGCTTGTTTAAAATGGAAATTGCATCCTTTGGCTATGGCATTGGGAAATGTCATGCTTAATTAAAGCATTAATGATTAAAATTTCATAGTCCACAATACATTTCTCAGGATTCCATTCTGGCACATGTCTTTTTATCAAGCTAACCATAACTTCATATGTATGCTGTTCTTTATTAGGTAGAAGAACGAAAACAACTTATTGTCACGAAATAACAAAAACTCCTCAAATGAAATTGGAATTTCCACTTGATTTGGTTTTTTAAACGTCGTTCTTCGGTAGTGTGGTGTAAATAGAATTGGTATCGGGCACGAACTAAAACTCTTCCTTCTAAAAATAAATACATAATATATCAATTAATATATCATCCCGATTCAGTAACGTAATGGAATTTTACAAAAAAAAATACGGCGTTATTATCGCTTAGACGCTTTACGTTACACCCTGAATTTCAATCGCTAGTAGATAGAATAAAATTAATAAAAGTACTCACTCTGTCCAGACACAAAATGAAATCCCGAAACTTCGGTATTTGGTCTTGCGTCCTCAGCATTGTCCTTATCCATATTTTTATCTAATAGTTTGCAAGTGTTTATAAATACTGTAACTGACTGTACCCCATCACAAGGAGTAGAATAAAACACGTTAATATTACGCTATTTTCAAATGGAGTAGTTTGGGAATTGATGATGAATATCACTGGAGTACTTTGGGAATAATGTCAGCTACCCGTGGAGTAGGATGGGAACAAAAAAATATAATTTTTAAATAATTTATTTTAAATAATAATTCTTTGGAGTACTTTGAGAATTAATGTATGGGATTCTTATCTTTTGAGAACAAAAGAATGGAGTACTTTGGGAATAAGCCAAAGGAAGGGGCTATCACCCCTTTTAGACCAGTAAATGGTCCAAAGTTGTCTGCAGCTCACAGACAAGCTCGCTTAAGATTTGTGCGTGAACACCTAAATTGGTCTGAAGAGCAATGGGCCTCCGTATTCACCGATTGTATGACATGTTTATATGGTGCAGATGATCGCAGAAGACTATCGTCGACGTGGGGAGAGATATGCTCAAAGTTGCATTGAGGAGCGTGTTCCTTTTGGAGGCGGTTCGTGTATGGTCTGGGATGGCATATCGATGAACGGGCGAACGGAACTTATGTTCATTGACATGGTTCGTCAAAACGGTAACAGAGGGGGTTTGACGGCACTTCGCTATATAACAGATATTTTGGGTGCTCACGTGGTACTTTACATGGGATTCATAGGCGAATTTTTTACTCTAATGCAAGATAATGCCCGATTGCACGTCGCTGCACAAGTTCGACAATATTGCGAAGAGGTTGGGATACGTACCATGAATTGTCTAGCACGCAACCTGAACCTTAATCCGATTGAACACATTTGGAACAATTTAAAAAGAGCTTTATATGCGAGAAATCCTGTGCCCACAATAGTGGCAATACTAATAATAGCAATTTCACAAGAATGGGACAATATTCTGCAAGACCGTTTAATAATAATAATTAATGGTAGTTTCCAGTAAACAAACTTAAACTTAAGGATATGATACTACGCCTTTTCAAAGTTAACGAACCAATCTATAGATTTTAATTTAAATTTGTATGAAAAGTTTGCATACTTGGTTAAAATATTTATCAAAGTTGTCTTGTACAGTCAGCGGCAAAAGTAGATTGGCATTTTAGTACCCTTTCATAATAATCTATTGACATTTTTTTGACAGTTTGTATGAAAATTATGAATTGTGTAATGTGACACGGTACTAAAGTGCCAAGATACTTTTGCAGCTGACTGTACTTTGATGCAGTTTATGTGTCCGTCAGTGTATAATAATTATTATTCAAATTTAGGGAGTAGCCAGCAAGAGTAATGTCACATGCTGCTTGCCAAAAAATAATTGTGAACGCTGCATGGTTTCCGAGAAATGATGCAATACATGATTATTTGAAAAAGGCATCACGGCCCACCCGGCCCCCTCCCCCTCTATATACGCCTATATTGTTCGGTAGCGACCCGGACGTCGGTCGAGTCGCCCTTCATGAGGGGCGAGCCGGCCAGCGCGCCCGCGGCGCCCTGCCCCTTGCCCACGCCCGGCCCGCCCGCCCCCTTGCCCACGCCCGGCCCGCCCGCCTACGACGACGCCTGCCTCGCCGACCCGCGCCGACCGTCGCCCCACCCGCACCTGCAGCCGCACTTGCATCCCGACTCGCTCGACTCGAACCGCGGGCAAGACAATGGTCAGTATATTTGAATTTATCTAGGGCATGAGTTACCTCGACCGATTACACGAACCATTAAAAAATATCGATGCAATGCATCCCGTAGCTCGTTTTCTATTTGAGTTAGAATTAAAACGTTTTCTTGATTCTAGTTGAAAAAAAATATTATTATACTCGCTACTTACTGTCGCAGCTTTCATCCCATGTGACAAGGTAATTATAATATAATAATAATAATATTTATTTATTTCTTTCACAAAGGTTACTTAATAACTAGATGAGGCAGAAAGAATACAGTTTCCAGATATAGATTCCTTTGTGAGAGACTGGTGTCTGTACTAGGAACTAGCCTGTATTACAGATTACTAGGCTCTCTCCCCTGGGATTATATAATAGTATACATATATCCCATCGAAAATATAAACTTGATCTTTGCATGACATGACTTCAAATTTACCGGACCAAAAGTTAGGAGGGCAGGCATAAGTTACTAACTTGTGGGGACAGTTCGCCGGGTGGTAAATAACGTATGATTAAATAATGAATTGTGCAGAGCCATCGTTGCTGTTCACGAAGCGCGGCGGCCGCTCGGGTGGCTCGGGTGGCTCGGGTGGCTCGGGTCGCGAGGTGGCCGGCACGCAGGCCGCGCGCGTCTTCAACCTGCCCGCCTACATGAGGAACGACCCACTACCCAGGTAACAATAACATACTCACTTGTAGAGGATTCAATCCCGGCCCTTTATTCTAATCCCGGGAATCCGGGATTGTCAACAAATAATTCCAGGATCCCGGGATAGGCCCGAGATTAAAGAGCTTCATAATTAATCAGCTTTTTATTAAAAAAATAAAAACAACTTAACTAGACTTTCATTTTACGGAGATAAATCAATATTATTCAATATTCACATCATACGTTCCAACCTAGTATATACACACCTATAGAAAGAATCTTAGGTTTGGTACTATGAAGTAGGTCTGGGGTTACTGGCATCTTACTCTACTACTTGTAAATGTACATCCCATCAAAAACATAACATGTAAAAACATGCAGTCTCGCAAGGCAGTTCTAAATAGTTGTGAAATCGAATGTAAACCAAGTCGGTTAATTCAGTACCTACCTATCTATGGGAGCAGTCATACATTGATACATTGTTAGTTAGCTAACAACATTTTATTATAGTAACAAAATGGCCCGAATGGCTTCGAGAAAAGGATGGTACGGCCGTGCCTCGACTTGGCGGGGGCACTTCCGTGCCCCCAGATAATACATACAATATGACCAAATACTGAAACGCCATTCACAATTTTATGAAGTTGTATGTCGTCTAGTGACAGTTCAATTGTATGGGAAAGTATTAAAACGCTCCTAAATTTTAAATGCAGTTTCAGGTGGTTTCAGTATTTGGTCATTAGAGGATTGAGTGAAGTTGGTGAGAGATTCATTAACTAGCTATCATTGTTGCACGTTTAATGTATGTACGTATCATAGAACTGTGTCGTGTGTCTAGTTCGGAAGGCGCGACTGTGACGGAGCTGGACAACGACACGTCCTTCACTCACGACGAGGAAACCGTAGAGAGTCTGTGGACACCAAACATCACCTCCGATAGTGATGACAATCATAACAAGTAAGTGTATCTACTGTTTATTATATTTTACGTATTTAGAGGCATTGATGGATTGCATTCAAAGGTATACTCAGTCTCTGATTTTCATGAACAAATACTAAGGCATGTTAAGTCCACTGTGACGCACAGGGCCCGCGCGGTGGTTGTTAGGGAAGGGGTCCCTGCAGCGGGATGTGTACTAATAAGTGGTTATGTTGGCAGCGCTATCGCGAGCGGGGCCCCGAGCGGCGGCGGGGCCTGCGGGGCCAGCGGGGCCAGTGGGGCCAGCGGGGCCGGCGACGCGGGGCCGCCCGCGCAGTTGGGGGCGGCTCGGGACTCCAAGTCGGTGGGGCCCTCGCCGCCTAAGATCCTCTGCGTCAGACAGGTACCATTTATCACCTACTATCATACAGGATTAGGTCACAATCAAAATTAGTATTTTTGTGGCATTCTGAAATGTAAGTAACATTGGCTATGCCACGTACAGGATCCGAGCTGATGAATTGCATCGTTTTGAGTGAACAGTACATAATGTGCCTTTGGCCAAAGTTGTATGTAACATACACTTTGGCTCAGGTGACACTATTATGAAATGGCATCACACACTTTTGCTACGTGAGCCGAAATGGAGTTTAAGCATTAAAGCATAATTTTAATTATAATAGTAAGAATAGTCTATATTAAACCAAATTCAATTAACCGAATAGAATGGAACGTAAAAAGCTTCTTATCTATTCGCCTCTTGTCGGCACTCTATGTCACATCTCTAGTTCTTATGCTAATATAATGTATGTGAATATATTATTATTATGTCATTTTGTGACGTTTCACTGCTATACTACGTAACCGATTTAATGAAACTTGGAAAAAGAGAGTGGTTGGATGGAAATAGTAACTACCTATACGCATAGTGGACAAATAAATATAATGACAAGCGTTAAGTGTACACTCGATCACAGGAATTTGTCTGCCAACATCGTGCCAGCCGCTGCGCTGTGGCTCGCTGTTTGGTCATCTCTAGCTTTACTACATTACTAAGTACTTAGTTGTTAATACTTGTGGTATCGTACTGGGTGTGTAGGACTCAAACAACAACCGAGGCGCAGGTTCGGGCAGCAACTCGGGCGCGCGCGTCGTCGTCAACAACTTCAACGTCGACTTCTACGCTTCGCTGGAGATCGGCAACTCTAAATAACGAGCCACGCCGCCACACGCGTAGCTCTGCTGTTACTGTTACGTTTGAACTTTAGCATATCATTCATAATTAATTTCATGTAAAAAATAACATATGATTTTGTTCCTGAAATCATGTAACAGTTCCTGATTATGCGTTACTTACCGAATTGAATATATGTATGTATAATAATTTTCAAAATTTTATTATGGGATGTAATAAAAAAATTATTACTTGTACTTATACAAGGTTAAAATTATGATAATTTGTCGCTGTTATGAATTCGTTGCCATATGGATTTTTATGACATTCAAAAACAATAAGTATTGAAGCAATATTTAAAAGTGATTTGCTCAATTTTAGTTCTCGAGATTTTTTAAGTAGGTATTTATACTTTATAGACTTTTTTAAAAATAGTTTTAGTTTTTGCTCAAGAAATTTATTTGTGTGTTGCTTATAAGTACATACCTAATACTGCATTTTTCAATTTATAGTTCATAATGGCGCACAAACCAGATAATTCTTAATTTCATATAATGCAGATAATTTTCATGAGCATATTTAAAAAAATACTTATTTTTTTATATTATATAATTTCTACGTTCATCAGTGAATGAATGCATGTTGTGCTATATATCTAATAGAACATTGCATACACTTTGTCAGTGCGTGAGATTGTTAGATTTAAACCGAAACTGTTGGCGCCGTCACTTTTATTAAGTAGGTATTTTTTTTACAACAAAAATATTTGCAATACTATTAACCTTCAACGTGTGCCTTGCAATTAGCAAATGTATGTAAATACTCGTATTTTTTATTTATATTTTGTTATAAAATTTCCTTGTGATCGATCTCAGTGCCATAGGTACTTACCTATTAAAAGTTAGTTTATTCAAGTAATTAACATAAACTTGTCTCAAGAAAATACTTATAATAGGATAATTATGATAGGTACCAAATATTGTTTCCGTTATGGAGCCATGCAGAAAAGCCCAAGTCAATAAAGTGATGTGCAAACACTCCACCTGACGCGCTCTGAGCTGATCAGTAATGCACTTTGAACGTTACAATTTGACTCTACCATCTGTTTTATAATACACATAATCTGAGAAGACCCCGGTCGGCACACATCCAACTGTAACACAGGTCCTTCTATAAATTGGTACCAATTCTACTGTTAACTCTTTTATTAACTTTGTCTCAGAAAAATTCAATAGCATTTTTCTGCCACAGATTTTGCCACTTGAATCGAAATTTGCCATTTTGTTTCGACATATCTATGAATCGACATCACTTCTACAACGCGAGAGTTGGTATCCAGCCGGCAAGTCTGGACTGGATCCGCGGCGGGACTCGACTCGAGCAAACGAGTTGAGGCATGTTACCTGATCGGTCTAAGACGCGTAGGTTCGAGTCTTTGTACGTACAATGCTCATTGCGATGTTAGTTGGCGGGTAGTGGTGGCAGTGAGATACATTTTGCGTTTGTGCAATCAAGTGATAAACGAATATGTACATGTAATGCACCTACCTATCTGACCGCTTACATAATCGCTATTGGGGCGGTGTTGGAGTTGGGCTCGACAGATATATCAATATTTCGAATGTCCTTAAATATATAAAAACTACACTTGCTTTATATTTTAGGCTGCTAAAATTGTGCTAAAGTTAATTAACTAGGCAACATAGAATAATACTTTATAGTGCATAATTTATCGGTAATAAGTTTTTTAATATTGTAATGAAATAAAAAAAAAACAAGAGTTTGTGAGTTTACCCTAACTCATTAATTATAGATACATTGGCATTCTTTTAAATTTATCTCATGTTTGGTGCTACTGAGGAAAGTGCTCAAACTATCTCATTTTATGTTTGTAACAAAAGTTTGTTTGTTTGTTTAGTAGTATTCAAAATGTCAAGACTGATAAATATTTATAGCACTCGTTATATGTGTAATTACATTTATCACAATTGTTACTAGTAAATAAACAATTTAAATTAATTACCTATATGTTTTCATTGTATGTACATATTTGTAGCATGGTTTTTAACAACTGATCCATAGGAGAATTACATTTACGGTATCGTTGTTATTAAACAATTTCATATATTATTTGTGTGTAAGTGAATTGTTGAGAGATGTTAAAAGATATTTGCCAATTTTATCCATATATAATATACAGTATTTTTGTATCTAAAACTAAAAATATTCCTACGATGACTAAACCAAGACAAAAGATGTTATGGAAATCCCAATGATATTACTTATTGAAATCAAATTATTGAATTAGTATATTAAAATATATGTACGGTAGAACTTAATGCAGATTTGTTTTTTAAATATTATATTAAATTTGGATAATGTCCAGGCAAGGTGCAAATGTACATGAATGTACAATAAATGATTCTTTGTTTAGAAACGGTTACCTGTAGACTGGGGTTGGTAATGTGCCCGAAAGACGGTGACAATGGTCATATTAGTACTGAGCTCTCTGCCTATCTTTTCCGGGATTCGAGAAGTTTTTTTATTGAAATAAAATGTGATCAATTTTTATAGTTAGTACATAATTCTTATGAAGTCTTTTATAAGTACTTATATCTTAAATACATATAAAATTCCCGTGTCACGATGTTGGTCCGCGATGAACTCCGAAACTACTATTCCGATCTTAACATTTTTTTTTCAGAATGTGTGAATTTTTTCCCGATTATTTACTGTATTTTTTTTATACCGGGAACGCGGGTGATACCGCGGAGAACAGTTAGTTATGTATAAAATAAAATATGTATGCTGTATGTTGATCGCATGGGTTTTAGCCATAGTGGAAGCGTTGGGTACTTAATGCTTGAGCTTTGAAGACGTTTGAGAATTGGCCGTATTTATTTATTATAAAAATAATAAGTTCATTATGTGCATGCTGAATAAATACCACATAAAGGGCTTTGGCGTAGCCATATTGAATAGGTATATTATTTGAAATAGGTACTTTAAATCAATTTAGAAAAAATAAAAATGCTACAAAATGTTAAAGTATCATGACATACGATCGTTTCCCTTTCAAGCTTATTGATTAGTTCAGCATTTAAACAAACTGATTAGATGAAAGTATGATTATTAAGGTATAAGGTGGTTGAAATACAAAATAATACTTTTAATTATAATATATATTCCCAAACTTATTTATTTTAACGTATCTGTTGTGCTTCCTTCTAAAGTATGTATTTTATATTAAAATAATATTAGGCATCTTCACACGGGCCTTTTGAATGTACTAGTCTAGGCTTGTGTAGATATGCCTTTATATGATCATATTATTCATACCATACTTTGTAAATTTAAAAATGTGTTTTATAAGAAAAATTGTACAATAGTCCCAATTGTGCCTCAAAGATATTTACATTTTTATGTATCTATCTTAGTTTTATTAGTATTCTAGTTTACAAGGGACCACTGTATAATGGCTGTGACCATATTTTATGTTTTAAGTAAATTAAATTGTAGGGAAAAAAGTCGGTTGTAAAATGATCAAATATAAATTACCTATATCTGATATTTCTCTCGTCACAATTAACAAGTCACGAAATTATATAAATGGTCTACTATTTTGTCTTGTGTGATTGAAACTGTTATAAAATAAAGATTTAGAAATCAAAACTTAAGTGAAGTTTTATTTGCTTAAAAATTAAGCCATCAATTACACTCATAAAAAGATGATGTGTTTAGTAAACGTAAAAATAAAGGGTTATTTGCAAACGAATAATAAATAAATGAACTTCTATTGGATTACTTCTTCTTCTATTGGAACTTTCTAACATACTTTTGCAAATAAACAATTTACAGAATAGATGCCTTTTACGTAACTCAAACACCAATTAAAGAACAATAGGCAAACATTTTAAAAACTTGGTCCGAGAGCCTCCACTAATGAGACTTGCTGGAAATGAATGTGCCGTGCCTATTTATGGTATGATCAGCACGTGTCGGCACTGTGCCGGCACTGTTGTGTGCGCATAGGCTTTTAGGCGGCTCATACCTCCCGTGATAAACAGAGATACCTATTGATTTTCTCGGCTGTCTTTGCAGAAGAATCCGTTATGTCGTGCCGGTGTTTATAACTCACTAGCTGCCGCCCCGCGGTTTCACCCGCATTCCCAAGGGATCTTGTTTTCCCGGGATAAAAAGTAGCCTAGATATAGCCTTCCTCGATAAATGGGCTATCCAATACCAAAATATTTTTTCAATTCGAACCAGTAGTCTCTTCAGCTTTATAATATTAGTATAGATGATAATATTAGTATAGATTTATTGGAAAAATTGCCTCTATGTGTCTGTCTGTTTGTTGGTTTGTAACGTATTTGTAATGTAACGTATCATATAGGTAGGTACCACTCATTCGATTGCGATGAAACTTTACGCCCGCGATGGTTTCTGACAAAAGTACAGAACCTTAAAAAACCATCCTATGCAAAAATGCTAATATTCGCCGAATAGGTTCACCTATTGTATTGTACAAGATGTAACATAATAGCAACGAACTATATAGCTGTGAAGAGAAGCGGAGTTTGCGCGCCCATTGTTTGAGCCCCCCATGTGGATGCTACATACCATAGCTATATCTGCATATCAGTCAAATATGAGAAGTTAATGTTATTAATGTACGATAAACTAGGTATTTATTGCCATGGAGGTAAGTAGGTAGGTAGGTACTGTATTGTTCGCGCAATCAATTTGGTCCAGTCCAGTCCATTCATTCAAGAACCTCTTTGTTAGAAAGTCGACAAGTTCAGACATGTTCATTTTTTTACAAGTTGTCTCGTGTTTCGTATTCATACAGAATCAATTTTGTTTGAGTCTTGAATCTGTCTAGTGATGTTTATAACTCCGGCGCGATCACCCTAGCTGTGTTTATTTAAACGATAGGTAATTCAGTGTTATTCACAATTGTACCTAAGTAGGTACCTACTGTGTTTTCGTTGATACAAACTAAATTCAAGTGCGAACCTATCAATGTGTTTGTAGGTTAATACCTACCCATCTACTATAACTATATGTGATTTATCTACTTGTCTCAGAAGATGACCATATATGTCCGATTTAGGTAAGTTTTAAGTTTATTCAGCATCTATCTTATGGCCTTGGAGTAGTCGAAGATGTAGTCAGGGATAGCTTAGGTCATCATTTTTTTTCCAAATTAAGTAGGTAACCTACCTATGTTTATTTTAAGTCCCAAGTCACATGCGTGTCGTAGCATTGTCGCCATCTCTTGGACACATTTATTAATTAAATTCTTATAAGTAGTAGATTCTCTTCGTTACCTATCTAAAAGTGGCGCAGTTTATTATTGTACCATGGTAACTATGTACCCTACTAGTTAGTAGGTAATTCAATATAGTAATACAATACAGTCTAATGTCCCTAGCAAAGCTGTAATAATTCTGTGGCTGCAACTAACAACGTTTAGGACAAAAAATATATTAGTATAATTATTATCTTTCATATTCCAGCATTTTACTGTTGTGTGATTACAACCTATTGATAATGGGTATGGAATTAGGCAATTCGCAACTCGCCATACATTGCATGGAAGACTCGCAATGCTCAAGTGGTTTATTTTGCGATAACAATGCATATTCATGCATCAAATGTGTTAACTGTGAGGAACACAGACGAGAACCACCTGCGCTATTCAACCGATCAACTTGTCTAAAGTCACATGCTGAGTGTGGACCGTGCTTTAAAGGGTGAGTGAGAATTTCTGAATTATGTTTTTATTAGCTTACAGCATCATCAACCTTTCTCTGTCCACTGCTAGACTATGTCTCTCACAAAGCGCGCCCTCCGTCCAGTTCCTTGCCAACCGCATCCAACCCCGCCCTGCCATCATTTTTATGTCGTCAGTTCATCGGGCCTTAAAATGCCAATGGTTAATGATGAGATAACTGTTCATGGCGCCAACTACAAATCCCGACTGCAAAAGCACCCGAACCAACTTGCGGGTCAGCTTACCATCCCTGAAAGCATACGTCGGCTAAAAAAGCGGCGGGATATTTTTGACCAGAATAGTCAGTAAGAACACTGACTAATTAAAAGAATGGTCTGGCTCCACTGGGAGTAGCGTCCTACCTGTTAATAAGCATACATCTTATCTGCTTATAGTCTTCATGACTGATCGAAAAAAAAAAAAAAAAGTTCATCGGGCCGGGGGCGCCGGGGCGCGTCCCACATTACCTACCCTTGTCAAAACGCTGTCTCCATTCCAAGAGTCGTCTGCTCTTTCGACCGTCCATTCTACGACAGATGTGACAGGCCCATAGCCAGTTCAGCTTTCTTACTAGTATGCGCATTAAAATTAGCATTCAATGTTACATCAATTAAAAGTAAGGTGTGCTATATCCTTGTGCCAAAATTCACGTTAATTTTCCAACCAAGTTGAGGGAGATGGTAGCCAAGTCCATAATATGGGATTTGA
The DNA here is from genome assembly GCA_951216915.1 of Tetheella fluctuosa. Classification (NCBI taxonomy): domain Eukaryota; kingdom Metazoa; phylum Arthropoda; class Insecta; order Lepidoptera; family Drepanidae; genus Tetheella; species Tetheella fluctuosa. The sequence goes on from OX578217.1 coordinate 9,361,524, forward strand.
CACGCCCCGTTCAGAGTGTATCGTTTTTTTCAAGTAGGTAGTCACTGAACTAAAACACCTTAGGTATAGGTATATATGTACCTAGCCTTGTTACTTACAAATATGTATCTACTATTTTCAGATTTGTAAAGGTTTACCAAGAAGCCAGTTTAAGCGCAAAGTGCATGTCTCCAGACGCGCAAGGCCATACGAGCTGGTCACACTTGGTCATCTGGTTAGCGGCCATGATAGCAAGCGTGATTGTTATCGGCACTTTTGTACTAGTGCTTCGGACCACTAACATATATAAGATTCATAAGAAGGTGTCTTATTGTAAGTATCTACCTACCACCTACAATAAGCCCCGAGTTTTACCCGCGTACCCGGGATTAAAAGTAGCCTCTATCACTCAGTCACTCTCCACTCCATACAATATCTCTATGCATAAAAACACGCACACACAAGTAAATTTTTTGTTTGAAACTTTCAGATACTCACACGTTATTCTTTAGAGTAATTCCGATAGCTAATAACTTTCCAAGTTTGCCTCCAACTTATGACTTCAAGACTGCTATAATACCAAATGCAGTATCTACCTTTGGATTTGATTATATGACTCCAACCAAATGTTTCGGTAAGATCAAGAATATTTTGTCACATAATCCACCTATTGCAGACGAATGAGGAGAGATCTTCCGCCTTTCTTTGAGCTTATGTAGGTTCAGGTACCTACTTAATGTTGCCGAGGTTCAACCACGTTTTAAGTTAAGCCGTCTTTGACGAAAAACGTGTGACCACATCCGCCAGTTCATTGGTTCCCTTTATGTCTGACCACTATCTCACCATAGCAAGTGATGTGGCCGAAGATGGTAAGCACACAAAGCTTAGATAGGATTTGGCTCTTCAGTGCAACGGGCACATCAACACACTGTCAAGTAGGTACTTGGGGATTTCCAACTTGAGGGTGGTAGCCAGCTAAGCGGCTTCTACAAAAACCTTTCCACCATCACTACCGTGTTATGGTTTTCTCGGAATTATTTCCTTCGCCGAAAGCTCAAATTCAATGTAGGATTCGAACCCACTACATTTTCGCACATTCGCCACGGCATCCGACCTCGGTACCACTGAACAAATGTCACTTTAAAAAGTACTTACTTATATACATTACATAGGTACATGACCTAGGTAATTAATAATCTTACTAGTTTTTGGTCCACCTACAGATGTAATCACGGAACTGAACACAGAGAAGCTAGGAAGATGTGACATTGATTCTATGACATCTTTAGTCCTTTATAAAAATAATGAATCAAGCACGTAGATGCTCTAAGAACGATGATCTACGAAGGAGAATGCACCTAATTATTCAGGTAAGAATTGGGTACTTTGACACAACTTAATTTTTATGTAAAATTTTATAATATACCTACCCTAAACAATATTTATTTCTCTACATGCTTTGAGAAGGCATATTTTCGAAATATACTTAGTTAGATTCGTTATACTGTAGTTTACTGTACCTACAACTTTTACTATGAGACCAATTCTGAAAACTGCGCAAAACATAGGTATCGAAAAGATCGACACAGTGTATATCCATGCCGGTTCTTCTCAGTTGAAGGCTGACTTCCAATCCTGGTGGTGATGACTTCAGTAGCTTCGACGTTTATAAGTGACGTCCTAGAGCCTCAACTTAATAAATAAATGGCTTTGAGAACAAAGCCTACTTAGCATAACATAACAAAATAATATTTAAATTCGTTCATTAAATTCCTTTCTGCTTGTCAATCAGGTTGCCAATAACATCAAACAACAGAATACAACACAACTACGTTAATAAAAATACAGAAGTGACCATTGTTCCAATGGTGGATGCGTTGCGGTGCGGTGCAGCGCGGCGCGGATGTTCTTTCAATAGTACGTACAAGTTGATTCAAGAGAATAATCTGCCATGGTTGTTGTACGACTGATGATTTACAATAAGTACCTATTTTGTGATTGATCTTATATATTTGTTTTGTAAACCCACCTAATTTTAGAATGCAAGTAATTCCTATGTGAAAAAAAAATTTGCGATAGGTGAGTGAAAATGACGGACATTTACATAAACTGCATCAAAGTACAAGACGACTTTGAAATAAATATTTTTATATTTTAAATTGAAAACTATAGATTGGTTCGTTAACTTTGAAACAGCGTAGTATTATATCCTAAAGTTTAAGTTTGTTTACTGGAAACGACCATATGTTTTTTTTTAACATAAACGATAAATGGAACAAAAATTGATTTAATTGAACAGTGGTTTTAACAATTGAAAAAAGTTTATCACATTTTTTTTTTCTTTTAATAAGGTGTTACCTCCACATGCCCTTATTACTGATTCTAATCAACCGATTACGATTATGCGGAACCCCGCATAGACCTGATTAGGGTTATTAAACTGGTCTTGCGGAATATTGTGTCATTCTTTTGAAATTGCTTTTGAAATTCTTAGTGCTGCCACAGATTAGTAAATAATTACTATACTATGTTATGCTGCCACTGTTGTGGGCACAGGATTTCTCGCATATTACAGCTTTTTTAAAATTGTCCCAAACGTGCTCAATCATAGGCTTCGTGCTGGCCAATTCATGGTAGGTAGTACGTATCCCAACCACTTGGCAATATTGTCGAACTTGTGCAGCGGCGTGCGTTCGGGCATTATCTTGCATTAGAGTAAAATTTTCGCCTATGAATCCCATGTAAGGTACCATGTGAGCTTCCAAGATCTCTGTTATATAGCGATGTACCATCAAACTCCTTTTGTTACAGTTTTGACGAACAATGTCAATGAACACAAGTTCCGCCCAAAAGGAACACGCTCCTTAGTGCAACTTTGAGCATATTTCTCCCCACGTCGACGGTAGACTCTCTGCGACCATCTGCACCATATAAACATGTCCTACTTTCATCGGTGAATAATACGGAGGGCCATTGCTCTTCAGACCAATTTAAGTGTTCACGCGCAAATCTCAAGCGAATTTGTCTGTGAGCTGCAGACAACTGCACCATTTGCTGGTCTAAAAGGGGTGATAGCGCTTTCCTTTAGCCTCCTTTTTATTATTCGTGCACTCACGTTTACTCCACGCACTTCATTCAGCTCTGTTTTGATGTTAACTGACGTGAGGAAATGATTTCGCAAGGAAGTTGACACAAAAAATTAATCATCACGACGGGTGGTTACTCGAGTTCTGCCGGTACCACGTCTCCTTTTAGACTTGGTACGTGGACGACAGAACCTCTCTTTAGAAACCGTAGACTGGTTTAAATTTAAATTTCTAGCCATCGTTCGTTGATCCAAGCCTTACCGCATCAATGCCACAATTTGTGCGGCGTGTTCGGACCAAGTATCCATATTATTGTACCGAAACTCTTGTTGAGTTAAAAAGACTACCTAACAATGCTATTGGTAACAATTATTCAATTAGCGAATCAAAAATAAAACAATAACAATCAATTTAAACCTTTACTCTAATAATAAAACGCAAATCTGAGAACACGCGTATTTTTTTTTTTCCAGTTTTTTTTTTTTTCTGCAGTTTCATTTTTAAATTTTGTTTTTTTTTAATGATTAATGGCCAGTCTTCACTTATTCATTAATGTAAATCTAAAAAGTTTGCATACTTACTTAAAATATTCATTTGAAAGAAATCCTGAACATTGATGCAGTTTATGTGTCCGTCAGTATAATTGGTAATGAGAACTTCTCAATTTACGACGCGACGAATTGTAATTGGTGCTGAAGGGAAGTGTGACTCACATATATTTCCATAGGGTAGTAGTAGTAGATAAGCTATGTACCAACTTTAAATGATCTTTTAGATGTCAACCAAAGATTTTAACTTTATTTTTAACTAGGTTACCATTGACTCGATTACTTAGTGTTAATTTTTAAAATTATTTTACTAGATTATAATATGATCACAGCATCAGAAATAGTTGTACTTACAATTTAGTATAAGGCAGACTAACATAACGATCACTAAACATATTTTACACTAGCTTCCGCCCCGCGGTTTCACCCGCGTTTCCGAGGGATCTTTTGTTTTCCCGGGATAAAAAGTAGCCTATGTGCTATTCCAGACTATAATCTATCATTGTGCCAAATTTCATCCAGATCCGTTCATCCGTTCTGGCGTGATTGAGTAACAAACATCCATCCATCCAAACTTTTGCATTTATAATATTAGTAGGATTTTATTATGAGCTCTCAAAATAATTTCAAGTGGGCTACTTGAAATTATTTTCACGCAGATTTAGCGTCATAAATGTTAAGTTATTGTTGTGCAAGTCAACCTAAGTATACGTTGCTGCTCCGAATGCTTGTAATTCCATGGCAATTTGTTAACTGTTTGTTAGAGTAATTCGGTTTTAGTGATGAATTTATTCATCTATCATGAATGTGGACGATTACCTACATAAAACTTATTTTAAAAATATGCTAATAATAAATGCCTAAGTAGTTATAAATAGTTACATATTCAAATATTTTTCCTTGGCTTTACTGTATTTTCTTCTTGTTTTGAAGTCATTAATAATAAAAATATAACATAAGTCGAGAATATTAATTTATTTCATTCACTATGAGTGGTAGTGTCCGACCGAAAAGGAAAGTCGATTTCTGACCGAAGCCGAAATTGGCTTGGAAATTAAGAAATTCAGATCAAGATGGGCTAAAATTTACAATATATAAATGACTAGCTTCCGCCCCGCGGTTTTACCCGCGTTCCCGAGGGATCTTATGTTTTCCCGGGATAAAAGTAGCCTATGTGCTATTCCGTACTATATATAATCTATCTGTGTTCCAAATTTCATCCAAATCCGTTCAGTAGTTTTTTGCGTGAAAGAGTAACAAACATCCATCCAAACTTTCGTATTTATAATATTAGTAGGATTTTAAAACTTTTGATTTGCGATGGCGCCGGACAAGTCCACAACGCAGTGTGCCCCCGCGCGTCGCCACGTCCATCGCGCTCTCGCTCATCCGTAGTTGTTCGTTTTTCGGTGCTTGCTAGAAACCTTTGGCTTCGGCCAAAACTTTGGACCATTTTGGCCGAAGCCGAAGGTGGTTTTTTTAACCGAAGATGGCCGACGCCGAAGCTTCGGTCGTACACTAATGAGTGGTGACACTTTGACATGCGCATCCTGCCAAAGACGGATTATGAACAAATGTGTTGTTGATGATTTGAGTACACAGACCACCATAGTAGATTATACGGTATACTGCGTATGTTGTGTAGTACTGACCTACTGGCCATAGATAAACGGGCTGCTACACAGTTGTCAACCAACCACCAACCAAGGGCAAAGAGAGCGCATTCATAATATACTAAGTGTTGAACACACTGCACTTGGCGAGCGACGACGAGCGCGATGGCAAGGCCAGGCAAAACAATTCCGCACATTGGTGCTTGCCTGCCTTGCACTCTGCTATCATGTATGTACAATGTATAATGTCAAACTAAACCGAGTATCTTTGGTAATATGACGAATGGAGCGGCGACTAGTGGAAGTGAAAAACGGTCGCACAATAATATCGCTGGCACGTTGCATAAACCTCAAGGATTCTCGCCTAGCTATACTCGTCTCCTTTTGGCACATGTGAGTTGTCATAAATGTAATCTAACTAACGAAAACATCAAATAAAAAATGGTTCAAAAACAATTTAATTATGTATATATTAACATACAATTAAAATATTAATTTAAATTTTCTAGTAATTCTACGTCTAGATAAAACATATAGAGGTATAAGCGCTCTAAAAAACCGTGAGAATGGTCGTAATGGGTATAAAAGCTAATCGAGAGGTGCAATGAAGAGCGCGACCCCGTTCAACAGGGCCGCCTCGGCGGGGTAGGAGCGCGCGAGCGAGCCGCGCGGCTCGGCCACCAGCTCGGCGCGCGCCTCGCTCGCGTACAGCGGCACCACCACGCTGCGGGCACCGCCCGCTGGGTGCACCGGCTCCGGTCTCTGCATACATACGTCATTTGTTTATACATGTACTTACATACCCTCAAAATGTTTCAAAAGCAGATAATAAAAATTTATCTAAATTTTACCAGATGACCCTTGTTTCCTGTCTAACGTTACCGATGATATAGAAGTAGGTATACGCAAAAATATGTTTCCTTAAATTTTTTGTCTAGTGGTGATCAATGGACAGGTCACGCAGCTGCATGATACGACGTGACGGAGGTCGTAAGTTCGGTTCTTACAATGAGTTTTCGCTGAAGAAAAACATCGCGAGGAAATCATCGCCCGGTAATAGGTTTCTTTGTAGTACTCGCCTTCCTAGTTCCTCTCAAGTAAAAAAAACCGGTCAAGTACGAGTCAAACTCGTGCGCCGAGGGTTCCGTACCTACCCATTATACCGCCAAAATATTTTCTTTCACACAATAGCACAATTTTATTTATTTATCTTATTTTAGGTTGGTGCCAATTAAACTAGACCTCTCGCGGCATCCGACGTCACTACCACTGAGCTATCATCGCCTTAAACCCATACATATATCGGCGCATTAACTATCATCACGTGATAATTGATAAACATTTAAAAATACCACGTGCATAGTGCACCTGCGTTCTGCAAGCAAGTAAACAACACGTGCATAGCCCACCTGCACTGCACGTGCAGCGCTCAAAGGAGGGGCCTTTCGTTCCCTATAAAAAGATGTGTAAACCCAAGTCCGCGTAACGGTGGAAGAAGGTCCCCTGGACCCACCACCTTTCTGTTCCTGCTCAAAAAAAAAAAAAAAGCTCCGAGGCTGAGAATTGAACAGACTGTCAGAACGACAGCACTCTGAATCTCACCGAGTATACTTGGGTTTGATTATGCTTGATTATTTATTTATTTTAAAAATTTGTTATGCTGCTTGTTTTAAATCTTCAATATTAAACTACTATAAAATATAAAATTATATACCGAGACGAGAAATGATTTATTAATTTGTATAATATGATTTCATATGATTTGTTTGTTAAAAATTGTTAACTTAATATTATTTGATTTATTAAAACGTGTTTATTTATTAATAATGCATTTTACTCTTTTATCAGAAGCCGGGGCGATTTTATAGCCACGCCATGACTGAAAATAGTGCTACAAATAACGAGGGATCTTCTTCTTCGCATCCACCGAATTTTAACTTGTGGATTAATACATTAAAAGATACCATGACCGATCTACTGGTACAAATGTCGGAACAAAACCGCACAACGATCAATAACCTTTTTAAAATGGTAAATCCTTGCGAAACACCAAGAGTACGTATATCAGACTTATACTTTCCTTCTTATAACCCTGATAACGGAATGGACGTCAGAGAATGGGTGGAACTTATCTCAAAAACACAAAGTGAGTACAATCTTAAAGATCACGAGGTTCGATTGAAAGCCGCTGGTGTCCTGCAAGGACGAGCTAAGATGTGGGCTGACGAGTGTTTGCTAAGAACCACCACCTGGGAGGAAATGAAAAATGATATGTTGCAAACATTTGAACCAGAGAGTAGATATTTTTCTGAAATCCTGAAATTCCGTAACTATTTCGTTGATGACGCCCCTAATATTCAAGAATATATTTCTAAAGTATGGAGAATGTTTAAACGAATTATCAAACCAAATCCTACGGAGCAAGATGCAGTTGAATTTGTTCTTGGAAGTATTTCAGATGATAAACTTCGAACAGAGCTATTAAATAGTAAATCCCAGAGTGTTCCAGAATTAATTGCTGTTGCCAAAACTATGAGTGGTCACAAACGTAAACATCCACTACCACGGGAATATGTTCCATCTAAAAGGCCAAGGATTGAAAATGGAATTCCAAGGTCTGACCAAGGCATGACCTGTTTTGTATGTGGAAAAATTGGTCATCGAGCTCGTTATTGCAGTCAAAATGCTATTGCCAAATCTAATGAAGCGAAAGATAAGAAGAAGGAATGCTCATTCTGTTCCATACCTGGTCATACGTATGAAACTTGCTTTAAGCGAATAGCCTCAGAAAAGTCTGTTAATTTGTGCGAAAAAGGTAAGCTGAACAATAATCTGGTTATAATTAAAATTGGAGATATTATCATTGAGAGCATGTTTGATAGTGGCGCTGATTGCTCACTTATACAACAATCTACGGCATTAAAAATATCCGGCGAACGCAAAAATATAGTGACACATTTGAAAGGAATTGGCCCAGTTCCTATTATTTCAGTAATTCAAATTCTGGCTACATGCAATATACAGAATTTATACATAGAAATCCTTCTACATGTCCTACTTGATCATGAGATACCTACAAAAATAATAATCGGCAAAGATTTGCTAAGAACTCCTGGTATAGAAGTCCGCTTTACGCAGAACGAGACATTAGTAACCCGTAGCATCGAAAAATTGGAGATAAAAAATATAAATTTTATGAGTATAACGAACTTAAATACAGATGTTACAGATACACAATTACTAGAGAAATTAAATGACCTACTCACAAAGCATAGTAAATCTTTTGTGGACGGTATTTCTGATTCTAGGATTACCACTGGTGAATTAACCATCCGACTTAAAAACCCCGATAAGATTGTGCAGCGACGACCTTATCGATTGGCGCCTGTAGAACGAGAGAAAGTGAAGCAAATGACTAATGAATTATTACAGAAAAATATCATCAGAGAGAGTAAATCACCATTCGCTAGTCCTATTATATTAGTTAAGAAGAAAAATGGAGATGATAGGCTATGTGTAGACTATCGAGAATTGAACTCCAATACTGTTAGGGACCATTATCCTCTGCCACTTATTGGAGATCAGTTAGATAAATTGTCTGAAGCAAAATACTTCACATGTCTAGATATGGCATCAGGATTTCACCAAATTCCAATTTCTTCAGAGTCAATTGAAAAAACTGCCTTCATAACCCCTGATGGTCTATATGAATATCTAACAATGCCGTTTGGTCTAACTAATGCTCCTTCTGTTTTCAAAGAGCTAAAAATGCAGCGCTTGGAAAACTTCGTGGTGCCGCGGCACTTGTTTACATGGATGACGTGCTTGTCCCAAGCAAAACATTTGAGGAAGGTATACAAAAATTGAAGCAGGTGATTGAAGCCCTAACTCAGACAGGTTTTTCGTTTAACATGAATAAATGTTCATTCAATTGAGTATCTTGGGTATGTAGTCAGTGAAGGTAAGATGAGACCAAGTCCCACAAAAATTGAAACACTATCTAAAACTATCTCACCCCAAAATTTAAAGCAACTACGGCAGTTCAATGGGTTAGCTGGATATTTTCGGCGGTTCATTCCCAATTTCTCAACTGAAATGGCGCCCCTCTACGAACTAACAAAGACGGGAGTAAAATGGGAATGGTCTGAGAAACATGAGGCGGTATGAAGCAAAATTATTAATTTCTTAACATCTTCTCCATTACTCACTATATTTCAAGAAGGATTACCAATCGAGCTCCACACTGATGCAAGCTCTCTTGGTTTTCGTGCAGTTTTGATACAGATCAATGAAAGACTACACATGTGTCATCAACAGATGATCATATTTAGCTTTAGGTAGATATTTATTGTAATTGATTTTATGATTCACCAGATTAGTTTATAATTTACTTATTTCGTTATTTATAAATTTTAACTGAATCTAAAATTAAATTAACTATTTTGATTAACAGTAATAATGATGGCCCTGCACTTCCTTTTTAATAAAATAACTTCAACACACTTACTATAAAGTGAGGGTAGCTATCACAACGTTTATAAAAGGGCCTGCAGCGCCATTTTGCGGGGAGTCTTCTTTGTGCCGTCAAACGTTATACTTCGTGTTGTATCGTGAGTGTCATATATATTGTGCTGTGCAGTGTTTATTTGATTTACTACAAATATATTATTTAAAAGTGAGTACTTACGTTTTAATGTTTTAATCCTAAAAAAACCCTTCTTATCTCATACATTTAACACATGTGATTGGATATTTTAGTATGCGAACTACAAAAGCTGAATCAAATTATCATTCTTATGAATTGGAAACTCTAGCAATTGTAAGAGCTGTAAAACATTTTCGCCACTACCTTTACGGACGTAAGTTCACGATTGCTACAGATTGTAACGCAGTGAAGGCCTCTAGATACAAGCAGGAACTTTTACCCAGAATTCACAGATGGTGGTCATACCTCCAAAACTTTGACTTCGAGATCGAGTATCGAAAAGGGGAACGCCTGAAACATGCCGATTTTTTCAGCAGAAATCCATGTACACTAGTACTGAGTTTTACTAATAATGAGGATTGGCTAATAATGGAACAACATCGTGATGCAGAATTGAGTAAGATTATTCATAATTTTAAAAATGATTCCCAATTGCATGAGCAATATGCCCTTAGAGACAACGTATTGTGTCATAAAACTGACCTAAATGGTAAGACTGAATTTTTAAAAATTGTGCCACAGTCATATCAATGGAGCCTAATTAATAACTATCATGAATGTTTAAAACACATGGGTTGGGAGAAAACTCTTGCTAAAATCAAAGAACATTACTGGTTTCCCAAAATGTCTTCGATTGTCAGATATTTTGTTGAACACTGCGTCATTTGCAAAACAATGAAAGGACCATCGGGAGCAATTCAAAGTCAGCTTCATCCTATCGAAAAAAATCCGGAGCCTTTTCACACGCTACATATCGATATATCAGGGAAACTAACTGGTACGGCGACACAAAAAGAGTATGTTTTTGTTGCCATTGATGCATACACAAAATTTGTTATATTGAAGCATGCAAAAAGCAAAAATCAAGATAGTGCGCTTAAACATTTGCAGGTAATAATATTTTTATTTGGGGCACCTAAACGAATAATATTTGATGGCGATGGTGCTTTTGTTTCTCATTACAAATCATACTGCGATAAATTTGGAATAGAATTACACTAATGTGCAGGCTATACGAGTAGAACAAATGGGCAAGTTGAAAGAGTGATGAGAATTTTAAAAAGTGGACTTACAGTAATCAAAAACATGCATAAAACAGATTGGGCAAAATCTCTAAATGCGTTACAATTGGCAATTAACTGCACTTTTTCTAAAACCACAGGTAAAACTCCTATTGAACAGGAAAAAAAGGTTCTGTTCCACCAGAATTAATATCGCTTATTGATGACGTCAATGACAGAGTTGATCCAGAAACTATGCGAAGGTCTGTTCAAAACAAGCTAATTGAAGCAGCAATAAAAGATAAAGAACGCTTCGACAAAGGTAAGGCAAAAGTTAAACGATTTGAAAAGGAGAATTTGTACTCATAAGTGAACCACCACGACAAAATACAAAGTTGGGACCAAAATATACCGGGCCATTTGTAATCAAAAAAGTTTTACCTCATGATTGATATGAAGTAAGAAGAATCAATGGACGAGGGCGTTAAAGAAAAGTTTGCCACGAAAATCTAAAAAATGCACCAAAATTTGGTATTCAAAGCAATATAGCCGTATCGGCGATGAGTAGAAGCCTAGATAATGAGAACCATGAAGGACAAAATGAAGTAAACGATGATGTTCACTCTGTTGACAATGACGAGTAGATCGATGAAAATGTCGGTGATATATTTAAATACTTTTTAATACGAGCGTGTTGCCTTTTTCTTATTTTGTTATGTTTGCATGAGTCAATACTTTAAAAACGTGTAATGTGAACGAGAAGGCTAAAACAGACGTAGAGGTCTTGAAGCCTTATGTCAAAATTAGCGCTGAGGCTATGAGACGTGTGACGTGAATCTTATGTTTAAATTGTGATTAATGCTTTTTAACGAGAATTATTATTTTTATTTTCCCTGTTGTATCAGGATTAAGCGAGGTGGAGTAGGCGCAGGGACGCGCCACTCATCAGAATGGCCGTATCTGCGCATTAACTATCATCACGTGATAATTGATAAACATTAAAAAATACCACGTGCACAGTGCACCTGCGTTCTGCAAGCAAGTAAACAACACGTGCATAGCCCACCTGCACTGCACGTGCAGCGCTCGCGCCCCCCTTCGTTCCCTATAAAAATATGTGTAAACCGCTCCGAGGCTCAGGGACTTGCTACGAGCTCCGTATGCGCAAGCATTTTCACCCGTACGGACCTACCAACACCAGCAACCTCTGCCACATTTACTCGCGTAAACGTCGTTGAGCAGCGCCCACGCATCCGCGCGGCGGGGAGCCCCCTGCCCAGCCTGCTTCTCGACGTCTTCGTCACGGCGTCAGGTCACGGTGGAGCTTGTTCAGGATGAGCAGCCCCCCCCGGGACACTTCCCGCGCCCCGGCGCAGCGGAAGAAGCCTCGGGAACCCAAAACCGGCCCCTCAAGTGGCCCGCCGCCGTCACGTGAGCTGCAACGCCTGCGGGAGCAGTCCGCCTCGGGATCTTATGATCCTCGTAGCGCGTCGATTGCCCCGCAACGCACCGCCTCCGCGACCACGGCAACCACCGCACGCGAACGTGCCACGCCTACCCAGGCGTCCACATTTTCGCCGCCCCGTCAAGCAGCCGCCGCAGTCAGACGAGAGCCCTCGTCCACCCACGTCGCACCCCGTGCCGCAGGTGCCACGTCCCGCGCCGCCCCTACCGCGCCCCGCACCACAACCGCCGCCACCCGCGCCGCCCCCAAGCGTGCGCCCGCGTCCGCCGCCGCAACCGCGCCCATATTCGCGGTACCCCGCGCCCCACCTGTGCAGGCGCCCGCGCCCGCCACCGTCCGGCCGTCACAACGGTCTACACCCGCCCCCGTGCCCACGTCGGTTACCTACATACCGGCGCCGCGCGTAACATCGCCGCCCTTCTCGTCCCGCGAGTCACTGGCGTCGCGCTCAGCTTCTCCTCTGTCGCGCGCCAACTCTTCGATGAGCCACGAAATGGCACAGATGCTGACCTCCCCGGTCCTACTCCGGTCGTTCCGACCGGACCAGATGACCCAGTCCACGGCGAACCTGGCAGATCTCGCACGTCCGGACATGCCGCCGCCCCCGCCGCCGCGCCCACTCGCCGAGTTGAGACCCGGAATGCTCGAGGAAACTTTCTGCAAAGACCTCGGGCTCGCAATCAAACTCAAGAAGTACGGCGCCGCCTCACCTCAGCTGATGGAGGTGATTGAGAATTACCTGAGTGGCGCCTCTCCAGCAATCAAGGGCCCTACGGCCCGCCGCCAACTCAGTCCTACAGAGGCCTCGGTGGGGCAAGAGATGGCTAAACGCCACTGCCCTGACGTAGCTCGGTCTCTCACACCACAACAGCAGGAGGGCGACTTGCCGCCCCCCCGCCTTTCCCCACGCCTTCTTACGCCGAGACGGCATCACCGGCACAACCAACCGGAGCTGGAGCCACCCAAGCGCAGCCGACAGTAGAAGCCAAGACGGCCCCCGCAGCCCCCAGCGCGGAGCCCCCCAAACCGTCCACCAGCAAGGCGGTAAAGAAGCCCAACTACCCGCCGCTGGTAGTTGAAAAACTCCCCAACTGGGCGCACCACTTCAGGGCGCTCAAGGAGATGTTGGGAAAGCCCCTAAATGCGCGCCCCTTTGGACAAGGGGTCCGCAGGGCAGTGGCGTTTAGCCATCTCTTGCCCCACCGAGGCCTCTGTAGGACTGAGTTGGCGGCGGGCCGTAGGGCCCTTGATTGCTGGAGAGGCGCCACTCAGGTAATTCTCAATCACCTCCATCAGCTGAGGTGAGGCGGCGCCGTACTTCTTGAGTTTGATTGCGAGCCCGAGGTCTTTGCAGAAAGTTTCCTCGAGCATTCCGGGTCTCAACTCGGCGAGTGGGCGCGGCGGCGGGGGCGGCGGCATGTCTGGACGCGCGAGATCTGCCAGGTTCGCCGTGGACTGGGTCATCTGGTCCGGTCGGGACGACCGGAGTAGGACCGGGGAGGTCAGCATCTGTGCCATTTCGTGGCTCATCGAAGAGTTGGCGCGCGACAGAGGAGAAGCTGAGCGCGACGCCAGTGACCCGCGGGACGAGAAGGGCGGCGATGTTACGCGCGGCGCCGGTATGTAGGTAACCGACGTGGGCACGGGGGCGGGTGTAGACCGTTGTGACGGCCGGACGGTGGCGGGCGCGGGCGCCTGCACAGGTGGGGCGCGGGGTACCGCGAATATGGGCGCGGTTGCGGCGGCGGACGCGGGCGCACGCTTGGGGGCGGCGCGGGTGGCGGCGGTTGTGGTGCGGGGCGCGGTAGGGGCGGCGCGGGACGTGGCACCTGCGGCGCGGGGTGCGACGTGGGTGGACGAGGGCTCTCGTCTGACTGCGGCGGCTGCTTGACGGGGCGGCAAAAATGTGGACGCCTGGGTAGGCGTGGCACGTTCGCGTGCGGTGGTTGCCGTGGTCGCGGAGGCGGTGCGTTGCGGGGCAATCGACGCGCTACGAGGATCATAAGATCCCGAGGCGGACTGCTCCCGCAGGCGTTGCAGTAAGTATTGCAATGAATCGACAACAAACAAAGCTTTTCTTTCAACTCAAACAATGTCTATGCACTGAAGTTGCAGCGAAACGAAGCTATTTTACGAAATACACGAGCATGCGCAATACTCGCGCCAAAAATCCGCAGACGACTTCATGGTAAATCAATGCTTCGCCCGTCCATACTAATGTGCAGTTTCGTTACAAAGTAGCGCTATTTTCACTATGCGTAGTTTTCATAGGTTAGAAAGAGAGATGTGCAAGCCGCCGTTTTTGGGCTTGCGTTAGCTTTGCAGACGTGCGTACGAGCGGGATGGAAGATGTGGAATATTGTGAACGTGTGTGCTGTACGCATGAAGCGGCGCGCGTGTAGTAGTGAGCGTAGCTGGCCGGCCGCCGGCCGCTGTGTTCGGGGTAGTTTACCTACATCGTATGACAGCGCGAACTTTTTAGCGCGAAATTCAAATTATTCGATGTTTGTTACGTGTGGGTATAAGTTAGGCAAGCCGGGCTTTTGGGCTTGTATGAAGGTACCGCCACTGGTGAAAACCACTCTAAACTGATCGCCGTAAGTACCCACTCCTTAGCTGTCTAATCTCCGACAACCCCCAAGACCCACCCGCCTTTACGGGAGGCGTTTGAAACCCCGGACAGAGGGTCATCCCTGGTTCCGGAAGCCCCACCCCCCCGCGCCCCTTCGGGGCGCCGAAGGTGTGTGAGAAGACCTAGAAAATCCGAGGCTCAGAATTGAACAGACTGTCAGAGCGACAGCACTCTGAATCTCACCGAAATATACTTGGGTTTGATTATGCTGATTATTTATTTATTTTAAAAATTAGTTATGCTGCTTGTTTTAAATCTTCAATATTAAACTACTATAAAATATAAAATTATATACCGAGACGAGAAATGATTTATTAATTTGTATAATATGATTTCATATGATTTGTTTGTTAAATTCATATTATTTGATTTATTAAAACGTGTTTATTTATTAATAATACATTTTACTCTTTTACATACATAGTTACGCCAATGAATACCTCTGAGTTGTATGGGCGCTGATACAATTTAGAGGTCTAGCTTAATTGGCACCAACCTCAAATAAGGTAAATAAATATTTCCCGTGATGGACGAACGATGGACGAAGTTTGTACGGAACCCTCGGTGCGCGAGTCCGACTCGCACTTGGCCGGTTTTTTTTTACCTTTTGAGGTACGGAACCCTAAAAATGATAATTTGTCGTCTGAACCCTGGAAATGGACATAGGATACTATCATCCTGGTAACATGAGTAAAACTGCGAGGAACAGCGAAGTATCAGTAGTGTAGTGTAGGTCGGTACCTGCGGCAGGTACCGCAGCAGCAGCGGCGGCGCGGGCGCGTGCGGCGCGTCGGGCGGCGCCAGCGCGTGCAGCGCCCCGCCCGCGCACCCGCACCCGCTCAACCGCAGCCCCACCACCACCAGGCCCTCGCCGTCAGACTTGTCCTCTGTGGTATGTAAACTATTATATATAACTATTTTTATTTGGATTTATTTAGCCCCAGTATCGGGCGTTGTTAAATAGGTCTAATAGTCAATCTAAAAGTCATAATTTCCCTACAATATTAACACGGTGAAATTGTCCAAGGCTGTCTAAAGATTAGCGAATTATTCTCCAAATATTTTCATTCCATCTATAATAAAGATACTGGAACCCCTTCGTGCAATAACGCGTCAGTAAGCCATGACACATCATTAAACAAGTGTTATCTTTCTGAGTCAGAAGTCTTGAACTCGCTTCGTACACTTGACACTAACAAAGGCCCGGGGCCAGACTCAATCCCCCCTTTATTTCTTAAGACCTGTTCCACACAACTTGCCAAGCCACTACAATTAATCTTCAATAAGTCACTGTCAGATGGGGTTTTTCCCACCAAATGGAAACTCGCGCATGTCACACCTATTCACAAAAAAGGGGACCTAAGTGATGTTACTAACTACAGACCCATTTCAATTTTATCGTCTATTGGGAAATTATTTGAGTCATTGATCCAAAAAAGAATTTGCTCTCATCTGAAACCACTGTTTAACTCCCGACAGCATGGCTTTCTGCCAGAAGGGTCGACTGCATCGAACCTTCTCTGTTACGTCAGTGACATATCGGAGGCCATGGAAAATAAAATCGAAATACATGCAATATACACAGACTTTTCCAAGGCATTTGATATGGTTGATCATGGATTGCTCATTCAAAAACTGGGTCATGCTGGGATATGCGGCTCTCTGCTAAGATGGTGCGAGTCATATATTCGCAATCGCGCTCAAATTATAAAAGTCCGTGGCTTTAAATCACCTGTAAAGATAGTACCATCTGGTGTCCCTCAAGGATCGCACCTTGGGCCTCTATTCTTTCTGGTATTCATAAACGATTTATGTACTAACATAACATCGGAGTACCAGATGTTTGCTGATGATCTTAAGCTTTATAGAGCAATTCATTCGCAAATTGACGCTGAACATTTGCAAAGGGATATTAACACTATAAGCGATTGGTGTGCTCAAAACAAAATGGTGCTAAATCCAACTAAATGCTTTCACATAACATTCTCAAGAAAAAGGAACTCTGTACCTGTCACATATTTAATTGATAATATTTCTATAGTTGAGGTTTTAAGTATTCGCGACCTAGGTGTTATAATGGACAAAAAGTTAGACTTTCGCGAACATATTGATTGCATCGCTAAAAAGGGAGCTCGCCTGGCTGGTTTTGTATTACGCCAAACAAAATTGTTTAAAGATCCTGAAATACCTATAACTCTTTTGAACTATTACGTCCGTACTTTGTTGGAATACTGTAGTCCCGTCTGGTGCCCTTCATACGCAGTGCATATTGCGAGAATTGAAAAGCTTCAAAAAAAGTTTCTCCATCACCTATCATATGCCCACAATCTTTGTCGCCGTTTAGAATGTTATGAATCAAGACTCGCCCAGTTTAAAATGACCACACTTGAACACAGAAGAAATATGGCCGACCTTGTTTTTGTATAGAATCATAAACGGAAATATTGACAGTCCCCACTTGCAAAAATTCAATTTAATGTCCCTCGTTCCTCTAGCCGTGTCCAGAATAGAAAAACTTTCCATCTTCAATGCTGCCACGCAAACTATGGCCAGCACTCGTCATTGTATAAAATGTGCACGTCTTATAATAACATTCATCTATAAAAAGACATAAACCTATTCCCGTCATCGTACCAACTTAGCCTGTCTACAACTTAGTATTTATTTACAATATAACCATAACTATTAGCATTTTTAAAGAATCTCGGTTAGAAATTAATAATTAATTAATTCATTATTAGTAAGTAATAACTATATAAGCATGTTGTGTTCACTTCTAAGTAGGACTTACAAAACACATACTCATGTCTATATACTTTTGTTTGTATTCTTAAGGTTTGTGTGTCTAGTTTAATGGACCTAATAAAAAAAAAAAAAAACACGTGAATCTCTCAGACGTATATGAACTAGGTACATACCGGGTGTACAGTCCCACTTGACGTGTAAAGCAAGCGAGTCGACTGCGCAGGCGAGCCTGGCGGCCGTGCGCACGCGCAGCGCCCACACCACGCGGGACGGATGCAGGAACGAACGCAAGTCCACCTCTGATCAAGAATAATAGATTTCAAATTAACAATGTTCTGAGGTTTTATTTTATGACCACATAAAACTATTTGTTAATAAGTAACAGAATACAATTCAAAACATATGTGCATAACATGATTTATCACATAAGATTATAAATAAAAAACGGTAATTTAAAAAGCTAAAAAACCCGACTGCCTTTCCAAACATTTGAATTTGGCATCAAAAATCCGCCATTTTGTTTTTTATTTTGATATACCCACCCAGAGTCACTCTCACAATAAATACGAATCTAACAACACCTCTCAAGCTAAAATCCATCGAGCCGTTCAGGCCGCAGAGCGTGCCAAACAATTATACATACATACATACTCTCGAAAAACAAGCCTCCTTCTGGCGCAGTCGGGTAAAAACCAATCTAATCACAGGAAGTTAACCAATAATAAGGAATAACAAATTAATATTAACATACCATTAGGCATGTAATCTTCTCGAGGGTGGCAGTCTTTCAACCTAGAGACGGCGGAGCGTGCGCGGTGACAGAACTCCTTTATATAAGCGTCGGGCGAGTCCGGCCCTGCCCAAATCAGCTGCCACTCGTCCGGTACCTGCAAGTAAAAATTGATTTTATTAAAAAGGTAAAATATAGAATTTAAATATAAAGTTTATTTATTTGATAGCATAATTTTTCTGCCGTACCTACAATTTGTGTCGTTTGCAAATTACTGTTCTATACCAAATCGTGTCACGAATTCGCCACGAGCCGCGAGCACACTGCGGAAAACTACGTTTCAGGACAGTGATCGTCGTAGGCTAGTCGTACGTCCACACTTGACACCGCGAGTAGAGTGGCTCGGCTCGTGTAGCGTAGACGATAGACCCACCTCAAGACATACGCAGGAGGTATAAAGTACCTTGTGCATCGGGCTGCGTCGGTGCGCACGGTGGTCGCGGTCGCGGTCCCGCGCCAGCGTGGCGAGCGCGCGGTGCAGCACGGCCGCGCCGCGCCGCGCCCCGACCACCTCGCACCCGCACACGCACCACCACCACCCGCCCCAACCATTACCAACACCAGCGCTACCCTGCACAAAAACATTCGTTTTCTTTCTGAACTCCTTAAACTGCTTTACTTAATTAAGGAGATATAACTATTCTGGGAATTATACACTCATCAACAAGAACAACTATAGAAAATAATATAATTAATTACAATATAATTAATATATTGATCTCTCTTTGTCACCTGGATCCAGTGGCGTAGCGTGCCTTGGCGGGGCCCCATATAAAAAATTAATTGGGGGCCCTTATGAAGGGTAAAGATTTCTCACAAAAGAAAAAAAAATGTTTGCATAAATTTAAAAGAAATATTTATTCATTATAAATATCTATTTGTCATTTTTTCCAAAAATTTTACAAACAATTCAAATTAAATAAACATATATATTCCCTTTTTTCGGCAAACTGATTTATTAAATCATTTTTAAATAGCTGATGTACATCGATTATTGTGGGATTCCCCCGTCGAAGTAAATGACTTAAACGGGGAAATCCCGCAGCCCGCGATCACCGATGTAGGGTGTTGCCAAATTTTGAATGCACGCTTTACGCGGGAAAAAAAGAAATTGCTTTTTTTGACTTTTGTCATTACGCACGTCGGGGGCCCCTGTGGCCCGGGGGCCCCATATAATTGATACGGCAGATACGGCAGTAGCTACGCCCCTGCCTGGATCCATATGGCTTGTCGTACCAACCAGACCAAATAGATTGTAACGAGAATGTAGGACAGGTCCATTGACCTGTCCAACATTTTCAAGGCACCCATTTTTTTCATTCCACGGTAGAAAATGTCCCATTGCAATGCCTTTTTGAAATGATCCCTATGACTATAAGATGGAACTTCTAAAAATTACATACATTTTCTACTTCATTTTCTCCTTTGAGAAGTGGACTACCCGACATCAATTTCTTCCACAGCGCCAGTACTGTTTTTAATGGCGCTGCATTATCCGACTTTTGACTTACGCTCACGGTGGAATTAAGTTCTGTGAAAAAGGAAGAATCTAAAATTGCACATACGATATCAATTATTACATAAAATTTCGTATTGAACCATAGGTACCTATCAACCCCGTGATTATTTCAATAGCGGTATTCTTCTCCCAGGCGACGCGACAGTTGTCCGGCAGACCGAGTAGCTGCGGTGTGTCTATCGAAGGCAAGCCGTCGAACGCCGATGCATATGCCTAAAGGATTATAATAATATGATATTGATCTGCGTTTTAAGGAATTTCTGAGATCTGACAGGAAAATTAAGCACCATATTCACAAGGGTACAAATGTGCGTGTGTAAGCCGAAGATGTTAAATATTTTGCCGATGATGTTTGAAGTCACACGAACTGCCGCTTTGCATATTCGTAATAGGGTATTTGCCTGTATTCAAGATAAATTATCCAACACCAATGTATAAAACATTACATTTAACGATTATTTTATTAAATTTATCTGGGGGCACGGTAGTGCCCCCGCCAAGACGAGCCAAGCGAAGCGCAAGGGCACTACCTACCTTTTCTCGAAGCGCTTCGTCGTTTTTTTGAACCCTCATAACTTAGGTTTGGATCTTGAAGCTTCTAACTCTACACGCCCTAGCTCTACAAGCCCTAACTTCACAAACTCTACACCTTAGTCAAAATATATGGCTTGGCCGTTTCGTTACTACAAGAACTATTGTAGTTTAACAGAAAAGTTAAGGGCTAAGTTTGAATAATGCTCTCATTCATTGATATTGGGTCATCTACGTTCCCTTGTTAAAGCACAACAGTCAGCTCGAATATAATCGCCTAAGAACCATGGATCGCCCTGATCTATCGTTTATTATAAACAGGAAATCAACGCAAAAAAAGGCAAAGATAGAGAGTGGGCTAAAGGTTCCTCTGTTGTGTAGTGAATAAATTTTTACTTTACGCCCATGTGACGGTATCGAAACGGCCAAGCCATATATTTTGACTAAGGTGTAGAGTTTGTGAAGTTAGGGCTTGTAGAGCTAGGGCGTGTAGAGTTAGAAGCTTGGCTCTACATGAGATCTGATAACTTTTTGACAATGCGAGCTATATGGTCTCGTCTTGGCAACATTTTACATGAAAATGTTTATGGTGGGATTATGATTTTGATTTTTAATGACCAATCTAACCACAAAGAGTATGCTATATAATTATGACGTCACATGCTTGTATTTCATACAAAACTCCATATAAACCTATCGTTTTAGTTGCTGAAATGAATGTAAGTCAAATACCCTATTGCAATCGTGTTGGGCTCGCTACCGCCCCTATCTCACCTCGCAAGCCCCGCACGATTGCTCTGTCTAGACGTGTCCGTTGTACGTAACTCTTACAGTCGGCCCGACTGTAAGAGTTACATAGGCGGTGGTACCCAGTTGAAAATCTGTCACCATGCAGATATCGGTGTTTTCTGGCAGCAAAACTTGAGGTCTCTTCTAGGCTTTGTGTGCTTAATTAATCATTACTTACTACGGTATCAACAAGCCTATCATGTCTGACGAGGCGAAGTAGCGAAAACTTCATTCTCCAACATAAAAGAGTCTTATGTCTAAAAACCTGTTTGTGTTTCATTTACTCGGGTTCACACAGCTTATAGGACAGCATATATTGAGCTATGTTTCCACGAGTGCGCGTCGTTAGCATTATTGACAGATCATAATTTCATTAATTCTAGTTAACGGATGCTACCTGTAAGCTTTTTCCATATGGCAAACTCAGTTGCAGCCCTCTAGGTCGCCAGTTGGTCGCTCTGGCAGCTTCAGACATCATATTTTCGTGTAAAGCCGCCAACACTCTGCGATCAGGCGCACTGCTGACCCGAGCCGCATATAACGCTTCCACGAGCGCACTGCCGCCGTCAGTGGAGTTGACACCACTGACGGAGCGTATGGCGTCGGCACACGCGCATACTTCACCCCACTCCCATGAGTACCATCGACTCCAACCTGATAAAAAAAAAAATGCTAGAAAGACAGGCGCAAAAAGAGATAGCAGTTTGTCCGTTAACAAACCACATTATTTTTTATTTGATAACGCATATTTATGGTCTCACGTTTTTATTTAAAAAAAAATACAATTTATACAGACAGCTCTACAGCGCGATGATCAATATCACGATGACAAATGAAATGATAATAGTGAACCTTGTGGTATGTAAGCGCGTCGCTCCTGCACCAGCGCGTGGAAGAGCGCGAGGCAGGCGAGCAGCCGCACCGCGCCCGCCGCCGCCTCCAGCCGGCCCCACGCCGACAGAGTACCCATCACGTTGTTCTTCACGCCCTCCGGGGCCTAACAAACATCATGTCATAACTAATGGACTTATTCCTACCGATGAAGGTGAAACTGTTCAGTAACCTTTAGCCAGTAACCAGTTGGGCCTTCTGTTAACTCCCTTGAATGAGGTTTCAACTATGTAACTGGAGGAAAAGGTCTAGGTATATTTATCTTTGGCGAAACAAACATTAATAGGTTTGTTTCTCCAAAGATACAATGATAAGATGATAAAACATTAGTAGTATTGTTTTTATTTAAATTATATATACGGTACATAGATAGAAATTTATTTCTTGATTTCTTTATACATTTGGAAATTCTATAGTCTACAAACTTATAAAAATCTTTGTCGATACTCACCTCTAAAATGACGTTGACACAAATGTTGGATATCAAAGGTGGAATATCGCGATCTTCAGACACAATCCATAGACGAAACTCGTCGTTAAATTCGTCGGTCTGCGAAAATACCATATTTCTATATAATTACCTACTATTTCTATGGAGGGTGGGTCGCAGGCCGATGTAATCTATATAGATTATACTAAATTATTCGACAGAATAGAGCACCATTTGCTCATAGCTAAATTATAAAGAACAGGCATTGGTTATTTTCTAAGATAACACGGTGGTGGTTTTAGTCAGTGTCTGATATAACCCGGGCACTTCCCCCGAAAATGCACGGGTATCCTATGCAGGATTTCCCACACAAAAAAAGGGTAACTATATACTATATAGCGGTGCGCCACAAGGATTATTATTAGGGCTCCTCCCCTTTTTGATTTTCGTTTAGGACATATGAGTAGTTGCTAGTTTTCAAAATTCCATTCTTCTAAGTTTGTGGAGACTTCTTAATGATTTCTTTGTTGTTTGTTCAAGAGTGTATATGTGATAAAACAAGTAGTTACCTATAGGTCAGATACATGATAAATTAATAGATACCGGTGTTTCTACAAAGGCCGCTAAGAAAGCTTGAAGGTCTTGCGTGAAGGGAGAAGCGCCGACTTGTAGCGCGAGCCAGCCTCCACCACGCGAAGACGTTACTGCCGCCTCCCACGCACTACGACCTTCTTCTATTCCCACCTATAATATATTGATATTTGATAGGTACTCGTAATGAATATATCTTGGGACATTTATATACAGCCTTCTTTGGAGCTATCTTTGTTCGCTTTCCATTGATGAAAATATTCTGAGGTTATAATATGAGGTATCCTAGGACCCATCTCGGATATTTAATCTCATATTCGTATGACGCTTTAGTCCGCGCATCGTCCTTATCCAGCGGCATGAAAAAGCTTCAGTGGTCAAGCAATAATTCAACGCTTACAGCATCATTGAGTCCTATTTTTAGGAAGTAGGATAAACATACAGGGGAGAGTATGGAGAAAGTCTGGCAATCTGTAACACAAGTCTTCTTATTCTCTAGATACCAGTCGCTCTCATAGGAATATTATCTGGTAGCTGGTATTATTTAATATTTACCTTTGTAAAAGAGAAATAAATACCTTATTACTATTACTATTATGTGTATGATACACATAGAATACCTGAGTAAGTGAGTCCGCATGTGCGGCGAGTACGTCAGCAGCGTGTGCACCGAGCAACAGCACGGGCCTGCCGCCGCGCCCCGCCCCCCGCGGCCCCCCGGCTCCCCCGGCCCCCCGCGACCCCCCCGCCCCCCGCGACCCCCCCGCCCCCCGCGTCCCCCGCGCCCACCGCGCCGCCCGCGGCACCGCCTCGCCCGCCGACACCACGCCCGCACCTACCCGCACAACAGTTTTATTAAGTACTCATTAAGGAGCCACCATTATTATACTATTAACACTGTAAATGATGCTGAATTTGAACCATTTTACTACCTCCACATGAAACTCATTGATAGCATTGGGCACTGATAAAAAGTCAATTCAAAATGGTCACAGTTCCGTTGCCAAAAATGTATAAAGCCGTCTTCCAAACTAGCTCTATAAAGCCATATATGCCATAGATAGGTAATAAAAACCGTGAACCTCTGATAAATTTATATAAACAGTAAGCCCTTTTTGTATTGAAGATGATATCAAGGTACATAATTATGGACCATATTTTTATTCTTACCTAATATTAAATCGACAAAAGCTACGATAGCCCTGTACAAACTATCGGGACGCAAGGCCGCTACCGTAACAACTGTTTCGAAAGCGCTGAGCTTCAATCCGCTTATTATGTTCATGTTACCCGAAGACAGAAACTCTTTCCACATGTCCTCGTTATTTAATGCTAGTTTGTTGTACAGCTCTTCGCTTGCAGCCTTGAAAACAACAATAAATATTATTAGTTTGTGAAGAGTTGATTTTATACAATATTGCACTCAGTTGAAAGCTGATTATTGAACTTTTGGCAGCTTTGACATTCTTACGTCAATGATAAATAAATCCTAGAGCCTCAATTTAATAAAGGTATTCGAATTTAACTCTGGATGACTAATTAGTAGTGATACTAAGATAATGTACCTTGAGTTTTGCAATCTTCTTAGCGCAGGCGCCAGGTATCCATGAATAACTCTTTTTCACTTCATTTGTAGCATCATTATCTTCGATTACATCATAACTGCCGATAAATATTCGCCAAAGCTGCAATAGTATATAAGAAACCATTAACCTCAAGAATTTCTTATTTACTATATTTATTATATTTGTTGTTTACCTTCTCCGGTATAAGGTCTTCATAAACTTCCTTCAATAGATGCAACACAACAATGTACTTGTCTTTCTTATGAAGACCTAAAAGAACTCTCTCAATAATTCTTCTAGTCAAATATTTTATTATGTCTTCATTGTTTATATTGCCTTGGTCCTGAAAACCAAACATAATTAAACATTTATCGGTGATAAGATAGCTAGCCAATCGATTTTAGACTTAGTTTAGACGAAAATACCATTCGAATTATATTGCTTTATTTATGATGCTTACCCCAGCCCTCTGTACAGCATCGACATAAACATCGAGTATAGCATCTACAGGCAAAGCAACAAGTGGCCGATGCATTGCCAGCCGCTTCACAGCAAGCGCTAGAATAGCTGCGCGGTTTGCACTAGGTTCAAATGCTTCACACGCAGCGGTATTCTCGCGTTCAATAGTACGCGCTGCTTCAAGCGCTTCGAGAATAGTGTTACTGGTCGCGCGTGTTTTGTTTAGTGAAGCTAAAAGATTCGCGTCGTGGAGTATGTCGACGTTGCTAGATAGATCACGAAGGAGGTTTTCCTTTTGAAGAAAAAAAGAGAAAAATTAGAACCTATTAGGTACGAAGTAGCCCAATTTTTTATGATTTAAATGACTACAGTATAAAGTCGCAATGACGTTACCTGTAATTCATGCTGTTGTTTTTGCAGGGTAGCTTTCTTCATCTTGATCTCCTTATCTTTCTCGTTGACTTCAGGATTTTGTTGTTGCAGCGCGAAATGTACGAGCTGATCTAAAATAATGGCGTATATTTCTGTGAAGCACTTATAAAAAAAGCTGAGACCCCATCATGAATGAAATTTGAAGCCACGCTTCAATCTAATAATAATTAAGTCACTGAGAATAAAGTCTAACGCAGAATATCGATTAAAATCGGTTTCCGATTAATGCCCAACTACGGCCGATTTTAGTCTGGCGTCGTCCGATTCTAAAGAAACTCGATGGAATCACGTAGCACACAGCACACGTCCATAACACGCTGATAGATATATAGATATATTTGCTCTTGATCCAGTCAGAGTTAGCGTATCGTTATTAATACGATGTTTTAATAGTTATTCTGCTAATCTGGGCGGAGACAAATCCAACAAATCAAAGATCATAAAAACCGGTCCAGCCGTTCTCGAGTTACAAATGTTGTAACTAACCCGACTTTGTTTTATATGTATATAGATATAGAGACTCAGAACAAAATGAAATATTCATGGAAACAAATGATCCAAATCCACGCCAAGTAAAATAGATTGTCATATAAAATTAAATGTTAATGAGCATTAAGTCACCAGTGAGTCCATCAAGCCTCGCAGTGAAGTGCAGCGGCGCCAGCCTCGCGAGGTAGTGCGGCGGCAGCCTCGCCGGCAAGGTGTCGTCGCGACAGTGCAGCAACACTCTCACCGCACTCGCCGAGCTAGTCGCGGTCGCGGCCGGCCCGCACACTAGCGACGACCACGCCTCCGATATGCCGTCCACTTCTGTTATAACTAGCACTTTACCCAACCTGGGGAATTCCATATTATATTTAAGGGGAAGAAATACTGAAGAGTTTGGCCAATCCATTTGAATTGGATTAGCAGTTTCACTAGATACTGGGTGTCTTACTTCTAGGATTTGTGACAAAAAAAAGTATTATTCTAACTAAAATTATGGCTTACCTGACAGCATACTGTACAGTGGTAAGCAACTTTTCGCTGTGCTGCGATACAAACTCGCACTGCAGATCCGCTAAAGTATTTTTAAGCCACGTTATACCATCACCGTCAGGATCAACAATAAGCGGGGTGAAGCCGCATTTATTTGTTTGCAAAATCTGCGAATAAATGCAAATAATGTAAAAAAATATGTTTAGTTCAATAGCGGTATGGGTGATTGGAGAGCCTTTGTATTTAAATCAAACCCTAAGAGCTTCTTCACACTATCCCGCACACCGTAGTATCACAGTGTTTTTTTGCGTCAAAATGTCAATGCGTCAATGTTCCATAGAAATTTTCACATTCGGTTCAACAACAGCATGAATTGTTTCCAAATAGCTAATAATATAATGGTTTCATACCTCGTCAACAAAAACAGCATTTTTGATCGCAGATTTATCAGATGGTAGTCCTTCTGCATCCCATTTCAATTGTTTCTCCGAAGTAGATAAGAAGTTCATGACAGAAAATGACGTATCTTCAAACCCTATGAGCGAACTCCATTTGACTATATACTCCCTGTAATTTAGTTAAAATATACTTATGGCGTACCTAATGTTCTATAATTAATTATTATTTATTTATAATCAAGCTTACCTAGCTTGTGGTTCTGTAATATCGGGTAGATAGACTATGTACGCGGCCGCCAGTAAAGATCTGAGATTTAGTTCGGCTATTTCCTTTGATATGTTTTCCAGCTGAAATTCATAACTAACTTGTTATTGACTGTAAGCAATTGCGAATGGATGATAACTGTATATACAAATAATAACGCTCTCCCTTAGATAGAAGGTTGATATTACATACATCGTTTTCCCAAGCGGTGTACTCATGAGCGAGTTGATCGAGCAGTTCCCTCGCTGCTTGTATGGTGGTGGTGGCATTTTGTAGACGAAGTTCGAGAGTCGCTGCGTCTCGGGAGTGCTGCCCCAACTGATCTTTCAGGGCAGCTACGCGCTCATCTACTGTTGCTAAGCCGCTGGATAAAGCACCTAGTTGGTTTTCAGCTTCTTCTAAGTTGCTATAAGGTTGATTAAGTTTAATTTTAATAAAATATTATTAGTTGACATTGAGTTAATGGAACATAACATTTTCGATACAAAAAAATAATTAAATAAGAAATTTGTCACATCAATTTTCATAATAGTTTAACACATTTAGTATTTCTTGCATGTTGAAATTGTGGAAGCCTATCGAAAAAAATAAATAAAAAATAAAACGTGAGTGTCGTGGAACACTCGGTTGGAACGAAGAAGCGGGCACCTATGACTGGGCACAGCCAATAGCATACACGCTATGGATAACCGTCTACACTAAATAAAGAGACGTGACGGAAAACTAAATACACTTTTTTTCGCCTAGCCCCCATCCGCCAAGTCCGTACCGTGCGATAAGCAACTTCGTTCCAAATCATCACAATAACCAATCAATAAGTTCAGGCAAATCTGGCATCAAATCCTAATATTATAAATGTGAAAGTTTGGATGGATGGATGTTTGTTACTTTCTTTCACGCAAAAACTACCGAACGGATTTGGATGAAATTTGGCAGAGAGATAGATTATAGTCTGGAATAGCACATAGGTTACTTTTTATCCCGGGAAATCATAAGATCCCACGGGAACGCGGGTGAAACCGCGGGGCGGAAGCTAGTACACAATAAATCTACATTTTCTACTTTGGTCATTGTTAATCACTCAAATATTATCCGCTTCGAAAACGGAAACCTACAGAGAAATTTATTGACAACGGCGAATACGGTACTTGCAGCGCAGATAAGTAAAAGGAATAAATGAACAGTTAGCCGCTGCATCGCTTAGCCCCCTAGTTGTATACTATGCTATGCCATACAAACCGGCGCAAGGTGGCCTGTCGCGCTTGCAGCGGCTGCACGCGCGCCAACGCGAGCGCGTAGTCGAGGTTGGCGCGCACCCAGGCGGCGAGCGGCGCGCACGCAGCGCTGGCCCGCCGCGCCGCCTGCGCCTCGAACGAGCCGCCGCGCTTCTCTAGCAGCCGCTGCACGCCCTGCAGCGCCGCCGGGCTTATTTGACTCGCGTCCAAACATCTATCGATTACGATGCTTTAAAACTCTGGTTGTATTTAGTGGAATAAGTTTTATTAATTGTTACGGTCTGCATCCTTTATGCGTACCTGTGATTATTAACTGTAAGAAGACGGATTTGCGATCTCTCATTAACACTTACCTACAAGTAGGTATACTTTATTTTAAAGAGTTTAGGCAATTATTAAGCTATTGTATAGCTTTTATCGCGGGCTTTGAGCGCGGCGACCGAATTAAGAAATTCCGTAACAAAAAACCTAACTCCCCCCCCCCCCACTCCGCCTACCATGTAGCTCGACCGAGCGTGACTCGATTAAAACCTTACCTGAATAATAGCTCAACTAATCAAACTGCCATATAAGAGTCAAATTTCCAAAGTAACAAAAATAATTAGGCCTACTACAAAGGTTAGATTAGATAACATTAAAAATTATTTAGAGTTAAGACTTGAGAGTAAAGTTTGTAATAGTAAGGAGCCCAATATTTTGTATGAAGGTTTACTATCTGATATATGTGTTGATTTCAATAGAGCTTGTCCTTCGAAAATAGAGAAAGTTAGTAGTAAATTGGTATTTAGTGACTGGGCTACTAAAGGAATTCGTAAGAGCCGAGATAAGTTGTATGAATTTAACATTTAAAATCTTTAACTAGAAACGAAGAATTTCATAAATATGTTAGGAACTTTTCAAAATTATTTAAAGTAGTGTGTAATCAAGCGAAAGCCACCTACATAAGTAATAAAATTGGTAAAGCAACTAACAAAATAAAGGCAGTCTGGAATGTAATTAACACGGAAACTGGTAAAACTAAAGATAAGAATGAACAGCTAACGCTTAAAATTAATGATAGATTGCTGTCAGATAATTTGAAAGTAGCGACTGCTTTTGAACACTTTTTCTCCAGTATACCGGGGGAGATTACTCAATGTCTTAAGTCTTGTTCTAAAGTAGCGGAATCTTTACTTAAACTACATATCAATCAATCATTTCCATGTTTTAAATTTAGTTATATTAATGCTAACGATATTTTAAAAACCTTTAATTCTCTTAATATGAAAAGTACTGAAGATTTATGTGGTTTGTCGGTTACAATTTTAAAATCAGTTGACGGGCCAGTTGGCGTGGTTGGTAAGATACCCTATCTATCACGCCGCAGGTCGTGGGTTCGATTCCCACTCAGGACAAACATTTGTGTGCATGAACAAGTTTGTTTGTCCTATGTCTGGGTGTAATTATCTATATATGTATGTATTTACAAAAGAAAAGTAGTATATGTAGTATATCAGTTATCTGGCTTCCATAGTACAAGCTCTGCTTAGTTTGGGGTCAGATGGCCGTGTGTGAGGAATGATGTCCCAGAATATTTATTATTATTTATTTATTATTATTATTTAGTAATAGCACCTATTTTATCCGATATTTTTAATGAATGCATTGATCAGGGCTCTTTTCCCGATTCAATGAAGTTTAGTAAAATTGTACCTATTTATAAATCCGGATGTAAGTATAATCCATCCGATTATAGAACAGTGTCAGTTCTTCCAGCACTTAGTAAAATATTTGAAAAACTGTTACTCAATCAAATGCTAAAACACTTTAATGAACAGGAGATACTGCATGGTCATCAGTTTGGTTTCACGATGGGAAGATCTACTTCCGATGCAGCTGCAAAACTATTGAAGTACATCTATGAGGCTTGGGAGGGTTCACATGATGCAATTGGTATATTCTGTGATCTATCCAAGGCCTTCGATTGTCGACCATCGTACACTGCTTCTAAAGCTGGACTATTACGGAATTCGTGGAGCTGCTTATGATCTTGTTCTATCTTATTTATCTAATCGTCAACAAAAGGTAGGGATTAGTAGTACAACATCTGAGGGCTCTTTAATCGAAATGGGGGTACCCCAGGGCTCAATACTAAGACCATTTTTGTTTTTAGTTTATATAAATGATTTACCATCTATTGTAAATGGCCTCTCAGATATAGTCTTGGTTGTCGTCGATTTTTAAAGTTGATAGGAAAGACAAAGAACTTATAAGAGTAAATGATACCTTATAAATAGTCTCCAAATGGTTTGCCCCAAACAATTAGTTACTCAACTCTAAGAAGACTAAATGTTTAAGATTCTCTCTACCCAATGTAGCACAAGTAGATATTCAAGTAATAATAGATAGCAGTAATTTGGATATGGTTAATAAAACTGTATTCTTAGGTTTAACATTAGATAATAAATTACAATGGGGTCCTCATATAGATTCTTTGGCAGGTAAATTAAGTTCTGCTGCATTTGCTGTAAGAAAAATTAAACAATTGACGAATGTCGAGACGGCTAAACTAGTTTATTTTGCTTACTTTCACAGTCTTTTATCATACGGTATTTTATTATGGGGAGCAGCAGCCGATATTGAAACTATTTTTATACAACAAAAAAGAGCAATTCGTGCAATTTATAGTATGGGTCCTCGGGACTCATTAAAGCATTTATTTAAAGAAATAAATATAATGACTTTGCCTTCACTTTACATTTATGAAAATATAATGTTCATACGTAGAAATATAGGAATGTTTAAAACAAAAGTAGATGTCCATAATATAAATGCAAGGCAAAGAGAGAAATTAGTTGTTCCATATTTTAGGCTAGCCAAAGTTAGCAAGTCATTCCTTGGTAATTGCGTTCGTTTTTATAATAAAATACCTCACTCGGTAACCAAGATGACCGATTTTAAATTTAAATGTTACATAAAGAAAGTTTTGAAGGAAAAGGCTTATTACAAGGTAGCTCATTATGTTGAAGATAGGGATGTTTGGAAATAGTTACACTCTGCACAGGTGCACCTTGCATAATGTTTCTTTATTTATATATATATATTTTTTTTAGTTTTAGCCATTAGCGTATTCGCTATTATTTAATAAGAACTTGTTTGCGTTACATTTTATTATTTACTTTGTATTGGTATTTTTCGTTTTGTTTTAATTGCATATTGTATTGTACATTTTGCTGTTTTTGAAAAAATATAGCCAATAGTCAGATAATAAAAAAATAAAAAAAATTAACCTTGCTGAGTTTCTTGCCGGTTCTTCTCAGTTGAAGGCTGACTTCCGAACCTTCGGTAACTTCAGTAAATTTGACCTTCACAAGTGCCCTCATAGGGTTTAAACTGAATAAATGGCTTTGACTTTGACTTTGAATAAAACATAAAAAAAAATCGAGTCGACAACATACATCCGCAAAATTCGGATTGTCGAGTATTTTGTTAAATTCTAATAGTGCAAATGGCAGTCGCCATATTGGCCGAGCACAGTACCGCCATATTTTCAATTAACGCATCCCTGTCAGTCAGTTTCAGTTTTTTTTCTTTTGTTTTCCCTTATTTCGGGAAGGCAAAGGGTTCTAGCCCATACAGCCTAATCATGAGATGACAGTGTTCTCAGTGTAAATAAGCCTTTATTGACAGCCTATTATTTTTGTATCCCGTTGTTAAGCTATTGCATAGCTTATATCGCGGGCTTAGTAGTATAAAGAAAAAAAAAAATATATAATTGCATAAGTTGATAAAAAATGCTATGCAATAGCTTTACCGCGGCAGTCCCCGAGTGCCACACGTATATTTTTTTACTTTAGTCCATACAGATTAAAAAGTAGTATCGGAAAACAGCTTATAGGAAATAAATACCTGATATCCTCCTTAACTCCCCGCTTCGAAAGGAAATTCTTCATGGAATGCCAGGAAGTATCTGCGATGCCCATGAGACGCAAGACGCCTTCGAGCACATCGCGTACCACGTCCGGTGGTGCTCGTAGAGAACGCACCTATACATTAATATTAACTTTACTGAACCATACTGTGGACTAAATAACAGTCTTTAGCAAACATGCCACGTGCGCCGCGTTAAACAATGTTTAACTGAACCTAAAGATCAGATGGCTGTGTGTGAAGAAATGGCCTAGGTCCTAGGACATTATATTTTTTATTATAATTAAGTCTATAAACGAAGAAGTCGGATTCGTTCATGATATTTCATACCCAACTAGCAGAGCAATCCTAACATCCTAACTAATATTATAAATTCGAATGTGAGTTAGGTTGTTTGTTACCTTTTCACGCCTAAACCGCTGCACATATCGAGAAGGACATGAGCTATTTTTTTTCTCGAGTACGCGGGTGGAACCGCGGGAGACAGCTAGTATAATATAATATTTACTTCGCTAAGCGACTCTGGTCGTATATCTCCGACGGCTGCTCGAGCTGCTGCTATGACCGGCTCCACAGACGCCAATTCAACTTCTATTTCTTTCTTTCTGTAAAATGAAAAAATACACGTAAATAACGATAATAAGTGATACACTACACTACAAAGAAGGGTTCCCTTGTCCGGCCAACCATTAGTATTTAAAGTCTTTAGTTGTTAGAATTAAAATTTAATTTACGGTTCATTACAAAGAGAAATATCATCTGGACAAATATGTTTGCAACTCACTGCAACTGCAATTTTTCGTTTTCAATTTCAATGTTTTTCTTGAGGGAATGCATTTCCTCCTTCTTATCTGTAGTGGCTCGCACTGTAGCGGAGATTTGGTCAAGGGCTTGATTGGCTTTGCCCTGCTTATCGCTCAGGGCCGCTTCTTGTATCGCAGCTTCTGCTTGTAGGGTTGCCACTTCACTGCGGGCGCGACGTAGGGCTTCCACGCCCGCCTGAGCATCAAAAGAGGCTATGAAGTAAGTCATAGTAAATCATTAAAATATATTTATTTTACGATGACAGTCCGCAAAAAAAATGATTTCAGATTTACCTGTAGTCAAATTTGTTCAATGACGAACCCAACATAGGTTTTGATAAGATGACATGTGGAAATAACCACGCAGTATGAACAAAAATAATACGTACCGACAACATAGTTAGCCTCTGAACAAGCGTAGCCTTCTTCCTGCTCACAATATGGTAATACGTATGCACGAAGTTGACGTATCTGCAAGGAGCTTTCATGCTCTCCACATCAAGACTGTGGTATATGTTGACGAACCCTTCCACTGGCAACGTTTCTAGGTGTTCTTTAGAATCCGTTATGTTCTCTTTCAGTAATCTGAATATTATTTCAATGTATTATTTATGTGTCGTTAAATCATTCATTTTTAGAACTAAAAAACTAATATTATTGGGTGGTTAAAAACACACATTACAAATACTACTAAAATCCAACTATTTTCATATCATACTTAGTGCTGGTGCATTTCAATATCCATGAAAATATATATGTAGTATGCTGTCGTGTTTTATGAAAACGATACGATATTTCAACGTTATCATATAATTTAATCGATAACTCACATACACGGGGCGCTATGTCTAACATGTCATTTACATGGTTTTAGCGCTAGTGGCAATTTACAATAGAAATAATCTCAAAGACGGAATTCTATATGAAAACAGACATTTTGTTTTAAAAAATATAGGTATCGTATTTTTTTTCTAATATAAGCATGTTAAAAATATGAAATTGTGTCAATGTACTATAAAAGGTGCAAGCAAATACACTACCTTAACAAGTGCATGTACAACGGTGCAGTACGGTGAACTTATGTGCATTGCATACGAGTGTCGGTACCTCTGTACTATCAGCTGTGGCATCTCACGCAGAGTCTTATCTGACCAATGTTCCAGCCACACGAGGTGACCTTCGTTGTATAATAACGGATACTTTTCCATCAACTCTGAGAGACTATCTTGATCTTTGTCTAGGCATATCACAATGCCTAGGTTTTGTTTTATATCTGCAATTTTAATTCGAGAATTATGATAGTTGTAAGTTTAATAATCCCCTTTATTCAGATCTACATGTTTGCCATTTATATCGGTAGATGATTATACTGATGTTGAGTTCGACTCGACTGCCTCAATCCGAATGGTAGTCCCAAATTGAAACTTAAATGCTATTCGATATTGTAGGCTATCCAATCGGTTTGTCATCAGAATTGGGTCTGCACCCGAGCAGCTCTGAATACGTAATAATAATTTCGAATTAGTCCGAAAAAATCTTCTTTACAAACAGGACTGAGTCATCATACGTACTGGTCATACCTAAGATGAGGTGTTTTATTTTTAGACAACAGTGAAAGAAAAATAAGAAAATCAGATCAGATCGCATGTCATGTCATCGAAAATCAAATAATGGGCTTGAGTTTGGTCACAGACTCGTCCAGAAATTTATTCCATCCATGAAGCTTCCCAGGTTGTAGAAGTCAGGAAACAAGGCGCCAGAGGCCAGAATGCTATCCCCAAAAAAATATATGGGATATATTGTTTCAGTATGTTCTGTATGTTGATATACAGACGTGTGAAAACTGTTAAACAAGTCACGGTTAAGTATGGGACTACCCTAAGAGTTGTATAGACTACAGACTACTTACTCTCCAGCATATGTTGTGTATTCGCAGCCGGCATCATATTGGCAGGAACAGCATGGAGTGAGTGTGCGCGAGTTAAGGCCTCCACTGACGCTAATGCCGCAGTAGTGGCCGCACTTTCGCTTATTACGATCAGTGTGCGAGTACCCTCGCCTGATGACGATAGACCCTATGGAGTAAATCATTTTAGACAAGTATGTTTCTCATTAGTATTTTTTACGAGATACAGATGCCGGGACGGATCTTGATCGCTCGGCCACAATGTGGGGATCGGTTTGGGCATCGCACACTTATAGAAAAATAAATAGGTAGTATACACTATTAATAAACTAGTAAATAAATTGCACGGAAGTAAGTTTGTTGTCGAGCGACACGTGTAACCGAACTGAGAACAAATCACGACTAGCCGCTTATGACGCGTCGCGCAATGACCAATCATGTGATCGAAATGACTCGCCCCGCCCTCGCACCTCACCCACCCCGCCAAACAGACCCACTAATTTAATTCTGCGCAGGTGAAGGGCAGCGCTTAAGATTCTTGCCGGCAACTATCATATACAATGTGTAATTTACTTTTAACTAAATCAAATCGATCTAAGTATTTGGTACATCATGATCGATCCTAGGTGTTCAGTTCATTTATTAGATGCTTACATTTTTAAACTGCGCATTGAACTTTGTGTGATGATTGATGAGGAACAAGGTGGCGGGCAACATGGCGGCTGCAAGAAGTGCGCTTGCGCGTCGACCCACGCCCGCGCTACCAATGCAAACCACTATTCCACCATTAGTCTGAAAATAACAATGATCTCATGTATTACGGTGTTGATATAACGAGCCGCCCTATGTCATAGGATGTAGGTTCGAATCCTACTCAGGGTAAAAAAAATTGTGCATGTTTTGTGTGTTCATGTCTTGGTGTTAATATCTACCGTATTTCAAACAACATAGGGCGTGTTATCGGCTGAGCTGCAGTGCGACGGATGCTTTAATATATTATTATTACATCAAAAGGTTGCCTGGAAATTATCGATTTTTAACGATAATACCATCAATTATTGTCAAAATATGTATGACTATTACCACTAATTCATAATTCAACTTTCACAAGCCTTTTACTTATCTTATTCGCTGTAGTCTGCATCTGTACAATTAAATGACAGTATAAGGCTGCGTTTCCACCAGAGTTGCGTAGCGAGGGATGTGATTTTTAACCGACGAAAAAACGAAGGAGGTTCTCAAGTCAACGCGTACATATATTTTTATTAAATATATATAAATCTCCTGTCACGATGTTTGTCCGCGATGGATTCCTAAACTACTTAACCGATTTTAAATTAAATTGGCACACCGTGAGCAGTCTGGTCCAACTTGAGAGATAGGATAAACGGCTGGACCGATTTGTATGAAATTTTGTGTATGAGTTGGACAGGACAACGTCTGTTGGGACAGCTAGTATTTTTATATTTTTATATATGACCACGCATAACTTTTATCTGTTAGCATGATCGCTACATTAGATCCAAGACGTGCTAAGTTGTGAAAGTAAAGCGATCCTATTGGCAGATAAAAACACATCCCTCGCTAAACATCTCTGGTGGAAACGCAGCCTAAGGGTGTAAACGGAGGGCTGACGTTACGGCTCGTTGTCAAAAACGGCATAAAATCCACATCGATATAGGTATTTGTTGAGAAGACCCTAAGACGTACCGCTCGTGCCATTGCCGGACACAGGACTGCTAGCTCCGAGCACACCTCGGCCCCGAGCTCACCGAATACATTATGCTCGTGTTCCGATACTGTAACAGACAATAGGGTATTTGCCTATATGCAAAATAAATTATCCAACACTAACTAATGTATAAAACATCTAAAAAAACCGGCCAAGTGCGAGTCGGACTTGCGCACCGAGGGTTCCGTACAAACTTCGTCCATTGTTCGTCCATCAAGGGGAATGCACAATTTTATTTATTTACCTTATTTGAGGTTGGTGTCAATTAAGCTAGACCTCTAAATTGTATGAGCGCCGATACAACTCAGAGGTCTTTATTAATAGGCGTAACTATATATGTATGGGGACACCCTTTAATTTTCAACTTTTTAATTTTTTTTGAATTTTTCCTTTATTTGTGCTGTAAGACCTTGCTTTTTGCCATTTTTTTTATATTTGAGTTGATTGAATGAAAGGTAAATTGCGGTTTACAATTTATGACGTATTAAAAAAAACTACTGATTAGATCTCGTTCAAACCAATTTTCGGTGGAAGTTTTCATGGTAATGTACATCATATATTTTTTTAGTTTTATCATTCTCTTATTTTAGAATTTACAGGGGGGGGGGGACAAACATTTTACCACTTTGGATGTGTCTCTCGCGCAAACTATTCAGTTTAGAAAATAATGATGTTAGAAACCTCAATATCATTTTTAAAGACCTATCCATAGATACACCACAATTATGGGTTGGATGAAAAAAAAAAATTGAGTTTCAGTTCTAAGTATGGGGAACCCCCTAAATTTATTGGTTTTTTTTTCTATTTTTGTGTGAAAATCTTAATGCGGTTTACAGAATAATCTACTTACCAAGTTTCAACAGTATAGCACTTATAGTTTCGGAAAAAAGTGGCTGTGACATACGGACGGACAGACAGACAGACGAACAGACAGACAGACATGACGAATCTATAAGGGTTCCGTTTTTTGCCATTTGGCTACGGAACCCTAAAAAGGGGAAACCACGATCATTTTATTATATCTATCCTTATTATGATTTTTTATGACCAATCCAACCTAAAGAGTATGCTATATAATTATGACGTCACATGCTTGTATTTCATACAAAACTCCATATAAACCTATCGTTTTGACATTTCATAAAAAGTTGCTGATTTGAATGTTCGATTCCAAGGTAGTACAAGTTTGAGGGTTACTTTTTTAGGGTTCCGTAGCCAAATGGCAAAAAACGGAACCCTTATAGATTCGTCATGTCTGTCTGTCCGTCCGTATGTCACAGCCACTTTTTTCCGAAACTATAAGAGCTATACTGTTGGAACTTGGTAAGTAGATGTATTCTGTGAACCGCATTAAGATTTTTACACAAAAATAGAAAAAAAACAAAAATTTCTCCATACTTAGAACTGAAACTCATTTTTTTTTTTATCCAACCCATAAGTGTAGGGTGTCTATGGATAGGTCTTTAAAAATGATATTGAGGTTTCTAACATCATTTTTTTCTAAACTGAATAGTTTGCGCGAGAGACACATCCAAAGTGGTAAAATGTGTCCCCCCCCCCGTAACTTCTAAAATAAGAGAATGATAAAACTAAAAAAAAAATATATGATGTACATTACCATGCAAACTTCCACCGAAAATTGGTTTGAACGAGATCTAGTAAGTAGTTTTTTTTTAATACTTCATAAATCGTAAACCGTAATTTACCTTTCATTCAATCAACTCAAATATAAAAAAATGGCAAAAAGCAAGGTCTTACATAGTTACGCCAATTAATAAAGACCTCTGAGTTGTATCGGCGCTCATACAATTTAGAGGTCTAGCTTAATTGGCACCAACCTCAAATAAGGTAAATAAATAAAATTGTGCATTTCCCTTGATGGACGAACAATGGACGAAGTTTGTACGGAACCCTCGGTGCGCGAGTCCGACTCGCACTTGGCCGGTTTTTTTTAGTGAGTCATAATATACTGTACTCAGTTTTTATTCTTAATACTTACAATCTTTGCACGGGTAATGGGCGTGAAATAATATTTTTTTTAATTTAATTGCTTAAGAATTAATGCAGGTTTAGTTTTAATTAATACTTACAGCATTGATTGATAAGTTTCTGCATCCTCTGATACCATTCTTTATAGACTACACTATCCATGTAGACTCCGTCTCCTCGAAGTTTACAAGTGTAATAACTTTCTTCACTGTTATTGCTTTTCAAATATTTTCTACATATTACACCGAATTGAATTTTCTCTTCATCTGTCACTAGTCTGTCTCTAAATATAAAATTTGCTTCTGAGCCGATGGCCTAAAGTTTGAGTGGAAACAAACACTTTTGAGTTTTAACTTTTGGGATTTGTAAATAAAGTAATAATTTGGCTTACCGTCAAAAGATGCGCTACATTTGAAGGTGAGTACCATTTGACATTTTCACACCATTTTTTTAGGTGAAAGGCATTCCATTTATAATGAGAGTGCAAGTAAAACGTCTCACTTATCTGAAAAATTGAAATACTATAAAATTTCAGTAACACTCTGTTATTTTGCTTCTTTAAACGATTAGCATTACCTCTTTGAACATCTTTAAAACACTTCCAGCCAATCCAGAAATTTCTTTGATAGATATATTTTTGTCGACACTATGTTTAAGGTAATTTGTTATCAGTTCAAGAAGTTCGTCATCATCTGGATCCCTAAAACAATGAACATATTATCATCAAAATCACAACTGATCGATGTTGGAGTTACTTTGATCAAGACTTTGATTTTTTTTGTCGATTTCAGAACGCTTGATAAATGGATCGCGCCGTGGATGGTTTCACGCACGCACATGCCTATTTCACAACAGAATTTACACCGTATTATTCATATCATAAAGATCGAAATAGCAAGACGTGGGACTCAAAACAATAAACTCCCACGGACGTTCAATATTGTGTTTTACGCTGTTAGCAATAAGGTGTCACTTGTGAAATAGGTGGGGGAGTCCATAAATCCGCGCACCAGGAGGACCCATTTTTATATCCGTGACAAGGAATTATAATCTTAGAATATACACACAGTAGGTTGACTCTGGCTAGCGCAGCGGCGAGGCGCGGCGGCAAGGCGGCGGCGCGGTGCGCGGTGGCGACCACCCGCGTGCACCCCACCGCGCGCCACTGCGCCCCGCCCGCGCCCCCCGCGCCGCCCTCGTCCTCACCGCCGCGGGTCCAGAACCCACCGTGATCTATTAGCTGCGAAGCGATAGCCAAAGTTTACTTCGTGAGTCTCGACAAAAATGGGCCAAAAAGACCTTTCCAGGTCGGCAGCACATCATCAATTTCTCTAGTAAACTAAATATACATAGGTGATGATGACTACATTCCTTCAGGTAGATCGTCTGCTTGTCAATTCAAAAATCTGTACCTATATATAGACCAGCGCGGTGGATGGGCTGAGAGCTAAACACGCTCGGTTGTCCAGAGATGGCGTTGTGGGCGCATTTTCTCGAAAAAAAAATTACCCCTTGAATTACGATCCGATTTCGATATTTTTTTAAACGAGAGTTACGAACAATACTATACTTGTGTTTAGCTCATATTTTCAATGAATCAACTAATATTTAAGCCATAACGGTTCCCGATCCGCATTTTGTTTTCCTACAGACACTACTTGCGTGAGTACAAATAATATAATTAACAGAATATAATGCCTATTTTGATATCAACTGTTGGAGATCAGATAGCGTCATGGTAAGGGACACGACTTGTGAATTAATCGGGATCAAATCTAGTCAGTTTCTTCCTTTTTGTTTTCAATGTGACCCGGCTAATAACGCCTCGTATATGGCTCGCATGATTTATAGCCTTATTTTTTCTTTGATCGGTGTTGAGGGTCAGAACCATTGAAATCTACACAGTGAAGTGACTTCCACCATCTGCCAATTTTATTTAGAGTCGAATTAAAACCTCTAAATATTTTTATTCGAATATTTATTTATTTCTCATAAACATGCCATTACTTATTGGCCTATATTATTACTAATGCCAATGTCTACTGATTTATACTCAAGGCTTCAGTCTCCCTAAAATCAGTGTTCTTGCGGAATTTATCAGAAAAGAAATATTATTTTTTAGTCATCAGAAAAGCAATAAATGAAATATATTTTACGTTATTTTAAAGTGTAAGATTTGAAATTTCTAATGCATATTTTATTTTTTAATTTGACGCCACTTTTATTACCTTTGTGAGGCTTTAAACTTACCTCTATTTACGTTCCACGCGTAGAGGGTCTCATTCATGCACTCGCCACGAAAAAAATATAACAAAAACAAGAAATGTATTCAGATTACATTTGTCGGCAAGTCCTCTACAATAATCTTATCTAGTTACTTTTTTTCAAAATCGTCTCAATTTCGTATTTAAACTGCTTTAAAAAGTAATAAATTTCTGAATTCGACCCTTGCAACATATATTTTTTTCTATTACAAAGTAATGGTTTAGAGAAATCACACTTTAACCACTCTGAAAGCAAATACTTATCTGTCGAATAAAAAATATATGCATTCAAAAAATCATTTGAAATAAATTTACCGATACTTAACAAATAAAACATAAAACGCATCAAAATTCCATTCAATTCCTCTGGGAATTGACAGCGTTCGTTGTGTTATTTCTTTTCTGATAAATTCCGCAAGAACACTGATTTTAGGGAGACTGGAGCCTTAAGTTAACATATTCGAGGGTAATAAGCGTAATGATATACCTGCAGTAAAAAGGAGTGAACAGAGCTAGATCCCCAGCCGTCGAGGCTCGCGCGGTGCAGCGCGCGCACCAGTACGGTGACGCGCGCGCTGTTGCCTCCCGTACTGCGACCGCCAGAACGAACCACGTTATTCTGCAAACAAAACAGTAAAACTGACAATATGGAGACGGTCCAAAAATCCTACTATCCTATTCTATTATATAATATTATAAATGTGAAAGTTTGGATGAAGGATGGATGTTTGTTACTCAATCACGCCAGAATGGCTAAACGGATCTGGATGAAATTTGGCACAGAGATAGACTACACTTTTTATCCCGGGAATACATAAGCACCCTCGGGACCGCGGGTGAAACCGCGGGGCGGAAGCTAGTTTTATATAAATCAACAACTTTTTAATGACACACTGAGAAAAAGTGTATTACATCTGTGACACCAAAAAGAGAAAAGCAGAATAATTGGCACACTTTTGAGCTCTACCAACACATTTAAGTATTTCAGGTGTTATATAAAGGACTTAAGTAAATAAACAAGATCTATACTTACTCTTTTTAGTTCCATGATGATATCGGCTGGCTCCAAGATGGGCGTACAGTCTATCGTTATAAAAGTTGAGTTACATTCCTTGAGAACGTACTCGGCAACAATGCTGAAAGTAAAATAATTAAATATGTTTTCTATCACACTTATGATGCATAACCAGATCAGAAATTATTGACTTACCACAAAGGGAAAAACTAGTAAAACGTAAAAGTAGGTTTCACCCGCATTCCCGGGATAAAAATAGCCTATAATCTTTCAAATCTGACTTGTAGTTCCAGAGATTAGCGCTTTCAGACAAACAAAAAAACTCTTTTCTTTTATTATGTTAGTATAGATAGTATAGTAAAGTGTTTGTTGGTTTGTCCTTCTTTCGAGCAGCAACGGATCAACGCCAGTTTTGGGTTGGAGAGTCTACTATCTAAGTATTTTTAATACCGGGAACGTGGGAAAACCGCGGTTCGTAAGCTAGTTCATTAATAAAAGTTCCAAACACACATGAACATAGGGTTCAAATTGCACAATTGATACTTACTTCTTCGCGCAGGCATCTGGGCCGACAATCAATAGATGCGAATACTCCGAGGCAATGTAAGCTCTAAGGGCAGGTTCACATGCGGCAAGACGGGTGGACATGTACAATGAGTCTGATACCCATTCACCAACGGGAGGAGGCGTTGGCGGCGGCGGGCCTAATACATCTGATAACTGGAAATGTAGAAACATGAAATATGAAATCATTCTCCTCAAAATATTTGTAATCAATTGCATCTTAATGACTTGATAACTTGAGACGCCTGATCACCGTATGAAACATGAAACTTGGAGAGGATGTTTCTGTTGACTAAGTTAAATAAATTATTACCTCTTCATGAAAACTATCGATTGCATTGTCTTTTATGATGTCAATCACGCTGCGCTCTAAAGAAAGGAACACTATTTCCTCAGGAGTGATACGTGTCGTATTCACACCTATATTTTGAGCGATGTATTCAAACTGTGTTAATATTTGTTTGAGCTGTAAAAAAACATAAACATAACGTCTCTCTGTTTTAGATGTAACTATACTTCAATAATATGGAGTATCAACAAAGTGTTTTTTTTTATAGAAAACAGACGTAAGACTTACCAGTGTGATATTGTAAATTTTCAGTATAACATCAGATTTATGTACAGAGAACCATTGCATACATTTCTTAATGGATTGTTGTAACATTGGCAAGGCAATCTTTGCTGTTTCATTTTCAAAGTCAGCGTTTTGCATCCAACTGTTTAATAATTCTTGATCGCAACTGAAGTCATCACTTTAACAGAATTTTTATAACAAATGTATTTCATGTCTCGTAAAAAAGCAGAATTAATAATAATTGTATATTGTAAAGCGATGTTAGCATAGTGATAGTGATGTCGAATGCATGAGCGATGGTCACGGTTTCGAATCTTACAATGCTTAAGCTTTAGGTGGAATAATGCTCTCTATTTTGTGTTGACAATCACCTAAATAAAATAGACAATAACTTTACCTCAGTAATATAATTCCCATGCGTGACACAGTGGCTGGCGACGCGTGTTCCATACTATGAGTTTCAAATATAAAGTTAACATTAGCTCCAAACTGTACCCTCCATCCTGAAGGTAGCGTTAGGAGCCGATTGTCATCTAGTACAGAATTGAGAGCCTCAATCCACTCCGGATCGATGTCTC
This sequence comes from Tetheella fluctuosa, assembly GCA_951216915.1. Taxonomy (NCBI): domain Eukaryota; kingdom Metazoa; phylum Arthropoda; class Insecta; order Lepidoptera; family Drepanidae; genus Tetheella; species Tetheella fluctuosa. Next base: position 9,405,505 of record OX578217.1, read on the forward strand.
CGTCGCACACAACCCAGGACCACACATCTATAAAAGCAAACCAAAAGGTTCATAGTAAATGATCTATAGAAAGAGCCTTTTTGATTGATATATGACACATTGTTAATCATAGGCCAGAGACCCATGTATTTGGCCCATTGTCTTTTAAAATTGGTTTCCCACCTGCAGGTTGGTTGGATATCTCCAAAGCCGTAGCAGATATAACCCCGTCGGTCCATTGTCTCGTGTCGTGGTCGATGTTACCAAGGAGCCAATCGCGACTCATTGCTTTTGGACATATTATATACTCTATTATGTTTTTGCCTTCATTTATGAGAGCCTGTTGAACAGCATTGATAGTTTAATTAAATTAATGTATAGTGGCACATTACGAGGTTATACCCGTGATGATCAATTTGGGATATTTCTCATGCTGCTTTAATTTTTTTACATTAAAAAACTGTAGCGTAAATGAGTTAGCAATATAAAATTATGTTAAAGGCACACAACTTAAGCAGTATACGTTCGAAAATACAATCTGTATCTTTCTATTTTGGTTTTATCTAACATTAAAAAGCATCATCTTGCGTTACTGTAATATCGTAAAACTAAACGATTATGAGGGAGTCAATCATATTTTGTCGGCTATAAGGAATACCTAAACAATAAGGATATCTGGAGTTATGGATAAACAAAACAAAAAGTTATCTTACAGTTTTAAGCAGTCGCCTGATTGTAGATTTGCCAGATCCCGGTGGGCCAACTATGACTACACCCATTCTTTGTTTCAACTGTTCGTAAAGTTCGACACATTTTTGTATCTGTAATTAACAGTGAATCAGTATTTATAAAAAAACCGGCCAAGTGTGAGTCGGACTCGCGCACCGAGGGTTCCGTACAAACTTAGTCCATTTTTCGTCCATCACGGGAAATGCACAATTTTATTTATTTACCTTATTTGAGGTTGATGCCAATTAAGCTAGACCTCTAAATTGTATCAGCGCCCATACAACTCAGAGGTCTTTATTAATTGGCGTAACTATGTATGTATGGGGACACCCTTTAATTTTCAACTTTTTTATTTTTTGGAATTTTCCCTTTATTTGTGCTGTAAGACCTTGCTTTTTGCCAAATTTCGTGATTCTAGGTCAACGGGAACTATTACAAAACAAATAAAAGGGCAAAAAAATCGCGTTTGTTGTATGGGAGCCCCCCTTAAATATTTATTTTATTTTGTTTTTAGTATTTGTTGTTAAAGCGGCAACAGAAATACATAAATTTCAACTGTCTAGTTATCGCGGTTCTTGAGATACAGCTTGGAGACAGACAGACGGACGGACAGACAGCGAAGTCTTAGTAATAGGGTCCCGTTTTTACCCTTTGGGTACGGAACCCTAAAAAGGATATCAAAGCTATTTATTTTGCAATGTACTTAATTCTTACTTGATGTTTGTTATGAATTAAATTAAGGTTATTAACAGTTGCATCGAGAGCTATATTAATGGGGTCTGATGTTGGTTCTTCGGCTGGGACATCAGCAAACACCACAGACAAAATATTTTCGAATCTGAAACATTATTTATTTGTTTAATTTTATAAGATTCACAGCATTATAGTCAAAAAGAATCAAATGTTTAATATCATTATGTTACTTCAATAAAATACAATATTGTCGCTTTCACCTGGCGAGGTAGCAACCAAAATAAAGAACAGAAAACATGGCCGGCATCAGCACAACAACTCACCAAAATTTCATCGCAATCGGATGAAGAGCGCATACGTTACTCACAAACAAATAGACAGACAAATATTGATTTATGTATAATATGTATAGACAACGATGTATCTGCACAAATGTATTTTTTGTAGGCGCAAAAACATTTCATCCGCTATTGATTGCCAAATGATCAAGGAATTATATCTGGTCAATGTCCATTAAGTAACGCTTGGAGCTAGAAATTAGGTTACAATGTTCGTTCATCACACACAGATAGTGTATTAAAGATTTTTTCCTACAATACCCCAATAAATATGAAGTACCTTTCAGCATCTTGATCAGTAAGTTTAGAGACATTGTTGAGCGCGAGCAGCCGCCGCGCAGCCGCACGGTTGTCGCGCGTGTCTGAGCCGGTCTTAGTGGCGAGCGCCGCGCCGCAGCTGCCCACCGCCGCCTTGAGCGCGCGCAGGCCCCAGTCGTAGTGCCGCTGACTGCTTACCAATGTGCTGGGGATACACATCTTATTATTTAAAAAAAATGTGCGCCCCGTGCGGTAATATAAAGTAAAACCGGCCAAGTGCGAGTTGGACTCGCGCACCGAGGGTTCCGTACAAACTTCGTCCATTGTTCGTCCATCAAGGGAAATGCACAAGTTTTATTTATTTACCTTATTTGAGGTTAGTGCCAATTAAGCTAGACCTCTAAATTGTATGAGCGGCGATAAAACTCAGAGGTCTTTATTATTTATTAATTGGCGTAACTATGTATGTATAGGGACACCCTTTAATTTTCAACTTTTTTAATTTTTTTGAATTTTTCCTTTATTTGTGCTGTAAGACCTTGCTTTTTGCCTTTTTTTTATATTTGAGTTGATTGAATGAAAGGTAAATTGCGGTTTACGATATATGACGTATTAAAAAAAACTACTAATTAGATCTCGTTCAAACCAATTTTCGGTGGAAGTTTGCATGGTAATGTACATGATATATATTTTTTTGGTTTTATCATTCTCTTATTTTAGAAGTTACAGGGGGGGGGGACACACATTTTACCACTTTGGAAGTGTCTCTCGCGCAAACTATTCAGTTTAGAAAAAAATGATATGAGAAATCTCAATATCATACCTATATACCTATCCATAGGTACCCCACACGTATGGGTATGATGAAAAAAATTTTTGAGTTTCAGTTCTAAGTATGGGGAACCCCCAATATTTATTGTTTTTTTTCTATTTTTGTGTGAAAATCTTAATGCGGTTCACAGAATACATCTACTTACCAAGTTTCAACAGTATAGCTCTTATAGTTTCGGAAAAAAGTGGCTGTGACATACGGACGGACAGACAGACAGACAGACAGACATGAAGAATCTATAAGGGTTCCGTTTTTTGCCATTTGGCTACGGAACCCTAAAAAGTAGGAAGATTCTTGACGATAAAACTTTTTTTAAATAAATATTTTTTGCAGGTTTCATATCACATAGCCCATTACCCAATATTTCCCCACATGAATCGCTCAGTGATATATCTCATATCATATCAACGGCGTAAAGCTATAACACACCTTGCCAAATTAAATACGTTATACAAGTCCTTAGCGATAACTTCAGCATCAGGTATGCATCGGGCTGCTAGCAGATGGGCCGCTAGTTTGTCTCCGCGAGGCTGGACCATGGCTATAGGGCGTAGTACTCTTTCGAGAGCCGCCGGCAATGTCCGCCGACCGCCGTACCCACGACCGACTGGGTTCATTGTGGCTGCCACACCACACCATTGTGATACTGCCACCTGGATAAGGGTTTTAATAGCATAATTAAAACAATAAGAAATGTGTACAGGAACTTTTCCCTTCTAGGCTTTGCATGTTCACTATGTTCAGCCACATCACTTACTATGTTGAGATTGAGATAAAACAAAGGTCTTTAATAGGCAATATAAGAATTCACCAAAGTATGGATGGACTAAGGTTGTTATCAAGTGCTTTTAATTATGAATGAAACTACGTATATTAGTATGATGGAGGATGTCTTTGGTTGTAACCGAGCCAAAAATTGCTTATTTATGTATATCCTGTTTAAGCAAAAATTTTACGAATCGCAGATTAAGTCACTGCAATTTTATTTTCCCACTTATGATACGACTAAAAATAATCTAACTAGATAATAGAACTTTTCCATCATACGTGTTTGCCATTCAGCAGGGCAGTAGCAGCGGCACCAGGTTTGCGTTGATTTGTGGCAGCGAGCAACGACGCGAACTGATGTGAGACTGTCGCTAATGTTTCAGCAGTCAAACGATTGAACTCGTCGAAACAACCCCAAGCGCCACATAGTGCTAACCCACTGAGAAGACGTCCCATACATTCTGCATCCATTGCCTGATATTAACATAATGTTTGGATATTTGAGAAATAGAAGAATTGAAATATAAATAATCGCATCAGTTCTATTAAGACTTGGAAATCAAAACAAATATGGTTATTTTACTTGAGAGATAAAAAAATATTTTACCAATTTAATGCGTAAATCTGGAAGTGGATAAGTGGAGAATCTAAGGTTTATGTTAATAATTAGATACAATTACTTAGTTACCTCATCACAGTTAAAGATCAAAACAAGGCGACCGACCAATCCTCCGAGTGCTTTCACTGATTCTGTCTTGCCAGTCCCCGCGGGGCCGAACGGGTTTCCCACCAAACCAAGGTGCAGAGACTTAAAAGAAGAAAGTACTATAAATTTTCCACAAACAATATAAAGGATAGAAGACCTATCAATGACGCGTGGCAATTCCGCCACTTACTGGAGCATACATTTTCGGAAAAAGAAAGAAAGTAATCTTGTCAACTGATATATTATTGCCATACATGAACTAATACGCAGACAAACAAAATGATTTCACGTTTGGTAATAGTAGAGAAAATAATCATGTTTGTGAATTTTCCGTAGTGATTAATAAATTACCTACAATATTCATTCTTAGATTTTACACTGATCTAAGACATAGGGTTGCAGTACAAAATCGTCACAATAAAACTATATCCCTGATCCTATATCCCTTAAGAAAGCGTGAGGACCACGAGGAAAAAACTAGGAAATATAAAAATATGGTTTGAAAAATACGTTACGTTACTAGTGGTTATAAATCTATAATTCTAAATACAATTAAATGCTATTTATTACCTGAGTCAAAATGAGAAAGCATTCGTCAGCTAATTCCGTGCGTACAAACTGACCAGTATTAACACCAAGATACTCGTATGAATATGAAATGTGAGCTAGGCCCATTCTAGCAACGACTTCCTTTGTATTGAGTAAATAAAATCTGTAAAATAAGGACAATAAGCAATATTGATCACAGCCATTTATAAATTGTATCCAGACGAGACAAAGTTGCGTACCTCAGCTGTTTTTGCCAAAGCCAGTCATTTGTAGAAACAACATTGTTATCTATCAATATTCTTATGACAGACTGGTAATAAGCACATTGTAAAATGAGAGCTTGTCTTTTGTTTCTTTCGCTTTCATCTTCAACTTCAGCCGCTGCATAGTATACGTTTTCCTTATCCACGGTAGCCTTGAGTTTATGTAGATCCTTGGAAGTGATAGCTTTTTCCGCTTGTTCGGTAAAACGTATGTTTTGCGCAAGGCAAAGTATTTGCGTCGGCAGCGAAAATGGATCTTGCTCTTGTAACGAGTTTGTTACAACGCATTTTAATGTCATATTTTTTAATGATGAACGCATTTCGGTTTCGAGATTTTTCAACCAAATCTGTAATGTACATAGGTATTATTTGAAATCAGTTTTATGGAAGTACTTAGATTACGTCTTATTGCCATGTTCATTAATTTTTATTTATTGTTGTTCATTGTTATTTGTTGTTATTCATTGTTATTTGTAGTTTGCATTTAATTGTTCATGGTATTCAATGTTTTTTTTTGTATTATGAAATTCATAATCGACACCTACCGGGAGGTAAAGGTAATATCTCCAGACCTTCAGTTCAGTTTAACTTACTTCTACAGGACAGTCTATATCAACTGGATGGTCGAGTTGGAAAGTCTCTCCGTAGTGACTGGATAGAGCTGTAATAGACATGTCCCCGGGACCAAGGCGCACCCCAGTAGTCCCAGGGAACAGCTTCTTAAGATGAGTCTGCATAACAGTTTCTCTGCCATCAGCGCCGGCGCGTGCTTGGCCTAGCAACTCTAGTAAATCATCGTCGCTTAGAAAGTAAAGCCTTGGGAAGATAGATCGTTTCTCCTGTAAGCCATTAAAACGTAATTTTTAGTGAACGTGATGTATAAAACCACATCTGGTAAATGGAAATCTGTTATTTCATTTATTTTGGCATAGTACGGGATGTCAAATAGAACATGTATCATAAGGACTTTGTCATAATATCGCTTAATTTCGGACAATATTTTGTTTCATTACTTTACTGACATTTCTGGGTAGCCCATAATGTGTTGATAATTCTGTAAAGCTCAGAGCTTTGAGATACTTTAAAGGTCTTATCTAAATATACTGGGTGATTTTGTTATCACTGGCAATATTTGCAAGGGTGGAAGTACTCATCCAAATGAACAATTTTTATTATGGGACTAACTGTGAAATCATGAAAAAATTATCAGCTGTTCCATACAAAAGTTCTATACCTACTCGACCAAAATGTATGAAGCAACCATATTATTTTACGCGATATCAGAGTTAGCCCTATAATAAAAGTTGTTCACATTGATGAGTACTTCCACCCCTGCAAAAATTGCCAGTGATAACAAAATCACTCTGTATATTTGTTCGAATAGAAAATTAAAGTGTTAAAATACCTAACTCACATCAACATATTGGTTAAGAGCAGACTGACATGTGAGTAATTGTTCCGATATGGAATCCAGCATAGGTTGAAGTCTCGATGTTTGAAGCAAGGCGGAGAGTCGTGGATCTGATTCCAGAATGCGCGTCACTTGCCTAAACCCCTGGTCTACCTTCCGGAACTTCAACCCCAAGTCGCCATCATCGTTGGACAGGATTGGCTCTAGGTATAACCACCTGAAGTAGAATGGTTACAAATATAAGTACTACCTACTTATATCCTACATACTACCTACTAAAGAATTATACTTATATTTCATAATAATTATAATTGTATAACCCACCCCGTCAAATCGAGCAAGCACAGTCGTATTCACCCTTTCTACATGCTTAGGATTTTCTCTTCAAAAGGTAATTAAGTCTAAACTTATACACCTAAGTATCGTGAACATTTTTTGGCTTGGTATTACATAAGCATTTACTGACGAAGTTTATAATGTTAATGTACACTGGGTGATTATTAATTGTTTAGTTTCTACTGAGTAGGATTAATATACAAGAAAACTTTTACTATAAGAAATCTCTGAAAGCGAGACAAAAAAAAAAGAGTTGGTCCTTACCTACATTTTGATTGAGTAGATATTGAACTATTATGGACTAGCTGTTTTTTTTATTGGAACCTTTATAACGCAAGAAATATAATACGATTATTATCCATGAAATTGCTTGCCGGTTCGTCACCCTTATCTTTTCCGACCATGGACACACTGCTCTGGCTAGATCAGAAGAAGTTAATGTGAATGTTTGTGTGTTTGAATGATTTTTACCACTCAACTCCGTAAACGGCTGAACGGATTTTGATGATATTTGACATATAGATAGAATATATTGTTGATTAACATATAGGATATTTTTTATCCCTGGAAAACATAAGACCCCTCGGGAACGGCGGAAGCTAATATGGAAATAAAACCAAAATATCGTAATGTATAAAAATGTTTTATGAACAATTAAGTATTGGTGCCTCGTAAATTACAACTTCATAGGAATATAAAATTGTGGCTCAAATGCGGTAAAATTACTTATATATAGTATTATATATAGCACTAAAACTAGACTTGCACGAACATGGCTCAACATAATATAACACCGACTTAAGAAACATAAAAGAAATATAAAAAAAAAACATTTTTTTCTTATTTATTAAAAGTTTAGGTTTACCAATTGCTTAAAAAGAAGTTACTACCTACCAAATAAAATTTGTATTTTGGATTGTTATTTTAAAATATTTCAATTAAGTATTACAAAATTCTAAACAGGCAGTAGAATAAACGGTACATAATACAAATATAATAATGCACATAAATTACCTATTAGTTACTATTATTAACAAAAGACAAAGAAATAATCTTAATTAACTATTTAGAAGTGTAAAATTATCCGTTACAATTTTGGTAATCTATTTAATTATCCACGTCGCCATATCTACGTTATTCTTTGGAAAATTATATACTTAGTAGAATACCTACATACATATAAAAATATGATTAAAGAATGATCATATCACTAATTACAGTAATTACTAAGCTAATGTCATAATTAATCTATCGATTTGTAGAACGAAGATCAAGGGACGCATGGATTTTGATTAGTAGGTAATTTAATAATCACATACCATTTATTCAAGTGGTAAATTGCAACATGACTATAATATAATAAGATAAAATAATTATAAATGCGGTTTTTACATTTTTAAGTACCTAATTCATACAGCGGTATACGCACATTCGAAGACAACCGAAACTGATATTCGCAAGTGTGAACAATGTAATAAACTATACATACTTTGGATTGATGTGCGAGATTGAATGTGTAGACTCGTCATAAGTATTCAGAAACATAACTGGAATATGTTTGACACAGAACTTAAATATCTTTGCACTGAAGACAATTAGCAAATAAAAAATACAATAGCTTCAATTAGATTAGTCAAATACATTTGGAGGATTAGTTACACTTAACAACCCACACTTATTGCAATATATTACAGGATGTAGTCTCACTACATCAACATCGTATACTGTAAAATACAGTATTATGGCACTATAATTACGATAAAATTGGATTTTGAACTTTACGTCGTGCAGGATCGGTAATTATCGGATCGTTTCGTGATTTCAGATAAGTAATAATTCATTTGCGTGTTTAGTTCTCCTATTTCTTTTTCTAAATGATTAAGTTGTTCATTGTGTGAATTATACAATTCCTCCATATTCGCTAAGAGCTTCAGTTGCATTTGTGTGTCACTTGCAAGCTTAGTTGCACGGTTTAGAAGCAATTGAGCTCGTTCTCTTGAGTTTGAGGTTTGACTTGCACGTTCTGCGAGAGACATGTTTGTATGTTTGAAATCTTGCCTCAACTGTCTAGCTTTTTGTTCTGCTCCTTCAGATCGGTTCACGACATCATTTGCTTCTTGTTTTACTTGTTCTGCGTCACTCTCTATTTTTAATATATTTTTCTGTAAATCAGATAAACGCAACCTTAATCCTTCGACTTCATCCTTTGTTTCATTTGCTTTTTTTTGAGCTTGTTCTGTTTCCATAGCTATAGGAATAAGGTCACCTTTCGCTGCTTCAATATCACTGTTTGCTTTTTCAATAGCATTTTCTGCTGCATCTTGTGCAGCCTGGGCTTCATCTAGCGCTTCGAGAACCTTATTAGCCATTTCTAATGTCAAATTTGCAGCCTTATTGACAGCAGTTGCATTTTGTTTTAGTGCTTTTGCTCTTTCTAAATCTGGTTTGGTTTCTGTTATGATATTTTCAATGTTAGTTAATTGAGAAACTGACGAATTAATACGTTGAGACAATTCTGTTATTTCTTTGGGCTCTATTCTTATAGATAAATTTAGAATATCATTAGCTAGTGTCCTTACGTCCGCTGGAGTATTTGAAGTATTCGACAAAAAATCTTTTAATTCAACAGTTAAATCTTGGCTTTCATTTGTAACTCGTTCAGCAGATATTTTGAAATCTTGTGCTCTGTGCAACAAATCATTTGCTTTGGATCGTACAGCAACTGTATCTTGTTTTCCTTGAGCGATAGATCTGGATAAATCTTCAGCGGAAAACTCATGTTCTTTAATTCGATGTTCAGTCTTGTTAGCGAAATCTAAAGCTTGTTCGGCTTTCGTAACAGCACCTTGATCACAAGATATCCCACCGCATTTTCCACATCCAGCTCCACCACAAATATCGCAAGAATCGCTTTCTTGTCCACACATTTTTTCATTTAGTTTTGGAAGTTTCGATTCTAGCTCTGATAATTGTCCACGTAGATCTTCCAACTTTTTATCGTTTTCATTCTGAGTATTATTGAAATGAGAATATTGCTGTTCAATGAGACGATCAGTATTTTTGATTTGGCGATCTGTGTTAGCAATCACGGTCTGTACATTTTCAGCTTCATCTGCTGCTTTAACGGCTCTCTGTTTCGCTTCTCGTGTCAAATTGAGCGCTCCTTCTAGGTTAGCTTCTTGTAATTTTGTCGCATTATTTCCTAATTCAAGAGTTTTTCCTTTTAAATATTCAATACTTGTTCTAAGGCCATCTAAAGTAACGGTTTCTAAATTTATTTTGGACGTTATACCATTGAGGTTTTCATTACTTTCTTTAACTTTTGTCTCCGCTTCCGCCAATTTATTTTGCAAGTTTGTTATGCTGGATAGCAATTCCTTAACGGTTGTTTGTCCTAACTTAGCACTTTGTAACATATTTTCAACATCTGATAACCTCTTTGTCATTTCATCGAAATCTCTTGTGTAAGCCCCCGTTGCACCTACAACTTTAATTTTACTTGCATTACCAATAGCATATTCGGTATCAATACGCAAATCATTAATTAACCGGTCCCAGTTATCAAAACATTCCCCACAAGCATAGCATCTTGGTGCTTCACCCAAGTAGCCTCTGGCACAAATATTACAATTATATCCCCCGATACCTGGCATACAAATACATGACCCATTTTCTCGCATACATTGTCGAGAAACCGATCCATATAAATCACATTGACATTCATGGCATTCTATGTCTGGATCACCCCAATGATTTTCTTGACATTGGTCGCATTGCCTTCCACCATGGCCAGGTATACAATCACATTTACCAATATATGGGTTACACTGAGGAGATAAAGAACCTATTGGATCGCATTCACAAGGATCACAACCTTTCCCAAGTGCTATTCTCCAATGATTTTCCGTGCACTGATCACAGTTTATACCCATAACGTGGTTAAAACAAGGGCACTGTCCTGTTACGCCATCACAATTTCCTTTTGTGAAATTAGTACCCAATTCTGAACAATTACATTTATAGCAGGCTTTTTCTATTGCATTACCATAATATCCTTTTTCACACATTTCACAATGCTCACCAGCAGTATTGTGTAGACAACGTAAACATTTTCCAGTATACGGATCACAGTTTCCAGGTTTTGTAATATCAATATTTTCATTACAGTCACACTTTTCACAAGTTCCTTTAATAGGATCACCGTAATAATTATCAGCGCATACATCACAAAGAAGTCCGGCATAACCTTCTTTACAGTCACAAACAACATCTTTAGTTTCTGGGTCTAATTCACACCGATCAGCATGACTGCTCTTACTTGGATCTCCTTTGACACCGGGACAGGGACAAGGTCTACAAGGTATGTCGACGCCGAGCCTTGGATCACCGTAATAACCTTCTACACATCTCTCACAACGATGGCCTTCGGTATAATCTCTACACTCTTTGCAGGCTCCAGATTTATCATTACATTCAATTGCATGTCCATTGCAGTCACATTGTTGACAATTAGGGAAATTGTAGTATCCAGGCTGGCATAAGTTACAAGCACGGCCGTAAGTGTTGGCTCTGCACTTACATTGTCCACTTGTAGCATCGCAGAAATTATCCAAAGAGCCGATACTATTACAATCACATCGTTTGCAGCCAAACTTGCTAAAACCATATGTACCAGGTGCACACCGATCACATCTTGCCCCAACAATATTTTCAACACATTGACAGTATCCAGTATATGAATCGCATTGGTGACTCTTTGATCCTGATGGATCACATTGGCAAGATTCAGAACCATTCCTAATATAGAAACCAATACTAGCGTGATATTTTTTACAAACTTCTGGAACATTGTCTCTATTGAGATCGTAATAATATGAATCACCACAATTATGACGTTCAAAATCATCTCTCAAATTACTAGCGTTAACGAAAAATGGTAAATCGTCAAACGATGGGATAAGCACTATTGAGTCTATTAGAATTGATGCTCTAGAGTTAGATATATGTCCATCTTGACGACCTAAGTAAATACGAATTTCAGTTTCTTTGTCCTTTTCCAAACATACAGGTGGTTTTACAAGAACACTACGTAGATTAGCAGGTAAACTTGTAGATACAGTATCATCTTCTGGCCGCACGTTAGCACACGGTGAATCAAAATCAGGTGATGGTCTTTTAACTAAAATCGTGGCTTCCTCCCACTTCTGAGGGGATTGTGGCTCGTATCTAATCAACACGTTATAGTTCATACTTGTTTTCAAATTATTAACAACAAAAACAAGAGTACTACTCTCAGGGATTTTCATGAAACCTGGTCCTGTCCATGTTTCTTTTCGTCCATCTGGGAAATTTTCTCTAATAACGACATGGCAAAGTTGACTTTGAATAGCATTGTCATCAATTTGCGAGTCACACTGACTTGATTCGCCTTCAATGACTATAGAATCAAGAGCACCGACGAAGAAGTTTTGAATGGGTTGATCACAACGGCGACCAGAGATATTTGGACGACATTTACACTGACCTGTTATAACATCACAGTCACGATCTAGCGAACCACCTATATCGCAATCACAAGACAAACAGCCATCATCACTGTCTGAAAGCCCATAAAACTCAGAGAAACATTGATCACAATTCCTACCAGTGACATGACGTTTACAGAAACAATCACCAGTAGCAGCATCACAGCCACGTTCATTTATAGTACCCAGCCTATTGCAAGTGCATGATTCACACCCTTCGGGATTAAGTGCATCAAAGTTCCAAAATCCGTCTTTGCATCTATCACATCTTGGACCATCGACGTTAGATTTGCAAAGACAACGACCGCTTGTTTTATTATTAGCAGGATCAGTTTCATCTTCACAAAGAACCTCTTGATCGGTTGTTCCTTGGGGATCGCAATCGCAAGGTTTACATATGTCTGGGCTTTGGATATCCCGCACATTAGGGTCCTTATAAAACTTCGGTTGACAGAGCTCACAGTTCACTCCCATTGTATTATGATGACAATTATCGCACACACCACCACTAATTTTTCCTGTTTTATTGTAAACAGCTGGATCAAAATGACAAGTTGTTGCATGATTATTACATGTGCATCTTTTACAAGCGTTTGATGTTTTTCCAACAGCTGGTTGCCATGGGAGGTCATTGTAGAAATCTTCACAATATTCACAGTTCAATCCACGAGTGTTATGAGTACATTCACAGCGTCCATGGACCATGTTGTTTTTTGATTCCACTCCAGGCATAGGCAGGCATCGAGATGCGTGACCGTAACATGAACAAGAACCTCGTACAGTCATTTCGTATATAGCATAATAATATTTCTCTTGTATTTCAGCTCTATTGTCAAGCTTATCGTCACCGAGAGTGTGAAGTTTAGTGAAATTTATTCTGAGATTCGTCATACGTAATAAATTTTGTACTTCTTCAGAATACGGGTTCGTAATCGGAACGTTTATATTGGGTGGCAGTACTCTGAATATAACTTCGCCTTCCGTCGATGGTGATACTCCCGAATAACGAGATTCACACACAACTTCTGTCAATGAGCGCTGAGTATGATTTGGAACGGGGAAATCATCACAGTTGTGAGCAAAATACCGATATACTCGCCAAGTCTTTCCGAAATCAAAAGATCTTTCCACTAACATAGCTGCAGGGCGAAAAGTCTTGAACTGAATTATCAAATGGGTAAGGTGAAATTCAGCCTCCATATCCAACTGGATCGTAACATTTTCTTTGCCATTTTCAGATTGCCACCATGACCTTGTGCGTGTTCCCGGGTGAAACTTGTAGATGATGTTCTGTACCCGATGATTAAGAGAGGGGCTGTTGATCGTATTGTTAGTCGAATCACACCAAAAGCACTTTTTGGGTTCCAAATGTGACACAATGCAATAGCGCTCGCGGCCGTCGGAACCGCACGTAGACGAAGCGTGAAGTCGCGATTCGCGACCGATGAGTAGGTTGCCAGTGGCCGGGTAGCATGAGCTCAACTCACAGGCGCGATCTAAGAGCCGGAGGTCGGCACGCAAGCGATCGCGCTCTCGACTGTATACGGCGCCGCCGCCGGCGATAAGCGCAGAGATGATAAACAAAGCGCGCAGAGCCATGACGCGGTCCGGGCTCCCAGCGCGCCGCTTACTGCACTGTCGGGTTGCCGCTTCGGCCACTCGAGCCGTTCCACTCTCGCGCTGCCTCACTTCCCCCGCATACCCCTCTGCCCTATATAAACAGGGACGGACTTCGAACAATTACTCACACTACTTATTTAAGTTTTTTATATTGTGAACTTGAGCCTAGAGTCCTACACGCATTGTTCCTCGTCCTCTACTTCAAAAACAGAAACCTATTACACGATCACTAAAAACAACAACCAGTCAATTGTGAAACGGGCTCGCGTACGGAGGGTTCCATGCTGTTAATAAAGCCGACACAATTTTGTGGCTTTGTAACTTGTACAATGATGAGAGCAAACAATTTTCATTTTGTAACATGCATAAATTTTAAACATTTTCTTAACTTTTATTAATATTAGTGTTGTTTAAGACTGCGGTCTCCCAAAAATCAGTGTTGTTGCGGAATTTATCAGAAAAGAAACATTGTTTTTTAAGTCATCAGAAAAGCAATAAATGAAATATTTTTTACGTTATTTAGTAGATTTGTGATACTTTACGTTCCAACCGTTTTTATACGTTCCACACGTAGAAGGTCTCATTCATGCACACACCACGAAAAAAAAATTAAATGTATTCAGATTAAGTACATTTTACTTCAATCTAAAAACTGTATAAAAAAAAACATTTAAAATAAATTTACCGAAAAGAAACAAATAAAACAACGAACGCTGGTATGTCCAGCGGAGCTGAATGAAATTTTGATGCGTTTTTATGTTTTGTAATAAAAAAAATGCAATGGTGGAATTCCATTTCGATTTACAAAAAAGTGTGTATAGTTAAAAAAAATAACAAAAGTAGCCCCCTCGGAAAACCTTTTGATTATTTGCTATGATAGAGGACATAATTAATTCATCATCATCATCATCTCAGCCGCAAGACGTCCACTGTTGGACATAATTCATTAATTAATGTGAGGATGAAGATGACCTCATCCTTCATTCATGAGAACGAGAGATGCAATAATGGAAGGTAGCATTAAGTAAACTTATTTAATATTTTTTATAGCTATAAACGCTAAGCAATTATACAATTATATTAAGCAAGAACATCATCGGTGTGGGGTGCGCCCTAGTTGGTTTTTGTGTTCAATCTTTAGAAACAGGTATTGAACGGCGTGGAATGCGGCCCTGTACGAGGCGACGACCGCTCCCGCCCGCGCGCCCGCTCGTGCCGTTCTCCGAAACGGGCACTAGCAACAAAAACACCACATTTCGGGATGCGCTTTTGTTTTGGTCATTATTACAACAACAGACATACCCTTTCCTTGTTGAGATCTCTAATATAGTCAGTTTAACATAAAACTCTAAGATCTTTCGTAACCTAGGAATCATTGTTTGTAACCTAGGAGAGCTTTGAAATTACTATCGCTTATCCATTCCAATTGGCTAGTCAGTACCTTACCCACAAGCTGAGTCCATTAAATAACTAAAATGTATTTTTTTATTAGTGTTATTATTACGTCCCAAAGGACAGAAGGACTGATAGTAACTAGGTACTAAAGTCATAGGAAAGTATTACAAGCTAACGTACATAAGTAGGTAGGCTATTGTAATAATTCATATTGCGCTACTTTTAAGAATCGAAGAGTAAATAGGCAACAATTAGTTGGATCTCTTGGTCATGCGGCCGATACTGACTGTGTGGACTCGTCAGAGCCGTCGGCCTTCCGCCCTACACATCCGCCGCTGATAAAACATTCGCGATCTAAATGACCAACCAACATACAGGCCACCCATGGGATATCACTTAACTATTTATAGGTACATTTTCCTTTCGCCAACATTATGTGATAAAGGTTATTTAGACAAGTTTTGAGTAGTTTTTACCAAAGAGCAGGAATACAAAATGATCGAAATTACAAAACATAAAAGCATAGATGCTCTTTACTTTAATTTATTTGCCGAGTGAAGCCATACATTTATATAAGTTCTTTAATAATTGATTGCATTAAAAAGGAAATATGAGTTAGTTCGCATAAGGTTTCCTTTTGTTTGTAAGTCCCCACTGATTATATCTACTACAATAAATAATCTACGATAATAATTTGCGGTTAAATTAGTAGCATTGAGGAGGATGAATTAGGGTTTGAGTTTCACAAAATCATTATTTTATTTGTTCACTCGTACAATATGCAACATCCGGTCCAAGTTTAAAATTCTTAAATCATACGGCTTAATTAGGATCCATTCAAACCAAACAGAAATCTTCTCGATCGGGTATTTGCCACGTTTTAGGACGATAACAACTAGTAATAGTGACATCAAATGCCATGGCATAGGTCATAGGTTTAATCCTAATAAGCTTTCGGTTAGAGTTCTTAGTCGTACGCGGCTAGCTGGCTACCACCCTCAATCTGAAACTAGTATTGTACCAGCAGCAACATTTGTAAGCCAGTTCCCTCTTAGGCTTTGTTTGCTTAACTCCTTCGACCACATCAGCACTTACCATGGTGAGATTGTGGTCAAACACAAGCCTATCCATCCTACTAATATTATAAATGTGAATGTTTGGATGTATAGATGTTGTGGGTCAATTACGCATTAACGGCACAATGGATTTGGATGAAACTTGGCACATAGATAGATCATAACTTGGAATACCATAAAGGGTTCTTTTTATCCCGGGAAAACATACGATCCTTCGGGAACGCGGGGTGGAAGCTAGTAGTAAATTATAATTGACGTGTGAGTAGTAGGTACTTACATACGTCGTCCTTTGATTACTTATTACCGTTTGCATTATTTGCAACTTTATTTGAGTGGATAAAAACGATGGAAAAATGCTTGAGCAGATTACTGTTTGAATTAACTCTTAGAATGTGCGCAAGCTGTGCGTTATTTGTCAGTCGGTCAATAAACAGTCAGATAGTTAGAGGTAAGGTTAGAGGCAAATGTGTACCTATCTCACACAAAAGACATGGGACAAAGGGGACAGGGATTAGACCCTTATAATGTTCAATGAACTACTTAAAAGTATAGGACGGAACGCCTCACCAAGCACAGTAATAAGTACAAAGTAACATTCATTCAGTCTAACCGTTTGTTTGATGAATACAAAGGTCATTATTGCAAATGTATAGGTAAATGCTAAATGAGCACATACGAGCACGATAATGAGCGATGTCTAAGACATCATGAAATTAACACCAATGCGTATGCACATGTAATCTACATTTGTAAAAATGCTATCGTGAGTAAAAATGAACATATATCCACATATATTGGAATATTTGTGGATACAGTCTTAGTTACGATAAGTAAAAAAGTAAGGTTTGTTTGACATTTCATAAGTTTGGAGGGTGTTCAGTCAAATGTTAAGAAACAAATAAAAGGGTGTTAGTTGAATGTCAGAAAACGTCCAACGAATGAAACAGATACCTACTTATGTCCAACCTGGAATTGTGAAAAACACGAAACTAGGTCCTATATATAGGTAGGTAATAATATGTGTACTGTGTAGGGATTGACAGCAAGAGTGAAAGTTTAGAGTATTGTCCTACATATGGCCAAGCCCTTTGCATTCAAATAAAAGCTCACAAACAATAAGCAGGTGAGATTTGTACTGAATGAACGTATGTATGTATGTACCTACGATTGATGTATTACATGCGATTTTTTAGGTGTCCAGTGACGTCACTGGGTGAGTAAAAATAATAAATGGTGGCCTCTTTAGTTGGTAGATAAATTGTTACAATTTCAACAGTTCTAACGATAACCCCTTATCAGAGTCAAGTTGACTAGAAACCTCATAGGAATAAGGAGATTTTAAAAGTTATATATATATATCGTTGTTTTATAAAAATATCATAACAACCACCAACTTACCTACAATGATTACAAAAATATAACTCGTGATAAATTTATGATGATGCTACTGAATCAAGTGCGCATGAAAAGTTCCTACATTTTTAAATTACAAATATTCATACTTATGTAAGTACTTATATATCTATATAAGTACATACATAAACCACTTCATACTCAACCTATGAATGAAAATAAAAATTCGAATTGATTTTTGGCTCGCGAATGGGACGCGCGTCCCAAAACTACATATAAAAATAGAATTAGTCAAGTCATTAAATTGAACGTGCATGTTCGAATTTTCATACACAAAATAATAATTTGAGATGTTTATAGAAGTAGTTCAGCCCAACAAAGGTTTCGAAAATATCCCATCTCAAAGTAAAAAATAAAATTAACTTTTAACAAAAATAGATCAGACTCCAAAAAAGGTAGTAAAAAAATAATGATAAGAAATCTTATCTGTAATACTAAAAACTAACAAAAAAGAAATCTTTAGAGAGCGCGTCACCACCATTGCGCATTGCAGTGAATGAACGCTTTTGCGTTGATAAGGGTTCATTCTCAAAAGGCGGTTATCATGTCAAAGTTCACAGAAGATAAATGCTCGGCTACGGATCTGAGCCGCCTTTATCTATCTGTTGCCGTAGGTAAATGGACATTTTAATTTATATTATGTAGTACGCCTAATTTGAAATTTAAATAAGAAATTCACAAAGACTAATAATATAATAAAATATGGGGAAGTGCCTGAGTACATATTTAAATTTTATGTAATTTTATTAACACCTAATAGGATTTTGTATTTATGTAGGTAGATATGAAATAAATAGAATATAGAATAAATTTATATTTTTACTATTTTATATATGTAAATTATGGCATACCCAAATAGAAATTCTATAACCGTAAATAGAAAGCAGGAAGAGAATTCTTAAATGTCGTAACTGTATCGAGTCTGTGAAGTAAGAAGGGTCGTTAAAGCTGGTTTTGACGCATTATTATACTGCCTCACTATATGCGTCGTTGACTGAAGCCAATGAAACTGACGGTCGATTATGTTCCGCTTCCTAAGCCACACAATAATATACACATTAGAATTTTTATTTTTAAGTTTTAGTCTCGAGTCCACATAAAAAAGATATGGTATTTTGACATACATAACGCGTGGCAAGTTTAAATCTCAGGACAGTGACCCCATGTTATCTAGATACTCTCATACTTCCATTCTCCAACCAATGTCTAATCTAAGCTTACACTAGTATACTAATAGCTTGATAAGAGACTTTGGTTTTTGATATCGGACAATATTTATAAAATTGTTAATATTGTGTAAAAAAGTCGAGTTTGATTCAGTTACTTCTAAAATACATGATAGTCGTGACAACCAACTCCAGTCAGTAGTACGATTGAAAATTAATAACTCCATAGTTATATATGGTGATGTCAAGATTCCAAATATAGACAGTAGTCGCATCTTACATGTGTTTAATTTGTGCGTGTGGATACGCTTCACTAGAATTCCAGTAGACTTGCTTACATGACTCTACGTAGTAATACGTACACACATTATATTGTATCACATTATAATAAAGTAGTCAGTATTTATTAAAATTTACCAATAGTGCTTATTCATGTATTTTTACTCAAAATCTAGCTGGGAATGGTGAGAAATTAGGGTGAAGTTGAATTTCTCAAAATCCAATTATTAATTTGTCGTCACTCGTCACTTGGAATTTTGAATACCTCTATTGGTTTCTAGACCGAGCTGGCGGTGTGTTGTGTTGATAGTACATATTAAGTAATAGATACCGACCCATGAGCCTACCTACCTATTTAGCATTTCATATTACGCCTACGTTTGCAATTGATATTATCTTATGCTGCCTACTCTGTGAATCAAATACCATTAGGTTCCCCTAATGGTATTTGATATCCTATCTATAATGATTCTAACTATAATGGAACTACATTTTTTATCAGTTCGGTAACTGTTTTAACAACCACTTCGAAAGACCTACGATCTTTGATAAATCAAGTATACCCGGAAAACTAACGTACAACTTCACATAAAAATAAAAATATCAGACCGAACGGGAACTGGCCGAACGGTCTGTCAAGTCAAAATAGCTTGCACATCTGTCGTGCACATGTTGGGGCGAGCGCAAATCCGTCAGTATGCGCGCCCGAGCTGCAACCGCGACTAATTACATAATTGTGCTCAACTCTGCTTGTTTGTGTTTTTATTTTACTCTTGTCGAGGGGTGCGGACAAGTGGATACAATCTTCTGAATAAAAAATAAAACCGGCCTAGTAATACTAGATACTAGATTGTACCCATACAATCAGTGTTCCAAACTTTCTTAATTTCCCTTAGTAACATTTTCCTTTATAACACCTTATTTCTTCGGTACATTTTGAAAAACTATTAGGTAATAAAATTAAACCAAAAATAAAAATAATTTATAAATAAAAAAAAACCGACTTCAAAAACTGAAAAGCATAAAATAAATATTTTCTTTCTATATCATTTTGAAGTCGGTGCCAAGTAAAACATAAAAATTATTATTAATTAATTTAAATAATTAAAATTAAGTCGTATAAAAACCTTTGAAGGAATAGCACTGTCTAATTTAGAATCAAATAAATTATTGAGTAGTAGATAGTAATTATTGACACAGACTCTTTCGTCATAGAGCATTGCCAGAAATGATACTTTTTATAATGTTCACCTTTAAATTTTGCCATGAGATAATATTCATTGGTACTGAATTTTCACGTTCGAGCTGTTTGTCATTAAGGAGTTCCGTTGTATGCATTCCTAGTCCAAGTCAGTCCAGTCCAACACGTCCTTGATCATAGTTAGGTACCTCCTCGTAATGGAATTGGCATAAACCTAACTATACCTCAATCACTACACAATTGTTTACTGTCCAATACCAATGAAATTTAAATGGAACCATTTTGACGCTATACTAAATACAATGCAAGAGAATTTACTAAAATCGGTTCGTAAACAAAGAAGTTATACCCAGAAATAGGTAGGATCATTGAGAAGTGCCGGTGGTCGTCTATGGTCTTCTTCATCAGTTTCACATCACCAAATGATACTTTCTGAATGCAAATGCTTGATTTGTTACCGATAATACCAAAATCGCTATGTATATGCCTATAATATTTGAAGAGTTCCCTCAATTCCTCAGGATTCCATCGTCAGAGCTGAATTTTGATAAAAATGGGACCAATCTGGAGGTATACTCTTTCAAATAAAAAAATAAAAATTCAAATCGGTTCATAAATGACGGAGTAATGAGTGAACATCAATTATAAAAAAAAAAAGTACAACCGAATTGAGAACCTCCTCCTTTTTTTAAAGTCGGTTAATAAGGAGTTCCTTTTAATTGTTTTAAAAAATATCTGCTGTTCCATACATAATTTCAATACCTACTTAACCAAAATGTATGGAAAGGCCGAGATTTTTTCGCACTTTTAGAAATAGTCACATAGTAACAGTTGTTTGTATTAATGAGTATAAAACTAACTTTATAAAAAATTGCTCCACGGTTAACTTTATTACCCGAGTCGAAAATTTTACATTTAAACCTCACGTCTAGGGCCTAATTCTCGAACACATTTCATCATATTTTCGACATTTGTCGAAAAATATGGCGGAATTCTATCAGTAACATGACGGTATTGAATTTCACAGATATCCACCATGTTTTTTGTCAAATGTGTAAAGCGACATCGATGTCGAAGGCGTGAGAATTGGGCCCCTGTTTTGGTGTAAATCGCTTACCTACTAGGTATAAATATACCAAATTTTTATAACTGTAACATAGTATCTATGAAAATATCACCTGCAAGAAATAAACACCGAGATTTCCATTATTGCCAAGTGCGAGTCGGACTCACGAAATAAATAAGATATTTATTTATGTATTTCATACAGTTTGTGGCTTTATCACCAAACACTCAATATCACTACCTATTTAGTTTATTCTCTTTTATCCAAGAAATTCTCAGAATCCTCATTCCGACTTCAAACGATCACCAACGAACGAACGACCAGCGGGTTGATTCGCAAGCCATATAAAGGTGTTATAATATAAGTAGGTACCTGCGTTGCGCATGATGAGTAGCTCTAACTAATAGACGAGCCGCCCGTAGCCTGGTCTCCCACGCAGCGCAGGCATCCTCGCCGCCGCTCCCACTGCCACCGCTCACGGATGACACCACCCATTGTTGTTCCTCAATCTGCATAAAGGGTTATTATTACAGGATACTCTACAGTTGTCCTATCTGAAAAACGACGCGCGATAGATTAACCTTTTTATTAGCATTCTGTATATCTTGATCGAGTAAGATTAAACTCGGAAAACTTGTTAGCATTATGGGTATCACATCATTTTAAAGAAATGAGGACTGGACATTTCCACCCTGTAGACATATTGGGTTAATGAGGGTGCCAAAATATGACGGCCGGCCGGCGCAATGCTCCATAGCATTCAAAGTAGCATGTTATAGTTTACACAATTAATGTTATCGGCAGCAAAGAATATTTTGTATTTCATAGTATTTCTCAAAGATACCGTCAAAATATCTCAAAAACTTTACTAGTTATTAGCTTGGAATTGTTGTAAGTATATTGTTGTTGTTAACAAAATAAATAGGTAATCTAAAAATACTACTTCATAATATAGTTTGTAATCTGTGACCAAAACAAACAAACATTTTTACTTTCACTTTAATTTTAATTTATTGAATAATTGCATAGGAGTCGAATGTAAAATTTAAGTCGGTTTTATTTTTATTAAACCATACCTACCTATACCTTCAATAAATCATTATATTCTATATTGTATGCCAATAACTAGCTACAGTACAGCTACCTATAGTTCGGCAGTAGTCATTTTCAAGCTGATAATTGGTCATAGAAATTCACTCATAAAACTGTAATAGTACTTACTCACGGACTTACCTTAGCAAGTATATCTTTGAAATCCTTTACGATAGGTGTCGGGCGCTTTGCTTTGTCACTGTAGTAGATAATATTGAATCGCGCGCCGGCAAACCACAGCTCTAGGTCATTGAGGGCGCTTCGTATGGCTGATTCACTCGAAGCAGATGTGCAAACTTTCTGTCAGACATTATTATTACGATCATGTTAAAATTAAGTAATTTAAGCATGTGTATCCTTAATATTCTGTTATGAATATAGGAAATAACATGTACTTTGTCTTGCGACTCACTTGTCGAAGTTATAAATTAGTATTCAAATAAAGGTTAAGTAACATAATAATTTACCTGCAAAGCTTTAAAATTCTTTTTAATATTAAAGGCTACATTCAGTAAGTCCTTTACTTGAAGTGTTTCAGGTTTCTTGTATTCCATCTCTAAGAGCCCGTATACTTCTCGCCAATGACGCTCCGTGAACTCGGTGCCTCGGAGGTACTTCAGCAGTATTGTAAGATCCTGATCAGAAAATATATTCTAATTCGTGTTTCTTTATTATTTCAAAACAACTTTCAGGCAATAATGACATCATAAGACAACATTTGGCAACATTATTTTGGGATGACGCCATTACTTTAATACCTAGACGAATAAGTACACAACAAATGTTTATCACACAAGACTCCAGTCTTACATTCATTGGTTACATATGTGGATGACATCTATAATATCCAAAAGTAAAGTTTTGAATGGGTATTTAAAAAAATACAATTATTTTTAGATTCTTTATCTATTAATTTCTATTCGAGTAGAGGATATAAGATGGACCTTGGAAGAAAAAAAGTGTTACCGTATATTTATCAAGTTCTTGTTGCATAAACAATGTAACTGTAGTATATGGTTCTAAAAGTCCCATCCATTTCGATGTGAATTCGTCGAGCAAATGCAGCTTCTTTTGAAACACAATCCACTCTTGTTCGGCGATAGATTGAAATTCTATAAATAATTTATATGCATTAATGAGACCGTAGGTGGTAAACACACAGTTTAGAAGGAACTTGGTCTCTAGTGCAGTTGCCGGAACACACCGGTAAGTGTTTGACGACAGATTTTAACTTGTGGGTAAGTCAGCCAGGCGGATACCTACTATAAGGTACCCAGGGTACTGTATCCTATCACCGTGCTATAGTTTCCTCACGATGTTTTCCTCCACTGAGAGCTCAAGCTCATTTTCAAACTCAAGACCTTTGTCACATACGACGTCACTAACACTAAGCTATCATCGCTTTTCTTGTCTCACCGAAACAGAAATTTAAAAATATATATATATATATTAACTTGTCAGTTAGTAGTATACCTTCATTGTAATCTTTTAGTGCGGTCCAAAGATCAACATATTCCGCAATAAGTTTTTCAGCTTGTTGCCATATCTCGGATACTTTGAATTCCAGAGCAAACTTCTCACATTCCTTCCTAAATTAATAAATCTAATAATTATATTATCATGAAAACACTGAAATGTTAAAATGATCAGTATCTACTACAATAATAAAAATTCTAAGATTCTATAAGATCTAAATAAAACGGTGTTGCAGAAATC
The DNA here is from genome assembly GCA_951216915.1 of Tetheella fluctuosa. Lineage (NCBI taxonomy): Eukaryota > Metazoa > Arthropoda > Insecta > Lepidoptera > Drepanidae > Tetheella > Tetheella fluctuosa. The sequence continues at coordinate 9,429,916 of OX578217.1, forward strand.
CATGTTTTTTGGGATAAATATATATTTATTTATATGTGTCGTAGATGTACAGTTAACATACATCAACTCGTCTCTGTCGGCGACAAGGCTGGCCCAGTGCGCGTGCGCGTCGAACACGGAGCGACACCTGTCGAGCATGTCCTCGTAGCGCACGCCCCGAGTATCGTCGAGACGCGACTTCGCCTGCGTCCACCGCGACACCCACGCTTCTACGCTTGTGTTTAGATTATCCCAGTCACCCGTCAAACTTGATTTCACTATGTCAGCCTAGAGGCGATAAATATATTTTTAAACATTAATATATAGTAGTCTCATGAGAAAACATAGGGTGTAATTTTTAATTGAAGCTGTCAACGCGTCATGTCGAACGAAAGTAGTAGCCAGGGCTGGCTCTTACGTTGGGAGAGGATAAATCTAGCTTTTTAGCCAGGAAACGTGGCTAGATATTCGGCTTTCTACCACTAAATAGCGGCCTAAGCTCGATCTTTAATTTATGTGGAAAGATTGAAACTGAAAGATACTGATCGAATTGTTAAAAACATAATATGAATGAATAGAAACATAAATATCGAAATAATATACAGGTTGATTTTTTATTTCGTTTCATAATAATTTAAGTCGGCAATCTGCCGATGAAAAACTGATCATTTAGTCCATGATTTAATTAAATGAACAAATGAAAACCTACCTGGTGCTCAAACATTTGCTGATGACTGCTCATGAGCTCACGGATCTTTTGCCATTCCTTTATGGTCTCGTTAACAGATGCATCTCCCCCCCATGTACGGAGCATGTGACCTTTCCGTTTCAGATTTTCAACCATTTTCTCCATCTGCAAAAATATACTAGTTACTTGTCTTCAGTTTCATACAAGTTTGTCATTTAAGAAGACTTATTTTTTTCATAAATTTGCCACATTCAGTTATCTCCATAAGATTGACGTAGTTTACTAGATTAAATATATTCACCACTATCACGAGGTAACCACTCACTACCAAATGGACGTGCTTCTCAATATGACATCGAGGTGGTGTTTTTGATTTTTTGATGTTTCATTGATTAAAATTATGAATTAACATAACAGACTAAAGTTTATATACCTCTGGCATGTTCCCCTGCAAAGCCTGTTGTTTACCAGTAACTTCGGCCAATTCCTTAGCGTTTTTGGGCATCGCTTTATCCTCCAACATGACCTCCACGCTGGCCGCGAACGCGTCGAGGCGCGCCCCGCCGGCGCGGCAGCTGGCCTGCAGCGAGCCCACGAGGCAGGCCCACAGCGCACGAGCTTGCGACTCCATTTCACGTCTCAACGCTGCCGTGCCTACTGATATCCACTCTATTTTTTCATCTTCGCTGGAAAATTAAGAATCATTAGGAAAACACAATCATATATGCCAAATAAATCCACTTCTTACTATTGAAGTAATGAATTGATGGCTGACACGCTCATTTCGAAAAATTTGCGGTTTAGATTACTGCCTTAGGTGAGCAATACTTACATTTGCATTAATTTAAGTTTATATACTAATTGACATAAAGAGTTTACAGCTACATTAAGAAAGGCACATCTCCTGTTAGATTTACGTATATGTCGTTTGTAGGTACATCGATTGCCAATCATAGAACAATTCTATATAATGAATTATACACTTACAAAGTCATCTTAGCGACTGCCTGCCCATAAGCTTTGCAAGCCCTGAAGTTGACCTCCCAATGTTCGGGCTCCGTCAGATGCCGCGCACACAGGTCGTCCAGGCGGCGCACGCACGCGAGCGCCGCGCGACGGCTCCAGCTGCTGCACAAGCGCTCCAGTGACGATAGAGACGCCTCTATTTGTTGCACCGCCTTGTTGCCTAGCCAACTATGCCTGGGAAGGTGGTAATATCATTTATCCAGAACAAACCATCGTAATAGAATAATCCATATTTGTAAAGATTGCGTTCTTCGAAATCGCAGAGGAAGACAAACATGGATATCGACAAATTGTGATCCATCAGGAGGATCAACTGCCTGCTCGCTTTTGACATAAAAAAAAAACTCCGCAGAGAGATAGAAAGTTCGCATTGTCACGAGATTATTTATCGTTCTTTGTAATCCCATACAAAAGTATTTGTCTAATAACGACAGCCATCTTGTCTATTATTAAAATGTCTTACACTGTGGCCATTTCAAAATATGAACTGACCTAACGATAGGGTCTTATCAAAAGGATTATCTAAATGATAATAATATTGCTGTGACATAATCTTTGATAATAAAAAGCTGTTGCTATTTCGAACACGTGTGTTACCTATAAATATCCAACATACTTATCAACAATAGCAGTGAATATAGATTGTTTGTCAGAGATGTTGTTCTGTAAGCCGACGAAGTGGGCGGGCATCGACACAAGCCGGCGCAGTTGGTGGTAATGTTGCACTCGGATCTCTTCCATGGGTGGTTGGACGCGAACCATGTAGCCACTGGAATAAGGTATATATAAATTTAATAATAGGGAATATGCACAATTTCCAGATATCTCAATTTCAGTCATAGAAAAGTCAAAACAACAATGAATTTGAAATAATTATTCAAATCAAACAATAAATAAGGGAAATACATATATGTAACTTTTTATAACCACGTTATTTTCATACTAGCTTGGACGTGTGTTGCTGATCTTTTTTGTCAGAAACCATCACGGGCACGCGCACAACAACTACCAAAGATTCATTGCAATCGGATGAACATACTATCTTAATGCAACAGGCTGTTAGACTCGTCAGTGTATTTAAGAACAAAATATCTGATTGTTTCCATTTCTCTAGGGCATCGATAATATTATAAAATAAAATAGGAACATAATTTTACTAGACCTTAGTGAATAGCGCATTTGTACTTTAACATCAATTAAAAAATTAAACAAATCACTTACCGCAGTACCAAATCCACTTTGACATGCGGGAAATGTTTATGTAAAGAGAGCAACGTCTTTATGTATTGGCACTCAAGTGCTTTATACAATTGCCAATCCCAATGCGATCTCCACAGCTCTGTATTTTTGTAACCATTGCCCTCCACCTACAATTATTATTTTCATAAATTCATATCTTCCTTAACATTATAATTTCTACCTAGGATCATGAAAGGTTTCGTCCAAATCCACCCAGCCATAATAAACAAACATATATGAAGGATAAACTTTTGCCCGCGAATTCTTTCACGTGGAATTCAAAATTCAATTTATTGCGACAAAAATTTAAATAAAGATCTGTTTAGTCATGATAAGTTAACAAATAGACTTATTTCTATTACTAACGTTACTTTACAATATTAGTGTGGGTATTGATTGAACATAACAAGTTAATTTTAAGCTCCTAACCTTTTCTATTATATCTCTTATGTCTTTGACGCATTTCTTCCACTCCGACTGTTTATCTAAGAGTTCTGTATCCATGAGCTTTTCCACGATGCTTCTTAATGCTAGATGCTGACTTGTTAAATACGAATTCTGCAATAATACAAAATTTTACGCTAAAAGTAAAAGTGACGCATTTAGCAGTTTAGCAATGGACATCGGCAGGAAAATGTGGACCAAGAAGATCATATGAAAAATGCTCAATAACCAGTATGCCGAAATCATAATACCTGAGATTCAAGTTTCAAAACAATTTTCTTCAATTTGTCAGTGTAATTGGCCAACTGTTCAGCGTCATTCCAGTACACGGCCTTTTGGTCTCGAACTAATGAGGACAAGTCCATCGCTGCTTGCAGCATCATCGGCCTGGTCGAAGGGATCATACGCTCACCAAGCGTGTTATGGAACGACGCCACCTTGAATTAAGAAAAGATACCATAGACATTTAGTTACCTACAATAATAAGGTTGCATGTAGGTGCTTTATTGCTGTATTGTAAACACACGTTCAAATTGACCATTGACTCTTCTGAGGATCTCTGTTATATGTTATTTCAGGCTATGATTTATATATGTGACAAGTTTCATCTAAATCCGTTCAGTCGATACAGAGTTAAATTAAAACTATGCGACTAGTGATTGCGATCAAGATATCCAAAACCACGTCCAAAACACTTTACCTGTTGTAGGTGTCTAGCGTAGGTCAGCGCGTCAGTAAACGTATCAAGCGATGCAGCGCAAGCAGGCGGCGGTAAGCCCAGCGCTGACAGCGCTTGAGCCTCAAGTTGCACGCTCACTAGACGAGGATTGAAATTCACCACCATCAGCTGATTACTTGCGCTAAACTCTAAGACGGGTTTGTCTAGAGATAGTTGTAAGGACCCGTTCTGAGCTTGAGCCTATAATTATACAGTTAACTTCAAGATAAGTACATGTAATCTCTAAATAATAATGTAATATAGGTACTTAGTAGGTAATATTGGATACCGTTACGGAGTTTGTGTGTTCGAATCTTACTTACAATGAGTATGAGCTTTCGGTGATGGAATACGTCACGAGGAAGCCATAGCACGGTAGTAGGGTAGGCGAAAGTGACCTACCTCAAGTTTTTGACGTAAAAATCAGTAGTAATCTTATACAGATGTAAAAAGGTCCAAAATGGTATAAATATATTTACTTGCAAATCTCTACACCACTCTTCATAAACATGGGTGTACATAGCCTTTAGATCTTTTAACACTTGACAAGCGAGATTGGATAGTTCCTGACTGCAATGGAATTCGCTTAAATGCTTTTCAGTGCATGTTTGGATTTCTTTTACCTGGAAATATATTAGTACTATAGCCATACTAAAATACATTCACGTAGTAGGTGGAATTTTGTATTATGACCTATCCTTGTCTCTGTCGCTCGCACGTAAATTATACTGTCACACTGTGCGAGCGCAACGGTAATATATTTGTGAATTTGATTTGGCTTGGATCTCGGAAATATACTTACTTTTATTCTAGAATACACACTTGTACTTCATTTGTACACATGAAGTACAAGTACAAGTAAAGAAAGTAGAAGTGCTTATAAAAATTACCGAAGAAGCGGTCTTATCGATTGTGCAATTACTTCCAGACAATCTTTGGGTAAAAAAGACAAGATAAAAAAAACAATATGGCATATAAATAAGGCATTACAAAAATATTGAATCGATAGGTACAAACTTTAGCTTCCATTTGTTTAGCCCACTGCACTTGTTGAACTACAGTAGACATTTCAGGCGGTTGATACATCTTCACGTCTACCTCGTCAGATTCCAACTGGCTCTGTATGGACTTCAACATGGATACAAGCGAGGAGACAAATATCTCGAGTTCATTGTTTAGTGCGTGTTTGACCAGTGGTCTTTCTAATAACGAACGGTATCTCATAAACTCGTATAGCATCTGAAAAAGTAGTAATTATTTTCTGTAAACTGAAGCGTTTGTTTATCATAAATACATATTATTATACTGATTGAATGTACCTGCTTCGTAGAGGTATTATGTAACCTCGGCCTTAATTTCTCTGCAATTTTCATTTCAGCTGGTCGCAAGCTTGTAGATAACCTTGAAACGGCTGTTTCCCATCCAGCATTTAGTCCATTGCACATCCATACATTAACATCTAGTATGACAGCATTATAATTAGAAATCAAATAAATAAATGTGTTAAAATGCATAACAAATTACATACCTTCAAAAGGTTTGAATAGAAGATGAGTCTGCAATTCTGTTTTTTCGTTGCTAGTTAGCAGTTTGTTTAGTTGACAGTAAGTTGATCTGATGTCATGAATCTGGAAAACAAAACCAGTATAATGGTTAGTTAAATCATGTAGGATGACTACAAGCGATAGTAGCGCCATCTACAAAGGTCGTTCCTCAGTTGTAGTACCCGCCTAAATGGCTACCACCCTGGTGTTGGAAATCTACCACCTTCGGCCACGTCATCATCACTTACCATGGTGGGTTGCACCAAACACAGACCTATTAATAGAAAAAATATTTTAAAAAATTATTATGAGTTAAAGATTTACCTCCTTCAGCCTATTTTGAAAATTTATACAAAACATGGGTACATAAGGTTTTCCATTCCATGTATGTAATGCATAATTAGGCCAATATGTCTCAGTGAGTGATTTACAAGCGCTGGTCCAAGTCTGGATAATTTGTAGACTTGCTGTTAGATGCGTAAGCATTTCATTATCTTTATAGTCGCTATGTACTACCCATAAATCAAGAGTCGAAAACGATTTCTGAATTAATGAACATATAATGTGACCTGCAAATAAATATTTAATTGAATTTAGGTAAGACAAACAATAATCAATAATATTTTTACAGGAATAAGAGAAAAAATACAGTGATATTCTAGTCTTAGGTACTACAGCTGATTGTTAGGATTTTCCTGTACTGTGAAACTGTATTGTTGTCCCAATAGCAAAATTAATGTTTATTCAGTGGAAAAATATTCCCAATAAGTTATTATGATTCAACAGAATAACTACAAGTTATCTTAATTTTTCATAAATACACCGGAATATTATGTTATACAGACTTATTAGTAGTTCACAAGCAAGGCTTTCAGGGTGTATTTATCATCAATACGGACAAATTTTACAATGGGACCAAGCCTGAAATCGCGATAAATAACATTTGATCAAATAAGGTTGGCTTTCTGTATGAGAAGTTTGAATTTCTAGGTAAAAGTTGTTTATATTGATGACCCTAAAGCACTGCTGATGAATAACAAATAGCCCCGTTTAAAATAATATACATCATACCAATAATGTCAAACACATGGGACATCCTGTCCTGTGAATACGGCATTACCGTGAAACGCCATACATCGTCTAGAATGCCGCCTATGTTTTCTGCAGCCTCTCTCACTTCATTCATACTTGTTGATTGCATCGATCTACAATTGAAAAAGTAAAAATTATTGTTTAAAAATTAAAAAACATAAACATTGCACTAAAACTTTTCATCAAGGTGTGAGAAAAAATAATTATTAAACTTGTGTTCTCTGTCTATCTCGTAAGGGCCTTATTAGTGTAAGCCATGTTTATAATTATGCCTAATATCTCAATATTTTTTTATGAGTAACAACAATAGTTCATGTACCTTAATTCTTCAGAGATGTCTTCAAATAATTCACAAAAAGTAGATGCAGCTTCTTTTTCTTTCTTATTAGAATCTTTTTTCTGTGCCATTGTTTTCCAATAGTCCAATTCATCTTCAACTGATAGTATTACTGGGAGAGTAATTAAGAGAAAATAAGTTAAAGTAGTCAAGTCTACCATTTGCAACTTATTATTGCTAAGTATTTGGAAAGAAAATTAAAAGTTTTAACAAACCATTGATATTCTCGTTTCCTTTGCTATGAGTTAGAATCCTTAAAATAGATTCTAAATCAGATAGGTTCTTTTGAAGTTTGTTTGAGTATAAGTCATTGCCCTGTAAATATTAGAAGATACATAAATTAAACATGTTTGGGACCAAGTTTTAACCATATCAAATGCAATGTTACTAACATTTACTAACAGAGGAGAATATATCTGTCTCAATAACTGATATAGAGACTCAGCAGCATTATTGGATATAGTGATGATATTTATATTCTTTACTGCTTCTTCATTGTTCAAAATTTCTGCTGATGTTTTATAAAATACTATAGACTTCTTATCATCTTGAATCTGAAATAAATTAAAAATATTTATTCAGCTCAATACTCACAAATATTTTTTTAAAATCTTAATCCAAAACTAATTCAAGAGAACTGAAAAGACCTCCCACTCAGCACAATATGGTGTGCATATTGCTACAACTCTAGTTTTCAGTGGGAACCAGATATATGTATTATACATATACTATTAATATTCCAAAATTAAATTAACTATAATTTCATGTTAAATAAAGACCTACATAATAAAATTACCTTTTTTTTTACTGATTTTGAGAAATAAATGATTATTATATTATATATTATTACCTATTATTAGTACTTTGAAACTCATGACAATAGTAGCAACCATTTACACTTACCTTAGAATGAATAAATAATATATTATCATTATGTAAAACACCTTGTACCAAGAGTATTTGTGAATTGTTAATGAATTCAGAAAGGGCTTCTTCAGATGCATTATTCAAAAGTAACTTAGATATATTGTAATAATGTTCTGGAAAATATAATTATTTTTAAAGACCACAATCTCACCATGGTAAGTGATGATGCGGCTGAACATGGTAAGCACATAAAACCTAGAATGAATTGGCTCCCAATTGCAGTACATACAAATTATATAAGATTCCAAAAATCATATGGTTATGGACTTGATTAGGCGCTAAAGCTGGCTCAAGCTTCCTAATACATATGGGGATAGCATTATTACGACCACCTTTTTTTATAGGGTTAGAGCAGGGTAGGTAGGTACTAAAAACATTGTCGCCACATACTTTCAATATTACCTACTAGCTTCCGCCCTGTAGTTTCACCCGCGTTCTCGAGGGATCTTTTGTTATCCCGGGATAAAAAGTAGCCTATGTGCTATTCCAGATTATACGATCGACCTTTTGAGCACCTCTAGGTTACAGAGTAGCCTTAAGGGCGGAGATCAATTTGTTCCGAACTGGCTGTATTTCACTAAAAAAGACAAATTTTAATAAAGAATGCTGGTTAGGTAAAATGGAGAACATCACCTATTACGTACTTACCTGTAGTATCTAATATAAATTCGCGGGCGGTTACCATTGTAGCGACGATATTCCATAAATCACTGCACAAATTCTACGCAACATATGTAATAAAATTATGAAAAATACGCAAAGGCATGGATGGTACACTATTTGTTGTGACTCTTGGTCTTGTGACAGATTGATGCATTTCTGTTGTCATGGAAACCAAGGCATAGAGTTCAGGTACAACGGGTGATTAGCGATGGATAAATCGTATTTTTTTTAAACACGAATAACTCGAGTGGAAGTGGTTGTTGTTTCGAATCACGGTTCGGGTTGATTCGATTTGGTCGAGCAGTAATTTCGTAATGCGAATACGACAGGAGAAGCGTATGTTTAAATATATTATCGAGCCGATTTGAGCCTCCGAATTCGGCTAGGTAAGCTCGGTTACACTACAATTCGAGAGTCGAATGACTCAATTTGGTGTCAAGTTGACTTAATTCATTGTCGAATTGGCGGATAAAAACACATCCTTCGCTACACATCTCTGGTAGACGCAGCCTTAGACGCGCGAGTCGAGTTCGCTTGCAAACAAATGCATAAAACGAATTAATTCGGTTTTGAAGAAACGCCATTTATACCGTGACGGCACCTGAACTTTAAAAAAGGAAGAGAAAAACGTGGGTGAAGGAGTACTTGATACTACGGGAATAGTTGTAAAATATAGTAATATAATGCGACAAAAAGACTAATAAGCTCGTGACTGATCACAATAACTGCCTATCTCTTATTACAATACACTATCGAATGGGCAAGTGCGGTCGGTAACACCCGATTTACCTAGCAGTTGGGCCTATCTCTCTATCTGTTATTACACTACCTTACCTAGGAGATAGGGACCCTACCGATCGGGTAGTCTAATAGGCCTTTTAGAGAGAACTCTCAATGTTTTTCGCTAGCTAACTTCATACCTTTATATTTTAAGATGTCAGACATTAATTCAAAACTAAGAAGATAAATAAGATAAATGGCTAGGCTGTATGAGCTAGAACCCGTTGCCTTCCAAAATACGGGAAAACATAATAAAAGCAACATGGCGCGTAACCGAAAAACGTGACGATTTGCTACAAAAATTTCTCCCATACGTCGATAAAGAAGTTTCACTTCAAAAACCTGTCAACATAAGCGTGTAGGGCCACACCATAGTCTATCATTAAACTTTGATTTTTTGGAGGTTTTCCCCAGAAGATTCATGGATAGCTATTTATCGACCGAGATTGATAACGCCACACGTCAGAAATAAAAATGGTGACATTGCGTTAAATTACATAAATTAGGAAATAAATGTATAGATTTTGTGAAAAAGTATATCGATACTTATATTATTATGTTAAGTTTAATACTTAAATATATATAACATTCTAGCTTCTGCTCAGCGGTTTCACCCACGTTCCCGAGGGATCTTATTATGTTTTCCCGGGATAAAAAGTACCCTTTATGTGGAGCATAATATAGGGTACTTTTTATGGGTATGATTTATCTATGTGCCAAGTTGCATCCAAATCCATTCAGCTATTTATGCGTTATTGAATCACTAACATCCAAACATACAAGCTTTCACACTTATAATAGGGTATTTGACAGACATTCAAATCAGCAACATTTTATGAAATGTCAAAACGATAGGTTTATATGGAGTTTTGTATGAAATACAAGCATGTGACGTCATAATTATATAGCATACTCTTTATGGTTAGATTGGTCATTAAAAATCATAATAAGGATTTGAATAAAATAATCGTGTTTTCCCCTTTTTTTCGATGTTTTATACATTGGTTAGTGTTGGATAATTTATTTTGAATACAGGCAAATACCCTATTAGTAGGATATAAAGGTATCGACATAGTATCGGTACCAAATGTATAGAGTACAAAAATACTAGGTATCGAAGTGATATCGATACTATAATTGGTCAGGTGATGCTTTTTGTGGATCATCCCTAGTTGTATGTAGTTTGATTGTCTTTTGACCAGCGTTGCAATGCTAATACGTATTGTAGGTAGTATCCCCTATAGTAGTCTGTGAAAGCAAACCGTACGATTAAAATCGTATTTATACGACCTTTTTGGAACTGGTACCTACGCGCTACGTACAATGTAATTTATAAGCGCCAAAAACCTAAAAGAACCAGATGTTGCGTCATTCTCGTCGTAAAGATAACATTTAAATACGGCGAGATCTCGGCCCATGTTTTTGCTACGTAATACATATTAATTCCATGCCTATGGCAAATACTTGTAAAATTCAACTATGTATATATATATATATATATTTTTATACTACAAGGTGGTACACTAGTATAAAGTGATCTGTGCAAGGTGGCAAACAAGCTTACGGCCCACCTGATGGTAAGCGGTTACCGTAGCCTATAGACGCTCATAACACCACCGGCAAAAAAAAACCAATATTATTTTTTCCCTGTCAGGGGTATCTGTTAAACGAACGAACATAGACATAGATATAGAGTTTGTAGTGTGCCAGCTATACTTCACAGTATCACTCACGCGTTACCAACCTGAGACATGAAGTTGTTAAGTCTCCTGTAATTTCACCGGCTCCCATACCCTCCTAACCGAAACACAGTAATACAATAAGTGCACTACTATTTCACGGCGGAATCAGATATGGTGGTAGTACTTCCCTGGGCGAACTCTGCACTATGAGTTTTACTACCTTCTAAATGTAAATGTATGAATTTAAATGTATGAATTTAAATGTATGAATTTAAATGGCAAATTAGTGTCGAGATTCTGGTAACCAAGGTCCAGAAAATCACTCCTTGTTCGTATCTAAATACCAAATATTAAAATGTTGTACCCAAAATGTTAAATTTTATTTATTTATTTTATTAATTAAACAAAATCCACAGCTCCTAAATATTGATTTTAAGTTATGATAATGTTATTTGAACCATTTACATACTATTGTTTTATTGAAAATTCAATGCGTACATTTTAAAATACGATCTCCTAAGAAATAAAGTTGGCAACATTGCTTTTGACATTATATTATATTTAAAAAAAAGAGTAGAATAATACGTGATTCCGATTGATTGATGTTCTCAGAGAAAATCTCTGTAGTAATTACTACTTACAGAATATGAATTTTATCATGATGTTGCGGCCTCGTCCATTACAATCGGTACATAAATAACCTATTCTTTTTATATTTCTATATGTTTTGAGGAAGAATTATTGTGAAAACTAAAAATTATGTCAATTACATATTGCAGGTTATGTTATAAATGAATAATAGCTTATTGTATAGTTCACCATTTAAGTACTTAACCGCTTCATTTATAACAAATAACTTTCCAGACAATCACTTTATTGAAGAATGTAGTATGTGCGAGTAGCACCTCGAATACCGTAGATGCCACTAACTTGGAGATCCCTGTTTACGATGTGGATAAACCACAAACTCTTGAAAATCGTAAGGCAAGGTAAGTTAAACTTATTCAAAAAATCAATACAAATAAGAAACTCAATGTTGTGCCCTATGATATTATCATCTACATATTTCCATCTGGCTGTCTCAGGCTTCAAACTCTTAAATTTTGTCAGGTATTCTGTAAAATTGTATATTATATAACATTTGCTTTTATTCCTGCGGGTCCACCGGTTAACCCTTCAGGGGATGAAATTTCAAAAATATAAGATGTTTTTGGAACCAAGTTCCTCTACAGAGCTTGCGGTAGGAGTTAACAGGCAGAAATGGGAACCGTAACGAAAAGCGTTATATATATGTGTTTGAATTACAATTCACACACACATGTGCCTGTGTCTTTTATAATAAAAGACAGACGTGATGTCAACAATTATGCCCCCTCCATGCGACTTTCTTGGAGGTCCAAGAATAAAAAATACTCAAAAATAAATTCTTGAGTAAGGTTATAGTCTATTTTTCAGGGAATGTGGGTGAAACCGCTGGGAAAAGCTATTTATATATAAAATGGCTTACAATTGCAATATTTATTATTACTAGCTTCCACCCCACAGTTTCATCGGCATTCCCAAGGGATCTTATGTTATCCGGGATAAAAAGTGCTCCTCGATAAAAAGGCTATCCAACACTAAACTAATTTTCTATTTGAACCAGTAGTTCCTGAGATTAGCGCATTCAACCAAACAAACTCGCTTAATATTAGTATAATATTGAATTTCGTTCTTGGCGGGGGTCCCCCAACATTACCGTTTTTCATATGCTGTAAGTATTTGAATTTGGAACAACAGATAGTACTTAATACGTTACGTTAAAAAAAAGCAACCATGTTATGACTATTCATTTTGTTTGTTATTTGTGCTTGCAATGTCATAGTTAAGGGCGCGTTCGCATATCAGGCAAAATTAAGCTGTTTTTCGGTACATTTTATGGCATAATCAAACAAAATCCAATATAACTAATAACTGCCTCGTATAGATTGGTTCTTCATCTTCAAATAATAGTTACATTATTATTGAAAATTTTAGTTTCTCATAATGTAAAATCGATCTGTCGTTGCCATTTTCCACAAAATTATCGATACCGGGTTGAGTTTAGGTACATTTTTTAGCTATTATAAACATATTTCACTATTTCTAAAAATACTATATGTAGGCAAACATATTCAATTCTTAACGATAGGAGTTATTTTTTATCTAAATGCTATAAATAGTTGCAGAAAAAATTAAAAGCGAAACTTATTTTTTCACATTTTTTTCTATTCTGGTTGAATCTTAATCGGTTGGATTAAGGGTTATTTTAGTTATAAAACTCGTCTGATGTATTTCACAAGCATTTTGAATGAAACTTTAGTCGGCCCGCGGCCGCCGTCGAGAGTGGACCTGTATCGCCTGTTTAGAGCAGCTCGAGTTGAAAAAGATCGCTGTACAAACACAAAATATTCGATAAACCAAATTTGATACTTGACGAGGTAAGATTTTCATTCGATTTTATTTCGCTATAAAAAAGATGCAGCAACCTGAAGGTGTACTTCAGTGACTGCTACTGGAACTCCTCGACGAGTTACTAGGTGAGCCGAGTATGGGCTCGTTATGTTAGTCATGATGAGACCTTACCTCCGGACTTGATGGAGCGACCTGAAGGTGTACTTCGGTGAATGCTACTGGAACTCCTCGACGAGTTGTACTAGGTGAGCCGAGTTTGGGCTCGTTTTGTTAGTCATGATGAGACCTTACCTCCGGACTTGATGGAGCGACCTGAAGGTGTACTTCGGTGACTGCTACTGGAACTCCTCGACGAGTAGTACTAGGTCAGCCGAGTTTGGGCTCGTTTTGTTAGTCATGATGAGACCTAACCTCCGGACTTGACGGAGTGACCTGAAGGTGTACTTCGGTGACTGCTACTGGAACTCCTCGATGAGTTGTACTAGGTGAGCCGAGCTTGGGCTCGTTTTGTTAGTCATGATGAGACCTTACCTCCGGACTTGATGGAGCGACCTGAAGGTGTACTTCGGTGACTGCTACTGGAACTCCTCGACGAGTAGTACTAGGTGAGCCGAGTTTGGGCTCGTTTTGTTAGTCATGATGAGACCTTACCTCCGGACTTGATGGAGCGACCTGAAGGTGTACTTCGGTGATTGCTACTAGAACTCCTCGACGAGTAGTACTAGGTGAGCCGAGTTTGGGTTCGTTTTGTTAGTCATGATGAGACCTTACCTCCGGACTTGATGGAGTGACCTGAAGGTGTACTTCGGTGACTGCTACGGAACTCTTCAACGAATTGTACTAGGTGTGCCGAGTTTGGGCTCGTTTTGTTAGTCATGATGAGACCTTACCTCCGGACTTGATGGAGCGACCTGAAGGTGTACTTCGGTGACTGCTACTAGAACTCCTCGACGAGTAGTACTAGGTGAGCCGAGTTTGGGCTCGTTTTGTTAGTCATGATGAGACCTTACCTCCGGACTTGATGGAGCGACCTGAAGGTGTACTTCGGTGACTGCTACGAAACTCCTCAACGAATTGTACTAGGTGTGCCGAGTTTGGGCTCGTTTTGTTAGTCATGATGAGACCTTACCTCCGGACTTGATGGAGTGACCTGAAGGTGTACTTCGGTGACTGCTACTAGAACTCCTCGACGAGTAGTACTAGGTGAGCCGAGTTTGGGCTCGTTTTGTTAGTCATGATGAGACCTTACCTCCGGACTTGATGGAGTGACCTGAAGGTGTACTTTGGTGACTGCTACGGAACTCCTCAACGAGTTGTACTAGGTGTGCCGAGTTTGGGCTCGTTTTGTTAGTCATGATGAGACCTTACCTCCGGACTTGATGGAGCGACCTGAAGGTGTACTTCGGTGACTGCTACTAGAACTCCTCGACGAGTAGTACTAGGTGAGCCGAGTTTGGGCTCGTTTTGTTAGTCATGATGAGACCTTACCTCCGGACTTGATGGAGCGACCTGAAGGTGTACTTCGGTGACTGCTACGGAACTCCTCAACGAATTGTACTAGGTGTGCCGAGTTTGGGCTCGTTTGGTTAGTCATGATGAGACCTTACCTCCGGACTTGATGGAGTGACCTGAAGGTGTACTTCGGTGACTGCTACTAGAACTCCTCGACGAGTAGTACTAGGTGAGCCGAGTTTGGGCTCGTTTTGTTAGTCATGATGAGACCTTACCTCCGGACTTGATGGAGTGACCTGAAGGTGTACTTTGGTGACTGCTACGGAACTCCTCAACGAGTTGTACTAGGTGTGCCGAGTTTGGGCTCGTTTTGTTAGTCATGATGAGACCTTACCTCCGGACTTGATGGAGCGACCTGAAGGTGTACTTCGGTGACTGCTACTGGAACTCCTCAACGAGTTGTACTAGGTGAGCCGAGTTTGGGCTCGTTTTGTTAGTCATGTTGAGACCTTACCTCCGGACTTGATGGAGTGACCTGAAGGTGTACTTCGGTGACTGCTACTGGAACTCCTCAACGAGTTGTACTAGGTGAGCCGGTCGGTAAGGTCTCATCATGACTAACAAAACGAGCAGTCGCCGAAGTGCACCTTCAGGTCACTCCATCAAGTCCGGAGGTAAGGTCTCATCATGACTAACAAAACGAGCCCAAACTCGGCTGACCTAGTACTACTCGTCGAGGAGTTCCAGTAGCAGTCACCGAAGTACACCTTCAGGTCGCTCCATCAAGTCCGGAGGTAAGGTCTCATCATGACTAACAAAACGAGCCCAAACTCGGCACACCTAGTACAACTCGTTGAGGAGTTCCGTAGCAGTCACCGAAGTACACCTTCAGGTCACTCTATATAAACAGCAATAATAAATATTTTTTGTAGGTACCATAATTTTATGACAAACAAATACGTAAAAAAAAATGAATCCTTCAAAGTATCAAAATGAGTTCACTTGACTACAATTCTCGCAGTTAGTCGTGCGACTCGTGCGTACACTTGTGTGTGTGACCCGTGTCAATGTAGTAGTTCGATTCTCTACCTATCAATTTTGCGAACGCGTCCTTAATAAGTGGATATGGGTATTAATTACCAGCTGATTATAAGATTATTTCTTAGCTATACTGGGTGGAGTATTTACCTAATCAAATGATATATTGCAATATACATATATGAATGATATATTTACTATCGACTTAACTTCTATATATGAGGATACAGACTCTGATAACCTTATTTAAACTCAATCATATGACATAACTATTTTGATAGAAGTTACACACATTCAAAGTACGTCACGCACATACTCGCGTTTATAAATATTTTATTTGATGCTTCGAATCTGATTTCTGATTTTAATAATAAAATACCTAATTTAGTTTTGTAAGTAGAACATTATGAAGTACTTTATTAAATACAGTATTTGGTATATCTGTTATCTATTATATCTATATTATTACATACAATAAAACAGTAGAACCCGGTGTGTCTGTACATTGAAGAAAAATAATAAAAATAGAAAGGGGATAACTAGCGAAGGGTAAATTGAACATAAACCTGCAATTTTTAAAATTCTTCTCTGCCTGTCTGTTTGTTTGCGCTCATCTCCGGAACCACTAAACGGTTTTTCGTGTAGTTTTCACAGGTGGGGGGTTAAAAAAGTTTAACGTTTATTTAATATACACTAAAAACTTAAGACTAAAAAGTAAGAAATAAGGTAAATAATCTGAAACTATAAACTACTATAAAAACTTTGGTTAGCAGGTGGGCCCCATTCCACTTTCACTGTTACCTTCTTCCACCCAGTTCCAATTTTATTGAGAAACTAGCTTTCCGCCCCGCGGTTTCACCCGCGATCCCCTATTTTACCCCCTCACGATTCTTAGTACACACTAAGAAAAGATTTTTTTTAATTCAATCCGTACACACATTGTATATCCCTAACTACTCCATACCATGAAAAAAATGTTTTCCCATACAAACTTTTGCACCTTTTCGGGTGAAAAGAGACAGATAATAATAATAACTATTATAATAATCTGCTCCGAATAACATTTACGCAAGATTCGTGATCTAACTACTTTCCACCAAAAAGTTACTTACAAACTATATTTCCCTCGTTTAGGGTCGAATTTCAGAATTTCCTGTCTTAGTAGATACACCCATAAGTGTGTAATGATACATTATGGCATTATGTATTTACACCAAGTTTCGAGACAATCTGCCAGTGTAATATTTTTCCATATAAAGATTAATTCCCAATTACACCCACTCAGGGGTTAATTCTACAAAACCTTGAAATACACTACTCTAAAACTGCTTCGAGCAATATTTACACCAAGATAGGTATTCCAATTACTTTCCACTAAATAGTTACAGTCAAACTGTATTTCTCCTTTTACCCCTCTTAGGGTATTAATTTCAGAAATCTCTTTCGTATACACATCCTATAAAGAACCTGCTTGCCAAATTTTATGTTTGTAGGTTTTATAGTTCCTAAGATATAGATGCCTTAACTTGATGTGTCATTATAGAATCCCCATTTTCACTCCTTGGGGGTGGAATTTCCATAAATACTACAAAACTTAGTTAGCCAGGAGCCCAAATACCAATTTTTATGGAAACATCTCAAAAATAAAGTATTTACTAACGTACAACCCCTATTTTACCCCCTTAGGGATTGAATTTTGGAAAATACTTTCTTTAATCCTATGTTATAAAAAGAAGCCCCAATCCCTGCAAACTGTACCTCCTTACTCATACCAAAAACTGACGTTCCATATAACATTTGCACCCCTTTTAACCACCTTAGGGAATGAATTTCAAAAAACGCTGAAATAGTTATTTCATTAATATGTTGAAGAATATTAATACCAGAATAAATGTGAACAGAAAAATTATGATTCCCATACAAACTTTTTCACCCTTATGGGGTGGGGTGATTTTCATAAAACCCTGAAACATTTATTTTTTATTTTTTACTAGCTTTTCGGCGCGGTTTCACCCGCGTTCCCGGGATAAAATTTAGCCTATGTTACTCGGTGAAGATGTAGCTTTCTAACGGTGAAAGAATTTTTAAAATCGGTCCAGTACTTTTTGAGCCTATTCGTTACAAACATACTTACTTACATACAAATCTTTCCTCTTTATAATATTAATTTAGGTATATTAGTCTATACTAATTACTAATATTAATATTTCATGGATTTATCTTTAAAACTGACAAAGTTTCATACAATCGAACATCCCCTATTTTACCTCCTTAGGGGTTGAATTTTGAAAAATCCTTTCTTAGTGGATGCCTACGTTATTGATGGAATTTGTGTACAAAAGGGGCTTTGGGTAAAGTTGGCGTCGTTTTGAAGATGAGCGGCCAGTAATGAAACTTGGATATTATGAAAGAACAGAATAAAGCGATCAAAAGTTATTATGGGTACAATTCTCTAAACCATATCGGAACGGAGATATTTGGTTTTGTATTGCTCATTAAAATCGAAGAAGTTATTGTACTCTATTGCACTGTTTTAGGTTCCTAACGTATTTTTTGAGAATTCTAGATAAAATAAACCAAATAAAATGTCGTAGATGCATAGCCCTATGTCTGTTATCTATGTGCCGATGGTGTGGCGCGCACTGGCCGGTGGCTGAAAGCTGGGAGAGGGTGATGGAGTAAGCGGGGGAGAATTGGGCGGCGATGCACAAACTGTGCCGCCAGTTCTCCAGTGCCCCGACCCCGATACGTCCATTGCTTCACAGCGACGGGACCCCGCGATACCACGCAGCAGACCGCGCGAAAATCTTCGCGGATCACCTCGAACGCCAATTCTAGCCGAATCCGACTGCAGACGTAGAACACTCCGCTACAGTAGAGCAACACCTTGCAGCCTACCTCTTAATAGGTAACTCCTGAGGTGGACCCACTGGTCTTCTCCCCGGGCACGGTCCAGCATGTGATCAAGAAAACCAAGCCATGAAAGGCCCCGGACGCAGACGGCATCACCAACATGGCACTACGCCACCTTCCCTATAGAACGGTGGCCCAACTCACGCGCCTCTTTAATGGCATTCTGCGCTCGGGTAGATTCCCAAACACCTGGAAAACCAGCAGCGTTATCATGCTGCCCAAACCCGGGAAGAACATACTGAAGCCAGAAAGCTATCGGCCGATAACACTGCTCCCGACAAGGTCCAAGTCCCCTGCTGTGGCGCCTAACGCCGTGCATCACGCCTTGCCCCGAGCAGTTGTCGAGGACGCTCCACGCCACGACGGCAGCCATCAACAAGAAAGAGCAAACCGTCGCAGTATTCCTCGAAATGGAAAAAGGCGTTCGACAGAGTTTGGCACGCGGGTTTGCGGTCCAAACTGTCAACGACAATGACTCTCCGTCGCATACATTAGTCTCAAGAACATCTTCGTTCTTCCACCAACGCGGTGCCTATCACCGGGCCTGTACTCCCACTTCACCGACGACATCCCCCTGGAAGAGGGGTCCCACCTGGCTCTCTACGCAGCGTACTACGCGACATCCATCAGGCAGAACCACGCCGCGTCCATACTTCAGAAATCGCTAGATGTCCTGCCAGAATGGCTCTCCAGGTAGAGGCTGTCGGGAAGACGCATGCCATCATGGTCAGCAGCGCCATCAAACTTCCGCCAACACTCTGGCTAACCGGACATTGTGATCGTTTGTGTATTGTGACTGATCCAGCATAGCTCTTTGGACTCTGATATTCTTACTTCTTCATCCATGGATGTAATTAACAGTGTAATTTGCATCTGTTGCCGACGAAGTCTAAAACGTGTTGGCGGGAGGGGCGGGACTCGTCGAAGATCAAATTATAGTTTGACAGCAGAGTTCGTGCAAAACAATCCGTCTTTAATGACGTATTTGGTGGAAATTGCGAATGTTATGCAGGTAAGTTTTGTGAAATCTAATACCTGTATGTTCATAAAACAAGAGTGACATACGAAAACTCACTAACACTATAAGGCCGATTTGTTCACATTGGCGTATTGTACGCTACAGCATATTTTCTGCTGTTTGCATGTAATGTCCATTATATGGTACATGGGATGGGGCAGATATCAAAATAATCTGACTCCGCTGGCACAATTTTTAGATACGATTATTCGACAAGACATTGAAAACGAAATGGACGAAAAGAGTTAAAAAATGTGTTTTTACTTAGGTATCATGTAATAAACTGCAATAAAGTACAATAATGTGTTTTTATTATTTCCCAAGACCCACAATACTAACGTCACATTGACAGACGGTCGTAAAATAGATTTCTTTACGCAGGACAGTAATTGAACAGTAATTGAAGTATTTATATTGACGACATTTTTAAAATCTTCAAATGCAAATATCTCAGCTTCGATATCACTTAGGACAAAAATAATTGAACATATATGGGTACTTAAGGCTCCAGTCTCCCTAAAATCAGTGTTCTTGCGGAATTTATCAGAAAAGAAATATTGTTTTTTAGTCATCAGAAAAGCAATAAATGATATATATTTTACGTTATTTTAAAGTGTGAGATTTGAAGTTTCCAATACATATTTTATTTTTTAATTTGACGCCACTTTTATTAGCTTTGTGAGGCTTTAAACATATCTCTATTTACGTTCCTCGCGTAGAGGGTCTCATTCATGCACACGCCACGAAAAAAATATAACAAAAACAAGAAATATATTCAGATTACATTTGTCGGCAAATCCTCTACAATAATCTTATCTAGTTACTGTTTTTCAAAATCGTCTCAATTTCTTATTTAAACTGCTTTAAAAAGTTATAAATTTCTGAATTTGACCCTTGCAACATATATTTTTTTCTATTACAAAGTAATGGTTTAGAGAAATCACACTTCAACCACTCCGAAAGCAACTACTTATCTGTCGAATAATAAATATATGTAACACAATGAACGCTGTCCATTCCCAGCGGAATTGAATGGAATTTTGATGCGTTTTATGTTTTATTTGTTTAGTTTCGGTAAATTTATTTCAAATGATTTTTTGAATTCACTGATTTTAGGGAGACTGGAGCCTTAACACAGCACAACAAAGTAACATGAAAATGACGCCACTGTCCATACAAAATTACTCATTCCCCTTTCATGTTCCTAACCCCAGCGGTTTAGGCAGTGCGTTGATCGATAAGTCAGTCAGTCAGGACAAGCTTCTTTATTAGTATAGATGGGTTCCGAGTGCACCTAAGGTTTTTATAATTGTATAATAGGATAATAATAGTTTATAGTAATGAGTTTCAGATTATTTATCTCGTTTCTTATTTTTAAGTGTAGGTAATCAACAAAACGTACGTTTTTCGTACCATCGGGTTTTTTTTTGGTTTTTTTAATTACTTATTTTTTTATTAGATGCTTTCGAAGTTCATCAGAAGCTATGTTAGAGTAAAACATTATACCTACACCATAACATTTGTATGTTTTAACGTGCTAATCTCAGGAACTATGTTTAGTTAGATAGCTCGTTTATCAAGGAAAATTTATAGGCTATATAAAAGTTTGACGCAGTTTAAACCGCGGGGCACAGTTAGTGAATAATAGTTTACTTGATTGGTTCTCTTTAATTTTGTACCTCCAACGTCTACTCAATTATAAATGCGAAAGGGAGTTTGTTTGTCTGTTTGCTGCATTTTCACGACTAAACTACCGCTTGTAAATTGTACAGTTACCTAAAACTGGTAAGTGTTCCAAACTTCTCGTTCTCTACTACATATACTTTGGACTGCATGAAGAGATCTTGATAGTACCCTGGTCTTGACTGTGATTTTAATGATGAACAGCTCAGAATCGATGTTTACATAGCTAACCCATTACGACAAAGTTTAGATAAAGCGTATGCACGTATTATGAAATCAGTTCATAGAGGGTACATGTTATGATAAATATTTACCTCTAAATGACTAACATTGATAGCTATTAGAGATATTATTAATTATATTAATATCAGTTGTTTGCGTGATATTATTCCAAGATAAAGTTGGATTTTACTTTGCCGACGTGTCTTTTCCTGATTGATATGAAAGCAATTATATCTTGCTACTAGTTGTCTCCCGCGGTTCGACTCGCGTTCCTGGGATAAATGTGTCCAATGTTTATCGTCGTTAAGCGAGCTAACCCTCTGTCAAATTTGCTCATTAAAATCGTTTGGGCGTGAAAACGTCATTCATAAGGAGTACCTATAGGTATACAGACGAATAATTTTGAAAATAGGTACCTTAAAATTTCTTAAAATTCTTAATCTATTCTGAACTATATTTATACCGAGTTTCGTGTTTTCCTTTCCACAAAAAAGTAATATTATAATTGAATTTCCCTCTTTTACCCCTTTAGGGATTCCCATCCCATAAAGAACCTGCCTTTCAAGATTGGGTTCTTTCATGCACATAAAATAATAAAATAATGTCTGTCCTGGGTGAGAATCGAACCTACGACCTGTGATGGACGACATGTCATGGTTTTATATTGTATAATATTGTAGGTATAGAATAACAATACTCATATTATGTTTTCTTTTATTTTTTCAGGCTTCATTACCAATCACGTAAAAGGGGGATGCTAGAAAACGATCTTCTACTGAGTACCTTTGCAAAGAAATACTTGAATAGCTTCAATGAACAACAGACACTTATGTACGACCGCCTCATTAACTCCCCAAGCAACGATTGGGACATTTACTACTGGATCGTTCAGAAACAACCTACGCCTGATGAGTTTAACAATGAAATAATGGATCTCTTGAAACAACACGCTAAGAACAAAGACAGAGTTGCCCTCACCCAACCTAGTCTGTACTAATAAAATGTTAATTAAGTTATTGTAGTTAGTTGAGAATTATTTGTTGTAGATAGTCACTCAGTATTAGACGTTGAAGTAAATTATTTGTTGAATATTATAGTTTGTAATTACAATACAGCGTCGAATTGAATTGTGTTGCGACTTTTCTTGTAACATAATAACCGTTGATGTATCTAGATTTTTGGTCAGTGCCTAAAATGTGTTGGTATATTTTATTTTTTTGATGACTGGAGTCTACAATTATTTGTGGTGTTCGTGGACTTTCTAATCTATTTTAATTTGAAACAACTTAATATATAACGAAACATTAGAACAGTAACAATTATTCCAGTTCCACTTTTTTCTAATTCAGCTATTGCATTGTAGATCGTTAATGGGTTAACGTAATATATCCGTAATATTTAACCGGTTTCAAATTGAAACTGAATGCAATGGAGTTACGTGATGGAGCGGCTGGATCAATTTGATTAAAATAATAGTTTTTGTTACCTTAAAAGGTCGGTTTAGGAATGGTATTCAATCTAACCACATAGAAAATGAATGGAAATTCTCGCGGTTTTGAATAATGTGACGCATTTAGCCTTGCTTTGGTATGTTTAGGTGCTTTATTATTACACGACTAGTTATTTATGATTTATTTTGCTCCAATTGTATACACACGTAACATGTACGTAAATGGCAATAAATTAATACAAATAATAACAATACCATGTTCCCGATGATAGTTGGATGCAGTTTTTATGCTTTTAAATATACATTTATATAGTTTTTATCTATATTTAAAAATGAAATTAAATAATAATAACATACTTTCTGATCTAATCTTAGATAGTCACTGGTTTGATATCTACAAGAAAATTGCTTAATAACAAAATATTTTATTACCTAAATACTTCTATCACTAATCATATACTTATGTCCGTCGATTAAATGTGCTTAAATGTATTTTTGTGTCACTTATTACTATGTGAAACATAGTTCAATTAAGAAAGACTTCAAGCCTTCAGAGGAAATGGTACAACATTAATGATAAGTAAACACAGTCATATTCTTCTTATATATGGACCAATGTAAACATTTCGTTTCCTTACAACGTAGTTTTGGGCGACTTAGTCTTTTGTCATTTCGTATGTTATTATTATTCAGAATAATTGGTAATGTAAAATAGTGTCGTGCGTAAATAAGCATTGATTCGCCAAGGGTATTAACATATCCATTTAAATGTGTATGAACATGGATGCTCGTTGACCTAATACAGACATTTCACTCGACCTCGGCGACTTCGTCCGTAAAGAGGTACGCAGTGCGGGCGCGCGGGTAGTAGTAGGGAACGCTCACCGCTCCCGGCACGGTTTATTGGCACGTCACGCCACGCAACGCAACTAAACAAATAACTCTCAGTGCGTAATCTTTATTTTGATTTAGTTTCACTGCGTTATCAAGGAATATTTTATAATTTGTGTTGATTATGAATGAGTACAACATACATATAAATGTTGACCTATAGTGAGCCCGTCCACAATCTTATCTTACGTTTAAATGTTTGTGCTTTAGATCCAGTGAAGTCAGTTTACTTCGAGCGTGCTATGCATCTGGTATTTTTAAAAGTGATCAATTTATAATAAAAAATTGTCGACAAAAATACTCTGAAAATATTAGAACAACCTAAGTGCTAATAATAATTATTATTTGTGTTTTAAGTGAATTGTTTTTACTGTGTAATATAAAATGCCTATTCGTCGCAGTAAGGTAAGAATCTATAGATTTAATCATTTACTTAAATATATTTTGAAGAAACGACAGTGAAGCATTGTACATACTAATTCAATAATTTGCAACTGTATTGGATGTTATATACGTATCTCAAGAATGAATAATGAAAACGGTATTTTAGTGGAATGGTAAAACTCAGTCAGTTCCATCATAGAGTTATAACTGGTACACGAGCACAAATGGGTCTAATGCAGTTGAATATGCTGAGTGGATATTTCGAGATAGCTTATTTTCGAAACCTATGTTAGGTTGATCATTCTACTAGGGCCAACTCTTAAAATTGTGGAAAACAAAATCAAAAATTTTCATACTAAAATATAAGAAAAGATTATTTTTTTTCGCAAATTCAGCGTAGGTTTCATAGTAAAAGTTGTTCAGCATGGCCAACCTAATATAGGTTTCATAAATATGCCATCTCAAAGAAATATGCATCCAGTAGGTATAGATACCGTTTGATTTTTACTGCTTGGGCATTCAGGTTTCTTCACGATTTATCCTTTATCACAAGGCCAGGGTTGAATCCGCACGTAAGTTTTCAGTTCAGCAACACACCAGAAAGTCAAACGTGCATACTCATGATCATAGAAAAACATACGAGCTAAATATATAGCTATTCCGTAAATCCTTTCAAACAAATAAATTATGGGATATCCAAATAAAATAGCCGTTAATTCGCATTTACTTACAAAACAAATATTACAGGTATTAGTAAAATGGATATTCGAGAACCAGCATAAGCTGCAGACAGTACGTTACTGCAGTTCTTCGCTGCGGTACAAAGAACTGGAAGAGAACGCAGCGCCCTCGCAGCACGACCACGTGGCTCCCTCTACGACCGCGCCTGCGCCTGCCAATCCACGCCCACACATTACGCCTGAAATCTCGTTCAAGGTAAGCGCCGCATTACAAAACTCCACCAATCAGCGCAAATATCCTTCTACAATCTTTATTTAGAGATTATCAGCTGGCGACATTGACTTATCGTAGTCAATAAAAAATATTCGAGATTTTAATTTATTTTGATTGAAAGTAAATTAAACTCTAATGGCCGCAAATAGAAACAAAATTATTATGTTTATACTCTATATTCGTCATATGTTTGTTACATATAGTTCGCTTTGAGTGGTACTCAATATAGTACATTATCATATCTTGTTTCTATAATATTTATTACCTAATGTGGCTGAAGGTGGTAAGCACACAAAGCCTAGAAGGATCTGGTTCTCAAGTGTAGCTTAAACTGAACTGAACTTTCATCTTTTATTCCATTTATTAAAATACATTACCTATAAATTACATTTTTAAATATAAGTTATAAAAAAATACATTATTATTATCGTATTATTTACTTATTAAAAATATATCTTGTTCATTGTTAAAAGGTAGTGTAAAGTCTTGCTGTAAATCAGGGTTAAACATTTATTGAAAGAATTACAGTGCGCACAAGTAAATGGAAATAAGACACTTGTTTCTAATTTCCAATTAAAGCTCATAAATATATTTTGAATCCTTATCAAGTTGTTTACGGTTTACGTTTATGCTTGTGCTCAATAGCCCATACGATTTCCTCACAACTTAGCTTGCCAATAAACATGTGACTTATAGAAGACAAGTGCATAATTAATTCAACTTTTACAGTTCGACGACCTGCAAGTGAGACTCGCTGCCCCATACCAATTACAGCCGAAGCCTGAAGCGAAAGATCTTGGATTCGGAAAATATTTCACCGATCACATGCTCAAAATAAACTACCACAAACAGCTCGGTGGATGGCAGAAACCAGAGATAATGCCTTTCGAAAATCTGAGTATTCATCCCGCTGCAAAAGCCCTCCACTATGCTATACAAGTACGTAGTAAAATTATTTTCCGATTATAAAATATTGTAATGAAAACAAACGTACCTTCTAGACATTGATGTAGATACATGTTTTCCCTACTGTACACGCAGGCAGGCCATAAATGCACTATTTATATAGGCGTGCCTACGACGACATTCGATATGATATCGTCATTTAGAACCATCTTTCTTCTGACGTATATTATCTACTGTTGTTATCAAAACAATATTATGTTAATATATGGGAATGATGGCAGTATTTGGGAAGCATGTTTCATAATAATGATAATTATTACTATTGAAGTTGTATGGAATAATTAATAATTTCATGAATTTACAGTTGTTCGAAGGTTTGAAAGCGTACAGAGGAGTGGATGACAAGATCCGATTGTTTCGACCGCATTTAAATATGGCGAGGATGAACCTAGCGGCGCAGAGATCGGGTCTGCCGATGTTCGACGGACAAGAATTAGTCGATTGTTTAACCAGACTAGTTCAAATCGACCAGGAGTGGGTACCACACTCCGAAACATCAACCTTGTACATACGACCTACGTTAATAGGTACTGAGGTAAGCTGCGATATCTGATATATTTATTTACCTACATATTTAACCTCTGCACAAAATATTTATCTTTATTATTAATCCAGTTACATTTGTTCATATCAAGAAGGGAAACAATCTAGCGAAAGATTTAACATCCTGAATGCTTAATTAGGTGTCGCGAAGCATTTAAAGTATTTATAATTTGATGATAGAGTTAGGATTATGTGCCCTTAGCAGTTAGTTGTCAGTCATGAAGAGTTTTGTGTACTACCTGAAAGCATAACTCGTAGGTAATAGCTCACATTATATAATAAAATAGACAAAATAGGCATGCACTGAAAAGTACAAAATAATGATGGCGGTATGCTAATCCGACTGGTATTACGTACTGTTTTGAAGATAACGAAAAGAATCCCAGCGGTTACATCAGCAGCCTTATTACATCTCGGTCGTTTTTTTTTGTAGGGAACTGTTTTCTTTTTTACTATAGATAAGTTTATTGATTGACCACAATTTCACCACGGTGGTAGGATACAGTACCCTACCACCTCACTATGGTTTCTTCAAGTTATTTTCCTTCACTGAAAGTTCAAGACCCTCTTGCTTTTTTTGTTTTTAATGTCGGTTATGATTGTACAATACGGGATGGATTCATCATGTTTATCATTACCAAAACAATATTGATAAATTGTACTCGTATATCAATTTCATTGTAGGTCGTTAAAAATCAGTGCAAAAAGAAAAATACTTATAGTATTGTATGTACCTACATTGCCCAAATTTATTATTTTTATCTATACTTACGCGATGTTTTTTTACAATGGCATAATTTAAATTATAATCGTAGAGATAAAGCTGGTAAATAACATAATAAAATTATCTCAAAAAATCCGAGATAATGATTATAAACACCCGATCAATGTTGGTTATAATTTTCGGCATATTTCGTGGAACATTCTAAAGTATTTTTGGTAAAAAAGCTTTGCTAATTTTAATATTTAATGTAATTAGATTTTTATGTAGAAAGTAGTTAGAATAAGAAAACTGATGAAAATATTGTTCGGAGTAGATTAAGTATTTCAAGGTTTTTTTTTAAATTGTCTAAAAAAAAAATTTTAAATGTTTGTCTAAAAAAATGCAATTTGCACTGGCCGCTTGTTTCAAAATTTGGTGTAAGTACATTATAGGTATGTATAGTGGTGTACTAATAAAGGATTTTCCGAAATTCAACCTCTAAAGGGGTAAAATAGGGAATAACAGTGTAGGTCCTGGGTTCGATTCCCAGTGCTAGAGTCAATTGTAATATTTATAAGTGCCTTATTAGGGCCTAAAGACTAGACTTACTAAATGGTATAAAATAATATCAATTATATGGTTTCCATAGTACAAGCTCTGCTTACTTTTTGGGATCAGAAGGCCATGTGTGAGGAATGACCTAGGATATTTATTTATTTAATGTAACTCTTTTATAGAAAGTAATACGACACAGTATAAATATTGTTCGCCTTGTTCGGAGTAGATCATAAATGAGGTATTTTAAAAATATACCTACTCACCTAAGTATGTAGAATGGGATTAGACAAAAATAGGAATCTGCTAGACTGTCCGTCAGTCAGCCTGTCTGTTAATGACGTTTTCACGTCCGTCCCAACTGATTTTGAAGAAATTTGGCTCACGGAAAGCTTGGATCACGGAGATAAACACAGGAAACATTTCTCCCGGCAATACGGGTGGAACCGCAGGGGATAGCTAGTGATTTATACAAGTGATATGTATTGCTTTTAATACTCGAAGCATATGATGCATAACGTTTTAAACAAATTATATATTTTGCAAAAACACTGACAGCTGATTTATAGTACTAACAATTCAACGTAACAATTCTTCGTTCGTCAGCATCTGATTGAGGTCTCAAGAAAATTCGTGCTAGATTATTGAGCTTGTTAATCGTTGTCCGACGTCGCTGTGCGTGACTCAAAGCTTTTGCGTATTTGTAGATAATTATGATAGTTTTTACAAAAAAACTTGTGAAATCTTGTTTCCTCTTTAAACATTAACTTTTTGCTGCCTGATAATTTTGGGTGAGTTACATGTCGACCGACAAACCAACTGTATAAATAAATTAAAAAATAACCTTAAATGTTCATTTTAGCGCTAGAATAATTAATGACTATAATAATACTGTTAAGTTATGCCTAACGAGAGTATTTTAGTGCACAGTAGGTAGTCAACAAAAACAACATACATATACATTGCATACAACATACATATTAATTATTACGTCAAGATACGAAAATCTTCTTCCGTCTGTTTAACGTCACCTATAAAACTGAGGTGAGGCTGGAGGAGGTTTCGCGAGAGGTTGGGCACCAAGTTAGAAAGAGAAGCACTTATCTTACTAATATACGTTCCCTCGTCGCTTTCGCTCGCTGATGATAACCCTCGCACATACACATACATGTGCGGCCAGATAAAATAAAGCTTGATACCTGTGACAGTAGTCAGAATGATATGGATTTGAATCTTATTGCTATGAAAGTTGTAGTAGTAGGTAATTAAATCTCTTCCTTTATATGTGTGTCAGGGGCTTGCTATAGTTTACTAAATTCAGTTGTCAACTTGTCATGCATGCCTAACCAAACGACGACTATCTGCGCAATATTACTTTATGCGTCTTATTTAATCGACCGATTCTACTGTGATAGCAATTCAGAGTCAACTAAGAATTTATTTTCCTTTGAAAAACAACATGACAATAACAATGTTAAGTCTTAGCAAAAGTAAACAAAGTGGGTCTATGTTTTCAAACTCTTGATACATTTTTAACTTTAATGAAATATTCTGAACTGAAATTTATCTTTATTTTGAATAATGAAAATGTCAAGCATAAAAACATGTCTAATAATAACTTAACGAACCTTAGCTAATATTATGAAATGTTATCACATGTTTTTCACTTCAGTAGCTGAAACATGTAGGTTGTTGTTTTTAAACGAAAAAGTGATATTTAAGTTGTAAATTATTGAAACTAGAAATAAATTTTCTAGTTTCAATAATGTTATGTAATATATTTTATCTCCTAAAGTGTTCTCGCTGCTGAAGTGAAAATATCGCGTGCCTTTGAATCCCTCGCCACACTCAGGATTCAAACTCAGCACTCGCAGCAAAAAACGACTTTGCTCTCGACTCTGCTCTGTTGCACAAATAACTATTTCTAAAAAATACTGACTATTTGTGAACCTGACTTGAATTATGAATATACGGGGTGATTTTTTAGTCGTTAGCAATACTTGCAGGGGTGAAAGTACTCATCAATATAAACAACTTTTATCATGGGAAATGGGACTAACTGCGAAATCACGAAAAAAATATCAGCTGTTCCATACAAAAGTTCAATACCTACTCGACCAAAATGAATATCATTTAATAAGTTTTCATCATCTGGATGTTTCATAATTTCAAACAATCATTTAAATTAAGAACAAATTCAAAAACTAGCATTAGTTGAGTTAAACTATCTTAGTTAAACTATCTTAAGGGTGAATTTATTAATTTCACAGCCCACGTTTGGCATCATGGCGCCGGAATCAGCAATGCTGTTCGTAATCTTGAGCCCAGTTAGTGCCTACTACAAATCTAGCAGCGACGGCGCCGTCTCTATATTTGCAGACCCCGCTGTGGTCCGCGCCTTTCCTGGCGGAGTCGGCAACAGAAAAGTCGGATCTAATTACGGACCCACTATAGGTATAAACTTACCCACAAAATTTAACAACCCAATTTAAATGTGCCCTTGGAATTAATCATCATGACGTTTGAACTTAAATTTTTCAATTTGAATAAGTCTCGTATATATTTACACGTGCTCGTAATGAAATCTAATAAATTAATAGAATGTCGAGTTAGTTCACTGATAAATGGGCCATAAGTTTAAACCGGTTATAGTCGAGAATAATTGGAATCGGTGTCTAAGTTTATGATGTCGGTTGCAGAGGCCACCGCCCGAGCCGCTAAACTGGGACACCACCAAGTGCTGTGGCTGTTCGGAGACAACCACCAGCTCACCGAAGTAGGAGCAATGAACATATTCCTGGTCTACATCAACGATCAAGGAGGTAATTATAGCTGCAATGTCATTAATTTTACTAAACCTACAATATATTTCAAATTATGTACTGTTAAATTTATTATTAATTATGATCGTCCAGTTAATAGCCAGATATCTATGTAAGCGTCCGATATTATAGTGTTATCTGGTACGACGGCGCTCTGACCCTTTGACCGGTAAATTCTCGTCTCATATCTGAAGCAACAATTAGGGTCAGTAACATCAGTATAGTTTTTCCAGTATAAAATATTATTTGCTTAACTCTCAGTAAATATATTATGCAATAACAATTTTTTGTTATAGATAAACAGTTGAGTACTCCACCATTGAACGGGCTAATATTACCTGGTGTCACAAGGCGCTCTATTCTAGAGCTAGCGGGACAGTGGGAGGACCTTACTGTTAAGGAAGAAGTTATTACCATGGATCGAGTAGTTGAACTCAATGAACAAGGACGAGTAAGTTTTCATTATTACTTTATCAATTTGATAATAATTCGGAAAATTGTTAATATAGTTTGTATAATATGTAACAAGCTAAATAGACAACAATTTTATTAAATTTTCGATTTTATGTTGTTAATAATCTTTAAAATTTCTACAATTGTGTTAGTTAATGTTATTTTTGTTTTCAGTTACTAGAAATGTTCGGCGCGGGCACAGCTGTGTTAATAAGTCCGATCAGTAGGGTCGGCTTCTTAGACAAAAATATTAATATACCCACCATGAAGCAACCGCAACCAGTGTTCCAGCGAGTCAAGGACACGTTACTCGCGATACAGTACGGGCATATAGAACATCCCTTTGCCAAAATTATTACATAGTGCCGGAGATAATGGCAGAACGCCATTACAATGACTTTTTAGTTGCGTAAAAAACGTGAACACTGTGAATATATATCTCGTGAACGATCATGTGCGGAGCTATAATCACAAGACTCGCTGTGACCGAAATGTGTGGACGATAAATTAATATTATTTAAAAGATAACGTTTATTGATAAGCTAAGGTTACATTGAACACAAGAGGCAGAAGTAAGAAATGCGCATTTATTAACACAAAATGCCTAATTATATTGTTATCGTCAGCGGTATCAGTGTGTACGTGTTTACTTTATTTATTATCTCCCATCTGTGAGTAGGCAAAAAATATTTACTGACTTGCGAATTTATGATATGCCACTTTATTGTTGTGGGGTATGTTGTTTGAATTAAAAATATTATATTTAAAATATCGATCATTTGTATCGATATAGCATCATAGGTTGTAAGCCCAATTCAACGATAATGGATTTAAGAGTGATATAAATAATGATATGCTTCAAATATACTCAAAACGATGCTATATCTCTGAACGATCGACTTGAAAGTCTATAGGGATCTTATTAATAGAATAAAAAATAAAGTGTGTACGATCACGCGTTCCCGCTTTGTTATTTCCGTTGATCGGACAAGCTTGTGCTAATTTACACCCTGTACGTATGAGTATAGACAAGCATTTGCTATAAAATTATAAAGCAATCAAAATTGTACTAATTGTTTGTGAAGACTCGTGTAACCATGTAATAATAATGTGATATTACCCTGTAAATAAGTATAAATAAACAACGCTTACTCTTAACGTTATTCTTCTAGGAAAGAATAATGGTCTGCGAAGTAAAAAAAAAAGTCTGCCTCATTGAAACTCTTTAGAATAACTGACAAATTGATTTGTATTTCTAAAAACGGTTTTAAAATTAGGTTATGTTTAGGTTGGACGTAGCGAAACAGTTCAATTGTTTCTAATAAAAGTGTACATAGTGTAAGATATAATTAACGTTACTTGCCTCTATTGTTCCTCATTTCCCTATTTTTTTAGGTTAAGAGTAAGCTTTACAGTATGTTTATTTTTCTAGTCTAAGATAAGAATCTGTATGAAATGTTAAATATTTATAAATACAACTCGTATAAATTTTCATGAATTATTTGTTTTTTTTTGTTCTCTGTGTTTACGTCATGATTACATAAACGTATTTAACCCAAAATATTGTTAATGCAGGCGTTATTTATTTGAATATATGGAAGGTCACTTCTCGCTTCAAATATTCAAGTACTTTCTGTACCTACTGTTGAACATGATCAAGTATGTCAGTCTAAAAATAATTTGATTTTCTTTCATATTTTATTGATAAGTAAAAACACGTAAAAACACGTAAAAATACTGTATATACTAAGTACTATTACTTATTACTCCGGCGGTAGCGGCAAGTCGTCATCGAATTCATCAACATTCTTCTTTCTGCTCTCGGCTCGATGGAGAGAACGACTCGGCTGTAAACTATCTTGAGTTGACGTGTCACCCGAATATCTACAAAATTAGATGAAATAAATTTATATTTTTTCTAGAAAAACCACATTTATAGTTTAGTTTGAAACAAGGTAGTTGAAAATGTTCATGTTCATTTATGGTATTGCGTATATAATAATATATTTAGGTGATTGATTTTTACATGTATATCAGCTTCTACACTCATGTATATGCATTGAATGGTGGAATTGATTAGTGAATGAAATCTCATGAATATGCAGTTGTTTGACCCTGTGGCGCCAGTCTGTTTCTTTTTGTACTACGAATGTCTGGTGCGCAATAACTTAGTTTTACAAAACGACAAAGTTCTTATTGAACTTGGGTGAAATTTGGCGCCCGAATTTCACTATATCAACATAGAGAGGGTAGCCGTGGAGTGAAAAATATGTAAAAATCAACTTTAAGTCCTGGGCTTGCTCCATAACACGCAGGCAATATTTCACGTATGTTATCAACATAACGAATATAGGCGACGGTAGCCGCATACCATAGTATGTCAGTTACCATCCAATGTTCAGTTACACAAAAAACATTCGACATTGTGGTATTCTAATTAAAACAGTTCAATTTCCAATTCCTTGCCAGCTAGCCAAGCATTCAGCAGCCCTGAATATTCTGGTTTACAATATTTAAATGATTGAGTTTAACCTTTGCCGTATCTGAAAAACCTCCCCCCCCCCCTGGACACCTCGTTATCATCAATAACACCAGTGTCAATATTCCCAACCAAGCTATAGTAGCTTGGTTATAAATGTGTAAATTACCGGCTAACAATGTAGCGATTTGTCGCTTAAACTTAATTGGCAGATAGAGTGTATCTTTTGTCAACTTAAAATTAGATACCTATAAAATTGTTCATGTCAAAATAAAATATGACGTCACTATGACGATAAATTAAGTTATAAAGTGTCATATTCATATCATATATGTGCCTATTCTGTTTCTGAGATAACATATTTGAATAAGGAAAGGCACACAAAACAAACTTACATTTAAACTGGCTGTGTAAGTCAAGCAACTTATTAAAACTATTAATGTCTTTTTTCCTAATGGTTAAACTATCTCCATATAATATTATGACCGTTGTATTATGATGTAACTCTTGTGAATGTATAGTGTTTATTATCTGCTCATAAGGTTAATTGTTACTCCCTGGGGTAACAATTATTAATAACTTGTTCTCTTATCTCATTATTAAGGATGGGGCCAAAACCTTGTCCAATTTTGTCACTTATGATAATTGTTTTACTTGTTGTTGTATTCTGTGTTTTTTTATTTTGATATATGGAGCTACTAATATTTAATTCTATGTGTGAAGGAGAGCTAGGCATTGCATTTGAGTAGTTACAATGATTATTATTAACGATAGAATTGAGACGTTCACTATTATAATATAGTTTAATTATATATCAAACTAAGTTCAAACTACACATGCAAAATTCACTACTGCATTATATTTTCTTCGGGTAGCAAAACATTGGTAGCGGTTCCCCAGTTTACGATCAGACGCTAAAAAAAGAAATAGCACGGTTCGGTTTATTGCATTTTACTTTATAGTAGGCGCTATCACTTGTAAACCGGTTGAATCTGTATATATAAAAGGAAAAGGTTACTGACTAATGAAAATGAAAATATTTTTATTCAAATAGGCCTTCACAAGCACTTATGAATAGTCTGACTCTAACGCTCGGTTCGGAAGGTTGCGTTTACTGAGAAGAAACCGGCAAGAAACTCAGCAATTACTCTTTTCAAAACCAACTCAGATTTATTACATTAAATTATTTATCTAGTCTCACTGACAATATATGTGTGTTATAACAAAAAAAGAAACAAAATGATGAGTGACTTAGTTAATAAATAGATAGCAAATTTAAGCAGACCAGCCCCCACAAGCAGCACCTGTTCACAAGTATGACGCATGTGGCAGCTATCGCCCTCCTCGCACATATTGTAGGGAAGTGAGCGACTCGCCACACGACGCCGCCGCAAGCAAAGGCCTCAAAGTGAGCATGACTACCTTAAGCTTGCTAAAAAGAATATGAATAAGAACACACAACATGTTATCACTGTTACCATTCACATGTTAATAGGGCAAAAAAAGTGTATCATAATAACATAATTTTTGACTGACTGATCTATCAACGCACAGCTCAAACTACTGGACGGATTGGGCTAAAATTTTGCATACAGATAGCTATTATGATGTAGCCATCCGCTAAGAAAGTTAGAATTTTTGGAAATTCCACCCCTAAGGGGATAAAATAGGGGTTCGCGGATAATACCCCGGGGCGGTAAGCTAGTCGGTACAATCGGTACCCTACAATTTTCACTGTACTAGGTATATTTTTTTAGTGAAGTTTAATTGATCGTCGACGTAATTGTTAATTATAATATAGCTTCTCACTTTAAAAAAAAATACGTTTTGCTTCTGCTTAATGAGGACAACAAAGGAGTAGAACTTGCTTCTGTCCTCTGTTTCCAGACTACTACAACCTTCTTTCCATTAAAATAACGAAAATTTTAAATTATATTCCTTATCGTATCGTTGCATTGTTCAAATGGAAGCTATTATAATGACGTCAGAGCTATATTTATTTGATACTTATTAGGAATATTTTTGCATAAAATATGCATATATATGTACCGGAATGTAATTGTTACAGTCATCAAAGCCGGTGAGAAGCGATATTTTAAGCGTGCATTACAAAATGAGAATCTATAGCTATCTATATATATATCTATTTGATATCCTAGGCCTAGGGGATAAATTATTGATGCAATATTGACTCCAGAGTCAGTCACGTTTTAATTTTGATATACAGACGGTAGTCATTAAGTAACTGAATCCATGATTGTTTTTAAGTGATACCTATTCATATTTTTTTTACAATGAATAAGATATTTTTAATTATCAATTCACATTGTCCGAGAGTAAGATTTATCAATGTTATTTATTATTGTAACAGAAGAGTTATACGTTTTAACATAATAGGTACAATAAATGTTTTGTATAAATAATATCTATAATGCCAGATATCTGGGCTTATTAGGCACATGTACGATCCACAAATGTGGCGAAACTGCTAATAAATAATGTATTATACAAAAATACAATACTACCTTATTGTAGAAGGTTTAATATTATTAGCTTTCGCCCTGCAATTTCACCCGCACTAGTGTTAATGAACTTCCATTTGCACTTTTGGGCCATGTTTTGAAAACCTATAAAATAGGTGTCTATTCATTTAATAAGATAAAAAAAAACTACATAATATATTTTAAATTCTCAAATATTTCAAATATATCCTAACTATAATATTATAAATGCGAAAGTGAGTTTGTTACCTTTTCACGCTTAAGCCGCTGAACCGATCGCGATGAAATTTGGTATGCAGATAGCCTATGGTATGGAACATAGGCTACTTTTTATCCCGGGAAAACATAAGATCCCTGGGGAACGCGGGTGTAACCGCGGGGCGAAAGCTAGTAAATTTATAAATTAGGTTCACGACCCTGTCGCCCTATCCTTATCATAAACCGGCGATGTGACGTCACTGTGACTACTCGTTGTCCGGCGTAAACTGATTTTAGTAGTACCCCATATCGTCATGTCATGATTGTTTAGCGGTTGATAATTACATATAGATTGTTTATTCGCATCTTCCTGCTTTATCTATAGCTAAGTAGAATAGTTTTATCGATATGTAGGTACTTCGAGTAGGTTTCGATATCTATAGTTTAGGTACACCGAGTTATGTAGCTTTTTTTTTCATTGGCCAGCCTGGCACCAACAGCGTTATTATTTACTTAATTTATACAATTTAAGCTATTCAGCATAATCAGTGGTATAATTATTTTATTAGAGAATGATCTTGAATGTAATGTAACGTAATGGGCATTGGGTAGATATCGCAACTGTAAATCTTCTGCCTAGTTAATGGTTTTTTTTATCAAGGAAAAACGGTTAAATCTGGGAGGACAGCTAGTTAACTATAATGTTGTTAGTACGTACGCCTGAGGGCGAGTGTGAGCGCTGTCCCCGCGGCCGCGGCCGTCGCTCGAGAGTCTCGAGTGGCGCGACGCGGGCGGCAAGGGAGCCGCGCTGTCCACTCTGTTCCCTGAAATTAATTGAATCATCATTTCTTCCTTCTTGCACCATCCCATTTATATCCATCGAAATTTTAATCAACAAAGTTTGAGGTGCTTGTTTATAAACCAAAGGGATCTTGACCTAATTAAATCAGTTCTAGGAAAATAATGTTTTAACTATTTTCTGTTATTGCGTCATACAAGTTCAAATCAATAGTATCATGTAATTAAATCATTGGTTCATAGGTTACTAGTCAAATTACCTCTTTACTGACAATGACCACATTGAATCATTTACATTAAAATTGTCCTAAATACTGGCAAGGGAATCCTCAAATGATCACATAATAGGTGACAGAACTGCGTAGGAGTTATATAGTTATTTGAATAACAATAAAA
This sequence comes from Tetheella fluctuosa, assembly GCA_951216915.1. Classification (NCBI taxonomy): domain Eukaryota; kingdom Metazoa; phylum Arthropoda; class Insecta; order Lepidoptera; family Drepanidae; genus Tetheella; species Tetheella fluctuosa. The sequence goes on from OX578217.1 coordinate 9,467,887, forward strand.
TTACACGTAAACCGATGCCTTCGAGATTTCTAATGTTAGAAATAAAATTGAAGTGTCCGTTTGTAACTAATATTATAAATGCGAATGTGAGTTTGTTTGTTTGTTACCTTTTCACGTCCAAACCGCTGAACCGAACGCGATGAAATTTGGTACGCAGATAGCCTATGCAGGGATGGGGAAATCGCAGCACGCGGGCCAAGTCCGGCCCGCGACATGATTCAATCCAGCTCGCGATCAAAACCTGTCATAATATACCTATATTAAATAGGCCCGCGAGTTTTTTGAAAATATTCTTTTGTAATGTAGCATACAATTGTATGTATTAAAAATAGAAGAGCCGAATTTGAGGAATATTTGTAATTTTAAAAAACAAAAATTACAATAAATAATGTAGCGTACCGTTGTATGAGCAATAACTTGATCATTTTTAAAAGCATTTGGATTCCAAGATCTTTCTTAGTTTTTTTTTTTATTAAGTTTAAGTTGAGTTGAGATTTGTATTGACTTATTTTTGTCATTTACTCTTTGTATTGTATGTATTTTGTCTTTGCTTTGAGAGCTCAGAACTAATTATGTTATTCTTATTTGCATCTAACATTACCTTTGCTAGACCATCAATATATTATTACACCAAAACATACATAAAAAACTTTAGGAACAAGTAAAAAAAAAGTTAATGGCGTTAAAAGGTCAAATTTAGAATATTTTTTTTTTTAATTGTGTATCTAAATGGGTCTACACGCCACGCTAGTTTGGCTAACCCTCCGCCTATCACCTGTAGAGGTGCTCTTTGACCCGCGTAAATGTTGTAATTAATTTATACGGCCCTCCTCTAAATCTATTTCCCCATCCCTGGCTTATGGTATGGAGAAGGACATGGGCTGCTTTTTTTCTCCTAGTGACAAAATAAAACTTTTCACAAAAAAAAAAACAATTTGGTGCAGTCAACGATTCATTTTTTATTTATATAGATATATCTAATTACCTCTGAACTGATCGATTGGTGATTGACTTGTTCCAGATGATACGCTGCCAGCCGACGTTAAAGCCACTGTAAATTCATAATGGTTGTATTTTTTGTTCTTACAAGAACGGGCAACAAGGATATTAAGGTGATATTAACCCAGTGGTATTGACATGGAATGCCACGGCGAAGGTTGTGAGTTCTATTTTTTCCGTGAAGGAAAACATAGTGAGGAAATCATTATTTTATTTAGATCACAGTAGAATATTACATAGATTATATATCCATAAAAAAGATGTGTTTATTTTCAACTGGTTATATGAATCATGATATTTTTTAAGATCTTAGATATCGCCTTTTATCATGTACAGTGCATACATACTTTCGAGTATAGTTTTCAATTAATCTTTATATGTAAAAGGAAAAACTGACAGACTAATGACTGATTGACATATCCACGCTCTCCACGCTCAACTCAAACTAGAAAGTTGAGGCTTGTTGTTTTTCACACAGGTTCCTTATATAACGCTGGCATCCGCCAAGGAAGGGTTTTGTAAAATAGGTTATTGCTGGTGAAACCAGGGAGCGGAAAACAAGTAAAAATTAAAAATTAACTTAGTAAATAATAATGATGCATAATCTGAAAATCATGTAAAACCTATTTGTCAATGACTGCGAGACATAATATAATTAACTTTTTCCAGTTTTAGTTTCATGTGTGTGTATTAAATACCGAGATACGCACCTCTCTCCAGTTGTTTGACGCGACCTTGTGCGCGCTGCAGCTCTCGGGTCCACATGCTAGTTTCCGACAACCCTTGATCACCGCATAGCTTCACAATTAACTTAAGACCTATAAATCAAAAGTACGTACACGATAATGAGCCTAATTTCATTCAAACCTCTCCATCATTACGGTGTAATTGAGTAACGAACATAACATTTTAAGAAATTTAAAATACCGTTTGTAATGTAACAGATCAGTCGAGTCATTATTATCAAATAATTGTTTGAATCTATCACAAACATACTTAGGAGTGTAATGTGTAAAATATAGGTATTAGTGACTAACATTGAACATTGTCCGGGAACCTGGCGTTCATTTTCTTGTAGAGAGAAAGCGCTTCTTGGTACCGACCGCTGGCGCGCAGGCAGCCACCCATTAGTAAACTCCACTGTGGCTGTACAAGACATAAATAAGTTAAGTAGTACTCATACATAATTATGTCGTAGAATGTTTTGATAAATTCGAATTTACGCGAAAACCCTAGTTTTTTTTTTTTACTTTGTATAGGCTTGTGTTTGACCACAATCTCACTATGGTAGGTGATGATGAGGCCGAAGGTGGTAAGCACACAAAGCCTAGAAGGATCTGGCTCTCAAGTGCAGCTGCCGGAACACACCAATAGGTGTTTGGCGACAGATTTTCAACTTGAGGGTGGTAGCCAGCCAGGCGGGTACTACAAAGTACCCTACCACCGTGCTATGGTTTCCTCACAATGTTTTCCTTCACCGAAAGCTCAAGCTCATTGTAGGATTCGAACCCACGACCTTCGCCGCGGCGTCCGACGTCACTACCACTGAGCTATCATCGCCTAAATATTATATATATCTAAAATCTCTTCCTATTCAGAAACGACCCAGATACTTTAGGTTAGAATCTCGCTGCGCTTCGCGATCGCCATACACTTCGTGGTAAAAAAAAATGAAGTGCACGGAGACCCTTCATTTTGATTTCGCAATATCCCTAGGAATTTCACGAAAATTAGAATTCAAATCATCCTACGACACATACAAACATTGGTGCAACCTGTCCAAGCTTTTTTCCATGCGCATTTAAATATAATAATCGTCTTTATTTTATTCAGACAGAGTTGCAAATAGTATGCAAAAAAGAATAAAAAAAAAACAAAAGAGCGGCGTTCAGCTCGCGTCAATGACTGACAAGTAACCTGCCATATTTCATAGAGGTTTCAAATATCATTTAGGTATTTTTTTAGTATCCACCTGGCAACCTCTTAAGTAAAAAAAATTATCGCCAACATCTACCAGCATGTTTCGGTAACTTCACTTGAGCCCTAGGCCTAGGGGCCATAATTCTCTTATAGGATTTATATCCTTACCAGCGTCAGTTTTATCATAATTTAAGGCAAACAAGCTTTGCTATAAAATAAAGATTATACATACATTATTGGGTTGTAATCTGGCAGCACGCCGATAATACTGCAATGCAATATCTGGTGTCGCCTCGCTGGCCAGCCATTCTAAGGCGGATAGTTCGCACGGCCACACGGCTTCCACCTAAGTTTTAGCTTTCCAATAAGTTATGTATGTCATTAGTATAGATTAGTGTCATAAGCATATTTACATTTAGTAACTGAACTATGAATAACTTTTCTTATTTTTAAAATCATCGTCGTGATCCAAATTTATTTATCTCCTTTAGTAGGTATCAGACTATCACATACTGACCGTTCTTGATGAATTACCTGATATAGATACTTTACAACTGTATATCGGATTTAAATCTATGGTAAGTAAGTATGATAGCTCCTTACATCTTGATAATGGTGTTTGGCAGTCTGCGTGTCGCCCATGTCAGCGTGGAGTCGGGCGAGCGCGCACGTCACTCCCACGTCCCACCCACTGATCAGACTGTACCTGTAGTATGACAATATTGCCTCGGATAGCGAAAGAATTTGAGATTCTGGAACATGTGCTTCCTTTTGCCTGACTTCAAAACGAGTTCTAATGTCGTTATTTTATACTTTTTTGTGCAAACCCATTTTGAAGTCGGTTTTACTTTTTTTGTTAAATGTTAATTTAATTTTTCCATTTTTAGTTTTTTATGTGTATTGAATACCTATCAAGATTTGTCTCCGATCGAGGATATGCCTATCAATAATAACTGTCGATAATATTGAATAAGATATTTCAATCGCGATATTCATGCTCCTTTTCGTTGAGGAACTCCGTCATATCTTCAAAGTCCACGATCAGATCATAGTAAAATTTATATGGGATCACCTCTCTAGTATGACCTACTGAACGAAAAAAGAATCATCAAAATCAATACATAATTGGCGGAGTAATCACGCAACAAACATACAAAAAAAAAACATTGTCGATTTGAGAACCTACTCCTTTTTTTAAGTCGGTTAAAATAATGAAAGTACACCTAAACAGATAGTCGAGGTCGTACCAGTGTTCGGCAGCCGCGGGCTCGCGGGCCCGGCGCGCCAGGCCGGCGGCGCAGAGCGCGCGCAGCGTGGCGCCCGCGCCGGCCGCGCCGCGCGTGCGCTGCCAGCGCGCCGCCGCCGCCTCCCCGCTGCCCTCTTCTTCACTCTTTTCTAGAGCCAGCGCTGTCGTGTAAGGACGATGTGCATCGACGTTTAATCGTAGAGGCTGTCGTTTAGAATGTATTACGATATCTAGTTGACCGTTTGACCTGAAGTCGAATGCTTTCGATAAAATTTATGAAATAAACGATTAAATTATATGCTGATAAACATATAATGTGAATTGTGAATGCAAAATATGTGTGTTAGTGCGAACCCACGTAATTTTTCGCTCTTACTCCCCGGCGGCGTAATGCCAAACTGTATACTGACCCGGACACCCATAGTCTGTACTGAACTACATCGTGCTCATTGAAATCACAAACAAATTGGAGCAAAGTACATACGAGCTCAGAACAATCTGAGAAGGTAATTATCCTATTAAAAACAATTATATTGGAATGCTTACTGATCTAACTAAATTACCTACCTACCTATTTACATATAAACTTCTAAAATCTCTTCCTATTCAAAAATGATCCGGATACTTTAGGTTAGAACGTTTTTTTTAACTGCATGAAAACCCTTCATATTCAACGCAAAATGCATTTTGATTCAGGCACTCTGAATATACACAGGTATACAGATTGCTATATCAGATATACAGTTTGCTCTTCAACTACAAAAGCGAACTCAGAGCAACCCCGGTCTGGGTCAGTGTACAGTTTGGCAATACGCCACCCGGCGACTGAGAGCGGGTTGGGGGTAGCCTCCGCAGGGAGGCAGGGAGTGCCTTACGACATGCTCTTCATTACACTATGGTTGAATCTTCACTAAACCACAGATTTAATAATAATAAATACTCGTTATTATAAATATATTTCTTTACTTATACAACTGCTATCAAAATGTGTACCATGAAGAGTATGATTCGAAAGTTGATCATGCCTGTGTAGTTTAGTAAATCGATTTTAGCATGATTGTTTTATCGTCTGGGTCCCGCGGATTCACCCGCATTACCAGTAAAAGTATAAATGTCTATCTGCAAGGTCCAATCCCTTTGCCTTTCGGTGATTTAGCCTTGAAAGTCGTGAAAACATAGAGATAGATTTAACATTATTATGGATGATCACAACAGATGGTTGTGGTGTTAGAATACTTGTCCACCGGAGTAGAGCTAGGAAAAAGACAAACAGACGGACAATAACAAACAAGAGCTAGTTTTTAATAAAATTGCCCAGCTAAACTTTCAGGATTGAAAGTACTCATACAAACAACTTTTCCACGTGACCAACTCTGAAAGCGTCCCTTATTTTTGGTTCAGTAGGTTACTTTTGTATGAAATATAATTTTTAATTTATTTAGCCAAACAATTCAAAGTTACCCTGAGCCCTGAGCACGAACCACTTGCGTATCGCCTTGGTAAAGTTATCGTGTCGAGTAGGTGTCGTTTTTGACAGAAGTTGTATCGTCTACTCGATACCCAGCTTGCGAGCTACGTTAAATTTTGTAACAATAATTTTTAATTTTAATTTTATGTACCAAACACAAAATAAAAATATTTACTCAAAAACATAAAATAAAATAAAGAACCTGCATATTTGATATGTTAAGATACAAATAAAAAGGTAATATAACAGCAAAATTGTCACGGGTAAATTTTTTTTTCTCGTCCAATTTTTGATCGAAAAATAAAAATTGTTGAACGTAGTCTATTTAGTCAAAATTGTTAAAAGGCAAAAAAGCGCGCGAAGATACTTTTTTAATTTATTTTTATTTTAAGCAAGGAGATCTAAGTTTATAGGTTTGAATTTAGAAGTAATAAATAGTAAGACAGTCTTGTGACTCCGAAGGAAATTAACACGGTGATCCTTAATTTTAGTTAGTGTTTTAGCAGTGTTAATGGATTGGATCTCACTTAACTTAAACTATTGACACTTATCTTGCATTACAAATCTTATTATAATTATTATAAAGTTTCATAATAAACTATTTCATATAATTACTCTCGAATGCCGAGGTTGTGAGTTCAAATCAAACCCTACAATGAGCTTGATCTTTCAGTGTAGAAATCAAAGCATAGTGGTAGGGTACTTACTCTATGTCTGGCTACCACTCTCAAGTTGAAAATCTATCATCAAGCACCTATCGGTGTGTTTCGGCAGTCACACTTGAGAGCTAGTTGCCTTATAGGCTTCGTGTATTTACTACCTACAGCCACATCATCACTTATATCATGGTGAGATTGTAATCCAACATTTATAATTAATAAAAAAAATACATAATTTGACGAAGAAATTGCACGAAAATATTGTTACATCTAAATGGTTGATTTTCGTATAGTAGTAAAGAAAAGGTCACGAGGCTTCCCTATTTAATGTTTAGAATGTTGTGATTGATTTCCACAAAATTAATGAATATGATTATAAATAATAAATATAAACTAAAAATCATAACACTTTTTTTAAATCATCACATAAAAAAAAAAATTACCAATACCTACCACTACACGTGAAAATAACATTAAGGAAAGCTGTCACTGAAAAAATGGCGGCGAGACGGTGGACGCTAGCTGGCTTGCGAGTAGACGATACCATACGTCAAAATATGTTCCGGCTACCAAATTCACTACCAAGCTGCGTATTCGTAACGTTCATGAGCGTGATGTCGGAAAACGTAGCAACTGTCAAATGTGTTCGTGCTGACGATTTGCAGGTCCGTTAACGTTTGGCACCTTTCGATTTTCAAATTCCCATACAAGTTTGAGTTAGGGTACTCGACACGATGACGCTGCGATTACGATAGATGTTCGTGCTCGGGGCTCTGTATGATAAGAATATTCAGTAAAAACATTCCTGTAAAAAAATATGACAAGGCTCGTAACACATACCAACACTTTAGTTTTATTTAAATCGTTTACCGTTTGGTCTAGCTAGGCAATCACGTGGCAGTATGCACTGTGATGAGAAATTAATTTCATTATCATTTTAATAATTTATTTAAAAGCCAACAGACAACTACCGAACTGAGTTTGTTTTAAATCGGATGTACGGATCGCTAAAAATAAATGTTCTTATTACTTCTTCTAATAGACGGAATTATCATAAAGAAACCTAGCTCATGTTATTCAGTGGTAATTTTTGAGCATGATGTAAATAGGTACAAATTTTTTTCTACTTTGAACATCCGAACTACTTATCCGAATGATGTAATAAGAAGTTTGAGTTCAAAAACACGAGGCGGCAAACGTGTACGTCAAACACGTGCATAATCATAGGTCATATGACATATTACCCGGTTTAGTCAGTTGGAGCACACGCGAGATAAAAAGTTTAATCACGTTTGTTTACCTAAAAACTGTCGATAAACCTATCTGCCAATTGGTACCTTTGGCCTCATCTATATATAAAGAGACTAGCTGTCCCCCGCGGTTTCACTCGCGTAGCGGTATGAAATATACTTTACGACCTATTCTCAGACCTACCAAATATGCTCAAAAATTTTCATAAGAATCGGTCAAACCGTTTCGGAGGAGTTTGCAGACAAACATTGTGACACGAGAACTTTATATATTACTAGCTGTCCCGGCAGACCTTGTTCTGCCCTATTTCTCTAAAACAAAGTAACCTTGATTTTTTTATGTTAATAGGTACCCCGACAGATTTCGTTCTGTCTAACGCGCCTTTGTTTTGTTTTGATTGACGTCTAATGTTTGACAGCTGGGGACAGAGTGGTTTGTTGTTTTTACTGTTTTCCTAGTATTACTTACTTTTTTTCTCTCCATAAAGACCTTCCTCAGACTTCATCAAACAAAACAAAAAAGGAACGGGGGGACCTAGCAAGTTGAATTTTATATCCTATTAGGTGTATAAAAATCAATGTCCTGAGTCAACATGATAAAAAGATATGGGCAAATTTAGATTTTCGCGACAACTTGTAAGTACCAAAAATTAAAGGGTGTCCCCATACATACATAGTTGACTCGAATTAAGATAGGCCTCTGAGTTGTATGGGCGCTCATACAATTTAGATGTCTAGCTTAATTGGCACCGACCTCAAATAAGATAAATAAATAAAATAGGGGTTGATCGTAGAGGGTTGAAAATTTAGGGTTGTATGTATTTTTTGATGCTGTATCATAAAAAAATAAAAACAAAACATTTTATCTAAAAAATAAAAATAAAAATTTAGGGGTGGCCTACCCCTAACATTTAGGGGGATGAAAAATAGATGTTGGCCGATTCTCATAGATACCGGATAAGCACAAAAAATTTCATCAAAATCGGTCGAGCCGTTTCGGAGGAGTATGGCAACTAAAACTGTGACACGAGAATTTTATATATTAGATGTAGAAGTCACCGTTGTTAGGTAAATGTTGTGGATAAAAGATTGGTCTATTCTGTATTGTCATGCCCACCAACATACTGGACTTGTTGATCTGTATAGTTTCCGTCAGATACTTAGAGGATACATAAGCAATCCATAGAGCATGCCTTACTAAGTATGAACGGAAAGCACAAGTATGAACGCAGAAGGGTCTCTAAAAGGGATGCGGGAGACGTGGGGCGGGTGCTAATACAAGGAACATCGCTATGAAAGCGCTATACCATAGCTAAGTATCTATTGCATATTTGCTTACGATCGGCACAACGGATCGGAGCGATACTGTTACTCTATAGCTTTTATGTATAATCTAAGGTCCGATAAGATAGTTCAGTTTCATAAAATACGGAGTGTAACAATTTTTGGAATATTATGTGTGGCTACCTTTTCTCTTATAGTTAGTGTTTGGATTTTAGGAAACTTTTTGTGAACGTTGTTTAAATATTGAAACTCCTGGCTCACCACCACTCATATTGAAAATTTGTCGCTAAATACCTAATGGTATCTTTAAGCAGTTGCAATGGAGTCAATCGCCTTCTAGTCGGTCGGTAAGGTAACACATTGGCAATCCGATACTGCTATTGCTAATATCCATCGGCGACGTGGGGCTACTTACCATCAGGTTGACCGTTTACCTACAAAATAACTATCTGTAATAGTAATGCAGTGCTGTAAGTTTATTTAAACTTATTGCAGAATTTTATTAATAAATTAGCTGTCCCCCGCGATTTCACCCGCATTCCTGGGATAAAAAGCAGCCTATATGCTTCCTCAAGGATTGGGTTATCAATATTTTTATCCGACTGGTAGTTCCATAGATTAGCGCTTTCAAACAAACAAATATAACATTCTTCAGCTTTCTTAAATTAGTATAAAAGTTATATAGTTACCCAGGTCATGCATAGCAATCAGATCAGAAGGGTCGAGATGCGTGGCGGCGGCCAGGAGGCGGGCGGCGTCCTGCCAGGGCGCGGCGGCCCCGGCCCCGGCCCCGGCGGCCCCGGCCCCGGCCCCGGCGGCCCCGGCGTCGCGCGCGCCGCCCAGCGCGGCCGACACGCGCGCCGGGCACGAGTACGGGTCGTCGCGGGACGCCGCCGAGCCGAGCGCGCGCGCCTCCGACCAGTTGCCTAGCTGTCGACGCGAATACATACTCGACCATCGACATTTCAATGAGCGTCTACGGCTACGACGCTCCTCATATTTGAGGGGGTTTAAATAATTTCGGCCGCGCGATCAGGGACACTCTTGTGTAGTGTAGTGTAGTGCAGTGTATAGTCAGTAGGTACCCCGAGTCGTCCCCCCTCCTCATATTTGAGGGGGTTTAAATAATTTGAGGAACCCCGTCAGTTTTGTTAAATGAGTATCCTTTTACTTATTTTATTAATCTTTAAGAATATCTGCTTATCTATATGCACGTTTATAACGTGAGAACAGTTTAATTTTATTTCCTGGGTAAGCCGCTGTCTAAACACAGGTAAAAGCAACAAACATCGACAAAAAGCGTCCGAAGAGACTCTTGTCAAATATGGCTTTCAAATCTCACGGAGTCACGACAGAATACTACTATCATAGTATCTGGGCACAATTAAAACTTTACAGTTTTGTCAACTCACCGCATAAGCAACAAAAGCGGCATCAGCATTCGCTTCAGCGCGAAGCACGCGATCATTAGGGTGCGCGCGCGCAACAGCTTTTAAGCGCTGCAAAGCGCGCTGCCCCGCTGCAGCGGCCGGCGCCCGCAGCGCTCGCAGCCCTGCCAGCGCTCCACCCAGCTCTAGTCGAGCGCCCATCGACCCACCGCTGTAGCCACGTAGAGCTTCTACGCACCATGACATGCCCCTGCCATGAGTTATGGAAATATGTTGTTACTTTAATAAAACTTAATTAAAACCCCTCTCTTGATTAAAATCTAATATATAAAATGTTACTTTGTTTTAGAGAAATAGGGCAGAACAAGGTCTGCCGGGACAGCTAGTAAGACTATAATATAGTTTTCAGAATGAGCTTATGAGCGCTATAACACATTTTCCCGTCCACTGTATTGGCCGGCGTTACATGTACTTGAAACCCTGCCAACGTTTTACCCAGAACTAGCATATGGTCTTTCAACACACCATGACATACCTCTGTCATAATTATAAGATACAAAAATGTTTCTGAAGCTAGAAAAACAAAATCCAACTATTCGATCGTTTTTGACCGTTCGGTAACTTTTCAAGAGACCACATCTCCTTCCATTCGGTTACTGACAGCTAGCTATGTCCTAATTTTTTTATTTCAGTGGTAGCGGATACCGCTTTTATTTGGATAGGCTTTAAAACAGAGATAGAGTAATACAGTGGAGTGTATAATGCATAGCCAAGCTCAGAAGCCACTTTCGACAAGAGGTTGTCTCTCATTGCCGCACTATTTTATCCCTTTTTGGCACATGTACTCTCTTCCCTATATAAATGTATTATAGTTGATTCCCAGCATCCTATAGAAGGCATCATGGACACTCTTGTGTAGTGTAGTGTAGTGCAGTGTATAGTCAGTAGGTACCCCGAGTCGTCCCCGCGGCTGGGCGGGCGCTGCAGCGCGGCGGCGGCCAGCGCCAGGCAGCGCTCGGCCCCGGCGGCCGCGCGATCAGGGACACTCTTGTGTAGTGTAGTGTAGTGCAGTGTATAGTCAGTAGGTACCCCGAGTCGTCCCCGCGGCTGGGCGGGCGCTGCAGCGCGGCGGCGGCCAGCGCCAGGCAGCGCTCGGCCCCGGCGGCCGCGCGACGCGACCAGCGCGACAGTCGGTCCCCGCGGACCACGTCGCGCACCACGCACTCGTATGCGTCTTTTTCCTGAACACAACACAAAAAGCCGGCCAAGTGCGAGTCGGACTCGCGAACCGAGGGTTCCGTACAAATTTCGTCCATTGTTCGTCCATCAAGGGAAATGCACAATTTACCTTATTTGAGGTTGGTGCCAATTAAGCAAGACCTCTAGAGACCTTTAGAATTTGTCCTTTATTTGTGCTGTAAGACCTTGCTTTTTTTTTGCCATTTTTTTTTATATCTGAGTTGATTGAATGAAAGGTAAATTGCGGTTTACGATTTATGACGTATTAAAAAAAAACTGCTAATTAGATCTCGTTCAAACCAATTTTCGGTGGAAGTTTGCATGGTAATGTACATCATATATTTTTTTTAATTTTATCATTCTCTTATTTTAGAAGTTACAGGGGGGGGGGACACACTTTACCACTTTGGATGTCTCTCGCGCAAACTATTCAGTTTAGAAAAAAATGATGTTAGAAATCTCAATGAAAAAAAAAATTGAGTTTCAGTTCTAAGTATGGGGAACCCCCTAAATTTATTGTTTTTTTTCTATTTTTGTGTGAAAATCTTAATGCGGTTCACAGAATACATCTACTTACCAAGTTTCAACAGTATAGCTCTTATAGTTTCGGAAAAAAGTGGCTGTGACATACGGACGGACAGACAGACAGACAGACATGACGAATCTATAAGGGTTCCGTTTTTTGCCATTTGGCTACGGAACCCTATAAAGCTTATTTCCCTCGGTTTCACCAGCGTTTCCGGAATAAAAAATAAAAATTCTATGGGAAATAACGTAAAAAAACAGCTGTTCCATATAAAAGTTCAATACCTACTAGACTAAATTGTATGAAGCAACTGTTTTGTTTTACACGATATCTCAGTAGGTCCCTTAGTGAAAGTTGTTCATATTGATGAGTACTTCCACCCCTGCCTGCAAGTATTGCCAGTGACTAAAAAATCACCCAGTATTTTCGACCGACAGGGAGGCAATACCGTGGGCAATACAGACTCACTTGATTTTTAAAACCGACTTCAAAAAAGGAGGAGGTTCTCAATTCAGATGTTTTTTTATGTATGTTCGGGCTCCATCCAGCGAAAGGGAAGCACATGTTTCTGAATCTCAAATACTTTCACTGAATTCAAAACGAGTTCTAACATCGTTAATTTATACTTTTTAGTGCAAATCCACTTTGAAGTCGGTTTTGCTTTTTGTTAAAAGTTAATGATGAAATAAAGTCTATTGAAAGTACTAAGCTAAGCCGCATTAACTTGTTGAAACCTCATGAAAATCCGTTCAGTGGTTTTGAAGATCAGCGTGTTCAAACAGACAAAATAAAAAATCTCTTTGCATTGATCTTCCTACTAATAACAGACACGCTGGTTCTACAGATTTATTATATGTATATATTTTTGCATAAAGAATGGCAATGAACCTTGAGTAGGTACATTTTGACACTTAATAAAATAATAATAAATTACAATCTAATGTACTAATGACCTGACACTTTATATAAACGTGAACAACAATTTGTACCTACGTCATCTATAGTGATATCTTGATGGTAGGTCGGAGGCTCGACGTCCAACATGGCGTGAAACGCTGCTTTACCACCTTCAGTATCGTTGAGTGCCACCGAACACAGCACTAGGTGCAGTCCTGGAACATTATACAGTTGCTATTTAACTCCTGCGAAGGTGTTTCTGGCCTCCGAATTTAACGGGACGCTGAAAATTTCATCCAGATCATGGTCCCGCGTCACCACGAGTTTAGTCTCTTCCATTTGCCTCACAAGTAGATTTTAATTGAGCTCGAGCTTTCAGTGATGAAGAACATCGAAACGAATGAGAACTTAATAGATTCTTAAGTATTGGTTAATAGAATTCGCCAGGTTGGCGACCTCCCACCAGTTGAAAAATAGTCGCGGAGCACCTACCGGTGTATTCAGACTCCTGCGCTTGAGAAGTTCCCTTCAATGTTGATTTTAGTTAAACACTTTATTGTAAACCCCTTGATGACGTATACAGATTCGGCTAATGGACGATATATCCAAAATAGATGAACTATGTAGGTAATATGTGCACGTACCTGTTTGAAAATCTCCTTGTTCGTGCATTATGTGTTGAAAATTCGTTACTGCATCACGGAACTTGCCCATTCGCACTAAAAGCAGGCCAATGTTGTGCATCATCTTCATCCTGAAAAATGCAATTCAGATTTCTTAATATCTATCTTCTCATTAAAAAGATCATATTCAAAAATTATTTGCAAGTGATGCAAACCTAAGGTCTTTTTCAGCTGTAGGTGTTTGATCCAATGCCATACGGTAGAGTTTCAAAGCTTTTGGATGTTCTCCCATTTTGAAATATATGTTTCCCATATTTACCTAAAAAATATATGATTTTAAAATCCGTAATTTGAAAGTCTGTAGTGTGAGTGTAGTCGACCTATGTTTTAACAAGTAATTGCTGATATCAAGTTATAACTTTTATTATATTACCTTGAGTCGGTTAGCGTGAGGAAACAATTTGTTCCTTGTCAGTAATTGGTACGTGTTTAACGCTTCAGTGTACATTTCATTCAAAGCATATTGTCCGGCCAAATTGCATAGCACCTGCAAATTGCACTTTTACATTACAACTAAATACTTTTTAATCAATCATATTCAAAGTGTTTTTTAATACTTGCAGCAAATGTGAGGTCTAAATTATGGGTGTCACCAAGATTGGACTGTTCCTGCATGCGAATCAACTGCCGTTCGAGAGTCGATGCCTCTTGTGCTTTAGCCAAAGCCTAAACAGACAAAGAAGCTATTATATTCCGTATAAGTATACCTAAAGTACTAGTAACTAGGGCCATAAAGTAGTCCAAACCTGTCCCAAATCAACTTCCCTCTTGGAACTGGTTTCGTCATCTGGATCTGGCCGAGCACTGAACATGCAAGACTCTTCTACCAACGTCATTATACGTGCCTCCATCTGTTTAATTCTATCTTCAATACTGGAATTTATTGACAGCTTTAATTATTTAGTGCTGGAATTATGTAGTGGAAGTATCAGGAAGGATGACTTCACAAAATAAGTGTAATCCTTAACAACTAGGACATATTTTGCAGGGAATATTTTATTTTCGGTCCAATAGTTTCAAAATATTTGAATTTTAAGTGGTATATGAGACAAATCAGATATACTGGGTGACTTTTTAGTCACTGGCAATACTTGCAGGGGTGGAAGTACTCATCAATATAAACAACTTTTATTACGAGACTAACTGTTCCATACTAAAGTTCAATACCTACTCGACCAAAATGTATGAAGCAACCGTTTTATTTTACACGATATCAGAGTTAATCCCATAATAAAAGTTGTTCATATTGATGAGTACCTACTTCCACCCCGGCAAGTATTGCCCAGTGACTAAAAAATCACCCTGTATAACTAATACACGGGTAATTTAGTCAGATTCAATTTTGGCATCCATCAATGCATGCAGATTGTTACCTCCCCTCCCGCTACACTCCTACCACGCGTAAAAGGATCAAACGATATCTACGAGTTCACGATATTATATTAGGCTATTTCTATGAGGTAAGACGCAATTTCCCTATTTCTCAATTATGATAGTATTTTTTAATTATTCCTTATGCCATTAAAGACAGCATCTTTTGTCGTTCTAGAATCTGAAAGGCTTGGATAACAAAAAAAAAGTTCGTTAGATGATTTTTTAAAGATTTATATCGGGGTGTCTCCTAATAATAACTTAAATTGTAGTATCCTAAATGGGGTCTCCTATTAATAAACTGTACGTGTACATGTTACGTGATGCAATAAATGACGGAATTAAAGTGTGCTCACGTGTCTTCGTTGGTATCGTCGCGCGCGGGCGCGTCCCTGGCCGCGGAGGTGTACCCGGCGGCGCGCACCGCGGTGACGGGCCGCGCCGCCGTGCCCGCGCGGGACGACGCGCCGCGCACGCTCACCGTACCCATACGCATCATCTGGGATACCGTGTTCACTACTTCACATGGTATTTTCACAACAGTATTTTTGAGAAGTTTATCAGAATGATAGGACTATAGATTATATAGTAGAGCTCTGTTACGTACGTAAGCTATTTATTACTCTTCGAGAAATGCTCGAAATTATTACTAGTTATGTTAAGCATGTTTATATAGGGAAAATGAAGAAATAATAATAGTAATAATAATGTTTTAACAGTGCAAAGAATGGCAGTAACCCAGGAATTCATATTTAAATGACAATAAAAACTAATGGTACAATAAAAACATAGATACAAGCTATATATTTGAGCCGTTTGAGGTTGAAACTGGGTCCATGGGGGTCGAGCTCACTACCTTTATCGCGAAATATCCAAACGGCTGGTCAAAGCAACTTATGACCAGAATGCTGGCTTATATCTTGGTCAGAGAATCAGCATTGCCATCCAACGTGGCAATGCCGCCAGGATTCTGGGTACCGCTGCCATCTGATAGCGACTTTTTTAATTTAGTTTATTTTATATAGGCTTCTTACTTGTCAATAGTATTAACCTTTTAATTGTTTTGTTAGTAGATAATGATTGTTGTAAATATGATGACAATTAATTTACATAAAGTAAATTTTATAACTGTCCCTCTAAATATTAAGTTGAATAAGAACACACTTCTAGAATTAATCACACTACAATCTGCATGGGTTAGAAAGTTAAAACTAATGAAAAAATATAGAAAAAAAAAATATTTTAGACATCAACCAAATAATCGATGTATCTCCTTGTAGTACCTTGAAATGCATAATACCAAATGTATTTGTAAGGTAGGTTAAATTCACAATCAAAAAAGATATCTAAGCCAATTGCTCAATAGTTACTTACCCCAGTGCCCATGCGACTGGGAACCTTCTTCCCGATGCCGGCAGTCCTCAGCGTGTCCTGGAAAGCCTGGTCCTCTCTCAAGTTGCGCGTGTCCAATGCCGGCGCCACTTCGTTGAAGCCCGCGTATAACTCATCATCTTCATCTACAACAATGGCCGTACGGGGCTTGGCGTCTGTACCAAGTCGCGATGCGCTGTAGTATCGAGAACTTAACATTATGTATCTTTAATATTCAATATTCCTTTTATAATTTACAGAAATACTTGAACGTCTTCTAGGCTGAAGGTTAGTTGTGACGCGGTAACTATGGTAACGAATGTCAAAACATTCGCTGAGGTTAAAGAGGTCAAAGTACACGTGAAATGAGGTTGCAAACGTAAAGTTTTACAAAAAAAGGAATCTAGTCGGCAAAATAATGTGCTGTTGGCTGTTTAGCATTAAAATGCATTAGCCACTTTCGGTGCCAGTGACACAACGTGTGTGATCTAAAACTTCTTACTTATGCCAGTTGACACTCATGTCTCAACCGCGACTAGGATAATTTCGGCCGGCATAGCGTAAGGGCTTAGTGAATTGTGCCGGCGCCGAATGTGTTAAAATAAATTAACTGCATATATTATTTGTGTATATGTAGGTACTTATCCCAATATATGCGATAATTTGTTATTTACTTTCAAATGTCTTTTTGATTTCCTAGCCAATTGAGTACAATGCTCTAACTTAAAATAAGAGGACTGTAGAGAAAAATAAGAATAATCACGTTCAATATTTATTACATGATCACTAAACTCATTACAATCAATGTCCATCTCAATATCGTCACACCAATGAAATAAACGATTACAGACCATTCACCGTAAGATGTCCCCTCGTTCAAAAGTTGGTAGCCCTGTTATTCCCTTCGACACCGACAGAAATAGTGCAAACATAAGGGGAAGGGGACAAGTTATAATGAATGGACTGTAGTTTGAGTTGAATAAAAAACAAACTGACTGAAATATTGACATCACATTTATAAAAATCACGTGGTATTTTACACTCTTTTAATACAGTGCTGTTGGAAGACACTGATAATGGTTCACACGTAAGTAAACGAAGTATTGTAAAGATAAAACTAACTTATGAACTACAGTAATAAGTTTCAAGGCTTCAAACACTCGGTGAAATGTAAGTGTGATTCAACTCAATTCTCAACACTCAATTCCTCTACATTCAATTCCAGTCTTTCTATTTCCGTTTAGTTTCAAAATTCATATACTTGCCATATTATAACAAAAATATTGCTTTGCTTACGAATAATACACCTTAAATAGAAAAAACAACTCAATAACGTCGAAAACTGCATCAAAAATGAATGCATTCTATAGAGAAATTTAGAGCTGGAAACAACACGTTAAAACTATTTAAATGGCTTGATACTTATCAATTATTATCAAATATAAAAATAACTTGTTAATCCATGGATACCTAACGTTAAACCTATTGTACTTATATATACATGCAAGCAAATTTGCGGACAAAAGGTAGATTGAAATGAGAATCGTTTTAAAACTATGTATGTCTAGCTGCAATAATTTTATCTGAAAATGTAATCATTGTCGCTTCTTACCACAAATACATCTCACCGTGTATTTAGAGGCTCTAAGTCTATAAAACAGTACACATAAACGAATGATTACATCGTCACCATAGCCTACTCCTGAATAGATTATTATTCCATTTACATAAACATTCAAAATATTGGATATAAAAATAAATGTTTTCCAAAAGTGTTTGTATTGTTATCGAAAGAAATAACATGATCTTACACTATGTACATTTTAATGGATTTCATATACGCAATATACCTTAAACTGATAAAATAATTTTTAACAATGACAAAATTATTTGTGACCCTACGACTAGTAAGAAATGCAAGTATTCAATATTTTTTGTACACTTATCACTTATCATTAAGATAACACCAGATAAAAATAATAGAAACGTCTATTAACGGGAATATGACTTAGATGTTAACAATCTATTATTAAATTTACTTGTTATTAATATAATTTGATGTACACACGTTTAACAAAAGTCACCGACACCAAGACACTTTCACATTTATTATTTGAAGCACAATTCAGACCTTATAAAGTAGGTTTATTTATACCATTGTGGAATATCATTATTAATAGTTGTATACAGACATTTCTTTATACCTGGATATAGAAAATTGAAATATTGTAGTTTATGTTTTTCGATTCAGTAATTGACATGATTTTAAGCCCAAACATCAGATCTAGTTTAATACGAAATGCCTAAAGGACGTCACACTCGGCGAAGATACTATAATGTTCTATCTTAAGATAATGAGACAGCATTATACTATGAAAAGAGAAGCAACGACCTACCTTCACTTTCCTTCTCTTTCACTGGTATAGTACTGTCTCATATATCTTAAGATAAAATATTATCGTATCTTCACCGTGTGTGACGTCCTTTAGTAGGTATATCATAATAGTACGTTTATAATTATTAGCAATTTTCCACAATAAATCAACGTATTTAATCTTACTACTATTATTGTAAATAAACAATTTGTAAAGACTATAAAGTCGTATCATTCTTGCAAATTACGATATTTTAAACAAATTTTTGGTTATTATATTCTAGTATACTCTGTTTATGATAACATTTTATAGCCTCATGCTTAAATTCTATATTTCTGTTAGTTAATTACATCTTATCATTATGGGCGTCAAACGTTTGTCAACCCTGACTATTGTCGTTCGAGTCACTCGCGGGTAACATTGTAATTATGACTTTCGTTAAATAGAGAGGAATACATTAAATTATATGGCTGGAGATATAATAAATATCGCCTGTAGGGTATCGTCGATCGGTACTTAGGGTCACAGTGATCACATCTCGAAAGCACCAAAGCGGCTTAACGTCCGATCATTTCGAAAGGCAAGCGCACAGAACTGGCATGCCCAACTCGATGAGAGGTATATATTTAGATTGAATGTTCTAATTTAGCGATGAAGGAGATGTCAATGGAATCTTACGAGAGTAGGTATGTAGTATGTAGGTATGTAGGTAGGTACGCGGCTAGATCTGCGTGGAGAAGCGCGGGCGCGGCAGGTCGAACACGTCGCCGTGGACGGAGCGGGCCAGCGCCTTGATGCTCGCCGCTATGTCTTGCGGCTCCTCCTGATCATATACTATTTATTTAGTGCTAGCTTCCACCACGCGGTTTCTCGCGTTCCCGAGGGATCTAATATTTTCCCGGGATAAAACTTATATTTTATTCCAGGGTATGATTTAGAGATGGAGTACTCCGTTTATCACTCGATACTCGGCACCTTTTGAATTACTCGTGCCCCGCCGAATAATGCCGAGTATACGGTTTAAAAAGTAGGCTAAAACTTTTTGTACAGTATAAAAGTGACGTGTATTTAATTTATATTTTTCAGCAAACGTACAATTTTATCAGTTATATTTTACAACAGTCACAAAACACAATTGATAGGTTTTTCAACAAAAATTCTAACGCATTAAACAAACCAATAATAGATCACTATTAGAATCCTAATTAAGGTTTCATACCAATATTTTTTCTAATTGTTTACATGCGAAATATGTGCGCGAATCAAGACCCAAAAGTAATAAACTTTAAAATTTATTTTTAAAATTAATCCAATTTCATTTAAAAGTTGATAACACAGTATCCATAGTATCTGTGAAAGTTTTAGATTTATTTATCGTTGAAAGAATACATAAATACTTACATCATCATCCAGGTCCCTAAAGGAGAGGCGTTCGTTGGGCGTATTGGGCATGTTCATGGGCAGCGAGCGCGCGATGTCCGCCGGCGCGGCGCCACGCGGACGCGCGATGTGAATGCCTTCGTCGTTGCTGCCTTCTAAATAAACAAACTAATATACTCTTCATGCCTATTATTTCTGAACAGGTGAGTTGTGAACAGGTGCTGCTTGTGGGGCTAGTCTATATGTTTTTTTTTTTACCCATACATAGGGGCCGTTCAAGTATTACGTAAGCACTAAAGAAGGTATGGGAGGTATGTGATTTGCTTATTTTTGATGACATGGGGGATGGAGGGGTCTGGATGGTGATTACGTCAGCAATATTTATTTATTAACTTTTTTGTAATTTCTGCAAAAGTTACCTTTACGCCTAAACCGCTGAACCGATCGCGATGAAATTTGGTTCGCAGATAGCCTATGGTATAGAGAAGGACATGGGCTACTTTTTTTCTCGGGAACGCGGGTGAAACCGCGGGGGACAGCTAGTAGCCTATAAATTCCTTATTTCTAAACTTGATAACTGCTGCTCATAAATCAATAAAGAAACCAGAAAATATAAAAAATTATACTATGTACGAATGTTTACATAAGCAAAAGTAAGCGGGGGGGGGAAGGGTCAATAATTACAAAAAATCTGCTTACGTAATACTTGAACGGTAATACTTTTTTTTACGTAATACTTAATACGCGCCGATATTGTCAGTGTGACTTTAATGATAAATCTCGATTATGATTCTTGTTATGACTAACATTGTTTACCAGTTTATTTTTTAACACGTCAACTGCTCAATTGAGCACAAGAATTTGGAAGTTAGATTGAGATCATGAAGATAGAGTACATTTTAATGATACTATCATCACAATAAAATGTACTGTATACTGTGACTGTAATGCAATAGATTCACTTAGACTTAGGGCGAAAGTATCATGGTTGCGTAACTAGATATCAGCGACAGTTTCACACACGCATACAAAAACTAAAACTGTAACGGTCAGAGTCGTGTCATCCAGATAAGCGCTAAGACCTTCTTGCGCCATACTTCTATCTTCTAGATGATCCCAAAAATTGTGATGGTCGATGCAAAGGCAAGATGAAATATCAGAGGATAGAGAAGTTAACTCACGATCAGAGTCATAATCATCAGCATCAGACACCATATTATGGCGTGAGTCCATGCCGTCCATGCCATCTAGGTCGAAAAGATCTTCGGCATCTAAGGAGTCTTCTTCCGGCGGCAAATTTCTATTCGACTGTAGAAGAAAATAATAGGATAAGGATGACAGCTTGGAACCATGAGTCAAGCTTGCTTAGTTTGGAGTTACTAGAAACATAATACTTAATATTAATAAAAGGCAACCTTTTTGTCACTGTATCTATTTAAAATGTAGTATATTCATATTTTTTGTAAAAAAGACACCGCGACGGTCGTGAATTGGAATCATACAATACATTTGATCTTTCGGTGAAGTAAAACATCGTGAGGAAAGCCAATACTTTGTAATACCCTTCCTGGATAACACCACAGTCTATGTAACTCTTACAATCGGCCAACGGACACGTCTAGACAGAGCAATCGTGTGGGGTTTGCGGGGTGAGAAAGGGGTGGTAGCGAGGCCAAGCTGCCAATTACTCGCATGGGTCACAATGCAGCAATAACGAATGCCTATACAAAAGCGGCATTTCGCGTGACTTCAAACGCAATGGACCACTGTATGTTTTTTACGCTGTGATAACACCCTCAGGTTCAAGTTTGTCGCATAGCAAGATGATTTCCAGTAGTACCGCCTGAGTATTTTGTGAAATTGATTTTGATGTTCAATAGCCATGTAGTCAAACATTACATTTATGTTACCAACAATTTACTTGACTTGATCATAGACAAACTTATAGGATTTTTTTTATAACATTGCACCAAGTCATGATGATAATAGTTAGTAAAGCATGATGACGTATCTTTCTTAAACTGAATTTATACCTTAACAATATGCTGTGAGACTTTTTTGGCATCTTTGAAGGAGGACAGTCTTCGTCTCTGTAGTGGAGGTAGCTGCGGAGATGGGGGACCATTGTCCAATGTTGTATCGACCCGCCATTCACTTTCGGCGTTTCTTCGTGCTTTACTTACAATACTGTAATACACATTTAAAAAAATATACTTGGACATTCTTCACACACGGCCATCTAACCCCAAAATAAGCAGAGTTTGTAATATAGAAACCGATAACAGCTGTTAAACTACATACTAATTCTAAATATAACTTACAACCTAACTCAGAAGTACTCAGAACAGACAGTTCTTATGTTTTCCCAGGATAAAAAGTATCCTATACAGGGTGATTTTTAGGCACTGGCAATACTTGCAGGGGTTGAAGTACTCATCAATATGAACAACTTTTATTAAAGGACCAACTCTGATATCGCATAAAATAAAATAGAATAGATTGCCAGTGACAAAAAAATCACCCAGTATGTTATTCCTATTTATATATAACTAGCTTCCACCCCGCGGTTTCACCCGCGGTCCCGAGTGCTCCGATTGCCACCAAACCTTACAGGATTATCTGCTGGGTCAATCTAAAGATTGTCTGAAAATTTCATTGAAATCGGTCCAGCCGTTTCGGAGTCTATAAGGAACATACATACATACTTTCTCTTTTATATATATAGAATATCTATATGTGTAGTTTCATCTATATCCGTTAAGCTGCTATGGAGCTGAATGGTAACAAATATACACACACACACACGCACACGCTTTTATACACACACATCCACACAAAGCATTTATAAAATGAAGTATCCCTACTTAGGTACAATAGGATGGTATGTTATTAGGATTTGGACACACTATAAACTACAGCGTTGATATCACCAGATAACGCATGGCCACCTCTGGATATTTAATCCCATAAGATTATAAGTAAACTATAACAGTAAAATTATAACAGCACTAACGTTCCGACTATAGTAAGTAATACATATTTTTTTATTTACCTAGCTAAAATTTTATGATCCCTTTGTGCTCTTTCTCTGTAAGCTTCAAATTCTGCATACTTTTGATCTCTAAACTGTCTGACGATCTCTTCCATTGCCTCGAGCTGTGACTGCAGCGTTTGATTGAGTTGCTTACTGAGTGTGCCGATGACTTGCTGCATTGGGAGCCATGCTTTCTTATCACTAACTATATAATTATTTGTGTCAATATTCTCTTTCATTTCAATGTCATTTGTCACTTCTGGCACGAGCAGATTGAATACAGGTGAGAAATTGCTTGATTTTTTCAAATGATTTATTCGCTCTGATGTTATCTATAAAAAGAAATATCTTTAATTTAATATCATCTGGCTGCCTTATTATTTGCTATTTCCATCTCTTCTTGGTTTTCCTATTTCCATATGTCTATCTACATTCTCTCTCAATCATTACTCTTTTAATCACATGACTTTTTGGATCTCAAATAGAAGGGAAACTGTTACAAAGTATTATATTATACTTTTTTAACAGCTAAAAGCTTGTTTCTTTTATAATTCAGATTTTTTTTTCATTTTATTAAGAAAATTTGTAGAAAGTATTGTGTTAATATTTTCCTGAACCTAATTTTGCATAGAATGACCCATTCCCCACCCATGTCAATGCTATCATCATGGATCTTTAATTTTTACCCATAACTACCTTACATGCCAAACCATACATTTGATACATTGAGCAATTTTAGACTAGAAATCAGGTCAAAAACCCATGACACGGATATATTGTGATAAAGATAAGATTATATAGTAGATTTCACATATTCTACATTCATAACTAAACTTTGGATATTAAAAATATATATATATATATATATTTATTACACATAGAGCCTATTAATTATATAAATATATTCTTAAACCCAAATTAATCTGACACTAACTTCCAGTTTCTAGAAGACTGATGATCAATGTTCATCTTTTGTGAAAGTATACCTGGCACTGTCCATGATGTAATAATGACAATATAGTAATAGTTTTGATCACAGATATGGTAGTAAGCCAAACTTAACAATTAATTATAAGGACACTTATAGAGGCCGACTTCTTGTTATTTAATGTTTGATAATTTTCTTAAGGTTTAATTAATCAAGTAAGTAGGTAAAGCATATAATTTTTGCGAGATATCCCAAGATATGTAGATGTTAGTATTTAAAGTTCAGTCTTTAAAACTCACTTGATTTGACTTGGGTATTAGCAGTATGTTAGATCCATTTCGGTCAATGAACATAGCATGTGTAGTCTGTCCACAGGCAAGACATGAATGCAGGGTCCAGCGACCCAATGTGCGTTGGCCCACTAGTGCCCGTTGCGCTATTTGAGTCTTCAGTCCTGTCACATGGCACAGGAGAAGTTTCTGAAATAATATCATGTATAGATATTATAATAAATCTGTACAATCAGTGTGTATGTACATTATTTTTTTGCCAAAATTGGGGTGTATGGGTGATGTAAGAACAGTAGTAGAATGCAGAGATTTTTTATTATTTTCTTGTCTGTCTGTGTGTCTGTTTGAACATGCTAATTTTCAAAACCAGTGAAAGGGTTTTCATGGAGTTTCCACAGGTTAATTCAGCTTGGATTGGCAATTAGAATAGATTTTATTTCATCTAAATTGGGTGAAAGGAAGAAAAGATATAGATATTTTATAAAGTCTGTGCAAGCAAAGCCATGGACGAAAAGCTATATAAAATATAATATAATATATTTTTATTACATACATTATATATTTCTTATTTATAACTAACCGATAAAAAAATGTTGTATGTATTGTATAATAACATTGTGGTTTTATTTATATCATTAGTAGTGTTACTATATTTGTGACCATTAGCTTTTAACATAAGTACTTTATATCCTAATTAATTCAAGGTCTGTCCACTAAGTAATCAAATAAATAGGTACCTTGTTTACTAGCAAGAACTAGGAACAGAATCTTATGGCCTTTATTATTTTGATACAAACACATACGAACGCAAACGTTATGTGTAAATGCAATAGCGCCGGGCGGACGCACATGTTATTAGATATTATTACGTAGTGGTATTGAAATACATAGTATATAAGCGATTACATCGCATTTAAGCCTCAAATACATAAGTTTAATTCATCATTTATTATTTATAGGTAACAAGAAGCCCTTCCTATAAGTCAAGGTCAAGACATGTTTACTGACAGTACCTCACTGAAAAAAATATCCCTTTGTTCCATGGATGTAAGCTCCAGTTTCCCAATATCAACATTATCTTCTATTTTATCACTTTCTAGTGTTACATTTAGGCATTTGCAAACACAGAGAGCCATTATTACAGCAAAATATTATACTTGCTTGATAAAACAATATAAAAATACACAAGAAAAATGTAAAAATGTATTCGCTCAAAGTAGGTATGTACTAAAATGCGACATGAAAATAAATTAGTGTGTGTGTATATGTAAAGGTATTGGCTATTTTTAAGGGAGTCACACACGGCGAAGATACGATAATGTTTTATCTTAAGATATTGAGACAGTGCTATACCAGCGAAAGAGAAGGAAAGTAGGTAGGTAAGAGGTAGGTCGTTGCTTCTCTTTTCATAGTATCATGCTGTCTCATGATCTTAAGATAAAATATTATAGTATCTTCGCCGTGTGTGACCCCCTTTATTTGACAGATCACACACACATGCATACTTTGTTTTCAACTACATAATAATAGTGTAATGTTCGTTTCACCAAAGAAGTCCTGTGGTATTAATGAAAATCGATCTTATTTTTTCCACCATAGAGGTAGGCCTAAGGAACTTCTTTGGTATGATATCAGTTGTGTATCCTATTTGACTACAGCTGATTATTTTACCAATAGGTTTATCTCGTTTTTACTCCCATAGAGCTAATCAGGCAAGGATGCAATAATCATAAGTTTTTCAGATAGAGTTAATTTATTTTTAGAAAATTTATATTTACTGTCACATTTCACAGCACGATTCGTTACCCATTTACAGTCTTGTGTCGTTAGTCGTTCGCGAACGAACTCGTTCGGATTAGGCTTGCGCATAATCGTTCGTCTATGGGAGCGCTTTTCACAACATGGGAACATGGGTTTCACCGAATACAACATTCGGCCGAATGTTCGGTAAAACTTTTACCGAACCGAATATTCGACCGAATGTTCGGCATAATTTTTTCCCATAGGTAAACAATATAGGTCTGAACTTGTTCACGTAAAGCGTGTGGATGGACACCGGACGCTGCTGCCCACTCCCCCGTTGTTGTTATTGCATCGTCTAGTAAAGAGCGTTTGTTTTGGTTATTTTTTATTTGAAAAGTATATTTGAATAGTTTATTTTGCTTGGTTTTATAAATGTGTGCCTAAAAATGAGTGGAAGAAGGAAATCGAGTATATGGACTTATTTTCGGGAATGTGAAGAAGACCGTAGTAACGTGAAATACACGATCTGTAGAAAAATACTTTCTCGGTGATTTAGCCGAATATTCGGTAAACCTGCCGAATATGCCGAATACTGAATATAAAACGAATATTCGACCCATCCCTAGTTATAAGTCAAAACGAAATCGGGACGTGAGAAGAGCCGTCATAAATTAACTCGACCAAAATCCTCTTTTTTATGAAAATACAGTCCAGTAAAATAAATGACAATGCAGCATTGCCAGAAGAGTACAAAAAATACGAATTTATACTTTTTGGTTCAGGTTCGAAGCTTCAGTCTTATTTTCGTACCTTTTGTAAAGAGACTAACTGTGTTGTCATTCATTTATCACATTATTTTACACCTTAAAAAATCAAGAAAGCAATTGCAACTTAATGAGAGAGGCCTATGTTCAGCAGTGGACATCCTCGGGCTGAAAATGATGATGATGATGATGAATGCAACTTTATATCCACAGATTATTGTTCAAAATTCAGCATCATCACCAACAAATTTCCAGCCACACAATATGCGAAGAGCATAGTGACTTTCAATAAGAGTGAATAAAAATGCAATGATTGGATGTTTCATGCAAAATATTTGTTCCAATGTTCAATGCTCATGATAGTTTGAATAATGTTGATTTTATTCCAATGAGTTGAGCAAAACTGTTGGGCATTATTGTGTTTATTTTTAGTTTTAGTTTCTTGATCACCGTAAAGCTCCCGTTAATTTTTTTGTTTTATTTCATAATAATAACCAAATGTTTCTACAAATTGCATTTATAATTAACACTTTAATGATTAATAAATTGAAATAAGAACTTATAGTAGGGGGCAAGAGGGGATTTTGGGTTTTACTCCTGCGCGGCAGATTAATATATGGGAGGATACCTTGCACTCTCTTGAGTACCTACACTATATCTAAGTCCTGTATATATGGCCGCGCGTGTAAGGCAGCCGATCAGAATAGTAAAAAAAAATCGATAGGTAGAAATACTCCAGCACGTCAGATTAAGGTATGGTGGTTTTAACTACATGCTGAAAAGTGTGCATTTCAATAGGGATGCGCCGATCCGATCCGATCTTTTGAAAAATCGGATGAAAAGCCATACGATCTGCCGATTTTTGGATCGGATCGAGACCATACGATTTTTTGGCGGATCGATACAAAACTTTGAAGATCGGATCGCTTGGATCGTATGAATTGAAAGGTGGTTTACCTACATTAACTACTCACGATTTAGTTAGGATCAAACTTGATCTTTTGTTTACGTTTCGTTCCAAATTTGGAGGCGGCGTCTTTTGCGGGTACATTTTACGAGCATCTTAATACATTTTATTATAATCTGACTGTGTAGGTAGGTAAGAAAACATAGGTACGAGTTATAATGTATGGTTTGATTAGTTTCTATATGTTATTGTCTCCAAGTATCTCAGATCTGCGGACGTTTTGTTTAATAAAACTGATTGGTCAAAAAATGCCTCCTATAAAATTTAATGTGTGGAGTCAGTTTATAAAGATACATGTAAATAATGTTTGACTGTTGTAAAAACGAAAGGAAATACGACAAATTCATAATAAAAGATGGGTTTGTTTCTTATAGTTGTAAGTATTTATAAGCGCATGCTTCGTTTTTTTTTTATAATAAATATCTAAAAAATAATTGTGTCTTGCTTATTTGCATCCGATCCGGATCGATTTCATTGATTCATTCTCAAAAGCTGCCACGAACTTGCTTCACATACGAATCGTCAGTTTTTTTAATGGGAGCTTCGTTAGGTTTCACTTATCATCCCCTTCGAAAATCTTACGCGCTCGAGTATTTCCATGTGACTGTTTTTTTACATTTTTGAAAGCCAGTAGACGCTCCCCCCACCGGTGAAAGGGTATACATTACATGACCTTTTTTATTTCTAACATCTAATCTTCAAAATTCAATAGGTCCTTCCTTACGACGCAAGAGTAAATACCCATTTAGCATCGTGGGCTCCCCTACTATAGATATTTGGAGTAATTTGGACCCGGAAGTTATGTAATGAATGACGGAACCTGACTGATGTTCTCATTCGAGTGAAAATTTAAGTACCTTTTTTATTATTCTTGATTATATTCTATTCTAGGCAATAATAAAATGAAATTTTAATGTAGGTCAGTGCCAGTCATTGGTGCAACAAAAGGCGCCGTCTTTTGACCGACTTGTTTATTTTAGTGAACTTTATACGTTATATTTCATCGCACAGATGGTGCTGTTTATAAAAATCGATAAAAAAATGTGTGCATTATATAATCGATTAATTAGAAATCGATTAAACGAAAAAGAAAACCATATGAAAATCGATAATTTTTTCCATCCCTGCAATGTCATAGACAATGTTAGTGTCTTTCTCTGTCACTGTCAGCAGTCAATCGTCAATCAATACTTAACCTCAAAAAATCTTCGTCCCATCTGATTGTTTCGAACTTTTCTGTACGTGGCGATATATGTATTGCAATCGGAAATAAAATCACCTTATGTGAATGGTTCTAGTGTAATTCAATTTAAGATTTCATTTTTTATTGTTTTATGAAGTCACTCGTAAACAATGTCGAAAAGAAGTCAACCAAATTGGTCGCCGCCGACAAAATTGGAGAAAAGGCCAGTTCTAAAGCTGTTTAACAGTTTAACTCGTCAAAAAGAAGAATTCGTCTGTACTAATGGCAACCGCATCAACTGGTATAGTTGTGGACCTACAGTATATGATGCCTCCCACATGGGTCATGCCAGGTAAGCCAAGCACTAAATTATTAATGATGTTATATCGATGGATCTAATCGTTTGTAAGTATTTAAATTCTAGTACCTTCAAATCAAGGAAAGTACACCAAGTTCAATAAGCTTGATACAGGGAATTCGCTATCATTGCCTTAAATTTACCACAATATTACTCATGGTTAGGTGATGTCGCCCAAAGAGGTTAGCATTTAAAGCTCAGTAGGAAAGTGTTTACCACCACACTGATTTCCTCACACTGTTTTCACCTAAAACTGAACCCAATTTTTGGACTCATACATGTTTGCAGCGGTATCTTGTGTCACTCCCACTGAATGATAAACAACTTCTCATATGTTTCAGGTCCTACATATCCTTTGATATATTGAGGCGCATAATGTCTAATTATTTCGGCTATGATATATTATATGTGATGAATATAACAGATATTGATGATAAAATCATAAAGAGAGCAAGACAAAATCATTTGTATGCAATGTATGAGAGAGAACAAAGAAGTCTGAATGAAATCATAGATGATGCAACATCTGTTGTGAATTACTATGAAAAGGTGATCAAGGAAACTGGTGACCCAGATAAAAAGAATGCAATGCAGAAAACATTGGATAAGTAAGTTTTATCATTACAAGTGATTGTTTTATTATGTTATCCATCTAATAATTGTTTAAGTTTTAATAGTCACACAATCACAAGTAAAAAATAATATAATTAACATAAGTATTATAGTTTGTATTTTGTATTTTTGTTGTATATTATGTAACTATGTAACTTAAAATACTTTATTTATTATATCATGAAGTACACATGAAGTATATTCTATATTTTTAGTATTGCATCTGCGGTCATGGAGCTCAAATCTGCAGTAGAAGTGAATGATCAGGCCAAAATAATACAAGCCAAATGTCATTTACTGCAATCTGCTAAGAATCCTATATCAGAATGGTTGGACAGCAAGAATGGGGACACAGTGACAGATAATTCTGTTTTTACTGCCTTACCTAGGTATTGGGAGAATGAATTCCATAAAGATATGAAGGCGTTAAATGTAAGTATTTTTTTAGTAAAATTCACTAAAATATGAATAGTAGGTATGTGTTAGTTAATACATGTCTGAATTTTAACACTTTACAATTAGGTTGATTTATGAAATGAATTTAAAATATTGAGATTTAAGATTAAGATTATGTAATAAATTTTTCGTACCACTTGCTCAAAAAAGTGACATTCTATGCCACAAAAAGCGAACATAACAATAGTCATTTTTAATCTGTTAAAAACAGGGAAAGAAAATTGAACTGAATTTCATTCATCCTCTAGGGGGAGAATGTGATTTAAATTTGGAATACTTACCGAAATTTATGCTGAACTACATCTGTGTTTACACCATTGAGTTTGTATATAAAGCATTACACATCTTTTTGAAAAAGGAATACGCATTTATTATGCAGTTATGATTATTAAATAAAATTACGAATGCACCACCACCACTATCTCCGATGTATACTATCTACAATGAAACGCAAGTTCCTCAGACGCAAGAACAGAGAAATACTCAAATCAACTCATCAACAATAAATGTACCAAACAAAAATGTAACTCTCTCTATCTCAATAATTGACCAATGTTTCGAATGTTAACTTTTACTTTTAACCCCTTGGTTAAATTGTATTATTTATGTACACTATTTGCATATGTGTTACATAAACATAATCAATTATTTAAAAAAAAACTAGTGTTTGTTGTAATGTTTTATTTATTTAGGTACAGTAAAATCAGACATAAAAATCAATAATGAAGTTTTTGCACTTTGTCAATTACTTTCTTTGTAAAAAATAATAGAATAAACACAAAATAAAACTTACTCTTTCGTAACGAATTTTTTCTGACACGACTGACGCCATTAATGCCGGCAGAAATGTTACCATTTATGGATTAGAGAATACTATTAGGGAGTATGTTTTAACTTTACTCCAACGCCATCTACATTTGGGAAGTAGAAATACAGTAACAAACCAAAAATTTAAACCATTTTTGTATTGATATATATCATAAAAACTGATTTGATATATATCCATTGATATATATCTTCGAACTCTGTATAAATGAACCTCAAACGTCTCAAAACACAGTCCCCTAGTACGTCCCTTTTCCAGAATTACAAATCTTGTTACAAATATTATTTTTTTGCCATTGATAATTGAATACAAATATCCAAATACACTTACAAAAACGGTAAGCATCTTTATACATCACATTATATTTTTACAATAGAATTTGAATCAAGATGTCTATGTACGTACGAATGCTGTCCTCAAATTATTAAAACAGAAAATTTTAAAACCGCGGTGTAGTCAAATTTAGTTTTGGCGCGAAGCATTTAGATCGTGAAACGGAATGCAATCGGTGTGAAGTTCGTTTGGTTGTGTAGTTAAGCGGGCAGCCGCCATTTTGTTTAGTGCTACTACTGTGTCAGCTGGTGAACCACGCGTCTTGGGCGTTAGTGAAAAGAGTCCACTGATCAGCCTTTTATTTACTATTTTAAGAGTTTACGTTATTAACGTCAATTTGTTTAAAATAATTGAGCATCTAGTATGTAGCCACATCTGTTTCGGTTATCTGTATTTTTTTTAATGTTATTGTTTTAAAGTAAAAATGACAGGGGACTGTTGACTGTGACGGTCAGGGGGACCAACAGTCCCCTGTAATTTTGAAACAGTTTGGCAAATGAAACATTTGGGAATAAAATTTCTGCGAAAAGGCGGGATACCATATTTTTCACTATTATAAAGACCGAGTTTTAGTGACAATTTAGTCTTAAAAATACTGTTAAACTAAGAAGTTGATTTTGTTAAGTTTAACGCAACTGTTTAGAAAAGTCACTATAATAAGTAAGATTTGTTTTACTTAAATTACATATTTTATGAATGGCAAAGAAAATTAAAGACGATTACTTAAACAAAAATACTAGATGTTTTTGTTCTTAAAACATTCCCCTGGTTGGTTACAACAGTCCCCTGTCAAGGCTTTGCAAAAAATCGTCCATAACTCAAAAATCAAGAGCAAAATGTGTTGGCTTTTTTAAGATATATATTCCATTTACTATTGCCCTTCATTGTATTAACAAATATTCTCAACATTTAATCAAATTACTTCAGGACAGTCTTGTATGGACGAATTTCCAATTAGCAGAGAAACACCCAAATGTCAAATGGGAATCTGTATTTGGATATGTTTTTATTTTGTTACTCCTTAAGCCAAATATAATCTAAGAAAAGTGTATTATATAAGTAAGATTGTGTTTTCAAAGTATAAATGAAAAGATATTTTTGCAGGTTCTACCACCAGATGTGTTAACAAGAGTTAGTGAATATGTACCACAAATAGTTAAATACATAGAGAAGATAATTGACAATGGTTTAGCATATGAATCCAATGGCTCAGTGTATTTTAATGTGAGTGAATTTGATAAGAAAGAGAAGCATCACTATGCACGGCTTGTTCCTGAAGCATATGGTGATACCAAATCTTTACAGGAAGGAGAAGGTAATATAAATAATATTCTTTATTTAAACTTTAAGATTTTAAATTCATTCATCTATTAGGATATAATTTCTTACAACATATAACACAGAAAAACAGGTCTATCTTGGGACAAAACCATCTCACTTAATGAAACCGATAGGATAATTCATAATAAACTCATTTAATAAATAAAAGTTAAAATCAACATGGTTTCTCAAAAAACACTAGTAACATTTTGTTTGAGTCAATTGTAATTAATGAAAAAGCCTACCATAAATATGTAGAAAAAGTCATCACACCTTCTGAAAGAGGTATTTTCTTAGGTGACCTAAGCAATGATACTGCCGAAAAAAAATCTCCCAACGACTTCGCACTATGGAAGCGCAGTAAAGCGGGCGAGCCATCATGGCAGTCACCGTGGGGCCTGGGGCGGCCGGGCTGGCACATCGAGTGCTCTGCCATGGCCTCTGACGTATGCGGCTCCAAGTTAGACATACATACGGGAGGCGTGGATCTCAAGTTCCCTCATCATGATAATGAGTTGGCTCAGAGTGAGGTTAGTATTCTGATTGAAGAAGACCATGAAGCACTGGAAATACTACGCGACAGCTCGAGAGTCGCGCGACAAAATAGGAATGCCTCAAAAACACCTTAAATAATACGCGAGCGTAATGAGGGCATTCCCTCATTACGCTCCCGTATTATTTAATGAATGAGCCGGAGCAAGATACTTGTCATGATTTTACAATACTTATGTGATTTCTCGTTGACACCAGCTATTTCGAATTTATTGCTTATTTCCAAAGATATATTACCGATGCAGTATAAATCATATCATGGTGGTAGGGTACTTTTTAGTACCCGCCTAGCGGGCTGGGGGTGGTAACCTCAAATTTCAAACCCACAAAATCGTTTGCCAAGGACTTGAGTGTCAGATCTTTCTAGGTTTTGAGAGCTTACTACCGTCAGCCACATCATTACATATTCATTATTATTATTTATGATTTCAGTTATATTATTATTTTATATGCAGGCTCACTTCGACGAGCCCGGTTGGGTGAACTACTTCCTCCACACGGGTCATCTAACGATTGCCGGTTGCAAGATGTCCAAATCGCTGAAGAACTTCGTGACGATCTCTGACGCATTGAAGCGTCACACCGCGAGACAACTGCGGATCGGTTTCCTACTGCACAGCTGGAAGGATACGTTAGATTACTCTGAGAATACTATGGAAATGGCTTTACAGATTGAAAAGCTCTTTAATGTAAGTTAATCACATGCGTTATTCATTGCTACTTCTGCTTTAACTTGTGTACAATTATGTCAAGTTGATTGCAATTGTATTTTTACTTATACAGCATTGACAGTGGGTTTAATACCATATCACTCCTAGTTAATATTAATTCATTAAAATATATATACATTACAAATAACTAAGATAGTTGTATAATTGAGTACATGTGTATTTTTTACGGTCTCTCGAAAAATTTACTTGACAATTTCAGGAATTCTTCCTAACAGTGAAAGACGCCATACGCAGCGGTTACGATGAAGGATGCGGCGGTGAGTTTGGTCCTGAGGAACAACAGCTCTCTGCCAAACTTACTTCTGTCAAGGAGCTAGTGCATGCGGCACTCTGTGGTTAGTATTATTACACTAGCTTCCTCTCCACAGAATTGTTTGACCGGATTAAGAAAACTCTATTTTGCCATTACAGTAACAAATATCCACAAACTTTCAGATCTATGAGTAGGATACTGGCCGATCGATACTGTATGTGAAAAGTTCTAACTTTTCCTACGTTAAACCAGTACTTCTTACAGTATTCAGCTCATCTGCTATGCCCGCCTAGTTCGGCACAATTATTACTATTACTATAAATCTAAAATATAATTTACAAATTTTACGTAAAATAATGGGTAAGCAATAATATTTCGTAAATTGTTAGAGTTTTTGTCATCACCATCGTGAATCACTGTACGGATTGTCATGAAAATCCGCTCAGTGATTTTCACGATCGATCTAAGTCCTAAATACATGCGATTCCCATACGATTTATTTCGTTTTGTATATTTACTGAGATATCGATGAAAAAAATGCTTTCTGTATTCATGCATCAATTTATTAAATTACCTAATTAATAAGCAGCCAATTTAATTGAAAAGCTATTTGAGGTATTATGTTGTTCACATGTGTTACACATTGCTACTTATGCTTTCACATGTACCTAAATAACATTAATTTAATTTAATAAATTGCTAGACTTTGTCTGTATTTCAAAGTACATACTTTCTATAGATTAGAATAGATTACCGCTTTCCACCATATTCGGTTGGCTCGCGAATGGGACGCGAAATATCACACAAAATATGGACTACAGCATTTTTAACATATTATTCCATAAACAGACAACATCGATACTCGGTCAGCAATAGACGCGTTACGTGAGCTAGTGAACGCGACCCACGTATACCTCCGCGCGACATCCGCTGCGCCGCGTCCAGCGCCATTACTTGCCGCGGCCGCGCGTTACGTCACGGATATACTGCACGTGTTCGGTGCCATAGATGGACCGAGAGGTGGCATTGGATTCCCTGTTGGTGATACTGATGGTGTCTGTGTAAGTATCTTTTTTCATACATATATAATTTAAATATACATCCCAACAAGTTTTTATATGAAATCTACTGGAATAGCAATTAAATATAAATAAATTTTAGATTGTTTGTCGTTGATCAGGTAGAAGACACCGTGATGCCGTATCTCGAATGTCTGAGTAAGTTCCGGGAGCGCGTCCGCGAGGCAGCTCGGTGCGTGCGCGCGGCCGACGTGCTCGCGCTGTGCGACCAGCTCCGGGACCAAGAGCTGCCGGCGCTGGGCGTGCGGCTCGAGGACAAGCCTGGTTAGTGTGGGGTGTGGGTGTGGGTGGCCGACGTGCTCGCGCTGTGCGACCAGCTCCGGGACCAAGAGCTGCCGGCGCTGGGCGTGCGGCTCGAGGACAAGCCTGGTTAGTGTGGGGTGTGGGTGTGGGTGGCCGACGTGCTCGCGCTGTGCGACCAGCTCCGGGACCAAGAGCTGCCGGCGCTGGGCGTGCGGCTCGAGGACAAGCCTGGTTAGTGTGGGGTGTGGGTGTGGGTGGCCGACGTGCTCGCGCTGTGCGACCAGCTCCGGGACCAAGAGCTGCCGGCGCTGGGCGTGCGGCTCGAGGACAAGCCTGGTTAGTGTGGGGTGTGGGTGTGGGTGGCCGACGTGCTCGCGCTGTGCGACCAGCTCCGGGACCAAGAGCTGCCGGCGCTGGGCGTGCGGCTCGAGGACAAGCCTGGTTAGTGTGGGGTGTGGGTGTGGGTGGCCGACGTGCTCGCGCTGTGCGACCAGCTCCGGGACCAAGAGCTGCCGGCGCTGGGCGTGCGGCTCGAGGACAAGCCTGGTTAGTGTGGGGTGTGGGTGTGGGTGGCCGACGTGCTCGCGCTGTGCGACCAGCTCCGGGACCAAGAGCTGCCGGCGCTGGGCGTGCGGCTCGAGGACAAGCCTGGTTAGTGTGGGGTGTGGGTGTGGGTGGCCGACGTGCTCGCGCTGTGCGACCAGCTCCGGGACCAAGAGCTGCCGGCGCTGGGCGTGCGGCTCGAGGACAAGCCTGGTTAGTGTGGGGTGTGGGTGTGGGTGGCCGACGTGCTCGCGCTGTGCGACCAGCTCCGGGACCAAGAGCTGCCGGCGCTGGGCGTGGCCTTACTTACTGCACTTGAAACAACTAGTATATTTATGAAGCAAAAAAAATTTGCACCCCGACCTAAAATACTTCTGCATTAGCTTGATTATTATGAAACCATAGATTCAGAAAAAAATTACAACTATGCCAAATGCCCTTTGTTTCTAATACCAATTGAAAATCACGGTGTATTGAAACACAGTACGTACCGCGGATGTATCAGCGCTTTCTCCGTATACTCGCGCTAGGCGGTGTGCTCAAGTGTGCTGCCCTGCCAAGCTTCTATACTATAGTTTTTTTTTGTTTGAAAGCGCTAATCTCTGGAACTACCGGATTTGAAAAAAATATTTTTGCATTTGATAGCCCATTTCTTGAAGAAGGTTATAGGCTATTTTTATCCCCGGAATGCGGGTGAAACCGCGGCTGAAATTGCAGGGGACAGCTAGTAATGAATATAATTTTTCAAATTCCATCTTTTTTTAAGTCATCTTGTCAAATGCATTTAGTATCAGTTTCAGAAATAGTAGATTTACAGATTATGGTAAAAGTATATGTTCCTAATTATTGTCATTTTATTACTCTTAGATCGGACAGTAGTGAAACTAGTGAGCAAAGAGGAACTTGCGAGAGAGCGGGAAGAGAAGCAACGCATTGAAGTAGAGAAACAAAAGAAAAAGCAGGATTTGCTCGAAGCGCAACGCGCTAAAGAGGAGCAGAAGAAAATACCGCCTGCGGAAATGTTCAAGCGGGAAGCTGACAAATATTCAAAGTTTGATGATAAGGTAATTAATTGTTTACTTGAATACATGGTACAATTTGGTTTGACAAGACTGGAATGTAAAAAATATTAGGGAACGGCACAAACTACGAAGGGACAAACGCAGGAATAATGCTCTAATAGGAGAATCGTCTTTTTGCGGTGACGCCAAAACCCGAATGCCAATCGGCACGATGCAGCTCCTCGGGATTTTTCGGGATTTCTCGGCAGTTTTTCATAGGTGGCTCACCAACTACTTGGGCCCCTTACTAATTGCTGTCAGCGGAGCACTATGCTTTGAATCAGCTTCTTTCTAGGGTGAACAAAAAACCGTCAAGTGCGAGCCGAACTTGCGTGGTGAAGGTTCCGTACCATACAGTTTTCCTTAAAAACCGTTGACATTTTCCTATAAACAATGAGTGAGATTATATTCCCTATATTCCCAACTATGATTCTGAGATAAAGGAGGGCTCTATTTTCGTAGTTTCTCTTTAGTATCTTTTAAACTATAGATACATTTTAAAATTATAAAAAAAATATTGTATATCTTAAATCGACACGATACGTCACACGACAAAATTTACTTATTTATTATTTTTGTCCAGTGGATTCGGAGAAAATAATCTATGACAGACGCACGGACAGACACTCACGATAGTGATCCTGTAAGGGATCCGATTTTCCATCGGATGTACGGTACTCTAAAAATAAAGTCGCCGAGCTCCGTTCAGGGTGTAGTAGGCAACAGCGAGTGGTAAAAGTCTGCATGTTGGGAATTTCAAACATGTGTACGGGTAGAGCTTGGTACATTCGTGTGCCTTTTCGAACCTCGCGGTTCGGCTTGTATGACCGTAAGGTTGGCCAGTCCATGGGAAGGCATTTCCCTCCAGAACGAAAGCTACCAAATCAACACACGCGAACAAATTTCACCCCCAAAACTATTATAATTATATTAATGAAATCTTTAAAGTGAAATATAAATTTTAGGGTCTTCCCACACATGACCACGAGGGCAAGGAACTCAGTAAAGGGCTGGTCAAGAAACTCCAGAAACTGCAACAAGCCCAAGAGAAGAAATACAACGAATACTTAACTTCAGTCAATACTTGCTGACAAATTGTACCAATTTGTATTGTATATTTGTAAATAAGTCTTTCTTGTGTTCGTTCGACATATGTATAAGTGCAACTACAAATTTTAATTCCAAAGTATTGTATTTTACAGTCAGTTTTTATTAATATTTTGATTTATATCGATTTAAAATAAAAGCAATTTGCTATTTCATTAATTTTAAGAACATTGAGTCTATCTCTGTGTTAGTTGCATTTAACATTTTCACAAGGTTATTGGTTTATCCTTCAGTATTATGGCTCATTATTTACATATTTATTCATTACATTTTTTACCCTTGCAATAAAATTACTTTTTTAATTTGAATGTTGTATTTTTTTTCTTATTGTTATATCACACAGCTTGTGTATTTTGCCAATATCAAGTTGTATTATAAAATTCTAGTCACATTATATCACTTTTACTTTAAGTACGAAGTTGGCTAAAAATAGTAGCCGTTATACTTAAACTCATCACGGACTTTTTGAGACAACCTGAAATCACAATACACGTATTCATTTAATTTCACTTCACCAGACAAAACGCCACCGATGTTATTCAATAAAACTCAAAATACACGAAGATCACAGTCACAAAAGCTACTCCATTATAATAAAAAGTCACGTAAATTCGATAAATAATTATTATATTATCAACAATGAGAACCTTTAATTGGCTAATCTGTTTTTAAGCTGATTTTCTGTACACCATTTTGTTACTTGAAAACAAAATAATATAATTAAGTACCTATATAAAAAAATAAAATAGGGGATCGCGGGGCAGAAAGCACACAGACTGACAGCTTAGGCAGGTCGCAAAGTTGGTGTGGCTGACTTTCTCACGCAAGTACCTACCTAGATTGCCACTGCAGCTGCCACCGTGGACACAGATTGGATGCCTATGCTGCGACTCCATTGATTGTCGACTTATCTTTTACCATTTACACGCACGAATTGCGGCGTGGCGAGTGAATAGCTAAGACCAAGTATCCTACTACTACGGTACTTTTGAGGGATAAATGTACCTATAGCTCAAGATTTCCTGAAAAAAATATGAAGTAGATAAGTACATTTCGTTATAATATGGTTACCTAATAGAAATATCCAAAAATTCCGAAATTGAACTTATTAACTTGAATCGCAGTTGCTGGAATAGTTTTTTTAATGTTATTTAGGGATGCGTATCTAATTCGCGAGTCAAGGTCCTAACATCAATACAAAATGGTAATTTAAACCATCAACTAAAATAAAGTGGTACAATTATTTAATATGTAAAAGAGAAAGTATGTATATATATTCCTTATAGACTCCGAAACTCGCGATGAAATTTTCAGACAATCTTCATATTAGCCCCGCGGGTAATCCTGTAAGGTTTGGTGGCGATCGGAGCACTCGGGACCGCGGGTGAAACCGCGGGGCGGAAGCTAGTTTAATATAAAAATAACATTTTAAAAGATTGCTAGTACCTACCAGGTGCTAGCGCATTTATTCTCTCTCCAGGCAGCGTTATGACCTAAGTATGCCATCCCTCAAAACCGTCGTACCTAATTTAGTTGAACCTTATTATATCATTAGCCTCTCGCAAATCGTTTTTCCAAGCAATTGCGTAGCGTAACCGCGGCGTGAGATGCAACTGTGTAATTACATACAGATCGTTTATTACTGCACATGGAACTAACAATACCATCTTTTTCACATTAGAAGCTCTCATAAATAAAAATCCGCATCACCATCGCGGGATGGTCGACGATCGATTTAATTTGTAAGTAACTCAGTTAAAAGATAAACTCAAATTTAAAGTATTGCTGCAGGATTTTATATAATTAGATTTTAGCATAGCAACCTTCTAGTAGATGGATCAAAATTATGCAAGGCAATACGATAGATTTATTTGAATCTCTATTGAACGAATTTGTCTCTACGTTTGTTTGTCTGATTGTAAACGCTTAAGTATCTCCGAATCCGAAACCACCAAACAGATTTTAATGGGGTTTTCACAAGTAAATTTAGCTTAGCTTAGGATAACATATTCGAAATCGGCTAAAGGTAAAAAAGGAGACTGAGCGAGCAAAGCACTGAGCGAAAAGTTAGTCATAATATAAAATTGCGTAGTGCACACGCCTTATTTTTATTGCCATACATAAATGTTCAAGAGACAATAAATTAAATTGTTTCCATACGTATCGATTATCTATTTTTAAATAAACATTAAAAATGAATTAGGTGAGGCACGTGAATGATCACAATAGACTACCAACCTACCACTAACGCTTCAATGAGATCTCTATAAAGGCGGTCGCCGCGTGCGCAACGACAAAAATACACATAAAAAGCTAAACAGGAGTTTAAAAAAGGTAAAAAGTGAGGTAAACAATCTGGGAGCGTTTTTTGTGAGGTGGTATCGACAATAGTGTTTTGGTAGGGTGGCACAAGTACCGCACGCGAGCTCGACATCTGCAACGAGCTACCGATAATGTTTTATGTTTGAAGAGCACCCATAATAATTAAAATAAAAGGTTAAACCCATGGTTTACCTAACATTACGTATACTAACTAAGTAAATTAAGGTCATAATAAAAAGAAAATTGAGACAAGTTATTACTAAAATACTCTTATTTCAGTGCAAGTAAGTACCTAGGTAGAAGTTATCTAACTATTAATTTAGTATGCCATCACCTGTCTCAAGATTTGATAGCAAATTCTAGAACTAAGTTAGTTCAATAGGCCGCATCCAATGTATATTTTGCTATTGAAAATTGCTTACCTTTATTTCATTACAAAAGGATATTTAACGCTATGCTGAATACTTACCAATCAAGAATTCGTCCCCACAACCAGCCAAGACAACTTTTCAAATGTTTTGAATTTGTGTAATAACGGAAATTCCCGACTAGACTGTGAATGTAATTTAAATAGTTTTTGGATTTGAACACAATCGCTTTGATCGTGGTCAGATCTAACAATGGAGTAGGTCCTACTGTGGAGCGAAGGGGGCGCAATCCTGCAAACTGTCGCTACGGTACGGTTGGCGGCTGACCGCCCGGCGAGATGTCAATCACAAACATTTGAATAAGAACATTGTTCCGATTCCATATTCCGTTAAGATTTCGCGATAAAAATTTCATTATAATAAAGTCAACGAACTGAAAGTTGCATTTTTAGTCAAAAAGCAAGATTCCAGACATCGTTATTCGTAGATACGAGTATATCAATGTGAATTATTTTGTGGTCGATCATGTAGAATCAAATTTAACGGTCGTACCATTGAAATCAATTTGATGGAAGATTGGTTTTAATGACAAGTACAAGTAGTCAAATATGTTAATTTTACGTAGTAGGACATATTTTTTTGCAAATTCAACGGATATCTGTCAATCGTAAAAGAAAGCAGATAAAATCTGCATCTATGTAGTTATAGTATGGTACCTACCTACATTTCATTGGATGAACGGCCATATCACTATAGCTAAATTGCATGTGGGAAATAATAACGGATTTCTTACATTATATCAAACTCGAACATCTATTAGTGATATAGGTTACAAATAGATCGGTACGTAAATAATTTATTTATAGGTATAGTAAGGGTTGATTGGTTCAGTTCGGAGGTAGGTATAGGAATGTATGTAGGTATAGATATACACTTGCCAAATAATATCAGACATTATTCACAATTCAAAAGAAACATCTTACAAGTTTAATTGCTGTCCTAATAAGATTTATGACGATGGCAATTAAAAGTTTTACTTTATGAATTATGATCGGTAAAGTGCTCCCTCGTTGTGTAATATTTTGTGAAAGCAGTGGAGGCTACCAGTTAGGAGTTTGTCCCCGTCGACACAGGACGGGGTTGCAATTATGGCTTGTTTTTCATCGCCCCCGAAGCACTCTGCTGCCGTTCCTGAAAAAAGAAACCAATTTTGCACGCTCATTAATTATTTAAATCTCATTAAACAGCCGCAAGTTTCCCTCTCTTGTTTTGTAATTTCGTGACGCTATTTCCCGTCTTCTACCATTATCTACCTAATTCAAGCCGTTGGACAACGGGGAAATCTCATCAGCCGGGTAAAACAAGATGAAATTATAGCACGAATTATTTAAATGATTGTTGGTGTTGACAGGGCAAGTAGAACTCTTCGTTTTCAGAGTTTGAATATACATACAGGTATATACAACAAAAATACAAAATACAACCTATAATAAAATTAAAAATACCTCGCGGCTGCTGCCGCTGCATATAGGCATGGTTCCCACTAGGCTGGCAGCGTTTCCTTTTTGGATTTCTTCCATGGATGACCAAGTTAATACGTTGGCGGAAAAAGCTCCCCGCTCGCCGGTCTCTCGAAGCTCGATGAGTTTTGATGATAAAATTCGAACATGATGAGAAAATCACAATTTATTTTCATCTATATATATAAAATGCTTTGTCCTGAATGACTTAGGATCAACGCACAGCCTAAACCGCTAATCGTAGAGTTTCACTTGGAGGGTCTGTTCTTTGTATGACGTAGGCATCCGATAAGAAGGGATTTTCCGAAATTCTACCCCTAAAGGGGTGAAAAATTGGGGGCAAAGTTGGTATGGGACAACGTGATTCCTTGGTCCAATCTTCTTCAAATTTTGCTTAAACATTCTTTAACAGAATTAATTGAAGATACGTTTCGTATTTTATTGAAATTCATCACCTAACGGGGTTAAAAAGGGTTAGAAAGTTATTTTGGGGGAGATTTGCATCGAAGTTGATATCAATACTCCTTAGTGCTTTTGATTTAAATTAGATTTTATTTTGACACATGTTTGAAAACTCAATCCGTCAATCAATATTTTTCCGGTCAGATTTATTTGAATTTTTTTTTTTTAAACTTGATACCTAATAATATTAATTTGTCAACACAATGTGTGTTTTTTTCGAAATTCTTACCCTAACTTTTATGGAACAACAATTTTTGGAGTAAGGAGGTTACAGTTTGTCGGGATATTTGGGCTCCTGGCTAGAACTAAGGAAAATGTTTTGTAGAATTAATCGGGGGAAATATATTTTGTAAGTGTCTTTATTGTGGAAAGTAGTTGGAATACGTATCTTGCGTAAATATTGCTCAGAGCAGATTATTAGGGTTGTTATTATTATTATCATCTCTCTCTTTTCACCCGAAAAGGGGTGCAAAAGTGTGTAGGTATAGGAAAATATTTTTTTCAGGGTGTGTAGTTACTCATATGTGGAAAAATTATGTTTGAAGGTACACTTTGTGTAGGTATACGAATTGGGGTTTCTTATAACGGGGTGTACTAAGAATGTTTTGTAGGGAATCGCGGGTGAAACCGCGGGGCGGAAAGCTATCTATACATATAGGTAATAAAACAGTAGAATCCGGTGTTTCTGTACATTGAAGAAAAGTAATCATATCTGTCTGTCTGATAATTTGTTAACGCACATTTCCGGAACTACTGAACGGATTTTCGTGTAGATTTCACAGGTAGACTGAGATTAATTAATAAAGGAGCAGAATATAGGCTTCATTTAAATAAAATCGGATGTGCAAAAAAGTAATCATCATTCAATGATTTTTGGAATTTACTTTTATAGGTACCTACTGTTCGAAAGTTATCTGGAGGGTTCCAAAAATAATGTAGATACACGCGGGTCTACATTATTTTTGAATTAATATGAATAATTGAAATGGAGTGTGTTTGATATAGGAAGAGTCAAATTGCAAAGAAACCCATTTTTGATTTTTGTTTGTCTGACTATCTGTTTGAACATGCTAATCTCCGAAACCATGGAATACGGATTTTCGTGGGTTTTTCACAGTTTAATTAGGCTTAGCTTGAAGCTTCGAATAAATAGGCTTTGTTTCGTCGAAATTGGCTAACGGGCAAAACTTATTGACATTTCATAAAGTCTGCGCGAGCGAAGCCGCGGGCGAAAAGCTAGTTAAACATAAATTTAGAATTTTGGAAAGAGAAATCCTGATCATTTTATCCAAAGTACTTATCTAATATGTGATCGAAATTGAACAAGTGGGTAGGTAAGGTACCTACATGCAGCGGTGTAAACTTCGGGACGAATAGAGTCGTACAATAAAAAAAAATGCAAAAAAAAAATCAAAAAGTCGTTTGCAGGAGTCGTTAAAACTTTGTATCCTTTGCTCAAAGAAATCAGGAATTCGATTCGTCTAAGAGTTCGGCTGTGAGAAGTAGATGCAACTCCATTGAGTAATTTAATATTGGGAGCCAAATCTTAAAAAAATGAATAATTTATAGTTACATTAACTATCTGCTTACAAGCATCCCCCATTAAATTGACATAATATTATTATTATTGATAATGTAGTCTACATTTAAACAATTATAGGTATAATACCTACTTATCCCATATTACAAATCTTAAGATAGGTACCTAATGTCATAAAAATTCCATTTAAAAGCATCAAAGCCATTTAGTTAAACAGGAAATTATTCAGCG
Source organism: Tetheella fluctuosa (assembly GCA_951216915.1). Classification (NCBI taxonomy): domain Eukaryota; kingdom Metazoa; phylum Arthropoda; class Insecta; order Lepidoptera; family Drepanidae; genus Tetheella; species Tetheella fluctuosa. Next base: position 9,512,769 of record OX578217.1, read on the forward strand.
TTGTTGTGCCTACCTACCCACATTGCATTTGAACGTTGACGGTAGCTTCCTATTAGATAATAAAGTCTTCCAAGTCTGTTTTGTTTTGGGAGAATATTTAGGAAAATTAGGAAATTAAACTGAGCGCTGGTACATGAAAGGTGCGGAAACGCGATCTCGGGCGTTTGTTTGCTAAATTAGAGCGGCTGTCGCTGACGTCGCATGGCCGCGTGGCGCGTCGCCCGCTAAGCCACACAATATACTACGAAAATAATTTAATTATTTAGATAGATATTGCTTCCTAACCTTACTTTTTTTTAGTTAGAGCTAGTGGTCCTAAGCAATAGCAGAATATTATGTAAAAGCAACAACTTACATTATTCAATTCTAAACTGGCAGCTGTGTTTGCCTGTACACAACTGCTTTTTAGGGTTCCGTAGCCAAATGGCAAAAAACGGAACCCTTATAGATTCGTCATATCTGTCTGTCTGTCTGTCCGTCCGTATGTCACAGCCACTTTTTTCCGAAACTATAAGAGCTATACTGTTGAAAATTGGTAAGTAGATGTATTCTGTGAACCGCATTAAGATTTTCACACAAAAAAAACAATAAATTTAGGGGGTTCCCCATACTTAGAACTGAAACTCATTTTTTTTTTTTCATCCAACCCATAAGCGTGGGGTGTCTATGAATAGGTCTTTAAAAATGATATTGAGGTTTCTAGCATCATTTTTTTCTAAACTGAATATTTTGCGCGTGAGACACATCCAAAGTGGTAAAATGTGTGCCCCCCCCCCCCCTGTAACTTCTAAAATAAGAGAATGATAAAACTAAAAAAAATATATGATGTACATTACCATGCAAACTTCCACCGAAAATTGGTTTGAACGAGATCTAATTAGTAGTTTTTTTTAATACACGTCATAAATCGTAAAACGCAATTTACCTTTCATTCAATCAACTCAAATATAAAAAAAAAAATTGGCAAAAAGCAAGGTCTTACAGCACAAATAAAGGAAAAATTCTAAAAAATTAAAAAAGTTGAAAATTAAAGGTGTCCCCATACATACATAGTAATGCCAATTAATAAAGACCTCTGAGTTGTATCGGCGCTCATACAATTTAGAGGTCTAGCTTAATTGGCACCAACCTCAAATAAGGTAAATAAATAAAATTGTGCATTTCCCTTGATGGACGAACAATGGACGAAGTTTGTACGGAACCCTCGGTGCGCGAGTCCGACTCGCACTTGGCCGGTTTTTGTTTAGGTGTCACCTGTTGGTGCCGATTAACTAACTACAGAAAGTTATTATCAGTAGTGTCTAAATAACTTAGATGCAAGATAATTGGTAGAAAATGTGTGATTATCCTCTTAGTAGGTATACTTACTTAGATATACCTCTTAGCACACAATACGAATGGCTACAACACTAGATATGTATTCACAAAAATTTGCTATCTACTTATAACTATTTTTTTATGACTATACCAGGTCTCATACAAATAAGTAGGTATAAATTCTTAAATTAAAGTACTACATATTAATCTACCCATAGTTACAAAATATGTATGCGTAAAAAATGATGAGATACGGAATGGACCATACACAATGTAACTTATGGTGTGATGGACTCCTTAGATAAGTATGAGAAATCCCTTCTCCTTATTTATACTAAAAATATGATGTTTGTATGTAACCGATGAATTTTATGCAACGTTATCATGTTTGTATATTGTAATTACTTAAATATTTTTTGTTGATCGAATAAGTCTCAAGATGGGTGGGGACGGCAGTGCCCCCGGGCCCCGGGGACGGGCTGGGTGGAGATCACTCGCCCGTGCTTTAATTGCTTTTCACTTAGCAACCGCTCATGAACAGAGAACGCTCGCGAAAATGAAGAAAAAAATCATTACATCAACATCTTTTAGAGATTGCCCAGATTTAGGACGTACAGAAAGACAGCGACCTTCTTATATAACGCTTTCCTCTTTCTTGTTTTTCCAGTGAGCCTCATTTCCGGAAGGGGGTCGCGCGCAAGGCGGTGCGGGTGCGGGTGGCGAGGGGCCTAAGTAATTTCGCTTAAGAACTCTAAACGTAATTAGTGTAGGGCGTGCAAAGGGAAGGGCTTGAAAGTTGGAGAGGGTTGCGTCCCGCGCCGCGCAGCGCTCGCCGCTCCGCACCCGCGCGCCGACTGAATATTTGATCGCGCTCGTCTCGCGATTATATTTGCCGGAGGAGCTTTCCGTAAACACGAGCACATTTCCCCACCTACGTACTTACACTTTCCTCTCCTTCATTCCGTTTTCAAAGCTGTCCCGCGCTTTTAATTGGACTCGGTGTTATTTATAAGTAGACTTGTGATAGAATTAAATTCGCGCGCTACGACGCTCTTGAATACCTACACAGCGAAAATGTTTTAATATTATTAAGTTTTTGACGATTTATTTTCCTTTCAAGAAAATTCTCTTTATACGACTTCAAACAAATTTACAGCTTCTTCATAAAGCTCATATAACAGATAGGTATTAGATTGTGTATAATGTGTATTGCTTGTTTATAGTATATTTTTATTACTGCCTTAAATATTTCAATACGAAATAAAAACATAAAAGAACCGTAGATATATAGGTACAATAATCGCATTTATATTAAATATTTATTGATTTAGGCACAGACTTGGTTCTATTTTGTTGATTACATGATACTAATATCATACCTATAGGTACAAAATATTGGTTGTTAACTAATATCTATATAGATTAACTCATTTAGTTGCCTTCGCTAAATTACATTATCAAATGTAAGAAAGTTTCCTAAAAACTATATTGGCCAAAGTACTTTGGGGTCTATAATTCTATTCCGAATCATAAGTACTTGGATGTAACATCTTGTCACGAGCATCTTATGAATAATAAGGACGTGTGGAAATAAATCCGTATTCCTATATAATTTTGTCAAAAAAAAAAAACAGCGAATTTCATTTGACTCATTTAATTGTTTCGTAATTTTGTGACAAAGACAAAGATCAAAATAGCGAAGACTGTATAAAACATTATTTTAATTTGTGAAAGTTAAAATGATTATTTATTTCATAGACACTTATATGTTTTTCAATTCACTACGTTAAAAACAGGCCAATTTTAGAAATTGAGCGTAGTCAGCAAGATCAAAATTCATTTGGCATCTTGAAGCAAAGGCAGTAATTTACAAATTCAAAGGGCCTGTGAAACAAGAGAGGGAATTAGAATTTGTAATTAGAACGAAGCAACGCCGCCGCGGCTACTCCTACAGCATTTGATTACCAATTATGGTAATTTGACTTAGAGCTGGGTAAGATTTCTCCTAATTTGTTAGTTAAATTAGTATCGCGACTGGGTACAAAAATATTTTATGGAATTTATAAAGATGAAGTAAAACATGACATCTGCTTAAAACAAAATTTAAACAATAACTGCCAATATGTAAACTTATAGGTTCGGGATGGATTCTTTCAGATTTTATGTTTTTGAAACCTATGAAATCGCAAGAAAAGAGTTAAAAATTTAAGATACTAGTGCGGTAAGTTGGTTTTCACAAACGAGTAGACGAATGTAAGCCCGAGGGCATACCATAGTCACGAGTTTGTAAATACCAATTTCTGCACGTGTGTCATACAATGTTTTTCAACACATTTGCGATTAAATAGTACAATAAGTAATGAAACAAACTTTTTAATTAGACCATTTTTAATAGCATATAAGAAATTATACAGATAGGTCACTATTGGAAATTAATAGTAAAATTTGAACAATTTGAAATTCAGTGAAATTTGCTGCTTTGGAATCTTAACTGACTGACTGACATTATTAATTTCACACGTATTATGTTGAACGGGAGAATGTGGCGTAAACATCGGCGACGAAGTCGGTGTCGTCGGTGGCGGCGGAGCTTGTTGCGGAGGCGGCGGTGGCTGGACGTTTTCGCGTGAGGTTGAAGGACGCGGTTCCACACCATTATTTATATTTATACACTTTGATATCTTGTCACCTATTTCAATTTTATTGTGCACCGAGTCTTCAATATAACCCTCTGCAACATTATTAGAGCGCCATCCTCCGTTGCGTTTCAATGTAATGATATCGGCTCCGGAATTAGCTAGTTATGTTGCAGAGGTCCTTCTAAAGCTGTGACCGGTATAACTAGTCGGATTTTCCAATTTCAAGAACGTGGCTATTTCTTTTGCTACATTACTGATTTTGTTAACGCCAACGACTTGCCGCATGTATTTACCGTTTTGGTACTTCTGAAAGAATCTGTTACTCTTTGCGTTTGTAATTCTTCGAGCTTGATACTTGTTGACAATTGCGTAAAACTCACCATTTATGATGAACGTACGGGGGATTTTGGTTTTTGTGCCGGGTAACTTGACAAGTTATAAGTCCCAATGGTTTTCGATATCGCTCACATTTATGTTGGCAAATTCTTGTCGTCTGCACGCCCCAGATATACCAAAAATTAATATAGCCTATAATAAAATACAAATAATTTAAGTAAGTAATTAGCTTTTATAATTTTATTTAGCTATATGTAGTTTTGTATGTACAGGTAAATGACCAAAATAATTAACTATCAATTATAAGAAAAGTTTTAAAAACGTAGGTACCTTAGTTACTAAATATTAAGGAATTTTTCTACGTTAGCTGTAGTGAATACTTTTGATTTCTTGCTTGTATAGCCATCTGACTGTCGTTTCAAAAATACATGTAGTTTTATGTATTTTTTTAAATCTATGTCATTATTGGTTTTTAGAGTGGTTTTCAACATTGATTATATTGACCACCACGGATGTAAAAAAAAGACTTCACACACGTAATTCATTGAAATAAGCCATCAAAACATTTTCTGGGAATGATTGAGTATTTCTTCGAGTCTTCCATGCTATAAAATTATTGTAAATAATTAAATAGCGCTCACGGATTTTGGCGGCAAGAGACCGTTTTCTGCAATTTGCGCCTCATTCAAAATATCAGGTGGAGTAGATTCCATATTAATATCAGATTCCTCGCTTGAACTGATATTTTTTTTTTTTTTAAATATCAGTCGGAAAGTCACAACGATCTGTGGCGCGAATTTACCAAAGGCAATTAACAATCAATCTGCTCTTAATAAACTTGTTTAGGTATATACTATTTATTGCTCTGGATTACACCTCTATCATACATTTCTATTGTTTCTAGTTTTGGATATATACTATCAAAATGTTAATCGCATTCGTTCTAAAAATTCAGAAGTATTGTTAAATATACTTAATTGTGATTTTGATGTACTTTGCTTTACAGAAACCATTTTAAACTCTAGTGTCGTAGATTCGGAGCTATTTGACGCTAGATACAATGTGTACAGAAGGGACCGTTCTACTTCTTGTTCAATAAAGAAAAATGGGGGTGGGGTTTTAATTGCAATAAATGTTATAATGTAGTGAGGCAATTTTCTTGGTTAAGCGCATTTGAGGACATCTGGATAACCATTACTTTTGATAACTCCCCTTCACTCAATATATGTCTACCTACTACAACCACCCGATTTAAAAAGTGTTGATCTAATTAGTTTCTATAACAGCATTCAAAGTTTAATGATTAACTGCAAAAATAACAATAATGAAAACTATTTACTCATTGGAGATTTTAATACACCTAATATGGCTTGGGTGACCACTTCTGGTGGGAATGTTATTCCCAATTAAACGTCTGACCACAAAGCTTCTCTATTGGAAGAAACTATAACACTCTGCAACTTGTCCCAATTTAATAAGATTTCAAATAGTTATAATCGTTTCCTTGATCTTGTACTATCTGACATTCATTATAATGATGTGTGCTAGGCCACAGCCTTATCACGAGTGGATTTCCACCACCCACCACTTAAAATATCCTTTAAGGCCTTACCTGCCTCAAAGTGCGTTAAAAGTAAAAGATGTAAGCGTTTCATTTTTAATAAGTGCAACTGCCCTTTGATAAAGAGAGACCTTGCTAGTATAGAATGGGAAAAGGAATTGTCTCAGAGTAGTGTGGATGATAATGTTACTTTATTTTATAAAATTATCTGGAACATAATTTCCGAATATACTCCTAAAACTGGCAGTGGTAGTGACTTTCCCTTTTGGTATTCTTCTAAGCTTATTAAATGTATGAGGGATAAAAGAAAATACCACACTCGCTTTAAAAAATACCATAACCCCCGTGACTATGACTATTTTGCTGACTTGCGTGTAAGATTTAAGGAGATTATAAAAAATTACTATGCTAAATTTACTGCTTCTATTGAAAACTCTCTTAGTGAAAACATCAAATCTTTGTCATTAGCAAGAGGGGAAGTAAAAATATTCCCCAAGTTATGAAGTTCGGTGATCTTTCTGCTTCGAATACACAAGATATATGTGGACTTTTTTCTAAATATTTTGGTTCAGTTTATGAAGCATCACCTACTTTTTGTAGCGCTAGTGTAGGTGATTCCGCCAACTTTTTTGCAACTAACATCCTAAGCAATATTTCGTTATCAGAACTTATTTGTAAAACCTTAAAGAAGTTGGATCCTAACAAGGGACCAGGACCTGATAATATACCAGAAAAAATTATGAAAAATTGTGCTGATCTTTTAGCTAAACCCCTAGCGATTATTTATAATAGGTCCCTCCAAACTGGAAACTTCCCTTCGGCTTGGAAATTAGCACATGTGATTCCCGTACACAAATCAGGTAACCGTGGTGATTGTTCCAATTATAGACCAATCAGTCTGCTCTCTTGTCCTGCCAAGGTCTTTGACTCAGGGATTAAAGGTCATATTTCTACGCCAGTCACTGTAAACACCGGTGTTCCGCTGGGGTCTCACCTCGGCCCACTATTTTTTGTCATTTTCATCAACAACTTGGCTAAAGAACTGACGTGTCCCTGTCTCTTATACGCCGATGACTTAAAAATATTCATAGCTGTTAAATCACGATCAAACTGTAGTGTTCTTCAGCAAAATCTCAATACCGTAGCTAGATGGTGCAAATATAACCAAATGGTCCTTAATATTGGTAAATGTTTCTCCATGTCATTTACTAATAAGAGATATAAAGTCACATATGACTACGAAATAGATGGACAGACTCTTGATAGGAAAACCCTTGCTAAAGATCTTGGTATCTTGTTTGACGATAAGCTGACATTTAAGGAACATTACAAATGTCTTATAACTAAAGCATACCAGATGCTTGGATTTATTGCAAGATCCACAGTTGGCTTTAAAAAACCTGAAAGTTTATTTACTCTTTATAATAGTCTTGTGAGAAGCGGATTAGAATATGGGTCAGTTGTTTGGTCACCTTGTTATAATGTTCACTCTAATAATATCAAATCGAAACAGATAAAGTTTTTAAAAATTTTAAGTTACAGATGCGGACATGGACGTAAATTATTCCACTACACAGACAGACTGACTAAATTTGGTGTTTGGACTTCCTTGCACATGAGACGTAAACAAAACGATTTACTCTTCTTGCATAAACTCATTCACTTCAATTGTCACTCTGCCTCTCTCCTTAATTCCTTGAACATTAATGCTGTATTTTATCAAAGATCACCCAAATCATTTATCCTAAAAACAATACATCTTATTATAATCCCATTGTACGAATGTGTCGTCTGTATAATGAACACAACTCGGAGCTGGATATTTTTGATTCACGTCACGCTGTATTTAAAAAAAAACTGAAGGATATTCTGAAATAGCGGCTTCTCATATAATTATTATCTGTTTTATTTTTACTTTTTACTCGCTGATTGTAGTCTCAATTATTATTCATGTTTAAATGCCTTTCTGCTCAAACCGCTGTGTACACGTTTTTGGATTACGATCTATCAAAGCATCAAAACTTTATATTCTTTCTTTGGTAAAAATTTTGATTGTCATCTATTGTGTGTGGTGAAAATTAGAACTACATCTTTCGTCTCATTTACTCTATAGTATTAAAGTCCAAGGAGGTTCGATCAGTCAGCTTATTTATTCTCGTAATGTGAAACTCCTTGGTGGAATTTTTTAAATATTTTTTATGGAAATAAAAAAACCGTAAAGAATACGCACGGTGCTATACAACGGGGTATGTGGTAAAATAGGTACTTAGGTGTGAGTACCTATTTTACCACACGTTCCGTTGTATGGTGCGTAAATTTTAACTTTCAAACAATGTATTACAGGCTTCGTAAATGCATTTTTTGAGCAAATGTGTTGAAAAAAATATTTTGATAAAAATACACGATCTCAAAATTGGTCCCTTAGTAAAAACTGTTCCAATTTTTTTTGTACAGCTGATCTTGAAATATCCAGTGTGATATTTATTGATGATATTGTTGATAGCATGAGACGATAGCCTCCACCCACATTCCCACCAAAGTAAAACCTAAACTGTATCACGCCTCACCCGATGTGGCATGTATATTCAGCACCCTTACGATATACGTATAAGTTTATGATTATTATTTTATAAGATCCAATCAAATTTGCTGAAGCTACTTTAGTGAACTAGTGTGTAATAGTATCACTTCAAGCTGGGCTCTTATTTGATAATTGTTTGAAATTGAAACAATGAAGATAGAAATAGACAGGAGTGTTTTGTTTTTATTATAAAACTTAATTCATTTTAGGTGTTTTTATATATACTTACATAGGTACTCAAAATGATAAAAAATCAGGTCAAATATACATCTTTTTGCAAATACTCTTGAACGACGAATTTATTTAATTGTCTAGTTTAATGTGTTGTAAAGTCATAAAATCATTGCATACGATTTCCTTATCGGGGAGACAAACATAGTTGATGTCGAGCGCGAGGCACAGTTTTTGCTGTTCTCCCGCACTCGCGGTGCAATTTAATTATCTGAGCGACTCCCCGCGCTTTACCCTTTTGTATCTTAACCCCCGGATGAAAAAATACTCACCCATAAAATAGAGGACGGGTACGAAAAAAGGAGCGTATGCAAATTCAGGATAAAATATAGCCCGTAAATGCCACCGTTTCTAAAAGAATATTAGAGACGTTTTTCAGTGGGTGGATGGGGGTGCTACTTTATACTTTGTCTCCTTTCGCTAAGTACTGCAGCTACGGGTGTCCGCGCTTCGGAATCCGCCTTAATTTGCGACTGTTACAACAATAAATCAATGTGCACCACGCACCTTGCGCCTATGCGTATGTGTTTGAATTTTTACTTTACTAATTATCACTGCCATATCGTAGGGTACAACATGAATAATTACCTCAATACTCTGTGTTACTAGGTAAAACGTAAATGTGCGTACCTACATACCTACGTGTCTCATGTGCCCGTCGTTTTCTACGTATCAAGACTTATAACTTATAATTCGAAAAATTTTAATAACTAGACCTAATAGATATTATAAAAGTAGTTTGTTACTTACAAAGAGCATGCATGGGGTACGTGAACTGCATACCTATATTATTATTAGAATTTGCGTTCACCGTTAGATTATTGTTGTAAGATACTGAGAAAAGATTAATCTTATATATACAAGGCTACAGCACCTCAGAAAAGAATTCACAAAATGTAAAATGCCTTACTTAATTAATTAATAATATGGCTATTATATACATGTTTAATTAGTCCACCGGTCGTGTGTAGCGATGTATGTATAGAATCTACACACATGTGAGAGAGGTTCGATTTTTTGTTTGTGAAGTAATGAGGGGTCACCTGAGGAGGAATGAGTTAATAGGCGTTTTAATTATTGACGACAGCAGGACGCGGCGCGGCGGCGGCGGAGCGCGCGGCTAACGGTGAAAGTAAAGAAAGAGACAACATCTAATATTTAACGCGTAATGCCGGTCGCTCTCTCGCTTGTAATTAAAGCGTTCTTTCCTTTTTTCAGCGGCCTGATACAATATTCAGCATGAGAAAGAAGCGCTCCGGTGGCGGGGTGGCGCCTCCATTGTATTCGCTAAGGAAGATAAATTAAAAAATATAATTACAAGGCGGCCGCCATAATTCTCGGCAGGCGGGTTGTGGGAGGCGGGCGGTGCGGGGCCGGGGAATAGTGGAGGAGCGGGCGCTCCCGGAGGAGGCTTCTTAAATATTTGGGGATAGCGCGTACCTACGCATTACGTAAATTAATGACACGGATTCGAGGAAGGATGGCGCCCGCCCGCGCCCGCTCTCGTCGCCGCTGTTTGTTTTGTTTTAATGTGCGTTGTTAACGACGTTATTAGACGCGAATTATAATGCGAGAACCGCTCTCCGCTACGAGTTCCGAGCCACTGCGCCTGCCAGAATTGATTGGACTAATGACTTTCTTTTATTCTTATAATTGCAGGATCCGACTTACCGGCCGGCGGCCGCCTCCGTTGATTCTTCCAATTTATAACTTTGATGAAATATAATAGTCATTAATTTGCGATAATTTGTCGTTACATTGAGAGCTGTTTAATGTAGGTATTTTGCATTTTTTAATGTCGGAAATAATTGGCGACGCCGATCGGTCATATATTTTGATAACGAGCCGAAGCAAATTGTAAAATTGTACGTGACAAAGGTTGCCCGTTGAAATAAACAGGATGGCGGGCACTCATGTGAGCGCGCATGCTTACGAGAGATCAACAAGTGTCCCCATGTGCTCTCACGTTCCCACTCACATCGTATCGCGCCTGACGCCAACCGAAACACATCACTGTCCGAATGTGTTACTTATCGCTAAAGTGAGTCGTTTAGGGAAAACCTTCGCATTCGACTCCATGTTTTCTCTATATCCTAATATTCGTTGTCGATATATTTGTAATACGCTTGTTACTTCTAATAAAAACTAATGAAATCTCCTATTTTACAAAATTGGTACAATTAATTTCTTCAAAAACCTTTCAAGACACTAACGGCTATTAAATATAACACAGTTGTTCGTAGCAGTGACTTAAGCAATCGATATTAAAAAAAAATATTGTAATTTTAAGAAGATCGTCTAAGTGCGTGTCGATTGTTCATTAATGTTCCGTAACTGTAGACTACAAAGCTGAGGTGTCACAATAAGGAAACTGATATTTTAATTTAATTCATAGACGTAAGTATTTAAAGTAATTTTACAATAATCGACTTAATTGTAGGATATACATTTATACAATATTGAATTTATTAACTAAATTAATTAATAAGTTTTTTATCATCATCATCATCGACACTAGACAGGCCTTATTCACAACAACAAGCCCCTAGATCGTAGTTTATCCAAGCCATATAAAGGAGAATTATAAATTTTGATTACTTTGGATAGTGTGGTTATTATGGAACATTTATTATTGCCGCATATATTTTGTGTTTTCAAAACCCTGACTATGGTCGATCGTAGGTACAGTAAATCAACTAACGATCAAAATACTTCTTTATAACTTATTCTTCGTTTGATGTTTTGTTAGTGTGTCACGTTGTGCCCGTTGTGAAATAAAACAAGGACCTACGGTCGCGGCATCGGCCTTTCGAGTAACTAGGTAGATACGTACCTACGCCTACTCCTGTTTCCCGGTACGTTGGTACCGGGTATAATTGGTTTATACTTTATCATCAGTGATGGTGATGAGGTGACATACTGATGATGAACCAATATTAATAAATATTAAGCAAATGTATGTAACAAAGATCAGTCAGTAGTTTGAGTAATGTTCCAAGCTAAATAATGCTGCAATTTCCGAAAAACATAGATGAGACAAAGACAGATTTTTGAGATCACGATATAACGAAGGTTAAATAATTAGATACTCCGATAACTGTGAGTCATGGGGTCGATTCCCATTCGAGACAATCAATTATTTTCATGAACTTGTATGTTTGTTCTGAGTCTGGGTGTAAATATCTATACTAAGTATATTACAACAAGATGATGATAGCTCACTGGTAGTGACATCGAATGCCGTGGTGAAGGTTGTGGATTCGAATCCTACAATGGGCTTGAGGTTTCGGTGAAGCAAAACATCGTGAGGAAGCCATAGAGGTGTATTCCAACAGTTGCACTTGAGAGCCAGTTGCCTTCTATGCTTTATTAAAGGGGCAACAAATTGGCATTCTCCCTGGTATTGATAATGTCCAAAGGCAACGGTAGCCACTTACCATCAGGTAGACCGCTTATCAGCCATCTGACATTCTAACTTATTAATTAATATTATAAATGCGAAAGTGAGTTTGTTTGTTACCTTTTCACGCCTAAACCGCTGAACTGACTGCGATTTAAGGTAGGTAGCCTATGGTTTGGAAAAGAACATAGGCTACTTTTTATCCCAGGAAAACACAAGATGCCTAGGGAACGCGGGTGAAACCGCGGCGCGGAAGCTATTATAGTATAAAAATAAAGTGGTACAGTAGTATATCCGGGAATATAACTGGTTCCCATGGTACAAGCTTTGCTTAGTTTGGGATCAGATGACCATGAGTGAAGCATCTCCCAGGACATTATTATTAATTATTATTTATTGGAAATAATATAACAGTCTCCCTATTACGATCTTATACTCTTATACTAATTAATTATTAGAAGAAACAATAATGAGGCCTAAACTTCTCTTCAAAGTCAAAGTCAAGTGATTTATTTGAACATAAAATAGTGTTTGGTAGGTACGTCATGTAGGTACAAACGTACGTAAGTAAATTTTGAATAACACATCATATTAAAATGTTTGAATATAAATACACTTTTAAGTATTCGACGAGCGGCGTAGTTCGAAGGACCCTCAAAAGAAAACTTATTAATTTTCGTCATTATGAATTCCGCGAACGAAACTCGAACGTCTAATTTCAACCCTAACTTATCAAGACGCGAATAAAAAAGTTCACCCCCCGGCACACCCCACGCTCACCCCCTTGTTTAAAACGCCGGCGAAAAAAGAAGCACATAAAAATGCATGAGGCCTTCCTCGTTATAAGGAAAGGGTAGCGCCCCCCCCCAGCCTCCCCCATCCGGGAGGTAGCTGTAAAAATCGTCTCTAATTTAAATTTGGGAAGTTTCGCGTGGCGCGAGGCAACGTTGATGTCTTGATAAATGTAAGCGAATTCCACTAATTTCGCGTCTTCAGTACGGGGAACTTTTAATTGGGAGCACATAAATTGTGCTAGCTGGAGTAATGGAACTCGCATTAATTTCATCTCCCGACAAAGAGCTGACGGTCGGCGAGTAGGTACATTTAGATAATCATCGCTCATTGTTTCCGGCATCTCGCAACTCGCGACCAGATTTACCCTTACCCAGTATACCTACACTATACACTGTAATATCTTGTCACATTATTAAGATCTCTTTCCAAAATCAAATATATTTAAATGGAATCAAATCTTTAACCAAATAATGATAATTACGTTCGTTTTTCATACTTTTAAACAATGTGTGCATGAGTCATGTATGTATTCTATGTAAATCGTCTGTAGTCGGTCTCGTAGCACAGCTGACGAGGCGGACGCGCGCTACGAATCCGCTACACACTACTTAGATATATTCGTAGCCATTCAATATTTCACTATTCACACAATATTTTTATGTTCTCGCTTACATTTTGCGAAAACAAAGAAATATTATCTCATTCAGAAACTTTTCACTCGAAGTAATTAAAACAGAAGCCAAGTTTGTTTTCAGTGAGCAATTAAAGAAAACGCGTGGTGAGTATCGCGTTTTCTTCTTCCTCATTAAATCGGGACAAAGCAACCGTTGGCAAACTTCGACGAGTGTAATGTTATTCATTTGGGAAAGTCAAAGGTTGTATTTACAAAAAAAAATAAGTCGCCGGAGAGCGGACGACGGTGGCATTTTTTCCATTCGCCGCGTTCCATTAGCGTGCCTTTGTTTGGCGGGAGCGCGCAAATTAATTTAGCTCTCCCGCCATTTCCTCGCGCCTCCGCCCGCGCACCGTCCGCACCCCTGCCGCGCCCTTTTTTGTCTACGCCTTGCTCTACGTATCGTTTTCTTCTTTATGGCTCATTAGGTAGCATTGTCGCCATTGTTTTTTTTGCCTTACCCACAAGATCTAATTATTATGATCAGCGAATCCAGCAAATCGATTCGGTTTATTTTCTTAAGAGTATCATAGAAAGCACGCTATAACATACTCTAGACTAACACGGCTTATAATAAATGTGAGTAAGTGATTAACAATAAATAATAAAAAATAGTGTTTTAATTTTTCTTTATTTTATATATTGTAATTGTAGGCTGCAGAATAGTTACATAAAAATAGAATATTTTTTTTTTGTTTTACAGCTGATTAATTATCGCGATATCTGTGTTGATCCCAAACAGCCAACAGCTCATAGTTGTTCATATTGTAGTATCAGTACCTATTTATATCGTTGTTACTGTTGCAAGTATTATTGGTACACTGTCAGCCATGTCGGTTTTACCACTAAAATTATAGTCTACGTAAAGACACTGATAATCAAATAAATTTATTCTGTTTAGGCCCGGATGAAGGTCAAAGCTACTGATGTTGCCACCTTATAGTTACTTGAATTCTGTTAGCATTATAAAGACCACTAATAATTAATAATTATGTAATGTTTTTACGCCAATACCTACTTATTTTGAGTTTACGCGAAACTACGAACTATTTAAAAATTGTTAAGAGAAAGAAATATTTATTAGAGCCAATCTTAATAATGTTCCAAAGGATATTTCTAGACCATCTTTTCAAGACCGAAATTGGGTACGTCATAGGTTTTGAAAAGATAATATCAAATATATGGAAATGGCTACCCATTACTTAGTTACGTAGTACATGCTAAAATACAGCGTCGCATCGGTAACTTTAAATGTGAGATGGAATGCAAATACAACAGTAACCAAATGTCTTCAAAGTAAGTCACTCAATAGAATAACTTGTAACCCTCACAATCGTGATTTTATAACGTAAATAATTTGAAAAACTAACCGGCTATCGCTAGCTGTTTCATGCCACGGCCGTTTGACATTAGCAACCCTATGCAGAAACATAGGAGTAGTGGAGTACTCCGTCTCGTCTTTTGCATATTACTAAACAGGTAAGCATTATTTTTGGAAAGTATTATATTAAGTAGGTATTACATGAAAATGTGTTTTATACGGAAATTAAAAATAAAAATAATATTTTCATCATGAAGAAATGTCATTGCCAATAGAGACCAAAATCTTCGAGATCTGAATAATTTTAGTCAAACTACATGCGCACTACTTTAAGTTAGAGAAAAATATAACAAATTATTATATTTATAAGTTTAAACTCACCTGGATTTAAAAAAGATTGTAGCTGCGCGGGCGCGGATCGTAGGAACGTGAGCGCGCGCTCGACGCCACAAAAAAGCGCCAACTGACACAGCGCCGAGCGCGGGGTCGGGTTCGGCCGTGACCCACAGTTTTTTAAACCGCGCGTGCCCTCGCCACACAGCAATCGCACGCTCTCAACCCTTGCGTATTCAGAAAACGTCATACACACGGTCTAGTAAGCCCGATTCAAATAAGTAAGTTTGTATACGAAATTTTAAAGTAAGTTGCATTCTTGATGGTTTACAGCCTACTAAGGTAGATATGTAAAAAAATATTACCTTTATGTGAACGAACATATATCTAATGTTGTTTAGTCTCTTTGTGTCATAATATTAATACAATATTAATCGACCTTACAGTAAGTGAATAAATATGGTATATTTCTTTTTATGAAAATATCTCATCTTGAGCTACAAATCAGGTGACTGAAATTTTCTAATTAATTAATAAACAGACACATTTAAAATTCTTAATTAAGCAATCCGTATACTTTCTCCTGCCTATAAATTAGATCGAGCCGTTTCCATAGAGACTACTCATCCTTTAAAGCGGGCCGGAGGGTGGGGGGGGGGGGCTTTACAAAAAAATATAACTTAGGGTGAGTAAAAAACCGGGGGGTGACTCAGCCGGCCGCTGCACCCCACGACGAGAAATCTACGATCAATATTAACTCTTTTTTTTAACGGGGAAACGCTGAATTTTTAAGTTCTTTTAAGCTCGACCGGAACGAAGCGATATTGATAAAATTATGCGTGTGTTGAATGTATTGGACATACTCGAATCAGGAATATTCGTTACAACAAATATTTGAACTAAGTGCAATAAATCATGTAGCGCGGATTCGTACACCACATTCTCGATTCATGTCGGGTGCATTTGTGAAGGTCGGCCAGCATATGTGGGTGATGTCCGCGTCGATAGTTGCCATTGTTATTTTATTACTTTTTGATTGTATCAGTGCGTTGCTTGCAAATTGCGTTTCGGTAACACAAATAACGTTTTAAAAAATTCAATCGTTCTAGTTTAAATTTTCACTAATTTACCTCAACGAAAGTCAAATTCGACGGAAAAAATGACAAAGTTATGAAAGCACATTTATAAAGAAACAAATATATGTGTTTTGTTTGTATATATTTTTTTTTATTAATTAGTCCCTTTCTGTAGGGTTATGACAAAAGGTGAATCTTATTTTTTATTATGGAAGGTCTTTTATGATGGAAGTTTAAAAAAACATCGTGCATACATAATTTGGAAGAGTGCATTAATAAAAAAAGCTGCGCAAGGCCCGGTGTATGGCTACACGCATGATATAAAAAACATTCATTAGAAAAAGCTATTTATGACAGCAACTATTATCGTCTAATAAATCAGCTGCCCGCTCTTCTGTTTTCGATAATGATTCTATTATTATGGAAAAGCGTTATGTAACTGTAACATTTTTTCTTTTCTTTACGCTACAAAAGTATGGAATGTGTTCGTTTTTTGTTTACTTGCTTGCATGTTTATCAATACACTTTTATAAAGAGAGGTTAAAGAATAAGGTTTTATTCTCGAATAAGGCTGCTCGTGACACTTTTGACGTGATTCGATGAACCTCCTACGTTTAGCTCGGGAGTCATTTTAGAAAAGTAGCGACAGGAAAAACATGTAGGTACTTTTGAAGACTTCGTGCTACTAAAATTTATATGTTACAAAAGTAACAGTTATAAGATATAACTGTTACTTTTAAAGATCCAACTGACGACTACATGTTTGATCCATTTTCAATGACATCCCGTGACGTCATAGCTTGTTCTCTTGTACCCTAAAATTGTGGTATCGTGTGGTCGCCACTCAGTTCAAAGCGTGATATCGTCGAAACTACTTACTCGATGGATTTTAATGTTTTTTTTTTATTTTGTCACATAAATATATTTACAACGTCAAATTACTTGCCAAATTGTCAAGACTGCAAACAAAGAAAAGCATTCACAATTTTATTGATGTCACACACACGCCATTTAGTCCAAGTTCAACAATAATAAAATCAAAATATTTGGCGTGGATTAAAACTGGCTTCATGAGCCACACAATACAAGAGTACCTACAAATTAATATAACTTTTCATTACATCATAGTCAACTGAAACTTTAGAATTTGATGTAAAGTTTGTTTCGTATAATTTTGGTGCATTTCTATTAGTATTAATAAAATGTAAATATTGGATAATACTATGCAAGTTTGTTCTAGGAATAGACAAGTGCACTCCATACCAGCAAGCGGTCGTAGGTTTTTATGCGTGTCGGGCGGCCGGCGCGGCGCCCACTGTACGGGTTACAAATTGTGGGGTGAAAGGGGTAGTTTTTTTTCTAATCGACTTTCCTAACAGTAATAAACGATATTTATCTTTCTTAATTATAGCCTCACTCCGTTATTTGGTAGCTCGGCTCATGTTTTTGCTACAACTGTTTGTGTTATTATCGAATTACGTGCGTTTGTCGTTAATGTTAAATTTGTTCTTATTATAGCTCCGGGCAGTTCTTAATAAAGCTTCCGGCTTATAATTATTTACATTTATTTAATAACAAGAAAAAAGGTCTCTTTGCATTCTGTTACTTTTCCTACATAGCCCATACAACATTTTAGGTTTAAAAAAATGTACGGACACGCTAGTTCTACAGATTTATTATATACTTTTCTCGTAGCGCGTCATAGTCGTAGCAGTATTTTCTAATCTAATTACTAGCAGTATTTCTGCTAATGTTGTGTGAAATTAGAACGTTTATAAGATATTTTACCTTACTAATGTGTATGATACATTATTTCAATCTTTTATTGTACTTACGAACTTTGGAACAATTTTATTTTGCTTAATTTAAAGCCTCATTTTTGGGTTTTTAAAAGATAAAATAAAATATGTTCATTTTAATAAAATGTGCTCAATAGAAATTTTAAAATGAGAAACGAGGGCACTGATCCCACCGGGCGCATGCGTAATAACAACCCTTTTTTACCCTTTCGCTTCCCGAGTGTTTTTTTTCTAAGCATTTTCGTAAAGGGTTGTGTATGGGGTACCTGCCACGCGACTGCACAGTAGGGTTGAATTTTTTCTCTATGGAGTGCTTTTTAACAGATGCAGTTTTTTTCATTATGGACCACGCTTCGAGATACAAAGTGCGTTGACCTTTAACAATAGATCAGCTGATTCAATGGTGCACTTGTGAATATGTGTGCTATTGATTTTTACTGACGTTCAAGGTCGTTTTTTTATTAGGGTATCTAATAATTGAAATTTAAAATATTTACCAGAATTATTCAGTTTAGTCGACTTTTGATTAAGCATCAGAATAATGTGGTTCATATGCTTCACTTAGTTCTGAACCATATAGTTTTAGGTTTTCTGTAACAAAAACATTAAAAATTCTGTGTTTATGCCACGGACACTAGACACAGCTTTGAATAAAAGTAAAAAGTAAGAGAACTGCCGTAGACAGAATGACATATTATTAGACTTTTCAGGACGATTCGCTCTTTTTATTTATAAAAACCATATTTTAACTTAGTGATTGATTTAACTGTCTCAAGCGAATAACGTGTGCGTTAACTGAAAATGAACCAGTTTTGTTATGGTATTACTACTGATATTTTATTTTGAGCCAACTTTTATTATTATTATTTGGTTTATGTAGCTTTTTAAGCCTTTTTAGAGCTTGTATCTGGACAGGGAAATATTTTACTTCATCTGTGTGTAACTGATGTTCACTATACAAATCGTAGAGTTAAAAGTTTACACCGGATGGCGAATATCATTTTTCTCAAAAAACTCAACACCCGTTCGCTTTTTGACAATCCACACCGGTATTTATACTTACCCACCTACATTACTAACCCACATTGATCAAGGTGTTAAGGGTTATCAAGTTGCAAGCCCGTTATGCGCCACATATTCTATTCATCAAGCCTTTGTACAACTCTTTTTTTGATTTTTAAAAAAAGATGCCCCTTTGCTGTTTGTTACTCGAAGCATCGAGGTGCGTTTTTGTGCGTCATACATAGATAAGCTCGCTTTACATGCTCATGTAAAACTTTAAAAGTAATTCAAAATATATCATAGAGCTTAATACTGTTAAGAAGGTAGTGTAGTATTCATTCAAGTTTCTTGACCTTTATGCGGTAGAAACCATAGTGAAGATGAAGGAGTAAACCGTAACTTGGTGGTAGGTTACTTTTTAGTATCCACCTGGCTGACTGCCATCCTAAAATCTGTCATCTGAATTACTGACGGTGATAGGACGATGACGTAGTGTCAAAGCGAATAATGTAATGCATATAATAATAAGTTGTAAGGCATAATAGCTGTCATATGTTACATGTAACTATATTGTGGAAATATGTTTTATGGTGAGGTTGTTACCATATAAAAATACTTGGACATAGTGTATGTAAGTATGACTCCCTCCACCGAACTTATTAATGTTGTTCTAAGGGTCTTTGTTACAACCCATCCAGCACATTTTGCGATTCTAAAATTAGCGGCAGCTGTTGGGTCCCGCCCCCGTTTTACCTACCTACACCTTACTTTTTACTTAGAAAAGGAAAAAACTCGTGGAGCTTTTTGAGCCGGGAGGGAGCCGGCCGGGATCTGATTTCGCAAAGATAGAGTTTCGTCAGTTTCTAAGAGTTCTTTTTAATTATTTCTAGCTCTTCCAAAACAGGTCACGGCTCAAGTGTCTCTATCTTTATTATTCAAATTTATTTTGTATTAGCAAGAATCATTTGGAAGAAACAATTATATAACAGTAGGTAATTAATAATTTAAAACTTAGGTAATAAAACTCATCGTGTGACAAAAAGAGACAAATATAGCGAGACCAAAACAAATATCGTCTAGTCAAAACGGGCCTATAAGATTATGACGACATTAGACCATCCGTCCGTCATCCTTGAGTCAATATTTCAATTTCTATAAAAAAGGTAATATTGATACAAAATTCGTTCCAACTGTTGCCTATATTTATAACATTTAACGTGCCGCTGATCGCTTTGTTCCTTTTATGAAAACATCGAAGAAAGGACATTACAAACGGATTAAATGCAAACAAACCCATCGGCTACTGTGCGGTTACACAAACAACTAATGCAAAACGGACACAAACAAACTCTTTTCAGTTTACTTTTGGCGACGAAGCGCGTAGGCTAGAGTAGAGACGGTAGCGACACAGTGGCATATACATACATAAATATACTATTTCAATGACAATTAGACATTGTTACGGTGTCTGAAATGCCGCTGCATGGTAGTGATACTCGAAGGATTAAAGGATTACACGTTCTTAGTAAACATCTTCGCGCGAATTTCTTTTATTTAACTCCTTTCTTGGGGACTGCTTTGACATTGTGTCGGCATCTGATCATGAGTTTACATTCGTAGAATTTGTATTTGATGGGGACCGAATTAAACATCCTTTCATATTCTAAAACCTCATGAGGTTTTATAAGTTTTATGAAATTAAAAGTTATCAGATAAAAGAATCATAATATCGGGTTAGCAAAAAGCAAAATGACTTGTCAAATCACTGCTTTTATAAAGTATAAAAGGTGAGGTAAAGAATCCCAAATAAAATCGCAATCTATATAAATACTTACAACTGAAACGCGACAAGTTCCACGCGGGTTATTAATGATATTGTGCAGCCTCATCCTTTTGTGCGAAGAATTAAATACATCAAAAATGTTAAACTATAATTGCGATGAATAGAATTTTTCAAAAAGGGGACATTTAGCGTAAAAATCAATAATCAAACGGCGTCGCGACAATGGCCGGTGGTTACCCGAATCACTATCAAAATAAATGCTCCTGCGTGACGCGCGATGACGCGGCGAGGCGCGGGTGGAGTTTTTATTGCATTTGGTACCTACCTACCTACTTCAACCTGGAGTGGCGCGACCAAACCGTGGCATCGTGTTCACACTTCACGTGCTTTGTACTTGCACTCATTATTTTCATGAGGTAGGTCGAGTTCTCTAGAAAATGATTTCTCCTAAAAATCAGTTTTTAACAGAAAATACAAAGGTAAGGGCGCTTGCTCGAGAATTTTTCAAAGTATACGTGTCACGTGTAATACTAGAAGTTTACGTGTCACGGGTAATACTAGAAGTATACGTGTCACGGGTAATACTAGAAGTATACGTGTCACGGGTAATACTAGAAGTATACGTGTCACGGCTAATACTAGAAGTATACGCTCGTAAACGGCTCCAACTATTTTCATGAAATATGCAGGGGGTTTCGGGGGCGATAAATCGATCTAGCTAGGTTTTATTTTTAGAAAACGTCGTTTAAAAAAAATACCGACATAACTCGGTCATCCAGGTACTATTAGTAATATGCACAAAAAGGTACTATTTGCAACTCTATTTATCTATAGTGGCTTACCTACTGTCAGCGAGATCTTGAACTGTTATCATACCCGGTTCCCTAATACTAGCCGCTTACCTTGCATAAAAATGTCATAATGAGTTTGATTTGGGTTTTGTGCCATGTCTTTTCTCAGTTTATACGTGTTTCAGTTCAGAGATTTCTTATTCTATAAAAATACTTACATATCTATGTAAAAATATATAAAGTACATCCCTTTTCCTTGACAAATTTAAGTACGTACTTCTTCAAAAAGGGTAAACAGAGCGCAATAATTGATTGTTGTCAATAGAAAAGTTAGATCAGCACACGTGTGTGAAGCACAAGTCACTCAATAAGCACAATGAATACCCGAGCATTCATATATTTGCTTACCTACACGAAGCGAAAACTATTGTCAAATAACTTTTGTAATATCCACAGTTAAAGATTGAGAAAAAATCTTAGGTGTTTGGTTATTTGTAATATTGCGTAGAAATAACTTTTGTGTAGGTAATAGGTATATTATAAGACGTTACTTAAATGGAAAGCCAAATAATATAACAAAATAATCGAGGCTTCGGGGACCGATGGGTTGGGAGCTTTTTCCGCCAAAGCATAAGCTTGGCCATCCAAAAAGGGAACGCTGCCAGCCTGTTGGGAACCTTGCCTATCGACAGCAGCGAGGGCTTTGAGGATGTTTTCTATATATCATAGTTTGTATTTTATACATTGATTGTAAATATATTACACAAAATAATGTAAACATAAATAAAATTATACTTCAAAGTCAAAGCCATTTATCGTCGAAGCTACTGAAGTTACCTCGCAAGAAACTCAATAAGGTATTTTTAAATATTTTGGATAGTCTGACTTTGTTTTTTGATACGTAAGTTTTGTATGTAATTTAACGAATGATTCGTGTTCTATTCATGTGACGTATCCACCTCCGTGTATTTGTTTATCTAAAATTCTAAACTATTTGAACTTTATATAAGTAGTGCAATGAATCACTGATTGTGTAATTTCGAATCTACGGTTATTTTGTATGTAGGTATGTTCCAATCTAAAACTTACAATTTACGTCAATTGTTTAAAAAAATGTATAAAGTACAACAATACAAACTAGCTATTTTAGTTTATTAGACCAAAATTGGTAATCTATACTAATATTATAAAGCTGAAGAGTTTATTTGTTTGAACGCGCTAATCTCAGGAACTACTGGTTCGATTTGAAAAATTATGTCAGTGTTGGATAGCCCATTTATCGAGGACGACTTTTTATCCCAGGAAAACATAAGATCCCTCGGGAACGCGGGTGAAACCGCGAGGCGGAAGCTAGTACTAAATAAAAACGTCTATTGTTAAAAAAGACAACAAACCTAGCTATTTCAGCTTGTTAGACCAAAATTGGAAGTATTAAATGAAATTCAAATGATTATAGTGTTTTGAATTACTTTGTAGATGCCCATTCGCCTTCTTTAGTGTGCAGTTAAGAAGTTACAACGGGCCCTTAGAATGTGGGCAAAAACTGTAGGGCCCGTAATTATACCGCATGCATTCGTTTCCTGATACGTCTTCCGGCATAAGTTTTAGTTTCTGGTTTTGCATGCTTTATATTTCTTAGACCAATGTTATCATGGTAGGTTTACACCTTATTTGGTTGGGTGTAAAAAAAAAAATCATAAAAAGGCCTTTTTGTTTTGCATTTTAGAAGCATATTAAACGATTGCATATTGTTAAGAAAGGCAAAATAATAGCCTATTTAAAGAAAAAGAAGAATTGGAAGGAAGCAATCAAAAATCTGTTCTATGAATCTATTTGATTCTTCTATATGTATGAAGGTATTTCAATAATTCAGCTGTTGAGTTATACTTTGTTTTCTAATTAGTTTTCTTTCTTATTATAAACGCCACGAGTTGATGGTGTATGATATTTTTGCCTACAAGTGCATGCTTAATGCATTTCTGATAGTTATTAAATTCTGCGCGAGCGTAGTAACAAAGTGCGACACCTGTCGCTGCAACGCGGCGCGGGCGCGGCGGACGTAATCAATAGAACCGCTTCGTTTCCGGCACTATACACAAAAACAAATGAATGCTAACTCATAGTTAAAAAACAACAAAAGCCGAAAGTGTTCCAAGCAGCAGATTATGAGCACGTTCAGTTATTAATTTATACGTAGCATCGCGGTAAAAAACTCAACCCTCACTTAGCTAAAAAAAAAAAGTAGCTCGCGTCGCGCAAAAGGGAAAGGGTGTCTCGCTAGACTCGCGTGCTGCGTTTTGTTTTTTAACCGTATACTCTGCGGTTTGTTTTTTTGTGTGATGCGTTTCTGTTTTTTAACATCACAATACCGTTGTTAAGAATTGTTTTTTAAGAGCGTCATATTGACGCGAGCCGCGAGCGCAAGGCGCGATCGCTGCTGTTTTTGTATGGGATCTTATTTTTAAATCTCCTCGCTTCCAGTAAATGGAAGATACAGAAACTCTGGTCTTTAGTCACGGATTGGTAAAGGGGAATATTGTTGTTTATTTTTTTACATAAGATATATTATTTATATCGTAGTACGGCGCAGATTGGGGTAAAGCACGAGCTGTGTCGAAACATATGGCTTAGACAAAGATAATGAAGGATTCGTTAGAGGCAGGTGTTGTGATCTCCTCTTTGGAATGGTGTGTCGACGCGAACTTAAATGTGTGTTAATAAAATTGCAATTATGTTTGGCAGCATAATAACTGAATATCTTTTGGTTTGATAAGTAAACAACACATAAAGTGTAATGCCGTTTTGACTTAATAAAGATTTAATTACGAGAACGTTGAAAAACAAAAACATCGATAAATAATGTCAGGAATTTGTAAGTGCGCTATAAAAAATGAGCCATGAAAATATCATTAAATATTAAAGTGGAGAAACAGAGAGCTTAACAAGAAATAAAACATCGCTATAAGAGGCTAGGAGACGAACTCGCCCCCGGCCGGGCTAGCTATCGGCGCGCCTCAGTTAATGCCTACTTATACCTTATTATATAGCGGAGTTTGCGTTGAGGAACAAAATTAATTGGTTAAAACTCCTCTCAGTATCCAGGGCGGGCTTCCCCCCAACTCCCTCTTAATTCCGTCCTCCCCCCGCGGGCGCGCCACCTCGCCCTGCGCCCCGCCAGCTCCTTTGAACGCAACCTACCTAGAGAAAAAACAGAAAGTATAAAGCTCACTACCAAAGCATTGCAGCTTAATTAATATACTTATTTATTTTTTATTTTTTTTCTAATCATACATTTTCGTTTTATTCATTTCAATATTAATACAATAATCACTTTGTTACATAAAATAGTCTAAATTAAAAAAGTCGCTATCAGAAGGCAGCGTACCCAGAATGCTGGCCACGTTGGATGGCAATGCCGCCATCATTTTTTATTATTTCTTCAATTATATTATTAAACAAAGAAATTACATATGAATTAATTAATTATGACAACTTAAAAATACCACTTATTAATCAATAAAAATATGATTTAATAATTAATTACATAATCACATTTTTATAAAAGTACAGTATAGTTATTACATTACTGTCCAAAAAAAAAGGTTTTTGAAAACTAAATGTTATATTTAAAATAAACATTTTGGATTCGAATGACTATTATTTATTGTAAGGAAATTATTCAATAAAATCTTATTTTTCCTAATTTATTTCAGATTTTAGTACTGTTCCTCTGTATTTTCATCAGATTAATTCTGAGAATTATCACTTTTTTTCATTTTTTACTGCATCTGTGTAGGTCGTGCACATTGCAATGATGTTATTGACTTTTAACCGACTTCAAAAAAGAAAGGATTATCTATTCAACCCCTATGTATGTTTATATGTCAAAAACTACTGATCCGATTTGGATGGGGTTTTCGTTATTACTTATTTTTTCAGGGAAAATTTAGTGCATAATTTATTAGGATCTGATGAAGATCTTTGGAGATAGACAATAGAACTCTTCAATAACAAACAGTAAATGACCCGCAATCGCTGTGATCGATTGTCTATGTATTGTTTTCACCATTCCATAACATAACATCACGCCTGTATGATTTTAGGGGTAAACAGATGTGTATTGAACACCCTCATAAGAAACTAAAAATGGAAAAATAAAATATTTTTTAACAAAAATAAAACCGACTTCAAAGTAGGTTTCCACTAAAAAATATAAAATAACTATGTAGTTCTACTAACAGACAGAATATGGAATTCTGTAACACGGAAGCACCATTTTGCTGGCTTCAAAATGAGTTCGATCATCGTTATTTTATATTTTTTTAGTGCAAAACTACTTTGAATTTGATTTTATTTTTGAGTAGGTTTGACTTATTTATGCACATAATAGTAAATTTCAGTGTATGAGTTATCAATTATAATAACTAAATATTTTAGTGGTGTTCGAGTCTGCGTTATTTCTGCTAGGTCCTACATGTCGATTATATTATATATTTATTATAGATATTCAGTTAACATGATTGTTACAATGTTTGGATTAATTATGTAAACGTATTTTGTAATTATAATAAATCAACATCTTTTCAGAATAGATATTATAAATTTTAAATTAACTAGCTTTTGACTAACGACTTTGAGAGGAGTTAAGATGAGGTGATTTTTTTTACATGAAATAACCAAAACTCGCCAAAAAAATAAATGTTTTTTTCCGAGTTGCAATGGTTGTGCGGTGTACCCGTAACGAAGGGCGAAAGCAAAGGGTAGGTCGGGCGGCAAGCAAGCGTGGGTGAGCGACGCGGGGCGCGGCGCGCGGGGCTCTTGCCACTTCTCCAAATAAATTATAATTCGCCCGCTCTCGTCCTCTTCGACCCGAAGCCTCCGCGACTACTGTTTCAAATATGCCGATTACACAGCTATTAATCTTCATTTAGTTTGCAGATAGGTACATACTTAAATAAATCATATTATTTCCGCTTATCATTATTCTACGGTTTTTTAGTTTACAAATCGTAATGTGAAGTAGGTACTATGGTGTGTTAGAAGAATAATTTTGGCATTACCTGGGACTTGGGAGCACGGTAGTGCACCCTTAGTTTTATGATACTAGAAATTACACTCTTTAAATCTCCATCCATGTCCTTGCCCAAACAATTTAGTTTTACAATAAAATAGCAACTAACTACGTAATTGTTACGAGAATTATGTACCAATTAAAACTATTAAAATTATTATAGACTTTTAAAAAGCATCAATACACCTTATTAGAAACTATAAAAATTCTGAATAAGCTGTCAATTGAATATACCAAATTATATTTTACAGTTACATTAGTATTTTGCATAATCAGTGTTTCATAACTTTTTTGAGAGTTAGTTGAATTCATGAATATAACATCGGCGCAGGTTGTTTTTATTATTTCAATCTTACTTCATCTTAGTATACGACAATATTACCGATAGGATAAATTCCGTAAGAAATACACGAAACAACTAATCGTACTAGGGGGTGAGGTGTAGGGGTGAACGATTAATTTAATAAATACCAACCGGATTCCGGTGCGTTTGTCTCCGCAGCTATGCGGTGCCGGTGGCGTGCTCCGCTTCTTGAATTACGACTCTATCCTCTATATCTAGATAGAGCATTCTTGTACCTCTGGACTTAGTAAGAACGCGACCTTTGTTTCAAGAATGTACATAGTGTAAGTAGTTCTGTTATATTAAACATACAGGGTTCCTTTCAATTATTGGGTAGTGAAGTTAGTTTGCTCATCTACAATCAACCTGTAGACTGTACCTACTCGTTAGCATGTAGTTTTCCGAGATTCAATTTTAGTTTGACATTTGACTCTCTTTGAATTTAATTGATTTGGCTTTAATTAATATTATGATTACAAATTTTAAGCCACTGCAAGAGATTTGAACTTATGAATACTATTACTGTCTTGTATGAATTTATTATCCGTATATGAAATTAATAGCCCTCACTATTAAATGATTCCTATTTTAAACTATCAACTTTCATCGTCATGCTTTATAGACCCCATTGTCTATTAAAATACCGTAATGTGTGTTTTTTTTTTTTTAGGTCCACTAAACTAGACATTACACACAAACCTTAAGAATACAAACAAAAGTATATAGACATGAGTATGTGTAAGTCCTACTTAGAAGTGAACACAACATGCTTAAATAGTTATTACTTAGATACTAATAATGAATTAATTAAATATTTAATTTGCACGGCTATGGAAATCACCATCTACCCAATTTTAAATGCGATTCTGGGTTTATGAAGTCTAATTAAACAACAACAAAAAATGGAAATCATGCACTTTTAATTTCCACAAGTCATGTTTACGAATCTTTGCTTTATCAGTCTTTTTCATAGAAAATTTGTATTAGATATTATGTCAGAATCTTGCATGATACAAATCTTATTCATTAATTTTCAAATGCAATACATGATCAATGTATAAAATCATACCATTTCCTCCATTATAAAGAGGAATCCCTACTTAATTTGGTCATTAAATCACTCGCAGTCGTCGGTCGTCTCGGCATCAACCACGGTCGAATTGGAGCACAAGTCTGGGGCGGCTATTACACTAGTATATGTGTTAGTGTGCGTGTGTGTCGCGTGTATACACGTTGATATTACAAGGGAACTGTCGTAATATTGGTGAGACAACTCATTACTTAAGGGCGATCTTAGATAAATTACACACACTCTACTTCTATATACCCGAATAGTAAATCTCTTACTTGAAAGAAACAGGTTTTATTATATTTTGGCTTTATAAATCGTTAAGGAAAGATGTATACCTACCTAGTGATAGATTAACTAATTTAATTTTCTTCAATATACATTCCATTAACCAGAGTTTTGCTGAGAGATTGTTTGGCTAAAAATTGACTTAATGGCAAATGTGTAAAACATTTGAATCAATATATTATTGACTAGGCATTTATGTCATCTATTGATTACGAAACCATTTAATATGTCTCTGCGTAGAATAAGTATTTTATGTATATTTATTAAGATGCAACTTATATTATTTTAATTTCCGGTTGCGTCCTTTTACAAGGTTTTTTTATTATGAGAAGAAATTAATGCACTGAAGAAGACCTTTTTGTAAGTCAGTAATATTTTCTTCTCAATAACGTATACATTTTTCTCCTTGCAAGTATATTAAGTGTGAACCAAAAAGGGTCTAGTAATAAAAATAAAAAAGTTAAATAAATAACAAACATCTCTTTATTATAATAGTTATGTATTGGACATTGATAAAGAAATACATATATTTATCGTATCGTAATTATGTCACATTTTTCTTAATATTTTGTACAAATAGGTAAGTATAGCTATAAATCAAGTTTGACTGTTATCAAAGCAATACCTGTATCGTTATTTCCGAGCATGAGGTAGATCAGTTAGTGGCAGTTCCTTATTTATGTGAAAATTAAACCTATTTTTAAGTCGATAGTATCTTAGCAATTAGTCTTAATTAACCCTCGGGAAGGCCTGATGTGAACTAATGGCACTGAAAACTAATAGGTACGTTGCTAACTAATTAATAAAAACAATAATAGGCAAAACAACATATGTAGGTACATTTAAAAGGATTGGTAATTATATAGGAACTTAAATTGATTGCAAACATGGTTAAACAACATCCGAAGATTTGTATTTTTTACACTTCGTAAAGTACTCGCGTAACTTCAAATCAATAACATGAACAAGGACGTAGATCCAAACAGGAATGTCGAGATCTAAGCCACATATTAACTATCTATGTATCTGAATACCATCGCGAATCATAAATAAAATAATAATAAAAATCAGTCTCAAAATGTATTTGCTACGTGACATAACTTGTTCGCCACCAGGTATCTACGGAATCCTGAGGTTTGTATTTACGTTATCTCAACAGAGATAAACTATAGAAAATATTCCAAGAACTTTGGCTCTTTACCCTGGCGCAGTATAATCGTATTCGAATGAGGTAGATTATGGCATCGTCGCCTAATTTTACACTAACTACCATAATAGTACAACATTGCAACATGAAATTACGATTTCTAAACGAACATATTACTTAATTTGTACACATTTATTATTTGTACCAATAATTTCTTTGGAAAAAAATATTTCGTATCCTTACTTTACTTAGATACACTAAGAAAACCCTAAGTTCCGAAATCTTACGATTAATGAAATAAAATAATAATAAATCAACGATCAGTATTGATTATAAACACATTTACAATAGTCATTAGTCATGTGCGCTAAAACATTCAGAACATCTACTATATCATCAAATCATACCAAAAACGAATAAAATAAACACACTACATCTAATAGGAAACTAATACCCGTAGAACAAATTGCAATTATGCTCAATTCACAAATCCCGTCTCAACAAACGGCACCACACGGTGGTTTTATACAAATAACGTGCAGGCCATGTGCGCTGCGAATTATTACACAACTATACTAACATATTTACAGTTTCCACATTAAATATTATGACTTTTGTCTTAAAACTATACGGAAATAATTATTTGGCTACCATATATCAATTCAAAGAGTACATGGCCCGACATTTTATTAATTTAACACATATGTAGAATCTATGTTTCAAATTCAATACAGCACAGCCTGCTGGGATGCTTGGGTATCAAATCTATAATTTGGGATACCCAATCCTCCACAACGGTCCACAATTGTAAAATTACATTTTATATACACGTATAGAATATTAACAATAAACACTTTAATTACGGTTAAAATACCGTAAGCTAAGAAACTACTACAAACTAATTGATAAATAATAAATATTTATTATAAGAGATAGAGCATTATTTACAGAAGCACATTGCGCCCGGTCGGCCCAACCTTCGCCGATGACGCGGGCGCGCTCGTCAGACTGATCATCGTCAGTACCATGACTATAAATGCTCCACTGATTCCAAACAAGCAGCCCTCATTTTGAAAATCGTATCGATTACGTAGACTAAGCTTTCCGCTTCGACGTGAATTTATTTGATGAAAACATTCAATTTTATACAAAGTTTTGAAAGACGTCTTGAGGTTATTGTGTTATAATAAGGGTGTTTAAGAACCAGTTATAGCGCGGCGGATCAGGGTGCATACAATAGTTAACGGCTTTGTCCGACGGAACTCGATATTATTTCTCAATAATTGTACTGATTTAAACTAGCTTTTGTCACCGAAACATTAAGTCAATGTCGTGGCCTTCTCAGACTCAACCGTTTTCCAGTTTCCGTTCGTTAAGCGGAGAGAGGACATCGATTGAAAATCAATAATCGTCAAGCATAACAAAAATGTTTTTGTTTCTCATCGCAAAACAATAGTGTAAGCCAATAAATCAAAAAAAAATCTTTTGTGCAATATATTCTTTAGGTGTTTTGCAAGTTCAGATACAA
This sequence comes from Tetheella fluctuosa, assembly GCA_951216915.1. NCBI lineage: Eukaryota > Metazoa > Arthropoda > Insecta > Lepidoptera > Drepanidae > Tetheella > Tetheella fluctuosa. The sequence continues at coordinate 9,543,853 of OX578217.1, forward strand.
AAGAACAAAACTGGTGCGTTTTTGCCTCACCTCGCCTTGCGATTATGCAAATGGTACGACAATAAAGTTTTAAACTGTAACATGGATAAAAAAAAAGTTCTTTTTATGGCGAACATTGCAAATGCAAATCGTAAAAAAAGAATAGCCGACTACCTAACGAGACTACGTCAGTAGTCTTACGGAGAAAACAAAAACGAAAAGCTAGAAAAAGTGACCGTTGCAATATGCAGTGGAGCGAGACTTATTGTTACTTTTGAAAAAAATTGCACAGTAATATCATAATAGAATTATGGTACTAAGTCAAAAAACAATCTAACGAGCGAGCCGGTGATCGTCGGCGTCGGCGTCGGTGGGCTGGCGGCGGCATGGGGTCTACGCAGGAGGAACTCGTATACCGGCTCAGCGGCGCGCGGAGCGAAGCGCGCGACGACTACGCGGAGTGCACGCGTAGGTCGGTGGGTGAGTCCGGCGTGGCCGGCCTTCGCGGAAGGGACAGGTCCTCGGGCTCTGTCTGTTCTGGCCATTCATCCCAGCGCCAGTCGGGAGCGGACGCCACGGGTGGACTCGGAGTGTCAGGTTCGCAACCGGTGCCAGCGCATCGATGCAACGCTGCCGCTTGTCGTCGTCTAAATCTGGCACCGCATCGACATGCGAAAGGCGCGTCACCCTCGTGAACTAATGCGTGGGCTTTCAGTTGGTTGGAATCGGAGAAACGAGCTGGACAGCGCGCGCAAGCATATGGTCGCTCACCAGTGTGAACACGAAGATGGCGGCGTAGATTGGCGACTTGCACGAAGTGACGAGGGCAATGCGGACAACTATAGGGCTTTTCACCGGTATGGAGTCGTAGATGCGTCTTTAGGTGATGGTCACGTGTGAACCGTTTATGACACTCACCGCATTCGAAAGGCTTCTCGCCCGTATGAGTGCGCTCATGGTTCTGCAATACGTGTTTGTAGCCAAATGATCGAGAGCAGACCTTGCATGTAAAAAGCTTATCTCGAGGAGGATCGGCCGCACCAGGTGAAGACCCCGAGGACGGTGGAGACGGGGGTGCGGTTGTGGATGTTTCATCTAGTTTGGGAGTACGGCGACGTTTCCGAGCTCGCTCGAGTTCCGGCGGCGGTAGCAAGGGTGCCGGTGGTGAAGGCGGCCATGCTGCCAGCAGTGCCCCGGAGTACAGCTCGGCGGGCAAGCCTGCAACCAGGGCTGCTGCTCGTGTTGCCAGGAGCCTCTCCGCCAACATTGGTAGCGATTCCTGGCGCATAGTTGACAACGGCCTTACGGATACACCTGTAGAACAAAAAAAGTTGTGTAAGGACGCAGTTTATTTCTAAAAGTATTTAATTTGAACTATAGTTTTATAATTAGTTTTCAACATGCCTGGATGACATATCACTCTGGCTACGGAAATGGAGAATAAGAGCTAATGAAACAAAGTCAGTTAATGTAACATTTACAAAGAGACAAGAAACCTATCCCCCAGTTAAATTAAACAACATACAGGTCCCCCAAGCTGAACATGTCAAATATCTTGGCATACACCTTGACAGGCGCCTGACTTAGCAAAAGCACATCTTCACTAAAAGGAAACAACTAGGTTTGAAGCTAAGACAACTTTACTGGATCATTGGCCGGAAATCTCAACATCACCAACAAAATAAACTTTTAGTATATAAAGCCATAATCAAACCAATCTGGACCTATGGTATCCAACTCTGGGATACTGCATCCCACTCCAACATTGAAATCATACAGTGATTCCAAAATAAGCTCATGCGAATAATAACTCACGCCCCATGGTTCGTACCAAATGAAGCTTTACACCGTGACCTAAAGATTGCTACAGTCATACAAGACATTATAAGCTATGCAAAGTCCTACAAAGTAAGAATTACCCACCATCCAAACATCTTGGCAAAGGATCTAATGAATGATTATAAGGGATCCCGTAGATTGAAACACAAAACACCACAAGACTTAATGCAAAACTAGCGAGTAGCCATATTTTGAATTGTGGATGTGGCACTGGTCACATTCCATGCAAGACCAAAACCCGACTCAACAATTACTGAATGTCCTATACACCTAGAGACAGATTGTAATAAAAGAAGAGTAAAAAAAAAAAGTTTTCAACATACAGGTACAAGAATTAGGTGGAAGATGAACGAGTAGTTACAGCTTGGTTGCGATCACTTCCGTTACACTTCATGAAGTCTCGACCTAAACAAATAACGCTTTCGAACCTATCGATAGCATACTTATCAGTGAGAGAGAGGGTAAAAAATACGGCAAAAACTGAACCAGACGCTGCGGAGGAAACATTTGGTCGCAATCACGGCGCTGCAGGTCGCTTCCGCCCCGACCTGTTGCGCAAATTGTTGACGCTAACAGCATCTATACTACACATTTCTATCTCATCTTACTTAATATCTTATAAAGTAAACAGTTGTAATCTTTTACTGTCTACTATTGCTAAGTAATAAAATACATACGAAACTAGTAATGAATTTTAGACCTTTAAGAAAAGCAATCAAGCCATGAGACCGGTTTATAGTGTCAGTGAGCGAGCAGGAGACGGAGGTGTAAGGGGGCCGGGAGCGACCGGACCACTTACCTATATAATGGAATTAATTATTCCTCGAGCGGCAAACTCCGCCTGCCCGCTCCGCCCAAATTATATTCAAATATTAATTTCGTTGAAGAAAAGCCTTTTTGAGAGCACTTAATTAAAATTAGACAAAATCATAATTGAAAGTTCTCCTCGAGGCGTGAAGAGGCGGCATGAGGAGGGAGCTCCTTACATTATCTACTTAGCCGTGGAATTAATTCTCGGACTCAGCCATCGCGCTTAATAGAAAAAAAAACATATTTTGTCGTCTGTGAGTAGGTACGCTTCGAGCTACATTGCTTATTAAATTGAATCAATTTCCTGAAAGATTTTTGCGTGTGAACATTATTACATACATATATTATGTACATTTAAAAGTTCGATATCGATAACACTGGTCGATGGTCGACTCATCAAGGCGGCGGGTGGTGATAAATGTACGAAGTATCTAGCATAAGATAATTTTAAAGTTTGTGATTAGGCGGAGCTGCGGAGGCGCCGCGAGCGGCACGTAGCACCGGCTTATCCCATAACTTTTTAATAACATTCCTCTCACTGTTTCGAGGACGAACAGCGAACCGCACTCGTGATGTGATCAGAATTATAATAACAGGCTTAATGTAAAAGTTTAAACAAGTAAATATTATAGCCGTTCAGCCTGTAACGAGATTTTATATTCGGTCCATAAATTATGTTATTTTTCTTTATGACCTAGTGGAAATGTGATCTAGGTAGATAATATAATTAGTTCAACGTTTTTATTTTTATGACAGTTAATAGATATAATTTACATCGCAGAATAGTGAGGGATGTCTACTCTGTATACAACCAGCTGTCTATAGTCAAAGGTACCTTTATTAATATCAAAAGTTACGTACAAAATCCTTCAATATTAGTATCACACACATTGGTCAAGGGCTCTGTTCGGTAATAATGTTAACTATTTGAGTGACACCTTATATATATTTAAACTATACTGCCTCGTGTTCAACAGGTATGAGATGTACAAAAACTCTTATGTTTTCGTAGTTACCTAGTTAGGTATGCAGAGATGTGATGATCATATAATCACCATTTGGATGAAATGTTCCGTGAAGTCTGTATATGCTCATCAGAATCTCTGACTATCTCATTTTTCACATAGAGATAAAGTGATTGATCATTACGAGTACAATAATGTTCACATAAAATAAAATCAGTGATTAATAAATGGCAATGGAAACATATTATATTTTTTAGGAATAGCACAGCATCATAATCGTTTTTATTAGTCGGTCGGGCCCGTCGGGTGACAATGTTGGTGATAAATTTTTACAGCGCGCCGCACCCTTCCGCACGCAGCTTTTTATGTGCTAAAGAGTTGTAATTATCCCCTCTTTATACGCCATAAATATTTGTCAATAACCCATATTCAATACTTTTATGGAGTCGCCTGCGGCTGCCACTCCATAACTCATTATTGTGCAAGGGTTCAGCCTATAACGGACGTGTCAATGGCATCCTTATTGTTGAAGTATTGCTTCTGTATTTGGTCTCAACATTCTTAACTTTGCAAAATCTCTAATGGCACACATTGTACTTGTCGTCATCGGTTTATCTGAATATGGATTTTTTGTTATATTCTTTATACTGCTTCTCTGTCATTTAGGTACCTACTGAATATACCTGAATAACCTACATATTTGCAATAGTAGAGATACAGTTAGAGGTATTCATTTAGATACCTTTTGTGCTATGAATTTCACAGGAAAACAACTATAAGATCTCAGTTCGACATTTATTTCAAATGCTATACTTATTTTGTCATATAAGTATTTGTTCATCTTCATTGTAGGTAAACATTAAATTTGATTACAAATAGCTGATAGTTAGGGAAAAAAATTGAACGAGTTAAAATGATATCAGGCAAAGTAGCTAGTGTATCCTTGGTGACCTAATTCATGTGAACGCCATATAATGGGATTAACCTGCCACACAGTTAAGTACGTAGGTAAGCAAGCACTCGCACAGATTACAAAATTTCTACGGTTTCGGCGATTTAGGGTTAAGCGCAATACACGCGCCGATTTTAATGGGGCTTCTCTGATACACGGAGAAGCTAGAATAATTCAATGAAGTCAAAGTTAAAGCCATTTATTCAGTTTAGGCCCTAAGAGGGCACTTATGAACGTCGAAACTACTGAAGTTACTGTTACTAATCTAAAATACGGAACTACTAATTTATCTTTTTGTCTTGTATTGATATTATGTATCTCCATTTTTGATTTAAACATTTCTATATTTTTACGTATGAACATTATATTTTCATAAACGTAAAGTCATAACGTTTAATAAACTGGATATATTGAGTAAATAGATAGGTAATATATTTATTATGTTTTTATAGTAGGAACGCATTATAAGATTAATTAATATGAGCAGTATTTTTACATAAAACCAAAATGCAGATCTTATAGTTTGAAGATGAAAACTGTAGCCGCAGATATTGTTTTTATTTGTATGGAGTGATATGAAATAAGACATTTAAACTTCATTTAAATGTAAGTACTTAGTAAATTATATTTTGATATTAGCTTTGTTATAAAGTAGCCACTTAATTCACATTCCGCATTGTAATTAGCAAATTCGTAATATTCAATTAATTATTGTAAATTGACAATAATCTACCTAACTCGTCCATTACTCACGACGTAATGACTTCTTTGCAATTCCATTATAAAGAATAACTGCTATGATTTATTCATTCTTAGTTTATACATTTATGAGTAAGTATTATAAACTATAGATGTTTTTAAACAAGAAAATGCTGCGATACTACGAAACTTAAATTAGTAGATACTAGCTTCCACCCGCAGTTCCACTCGCGTTTCCAGAAAAAGTATTATGTGTTAATCTAGAACATATTCTATCTGTGTGCCTATTTTCTTTCAAATACGTTCAGCTGTTACGTAGTTGAATGGTAACAAACATACACACACACACACACAACCTTTCGCATTTATAATATTAGTTAGATTATTTTAGATACCTACCTACTTACAAGCTATCTATAAAAACTATAATACCGTATAATTTTGTGTTGATAAAACGATAGTGGAGATTGTTTTGTAACTTTTTGTTAAATTATAGTTATTAAAGTTAAACAAAATATTGTTTAACAACAACGTTTATATTGAAACATAGCCGTAAACGAATTGATAATAAGTTAACATTTCAAATCTCCATACTTTTATCAATCTTTCACACTCGGGCCAACATTTTAGACAAAAAATATCTACTATTTAACATAGTCTACATATTTTTAGTACATAAGCAATTGTAAGATTGTTAATTTAAATAATAAGACCGTATAAAATACAGTACAGTTTTACTTACAGTTTACATTTCACAAAAATAAAACTGAAGAGAAAACACAAGATTCATCCGTAATTTAAATATCGTAGACGCGTGCTACGCCTCGTAGCGGAGCCGTAGCAAACCGCTACGCGCTCTCTACCGCCTACGGTTCACTGAATCTGCAAAAGCTTGCTTCAAATGCAAATAAACATGTGTGCGAGAACCGCGGCGCGGCTACAGCCAATCGTAGCGCTCGCTCCACGCATGTCGCGCGCCGCTAACTTTCAAAACTTTTCTACACACATGCACTTCCTGCAGATTCAGAGATCCGAAGATCGCAAATATCCAAAACAAAAATCTCCACGAACCTCTGGAATTCTGCGTCGACTGCAGCGACAGGGCCATCTCACACCAGTTTCACGGAAAATGCATTTATTTGCACCACTTTAAAGTCTATCGAGAGAGGCTCGATGGCTATGCGTGTCAAGTCTTAAGATTTAGCAAAAAATAATAATTTTCAATATCGATTTGAAGCCGATTACATGTTATGTCGGCGCGATGTCGCGATTGTGAATGATCTTTGTGCGCGATGCGAGCGCGCTGCTTGTGACCTACCACAACACTGGCGGTGGCGGCGAGCGGCGAGCGCCGGCCGGCCGCCCCTCCGCTGTAAACACACCCCCACGCCCCTCCCCGCGCGCCTCCCCCCGCTCCCCGCACCACCCCCGGTGCACTCCACGTGTATGCAATGCATTCACTTTTTATGGCAGCTACTACATTATGTTCCTTCCTGACGTTCGTTTTTTAGCCCTCTGAAGCGAGCGCCACATAAGCGCTTTTTATGTTTTACGAGCGGCTCCCGTGCGGGGCGGGCGGCGTTTTCTTTGACTACAACTAATTTGAGAACATGCCTACTTGGCAACTATGGTTCCATTGGTAATGATTATTACTTAACCTTTAATAATTATAAATCTCTTCAACCGTCAGACTAATTTCAGACTGAAATGTCTAAAAGTCCATTACAAGCTTAGTTACATACTTATTTTATATTTTAATCTTAACCAAAACAGAACACCAAAAACATTAATTTCACTGTTCTGCTGACAATTATAGCAACTTGCTTCAGAAAACTGATATCAAATTACCTTTATTATTGTTAATTATTTTCAAATTAACCTAACTATATTCTGTCTTTATTTTGTAGCCACGTGATTTACAACAAACTACATATTAGAAAATAATACTTTCTTAAATATTTTAGCTAACTATATAACATTACATCATTTTCATGATATTTTGTGACTCTAGATACCGACCCAAAACGTTATTGTTGTTATAATGCATACGATATTTAAAAAAAACTAGTATTAACTACCTACTTAGTCATCATATAATTTAAGCAAACTTTCCGGTACTAATTTTACTATAAGCAAATACTGAGGAATTTAAACAATCATACCAATAAGGTAATCAATTAATGACGAGTTAAATAAGTTAATTTATTGTGAAATGACAATGACATAGCTAAAATCATTATTGTAGACGCAATTTGAAGCGTTGCGTCAGACTAAAGTAAAATAATACGATAAGTCAATAAACCTTCGAACGTAGACTTTATAAAAATGTAAAATAATTATTTTACGTAGGTAGAGGCACCAAGTACATACGTTATTTACAGTAAGTAACGTATGCAATTTACTTATACTAATCAATGTGATAAGTATAAGTAAATTGGTAGCTGGATATTGGTAGTTACTCATTTAATAGAACTGCCAGCAAAGTTTGTCCTTCGTTGTAGCTGTCTCGAGGCAATTATTAGCTCAAAGACAACACGCATAAAAAGCATAAGTGTCGGGACACGGCGGCGGACCGCGTAAATTAAGCGTTTTTATTGTACAGCTACCGCTATTTTTACCACTTTACTATTTTTACCATTTTAGTGAGCACGCGCCGCGCGTCGCCCCCTGCATACCGCCCCAGGCTGCGAGCTTTTTATCCCGGCGCACGGAAGCACATAAACGAGTATCTAACTGAGGAACTACATGACACTATTATTAGGATTTTCTGTTCTACAACTTGAGTATGTTGTTAGCTTATTTGCATTAACAATACAAGGTTTTTGAAAAAACAATGCGAAAGTTTTAATGTAATGTGTATGTTTGTTACCACTCAACTTCGTAATGTCTGGTCGGATTTTCATGACATTTGGTATAATAGTAACTTTAGGTCTTGGAATAGGATACTTAGGGTACTTATCATGCCTGAACGCGAGTGAAACCGCGGGGTGGATGCTAGTAAAATAATTTTTCGGGGAAAGAATATTTAACTACCAAAAAATTGTATTACTTTTTTTATTAGGGACTTTTATCCTACAAGAATATATCAGTCCCATGATACCTAAACTAAAAAAGTAGTACCTAATGATACATGATGTGACCTATGATTTATCACTAATACCTAAATGATAAGTTTGATATAAATTTGATTGTACGCGCATAACTTCCAAACGACTGCACCAAATTGGATAAATCTTTCTTTTATGTATTCGTTATTATCAGGAGAAGGCAAAAAACGAGTGAAACCGCGGGGGACAGCTAGTACGAAATAAAATAAAAACAAATGTCGTAATATATAATAGTGATATCTGTAAGTAACTAATCGAGCTATTTATACCACATCACACACATATGTATGCATAAGATATGAAAATGACCATGGACGTAATGTATAACTTTAAGTCACCCCATAGTTTATGATACCTTTTACGTACTTAAGTAAGACTACAGCTAACTCTGTAATAATAAATCAAACGAGAGCCAAGAAAACACAGTTTCTTCACAATGCACGGCGAAAAAGATTGTTAGTTTTTTAAGCGCATTGCTTCCACCTGCTGTTGTCGCGTGCCTAGATCTACTGTACGAATACGAACTCTAAGCATATTGTGTTAACGTTTATATTTTGTAGCTCGAAAGTGTATGTGCAAGGATGTTTTTTAGATAAAAAAGTAAGTTGCCGCGCGCTGTCTCGTTTCGTTGTAGTGCATCATCCTTATTTAGCAGGATGTTAGTTAGTAGTCCTGTTATCTCGCACACGCCGTCGCACCTTGCCTCACTTTCGGGAGCAGGCCCTCTTCATGTTTTACTAGGGTATCTATAAATTGGGCAACAACAAGATCTTTGTCCCTTTATGATTTGCAGATAAACAATTAAGTTTGCCATCGAGGCAGGTGTTTGCGCCTGATCTTATCGTAATCATCACGCTGTCATTAATTAAGGTAAATATCTCCGAAAAGCAAATTTAAGACCATATTTAAAGATCGCATCGCCACAGTAGTTACTGTTCTTTTTTTTATTATTTGAGAAAACAGTGCTTCTTCCATTTTGCCACACACATAGATGTTAGCAAAAACATTTAGTATTCATTTGTTTTGATTTTTAATTTTATTATTTTAAAAGGACAAACCAGTCAAAAATAATTTCTCTTCATTATGCTGGAAGTGTATCCATTTCAACTATTTTCCTGATATGATATTTCAAAAGAATAAAGAAATACATTGTCTAGCCCATAGATGCAACTGGTATAAAGTCTAGTAATATAGCGAGACAGGCTGGTATATTTATTTGTTACAAATATACAAATAGACTTGCGTAGAGAGACTTGGCAGTAGGTACACCCTGCCCTTTCTGACGCGCTCTTCAAAGGATCCAAATCTTTGTGACGTCAAACCACAATTAAGCCTTGCCGAGGAGAATTCAAGGACGCATCACTTTACTTTTAAATAAAAGGATTTTGCCAAACACTTTTACTTTTCTTTTATACCTCGAGCGTCATTCGCACAAACTGTATTGTTTCCAATCCATATTCAACAATAACATAAATAAAAACAAAAAGAAACCCTTTCTAAATTCCATGTTCGTAATAGTTGTGTAGAATTTATTCGAACCCTTTCGCTCTTCGTAAAAATATTCTTTTTGTTGTAATTGATAACGATATCGTGAACATAACTTGTTTCTAAATTGATTCCTAATACATTTACTTATAAATACATAGATAGGTGTAGAAATCAAATCATTATATACTTTTTGAGTAAAGATTATAATAAAAATCCTACTTTGTTTGTGTATGTATACTAGGATACTTTTATCCCTTTTATACCATCACATCCCTCGGGAAACGTGGGTGAAACCACGGGGCGGAAGCTAGTAGGTGATTAATTTTATATTTCCATCGCTCCATATTACCTACTTTATTTTCTCTTTAAACAATATTTATTAGCAAGAGAACATTGGAATGTTTATGACATATACTTACAATATTTAACATTGATGTCATAAAACTAACATTAAAAGCGAAAGTTAACAAAAGAGTAAATTACAAAGTGTTCCGACATGCGCAAGTCATTTGTCCTATTGCGTTGTTACCAGAAACAAAGCTAATTTTAGACTAGTTTTGCAAATTGGGGCACAACACAACCCGGTTTTATGACATAATGCTGGACGTATTGTTTCACTGCTCATAAAGCCTTGCGAAACTTTTTGCAGCAGCAGTTAACAATTAAACACAATAGCCATCGGTTGCCGAGAAAAATCACAAAATCTCCCATAAAAAAAGCAAGGCCGTCTTTACTTATTGAATGTTTGCTTCTTATTTGGAGCAAAATATGGTGCAAAAAGTATACCGCGTTGGCGGTTACTGAGCAAAGAAAATAGAGCTCGTCGCTGTTGTTTTTGGTCATTTTACATTTACCCAAAGGTTAAGCAAATGCAATTTAACAAGATTGTACAAAATCTAGTAATTTTCGATATACAATAGACTCGATCCCTTCCGTGTGAACGACAGATGTGCGCTAACGCCGAAATTATAAAAATCGTGAATATTTCATTCACATTATTGCGCGCTCGGCCGTTACGAATCAATCGAATACAATGAACTGGAATTTTATCCTGTTTTTTTTTATTTGTGTGTGATTTTAATGTAAACTTTTGGGTAAACTTTGCACAAAATCTGGTTTTCCTTTAGTATAATAGAAGGGCGGTTGATCAAGAATCAATAGGTAACGTTTATTACAATCTTGTGATTGATTACAAACTTGTTTGCGTAGATTGACATTTGAATGAAAGTCCCAAGTATAAATTAAAATGTGACGGTTTTACTAATTATTACGTTTTTGTACCAAAACCTTCCACATAGAAAATTGTATGTGATACCTATTATAGAGTTAAAAATGTGGTAGAATAATGATTTATTATTTGTAGCAGGAAACGGTCTCACAAATATACAATACCTAATAAAAATGTATTTCGTGTAGTCCATAGTTATATTATTCATAGTATAGATTATTATTAGACATATTATTCATAGATATAGAAATAATGGCCGGTCATTCGATACGAAAAAAATAAGACTTTATTGAAAACTCTAAATAAATCTTAATAAAATTTAATAATTATTTAATTCATAACAATTTTATTTACATATTTACAATCAATGTATAAAATACAAACTATGATATATAGAAAACATCCTCAAAGTCCTCGCTGCTGTCGATAGGCAAGGTAATTAAATATAATAAAATCACAAAAAAAAAACAGAATTGTTGCGCTTCTACACTTCCCCAGTAACGAATCATATAAAATTCTTATAGACAATTTTCATGATATTACTTTGTTTCATCGCGCAGGTGAGAGCTGGCGACAATCGAAAAAGAATAAAGTATAAAATATCGCCTCCAAAGGATTCGCATTGAATATTTATCCCAGGCCACGGAGCCCTGTCCGAAAGCCCTTTGTTCTCGACGGCCGTTTAAACTTTTGATTCTGCAACTGGCAACAGTCAACTGGACCCCCGGAATCGATGAAATAGTCAGACACGTAGTTGGTATCGCTCAATAGTAGCCTCTATGTCATACGTAGTACAGTTTAAATCAGCGCTTTCGGTATGAAGTGGATAGGACATTCATATAACGGCAGGTGGCTATTCTATGCTTGCGTCACGGACTCTCCCCTTCCGGGTGTGATGAATAATTCCCTTTTTCTCTGAGAGAGAATTGTCCTTGCGAACTATTCCGGCGACTCGATACGCACCGTCGGCCGCTCCGCATAAATGTGAATTATATCCTACACTATCCCACTTACAGAACTCCTCTTTTTATTTCAACGCTAAAGCTGGATTTATGTTTTCCCCCAACTGAACATTACGACCGGTTACGTGTTCATATGCCTGCAGACAAAACACTCTTAAATTATATATAAAAGTAGGTATATAGGTAACATAAGTAGATGTATTGTACCCACGATTGTACCCGTACCCGAATTCGAACAGCCTTGCAAACTTAATTTTGTCATGAGTGTTCCTCCAGTTTATTTAGGTATATATATGAGATTTTTTAGTACTTACTTATCTAACTGCAATATGGAATTTCAGTAGAATTCTCATCGCTCATGAAACTAGAAACAGAAGGAAGCCGTGAACTTAGTTATATCAAATATAATCTTTATGTACCTATACTATATTAAATCGTTGATATTTTATCAACGAAAAATTAACTAGATTTTAAAACACCCACAAAATTGTAATCTGTACCAAAATGTTCCAGTAGGTAAACGAGACTATTACTTCTTTATTTATATCAGCGTCGGAATCCTTATAATGTCCTGAGCGATCACCATATTATGTGTATTATGTAAAGCGTTCATTTGTAACCGTTCCCGGCATTTCCTTTCACAAAGGATTAATGCTATCATGTAGGTATTGTAAGCATACCGAGCGCGGTCCAGCGGCGCGGGCGGCGGGTCGGGCGCGGGCGTCTGGCGGCTACGCGGCTACCCGACGGACACTACTCGATCACTCCTTCTTTCCATCCCCATTCATAACGTCTTTCAAATGTCTCGCGGTCTTTGTGTCCCCGTCCACGTCGCGCACTCCTTCCACACGGTCGCCGGGGCTGTCACCTTTTGTAACATGCGCGACTCATCTCGTCCGCTGTCAAACGCCTTGCACAAATTCAAAAATAACATCGACATATATTTTTTGTAATGTTCCTGTGCAAACTTATGATAACGTTTGGCGTGTTAAGACCTTTGTTTGGTGCAAACAAGGGACGCGTCCTGTTGCTTATCTGTTCAAGTCTTGATCATGAATGAAATCAAATGTTTATTTTGTTTCCCCTTACCCATTAGGTAGGAACCTACAAGATAATGTTGATATCAACGGGTATCTGCAAATCAGAAGATTCAACCAAGACTGACCATGCTAGTTTTATTAAATCTTTGGAATGGTATTGTAAGTAGTTGAAATCGAAAATTAATATTATGTTTATGATGAATGATGGTTGACTGATTGTTACTTGAAATACTACAATCTAAACACAAACTCAATGTATAACATGATGTGCTTAAGATAAAACATTATGTGGTAAGAAGATGCCGCACGTTAGGCTTCACACAATAGGTGCTTTGCTTGACATCAATTCGCAATTTTATAAAATATAATATGCACTCGTGCTGCGGCGGGCGACGCACCATTGTGATGCAGCCAAATGCATAATGTGTCGAGCACATGTCGTTTTTTCTTCCATTAATTTAAAAAAATATCGGTAAAAAAATGACCTACAGAACGATTATGTAACGGGAATCCTATGGTTGATATCTATTGAATTATTTTTTGACCCGTGGACATCGAACAACAAATAATATTGTGTCCAGGTGTAGCTTCGTATAAAAGTTTTTATGATATATTTTTTTAAATAAGTTTATTATTTTTTTAGTATTTTCGTAAGACACGCGTAACGTGTCAGTTTTTTTATTTCATCGTCGACCTTTTAATGAGCATAAAAAGTGTGTATGTACAACAGATGTTAAACATTTGACCTCTCAATATTAATTCAAAAATAAATATGTATAATTATTAATTATTTTGTGTAATATAGCGTGAACAGATCACCAACTATCTGTCGCCAAACACCTACCGGTGTGTTCTGGCAGTTGCACTTGAGACAACTGGCCTTCTAGGTTTTGTGTGTAGTGTGTAGGTAAGTACTAAATACTTCGGCCACATCATCACTTACCATAGTGAGATTGTAATCAAACACAGGCCTATACATTTTTTCTTTACATCTACTGTACTTGGTAGTTGACCTTTAACTTTATGCACTGTTTTATTTTCCCTACATTTCATATTTTATTGGTTTTGATGACATTAATAAAAATATATTAAACATAAAAGACAAAAATAAAATTGTTATAATAAAAATATATTAAACATAAAAGACAAAAATAAAGTTTACTATATAAACTTAAGCTAATTTTAGTTTGTTATCCATACGTAACGTAGCGTTATGAAATAACGGTAGGTAAGTAAGTTCGTACCTATACAACTCCACACATCTTGTATATTTTCAATGGGGTGCGCTGAAGCAATTTACGCCCTGTGGAGATAAAGGTGTCACCACACAGATGACTGAAATAAAGTTACTTATTGATTTTAAATGAAGGTAATATTGTTGGTTTTTTAATAAACTCACAAGAGTTTATTTTCTGTCAAAAGGTAAGTGGTTACCGCCGTCTATGGACATTAGCAACTCCAGGAGCATTTTCAAAATGCTATGCTCAATAAGTTGGGTATCGTCGACGTCGAAGAGTGACCGACCTTTGCCCGAGGCAAGACGATCAGCCTGGTAAGCGGGTGAGGAGCATTACTACATAATTATAAGTAGGCTAATATAACCTGCGCTTTAAATAGTTGCTAAGGTGAAGCAGTACCACTTGGACCTATTTAGCGCACTCAGTTTTTTTTGGAGTATAACGCACAGACTCGTTTGTTTGAGGGGTTAAATAGGACCAAATACTACTAGCTAGTATAAAATTCTAATGGGAAAATAAAGATATTTAACCAAGAGAATAACATGTGACCAAATAAACATCATTATCTATTGTTAAAAAAACCCTAGATAGTTGTTCAATATTCCATAATATATTCCTTATTAAATAATTGATTAACCCTTCTGATAAAAGATGGCACCAATAAAACAAATTAATTGATACATGAATTACATACATTATTTAAATCCAAATAAAAAAAAATATCAATAATACTTTAAGAAGTTGTTATGAACGCGACCTAAATTCTTGGACACAGCAAATCCTTTCCGATATGTTGACGCGGCGTGAGTGGCGGACAGCCGACCTTTGTAGCCCTCGGCTCCTGCCTCTGACAACACCTTTGACGCAATCTACAGAACAGCCCTTGCGTAACCTCTTACTACAAACAAACCCTCTTCTTTCTTGACGTCGGACTTCATACGCGAATCAGCCTGAAAAACTAACTGGGTACTAGCGATCGACAGTTCTATTTCCAATACTCTTAGACCGTAAGAGTACATAAGATTGCTATTTCTTAGAAGTGAGTAGTTATTCAGATGCTATGCTTATATGTAGGTACTTCAAATCTTTGAACATTGAATGTTCTTAGAAGTATCGTTTCTTTCGAAACGTGTATGTGGCCAGTCAACAATTTCCATCCTCGAGGTATATATTTATCTTTCCAATCTAGGTGCAATACACAAACCATTAACAATTATAAAAAGTTTACGTAAAAAGTATGTTAAAAAATTATTATCGGATTACCTTCTCAAAATGCAGGCCAGCTGCAGGGCAGTTTGCGGACGCCGCACTTTTTTTCCGTTTTCGCAATCCATCACATATTGCACCATTCAACACGCACTCTACACTTCCGATTTCAAAAGTCCAATTTCAATTCAATTCGGACGTATCTAATTCAAAATTCATTAATCTTTATTCACAGATCGATCCACTTGTGCATGGTCAGTTGCTGACAGGAAATTGATTATATTTTTTTGCTAAAATTTTGTTACCTATTGATGATACATGAACCTGATCATTTTATCTACTAACTTCCCAAGATAATAAACTAAACTGGGTAGTATTACAGAAAAAGTATAATCACATTAAAAACCCTATTGCGTTTACACTTGGCGTAAATTTATTAATAATTATTTGGCTTGATGCATTTAATATGAAACATACGTGTAAAAAAATCCATATGATTGTATTATTCAACAAAATTGACAACTCGACCCATTTTGAGTTTTTAACATCACCGTTTCCTGTCCAATATGACACTAAATCGAATAGGTAGGTACTATGGAAAACATTAGTTTCAAAAAGAGCATTTAATACAGATTTGCTATTGTGTGGGAGAACGTCAGTCAAAATTATATCAATAGCCATTTTTGCCATAAGAGACACCCAAAGGTCGGTGGCTATTGAATACATTGTTACATTAATATTGTAGGTATAAACACGTGCAGTTTTACTAATAATGTTGCAGAAAAAGGTTAACCAACTTCGTAGGTATGGTCTATCAACGTACTCAAATTATATTATTTCATTCTAATCACATCATCTTTATTTTCATTTTTAGCATTTTTTTAAATTTATATTTCGTCGCAATGGATTCGCAACATGCTCCAACTACGGTTGTGCAATTATAACTTGTGAAGAAACCTTTGCATTGGGTCAACATAAAGCCGACGAATATTATATTTCTCTCGAAAGAAAATATCCCATTTCCGCATCTTCCCACAACAATGAGTGCGCTATCGAACTATTCAAATATAGTAGGTACAGGGTGGTACAGGCGTCCGCGTTGGTAAACCCAAATATTTTTTGCTCACTGAACGAATTAATGGATAACCAAAACCGATGCAAAATAAAAAATGGGCTTATTAAATGTTGGTTTCGCGTAATAACACGTTGGTGGTTTTTTTCTTTGTTTCCAAGAGCTACGCCAAGATATCCGGTTACGGCCGTTAAATATTTTGCCTCTTGATGAAAGGGAAACTTGGTAGTTTTTTCAAACAAATTTCGTTTTTGCTCTTTAAACACGGAAGTCGTGTACACGTTTATGCAAAAGCTGGATTCTGAATCGGTTTCGTTTTTATATTCGCCAACCGCGAATCGCAAATAACATACAATTAAATACATTTCCATTCACAGTGTAACATAACGTAGCTGCGTAGGTACCCACATAGAGAATAATTGCGTCCCATTGTTAGGTATAACTTCATCGTACGAACCATTATTACTTAAGATTTTTTCAGATAGTCGTAATTTAAAAGTATTAAAAGTCAAATATCAACATTTTGCTGAATTCAAAGAATTTTTGTAAAAGAACATTTATCAAACCCACAAAGAGAGTGAAACCTCTCTCAAAAGAAGCCTGCTCCGGACAGATTTAATTTGTTGCGAAGGCCTTTATAATTGGAACATAAAGATTGCGAGTAATTAATTTTCGCAGCGAGTCAGAAGCAAAGAGCCGCGCATTGAGTCTGAGCGGCGGCACCACCGAGCCTAATTAATATTAATGACCCCGGGAGGCGCCCTGCGCCAGCCACCTCTCCGGATCTTCCTTTATCTGACACCTACACACAGCCGCGCTAATTTCTCTCTGCAGATTTTACACATGCCATTACAGGTTTCTTTCAAAGGCACAACTCTGATTCGATATAATAAAAGGAGAGGAGGTATCGACGGGCGGCTGGGAGTAGCCGCGATGTATGCCAGGATGGATGAGGATGTGTTGGGCGGGGGCGCGGTGACCGATGAGATGGCGCTAAAAGCCGGACGGAAGCCACGGACACCCGACTCCGGTTACAGCAACCGTGGGAGCCGCTGCAAACATCACCAGGGATGGCTCTTTCTCTGAGTTCATTAAAAATCAATCACTGATGTGACATAAACATTTATTGTCTTATTTGTATTTTTATTGGTTATTTTTCTAACTACGTAAAGGAAATTCAATTTTTTGATTATTTTATTTCGAAGACGATGTATCGACCATTTTATACTTATTACAAATTATGATTTACATATTATCGTTAAAGTTAATTCGTTAGTTAGTTAGTTTTTTTTTCTTCTGGCACACATGAATAATAAAATACACATTATTATACTTGTTCGGAATCCATTCGAGAATTTGCATCTAGTCGTGTGGTAGCCCTGATATGATTGCATAAGCATAGAGAGATATTCTACGACCTTCTTGCGGGTCCATATGTGAGCCGTCTCAGCCGCAATGGTGCTACCTAATCATAAACAAAAACTAAGGATCCATAGATACACAGCGGATATTTTTTGCCTCTTCTTTTGATTCCAAACTGTCTGCAATTTCTTTACAGCTGAGCTGAAAATGTTGGGGTTGCGTAAGTAAGAGTTATAACAGGCTTCAAGGCTAATGCCACATTACTATATATTCTCATAATAAAAATAGCCTTATTTGTCAATTCAATTAAAAATGTTGTTTCTGGGTATATATGGCACATGCTTAGGATGGTAAGTGGCATCCCATCAATATTTTCGGGTTGCTTCAAATTCAAAGCATCTTTATGATGAACTCATTATTTACAAATATTTTTAATCGCTTGGTTGGGTATGAACGAGTCGTTTTGAGCAATTGGCATTATATTTAGTTTGTTGTTATACAACAAACTTATTTATTTAACTTTAATAACTCTTCGAGTAGCTAAAAGATTTTAATCTCACCTAGTTCGGCTCGTAACTAATCACTATGAGTCAAATCTTCGAGTCTTAAATCATCGAGCATCTTAGCATATAAAACAACATTCTCAATACTCAAAATTAAAGAATTTTAAATCTTATATATAAAATATTATTACATAGTGTTGCTTTTGAAATAGTTTAGATAAACAGACAGACAGGAAAAAATATAAACACATCAATGCAATAACATATAAAACACTTAGGTAGGACTGTAACCATTTTGGCGGCTTCATTTGTACAAAAAGCGAAGCAAATGTAGGTAAGAAGGTTATGATCGAGCTTAAAGTGGGTTAAGCAAAAAGCGGCATATGTTTTATTGTAAAAAATCCTTTGAAAGGCATAATCTGCACGTGTGCTCACCACTCGAGCACAGGCGAGCGAAAGTTTCGCGAGCGTTACTTCGGAGTCACTCGCACCTTCTCGAGGAACGGGGATGATGATTATATAAATAAGGATATGTAAAAATGCCTAAAAATTTATCAGTCTTATCGAATGAACTTGGTTTTAGGGAATAAAAATATTTTAATTGCATATAATATGAAGAAATTTGAGGCAAATACAATATACATACTATGTTATCATTCATTCATTGACAGTGTATACTTAATTATTGCATATTATTTCTATAGAACACACAATAGATTGTAGATATTATTTTGTGCGTGTACTCTTTACTTTAAGCGCAATTTTGTGCGGTCTTGCGGTGCAATGAAGCGATAGTTTGCTCGCGTTACTCAGATCCACTAGAGTATGAAATCACCCGTCCACTAACTATTGTACGAATAACTACACATGTGCCGACAAAGCGGATACTTTGCAGCATCCATCTTAACAAGCGTAAGTTAGCCGCGGAACATGTAAATAAATACATAGTTAATTGTTCACTTATCCACTTGAAGATACATTTTATTACAGAAGTTGGACATGTTGGACACAATAATGGTGAGTTCTATTAAATAAAATAAATTTGGTGTAACATTTAGGTTAAGATAATTGTTGTACTTATCTAAAGAAATAAATAACGGCACTCTTATTTTTTCAAAAAATATATACTCATTAACCAAAAAGCTGATTATTTACAATGCTAGTGTATAATGATTTAAAATTATTCTTGAACTGTGATTTTAGATTTATGAAAAATTAAATACGATTATCTTTTTCTAGATGTAGCCGACATATCATTTATAAATTATTGGATTTCTTAAATATACAAGTAAATAAGTAATTGATTAAATTGTGCGTGTCTTCGGATAGGAAAGTAAGGCTCGGGTCTAGATTAACTCTATTCACAAAATATTTGAAACTAAGTTTAACATAATGCCTGATATAATAAAATCGAGTTTAATGACAATTGCCATTGAAACCGGAGACGTTGCAATTGGATATGTCTGACAAAGGACGCGAACGAAAGTGCAAGTGTTGCAATAATACTTCATTTCCACTCTTCCTCGCTTCCATCACATTCCGTCATTTTTTCTATCCTTCCATTCGTATTGTTTGGCCGTCAAACGCAAGTTATAAATGATCGAAACTACGATATCGATTTTCATTACACAATATATTTGGCACAACCACCCAATATTATCTATGTAAATGTACACTTTAATAACTTTTCTTTAAGCTATATTTTATTATGTTTCCGTTCTAAGCTTGTCGATATCGACAAAAAATATCTTTACCTGCATATAAAAGCGAGATTTAGGTTTTGCTTGCAAAAACTAAAACAAAAACTTGGGAAAAAGTGTGGTCTGATTAGGAGCCTTCTTATGGCATGACAATTATCTAATGATTACTAAGCACATGACAAATAACATACAAACATACTCAATGTCGGAGTGATTATCGCTGAACCGATCGCGATGAATTTTTGGTACGCCTTTGGTCTGGTAGCCTGTGGCATGGAGAGGGACATAAGCTACTTTTTTCTCGGGAACGCGGGTGAAACCGCGGTGCAGAGGTTAGTGATAAATAAAAAGTGCTCTTGCAAATTGTAAAACGATCCATCCTTCCATAGCAACTGCCCTACGACGAATAATTAACCCGACTTTTTGTGACTATCCCATATACATTTGATTTATTTTAAGGTCCTTTCGAAAAATAGGAATTTGCGAAATATCGCAGCCCATTTTACTATTCACTGCATTTCTCAAACTCTTTTGGTATTTTGGTACTGACTTTTTTTTATAAATTTTATGTTTTTGTGCCTGATGTTTTGAAGTTTTAGCGAATAAACTAACACATTTAAGCTTGTTTTCCATAAAATATATCTATAATATTTAACAAAAAAATATATATGTTACTTCAAAATTAAAGTTTGAGAATCGAAGCGGCCGATCATCAGTAAGTCCCTTCTTAGAAGCGATTCCCGGAATAAAGTAAAAAGCGCAGGTATACGACGAGAGTGAAAGGGTCGATGCAATTCGAGAACTAGCCCAGTTTCACTTGGTCGGAATCATTTACTGACCTATGCTCGGCTGTTTTTGTGCAAATGTGGATCGGATGCTACACTGATCCTGTAGCAAATTTTAAGTAGAAACACGTGGGAATCTGCCCTTTCATGTGAGAGGTGCGCTGATATTGCATTATTTGCATTCAATGAGGAATATGAATCGGTATTCGATGAAATGGGATTATCGTTTACGATCTTTCATATGAGTAAAATCTATGCTGAAAATCAATGCTTAGGTAAATGGTATGATACCAAAATAAACAAAACATTTGGTTCATATACCTTTCATATATGATTTATCTACTACAAGCTTTTCCGCGCGGTTTCACCCGCGTTCCCGGGATAAAATATAGCTCATGTTATTCAGGGATAATGTAGCATGGTGAAAGAATTTTTGAAATCGGTCCAGTAGTTATTTAGTTAATTCGTAACAAACATACAGAAATACAAATCTTTCTATAATAATATTAATATGATTAGAGAGAACTGATAGATAATGAACTACTGGTTGGTATATACCTATAGCTACTCAGACGAAATAGAAATATCTTATTTTCTATTTATAAATGAAATATATTTGTAGTTTTTAAATACCATTATTATATATTAACACTTAAATCCACAAATAAAAAATACAATAAATCAAAAAAAAATTTACAATACTTTCATTTATACTATTTTCTGTATGCACTTATATGTCTCGTTTGATTAAAGCCTCTTTGAAATATTTTTGGAATAAAGTCTGTATCACATAAATTATTATTTAAATTTCGCTGAGGGAATGAGCTAGTGGAAGGCATACAAAATGTGAACAATTCACTGAATTTTCTCGTATTACAAAATCGACATTTAGCATCAATCGTATGTTCCTGTGATCTTATCGGATCTCTGTTCGCAGAACCATACACGTTTTGTGCAAGGTTAACCCACGGCTAATCTTGGGGATTGATCTGGTGTTTCTATTTGTAAGAATTAGATACGTCGAAATAGATATCCATTCTTTATACCGTTTCAATGGAATTCGATTCAAATATAGTAGGCTAAAGAGGACTTTCTACCAAGTTATTTCACTTTACTATATATACTATACTTAACATTTTGAAGAGATTTACTCTCTTCATGTATCTTATACAAAAATATCAAAGCTACAATTAAAATAATCATTTGTAAGTATCTTAACTGTATTGGAGTATCACGTGGGAGGCACCTTCAAAGACCTTTTATGAAATTCAACTTATCATCCCCCACAATTTTCGTAAAACGAACTTATAATAGATAATAATTCAACAATTGTCACGTAAACTATGGTTGTAGTTTGTATCGTAATACATAGTCCGTTTCTTACGTAATCATTCACACGGGTTACTTTCCCACGCAACCTCACATGTTTTTATTCAAATATCGAATCACCAAAACGGACCCTTTCACGTTAAATAAAATTTAAATGTTTGACAGACAATTTTATTTGCGCAAACTTTTTCTATAAGTAGGCTTGATGCGTGGATGCACTTTCTACGGCATCGTGGGAATGCAGGTGGGGAAGGGTTCGACCTTCGCTCGTACAGATATATACTCTTTGTTACATTCGCCTCCGCCGGTTGCACAAAAGTTAACTTAGCCTTTGTGGAAACGTCAAGTGATATTCGACTAATAGATAATTTATGGCGCCGCCGCATAACATGTCAGCCTAGAAGCGAGACCATTTAAAATATTAGGGTTGTTTGGGTCTTCAGCGACGTATCGTCATACATCTTCCAACTCATATTTAAAGATTTGGCAAGATATTTGGCGTCGGCAGCTTTGTATACCCCGACTACATTATTTAAACAATCATCAATTGATACTTTTGTCTTATTATCCGTGTACAGGTGGTTACACAAATTAAACTAAAGTTATTACCAAAAATCATGGTACCTACATGTATGTAACTTGTACAAATAATATCAATTCACCTTACTTTAAGCAATAAGTTCGCGTTTCAACCCTAACAAAGACCATAAAACTGAATTGGAACAACTCTATTGCATTATTAGCGCAAGCGTTAATCCGTTTAAATGGAGACGTGGATGAAGCGGCATTATAACCGCGTTGACAAGCTTTCCAACCGTAAATTAAAGCAAGGTGTTGCATCGCATAATCCCCATGTAACTGCAACAGGCACGTCTGATTGCTCTCACTACGTTTATGACACTCGTATCTACACCTAAAGCAACAAAAGTTAATGCCCAAAGTCAGCAGATTAACGCTAACCCTCCAAAATAATTTCTGTGCAAATTCTAATAATTAACAAATAATATGTCACATTCATCTCTTTATGGGTCTAGGCTGATTGTAAGAATAAAGTAAAAATCAATTTACATTCCAAATATATTTATTTAAATAAGTTACAAACGTAATTTAATCTGTAATATGAATATCATTGAAAATATTATTTTATCCTAACTAATATTATAAATGCGAAAGTATGTTAGTTTATTGCAACGTAACGATACCACCTATCGGGGACGCGGGTGAAACCGTGGAGCAATATAAAACAATTTGCACTAGGCAATGCCTATGTCGTAGGTAATTGTTAGTTCCTTCTGTTATAAAAAAATATATAAGAGCCATGTAAGGTATCTATAAGCTACAATTACATAACCTATCCTATATAGTAATAACTACATATTGTTATGATTTATGTTTATGATACTTTCATGTGACCCCATGTAAAATCCCCTTACAAAATAACTATTAACCCAACCCTTTCACTCTCTTTAAGGGTACCGCCCTATGTAAAGCTGACTCCCGTAGCTGAGGCCATGGATTTATTAATACGCTAACCCTTTCGTCCAATCAAAACGCGAGTTGTGATGGTAAAAAATAAACAAGCTCTGGTAAAAAACGTAAAAGATGACGAGAGGTAAGGCGGCGCGCGCGCGGCTTAGCCGAGGGGTCTAATAATAACCCTTTCGCGGTGGAAGGGTTAACGACCAATCGGGTTTGAGGCGGGGCAATCATGATCAGACTATGGTTTTTTTTTACTTGTTCTTTACGTTACCTAATTTAAATGGGATCAGCCGAATATATATTTTAATAAGAAAACACATGTCCGACGTTATTTATAAATTATAGAAAAAAAAATTTGGCTGCGCTGAGATATGAATACATACTTCGTGGACGATCAGAGGAACTTATGGCCATGCTGTAAATAATTTCAACTGCAATTGATGACGCGGTGTGGTGGTTGGACAAAATGCTCCCGCATAAGCCCACGGCCACAAATGAATTAAGTGCAGTCACCCTCTCCTGTCAATTGAAGATAACTGACTACGTACACTTTCGTATAAAACTGCTTTCTTCAGAGTCCCAAGAGATTTTTTTTTAATATTAGGAATGAACTAAAAACATGCTTTAAAATCATTATTCAGTCTAAAAATATGCACTTTTGAACATTTTCCTCATGAACCTTCACAACGAGATATTCAGCGGCTCCCAGCAACGTCTCTAGCTGTTAATCATAACTTTATTCTAGTCAGAGGCCGTCAAGCTCCAACATTCCGGCACAGAGTCGACACAGACAGATGCTTATGTTACTATTGGATGTGTATTTTAACTAATATCTTGACAAAAATACACAAACAGGAATAGGAAATACATTATCTTTAAATAGTATAACTAAAACAATGTCGCTATCTGCCTCTGTCTATCAATTTCTTTTTCACTTCAGTAGCTCAAACATGTAGGTTTTGCTGCCTGAAATCTGTGAGCAAAATGCGATTTTGCAAAAAAAAAAAAAAGTTACTTTGTCTCACTCAGTGACAGTATAACTTTTTTTTTTTCAGAAAGCCGCGAATATCTTATTCAGCCTTGGGTTAATCATACAATTCGAAAAATTCACACTCTATCTCTTTCCCGCCATTAGAAAGAGAGAGAGACAAAGACCAGCCCTTTCGAAGTTCCGATTTTGAATTCGACCTCAAAGACAAACGGAATTTCGTACTAACTAAAGAAATTTAGCAAAAAGATAATTATGTCTTTTAATGTAGTTTATTAACTTATTGTTGTATTTAAACGAAAATAAGTATTTACTGCAAATAAAACTGATATTTAACTTGTTTCTAGTTTCAATAATGTTACGTAATATATTTTATCTCCTAAAGTGTTCTCGCTGCTGAAGTGAAAAGTTATGTGTGTTACACGAGAGCAAAGTTTTTTGCATCTCGTGCCTTTGAATCCCTCGCTACACTCAGGATTCAAAATCAGCACTCGCAGCAAAAAACGACTTTGCTCTCTTGTTGCACAAATAACTATTTTCATTCTTACTTCTTCTAAACTACGCAACGGATTTTGATACTATTTTCACTAATAGAAAGAGCGATAAATAAGGAAAGTTTGTGTATATAAATTGCACCCGGAAAAGTCGGGCCGAGTCACTAGTTGGTTATATCTTCAGTTCATTTATATTGATGTAGGTAGAGCATGCCTGTTGTAGACGAGTGTACCACCAATTTAGGAACATATATTTACAAATTATCACTTATTCCGCTTGTATGGTGATCTATATTATATTATGAACCTGTGTTTAGGTTAAGTAAAGCTGTCGTTAAGTGTTATAAAAATAGTGACATATTTTCAGTAACAAATTCTGTAGTAAGTAAATGTAGCAATGAGAATAAGACTTAGGTAATTCAACTGTCATAGTAATAAGAATATCCAAATAATGTTAATTTTAATTTAATTGCTTATGTAGGTAATTTTGTAATTCCCTCCCCACAGGACACTTTAATTAAACAAAAAGGGATTGTGCTATATATTGTTAGGTGGCATTATTACAAAATTGATTGAAGTAAAACTATAACAAAAAGTCCAGCCAACATCGGCTTGAGTGAATAAGTAATGGACGAGTGACACGTCATGGAGCTCCCAAAACAACAATAATACAACGTCTATGGGAAACATAAATTGTCCCCTATGAGTGCGGACGAATTACGAATTTTTCCTTTTTTGTAAATAATCGAGCTAGTAATGAGGAGCCTTTTAAAATGTCATAAAGTGGTGTAGAAAAAGCGCGAGCTTTGTACAGTGATAGGGGCGTATTCACACTGTGGTCACGACACGATGAGGGCGATTGTTTCAGTTCTAATTGGTTAAGTAGCACGACCTAATTGGCACCGAGCACGAGATCTGATGATGATACTCCATATCCACTTGAGCGTATATAGTAGCGCTGTTGATGTCTATCATAATTAATATAAATGTTGTTATGGTTTAACCTTCAAAATTTTTTTTTTTTTTAATATAATACCATTTATTTATTTACATATTTACAATTAAAGTAAAAAATACAAAATAATACCTTCAAAATTATGTAAAGTATTGATCATGTTATTAGAAACGATTATTCAATTGAATCTTGAATAATTCATGCTTTTGAAATAAATTATGACTAATAACTATAGGTTCGTTACCAAATATTTCAATAAATAATAAATTAAAACAATATTATAGATAGAATTAAATATTTATTTATCTTTTTAGTATTGCCAATACTGTATTGGTCAAAATAATAACACGGTATATATTTTTAAATTATTACCAGATGAAAACCTGAAAGGTCCTATACATGTTGAGGTGTGTGATAGCAACACCGCGCGCCGTTTGTTTTCAGAAGGGACTTGAAATTCAATATTGCAGCATGTAAAGAGTTTAATCTAAAATTATTTCTATCCTCTTGTCAAATACGACACATTAATTTCATGACAAATTTTGGAATGTTTGGAGTATTAAATGCGCATTAGGTTTTATACACATAAATTATGAAACTATAAAAAATGCTATCAGCGCAAACAAATTAAGCATAAATGAGTGATGGATGCGTTCACCGGTTTATGCTAGTGTCGGACACGGCAGGCTAGTTTATCACTGTGTAATCCGAGGCGCATTAGTCAAATTAACACGGCATAAAGTTTGGCGTGGCCACTGATTAGTGGCGGACGGTGGCCGCGGGCGCGACTCTGCCTAATTGACCTAAAAGTGCTCAACACGAATCGGTCGAAATTACACTTTACGAGCTTGAGGGCTGTCAGCTACATATATCATCTTGTCTGTATTTAATATAATATTATTTATATCATTTATAAAGAATTCCCTTCTAGTCCAGTGAGATGAGATCAAGAAACAAATCAAATGATGATATTGAATGCTATTTAAATAGGGTTAGTAATTTTTTTTTATCAAATTAAAGTTATTTATATTAAAAAACTTGACAAAGAAACGTAATAAGGAGATTATTACAAAAGATAGTTTAAAGCAAGACTACTAAACTCCGTTTATATTATATTAAGCTCCGTTTCTCTTTTGTTAAAAATGTCTAGAAAAGTTTTACTTAAGTACCACCTTCGGCCACATCATGACTTACCATAGTGAGATTGTGGTCAAACAGACTTATAAATAGTTTAAAAAAAAATAAACTTGTCTAGTATCATAAAACATAAATAACGGCAATAAAACAATAAAACTGAAACGAATCTTATCAGTGAACAAATTTTTATAACACCCGTAACGGTCGTTGTAGCCGTAGCCGTAGCCGTAGCCCTGGGCGCTCGTAGCCGACATGGTAATGTGGCGGATTGATAGGCCCCGCGCCCACTAACCCTAATCAAATTAATGGCGACTGAACTCTGATTAACGTGACTACTGGCAAAGCAATACATTTCCATGGCAAGGCGGGCGTCGTGTCCGCTCAGCCAGCGGGTGTGCCCGATTTATCGCACCTTTTGGCTCATTCAAATACCTATCATGGATCAGTTGTTATTTATATCTGAGTTAATATGAAAATGAGTTGTAATATTTTTTTTGTAAATGACAGTAGAATTGCACTATACTTTATTTCAGCATGGGGGAATTTGTCATATCCAATAAAATGTGAATTAATAAATTAAACATTACGAATTAACTCAATTTGAAATATAACGTAAACTTTAGTCTCTTTTAATGGACTTTGAAGTTTGTGTGATCAGATCGAAATGAGTTTTGATCAAGGACATGACGTTAATACACAAGTTGGTAACGAACGTGAGTAGGTAAATGTACACGGAGAGAGAGCGGGCGCGGCATCATTAGCGAGTTGTAACGAGCGCCGTCTTATTGATACCTCGCTCGCTCCGGACGATATTGGCGGCACTGGCTGGCACCCTGGCAGTAGCAGCGCTAGCACCCACCAAACTTTCTTCTTCGTAACTTTGACGTAATTAAAATCCATCTTCCTCGAACGGCACGCGGGAACATCCGACGTGTAATTTTCCTTTCAAAGAGAACTTCCGTTTTAGCTCCTCCCCCCCTAATGAAAGATTACTTTCCTCCGCCTAAAAAGGCTTTTAAGCAACGCCAGCGAAATGACCGAAGTTTTATACTTTAATGACTTAGTGCAAAATTTGCCGATTCTCCAAGAAATTTAAACTTAGATTAAGATTTCGACGTTTGAAACTGAGAGATGTTTTCGAGAGATTTTCCCAAGGTTTAGGTACTTATACAGAGGGATATGAATTTTAAGCAATCTAGTCTAATTGCTTTTTAATTGCTTCTTATGAATAGGAAATTTCTTATTATTTTAATGAAAAGTGGACGAAAGGAAAAGTCTTAAAACTCTTAATTAAAGAATATTTAATTAACGTTAGAATTTTATTGTAAAGTACCGTTTTTAGACATTAAACATATTTTTCCTTCAGCTAGTAGTTCTTTTTGTAGATCTCGTGCGACATTAGGTTATGCTATAGAGCAATAATAATAAATAACCATCAAATGTAACATCAACAATATCTACATTTCATTAGACTAAGCAATAAAAATAAACAAGAAAAAGGAGTGTCCAGTTGTTGGAAGCTGACATTGCCGCCAGGGTCATCGTATACGAATCGTGCGACATCGACACCAGCCGACCACCGAGCGCACTTATTAATTGTTAGCTCCCTTCTCATGTGGACTGCACGGAGAACAAAAACGCGTCCTCCCGAGCCCTGTCAGCGAGGGAAAAAATCAGTGAGCGATCGTCCCCTCGCGGCTGAGTCCATCATATTGATTGAGGGAGGGACTGCCATTGGTCAGCATCCCCCGCGCCCGTTCATTTATTATAGACACTGTGATGCCGCCGCCGCCGCAGCCGCCACCGCCGCCGCGCCATTCACTACTTTAATTTTGTTGAATTAAAGGTATGGAGAGAAACATTCATGTAAGTTATTTACTTTTATAAACACAAGAAAACCTTCATGATTGTTTGAAATTT
Organism: Tetheella fluctuosa; assembly: GCA_951216915.1. Classification (NCBI taxonomy): domain Eukaryota; kingdom Metazoa; phylum Arthropoda; class Insecta; order Lepidoptera; family Drepanidae; genus Tetheella; species Tetheella fluctuosa. The sequence goes on from OX578217.1 coordinate 9,573,090, forward strand.
TCAATTAATTTGTAAATAATACATCTACATGTATTTTGTAGTTCCTTCAGGCATTCAATACCTAACTTTTATAGAACACGGTTAAAAGATAAAAAGGTTACACGGGCAAGAAAAAGTATGGCCCCAACAGAATTAAAATGTTCGAGATAAAGAATTTTACATTAGACGCCGTCCAAGCGAAGCTGTCATTGGGATCGGGGGCGATAACGAGACAACTAAGATTCGTAAAGTGATCACAAATATCTCGTCGGAAGGAAACTCAGTGTCCGCGACTCTATTACAACTCCGGCGAGAAAATAAAAGCGATGGAGCGAAGGGAAAGTTTTATTCTCCTTAAAATATGTAGAGAAAGTGAAAAGTAAGAGTGGGGTTGTGGGGGCGCGCCGCGGTCAGCGGAGGGATGATGGATCACCGCGCGCTGTGCTCGCCAACACCGCGCTTTATATTTTTCTCAATTACACCTACACATTATATCTTATTTAGATACAAGTATTGATGATTTCTTAATTTATATCTGAAAAATGGGGTCAATTCAAATTAAAAATTAAAGTTTCCGCCTCCATTAAAATTGCGTGTTTTCAATGGCCTAAGAAGATAATCTAAGATAGTGAACGCAATCATATCGACGCGATGAAAGTTTCAAAGCTCTAATTATCTTCATCAAACTTGAAATTCAAATTTTATAGATATTTATCACGAATATCTATAAAATTAGAGCATTATGCATCGACAAAGTGTAGGTAAGCTACTCTGTTGAGTTTAGGGTTGAAATACACCTAAATGTCTTATTGAAAATATTAATATAATATTCCAAGCTTTTAACTCATACCTGCAATAAATAAATTTAGGGCCAAATTCACTTACACTGATTTTGTACACGCGTTCAGTACCGAAAACAGTTGTGTAAACCAAGATTTGATAATTCTGCCAAAATCCAAGTGATGGAGTTGTACTGTAGACATGATTATTCGTACGCAGTTCCGTTCATAACATGGCATGATCATCAAAACATTGTAGTAGGAAGCTAACTCTTCAACGGTGCTGGTACTATTTTTAGTGATAATCAATAGATACTTAATAGTCAGTCAGATCCATTGAATATCCTATTGGAACCTGATGATTTGTTTTAAATTTGAAGGTGATTCATCCAAGAATTTGACCCCATAGATTTGGCAGAATTTTATCCCTCTTTTGCCAACTAGACAACCCTATGTTGTGGAGGTTGTGTGTCATGCATGTGTGGGACAGCCAGTGATGCGGTAGCCCCGCGCTCGTGTGAGCGCCCCTGCCCCCGCGCTGTTGCCTAGCAACCGTTTGTTTTCGCGCGCCAGCCAACACTGGGCGGGATAGAAGGGGTAGGCTCCATGATTGATCAGCCTACCGAATGCCTACAGCTACACATACTCTTGCAGATAACAAGGCCTCATGTTTATAACTTTAGTATAGGAAGACGAATAAAACCACGAATAATAGAGGTATCTTCCGATGTGAGCTTGGTTTTAGAAAAAATATTTTGTTTTTAAGAAAAACAAAATTAATTTAATTGCCATCCTATCATATTTTTGTAATTTAAAAAAGTAGGTTGTCATCAAATTAATCAAGTAACGGAGCTGAGTGGTAACGAACATTCAGTTACACACATGTTGTTGATAAAAATGTAATCTCAACATTGGATGATAATTAAAGCTCTCTAAGATAACTTTTTCGCAAATCCATTAACCTCGCTATGATTATTTGCTTGAATTGAAATTACAGGTGTTTTTATAATCTCTTTTACACTACTTATTGCTCGTAACATATTATATTTTTTTCTATGTAAATAGTACTTAATATAACTTTTCGGAATAGCCCTTGGCAATATATATTTTATAGCTGGTCAGTAAAACACGCCCTACATAATTTGCCTGTTACCAAGAACTACCACTAGGCAATATTTCAATGTTATTTTTTACATTTCGACCGCAGTAGGTACATTGTTTATGCACAAAACATTAATTTCCTCATTGGTTTTAAATATTGTGCTCTACATTATTTCTTATAAATCTTGGACCGAAACCGTACAAGGATTGTTAACAATCATTTGTCTTACTATAATGTTTGCAAAACATAAAAACTCCATTCTTTTCATTGTAGATATGACTCATTTTTTTTCCGTAGTTAAATCAATAACACATATATATTATATTAGCGAATACTAGAGGTATTTTTTTCATCAAAGAGTAAAATTTACAAGACAGTTCAGGTAGCTCACTTTATAAAATATTTCTTAAATAAAAAGATAAAATAAATTGGAAAAGTTTAATAATAATAAAAAGAAAAGCCATCACATGAACTCTTGTCTCAATATAGATACAACATATATTGTAATAAGTACTATGTATGTACATATTTTTAGGAATTAAAGAAATGAATAATGAAAAACCTGGTCGAAAGCAAAGCACAATTACTGACCTTTTTTCTACCTGATTCCTACTCATTATATTTAAGTATTGTAGGCAGAAGTAACAACAGAATTGCTACTAGGTAAATACCTCTACCTACATAAATATTTTCTGCAAAAAAATTGTAACCCAAAAAATCAGGTTTCATACTCATCCGACGTGTTTTTGCAAGTTTTGCAAAAGCATGTCATTTTAAGGAACATAAAATTTTAATATTCCTTGCTCCGTTTCAAAATACTTGCTCATTGTCCTTGTTGTATTTTATTATTTTATGCACTACAAAAGAGTTTGTGTCAATGGAACTTATTCATATTCGCAGAAATAGATCACTTCGTAATTTTTGCACAATCGTTTGACCATTGCTTTTTTTGTGTGATTTTATCAGTCGTAGAATATAATGATCCTTGCATAATCTGCAAGTAAATATATTGCCCATACTCATGCCAGGCTATTAGGTATCTCAATTATTATTTAAAAACACAAACTTAACAAATTACGCGATACACCATAATTAACTTTAAAAGTCAAATTAGAAAATAGGGCTGAAATTAATTTACGATACTCGTTGGACCGTTTTAATGACCAAAAAGGAAGGGAAAACTAAAATGCTATAATTACAAAGCATCTAATTGAGGCAGTTGACATCCTTATGTCGAAAAAAAAAATCTAATTTTCAATCAAACTTAATGATAGGGTTATGGATGAAATAAAACCGTTAGCTACTATTTCCAATAAAAATATAATTAATACTTTGAAATGTGTATCGTGATTTTTAAAATCATTAGAGGACTGCGTTTGTTTTTCTTATAGATAGTAATGTGTTAAACCCATCATAACATCTAGCTAGGGGCTTCCTATATAGAATATCAAACTGTTTAGGTACAATTGTCATCAATTTTGTAGCAATTTAAATACATGTACATGGTCTTTAATGTGGAATATTATAATAGAAGTTAGAGTCAGTTGAAAAAATGTAATAAAGCACTAAGCAGACATATTTCCATGCATATCTTATCAAGAAATTCCAGCGAGAGGCGGGCGGAGCGGTACGAGGCGCGCGGGCGGCTGCCGCGTGCCGTCCTAAATTACTGCTATTATTTTATAATCCCTCCTAGTTACGTTTTGAATATTAATGACATTCCACAGCTTTCCTTCATACGATCCATTTCATATAAAAATGTTATGTTACCGTCACATGTTTCCAACTGTAATTTTATGCTTTTTTACGTAAAGTATTTAACACACTATTGTTATTTTTATTTCTAACTTCCACCCCGCAGATTTACCCGCTGTTTTTGCGGGATTAAAGGATCCCACGCTTTATTTCAAGGTATGGTGTATATGTGTACCAAAGAAGCAGAGTTGGATTTAAAAAAATACATATAAGGATTTTATAGGAATCAGAATGGCGTTTGATTTTTTTTATACAACATAGACGGCAAACAAGCATACGGCCCGCCTGATGGTAAGCGGTTACCGTAGCCTATGAACGCTTGCAACACCAGGGGTATCACTCGCGCGTTGCCGACCCTTCCCCCCTCCCCGATGAGTTCTGGCGACCTTACTCACGCGCAGGAACACAATTATAAGTTATTTGGCTGCGGTATTCTGTAAGGTGGAGGTACTTCCCCAGTCGAGCTGCTCTTTGAGCGACATATCGCTATGCTCTACCTCTAGTATCAAGTTTCTACGTATTTATAGTAAAGACCAGAAGAATCTATAATTAGTAGTTAAGTTACAATTAGGTATGTAGTAAGTTAATTCGACCAATCAATGATCTCTTATACTTTTGGCAGCGTGAGCCATATAAGAGCTTTACAAGCGGTTTTTTTCCCACGTTTTGTGAGGAAATAAAATTATTATTATTATATCATTGATTAATTGACTAACTGAAAAATTGTGTCCCGCTCTACAAACATCAACGCGAACGACGACACGCGCTTGTTATGTCGAAGTCTCCGACCGAGGCTTAGACGAGAGCTTCAACATGTTCACTAAATATGAGAATCGTACTAGAGTGAGTACTTTTGTATGGGAAATTTATTACTTTTTGTTTCAAAACAAAAATAAGGATATCATATGTTTGGTTTCTATATGCATAATAGATAAAAATAAATCTAATTATAGTTTCTCCAAAAATAAATAACAAAATGAAAATCGCTATGATTAGTGATTAGAATGGCATTAGAAGTGCACGCGCAACAGATTTATTTATTTATTTAACACTTTTTGATGTCGTTCAAGAAATCTACTAGGTAATATAAAGAAATCAATGACTTAAAAATGAGTTCATGGGACAGTAATTCACTCTTCCATCAAAATAACAATAACGTTAAAAAGTTTTTGAAAAAGAACCCTTACCTTACCCTTTGATGGTCAAGTAACTAACCGAAACTGATATTATCTATACGCCGAAGCACCGGACTGTTAAATTATGTTAACAAAGTAATAAATGAGCATTCACAATTATTACGCCCTAGAGCTACGGGAAGAGAACTGACTAATTAAAACATTCACCTACCGCGGCTCGGCGGAAACTTATAAAAAAGGTGACCCCTAACGGCTGCAATAAGGTGGATTTAACTTTTTATTGAGATGCATAAAAACCACAGCACACGCGCCTACGAAATCCGATTAAAAAAGGGGTAGGCGCGAGTGTAAAGAAAAAACGTAAGATATCGTATAACCCTAATTCGACGGGATACTGATAGAGCTATTTGAGCGCTGTTAAGGATCAAAACGAGCGATTGTTTTGATATCGATTAATTGGATCATACGGTAATCGATAACCTTTTTGTGGCAATGTGTATATCTACATCTGCCACTAAAATATGGTAATTTTGATCATCTACAAAAATATGCTAGGTATCTTTTTATGATGAATGTTTTCTATTACATTTACATATTTTTATATACCTAAGGTTTTGAAAATCGATTACCTATCATTTATATTACCAAATAGAAATCTATATGCAAGTTTTTAAAAATCGCTGATTTTGATATCGAAATCTTATTATTACCTTCATACATACGTAATTTAACTTTATATGTATCTTACATTTAGGAATACCTACAACATTACTGAATTTAAACGTTAGTTCTTTACAGACAAAAAAGCTCTTTTTTGTGTAGTTACATTAACGCAATATGTTGTTTTATCAAATTCAATAATCCCTTACCTCAACAGGTGTTGCTCTAAAAAACCTCACCGTGACCACAGAGGAGTTCTTTAGTTGCCTCAACTGTCACAGCTATCAGATATTTTTTCCGGTCCATAAAAAACTTACCTTGCACGATATTCATAAGTATAATTAATATCTATTCTTATTCTTTAAAAACCGCGCGCGTGTCTACCACAAAAAAGGTTTAATAAAGAAATAGTTGAGTGAAAAGTGAAACTTAACCCTTACCCGTTGTTTTGTTTCACGTCATGTGTTTCTTCCTAAAATAGTGCATGGTAAACGTCACTCAGCTCAATTACTGACGCGTCCGGTACACAAGTGCAGCGCAGGCGCATAAAAAGCCACAATGGAAGGGTTGGGGATGTATTGTAAAGGCATAACATCCGTGTAAACATCGTGTAATTGCACATCACAGGTAAAAGGGTTCACCTTAACAATACAATGTTCCGCACGCACCTACACACATAATTTGCTAATTGCATTTAAAGGGTTAGGTAATTATTTTTATCGGCAATTGATTAATAATTGTAGATAATTACATTGCATATTTTAACGTCGTAATTTTTTTTTTACTATAGTAAGAATATAATGAATTCTAATATATTTACGTTTGCATATCTCTTAAGTATTTATAGAATTAAAATAATTAATCATTATTTACGTATAGTAACTTGAGTGTCGATCGACAAACAGGTTAAATAATAGTGCCACTATTTCATCAAATAAGATACCGTGCCTAACTTTTAAAAAGTAGATTTGTTAATTAAATTACATCTATTATTATTTACTGAATTTAATCTAAAGTATCACAAACAAACTCCTATCGTCATAACTTTTATTAGCGGTTTCAAGGACCATTATAGTAATTCTGTGTGACTATACTTGCTGTCACAAAAATAGAACATAAATCGTTCAGTGACAATAAATAAAAAAAGTATAAAAAGGTACCTACTAACAATCAATTCTGTACCCTTTTATTTGTGGCCGATTGTAAAACTGAAAAGGGATGAACGGCGTAGCTGTCCGCGAACCTAATTTAATTATAAATGATTGAGATTTCATTTATTACATGATTTTGGGGAAAAATACGTGAGAATAACCACACGATAGTGTCATTGATTTGTTTTAAAACACTGCCTTATTTAATGTTGGCGTATAGTTCAAATTGATATTACACTTTATTGGCAACTGATAAGATGCACCTTTGTAGTCACCCAGGTAAGATCTCCGATACACAGGTAGGTCAATTGTAAGATCACATATAAGATAAGTTGTACGAATGTTTCATTGAAAATTATTAAACGTGAATAGCAGTGAAAATATACCAATAACACTATACTCATATCTACAATAATTATAATTTGCCGGTACAATTAGAACCCTTCATTATTTCGTCGTGAATGAGCAAAATCGTTCGCTTATTATTTATCCGTTTAATAATAAAAGATCCTAATTCACAACTGTCGATTCCGAAAAAAGGATTTTTTTGTATAATAACGGCAATCGATCGGCGCGAGGTAGTGATTACTAGTTTCAAAAGCACCCCTTTCTGACCCACTTTTTACCAGTTTTTAACAATTTTTCTGTTCCCTCTTCAAAAAGCTCCCTTTGAAAAGCCGGGCGTGAACGAGTTGATGATATTACATTTTTTTGCAAAGAAAGGAAATTTACGAACAATCTAGTGTATTAACAACAAAAACAGCGATGTTGTGTGCATTGTGCTAGTTTTTTGCAAGTTCGCGTGCGCTTGCGCGTCGGCGGGCGACGGGCGTTCGTGCGAACCCTTGCCGGCGCACGGATTGAACTCGAACCCTTCCCGCTCGGGCTATGTGCGTGAGGGTCGCCTTATATGATGCCACGCACGGCGATGCTCTACAAGGCCGCAACTGTACCCTGACGCACGCCACATACGACATTTGCTCCCGGGACTCGTTCGCTACAATTCGCATGTGTGCCGCTCGACAGCTGCATCAGTTTTTATATACGCTCTCATATTTTTTCACAATGGACGAGCAGAGCGCACCCTTGAAACAGTTTGCGTAATCGATGACAAAACTAAATATTCCGCCCGATGATTTCCGTATTTTTGGAGAATCGAATGTTGGTTTGATGTGAAGGCTTAAAAAAACGTCAATACATTCCATGATATTTCGATGGACGACTGCATTTAATCTAAATGTTTATTCCATAGATCGGAAAAAGATAGTTTAGAGCGTCATTAAAAAGCTATAAATAAATTAAGGACGTCGTCGCATTCAGGAATATCTATTGTTTGCAAACTATATTGAGTCAATCTAACAATAGATAAAATCACACAAATGATCAGTCGTCAATAATATAAATCAGTTCAATTTTAAATGTATGTATTTGTAAAACACGGGAGTCATATCGTGCATCCCATCGTCTTTCCACGAAATGATACTTTTTTAACACCTATCCAGGTACGAAATATTGAAATCAGTATTTATTTAAATACATTAGGTATTCAATGACTTCGGTTTACTTGTATCCTTAAGAAATGGAGATTCCTTTCATTATCCTCGTATATCATCAAGCACTCAAGTCAAGAGTCAAGTTACGTGCATCAAACGGTAGCTAACAGTATTATTTCATGAAATATATTTTGAATAATATGCCACCATATTTTCCAATGGCTTCAAAGTTTAAATGAAATACAAGGTAACATTATAAGCTGAGGTCCTTTTGAGGCATTAATCACATGAACCGAGAAACATGTATCTAACAGCAACTTTAAAAAAACGGAGCTCGCCGCGCGCATCCTATAGCGAAAATACGAAATAAAATAAATGATCGTATTTTATTACATTAATTACTTAGAAGACTCTATTTTGAGAAACCCCTAACTTTTCTGGTCTCACATAAAACATAAAAGACACAATCACGGCTCTTACCTCTCAAAAATGTACCTCGATAATAATTTTGGTATTAGAGGCGATGTCATATGTAATCTTTTCGCTACTTGTTTCTCATCGGTGTTTAAAAAAGCCTCGTTATCTCCAAGTCTTATCCCCGTTGATATATTATGAAGTCCTACCTTTACGACTTGCATAAGTAATGTGACATTCTCACGTGAAGAGGTACTCAAAACCTTACAAAGTCTTGACCGAACTAAGTGTGCTGGGTCTGATGGAATACCACCTTTGCTAGTGGTAGAATGTCGGGAGGCGCTCTCTCTTCTCCTATCAATTATTTACAATACCTCTCTTTCATCCGGTACTTTTCCATCTGCTTGGAAAGAATCTAAAATCGTACCAATTCATAAGGGTGGTGATGCTGCTTATATAAAAAATTATAGACCGATATCAATACTGCCCGTTTTTGGGAAGATTTTTGATGCATTGCTGCGTCCCGTTATCTCTTGTCATATTAGGCATATGATATCACCTCAGTAATTCGGCTTTCTTATGTCTCGATCTACCACAACAAATCTTATATCCTTTGTCTCATTTCTCACCGACTCTATGGATGCTCGCATCCCTGTCGACACCATTTATACTGATATTAGCAAAGCATTTGATACTATAGATCACAATATCTTAATTAAAAAGCTTTCATCATTTAGTTTTGCAGGAAATCTACTTAAATGGTCATATCTTTGTGATCGATACTCAAGGGTTTGTTGTGAGTGGGTACTCTTCAGACCGTTTTCTGGTCATGTCTGGAGTCCCTCAGGGCTCTATCCTTGGACCTATTTTGTTCAATATATTTATTAACGATATTGTTCCCCTCTTTAAACACTCTTCGTGTTTTCTTTATGCAGATGATCTCAAATTAGCCTTGCAGATCAAATCTGAGACTGACACCCTGCTTCTTCAAGAAGATATTAACCGATTGACACAGTGATGTAAAGTCAACTATATGGACATGAATATTGGCAAATGCAAATATATGAGATTCTCGCATAACTCACACCAATTTTCACAATCGTATTATATTAATAACACAATACTAGAGGAAGTGGATCACATCCTGGTGTATATTTGGATAGGAAACTACGATTCCATACACACATCGATAAAATCGCAACGAAGGGATTTCAGATACTGGGATTCGTTGTCATGATACATGAGGGTACCTAACATTAAAATAAATAAATGGTGTTAAATTTTCTATGGTTCATATAATGTAAATAAAAGAAAGATATACAAAATACAGAGTTTTACTCTAAAATATTTAAACGCGTTTGTGCCGCGGCTAAATTAATACATATAAGAAATAAAATAGAAAGTAGCCAAGATAAGATCAAGATGACTTGGAAATTTATAAACAGTGAAACTGGAAAGGTCAAAGTACATAATCATGAGTTTCGACTAATGATTAATGATAAATTAATTGAATCTGACCGAGATGTTGCTGACGCGTTTGAGTTATTTTTCACCGATATTCCAGTTTCGACTACCAAATCTCTTGAGTCTTCTCCTACCCTCGCTCTATCATTACTAAGAGAAAATGTAACAGAATGTGCAGTCGATTTTCAATTTTCCCCTGTTAACTCTAGTGACATAATTAAAACTTTTAAATCCATAGATTTGAAAAATACTGTTGATCTATGGGGACTTTCGGTTAAACTTGTTAATTCTATAATCGATTGTATTGCGCCACATTTGGCTGTCACTTTTAATAAATGCATAGATTGTGGCGTATTTCCTGATCTGATGAAACATAGTAAAGTAGTGCCTTTATTTAAAACCGGTAGTACATCTGACCCCACTAATTTTAGACCGATTTCTGTACTACCGACATTTAGTAAAATTTTCGAAAAAATTATACTTAATCAACTATTGGTACATTTCAATAGTAATAGACTGCTTCACAGTCAACAATTTGGTTTTACCAGGGGTCGCTCAACAACCGATGCTGGTGTTGAGCTTGTTCAGAATATTTTTGGCACCTGGGAGGAGTCACGTGATACCATCGGTGTCTTTTGTGACTTATCCAAGGCATTTGATTGTGTATACCATGAATTACTGATCAGGAAATTACACCACTATGGTATTAGAGACATTGCACTCAGTCTTTTGAATTCATACTTGAGTGATAGAATTCAAAGGGTTGATGTAAATGGTAAAGCTTCCTCTGGGTCTTCGGTAACGATGGGCGTCCCACAAGGTTCTATCCTGGGACCTTTTCTTTTTCTGATTTACATCAACGACTTGCCTTACCTTGTAGGAAAAAAACATGAGATAGTATTGTTTGCTGATGACACTTCACTTCTTTACAAAGTGAATACATGATTTTAATTCATCTGACGACGTAAACAATGCTCTTTCAGTAGTCGTTGATTGGTTTACTATTAATAATTTATTGCTCAATGAGAAAAAAACCAAATGTATCAGATTCAGTCAACCCAATGTAAGACATTTGAACACAGACATTGTTATTAAAGGCGAAAAACTGGATCTTGTTGAAACAACCGTATTTTTAGGTATCACTTTAGATGATAAGCTACAATGGAGCCCACATATTTGTAATTTAATGAATAGACTTAGTTCTGCAGCTTATGCAGTGAGGAAAATTCGTTCTCTCACTGACAAATCTACGGCAAGATTAGTTTATTTTAGTTATTTTCACAGCTTGATGTCTTACGGCATCCTCCTTTGGGGCAGTGGTGCCGACATCAATAGAATTTTTATTCTGCAGAAGAGGGCTATTCGCGCAATTTATAAATTATGTCCTAGAGATTCTCTTAAAGATAAATTCAAATCCATAAATATTATGACTGTGTCGTCACAGTACATTTATGAAAATTTAATTTATGTTCGGAAAAATATACAAAATTTTCTTAAGAACAGCGATACTCATAGCTTGAACACTAGAAATAAGCACAAACTCGCTGTACCTGTAACTCGGCTCAGCAAAGTGAGGGACTCATTCAAGGGGCAATGTATACGTTTCTATAACAAAGTACCCAAAGAAATTCAAGAATTATCTGTGTATAGATTTAAAAAATTAGTTAAACAAAAGTTATGTAAGAAAGGGTACTATAAAGTTTCTGATTTTATAGAAGACAAGAATGCATTTAAATGAAATGTTCGCTACACAAACTATTTCATTAAAATTTTATAAACTTTATTAGTAATTAAATTTTTACATAAATAAAAAAGAACAAAGATCTATAAAAAATGTTCCTTGCTGAGTTTCTTGCCGGAGTCTTCTCAGTCCAAGTGTATTCCGAACCGGTGGTAGAATCATTTGTAACGTTCATAAGTGCCTTATTAGGGCCTAAACTGAATAAATGATTTTTGAATTTGAATTTTGAATTTGAATTTGAATTAAAAAAAAGGAAGGTAAGTCCAGGAAGGGAAGACTATGTTACGGTACGTCACATGGAAAAACACAGAGTATTTAGCACGGGTAAAGGAGGGGTCAAAGCACGCAAGGGACAGGTGAGGACCAGGTGTAGACCTGAGCACCTGGCACAAGTAGACGGAGTTTCCGGTGCAGGAGCCTCGCTGTAGGTGGCACAGGTAGACGGAGTTCCCGGTGCAGGAGCCTCGGTGCAGGGGCCAAGGTGTAGGGCCTCGGTGCAGGGTCCAGGATGGTCCAGGTCAGCAAAAGGCAGGCAGTACAGGCAGGAACAGGAGCAGCAAAACCCGTCAGGATGAGGAGACAGGATAGTAGCTCAGGGTGGAGCCGACGCGACGTATTTTTAGAACGCGGATACTAAGAACTTTGCAACACGACGTATGTTTAGAACGCGGACACCATTATTTGAGACTCTTCTAGCTTTTGTTAACGGCGCGCAAGTCATGTAGAATTCCTGGGACTGCTTGTCCCAGGAATGGACTTATACTTCTTGATGCTTCTTGTTGAAAGCGTAGGAAGGAACTGACCACTCACTGCGGATCGATTGCTAAAGAAACCTCTGTAGAACGATTTAGTAATTTTGAATTTTTGAATTTAAAATTTGAAGCGAATCAGTCAATAAATTAAAAATAATATAGATGCCCTCAGGAACGCGGATGAAACCGCGGGGCGGATATTTAAGTATTTTGTATTTGATGTATAGGTAGGTACATGTAAGTACTCGTAGGTACCTACCCAAGTACTTGTTAATAATATAATCAAAGTCAAACATGTAATTTTAAGTTAATATAACATTTTTTCTCGATATTTTACCATAACAAAGAATATGTTAAATATTCAATACTCCATGTATAAGTAACGAGATCTTTTATTTACTTCACCCTAGGAAGTTGAATCTCTACAATAATAACTGATGCTATTGATTATGCAAACCAACGGCCGTGTATGCAATTGTCCGCTTTTTGCAACAAGAAGGGATACCGAAGGGCGAGCCGAGGCATACCGGACGCATCGCATGGGGACGCATTCACATTATTATACCACCCGTGTGTTCATATATGTACCTACACGTCGACATGCTATATTGTTATCACTTTCTTAGTACCAGAAAGGTTTAATACATCACAATAATTTAGCATTTAGGTTTAAAGATCTTTATTCCCAAAAAGAATATATACAATATTCGCTTATATGAGAACATAATAAAGCTATTAGTTTTTTTTTTTTTTCCGTACAGTGAGCAAAAAAAATTTATAGAAAATAAATACTTATATAAGAAAAATTGTGATACAAAGTAACAATATAAGTTGAGACCAAACTTAAAATAATTTTACATTACAGCATTTTACTTAACGAACCCATAACTATATACGAATTTTCACGTTCAAAGTAGATGATTAGACGCTGGCAGACCTATCCATTATATACAAACCTATTGTAATGCAGATGGCAGAAAATTTAAAACAAATATAGTTGCAATCAAAAATATTGTAATCCAAATGTGTGATGTGATAATTTGTGAAAGTACTGATTTCTTTTACAGTTTTCATTCAACTACGAAAACTTAAAAGAAATCGTAAATCCAACTACACTACAGGTGATGCTAAATAAATATAAGCGCTTATGGGACTTTATACGTAAATACCTACTACTAATATAATTATCAAACCCATAGTAACCAACATAACACATAATATACCTATAGATATGCGCAATAATAAAAGAATTTCGTATGAGATTCCACATTCCACCTAACTGGGAGAATGAAATGGTTTCGTCAAAAGACAATGGGCACTCAACAAATAGGTAGGCTCCCGTTAAATGAAAGATGTGTTCGGATTCCCAAGAAACTATCGATTGAAAAGACACAATTAAAGTTAGAGTCAGGCAACTACGCCGTTTGTTGTCTCACGTGTGCGTGTGTGTTGGTTCCTTTAACCCCACAAAACTTTCATCTCTGGAGACCCTCCGAGCGGCGCGAGTGTGTGCGGTGGGGAGGGCCGACCCTCCCTGCGAAGGGAGTAAAAAGTAGTTGTGACTTGCTCACCTCTTTCGGTGTCGCCCTCCGCTCTCTGCGTCTCGATTTACTCCCATGCTTTTTATTGTACCCGATTATATACCCGTAGGTCTCGAATATGTCGATAATATTGCTCATTATACTTAGTAACCAGCAACGACTAACATATTATATTTAGTTGCAGGATAACTTTAATGTTGTCATAATAATTGAATTAGTTTGTACGCACGTACGTACATACTAGGTATTTTTACGTAAACAATTATTTGCTGATGATATGAATGATGAACATGAACAACACAACAATGCACATATATCTTATAGTGATTTGACATTTAAAAAAGGTTCTTGTGTACAGTTCCAAAAACAAACATCGAAATATAAATAGGCACACTATTAGGGTCGTGCTTCTGCCAAAATAATATCTACCGATGACATTAAACTTATATGTCAGCAAACATGTATTTACCAACACATTGCATCCTCCAACGAACAACTAACTACGCCTGCGGCATTCGTGACATAAGCTGAATCAAGCTCAAGATAAAGGGTTTGTGCGTGAAGACGCGTGTCGAGTGTCGAGTGCCAGGAGATGTCTATCTATCAAACCTCCTCACCCTGCGTCGACACACCGCCTGGCACACACCACGCTATAAAAAATCCCTTCCATACATAAAAATCGAACTCGTGCTCATCCGACACGCAACAATTGGACTCGAATGCGGGGACACGTATTTCACTTAAAAAGTGTATTTTATTTTTAAAAAACTCTCTTCCCCTGTCCTACTGAAGCTTTAAAAAAGCCATAATGCGTCCCTGAACGACAAGCGCGCGCCGCCGGCTGAAGATTTGACGCGCTCGCGCATGTGTTTATTATCGTCCCCTTCGTAATTTTTCATTTTTTTTCAAAATTTAAACCATCCATTGCACCGGTTACTGACGTTCACTGTATATTGTCAAAAAAATACATTGCGAATTGTTAATCGTATCGAGCGGACATCAAAAGAATAAAAAAAACAGAACCGTACTTTTTCACCGTCATCATGGTCGAACGGCTGGACCTTATGGGTCCGGTAAGGGCTCAACGGTTTTTGTGTGACCCCCAATTTACAACAATAAGGGACCTGACATCTTCTCCCCGTCGTACCTTGACATCTCGGCTTGTATGGAATCTAATGTAAATTTGTTACAAAAACGGATATTTAAATAAGTGAAGTGCCCGGGAAGGAGCCATTCGGAACCCTTGGCATAAAAGTGGTCATTATTAATATCGGCCCTCTAACGACAAAAACATACACCGAGCACCACTGACGGTGGCTATTGCCTATTCTATCTTAAGGTGACAGCAAATTATGTATAAGCTGTCCCTCGTTTTTATGATCATTATATTAGGCGTGAATGGCGTGATAGAAACAATAATCGAAGCACATTCGTTTGTATACCTTTCAGCCTACAAACATCGGAAAAATAACTATTTATTTTCTATAATAAGCTAGCAGTGTCTTTTATGAGATAAATTAACTTTGATGTAAGTAGTTGTAATAAAATTACAAGGTAAAGAAAAAATATCAATTCATATTATATTGAGGGGAAATAACATTTACCTAGGTACATACTGAATGTTTTGGTGCCGAGACCTATTTTTATTTTACAATGTAAAGCGTCGACATCAAAGATGTGGGCAAAATAAACTTATGCAAGTTATTATTTTTCGATTTCTTATGCCTACATTTTTTGAGATAATTCATGTTGTATTCGTGATGACGGGCAATACATAATATAGATATCGATTTCGTATATATTAACCGGCTCGCAGTTCCCAAAAAAAATATCGTGTGACCGAACTCACACAGGAAATTAACATGATGCGAGTTTTCTTCCGACTGAGCTGGAGATATCGCCAATAAATAAGATTGCCAAAAAGCGAAGCGAACGCGGCGCGGCGGGCGGCTAGTGGGCGGAAACAAAGTAAAAAATCATCCAGCGAAATGACCAGACTGAAGCACTCGAAAGGATTATTTTAATGTCGATATCGATACTATTTTATTTTATTTAAATAGATATCAGGTTGGCGATAACCCTCAAGTTGAAAAGCTATTGCATAACACGTAGAAATATAGTCTGCTTACCATGATAAAATTTTGGTCAAACACATCAAGTAAAAAACTCTTTATGTTATAACCACAAGAATCAGTTTTTTTAATGAAAACATTTAAGTACTACTTACAATCCTACCATTTTTTCTATTTGTTTTTTTTTTCTATTTGTATAGGCTTGTGTTTGACCACAATCTCACTATGGTAAGTGATGATGTGGCCGAAGGTGGTAAGCACACAAAACCTAGAAGGAACTTTCTATTTTACTAGATATAACTCTTGCATAAAAAAGTGAATATTTTTGTATTATTTGTGGATGTTTATTACTTAAACACGCTGCAGCGGCTGAATCAGTAACATTTACAGAGATAGATTATATAAGTATATTATGCTATGGTTTCAAACATAGCATAATATACTATAGTTTATTTACTTGCATGAAAGCCAAATAAGTAAAATAAAATGAAAATCATTTATCGACAATTCTGTCGCAAGCAAAAATCCATATGCCTTAAAATGTCAACAATATTGAAAAAAATAACAAAGTTTTCTATCGATAAACCTTCAGTGCAAATGTCGAAACTTAACTACGTATTTGTATGTGGTTGTTTAGTGCGTGGAGGGCGCGGGTGATGCAGGGCAGAATACGAGGGGAGGCGGTGACCGTTGCGGGCGGCCGGCGAGACGGACGGTCGCCGGCCGCCGCCGCCGGTGGCGGGGTGGTTGCTGGTCGCTGGTCGCGAGGGTCGCCGCGTGAATTGCACGATTGCTCCGAAAGCACATTTACATCAAAAGCTCGTTACGCGGATCCTGCCGGCCATCATCACCGATATCGAAACATTGGGAGGACAGCGACGTCTCTCTTGAGAATACTGGTTTTTATATACAACTTTTTATCCAAGTGTCTGTTTTTTATACCTCCATTATACATGTTATATTCAAATAAACTAAAACTTTGTAGGTAGAATAAAAGTAGGATAAACATGAAAATTAACCCATAGATACAAAACATTCCAACAACAGGCTGTTACAATAAGTTGTTTTCATATTTTACGTTCTTATGTTAATTATGTTGTTATAGTTACTACAGATTTAAAAAATAGTTTTATTATCTTATATATTATTTGTTTATTATTATCATTATTTTATTTGAGGTCAGCTCAATATGTTGTTAGTCTCTCTTTGTAGTCACACAAAGCGGTTGTTGAGTTATCAGGGGTAGATCCCGGAAACGACGGCGACGCCGTCCCTGTATTTCAGTGTTTTTGTAAAGATATTGAAACAATTAGTTTCATATAAAAATGTATACTTTTAAAATAATAATTTATTAAGAGCACTAAATGTATATTTATACCATATTGGCTACAAGCCTACGAGCATCTACGAGGCACATAGTGGCGTGGTGACGAGGGTAAGTCGCCCTAACCCTTTAGTGCGTTGGGTATGAGGGTCGGGCGTAGGGCGGGCAACGGAAGGGTTGCCGCCCGATCATGTCGCCGGGCGACTGGGCGGCGCCCCCCGCCCCTCCCCCCGCGCCGCTACTCGCTCTTTTACGACGAGCTTTTTTATCGTGCGTGCTGTCGTTTTTCCTTTTCTATTTTTTATGTTTATTTCCCCGAAACCATAAATTATGTTTGAAAGAAGGGAACACTCGGACGTTCGCGTCGACAGGAACCAGGGTGAACTCTAGTAAGTTTTCTGCTCTCTTTTTTCCGTTTTTTTATGGTCTCTCGTGTGTACTATAATATGTAGGGTGAGTGCATCGTCGTCATAGCAACTGCATCGCATTAGGCGGAGGCGAGGGCGATTTGTAGCATGGTGCGGTCTGTAGCGACTGATGAGGTGATCATCTGACTGAAGGTCTGTGTCGATTCCTTGCTTATAAATAAACGAGAAAAAGTATTTGTTATTGTAACGCGATCCGCAATCGCAAACATGCTTGTCTGTATTCATTTGATCCTTGTTTGCGAGCAAACTAGCGAGATGGACGCCGCGCCAATGTTTACCCACACTAACTGGACTTTCAAGCGTGTAATTTTATATGATAATATAAGTAAATAGGTACATGAGCTTCGTGAGTTATGGTAGGTTAGTGCATCTATACCTACTGATTCATTTAATCCTAATCCTAACTTATATCCGAACTAATATTATAATGCGAAAGTGAGCTTGTTTGTTTGTTTGTTTGTTACCTTTTCACGCTTAAACCGCTGAACCGATCGCGATGAAATTTGGTACGCAGATAACCTATGGTACAGAGAAGAACATAGGCTACTTTTTATCCCGGGAAAACATAAGATCACTGGGAAACGCGGGTGAAACCGCTTTTTTTTATGTAATGTCATTCTATTCTAGGATTTTTTTAAATTCTATTATAGACAGCAAAAGGAATACTTATAATATTGTTTTCTCTTTAATTACCTTTTCTTTAAAATATGGATCTTATAATTTAAGTAGTTAATTGTTATTATTGTAAGGGAAAGGATATACGCAGAGTATCTACTCGTAAAAGTTAAATGTACCTACTTTTATTGCCGAAGGATTTATTATGGATTTAACGGCATATCAAAACAGAGAATCGTAAAATGTGATGCGACAATAAAATCAAATTTAGACATAATGAAATGTTGTAGAGTAAATCCGCTTCGATAAATAACAAGTCAATTGGTATGACCTAATGCGTGTAGAAGTTTAATTATTGTCAATCAACCGCAACAATGGAACAAAGGTATGTTGTATGCAGTTAATTGCTCACCCTTGTCCGCGACAAAAAATGCGCGCCATATTGCGTCCAGCAGGCTAACCACCGCGAAAGAGAAATTTACGAATAAAGGGACGAATAGTTACACGCTGCATTTAAAATTAGAACCCTTTAGGGCGCCAAACCGACAGACAAAGGGCCGAATGGCAAATTGCCGGCAGGTAGCGATAGCGAATATGCCGGAATGGAGTCCCAATAATTACTAAGGGCTAGTTTAATAAATGGCTCTTTTTCTAAATTATGAAGGGCTGATCGCGCCATACGGACATACCTGCCGTGAACCCTTCGCCTCATATAATGAGTTAAAATTTCGATTACTATTTGCACACTTTTTATGTGTTAAAAGAGATTTGTGATCTATACAGTAGGTACCTACCTGAGTTGGCTGGTGTGTGGTGACCATTAGACCAGCGCCGATATCTGAATACCATAGCTATTTCTATGCTAAATACTTACTATGCACAAATTTGTGTAAAATAATATTAAGGGCCGATTTTTCAATGGGTGGTTAAACCTTGGATAAGCTATTCCTCTGATAAGTCCATACAAAAACTGTTCTAAATTCAAATTAACAACCAGATACCGTTTATCTGGCCATTGAGAAATCAGGCCTTAATAAAATAAATAAGGTCTACCTTCGTCCTGTCTGCATTCTCTTTCAGAATATCTACGGTAAACTCACTACAAGCTACCGGAAGATTGGAGATAGCTTTCTACATAATTTAGAGTGTATCAAAATCAATCAGTAAATAATAATAGGCATTAATTTTAAAAAGTATAATTTAAATATCGAATGGTATTTATTTAAAAAAAAGATTTTGTACGTCAGTCGATATACCTATTCTAGTCATTCCGATACATAAAACTACAAATACTCTACTGTTTTCTATACATTTTGTCAACAATAAAAAATTCAAAGAAATGAGTTTTATGTTTGGTTGTTTGGATAAAACAGGCTAAGATGAAACGGTTAGGGAAGACAACAAACCCCTTTTACCCGGAGGCAATGGAGTGGATCATGATGACTTGTAATTCTGATGTTTTCGCTGTTAAAATCGCATTTCCTGAACGCGACATTTATCGAAGTCACCGGAGCGCACATGAGAGTATTTCTGACGTGCTGGGACAAAGCCTGTCTACCAAACAATACCCTCGGAGACTATTTAAAACGAATCCCTTGACGACACCTACGCACACAGTACCGTATTATTGCATGGTCTAATTTAAGAGTGGCGAGTGAAGTTATTTGTAGGAATATGCAAACTCCCAGCCGTTTAATATTACTGAGACTAGTCAAGATAATTGTCAATTTGAAACGTTCCAATTCCTAATTTGAATAAATTAGTATTGCTGCATCTCTACGAGACACATAACAACTTTTCTATACTTATCTACTCCTATATTTTAATTAAAATCGGGAACAGATATGGCAATGGCAGCTCCCCCCACGGATTTTCTTGGATTTATCATTATGTTTATGTGTAGTTTATAGTTTATATTTGATAATTGCTATCGGGGATTTTCCAACATTTTTATTTAACTCTTTTTCGATTACAATGTTCACAGCCATCGTGGGTTTTTTCAAATATTTTAATTTTGCTTTTTATAATATAACAACCTCTACAAATATGATGCATAAATTATGTCAAACAAATTGATTTTCATTATTATAAAATGTTATGCCATTAACGAATATCTACTTTATTACTAAACTAAATAACTTACTAGTTTATAATTATATACTTAGTCTCAACCACCAAGACAGATACTCTCAAACTCAAACTCCAGTTCGCTTTAAAGTTTAATGTGCTTTACTCCTTTGGCCACATACAAAAATAAACAGAAATAAGTATTTTTTTACACTGAACGTTGTAATTGAAAAAGAGTTCAATAAAATTTTGGAAAATCACCTACAGCAATTATCAAATATAAAGTACACATAAACATAATGATAAATCCAAAAAAATCCGTAGCAGTATAGAAAAGCTATTATGTGTCTCGTAGAGATGCACAATTTATATCAACTAGAGACTACATTTATTTACGTAGATACCCAACGCAATTTCATTTAGTCACTTACTCATAAAATAGCATAATTTTAGTTTATTTTGGGGCAGAAAATGGCAGCCTTATGGCAATTTTATGTTATGATTCTAAATTTGAAATCATTTTTATAAAAAGACATATTTTCTTAGAACCTATATAAACAGGGGGGAATGGCAGTATTTTTAATCAATGAAATTGTTGTGAAATTTGTCCATGACTGGTCACCGCTCCTCACTTGGACCATGAGGCGGAAGCTCGCAGAACGCTTCGACGAGTACTTTCAACAATATTGCCTCGCCGCCAATCCTTTACTATCGCAAGCCTTTCACGAGCGATAGACCAGAAACATTTAATATTGTCAAATATTTTGTCGGATGACGCATTGTATTCTTTATGTTACTATCACCAATTACGATGGTAAGAAGAACTTACCTGCAAACATTTATGGGCAAAAAGTTCGATATTTTTAGTGTCATTTATTATTTTATTTCAGTAGTGCCTATGATGTGACTTCGTAAAGGCTGATAATTAAACCCTCGTCTGCTGTGGCTGTGATTGATTTTTCAAGATCAAACAGTAGCTAAATTAACAGTTTTGAAGATGTAACTTATCTTTATCTTTTGGTGCACATAGATACAGTAGTGCTTTAACAATTCAAAAATATTAACTAAAGTAGTAAGTATTTCTATAGATTTCAGATGTAGAACTAAACGAGAGGATGCACAGAACAGAAGCGATAGACACAAGCGAGACATATACTCAGTGGGTAGAAATGGGATGATGATGATGAAAGTTTAGCCAATTACCTATAATAAACGCCATAAACGTATATCGGATGAACGTACTATATAGCTACCAACGAACTCCTACCGCACCGGTAGGATATATACCCCGTAAATAGGTGACCAAACAAACGAATCTGGACACAAATGCTGTCCATTAATACATGTCAAGCAGAGACTGCGAGAGACGTTTGAACTAAGATCACATCATTAATATTGAGTAGGTACATGTAGGCGGTGCGGTCCAAAAGGATAAATTTCATAGAGAGGTGCTTTCACCCTTTACGACTCGTGTCTATTTATCACTGAAAAGATCCGTATTGAACTTACTCGAGAAAGAAGTCGGTAATTGTCGCATTTAAGAATGTCTTGCTTATTTAGCTAATGATTGCGATTTTATGGTTGTCTTTGATATGCTCTTAATTTTAACTAGTTAATGATAGCATGTCAGTACAGTTGCAGTCTCAATACTCAATGTTAACCACCTACTTACTATACCAACGTTAGTACCTATTATTTATTTTGTGCCACTATAAAAGATAGGTACCTACTGTTATATGTTGTAGGTAGAGGTATAAAGTGGCATACGACGCAGATATTTTCTTTGATAATTGGTGATCGATAAATATGTAAGTTGTAAGAACTTAATTAATATATTAGATAAATAGTGTTTTATGACTACGAGTAAAAGTAAATGCTACTTCCAATTTAACTTCATAATGTAGGTAGGTATATCATTTTTTTTTTCAGTCTAGGAGCTAGCGAGGTTTATAACTGTATTATGAAAAAAAAACAAGTCCTGACTGACTGATTGATTGACTGAGAGCGGATCCTCATAGCACCATGAAATTAGTAAGATATATTCCTATTGTAACGCATGGGATGTACCTACTAGGAAAGATTTTTCCGAAATTCAACCCCTGACTGGGAAAAGTAGGTGATCGCGAGTGAAACGGGCGTGGTGGAAAGCTAGTACATAAATAATTACAGCCTATGGCTATCTGTAGCCTTATATTATTTCCCCATTAGGAATTCTACGATTTATTACCAAATATCTATTGGAATTCCGCAGGGCATGCCTGGATAATACCGAATAAGAAAACTTGACATAATAGTTAGCTACATCTTCCAACTAAATAATTTTATTTGTACCTCTAGGAACTCCTTGTGTAAGGAGGTGGGTATATAAATCCTATACTATAAATGAGCAATATTTGTAATCACGTTCTGGAAAACGGCTCTATCGATTTCAATGAAGGTTTTAAGGGGGCGAAAAATCGATCTAGCTAGATCTCATATCTGGGAAATTTCCTTTTCTCTATTTTCATCCGACCCCATGCTCGGTCGCCCGCGCTCTTAAATAATAAGAGAATATAATCATTTTTTTTTAGATTATTAGTTTCATAGTAAACAAATATGATGGGAAAATACAATGAAATATTACACCTATATTATAATTTTGCATGTTAAGCTCTTTGCAGGTAAGTATTTAAGTAGGATATGTACCTACCTAAGAAATCTCGCCATTCCAAATGACATAGATAGGTGGATTTTCATTCTATTATTAATATCCTTTACTTCTGCGTATAATAAATTAAATAAACTGTCCTTTCAAAGATTCCATACGAATTTTGGGACAGTTTGCGTAGGTACAAAGCGAAGTTGGCTCGGTCAACCCATTAGTGTGGACTCGACGGGGGCTCATGATCACTTTGCTCATGTTAATTTATGTGCTTTGTCGCTTTGTCCACTCCACAATGGGTGCATTTTATAGCATTCGGCTGCCGGACACCAGATTAACATCTATGCTCCGTACTGGCTTTCTCTCGTTTTGTGCAAATACACAATGGAATGTAACCGGGCAGCAAGGCACAAGCACCTGGCATTAATGGCTATAGCAGCGTAATAGATATTTTGATTTAAAAAATACTACAAAAAATAGGCATTCATCCTTGATTTATACTGTCAATGATTTTATTTATATTGAAGAGAGGTTTTAAATAAAATTATGTTACAATTTTAAATAAATAATATTGTCATTATAATTTATAGAATAAGTAGGTACAATTAATTAGCACAGTGTTAATTGTCATTGTTTATTCAAAAATATTTATTCATTTTCAATTCGTAGTTCAACTTCCTCGGCCACCGAATTCCGAGATATTTGTCCCGACGAGACTAGTTCGCCGTGTACTCTGACTCTGTACACGCAAGTATAGACAGGATGACCCCAATTGGTAAGCACCCGTATTCTCACTAAATTGTAAACTTTTGTAGAAGGATTCAGGACTTCGAAATACTGTATAGGCCTCCCGTCTTTATTGTACTCGAAGCTACCGAAGTCGTGTGTGTAAGTATCCGATCGGAACTCTAAACCTTCAACTTGAAATAACCGCGGTGCTGAAGATATTTCTCTGTAAAAAGTAACGTGCACGATATAAATTATTAGGTAGGTATAGGCTGCAAAACTGATAGGTGCGGTCGCAAGCATAAATATATAGATACCTATGTTTACAATACATATAACACTTCGCAAATGTCAAATGAGAACATCTCTTAAAGTAGGTAAGTATTCATTGAAATTGTATGGTTATTACAAAGATAGTATTTTGAAACCAAGACGATTTGATATAAGCGCTATCTCAAAGATGCAATCGTTATTTCACGTGAAAATCGCTTATTTATACTCGTTACTGTACCTATTGAAACTACCACTTAATTAACACATCGCTCTCTTGCGATCTGTAGTAGGTAGGGCAACCTGTTGTACCTAGGCTAGTTTGTTTAATTTTTTTTTAATAATTGTACTAGCCACACCTGTCCAGTCAAAGTCAAAGCCATTTATTCAGTTTAGGCCCTAGGAGGGCACTTATGAAGGTCGAATTTACTGAAGCTACCACCGATTCGGAAATCAGCCTTCAACTGAGAAGAATCGGCAAGAAACTCAGCAAGGTTACATTTTTTATATATATTTTTCTTTTTTTTTATAATCTGACTATTGACATGTATATAAAGATCATTTAATTATTTACATATTCATTCATCAAACTGTGTATATTTTCAATAACCTAGGACCACTAGCCATTTGAAAAAAAAAGAGAAAACTGTCCTAGGTACCTTGGACCGTGTCCGCTGTACCTTGGATAGAGCAGGTTTAAATCGAGATAAACACTTTTATCGGTTATAATTTATTTATTTTCTGTTGAAATTATATTATTAATAATTAGTTAATTATATTAGCATTTGCAATTAGCATTTGCATTTGTTATTAACAACAATATTTAAATAAAAGTATTGTTTTTTAAAAAAAGCTTCACCCATCTAATTTCTGCTAATTATTGTTTACAATATTTTGAACCTATTTTTAAAAATAAATCATAAAAAATACTTAAGAAGTTAACAAAAACAACAAGTCAACAAAAATAAACTTAAAAACGTTGGGTGGCTAAGGTATAACATTGCGACAACTTCACGCACTTGCGATTGAGGGTAGGATCTGATACTCATGCTGTCTAGTAGCTAGATATACTAAGATTAGATTCTAAATAAAATAGTTATCACAAACATACATCACTTTAAATAAATTGGCATGTAGTAATGCCCAAAAAACTTACTTTTTGAGTGTAACACAATAAATTACCTTTTTAAACTGTGCGCACACGGCGCCGGCGAATCGCAACTAACTTCTAACTTGACAAATGACGTTTCTAATACCATAGACAACGGTCCGTAAAAGCGCAGAATTTTTGAAAAAAATATGATTGTTCTAGGTACAACTCTGTCCAAGGTACAACAGGTTCCCCTACCTAACCTAAACCTAAAAAGTGGCTAAGGTACCACCGATAAATTTTAAATTAAATCCATAAGTAAGTACCTATACCTACTAATACTACGTAATTATCTTTTATACTTAAGTATGGTATGCTATTTTTTACTTGACTGTACCTACATTAGTATTGATTACTTATTACCTAATTACTATTTTTGAAATTGAACAACTTTTTCTGACGAGTGACGATATTGTTTTCTCTTGTTGTACTTACCTATATCTACCTCATGTATATGATCACTCAGTCAATTTAATAACTAACCATAGGTACAACCAGTCAGCTATTACCCAAGTGCGGATCTGATGTTGTATCCAATGCCTTAATAAAATAAAAAATAAAACAATGAACCGTGCCTGATTCTAAACGAATGTATCTAATCGTCTTGTTTGTAGGAATGCAATGTATCGATCGTGAGCGAGTCCGTAGTGCGACTCGCACTTGGCCGATTTTCGGGTGGCCGTGACCACAACCCTTTTACATACAACTAGCTACTACATTTTTTGTGTATAAGTAGGTAGTTACTGGTACCCGTCCTAATTATGGTTAGGTATCTCTACACTTTGGAGAAAATAAATAACAAAAGCAATTCAAACTAACTCACCTGGTTGGTGAAATATGTGAAGATATATGCTCAACACTAACACCTGTTACGCGGATTGTCCCTAGCAGACGTATTAAAGCTTCACCCTTGGATCCTTTGAATGCCCAACACTCCCCTGGCAGTGTTCCTGGACTGATGATGGCCCGGGCGCCGTAACATTGCCGGCATACCCATGAGGTGAGGAGGTGGAGAGCCCAGCCGACTGGCGACTCGTAGATCACGTGTTCTATGGTGTCTCCGGTGTCCAATATTCGTGCGCCAGCAGACTCGAGGGCGTAATCGGCCATCTGATTAAATGACGCATATCAAGCTTTGGACTTTAAACTTTATGTTGCTACTCTTAAGGGAAATAAGTAGGCAGTTGGCGAATAGGCTATAGAAAAAAACCCATGACCCAATGTGATGAAGTTAATACCGAAGCGAAAATGTTTTGGTAAATGTCCCAAAAATTAAGATTTTCAGAGATGATGGAATGACGTTACAATTTAATGCGTCTCCGTAAGGAATAGTGTTTGGGGCATTAAAAATATTTATATAAAATTTGTGGCCTCTTAGGACTTAAACTGAATAAATGGCTTTGACTTTGAGAACCCCGGAGTAGTAACAATGAAAAGTTCTATTCTAATTTAATATTTACGAAGCGACGAGACCAAAAACTATCCCTCAAAAATTTTATTTATGTGGGCAAATAGAAGCTAAAAATAATTACAAAATTAAAAATAAAAGATCCGTTCAAACATTACGCGGCTTTAGGATTTGACTGGTAGAAATAGTCACGTAAGAAGAAAAGCGTTACGGATGTGACGTCACCAGGCTAAGCGCCCTCCATAGGACTTTCTCTCTCTCTCACACTGTCTGTCTCTTTCCAAAAATAACTCAGATTTATTACAAAAAATATTTATCTAGTCTCAATTATAATACTATTTGTGTATTGGGGGAAAAATAAACAAATAGAATAGAGCAAAACCAAGCAGACCAGCCCCCTCAAGCAGCACCTGTTCACAAGCTTTACGTACCTACCTACATCAAATGCTTAGGTAGATACTGAAATTATAGATACTAGAAGCTAACCTGTCGATCATAATTAAGAACATCGAGGGCTTGTCGCGTTTTGCAGCGCAGATTCGGTTGGAGGGCATCCTTCGCGCGTCCTGCTGCAGCCGCCACCACGGGTATAACCGTTGAAATGCGTTCCATCTCACTTTGTAATTTTTCGTGCTTATGATTTACCTCGAAGAATAATATTGAGTTAGGTACTTATGTTATTTCTATGCATGTTCCTAAATTAATGAAATAGTAAACTATACACTAACTTGTTCGATTGTGCAAGTAGGGGAGACCTAGGAGGTTTGTGACAGAGCTGCAGAGGAGAATTGACACGTCTGATTTGATAGGCCTAACCTATGAACGTTAGTGACCTGGCAACCTCGCACATTATATTTATCATGGGCTTATTTTACAAATTGTTATTGTAGTGTCATTAAGAGTAACAAGTACCTAGCAATTCAAAGTCGTAGGTTTCGAAGGTATACTTATGTGGGACAATTTTTTAGGTCTTCCCACCTAAGTACCTATTGAAAATGTAAAGTCTGAAAACATCAAGGTTTTATTTGTGTTGAAATCAAATCCCAAAAAATAGCCACTTTTATTTATCCTAAATATCCTACCTAGCACATGCCCTAGCTGTTTGTCCGCTCGAACTACTATTCAGTCTTGGAACTTCCTACCTACCTACCTACCTAAAACTCAAGGGAGCACTTAGCGAAATTCAACTCCCACTTGGGTAGTCTTATACACACAATCACACATTGTTCACACGCAGATGAGAATGAATCTTTGATGGGATTATTTCTTAACTAGAAGGATGAAAGATACCTCTGTTAGGCCGCGAGTGAGTTGCATGACCACATATTTGATATCAGATAGACCTCCATCAAGCGAGTCTTGTGACGAGCCCCAAAAGTACGCGTAAGCCTGCAGGCCTAGTAGTAGGGATAATGACATGCACACAAACATACGGAACAAGTTCCGAAAACATCCACTGCCATTTTCATAATCATAATCCATCAGTAAATTATTTTGTGTAAATATTAGTAGGTTTTCTGTATGACCGCGTATCTACTTGTAGTACCTACGTTTTACTATTATAAGCCTTAGATTTATGTTGCTTTTGATCAACTTCCTTTTGATAGAGTATTGAAATTTGTCATTTCTGACGCTAGTTGTGACAATAGGAAAAACGCACACGTCCTACAAAGATGGCCTTTTAAAAAGAAAAGGATGCAGATGTACTTGCTAACTAGAGAAAGTAAGACTGCAACATAATATTGGGTCTGAGTCGACAATCGGGTGTTCATAAAGAAAAAGATATGATACACTGAGGATAGTTCTATATTTATGGCGAATGACGATTGCAGACGCTCTGTAAACAAAGGATGAAAAGGGGGAACAGCTATTGGGTAGCTCTCAAAAGGGTAGCTAGTCAAGGTTGTAGATACAAATAAGTCTTTACTATTATTATTAACTTATTGGTGTTGTATACATGCGTAGTGCGATTTTTTAACGCTAGCACAAGCAATAGTATCGAGTTTGCGTTTACTAAAATTTTGTATGAGCGAAATTAGTTCCATGAGAATACCGCGAGAAACTATATTATTATGCCAAATCCTAGAGAAATGTCTTAAAACGCAGAAGTGATAGCAGCATTTGCGAACGTCAAAAACTCGTACTAAGCACTCGGTACTACGGCATCATGATGTCACGCTCGCCCTCGTTTCCAACTATATTTTTGTTTAATACTTCATGTATTATTTTATTGATAAATATTCATTAACGCTTTCGTATGAATCTTATATTGTTTTTCGTACCGATTCTAATGATAATGTGAATTAATTACTTTACAGAATGTGAAAGAAACTAAGTTAAATAAAACACAGTGATTGATTTTATATGTAATAATACAAAGTATGTTTATACTCCAAATCCAGAATGCTAAGCTATAACATCATTGACATAATTTACACTGTATTCTGTATAACATTTATGCGTCTGTTGGATAGAAATTGGGAAATTTATAATTATGTACTAGATTTCAATTTTTATTAATACTAAAGGAATTTGAGTATTAACACAAAGAACGTAAATTAGTTGACCGGGGCCTCGCTTATCCATGTGTGTACTATAATATTTATATACAGCACGGTATCAGTGAGGCCGTAGACTCGAGTCGATGTTATAACCTAGCATCGAACATCTACGCCTTCTGTTGTTGCGTAGAGTACTCGTTCTGCGCGGCGGCGACGGACTTCATGGCCTCGTGCGCTTGCTGCACATTGGCGCGCCAGGCGAGCAGCACGCCGCGGAGCTGCTGCCACTGCGACCGGTCGAACGTGCGGTGCATGGTGGTCGACACGCGCACCGACCGCAGGGCCTGGTCCATGCGTGCGCGGACCAAACGAGTTTTTAGAACTGGAATTAAAATATCGGCATCATTATATGGAATGGTTACGTGCAACAAATCTAAGAAATACCTTTTGACGTTTTAATCGCATAGCTTGTGAATGAGTGCGTTCCAGAACCAACTTTTTTATATGATATATCCAGATAAGATATATTCGAGTGATTCTTAACAAAAAAAGATAGTCATATTGTGTCACAATTATATCTATGGTCAATTGTATAATAATATAGTTGAACCTTATCTCAAAGTAATAAGGACCATATTGTTTATTAACTGACTTCATATTTAATTATAATATATGTACATAATATGTATAATTATTTTTATTTATTTTAGTTTAGTTTGTACATATTTAATTTCATTCAACATATTCATGCACACAAACTTTGTGTAATACACACATATTGTATCAGTAGGTCATGGACCTAGAAAAAAAGGCGGACAGATGGCTGCTAAGAAACGATTGAAGCACCAAAATGGTGACGACGTAACTGTGCGTGTGTGTGGTTCGGAGCGGCTTAGTGTGGTGTGAATGTGTGCGTGCCGGACTTGTATGCATTAAAGCGAGCTGGCTTACTGTGGGTGCGTCAGTAATTATTGTATGAGGTGGCGTCCGCCTTTTTTTCTAGGTCCATGCAGTAGGTATTATAGAAGCTACAAGTATATTTCACAAAAATTAATTACCTTCAATGATGAATGCTTCTACATCTTTCTCCTCAATCTGTAATTCTGATATTATTTCATCAAATGTAATTTCAGGGTTAGATTCCGCCATCTGCATAAATGACAATATCCTCATTTTTTTAATGTTCTGCTCATGGTTTAAACCTGTAAATACAAACAAAAAGACATTATACCCTATCTATCACGCCGCAGGTCCTGGGTTCGATTCCCACTCAGGACAAACATTTGTGTGCATGAACATGTCTGTTTGTCCTGTGTCTGGGTGTAATTATCTATATATATTATATGTATGTATTTACAAAAGAAAAGTAGTATATGTAGTATATCAGTTATCTGGCTTCCATAGTACAAGCTCTGCTTAGTTTGGGGTCAGATGGCCATGTGTGAGGAATAATGTCCCAGAATATTTATTATTATTATGTCCTTTATTTATTTTTTTATCTTAAGACTACTTTTTTTATAACATTAATATCAAAATCAAAAACATTATAAAAAATCTAGCCTAAAAAGAATACATTTTTTACAATATTTCTAAACAAAAATAATAATATTATAAAAAAAACCTAATCTTAGTACACCGCCAGCAGTGGGGCAGGGCCCAAGCTAACGGCGGTTAGGGCTGCAGAGTGAGGAACCTCCTAACAATCCTAGCCGTGTGTAGGATTACTGCCTTCTGCATCTGACCCTTGATCCAGCTACCAAGTGAGAGCCTCTCAAGATGTTTATCGAGGCTCTTTGCTATAAGCCCGTTTGCCGACACGACTATCGGGACAATGATCGTTGAGTCCACGCTCCACATGGCGGTCACCTCGTGGGCTAAGTCAAGGTACTTACTTAACTTATCCTTTTCAGCCTTCACGAGGTTCTCATCATGCGGAACAGTGATGTCAATGAGCATTGCTAGGCGCTGAGACCGATCTACCAGCACAATATCAAGTTTATTAGCAACAATAGTCCTGTCCGTGATGATAGAACGGTCCCAATAGAGCATAGCATGACCATTCTCGAGAACTGGCATAGGTGCGTATTTATAATACGGCACCTCTGACTCGATAAGGCCATGTCGAAGGGCAAGTTGTTGATGGATAATCCTGGCTACTTGGTTGTGCCTATGCAAGTACTCGCCGGTAGCAAGATGCGAACAACCAGAAATTACATGCCTGAGAGACTCACCAGGACGGCGACACGCTCGACAGATGTCGGGAGTGCCATCCTTCAGGATGTACTTCCGGTAGTTGCTCGTCTTTTTTATTATTTTTATTATTATACTGGAAAATACATAACATATTTCACATATAACAGAATTTGAAAAAACAAATAAATTAGCTTACCCTGAGAATGAACGAATTCCTTATGATTAGTGTAGAACGCCTGATAGCTAGACAACTTCTCTGACACAAAGATATTGAGCAGGTCATGGATGAGTTCACCTTCGAGGAACCTCACAGGTTTGAGAGCAAGTAGAGGGTCCAGTAGGAATGTGTTAGGGTCAGCCAACGCTGTGACTATGCATTTAATAGCATCCTCTCGTGCATATGATGCATTCTCATCTGTGTATGTACCGAGCAACTCAATCATTACTTTAGATGCCAGTTCACTGTAAAAAATCATAACAGAATAAATGTTGAACATTTGTGGAATAATAACACAATCACTTTAGGCATAAGACAACACTATCTCATTAGGGTCTCACTGTAATGATAGATGTTAAGAAGTAAATAAATAAATAAAAACAGAATTTATAACCAACTGCCCCCTGGAGACTCAAATCTGTACATGCAATGTAATTTTTCTTAAATTGTATCTAGAAATCCTATAAAATGTTGGTTACTCAATCACATTGGCTGAAAAAACATAATGGCTGAAATGATTTGGATGTAACTTGGCACATTGATAGATTGAAATCAATATTTACATATAGCATACTCTTTATGCCAGGAATACTTTAGATAGGTGCCCCAGGAATGTGGGTAAAACCACAACACAGAAGCTAGTACATAAGAAAAAATACAAATTCTATTTATACCTAATCTTCTAATAAAAACAATAAAATTCTTTTAAGAATGTATTTCTACATAAATTCTTACATGACCAAAGAAATCAGTTCTAGTTAGATTAATTTGACCAGGAATTATATTTTCCAACAAGATGAAATTGTTGTACCTACTTATAATTGTTTGTTTCTAATTAGCAAAGCTTCCTCATAACTCTTCCAGTGATATTCATAGCTTATCTGCTTCCACCACTAACATAACTATAAATAATATTTTTTCCTGGGACATTCCACTTTTGAGCTTTGAAGAAATTTTAAGCTATAATAGAATTTACCAACCTGTTCACATCCTTCAAAACTTGGTGAAGCAGTCTATACAATTTCTGCATTTGTTCATTAGAGGGAGGGCAGCTGGCAAACTCTCGCCTCAACTGGTCCACTCCGCTGAAGACATCACGCACTGAGCCAACTCGGGCAGCCAACTCTATCACATGGTAGTACACATGATAGCGCAGTGGAGAGTTGGATTCCAAGTTGTTGTACAAACGCCACAGTCTGGAATGTTACACAAGAAATATTAAATAATATTTATTTCAATGTCATAGGCACAAATACAAAAAAAACAATTATCTATTATCTATTTAAATTATTAATTTTAATTTACAATACTAGAATACAAACATATGATTAAAAATACTTGTTCTTGAATACTAGTTCATTTTAAAGAAACTTATGAATTTGATTTTATGACTATAATCTAATATATAAAATTCTCGTGACATAGTGTTTGTCTGCAAACTCCTCCGAAACGGCTCGGCCGATTCTTATGATTTTTTGTGTATATTTGGTAGGTCTAAGAATCGGTTGTAGGCAATTTTTTCTTATACCGCTACACGGGTGAAACCACGAGGGACAACTAGTAATATATAATATGAACTACAATACTAAGCAAATAAATACATCTCCTTAAGCAGTAAACACAAAATTATCCAACAGATTTATTTAATTTACACTTACGATTGAAGTGCCACCATGCCAAGTTTAGGGCCTGGAGATTTTGTGAGTCTTTGACTGAATGCCAAGATAAGGTTCTCTCCTCTCTCCAATGGAATCTAGAATTTAATGAGATTTTGGTAAATTGAAATGATCTGCAAATAGAACATTATATAAAGAGGAGCTGAAGTGGATTTAATATCCTCTTTAGATGTTATCATAAATGAAAAATTTCCATACATTTCAAATTATAACTTCATAATCTAACTGTTAAATATGGGTTTTCTATTTGAGGATAATTCAATATGTCTTCATGAACTCATCTGTATTTATTTCGATGAACCAATATTTATCCTCAAATAGAAAACCCATATTTAACACTAACTTTAATAACCAAACTTATGTTGGAGGCCTTTGAAGACAGTGGTCAGAATCACTACAAAAACCCCCCTAAGACTACTCTCTGACCTAAAACTCCATTTCTATAATATTTTACTTACTTACTATTGTAAGTAAGTCTAACAAATAAGGTACTCACAGACACCATGATAGAGACTATACTGTTCAGTATAGCTTCAATGTCGGCTTCGTTTGTCTCTTTGAAGCAAACATCACATACTCCAACAATTTTATGAAGATCATCCTCGATACCTTTAGCTGACTTTTCTTCCGAAATCTCGGCACCGAGACTCTTGAAATATTTCCTAAGCTCAAGTGCCTGTAAATTAAATAATTACAACTCTGACATGTATACCTACGGTATAAGCACATAGGTTACAAGGTTATGTTGACCATCACAACCATACCTGATCTTCAAGCGATATATCCATGAATACAGCGGGGCCCTGCATGATTATTACAAACAATTGTTTGCCTATTTATTCAGTAAATAGCTACCGTCGCTCCCGAATTAAAACTGCATGTGCCAACAAACACACTGCCGTATCGTATCTAGCCACAGATTTAAAATAAAGGAAGTCCTGTCACTGTCAACTTGACACTGACTGAATGGGGGCATGGTACAATAATATACTGTTTTCTTGGATCATGAATGGGGGTTACCGTTTTTATGCTCACGAGTTGGCGCTACTGTCGAGTAAGGTCCGAAGCTTTGCGGTCCGAAGTATACTTCAGGTACCTACGTTGTAAAATCAAACCAAATGAAACAAACTTTGATAGATTATTAAAGTTATTATGGGCGTGAAAACAATGTTTAAATCATATTTAATAGCGGCGAATTCACACACGATATCCCTCATTAGGTTGGTTTGGCACTGTTGTTCACTGCACACCTTTTACTGTCACTAGTAAAACACCTTTATGATGAGCCTTTATGTTGGTTTTATGCTCAAAGGCCTTTATGTAAGTAAATGTTTGGTAGAAACTCGATGGTGTTTTTTTGGTATCCAATCAAATTGCCGAGACACCATAGCAATCCAGAAATCTAGTAATGTTTTATAACGTGGAAATCATTAAACGCTTAATCGGGGTTATTCAGACCTTCTCGGTTGCGATCCCGATCGGGTAGACAAACCGAATGAGTAGTCTACTGACGACTACTGATACTTTCTCATTTCATACTTCCATATGGAATGAGGCAGTCGATCGGTACACGATCGCAGAAAAAAAAAATCTGCGACTGAATGAATCGATCTCTGCCATCAACTTCTACTACATCTGAATTGACTGAGACCCCAAATAATGACGATGATTTAGGTAACATAGATTTCGTTTCTTTTTAAAGATTGTTGCACTTAATTTTATTAAACTTGAACTATATTTTTATTTCACTTTTTAATTACCTTAATTTTACACGACTTTCAACGGATTTTATTGACGAGAAAAATGCAAGATTTAACGGATTTCTAACGGAATAGCGTAATAAAGTCGGCGGAATTTCAAAATTATTGTTGGCAGCACTGATCACAGTCTAAAGATGGGCGATTGTTACTGATTCCAATAATCGAATGGTTTGATACTACTAATATTAACAATCGAATACAAAAACAATCGATCGCTAGTTGCAACAAGTTCATTCATTCACTTCGCCATACAAAATTTGGCGGTATTCCCGCACAATAAAGATTAATTTTAGTTGATAGCATTAAGTAGTAGAAGTAGTAATATCCGAGCACCTTCGAAAGCACCCGACAATGTACACGAGAATTTTGTTGCCCTTCCCACTAATCGCGCTCACCCGCGGCTTCGCTCGCGTGGGCTTTATTAAATTTATATACCTATTTCTCTTATAAATAACTTCGTAACAGTACAAAAGTAAATTCTAAAAATCTTTAAATGTATTCTGCTCCAAATTTATTTCTGTCTACCTATGAAAACTACATGAAAATCCGTTCAGTAGTTCCGGAGATGTACGTGAACAAATAAATGGACAGACAGACAGACAGAAAAGAATTCTAAAAACCCCCTATCTATTTTTATTATTATTACTTTTCTTCAATGTACAGATACACCGGATTCTACTGTTTTATTATATGTATATAGAATAGATGGGTACGAATATTCGAATACAAACTAGTCATTTTCGTTAAGTTCGATGATTCAATTTGCCACACGAAATTTTAGATGATGTTACGGATATTCGAATACATAAACTAGTGATAATGAAATTTGAATCGGAAGGAATGAGACAACGCAATATTCTTACTTACTTCTCGCTTTTTTCAAATTCGAATGAATTGTTAGGTTATTCGAATAATTTTAATGACTTCTAACATCGAATAATTCGAATAATGACATTCACAATCGCCCATCTTTATCACAGACTAGACCATAGATAATATACTAATATAGGAAAATATATTTAGGTTAATAATTGTATTCTATGCTATATGTTATTCTCTTTTCTGTCTAATAAATATTTTGAATATTTTAGGTATTATATTGCATAGCTTTAATATAGCTTTGTTCGCTTGTACTAGAAAAAATCTGTGAGTAGTCGGCGATCAGAAATTTGGAACTGAGTTGTAATTAAATTCCATGTTATCTCCACAAAATGAGGAGTTTTCATAAGACAAGTGATTCACGATCGACTATAAATGGATCAAAATTAAAAAATAATTTGCCTTTTATTTCATCGGGAATTCCATCGTTGGATCATGTTATTGGTACGTTTTGCAACAAGAAAAAACTTGAATATTATACCAAGGCGCGGGAAATTACTATATAGATCCATTCTTTTCAGGTGGTGGTTTACCATCTGGTGGTGTTTTTGCAGTTGGTAAGTTCATAAATTTTTGTTTCTAACATTATAATGGCGGGTATTGATTATAACAGATGATGTATTACAATTTCCATCAATGTTTCAGAGGAAGATATACTAGGAAACTACAGTAGAGTGCTTTCTAAATACTTCCTTGCTGAAGGTGTGGCCTGCAAACATGCACTGTTCATTGCATCTGCAGATGAAGATCCACAGAGCATTGTAAGTGTGAGATGACTATGTTCATAATTTATTGCATGTGTTTATTTAATTTTAATTCAATGTCATGCTTTTGTTCACTATAGATGTATTCAAAGTTCAAACTCACTTGGGCCTACTACACTTATAGTAAGGTTTCATATGGGAACCCGGGTTTATATCAAATTATGATAAGCTGACTCCTGCCCTATTATTTCACGTGTTATTTTTAAACAAACTACCTTATGAAATCATGTAAACCATTAATTCAGTGATTCTTTAGTTGCAAGAGACGATACAGTCATATGTATAGATAAAAGAAAATTATGATTGCCCCATTTCCAGGTGCAAGAGTTACCACAGCCATGTACAGCCCCTCCAGATGACGAAATAGCTGTAGCAGAAGATAGAATAGATAAGATGAAAATAGCTTGGAGATACGAAGGTCTCAGTCAGGTGGAGTCATCGTTTGGCAGCAACACAATCTTTGGACACCATTTTGACCTGAGCAAGCACATTGACACTGATACTATTAAAAATACCAACATTACTTACTGTAATCCAAGTATTGAAAAGGAAAATGTTAATGGTTATATTTATTTATTACTCGCTTTTCGCCCGCGGCTTCTCTTGCACAGATTTGATTTAATTTGTATAACTTTTTCCCCTTTAGCCAATTTTGATGAAACAAACAGTAAAAGTAAATTCCAAAAATCTTTAAATGACGGTACTTTTTTTGCAACATCCAATTTTAATGAAAAAAAGCTTATGTTATGCTCGAAATTAATCTCTATCTACCTTTGAAAACTAAATGAAAATCCATTCAGTGGTTCCGTTAATGTGCACATACAAACAGACAGCAGAAATGAATCCTAAAAATCTTTGTTTTATGTTCTACTACTCCTACTTAGTTACCCCCTTACTATTTTTTTTTTTTTCAATGTACACACCGGATTTTACTGTTTTATTATATGTATATGTTCCAATAGGGTATTCAACTGACATTCAAATCAGCAACTTTTTATGAAATGTCAAAATGATAGGTTTATATGGAGTTTTGTATGAAATACAAGCATGTGACGTCATAATTATATAGCATACTCTTTATGGTTAGATCGGTCATTAAAAATCATAATAAGTATAAATTTAATAAAATAATCATGGTTTCCCTTTTTTTTAGATGTTTTATACATTGGTTAGTGTTGGATAATTTATTTTGAATACAGGCAAATACCACATCATAAAACATTAATTTCTTTAGACCAAAAATGTATAAAATTGACCAATGGTGTGGAAAGCTTCGTGAGAAAATTATAGCACAGTCACAGCACAGTTGTACCTACCTTAGATAGGGTACCCACCTACTCATACAATTTTTTTATTAATTTCAGGTTTCAAAAATGGTTTGTACCATAAATTACTTACTAGAATAAAAGATATAGTATCCAAAGAAGAATTTAAAAGTAGTGGCAAAAACAGCAACATACTGCGTATTAGCATTCAGTCACTGGGTTCCCCAATATGGATGGCTTTAGACTGTGATGAGGATTCAGATAGCCACACATATGGACAAGACCTGATGAAATTTATGTACTGCTTGAGGGTAGTACTTAGAGATACCAATGCTGTGGCATTTGTCACCATCCCAACACATTTATTTGATGTAAGTAAGTACAAAAATATTTATGTCTTCTCTCAATCTCAAATGATAATATATTACTACTAGCTTCAACTCCTCGGTTTCATCCGCTTTTCCGAGGGATCTTATGTTTTCCCGGGATAAAAAGTAGCCTATAGCCTTCCTCGATAAATGGGCTATGCAACACTAAAATAATTATCAATTCGAACCAGTAGTTCCTGAGATTAGCACATTCAACCAAACAAACTATTCACCTTTATGATATTAGTATAGATAATCTTACTAATAAATATTATTAATGCTAAAGTTAGAAGAACTCATTAAATGGATTTTCATGAAATTTGGTATATATACTTACATATATATTTTGTTACTTTAGGGCCTAGAATATAAAATATAACTAGACATCAAACATAACCATAGCATATGGTGTAGTTCTCTATATTATGATAGGTTAATTCTTTGAATTGATAGCTAAATAAACTACTCTATGTAATTAACCAAATGGACATTGGGTCTATTACACATTCACGATATAGGTCAGTGCATATACATAACTATGTATTTGGATAACATAAATTCTGTAGTTTCTGTGAGTACTGCAACCATAAAATTGCTAATGCTTTTTTTTATTACAGCATGACAACCTAATGAAACGACTCCTCTATTCTGTGGATAATGCAGTTAGAATAGAATCATTTGCGGGATCGAGCCGTGAGACAAATCCAGTGTATAAAGATTACCATGGCTTATTTCATATAACGAAACTATCTGCTGTTCATTCTCTAGTGCCTTATGTACCTCCCAGCCTTGACTTAGCATTCAAGTTGAAAAGGAAAAAGTTTCTTATTGAAAAACTCCATTTGCCTCCAGGTAAAGTACCTACATTAAATTATAATCATATTGATATTAAAGCGCATCACACACGGCGAAGATAGGATAATATTTTATCTTAAATATATGAGACAGTGCTATACCAGTGAAAGAAGGAAAGTGAGAGGTAGGTATTTGCTTCTCTTTTCTTAGTATAATGCTGTCTCATTGATCTTAAGATAAAATATTATAGTATCTGCACCACGTGTGACGCGCTTTAAAGCACCTTTAAAATTTATTTCCTTACGAGATTTCTCGTTATTTCAGAACTTCAAGACACAAGTGAACGTGAACAAGATGATATCACGGCCACGCCAAGCGTGACGTGCGGTGGTTTCAAGAAAAAAGATATTGATTTTTAAATAAAATAAGAAATGTTAATTATAAGAATATACAATATTCTGTATAAAAATATTTATTATCTTAATTTGTATGTACCTCAGGCCGTATAACAATGTAGTGTTGCAACTACCGCTGTATTCCCGGTGATAATAGAACTGGTCTTCCATAGTACCATAATACTCTGTAATGCACACAAACATGTGTGAGAGTAACTCATGCATTAATTTTAAACAAAACTGCCTTAATTATTAGTCACCCCACCTGTTCAACAGAGCGTATCTCCCTAAAACCGGCGAATCTATTCATCGTACGATTGTTTATTCACATGCGCACAATAACGCGTTGCGATCATACAGTTCCCGGTATTGCTATGAAACTTATTGTGAAAGAGCTATAGTTTCTAGGATATTTGTTTCTTACTGAATGCGACAT
Organism: Tetheella fluctuosa; assembly: GCA_951216915.1. Classification (NCBI taxonomy): domain Eukaryota; kingdom Metazoa; phylum Arthropoda; class Insecta; order Lepidoptera; family Drepanidae; genus Tetheella; species Tetheella fluctuosa. The sequence continues at coordinate 9,613,007 of OX578217.1, forward strand.
GAAGTGCAGGAATAGCGCGAGTGCTAAAGTGCTCTTCGGTTGTTTTAACACAATATTTTTTGTAAGTGATTCACAAATATATTTACATAATATTATTTCTTGGGTGCTTGCTTCTAAGTAAGACAGCAGTTTGAACTCGTGTTTTATTTATAGGCGTGTGGTTTCATTGAAGTGATTTGCGGATTTTTGCTGCTATGCGACTCAAAGAAGATTTTGTTGTCACGTTTGTTGGCGTCGCCGGAGGGGGGCCTAGATCACCCCCCGTTTTACTATCTAGCTCTAGCCCTGCTAGCTTCCGGGCTGGCCATGTGCGCTACTGCTGCACTGGGGTGTTGGGCCACCTACATGCCCGGCTATGTGATTTTAACTATGGTGAGTTTTTTTATATTTTACAAATCTACCTAGAAACGCCGAATACTTCAAAGTATTGGTGGTTTTTCATGCCCTTCTCCATACCATAGGCTATCTGCGTATCAAATTTCATCGCGATCGGTTCAGCGGTTTAGGCGTGAAAAGGTAACAAACAACAATAACCGTGAATTTGTTAGGACGTAATGTACCTGTACAGGCTAACTTATTTTTAATGTCATCAACAGATATCTGTCAGATAAGCTATCACGGTATGCGTCGCACTCGGGGCGAGGTTGCAACAAAATTGCAAACAGCGCGTTCGGTGATTACGTTACTTTGTAATTTTCCAGTATTTCCTGGTGGTGTTATCGTTATTGCTATGGTCGTGCGCGGGCGGCGCCGTGGCGGCGCTGTGGCCGCGCTGCCTCGGCCTGCAGAGCGCGCGGGGCGGCGCGGTGGCCGCGCTGCAAGCTTACTATGCACTCTCTGATTACGAACACTTCACTACTGCTATTGATCTTGCGCAGACTGAGGTGAGTAAACTGATTGTTTTTTAGGGTTCCGTAGCCAAATGGCAAAAAACGGAACCCTTATAGATTCGACATGTCTGTCTGTCCGTCTGACCGTCCGTATGTCACAGCCACTTTTTTCCGAAACTGTAAGAGCTATACTGTTGAAACTTGGTAAGTAGATGTATTCTGTGAACCGCATTAAGATTTTCACAAAAAAAAAACAATAAATTTAGGGGGTTCCCCATACTTAGAACTGAAACACAAAAATTTTTTTTTCATCCAACCCATAAGTGTGGGGTGTCTATGGATAGGTCTTTAAAAATGATATTGAGGTTTCTAACATATTTTTTTTCTAAACTGAATAGTTTGCGCGAGAGACACATCCAAAGTGGTAAAATGTGTCCCCCCCCCCCTGTAACTTATTAAATAAGAGAATGATAAAACTAAAAAAAATATATGATGTACATTACCATGCAAACTTCCACCGAAAATTGGTTTGAACGAGATCTAATTAGTAGGATTTTTTTTAATACGTTATAAATCGTAAACCGCAATTTTTTCATTCAATCAACTCAAATATAAAAAAAAAAAATTGGCAAAAAGCAAGGTCTTACAGCACAAATAAAGGGAAAATTATAAAAAAATTAAAAAGTTGAAAATTAAAGGGTGTCCTCATACATACATAGTTACGCCAATTAATAAAGACCTCTAAATTCTATGAGCGCCGATACAAGCTTAATTGGCACCAACCGCAAATAAGGTAAATAAATAAAATTGTGCATTTCCCTTGATGGACGAACAATGGACGAAGTTTGTACGGAACCCTCGGTGCGCGAGTCCGACTCGCACTTGGCCGGTTTTTTTATTTCAGAGGGCCGATAGGGAGGCGGGCGGTCCTCCTGATGGTAAGTGGCCACCTTCGCCTTTAGATTGCCAATGTGTTGCCGACCTTTATAAAGCCTAGAAAGCGACTGGCTCTCAAGTGCAACTGCCGAAATACCCCAGTAGATGCTTTGAAACTTCATCGAAAGTGTTAGAAAAAGATATCCGAAGCAGAATCAGTTGACACTTTAATTTTATTATTACATTATTGTATATAAGCAGTCCCTAAGCCTTAGGGCCCGAAGGTCTGCCCGCCCTAGAGGTTTCTAACCAAGGTTTGTTAGGTAAGCTTTAATCTGTAAAACAATTTCACTTCATAAACTCACAAGCCACAATCTTTGGCCACTCCCAACATCTTTAATTCTTCTCTAGCTTTGACTGTTCTAAACCACCCCTAGTCATTTAAAGTTAGCCCCTCTATCGTTATCAAAAGTTTTTTTTAAATGTTATTCTACTAATATTATAGGGAAGTTTCTATGTTTGAATGTTTGTGACTCAATCACGCATAAACGGCTGAATGGATTTGGATGAAACTTAGCACATAGATCATACTCGGCAATAACATATAGAGTAGGTACTTTTTATCCCGGGAACATGTGTGAAACTGCGGGGCAGAACCTAGTTAAGGCATAAGTAATATCAACAGTAGGTATCTTACAGGATGATGTTTATTGTAAGCTTTTATATAACTTGCAATGTATGTAAATATTTTTGTTAAGGTGGAATCTTGCCAGTCGAATTTTACTCACTTCCAGTGGTCGGATTGACTTGACATTTGGTATACATTAGTTAGTATGTTGGAAGACAATGAAAGTACTGTCACCAAAAAAAGCTTGTATTAAAAATGATTTTTTTAACAAAAACTTATTTTCAGTTACAATGCTGCGGCATGACCGACGCTCGTAACTACGACATGTCAGTATGGCAGCTGAGGAGGCTGGGCCCTCGCGGCATGTCCGTGCCGCTCAGCTGCTGCGTGCAGTATGAAGACAACGTGTCGTACCTCAACCCGGCGCCGGTCAACGCCTCTCGGTGCCAGGAGATACAACCTAACCCTACGTTTAGATATGTTCCGGTAAGATGTTTAGAATTTTCGACGTATTGCCCTATGTGACGTCATTTTGTGATTCGCGCACGCATGTGGAGTATGGAAATGGATTAATGTATGTATTAATTATGTTTTTATAACTAATTAAAACTATAGGTATGTACATTGCTAATAAATAATTAACGGACATTTACCTATGACTATGAAACCAATATCTACATATATTAGAATTAAAACTATTTCTTTAATGTTTTGAATGCCAAATCTATTTCCATATTCCACATCCAATCCGTGGAAAATGTAATAAATTAAAACATTATACTACTACTATACTATAATTTAACGCTATACAGTATTTAACGTATCATATACAGGATGGTAGCGACGGCACAGCGATTTTAGTTTAGTAAGACATTATCGCCGCGCGATTGGTATTTATTGTTATTTTTGCTATCTCTATCGCCAGTGTAGGGAATCAGAGCGCCTAGGTGTGACGGCATTAGTTTAGAACATTGATATTTTAAGTTTCGTAATTTATTGCTAAAATCCATACTATTATTCGACAGATAATTTTCTGGTTGAAAAATGAGTTTTTAATCACAAACCAAACCATAGATAAAAAAAATGCAAACTAAAATCCACCACTTGTTGCCATGATGCCATCCAGTAAAAATCCAATATTTCGAACACTATACCTACTACGAACTTATCATTTTGTATAATTTAGTTAATCGTATACAGAATATTCAAAATAGTAATAATTACAGGGTTGCCTAGGAAGGATAGAAGACTGGTACCAGCAACAATACTTCATTTTGATGTTGGGTCTATTCATCACTGCTTTATTCAAGCTGGGGATTCTACTAAGCACGGTGTTTTCCTGCATTCGCCTCAGAAAACGAAGACAGAGACAAGTCGTGCACACTGTTACAATGAAGCCGGTAGATAGACGGAGTGAGAATATTTACGAAAGTAAACGAAGTTCACATGACGAACCTATAGTTGCAAAGTATGTACAGCCGAATAACTTCTACAGTCCCAGAGTGAGGAACCCTCGTATTTTTCCTAACAAACCCAATGAGATGGTATGAGAATTAACAGCGGAGATAAATGCTTTAGAGAGAAAACTGGAAAAATTCTCTGAATACATTTACAAACACCAAGCAGATTCTATAATGTGGTAAATGTCTAGTTAATTTTGAGTGTGACTTGTCCTAACAGGTCCACCGGCTGTTATTTATGTGTTAGAGACATGACTCAGAATTCAATATGTAAATGTGGCCAGGGTCACACTAATTTAATATTTGAATCTAATTAGTACCTACACTTATCCATACCAAAATAGACAAAAAGACTATTATGTGTGCCATAATAAATTGTCAATTTTGTAATACTCACCTCTAAAGTATTTACTCCGTAGTGCATAAACTTTATAGTGTACAATGGATGATGTGACATTGATATTATTATTGTAATATTGTAAGCGAGGGTTAATATAATGAAATAAAACGCCATATCTCAATATGCAATATTATTTTCAAAAGAATGTTCAAAAATTGGTCCTAAAGTTAAAACATTGTTAACAATGGCTCTGGAATGTTGCTATCATTCACAATAATTGGTTTTATAGCTGTGTTATTATAACAGAGAGCTGAACTCATATCTCAGTAAACAGACACGATTGTTGTTCAGGTTATTATCATAATTTCATTGATAAAATTTGACGCTTATGCGACTATAAATCATCCAGAACATCTTCAAGTTGTTTAACAACAGATTTTTTATATAATTATTTACATTCTTATTCATAAAATAAACCAAAATGTATCTTGTGTTACTTAAAATATACGAACACATTATAAATAAGAGAAAAAATAGCTCTTTACTTGCCGACACACATTCGTTGAATAGATAATATAAATGAAACCAACAGCCTAAATTCCAGAATTCCTCAAAACCCCGTTCTAAAATGATACCATGAGATCCTTAACAATAACAATAATCTATTTTATAATAATTGATACTATTATTAGCTATTGACCATTGAGACCGACATCACAGTATAATCTACTATTATCTTAGGTACAGGAATGATCTTATAATACCCTTAGTTCAAATAACATTTACATTTTCACTATGATAAATTAAAATATTGGGCCATCTCCCAGGCGGATTATCCGACTGCACTGACGCACATCGCATCTTGCCCAACAAACGAGCAATAACTGATGTGTTCATTCACATGTGCCGCTGTAAATCTCAAAATAGGACAAATAAATTAATATAATATTATTGAAAATCTATTGCCCCGGTTAATTTCAGAGTTTGCATAAATAAAATCATTAACGAGTAAATAAAATAATGTCTTTTGTGCTTTTCTTCTTATAAACTACTATAAAATCTGCAATAAATATACACTAACCTACTCTGTAGCGAAATTAACATACGATCATAAGAAGATAATAGAATGTCAGTTTTATTTATGGATGTTCTTCCCGAGACTATATTTCTGATAATTATATTATTTTGCCTTACATCATAGTAAACAAACATTTAAAAGTTACGATAAAATATTTACAAAAGAATTATTAACAATCGTAAATACTACGAAATGGATATTTTCACAATAAATTCTACAAAACAACGTGGTCCAAAACGTTTAGTGAAATCGGAAGGGTTCTAAGTTATCATCTCCTGATGATATACTACGCGTCCGCCATAACATAACATAACATGCGATGTTTTAATTTGTGATTCGCTTTTTTACCTTTGGTCATTATTTGTTTCGTATTGGTCATAATTGCGTTTACGTTAGTTACAAATATATGTAGACAAATTCATCCAAGTATGACAAATTCTAATTGACGAATAAAGTGGGTCAATTAGCGATCATTATAACTCGTAAGCACACGCTCCTAGGTGTGCGTTCACTTGGGTGTTTAGAGGATGTCATTTAAAAATGAATTGTCTAAGGAATTCAAAAGTTCCTGTGCGGTGAGATTACTGGCGTCCGTGGAAGGCATATTGTCAAGGAAGTCAAGATTGAAGTCTGCAGTTTGTCCCGAGAAGGAAGACGTGTTATGCAGCGATGGAAAAGAGTGTGAACTGCTGTTTTGGTTCTGCATGGGCCCGTTTGACATCATTGAGTTTTGTTGCATGGGATTGTTCTGCGAGTGCATGGGCCCGCCCTGACCCTGCATGGGTCCGTTCTGCATGGGGCTACCCTGATGCGAGCCCATGCCACCCATTCCGCCTTGTTGCATTGACATGCTCTGAGACTGACTCATGTGGATGTTGGGCATCTGTAAATAATATAAAAGTTTTGTTACACATAATTTTCCACTTGTCATTCTTTGAAATAAAAATCCACAATACAAATATAAAGTCAACTAACCTGTCCTTGCACACTCATCATTTGGTTCTGTTGCATAATAAGGTGTGACATTGGTGACTGTTGCTGACTTGAAGCGCTGCAACAAAACAATTCACTGTAAATATTTGAGTAAATTAATCAGAATATATTTGTATACAGTATTAGCAGATTTTTTTGTCATGTGGTGAAATGTTTTATTTTTATTATCAGCCTATGTTTATGTTTTAACTCCGACGTTGTCATACTAATTCTCGAGTTAAAAGTATCCTATCTATCTATCACCGAGGACCCTTCTGCCAATTAAAATCAAAATTGGTTCAATTGTAACTCAGTTTTGCTTTCATAATATCAGTCGGGATAATCTACCAACGCTATTGCATAGCATTGTATAAGCCCTCATCTCATTTACGCAATTCCTTGCTTCATCTCATTCAAAGCTTGTCGGCCTGTTGAGTTCCCACTTGGCAGAGTAAATGCTGACGTCGTCGGTTAATAGAAAGTAAAGATAACAATTACCGTTGTTGTTGTTGTTGTTGGTGGTGTTGCAACAGTTGTTGTTGCTGAAGTCGCGCCTGCTGCAGCTGCAACTGCTGCTGTTGCTGCTGCGTCATGCCACCGCCCATGCCACCCATTGCAAAACCTATAAATAAATAAAAATTACTATACACTTTAAAATACATAATTGGTTACATTATAGTAAAGAAAAAATAAGTGCGAAAGCTCGTGACCTGACCGTAAACTAATTTCAACTTCGATATCTGTTGACGCTTTTGGTGAGGATAAATTATCTACCTCAACTGTGACAATGACCCTCCTGACTATGCCGGAGCTGAACTAGCCGCCATCTATGGCCGTTTTGACGTGAGGGTGGGTATCTGTACTGTCACGCTATGCTAGTCTCTTTGGCAAATATACGGATATAGGCTGTCAAAACGGCCATCATAGCGTACCGCTAATATAGTTTTATACCAAAATGGCACTAGTATAAGATATAGGGTTATCTGAAACCGGTAACAAACCGGCAAAACAAGTTTTAACATAAAAGGAACGAACAAGTATAGTATAACATTCATATGACATAATATAATATAGAGTACCTGCGTAATAATAAGGTTGCTAGTTTAACGTGTTTCAGAATGCGCGAAATGTTGATTAAGTCAATGGGGTTCATAAATAATACAAATTCGAGGACGCGGACGGAGACACCAGTCATGTCATCGTTAGTTAATAATAAGTACACATAATTCTAGGTAAACAATTTGAGAATGTAACGCAAGCCAGTTACGTACGAGATAAACTTATGTTTTGAAATAGTTTCGACTCAACAACAGCATGAAAGATTCAATAAAGATGCGTCATCGTTAGTACTGAGGGATCGAATAAAAAATATTATCGAACATACTACTCATATTCTAACTCTATTTGTTACTAGCTGTTCCCCGCGGTTTCACCCGCCTTCCCGGTATAAAAAATAGCGTATAACCAATAAAAGTAGCTTAAGTTATTATACTTTTTATAAATCGTACCATATATACTTTCATATGGATTTAGTTAAAAGCTGTTATTTTGACATTACAAACAGACACTTCAATTTTATTTATTTGTATAGATTAAGTGACGTAAGCTGACAATGGTTTAAAATGATTAAACTCACTATTTCGTACATAATATATGGTGTGGTATATACGCATTAGTTACGATGACCTCTCCGGACTAAACGATTGATTTTTCAATGAAGATAGGGGCAAGATCCTAGCATTGCCACTGTAAGTATTGCTTTTCTATAACTCTTTGTTACCTTGGTGATGATAAGGGGACTGCTGCCTGGAAGCTGCCTGCTGCTGCATGAGCACGTGCCGCCACTCCGGCGAGTACTGCCGCGGATGCTGCACGAAGGGCCTCGGGGCGGCCGGCCTCCTCGCGCCCACTCCGCCCGCCGAGCCCATGCCGCCCACGCCCACGTTGCCCACACCCACACCCACGCCCACTCCCGGTCCCACGTATCGCGGCTTGTACTCCGGCGGTGGCGGCCTCATCTGCTGATGGGCCCGCAACATCTGCTGCTGTTGTTGCTGCAACATCTTAGCTTGTTGCTCGCGCGAAATCCCCGCTGCCGCTACGCCTGTTTCGTTGACAATATAATGTATATTATTTATCGATTCATCGTCGCTTTTCGTGATACATCCAATGCGAAATGTTTTGGGGATGAGTCACGGATCGTCCGATATTATATACAACCATTGGTCAGTTCATAACTTTGTAATTCTTGACTCAATTGTAATTGGAGTAACAATGAGTAGGATAAGGAATTCAACTACTTATGCATTACTAGTTTCCACCTTAACCTTATTTTATTCCAAGGTAGGATCTATCCATGTGTCAAATCTTATCCAAATCTATTGAACCATTAGTAACAATCGCCCATACAAACTTTCTAGTTTCATAGGTACACCTATGTACCTAATGAAACACTTGACGTGTATGGCATCATTAATAGCTTTAAATAATATTTAAATGTTAATAACATGATCGACAATATCTTAATTAGCATCGATACAACACTGTCGCATACGCTAGGAATAGTAATTATTGATAAGGAACTTTCCTGTTGATCATGTTGATGTGACCTTAATAATAAATCACCATATTATTTACAATTCATGAGAACGAGGAAGGTTTATATTATATATATACTCACGTACGGGTGCTATCTAGGTAGCTTTAATAATGAAAATAAAGGAGAAATTTTACTTTGAAATTTGTCACAGATTTAGTTGTGTTAATCGTTGGCTTCCATCCGTCATATGGCAGATATAGAACCTTTTCGTTTCTTTTTTGGTGCGGGTTTTACTGACTAGGTAGAGAGAGGCAGTATGTATGTATCTTACCGAGCGGTGGTCCCTGGCCGGGCGCAGCGGGCTGCTGGTTGGCGCCGGCGCCGGCGGGCCGCGCGCGCATCGCCTGCGAGAAGTTGATGCTCTGCGACTGCGACACTGAATACGTATCGCATCCACTGCCTACACAACAATATAATTAACAAAATATCCATTCATGTGAGAAAGGCAAATTAAAGTTATCCTACGTTAGTAGATACTATTTCTTATTGTGGTTATTCAAGAAAATCGTGGATTTCAATAACGATAAACATAAACTAAATATAAACTTCTAGCTTCCGCCCCGTGGTACCTGCATTTGACAGGAATCTATTTTGTTTTCAGGTAAAAATCCTTCCTTTTATATCCGTTCAGCCTTCACTGCATGAATAAGTAATATTCGCATTTATAATTAGTAACATTACCTACCCAATAATAAAACCATTTCATGCAAAAGAATGATAACTAGTTAGTATGTAAAACAACGGTTATGGTTTAAAATTAGTTATAATTTTTCAACATAGTCTCCTTTAAGTTAGTTAGTTCTTTTTCTAACCCCTGAATACCCTTGTAAAACAATATTTATCTTATTCCTCCCAAAATGCTACCATAGCGAGTCGAGGAAAAATGTATAAGTCGCAAATCTTTTTATTTGATCTGCGTAGTAGGAGCTCGTTATAATTGCTCATTTTTAAATCCCTCCCTAAATTTATTACGAGCTATAAATTTCTTCGGCGTCGGTGAGGTTATCCTATTCCAAGCCATCGACTGATGTTTGCTCTCGGGATCGGGATCAAAATTATAGATACATGTTTCATCCATAGTCACCAATCGTGACAAAAAAAACCTTATCAACCTGGTTTTGATGATTTCGCCTCTTTTGCTCCTCGATTAACATTTTCGGCTTTCACTCCATTGTCAAACACTTCGACTGCTGTTATCCAAATGAGCATGTATCTACCAAAAGTGATGACTATTTTACCGTGAGTTAGTTGAGGGTGAAGAGTAGCAAAATTATTACGTTATGGTTTTTTTGTTGTATCACAATTTTAGTATCATTACTTTTGTATCACCCCTCGTATGTTATTCATAAGCCTATCCAATTACTACTAGGTTGATGACCATCTTCAAATTACAACATAATTTTACTGCTACCTCTTTGAAATTATCGACATTATGATTAAATAGATTAATCTTGGATATATCAGAGATGTCACGGTTTGATAAAAATATTCTCAGCTTAGACGTAGACCTAGAAACGTATTCACATCCCGTTGAAATACTTTCTCCACTACGGAATCTAACGGTTTCAAATTAAGCTTGAATCAGATGCATTGCACATTCGTAGTGTATGCAACAAACACGTCAATCTAATGTCATCCCTGAGGTGCGCGACTTGGTGCATTCTCGCAGATCGTCAACCTCGGCCACGAGCCCTCCGCCCCTCGACCACACTTCACGACTCTACTGAACTGCGGCAGCTAATGCTGTCACTTAACGTGACTTAAGACAACCTCATAGAGATGTTATTTGCGTGTATGCCTTTGCACATGCGACAAACTATATAAATATAGCTATTACATCGCATATGTTATAGGAAGCTGTATGTATAGGTAGCTAAACGAGTGTTATGAAGAGTAAACATAGTGTGCGAGATTTTAGTTTGTTTTTCATTGTAACGTAAAATGTATTCGTATTTTCCACTTGATGCTCGTTGAGTACACAAACCCGTTCCACGGTGTCGATTCGTTATGAATTAAAAAACAACAATAACGTCCAGAATTAAATCATCATTTTAGCATGACTATACCGTGTGTAGTATACTCATAAGAGTGTGAATATAATAATATTATTATACATTCATACACTGTGTGTGGTTTTGCATCACATATATCGATGTATTCCTTGAATAGAACACGAATTATGTAGAAAAATCAAAAACTGATCTGAATTTATTTTAAAAAGTTAAAGAAATCGCATTGTTAAAAAAGTTTAGAAAAATACTAACTAACCTGTTTATGTACCTACCACTGATTGTGATTACACCGATAGTGGATTGCTATTATTCAAAATATTACATATTGGTATTTTCGTACCACTTGCTCAAAAAAGTGACATTCTATGCCACAAAAAGCGAACATAACAATAGTCATTTTTAATCTGATAAAAACAGGGAAAGAAAATTGTACTGAATTTCATTCATCCTCTAGGGGGAGAATGTGATTTAAATTTGGAATACTTACCGAAATTTATACTGAACTACATCTGTGTTTACACCATTGAGTTTGTATATAAAGCATTACAGATCTTTTTGAAAAAGGAATACGCATTTATTATGCAGTTATGATTATTAAATAAAATTACGAAAACCGACGAGGCCGTATGAGCTTGATGCCTTTGCTTTTCCGACAAAAAAATATTAGTCTAGGAATTTGCCGCGTTAAGTTAATGTTCTAAAATAGGTTACGATGTTAAAATCAAAGCGACAGTGACAGTGAATTGTCGGATTCCATCAGTGCAAATGCTGCCGCAATTATAAATAATAATCCATCAGAGCCACAACCATCAACTTCCGGCATCTTATCTTCGTCCGTAACTCACGATGCACCACCACCACTATCTCCGACGTATACTATCTACAATGAAACGCAAGTTCCTCAGACGCAAGAACAGAGAAATACTCAAATCAACTCATCAACAATAAATGTACCAAACAAAAATGTAACTCTCTCTATCAATAATTGGACCAATGTTTCGAATGTTAACTTTTACTTTTAATTGTCATTATTTTTAATAAATGCTTACCTCATATTATTATTGTGTTAATTTTTTCGCAAATGGTACGAAAAGTAGAGTTCCTAGGAATTTTCCTAGGTGATAAAGCTGTCTTAGTCTTGGGTGAACTTAAATCCCTCGCTACACTCAGGACTCGTCTTAAATCCCTCGCTTCGCTCGTGATTTAAGTTTTTAACACCCTCACTACGCTCGGGAGTAAACCTCGGGTCCTTCGTTACGCTCGCGATTTAAATCGTCACCCGCGACAGAAGACACTGCTTTATCCCCTTGGTTAATAATCTACTATTTTAACATCAATAGGTACATTCGTGTGTATTCGTGTGTTTACCTTGATGGTGTTGCGGCGAAGGCGTCCCCTGGTGTTGGAAACTGGCGTACATGCCCTGCTGGGCAGCCACCGACACGTGCCCGCCGCCCCCCGATCCGCTCACTTGCATGTGCTGCGCCGCTGACACCTGACACAATCGCGTTCACATTACTACTAGGTAATTATCTCTATTTATAAGGTATTACTAATTGGTTTACGTTTCTTTTACCTTTTAAACATACGATAACCATGGGTATAATGAGAGAAGCGCCACAATCTACTAAACACAAAATAAATCGTATTGTTTTTTGTGTCAAACATAATACGATAGTACCTAAATGGTGCTTTAGCACAAAATAAGTGTATTATTAGGTTAGCATACTTATAATGTATCAAAAATTGTACCTATATGTACCTAAACATATATACCAACGATAATTTTAATATGTAAAGCATTTTATTTATAACACAATAACCTACTACTCGATACAATAATTGAGATACTATGCGATAAGTTGGTAATTAATTAACAATAACAATAATGTTAACCGTACATAAGGTTCAAGTCTATAAAAGATTTTTGGCGGAATAAATTTTAGTCATTATATACTATTAACACAATAAACCTGTTCTCGTAATTGGTTCTCGTCGTCAATTTGCCAGTCTTGTATAAAAATGAGGTTGGTATGAGATAGAATTAAACATTCTGTTTCTGTTGTATAAAACAGGTGATGTGATGCGATGACAGATTTATATCTGAGTCAACGTGACAACATTCACGATTTGTTTTAATTCGTGGAGATTTGTATCTTTCAATTTATGTAGTTACTTAGTAAGTCAATAAATGTATGTCAAATGTTGAGGTTTTTAGGTGGTCTTACGTCGTAAGTAGTTGTCGTGAAATATGCTTGATTGATAGCATACGGGGCGCGCGGGTACGACACCCGCCGCGGTGCGGGCGGGCGGCGGCGGCGGTGACAGCTGCCAGTCGGACATAGAGGTGAACAAATGAACACACATCATCACGCTTGACGCGCCGCAAACCTGTTCCGAGGCAAACGCGAGCCTCCCGTTCGGTGCGCCAGCGCACGCAATTTTTGTTGTTCTCGGTCGCTATAATAGCGTGCTAAACCAGCTAAGCAGTATGCAGCATTGTTGAGCCAGACGATATAACGGAATCCCTACTATCTGTCCGTATATCTTTTTTTTTATTTGACCCAATGATGCTATCGCAAACGCAGGTAGGTAAATGTTTGCTGTGACAAGAGAATGGAAATGTAAAAAGTTATCGAAGGAGATTCGAGTGTTTTGTTATGTATTTTATAACTTACCTACCGTACATAATTATGTGGAATACATTTCTGTTTTGGTATTTTATCCTTATAGTTACGATGGAGTCGACGGAAGATCTATTTATTTTACAGATTTGTCAAATAAGTATAAGTAAATCCTAACTATTCTAGATTCATTGATTTTATTTACGCGATCATTCTTTTTATTAAGTAGGTAATTTGTACCAAGTTCCAGCTCAAAATACTACGAGTAGAAGAATACTGTGTGTGTGTAGTATTTATTTATATTTTAGCGGTCTTTCACTTCGTCAGCTTGTACGAACACCGCGCGTTGCATTCCAATCATCCTTTCACAGCATACCATAATATTGCACGCAGCGAACATTGTTAATATTATCTATCTTCAACATGTAGGTATGTGTGGTGTGGGTATACCATCAGTGCCGTTGATCTAACTAAAGCAAAGAAGTGGGCACATTGTATTATCCCCGCGTTCGATGACAAAATGATGGTGGATAGCATCGTCCTCCACTTAATGCAAAAAAAAATTCAGTGTTAGATAGCCCATTTATCGAGGAAGACTATAGGCTACTTTTTATCGCGGGAAAACACAAGATCCCTCGGGAACGCGGGTGAAACCGCGGGGCTATGTGCTATTCCAGTCTATAATCTATCTCTGTGCCAAATTTCATCCAGATCCGTTTACCCGTTCTGGCGTGATTCAGTAACAAACATCCATCCATTCAAACTTTCGAATTTATTATATTACTAGCTTCCGCCCCGCGGTTTCACCCGCGTTCCCGTGGGATGTTATGTTTTCTCGGAATAAAAAGGAGCCTATGTGCTATTCCAGACTATAATCTATCTCTCTGCCAAATTTCATCCAAATCCGTTGTCGTTTTAGCGTGAAAGAGTAACAAACATCCATCCATCCAATTTTATTTATACCTAATATTAGTAGGATTAAATATATTATATAGGAGGAAAGTAGGATTTCGCTCCAACCGACTTTGATTCTTCTTCAGCATTACTCCATTACCGTGTTGGGAACAATGTCATAATGCCTTTTATTAGGGATAGCGTTGACTTTTGATAGGAATATTTATTAAAACTAGCTTATGCCAGAACATTAACGCAAAAATATTGCCAGGAAGGGTGTTCCTATGCAAGGAAATCGACCGTGTCGCCGCGACACCCCGCCCGCCCACGACATACGATCGAACGCATAGAAGCAAACCTTACAAGTAACAAGTTTATCATTGAATTTTAAATACTTACTTATTTAAAATTAAGGATAATCCAATATCCCTCTTTATCATCCTCAGGGAACCTGTGGTTCCAAATAATAAAGTAAGTACTGCCCAACATACCAATATGTTAAATAATTATGTTATCAATATAATTTTTAATGATAATGGGGCGAATGAACGTGTGATTCGCATTTTTTTTTAAATAGAACTAAAACAACCAATACCTATACACCAACAACATTAAATTTTTCTACAAAATATGACATAAACTACAATATTACATGCATTTTCAAATTATTATTATTGTCATACATAATGTGCGCTTTTATAATTCTTAACGTGACGATATTATTGTGGACGTCCACGATACGACGATAACAGAGGGAAGTAAATTGTATGGAAATATATGAAGACGCTTTTAAAGGAGGACCGGTAAAAATATATGGAGGCTGGTCCAAGTACCAATGCGGAATGGGGGCTATCGCGTGGGAATTTTGTTTTAATCAGTTTTAGCACATAAAATGGTATAAAACCCATGGTGATCAATTCTACTGGCGATGCTGAGCAAACTAATTTCTTAAATAATAACAAAAAAAATCGTTCATATACGCTGAACAATCAGTAAGTAATAATAACTGGGTAGTACATAATCATAGTCGCTTCGTGTGTGACGTCATAGCACTAGACAAATATAATCTAATATGGTATATACTACGGTCGTGGGTAGCTGGTAGCGTCAGAAATAGCCACACGAACCGTCAGACCGCGTCACAAACGAGGGCTGCGAATCAAACGGGTGGGAGTGCTTTCTTATAATAAGCATATTTTATTAAAATGTCAAAACGACAAATTGATTTTTCTGTAGTCCTCTGCTGGTTGTCATCGTAAAGACACTTTCTACATAAAAATTAAACCTGCATAAAAGCACAAGAAAACAAACAATAATTAATTTATAAAGAAGTCAGGATGAAAATGGGAGTTACTATCGCTATAACAGATCGTCCGTTTCATCGTCTTTATCATAATCTAGCTTTCATTAACTATTTCTATGCAAAATATCTCTTCGATCTGCTCCGTTGCTGCATGAACATGACGGTGGAACTTTCTACTCTAAGTTTATCTGATAATGATATTAGCAATTCAATCATGGGATCATTAGAGTGACGTACTCTCCTAAGGGTGTATGGAGCACACGCCAGAGGCCGGCAAGTACCCAGAGGGACGGGTCGCGCGCGCCTCTCTCATTCATATTGGTCGAACGTAATGAATTCGCTGCGCGATCAATATTACACGCCGGAAATACTGTGATATTCACATAAATCCGATGGTACAAATAAACTGATATAAAGCAAACATAAACATCGCAAATCGTAAAAAAATCGCTGTGCAACTAGTACTTTAGTGAAATATAATATTCATTTAATTTATATATTAATTTAATATTTACTAGGTAGTGATGAAACGAAATGGCTATAACAATAGCCATACGGATGACGAATTCATCGTAATTCGTATTACGATACGTATAACGCGAATCATCCAATATATTTATTGACGTCACTGGACTAGATGGATGGCTCTGGCTGAACTCCCATGTATATGTGAACTCAGCATAAACTGAGCTTACCTCTTGATTAGTTACGTTTCTTGAGCATTACAATGAGCATAAAAAATTATCACAGTAAAATTGAGAAAAAAATCGCTGCCCGGTCAATTAGACTAAAATAATAAAAAAACCCTTCAATTATAAATCACCGCATTTAAATTCTGGAGTCGCCTTTGGTTATGGTCGCGTCAGTAATAGGGTGGAAATGTTGGAATATGTCCTTGGATCATTATGCACAATTTCAAAATAATATAAATACAGTTTATTGTGACGTAATAACTAGACATTTAAAAAATATTATTTGACTGTTATCCTTGTTGTGGAACAAATAACAATATTTTAACGCACGGAATGAAAGTGACACATTGCGTAATTTATACCTAAAGACCTACCTAAAGAGAAAAAAGTATGTATTAATGTCAACCATTTCACATAAAAAAATATTATTAACAGAATCAATTTTATTTTGTACACGAATATAATAAAATTAAGTACTTACTCTAAAGCCGATTCTCTATTTATACCCTTAGAATATTGGTTATAGATGTTTAATAATGTATCGAGCTGTGTGGTTATATCTAAGGTGTCTCGGACTTTATGAATTGTGCAAGATAGAAAGCAAGTGTCGTAAGCCGAGGGAGGAAGGGACACGTGGTCCCGAGACAGGAAGCAATCGGGCGGGGGCCACCTCTTTTTTTCCATTCATGCACTCCTAATGTCATCGTCCGGAGTTCGTGTCATCTCGACTTCCAATCTATCCAATCTTTTCGAGCCGCTGAGATTAGAAATGTTCATTCATTTCATTGTTGTTTTTTGTCCAACACGATTGAAACATTATTCTTTTCTAAGGTTCCGTACTCAAAGGGTGCCCAACAGGCGGGACCCTATTACCAAGATTACTTATTTAGCCTACGTCAACTGTCTATCTATTTGTCTGTCACAACAGTGATGAATCTTTTATAGTTAACCGGTTCACAGAATGTTTAACTATAGCCACATGTCTATATCATGGCAAATAATAGAAATAACAGCAAGTATAATTAAAGGCATATTTGGATTTTTATCTTTTTTCCGCTCTATTTTAAAAATGGTGCATTCTCTTTTTATATGTATATATATTTGTAGTGCCTAGCTAGAGCAATAAATAATAATAATAAAAATAATTAGTTTTTTTTCTCTCATGGTACCTAAGTTATAAAATGGCGAAGGTGGTAATTACACACAAAGTCTAAAAGGAAGGTAGCTCTTAAGTACCTACAGCTGCTGAAATACACCAATAGATGGTGTCATGACGATGTTTCCTTTCACCGAGTAGGTAATATTGGTATTACTAAAGTCAAAAGCATTTTAAAATTTGGGCGAACCTTCAAAAATTGAAGATTATCAATATAATATAGGCTTCCTTATTTCCCAACTAAAATTTAGGTGTGAAACTAAAGGTAAAGTTAAACATAACTACTATCACCACCCTGTTATTCATGTCTATGTATTATAATGTAATGTAATACAGGGAGATACTTGTATACATATATTTCTCGTAATTATCTATACTATATTATAACACCTAAGTACCTACCTACTTATTAATAATTACTTAACTTATTAATTACAATGTCCGATTTGTGCGCTTCAATAAGTGCGTAAAGAATACACATAAGTAAGCTAAGTAGTACTGTATCGCATACTAAATTAGTGCGTATAGATAGGTATTTGTCTTGTTTACAGAGGCATAGTTTTATCAATGTCAGACATATGGCTTTTGACACATCTGCTTATTCGCGATAAATACACGCACGTGTTTAGTGAGCAACTAACTACCTAACCTATACATAATATATCTATAATAGATATAGATACCTACGTAAGCATAGATCGTAACAATAGATAACTAGTATAACGTAATTGTTAGATAACTCATAAAGTGAATATTGTTTAAGATTGTAGCAGAGGCTAAGTTAAATGCTATTTGGCATTATAGTTTCAAAATTTAAGTGTATGGATACTCTCTTACTTTTTCAACATACCTAATTACTTATTTACTACTACTATACTGGCTTTAGTATTTTTTGCAAATTCTGAATTATCCATCATGGTAAACTACCAACTAGGTAACATACACATTTGAAAAAAAAATGCTTTTTGTTTTCAGAACAAGTTAAACAAGACCATAAATATTACCATAGAAAAAGCTGAGAAATTCTTATAATATTTATAAAGTTTTCAATCAGCCCGTCTCCACATCAGAGTGAGACGACACGAAACGACGTCACACGGAACCATCGCGTCGGTAGCAATGGCAAGTTGTCAGGCAGCGCGCGCACTCTACCCCCGGTCGATACTACACCAGACTCCATGTTTTTTATGTCCCTTCACGTCACGAATTACCCAATAAAAAGACTCGATAATTACTATACGCAATTCTCTTACCTTGATGGCGCAAAAGAAGCGTAGTTACTTAGTTTGTTGTTGTAATAGCTAATCTATGTACCAACCTATTTACTCCCATTGAAATTGTACCCAGTAACATAAATGCAGAACCTGTTTGCATTTGGCGCGAAACCAAAGTAGATAGAACTTAAAAATAAAACGATGGTTTACTCAGCTCAGATAATATAAGGCACAGTCATGTGATATTTGGATTCTAATAATGGTATATCTTATGTAGAGATGAATATGTAGCAAAAATATTGCTCCATCGATGACCAAAAATAAATACTTGGCCAGATTTTTGCAATCAGTAGGAACTGGTTAGTGACATATGCAAGTGTCGGCAGACAACCTACCATTCTGTGGAGCATCAGACAAAGATGTATGAAATAATTCAATGACTTAATGTCATTAAATTATTTCAAACATCTTCATTAAGTCGTCTTTAACTCTCTAAAAGTCTTTTCGACATAGCGGAATAATCGAATTTAACTATTGCACTTTAGGGAGAAACATAAGCAACAATATATAGTAAATACCATAGTAGATCTAGTAGATCTGAAGACTAATATAACACTCATACACTGTAACGGCACTCCATCGACCTTCATAAAATTCGTCCCGTGTAGCCCAGAGTATAAATTAAATATGTTGTAAGTAGGTACTTATTTTAGCTTAGCCTGTCACAAAATAGACGCGGATTCGAATCCTACAATGATCTTAACCTTTCGGTGACGGAGAAAAATCGTGAGAAAACCATAGAGCACGGTGGTGGGATACTCTGTAGTACACGCTTGTTTGGCTTCCACCCTCATGTTCAAAATCTGTCGTCAAGCACAATACAGGTGTGTCCTGGTAGCTGCACTCGAGACCTAGCTCCTTCTAGGCTTTGTGTGCTTACTACATTCACCCACATCATAACACTACCATGGTGCGAAAAAAAGAGCATTGGTGCGACGTGGTATGGAGCTCGAATATGCATGAAATGCTATGAGTTTTAATTTGGTAGCACACGAGAGGAGAATAAATGTCTAAGTGTTAGTTACCTGGAGATTATGGTGCGGTTGTGTTAGGTGCAACTGCTGCTGCTGCGACATGTGCAAGTGTTCGATGGGAGGCGGCGCGGGTCGCGGACGATAGCCGCCGTAGCTGCGGTACCGCGCCCAGTCGCCAGCCGCGCCCCCTCCCGCCGCCTGCTGGTGCTGCTCTGCCATGTGCTTCAACGTCTGCGCGGCTGGAGACATCTCGCCACCGCCGCCGTACGGCCGAGGTGCTGGCTCACCTTCCGGTGGCTCCAAACCCATATTGCCGCCGTTCAGCTTGCCGCCGTCAAGATCGAAATCTTTCATAAACTCTGGATACTCTGATATTTCCGTGATGAGATCTTCGAACGTATCGTCTCCGTCGTCCTCGCCGATGAGATCGGCTAATCCGGGGAACGCCGAAGCGGCATCGCGTTCTAACGCCGCCGCGCACTCGTCTAAGCCGACAAATTCGTCGTCTGCTATTTCCGATTTACATTCTGCTTTGCATTCCCTCTCACAATCTAGCGGGGTAGGGACCCTCGGCGGCTGCTGCGGCGGCGGGGGCGAACTAGATGTCTTCACCGCATTTGCGAGAGCTTTCACCGTCACGTTAGTGGAAATCTGCTGTGGTTGCGAATCTGCGGCGGACGTAGTGAACTCTAACTGCTGAACTATTTCTACGGAGAACTTAGTGAGAGCTTCTCCTCCCACTCCACCTCCGCCACCACATTGCATCTTTGCAGGTGGTTCATAGTCACCGCAACCAAACTTTTGTTGCTGAAACAAAATCATCACAATGTTATTTAGGCCTCAAATTAAGATCAAATGGAAAATGAAAGACATTTATAGTAGGTATACCTATACTTCTTAGCTACGCATACAAGGCGAGCACTAAGTGATCCGAGACGTGGCCCTCTAATCTTTACATGAAGTCTTAATAATAATGGTGTTAGTATACGTACTGAACCGGGCACTTAATGCATAACCGGAGTTTAATACGCAAATGAGTTAATCACGTGTACATGTATGAGTTGTGTTGTGAATATCACGTGCGTTATTAATAATTGTGACAGAGTTGATACGCTTATAATGACAACAGCTCATGAGATGTACGAAAGTACTTTAGGCAAAATATCACTTAAAGAAAAATATGTTTTTCAATTCGTATATTTAAAACTTGTAAAAATCTTTCAGCCAACAACTTGATTACCTATCTCTCGACACTAGAGAATAAAGACAAGATATTATTATTATTACGTATATTCAAATTGTAAATAAATTATTAATTACAATGATTACGTAACAGTGCTTCTATAACTTCTTGTGAACTTTCTCAGAGATCTGCAGTAAAAGTCTGCATCGTATAAAAATAAATAGGCTGTTTTATTATTTTCTACATAATTTAATCATCGGAAAATGAAACATCAGTTACCTCTTTAAAAAAATCAAGTAAGTTAAATTAGGTAAGTAGGTACCTATTTAAAGACACGTTATAGTAAATTGTCAATTAAAGCGACGCCTTGAGGATTTTGGTTGCAAGGATAACGATTTTTCTCAACAATGACTAAAGCGAACGAAATGAAATTTATTGTAAGAATTCATCATGTATTTGACTTTATTTTGTCCATTGCAAAACACGGTTGGTTAACATTTATAACACAAAATAATTAATCAAAAAGACCTCTTTAAAATAAGAGATTCCAATTTGACCGACATTGAAGATCGATTTGAGGTTCCAAAATCTATACTAATAAAGAAGCTTTTCCTGACTGACTGACTGATCTATCAACGCACAGCCTAAACCACTGGGGTTAGGAACATGAAATTTTGTACACAAATTCCTTAAATAACGTAGGCATCCACTAAGAAAGGATTTTTCAAAATTCAACCCCTAAGGAGGTAAAATAGGGGATGTTCGATTGTATGAAACTTTGTCAGTTTTAAAGTTAAAATATGTGTTTCAGGGTTTTTTGAAAATCACCCCATAAGGGTAGAAAAGGGGTGGCAAAGTATGTATGGGAATCATTATTTTTCTGTTCAGATTTATTCGAAACGTGGTATTAATATTCTTCAACATAATTAATGAAATAACTATGTCAGCGTTTTTTGAAATTCATTCCCTAACCCCCTTTTAACCCCCAAAAGGGGTGCAAGTTATATGGAACGACAATTTTTGGAATGAGTAAAGAGGTACAGTTTGTAGGGATCGGGGCTTCTTTTTAACCGACTTAAAAAAAAAGGAGGAGGTTCTCAATTCGATGGTATTATTATTATTATTTTTTTAATGGATGTTCATTCATTACTCCGTCATTTATGAACCGATTTGAAAATTTCTTTTTTTATTTGAAAGGGTATACCTCCAGATTGGTCCCATTTTTATCAAAATTCAGTTTTGCCAAGTAAAACATAAACATTACTTGGCACCGACTTCAAAATGATGTAGAAAGGAAATATTTATTGTGCTTTTCAGTTTTTGAAGTCGGTTTTTTTTTTATTAATAAATTATTTTTATTTAACACTTTTAATGTGATGTAGAAAGGAAATATTTATTTTATGTTTTTCAGTTTGAGAAGTCGGTTTTTTTATAACAGGGTTAAAGAAAGAAAGTATTTTCCGAAATTCAACCCCTAAGGGGGTAAAATAGGGGTTGTACGTTTGCATGAAAATTCTTTATTTTTGAGATGTTTCCATAAAAATTGGTATCTATTTTTTGAAATTCAAATCTTGAGAGGGTAAAATAGGGGATCGCGGGTGAAACCACGGGGCGGAAAGCTACATATATTACTTGAAACTGTTACTATAATTTGTACATAGGTTTTATGAAATATATTTGTAGTTTTTAAATTAAGCAATAAAAACCATTTTGTCGCATACGCCCGTTCCGTTTACGCGGGTTTTCTATGAGAGGTCGCTATAGTAGGGAGCGGGACGCAACACGTTGAATTTCAGATTTTTAAGCTTAACGCGGCGTCACCTTAATTTGTGACACTATCGCATAAGTAGACAATTTTGTATAAACCGTACCTACTAAACAAGTCCGCCATTCAACCATACGTAGATAACTCTTGACCAGTCGCCTTCACTAATTAGTGCAACAAGTAAGTTATCATTTCCTTACAGCCACACACACAGAGATCACGCATTAAAGATGTTGTAATTACATGTCAAAAAAAATATACATTTATTCATCAACAGTATACGTATTATTTATACTAACATCAAATTAACTATAATTTAGAATTACTAAACTCTGCATTTTGTTTCAGAATATAATAGAGTATCACGTGATTCATGATAAATTATATAGTATTTATAGTACATATTCATCCTTAGTAAAAGGTATTCCGCTGTAGGAACTGTGACGTCATAAATTTATCTTTTAACAAAAAATTAAACCTACTACTGTATACGGAAACTGACTGAGTAAGTAGGTAGGTACAAATTGAAACTCATCAGTTTAGGCAATGATCTTGTGTATGTTACTACATATTTGTAAGCTCACTGAGTTTAGGCCCTGATAAAGCACTTATGAACGTTACAATTGACTCTACTACGAGAGAATTTGAGATTCTTGAAACACATGCTAATCTTTCCCTGACTTCAAAGCAGTACCCAAGTCCTCTTAAGTATAATAGTTCCTCTACATCGTTATTTTTAACCGACTTCAAAAAAGGAGGATGTTCTCAATTCGAATGTTTATATATTTTAGATGTCGGTTTCTTTTTTTTTTTTAAAGTTAATTTTATGTTTCAGTATTAAATTTGTTATAAAATGTATTCAATACCCCTCAAGATGTGTCACTAACCGAGGATATGCATATCATTAATAATTGTCGACAATATTAAATAATAGCGATATTTGTATTCTTTTTCGTTAAAGAATTCCATCATGTCTTCAAAGTCCATGTTCACATGACATTATCATAATAAAATTTATATGGAACTACCTCGGAATCAACTTTAATAGAATACGGTTTATACCATCCAAATCGGTTAAAAACCATTTCGGATAAATCCGTAAACATACATTTAAAAATATCCTCCTTTTTTGAAGTCCTATTGGTATTTGCGTAGCAAAAATCTTAGCAAATACAGAATATTAGAGATAACTAATTAAGATCGTATTAAGTGTCTCAGAATTTATTCTCTGGTTACACTGAATCTCGAGTTTCATAAAAATCATGATTTTTATTTTGTACATACTTATATTGTGATACAGTTGGTACATAATAAATGTGTCAGAAAACAGCGCAGGCGCTCGGAGGTCGTCGCGGTGAGTGGCGCGAGACAATGCGAGGCGTTTGTTGTGCAACTTGCGCAGTTTGCACAACCACAGACTGCCCTACCATACCTTACCTATATGATCTAGCGCATATTAAAGCGGGCACAAGGAAGCTTTGACATTCGAATAAATTAGACAAAACTGTTACGTTTCCTTTTATAGAAACCTAAAAAATGTACCTAAGTTACTTAATTTAATTTTGCGTCTATGGTTAATTGGTTTCGAAAGCAATTTCACTTTGTATTACCTAACGTTTTCTAAGTTCATAATAACCAGTGACCACACCACGCCTTATGAAGTCATATGTGAAGGTCCATGGAAGCTACATCGTATTAAAAGTTTAAAGTCTATCTGAATGTATCTTAGGACTGTCTCTGTTTATATTTTCTTTAGGATTCGTTTTCGTCCGGTGATCTTAGAGAGACAAGGTAATATGGTTGCCATTAGCAACATTAGCACGGATATCTTACTAATAGACAATAGTCGTGTCAACTTGTGTCGCGTGCTGAGTAAAGTGTAACGCGCTGAGGCACGGGATGCGATGCCAGAGGGTCAAGTCAATTGACGTCGAGCCACGTCCGGTGTGGCGACTTAACTTCTACACACAGCACGTGCTACAACGATTATGTTCTTTAATGTATTAGGTACCTACCTACTAACTACACGCTATTACACATTGTATTGGCTGCCTGGAAATTGAAATACCTGTTATATTCGATAATAGCGGGAGGTGTGATCATATTCAAGGAATTTAAACGCTTTTGTGGCTTTAACATCGATATTTTCTTAGTATAACAACCACGTCCACATGCCTCTCTGTATTAGTTTGTAAGTTTCAGTTGAAAAGAGTCATCGCGAAAGAATTTGAGATTCTGGAACACGTGCTTCTTTCTTTCTCTTTCCCTGACTTCAAAATGAGTTCTAATATCGTTATTTTATACTTTTTAGTGCAATCCGTTTTACTTTTTTGTTAAATGTTAATTTTATTTTTCTATTTTTAGTTTCTTATGTGTATTGAATACCTATCAAAATTTGTCTTTGATCGAGGATATGCCTATCAATAATAATTGTCGATAATATTGATTAAGATATTTCAATCACGATATTCGTGCTCCTTTTCATTGAGGAATTCCGTCTTATCTTCAAAGTCCATGATCAGATCATAATAAAATTTATATGGGACTACCTCTGAAGTATGACCTACCAAACAAAAAAGAATCATCAAAATCGATTCATAATTGGCGGAGTAATCGCGTAACAAACATACAAAATATAAAAAAAAACATTACAGTCGAATTGAGAACCTCCTCCTTTTTTTAAGTCGGTTAAAAACATTTAAAACAATGCAGCTTCTTACGTAACACGATTCAACTTCTACCAAGATGAACGTGGGCTACGACTACGACGTGTTACTTCTATTAATGATTATAGTTTTTAATTTTACAACACGATACCGACACGTGCAGAACTATGCATCCACAGGTCACGTGACATAATACAAACAAGGAAGTTTTCTTGCTCAAGGCGAATAGGTCTGAAAACATAAGAAAGAGCCTACAAATAGGCGTCAAAGTAGAACAGCACTAGTCAACTAATTACATAGTTACTAGTTTTACAACAAATATTCTAGCATATTTAGGAATAATAAGGTTTACTAAAGCTATAAGAAAGGCGTGTTGTACGATGATTATAATAAACATAATATTACTTTCAGTATTTCCATCAAAGTACCACGAATACAATCTGTCATTATCATAGAACCTGCCTATATTAAATTAATTTAAATCGATAGCAGACTGAGTAATTTTCCTCATATTGTGATGATCTTCGATCTTCATTTCTATGATTTTATTTAGCAAGGTTGATCATGCAACGGTAGATCGCCTGGATCAAAATTTCACAATAAGGCACAACCTACAGCTATATTTGATTAAATAACGCCCCTATTACGTATAATAATTATAATACAAAAATTATGACAATGCAAAAAAAAATATTATGCAAGTAAGTATATGTTAAGTAATAATTGAGTAATTAAAATAACACTATTTGTATTTTCGTACTAAATAAGTTCTTACCACATGAACGACACTGCTGTGCACATTGCCGCTGATAGCGGGCAAGTCAGGCTTGCGATCGCTCTTCTTAGCTTGCCGTTTAGCCTTGCCTTCGAGGTAACGTTTCTGAAGCGCACTTGTCTCCAGATTCTGCTGTTCGCAGGCGCCGCTGAACGACTGGTCGAATCTTGGCACGCACTCCGATTGTCGCCGTCGATACGTCTCTATCCTCCGTCTGGAACAAACATACAATGTTAGCAATACCAGCGAAACATATACTATTAATTGTAAGTATTCCTGTAACTAGCTCTTCTTATATTATGTCGCACGCAAATACTAGATCTATTTAGTAGTTATGCTTCTGCAATTTGGTATGTGCACTGTGCAGTCAACAGGTACCACTCGATGGTCGAAGTATACAATCATGTGCAAAACAAGCTGAGGTACTATAAGTTGTAAGCTGAGGTACATTAAGTTGTAATAAACAACAACATTTCAACCGATGCTCAGTCAGCCGCAACTCCCGAGCGCGGTCACCTTGAGCAAATGTTAATGCGGACACTCCGTCGGCTACATAAAAAAATCATTACAAACTTTTCATTTATTCATCAGTATCATTCGACGACGATTTAAGACCAAGGTTATAGTCACTCAAACCCTAATCTTCAACGATCACTCGCTTGTCTGGTGCCATACCTAGGCATTGTGCGAAGTACAAAAAAATTAGTTTTACTAACATTAACTAGTCAGGTATATTTCTTTAGAGAAATATGGCTGTTGTTGCTATGCGACGTGTTGAGTATAGACAAAATGGCTATAAGTGAATATAATAATAAAATAAATAATAATTAATGAAAAATGGTTCAAGCCAAAAACAGTACAGTCAGACGAGAAAAAAAGTTTAGTAAGTAATTAAAGAAAAAAAACCGGCCAAGTGCGAGTCGGACTCGCGCACCGAGGGTTCCGTACAAACTTCGTCCATCAAGAGAAATGCACAATTTTATTTATTTACCTTATTTGAGGTTGGTACCAATTAAGCTAGACCTCTAAATTGTATGAGCGCCGATACAACTCAAGAGGTCTTTATTAATTGGCGTAACTATGTATGTATGTATAAAATTAAAGGGTGTCCCCTTTAATTTTCAACTTTCTTAATTTTTTTGAATTTTTCCTTTATTTGTGCTGTAAGACCTTGCTTTTTGCCATTTTTTTTTTTAATATTTGAGTTGATTGAATGAAAGGTAAATTGCGGTTTACGATTTATGATACTATGATTATAAGAAACCTCAATATCATTTTTAAAGACCTATCCATAGATAAACCCATACTTGTGTATGGGTTTGATGAAAAAAAAAAATTTGGGTTTCAGTTCTAAGTATGGGGAACCCCCTAATTTTTTTTTTTTGTGAAAATCTTAATGCGGTTCACAGAATACATCTACTTACTATGTTTCAACAGTATAGTTCTTATAGTTTCGGAAAAAAGTGGCTGTTACATACGGACGGACAGACAGACAGACAGACAGACAGACGATGTTTAAATAACGGTATTTTTTTAAACGACGTTTTCTAAAAATGAAACCTAGCTAGATCGATTTATCGTCCCCGAAACCCCCTGCATACAAAATTTCATGAAAATCGTTGGAGCCGTTTCCGAGATTCAGATTATATATTTATATATGTATATACAAGAATTGCTCGTTTAAAGGTATTAGATTAGATAGATTAAAAACTAGCGGCTTCGCACAGGTGTAATAAGGTGTAGATACTATACATACATATAATTATAATAATGTGCATGAACTAAATGCAAAAAGTGTTTTTTGTTGACTAGTGTTATCGTTATATTTTAAGCAATATACAAAAACCTTGACAAAAATCAACGTATACTATACAACAGTCACAGTCAACAATTAAAATTAGTCAAAAATAACTGTCATAGCTTCACATAATTAGTAATGACTAAAAAAATTGTCTTACGTAACTGTTTGTTTGTTTGTTACCTTTTCACGCTTAAACCGCTGAACCGATCGCGATGAAATTTGGTATGCAGGTAGCCTATGGTATGGAGAAGAACATAGGCTACTTTTTATCCCGGGAACACATAAGATCCCTCTGGAACGCGGGTAAAACCGTGGGGCGGAAGCTAGTAATATTATAAAATGAAATGTGAAAGTTTGTGAGGATGTCTGGATGTTTGTTACTCTTTCACGCAAAAACTACTGAACGGATTTGGATGATATTTAGCAGACAGATAGAATATATTCTGGATTAACATATAGGATACTTTTTATCCCGGGAAAACATAAGATCCCTGGAAATGCGGGTGAAAACGCGAGGAGGAAGTTAGAACATAATATTGATAATACCAAAGACGATCAATTACAATAGACCGACAATCTCCTGCAAAAATTCTTCCGCCGGAATATAATTACCTTCTAGCTCATAAGATGTCGCTAAGTGTATCGAACTACGGATTCGTGTGTCAAATTATTGTTTATCGGTTTTGATTATTACTTCTGTTCGAAACCACTCATAACTCTGTCGTAGAAGTACGAACGAAATCCCTAGATGGCGTTTCCACAAATCTAATTAAGATACACTGTCTTTGAAAATGTACCATACTCATTAAAATCTATAATATATTTTAGTAAAGAATTAAATAAATTATGTATTCAAAATAATAATAATAAAAAAAATGATTTGTTGGGCCATTCTACTTTTCAATGCCTAAAAATCCGTCTACTTCTGATGAAGTTCTCTTTTTATTATTATTACAATCGTCTTTGTTATTATAAGCTGTTATTTCACTTGTAATGTATGTATGTTTGTCCGGGTGGAATCTTGCAAGTAAAATATGACCCACTTCCCGGTTTCCGATTAAGCTGAAATTTTGCATCCATATTAATATATATAACGCGTGACAATTCAATATTATGATAACATCAGACCATTTACCCGGTTACCATATAAGATCAAAGTACTCGTCAATACGAACCAAACGAGCCCAAACTCGGTGGGGTTGTGTTGTTTTATTGCGGAGTTCCTATGGCCACTTTCCAGCTCCAGCATCAGATCAGATCCATATCATCATAATATTGCATTGTCACGGAATATACATTATGCAGAAAAATTTCAGCTCAATCGGAAACCGGGAAGTGGGTCAAATTTTACTTGTAAGATTTCATTATCGACACCGGGACAGGTGAAAGTAAATCTATGATCAAAGTATAAAAGCTTGTAATAACAGCTGGCCGCCAGAGTAATTATTGTATTCTTTCCTCTATGCTGGCCGCATTTTATTTAAGCGACATCTAGTGAAGTACAGGTTGCTATGACTAGGTTCAATTTGGTTCAATCGATTGCAACGTCATCTGTTTGAAAGCTCATAAAAAGGGACAAATGTTCACGAAAATCAAAAATATTTAAAACCATGTTTTGGGAACGAAATACATTTTTAAAAAATAATACAATATTTTTAAGCTCGATTGGTTAGGAAATCGCACAAGTTTATCGTTTAAGGGTGCGTTCGCATATCAGGCAAAATTAAGCTGTTTTTCGGTACATTTTATGGCATAATCAAACAAAATCCAATATAACTAATAACTACCTCGTATAGATTGGTTCTTCATCTTCAAATAATAGTTACATTATTATTGAAAATTTTAGTTTCTCATAATGTAAAATCGATCTGTCGTTGCCATTTTCCACAAAATTATCGATACCGGGTTGAGTTTAGGTACATTTTTGTGCTATTATTAACATATTTCACTATTTCTAAAAATACTATATGTAGGCAAACATATTCAATTCTTAACGGTAGGACTTTTTTTTTATCTAAATGCTATAAATAGTCGCAGAAAAAATTAAAAGCGAAACTTATTTTTTCACATTTTTTTCTATTCTGGTTGAATCTTAACCGGTTGCATTAAGGGTTATTTTAGTTATAAAACTCGTCTTGATGTATTGCACAAGCATTTTGAATGAAGCTTTAGCCTGTATCGCCTGTTTAGAGCAGCTCGAGTTGAAAAAGATCGCTGTACAAACACAAAATATTCGATAAACCAAATTTTATACTTGACGAGGTAAGATTTTCATTCTACATATTTTATTTCGCTATAAAAAAGATGCAGCAACCTGAAGGTGTACTTCAGTGACTGCTACTGGAACTCCTCGACGAGTTACTAGGTGAGCCGAGTATGGGCTCGTTTTGTTAGTCATGATGAGACCTTACCTCCGGACTTGATGGAGCGACCTGAAGGTGTACTTTGGTGACTGCTACTGGAACTCCTCGACGAGTTGTACTAGGTGAGCCGAGTTTGGGCTCGTTTTGTTAGTCATGATGAGACCTTACCTCTGGACTTGACGGAGCGACCTGAAGGTGTACTTCGGTGACTGCTACTGGAACTCCTCGACGAGTTGTACTAGGTGAGCCGAGCTTGGGCTCGTTTTGTTAGTCATGATGAGACCTTACCTCCGGACTTGATGGAGCGACCTGAAGGTGTACTTCGGTGACTGCTACTGGAACTCCTCGACGCCTACTAGGTGAGCCGAGTTTGGGCTCGTTTTGTTAGTCATGATGAGACCTTACCTCCGGACTTGATGGAGTGACCTGAAGGTGTACTTCGGTGACTGCTACTGGAACTCCTCAACGAGTTGTACTAGGTGAGCCGAGTTTGGGCTCGTTTTGTTAGTCATATTGAGACCTTACCTCCGGACTTGATGGAGTGACCTGAAGGTGTACTTCGGTGACTGCTACTGGAACTCCTCAACGAGTTGTACTAGGTGAGCCGAGTTCTGACAATAAAAAATTGATAACGTTTTATTTGTTGTTTTAATAAAAACGAGCCCAAACTCGGTTCACCTGGTATAACTCGTCGAGGAGTTCCAGTAGCAGTCACCGAAGTACACCTTCAGGTCGCTCCATCAAGTCCGGAGGTAAGGTCTCATCATGACTAACAAAACGAGCCCAAACTCGGCTCACCTAGTACAACTCGTCGAGGAGTTCCAGTAGCAGTCACCGAAGTACACCTTCAGGTCGCTCCATCAAGTCCAGAGGTAAGGTCTCATCATGACTAACAAAACAAGCCCAAACTCGGCTCACCTAGTACAACTCGTCGAGGAGTTCCAGTAGCAGTCACCGAAGTACACCTTCAGGTGAGTCCATCAAGTTCGGAGGTAATTCGAAAAAATATAAACAGCAATAATAAATATTTTTTGTAGGTACCATAATTTTATTACAAAGAAATACGTAAAACAAAAATGAATCCTTCAAAGTATCAAAATGAGTTCACTTGACTACAATTCTCTCAGTTAGTCGTGCGACTCGTGCGTACACTAGTGTGTGTGACCCGTGTCAATGTAGTAGTTCGATTCTCTACCTATCAATTTTGCGAACGCGTCCTTAAGCGGCACATACAAAATATCGCGGGCTATTTTGCCCGCGCGCCAGTAACGCCATCTACAGAGATACAGATTTTTGAGCTTTTTTCCGGCGGACGAATTTTTGCAGGTGATTGTCGGTCTATTGTATTTTGATCGTCTTTGATAATACTAATGAAATAGAGATCTGCTAATACTTTAACATCTCCCTCCACATAATACCTAAATCAAACTGACAAAATATAAAGCCTTCATTTAATCGCTAAAAAGTATGTTGATAATATCTTTACATTAGCATTACCAGCGTAAATAAATTTACCATTTCTCTAGCTGAACAATCATGCAGAAACTAGGTACTATACCTTTCTGTTTCACCTACGATTTACCTCCTTAGGGGCTGATTTAAGAAAATCCCTTCCTTAGTCTGGATCCCTAAACCGCTGTGCAAGTATCTAGACCCAGCGGGACTGTTAGTTAATCAAACATTCAGTCAGTCAGTCAGATTCTTGTTTTATATATATTCAACAATGCTCTGACTGCTGCTTGCCTACAAATAATGTATAAATATATTATGTATAACACAGGTACATACTAGGAAATGCACTGGTTATATAAGTGATTCGATGTGTTATATAAATTATACGTGTATCGGAGGCAAACGTCACTCGATGTTTCGATAACGGTTAGTTACATAGGTACATCATAAGTAAGAATATTATATTTTACATTAGGTTATATAGTAAGACTATTCCTTTAAATCATCAGACTGGTTTCTGTGTCAGTACAATAATATAATAATATTAATATTCTGGGACATTATTCCTCACACACCCCCCAAACTAAGCAGAGCTTGTGCTATGGATGCCAGATAACTGATATACTACATACAGTACTTTTTTTGTAAATATATATACTTATGTATAGATAATTACACCCAGACCCAGGACAAACAGACATGTTCATGCACACAAATGTCTGTCCTGAGTGGGAATCGAACCCACGACCTGTGGCGTGAAAGCGTGTATCTTACCAACCACGTCAACATCAACAATCTCACTGAGATAATTTGATTAGTTATACATCCCACCAAAAACATAAATGTAAAAAAGGAGAGCCAAGTTCAATACAAAAATTATTCTCATCTGTGGGCTTCGCCGCAAAAAGAATGGAGATCTGAGATTGAGTGCCAAGTTCTATGCAAAATCCAAATATGTAGTCTAAGGGCTGACTTGGCTGGTTTTCCCATACGAATTATTATTAAGTACCTACTTTTACACAGTCATGGAAGAGCCTTATGTTCAATGGGTAGTTTCTACCAGCAAGCCAAATTTTCGGAATAATAAAATAAGAACCGAAAGGTAACAGGTTTAGAACATGCGAAGGCTATATAATTCGTATAGGAAAACCAGCCAAGTCAGCCCTTAGACTACATATTTGGATTTTGCATAGAACTTGGCACTCAATCTCAGATCTCCATTCTTTTTGCGGCGAAGCCCACAGATGAGAATAATTTTTGTATTGAACTTGGCTCTCCTTTTTTACATTTATGTTTTTGGTGGGATATCATTACTTTTTGTAGGTAAGTACATATCCTCGTAACGCCGTGGGTCCTTTTAAAAGGACAAATTCAAAACTAAAAGTAGACTTTATAAATATAAAACAATTGCATTGCCAAGCCCACAGCAGAGAATAATTTTTGTATTGAACTTGGCTTTCCTTTTTTACATTTATGTTTTTGGTGGGATAATATAATAATATTATTTTATCATTATTTATGAGTAGGTAATGTTTTTACACTATTGATGTGCGCTAAATATAAAAATAATAATTAATCCCAGTTAATAACGTAGGTACCCTAAGTAATATTAGGTATTTATGTTAAGCGTTCATAATAGAATCTAATTATTAAAAAATTGCCAGTTTTTTATTTATTCCTTTGTATTCATCTAATTACCTATCTGCATACCAAATTTTAACTCTCTAGGTCATCTGGAACTGGGTTAGAGTTTTGGTCTATAGGTCAGTCAATGATAAAAATGAGGAATTTTGGACATTAATATCTAAATAACCGTTTGAGATAAGCTTATGAAATTTAGAACACATATGTATCTCGCAAGTCTCAATATATGTGCAAAATATGATACGTTTATGTAAAATAGTTTTTGATTTATGAGGGGGTCAAAAGTGGCTCCAAATGGTTCGTGTAATATTACACACGGTGCGGCTCGCCAGTTCTGTTTCTTGAACTTGGCTTGACACGCTCCCGCGTGTCTAGATATGATGGCTAATGTAGTAAGCACACAAAAGCCTAGAAGAGCTATTATAATACTAAGTGAATATTTAAGATGGCTTCTTTTCGAAACCTAAGTTGGGAAAGGAACCAACACAAAAATCACAAAAAAGAATATCAAACCTATGTCATAGTATGAAAACTTTGAAAATTCTATAGATTTCAAAATAGATTATAAAATAAAGGTGTCCGTATTCAGTATGATGTGGTACGGTATAAAACCTAAGACGGAACGTAAATTAAAGGAAAGTTAAATTTAAAACGACACTATTTTAATACAATCTATATTAATAATTCCGTCAAGGGGTACGGTAGACTCGATTGAAACCTTACCTGAATAATAAAACATTAAAAAAAAAATCGAGTCGACAACATATATCCGCAAAATTCGGATTGTCGAGTATTTTGTTAAATTCTAATGGTGCAAATGGCAGTCGCCATATTGGCCGAGCACAGTACCGCCATATTTTCAATGAACGCATCCCTGTCAGCCAGTGTCAGGTTTTTCTTTTGTTTTCCCTTATTTCGGGAAGGCAAAGGGTTCTAGCCCATACAGCCTAATCATGAGATGACACAGTGTTCTCAGTGTGTAAATGAGTCTTTATTGACAGCCTGTTATTTTTGTTTCCCGTTGTTTTTTCTAACCATGACACTGGCAGTCATCGTTGGCACGATGGAGCCATAAACAATAAATTGGAATTGGATTGAGCTGTCAGACAGTGTTGCCAGAAGGTTACATTTCTTACATTTGACCCCCTCGCGTAACGTGTAAGTAATTATTTAAGGCAATTTTCGTAACTTTTGAGAACAACGAGATTTGTAATACTAGATTTTTATTCCAAACAGTTTATGAACGAATCCAAATTGAACGCACCTAAAACTGGCGCCTTTATGGCCGGGAATACACGTCAGTTTTTTTCATCCGATAGTCTGATACGGCGAACTAATACAAACCACTATCGATAACTACAAAAATATCTACCTACATTTTGTAAAAGATTGTGTATTATGTGTCACATTTCACCCGAGCGAAGCCGGGTTTTCATCTAGTGACAATATATTATATTACGTCCTTACATAATAAATTGGCGTTTTGTGGATCTGGCCACTTTGATCTCAAATATCTGGCGTTTGGTTAGGAATTTCAAATTCAAATTTATTTCAAACTAGCGACCCGCCCCGCCTTCGCACGGTTAGAAGAGCATAATATACTTATTATGCCTACATTTTTTGCATCAGCTTGTTGCGTGGCAACAGCGGGCAGTGGAGCGCGGGCGGAGATGGCTGGATCCACAGGCTGCATCAAGCGAGACCCGTCGTCGTATCGCGTTGGTGCGAGACCGCTTGAATTTATTTTCTCGCGCGTAATTTTTAATTTACGATAGCTCCTAATATATTCATTTAAATTATATGGTGTATAAGAGTAAAATAAAGTGCATAAAATGCTTAAAGCCTCGAACTTATTTAAAAAAAACCGGCCAAGTGCGAGTTGGACTCGCTCATCGAGGGTTCCGTACAAACTTTGTCCATCGTTCATCCATCACGGGAAATGCACAATTTTATTTATTGTGCATTTCCCTATTGTAAGATAATTTAGCATTGGGATTTTTTTTTTTTTTTCTACAAGTTGCCTTATGGCAAGCCTTAAGCGCATGCTTGCTTTGGCTGGGTTTTACTTAATACCAAGGCGTTGACCTGAACAAACCTTTTGCTTAAGGTAAAAGATCAAAAGACACCAACTTGATTGGAGTAGACAGTGAGCTTACAAATAGGTACTAGAGTAGTAACACCTTACAAACATTTCTCAGAAATTCGTAACCACTTGCGAGTTCAAAAGTAGTAGTTTTAAAAACCATGTTAGTCTCGTTTCGTGTACCGTCAAATTAACTACGTCAAAACGAGACAGGCACACTTGACTGACGTCCAAGCTGGAAACTATGGCAGATATGTCTATAGGCATATACGAAGTAGCAACGCGTCGGTGCCGTAGATAGCTGATCTAGTTATGATAGTAGTAACATAAGATCATTGGAAGGAGATGGATTGACGGAACGTTGTAACGCTGTGAGGTGAGACAGGGAGATGTAATATCCCCGAAACTATTCACTAATACGTTGGAGAATGTTCTCAAAACCCTGGATTGGAATGGACCAGGCATAATTATAATCGGTGATTATAATTATGCCGATGACATAGTCATGACAGCAGAATCCTTTAGAAGAGACTGGCGAAATGCCACATGATCTAAGCGAGGTCCCATGATGGGTTGGTCCTGGCAAGAACCTGGACAAGACAAAAGTCATGTTCAACGCATAGGCTGCGCCGAGATAGACACGCTCGATTGAGGGGACGGCACTCAAAGTTGTACAGGAGTATGTACATCTGCACCAAACTATCCAAGTAAACCGAAACAACCTCAAGGAAGAAACCGACTACAGGATTCACCCGGGACGGGCAGCACTAAAGACGAAAGTTTATAACCAGTGTGTGTTACCAGTGATGAAATATAGCACAGAGACGTGGACTCTCACTATGGGCCTCAAGCAGCTTAAAGTCATGCATCGAGCCATGGAAAAGGTCATGCTCGGGGTTTCTCTACGCGATCGAATTGGAAATGAGGAGATTCGTAGACGAACAAGGGTCATCAACATAGCCCAGTGGTTGGCAAGTTAAAGTGGCAATGGGTAGAGCACATAGTGCGCAGAACGGATGGTCAATGGAGTAAACAAGTCCTAGAATAGAGATCGTGTGTTGGCTAGTGGAATGTCGGACGCTCCTCGGCTCGTTAGACTGACGACCTCAAAAGAGCAGCCGAACTGGTCCATATACGAGAGACGAGGAACCGAAAGGAGTGGCGCGCCTTTGGGAAAGGCCTATGTTCAGCAGTGGACCGATTAAGGCTGATGATGATGATGATGATTTAACGCTCCCCCTGCAATCCAAATTCCGCACCAAATTAATGCATCGCCAGCCCCAGCCTCCATCATACGGGTGGCGACACTTAACCGACGGCACACCAATCTAGCGCAAAACCCAAACTACAAAGAAATTGCTACAACTTGCACAACGCTGCGACGCGGATTTATACTATCCGCTATTCTCTGAAGAATGGCTTCCATGCCAGAAAAGAAAAGAGAAATTCGCTGTTCTACATAATTAACTGGAATGGGCCTGATTTAATGTGGGGGTAGATCTGATCCCACTTCTGATGTAGGAAAGAGGGTAGAAGACATAATTAATCAAAATGCAGGTATAACGATATAGATGTAATTGAATCCACAAGACAGGTCTAATTTTATCAATTAAGGACGGTAACTCAAACTAATCCTTTTTTACAATTTAATCAGCGACAGTATAATCTAAGATAAGATAAGTCATCAACTATAAATCGCACTGAGGCTAATTTGTAATTGAGAATAATAATTAATTCGTTTGCACAAATTAATTATCCAAAGTGTCAAGGATAAGCCAGTAGCGGAGTACAACGAGTGCACCGTGCCACGCCAGAGCCAAGACTGCCTTATCGACGATCGCTCCTACCCTTTTATACTGGTAGGAAAACAAGTCGAGTAGTGGTGAGAGTGGGGAGATGGATGACGCGTGCGGTGGCGTGGTCGGTGCACGTGCTGCTTGTGAAATTCTTGCTACGCTCGTACGACGACTCAGGCGCCGTCATATACAAAAACTTGACAAATTATATACAAAAACCTTCCTCGAGAACCACTCTAGCCATTTGTGAAAACAGCATGAAAATCGGTGGAGTAGTTTTTGAGTTTATCGCGAACAGACAGACAGACAGACGCGACAGAGGACTTTATTTTATAATATGTAGTGATGTAGTGATTTAGGCTTATGTTGTGTATTTGTATTTCGAATTTAGTGATTCTTTTGTTTTCGCGCCATTTGAATTTTATTTGACATCGTTCTATTCACAATATGAAAAACTTAAAATATCGCGTTATTTACGAATACGAGTCCCATCTTGGCACCACCGCTGCAGAAACAGTAAAAGAGAAATCACGGTACATTTTTGGTTCCAACGTTTTCGTTATGGAAATTTTGATCTAAGTACAGAACAAACCCCGTGGACGGCCGAAGACCCTAGTTGACAATGAAGATTAAAAGTGATCGTGGAAGCGGATCCATCGCAAACCACGTCAAAGTTAGCGGCAAGCTTCGGTCTGAGTTATAAAACTAATTTTATTCGGAACAGTGAAAAAGCTCGAAAATGGGTACCGCATGAATTGAGTGAAGCCACGTGAAGCACACTGAACTTTAAAACGAATCTTTATATCGAAGAAGTGTTAGAGACAACCTTCTATATTTTAAAATACCTTTTTAGCTTCACCTCACTCGATCTTTACAAGTAGGAAAATGTTTTGTAGGGTGGAGGTAAGTACATTTGATAACATTTATTTGCGTCGTAGTCAGCTTGATATCACTGGTAGTCTCAGACAATGGACAGACGAAACCATAATGATTTCTTTTTAAGCTATTGTATAGCTTTTATCGCGGGCTTTGAGCGCGGCGACCGAATCAAGAAATTCCGTAACGAAAAACCTAACACCCCCACTCCGCCTTCCTGAATAATAAAACATAAAAAAAAAAAAAACGAGTCGACAACATATATCCGCAAAATTCGGATTGTCGAGTATTTTGTTTTTTAATGAACGCATCCCTGTCAGTCAATATCAGTTTTTTCTTTTGTTTTCCCTTATTTCGGGAAGGCAAAGGGTTCTGCCCATACAGCCTAATCATGAGATGACACAGTGTTCTCAGTGTGTAAATGAGCCTTTATTGACAGCCTATTATTTTTGTTTCCCGTTGTTAAGCTATTGCATAGCTTTTATCGCGGGCTTAGTAGTATAAAGAAAAAATAATAATAATAAAAATTAAATATAACATAAATAAAAAAAATATATAATTGCATAAATTGATAAAAAATGCTATGCAATAGCTTTACCGCGGCAGTCCCCGAGTGCCACACGTATATTTTTTATTACATTACTGAACCATGAAATGCTTGCATATTATTAAATAATAATATTGCAAGCGGCCTAAAACCGCTCATTATAGGTGACGCCCCGCGTTAAGCTTAAAAATCTGAAATTCAACGTGCTGCGTCCCGCTCCCTACTATAGCCACCTCTCATAGAAAACCCGCATAAACGGAAAGGGCGTATGGTTTTTATTGTTTAATTAAAAAATTACAAATATATTTCATAAAACCTATGTACAAATTATAGTATCAGTTTTAATTAATATATGTAGAAATTTTGGAACCACAAATCGTTCCTCAATGTCGGTAAAATTAGAATCACGGTCACGAGTTTCCGATAGCCACCAAACCACAGGATTACCCGCGGGGCTAATATGAAGATTGTCTAAAAATTTCATTCAAATCGGTCTAGCCATTTCGGAGTCTATAAGGAACATACATACTTAACATACATACATACTTTCTCTTTTAGATAGATGCTATGCTAGTGATTAAAGATAAACGAAAGACCAAATTATATGAATATTTTAGTTTTAAGTAAGTACTTATAGTTTTCTTTTTAACCGACTTCAAAAAAGGAGGAGCTTCTCAATTCTGTTGTTTATATATTTTTTTTATATTGAACTTAGATCAAAATCCTATGTTTGACATTTTCATATAAGTATTTAAATGTAGATTCGATGCTGGTTTGGTTGTTGCGTGCGCGTGTAAAGTGTTACATAATATCCTTATTACTATTATAATGGTATACGGAGTTTTATTTATTGTTATTCAGTTGTTCAACAAATACATTGTACATTCTATAGTTTTATCGGTTTTGTTTTTTTCTGGCATAATCTGGTATTCAAGTTCTTAAATTATCATTATTTTTATGAACAGAATTCGCTAAAAGCGATAACATTTAATCGCCTATTACCTATACTCCGACTACCTTATCTGTGATGATTACGTACGTACTTATATTATTTACACTACAATTTGCAAGCTCAAAAGTAGGTACATAGGTACTTATTGATTTTGGTGTTTGTCTATCACCGTTTACGCCGACAAGCACTTCCACCCTTTCTAATTAAGTAAGTATAATTATTATAGCTCTCACGCTCTACTCAGGTTCGGCCTGAAGCCAGTCAAGGCAAGCCGAAAGCGGGAACTTATTTTGACAGATATCGGCGAATACAATTTTGATACAAAATTATAATTCGACTTATGTTGATCTTTGTACTGAATCCTGGTAAGAATATGACTTCAAAAAATTAAACTTACTAATTTGGCTAATAACTAATATTCCCTGAGCACCGGCATGGTACGGAATAAGCGATCAGTCTCGAAAGCCGCGCCACCCGACCCGGCCGTAATACACTATGTAAACTCGTAGGAGTTTTTGTTTAGTTCATTGACCAGGCGCCGCTGTTGTCGAGCTACGCAAACAACGCCTTCGATAAGTCCCGTCCCGATTGTATGTCAAGCTAGCTATGTCACTGACACCGCTACACCTTCTTCGGATCCCTCTGTGATACACTTACCTATAACTATCGTAACCCGACCGATCGCAAAGTCAGTTATGTCCATCGCGCGCGCCTTTCCACGACAAAGGCAGCCGGAATAGTAAACCGGTTAAATTAAAGGCTAAAACGATATCTGGTAGCCTTTTTCAGTTAGATTGCGTTACACGTTACGCAATGAGCCATACATTGATACATATAGCTACCCGCCCCCTATCCCCTATTTTATATTCTTAGTGGTTGAATTTTAAAAAACTTTCGTTAGTGTGCCAAGGGTCCTCAAGGAATGTTCCTCCAAATTTAAAACTGTCTAGCAGTCACGCACGGATATAAGGCCGCCCTTACACTTGTAAATTTAACTCACGTAAGTTGACTTACGTAATAAACTTACGATAATGTAAACACTCTTTGTAAGTCGCTTATCGTAATAGTGCAGTGCAGTGCAGTGCAGCCGTAAGTAACTTACATAAATTTTACGAGAGCAACTTACAAGTGTAAAGACGGCCTAACAGTAGTTTTGTTGATATAAGATTCTAATTATATAAAAAGAATAACTGACTGACATATCAACGTACAGCTCAAACTCCTAGGGCTAAGACCGTGAAAACACTGTAGGTGAGCAGTAAAGAAGGATTTTTGAAAATTCAACCCCTAAGGGGGTAAAACAGGGATTTGCGGTGAAACCGCAGGGCGGAAGGCTATTACATAGATATTTTAATATACCTCTCCTTTATTTTTTCAAAATATGTAATAATAAACTGACTACATACCTAATGTAAGATTCATCATTGATTTCATTAGACTTACCACATTTCAATAAAACAGTTAGGCAGCCTTATAACGGACAGACGTCTCGGCGATCAGGGTATATCCCTACCCTACAAATGATCCCATTAACACAGGGGATCGTCCCTCACTGTACCCACGCTGCCAATATTGATCGCTGGAAAAGCATCTAGGTGTTTATACCTATGGATGTAGTACGGCATTCTTCCCCTTATGTCTCCTATCTTATCACCAATGATGATATTTAATTTAACAAACAATTACTACGTAAATCCATAAGTAGATTGGCACCCATTTGTCGCAGCCATATTGGTACATATAACGCCTTGCCTTTTTTTTAAATCAGCTGCATTGATTTAGGGGTTGGATGTAGATACTCTTTAATATGGACAACTTATTATGGGACCAACCCTGAAATCCTGAATAATAAATCAAATATTTCATACATTTTGATCGAGCAAGGTTGATCTATTCTATGAAAAGTTTCAATATTTTTTCGCGATTTAAATGTATAATAAAACCTATATTATGTACGTAAGTAGGTACAGTCACGAGCATAAATATATACACATTTAGTAAAATTCTAAAGCGTATTTTTTGTGAAATAACCATAGCAACTTTGAGATAACACCTAGATATCATAATAGTGTTGGTTCGATAATACTATGTTCGTAACATCATAAAATTTCAATGAGTACTTTCAGAGAAAATCAAAAAAAAAATGAGTATATATACATGCTCGTGACTGTACTATGCTGACTTCAAGCGTAGAGTTCGCGCCACCAATGAAGTCCCATAGAATTAATGAAAATCGATCTTATTTCTTCTACGATAGAGGTGGACCTATGGGACTTCATTGGTGGCGCGAACTCTACCACGATGGAACACGTAAGGACGTATATAATATGGATGTTCCTTTCACGTATGATTGGTTTAAAGAAACCCCGGACAAGTGCTTGTAGTACTCTCACCCTGAGTGTTCCGTACAAACTTAATATGTTCTCTCATACATCGGTCTCCATCACGGTCGATACTCCAAGTTCAAGACGGACAACAAACGTGACCCTATACGAATTTTAATTTTTCCTTTTGAGGTACGGAACCCTAAAAAGAAGCAGTTACCGTATTTTATCAAAGTTTTATTATATTCAAAGGTATCTTTAGACTAGAGGTTTATGCAAGTATTTGTAAGTTGCATTGTACGAGATTGTATCAAGTTACAACTAAGCAGCGCAGCAATGTGTAAACAAATAAAACACAAGTTGGCGTTTATACACCGACAACTGGCTATTCAATACCGTTAGCCATACACAGAGTCTCCGACATAATTTCACTCACACACACAAAGTTTGTATGATGGATAGGTTAGGTAGGTACTACAAAGTACCACCAGATACAACCGTCACCACCTCAAGTTGTTACTTATCCAAAATAATATATGTAGATATTTTTTGATGATGGTATTGTTACTTTTTGGGGAGGAAAAGTATTTGATACTCGATTCTAATGATACTTGTATCTACTATTTAGTATTTTTTCTTATTCATTTAATATCAAGTCTTAATTAACGTAACCAACGAACGTCAGCCATAAAACGCATTCATTATGTAGATACGATGATTTGTACTGTATCAACATCAGGGTGCTACCACAGTAACTATTTATTTACTAATCTGTGGTGCTACTACTACCACTATAGCTAATCCCCGGAGTGCGTTGCATTGCCTCTTATTTTTCCTTTTTCTTTTTTGTTAGAAACCATATCGCGGTAATGCGCACAACTTACCAAAAATTCATCAAGGTTTAGCGCATGGAGGACAAACATAACAACATTGATTTTTATATATGTTAAGATAGATAGTTAGATATATATATAGATATGAGCAAAGCGCGTATGCAATCCTACTAATATTATATAAGTTTGAAAAACACGTCTACTACAGTCTACAGGATAGCAAATCTCCATGGACTAAATTGATACCACTTTCCTAAAACAAGGAAAAAAGGGAAAAGCTAATTGTCATTTTCAAGGCATTCCATTTATCAAAACGAAGAGTATAGTAAAGATTTTAAAGCTGAGTAAACGACCATAAGCAATTCCCCCTCGCTAGTAGAGCGCTTGCCTACTCTCGTCCAGTGACCCTGTTAAGTTCGTCTATGGTTCGTCTAGAACAAGAATCGTACATTCGAAAAAAATGAAAACCAGTAAACTGGAAGCTTGTATAAAGAATTCTACTCACGGCTTGATCTTCTTTTAGCATGACCCTAACAACCAAAATAAACATTGGTTGTTCTATTGAGTCAAAGGCGGAAACCGATGGTAGCTAGAAACCTGGGCATTCTCTCCAATGTTAAGCGGTAGGTATTTCACGCCTGATCAGTTCCTACTACTTTATAAAACGTCGAACATGGAGTACTGTTGCGACTTGTAGGATGGATGGCGCCAGCTTGACGCCCTTGACTCAATAGACCGCCGTGGCAGGAGACTCATAGGAGATAAGTTGCTAATATACACTCTCGATCCTTGATCTACGGCGAAAGGTAGCTTGCTTATCGGTTTTCTATTATATATTTTGGAGTGTGCGCAGGAATTATTCAACCTCATTCTACCATCCTCACTCTTACACCGAACCACCCGTACGTAGTTGACATTCTGAACATACGGACACAACGTTTTACATTTTCATTTAATTTTATAATGCGGACAGCAA
The DNA here is from genome assembly GCA_951216915.1 of Tetheella fluctuosa. NCBI lineage: Eukaryota > Metazoa > Arthropoda > Insecta > Lepidoptera > Drepanidae > Tetheella > Tetheella fluctuosa. The sequence continues at coordinate 9,656,755 of OX578217.1, forward strand.
AGGAGTGTTCCTTACCGTCATTTATAGGTGGCGTCAGTAGCCAAACGTAAGCCCATTTAATATTTAAATCAGAGCATCAGGGCTATTATTATTATTAAATAAGATTGCAAAAAAAACTAATGGAACTAAACTCCGCCGACTAATGGAGTTGAAAAAAATGATTTTTTTCCCGGTGGAATACGATTCAAAATAAGGAGCTGAATGAATACACCCTGCAGCCAATAATAACAAAAATCCTCCTATCTATCATCCGTCACCAATGTTCTCCAAAGCGCGAGTGATGGCTTCTGCGTGTCTTGCCGTCCGCCCCGAGCTAGCGCGGGAGCGGTAGTGGTGCCCCCACCCGCTCGTCTCATCCCGTACGTACATGACAAGTATAAAAACCAATCTAGTCTCCAAGCTCCTCTCTAGCAATATTTAAGGGTCTACAGATATACTCATTGTTGATTTATTTCTTTCTCGGTGGCTTTTTTTCCAGATTCTCCAGGTCAATCACGTTTAAAAGGTCACCAATGAACCATTATGATACAAGGACTTCTTCCACTTTAGAACACAGCAACTCTGTCTTTGAGACATTATAAATTGATTTAAGTCTATGACTACTAGGGTACTTTTCACCAGTATGTACTTAGGTACTTATATCTTCTATTTTAAGAGTTTTTTTTTCGTTTCTGAATGTCAAGAATCATAAGCGATGCTATGGTTACGAACATGCTCTATGGGTATGGGGACGACACGACACAAACAATGGCGATGAAAATGATTTGCTGCCTACACCCATAGAAGACCCTGCCCTTACTTCTTCTGATTCTGACGCAGGAAATGGTGAAGATGATGTTCCTTTTTTTTTTCACATAAATCATAAATTTATTGGGATTACAAACAAGATTATATGAAAAGAACTACAGACACTAGCAGCAGCTGTTCCCCGTGGCTTCCAGGGATAAAAGTGACCTAGGATTAATTCCAAGATCTAAACCATGCGACAATTACTCCTTAGGAGTTGAATCTTGATAAATCGTTTTTTTTGGGAGAAACACCTCTATACCCATATTTGTATAGTATTTACACCAACTTTCTAGATAAAATGCTATACATATAATCCCATTGCAATATTTTTTCCATCCAAACATTAACTCCCCATTCCACTCACTGAGAGGTAAATATACAAAATCTTAAAATACAAAATTCATCATTCATCTTGTCTGAGAAATATTTACACCTAGTTATGTATTTGAACTACTTTCCACAAAAAGTTACATACCAACTGTATTTCCCCCTTTTACCCCTTAAGGCGTCTAATTTCGGAAAACCCTTTCTTAGTTGGAATCCTACATTTCGTAAGGAATTTGCCTACCTTTCGGGAAACCATAAGAAAACATAAGATCCCACGGGAAAGCGGGTGAAATATTTAATATGAAGTTTTGTATTCATACTGGATAGTGAATAGTGATGTCACATCAAAAGATATACTTATAAAAATCATCAAAAGGAAGAATTAGAAAGATAATTTGAAGTTTCTCTCAGGGTTCAAGGATATATATCATATATATAGGTATATCCGATATATATCAAACGATTTTTTATGATATACTTATATCAATACAAAAAAATTATAATATTAAGTAATTTTTGGCGTTTGTTACTGTATTTTTCTTTTCCCAAATGTAGATGGCGTTGGAGTAGAATTAAAACATAGTCCCTAATAGTAAGTTCTAATCCATAAATGACAACACTTCTGCCGGCATTAAGGTGACGCCGCGTTAAGCTTAAAAATCTGAAATTCAACGTGCTGCGTCCCGCTCCCTACTATAGCGACCTCTCATAGAAAACCCGCGTAAACGGAACGGGCGTATGCGACAAAATGGTTTTTATTGTTTAATTTAAAAACTACAAATATATTTCATAAAACCTAAGTACAATTTAGTATCAGTTTCAATATTTGTAGAAATTTTGGAACCTCAAATCGATCCTCAATGCCGGTAAAATTGGAATCTCTTATTTTAAAGAGGTCTTTTTGATTAATTATTTTGTGTTATAAAAGTTAACGAATCGTGTTATGCAACATACAAAATAAAGTCAAAGACATGATGAATTCTTACAATAAATTTCAGTTGTTCGCTTCAGTCATTGTTGAGAAAAATCGGAATCCTTGCAACCAAAATCTTCAAGGCGTCGCCTTAATGGCACCTTAAGGTGCTAATAAGCCACCAAAAAAAAACATAATAAATTTATTCAATCGATAAGTGCCATAAAAATGCATTTAAATTTTATATTTTCAATTCTCGCGCGTAGTTTGATGAAAACGCTGGACGCCATGTACAATTTTAGATTTTTTCTCATATAGAGTAAAATATCCTATTGCATAAGTTGATAAAAAATGCTATGCAATAGCTTTACTGCGGCAGTCCCCGAGTGCCACACATATTTTTTTGATAATTTATTATTATGTTTATGTAACACATATGCAAATAGTATTCATAGATAATACAATAAAATAATAATATGGCTTTCATACAAAATGGATATACTTATACCAAACTTTTGATATATATTGGATATATATCATAAATATCCGATATTTTATTATAAATATCGGATATTTTAGAACCCTGGTTTCTTTATATTTTTAGATGTTTTATACCATGGTACAGTCAGCATCAAAAGTAGATTGGCACCATAACCCTTTCATAATAATCTATTGACATTTTCATGACAGTTTGTATGAAAATTATGAATTGTGTAATGTGACATGGTATGAAAGTCCCATTCTACTTTTGACACTGACTGTACAAAATCCCTATTATGTCAATTATAGTGTTTTAGGTTATGGAAAACTTTTTCTTATGATAATGCTTCAATTAAAATATTATGTCCATTAGATAATGAAATTAATCAGTTAAACTGTTTTTTGTGATATATCAAAGCATTAATAACTTTTGAATTTAAAAACTGAATATATGCATAAGGCTGCCGCTCCACTAGAGAAGGGCCAACAGATCGAGGAATTTTTGGCTTTTTATTGGATATCTTACATTACAACTGCACAAAAACCTAAAAATATTTTATTATCATTCAGATCTGGAATATTTAGTTAGTCTTTTGAATAATATTTACAATATTTAACAAGGTCACTTCAGTGCCTGTTTAAGTATTTGTCTCATAATGTATATATTAATGGTGTAGAGGGGAGTTTATAGTATATTATATATCTTTTAAAAATACAGGTGCATGGTTTCACAGATTCACATACCCGGCAGAATATAGTTTTTAAAACAAAACAACCTGTCTTGCATCATAATGCCTTTCTTTATCATTCTTCTAATTATAGACCAGTGTTTCTAGAACAAAACTGCCTGTCAGAAAACCTCATCCAACACTGTTTGGGAAAATAAAAAAGCAAATTTACAAATTAAATATTTTTGTTTGGAGATGCATACAACAGGGAAATTAAAGTTTTTCAACAATTATGATTACGATTATGAACCTGTTAGCTGAATTGGTGACAAGCTACTTCAAAACCTCAATAACTCTACTTCAGAATGTCAAGTTATATTGGCAAAATTTTACCATCATTTATACTTGGAGTTTTTGTAATTGCATAGATATCAACCAAATTTAACAGAATTATTTAATTTACACTCTTCATGTATGTAAGATGCTAACTGATATAAACAGGAATTATGTGTAGGATGGTGGAATTTTATTTGAATGATTCATTCATGTGTCATTGAATAAGAAGTATTTTTACTTAGAGCATGAATTGTTTCTTATTGGGTCTATTGACAGTAACTACTTAAATACTTAAAGGGCAGTTTGACGCATATATTAAGGTAACCTTATGGGGATATGCATATTGCTATTGACTATTTTATTGGTTTCAATTTGAATTGTAATAATCAAAATGTGTTACCTTAAGCGGTCAACTACTGCCTGTCTCTTAGGTGGAAGCATCATCTCTTCCATGGGTTGCAACATGTTGGGTGGGTGTTGGGCGGGCGAGGCGCCGGGCAGCAGGCCGCCCGCGCCGCCGCCTCCCACCAGGTGCTCCACGGTGACTGTTAGCACTTCACCTGTGCCTCTGCTCCAACATCTTTCACAAGTCTTTAGCCTACACTAATGTTACTCAAGTACCACAGCGCATATGCAATAACACAATGAGAAAATAGATACAGTTCGTCCTGAACACTCCTAACATCATTATCATGTTGTCACTGGCAGTCTTGGCGTACCTAATCACTCCGATTTCTAATTACGTGACCTGTGTTCTTTGGTTTTAAGCCAGTTGATACATTTGATCACACTAATACGGCATGAGGATTTACAGTCTGGTTTGTAATTATTTATATAGAGATACACGTCAATATAATTTTGGAACAAGATACGAAGTCAATACTGCAATACTTTTTATCAATTCAGGATCATTGACGTAACGTTTGTCACAGTTTATTTAAAATGTACGTATAAAGCATTACATACAAGGAAATATTTCCAAAAGATTGAAACGAAATCATTGTATTTCGTTCCACAAAAATAACACTTCACATTTATTTTTTCACACCACACTGGCCAAACATGCCCAAACATCAACTAACGAACGAACGAACGAAACGAACGAAACGAAATGTCGAAATAAACTGATGAATAATTGGTGATGCGACTCGAATCCACTTTTTATTCGAGTAATGTGAGTAACATCGATATAAACGTATTCGCGTGAAAATAATATCGACTCGAGATCACTCGCCAAGACAAACATATTATAATATTATTAACTGGGAATAACCTTGGAGGCATATTCACGTTTGTAGACAAGCTTTAAAATTTGGAATATAAGAAAATTTGTTTGTTCTTCAATTATTATGGTAGATAATAATTGATTTCTATGTTTAATTTCGACCTTTCGATTTTATTTGAGAATAAAGCAGCAGATTACAAATTATACCTTCAGGTCACTCCATCTAGTCCGGAGTCTATTATATATTATAGACTGATTCACTCAAAACAAACAAACATCCTCTCACCCCAAACGCATATACGGTCTCCGTTCCATTGCGGGTAAAAAAATCAGGAATTATTTTATTTGGGTTCAGGGTTATCGAATCAAACAATTTATACGTATTTGGTCGTAAACCAAATCCTCGGTAGTAAAAATAAATGCAAGATTTACTGAATTTAGTTCCTGTAAAAATCTTTCATTTTATATCTGTTATTCTTTTATGTAATCTTTTATTGTTAGAAGTATTTACAACAATTTTATAAAATACAAACATTAATAAACAGAAAATATCCTCAAAGTTCTCGCTGCCGACGATAGGCAAGGTATTATTATGTTATTTTGTAATTTTATGAATAGACCATGATTGTTAATTAATTTCGATTGTTTTTTAAATGTTGATTTGAAACACAGACGACATTTTGTTATAAAACTTAATACATTTGACAGATTCAAGGATTGTGACTACTCTATTGGATCGAGTGAACCACTTGAATGACTCGAGTCGCATCACTAAGACTAACAAGTGAATGGTTTCAATTTTTCAAGCATAAAAAAGGATAGGCTTGAGTCATAGACCATACAGCCTTTTCATTATATCCTTTTCATATGTAAATATACGAAGGTACACTACACTTATTTTCAAATAAATCAACTTTTTATGTGATGGACTTATATCCTAACGACTGGACTTAGCCTCTTTTTACACTTATTCTACGGACTTAGGCACATTGGTTTATCATTTATTAGTTTTAATTGACCCTTATGGACTTTTTAATTACAAAATTAGTCGGACTTAGTGACTTCATGAGCTAAAAATGTGACTTTTTGGGTCATATAAGCTGTACATAGCGACTTGCACTCAAAATTCGAAATAAAAACATCCCTTTGGTTATTTGGGACTTATTTACTTGTAAAAAATGGTTATTTTAATTTTGACATCTACACGTTGGTGGTATTCGTAGATAGAGAAGTGTGGTATCAGATTAAAAAGTCTGCAACTGGTCAACTTCTGCAACTGGGCCCTTCGACGCTTTCACACTTAGCTTTCACACCACATAATATTGTATCACAGATTATGTTCAATAAATAGTAATTAAGTACAAAGCTTAAAAAAAAACTTTTATTGCAAAAATCATACCCATCATAGATTTTTTTATTTTTCACTCAATTGTTTTTTGCATTTGACATTTTGGCGCCCCACCCCTGTCGCCTAGAGTGATCACTCCTCTCGCTCTACCCTACAGCCAGTACTACTCTCTACTCTACTCTCCCTTCTGTAAGAAAAGAAAGTAAAGTAGCAAACTAAAAGAAAACGAAACAAGAAAATATCACTCAGGTGTTAGCAGACTGGATCCAAACAAATATGATAAAATGCAGCCGAGTTGAGTAACTCCAGTGCGGTAGCCGAGAGAGATAGATAGAAAAATTAAACGCTGCTGAAAACAATCAATAATCGATACGATTACATCTTCCGATTTCCTAATTAGAGTTTCTACAAATCGAATAGTGTAATAACCGCTTTAAAGTACATAACTAACTATACCTTTCCCAAAAAGTCAGTACGTTAACTTGTACTAACTACTTAATTAATACTCCTCTGGAGTCTCTCCTAACCTTGACAAAACAAAAATTGACGCTAATATAATTTAATAATCATGGCTTCAGCCTGAAAAATACAAATATTAAGACTTGGCTTCAGCCTATTTAACCTAAAAAAGAATAAGGCGCAAAATTAAGATGAAGAAAATATAAATGACAAGGCTGTATGGGCTAAAACCTTTTGCGTCCCCAAAATAAGGGAAAACAGAAGGAAAAAAAAATCACGTCCATGATTATTTAATTGTTTGTTTTATTGTCTTTGATTAGTGTACGTCAAAAGTAGAAGAAATAATTGAAATATCTGATGCAAGAAAGTGAAGTGAAATAATTTATGAAATAAAATTGCTTGCTCTTTCTACTGTAATTCACTCACAAGCCGGTTATAGAGTAATAAATTAACAATAGTTAGTTTACTAGTCTGATAATTATATTTTTAAAGATGACAACGTTACGCGCTAAGTTAGGGCCAACGACTAAACACGCGAGGCTATTTCTTTCAACAAATGTGTTTCCTATCAGAAACATAACATTGAGAAGGCACTCTATTACCGGTAAGCAGTAATAATTTATTAAATTCAATATTGAATAAAGAAATATCGAATATTTTATATTTTGACCATAACACAGAACTGTCTACTCTCTGACCAGGATATGCGTAATATTGTTATACTTACAAGTACTTAGCTATTATATTGCATATTATTTAAATAGACCAATAAAATAATACCACCACACTTTTATTAGTCTGAGATTTACTTAGATTATTTTTTTAGTTGTGATTATGTCAGTCAAATATAATGAGTAATTATCTGTTAGATATTTCCTTTTCTATAGATATTCAATTTATCAAAGATACTTTATTAGATTACTATCCGATTTTATTTATATTTACTTTTTTAAAGGCATTATTTTTTCAAATATAATGCCTCCCTCCAGCACTCTGGATATGCATTCTGATAGTGACTTTTGTCATTAGATTATTTATATGAAGTATGTATAATATGTTGGTAGGTACTTTCTTAGGTTTAAGTTTTTTGCTAATAGTATGTAATATAATTTTTCATACCACCTGCTTGACAATGTCCAATTACATATCACGCAATCTCAAGTAAAGCAAGTCATTATATCCCAAGGGATATAAATAAATTATTATGTTGTATGAAAGTCCCAAGGAAAATCACATTATAATGTTATTTGAATTTGGAACATTAAAATTCGTATGAAAACTCTTAGCACAGATATGGGCATTGTGTAAGCTTATTAAAAATTGGACTGGCTTGCTGACTTTTTTTGTGTGCTGCCTATATTTTTATTTTTAAATCTTCAGTTTTTATTGGGTTACTTTTTTTTTAAAACTTTTGGGTTTTTTTTTCAATTCTTGAATCTCCATTACAAAATTGACATTTGTGTGGGATCTTAAGTAGCCCTGGGTTTTTATTCTCTCGCAGTAGGTACGAAAAGTAGAGTATACACTAGGGATGCAACAATACAGATGCTGTTCACGCCATTTTAAATAATCATTTCACCGCACTCACGTTCTTTCCCATACCCTTCCCGCTCCCGCACAGTACCTTTGAAAACATAGAAACTCCTTATAATGACATACAATGGATACTGGCCGCCGCGTCATCTATGGTGTGACAGAAGAAAATTAATGTCATTCTGAAAATTTACTTTGACACCGCTTGAAGAAGAAAAATAAAAATATACAATAATTACCCAAATTGGAATCAGAATATATAAATCCGCTACCGCAAGCCGCTTCCGGCATACAAGTCCAAGAAAAGGAGCATGCAGCTGCAACTGAGGTAGGTACTGTGCATCCTAATCCTTACCACCTCGGAACGTGAGCTCGGTATTTTCTTCCTGTGATTCGTAAGGCCGGTGGTCCTTCACTCTTCTAAAATTCCTACGCATATTGTTGGTCCGACTTCGAGCCGGATACTTTCAGCGCTATACTTTCCACTAAAATACAAACCATCTTGGTTTACCGCTACCGCTACCGCTCTATCTACATATCGCTTCTTTCTGGTTCAAACCGGTTATGTCAAAGTGCTAGCTACATATTATACCCTGAAATTATAACTAATTTGGTTACATATTTCCGCTTTACTGATAACGATTTTGGGTTATAATAGTACATACTCAATCTAATAAAATTACTCGAAACCAATAAGCCTAAGAGCTTGGTTGAACCGCTTACCTACTGTTACTGTTATTCTCTGATAAATGTATCCTAAAATACCTATTGGCTTTGCTTAGGGTTAGGAACATACCGCATCGCTATTATAAATAAATATAATAACATATCTACCTATTACATAGGATTCTAGAAGATTCTTATTTCTTCAAACAAAAGTTACCTTACTAGGTATACGCGTACTGTACTAGTACTACGGTACTAGTTACCTGTTATTATATAGTGTCGTAGTGCCATTCAGACGTACTCGTATTACTTACGGGGTGCATAAAAACTTATATAAATTATATATTTACGTAGGTGTGTGTACCTATACGTGCAGTCGTATAAATATATTTAATTATTTAATTGGTATTTTAATACGTTATCCATTATGGAATCTAATATAAAGTTATTGCAAGCTAAAAATAATTTTATATTCGAACAAATGACAAAGAATTACAATTCTTCAAAGAAATTAAACTTGTCTGAGATCGATACGCGTTCGGTTGAAGCATTTTTAATAGATACTGAAATGATAGATACTTTTCGTAATGAATATATTAGTAATTTGGATTCGATTAATATTTCAAAAATGAAATTAGATCCCGAGTTTGAGCCTAATTATCAATCTCTTTCCGCGTTTGAAGATATTTATAAACTAGTGAAACGATGTCGAGTAAAATTGAGTGAGAGAAGCAATTCATCGTCAATTGCTGGTACCGCGACCGCGTCAAAACCTACGTGTCTGGTTAAATTACCGCCGATTAATATCCCATCATTTGATGGTAAGATTGAAAATTGGTCCGTATTCTATGAATCTTTTAAGGCTAATATTCATCTCAATACAAACTTATCCGATTCGCAACGCATTCAATATCTAGTAGGAAAACTTACTGGTAATGCATTGAATATTACATCGGGTATTATACCGTCAGGTGAAAATTACAATTCCTTATGGGACAGTTTAGTACTTAAGTATCAAGACAAAAGGGCTTTAGGTTCGCACTATCTATCCATTTTAATTAATATTAAAAACGCTTCTGACAATAGCAAGTCTTTAAATAATTTTATTGAATCCTTTGACGCTGCTGTTGCCGCATTACAACAACTCAAAATCGATGATATCATGGACTTTATTTTACTGAATCTCGCTCTTCGTAAAATCGATTCTAATACCGTTCAAGCATTTGAAATGGTAGTCCGCGAAAAAGATATTCCTACTTATAAAAGTTTGGTAGATTTTATGAAGAGTCAAGTTAAAATATTGGACCGTGCTAGTAATAGTAATTCATTGAACTGTGCTCGTACATCAATGTATAATAATAATAATAAAAATGTATCTAACATTCTTAACCGCCCAAAAAATACTTCTCAGTCCTTTGTAGCCCGCGATCATAACAATATATCTTGTTCTATGTGCAATGAGTCTGATCATCGTCAATTATATATGTGTCCTTCATTCAAATCCCTGACCGCACAGGGTCGTTTTGATTTTTTGAAGTCGAAGCAAGGTTGTATAAATTGCCTCAGTTTATCGCATACTTTAAAAAGATGTAACTCATCTTATACTTGTAAATCTTGTTACAAGCGTCATCACTCCTTATTACATTTAGATAGGGTTCAACCAGCAACGTTTAATGATGATGCACCTGCTCCACTACGGAGTCACATCTCGAATCACGAGACCGCGAAGCACGTCAACTACGTTGCGGCCGCGACCGCGCAGACTTCCGCACCCGCACAATCGTCTGCATCGGATAGTGCAATACCCGCGCCTCCTGTCTCCTTTTGTGCCCGCGTACCTACTGGAACAATATTCGCGCCTGTCGCGCCACCGGTGGGCATAAAAATGTTGCGGACAGACTTAGCCGTTCGTAGTGAAGTACTTCTTTCTACTGCGTCCGTTTATGCATATAATAATAATTGTTATAAAAATAAATTAACTATAAGGTGTTTGATAGATAACGCATCTCAGAATAATCTTATAACTACAGATTGTTGCGAAAAACTAAAATTACGTATAATACCGCTTTCGAACTCACTCCTTAAAGGTGTTGGCTTATCGTCACAACCTATTAAAGGATATGTGAATTTGAATATTACCGCGAGATATAATAATAAATATGATTTTGCAATAAATGCGATGGTTATTGATTGTATAACCGATCGTCTCCCTATAGAATACGTTGATACGTCGATTATAAATCATTTAGTCGACTTACCGCTTGCTGATCCTCACTGGCATATTCCAGGAGAGATTGAATTGGTTCTCGGTGCACAGCTATTCCCTATCCTTGTCTTAGGAAATAAAATTATTGCACCTCCCGCGCCTGCCGCTATTGAGACTGTATTTGGATACGTTCTCATGGGAAACGCTCCCACTGCATGTAGGTATAATCACACCGCGCCGTCTTATGTTTCTTTCTTTACTAGTTTAGATAATAATGTTAATGATTCTCTCTCTAAATTCTTTGAGTTAGAAGAAATTCCCTCAAAGAAATATTTAAGTCCTGAAGAGGAGGAATGCGAGCAAATGTACACGTCTAGTGTGTCGCGTGATCCTTCAGGCCGGTATTGCACCGATTTACCCTTTTGTAAAGATCCTAGTGAACTAGGGAATTCTATGGCAGTCGCTCATAGACGATTGCTATCATTAGAACGCAAACTCTGTGATCCAGAGCTGCGTATTAGCTATAATGCTGTTATTCAGGATTATTTAGATAATAATTTTTTATCTGAAGTACCGCCAGAGTTTGATAACTCAAATGATGGATATATCATACCACATCACCCTGTGATTAGACAGGATAAACAAACCACTAAAGTACGAGTTGTTCTTGACGCTAGTGCTAAATGTCACAATGGTGTGTCGTTAAATGATATATTACATACGGGACCTAATCTCCAAGCTGATTTGTTCTTACTTTTATTAAATTTCCGCATCTTCCCAATAGCTTTAACCGCAGATATTAAACAGATGTATTTGCAAATTCTTGTGAATAATGAACATAGAAAATATCAAAAAATACTTTTCCGTTTCAATCCTACAGAACCGATTCGTACGTTCCAATTCAATAGGGTTACGTTTGGTCTTAAATCAAGTCCTTATGTCGCTATGCGAACGGTCCGCCAACTTTGCAAAGACGAACGTCATGCGTATCCGCTTGCTGCCTCTATTGCAGAAAAGGAGCTTTACATGGATGACCTGGCCACATCCATCATGGACGAGGATGAGGCGATTGAGGCTTCTTCTCAATTGATCAATATGTTCAAGTCTGGTGGGTTTGATTTAGTTAAATGGTCAAGTAATTCTGAGAAAGTTCTAAAAAATATACCAGATTCACTTAGACTAACACATCAAGTTGAGTTTGATAAACATGAGCCGCTAAAAATATTAGGATTGGAATGGAACCCGCCTAATGATACATTCATTTTTAAAATTAAAAATGATGACCGCTTTTGTACGAAACGTACTATACTTTCTATAATTGCCCGCTTATGGGATGTATTGGGTTTTGCAGCTCCTGTGGTGCTTTATGCCAAACTTTTAATAAAAGAACTATGGCTTCAAAAAGTTGGTTGGGATGATACGCCACCCGCTAACATAACTACGCTGTTTGATAAATTTAAAACACAGCTACCTCTTCTTGCTAAGTTGAGTATACCGCGACATTTAGCTGTTTCTCAAGGTTCTTTAGTAAATATAGTAGCCTTCTCGGATGCTAGTCTTAAAGCATATGGTTGTGTAATATACATACATGTTACTGATTCTAGTGGAAACATCCATGTGCGTTTGGTTTGTGCCAAATCAAAGGTGGCACCCGTTAAGATTGTCTCGCTTGCCCGCTTAGAGCTTTGTGCTGCCGTATTAATGGCCAAGTTAACAAAGTTAATTTTTGATACATTTTCCGCTCGAACTTCAATTCAAAATGTTTATGCGTTTTCCGATTCAAAGATTGCGCTTTCGTGGATACACTCTTCGCCACATCGATGGAGCATCTTTGTTTCCAACCGGGTTGCTAAATGTCAGCAACATTTAGAACCTAAACATTTTTATCATGTGGCAGGTAAACATAACCCTAGTGATTGCTTATCTAGAGGCTTACTGCCTGAACAATTATTATCACACGATTTATGGTGGTATGGTCCATTGTGGCTAAGCAGTTCTGTTTCAATGTGGCCATTCAAACCATTCAAATCTGACATAGGTGATGATAAATTACCTGAATATAATAGTAAAACTTTTACTACAACCGCATCGCTTAAATCCGAAGAGTCTGACCTTTGTGCTCTCTCGCTCAGAATTTCCTCCTGGAATAAATTTTTGAGAATAATCGCGTACGTTTTACGTTTCATGCGTATTATTCCCCGCACTATATACATAGGATCGGATCAAATAAGTATTGCAGAAAAATATTTAATTCGAGCAGTTCAGTCCGTTCACTTCGCATTAGTTATAAAAAATATAAAAGCTGGTATCTTACCTTCCGGAACTCTACGTAAACTAGACCTATTCATTGATGAAGATGGTATATTAAGAATAGGGGGTAGATTATCAAATGCGAACTTACCTTTTGAATCAAAGTACCCCGCTTTATTACCAAAACGCGATCATATTACTTATCTTCTTATAGATTATCTTCACCGCGTACATTGCCATACCGGCGCCAGTCTTCTTAGCTCGTTGATTAGGCAAAGGTATTGGATTTTATCCGCTAGGACTGTTATAAGACAACGTGTACACGCTTGTAATTTTTGTTTCAAAAATTCACCATCACCGCTTAGCCCAAAAATGGCTGATTTACCCGCCTTTAGAGTTCAAGAATCTAAGGCTTTTGTACACACGGGTGTTGATTATGCAGGTCCAATTAATGTTACACTATGTAGGCGTCGTGGTCAAAGGACTCAGAAAGCATATATTTGTTTGTTCATTTGTCTCGTGACTAAAGCCGTTCATATCGAACTAGCTACCGACTTATCATCGGATACTTTTCTAGCCGCGTTTAAACGTTTTATATCTCGTCGAGGTCCCGTCTCATGTCTCTATTCCGATAACGGAACAAATTTCATTGGTGCCAAGTCTCAGTTAGATAATCTATATAATCTTCTAATATCAAAAACATATAACGATACGATCTCTTCGGAACTTGCTAATCGCCGTATTAATTGGAGAATGATTCCACCCCGCTCTCCTCATTTTGGAGGAATATGGGAATCTAATATTAAATCGTTTAAAATGCATTTATACCGCGTAATAGGCAATCAAATATTAACATATGAAGAGTTACTAACTGTACTCATTCAAATAGAGTGTATATTGAACTCTCGCCCGCTCTGTGTTCTATCTTCGGATCCTCATCCTGAAGCTATAACTCCCGCACATTTTCTGATGTCTACACCACTTCAATACTTACCTGCCGCTGAATTTGTTCCTAATGATCGTATTTCCTTATTAAATAGAAAAAAGTTATTAGATAGCTTAGTTCAATCGTATTGGAGGAAGTGGAGATTAGAATATTTGCACAATCTGCAAGTACGTTCGAAATGGCAAACTACTTCTGAAAATATTAAAGTAGGAACCGTCGTTCTTATACGTGAGGATAATGTTCCTACCTTACGCTGGCCAATGGGTATAATTGAGAAAATTTATCCAGGTTCGGACAATATTGTACGAGTTGTCCTAGTTAGAACCCAAAATGGTTCCTATAAACGCCCTGTCGTTAAATTAAGCCCTTTACCCTCTCAGTAGGGGTTTTTACATGTTTTAAAAATAATCTTTTCTTTTTTTTTTTTTTGAGAAACTGTATCTCAAAAAGGGGGGGAGGATGTTCACGCCATTTTAAATAATCATTTCACCGCACTCACGTTCTTTCCCATACCCTTCCCGCTCCCGCACAGTACCTTTGAAAACATAGAAACTCCTTATAATGACATACAATGGATACTGGCCGCCGCGTCATCTATGGTGTGACAGAAGAAAATTAATGTCATTCTGAAAATTTACTTTGACACCGCTTGAAGAAGAAAAATAAAAATATACAATAATTACCCAAATTGGAATCAGAATATATAAATCCGCTACCGCAAGCCGCTTCCGGCATACAAGTCCAAGAAAAGGAGCATGCAGCTGCAACTGAGGTAGGTACTGTGCATCCTAATCCTTACCACCTCGGAACGTGAGCTCGGTATTTTCTTCCTGTGATTCGTAAGGCCGGTGGTCCTTCACTCTTCTAAAATTCCTACGCAGATGCCGATAATCGTAAACCACAGGTCATAGTTATTTTTGATGATCATCCATATCGTAAAAAGTATTACGATTTATAACGATTCTTAAAACTAGTTTGATTGACTAGTTATTGGAGAAAAATACTGTATTTCCTAACTTGAAAAAATTGGCCCATAAGTATTTGTCCATCAAACCAGCTACTGTAGATTCAGAAAGATTGTTTGCCACAGCTGGTTTAATCCATACGAATATATGAAATAGACTAAAACATGATAAATTCAAAATTTGGTGTTTTCTTAATACGAATTTGAAAAAAAAACATTTTAATTATGACATTTAGGTGGTAAATTGTCTAAAATTTAAATAAATGTTGATGTTACTCAATTGTCTTGATTCATTAGATGTAAATTAAAAAATCGTAATGCATTCGTTATTGCATTCATTATCGTATTCGCTATCATATGCCTACCTAAGTAACTACTTATTTTATTTTTTTGTTCAAAATATGTTTTTTTTTTCTTTTTTAATCACTCATTAAATTCTAATAGACGTCTGAGTATGACAGTAGGGTTTTATATGACTAAGTTGTACTTTAACATCAGTCAAGATAAGAGGCCATATTTTTTTTTACAGAATGGTCAATATATTAGAAATCTCTATATAAAGTTTTTAGTTGTTGATTGGAGATAAGCTTATGAGAAAAATATATCAAAATTTTAAACATTTTGTATTATCTTGTTACTTTTTACTCTGTACTAAATGTTCTTTTTCATTAGCTCAATGCACAAACATTTTGTACTATGAATGAAGTGAAAATATTGTATGTTTAGATACCTACTTCATTAAATCACATTTATTAGGTCCTTATTAGGTTATCCTATACCTATGAATGAATTTGCAATTTTGTTGAGCGGGCACTCAGCACTTAAATCAACCTGTTAAAGTTTGATTCCTACCATTTTCTTTGTTATTGATTTTATATCAGAAAGCTGACATGCAGGCAGATGGTCCACTTAATGGTAAGTGGCTACCATTGCCTATAGACATAAGCAATAACAAAAGAATTGCCAATGTGGTGCTGATCTTGTACAGCCTAGAAGACAACTGGCTCTTAAGTACTGGAAAACACCAGAATACCTTTCCATTTCATGTATAAACTGTACAATTGCAGTAAGACCTCTGTCACAACTCTACAACCAGAGATACTATACAACTGCTGCTGAAGAGAAACAGACTGAAATTCTAAAAGGCAATTCAGAAAAAAGAGAATTTCAAGCTGAGACTAGAATGTTACTTGATATTGTGGCCAGATCATTATACTCAGATAAAGAAGTAAGTTGGATTAGTTTACTCTTCATTTTTAGGGTTCCGTAGCCATATGGCAAAAAACGGAACCCTTATAGATTCGTCATGTCTGTCTGTCTGTCCGTCCGTCCGTCCGTCCGTATGTCACAGCCACTTTTTTCCGAAACTATGAGAACTATACTGTTGAAACTTGGTAAGTAGATGTATTCTGTGAACCGTATTAAGATTTTCACACAAAAATAGAAAAAAAAACAATAAATTTTGGGGGTTCCCCATACTTAAAACTGAATTATTCAACAATCAAAATTTTTTTTTTCATCAAACCCATAAGTGTTGGGTAGCTATCGATAGGTCTTCAAAAATGATATCGAGGTTTCTAATATCATTTTTTTCTAAACTGAATAGTTTGCGCGAGAGACACTTCCAAAGTGGTAAAATGTGTGTGGTCTCGCACTTGGCCGTTTTTTTTTTATAAACTAGTGGATTAGACTATACTAAGTGGATATTTTGAGATGGCATATTTTCGAAAGCTATGTTAGGTTTGTCATTCTGAATTTGCGTAAATTAAATAAAACTGTCATAACAACCATGAAATTGATTTAATCAAATTGGACAATAAATATGAGAAATACTTTGAACGGTTTTTATTTTGTAGGCATAGATAGAGCAATCAACTCTTGAAGTCATAGTAATTTGTATGTGGTGAGCTCAACCGTTTCAATATAGACTATGACGTCACAAAATTCAAAATGCTATATCTTTATAAATTTTACAGATATTTCGAAAACAATATTGTAGTAAACTGCATCTATTATCTTACGCGAAATATAAGTAATATTTGCAACACCAAAAAACATGCAATTTCCTTTTGAATTTTTACTCCTATTTTTACCACTTTAATAGTCATGATCATGAACAGTGGTACAATGTGTTATTCTTGTAACAGGTTTTCATTAGGGAACTGATTTCCAATGCTAGTGATGCACTTGAAAAGTTCCGGTACCTGAGTGTGAGTTCACTCTCAGACGCACCAAAACTAGAAGAAACTGATAGAGCCCTTGAAATCAGACTCTCAACTGATAAGCAAAATAGGACCATTACATTCCAGGTAAAACATTCAATCTTTCTTGTGGCTCATCCATATTTCCAAAGGGATTAACTTGTTATTAAGTATATTTACACAATTATGATTCGATTTTTGCAAGCAATGAAAGCTCTAAAATTATGTTTGTTAAATTCCTGCATGATTGAAGTAGTGTTTCAGATGATAAACAGGTACCAACATCTTCACTTTTGCAGGACTCTGGGATTGGTATGACAAAAGAAGAACTTACCCAAAATTTAGGCACTATTGCACGTTCAGGGTCCAAATCATTTATTGAGGAGATTAAGAAGCAAGGAGCAGAAGAAGCTAGCTCTATCATAGGGCAGTTTGGAGTCGGTTTCTACTCAGCATTTATGGTAGCAGACAAGATTGAAGTCTACACACGCAGTAGCACATCAGGATCTCCAGGATACAAATGGTCTTCTGATGGGTAAGTGTTAAACAAGATCTTTTTGGATCTTTTATTATATCGTTACATTGTCAATAATCAAAAATGTGAATTACAGTTCAGGAACTTATGAAGTACAAGAAGCTGACGGCATCCCAATTGGCACCAAAATAGTTGTTTATCTGAAAACAGACTGCAGAGAATTCTCTGATGACGACAGAGTCAAAAGTATGTTCAATTAAGTTCCTCTGTATGCTACTTTTGGTGTTTTCTAAATATCTAACTAATTGTTTATAACTTTCAGGTATTATAAAAAAGTACAGCAACTTCATTGGTAGCCCAATTTTATTGAATGATGAACAAGTTAACTCAATTAAGGTAGGCCCAGTAATAATTGTTTTTATTTCAGTTTACAAGATTTCATTTAACCACTACGATCCGTTATAAATGGCCCCACGTTGGGCGCCATTTATACCGCATCGTACCTAGTGGTTTCTTGGCATCGTCTAAACTTCTTGAATAATTACAGAGCTAATGAAATTGTATCATATAACAGCAAGGAAATCTTATAAAAGTACAGAGTATGTTTTATAGGCGACTAGATTTCGCCCCGCGGTTTCACCCGCGTTCTCGTGGGATCTAGAATAGAATATATTTATTTGTTAAACACAGGTCATTAAAAGATGTTATACAGTGTAAGAGCGTACCAAACCAACTATGTTTTGCCGTTAAGCGTACAAATTTGTATGATAATATTCAGTTGTTATAAAATTAGATAATAATGCTTATAAAACAAAAATTAAAAATGCAAGACTATAAATTCATGTCAAAATATAAAATATTAAAATGATTACATACATATTATACATTTAACAAGTAGAATAATTAATCGAGGATAACAGCAAAAGCAAATACAATTTAACACCAAGGTACATTATGTTGACGCAAAAAAAAAAATTCAGGCCACTCAAAATGTAATATCATTCAGCAGTAATATATAAAAATGTCGTTTCAAAATGTATAATTAATAAATTCATCAATTGTATAGTATGCCTTGAATGTCAATAATTTAAATAAAATGTTTTTAAAAATTGATTTGTGTTTGCACATTGTTTTATATTTTGGGGGAGGTGGTTGTACACTTTTATCGAAAACACAAAGACACTTTTCTGATATAGGACCTTTTTTAAGGGTACAAGACATAGATTGTGTTGTCGCCGTTTACTAGTGACATGTGTAAATTTATCTAAATTAGTTCGAACAAAAATTGCGGTTTCATAAATATATAATGTCGGAACAGTTAATATTTTAAGATCTATAAAATGATTTTTGCAACTATCAGTACGTTTCAGGTTACACATAGATCGTATGCATCTCTTTTGAGCCTTAAAAACCATTTGATTGCCCGTAGCATTTCCCCAGAATATTATACCATACCTCAATACTGAAGCTGCTAGGCCATGGTAAGCTGTCATTAGTGCAGCTTGATTGGTTACTTTACTTAACATGTATAGGGCATATGCAATTTGGCTTAGTTTGTCACATAACGCGATAATAGCGATGATAGCTCAGTGGTAGTGACGTCGGACGCCGCGGCGAAGGTCGTGGGCTTGAATCCTACAATGAGCTTGAGCTGTCGGTGAAGGAAAACATCGTGAGGAAACCATAGCACGGTGGTAGGGTACTTTGTAGTACCCGCCTGGCTGGCTACCACCCTCAAGTTGAAAATCTGTCGCCAAACACCTATTGGTGTGTTCTGACAGCTGCACTTGAGAGCCAGTTCCTTCTAGGCTTTGTGTGCTTACCACCTTCGGCCACATCATCACTTACAATAGTGAGATTGTAGTCAAACACAAGCCTATACAAAGTAAAAAATAACGATTGAATTTGTGTTGACCATTTCATATTGTTATCAATATATAACCCCAGGAATTTTGTAACACTTGTTTCAGAGACTTCTTTTCCATTGTGACTGATTTTTAATTGTTATGCTTGTTTTTTAATTTGTTTAAAATTCATAATCTTGGTTTTTTCCAAGATTATAACTAAATTATTTGATTTCATCCAATTAATAATACATTTAAGGTTAAAATTGATTTCGTCCTCATAGTTACGAGTGTTTTCTTTACAAAATAGTACAGTGCTATCATCCGCAAATAATACCATAGGATGGTCAATTGCCTTAGGCAAATCATTTATATAAATAATAAAGGTCCCAAGACACTACACTCCCTTGTGGAACCCCATATTTAACCGTTTTTAAATCAGATGTGTAGTCTGTTTCTGTTTTGGTATTCATGCAGATTCTTTTGATGATAGTCATTTGTTGTCTATTACTCAAGTAAGATTCTAGTAATTGAAGTATATTTCCCCTTACCCCATACGTATAAAGTTTTTTCAGTAGTATAGTATGGTCCACAAAGTCAAATGCCTTCGATATATCCATATATAAAGCAACTATGGGTAAGTTCTTGTTCATACGGATCATGATTTTATGAAGGAAGTCATAGATCGCCATATTTACGGATTTTCCTGTTCTAAATCCTTTTTGTTCACTTGCAAATAAATTATTTTTCTCAAAATAATTATTAAGATTATTATAGATGACCTTTTCAAATATCTTTGAGAAAATTGGTATAAGAGCAATAGGTCTATAATTATTGACATTGTTCTTGTTCTTTTTTTTGAATAAAGGCTTTATAATATATATCTTTAACCTTTCTTAAACCGGTTGGAGTAATGCTTGAATTTATTTCTATTGTCTTCATTAGGGTCTAACTTGTATTTCCAAAATAGACGCCTTTTGTTTTTACTGCATAATTTAATGCCCTTTGTGACCCATTTGGGGCGTATAGTTGTTGAAATTTTTACTTTTACTAGAGGGAAACACAGATCGTAAAATAGCTTGAATAAAGTATGGAAGTGATTGAGGACATCATTAGGATCACTTCTTTCATACACTTCGCTGAAACTTAAATTATTAATGCATTCTTTAAACTTACCAACATTAGTTGCAGATTAGTCCCTTTTTTTGGTAAACTAGAATTTTAGATTGTACGATTTCTTAACTTGCCCGTTAAAAGTGGTGCACTATAGTCAGAGATGTAAAAAATAAATATTTCAGCCCTACATCCACGAACGTAAATGACATTATCTATACATGTACCGCTAGCCATGCGTGTTGGAA
The DNA here is from genome assembly GCA_951216915.1 of Tetheella fluctuosa. Lineage (NCBI taxonomy): Eukaryota > Metazoa > Arthropoda > Insecta > Lepidoptera > Drepanidae > Tetheella > Tetheella fluctuosa. Next base: position 9,677,746 of record OX578217.1, read on the forward strand.
CGTTAATCCCTAATTTTACGTTAAATCTCATAAGAATTGTATTACATGTTTAGTTTTTTCCAAAATATTAATATTAAAATCTCCACACAATATATTTCTTTTGTTTATATGATTTATAGATTCTAAAATGTCATTCAAATAATTAAAGAAAGTATCAAATGTTTTATTTATGTCATTGTTTTTGGGTACTCTGTACATACATATAACCACAATATTATGTTCATTCAATTCTATGGCGCAACATTCAACAATATTTTGAATACTACATTTCGAAACTGTTGTGATATCCCTAAAAGTATGTTTATTTCGGACCATTATGCACGACTCTCCTCTTCTTGTAGTTCTTGTAAAGATGCAAGAGTAAAGTTGGGAATATTCTATGTGCTATATTGCCTATGTGCTATTCCAGACTATAATTTGTCTCTCTGCCAAATTTCATCCAAATCTGTTCAGTAGTTTTTGCGTGAAAGAGTAACAAACATCCATCCATATCCATACTCACAAACTTTCGCATTTATAATATTAGTAAGGATGTCTGCTTCACGCTCTTGTTTTACGGTTTGAATTCAAATCGAAAGTTATTTTATACGTTGTGCGCAGGCTTCTCCTCACTGTGTCGCCACGACGAGAGTGGACAACAATAGAGAGAATATTAAACTATTTTGTCTTGTATTGTGGTTAATGCGTCTCTTTTCTCTATATTTACAGCCTCTTTGGTTGATGGAACCTAAGGAAGTGAAACATGAACAGCACATTGAATTCTATAAATTCATCAGTAATTCATATGACAAGCCCAGATTCACACTACACTACAAAACTGAGGCTCCACTAAGTATAAGGTCCATACTGTATGTCCCTGAAGGGAAACCAGGCCTATTTGAAATGTCTCGAGACTCTGATGTTGGTGTTGCCTTGTACTCTAGAAAGATATTAATCAAAAGTAAGGCGGAAAATATATTACCCAAATGGTTACGATTCGTCAAAGGTAAAATATAAATACATATAAAAATACATTGTAACTTTATTATTTACTTAACTTTTACTAATTAAATGATATGTGTATTTTTTGTTATTATAGGTGTTGTAGACTCTGAAGACATTCCACTTAATTTAAGCAGAGAATTGTTGCAAAATAGCGCCCTTATTGTGTAAGTCTTAAGATTGAAGTCATCACAATCTAATAGGCCCGTTTTGACAGAGGATATCTCCATTGGTCTCATTATATTTGTCTCTTTGTCACTGGATGCATATGGGTTGTCAAAACGGGCCTATTACTTACATTACTTTAATACATATTCTGTATTATACATATCTACGTAAATCAATATACATAATTAACAGTTATTATTTGTTTATTTCCAGTAAACTAAGAACAGTGCTAACCAACCGTTTTCTGAAATTCATGGTTGATATGGCACAAAAGGATCCTGTTGGGTATGAGACTTTCTATAGGGATTACTCCATATTTTTGAAAGAGGGCATTGTAACTAGTCAAAGTCCTTTAGAGAAGGTAATACATATTTAATTAATCTAAATTGTTAAATATAATTTAATTTATTATGTAATTAAGTAATTTATTCTATAAACTATTTGTATTTATTACCTTCCTTTTGTTTCAATAGGAGGAAATAGCTAAACTGCTCCGTTTTGAATCATCTAAACTAGAAACTGGACATCGTACATCACTTGCTGACTACGCAGCCCGTCAAAAGAGCGATCAGAAGACTATTTACTATTTAGCCGCTCCTAGGTAATGAATTCACAGTATTATGATAATTGAATACTTATCTATAACTAGCTGTCCCCCGCGGTTTCACCCGCGTTCCAGAGGGATCTTGTGTTTTCCCGGGATAAAAAATAAATAAATATTCTGGGACATTATTCCTCACACACGGCCATCTGACCCCAAACTAAGCAGAGCTTGTACTATGGAAGCCAGATAACTGATATACTACATATAGTACTTTTCTTTTGTAAAAACATACATATATGTATAGATAATTACAACCAGACACAGGGCAAACAGACATGTTCATGCACACAAATGTTTGTCCTGAGTGGGAATCGAACCCACGACCTGTGGCGTGATAGATAGGGTATCTTACCAACCACGCCAACCGGCAACCGGCCCGTCAAAAAAATGTAAAAGTAGCCTATAGCCTTCCTCGATAAATGGGCTATCCAACACTGAAAGAATTTATCAAATAAGATAAGATAAAAAAGCATTTATTGGACACACAATAACAAAAAAAAAAACAATAGAAATGAATGTGGATATTACGTGGGTCCAAATGGCCCCAACTCAGCCTATGCTGTAAATAACTACAGCGCTGATTTCGAACCTGTAGTTCCTGAGATTAGCGCGTTCAAATAAACAAACAAACAAACTCTTCAGCTTTATAATATTAGTATTTGAAACACCCAGTATTACTGTTCCTTTTTTTTTATTCTGGAGACCTCATGGTGCATGCATATAGTTTAACCATTTTATATTGCATATTATACTGAAGACAGAGATTAATAGTGTATCTTTTGTAGCCGTGAATTAGCTGTAACTTCGCCATACTACGAATCTCTCAAGAAACGTGATCTAGAAGTATTGTTTTGCTATGAGATGTATGATGAGTTGGTCCTGTTAGAACTGAAGGAGTTTGGTGGAAGGGCGTTAGTTTCTGTTGAAAATGACATGCACGGAGATTCTACCGACAAAACAGATGATGTTATTGGTATGTATATGAATCAATATCCTAATTCTAACTAATATTATAAATACGTATGTGTTTGTTTGTTACCTTTTCACGCTTCACGCCTAAACCGCTGTACCGATCGCAATGAAATTTGGTACGCAGATAGCGTATGGTATATTTGACATGGGCTACTTTTTTCTCGGGAACGCGGGTGAAACCGAGGGGGACAGCTAGTATCTATATAAAACCCATATTTAACCTACAATACACATTCAAACAAGATTTCATTTTAAAACAAAATAATTTTAATGAAAGATATTTTATTTGATTTATGCAAGTCAGCATAAAGAAAACATTTATTTTGAACTTGCACAAAATAAGTTACATATTTCTATAGTTGTCAATAATATTTTTAATACAGGTAGTGATGGTTTGCTACAATCTCAAATAGATGAACTTGTTACATTCTTGAAGTCTGACTTGGCCGGGAAAGTATTCGAAGTCCGGACAACACGCAAGCTAGACACTCATCCATGTGTGATCACAGTTCCCGAATTGGCAGCAGCTCGCCATTTTATACGCACTCAAGCGCAGGCCCTTAGCGAAGAAAACAGATTCGCTTTATTAAGGCCGCAATTGGAAATTAACACCAAGTGAGTATATAAGTACATTACTACCTGTACCTGTAGACTTAGTTGTACTGTAGTAAGCATATTTTGGTCACGGAGGTCAGATAGAGGAGCAAGCATAGCCACATTCACCACACACTCATTCTAGTAAATTCTTAGATACTTGTAGTATGCATCTAAGGATTGCCTAGAATGTCCACGTATTTTTTTCGAAGAGGTAATGCCCATAAAGGCCGACCCATAGACAAACATATTTTTATTACATTTAATATTATATTGGTACCTATCTACCAATATTTCAGTGGTCGAATGCCCTGACGGTCGAATCCTACAATGAGCTTGAGCTTTCGGTGAAACAAAAAATCTTGAGAAAACCATAATAATACGTAGGGTGCTATGTAGTACCCGCCTCGCTGGTTACCACCCTCAAGTTGGAAATCTGCTGCCAAACACATACATTGACACTAGCTAGTCACTTACCAAAGTTAGATTGTGGTCAATCACAGACATACATAGTAAACAAAATAATTAATTTCAGGCATCAAATCATCAAAAAGCTACACAAGCTGTTGTCAACAGATAAAGAATTAGCTAAAATGGTATCGCAACAACTGTTCTCAAATGCGATGGTGACCGCGGGGCTGATTATGGATCCCAGAAATTTGATAAGCCATATTAATGACCTATTGGTTAAAGCTCTTGAAAAATATTGATTATTGTGTTGTATTATGTAATATTGTTATGATTTTTTTAAAATTTGTGTTATAATAATAAATAACTGTTATTGCTACTCTACTCTCTTTTTGAAAATACTTTGCACCCCTTTTTACATAAATTACGCGAGCGAAGGAGTATGAAATTTGGCACAGAACAGTTATAGTTTAGAACCTGGGCGACCGAGCGCTGCTCGAGTGAAAATAGAGAAAACGAATTTTCCCAGATATGAAACCTAGCTAGATCGATTTTTCGCCCCCTTAAAGTGCTATGGTAAGTTAGCATAGAATAAGATAGTGCCTGGAAACTAGTTAAATAGTACCGGAAGAAGCACATTATCATATGCAGGTGCAATATCCAAAAAACTCCTATTACATACTCTTTCCTAATAAAAGCTAGCTAGTATGTCCGGCATAAGTAAACTAAGATTATCAAAGGGTGCTCATGCCTTTTCTAAATCCAAATTGAGTCTTGGCCAAGATTCCTCTGCTCTCCATCAACCACTCTAATCGATTCCGTAGCTAGTGTTCCATGACCTTAGAAATAACAGAGGATAGAGATAGAGCAATAGGTCGTCTTGAATTTGGATCTGAAGGATTTTTTCCTGGTTTGAGCAGGGGGATGACAATTTGGGTCTTCCACGGTTCTGGAATTAAACCATAATCGAAGAAGTGGTTTAAAAGATTGTGAAAAGTTAATTTTGTCTTGTCATTAGCCTTACATAAGAATGAGTATGGAATACCATCTACACCTGAAGAGTCCACCATCAAGGGCCCTATGGAGCTCATTTAATGAGAAAGAAGTGTCCATTAAATTGTGAGAGACCATCACAGAGTACTTTTTGGGTTCCGTACCCAAAGGGTAAAAACGGGACCCTATGACTAAGACTTCGCTGTCTGTCCGTCCGTCCGTCTGTCTGTCTCCAGGCTGTATCTCAAGAACCGCTATAGCTAGAGTTGAAATTTTCACAAATTATGTATTTCTGTTGCCGCTATAACAACAAATACTAAAAATAAAATAAATATTTAAGGGGGGCTCCCATACAACAAACGCGATTTTTTTGCCCTTTTATTTGTTTTGTGGTAGTTCCCGTTGACCTAGAATCACGGAATTTGGCAAAAAGCAAGGTCTTACAACACAATAAAGGAAAACTTCCAAAATATAAAAAAGTAGAAAATTAAAGGTCTCCATCCATACATAGTTACGCCAATTAATAAAGACCTCTGAGTTGTATGGGCGCTGATACAATTTAGAGGTCTAGCTTAATTGGCACCAACCTCAAATAAAATTCTGCATATCCCCGTGATGGACGAAGTTTGTACCGAACCCTCGGTGCGCGAGTCCGACTCGCACTTGGCCAGTTTTTATATACTAGTAATAGAGAACTATCTCGCCAACTAATAGGGGTACCGTACAGTGGCGCCTCTATATTCGCCTAACGGAAACCTATTAAGATCCTCCCAAAATAACGAACGTTTCGAAAATATGTAAGTCATGCTCACTTTAGGGTCTTTGCTTGCGGCGGCGTCGTGTGGCGGGTCGCTCACTTCCCTATAATATGTGCGAGGAGGGCGATAGCTGCCACATGCGTCATACTTGTGAACAGGTGCTGCTTGTGGGGGCTGGTCTGCTTAAGTTTGCAATCCATTTGTTTACTAAGTTACTCATAATTTTGATATATTTTTTCCTTACTGTCATATAACACACACATATTGTCAGTGAGACTCGTAGACTGAGGAGGGGCGGCTAGTCGAGGCGGGCCGCCCACTTTTGGAGGAGGGCTTGACGCGCGTCGTCCCTCCAGCACGCCAACACGCGCGCATGTGGACGGCCTCCCACGACTGCCTCTGCCTTCGCTCGCCAGTACACCGCGGTGAGTACATCAGCTTCGAGGTCCCACGACGCAGTACCGGCGAGCACACACGCGCCGACACATGACACGGTGCGGTACGCCCGGGCCACCCTGAGCGCCATGGCGCGCTGCGGACGTCACAGCGTAGCCAGATTTCGGGCGCTCATGGCTCCTGCCTATATCGGCACTCCGTAGAGCGCCATAGAGCGTACCACACCGGTGTAGAGGCGTCGGCAGGCACTTCCGGGGCCTCCCACATAGGGGAGGATGCGCCCCAGGGCTCCGGCGGTGGCCACTAACTTCGAACCTCCATCGACCGTCGAGGACGAGTCCTAGGTACTTCATCATCGACCCGACGATGGAGGTTCCTCTATGAGCCTCCCCATCATAACCTATACCCGGTTGGGGGTGTGCTCGCCTTCTACTGAAAACGGTTTTTCTGTAAGAAGTTGTATGTATGAGGTTGAGATCCATAACCAGATGGTATAGTAGATGGTGAAGAAGAAAATATAGTTTTTGAAGCCTCAGCATAAGATTTACGTACAGAGGGAATTTGAGTAGAATCTTCCTCATAAGGAATGTTGTCTTGAGACATAAACATTAATATGTTTTTGTCTACCATGTTTAGGACACTTCTTATCTATGGCAGAATGATTACCTGAACAAAACAGACAAGTAGTCATTTCATCGGTCACATTACAACTATCCCCAGTGTGGGACTGAGTGCAGCGGAAGCAGCGTGGATTCGATCGGCATTTAGCCTTTATGTGTCCGAATCTACAGCAGTTATTGCGGTTATTGCATTGTATGGTTGGAAGTTGGTAAGTCTCAACTGGCAATGAAGAGTGGTAGCAGTAGGTACACACGAGCTGGTAACTTAAGAACCACATTTTGAGTTGGAATCCATGTAGTCTTGCCATCAACATGAGTTTTCCATTTAGTCTACGAGCCACAACATACTCAAAGGCCACAACCATCAGGGAGGATTAATGCTTGAACCACGGCTTGAACTAATTCGTTTGGGGTAAAAGTGCACAATCAAGAAAGTTGTTTGCATTGCATCTGACGCTAAAATAAACTCGACTGCGATCCTGTTGCGGCCGACCCTTTTTACTCCATCCCTACATATATTTTTAATCTTATTTGTGACAAGACACTGCCCATACGGCAGAAGTCTCTATAATGCAACCCAATCTATATTAATCCTACTAAATGTACGGTATTGAAATTTAAATACACGATACTCAAGGATATAAATGACATATTTATTTCTCTAAAACATGGATCTAGAAAAAAAGGCGGACGCTACCTCATAAAACAATCTGAAGCACCCACAGTAAGCCAGGTTGCTTAAATGCATACACGTCCGGCACGCACACATTCACACCACACTAAGCCAGCCGCCCGCCATTACGCTCCGAACCACACACACACACACAAAGTTACGTCGCCACCATTTTGGTGCTTCAATACTTTCTTAGCGGCCATCTGTCCGCCTTTTTTCTAGATCCATGCTCTAAAAACACGAAACCGATAAAAAAAATTGCCAACAACTCTGAAAATTAAGGAATTCCTAAGTTTATCCTACACAAATGTATTTCGATATGATATTTTACATTAATATTGTTCGAATAATTAGAAAATTATTTATAGCGCTAGTTTTTGGAATAAGGACATAATTAATTATTTTTATAAATGTCGCTTACGTTATTAATTCGGAGCAGCTGTCAATATTATGCCGCACTCTTCTGTCACGTTACATGCGCATTTAGCTTTGCCCTCACTCTCATTCCGCGGCGATCCGCGTTGCTAGACGGATCTGTACCAGTTTTCTTTCCGAGCGCGCGGTTTCCACATTATCATCCAAAATTGGTAAAAAATCTTTAAAAAAAATGTGTATTGCCTGAGCAATTTATTTCACAGTGATTGACAATGATACAAGTAAACGGATACTTGTGTTTGACATAGCGTCATATCACTGCCGCTAGATGGCAGTGTAATTTATTAATGTATTCAGCCGTGTACGGTGCAACCGTACATTCTTTTAAGTCAGCATTTTTACGCGACACGCGGCGGTTGCATTAATAATTATTTTAGTTCATGTTCGGTTTGCTAGCACGCCGCATGTGCTCTCTACCAAACAAGTGGTAGTTTTCCATCTCTACATAAAGTACATGTTTAGTAGTCAAGTACGACGCGTGTGCTCGTTACCTATCAATTGGTCATATTCATTCATCCCATTAAACTCATTTAATTTAGATATCTTTTTCGGACAATATATTCATTTCTTACAGAATACAGTATTTCAATTCTATCCAACAAACATTTAAAAGAGTGTACAGTCTTACAAGAGACCATACAAGCTTATTCATATTATAACGTTTTTTTAAATTGTATTTTTTATCAAATTAAAACTGGGAATACACGTCAGACTTTTTCATCCGATAGTCTGATCAGACTATAAGCACAGAATAAAGGTTACATCTTTATACTGTGCTATAAGGGTTGGAGCCATTACATTGTTTGAACATACAATACACGTCCGATCCGACATCTAAATCTGAAACTAAATTTGACGTGTATTCCCAGCCTAAATCTGATAATATTTGGAGGGAAAATGAATTGCATTACATAAATTTTGCTACATGATGTAGCACTTGCTACTAAATTTTTATTTTGTATTATAGCGTAGGTAGGTGATGACGTCACAGGGGTCACAAACCTCGCGAAATAACAATCGTACGATAAAACTAGTATTAGATTCGGATTGTACGTACTACAGTTACCTAAATTCAAACATTAGATAAAACAATGTATTTGTTATTAAGCCAGAATCTTCGTCTAAATATTGGTGAATAGTCAAAACTGTTTTGCACTCAAGCTCGTTTTGTACTGAACCAAATTTCATGTTATTGGTATCTTTAGAACCGCAAAAATTCACTCTTTCATTTGATAGTAGTTTTATAGCTCAAAGCTGAAATTAATTTTCAGTTTTTCAAATGTCACACAGTTTTAAATCTACCCTCACAATCCAACATGATTTTAGAGTAGTGACATCGGAATACCTTTATCGATTTATTATTAAAATCATTGTTACTTAGTAATTCTGAGGTTTATAAAAACTCTAATTACACGCATGTTTAGAGGATTCAACAAGGTATTTTTCAGACCCTAAAGCATAAATTAAATGTCTAAAAATGTTTTATAGATTTTTATCGTATCGATCAAAAACCGACTTTTTGCAATGTTGGTCATCCCCTAATGCACCCACCAGAGTCTCGGCAGTCGAGAAGATGTTACCGCGCTGAACGCACGCTTCTCGTCTCTATTTTTTTATCCACGCTACCCGCGTTTCCTACCGTCGGATGTAGCCCTCACCATCACGGAGGCCTAGGGCTCCTGCGTGTTGAGTGTCAACTCACGCACATGTAACTGTGCCAGTTTTTAGTGTACGCTGATCGCATAGCGACACGAACAATGTGAACTTTCACTATAAATAATATCAGTGTTCAATGTGTCATGGTGTTAATTTAAATAAGGGACTTTGTGCCCCTCTTATGGTGATTACCCGCGTAACGTCGGTTTCCCGAACATTTTCAACGTAATACGGCCCGTGGCTGTCGCTGCTTATGCCGATGGAGGTTCCAGCCGGATGCGCCGCCGGGCTTTGCCCGTGGCGTGACGCCAAGGAAGACTCCGTAGGACCCGGCTGGACGCTCACAACGGTGGTCGTCGCATCGGCGCCGGAGTGGCGTACCTGCCTCGTCTCGTCATTGACAGACGCGCGCCCATCCAGAGGGTAATACCCTTACTTCTAGAACGTTCCACGGTACCGTATTTCCTATTAATTGGCCGGCCCCTTTAGAGTCAGTGTAGCTCATAAGACTCCTATTGTCTCACTGCGGCCGTAACCGCCATGTCGCGATACATTTAAATATAATATTTCATGTCACGAATTTCTTCTTTTTATTTGCTGTAAGTAAACCCCACAATTCCCAACAGCGCATAAGAGGTCCTTGCACTCCAATAGTTCAGGCCCTCCGCGAGCTGTCTTGGCAACCTTATTATCATCTCACCTTTCATATTGTCATCAACCGATTCTTACCGTTTTTATAACGCTACAAAACAACCTTTCTTTTTTCGTACATCTCCTTTTTTTTTATACGTGACAATGATCTCGTCGTATTATTTCGTATAAAAAAGTATTCAAATTAATGATTTACTTACCACAAAAAGGGCAAAATAACTGATTGATTTTATAATCTTTCATGCATTGGGAATAAAATTTGTCATGTCGCATCACTGACCGAGAAATTTTTTTTTCCTTTCGTCCCTTCAGGGTAGGCTAAGGTCTTGGACCATACCGCCTCGTCTTCAGTATTATCATTCTTGTCCAAAAGTGAGTAAGGCCAAAGCCTCGTCTTTACGAAGTCACGCCTTCAGTATTCATAATCATAAGGTTATATCCGTGTATACGTTTTAATTGTGTTGAATAGGATATGACCGAGAAAGATTCTTATTTTAACAACACATGTCATGTCATTACTAGCTCAGCGGTCCTAGTTACAGGCAAAGGACCTATAACTTCTGGTGTGTGTAAGTTCAAATCCATCTGTTATTATCATGTTATAATGTAAAGTACCTGGATGACCTTTTGATTTTTGAAGTGAAACTTCTTTATCGACGTATGGGAGAAATTTTTGTAGCAAATCGTCACGTTTTTCGGTTACGCGCCATGTTGCTTTTATTATGTTTTCCCGTATTTTGGAAGGCAAAGGGTTCTAGCTCATACAGCCTAGCCATTTATCTTCTTAGTTTTGAATTAATGTCTGACATCTTAAAATATAAAGGTATGAAGTTAGCTAGCGAAAAATGTTTTTTAGTAAGCGTTACTTCCGTCAGAATTTTAATCAGGGATTTTTCAGAAGTTTCACTTCTACCATGTGTGACTTGCACACACACACACTTTTTTTTTTTGGTAAACAAAAGAGTGAGTGTTACAAATTGCATTGAATAATAATAACAACATTGTAGTAATGCAATACTATAATTTTATGATAATTTAATTTTAATAATAAAATTTCCTGGATATGTGATAATTTCAAACTTACTACTCCTGGCAACACTGGTTCAGAAGAGAGCCAGTGTTGCCGTTTTGGCATTTTTAATGCTAAATTTGGCATATTTTCACCATAACTAGCATGTTAAATTTAAACTTAGCATATAGCATTATTTTTTATCATTTTTTGTTTGCCAAGCAACCTAGAGGTTTAAATCGTAATTTTATAATAACATAGTTGTTTAAAATAACATAGTTTAACATATCTATGGCAATAGACGATAGTCCAAAATAACGTATTTGTTTGGTTTCTCCATAAAGTGCTGCCACACTTTATGGGGAAATCCCGAGCTTCGTTCAGAGATATCACTTTGTACGTTCGAGCAATAGTTCGGTGTAATTCGATTTAACGGTATTCGGTTCAGTTGATTGTTTATGTTTATGTCATTCCTATAATATTCCTGATGACGTGCTGAAACTCATTAAGGGTATTAAAGAACATGCAGTGACTGATGAAAGTGGCTCGTCAACGTCACAACAAGACGAACCTGTTGATGACCTTCAGATATTTTTCAAAAGAGAAGACTAAGCTGGGTGGGAGGGAGTAACGGAAAGTCTATATACTTGAAAGTTATGTTTATTTAACTGTTTGCCCGACACGTTACATAAATTTAGGAGTAGCAAATGAACCATTAACAAAACAATGTGAGAAAAGGCGCGAAAATCGAGAGTGGCAGTGAACGTGACTATGCGCTGAGAGCGATACCGGACGACTCTGTGATTCTTCTCTTGCGCTTCACCTGCGCGCGCATCTAGCGGGTGGCGTGATAGGTATCTATGTATACTAACTACGTACTGCCGCGTACGCAACGCCGAACGTTCTAGACCGCTTACGATGTATAGCGAAGGGGGAGCTTACCCCTAGTAGTGCGGGCGGGACGGTCACACGCTACAAGCTTTTATTTTCTGATCAATAAATACTTTACCTTCAGGTGTTCTTCGAAATAGAAGACAAGATTTTGTTTTTTGATTAACAAATACTTTAAATTAAATTGGGATTTTATTTAGCACTTTAAAAATTATATTTAGCATTTTTTTGCATTTTTCTGGCGAAAAGTTGGCATTTTTCTAAATTATAAAACGGCAACACTGGAGAGCTTGTTTTGTGGAGTGTGTGTTTAAAATCAATAGGTACGTTGTGTTGTTCTGTAATTCGGTGAGTTTGATTTTAGGTTTTATCTAGAGAAAAACTTCCTGGGTAGGTTTTACTTTTACTGTAGGAATCACTTAAACGGGGGACTTTTTCTTCACGGAATCAAAATGCTTTTTTTTTGTCATGATTTCAAATAGCCATCTCTGCCACACATTTTGGCGATCCTGCGGGTTATACTGTAATAAAATATCGTTGAGTTGTACTGCTATATTACTCCTAATAAAATGGAAATCAAATCTAATACACTCAACAGTCACATCAGTCAGTCATCATCATCAGTCAGTAGTTCAGTCAGGGTGTAGTCGGGCGGGCGCGTTTATTTGAGTAAAGAACTAATGAAAATTATTTATTATTTCCCTAGCCATGAGTAATTTAGACTTAAATAACGCAGACTACGAAGATGATAATAAAACGCTTGATAAACTGCAAATAGAAGCTGAAGAGAAAGAAATGATGCTAAAGAATACCGAGACAATTGAAGCAGCTACAGATGAAAAGTCTGAGCCTGAAGGCCTTGTAAAAGCGGCACTTTCTGGTGAAGTGACCGAGCAAGGGCGCGAGGTTAAGCCCAAATTTATACCTATAGGAGCAATCAAAATGCCAGGCTTTTTCACAAAAAATGTTGATAAACCAAAAGTAAGCAAGCTAAGTGTGATTCAAATTTGTTACAACTGCCCCTAAGGCTACTCTCTGGCCCTTTAACTGCTTTTTTCTACAATAATATGCCTAAGTTTAATAAATAAATAAATCCCTGGCCATTATCCCTTAAAAGCTAGATGGACATCTCATAATCTGGTATTAATAATAGTTTTTAACATTAAAACATCAAACATAACTAACACAGTAGGTACATAATAATAATAAGCCACTATTACCACTCACATTTAAGTTATTATTATGTATTTAAATTTGGTATGCTGTTTTTGCGGAGCTTGTCTTGAGACATAAGCTATGTTTATTTCTAGCCAAACTAGTATACTCCACTCCTTCAACTCTCCCCACATTGTCTTCCTCTGTTTCTTCTAGTATTTTTAAGTGTCTAATAGTTGGTGGTTGGTAAAATACCCTATCAATCACACCACAGGTTGTGGGTTAGATCCCCACTCAGGACAGAGATTTGTGTGCATGAACACGTCTGTTTGTCCTGAGTCTGGGTTTAATTATCTATATAAGTAAATATTTACAAAAGAAAAGTAGTACATATATGTAGTATATCAGTTACCTGGCTTCCATAGCACAAGCTCTGCTTAGTTTGGGGTCAGATGGCTGTGTGTGAGGGATAATGTCCCAAAATATTTATTTTTTATAATTATAAAAACTCCATAAGTTCTTCTATAAACTCTTCTATAAAACTTTTGTTGTTTCTTGAGTTGTATATTGTTGATCTGGTCTGATGCAGAGGCTTTGTTATTTTTCTGTCATTCTGTGGCCTTAGCCATTTCTTCTACTATTAGCAATAATACAAATCAAACAATATGAGTCTTTCAGAAAACCTTTCTAAGATAAAAATGTGTATGCTTTGTTGCAGGATGATGATGGCACAATAGAAAAGGAAAGTGATAATTTAAAACTGGATGAGAGCTCAAAACCAAAGAACCATCGCATGCAATTCCTGCATAGATGCCCATTGACTAAATTCTTGCATCATCCTCAGAATGATTCTGGTAAGATAATCATGTACATGTAGGTAGCATGGTGTAAGGGTAATTTGTAGTATCCGCCTGGTTGGCTACCATCCTCTAATTGAAAATCTGTTGCCAAGTACCTACTGGTGTGTTCCAGCAGTTACACTTGAGAGCCAATTGCTTTCTACACTTAATAAAGGTTGTCAATTTTGGGTTTTCTACGCTTAAAAAAAACACATTGGTAAATTCCCTGGTAGTGCTAATGTCTTCCATCTGACATAAAGAAAAAAAAGGTAGTACAGTTACACAAATTATAGAAACCAATAGTTAGATGTTAACAGGCCAGCTAATTACACAAAATAGTATAAATGCAACATTAACAATCACTGTAGTTCATACAAATATTTTTTCCATCTAGCTACTGCATCAAGATGTTAAGTGATGTGGTGTCTTTGTGACAGCTGTAAGATTTTAATTGCTTAAACTCAAACCTCATTTATTCTGATTAGGCCTTGGTAAGGAATTTATGAAGGTTACAGTTGACTTGACCACCAGTTTGGAATACACTTAAACTAAGAAGACTAGCAAGAAACTCAGCAAAGGAATTGTTCTGTAGAATTATCTTTTAAATTTAGATATAGATCACATAAGTACTTAAAAGGTACCAATCGACCCTACTACTGAGCCTGTGAGCCTGTCTGTTAGTTTATTGTTGGGCTGAGATAGCAGTTACAAAACAGGTAGCAAGTTGAAATTTTCACAGATTGTTCACTGGGTTCTGTTGTTTCTTTTGTTGAGTCAAGGAAAGAATCAACTGTCCATTTATTCATCTAATTATAGGCAGGTATTTAGGTTTTATGCTCACCATAATTATCACTTTTACAGAAAATAGTGGTGATAAAAGAGGCATATTTAATATTAAATACCCAAAGATATTTCAAAAACATTCTACTAATAATGTTGAGGCAGCTCTTGCTTCCATGGAAACTTTAGATGAGAAACTTGACACTCCAAATGATGGCATGGAAACTGTTAAGTTAGAGACTATTGTAAGTATGTCTATAAATGTTATGTAATTTTACAAGTAGGTGTGCCATAAAATAATGAGAAATAACATAAAAACAATATTGCAGGAACCTGAAGAAGGCAAAGTAGCGACAAAACTTCCATTAAAAGAAAGAATTCGTCAGAAGAAATTTATTATTGGTAAGAACCATAAATTGGATAGTGCATTAACAAATTTAAATTAGAAATTTAATAGGATTTAATGTTGCTAAGTATTAAAAACATATTACAATCATGAGAGCTCACTTTTTCACACACATACAGATATTATTTTTATGTAATATGTAATAATTTTTTTAATATTATTATTACCGTTATACACCATATAGTATGTGATGTTCAGTATTTTAACCATGAAAATGCAGCGACCAGATGGACAGACTCATTTTCGCTGTTTAGGGTTCTGTAACCAAATCGCATTTGGCACAGACCCTGCTAAATATGCCATGTTTATCCTTATGTGACTTTTTACCCATGTTTGAACACAACCTCACTATGGTAAGTGATGATGTGGCTGAAGGTGGTAAACACAAACCCTTGAAAACACTGGCTCTGAAATGCAGCTGCTGGAACACACTGGTAGTGCTTGGCGTCAACTTGAGGGTTATAGCCAGGCAGGCGATAACTACAAAGTACCCTGCCACCGTGCTTTGGTTCCCTAATTATATTTTCCTTCACCACAAGTTTAAGCCCGTCATTACTACTGAATAGCTGACTTTTATAGATGAACATTTGGTGAGCTGTGAAAGTTGGTCATTATCATTGTGAAATATTATAGAATACAAATTTATTTTGCAGTCTGTAAAATAAGTACATTTGTAAGATATAAAGTTGTTTTCTTCTTTTTACCATGGATAGTCTTTTGTTTGACCATTATCTCACCATGAAAAGTAACATGGCAAAAATTGATAAGCACACAATTACCTAGGAAAGCAGTTACTGGAACTCATTGTAGTGTTGGGCAAATCATACTAGAAACTTGTTGGTTAGTTTTCTTTCTAGGGTTTGTTTTTATCTAAAATGTTTTGATGTACAGATGATATAGTGGTATGTGCTGTGGTGTTGCTGGTTCTACTGGCGGTAATTGTGGGTATAATCATTGGGTCTCATGCCGGGCCACCGTTGGAGCGTCCCCTGCGCCTTGGACGCTACATCTCAACACCAACCAGCTGTGGACTTGTTGAAGGGTACCTAATTTTTCCCCTATATTTATCATCAACGGCGCGTGCAAAGCAAGAAGCAAACCCGTCACCTCTCTTCACACTTGACCAATACGCGCAATTATTCATCACACACAATACTAATTAAACTGAAAATGCCCCAATAAATTATATTTTTATATTTTGGAATAATTCAATTTGTTTTGTAAATTTTCGTATGTATTAAATGGTGATATGAAGTATCGATTATTTAATTAGATCAAAGTCTTAGCCATTTATTCAGTTTAGGCCCTAGAAGGGCACATATGAACGTCGAAGCTACTGAAGTTACCACCGATTCGGAAGTCGCCTTCAACTGAGAAGAACCGGCAAGAAACTCAGCAAGGTTACAATGTTGGCTTTGTTCCATTAAATGTTTAACAATTTCTATAGCAATATATAGGGGTACAATCGACAACAGTACCTCCACGTGAGCCCATGTGGTCATGTCATCGGGATGGAATCTCTCATTCCTTTCGGATGGGAAGGCTGCGGGCCGGTGTACCCTGGGCGTCGGATAGCGACTTTTGGTCCCGAAAATATCGAATACTTGTGTTCGGTGTCTTTGGGATCACATCTTTCTAGCCGAGGGCCAAATCTGCCGTCTCCAATCCAGGGTGTAATTCGTACCGTGCCGATGGATGCGTGGCTGAGGGGTAGCTCAGTCGCGAACGGTGTCTCCTCGAAACCGGGGCAACTCGGGGAGTATTTTTGCCCTTCAACTGGTAAGCGGGGCTCTGTTGTGACTTTTAGGTCATCCAAGTAACTTGTCCGAAGGGTCGGAGGGAGTGCTCGAAGCACCCCAAACGCCCTCGACATTTAATACTACCTCCACTGCTGTGAGGCCGAGCTGTGAGAGGGATGGAGGCTTAACTGACTCCAGACCAATCATGGTGCCGATCTCTAGTGGCGAGGTATTTAATCCCGGCAGGCTCAGAATGTCGGGAGCTGCTCAGAAGAGGTTCTGGCGGCTTAAAGCGGGGATCGTGAGAACAGATGAAGCCCTCGCTCTCTGCCAAAAGCCCTGGATCAAAATTCTAAAGGACAAACTTCCTCCCGTGGACTCGCCTAAGGCCAATCCTAAGGCGGTAAAAATAACACGGTCGGAAGAAGAGTCCCCTAAGGAGCAAATTAAGACGGCTCCAAAAACATCACTTGGAGGAGGACTAAAACCGACCTTCAGGGAAATCGCTGGTGCCTCGCAAGTGGGAACCCGTAATGAGAGTCCCATGAGTGAGGAACAGATGCGCGTGGTTCGGCAAGCTATAAACTACGCCATCATTAAGATAGGCGTGTCGGAACAAGATTTATTGGACTCTCTCATAAACCGGGCTGGCTCCTGATAACTTGTGAAAATCAGTAAAGCCAGAACTGGATTGAGAGGGAAATTTCAAAACTGCTGCCGTGGCCTGAGGCGAAGCTCTCCATAATACTGTAGAGTGAACTGCCTAAGCCCACGGTCAGCATAGCATTTATACCCAAGGGGGAGGTGAGCACTGTTGAAGATGCCCTCCACCTTATAAGGGTACAAAATGCAGGGCTTCACACGGAGCACTGGCGTATCCTAGCCAGTAAGGAGGACAAGGCCGGCTAAACTGTAATCATGGCCTTGGACGAGCCCTCCGTCGAAGCTCTTAAAGAAATGGAGTTCAGAGCTGTCTTTGGTTTCAAGAGAGTTCTCTTTAGGATCAAGGGCAGCTCTGATTCCACAAAACCGCCAGCGGAAGCACCTACAGAGGCTACAGTGCCTTGTGGCACAAATGCCCCGGTAGCAGTCGCTGCCCCAGCTGCTTTTGCCAGTAGAAGTGGGGTCCCTCAACGCCTTCCAGCGGCATTGCCCCCAAATTCCCCCAGGCAGACTAGCGGCTCTCGGGGCGAAAAAAAGAAGCCTGGGAAGGCTCGGCCTGGTCGTGGACGTCCTCGTCCGCATCAAGAAGGAGCGCAGCCCGGACCTTCCACTGCAAAATAAATGGCGTCCCCGGGAGAATCGGCGAGGATCCTCCCAAGCTAACCTCCATCACGCCGTGGCTGCAACCGCGGTTGTGGAGTGCTGCCTTATTGAGAGTCACGTAGACCTCGCCCTTATCCAAGAACCCTAGGTTCGCAACCAAACCATTCTGGGACTGAACGCTGCTGGCAAGGTACTATACAACACCTGTGGTGTAAAGTCCAGAGCCTGCATCGTATTTTCAAAACATGTTAATTTCTTACCTGTTCCAGAGCTTTGTTCCGACGACCTGGTATTAATAAACGCTGCGTTTATTAATCTCAAAGGGTGGAATGGGTCTAGAGTAACATAGCTCATAGCGCATAGCTCGGCCTATCTGCCCGGAGACAAACTTGACCCGTCCGAAGATCTGAGACGCGTCGTAGACTACGCTAGGCTTCATGGTGCAGAGTTAGTAGTAGGATGCGACGCAAACGCTCACCACAGTGACTGGGGCAGCACCGAGATCAACAATCGGGATGTGTTATTATATGACTACCTTGAAGACTGATGGCTCCTTCACTACAAATGAGAAAGAGAGTTTGGAGGAGTTAATTTCCGCTCACTTTCTTGGGGCTGTGGCTATGGATACAACCAGTGCCCATATGCGTACCTGCAGGAGGCCTCATAACGAAGACTGGCGCAGAGCGGTGCAAATTATCAGACCGCGACAGGTCAGGTGGGCGATAAACTCCTTCAAACCATGTAAGTCAAGTGGAGCGGATGGTATCCAGTCTATTCTACTTCAGAAGGGATTGGATATACTCATCCCCTCCTTGATTAATTTTTTTAGAGCCAGTCTAGCCCTGGGGATGGTTCTAGAACCATGGACCAAGGTGAAAGTACTCTTCATAGCTAAGGCACCTACCTTAGGTAAAAATGACTATTCTTTACCAAAGTCCTTAAAACCAATAAGCCTTACTTCCTTCATGCTTAAAGCTATGGAAAAAATATAGATACATATATTAGGGATGTGGTTCTGACCACGAACCCTATCCATTGTACTCAATACGCTTATCAAAGTGGCAAATCCACTGAAACTGCTCTGCTCAACTTAGTTGACAGGGTAGAAAAAGCGTTAGAGGACAAAGAAATTGCCCTATGTGCTTTCTTAGATATTGAGGGAGCTTTTGACAATACCCCTATTAGCAGTTTGGTAGGGGGCCTGGAAAAGAAAAATGTGGACCCAACCACTGTTCAGTGGGTTAATGCCATGCTCTCCAATAGGTCTAATACCGTATCACTGCACGGTCTAAAAAGTCAAAGAAGTCTTTGGATGTATCTGTAGTGAGAGGCTGTCCACAAGGGAGAGTTCTGTCTCCCCTACTTTGGACACTGACTATTGACCAACTCATAAATAAGATGGCGGATCTTCGCATAGACGTACAGGGGTACGCTGACCACCTTATAATAACTGTTCGTGGTTTCTGCCAAAGTACTATATCGTATCTTATGCAAAGGGCATTCAAGATTATTAGTAAATGGTGTAAGGAAAACGAGCTATCGGTAAATGCCGACAAGAGGGTTCTGGTACCATTTTCTAGAAAACGGTCTCTTGACAAACTTGTCATGCCGACACTCAACAATAAAAGTGTACAGATTTCCATTGAAGTAATCATTGACCAGAAACTAACTAGCCATGTTGCTAACATAATACATACGGCGAAAATCGCCTTGGGAATATGTAGCAGACCTCAGATGATTCTATGGCTATACTCCACTATTGTGAGGCCGTTGATAACATACACCTCTGTAGTTTGGAGTAAAAAAGTCAATCAAAAAACTACAATGCCTCATTGAGCGGCATTCAGAGAACCGCCTGCATTATGGCAACTGGAGCCATGTCAACCTCGCCTGAAGGGGCTCTTGATGCCATATTGGATCTGACGCCCCTGCATCTACATGTAGAGAAGGTGGCAAGGACTACTATGCACAGGATACACGCCCAGGTGGGAGCGAAATGGCTTTCCCAGGCACTAAACTCCCTTCAGGATTCAGTACTGGAAACTCTTATTCTGAATATGGTCACAGACTCGATGGTCCCTCAGAATAATTTTCGTAAGTATTACGATATTGAAATTCCCACACGTGACGATTGGCTTAATGACAAGGTCACGTGGTTGGAAAGTAGCCTTAAGTGGATACCGACGGGTCCAAATCAGGATCTGACGTAAGCTGTGGAGTTTAGCGTCCAAAAATTGACAAAAAGCTAAATCTGCGAAAACATGCCTCCATCTTCCAAGCAGAAGTACACGCCATCCTAGAATGTGTGGATATTAAAAAAGAAAAACTACATCAACCACACAACACTAAAAGAAAGATTACATTCACTCGGACAGTCAGGCAGCTCTTCTAGCACTGCCCTCCGATTCAATGAACTCTAAGCTACTTAAAAATTGCATGGACCTACTCATTCACCTAGGCGAAAAGAACAGGGTCGTGTTACGGTGGGTTCCTGGACATACAGGAATCGTCGGCAATGAAAAAGCTGACGAACTAGCCAGAGCCGGAGCTAAGGGGATCCGTTATGGCCCAGAGCCAATCTGTGGTGTATCTAAAAGCCTGAAAAACTAACTATGAGGAACTTATATGTAAACTCATCTATCGATTCCTGGAACGAGGCTCCAGGAATGAACCACTCAAAGGCACTTGTAAATGCCTTTAACAAGAAGTCTACCCGAGAGATACTATCTCTAAGTAGGAACAACTTATGCATACTAGTGAGGGCCCTAACGGGACACTGTGGAATGAACAAGCACTTGTTCGCTATCAGTGTTCACAACACCAAGGTTGTGTGAGTGCTATCCACTTATGCCTAAACGCAATACTCATTTGGTGTTTCCACCAATTACACCCAGATGAAGTAAAATCAATTCCTGTCAAGAATATAGTACAGTTTATTATAGCTGCAGGTCTTGTAAGTGAAATTTAATTTATGTGGCGATCACAATAGATCTAACCTGGTCGCAGTGATACAAGCTCTGGAAAGACTTAAAACAGCCACTTAATCCGATTAATAATTAATAAAACGCAATATATAATAAGTATAAACAACGATACTTAGATATTCTTTATTATTACAATAATAATGATCAATTTTTCTTTACAGGATATTGGAGGAAGGAGTGTATAACTTCTATAGTATTCCCTATGCTGTTCCACCAATAGGAGAGAAAAGATTTACCTATGCTCAACCATTAAATGATATATCATTATGCTGGAATCACACCATGAAAACTGTGGAGCCAGGACCTCGCTGCTTGCAATTCTTAGAAAATGGCACCATAACTGGAGATGAAGACTGCTTAACCCTGGATATTGTTACCCCTCATGTAAGATATGACTCACCATTGCCAGTAGTTGTACTGATCGGAGCAAACTCTTTGTCTGGTGGTATTAGCCCAGCGCAACCATCAGCATTGTATGCTCGTACGAAGGAAGTCGTTTTTGTACGACCTAATTTCCGTTTAGGACCATTTGGATTTTTGGCTCTGGACATTTTGTCGTCTTCTAAATACCCACCAACGTCTGGAAACTATGCTCTCAGCGATTTGTTAGTTGCACTTAAGTGGATCAATCATAACATCAAACATTTTGGAGGTAATCCAGACTCTGTGACATTACTAGGCCACAGGGCTGGTGCGACTTTAACTGCTGCTTTAACTACGGTACATCACGCTCAAAAGCTCTACTCAAGAGTGTGGCTGTCCTCGGCTTCAGTCATATTTCCAGGTGACCCTCTAGAACAGTCTCAAAAAAATAACGAACCTTTTAAACAAATGAGCAAATGCAACGATGTCGATTGCCTCCGCCGCATGAGCACAACGGAAATCTTATCAGTCACGCCTGACGTGTGGATGGACAGTAATAATATTGGAAGCCTACCCGCATCCGATGAACTTAAACGCTCCTGGTTGGTACTGGACGGAAGCTTGTTGCGGGTCCACGCTTACGAAAGCTGGGATGCTCAAAAAGAGGCTAAGGAGTCGGGTAAGGAGAAGTTATTCAAACCGATGGTATTCGGAACGACGCAACATTCTAGTCATACGGATCTTTTGCAAAAGAAACATTTAAATTGGACCTCAGACGTAATAGAGAAGATGGTGAACGACAGCGTGATCGGCGAAAAGAATTTAACTTCGGCTATATTCACGCACTTCAATAAAACGTACTCAGGCTTGGTGGAACTGATCTCGTCGGTCCGCACCCTGTGCCCGCTGGTGAGCCTGGCGCGGCTGCGGCTGGCGGCGCCGCTGTACGTGGCGCTGGGCGAGGGCGCGGGCGGCGGCGCGGCCGGCGGCCTGGCCGACGCGCACTCCGACGTGCAAGCTATACTCGGCACTTTCGACTCCGAGATGCCCGAGCAGCGCCGGTTCATGGCAGCTATGCAACAGCTATTCTATTACTTTGTATGGCACGGCCACCTGCCCGGCCCGGAGACCGGTTTGATCGCCGTGGGCCAGGATCTCCTTCCCCACCGTGGATTACCCGCTTGTGATTTGCTCATCCGCGAAGATATCGTGCCGAGGTACGCACATATCGACTAATTGCCCCGACTACCTTTTTATATAAATATGTTTGCATGTAAGTTAAAATGTAATCGCTTGTAATTTGAATGTTATAATGATAATTGTAACATAATGCCTAACTTGCCCCACTATTTACTAACTTTAGAAACTTATTAGGGGGCGGGCATCCATTAATTACGTGAAGTGTTTAGGGGGGGGAGGGGGTCGAGTCGAATCTCACCCAATCTTACGTGGGGGAGAGGGGGGCTCGAGCCGAATCTCACGTTTTTATTTCCGCAGGAAACAGTTTAAAATTGAGAGAAATCTGGGTTAATTTAAGTAAAACATGATTCTCCACTAAATATGTCTAAATCCTACACAATAATACATACCACGGTTTTGCGGATGCCATAAAGTAGTAGCGATTCGATTGTTTAGCCGCTCCAACGGCCTACCAAACACGCGACTCGACCTCGACTAACGCTGCGGCGCATCTACTTTTCATACATCACAAGAGCTGCAGAGCACCTAAGTGCAGTCCACAGTGCACTAGCTGCACCAGCGCGCAAAGTACCACCCTCAAAGATTGTCACACGTCGAGCTACCGAGCTTCTATGTGCTAGCAACAACGGTTTAGAGTGGCAAGTAAATCAAGTAAATCAGAGCGAGGTTGAAAGAGCAGATTATTTTACTAAAAACCACATGGACATGTTGGTTCCAGTAGTCACTCTTGAGATCAGTCATGAGTCCCCGTGGACTGAATTAGAATGAATATTCTTTCACGAATTTTAGTAGTTCCTATTTAAATATTTTATAGTTCGTTTTTTCTCATTGTGTTTCTACACTACGTTGTCTTAAATACTAGTCTTAAAAAAAAATTAAGCATATCATATATATTTTTAATAAATCCGACGCAATTACGCACAGCTTAATGTATTTACACAAAAAATACGTATTTTGAAAAATCTCACCTGAGATTAGAAAATCGCCTCACGTAATTAATGGAAGCCCCCTTAAGTACTATTATAATGATGTTGTTTTTTGTGCACGTGTTTTTAAATAGATGGCGAACTTGATATTGATTGGTGTCAAATTAATTTGTCTCCCTAAAATCAGTGTTCTTGCGGAATTTATCAGAAAAGAAATATTTTTTTTTGGTCATGATAAAAGCAATAAATGAAATATATTTTACGTTATTTTAAAGTGTGAGATTTGAAGTTTCTAATACATATTTTATTTTTTAACTTGACGCCACTTTTATTAGTTTTGTGAGGCTTTAAACATACCTCTATTTACGTTCCACGCGTAGAGGGTCTCATTCATGCACACGCCACGAAAAAAATATAACAAAAACAAGAAATGTATTCAGATTACATTTGTCGGCAAATCCTCTACAATAATCTAATCTAGTTACTTTTTATCAAAATCGTCTCAATTTCTTATTTAAACTGCTTTAAAAAGTTATAAATTAAAATAAAACTAAACATACTAACAACGAACGCTGTCAATTCCCAGCGGAATTGAATGGATTTTTGATGCGTTTTATGATTTATTTGTTTAGGTTCGGTAAATTTATTTCAAATGATTTTTTGAATGCTTATATTTTTTATTCGACAGATAAGTAGTTGCTTTCGGAGTGGTTAAAGTGTGATTTCTCTAAACCATTACTTTGTAATAGAAAAAAATATATGTTGCAAGGGTCAAATTCAGAAATTTATAACTTTTTAAAGCAGTTTAAATAAGAAATTGAGACGATTTTGAAAAAAAGTAACTAGATTAGATTATTGTAGAGGATTTGCCGACAAATGTAATCTGAATACATTTCTTGTTTTTGTTATATTTTTTTCGTGGCGTGTGCATGAATGAGACCCTCTACGCGTGGAACGTAAATAGAGGTATGTTTA
Organism: Tetheella fluctuosa; assembly: GCA_951216915.1. Lineage (NCBI taxonomy): Eukaryota > Metazoa > Arthropoda > Insecta > Lepidoptera > Drepanidae > Tetheella > Tetheella fluctuosa. The sequence continues at coordinate 9,702,188 of OX578217.1, forward strand.
AAGCCTCACAAAGCTAATAAAAGTGGCGTCAAGTTAAAAAATAAAATATGTATTAGAAACTTCAAATCTCACACTTTAAAATAACGTAAAATATATTTCATTTAATGCTTTTATAATGACTAAAAAAAATATTTCTTTTCTGATAAATTCCGCAAGAACACTGATTTTAGGGAGACAGGAGCCTTAACAATAAGTTATCTTATATGACTAATTGGAATTCCAAAGTACAAACGATATTTTTTTAATTCTCTATTTATAAGCTTTATTAATTTCTATTCCTACTTTTATACCTATAGGTCGTATAGGTAGAGATCTGAGACTAAATTTTTTTAACGTTAAGGATAATTTAAAGACTGAAAGCATTGTGTATTTCTAACCAATACTTTTGATCTCATGTAACTCGGCAGCATATTCTCAAATATTTTTTACATACTTATATACCTAATTATATAAATGTAAGTTGAGGTTTTTGAAAATGTTTCAGACCTTTATTTTAATAAGAAACCCATACCACAGATATAGTAATGTAATTTTGTAATACTCTTTGTGTTAGTCCACTAAAGTAAGTGGAGTCGGTTTAGTAGTTAGTAGTATGCATTTACTTAATCTCGCTTGGAATAAGCACTTATGTTTGGTCGTTCAAGATCGGCTTTACCCACCTCGTATCTGTTTTGCTAATAAACTATGATTATGATCTCTTGATTTTTAAGAAACTATTATAGTGTTCTAATAAAATTACCCTCAATTCCAATATTATTAATTTTGTTATGTCATGTTGTCCTTCATCATGTATTTAATTAACCAATTTATGATGTAATCTGTCTCGCTCATCCATACATGAAATGTTTATCAGTGAAGGCTAATTCGATTAATTTTTTTATGAATTTATGGTTTGAATCCTAAATGATTTTTACTTCTAATATTATGAAACTACCGTGTAAGATTTTCTATGATCACAGTTAATAGTCAGTACTTATTTGGTGAAAACTGTCAGGTAATAATTTTGCCGAAATACTTCACCGAATTTCATTTGGCCGAAAACCTTCCGTTTGTTTGTATTTGTTTCCTTTGGTCAAAAACAGTATTGTGCATGAAATTTTGTTTTTATGATGCGTTGGGCTTACTCTTCAGATCCTTGACTCCCCCGCGCGAATGCTTTTATCTCAATTTTAGGGGCTGCTAAGTGCTAAACGGTTGTCAACCAGACACCAAATGAGGGCAAAAAGAGAGCGTTTTTTCGGCCAAACTTTATTTCTGGTATTCAGTATTTAAAAAAATATCTAAGTATCCCAAAAGTGTTAAGTGTGAAGTAAAATGTAGAAAGTGATAGTTTTCGGCCAAATTAAATTTGGTGAAATATAATTTGTGAGTGTTATTGAATTGAATATGAAGCTAATCTAGTGTCAGTCTCAAATTGTGATTTCAACCAATATATGACGGAACACGGAACTTTGATTGTTTTGAACTAGTAATAAGATATTTGCGTTGTTTTTTTTTATTTGCAAAGAATAGTCATTTTGTATTTTGCCATTTAAGTTAATAATGCACCCAGAGTAGTACCTTAGCAATTTGTGTAATTTTGTACATTGATCCAAATAAATTGGTGTAAGACTGATACATACTTAGTTTAAATTATTTGGGAAACAATAATAATAATATTATTTACCTTCCTTATCACCTATAAGATATTATAGTGGATATATTATTCTGTAAAGCTCGCATGCGCGAGATTATCTCGTGGCGCACATGTTAGCCCTACAGGGCAGGTAACCCGGTTTCGACAGGATAAAAGATATAGATATTTTATATCAGCGCAAGCGAAAAGGTAGTATTTACTTAATTAAAAATGCATTACCTCAGAATAACTACTCATAGAATAGAAACTAAGTACCCGCACGAAATCTAAACCGTTCAATTGGTGACATATACGGCTCCGGCACTAAATACTTAGTCTACATTCATATAGGGCTATTTCGTTATTCCTTAGTTTTTGATTTGGCCATCCACGCCCTTTTGAAAAATTTTCCCTGTATATTTACAAAAGAAAAGGAGTTTTTACGAAAATTGTGATTGCTGTGTCTTTTTTATGGAGGAACATAACTGAAATAAAGACGATAAGTTTACTATCATAATAATTTATATTATTGCTAAAGACACAATAAATAATACATGTACAAAGTACAAATTCCATTAGCAACAATGACTTACCAATAGCGATAAAGAATTTATAAAAATAAATGCAATAAATAAACACAATCTCGAACAAACACAGCAATTTTAAATTAAATTATTAGAAAACGTCAATTAATATTAAAATAAAAACAAACCAAAATGGCCATAAATACAAAGAACAGTTGTCACAATTAAACAGATTTAACGTTGTCACATAAGTTCATTATTATAAAAATAATGCAAGAAATTATAGTTGCTTAGTGTAGGAACCAATAGGGCTTAGTTACACTAATGGTTACGTTCTCTCAATGGAGAAATAACACCCTGTAAATTTTCTTTGCCAATTTTATGTGATTTTCGTACTACAGAAGGTGACTTGGGCTTTAAGTGTAATTGGTCCATATCTTTCTTCATTTTGTCAATGATAGAAGACTGCTTGGCTACTGTCATAGTTAATTCTTCATTTTCCTGCCGTAGCAGAGATAGTTCGACTACCAATGACTGTTGGTCGTGAATCTGTTAAGACAAAAGGGTTAGTGTTAATGATTTTTAAAAATATGTTATGTACCTATGTTTATTTATTAGGTACAGTACTTTTTGTACCTGTTGCTGAAAACGAGAATTTTCTCCTTCGAGGCGTGATATCTCAGCAGCTGCTTGTCCTAGAAGAAGGCGCGACTGCTCGGCGGCAACTGTCGCTTGTCCCGCATGCTCTTTTGCCATTTCGCATAAAACGCGCTTCTTTTCCACCTAAAGAATAAAGAAAATATCAGTTAATATATCACACTGCATAATAAGCGATCTCATTTCTAGAAACAAAGACTTGCCTCTTCTTGGAGCATCTTAATTTGGGAACAAGATTCTTTCTTAATCAATTCTACATCTTCAATGAGTTCATTTTGAATAGAACCAAGTTCACGATAAGCTTCTTTCTCGACATTCTGTAAACTTTCTATCAAACTTACATTGTGCTCCATAATACGATTATGTTCTTTAGCTAAAGCTGCCTTAGATTTAAGTATGTTAACAAGAGCCTCCTTATATTCATCACATTCCATGACAGTATTGCTCAATGTATTTTTGTAAGATGTCAGTTCATTTTCAAGTAATTCCTTTGAACTTGTTAATGCATGTAATTGCCCTTCCAGGTGCTCCAATTCATCATCAGATTCTCGTAGACGCATAGTTAAAACTTGAACAATATCCCTTGTCACAGACAAGGACATTTCAAACTTATGTTTTTCTTTTGTTGTTTTGTCCACTTCTGCAGTCAATTTATTTATTTTGTTTTCATAATCAATGAGCTTCTTTTTAGATTCTTCTTTTGACTTCTCTGTTTCTTTTATAAGATTATCATTTTCAGTGGCCAATACCTCCTTATCTTCTTTCAAATTTTGAATTTCTTTTTGTAATGCCTTATGTTGTCCCTCAGCCATGGAAATTTTATAATTTAATTCTTTTTTTTCCTTCTCTAAGTACAATATTTGGTTTTGTTGCTGAGAACAATCCTCTTGAATATTACGAGTGCGCTCTTCAAATTGTATTTCACAAAGTCTCAATTTTTCATGAGTAGCTTCATCAATTTGCTCTAGCTTAGCTTTCATTTCTTGATCCTTGATACTCAACTGTTGTTTCAGTTCATTGACTGCTTCATATTTTTCTTTTATGAGCCCACTTTTGATGTTATCTATTATTAGGTTATACTTTATTTTGATATTTTCTTGGTCTAGTTTACTTTTATTGATAATTGCCTGTTTTTCATCTTCTATTTTCACTTTTAGTGTTTCCAGTTCAGCTTTATATTCTCTTCTGATACTTTCATTTGCCTCAAGTGCAAGAACATGATGACCCTTCACCATTTCAAGTCTCTGACGAGTTTCTTCCAAAGATTTTTCCATGGTGGTAAGTTTTTCCTGCAAATCTTGGCATAAAGTGTCTCGAATAGTAATAACTTCTTCAAGTGATGACAATTCTAATTGTTTGTTGCATACTTCTTGTTCAAGTTTCTCACATTGTTGCTCCAATTCAAAAAGTTTATGTTGAAGGGAAATAAGCTCATTGCAATTAGTATCACATCTTGTTTCATCTGGTTTATTAGTATTATCTAATGTCATTTTAGATAATTGTTCATGAATATTATTTAAATCATTGTTATTCTTTGGTAATTGTTTGAATAATCTTTGAAGGCTAGATATTTCATTTTTTAGTTCTTCAATTTGCTTGTTATATTCTGATATAGTGTGGTCTTTATTTCTGAAAAAAAAAATGCAAAAGATAATAAATAATTCATTATAAAATATTACAGCCATTTGATCCTGAAGTAATGAGGTAACTTTGACTTTGACTGACTTTAAAGCAAGTAGATCTTTTACTATAGATATATTATGGAATCAGATAACAGTATTGTCATCATAAGACAATAATATTATGTTACCTTATTTCCACTTCTTGTGATTTAATTAATTCCATCTGTGTTTTGAGATTATTTTTGTTCTGAGAGCATGATAGAGTTTTCTTCAGACTGCTTGTAGCTTTGTTGGCAACAGTGCTCTTGATGGGCTTGGGCTAGAAAATAATCCAGATAGTTAGGTATATTTATCACCATTAAAATATCTTCAACCAACATAGCTTCATATATATATATTACTATGTGCATCTAGCTTTTATTAAATTATTGTTTATGACAATGACATGTAATAAAGTAATAGGCATTATCATAGAGTACCTTTCTGAGAAGCATTATTTGATAGGTATTACATATTTCAGCACAGGGAGCTAGATCAATATTTACTTAGACCTACTTAAATAATAAATCCTTAGTTACTGTGTCTGTCTTCATGGATATAGGACTGAACCAATTTTGATGAAATTCAGTAGAGATATATAGGTACATACCCATCTAGATGACATCCTGTAGGATATTTTGTACAATGTTACTTTAGTCTAGAGTCTGCATAGATAAAGCTAATTTTCTTACTGTAATGAATGACTTGAGGCTTTGTACTGAGCTGCACTGAGACTGGACATCCGTGATGGTTTTCACACAACTTGCTGTCATGCCATTCTTGGATTTAGATGAAGGTGCTTGAACTATGTTTACAGGTTTCTCATTTTCTTGTTTCTTTGGTACTTTGCTTAGACTCTTAGTAGGGGCTACAAATACAAATTTAAGTATTGTTTTGTTTAGAGAGTAGCCTTAGGGGCTTTTAATAAGCAAATTAAATACATAGGTATGTTTGTTTGTTCGAAAAAAATAGGCACTCATAGTACATAGTGACTGGTGAGAAAAGAAAGTCAAGTTTTAAAACTTACCAACTGGTTCAAACCGTTTAGCTTTTGAGAACATGATTCCTAGAATATGTCACAAAATATAGAAAACTTCAAATAATGTTAGTGGATGAACGTTACACATATAGAGATTGCGCGCGAAAATTATTATTAAATTGTATACAAATTATAAGAGTAGAATAGGAAAAAACCGTTAAAAAATGACGTTCTGTTTCATAAGTGTTGCCAAGTTTAACTTCTAAGTCTGCTCGAGTAGCCAAAGAATTGGCACCAATCTAGAATGGCCTAATTATTTTCCCATAATGTAGGTGGCCTACTAACAGACAGACAGACACAGTGAATCGGCTGTTGCACACCTAAAAAAAATGTAGGAACCACAAAGCTATAAAAGATCCTCCGAATTTTATAGTTCTAATTGGCCGCTAATTTAATTAATAGTAATTAAATTCTGGCTGATGCTGCGTTAGTCGCGGAATTCATTTGCTGCGATCGTGTACCAATCGGCTCTTTTTTTTACATCCGTGCGATCGACTGCCTCATTCCAAATGGAAGTCTGAAATGAGGAAATAGGAGCCATCGTAATTGTTTATATATTGTATATATCGACTTAACTATAATAGTTAGAAATATAGCCTCGCTAACTTTTTTGTGAGTAATGATGAGTGTTCTAAACATGTAGTACATTATTTTATGTATCATCAATAGTTTTGGCAGCGCACGCCAAATATGTAAGGACTTTAATAGGTAAATTGTTGATACCTTGGCTTACATTATTACAACTTTCGTTAAGAATAAATTTTATTTTTTTGAAAATAAAATATAGCCCATGTTACTCGCCGATAATATAGCCTTCCATAGGAGAAATAATTTTTAAAATTGGTTAAGTAGTTTTTGAATTTATCCATTACAAACATCTAATCTTTTCACTTTCAATCAAGTCCCTCCGCCGCATCTATCTGTCTATCTGTAGGCGATAAACTCAAAAACTACTGAATGGATTTTCATACGGTTTTCACCAATGGACGGAGTGATTCATGAGGAAGGTTTAGGTATATAATTCATTAAAGGTTTTGGGTGAATTGGCTGAAATATGACGATAGCGGAAAAAATCATGCTGACTGGGAGCTTCACTGGCTTGAGCCGCGTAAACCAATAGTTAGTATTAAATATATATGGCTTATTAAAAAAAAATGGCGTATATGCTCTGCTACCCGTGTGAAGTCAGGGCGGGTCACTAGTTAAGTATTATATAAATTATATTATATTAATATATTATTAGTTTAGAAGTTTAGATTTAGTAAACTTATGCAGAATGTATTAGGTAGGTAAGTACCTCCTGTCATATGAGGTGGCGGAAGAGAGTGGATAAAGGAACTTAATAACTTGACGAACCTGTTTTGGAATGTGCAAATGAAGCCATTTCATATCATACCCTCGAACTAAAGTTTTCACAATCGAATAGGCCCGTTTTGACAAGAGGATATCTCTTTTGGTCTCGCAATATTTGTCATATAGATTCATACCGGCTGTCAAAACAAGCCTATTTATTTTGAAATTTGAAAACGACCTAGTTTGCAAAGAAAATAAATAAATATTTATTTCATACTGTGAGCAATATTGGTTTAATTAGACTATTCCATTAGTAGTTGTTGAAATACACCACTGTGACAGACGGACAAACAAGTGGACGGACAGTTGGAGTTGCACCATAAATACAGAAATGTTCCTTTTTGGTAGTTCCTATAACCACACTTGGCAACATTCTAATATGTGCAATTAATTACTCTGGCTCCACACGTTGGTCCCAAGCTGGTACCAACGTCGGTCAGTTAATTTAGTGAGGTGTTCTGTCCCGTCAGAGCCAAAGTGAAGATGTCCGATACAGAAACCAATATGTGGACGGATAGACAGCGTTGGCACAGATTCCTTTAATAAAACCGACACGCGCCGGCCAACTACCAACGCTCGCCCCAACGATAGGGCCAATGCTATTTTCTAGAACCACATGTTGGACCAGTGTCGTTGGGGCCAACGTGTGTAGCCGGCCTAAGTTCTTTTGATCCAATCCATGGAGGGGAGTCCAATGTCCAATCAGACAGGATTCATCATACATAGCATATCTCCATAATAGTAGGTTTCCTTCCTTGATCAGAACTCCAGTCTGCCTGTGCCAAAGAGTATAATAATTAGGGGTGTCCAGAAAATACATCGATAAGTGCCCTCCTAGGGCCTAAACTGAATAAATGGACTTAGATGCTTTTTTTCCATGCAAAAGATGCAATACATCGAGATCGATTTTTTCCGATGCATCGGTTAAATTTATAAAATAATATTCTGGGACAATCCTCACACACAGCAGTCTGACCGTTTATTTCAGTAACTTATTTATATTTACACCACAGCATTTCAAAGATCTTGTCTGTGGTGCCGCTGGAGATGCTGGTACCAAATTATTATCGAAAAAAATAAATTATAAATTTAATGTTGGAAGGAAAGGTGCCGAGCGCCTTTACCGAAATCATTTATGGGGCCAACCTTTGCGCTCTATCCAAAAAAGACGGTGGTATAAGACTCATCGCTGTGGGTAATACTATCCCTCATATGGCCCCCAAAATTTGTTGCCGTCACATACCCCCTCAAGTTTCGGAATTATCAGCCCATTCAACTTGGTTTTGGCTCAAAGGGAGGTTGTGAGGCAGCTGTTCATGCGGACCTTTCTGTTAAATAATGGAGGTGAAGTTTTGCTTAAGGTTGACATAAAAAATGCATTTATAACTCTGTCGATAGGGCCGCTCTGTTAACGCAAATTAAAGATATCTGTCCGACTTAGTGTTGAGTAGGACATACAAGAGGCGGTACATTTGTCCCGTACATGACAAAATAATGTAAGAGCGGTACGAGATTTTGACATGTACTACTTCAAATTTAATGTCGCGGTACTCTTTACTCTTTCATATGACGTGAACTGTGAGTGAGAGACAGAGAAGCATTACATGCTTCATTTCAATAGCACGTCTTTTTATTCAAGACGGACATTTACGCGACCGTCCGAGCGAGAGCAACAACATGACGCGTAGAGTTGGCGCCACCAAAGAAGTCCCGTGGAATTAAAGAAAACCGATCTTATGTGTTATGCAATAGAGGTGGACTTTCAGGACTTTTTTTTAACTCTATTATATTTTTGTATGTAGGTATTGTATTAGTGACTCACACAGGTGACTAGTGTGTGTGTGTTATTGCCGAGTTTATTTATCAAACGGTTTGATTGAAGTAATAAACGAACTTATTAGGTAAGTCATTGTACCTAATAACTTTGCAATTAGGCTTCATTTCATTAATGTCTCTTATTATATATAAATAAACTACTGTAGATAGGAGGAACAGGCTCAGTGGCAAAAAAGTGTCACAGATTTTATTTTTAAATTTTAATTTGTAGTCACGTCATAAAATCGTACAGTTTCTATTATAATTCACTTCTTATTACTTTGAGATAAGTATTACGTCAATCACAATAACACTTAGTAAGGTACGGCATTGGGCAGTACAAATACAAAGACAGCAACACTAAATGTCATACATACTCAAATGCACTACAAAGCTTCACGACACCTCATTTGAAGTGGGACATTGTACTGGTTCAGTACAAAAAAGAGGCTACTCTTACAAAATCATTTTAAAACTAGTGTTGAGTAGGACTCAACACTAGTCCGACTTATATCCATACCTTTGGCAATGTTATGGGCACCCTTCAAAACTGTTTTTCAAGTAACACCCACTTATTTCTGCTGTGGGTTGTCAACAGGGCGACCCTCTCGGTCCAGCCATCTTTAGTTTGGCAATTCATCCAATCATTTCTGGTTTACAGTCTAAATTTAATGTTTGGTATTTAGACGATGGCACCTTGGGAGGCGATGTTACTTACTTCACTGATCGAAAAATTTTGGCCTTGAATTTAACTGCTCCAAATGCGAGCTACCTATTTCAGATTCTGTTACTGAATCTGAAAAACTAAAAATTATTCAAAATTTTAATGATTTGGCACCTAACATTAAATTACTATCAAAGGAGTCACTTCTACTTCTTGGTGCCGCTGTCTTAGACGAATCCATTCCTGGGTTCTTTGAGCAAACGATTCAAAATTTTAACGACTCATCTAATCGGCTATTTGAAATCAATGCGCATTATGCATTTTTTATTTTAAGATTATGTCTATTTGTGCCTAAGTTTACTTATTTACTCCGATGTATTTGGTGGAAGTTTGCATGGTAATGTACATCATATATTTTTTTTAGTTTTATCATTCTCTTAGTTTAGAAGTTACAGGGGAGGGGATACACATTTTACCAATATGGATGTGTCTCTCGCGCAAACTATTCAGTTTAGAAAAAATGATGCTAGAAACCTCAATATCATTTTTAAAGACAATATAACCTATGTTCATCAGGGATTGTGTAGCTTCCCAACGGTGAAAGAATTTTTGAAATCGGTCCAATAGTTTCGGAGCCTATTCAATGCAAACAAACAAACAATAAAATCTTTCCTCTTTATACTATTATTATTAGTGTAGATATAGCTTCAGCCCCACGGTTTCACCCGAGTTCCCGAGGGGTCTTATGTTTTCCCGGGATAAAAAGTAGCCTATGTTTTTCTCCATACCATAGGCTATCTGCATACCAAATTTCATAGCGATCGGTTCAGTGGTTTAGGCGTGAAAAGGTAACAGACAAACAAACTCACTTTCGCATTTATAATATTAAGATAGGAAAGATAGGATTAAGATAGTTAGGATATTAAAGTAGGATTACATCCAGACTCAAGACAGTCATGTTCATGCATACAAATGTCTGTCTTGAGTGGGAATCGAATACACGACCTGTGGCGTGATTCATAGGGTATATTACCAACCACGCCAACCGGCCCATCCTGTATTTTTCCATTCTTTTTTGTTTTAATGAATACTTATAAAGATTTTTTATGATTTGTAATAACCTATCTAACTGTAAAGTGTAGAACATGACGTCATAATTTAGTATTTATAAAAACTCAATACAAAACTCCATTTAAACCTATCGTATTTGAAATTTCATAAAAAGTACCTTGCTGATTTGATGATTGTCGGTCATCATCATACTAGCTGTCCCCCGCGGTTTCACTCGCGTAGCAGTTTAAAAAATAGATAAGAACCTATTCTCAGACCTACCTGATATGTACCTACACAGAATTTCATAAAAATTGGTTGAGCCGTTTTCGGAGGAGTATGGTAACTAACATTGTGACATGAGAATTTTATATATATAAGATTATTAATATTCAATAAGTAAATAAGAGTAATTAGTATAAAACTTGTGTTTATTTCTACATAGATGGGGGAGGTGGAGGCACAGGTAACAATGGAGGCGGTGGTGGTACACCCATCATGGGTGCCCCAGGTGGTGGGGGCAATCGCATACCATGACTTTCCCACATCTTAGGCGGTGGGGGTGGCATGCGTAATGGCTCCATTTTAAAAGCAAACTGTAAAAAGAACTGCTTTGTATCCTTATTCCAATGAGTCCAGAATTTGGAGTCATGTTTTTCCACTTCTCTGCTTGGAACTTTGAAAGCAATTGTTTCATATGGTTCTGCAGCAAACAGCAAGTATTGCCACCTGCGATCTGGAGGCTCTATCTTCTGTTCATAAGCAGACATAAACCTATGTCTAGGTTGTACTCCTTCAGCAATTTCTAAAAATAAATAAGTAAATTATTTTGGAGCTGAATAGGGCTTGTGTTATCAGTAAATGCCAGTAACCCTGTCCATTTGTTTATTTTCTTTTTGATGTTTATGAATGCCAAATGAAAATAAACCTTATTGCTGTAACATAAGGTTCATTAGTCTCATCATACAACTAACCATTGATTTATCAGATAAACCTTATCACAAATAGATAAAGTTCATTTTTCTTTGTCATTTTAAATGTCAAAAAGAAAATAAACGAATGGACAGGGTATAGTTCATCTAATTTGACCAGTGTCACCTATTTAATTTAGTAATTTTGACCAAAGCGCTGTGCCTTGCCTTAGTTAGCTGCTTGGCGAGATACTGGGGTGGAGTGGAGCAGCCTACTTTACACTGATTCTCCTCCCTGTACCACACCTGTTGCACACAAAGTTCAGCACAGTGCTACCATCATACCATTAGATGATGAAGATATAACTCAATATAAATAAAATTTGTTTTGGATAACAAATAATAAAGTGAACCTCCTTTGTTTCAACCACACAGCATACCTATAGACACAAAATTAATAATGCTATCTGGGCATTTTGGGAACTACTGATATTTTTGGTGTTTCATCAAATTCTACAAGGGAAGACTAATAATAATCAATATATAAATACTGTTAGTACCTGGATAATCCACTTGAAATAGTAAACTCTGTTGTCCATTCTCAGGGTCCTTTTGCTTGGTGACTCTATAACCAGGCCGTCCAATCTTTACAAACTTCTTAGGCTCTATTCTAGGTTTCTCCGGAGCTAACTGTTGGGGAGCTTCTTTTGCTTCCTTAGCAGCTCGTCGAGCTAAATTAGCTTGATGTTTTTTTCCCTGAGTATGAGCTAAGTAGCTACCCTCATTATTGTGCAGTGTGAGACATAGTTTACATTCGTAAGACCCTGAAAAAAACAATGTGATGAAAAGGTTGTAATTTAGATCGAATTAATTTATAGTCACAATTTTTTTATTATCTTTCAACAAACCTAAGTGATTTTTCATAAAATAGGGGTCTTTGTTCAAGTCGATAGTCTCCAATGCGAGTTGACGAAGTCTCTCGCGTCGGTCCCTGTTGCTTTCCGACCATGATGCTACGCCGCCTCCTCCGGTTTTACCACCAGGCCTATTTTGAAAATCCATTTTTAAGCGGAAATTACAATAGCATTCTGATTACAACGAAGTTTACTTTAGAGCGCAACTGTAATTTATAAACACACTAAACTTCTACCAATCCAATAAAATTGAATTGAAATGAATTGAATGAATAATCAAATTACCGACTCAGGGTTACCAACTCGTATCAAAAAATACCCCTAACCACAGACTTAGTAGAGAATAAAATACCCTAAATAACCCTCTAAAAGCATTATTCAAAAGCCCCAAAAAACTAACCAACTGTATTGTGTACAAGACCCCAAAAAAAAACCTGTACTGTGTACCTATTCAAGGGTATTAAAATAAATGCGTAGATAGAGGACTCTATCTGTACATACAAATAATAGCCTCAGGAAAACTCTAGAATCGCTGTCGCCAATAGCACACGGGGAACACTCGTTATGGAAGGCCTCCAAATACCTAAATATGCCCCAGCAATCATCCTATCCTGTAAGATGGCAGTCATTCTTTCTGGGCACATACCGATTAAAATAATTCAGAGGCTTTTGCCGCGCTCTTAGACCAGGCTATCCCTTACACCTGTTTAATATAGGTATAGATAACATTATAACTTGACTCGCGATTCCTGGAATTCTATTTTTTGTTGGTAGTTTAGGGACGCACGTCCCATTCGCGAGCCAAGGGGACTTTGTATATTATAATATTATAAGCTATACATAATATCAGTAATTAAACCCTAAAATAGGGAGAATTCCTGAAACGTGGAAACACTGCTACCTCTTAGGCTGGGAATACACGTCAGATTTACGTTAGAGCCATTACTTTGTTTGAACATACAATACACATCCGATTCAATAGTCGGATGGAATTGTGAATGTTCGCCGGCTTTCCATAGTCGGATCCGACTATCGGATGAAAAAATCTGACGTGTATTCCCAACCTTAGCTTTGGCCTTTGACTCACTGCGTTATTAATTTGTCCACAGATGACATACGGATAGAGGGATAGAGGTAGGTTTGGTAATTATTAGCATTTATTTAGCGCCGAGTAAAAATCGTCATTTTATTTCTGTGTAGTAGCCCCAATCTAATAGCAAAAAAATAAAATTTCAATGTCACGACGAATAGGTAACGTTGGACTCAGACGTTTTAAACTTGATTTTGATATTAGTTTCATATCCCACCACATCTGTTACTGGTTGATTATCTCTGGTTTGTTAACTTGGTTAGGTACATACAATAATTTACTTGAGTGCCTTTTGGTTAGTTTTTTGACTTAAGTACATACCCACTTACAGTAGGATTACAAGTTACACGTAAAATTATGTAGGTATTTTGATTAACACAAGGTGGCCTAGACGTTGTTTTTATGATGAAAGTGCCTACCTTCTCGTATTTTTATGTTTTAATTTTATGTAAATGTGTCAAGCTAAACCTAAGTTTTACCACCAACTTCAAAGTATAAATTGGTTTTTGTGTGTGTTACGCGATATCACTGCCAATTGAGAACCAAATTCAGATGTATTTTTTTTGATTTTGGGTGTTTTGTTTATACTACAGGGGGACGAAACTCTTAAAAATTAAAATTTATATAAATTATTACAATTTTTGAAACATTACCCTCCTTCTGGCCCGCAACACTGTTTGAAAACTGAGAGACTACAACAATTTTTTTTATTTTTTTATTTCCCGATAGTAACAACCCTCTAACTAGACCTCTGACCAACAACAGTAAGTATTTAATTCAAGGACACGCCCGAGTCGGCCTAGAGTCCTAGAGTCCGCGCCACCACTGAAGTCCGATAGGTACACCTTTATTACGGAAAAAATAAGATCCATTTTTATAAATTCCATCGGACTTCAGTGGTGGCGCGGACTCTACTGCTAGGTTTAAGCCTATATATCTACTGTGCTACCGAAGTCTGGGTGTGACCAAAGAGTATATAATCACTACGTTCTAGGTGTGACTAAAGTGGTTATTATACAGGTTATAATACCCTGTTTAGAGAAATTCTAAATAGTAAACTATTGAGGAAGTAGTGCGGTTGGCTAAATCGGAATCTAACTACTAGAGGTGTAAAAGTAACGAAAAAATCACGTACCCGTATGTATTCGTTACTATACATTCAGTACTCGTTACTATCGTATCGTTACTCGTTACTTTCGTTTATTTCATACTATTACATAAAATTTATGAAATTTTAGTGGCAAAATTTTATGAAAACACTTTTTCATAAGTATATACTTTTTTTTTTACTGCATACTCTGTTAAAGAAAACTTTGTTTTGAATATTTGAAATTTTGACACCATAATGCGCGCACATCGGTTCAAATATTTTTGAAGTATATCCGCACAAATTACATATATTTTCATTTTTTTAACCAATCACGTTACGAATAGTTTGCAAACATATTTTTCATGTTCTTTCTATAATTTTATTATAAGATGCAGTATTCATAATTTCAATTTGTAGAAATAATACATATTCATTACATGCCAAACTGCATTTTTCACTTTGCCGTAGTTTAAACCAGACTTATGTTTATGTTATAATGAAAAAACTACAAATAGGCGTCCAAAATTATTTATTGTCAATAAAATTTAAACAACATTTCAACCATAAATCAACATAAAAATAGTTTTGCTTAGATTGAAATTAAACATAAAATTAAGTAAAAAAGTTTATATAAATTAAAATGACAGCAAACTCTTTCGTTCTTGGAATGAAATTAAACATAATAATAAAATCATCTTTTAAACAAAACTAAAATAACAAAAAATAATTATTTCTTAGAACGAAATGAAACATAAAATCAAGTTCAACTGTCAAAGTTGTCAAAATTTCTGTACAATTTTTGACAACTTTGACAGTTGAACCTAATCAATTAGCTTCATTTCAAACCAATTGAATAAACATAAAGGATGCTGATTGTTATTAGTCTATGCCAAATAGTAGAATACGGCGTGTGTTTCGTATTGAATTTGTAAAATATGAAAATTCGGTTATTTACAGATGAAAAGTTATTTCTTTGCACTTTTCCGTGTTCCTTAAATTATTAGGAAATATCTCAACCCACACCAAGGCATTTTTCAATGTATTAATTTTTAATTGTCGGAAATACAAGGCGCGAAAGAGCTAGAAAGCGACTAAGTGAAGAATTTGCGTCTTGTGTCTTCTATAGTGCGTAAGTACTTATATCAAATTTGTAAAATATCTTTCTTACCTTGTTTCTGTTCCACACACGAACACAATACCTCTAATGGATATTTAAATATTTAAAAAACCTGGATAACGAATCTCACAAATCATCAAACAACGTTATTTTCTTTGTACGTCCTTAAGTTTACATTACCTTTTTAATTCGCGGAAAATACGCACGCATGCGCAAAACGATCAGTAATAAACGTTTCAATACACGCATCAACGCAGCGTAACATTGGGTCATTGAAATAGCGTATGTAACCATGATACGAAACATGCGAGTAACGAAAAGTATTCGTTTCGTTACTCGGTACTAGATGGCGTACCCGTTACTTAGTAACGAATACATACGGTTTGCTACAGCTCTACTAACTACGATTACACCTTCCGATTGTCTAATTAGAGTTTTTACAAATTTAATAGTGTAATAACCGCTTTAGAGATTTCACGAGACTTTTTAAGTTATAAAGTTGTGATTGATTTTGTACGATTATTCATAATTACCCTATCACAGTTTTCGGCGTAACTCACCCAACCAAAATCACCTGTATAGTCGGAGAATGATGGCTATAAAAATGTTCACCGATATATTCGGATTCGGTGATATAATAAAAATAATAATACTATTAAAAATTCATACCCAATGGTTAGAATATTTTTTTTTTCTTGGCCAGCTCACCAAACAAACGCGAATAGTTCCGAAACCAAACTTCAGCTTTGAGGTTTGGTGAAAAAAATCATGAATAGCCATGAATTTTTTAACCAACTTTACTTTATTGAGGGACTTAACATGAAATTTTGCTTAACTGCAACACTGATTAGATTCTTTTCTACTGTCAAAAAATAGGCGGAAGGTACATTTATTTTCGAAATCCAATTTTATTTCTTAAATCAGTGTAAATTAAAACTATTTTACATATTATTATATATAATTTATTCTACGTGGATAGTGTATTTAAATTATTTCATTCCAAAATTACATGTATCCTAACTTTATGAGGTAAACCCCGTGATCAGCAGTCAGTCTTCGTTTCAGATAGCGGCTCAAGATGTTGATGCCCAAACAGAACCGTGTCTCAATTTATGAGTTTCTCTTCAAAGAGGGAGTTATGGTAGCTAAAAAAGACTACCATGCCCCTAAGCATCCAGACCTGGAGAAGATTCCTAACCTTCAAGTGATCAAAGCAATGCAATCTCTCAAATCGAGAGGTTATGTCAAGGAACAGTTTGCGTGGAGGCATTTTTATTGGTAAGTCTTATTTGGTATTGTTCTATTTAATTTAATGTTTCTTGGTCAGAGAGTAGCCTTAAATTTTATCGTATTGGATTAAAAATAAACAATTGCTATTACATGGAAACTAAAAATTTTGGGGAGTGATATAACTATAAAGTGTGTGTTAAAAGTTCAGTGGTAGTGAAGGTTGTGGGATTGAATCCGCAAAGGAAACCATAGACTTGTGGTGGGGTACTTAATTGTACCCAATTTGCTGGCTACAACATTCATTGTTTTTGCCCTTTGTGTACCTTCATCATCACTTATGGTGAGATTGTAATCAAACACAGACTTAGTCTTGAAAGCAACTATACTATTTTTAATTAGCTGGACTAAAATTACAGCTATGATCAACCATTTTTTTAAATATTGCAAATGTGGAGTATAGTGTTTTAGTATGGCACATAAATTATTTGTCAATACATTGTGACATGACTCTCAATTTAATTTATCTCATTTGTGTAAATACATAGGTACATTAAATATAACAATATTATTAAACATAATACATAAACCGTTCTTGTAATAAATCTACCTATAATACTGATCATCACAAAATTGTTTATTTTTATTTAATTATTATGATGAGACAATAACAAACTAACACACAGGGGTTCCCAAAGTGTGTGATATGGCACCCTGGTGTGCTGTAGAGAGCAAAGAGGGGTGCCGAAATACAAAAGGGCTATGAGACAAAATACAAAACCTCTAAGTGCACCACAAACTGTAAAAGTTTGGTAAACCCTGAACTAACAAACAATTTATAAAAAAAAAATCACAATGTTTAATACTTGATCACTCAGGATACTACAGTTTTTACTATGATAAGGTGGCAACCCACCACATGTCATTTTAGTCTAGCTAATTAAAAGTCAGAGCATAAACCTAAGTTGACTGAACGGTGACTCACCTAATAGATCCAAATTCATATTATCATCCATATTATACAAAAAGCTTAAATCTCCCTCCATACTTAAACAGGATGTCAAATGCACCCTGGTTTATCAGAAATGCAAGGTTCATAATCATTTACACATTAAACAGTGAAAGAGGAAAATAAATCCCTCACTGCTAAGTATACAAGGCAACTTCTGCAACATCCGAACCAACTGGCAAGACGTCTCAAGATACGCAAAATTCTAGATATGGGAACTGAGTCACCAGAAACCTATTGAGGACTTCCTACTGAGGAACATACTCCACATGACAACCGACCCCACAGCACATCTACTAATAGTTGAAGACTGTTTGCATGATTACCTGAGGAAAAAAAATAAAAATAATACATATTTCTTTATAACTGTATAGCTATAAAATAATTGTTGTAATATTTTAGGTACCTGACCAATGAGGGTATTGAGTACTTGAGGATCTTCCTCCACTTGCCCCCTGAAATTGTACCTGCCACATTGAAACGCTCCGTGCGCACAGAGACAGTCCGCCGTGGCGCCGTGGGTAGGCCAGACGCGCCTGCGCGATCTGCTGAAGACCGCTCTGCCTATCGCCGAGCACCAACCGGACCAGGAGGTGCTCCCCATGACAAGAAAGCTGATGTCGGTCCTGGTTCAGCAGATGTTGAATTCGTAAGTTGTGTTGTTCTTTCTTTTAATTTTAAATATTCTGACATCATGTTACATGCAGACCCTAAAATATCATGATTATAAGTGACATTGGAAGATCTTAAAAAATCTTACCATACGGTTGTTAAATTAAATACCATAAGCACACTGGTAGGGAATGTCCTGGAATTAAACCCACTAATGCAGTTGCACTTGCAGGAGCAAAACTATATTATTACCATAATTTTGCATATGATACAATTTTCAATAAATAATATACTATATTATATTTCCATGACTATATTTCTAGATTTTTTAAGATATCTAAAAATCATGTCATCATACAAAAATATAGTTTCTTAGTAAAATTTTAAAGGCATTACAATTCCACCCTTTGTACCTAAGATAACCTTGAGGCATTTCAAATATTTTTAGAACCCTATGATAAAATGTAATATTTTAAGAAAATTATCATATGATGATTGAATCAACTGCTATTTTTCTGTGGTATATTGTAATTAAGAAGGGCTTATTAAGTTTAGTATAATAACATTTTGCTGGGAATCTCATCATCCAAAGACATTTTAAAGCTTCTATAATTTCCTTTCCATTTACCATCTTACTATCATTGTTCGGGAAAACGAATTGAAGTATATCCATCTTTCATTATCAGGGCCATATTTGGGTTGAACCACATCAGGGCCTACTGACAATGAATATTCCTCTATCTCCATACCTTTCTGTAGCTCAAAGATAGTTTGCTATACTGGGTGATTTTGTTATCACTGGCAATACTTGCAAGGGTGGAAGTACTCATCAAAATAAACAACTTTTAATATGGGACTAACTGTGAAATCATGAAAATATTATCAGCTGTTCCATACAAAAGTTCAATACCTACTCGACCAAAATGTATGAAGCAACCATATTATTTTACGCGATATCAGAGTTAGCCCTATAATAAAAGTTGTTCACATTGATGAGTACTTCCACCCCTGCAAGTATTGCCAGTGATAACAAAATCACCCTGTATAGAGCACAAGAATCCAAAGAATCAACCCGGCGATGCACGAGCACGCTCAATCAATTTCTTCAAAGATTTTGAGTGACCTTTCAGTATTTGGTCATTAGAGAACCTAAATATTTCAATTTTTTTAAAATAATAACACAATAAACATTTGTTTTGTTACAGAGAGGAGGCTTTGGACGAGGCAGGCCTACACCATAACTCTTAATAAAAATAACATAATCAAAGCTTTGTTTTTTATTTATTTACTTGGTCATGTGCATCAATATAATATAGAAGGTATCCCCACTCCATATAGGCTCTCTGCGTACCAAATTTGCGTTCTAAACAAATTCAAAAACAAGTGCTACATGAATTTTAAAGAGTATTTTGATGAGAGGAGTAAGGAAAAAGGTATCTGGTACAAGACTATCCAATGTCAGCCTCCTCGGTTCCCATGGTTTGCTGAAATCAAAATATCTAGATCCTATGTAGTTATGGCCCATAGATTACGTTCTGGACACTTTCCATCAAGAAAATTTGGATATCTCATGAAAAAGGTTGACTCACCAACTTGTGAAGTTTGTGGAAAGATTGATGATGTCCAACACTTGTTGACGGAATGTGCAAAGAATCAAAGAGAGAGGGAGCTGTTGATGAGCGGCCTTGGAATAAATCATTTTGATGTTGGTGGTTTTCTCGAAATATTGTCTAAGCCTCAAACGAAAGCTGCAAAATATTTATTTGATATGGCTGGTGCAGCAATTGCTCCATCTTCTTCGTAAGTGTTAGTTATAAGCTTAGTTTAGGGTACGATGAGGCTGACATGTCCTTGTAGGACAAAATCCTCTTAAAAAAATGTTGAATAAAAAAAAAAAAAAAATTTCATCGCGATCGGAAAAAGACAGTTGCTTTCGCATTTATAATATTTGTGATATTAGTATGGACAGCTGTCCACCGCTGTTTCACCCGCGTTCCCGAAAATGAAAGTAGCCTATATCCCTTTCCATACCATGGGCTATCTGCGTATCAAATTACGTCGCGATCGGTTCAGCGGTTTAGGTGTGTAGAGTTACCTTTAACTACAGACAATACAAACTTGTTATTGACCATTAACTAACTCACTATGGTAAGTGATGATGTGGTCGGAAGGATACTAGCTATCAGAACACATCGATATATGCTTGGTGGCATATTAATAAATGAGGGTGGTAGCCAGCCAGGCGGGTACTGCTGTAACCAACGACCACGTAGGCTGTGATGTCGTTGGCTGTAACGATGCGACCTTTCATTCTCATCATGTTTCAATTGTTACTTGGTTGATGGCATGTAGGCCATGTGTATTATTTATAAAATAGGAACACTACTTAAAAAACGCGATCAACCAATTTTTTTTTCACATGAGGGAGTATGGTGGCAGGGCCGTCTTAAGCATATTCGGCGCCGGGATGTGAGTCAGCTAGGTTAATTGTATTCTAAGGAGTCAGCCTGCGCTCTTGTCAACAAAAAAGCGCTATATCATTTTTTATGTTTCATTTACATATTTCTCTGAAATTAGGTTATATAAGTATACCTACTTAATACAAATAAAATTAGACTTATTTTTTTGCCAAATCAAAAAGCCGTTTTTTTATAATGTAAATTTCATGCGGCGGCATTAGTAAAACGATACCTATAATATATAATGAACTAGCTGTGCCCCCGGGTAAAGACGGCCCTGAATGGTGGTATGGTGACAAAAAGTCAATAGTAATATTTTATTAGGTACCTGTACCTTAAGACCCTCAGTAGGTAGTTACTCAAGATCAGTGTTAAAATTACTGTTAATCATAAGCATAGTAATATCTACATATTATAAAACAAAGCCCCCCGCCGCGTCTGTCTGTATGTATTTTCATACGTTTTCACAAAAATGGACGGAGTGATTCATGAGGAAGGTCTTGGTATATAATTCATTGAGGTTTTGTATAAATGGCTGAAATATGACGATGATTGTTGAAGATATCGGGAAAAATCGGTCTACATGTTATAGGTCTACAAAAAAAGTCCGCGATGGGAAATGTCTATCTTTTAAGGATAGCTTACTATACCCATTCTAACTTCTAAAAAAATTATGATTTTTTAGTCACTGGCCATACTTGCAGTGGTTGAAGTACTCGACAATATGAACAACTTTTATTATGGGACCAACTCTGATATCGAAAAAATGATTTTTTTCATACATTTTGGTCGAGTAGGTATTGAACTTTTGTATGGACAGCTGATAATTTTTGTGATCTCGAGAGTTAGTCCCAAGATAAAAGTTGTTAATATTGATGAGTACTTCCACCCCTGCAAGTATGGCCAGTGACTAAAAAATCACCCAGTATAATGTGGTATTTGCAAAAGCTATTTAGACGGATACTTACAGTATTAATTATTATCAAATTAAATACGTTAAGTTCATACACATTATAATAATCCTTTACACCATATCTACAAGTTATCGTAAATTAAATACTACGCGCGAGTAAATAAATTCAAGCGGTCTCGCACCAACGCGACTCGACTACGGGACTCGCTTGATGCAGCCACCTCCGCCCGCTGTCGGCACGCAACAAGCTGATGCAAAAATGTAAAGGCCCCGTACGAAGCCGGGGCCGGTCGCTAGTAAATTTGGTGTTATTAAAAGAAAGAAATAAACATTGAAAATAATTTATTGACATTTCTACAAGTGATCTATGTTTGATTGTTTATTTAATGTACATCATTATTAATTTATTAGGGCAACATCTAGGATGTATAGACCTTGGGAGGGTCTGGCTTGGGGAATTCGCCAACTTGATCCATATAGTACTGGTAAGCACGGAAAGGTTTTAACTCCCAAGGTACTTGGTCTTCCATTTGTGTTAAAACCACACCCAAATCTTCAAGAGAAGGCACACCATCCATAGGTACATCGGTAGTTGATTCCTAAAATTAGATATTAGGATCAGTTTATTTCAATCGCAATTTAAAACGTAGTTAGAAATGGATCGTATTTTTTTCCATGAACAAATTATAGACATATATATTTTTTAAAACAAAATAAATGTGCATGCAATGGTTTGTTATGGAGTAATTTGCCATAATTTTAATTTAAAATTAGATTTAAGTATTGTGAATTGCTATCAAGTAGGTACATGCCAAGTCTAGCTCGGTGTAATATATAGTTTTTGTTTCATCGCAATCGGATAATCCAATAAAATGTTATGCTAATTAAAAAAAAAACGTACATATTTCATATTTGTTTAAAATATGTTAATATAATTTTTCTCCAAAACAACGCTGCAACTGGTTATTTTATGAATATTAATTCAAGTTAACGGCACATGAATACGTCACGATAAAATAAATTTATTTTGAGTTTTTTACAGAAAGAAAGAAAATGCACTGCAATAGGGTATTACACCAATTTTTGAAAAATGTCTCAATTCGTTCCTAAGGTGCTAATAAGCCACCAAAAAAATTTTTTTTATTCAATCGATAAGTGCCATAAAAATGCATTTCAATTTTACATTTTCAAATGTCGGGAGTAGTTTGATGAAAACGCTGGACGTCATGTAACTCGGCCCGTTCTCAGGCAGTGGCTGGAACGGGCGCACGGGGCTCTCACCTTCCGCGCCGCCTTGTCCGCGACGATAGGTGGGGACTTGTCGTTGCCGGCCCTGGTAAGATCCATGGTCGGCAGAGACGAGTCCTGGCAGGCGGTCGTGTCCTTCTGCGACACAGTTTTGTCGCAGAAGGAAGCGGCGGAGCGGGAGCGGGAAGATAGCTTCGACTCGCTCCCGATCCGCCGCCGGCGACGTGGCAGGCGGCGTCTGGCCTTCGCGGGTCGGATGCCGCCCTGACGGGGACCTATGGGCGGCAGATCGGGGGGTCTGCCGCCGACGCTAAGGGTCCCGTGCTGGAGGCACCCAAGTATTCCTGGGCGCCTCAGCGGAGGTGGGGCGGGGCTTGGCAATGTGTGTTTTCATCTCCGTTGACAAGCCCCGCCCCAAAGAGGAAGGCTCGAAAGAGCGTGCCGGCGGTGCACGCGGCTGACACTTAGCTCCCGTAGCCCCGACCAAATGGCAGCGAAGGAATACGGTGGTGGTTTTAGTCAGTAAAATACTGACATAACCCGGGCACTTCCCGCGAAAATGCCCGGGTATCCTATGAGGATTTCCCCAACTAAAAAAAAAAAAATGGACGTCATGTAACTCTACGGTCATGACGTTATTTGGTCTCTTGTAAGTAAATAAAAAAAATATTGGTCTCAATTGGACTTTAAAATGTAATAAATTAAAAATGAGCTATTATCCTTTTTATTTGTGTACTGTTCCTGAATGCATTAATACTAGTGTAAAAATAACAATAATAATACTTCAGTTGACACTTTTTAATATACATACAGTACCGTATGACGTCATTATAATGGCGGCTACTGTTTCGCTTGTTTAGAAACATTAAAAAACTGAAAACTTTGAAATGAATTTTAAAATTAGTTATTTTATGAACTAAAACTAATATTTTCCGACTGCTTATTGCCTAAGCTATCTAAATTGTACATTTTTAGATATTTTCTCATATAGAGTAAAAACAACTTTTTGTCGTCAAGATATCGAAAATGTTAAAATGAAAATCTCGTTGCTGCGTGAAAGAATAGTAAGCATTCCTATCTGAATAACAATCACTAGAACATAGTGATTATATTCTCCTTGACAATCACAATCGCAAACCCATATCAAACAACCAAACTTTCCATTATAGAGTTGTAGAACTTTATAATGGAAAGTTCTTTACGGTGCCTAGTTGTTATGAAATCAAGACACACACACAACTAACCTTTTCAAGTGCCTCCCAGTGTAGGTTGCCGAAGGGGTATGCTGGCGAAATCAGGTTGACTAGAGCTACCTTTAGCGGGAAAAATATGGGGTCATACTTCATGTCGTAGCGTTTGTAGCCCCATTTGTCATCCTTACGCATTAGCTTGAAGAACCAGTCCACCAAGTCACCCAACAAATATCTTTTAGGTCTGAAAGCATGGTATAGGTTCGAGTTAATTCAGAGGAAGCCAGAGCTGACTTACGAGTATCATGATTAATTGGCGAGGTAAGAACATTATACAATGTGTATCATAATGAAAACTGTTACATGCCATGGATTCACTGCAGAATGAGGATTTTGCGTAGCTCTTTTCGTATTCATAATCGTTTTTATAGTATGGTAAAAATGTCATAAAAGCTTGGGTTAACAATCACTTTTACGATATTATTTTAGAGGTATTATCATTTTATACCAAGTTATAATAGTATATTTTCTTACCCAATAGCTTGGTAGACTTGGCATCTGGTGTCCGGGTCACGAGCTGCGTTCACAATGCCCTGAGCGACGTCTGACACGAACACGGGTTGCTTGATAGTCTCCATTCCATTCTTGTACAATGGCATGTATTGACTGTTTATACGCCATACGGATGCGAATGTCCTGGAATAAATTAAATAAAAAGATTAGATAAGGGTGGTGAAAGGCTAGGAAAAGTAATACTGTTTAGGAAAAAAACTCGTAAAATGATGATTGTGAAGTAAGCTTTATACAAAAAACTTCAAACGGACAAGTGGAAAAACGGCTGAGTATCAAATAGTCTAGGAGTGAAAGTGAATATTTAAAAGGCTTTTTACATAATTCCAATCGAAATATCATACAGAAAAACATGAATGTGGTGTATGATTATTTCTTGTTTGCATATTTATAGAACATTAAATTATTAAATTTGCTTTTTTAATGAAATAATAGAAAAATATTTAATTTGTCTAACTTTTGTACAGAAAAAGCTACATAGCTCTTAGACTATTCCATACAAAAACAAATGTGGTATAACTTTTGAACCAGGGCGCGACAAAATCTGCTATTCGGGGACAAAATTGGACAAATTAGGGACAAATTCTTAGAGCAAACTGATCTTCGCTAGGTGCCCTAGTTCTTGAGATACATAGGTGGCCCTGCCAGGAAGAGCCCGTCTTGGGAGGGCCCCCTAAAACCCTTATAACCTTTGAACCAGGGTGCGACAAAATCTGGTATTCCAGGACAAAATTGGACAAATTAAGGACAAAATTATGACAGACTCGAAATTCAAATCCGTGACGGTGGCCCTGCCAGGCGGGCCACACTCATTAAATAATTGATTAGGCGGCTATTCTGTTACTTTTCATTCTGCAGCAATGTGAATTGAGCTTATTTGATTAAATATTTTGATCCTTACCTTACAAATCTATCTTCTGATCCATAAATATCCGATGCGCGAATTATAGTAGCTGTTGGGAACTCTTCCCTGATAGCACACTCTCCTAGAAACTTGCTGATTTTAAACATGGATGGTTTCCTCATCACTAGGGGTTTGGGATTCTCCTCAGCATTTAAATAATTCAGGTGAATGAACCTCTCTACCCCCATTTCACGAGAAATTCTGAGGAAAGGTATAAATTTTAAACAGTGAGCACAATTGTTCGGTTGATTTTATTGGGTGAAGAGGCCAAAGATTTTTATTCTTGTATAGTTTAATGGACACTGGATAACTCTTTCATAAATTTTGGTTAAGTTCGTATTGAACTTTTCTATAGACTAGGTAGTCTTTTTCCCACAGTGAAAGTTGTAAATAAATGTTGATGAGTACCATGAACCTCCGCTTCTGCAGAGGTCAAGCTCAGCACCTCCGCCTCCATTATAAAGGCCTCTGTTACATCCTTATTTTTAACACCCTATTTAAAAACAACCCATATCAGATGTCTAAAACTTGTGAAGACAATACACCAACCTGGCAAGGCGCCTAGCTCCCTCCACATGGACATCCATATATTTGAAGTTCTTAGTTTCATAATCACGTCCAACAAGGTTTATAACAACATTAGAGTATTGGACAGCCTTAGCTATAGACTCATCATCACGGAGGTCAAACGGAGTGAACAGTACTTGTCCCAGGTCACCACATACTTTCAATCTTTGAGCATCATAGAAGTCACTACGGTATGGTAAGATCATCTGGAAAAGTTATTTTATTTTCTAAATTACTGAAACTTTTCTCATAATGTTACCAATTTCCATTTTGAATAAAAATTTTGTTACAAATTAATGTTCAACTTACAAAACACTCACAGCAATTGAATAGATAGAGCATATTTATAACTACCACACCATTTACCATAGGTACATTAAAATAGTGGCATGCTGTGATGGCCATTTTGACATCAGGGTATCTCTACTGTCTCGCAATGCACGTCTCTTTTTAGCAAATATATGGTAATATGTATGTACATAGATATGTGCTATCAAAACAACCATCATAGTGTACCGCTTCTTTAAGCTGCTTAAACATTGCTGCCAATATATAATATACTTAATTGCTACATAATTTATAGATAATAATAATGTTCCATTCTGAAGCCAGTATGGATGTATGGCATACAACTATGGGGGAGTGCCAGCAACTCAAACATCTCTATCAACTACAGATGAACACAGTGAAGGAAGAAATCCAAAGCACTACTCATAAATACCAAGGGAGATTAAAGAAACATCCCAATGAACTGGCAGTGAGGCTGACAACATGTAGCTACAATAAACGCATCAAAAGGAAAGAAATCCTTAATTAAAATGAGTAGTTGCCCTCACTGGAGGACACACTCAACCTGACATGGCGCTCACAAAACATCTGCTTATAGTACCATTACTGATCGTAGATTAAAACGAAAAAACAAATAAATTAAAAAAAAAATGATTTTGGCCACCATGTGCACCAACAGTTTAAAAATTTAATTTTCAGTATCCACCTACTTACTAGTGAAATCCAAATTTAATATTGGCTGTAGGGAAATAAAATACATTCATACTCTAACTTAATACTGATTGCAGATCAGCACAAAAAACAAAAAATACTCTAACTTGCACCTGTTTACCAGAGTGTAGGCAGAGACCACAAATAATAATAGACAGATATAACGATAGAAGCCTAGCAATAGGATAATGATAGTTATAACAGCTATTTTGTTATCTAACTTGAATTCTTACCTGAGTACCAGTCTTGCCAAGTTTATTGCATACATATCGACCAACAAATCCTGTGCAGCCGAACACGGTCGCGACTATGCCATTGAAACTGCTGCGACCACCAGTGCCTCTCTTGTATGCCGCCAGGTTAGGTCTACCGTCAGAGCTATAGTGGGCCGCCTTGATGTAAACGATTCCCATGGACCCATTTAGAGCTAAAAACACCAAGTTTAACTAATATCATCATACTCTTAATGCTATTACCACTATTATGTTTTCAGAACAGTCGTGTGTATGTATAGGAGCAATTATGTAAGAATGGAGATTTTCGTGTTTAATTGATTTGTGACGAAAACTTACGAATTAATTTAGTGGCAACATGGCCTGTTAATGCTGCTGCAGCCATTTTCAGGCCTTTTTTGTGATTATTTCTAGTTTTAGCGTAATTCCCATCCAAGGAAATTGAAAATATCCCGAAAAAAATATTTGATTTGACAAGATAAAGTGACTTTTGTGGTGCGACAGTTGCCAGTTGTTTCCGGCGGGGCTGCAAACATTATTGCAAAGGATAGCCAGTATCTTGTTATTATTTTTAGTATGGCAAACGTATCCCTTTTATAAGTCTGGGACTTATTGACCGACTTAAAAAAAGAAGGTTATCAATTTGACACGTATGTATGTAATATTATTGGAATCAGAAAATATTCACGTAATAATATGATAATCTAGTAGGGCTTCCTAACAAATAAATACAACTTTAAAGTTTAAAGTATGTATGTAAGTATGCAATATGCATGCGTGAGGGGAGGCGCCTCAATACACGTCCGATCCGATAGTCGGAATGTTCGCCGGATTAGGCTGGGAATACACATCAGATTTTTTCATCCGATAGTCACTATCGGAAGCCGGCGAATATTCAATACAATTCCATCCGACTATTGAATCGGACGTGTATACTATCAGAAGCCGGCGAACATTCAATACAATTCCATCCGACTATTGAATCGGACGTGTATTATTTATTCTTTATTGTGTAAGTGTACTGATGTGGCGTCTAATAAATGTACTTTCTTCTTTCTTTCTTCTTCTTCTTCTATTATATCTTCAAACAAAGTAATGGCTCTAACGCCTTCCGTTAGTCTGATCAGACTATGGGATGAAAAAATCTGACGTGTATTCCCAGAAGTCTGTGATTCCCAGCCTTAGACTGTGCTAGGTACCACTCACACAATAAAAATTAATGAATAAGTTTTAGTTTACATACTTACTTACATATCTCATAGAATAGTTTGTTTGTTGTGTTGTGTTCTAGGGATGTCGGAAATGCAATAAAGTATCGATATATATCGTATCGATGTTTTTTGAAAATATCAATATCGATATTGATATTTTTATTAAAAAATATCGATATATCGGTATGATTTGACAGAGAATATTCGTGCTCTAAAAATTAATTTATTTGGTCTAATCTAATTCAATCATCTTACATTTCTAGATAAATATTAATTCATATACATAATTTTTAATAAATCAAACAACCATGCAAAAATTTTTATTATTTATTATATAAAAATACATAAAATATAATTTGTTAAAAGATGTTAGTATATCTTTTTGGGATTTTTTAATCTTAAAACTTATAAATGTTTATTGGTCTGAAAAAAATATCGGTTTTTATACCTTTTCGATACTTAGAATTTTATATCGATACATCGATATATTGAACTATTAAATATCGCTCAAAAATATCGATATATTGACAAAATAATATCGATATATCGATGTATCGATATTTTTTCAACAAGCCTATTGTGTTCAGTTCACTTATTGTTTTCAAGTCAAGCAAGATGCTGATGCTTATTGTGTTATGTTTTATGCTTCCGTTGTGAAGAAAAAAATATTTGCGTTTTGCAGAACGTAGATATCGGATAGTCGTTCGGTAAATAAAAGTAAAGAATTCATACTAGACTAACATTGACTAACAATGGAAGAAACAGAAATTGAATTACTGAGTAGTGTTGATCATTTGGAAGAAGTCTATCGAATGTTGCAGCGATTTTTGAAACATGTAAGCTCCAATTATATTTACTCATTGTCATTTACTGGTTTGGTGATCCAACAATGCTTGTCTACTTTTGTTGCAGAATGAAAATGTGTTCACATTTCCGAATTTATCTGAAAACAATAAACGTGTTATTCTATGGACAGCTCTATTCCAGCACCTTCAGAATAAGAACTCTGCTGCAGTCCACGCTTTATGCCTGGCTACAGTCAGAGTACTCAGGTTTGTGTGATATTGTTTGAATTGTTGTATTGGTCGTCAAAGAGTAGCCTTAGGGGCGGTTTAAGTATGATATTTTTACATCTATCTTTTTCCTTAGCCGCGATAAGACAGAGCTTGAGAGTCTGATATGTGAAAAATGGATAACTACATTGATAGAGAGGGCTGGTTTATATAATTTTGTGAGTTCAGATGAGGAAACTATAATGCCTATAGATTTACCGGATAAAGATGTAGCAGTGGAAGCTTTGAAGTGTCTCTGTAACCTAACATTCAACAGTGAGGTGGCTCGTGCCCTCTGTGCTCACACTGCTATAGCACAGGGTCTGGTAGCCAGACTCCGTGTATACAAGGAAATACCTTTTAAAGATGAAATAATGTTGTTTGATATGAAACTGTTATTTATTCTGACTGCCCTGAGACATGATATTAAGTCCAAAATAAAAGATGAACTCCATGGGATGGATTATTTAACTAGTTGCCTCAATGAAATCCTTTTGGAGGCTACATTGTTTGAAAATATTAGTGGAACTGCTAGTAGTGGTGTGGTTGATGTGAATCACCACTGTTTTCTGAGTGTAAGTATTGAAAAGTTGAATTATGATTTAAATAATAAATCTAATATATAAAATTCTCGTGTCACAGTGTTTGTCTGCAAACTCCTCCGAAACGGCTTGACCAATTCTTATGAAATTTTATATGTATATTTGGTATGTCTGAGAATAGGTTGTAGGCTATTTTCATACCGCTGCGGGGCAGCTAGTGTATATATATATAACAGTTCCATGACAGGTTGATTTAATGACTAACTAATTAACAGAAAGTTCAAATGAGGAATGTGAAACTGGGGAAATTTTGTATTTCTTATAATTTACATGCCTTTGTTTTTTTTGGACATTCTTCGCATAGCTATCTGATCTCAAACCCATACTCACAAACAGACATGTTCATCACTCAAATGTCTGTCCTGCATGGTATCCTGGTGGATCTTACCAACCATGCCAACCGGCTCGTCAATTTTCCATTTTTGTGGCCCATTTTCACCCTCTACCTTTTCAATGATTGATAGAAATTTCCTACTGAATATTTGTTGTTTGTTATCTCAATAGCCAAACCAACAAGCAATATCATGTGAGATTTTAAAGGCGCAGTTCAACTTGATAATGCAATCAGGTTCAGAAGAGCCTGCAAATGAGGCAGAGGAGGCAATGTATTTGAAATTGATGCCAGTGCTCTCAGGGTTGCTGTATGCTCATACTAGTACTGAAGATAAACTTATGGAGTTACATAGTAACATTGCTAATTTGTTAACCAGGTAATTTCTAATATAAAGTGCTTTTGTATCTAGATACAAAATAAAAAAATTATGAATATTATTATCCTAGGATAATACTTTGAATGGGATTCACTAAAATTTTCTATAATAGTTGAATTAACAAAAAAATTTTTTTTTGTATATAAAGTGTAGGGATATAAAGAAAAATGTAGTTTAAATAAGGATTTTGATATGAAATATGATAAATTTTTGTGACTTCAGAATCCATAACTGTAAATGTTCATTATTTATTCTCTCTTTCAGTGTTCCACCAATGTTTTACCCTTACCTAACTCCTGCGCTCACTGAGGGAGAAACTTGTAGTAACCCTTTCATTGGTAGAAACATGGATGCTTTGCAAGCACTTGTTCAATTATTGCAATATCGATTAACTTTAACTACAGTGAGTACATACATACATATTCTGTTGTAAATAATATGAATTGGATTGAAGGATATTTGTTTGTAGGCGGTAACTTGACATACAATATTGTTTATGATTTGATTTCAGAATACAAAGAATCAGTATGAGAATCTTTCGCCAATCCTGACCGTTTTGAATAAGAGCTCGCGAGGTTGTCGCGCACAGCGCAAGTACCTGCGGCAAGTGGTGTTACCTCCGCTGCGTGATGTGTCTCGCCCACCGGAGAAAGGGACTACGCTAAGAAACCAACTGTGCAGGCTCCTAACAACCCCTGTTACTTCTGTAAGAG
The DNA here is from genome assembly GCA_951216915.1 of Tetheella fluctuosa. Taxonomy (NCBI): domain Eukaryota; kingdom Metazoa; phylum Arthropoda; class Insecta; order Lepidoptera; family Drepanidae; genus Tetheella; species Tetheella fluctuosa. Next base: position 9,733,907 of record OX578217.1, read on the forward strand.
ATCTGGTGGCTGAATTTTTATTTATCCTGTGCAAGGAGAAGGGTGAGATTTTTCAACTTTGCAATTTTTTTTGTCAAAAATTAGATTTTGATATAGTTCTGTCTGGAATCAAGTCGCCTAGCTATCGTCCTGCTCTATTTTTTGCAGCTGCATTTATGATTTATTTCCTATTTTTTGTAATGATTAATATTTATAAGGATTACCTCTATATCAGTGGTTTCTAACAGGTGGTCTGCGGACCACTGGTGGTCTCTGGAAGCACCCGTCAACTACGAGAAACTCTTGCTATATCGCTCAAAACACTGTATGGTAACCAATGATGTTCAGCGCGTAAATATGGCTAAAATATTTTTGCGCCTACCAAAAAAGTACATGTACGTAGGTACATTGTTGTAACTTATAAAAGTGGTAATACTGTAGAATTTCTCTCATTCACCTTTTCCCTTTTTAAGGTATGATTGAAGAACTAACAAACAATGATTTTTAATAACATTTTGGTATCAGTCGGTAGAATGGTGAAATACACGGGTTTCGGCAACGCGGCGGGGCACCTCGCCCAGAAAGGCTTGCTTGGCGGAGGTCGCGGTGCCCGGTACTCGTCCAGCAGCGACGACTCGGACACCGAGGAGTACCTCGAGGCGGCTCCGCACATCGACCCCGTCGTGGGCTGCACTCGACCCCCGCGCGTTAATCCCTTCGAGGGCATGACCGATGAACAGGTCAATATTGATTCCGTGCTTATGCATAAAGCCTATTAGTACAGGTCATTTTGCGTTAGAAATTATGTGGAAAGAGTTTTGAATAGTCCTGATATCAAAGGATCTGTCGTAAGCTAATAATATGATACACTTGTGTGGTCATGTTTTATTATTACATGGCTGAGCTCTTTGCAGTTGTTGTTCTATCAATATCTAATTCCGTTTTGTATCTAAGCCGCAGAAATATAATATTTCTGGTATGTGTAGATTACGAGACCACTTAAGTATAAACATGCGGCATTATCTAGGCCAGGGATGGGGGAATGGCGGCCCGCGACATGTTTCAATCCGGCCCACGATTAAAACCCGTCATATATATTAAATCGGCACGAAGCTTATTATCTATCTAATATATAAAGTTCTCGTGTCACGGGGTGCGTAATCGAACTCCTCCGAAACGGCTCGACCGATTTTGATGAAATTTTTTGTGCTTATCCGGTATCTATGAGAATCGGCCAACATCTATTTTTCATCCCCCTAAATGTTAGGGGTAGGCCACCCCTAAATTTTTTTATTTATTTTTTAGATAAAATGTTTTGTTTTTATTTTTTTATGATACAGCATCAAAAAATACATACAACCCTAAATTTTCAACCCTCTACGATCAACCCCTATTTTATTTATTTATCTTATTTGAGGTTGGGCCAATTAAGCTAGACCTCTAAATTGTATGAGCGCCCATACAACTCAGAGGCCTATCTTAAATGGAGTCAACTATGTATGTATGGACAGAATTTTCAACCCTCTACGATCAACCCCTATTTTATTTATTTATCTTATTTGAGGTTGGGCCAATTAAGCTAGACCTCTAAATTGTATGAGCGCCCATACAACTCAGAGGCCTATCTTAAATGGAGTCAACTATGTATGTATGGACAGCCTTTAATTTTTAACTTTTTATTTTTTGGATTTTTTCCTTTATTTGTGCTGTAAGTCCATGCTTTTCGCCAAATTTCGTGATTCTAGGTCAACGGGAACTACCATTTTTCCAATAGAAACCACTCTGTCCCCAGCTGTCAAACATTAGACGTCAATCAAAACAAAACAAAGGCGCGTTAGACAGAACGAAATCTGTCGGGGCACCTATTAACATAAAAAAATCAATCTTACTTTGTTTTAGAGAAATAGGGCAGAACAAGGTCTGCCGGGACAGCTAGTATTATATAAAACTCTTCCAAAATCTAAATTCTCCAATTGAACACGTTAAGAAAAAGTATTTCTATGTTCGGGTCTTTATACATATGTAAGCAAATATTTTCAACAGAATTTTCGTAAAAAAAGATTGAGGAATAGGAGGAATTGACGAACATCTCGAGTGCGTTTTACGAGTCACTTCTAGTAACTTGGAGCCAAATTTCGACGCGACGATATAATTAATGAACAATCAAAATTTCATCTATCACACCGACCTAGCAAGTCGAAACAATACTAAACTAAACAATACTATTAGCAAGCCTGATTATGTTTGTTACATGTAATAAATCTTTGGCCCGAGTAATGTTGTAATTATTTTATACGGCCCTCCTCTAAATCTATTTTCCCATCCCTGATCTAGGCTAACGGTTTAGGATTCTCTACATTAATATTGGTAATAGAATTTTTATCGTGTTTGCAGAAAGAATACGAAGCGATGAAATTAGTGAATCTATTCGACAAGATGGTGACAGAGGGAGTAGTGAAGCCGGCGCGAGTGGGCCCCGACGGACGGCCGCAGCCGGTCGAACATGTGCTCGAGCTGCGAGACCATCCCCCCAACAGGCCACAGTCGTAAACGAACCATACACTGATTATAAGGTCATGTTCAACTACTATAGGAAATGTTTACAAGGCCTCTTATATGATCAGTTAAGTAGCAGATTTTGTTGGAAGGAAATCAGAAATATATCTGAATCTTTTAGATTTACATGTCAAATTCCGCATTCTTGACAAGTTGACTTTCTTTGTTTTCGTAAGTATTATTTACAGTAAAATAAACTGCCAATCAATAGATCAATTACATTTTTCTTAAATTCTGAATATCAATATAGTATTAAATCAAGACTAGTTGTGTTCAAATGGTCTCGCACATTATATAGAAAGCATCACATGAACCTGAAACTTAGAAACAGGAACGGAAAATATGTTGAAGTTTGTAAACTATGCCTTGAGATAAGCACGACTCTTACGAAAATTATATCGAATTGGTATTCCGTAACATATCCACGTGTGTGTGTGGTATGATTTTTAAAAAAATTATTTCGATGTAATGTTGTTTGAGTATAAGGTAATCCGCCGCTCAAGGAAGTGATGTGTGTGCTTCCTCGAGCATCTATTTTGAAGTCGCCCTAAGTATTTCTAATAATAATAAGTATCTTATTCGCCAGATGTTTGATCACATGTGTTACACCTGTGTTAAGCCTATCTTACTTTAAGTAATGTCAGATACCCTTATAATGTATATTGATTCTAGATTTTTTTATAATTTAGTATAGGTCTAAAGTACTTTTATTCTAGCTAGAAAATGTATTTTTATTAGAAGACTGCCAAATCAATGTCTTAATTTGTAGAATGGACGCAATTTCGGATATAAAGTTATGAAATTTTTATCATATATATATACATTAAAAGGTATTTTTAATAAAGTTAAAAACAAGAAATTCATAATTTATTTTTACAGGAATTCCGCATATATTAGTATGAAATCACTGCAATTTCGTCGTTTTTTATAGTTTGCTAGTTATATATTTTTAAATTATGAATTGTTATATATTTTTTTTTACTAAATTAGCATACCAATATCCATAAACTAATATCGTTGTTAGTATTTAATAGAATAATATGCAAAGGCAATGATTTTACATCATCCCAAATAGTTGGGCTTTGTGACTTTGTGCAATGGGAATCCTATTTAGTATTCATTAGTAATGTCACCAAAGCATTTATATTCTAAAATTTTCTTATAAGTAGACTGTACTATTAAGTAGATTATTATAATAATAGAATAACTATAATTATTTTAGTTACCTACTAGCCGGAACTTTCTACGACTTATCGCTCTTGTGAATATTTTACCAAATTAATAACATAGGTAGAATATGGTAGAACCTAGATACACTTTGTATCTTTTACTATTTGAATAATCTTCTTACATACAATGAGTTCAATTTATATTATTTTAATTTATTATAAAAATAAAATCTTTGTGAAACTAAACATGAAGTTCATTCCCTATTCTTTCCTGTCCTTGAAAATCTTTAACGTCTGTTTGATAAATTAATGCTGTTATGAATGCTTAGAATAGCTGCACAGTGCACCATTAAAATACTGATTTCCAAATCAAAATATATTTATGAGCAATAATAATTATGCATTCACGCATTTACATACGCAGCAGGAGATGTATTGACCGGTATTCATCCGGCATTGTTTACCAGACCAATTAGGCCGTGACAAAAGCAAAAGGTCGTATTGACCACTGGGGTAGCCAACTGTTTTTCAGTATGAAATAAAATAAAATATAGTATTTTTAGGAGAACGTTTGAACAAAACTTTAAGTTACTTAAATATTACTATTATTACTACTAGTATAAAAACAAAAAAAAATACCAGTGCTTTTTTGCCTTTTTTTATTAGTTTATCATTTTTTTTTTAACCGACTTCATTGAATTACAATTATTTAAATGAGTAACTTCATAATATAATACTTTTAATTATACCATACCACTTTATTTACCACACAATAATTTTTTTGTTGTGAATTTTTTTTAATATTCATATGAAAAATTGTCTTTTGATTTTTTCTCTAATAATAATTACTATACAATAACATTTGTAATTGAAATTAGAAGATAAAATCAAAAGATATATATAATTATGCGTATTTTATATATTTTCAACAATATACATAATTATAGTTGGGTGAAAATATAGTACAATATTGTATAAAATAGTACGGTTCGGTTGGCAGCCCTAACTTGAAACCCCTACCCCTACCTATCTATCTACATCCTTTCATCAACTCAGTATCCGCTGTTCGCTGGGCGGTTTAATAGGGCGGGCGGAATTCCGCGCTCTTTAAAATCCCCTCTAATACCGACAGCGATTAATATCGGTAAATATTTTATACGTTTATTAATTTTAGGTACCTTGGTAATCATTTGCGTTTAAACTTAAAATTATAATAAATATTATCTGAAAGGTCAGTGACCTATCTTTGTTTACGTTCCTTTTCCTTTGTTTCTCGCACTCTGAGGTGGATAGTTAATTGATTAACTTATCTAGGTAATATTTATTTTTTGAGATATTTTTATTGATTTAGATGTGTTACAGGTACTAATTCTACTGTGATTCTACGGTACAAATTCTACATATAGTTAATACACTTTATATGTTCTCACCTTCTCTTTCTCCCAATATTCCTACCGATGAGGTACCTATCAGATAGTAGGTATCCATTCAAACCAAAACGAAATTGTAAATTAAATAAGTTTAACTTAGTTTTCTAAAACAATATACAAGATAGGCCTGACTATGTCGCCTGTCTGACAAGATAATGTCGATTCCACGATCTGAAGTGAGCAAACATTTTCATGTCATTTTTCTTTCTGCTTGAGCATGTACTATGATATGGAACCAACTGGCTCATCAGTTGATTGTTTGTGAATATTTTTACTACGCTTCGCGATAGCAAAGACTGGCTTATTTTATGATGATGTTGACTATGCAGGTAATACAGGATGTAAGGGACAGCCCTCCGCAGACTAATGGGGTGAATTCAGTATATCATACTAAAATGACCAGTACATGAAATTATTTCAGGAATGTTATGGGAATCAAAGATAAGATAAGATAATTTTATTTGTTCAACATGTGTTATACATTGGGTGTTTGTAGTCTAAATAAATCAGTGTCATCATGTTGTGCCGATTTTGGCGTACAAAATATTATAAAATAAACGACATTTGGCACTAAAAATAATAAAATAAACAATTCATTAAAGTAATAACATAATTTAAATTTAATAATTTAATTAATATGGATAAAATCAAATGGTTCCTTCATATTATATTTTAAATAGATTGAAAATATGTAATGTCAATGATTCAAAATAGAGTCAGTCTACAAACAAAAATAAAATCAAATCAAATGGATAAGAAAAACAATAGTACAAACAATGTCAACATTCACTACAATATCAAAACACATTAAGAATCATTAAAATAATCAGTAACATCGTAATAACATTTAAGTATCAAATAGTCTTTAATTTTTTTTCTAAATGCATTATTATTGAGCTTTTTAAACACGTTCGGTATATTATTATAGATGTTCTGTGCCATACAAAATATACTTTTATTCATCAGGGCACTTTTGGAACTACGTATGCAAAGGCGACTATTATCACGCCGGTTACGCTTGACAGTATCGGATAACGATGGAAACAAGTTTTGATTTGTCTTTACAAATAGTGCAGATTCTAAAATATATAGCGATGGAAGCGTTAGAATTTTATATTTTACAAAATATGATTTGCAACTATCCATTGTTTGGAGCCCAAACATCGCTCGAATACATCGCTTTTGGGCTTTGAATGCCAAATCTTTATGGGTTGAGTTACCCCAAAATATTATACCATATCTCAAATAAACCTATTTTGTTTGATTACAACATACGCAATGTATCGGTACCGTGGCAAAACGCACTTAGCGAACTGCAGCGCACCCCCGTGTCGTTCGTTAGTATTTCATCATCAATTGCCGATTTTTTATTTTAGCTGTTTTTTTTTACATAAATGGAGTGTTGTGAAAAAGGAAATTAATTTAACTTTGAAATAAAGGAATAATAACTGAAAAAACAATAAAAAAGAAACCGGAGAAAATTTCCGGTGGAATATGATTCAAAATAAGGAGCTGAATGCACCTTGTCAGTTTGCGGAGGGCTGTCCCTTATACCATGTATAGGTTGTCACTAACATAATAATCATAATAAAAAACAATAATAGGAACATGTTGGTGGTACTAGCAGCGTGTCTAGTGGTGTGCGAGGCGACTACCCCCGGCCCCACAGAGACGGCGTTGTGCGAGCGTGCGCCGGCGCACGCGCAGCCCGCAGACGCACACTACAGGCTCGGGGTCGCCGGGGAACCCGACCTGTTCCTGCCAGGAGAACTCTATACTGGTTATTTATGTTGCTGTATATAATCGTAGCTGGTGGTTATTGTTACGAGGAGACAGTGTTCGATGTTTTAAAAACATAGTTGCAAAATATATATTTACTATGTATTTTTACCTACTACTACTATCTTTGTATGTTTGAAAGATTTCATTAATCACAATAGCACCATGGTAAGTATATGTGGCCGAAGGTGGCAAGCACACAAAGCTTAGATGGAACTACCTAGCTCTCAAGTGTAACTGCCGTAACACACCAGTATCTGTTTGACGGGAGATTTTGTGGTAGCCAGGCATGCAGGTAGGTACAACAAAGCAAAGTACCCGACAACCGTGGTATGATTTCTTCACAATGTTTTCCTTCACTAAAAAGCACATAGCCTAGAAGAGCAGTCAAAAGTGCAACTGTCAGAAATGCTCAAGCTCATTCTAAGGTTGGAACCCACAGCCATCACTAAAGCTTTCATCGTCACTATCACTGAGCTATCAATTTGATCATCTAATCTAACTGCTTTGGTGTAGGTACATCAAATATTATAGTGATATATTATTATTATTATATGAGCCCTATAATAAAAGTTGTTCACATTGATGAGTACTTCCACCCCTGCAAGTATTGCCAGTGATAACAAAATCACCCTGTATAGGCAATACAATAGTAGAAAGTAACTGGGTTTTCAATATTGGGCTAAATTTCCTTTTCCCTTTTTTATTACCAGTGACACTCCAGGGAGTAGAAAGCGGTGAAGGACCCACGCCTTTCATAGGTTTCAAGATTTGGGTTGAAATAAGCAATGACCTTAATAAAGGAGAAGATAACGACACTTCGAAGCCGACCACGCCTAGTAAGGTGCAGTCACTCGGGACGTTTCAGGCGAACGATGCTCAGACTAAACTAGAAGAACACTGCGCACCGGCTGTGGACAATGCCACTGCACATCCAAAAACTGAAATACAGGTTTTTTTTTTTATGGACGATAGCTCCTTTGTAGTGATGTCACCATTTATCCTGGATGAATCCATAAATGACTTTATTATTAGTGCACCTGTATTTCATTTAAACCCGTTTATATATTAAAATCATGGATAATCGACTAGCTTTGCCAATATAAGACTGGTCTAACAGGTAATATGGAGTGCACCATCGGACATGTTCGAGGCATGCGTGCGGCTGTGTGGTCGCGCAGAGCCGGCCGAGGGCAGCGGCACGCCGTCGGTGCTAGCGCGCAAGATGTGCGCCGCGCCCGCCGCGCCTGCCAGCTTCACGAGGCAACCGCCCATCGTCGAGCCTTGCTGTGCTTGTGATGAAGCTAAATATGAGGTGCTTGTGGATCTCGTTTTCACTCTGATGTTAAAAGATATCATAAAAAGCGCCAACTGCTCGGAGGAAACATGATTGATTAGGGTTTTTGTTTGAATGTGATTTATTTTACCAATCTAGTTTTGTGTCGATCTCTGCATTCACGGCCTACGTTCATAACTGATAATCCTTGAACCTTACCTTAATCTGTTTCAGGTAACATTTGAAGGGTTATGGTCCCGAAACACTCATCCTCGGGATTTTCCACCGGAGGGTGCACGCGCACACTTCAGCGATGTTATCGGTGCATCTCACACAGCCCAGTACAGAGTGTGGCAGGAAGGCAGGGTAGCGAGCACGGGGCTTCGACGACTAGCTGACGATGGCACTACTACCGCACTTGAAAAAGAGCTTAAGGCGGAGGTAAGTTGTAAAATAGGGCTTTTTGTTCAAGTCTCACGTTCTGCCTGGTTTATGATAAATAGAGTAATTGGTACGATTGTTCCAGAGTGATCACATACGCACAATAATCAAAGCACGCGGTATATCGTGGCAACAAGTGGCTGGTGCTGGCTCAACTACCACATTTGCCGTATTCCGAGTAGATGCTAAAAATCACTTGGTATCCCTTGCCGCTAAGCTAGCTCCCTCGCCTGATTGGATAGTAGGAGTGTCGGCATTGGAACTTTGCAACGTCAACTGCACTTGGAGGACATCTGCTACGCTGCCCTTGTATCCTTATGATGCAGGTACTGACAGTGGAATTGCTTATACTGTGAGTATTACCACTTTGAAAATCTATAGTGATTCTTATTATGTGCAGTAATAAAGCTGAAATTACTCTTGTAGTCCCATCGAGTACCAACTGTACCCGCGGCTCCCGTTCGAGCGTTAAGACCAGATTGGCCTCGGGATGTCCGCTCGCCTTTCTTCAGTACAAGTGGCGAGATGCGCCCTTTTGCACGACTTCGGCTAACGAGACTACGTCTCTACGAAAAGAGCTGTGATGGACTCGGTGAGCGTGTTTTAGTTTCTTTTGTGGATATATTTTTTTTACTGAAGGACGAGGCCATTTTTGTGGTTTTGTCATTAGGTACCTATCTATGTACTTTCGTTTTGTCAGCAGTAAATAAATGCTAACAGATTGCAACTGGAATAAATTTTGACATTGTATCGATACAAATAGAATGTGTTTACAACAAAGTAATGTGATTCACGTACAGAGTCAGGGGATCCCGGTCAGGCACAGGTACCTCCCGAGGGTATGATCATCAGGGGCGGAGGTGGGCAAGGGGGCGGGGGCGCGTGCTCGACGCGGGTGTGGGGCGCGTGGGGCGCGTGCAGCGTCACCTGCGGGCAGGGCCGCGCCAGCAGGCAGCGCGTCTACGTGTGGCCCGCCAGAGCATACGCGGAGGCCTGTCGCACGTCGCTCACTGACTACCGGACCTGCCGTGGACCGAGGATGCATTGCAGGTTCGCTTACATGTATTCTAGCTCTGGAAAATGTTTTGTTTATTTTTATGTGTCTTGCGCCGGGAATTCAAATAAAAGGCCATACTACTCTACATAGAGGTCTTTCCAGGCGCGGATTCTCCCGAAAATCGGCCAAGCACAGTCAGCGGCAAAAGTAGCTTGGCATTTTAGTACCCTTTCATAATTTTTCTATTGACATTTTCTTGACAGTTTGTATGGAAATTATGAATTGCCGCTGACTGTACGAGCCGGACTTCTGACTCGGTCACGATCGATACATTGCATTCCTAACAAAGGAGACGTTTACAAAATGTATGACGCGTTCCAAATCACGCACCGTTGATTGTTTTTTTTTTTTAACTTTATTAAGGCATTAGATATATTATCTGCCTATCGACCTCAACAATTAGGTTTGTGGGCATGCCCACCGTGCTCACAACGGTGGATCCGCGCTTGGGTCCTTGCCTACCACCTTCCTATGGTTTCGTCACGATTCTTTAACCGATGGCTCAAACCAGTTCTACCACCACCGAGGTAAACGTGCATAATAATCACTAATATGTGCGGTTTAATGTGCTTAGCTTAGCGGCCTTAATTGAGGTAATGAGTCGGTCGGTACTGGCAGGGCTCCATCAGAGTACGAACCGGACCCCGCGGAGCTGACGGGCCCGTGCGCCGTGTCGGCGTGGTCCCCGTGGTCGCCGTGCGAGGGCTGCGGGGTCCGCGCGCGCACGCGTCACTACCTAGTGCCGAGGGCGCACAAGCGGTGCCACCGGGGCTTCCGCGCCTCCACCGTCCTGAGCCAGGCCTTGCCATGCGATACCGGACCCTGTGTCAGGTTACATTCTAGTTTTAATTTGATTTTATTGTATGTTAACTAAGAGAATTTGAAAGAATTTATGAAAATGAACTTTTCTTCTGTGATGAAAAAATATCAGCAGTTCACAAGAAAAAAACAATTAGGTACCTACCTTTCCGATCAAAATGTTAGCCAGCAAATATTTCCATGTTGCAAAGTTATTCAGTTTCATTCAGTACAGAGCGGACCTTAAAATTATCAGAACTACTTTTTTATTACTTAGGAAGGGATTCCATTGAAGGGCATGGACTGCGATTGGGATTGAATCTCAGCCTAAACTGAATCGTTTTTGAGTTTCCACAAGCCACTTTTTATGATTTGATTTTAATGCCATATCTTTTTTCAGACCTCCAGGAGTTCTCGCAAACTCTACCAACTTTGATTGGTTTTTCGTGGTATGTACCTATAATATAAAATTAAGTTTTACAATATTCCTTATTCAGACCTAATTGGGTGTCATTTTTAAATTTAGTACCTACTCAAACTTTATTTGAAATCTGAAAAAAGGCAAAAACAAAAACAATAACACTAGGGTAATAACACTAAAATATACATTTATAATAAATTAAAAAGTGAGGAAGAAATATAAATAATTAAAATAAAACACCATTTAAATAAATGTAACCATATTTGCTGTAGCAGCACCATCAGCGCTGATTTTCACAATAAGTGACAAATGTGACCTATATCATTCTACATATTATATAAATCCGGTGACCAGTGCCACTAAAGCCAGCTAACATGTCAGGACACTCCGCGCGGGGAGTGTCCAGTGACGTCATGGAGCGAGTGGTCCCCGTGCTCGGCGCGGTGCGGCCGCGGCCGGCGCCTGCGCACGCGACTGTACCTCGCCGGGATCGCCGGCGCCGAAGTGCAACGAGTGCTCACCAAGCGACTGGTACACCGGTGGAACACGCGGTTTGCGGACTTGCAATCACTTGTGAGTGACTACCTATTTATACAGGTTTATACTACCCTTGTAAGTACCCTGGCCTAAGTTGCATTTACTTAGGCAACGATGTTTGAGTCAAGATTGAATCAATGGAATTTAAGTCGTGGACTCATAACGTTTGGTTTTTTTTTCGATTAACACAATTTATTCTTAAGTTTTCACCTATGTTGTGGTTCACGTTCTGTATACAGCCTTCGAACCGGACATGAAAATAGCAGAGTCGAGCCGACCATTCAGTAAGCGGTACCTACATACAAATGTAGTAAATAAATAACACAGAGTATACTGTATATGTGTAATGTAGATGTGTGTATAGTGGTGTAGGTAGCTTTATAATAAAGTAAACCCATCTATTCCCACGATGTTCATAACAGGCTAGAAAATAATAGATCAACAGTTAACATCATCCGTGTTAATTTATCCTACTCTAAATATTATTATAACGTATAACTTTCGTTATCCCGGGATAAAAAGTAGCCTACAGCCTTCCTCGATAAATGGGCTATCCATCACTAAAATATTTTTTCAATTCGAACTAGTAGCTCCTGAGATTAGCGCGTTCAACCAAACAAACAAACTCTTCAGATTTATAATATTAGTATAGATATAAGTATAGGTGAGTATAGATGTAAAAGCTTATGGATCTTTGTTAGTAGATACCTACCTAATCACACCGTATCACCTAAAAGGCTTTGGATTGAACATGGCAAAAGATATGTATGGTTTATGAAATAAAAAATAGAATTAAGTATATATATTAGATTGGGATAATGTTGTCGATCTATAAATTAGACTAAGTCGAGATCTAATCAGGGTGGGTGGCAGGATCCAGAGCTGCCTTCAACCGGTTTGGCGCCTGGAGTAGTCGCTTCGTTCGCCATATGGTAGAGTCGCTGATCTTAGCCGTAGAAGTGAAACTTTATTATTATAATAGAGTAGACTGTAATGAATGGTCGTCGTTGATGTCGTCACGACATTACGATACGACTAACCGGAACATTGTTGTTATAAAAGATGCGGAACAGCAATCCATGGTCTCGAAATATAATTGATACGTATCAGGGATGCCAATAGCAGTGTTTTGAAATAATAAATTTAAAAAAAGCCGTGATATATTTATTAAATATTATGTTTTAATTGTCTAGTTTATGGAGGTTCCTGTGCCCAATAAAATTCTTAGCAAGCAAAGTACTAATTTATACAAGACTAGCATTTGCCCCGTGGTTTCATCTGCGTCGCTGGTATTAAAAGTAGCCTATGTTACTCTCCGGTCTATAAACTATATTTCCATGCAAAAATCAAGTTGATCCGCAACTGCTTAAAAGAAGGACAAACCAACTAACCAACAAACATGCTCTTGCATTCAATAATAAATTTCGGGATGATTTTATTCTAGTTTAAGTTTTGACACGGCGATTGACGTTCTGCCGTCAACCGTGTGTTTTTTGCAAGGTAGACCTGAATAATCGTATAACACAGCAATTGTCGTTTCGTGCCGTAAATGGCCGTGATGACTTTGTACACAATAGTGAACCACATCTACCTACTATTCAATTTAAAAAAATATAGAAATATTTTAATAATAATTATTATTATTTACTTGGTAGTGACGTCAAATACCGTCACGAAGGTTGTGGGTTCGAATCCTACAACGAGCTATAGCTTTCAGTTATGGAAACATTATTGGGCACGGTGGTAGGGTACTTTGTAGTACCCGCCTGACTGGCCACCGAAGTGTTTCGTCAGCTTCTTAGCTTTGTGTGCTTACCACCTTCGGCCACATCATAGTGAGATTGTGGTCAAATACATACCTATAAGTAAGAATAAAGTTCGATTTATTGAACCTAAACATTTAGTTTGAGGTATAAGTTGTGTAGCTTCTGGTGTTTATAGGAGACTCATCCTGAGAATATAACAGACGAAGATCCAGCCGTGGAGAGTCTGGTACAAGAGCACCTCGAGCGTTGTCAGTTCACGCTGACGCAGCAAGAAGCACTGTGTGATGGTGAAGAAGGGAGCTGCTTAAATTCCACTGTTTCACCAGGTGAATAGTTTTTCACGATCATTGTCGTATGTAACTATAGCCTTTAGTGCGTCTGGTGTGAGCTCAAGATTTCCACGAATAAAAATAATAAAGAAAATTGCCTCGTATTGTATAAACTTACCCTACTTACTTTACGTGTCCCAGGGACGTGCAAACTCCCTCTATCCGTGGGCCACTGCCGCGGGTACGAAGAGCGTTGGTTCCACGACGCGTCGCGCGGAGTTTGTGAGCCATTTGGCTTCAGCGGCTGCGGCGGCAACGCTAACAACTTCCGCACCAGGGAACACTGCCTGCAAGCTTGTGGCGCCATCAAACAGCATATTGTCACAGGTTATAATAATATTTACATTTATTCGTTTTTATTACTGTCCATTCATTTTTTGTAAAACGACATGCACATGTTATATGGTACAGGAATTTGTAGTTTCAATGCTCTATTACATTTAAGAAACTCTTAGCTTGGTTGGGGAAAATATTGAGGTGAATCACATATATTCTAAAATTTCTTTGAAAACGTTTCGCTGGATAGTAGATCATTCTTATTTTCAAAAATTTGAAGGGATCAAGAACGATTGAATTGTTTTATTTTTCAGTAGCTACAACTGTACCAACTGAAACAAGTTCAAAAAAATTGAAGCCGACTCCTTCACACGAGGACAATGAAGTTATGCAAAATGATACGCCACCCGAACAATGTAAGTAGTATATGTTATCTTTATTATTATTATATTGTAGAGTGATATGGGCTACGTATCCCGGGAACGCGGGTGAAACCGCAGGTCGAAAGCTAGTAGATTTAGGTATATAAGTAGTTCACTTTACAATACTTACATTACATTGAGGCACTTACTAAATCATTAATGTTTCGAAAAAATAATAATAATATAGATGCTCCAAACACCTCCTCTGGGGTATCGACACGAAAAGCCGAATTTTGATTGTCGCTTGTTGGGTTTCAAATTTCTTGACTAAAATCAACAGATATGTTACTTTTCAGATTCCTACTGATTTCTGAATACTTTATTTATTTCATGCTATTTCTGCCTCGTGTTCTTTAGCGACCTAATACATTAATAATAAACGTAAGTATTCTATATATTCTAGAACATGATTTATGATCCAATTCGTTCCAACCATAACAGTGATTGAGTAACAAACATTCACACATTTAGTAAAATTCTGGATTAAAGTTGTTTATTTCTAATTTGTCGGCAGCAGAAAATATTGATTGCGAGACCGGTCCATGGCTGGGGTGGACGGATTGCTTCGGTGATTGTGAGTTCGCTATAAAACTCAACTACCGTCTTGTACTGGTGAGCTACGTTTACATTCCCTTGAGAATAAAATACAATAGATACTTTATTGTAACAACAAATATAAAAAAAAAACATTATTTCTCAATTGCAACATAATGATTATATACACGATCAGTAGACATGATAGATAATATTTAAAAAATAAATTCTCACCGAATATACAACAATTACATGCCTATTTATCGTTTGGCTTCAGAATTGATATCATGAAACATAGATAGCACACTCGAAGATCTATGTTTATCAAAACATACCTGCCTAGCTTTTGCAAACAGTAACGATGGAGTCGTTGACCTAAAGTGCTATAATATTGACGCCGCTGCCGGCGTTCGTTCACACGTGTTATGTTACGTACGCTAAATATAAGTACGTGTTTGTTATGTCTGTACCTACGTGGTGGTGACGTGACTCCATAGTTTTGTTACTATATATTTTAATTAAGGTATTAGTCTACTGATCCAAGTAGTTTACAAAAAATACCGTTTAGATATTCATGTTACCACTTCTGTTATCCTCATTACCTCTGAATATTGATGATAAAAATTTGAAGGTGCATATTAGATATTAGAGTGTGTACGTTATCCTGGGTATATCTGTATATATAAAAGGAAAACGTGACTGACTGAGTAATCTATCAATACACAGCTCAAACCACTGGACGGATCGGGCTAAAATTTGGCATACAGATAGCTATTATGATGTAGGCATCCGCTAAAACAGAATTTTTGAAAATTCCACCCGTAAGGTGGTAAAATAGGGGTTCGCGGGTGAAACCGCGGGGCAGTAAGTTAGTTGAAATATCATAATAATTATTCATTATCTTTTTTACCGTTTCTTCTGAACTCAAGTTAGCCGAATTTATCATAATCCGTTGAACCCATAAAGATAGATTATGAAATAAAGTGTGTTGATGGAGACAATGTGTCGAATAATGGCAATCGAAAACTGATGTTTATTAGATAGGCTCATGTAGTAAGATGTAATGCGTCAAGTTATTTACTTTTTCATAGAAATTTTTAAAACGTCAGATTTATAGAATTTTTACTTACTTATAGAAAATAGATTTTCAAACAATGCTCGGTCGGAATCTAAGCCAAAAATTCGCTATTATAGTGTGCATGTACACGCTTTTGGGTCAGATTCTGACCCAAATGATCGGCGCATATAACGCGCGCGTACTCGGTGTCTGTACCTAATAATTCTATGGTCAGATTATATTATTAAGAAGATACAAGAACCCTCGGGAACGCGGGTGAAACTGCGGGGCGGAAGGTGTTACACATGATATGTATTTGTGCTCGTAACTGTAATAGATTCTGCCTTGGCAAATGCTCTCCACATTACATTGATCCCATTCCTGTAACACATTTGAAAATGAAATGACCTTTATGATACAAAATTAGATTAATCTATTGAATCTATTTTTTTCCTGACCTAGATCCATAACTTAGATACATGCTCTGTTTTCTTGTTCTTTGTATTATTTTGTGTGATAGGAGATAAAGATATTCACAAGGTTCGTTTTGTTTGTGTTGTATTATTTTGATAACTTCCACCCCGCGGTTTCACCCGCGTTCCCGAGAGAACTTATGATTTTTCGGGATAAAAAGTATCCTATGTGTTAATCCAAACAGACCAAAACATATTCTATCTGTGTGCCTAATTTATTCCAATTGTGTTCATGAGTTAGAGAGTTGAGTGGTAACAAACACACACGCAAACATTCGCATTTACAATATTAGTAAGATTATGAAGCAGGTTGTAGTAGGTAATAGCTTCATTTATAAAAGCTTCGAAGTGTAAAATAGAACATTGATCGCAGACTAAATACAACGTGCCACACACGTAAATGAATAAAAATAAAACTTTTAGAATACGGAATAGAAACGTGACCCAATATTGGTTCGATGAACTAAAAATAAAAAAAATATACGGTTAAATTAGGTCATATATAGGTAGGTACCTAAGCACTATCAAGGTACCGTTTATTATTATGAATTAAATATAAAATAGTAATAAATTTAGCATTTAACGAATTATTAATAGAAATACTTCATTGATATCACAGAAATAAATTATGTTTTTATATGACAGCGGGCACCATCAGGTGCGGGCAAACCATGTCGGAGGCTTGTAAAGAGTCGCCGTTGCAAGCCAGCTCATTGTCACCAGGGCGCTTTGGACAAAAGAGGAGGCACTACCGAATCTCATGTCGAATTTATTTACTTGTCGAATTATGACGACCATTAAACAATCTGTAACTTTCTTGTCTACTTACACAATATAATGTTATGTACTTAAAGTCAGTTTGAAACAATAATAATCATAGTCTTTCGAATTTCAATTTTTGATCATTGGATAATAGTAATATTAAGGTAATAAGTAGATACTTATGTAATAAAAATATACAGATTAGTTGAACCAAAGAATTTCGCTCGTAGCTTTAAGAAATATCATGATGTATTTGTATTCCTATAAGCATATAAAAATCCATTAGAATCGATTTATTTATAAAGGATCTGTTCACTATGGTATATAATAATTATACTTTATCTCTAATAAATATGAATAAATATGTAACCATTTTCTCCCGAATACCGACTTAGTTCTGTCAAAATAATATATTACATAGTGTGAAGGCCAATCGCTGGATATAATTAATAATCCCATAGGGAAAAGGTACTTTTACACAAAAATTTAATTGATATTATAGTGTTTGAAGGATCCCTTCTATCCACAGAAATATCTAGCTTCTATCCATCTAATTGGTATTGTAACGATAAAGAAAACACATTGGCACCGTTAAATACGAGTTTTATTTGTTTATACAATCAATAAATCAACAAAGCTTTGTACATAAAACACTTAAAAACTAATATTATCAATATCGTTACCGAACGAGAACAACCTGTTTAAAATTCACTTAATTACTAGCTTTTCTAATATAATACTGTAGGTAGAGGAACATCACAGTCGCATAATTTGTACACTGCCTTTTGGATTGTCAGAAAATATACGCACCTATCTTTTCGAATCTTCTCAATCGAGCGATCTCAATACAGGTAGAAGCTATCACCATACTTTATAATCAGTCAAATTTATTTAGTTATTTAGTATTATTATTAATTTATATATATTAAAAAATGTAATTAGGCCAAATCTAATTGGTTCACAATACAATAGTAGTTTTAATCTGGTATAATATCTGGTTGGAATAAATACGTTTAAAAATGGCATTTAATTTCATTAAAACTGTTATTCATAAAAAAATGACGCCCTCTAAATATTGTAGTAGATAACATAATCTGTATTACCGGTGCAGCTTCATCAAAATTAATTTTGTAATGATTAACTTATTTCATTATAAGTAATAAGAAAAAGTACCTCAGGTACGTTAATTTCTGCTCACTTTGCCGCCGTCGTTCACTTGTTACCATAGAGGTGTAGTGGAGTGACAATGTGGTAAGGCAACGCGAACCATGTTTTTCATTCATTATACTTTAACTTTCACTGTTGAAGCGATGTTATTTACCAGGCTCGATTAGAAATTTCACCGCACGTTCGTGACATTCAAATAGTTTCTTTGGTTGAGATAGCGTTTTTTTAATTAAATTTTGATGTCTCTTGTCCCCTTTACAATATCCGATCACTCGATACACAGTTTTCTCTTATCATCTAATATCTCACTATTTACATAAAGCAGTATATGCTTTCATATCTTAAACTAATACAGGCAAGATCGAGGCCTTATCGACACCTAGCCAAGAGCTCGCTGTCGTTTTATAGAAAATCAAAATGACTCATGTTTATATTTCCAGTTTAGTTTGTCTGAAAAACCTAAGAAAGATTCGTTATTCATAGTAACAATAATTGAATTATTCTGTAATGACAAGAAAGAAACCATAAATTGAAACTAGGTATGATTGAACATATTTATGGATTGAGCACTTATAAGATGATAAGATGTCCCATTAGTACAAGTTACTCAGCACGACGAGCCCAAATTAGGTTATTCAGCCGATTACAATTTTTAAATATCTATCTGTTTGGAAAGATATTTTAAGAGTGCAAATCACTGTGCTGCTTAAACCTATTTACATATTTTTACAAGTTTATGTCCCATGTACAAAAAGTAGTACTAGTATCTATCTTCGACTATAGTTTATATACGAGTCACAGTAGGTAACTGTGGTGGTATGCAGCATCTGGGCGCGTTGCACTCTTTGGCACATGGGCAAGGACAGGCTAGATTAGTAAAATCTACCAATGCCTTATTCTCTTCGTCTGTACCTATTGAAAAATAAATAATTGTTTTTACCTTCTAGGTTAACTTCAACCATTACCTGCTCAATATTGACCCTGTTTCTTGTCTCATAGTTTTGATTTTGGACCACGGGATGATTTCGTTTGTTGAAGTCGTAATGAAAACAGCATAGGACAATGGGCTCGTAGGTACCTACGATACATAATTGCAATAGAGGAAAATAAAATAAATATAATACTTACTGCCCACAGATGTGACAATGAATTCAGGCTGCAGAGTGACAAGTCCGATGCCGTGACGTTTGAACACGTCACTTACTAGAGCTGAACTCCGCAAATAATCCTGCCATGACACATCATAGTTTAATAATTTTGTTGTCTATAAACATAGATTACAAATAATTTTACTTATATACGGTGGTGGTGCGGTTATTCTGCTAATATGACGTTTTAATTGAAGGTGTATTGAGTCTAATTGCCCCGGCAGGGCGGTGCTCAATCAACTGATACTGATTAGCCAAGTATTTTCATATTGTGCAAGCGAGTCACTGTTTAATAGATAAGTCTAATGTTGAAGGTGACTAACCTCATGCGAGCCATAGGATATGTGCGCAGTGGCGACAACCTTGTCGCGGTGCATCTGCCACACGTGCAGCTCATGTATGGCCAGGACTCCGGGCACTTTCAGCGCTGCAGCGCGCAAGTCGCAAGCGCCGAGGCCTTCAGGCACCGTTTGAAGGAGCACTAGACCCGCAGAGCGCACTAAACCAAGAATTTCAGCTTTAATTGATTTACAGAGAGGCACTTTCCAGGATTTACATACATTTAGTTATTTGCTGATCTTCATAACGCAGGTCTTGAAAGAAATCCTGAATATTTAGATAAGTATTTTGTAGTGTTTCTTTTTAGTTTGTATGGTAAATAGATTAGGATGCATCTGGGTCATTTAAATCTCCATTACTGTGGATCTGTGAGAAACCCTTAACACAACAATCATCCTCTTCATTTTGTACTTAAAAGTTGTTAGATAAATAGTAATCATAATCATATGGCGTACAAAGCAGGCAGCTGGCAAGTACACTATCATAAGTAGGTACATTATCTAGCTAAAAAGTTTGTACATACGTAGCAAGTTCACACGTATGTTCTAATTTGAAAAAAACTTATTTATCAAGGTGCGTAAGTTTAATAGTAAAAGTAGTAGGTACCTACTACTATAAGTTTTGCTATTGTATGAAATAATGGAGTCATCGTTCGACAGAGCTCGGAACTGTTACGTAATATTTATTACATTGCGTCGCATTGTTACTTATCGCATTGCATTTGTTTCCACTTCAGTAACTGCTAACAGTAACCGTTGGGTGACGAATCTCTTAGCGCTACTTATTTCTTAATTATGATCGATATAACTACTCCATCTATCGATGAGCTACTCACTATTATGGTTTCTGATATATACTATGATTTATATGTTATGGAAAGCATGAGAGATATATTGTCAAAGACCTATCCAGGAGTGATCCTAAATGCTGATGATGATAAACTTGATCACAGTGGTAGTTCTTAAGTTACATTAGTAACTTGAGGTTTTGCTTGGGTTATAAAGGAGAACTAATGTTTCATGAGTTTCAATATTTTTAAGACGAACCGTGGCTTGCTTTCGAACACTGAAAGGCAGTAGTTTTTGCTTGATGAGTAAACAAGCAGGTAAAACGTTCCTATAATATTAATAGATATATTAAGCTACTTACAGAAGGGGTAGTTAAAAATGACAAGGACAATGGCAGCGCAGGCGGACAGCGCTGGGTCGGCGATGCGAGCTGCGACGGGCTCCCACTCTCCGGTCAGACCGGCGCTCATCACGAACAAACTGCCTGATCATATCCACTTATGTTAACGTATTCAATATTCATATCAAACGCAATATGTTATTACAATGAGGATATTATTCTCCACGTGTATACCTAGAGTTTGCATATTATATATTTTGTATGTAGCTCATTCATTTATCTACTATCAATATTTTGAGACTACGTAGTTTATTGAGGATAAAATAAGTTTGGTTGAGTAGATAGAACTTTTGTATGGAACAACTGCTTTTTTTTACACTTTCATAGTCTCATAGTAAAAGCTGTTTGTATTAATGAGTACTTACATTCAACCCTGATAGTTTAATTAAAATAGCCCTGTATATTGAAATTGCTTTTAACGGAAAACATACCAATCACATAAGTTTCCTATCACGAGATGAGATCAAGTCTAATAATAAACATTTGTTGTCAACTTACTGGCGATGTCCGTGGGCGCATGGGCGAGGACAGGTTCTCCAGCGCCAGTCTTCAGTACCACTCCACCACCCTCGGTCATGCTTAACCGACGGCTGTAGCTCAATTCACGCCCTACAACAAGATTTTCGGATTAGTATTCCCTCCTCTCGTTATAGGGCCTCCCTCTACAAAGAGGGGGGAATACTTGATCGCTTACTGGTGTGGACTATAAGGAATTGGCCATAAATGGCCTTTACGGCCTTATTACGCGAACAAAATTTGATGTCGTAGGTAAATAAACCAATTTTCATAATATGACCAATGAATGTTGGCTATAAACTTATGTAAACAGGTATTTGTTTTTAATTGGTTCTAGATTTCAGTCGAATGAACCATTGTATTTTCTGTTATGTTGAATTATTACGATATAAAGTTTTGGTTCTGCATTCGGTACAGTTATAAACCGTATCGCTAGTTTATTTGAAAATAAACGGCGAACTTACATAGGTAACCAAACCATAACAAAACACCAATTACTTAAACACGGTTATGTGTGTGTGTGTGTGGTAACACTAGTAAGCAGTACCTGAGTACTTACAATAGTTCATAGTACTTGTTGTTATCATGTTTACAAGAAAATTAAATCGGTAGATAGGTATATACAGGACCAGGATATCTTTGATATCGAAAGTATCCTGATGACAAAAGATAAATGTTATGAATTAAAAAAAAGTATTGTTATCAAGCTTTTGTACCCATACGGAGCTCCTAGAGACAAAAATTTGGTGTTCCTTGTGAAGTGTACACAAAGGAATATTTTTTTGAAAATTTTACCCCTAAAAGATGTCGTGATGAATCCATCCATTGAGTATGATAATAAATTCTTAAAAAATGATTAAAACTTGCCAGCAAGCAGCATGTAATTAATGGCGTTTAAAAGAAGCCCAACTACAGCACTGCCGATGATCACTTTCGGATACCGCGGTGGCTGTCCGTGCGAGGAGTGGACGCCCAGCTGCAGCGCGTTCACCACGAGCGCCAGGGCGAAGGACGCAAACAGCACGTGGACTGACAGACGGCCGACCACTTCGATGCGAGCCCAGCCAAAAGTGTTGCGGAGTTTACCCTCGCGCCCGGTACCTTCGTCAGCTCTTTCGAACTGGGTGGAGATCAAAGACATTTAATATAATACCAATAATTAAATCTCTTTGGTGGAGATTGTTAACAACAAAATTACACATGTCGTGTGTCTGTACAATAAAGTTCTATTGAAAATAGAACTATAATTTAGGATAAAGTATACGTTATTGTGGTAGTAGTCATTATTTCTTTATGCAAGGTCTAGTCTAGACAAATAGTCCGTTGTTATTTTCTCTTCCATACTGACAACTAAATTGTTATAGGTTATTTTTTTCAATAAGGTTTGAAAAATAAATTTGCGAGAGAGCCAGAGCTGTTCGAACAGTATAAGGCGTTCATAGATGAGTATATTGTACCAACATTAAAATAAAATTTATATTTTGCCACATAACAGAAATATTCAGTGTACATAAATGATTTTTATTCATACATTACTCTCAAAATTCAAATAGGTCACGAGTAAATATAGTACATAGTAGCTTCTTAGGTGTTGCCTACCTTATACGATATCAAAGTTGTGATGAGTCCCACGAGTCTGCATAATGAGTGGCAGGTGTCAACGAGGAGTGTTGGCGAATGTGTGCAGTGTGAGGCGAAGAGACGACCGCTGAACCCGGCTACTGCGAGCAGCAGTGCTAGCAGCGACCGAGGTGGCGGCAGCCATTGCAGCCACTCCTTCATCGCCATGATGTTCCACTAAGTCCTGATAATAAACATGTGTTTTTTTGGGTTCCGTACCTCAAAAGGTAAAAAGAAGGAACCTTTATAAGATCACTTTCTTGTCCATCTGTCCGTCTGTCTGTGTGTCACTACCGATTTTCTCAGGAACAGGTGGACCTAGCAAGTTGAAATTTATACCAGATACTGAGGTCGATAGTCCCTATTAGATGTATAAAGGTCCTGAGTCTATACGATAAAAAGATATGGGTAAATTTAGATTTTTGCGAAAACTTGTAAGTACCAAAATTTAGCTTAATTTCTTTTTTTTTTTCGGAATTTTTCCTTTACTTGTGTTGTAAGACCTTGCTTTTAACCAAAATTGACAATTCTAGGTCAACCGGAACTACCCTATAGGTTTTGGGTCGAAAACCTATATGGTAGTTCCCGTTGACCTAGAATCACAAAATTTGGCAAAAAGCAAGGTCTTACTTACAGCACAAATAAAGGGAAAATTCCAAAAAAAAGTTGAAAATTAAAGGGTGTTGCTATATCTTTTATTTAGAGTAATGTACATTCTACAGACTCGTCTACTCTTTTTAGATTAAGTTATATTGTTATTTTATTTGTCATTTGAAACCTTACACAACATCATGTCGCGCAAATACAATATAATATTATGTTTTTTTTTTACAATGAATGTTTTAGTTATTCTTATCTTATTTATACTACAATATATATTCTATACCTTATTAAAATCTATGTTGAATGCTATGAAGACATTAAAAATTAATAATTAAGAAAAAATTAAGCGGCAACAGTTTAGATATTAGTACCGACAAGACGGAGTAGCGTTGCCGTTGCTACAATCTAGGGCACCATTTTTTTGTATTCCGGAAAAAACGGAATACTTTTATAGAATCACCTCGGTATGTGATGTCAGTCGGTCACGGGATTTATCTCAGAAACGATTGCAAGGCGTTAAATAAAGACGATACCCGCGTTCGCGAGAGATTTCATGTTTTTTCAGAGATAAATAGTATCCTATTTTTTTCCTATATTATGATCTATAGATATGCTAATGTATTTCATAAAAATCCTTTCAGCCATTACAGTGTTATTGAGAAATAATTATGTTATGTTCATGTTTTTTTTTTAATACTTAAAAATGTCTATTGTATCTCTAAAAGTATCGCTGAGAAAATACTGAAAAACTATGATTAAGTTATTTTCGTAGGGGTCATGAAATTATATATTTTTGACTGAAATTATCTCTTGCATCATCTTTTCTCAGACATTTTCTATTACTAATATTATTGTTTTTGGCTGCGACCGCGCCTGGTCACAAATCATAATGCTAAACGGTTCCAGTTACAATTTAATGAAAGTTGTTATGGTATAGTACCATCTAACGGTGATCTCTCTAGGTATGTATGTATGGCTACTATGGCTAGGAGCGGCACGTGGGAGCTCCCGACTGGTTTTCTGATGGATGATTGACGCCACGCCTCTTGGCTGTGCTCTTGTTCCGTTTAATCTTCACAAAAACTCAACTGTTACTTTCTGAGAATTAACACATTGTAAGCGTTGGATTTATCATTTACGGAACTGATAATTCGAACATTGTGCTTCACTGTTTAGTGCTGCTTCTTTCTAACGTTTCCATTCAACGATAATATTGTATGTTTGCGTACATTCAATCGAAATAAAGAACGTAAGCTGACCTTCCATTTTGTTATGATATTACTTATAAATGAAATTATGATAATATAATATACTTACTCGTGAAAAGACAATTCATGTTAACATGAGTTTTAACATTGTCGACATAATATTATTACTTGGAAAGAAATCATTGTCTGAGCTCCGAGTAATGTTCGCCGCCCTAAAGAAGGATATGATATTCAACTTGATAAATAGGTTGTCTCCGGCAATTGAAGCAAGAAGCGCGCGAAACTACCGCTGTTTTAGATTAGATAGGTACACTGCCTACTAACTGTACTGTCATACAATGCTATTTATAACTTCGTTTCGTGGTTATTTTTCGATACGGCTTGACATTCATCATAACTGTTACAATTCACTAGCTACAAATAACCTTTATCTACCAACGTAATAGCGGTTTATCATTGAAAATTATTTTACGATCGATACATATATTAGCGAAATGCTACATGAAGATTTCACAAATATAATCGCTAGGAAGCTTTATACGTAGAATTGAAATTATAGTAGGTTTGTAAAATGAAAAATTCAGAATATATTTTTTTAATCACCAAAGATTATTTAATAAGGCCTAAAATAAGGGGTTACCTAGGTTATCTGTTACACTTTCATGAAATACTTTTCCGATTTTTTTCATATAATGTGGGTTGGTTGGTATATTAATCTTAGCATTATATTCTTACTAGTTGCTTAGAAATAGGGTTACGTAACAACGTTACTAAGCCTATGCTATCCGTCTATCTGTTTGTCTGTTTATTTACCGTATGTTGACTGAATTAGCGCGAAGGGTTATAGTTTTATTGCACGCAACGATACGATTGTTTCGTTTGAACTACTTACGTCTTGAACCTACTTTGTTTAATATTTAGTACCTGGATGACCGGTATTTTTTTTAAAAGACGTTTTAAAAATGAAACCTATCTAGATCGATTTATCGCCCCCAAAACCCCCTGCATACTAAATTTCATGAAAATCGTTGGAGCCGTTTCCGAGATTCAGATTATATATATTATAGGTATATAATACAAGAATTGCTCGTTTAAAAGTATTAGATTTCATGAAAATCGTTGGAGCCGTTTCCGAGATTCAGATTATATATATAGGTATATATATTGAAGAATTGCTCGTTTAAAGGTATTAGATAGATAGATAGATAATATATAGATTAGATATTGTCTATCATGAATTTGTGTTTTTCTTTCTTTTGTCTATCTGTCACAGGGCTGTATTTATTTAACTATAAAAGGTAGTTGTAATTTCACAGAACATGTATTACCATGGTCTCTATCAATAATCACAAATAATGAAAAAACCGGCCAAGTGCGAGTCGGACTCGCGCACGAAGGGTGCCCGTACCATTATCTATAAAAACGGCAAAAAAATCATGTCATGGGAGCCCCACTTAAATATTTATTTTTAAAGTGAATAACTATTCTGTGAATATTTCAAGTGTCTACCTGTTGCCGTTATCAATATCGAGCAAAATCGAGCAAAATCGAGCAAAAAAGTCACGTTTGTTGTTTGGGAGCCCCCTTAAATATTTATTTTATTCTGTTTTTTAGTATTTGTTGTTATAGCGGCAACAGAAATATATAATCTGTGATGTGATCACGGTTCATGAGGTACAGGTTGGTGACAGACGGACAGACGGATGAACAGCGGAGTCTAAGTAATAGGGTCCCGTTTTTACTCTTTGGGTACGGAACCCTAAAAAACAACAATTCAAAATCCAAACAAAATCCTGACAGTTTCAGTTGTCATTTTGAAAATGTATCTATACAGGATTACTGGTAATTCGTTACATTCCTTTTAGTAGAGACTGGAAGCTACGAAATTAACCCTATATTGCATGATACAAATGTTGACCGTTACTGAGATATTTGAAAATCTAGTATTTTCAAAAAAAAACCCGAATTCAACTTCAAAGTCAAATTAGAAAAAAAGTACATAGCATATTCTTTTTTTCTGGTACTCAGACAACATGCCAATACTTTTCGTAAACCATAAAAAAGATGAAATTTTGTTATGGCTTCGACACAATATCTTAAATCTCGTATCACTTTGAATTTTTTTTTTACTAGCTGATCCCCGCGGTTTTACCCGCGTTCCCGAGAAAATAAAGTACCCTATGTCCCTCTCCATACCATAGATAGGCTATCTGCGTACCAAATTTCATCGCGATCGGTTCCAGCGTTTAGGCGTGAAAAGGTAACAAACAAACTCACTTTCGCCATTTTAATATTAGTTAGGATTAGGATTTTTAACCGACTTCAAAAAAAGGAGGAGGTTCTCAATTCTTCGGAGTATTTTTTTTTCTTATTGATTAAAATCCCAATTTAAAGAAGTAATGGAGCAAGAATTGTACAAAATCTATCAAAACTTCCTCACCTATCTAGATAGCTATCTAATGCAGGCGCGGTCGCAGCCTGAATTTTTGAAGGGGATCCCTATAAGATACGTCGAGTAAATTAGACTTTATTGCACTATACACAATTTTATTGCACACAAATTACGTAGGTAGAATATAATATTGTATGCAATCTTTATTATAACTATAACGATGGATTTTTTATTTTGTAATTTTTTAGAAGATTTTTCAATTTGACGTGAAGGATTTTGGGGGGTCATGTCCCCTTTGATCCCCTCATCTAATGAGGTAAGAATGTTAAAAAAATCTCTACTTGTGAAGAATAACTCTTAGAATCATACAGGTCACAATTTATTAAAATAACATTTATAATTATTTTTACACAAAACGTGTCTATGCACCGACTATGTTGTGATATCTTCACAAGCAGAGAGTTTTTTTTTACATTCTTACTTAGATAGATAGCTAGATAGGTGAGGAAGTTTTGTGTTAGATTTTGTACACTTCTTACTCCATAACTTTTTTTATTGGAATTGTAAACAATAAGAAAATAAAGAAATAATTCAAAGTGAATTGTCACGAAGCTATAGCAAAATTTCAACATTTCATTGTTTTAAAATGTATTGGTATGTTGTCTGAGTGCCAGAAACAAAAAAAAACAAAAAATGTTACGTACTTTTTTCTAATTTGACTTTGAAGTTGAAATTCGGGATTTTTTTGAGTAAATACTAAATTTCCAAATATCTCGGTAACAGTCAAAATTTGTATGATACAATATAGGGTTAATTTCGTAGCTTACAGTCTCTACTTCACGCCCTTAAAGAAATGTAACGAATTACCAGTAATCCTGTATATATAAAAACCGGCCAAGTGCGAGTTGGACTCGCGCACCGAGGGTTCCGTACAAACTTCCATCGTTCGTCCATCACGGGAAATGCACAATTTTATTTATTTACCTTATTTGAGGATGTGCCAATTAAGTTAGTTCTCTAAATTGTATGAGCGCCCATACAACTCAGAGGTCTTTATTAATTGGCGTTACTATGTATGTATGGGGACACCCTTTAATTTTCATCTTATTTATTTTTTGGAATTTTCAACTGTCTAGCTATCGCGGTTCTTGAGATACAGCCTGGAGACAGACAGACGGACGGACAGACAGCGAAGTCTTAGTAATAGGGTCCCGTTTTTACCCTTTGGGTACGGAACCCTAAAAATGGATCGCCGAAATGTTTGTACATAAACTTCCGAACGACTGCACCAAATTGGATAATTCTATTCTTATAGGGTTCCGTAGCCAAATGGCAAAAAACGGAACCCTTATAGATTTGTCATGTCTGTCTGTCTGTCCGTCCGTATGTCACAGCCACTTTTTTCCGAAACTATAAGAACTATACTGTTGAAACTTGGTAAGTAGATGTATTCTGTAAACCGCATTAAGATTTTCACACAAAAATAGAAAAAAAATCAATAAATTGGGGGTACCCCATACTTAGAACTGAAACTCAATTATTTTTTTTCATCCAACCCATATGTGTTGAGTGTCTATGGATAGGTCTTTAAAAATGATATTGAGGTTTCTTACATCATTTTTTTATAAACCGAATAGTTTGCGCGAGAGACACATCCAAAGTGGTAAAATGTGTGTAACTGTAACTTCTAAATAAGAGAATGATAAAACTAAAAAAAATATATAATGTACATTACCATGCAAACTTCTACCGAAAATTGGTTTGAACGAGATCTAATTAGCAGATTTTTTTAATACGTCATCAATCGTAAACCGCAATTTACCTTTCATTCAATCAACTCAAATATAAAAAAAAAATTGGCAAAAAGCAACTTACAGCACAAATAAAGGAAAAATTCTAAAAAAATTAAAAAGTTGATAGTTGTCCCTATACATACATAGTTACGCCAATTAATAAAGACTTCTGAGTTGTATCGGCGCTCATACAATTTAGAGGTCTAGCTTAATTGGCACCAACCTCAAAAAAGGTAAATAATTAAAATTGTGCATTTCCCTTGATGGACGAACAATGGACGAAGTTTGTACGGAACCCTCGGTGCGTGAGTCCGACTCGCACTTGGCCGGTTTTTTATGTGTTCGTTATTGTCAGGACAAGGTTTGTATGAAAAAAAAATTACACGGGGAACGTGAGTGAAACCGCGGGGAACAGCTAGTTTGTTATAAAATAGTCTCACTACTCGGGATGACACTATAGGTATCGAGCACGGAGATATTATGGTGGTGGTACCTATTGCAAATGCAAAACTCTGAAGATTCAATAATTATGGTGATGATGACTATTAATACTTAGTATAATATATGTATGTACAACTTATACTGTTATAACAGATTTAATATAATATGATGATCATAAGGCTCATCAGCCTTGTAAATATGTAGTTTTTCGATCCTTAATTACGATAACAACGTAGATATTCAATAACTAAATTAACTGATTAACACAAGAAATCTATGCCCCATACTAATCAGTCTAATGCAGATAGATTGTTCTTGTTTCAAAACAAAATAAAATTAACATTTATGTCACTATATTGTGTCGTCGTTAGTAGGACATATAGGGTCAAAGCCATTTATTTCTAAAACCATAAAAAATCCGCGTGTTATTGCGAACGAGTAGCGCCAATAGAAGTACCTACCTATCACAGTCTAAGAATAGGTACATTTCTATTACTATACTGTTCTACAAAATTATGTGACTACTGAAAATTTCGATTCGGTCTTGCTTTTCTCTACCTAATTGAATATTATTTTGTCTCAAAATTTATTTACTTCATATCGAAAATGTTTATGCTTCGTCATATTATTAACGATCTTTTAGAAGTTATCTTTAATTTAAATTAGGCATGATTGTAATCACTGACATAGCCTGTAACGGCTTATCCGATAAAGATTTGAATACGTCTGTATCATATTATATTAGGCAGGTTCATTTGTTTAGGAAACTGTTGCCAGCGTAATTTTAGACAATAGCGTTTTCCAAATTTCCAACAAAAATATTGTTTTTGAAGAGGGTACTTCAAAAACAATATTTTTGTTGTTGTTCCTACTACCTATACATAATAATAAATAAAATTGTAGATAAATATAATTCGAGGTCAATTAAGTAGGTATGTCCAGCGCAGCGGGCTAAGTAGACTATTGTACCTATATCTTCTAAGCATTTGAAATATATATGAGTGAAATTCTCTACATACACAGTATCGACGGACATCCGACACGACAACCTACCTGCGGTTCATTCCGGTACGATCGGATATCTCTACGCTCTGTCATAAATGGGTCTTTAATCTGTTGTGAACTCAATATATTGCTAGCTCACAAATAAACAAATACGCACAATTGAACATGACGGCAGAGCGTGAAGTCGTTACGAGATGTATAGGGACATGCGTTGCCGTCGCCGCAGCCGCCCGTGCCGCCGCCGCCGGCGCCGTCGCTGACTAGCTGCCCACCGATTATCTTATTTTTATTCTGTTGTGGTGTCCAGCGAAATCGGCCTCGAGCGAAAATCTCAAACTATTTGATTATAATTACATACGCGTTTTGTATAATAGACGTGCTAGCAACAATGCATAACTTATAATTTCTTCGAAATACAATTTATATTAATTAATAAACGACATACCTAGTTAAAATGCGGGACACTTCTTTTCTTCGGTTTAACATGCACAAGTTAAATTAAATGCAATCTTTGACACAACACCGTCGTTTTGTAAACACTCACCGGCTGCAGTGGTTCAGTCAGACACACATGTGTTGTATAATATTGTTATTAGTTTTGAAACGTGTTACGATGTTATGTCGGTACTACCGCGGCGAGCCTGGCCAAGTGGAGTGAGGTGGTGCGCCGGCGTCGTTCGCAGCACTGACGGTTGCGCGCCCGCACTCCGTCTTATCGTTGTCGAGCCTCTCGCACCCGATAAGCGAACTGTCCAACTGTTAAATAGGTAGTATTCGCCTACTGTGTGCACCAGACTCTGTACTTCACCTAAGTGATTAGGATCGGAGTATTGGTACTTGACATCCATTACGTATCTAATAATGGCAACCCATGGTACAGTTGAGATAATATTTTACTCACAAATTCGAAATAGGTATAAATACTCACAATCTTCATTTTCACGTGTAAATACGTTAATCGTTGTATGTACATTTAGGAGGTCACGGCCAGCCACGGCCGTTCCCGTCGTTATTTCCGAGGGCGGGCGGCATTCGCCAGCTTAAAATATCTCATTTTTTTTCTAACAAACTAGATATTTTCGCATGTAACGAAAATATTTGTCGTTACATACAGTTGCTCGCTTATCTTAGTGTTAACATTTTTATTAACATATAAATGTACCAACTGGTGGTACAATTATAACGATTAGATTGAGATCTTATCGTTAAATATGTGCAACATATTACTTTTTATCCTTCAGATTTTTTAAATCCTTCATAAATAAATTACACTAGGTATATTTGGATCTGGAAGAACATGTCCAGTTGCCATGTTTACAAAATTGTATGGTCCTTCCTGACAGGGCCTATCACGAACCTATCTATTTCAGATTGATTCAACTTCTGAGTGACAAAAAAAAGCCGCAAAGTCGTAAATATCAGAAATTTTGTCGGTTCCTGATACAAAAGTTAATTGTATCTAAAAATTATTAAAAGCATCTAGCGAAGATCAGTTAGCTATCAGAGTTGTCGCTAATTAGTCGTTTGTCATCAAATTATAGAATTTATAACTTTTTCATTACTTGCCGACAGATAGATAGACTTCATAGATACATTTTTCCATGTCTCTGCACATTTTATAACAGTAGTTTTCATTTTGATTTCAAACTTTAACTAACTGAAAGATACCAACGATTAATAGAACTTTGAGTTACACATTCCCCTTAACTTAAAAATATATAATTGCAGGAACCGAGAGTCAAGTTAAAACTTTACCTTAACCACTTCTTTTATAAATGCGACAGTGTGTTTATTGGTTTCTCCATTGTTCACGCAAATGATCGAGGTGATTTTTTGAATAAAAATAGTTTATAGGTCGGAGAGTGACATATGTCACATAATGGACCCCATGAGTGATAAGTGATTCCTAATTAAAGATAAGAAGTGCAAAGGACACTATTAGTTAAGTTAACTAATAAGATATTTCTATTTACCATTCCTATGTTGTTACCATTTCGAAATCATGTGATTAGTTAAGTTTGTTAATAATGTTGTTATTTACTTCTCCCTCCAATTACACTATATAAATCAATGTCCTCTTAATTTTAAGTCAGTCTCTAGAGTACTTCCACCCTTGCAAGTATTGCCAGTGATAACAAAATCACCCAGTATATAGCACAAGCTCTGCTTAGTTTGGGGTCAGATGGCCGTGTGTGAGGAATGTGTCCCAGAATATTTATTTTATTTGTTGCTGGGAGTGATTATGTTATATAAGCTTACAAAATATATTTGAATGACTAACTCTTGAGATACAAACGGGTAGAGCTAACAAAAATTTAGACAATGTGACAAATTCTGGGAGCAAAGAGATCTTGGCTAAAAGTATAAAAGCTCTTGTTTTAAAAAAAGAAAAATGCCTTTTCTAAATTCAAATAAGCCTTCACAAGCACTTATGAATAGTCTGGCTGCTATAGGTAACACTCGGCTCGGAAGGTTGCAAACACCCTTTTCAATGAATACGCGATGTCGTAACAATGTCAAAAACGCATAAAAAAATAATTTGCCGATTGCCATTTTTAGAGGAATCACCATAATGGCAATATACGTAACTAAGCATACGCCACAGCATTACGCCACGCAGTTTCACCCGCGATCCCCTATTTTCCCACACCCACAATTTAATACAGTTATAAAAGGAATATATCCTCCAAATTTCATGGTCTATGACAAGTAGCTTTATATAGGCTCTGTGAACCACTCTCAGTCAATCAATCAGTCACTCGGTACTTGTTATTTTATATGTATATGTTACAGTCAAAACTCATAACCGGTCAAAACCACTTTTGGCTAGTCAAAACTTATAGGTTAAAGGTTTTTTTTTATGTACCAGGAAAGAGTTTTGACAGAGATAGTTTCAGTCAAAAGTGGTTTTGACCGGTGTCAAAACGGTGATGAGTTTTGACTGTAACATATATACAGATTAAATACCTTACATTACAATATCCATTATAATAATTATACATGCAAAAAGTCAATGACCTCAACAATTATAAATGTCTTGTACCGAATGCAACAAAGCCTGTATCGTGTGGTGCGTGTGTTGTCTTGTTTTGAAGTGCAAGCACGCATCTCTGTCTCTGCGGGGTGTCTGCAAAAATTTAAATTATGAATGTATTATAGTGATTATTAAAAACAACCGAATGCTATTATGTTTTTCTAAAAATCCGGTACTTTCCATTGTGGAAAATCCGTCTCAATTAGCTAACACAGACTAAACGGTTTGCAGTTGCGAATGACGTTCCTCTTGGCTGCAGGTTTGATCCAAGTCTTCTGTTCAAAGAATTAACATTCGGTTAGGAGACCGCCCAACAAAAGTACATAAGTTCTGGGATCTTAATAACACGGGACCTTACCTACCACAGTAAAGAGGCTCTTTTATAACACACGGAAAATTTTATACCAGTCTATATAATGGAAGCGTTACCAAATAAATAATATTAATATTCCACAACAATTTAATACGCCAGTCTCGGTATTGTCAAGATTTCCAACCATAACGATGCGTTGAAAACGACCGTGAAAATTAACTGTTTATCAATATTCATAATCGAGGGAAGATAATAGATGGGTATGTACGAAAATCGAAAACATTCACAGAACGAAAAGGAGGTTAATATTACCTGAAAGGCACGCCTTATAATTCTTGGATTCGCAAAGACCTAAACTATACTTAATCGAGCGAATTGAAATTTCTGTAAAATTAAGAAACATGGCTTACAAGTCTGCAGCTGAAGGGCATAAAAATGCTTATTGATATCAGACTAAGAAATAATGCAAAGTAATCCTACATGAAAGTCGAAGATATAAAATATTTTTAATTTTCGTTTCAAGTTATGAACCGATTTAGTTTTGCCATCGAGTCCTTCGGACCGTTCAGAAACGTAGTAGATTGTTGTAGAGCAATATAAAGTAGATTACAACACGCTTTGGATTATATAGGTACATGTTTCTTGATAAACGTCATTTATATGTTCATATCTATATTGACATAGCTACATATCACTATGTTAATATTTCCAACAAATCATATGAAATCTGATTGACCGTTTGTTTGTAATCGTCGAGTTCATAAACAAAATTATATTTTACATTGACTTTCGACCCGTTGATACACATTATAGAGTACATATTATTATTAAATATGCCTTTATTGCTGTAACTTAATAACATGCATAATATATTTTTTTAAATTAATTCTATTTCACAATTGTTTTTTAGCTAAATGTATCGGCAGTCGCTTTTTATTGGTATATTACTATATCGTTATTAATATTATTGGGTTAAGCTTTACATTTCCTTATATAAATTTAAAAAGAAAAATTCGATCATTATTGCTTGTATATTAATTTTAGAAGTTTTGCCACCGATATGTTATCCAAGGTATGTTATCAATATAGATGTACTCAAATTAGTAAGTATACACATGGAAGTCAGGTCAATATTATTGCTACAGTTCGTGTAATACTTTTATTAAGTCTATTAGGATTAGAATTTACGCAATTACAGTTATTATGATTTTTTTATGGCAGGTACTTAGTAGTACATAGTAGGTAGGTGTACGTTTCGAAATTAGGTTAAAGATAAAATAAATTCAATAACACTTGGTGGAGAGTATGTCGAATCGAAAGACAAGTGTTTGCTTTGGTTAAGAGACTTTAATAAGTATAAGTGGCTACCAAAAGGTTTACCAACCTATATAGGCGGTATAGGGTACAGCATCTAGGCCTACTGAAACCCCTCTATAAAATTAAGATACAGGATTTCAGGTTAGCAACTTAGAAAAACCATTTAGGTACTAATATTATTATTTCCATTATGGATTTTAGCTATGATTACTATGATGATGATATGACATTAGCTATGATGATATACGCATACGATCATGAAGGCATTGGTTCGAATTCCTAGACTATGTAGGCTCAGAATCAATAACTTACGTAGGACTCTCACCGCAGACTTTGTATTGAAGGAAAACATTTTCAATATTAATTTTGAATACATTCGATGTTCACAAAATTGCTAAGAATATAAAATTATTTCTTTGAGGAGAACTATTTTAAGATTCAGATTAAAATAACGTAATTGTTGTGTGTAGTACCTACCTATTAATTATTAATATAAAAACAAAGATCTATAAAAAAACAAAGATCTATATGCCTTGCTGAGTTTCTTGCCGGAGTCTTCTCAGTCCCAGTGTATTCCGAACCAGTGGAAGAATCAATTGTAACGTTCATAAGTGCCTTACTAGGGCCTAAACTGAATAAATAATTTTGATTTTTTTGAATTTTATCTTTAATTTTTTACATCTTTCAATGAGACTTGATAATATTAAAGAATTTGGACAATAACATTTAAAAAATTGACAAATAGGCAACGTAACTCCTCACTTAGTACATTTAGTTTATGTTACGTGTCAGATTGAGTACCTATTACATTTTACCTTTGTAATTGGGGTTTACCAAGGTAACATTTTATGCCTTTTAATTTATAATTTAGTGTATATTCACATATTATTGTTCTCATTTACTTAATAAAGGATTTTAGTTAAACATTATCTTTATCAATACTACTTAGGTTATTTGGATTTTGGTAGAAAGAGACGGCTATAGGATATTTGGATGAGAGTAAACGGTAATTTTATTTGTACCAATTGGCATTAGTTTTATGTAATTAGTTCACTAAGCCATCGCATGCTCTAGAAAAAAATAAGACATGCAAATCTATACACTGGGTTGACATGTTAGAGTAAACTCTAGTTAGATGATAATGAAGTGATGGTTACATTCAAGAATAACTTAATAATCTGTATTGCCAAGCGGAGCTGTATTTGAGAGCCAGTTCCCGTCAAGGCTTTAAGCTTCGGCCATATCATTCACTTACAATGATAAAAAATAATGTTAGGTGTGTTAAGTTTAAGTTTAGTGTTTAAGGCGATGATAGCTCAGTGGTAGTGACGTCCGACGCCGCGGCGAAGGTCGTGGGTTCGAATCCTACAATGAGCTTGAGCTTTCGGTGAAGGAAAACATCGTGAGGAAACCATAGCACGGTGGTAGGGTACTTTGTAGTACCCGCCTGGCTGGCTACCACCCTCAAGTTGAAAATCTGTCGCCAAACACCTATTGGTGTGTTCCGGCAGCTGCACTTGAGAGCCAGATCCTTCTTGGCTTTGTGTGCTTACCACCTTCGGTCACATCATCACCTACCATAGTGAGATTGTGGTCAAACACAAGCCTATACAAAGTAAAAAAAAAAAGGTGTGTTTGTAGAGATACCTTTATGTACCCATAAAACAAAACAGGCCAAGTGCGAGTCGGACTCGCGCACGAAGGGTTCCGTTCAATTATCTATAAAAACGGCAACAAAATCATGTTTGTTGTACGAGAGCCCCCTTAAATATTTATTTTGTTCTGTTTTTTAGTATTTGTTGTTATAGCGGCAACAGAAATACATCATCTGTGAAAATTTCAACTGTCTAACTATCATGGTTCATGAGATACAACCTGGTGACAGCCGGACGGACGGACAACGGAGTCTTAGTAATAGGGTCCCGTTTTGCCCTTTGGGTATGAAACCCTAAAAACAAAAGGTTATATTTACTTTAAAACTAATACTGTAATAATATATCTGATACCTTTATCATTTTGTTATTGACAAAAGTAGGTAGTAGGTATATCTACGAATAATATGAAATATTGAGCTCCCAATGATTGTTATATTCTTTATCGCAACTTTTAGAACTATCAAGGTAATATAATAATACGTTTGGCCTCTGACTGATTTGAAGAAATATTAAATTATTTTACATACAAGGTTATTAGTTTCATAGTAATTTTTGACCAAAACTGATCATAGTGCTCATTTTGTTTGAAAAAAAGTTTTTTTTTTTTAGTAATAATAAAATAGTAATAAGTACTTTTCTTTGGTACCTAACTGCATGGTAGAGTTTGCCCCCGCGATTTTTTTGGACTCTATTGGTAACCATTGAAAGGCGATATACTCTTCTATCACTATAGTGATATGCTCCATGCTCCATCAAGCTAATATAATCTAGCTAGATAATATGATGAATCCTACATGCTTTGATATGGAAACTTTTTACGCTAATGTTTGAAGACCATAAGAGAAGAAAAATAACTTGATAAATATGTCAAATTTTGAAAAGTTAAAATTCACAAGTTTTCTATCTCAAATTCTGCAAAAATTACAAAAAAATACAGTACTATGCTAAAAATGCAATCGCCGCCTGTTCTAGGTATTAATATTGATTTATTTTGATTGTTTGGAGACTTTTGTTCCTAAATAAGTATAGGTATATCTATAAAATAAGTAGTAATATTTAATATCGAAAAATGCTTCCAGAATAGGAATGGTAGCTCATAGAGCCTTTTCAGATGTGGAGGTAGTCTATAAACTGATGTTTGTTTCACTCAAAGACTTAACATTTTTTAAATATTTTATATTTTCGGCCAGACCAAGAAAAAATATTGGTCGGAGTATTTTTGAAGAAGATTTACAAACAAAACTGACCAAGTGCGAGTCAGACTCGCGCACCTTGGGTTCCGTACCTTACTTGCTTCCTTGGACTTATAATATACATGGTACTAATAAATTAAGTTCGGTGTATTTGAAGGGTGAACATATAATAGGCCATAAGTATTTATGAACTAATATTAAAGAAATTACTATATGGCACTACATGGTATGGTTAATGTGATTTGATGACTACAAAGTATTAATTTAAATCAAATAATCCTGTGCATGTATGCCACGGTTAAACCCTCGATGTATAGTGTGGCATGTTATTATAGTGTTCTTTTTTGTAAAATTTTGAGAGGGTGGGCTAAGAAGGGTTTGAAGGAGAGGGGGGTGAGGGGGTTTTTGGAACGAAGTTCAAAAATCTCGAAGTTGATGAAAACACGAACCTTTCTTTAGTGTAGACGGTTATCCAAAGCGCGTATGATATTGGCTGTGCACAGTCATAGGTGCGCGCTTCTTCGTTCCATCCAACAGAGTGTTCCACGACCGTCACGCTATTTTTTTAATAACTTTATCTTTCTTTATTTTTTTATGAATACTGAAATGATAATACGAAAATGAAGACCGTGACCTATATTATGATCTACTTACCTATTTTTTTTTGTTATCATGGATCATTCAACTTTATACACCAGTGACCAGGGGGTTATTCTGTAAATATAAGAGATGAGACAGTAACTTTTTAAAAATTAGAAGAGAAATATCCATAACAGGGATTTTATACACTCCCATAACTGTACTATGGCATTCATAGAGAGATGTTAGTTTCCTTTTCACAAATGATAAATGTTATTCATATCGAACATCAAAAATATTGTTTTTAATGTATTATATATATTGTTATAATGTTGCTTTTCAGTCAATTCAATTTATTATAAACTTCGATAGATAATGAGATTGATACTTTAACTGGTGTGTATTCATTTGAAGTGGTAAGGCGTACTTAAAAAATATGATTGGTAGATAAGTAATCAAAACACGTGATTAATGTAACAACAATGAAATAATATAGATCCTTAATAAATAAGGAAAACAAATACTCTGTACACAGACCAATAAGCCTAGATTATCTCTACGAATACCATAGTAAATGTATGGGGGTAAAATATTAATGTCATTTTACTGATTAGGCAACGTACTTTCGATGTCAGTTACTGTTACTGAATACTGGATAATCTACTGGTTCACACATAACACAAAATTCTCCTGTTCCATACATTTTGATTGAGTGATTGAGTAGGTATTATATGGAACAGCTGATATTTTCGCAATTTCAGAGTTGGTAAACAAACATACATTTAGTAAATGTTCTTTGTATTTTCAACGGATGTACGGAACCCTAAAATGTGATCATGGAATTATATAGCAGGTAGCAATGCGCCATTTACAAAACGTCACTTAAGTATAATCATACATAATGTTAGGATTATGTATCATTGCGCTACGACTAAAGGAAACTGCGCAGTAACCGATTTAGTTAGAAACAAAAATAAACATGTGGCAAATGGCAAATGTCAAATGTCACCACCACAATATACCAATCTATAATTTATTTTGCTATTTTCTCTTGTCCAATTATAACGTTCTTTTCTTTTTTTATGTCAGAAGTCTAACAAACAGCCAGGCGGTCCACCTGATGGGAAGTGGCTACCTTCGCCTATGGACATTACCAATAACAGAGAGATTGCCAATGTGTTGCCGAACTTTATAAGCCTAGAAGGCAACTGGCTCTCAAGCAACTCACTATCGGAACACACCAGTAGTTGCTTGGCGACAGATTTTCAACTTGAGGGTGGAAGCCAGCTAGGCGGGTACTACAAAGTACCTACCCTACCACCTTGCTATGGTTTCCTCACGATGTTTTCCTTCACCGAAAGCTCAAGCTCATTGTTGGATTCGAACCCACGATCTTCGCCGCGGCATCCGACGTCACTACCACAGCTATCATCGCCTCTTCCTAAGGTATAATAGTAAAATTGATATCCGAATCCTTTCCTACCTGTGTTCAATTAACTTTTCTCCAGAAAACGATGACGTATTGGGCGCAAGAAAACGCGCTTTGCGGCCTTCACTTGGGAAGAGAGCGCATTCATCCAGCCCAGTTGCGCTAAAACACAGGGTATTTATTTG
Organism: Tetheella fluctuosa; assembly: GCA_951216915.1. NCBI lineage: Eukaryota > Metazoa > Arthropoda > Insecta > Lepidoptera > Drepanidae > Tetheella > Tetheella fluctuosa. Next base: position 9,774,094 of record OX578217.1, read on the forward strand.
GTACTTTATTATATGGTCCCTTAAAATTCCATCCTTTTTTATATTTAAAAATTTAAAAATGTATCTATCTAATACACGCATGTACTTATTTTATGCCCATGCAAAAATAAATACCAAAGGATACTCAATAATGTATCTCTTCCTTCCGAGAACTTTAGAACGCCATAAACCTAAATCATTGTTCATTTAATTTCTTTGTTTCACGTTTCGGTATGCGAGACGTAGGTTACAAAAAGATGATATTAAAGCGGCCAATTCACAGCACATTGTGCAGGACACAATACCGGGGCTGTCAGCCATCCATTGATGACATAGGTACCTAGACTGCTCCTGCGTGGTATCGAGCTTCATTTCATTATTTACAGTCCGTTGTGCGGGATACCGTGGCGGTTTTGTCTGCCATCCGGTAATGACATACACTGATCCTATAACAAAATGGCGGATATGTCCGCTTGCAATAATATTCACACGAACACAAAAAACGTATAAAAAACCGGCCAAGTGTGAGTCGGACTCGCGCACCGAGGGTTCCGTACAAATTTCGTCCATCGTTCGTCCATCACGGGAAATGCACAATTTTATTTATTTACCTTATTTGAGGTTGGTGCCAATTAAGCTAGAACTCTAAATTGTATGAGCGCCCATTCAACTCAGAGGTCTTTATTAGTTGGCGTAACTATGTATGTATGGGGACACCCTTTAATTTTGTTTTTTTTTGTTTCTTGGATTTTTTCTTTTATTTGTGCTGTAAGACCTTGCTTTTTTGCCAAATTTCATGATTCTAGGTCAACGGGAACTACCATATAGGTTGCACCCAAATAAAAGGGCAAAAAAACGTGTTTGTTGTATGGGAACCCCCCTTAAATATTTATTTTATTTTGTTTTTAGTATCTGTTTGTTGTTATAGCGGCAACAGAAATACATAATTTGTGAAAATTTCAACTGTCTAGCTATCGCGCTTCTTGAGATACAGCTTGGAGACAGACAGACGGAGGGACGGACAGACGGACGGACAAACAGCGAAGTCTTAGTAATATGGTCCCGTTTTTACCCTTTGGGTACGGAACCCTAAAAAAGTAAGAAAGGATTTATGTATTTAAACATTAAAGTATAAGTTGATTACAGAGTCCACAAAGAAGAGCTCACATCGTCGGAGAAAGAAGATGTCAAAGCTTAACACCTACAACTGTAAGATTTTTGACTACCTACCTATTTTGTAATTAGGTAGTTTTCACTTATTGCTTTGTAATAGCTTTCCGATAATCTATTTCGGTACTTATATAAAAGGAGAAACTGACTGACTAACTAACATATCAACGCACAGCAACTTGAAATTTTGCACATGTTCTATAAATATTGTAGACATCCACTATGGTAGTGCTTTTCAAATTTCAACCCCTAAGGGGGTAGGGTAAAACCAAGAGAGATGGACCACATTTTTTCCAACTTGAATATCTTTTTTATTTCTTAATAAATAATATACAATTTAGTGTTATACTTAGTAACTATTAATAATCAACATTTTTTAACTGTAATATGGCACCATCATAGCTTCTTTTTGGATATAATTAACATTTTTTTAAAAGTAGCCTCGGTCCATCTCTCCCACACTATACGGGTGAGTTGGACCACCCAGTTAGGAGAGATGGCCCTTACAAAAATAATCATTATAACTTATTAAAAAAAAGATTCAAATTAAAATAGCTGGTAAAATAAACAATATAATGAAAATCTTCAATTTTTCCCCTTATCGCCGCATCGGTCGCACATATTTTACTCAAGGTATACTCATAATTTTCACCACAGCCTGCACATTCGTTGTCATTCAAATGTGTAGATAAACTCTGCATTCAGATTGAAGCATGTGCCTGAACTATGGAAAGTTGCTGAAGTAATTATGATCCAAAAGCCAGATAAGCCACCTCATGATGCCTCATCATACAGACCAATTTCTCTATTACCAATTATGTCCAAGCTTTTTGAAAAATTGCTGCTTAAAAGATTAAAACCAATCCTAGAATCGAAGAAACTAATCCCAGACCACCAATTTGGATTCAGAGAGAAACACTCGACAGTAGATCAAGTACATAGGATTGTAAATGTAATTGAAAAAACCTTAGAAGATAAAAATATTTGCTCCACTATATTCCTAGATGTAGCACAAGTCTTCGACAAAGTTTGGCATGAGGGTTTGATATATAAACTAAAAAGGATGCTTCCAAAGCAATTCACTGATATCCTAGAATCATATATATTAAAAAGAGTATTCCGAGTAAGACAAGAAGACGCCTATTCTGAACTCAAGGAAATAAAAGCTGGAGTTCCTCAAGGAAGTGTTTTAGGTCCGGTCCTGTACCTATTATACACTTGCGACATTCCAGAATCAGAAAATAGCATTATTGCAACTTTTGCTGACGACACAGCTATTATGGCAATTGGAAGCAGCCATGAAGAAGCAATAAATAATGTTCAAATAGCCACTAACCAAATTCTTGATTGGACAAAAACGTGGCGAATCAAACTTAATGAATCCAAGTCGACTCATATAGACTTCACCAACAAAAAATTGGAACATAAACCAGTATATTTAAACAGTCAAAAAATACCATACGGGAATACAGCCAAATACCTTGGTATGACTCTTGACGCGAAGCTACGCTGGAAAGCACACGTCAAGAAAAAAAGAGAGGAATTAGACATGCGTTATAAAAAATTATACTGGCTACTTGGACGTAGCTCTCCAATGGCCATACATAATAAATTACTTATTTATAAACAAGTCCTAATGCCAGTATGGACTTATGGTATCCAGCTCTGGGGCTGTACCAAACAAAGTAATGTTCAAATCATTCAACGATTCCAGAATAAAGTACTGAGGGATATTGTAAATGCCCCTTGGTACATAAGAAATAACGACCTCCACCGGGACCTAAATGTGGATTTTGTTGATAAAATAATTAAAAAATACTCCGAAGCTCATGATCATAGACTTCATCATCATGTGAATGTAGAGGCAATCCAGCTCCTCGATAACACAAACATACTAAGAAGACTCAAAAGAACCAAGCCTTTTGAGTTAGTGTAGTGTTAGTGTTGTGACGGCTGATAAACAAAAATAGTGTTAGTGCTATAAATAAGAACACAAAAACAAAGTGTCTTCCCATTAAGTGAAACAAAACTAAGCATATTCAGTGGATATATTCTTAGACAATTTATAGTTTTATGTATAAGATTAGGATAAATAGAAATTACTCATTAGCCTAGAAAGGCTAGATCGTAATATAAAGAAAGAGAAAAAAAAAAATGTGTAGATTTAAAAATAAGTAGCAACAAGCAATCTAAAACCACTTAAAATTAGCAAAAAAATGTTTTACTGTTGGTCCATCTCACCCATACACAACATGGTCCATCTCTCCTAAATTGCGTTGAGAGACGGACAACTTTCTCATATGAAAAGCATAATAAATAAACAAAAAAATTGAGGTTATTTTAACGTTTCATGAACTTACTAACACATAAACATCAATTCTCATTTTACATTCTCATAATACAACATTTAATACGTACTTTCGTTTTTAAAATATCTACACACCCTACCTACCCTTCCGAAACCATTTAATAAGTATTTTATTAATTTTACAAGGCAAAAACAGCGCAGAGCAAACAGGTTGACAAGTACGCGTAAGTGTTGCCAGCTTAAATAAATTTAATAGTTTGGTAGAAATTACGCTGGTCCGTCTCACCCGCTGGTCCATCTCTCCTGGTTTTACCCTAAATCAATAAAACAATAAATGAGGGTGGAAAACGAGGAATTATATAAATGCAATAGTTAGTTTGAATAATTCGATTTCTTTGACGGGTGAAACCGCAGGGCCCAGCAAGTGTAGTATATTAGTTATCTGATTTCCATAATAAAAGCTATGCTCAGTTTGGGATCAGATGACCGTGTGTGAGGAATTTCCCAGGATATTTATTTTATTTTATTTATTGCTCAATCACTATGTAAGGCCTAAACCGATTTGGATGAAACTAAGCACAAAAAGAGATCATACAGGATAAGACTAACATCTATAACTATAGAAACAGCGTGTCTGCTATAGGAACTATATGTGTACTGTAGGTACCTATACAAAAAATGAAATTAATTATCTGTATGTAATTTCGAATTAATGGCTTTTTCTTAATCTCATGTTAAGTTATTTGCATATTACCAAAACCCAAACACTGTTTTTATATTTTTGTTTATTTTATCTGTTTGTCCGGGCTAATCACCGAAACGGCTGAATTGATTTTGACTGGACTTTCATTGGCAGGTAGACTTTTCAATTTCAAACTTTTCAATCATTTAGGCTACTTTTTATCCCGGAAATATTTTCATTTTATTTTTTTAGCAAAATTCGAAGATGTCTTTAGAGCGACTTCACTTCACTCAAGCGAGCGTCTCAGCTCCAGAAACAATAAATCTAATGAATTACTGTGGCAAATTACTGGAGCAAGAACAAGGTATCACTGTAAAACTATACCTAATTCTTTATTAAATAATTATCAAAGATCTAGTTATCAAAGAAGGCATTTAGCATCACGCTGTAGGCTTTCTAGTAGGTATAGGAAAGGCATTACATCCAATTTTGAAAACTTAGGTACCTACTACTATGTTCTACAAGTAGTACGCTGTCGGAATATAAGATGTTTTATCTTCTTGACAGCAACCGAAAAATATTTTCCAAAATAATATAGACGTGTAGGTATATGATACAATTGTTTTTTCAGCAGACAAGGACTTGATTTTACCACACTGTGTAATTACTAAACTTCTGCGGTCATTAGCAACAAAAAAGAGGGAGTTTATAAAATTGCGCAAGAATTTGATAGCACAACAAGTAAGCGAATTATATTAATTAATATTATTTTACAGAGGTGTGTACAACCGCGATACCTACCAAAATGGAGAAGGCACCTACTTATCAATTAACTTAAATGCCAAGCTGGTGAAACTTATTATTATGGGGAGCAGCAGCCGATATTGAAACTATTTTTATACTACAAAAAAGGGCAATTCGTGCAATTTATAGTATGGGTCCTCGGGACTCATTAAAGCATTTATTTAAAGAAATAAATATAATGACTTTGCCTTCACTCTACATTTATGAAAATAATATAATGTTCATACGTAGAAATATAGGAATGTTTAAAACAAAAGTAGATGTCCATAATATAAATACAAGGCAAAGAGAGAAATTAGTTGTTCCATATTTTAGATTAGCCAAAGTTAGCAAGACATTCCTTGGTAATTGCGTTCGTTTTTATAATAAAATACCTAACTCGGTAACCAAGATGACCGATTTTAAATTCAAATTTTACGTAAAGAAAGTTTTGAAGGAAAAGGCTTATTACAAGGTAGCTCAATATATTGAAGATAGGGATGTTTGGAAATAGTTTCACTCTGCACAGGTGCACTTCGCATATTGTTTTTTTTTATTTTATTTCTTTTAGTTTTAGCCATTATGTAGCGTATTCGCTATTATTTAATAAGAACTTGTTTGCGTTACATTTTATTATTTACTTGGTATTGGTGTTTTTCTTTTTGATTTAATTGTATATTGTATTGTACATTTTGCTGTTATTGAAAAAATATAGCCAATAGTCAGATTATAAAAAAAAAGAAAAATATATATAAAAAATGTAACCTTGCTGAGTTTCTTGCCGGTTCTTCTCAGTTGAAGGCTGATTTCCGAATCGGTGGTAGCTTCAGTAAATTCGACCTTCATAAGTGCCCTCCTAGGGCCTAAACTGAATAAATGGCTTTGACTTTGTCTTTGAAACTTAAAGTTAACTAATAGGTATAGTAAACTGTGTGTGGGACCAACTCCAAAAATAGAACAGATGCTTCATTCAAAAGTTGAAAGAAGAGTAATTTTTTTTGCACGCTTTCAGAGTAGGTCACATAGTAACAGTTGTTTGTATTTGAACTCTGAAAGTCTAGCTAATCAATTAAAAATAGCCCTGTATAGCCTAATGGGTGCTGGAAATTATTCAGTCCAGTTATTTATGAAAGTGAAGTTCCGCTAGTGAAGATATGGACTCTAGATACTATCAATAATCAAACGTTAATTCATCTTTTGAATTCATAACAGAATACATTACTAGAACACTACGCGTTGCTCAAGGAGTTGGAATCACGAGCGGGAATCAAAGGCGAAGACACTGTGGGAGAAGTACGCATGTTATCTGTGAGCAGTTGGCCAGCTCATGATCTTCTACTATTGATACGTGATGATCTCGATGTGCCGTTGAACTCGGAGATAAGCGGCCAATTCGGTACTGAAATGTTTATTAGTCGTAAATAGATAAATATACACATATTATATTTAAATGATCTCTCTGTATCGCATAATATTGTAAATAATGGATAAGAGTGTTATTACACGCACTAGATTGATATCGATCTATGATATGGATTAAAATTGTAGATAGTTCAATGTTCTTCAGCTATTCATTACTGTTGATGAAGCGATGTCGCATCATGTAAATCAACTGTGATTGGCTAGCGATGACGTGATGTGCCAATGAGGGATCGGTGACGCGAGAGTGGGGCTGCTCGTCAATTATAAAGAAATATGTTTTTGCAACGTCACTACTGCTACGCATACACTCTTTTATGTATTAGCTACATTTTGTATTTTTTTTAATATAAGCGTATTTGCATAAAAGGCCTACATTTATTTAACTTCCTGGCTACCTCAAGATACATAAGAAATAGACGCAACATTTCTTTTGGACCTTCAGCACCGGATCAACATAAATTTGAACCAGATGTTCACCTACTTGAGAGACGCAAGAAGCCAACGTTAAAGTCAACCATACTGAATTCGCAAGATAACAGTGCTTTTGGTAAGGCGTGCCGGCCAGAATATCCCAAATCTTTCCCTTCGCGTGTGTAATACTGTGCTTTTCATAATTTCAGTGCTTGGTATTTGTGCTTGCCCGCTTTCAAGTCGCGGTGGTTTCGCCATTTCGATTCTCCGCAGTGGTAACTAAGTGCTTACAATACGCTATTAAAATCGTGAGTATAACCTATCACTTGTTCACATAATGGCTACACACGATCAAAAGGTAGAATTTATGATGAAAGATCTCAAGAAAAAGCGCGGAGCTATCAAGTGTCGTTTGACCAATTTTAGAAAATATGTGAATTCATTCGAAAGTGTAGAATTAACTGTTCATCAACGAGCTGAGTTAAAATTACGCGTGGTAGGATCGCAAAGCTTGATGAATGATTTTAATCACGTTCAGACTAAAATAGAAGATATTAGCCCCGATGCTGATATAGAAAAACAACTAGAATCACGTGAAAATTTTGAACAAGAATATTATAATGTTCTAGCGCTTGCAGAATGTCTGACCACCCATGATGAAAAGTCGTCAAGCTTGTGTGAACCACCAGCCACAAGTTCTAATTCCATTAAATTACCTACTATATCTGTCCCCCGCTTTGACGGTTCATATGAACACTGGTTAGAGTTCCGTGACACATTTTTATCCTTAATTCATAATTGTGAAACTATAACGCAAATTCAAAAATTTCACTATTTAAAATCATCTTTAACCGGTAATGCCAAATCAGTTATCGAGTCTATCGAATTCTCCGCAGACAATTATAAAGTGGCTTGGGAGTTGTTGATAAGTAGATTTGATAACACTAAGTTATTAGTACACAATCATATTAAGTCTATATTTACAATTCAGACATTAAGTAAGGAATCGCCCGTGCAGTTACGCAAACTTATTGATACTATCTTAAAAAATCTTCGATCTTTAAAGCTTCTAGGGGAACCCACAGAGTATTGGGACACATTAATCATTTATATTATTGTTACAAAATTAGATTCTATTACAGAACGAGAATGGGAAGAGTACAAGTGTACTTTACTTAAAACAAATGACGCTAAAACAACTACAGTTCAGTTAAGTGATTTATTACAGTTTCTTAGGAATAGGGCGGATATTTTGGAGACACTCATAGTATCACACAGTAGGTCAGGCATGCATAGTGCGAGTGATAAAAAACAGGTAAATAATCAGTTTTCGTCATCTAAAGTACATTGCAATATAGCTGCAAATAAATTAAACAACAAATCGCAAGCAAAGAGCACGCGTAATTACAAAGCCTGCTTAATGTGTAATGCACTACATCCGATATATTCTTGTCAAAAGTTTCTTGATCTTAATGTACAAAATAGGTTCCAATTCGTCAAAGAAAAACAGCTGTGCATTAATTGCATGCGTCCTGGGCATACTGTCAATACTTGTGTATTCGGTCCGTGTCGTAAATGTGATCAAAAACATAATACGTTAATTTGTGATGTCACGGATAGTAAGAAAAACAGTTTGTCTACAAGTACGTTTGCATCATGCGAGCCACAGTGCGAGCAGTCAGCTGTTCCCACTGACAATAACATAGATAATGCGCATGCACATTCATTCCAGGCGCAATCTATTCACACAATAAATAATTTGCATTTAACGCAACCGGTCTTGCTTTCCACGGCTATAATAGACATACGTAGTCAGTCGGGTGTTTACCATCAAGCGCGCGCGGTACTCGATAGTGGCAGCGAACGGTCATTCATTACACAAACACTTTGTGATAAATTAAATTCAGAGGTTGTACAGTCCACTCAGCAAATTCATGGCGTAGGAAATTCAATTACACAGTGTTCGCAAACCTGTAAAGTTGATATACAATCACGCACTGGTAGTTACACTGCATGCTTTCAATGTTTGATTCTACCACAAATAACGTCAAAGTTACCAATGACAAATATAAATATAAGTATGTTTAGCATACCTGATAATATTGTTCTCGCAGATCCGATGTTCTACGATAGTCAGCCGATTGACTTATTAATAGGCGCAGATTTATTTTGGGAATTACTTCGAGAAGGTAAGATGAGACTTAAGAATGGCCCTTATCTCCAAAATACGCATCTTGGTTGGATAGTGTCAGGCTTAGTTCAATCTATTACGCATAAGCAAATGAAACATGTTAACTGCAATTTTACGCAATCTATAGATAGTGACACATGCTCATTAGAACAATTATTACGCAGGTTTTGGGAAATTGAAGAATTATCCACTAGTTCGCATGAGTTAAGTAGTGATGAGGAGCGCGCTTGTGAGGAGTATTTTATTCAAACGACTTCACGTACTGCCGACGGGCGGTTCAAGGTTCGAATTCCGTTCAAACATTCGCCAACTATGCTAGGTGACACTCGCATACAAGCTGAACGTCGTTACTACGCTTTAGAAAAAAGGTTGCAACGTAATCCTAACTATAAAAAAATGTATAGCGACTTCATACACGAATACATTAGCCTGGGTCACATGAGTCTTGTTCACACTTATAATACACCGCATTATTTTCTACCACATCACGGTGTGTTTCGCGAACATGCCACAACCACCAAATTGCGCGTAGTCTTTGACGCTGGTATGGCTTCCAGTTCAGGTGTGTCATTAAACGACTTGCAAATGGTCGGATCAGCAATACAAGGTGACTTAATCGCAATTTTACTTAGATTTCGTGAAAATAGGTATGTAGCTTGCGCGGACATAGAAAAAATGTACCGTCAAGTTCTTATAGAACATGATGAACGAGATTACCAGCTAATTTTGTGGCGAGATGACCCATCCGAACCGTTAAGAGTGTACCAATTAAATACTGTTACGTATGGTACAGCTTCCGCACCATTTTTAAGCTGTAGGTGCTTAAAACAATTAGCACGAGAATGCAAAGTTCCGTACGTTAAGGAAACAATTAATGATAATTTTTACGTCGATGATCTGATTTGTAGTTCAAATAGTATTTCAGAGTTAAAGCAAATTTGCGAAGGTACCGATCAGGTTTTAAAATCAGCATGTTTAATCTTACGTAAGTGGGTTTTTAACTTTGAGTGTGCGGACCCTGACGATGCACAAAATATTACGAAAGAACTCGCACTGGGTGGCGATACCGTTCAAAACAAAACATTGGGCATCGGTTGGAGTAATAAATCGGATGAGTTAATGTTTTATTCGCGAATTAAGCATGATGTAACTACTATCATAACAAAGCGTATTATTCTATCGGGTGCATCTCAGATTTATGATCCTTTAGGTATAATTAGTCCAGTAATTACTATCGCTAAAATATTGCTACAAAAATGCTGGCTATTAAAACTCGAATGGGATGAACCGGTTCCGTGTGACGTCGCGCAAGAATGGGATAGATTTATTTGTTGCTTATCATTACTTGGTAGCTTACGTACACCGCGCTACGTTATGTGCGTCGACCCAATATGTATAGAACTACACATATTCACAGATGCTTCACAAACAGCGTACGGCGCTTGCGCTTATATTCGTACGATTGATAGTAATGAGTCAACAGTTACAACGCGTTTATTATGTTCTAAGGGTAAAGTGGCTCCTACTAAACCTACAACTATACCTAGGTTGGAACTGTGCGGTGCTGCATTGGGCGCGAGATTATATACGAAAATTAGGGAATCTTTGCGTTCTAATTTCAATAAAGTCGTGTTCTGGACAGACTCGACAATTGTTCTGGGATGGTTAGGAATGCCGACTAATTTACTCAAGCCATATGTTCAGAATAGAACTGCAGAAATTCATAGCTTAACAAAAGATCATCCGTGGCGTCATGTATCTGGAAAACACAACCCAGCTGACCTAGTATCACGAGGTACACGTCTAGACACGCTGAGCGCGTCGTCGTTATGGTGGAAAGGCCCTCAATTTTTAAATGAGTTGAATTTTAAATTACCTGATTTAAAAAATAATAGCTGTTCGAACAATTTACCCGAATTAAAATCGACTGTGGTATGCCATATAGCTAATAATGAAAATGATAATATTTTATATCCGTTTGATAGATATTCCCAATACACAAGAATGAAACGTGCGGCGGCTTATGTATTACGTTTCATATATAACACTCGCAATAAGAAAATCAATAGACTTAAGGGATTATTAACGATAGATGAACTTAATTGCGCGGAATTAATGTTAGCTAAATTTAGTCAACGAGAATCTTTTCCAGATATTTACAAGTCATTATTAAAACATAAAACTATAAAAAACAATGCACAGTTATTAAAATTAAATTTATTTATTGATAATAATGATTTAATACGAGTCGGAGGGCGTATTCAGAACTCCCTCGACTTTAGTTACGATAAACGTTATCCAATATTGATACATACTAAACACTATTTCACAGTTTTATTATTTCGACATGAACACCAACGGATATTACACGCTGCACCACAACTTCTTTTGTATACGTTACGAGAGTCGTGGTGGCCCATTGGAGGTCGTAACCTCGCCAAAACGGTAGTACATGCTTGCATGAAGTGTGCCCGACTGCGCGCTACAACTATTAATCCTATAATGGGGAATCTTCCTCGAGAACGATTACAGCCAGGATTTCCTTTTTTACGCTGTGGCGTGGACTATGCAGGGCCAGTGTTTATTTTGAACCGTAAGGGTAGGGGAGCAAGATTGCAAAAGGCATATATATGTTTATTTGTATGTTTTGTTTCACGCGCTGTACATCTCGAGCTTGTGACTGATCTTTCATCAGGTGCGTATTTATTAGCACTAAAGAGGTTCATTTCTCGACGTGGAAAACCTATAGAAATATACTCCGACAACGGACGCAATTTTGTCGGCGTAATGAATGAATTCGCACAATTTCTAAAATGTTGTTCAGATGAAATTAAAGAATACGCAACGTCTCAAAATATTAATTTTAAAATGATTCCATGTTATGCTAGCCATTTTGGGGGCTTGTGGGAGGCTGGCGTGAAAAGCTGTAAGTTTCATTTGCGGCGAGTGGTAGGCAATGCACACTTAACATTCGAAGAGCTGAGCACAGTATTATCGCAGGTTGAAGCTGTCCTCAACTCCCGACCTTTGAACCCTATATCCACAGACCCACACGATTTTCTCCCTCTTACCCCAGCTCATTTTCTGGTTGGTCGTCCGCTGACTACACCTGTACCTGTTGATTTCCATGACGTTCCAGCCAGCCGACTTACTAGATATCAGAGGGTTGAGCAGATCCGCCAGCACTTCTGGAGCCGCTGGGCCAAAGAATATGTGTCAGAGATGCAGACCAGAAGCAAATGGCACCAACAAAAGGGTGAACTCAAGGAAAATACGTTGGTCCTTATAAAAGACGACAATTTACCACCATTGAGATGGAGCTTAGGGCGAATCATCAAGACATACCCAGGCAAGGATGGCGTCTCTAGAGTTGCCGACATACGCAAGGCGGACGGAATCGTTAAGCGGGCGTTCTCCAAGATTTGTCCGCTTCCCTTACATGAAGTATGATGACGCAAGATTGGAGCTGCCGGGAGCCTACACTATTCTCTTCAATAATTGGAACCTGGTGCTTCCAAGGCCGGGAGCATGTTGATGAAGCGATGTCGCATCATGTAAATCGACTGTGATTGGCTAGCGATGACGTGATGTGCCAATGAGGGATCGGTGACGCGAGAGTGGGGCTGCTCGTCAATTATAAAGAAATATGTTTTTGCAACGTCACTACTGCTACGCATACACTCTTTTATGTATTAGCTACATTTTGTATTTTTTTTAATATAAGCGTATTTGCATAAAAGGCCTACATTTATTTAACTTCCTGGCTACCTCAAGATACATAAGAAATAGACGCAACATTACTAATTTACCAAAGTACAAAGTAAAATGCACCCTAGTCTTAATCGTCTACGTAAAAATTATAGTGAATCGTCACTAAAGGAAACTATAGACACGGTCTTCTTAGTATTTGTAGAAAGATAGATAGATGATTTGTCTTTAATCACAATTAAATCGACTCTTAGTAAAGATTTTAGAATGTTTTAAATATGAAGCTACTTAGGTAACTTACGATTTAATTTAGTGGAGACTCAAATTGCGACAAAAAGATACTCAATAAATTACTTTGTCTAATGTTCACACTTAATCAGGCTAAACGCCTAATCCCAAGCCTCAAATATTTATGTATGACTAAACAATGTCAGTCAAGTTAAACGTTGTTTAACAAGGGAATGAACACAACCTTTAATGAACAAGTCAATAACGTTTTTATGATATATTTAAAGTCAGATAAAGGTAACAGTTGTTTGGTTTAAGTTTTATAGATATAATCATAGATGAGAAATTTAATGATAGGCTTGATTTAATTTATCATTAAACATGTTTACCTTTTAGGATGAGTAGAAAGTGACATGGCTGTTAAAATCGAGGTCCTAGAATAACCCTTAATGTTTTGAATATCTTTTAATGTTATTTAATGTTGTCTAAATATCTTAAAGGGGCCTTCAAGTAATTAAAAACACAGGTCTATAGAAAATATGTTGATACAAGATACTGATCTCCTGGATACTGATGTAGGAAAAACTATAATACTGTCTTAACAGTCACGTCAGGAGTTATAATCGGTTGGAATAGACTTTACATTAATTGTGCAGAGTCATAAGTATTTAATCTCCGTTACTCTAAACAAGGTATGCATTATACTTAATTGAATATTTATAAATCCAGTTTGTTTCTCAGTAGGCCCACAAGTGCTTCAGCAACTACATGCCCAGTTGAACCCTGTACCTGAAGAAGTGCTCAGTATGGGCGCTGAGATTATGGCGCGAAGGATCGATCTTCTAAACCTACTCCGCGGGAAACACCGTACAGACAGGGCTACTTACCTTACCGTTAGTTATTTAAATCTGTTCTCAAAATTTCTCATCGTGTGACGCAGTAGCATTCCGATAATTGTGACAGAAGGTGGTGTGGTGTAATTCTAGATTTTTTCTGCGGTGCCTAACGTCTTTCCTGTTCATATTTTTTGTAAGTAAACCAATCGAATTATGGCCTTGAAGAAAGGGTATATTTTAAAAAGAAAATAATTAATTTGGTTGGCTTATTACTAGCTTCATATTTTGTTGGACCGATTATCTGAAAAAGGTAACCTGGATGAGCTGACTTCCGATGGCAAAAAACCGGAATAGGTGACGCGCTTCGGTCATCCAAAGCATGTCCATTATATCCAGCAATCGAAACTAAAGGCTGATCATGATGATTACATTCTGCGATCGATCTCAGGATACAGTATTATTTACAAACAATTTAATAAAGGCAACATTTTTTCTAGAATTTGGAGTGGAAAACAAAAAATACTGAATTTGATCATGAAACTGAAAGGTTGCATAGAATGGTAGCTGGAACAGCGGAAAACTTAAAGGCCAAGATAAATTTTTCGTTGGAACTTGCAAAGTATGTCATTGTGTGACATTGGAATTAAGTGAAGGAATTATTGTTCGTTAATAAATTTATTGTGTTTATTTTTTATAGAGTGCCATGGTTGGATCGCGAAAGTATGTTAAAAAAAATAGAACGTTTACAAAAGGAGAACATGATCCTGCAGCACAAAATGGATGAAATCATGAAAAAAGAGAACGATGATAATAAAGAACATTCTCAGTTCTCAGAACATGGATCTTCTTATCACGTAATAAATCTCATTGCAATGATAGATAATAAAATATACTCATGATAAGGTAAACGCAGGTATTACCGAGGTTTTTCCAAGACCTTAAGGTTTGAACCTTCAAAATAACAATTTCCGATCATAAAAACAGTTAAGAATATTTATTTTCAGATACATTGAGGCTTGTTCTTTAGGAATCTGTAGAGATCTAGATAGGTTTTTAATAAATATTTGACGAAAAAAATGTTGAAGTATAAAAAGTAAGATGAAGCTTTTACCGGTATGCTAGTCTGATTGCAGCTAATACCGCGGATCCTGATTTTATTACCGAGGGTAGAATAAAATTAACGACCTTTTTGTTAAAAGTTTATTTTACTTTTCCGTTTTTAGTTTTTTGTGCGTATTAGGTAGGTACATAGGTAGTTTGATAGGTACCTATCAAGATTTGTCACTGATCGAGGATAATGCATAATGAATAATAATTTTCGACTATATTGAATAAAATATTTCAATAGCGATATTCGTGCTTTTTTTCGTTGAGGGTTTCCGTTATATCTTCGAAGTTCATGATCTGATCATAATAAAATTCATATGTGACAATTTCGGAAGTATTTTGAACAAAAAAATATGACGGAGTTATGCCCGAACATACATAAAACATATATAAACATCCGAATTGAGAACCTCCTCCTTTTTTGAAGTCGGTTAAAAATAATAGGCAATTTGGTTCCGTACAAAATCTTTATTAAAAATTAAATTATTGACTATGTCACTTATGTTTTTAAGAAGGTAGCGTTGGCGACACATCATGCTATTCACAACTTTTTTTAAACTAAGTACTCGTATTTTAAACGAAAAAAGGTAATTGATGTATCTCGTACTGTACTTTCGCCATGTAAAATTTAAATATTGCGTTAGAAAGATGTAAGTAAAAGTAGGATTCCGAGTTTTGAATATATTTTTTAGAGAACCCTAAAATGAAAAATAAATGCTAATATCAATCGGTTTTAGATTTCTATGGTGAAATTAATACCGCTAAGAACACTCGGTAATAGCTTCGTATGCAATGTTTTACCGAGTGATAACTTGTTCTCACCATCGGTGTTAGCTTCATCCGCGATAGTGTAATATAATCTAATTCCGAGGGATAAAATTTGATTTTCAATCGAAACTACACTTTAATCGATAGCCAATAAAGTTAACCTAAAACAATATGATATTTCAATTAAATACTTAGGTTTAGTATAAGACTTTACGGTTAGGTTTCATATTGTACTCAATTTAGTGCTCTCATACAAAGTTATTTTTTTTGGCTCAATTTAGGTCTAAAAAATAAGAGTTCCAGTGCGATTTTCATACCACGGAAATAGTTTTGTGTACTCAGCACTCATTAACTAAACAAATTACCAAATAATTTGGGTTACAGTCATATACATTTTTAATAAAAAGTAAATAAAACCTCTGATTATAATTTATGCTATTACCGAGTATACCGCGGTCAATACATTCAATAACAAAAAAATGAAGCTATCACCGCGGTATTTAATTTTTATTTACTGTCGATAAATAGTACAAAATAAACGAAAATTAGATAGTTACAATCATAGCTGAAACTATAATCTACCTTGTGACCTACTTAGAATTTTTGTAAATGGTGTCTTTACGATATAATAACCTTAAGAAAATGTTAAGTGTACTTACATTTGACGACTCCCGTTTGTATGGACGTCGTGCTCCAGCGCTGGCTTGATGCAAACTAATCGTTTTATTGTTTTTCTGCTTTGCTGTGCACAGTAAGCCACGAATCCTTTCATTCGGGCAAAAAATGAGTTTTCATGAAAGTTTACATTTTTGAGTTAGATATGCCTGCAATTGCTTAAAAATGCAATTATGGTATATACCTCGGTGATACCTGCAGATTTTTGACTACCGCGGTAATACCTGCGTTTACCTTAGTAATTGTTAATTACTGATTTTTTTTTTTGCTATATTTCTGTTACCGAACAATTAATTAGTATGTTTGCTATTGGTGATTTCTTATAAACTTGTAAGCATTTGCAATCAAGGTTAGTAAATATTGAATGAGTGTTGGTAAAAGCCATGGTGGCATGGGACGCTCTCGTGCGAAGCAGAAACGTATGAGTTGTTGACTGACGTTAAGTTTGAGTTAAATCAAAAGGCTGGACAAATCAGAGAATAATCTGAATGTGTTTGTATCGTAGGTGCTGTGTGACGAGTTATCAAAAGAGAGGTCAGCGCGAGAAGCCCTGAAGGAGGTTGTGTCTGCTGCAGAGAGCATGCTGCGGGTGGCACGGGCCCGCATCGCCACACTGGAAAGACAACTGAAGGAGACGCGCTCAGAACTTGAAGCTGCCAAGAGAAAACACAAAGACCTCGAGCAACTCGTAAACAGACTCGCAACACATTCGCGTTCGACAGTGAAGTTGTGAACTTGTGACACTCTACAATACGATCCAATGAGTTGGATCGATTTCCGATTACTTTGTTTCTTGAGATTAACGTTCTTTGTTCACAAGGCATATTATGCATATCTCGACTTAATGATCTTATATCGATTTTCAAAAAAATACTTTTTAGATAACGACTGATGTTTAATTTATTTGCCAGATAAGTATATTTGTTCGTCTCATGATGTTACTCTTTATTTGCAGTATCGCCACCGGGAGACAAGTTACGATGCACGATCAAGGAAATTGATTGAAGTATCTAAAACTGGGGAAGTGACTATTGAAGCTCTCTCCCGACAGCGAGATGCTTTGGAACTAAGGTTAGATTATTCTTTCCGCTAAATGTTTCAAGGTCTTCACTGGTACTATTTTAAATTATCTTTGTTTGGTTATTTTAGGGTGAAAGAGCTCCGTGAGCTGGCAGAGGCAGCAGAACACGCGGCCGAAGTGAGAGAGGCGGAGCAGCGCGCGCGCGCCGAGTCCCTGCAGGCGAAGGTAGCAGAACAGGTGCCATGATGCTGTCTCAAGTATTACTGCTAAGATCTTGGGTCAAATTGTAATCGTTAATGTTTTCCGTTGTGTTTTCTTTTAACTGTGACTGAAAAAAAAGGTTTGCTAAGCAGTCTTGCTAGTCCTAGATCTAGTTATTGCTGGTTATTGGGAAGGATCCTCTAAAATATATATGCTTACGTCAGTATTTCATTTAGGAGAAGAATAAACAATCAGCGGCAGTGCGTGTCGTTGAGATGGAGGGCCGTGTGAAGGAATTAGAAGAACAATTACAAGCTTTGCGCGAAAGATCGGTTAGGCTTGTCGATATGGAGCGGAGACGTTGTCTGGAATATGTACCTTCAAAGGGTAAATATGGATGCTTAAACTAAATATTTGACACATACTTTTCGTATATAAGGATAATAATTTAGCATTACTAATTATACAAACAGAGAGTGAACCTTCGGATAGAGAGACAGATATATGGAAAGAACTTCAAGTAACGCGAGTAGCTCTGTCTCGTGCAGAAGAAGAATTGCGTCAGAGCCGAGCTGATAAAGATAGTTTCCTAAATTCCCTGTCTAGGATTGCGGTAATTAAATGCTGAGATATTATTATGTTTATCTTCATAATTTTCATATCAACTTTAAGTAATACCACTTTGTATGACTACATTAAAAAATAATTATTGCACCAATCGATGTCGCTTAAAAGGATCAAATTCTTTTACAATTATTACGCGAACAATCACCTATTACTTACACTTCAATTTATGTTTTAGCAAGGAGAAGGTGTTGATAGCTTACAAGATAAAATGGCTACAGAATTATTGGACAGAGAGCAAAAGATCGTGAAACTGCAACACGTTATCAAAGATCAAAGGGAAAATGAAAAACTAATGTTTGTACCTAATAATAAAGTTAGGTAACTTTCACCCCACCGTTTCACCCGCGTTTCCGGGACATTTAAAAATTAGCCTATGTCGCTCTTCGGTCAATAAACTATCTCAATGCAAAAAGTCCCATAAATACCTTGCTGCGTGAAAGGACAAACCAACAAACACACATTCGCATTTAATAATAGTAAGTGAAGGGATCGTAGTAGGGATGTGTAAAAAGATATTTTTATTTTGGTACTTATATAGATTTTCATGTTAACATTTTACTGTAAACAGGGAACAAAGTATGACGCAGTACGAAAACCAACTGGCTGCTCTACGCCTTGAGGTTAAACGATTACGGAGTTATGATTGCTATGCCAAAGAAATACCGTTTCAGGAGCTGCAGACGGAGGTGTGAATTTAAAAAAATTGTGATGGTGTCATTAGCTTAAATATATGTGCAACACCTCATAAATTGTTCGATTCCCATAGTTACTGGAGCTACACATGCAAGTGGAGACTCTGTCCCGTGAACGCACCGCGTTAGTGACGGCCGCAGCCTCTCGCGCACTCATGCTGGAGAGACACGAGCGTGCGGCCGATCTCTTCGCGCGCATGACTCGCGCTCGACGTGACTTGGCCGCTTTGCTCGATGGACGAACAGAACCGCCCCCTATGGATGAGGTTACTCATGCCGAGGTACGCTCCACATAATTGCGCGTTTATAGTTTGAAGTAAATCAAGTAATAGAAATCCAAGAACTATTTGCTATAATAGCAGTACATGAACCATGCATAAGAATCTTAAAGTTAAATATCGCAATAGGTATCACGATCGTTATCGTCTGTGTGCGCGAGCGCAGCGGATACGTGGACAGCTTTACGAGCAGAGAGGGCGCGGGTGCTTCGGTTAGAGAGCGCAGTGCTCGCGCAAAGTTTGCAATTGGAACGCGAAGGACGGGTGCGCACACAGCTCGAGCGACGCCGAGCTATGCTCGAAAGAGAAGTACTACGTGCACAACATTCAACTACCTCAATACCCATTATGGGTAATCCAAGTTTGGTATTTTGATATTCCTTATTCCTAATTTGCCCATAGTATTTTTAATTTCATTGAACTGTGCATATTTTCATTAATTATATGCAGTTCCAATTTTAACGTGTGTTCGGTTTAAGGCCGTTTCTTACCTGGGGCAGATTCGAAGGTATTTGGATAGATTTGCATTAGGGTACAATCCGCGTGAGACAGCAAATCGTACTCTCGACTGGAAAAGTAGGGTAACTAAATAAGTAAGTAAAGAAGGAAAATAAACAATGAGACAATCGGTAGACCAACTTTTCATCGTAGTAGAGTACCTAATCTTGAATCACTATCTATAAAAAAAATCTAATCAACCAAGACACGTCCTACAAAAGGTATTTTAAGGTAATAAAGTTGTCGCACGCACACGAATCGTGAAAAAAAACATAGTGCGACAGTGCTTTCAAAACTTATATTCATCCATCGTATCGTGCCGCTAAAGTGAAAGTTTAGTATGCGATGCAGTATGTCAAAGTCAAAGTCAAAGCCATTTATTCAGTTTAGGCCCTATGGAGTTTCTTACAAAGAATTCTGAGCGCCTGATCTAAGCTGAGGCGATGTTGATCTGTTGCTTGCTGTGGTCATAACTATGCGGCAATCTTTAACCTGTCGTTTCTTTTTCAGATTCAGGACATTTTTGGGAATAGGCAGATAAATACAAAAAATGGTAAAACGCGACCTTACGGACTTATTTGCAAAAATGTGGCGAAAATACTGAATATTTGCATTAATTATTTTTTCTTTTTCAGATTCGGGTCATTTTTGGGAATAGGTTAATAATGCTAACGAACTGATTTATGAATAAAAAGTACAACTAAGATTTCATTGTTTCATTTCTTTACAAACTCGTTAGTTTGTTGGTTACTCCGATTTATGAATAAAAAGTACAACTAAGATTTCATTGTTTCATTTCTTTAAAAACTCGTTAGTTTGTTGGTTACTCCACAAAATATTTTAATTAAATAATCAATACGATACAAAACACACGCACAATTTAAAGTCTATGGCCAGCAAATTTAAACATTTTACACTTTTTTTCATCACGAAGTTGATTTGTGGCAAAAAATTGCAAATTCCTTGATAAGCAATTATCTTTTGTGTATGGGATTATTCCTCTGACAGGTAAAAAGTTATTTTCTTTGTCTGTTTGAGGACTATCCAACTCGTTGGCTGAAGTATCAACTGTTGGATTCCATTTTTGTGGTTCCATATGAGTTATTGCTTTCTTGCGATCAAGATTATCACCTTTAAATTGTTCTTCATTCGTTGTTATGTATGTTTTTTTGACAAAGTTCCCCATTACTATTTTTGTTGGAATCGATTCATAGTCCGTTTGAAGGGATGGATTATTACCCTCATGATATTCAGACTTTTCCTGCTTTTCCCGCTTACGATCTCCGGCGTTATACTTCTTTTTAGGCAATACAAAGTCACGTTCTTTATTTAGATGCGGTTCAAAATTGGTACCCAACTCATCTTCTAGAAGTTTAATTAAATTGTCTAAGTTGTCAGTTGGAGTCTCAATAATACGTTTATTGTCCATATGATATGTTTCTAATTCATTTATTTTCTTTTCAAGCAGGTTTATCTTATCTTGATGTTTTCTTATTTGTAAACTGGCTTTACGAGTTTGGTCTTCTAATGTTAAAATTATTTTCTCTAATTGTAATATTTGCTTCTTTCTTGTTTCCACATTATTAATAAGGGATTCTATTTCGGTATTCTTTTCCGCGAGTTGTTGATTAAGCTGTAATTAAATGAGTTAGTTATGTAGTTAATTTAAACAATTTGATTTTATTATGTATTATATACTGAACCAACAGACGTTTATCCGACTACGGCATAGTATGAATGAATCTCACTAGCTATGTTTGTAGGCAAATGTATATTTTAAAATCAGACATATTTCACATCCACGCCTTCCAAAGGGACCAGTCTATGGCCGTGAAATTCAAAAGAAGCGATACAAAATAATGATACAGTAACGTAACGTATAATCTACTTACATCACTATCAGCCTGTGTTCTGATTTCTAAATTATTTTGTAATAATTTTATTATGTTTGCTTGTTCTTCGTCCTTCTTCGACAACATTTTGATGACGCCATCTCGTTGTTCTATAAAATGTTCTTGTTCCGCCATGTTATCTATTTGACGATCTAATTCTATATCTTTCTTTTGCAGTGCATCGGCAAGTATCTCGTTTTGTCGCGTCGCTTCAATTAAATTTGTACGCTGTTGATTAATCTGAAGTAAAATAAATGCAATCAATTATCCAATCAGTACCTAAGGAATATTATATGTATTTTTTTAGTTTAAACTCAAGGCCATCAGTTTGATTACCATTTCATGTAGTTCGTTCAGGTTTTCAAATTCACCAAAATCTTCTTGTAATTCAGTGATATGAATTTTTAGCGATGTCAGCTGCTTCTCGTATGAGCTCATTTTGCATTCAC
The DNA here is from genome assembly GCA_951216915.1 of Tetheella fluctuosa. Lineage (NCBI taxonomy): Eukaryota > Metazoa > Arthropoda > Insecta > Lepidoptera > Drepanidae > Tetheella > Tetheella fluctuosa. Next base: position 9,796,020 of record OX578217.1, read on the forward strand.
TGAAAAAATATTTTAAAATAGTAAAAAGAATATAAAAAGATACATACATAATGAAATCTAATGCAAGTAATTAAACATGTACTTATAATTTACCTCTCTTGCAGTTGTTGCTCTAATAACGATAGTTTCTTTTCAAGTTCTGTTATATATTCCTCTTTTGTTGATAGATCATGTTTAAGATTATCCTCTAATTCTATTGACTTTCTGAAGTTACACTGAAACATTTAATATGAATACGTGAGGTAGTAGCATATTTATTTTATTTTATTTTGTGGTATTTGTTAATGTAAGATACGACATCCTACCTCTATATCCTTAATGGTTTCACTTAGTTGCTTAATCCGATTTTCATATTCTTCTATATCCTTGTTTGCTTTTTCTAACTCACGTTTAGTCATTTCTAGTTCTGTTTGAGTATTTGACATTTTATCTTAAAAATAAATAAAGATGTAAGTATAATTAAGATTGAAAATATCTCTAATATATAAATTTCTCGTGTCACGGGGTGCGTGGTTGAACTCCTACGAAACGGCTTGACCGATTCTCATGAAATTTTGTGTGCATATCGGGTAGGTACGTCTGAGAATCGGCCAACATCTATTTTATAAACCGCTGCGCGAGAGAAACCGCGGGGGACAGCTAGTCTTATATATATATTTCTCGTGTCACAATGTTAGTTACCATACTCCTCCGAAACAGCTCGACCGATTTTTATGAAATTTTGTGTGCACATCGGGTAGGTCTGAGAATTGGCCAACATCTATTTGTTAAACCGCTACGCGAGTGAAACCGCGGGGGACAGCTAGTTTTTTTATAAGATCGGCCCGGCTTTGACAAGTAAGTATTATGATTTCACTCAAAGACACAAAACTCTAAAGTTACAGTAGGTACACAGCTGGAAGTAGTGTTTAGCATCAACTAGCAATGGATGCTGCTGCTAGCGCGCCGGGTTGACGCTGATGTCGTATAGATCACGGAATAGGTAAATAAGGTACCTATTCCATGGTATAGATGATCACTCTGGAAACATCTAGGCGCGCGTGACTTTTTTTCTGTACACTCAATGTGAATGAACAGATTTGGCAACTACTTTTACAGTGATTAAAATATTGATGACCAGACAATTTTAGAACTTCTACTCCAAGAGGCGGATGACGATGAATCTTGTTCTAGTTGCAGAAAAGAGAAAATTCTGTCCAATTCCAGAGTTCCGCCAAGTACCTAATATACCTCAAACATTTTTATTTTTCGTATTCTAGAGAACCGTAACACCCCAACAAGATTCTAAGGTGAAAGTGCTGTACTTATAAAACAATAATAACAAAATACCTTATAGTTACACAAAAAGTGCACATAGTAGATTCTGTTTAAGATCAGTTTTGTCACAAAATAACATGGCATAAAAGTCACGGGGATCGATTCCACTGGTGATATTAGGAAACTAATTTCTTGAATATGGTAGACATCGTAGACCCTGTATAATGTAACAAGTCAAGTATCATCTATCACTTACTCAATGCTAACTCTTGTTCTTGTAATTTAATTACCAACGCTTTCTGTCGTAATCCTGAATCAATAAGTTCAGCATACATAGTGTCAGCGTTTGCTTCTATTTTTTTCTTTTCTTCCACTTCATGCTCGTACTTCTTTTCAGTTTCAATAAGTCTACTAACATTAATATTATTTTCATGTTTCATATTTTTAAGTGATCCGTTGTAGTATTCTGATAAGACCCCGAGGTTTTTCTCCAAATCGTCTTTCCTGTTCATTTCAATTACAGGAAAATAGTTTTTTTTTTATAACGAAATAGTAAGTAAGTACTCAATTCACCAGAAAAATATATTATTTTGATTCACTCACTCTTTTTGTAGCTTTCCACGGGCGTCTGCTATATCGTTCAAATGTACTGTGTTTTCTTGTATAGATTTCATCAATTTGTTCAGTTCTTTATCAAAATTACTCTGCAGTTGATGATTCTGTTAAATTATAAAGGATTTATTGTGTATATATTTTGGAAGTTTAGCAAATTATGGGTCAAATCACATTTTTTTGTTGAATCAGGTGTATTAATAGGGTATTTTACTCTATATGAGAAAAAATCTAAAAATGTACAATTTAGATAGCTTAGGCAATAAGCAGTCGGAAAATGTTAGTTTTAGTTCATAAAATAACTTAATTAATTTTAAAATTCATTTCAAAGTTTTCAGTTTCTTTTATCTGTTTCTAAACAAGCGAAACAGTACTGTAGCCGTCATTATAATGACGTCATACGGTGCTGTATGCAAACTAAAAAGTGTCAACTGAAGTATTATTATTATTATTACACTAGTATTCATGCATTCAGGAACAGCACACTAATAAAAAGGATAATAGCTCATTTTTAATTTATAAAATTTTATAAGTCCAATTGGGACCAATATCAGCGCATTTATTTGTTTACAACTTCATACAAGAGACCAAATAACGTCATGACCGTAGAGTAACATGGCGTCCAGCGTTTTCATCAAATTACGCGCGAAAATTGTAAATATAAAATTTAAATGCATTTTTATGGCACTTATCGATTGAATATTTTTTGTTTTTTTTGGTGGCTTATTAGCACCTTAGGAACGAATTGAGACACTTTTCGAAAATAGGTGTAATACCCTATCAGCCCCTAGGCTACCAATATCTACATAAAAATCTTTACTATGAAGTTCAACGTAACCTGCTCATGTAATTGCTGGACAGTCCGCTCCAGGTTATAAACTTGTTCTCGGGCCTGCTTTAGGGTAGTTTCTAATTGTGCAACGGTCGCAGCATACATGTTGACTTGACCTTTTGAGGAGGTTAATTGATCTCTAATCACCCTATTTTTACACTTTTCTTCTTTTAATTGTTTTTCCAAATCCTGTGTAAAATATCTAAGATATATACTTTATCCACAGCCATGATTAAGGTATCCAATCTATTTACTAAAACTACAACTGCAGTTCGTGCTTTATCAAACTGCGTCAGTCAGTCATAATGTAAGATAATATCTATTTACATAAAAGACCATCTCTGCAGTCTAATCCGACGTACGAATCATTTATTCCCACGTAAACTCTATAAATATTGATGACGGACAGATGGGCTTTCGATGAGCCAACAACTTTAGGTGAGGCTCTGAAGTATCGGTACCATGTCATCAATCTGAGTTACGCTGCTGATAATGGTGCTGCTTTCTCAAACCTGTGAGGGGCACAGGTTTGAGAAAGCTTATTACGATTTACGAAAATTATTCGAATACGTTATTGGAATGGAAGGAATTGGTTAAAACCATTATCTGAAACACTAATGCATAAATAAAGAATATTGCTTTGAGTACCTCAACTTTATTTTTAAGCGAATATGGTGATTTAAGAAGATCAGCATTGTTCATTTGTTTACGAAGGTCAACATTCTGAGAATCGAGTTCCGACAGCTGTAATGTCAATTCTTCCGCTCGGAGCTCAAGGTCTATTGTCTTATTCGCTGTTATTCTGATATGCGTAAAAATTGATAATAAAGTTATTATGTATTCAAAACATGCCTAATTATTTCAGTCAAAAAGCAAGAATTGTACCGTATGTAATCAATAATTTCGTCGAATTCTTTCGTAAATTCCATTTTTACTTTATCTAATGAGCCCTTCAACATTTCATTCTCTGCGTGGTATTCGTGAATTTTCTTTGGGGTTATAGTACCCTGAAAAATTAAAATAGACGGTTTATTTGTTATTTTTTTTACTATTCATATACGTGTTTGCTCATAATTTCATTGTGGTAAGTGATGATTTGCCCCAAGGTGGTAAACACACAAATCCTATGGAAGGAAATTGGCTTTCAGGTACAGCTGCCATAACATAAACCGGTTAGTGCCTAGGCGTGGTGGGCGACAGGTTTTCAACTTAAGGGTTATAGCCAGTCAGGCGGGTACTACAAAATACCCTTTATCAATATGTTTTACTTCCTCAAAAGGTCAAGCTCATTGTAAGATTCGAACCCATGACATTCGCCAAGGCATTCGATATCACTAGCATCGAGCTATCAACGCTTTTAAAAAAAACAAACCGTAGTAACAAACCACACATTAGAGTAGGATAGATACCGTGCTGTTTTTTTACCTACGATGTAATGCAACTTCCTCATTATTGACTTGACTCACTACCTCGAGGAGTTTTGATAGTTGCTATTGCCACAATTTGGGATAGGTGTTTAGATTTAAACGACACGACACGACATGAATTCAAAGGTGCATCCAACGATATTATAAGTAAAAAGGTGTAGATAGGTTATAAGTTCTAAGCTCAGCAAGCGGCACGTACGTGTGGCTAATTAGCCAGACGTGTTATTTGTTTGCGAGTTATTTATGTGTGCGTTAGTGTGCCGTTTTTGAAGATTAAATGTATGTAGGTAACCTATCTACACTTTTTATTTATAATATCATTGAGTGCATCGTACCAACTCGCCGGGCACGCTTGGACGGACGGCTTGTGGTGCGGTATATAGCCTACTCTTAATCTGTGCACCAAACCTTCTCTTTTGCTTTTAATACCTCAAAAAAGTCGATAAGTTCTTTTCTTTTGACTAACGTCTGATCGCAAGTTGCAATTAATTTTGCTGGCATATCGTATAATTTTTTTATGTCAATGGTGATAGGATTCTTCGCTTGAGATTCTAAAATAAATATGAATATGAATTCGAATTAGTATATCTAATAAAAAAATAAAACTTATTTACAATAATTTATATTATATACCATCGAATCGCAGTCTACGATTTGTAATACGTGAACCAGCGCACAGCTGAAGTAACTGCTCTGGTGTCATTTTGCCTACATTCATGATTCGTAAGTCCTCAGGGGGAGGAAGGCTTACTTTTTGACCAAGCTCAGTCATCTTATGATGAGTGCTGCCCATGCTGGCGTATAATTCCAATATAGCTTTCTGTAACATTTAAGTTATTCGTTTTTATCAAACTATTAGCTTTTTTTTGTCTTTAGTTATATTAAACATAACCATCAAACCTGTCGATCTTTAAGTTCATTTTTCATCTTCTCAAACTGCACCTTTTTGTCTTGCCAAGTAATTTTAAGTTGAATCACTTTATCACTTCCAGACGATAAAGATTCTGTTGTATCGAATAAAATTTAATGAGTAAGAACCAATGGTTATTCCCAAGCAAGTTCATTCCCACACGAAGAATAAGAACAACTTATACTAAGTACTTACTTATAAGGTTAACCTCTGATGTGGCAAAGAAATTGGCTACTAAGTCTGTTACATACATTATGATCGAGTAATTATTCGACTATTCGAGGGAACAGCGAATGTCATTCTACCAAGATTTACACTATAATTTACCTTTTTTATTGAGATCCAATGCTTGTGTGGCGTCTAATAACTCACTCTGCTTCAGTTCTAAGTCTTCGCGTTGCTCTATTATTTCCTAAATCCATATAGATTAACATTAGACACCCAGTTTCACCATGAAAATAAATCTGGCGCATTATATTTGAAAGCAATTATTGCCTAAAAATAGGCAGTTTTCTGCGTTAGCAAAAACTGACAGTAGAATAAAAAGAATCCATTAATTCTTTACCGGACTGGATTAATTACTATTTGGTCTATTTTCAACATAATGTTAATTTTTATGGATGGTAAAAAGAATTTGAATGCATTCAAACAAAATCTTGAGAGAGTGAGTTAGCAGAGGCTTGATTACCTGATCAGGTAGATACGACATAGTCTTCATGTACATCATTCTTGCTGCAGGTCTCTGGAAAAAGATCTTTCTTGATATATCTGCATTGATGATGACATGCCAAGTCAAGTCTATCGCCAAGCACTACCGGTGTGTATCGGCAGCTGCACTTGAGATCCAGTTCCTTGTAGGCTTTGTGTGCTTTCTACCTTCGGCCACATCATCATTTACTACGGTGAGATTGTGGTTAAAAACAGGCCTATACTCAGTAAAAAGTAATGCTTTTGACATCATTCTTTACCTGTGAGACTGGTACGACTATTTTAGGTCTTCCAACCTTGCTTGTTACATTATTATCATTTGTTACCCTTTTAGGTATTGCTGAAGGTCTCTGAAAAAAAAAATATACTAATGCCCTATGGAGTAGGTTTGAGGCAGATAAAATATTGCTAAATTAGCAGAATTCTATTTCGAAACACAAGGACGTAATAATTCTACTTGAGTATCTAGGTATAGGTTTTTATCAAGGACATTTGATTTACCAAACTTGGCGACCACAATTAGATGTACTAACTTTAGGTGCCGCCGACATTAATCGTTCTCTTTCCGGGCGAGTGGATCGTATTGCGGTGTGCTGTCTGCCTGGAGGGAGCTCATCCTTAACTCGGTTTGCAGACTTTGGCCGCACTGGCTGTGAACAGAAAGGTACAAGATTATTATTTTTATCACACACCTTACGTATTTATAATTGTTGCGGATAAATGATGAAATTAGTCGAACTTAGCTCAAAAGTATAAATAGAAATATGATATCGCTATCTCCTTAAATAATATATTTTATTTGCATGCTAAGTCCTCCCCTATTCCCCTGGCAACGTCCTGAGCCGAGGTCGAGCCCCACAGAGGGCACCCTCAGGCTACCGTTGCCCTAAATTTATTTAGTTTTAAGTCACGGCTGAGAGCCCTCAGCGCTCGCCGTATAGTCCGCGTAAGGGTGGAAGACCCACCACCTTCTAATCCGTTCCAAAAAAAAAAAAAGCTATCTCCTTTATTTTTTTTTTAGCATGCAAATAAAATATATTATTTGGGGATCGGTCGGATTGCTTAGTAGGCAGCTCGGGCCGCGTTTAAACGGGATGAGACTGGGAGGGACGTCGCGAAATCTGGGTTGTCGGTTGCGCATTTGAATCTGTTTACTGGCTTCGATCTGCCTCGATCTGAGCTACGGTGGTGGCATCGTCTGGTTCGCTGAGGGCGAACCTAGGCCTACGGATGCGGGAGATGAGGGACGGGGTGTAAGTGACGGTCTGCACGATAAGTGGATTCGCGTGATGCGCTGCGGTATCAAAATATCTGCGTGCAGCGCGTTTTATGAACTGTTTGATGGTGGGGAGACCTAAGTCAAGGTGTAGGTTTTCATTGCGCATGTACCACAGGGGCGCCCGTGGCTTTGCGCATGAATCTATTCTGAATCACCTGAAGGGTGTGGAGGTGTTTTGGAGCAGCGTGAGCGAACACGGTACTCGCATACGTCATGACGGGACGGATACACGCGGTATAGAGTCTAACCTTGCTTTTTAGGGCAAGTTTAGACCGGGCGTTGGTGAGGAAGTGGAGTCGTCCTGCCACAAAGGAGGCGCGCGCGCGGACCTTCTTTATGTGTGCAGCGAAAGATAGGCGATCATCGAGAGTCACACCGAGATATTTGGCTTGCCTTTCCCAAGGGATCGGCTCGCCGAATAGTGTGACTGGCTTGGGAGCGGGAGGGCGTCTTTTTCGGTCGGTTCTATAAAAGAGAACCGCCTGACTTTTGGAGGGGTTGATCTCTATCCTCCATTTCCGAAACCATGCGCCTAGGGCGTTGGCTGCGGTCTGGAGTTTCTTAGAGATCGCGGGCGGGCTTCTGCCTGAACAGTATACGGCAGTGTCGTCCGCAAAGAGGGCGAACTGCGTATTCTTGACTCTAGGGATGTCGCTCGTGTAGAGCGTAAACAGCAAGGGAGATAGTACCGAGCCCTGCGGGACACCGGCACTAATGGGGTGAGAAGAGGACAGAACGCCTTCGACTCGATATCGAAAGTGGCGATTCGACAAAAAGTCTCGTAAGATGGTCACGAGTCTCGGTGGCACACTTAGACCTATCTCCTTTTATTGTTCTATTCTTTATATAGTACATCATATATCGGTCTCACTTAGAGGCTGTCATGGCCGATTTTGGCATTCACCAATCACAGATTAGAGGATAGTGTGAAAGAGAAACAAGACGACTTTCTCTTTTTAACTTGGTTTATGGTATGTTTATTTTCTGTGTATTTGGGTTATTTCCTACAATTGACAGTACGTAAGAATATGTTTTTATTTGAGCTAATTGTTTTTATTTTGTATGTCATCTAACCCGATAGAATAGGGATATCGGAGAAAAATCGGTTTTCCAATGAAAACTTTATGTTGTTTTGACTATTTTGTGTATAAAACATTTTATAGCTTTAAGGTAGATCTATATCTATAAGCTGGTATCGATAACGTAGATTCATTGGAAAGACGATAAAATCACTTTTGTACAGATAGTAGATCATAGATAAATAATGTGAAATGATGTAAATTCATAGTCCAAATCTAATCCATAGTAAAGTCAGAATCGGAAAATTATGTATGGCTCTCGATAAGGTAACACGTCGATATTGAAGTATTTTTGGACTTTTTACTCATTAATTCAGATAAATACAGTAAAGTAGAATTCACGTTCAAAAGTAGTAATTTTGTATCTAGTCGGCCAGTGATCACGAGTTTGTAAAAGATAAAGTATTATTAAATAAGTGATTAAAATACAAAATGAAATGAATATCCCACTAAAAACATTTTCATGTAAAATGTTGCCAAGACGAGACCATATAGCTCGCACTGTCAAAAAGTTATCAGATCTCATGTAGAGCCAAGCTTCTAACTCTACGCGCCCTAACTCTACAAGCCCTAACTACACAAACTCTACACCTTAGTCAAAATATATGGCTTGGCCGTTTCGTTACTACAAGAACTATTGTAGTTTAACAGAAAAGTTAAGGGCTAAGTTTGATTCATCAGATTTCAAAGTCAAAGTCAAAGCCATTTATTCAGTTTGGGCCCTAGGAGGGCACTTATGAAGGTCGAATTTACTGAAGCCACCATTTTTAAGGCCAACCTCATATACAACTTATTACATTACGATTTTTATCTTACAATAACCGGGGCCTACATCATTTGTGATTTCCCATCCCCATAGAAGTTTTCTTTTGTAAATACTTGTCACCACATTTAAATTTTTAACGAAGTGCATAAGTATAGTATAATATTATTTTAATATTATTCGTATAATAATAATGTATAGTAATAGTCTGATCTGAAACCTGACGAATGCCCCATATACACTTTTATCACCTAATTTATGGAGTTGAGGGATGATTTTTAAAAAACCCTGAAACATGTATTTTTTAATTTGTAATAAGAAGTCTGTGTACTTGTATAATTTTCAGATCTCTAGCATGAAATTAAGTTTGTATAGGAAAACCCATACAAACTTCCATCCCCTAATCTAAAGGGTGGGGGGTGATTTACTAAATATCCTGAAATATGTATTTTTATTATTTATAACAAGGAGTTCCCTATATATCAATTTTCAGACCTCTAGCATCAAAATTTGCGGAAGTCTCATACAAACTTCCATTCCCTAGTTTAAGGAGTTGCGGGGGAAAAGTTCAAGTTTTTGAATGTTTTTGTTGTTTGTGTACTAATACTAACTTACATACCAAATTTCAGCTTTCTAGGACTTCAGGAAGTACCCTAGAATTTTAATGATCATCAGTGAGTGAGTGAGTGAGTGAGTCAGTGACGAAATCAGGGTTTTTTTAGATATCAATAAAATCTAAAGTATAAGAGCTATAAAATTGAAACTTTATATGTTAAATAAGTCCCCTATTGATATATATGATATCGAGAATTTTGTTTATCTGGTACAATACAAACCTAAGTTATGAGGGTTCAAAAAAACGACGAAGCGCTTCGAGAAAAGGTAGGTAGTGCCCTTGAGCTTCGCTTGGCTCGTCTTGGCGGGGGCACTACCGTACACGTACAGATAGTATACAGTCCATTTGAAGATAAGTTTTTGATTGAATCTAGATACCGCACAATAATATTAGTAGGATTTAGTTTTAATGTATTTTTTATTCTCAGCAAAAATTAAAAGCTGTATGTCTGCTTCATTAGGTGTGAGTAGGTTATAAAACAAGGATTAGATGACCGTATTGGGGTAAAACTTTGTAACGAAACGAATGTTTTTTTATATTATAAATTATGTGATAAAAATCTGAACGCTGGTCCGCTGGTGCGCACTCTTACTCTCACGCAGATCATTATACTTACTAATGCGATTTTTATAATCCAAACAGACAATGTTAAAAATGTAATCAATAAATAATGTGAATTCGCTGTCACAGCTAGTTTTACTGCGTTATTCCTGTAGAGATTTTGGGACAAAAACTACGAATCCAATCTAGTTTGTACCTACTGATTCTGAATTTTTTTTTTCAGATAAAGTATAATCAAAAGATAGAATTATATTTAGATGCTGACTTTTATGAATGTGTGCATTTTATAAATTGTAAGAAAAAAGTTTTTTTTTACAATTTATAGGTCTTTGTTTGACCACAATCTCACTATGCCGAAGGTGGTAAGCACACAAAGCTTAGTTAGACGGAGCTGGCTCTCAATTGCAGGTGCCGAAACACACCAAGAGAAAGCATGTCTTTAAGAAGATTTTTTAGGGTTCCGTACCCAAAGGGTAAAAACGGGACCATATTACTAAGACTTCGCTGTCTGTCCGTCCGTCTGTCCGTCTGTCCGTCCGTCCGTCCGTCCGTCTGTGTCTTTAGGCTGTATCTCAAGAACCGCTATAGCTAGAGAGTTGAAATTTTCACAAATTATGTATTTCTGTTGTCGCTAACAACAAATACTTAAAACAAAATAAAATAAATATTTAAGGGGGCTCCCATACAACAAACGTGATTTTTTTGCCCTTTTATTTGTTTTGTGGTAGTTCCCGTTGACCTAGAATCACGAAATTTGGCAAAAAGCAAGGTCTTACAACACAAATAAAAGAAAAATTCCAAAATATAAAAAAAGTTGAAAATTAAAGGGTTTCCCCATACATACATAGACACGCCAATTAATAAAGACCTCTGAGTTGTATGGGCGCTGATACAATTTAGAGGTCTAGCTTAATTGGGACCAACCTCAAATAAGGAAGGTAAATAAATAAAATTGTGCGTTCCCGTGATGGACGAACGATGGACGAAGTTTGTACAGAACCCTCGGTGCGCGAGTCCGACTCGCACTTGGCCGGTTTTTTTAAATTGCATAGGCGCTCGATTGATCAATATAATATAATATGATTTTATGACTACTTAAATAGGTAGGTACCTGCATGAATAAAGAAAACTATTTAATACTAACGATAGGTATCTCGTTGTAAAACATTTCATTTCATTTGATACAACCTAGTTAAATGGCAGTGAGGTGATAGAAAATGTCTTACCTCGTCGGAGCGGGGACGTGCTACTTACATTTCTTACACCAGCACGCTGCTGTTGGTAAGTTACTGCATCCAATTTTGGTTTCTGTATCAGACATTAGTATCTACAGTTATTTTCAAATAAAAGATTTTTAAACATTCAAAAGGAGTATCGCCATATAGGGTGTCCTACAGAATTGAATGCAGTATCCAATTTTAGTTTCTGTATCAGACATCAGTACCTACAATTATTGTTAACATTGAAGATTTTAAAATATTCATAAGAGTGTCCTTGTGTAGTGAAGATAATTGTTTCATGCTTTTAAATTTTTAACTCCACTTATTAGCGTTTAGGTCACAACTTTCCCACAACCTATAATGACTTACAATTTTATACTATTTGGGGTAGGTAAGTAGGTATGTACGGAAAACTGTCGGTGACAAAACCGTGCAATGTGAGAGACTTCGAAAGGAAACACATCTTGTCAACAATCAAAGGTTAACATCACACATCGGCATTGCCTCAGCCAGCACGGTTGGAGGACAGTATCAAGGGTCCCTCGCACATACTCTCGAACTCCGCGCTTGTCCGCTTGTAGGATGGATCCTACGGCCTCCTTTTCCTCTTTGCTTCGCATACAACAATGTGTGCTCGTTGGACGTTGATCTTGATTCATCATTGGACGTAGTCATCGTGTTGTCGCTAAGACGTCCTAGCTGTGACCTTACCGTTTGTCAGTTTTTGCACCGCCGACGGTCTCAAGACACACTCCGGTGATGTGTCCAGTCTGCATTGCATTGACGGCTTGAAAATTATATGAGGCGATGCCTGTCAGGCGTCCGACAATCTCTAATGGGAATGGGACACAGAATAAAATAATAATAATGTAACTTACCGCAGTATCGGTGATATTCGTGGCTTTGGTTCTGAAAATGGGAAGTCTCTGTTGCACTGGCGGTGGCAACCGCTGCGGGATACGACACTTGGTAGATATTCTAATTGCATCAGATACTTCTGAAAAAGCGAAAATTTATGGCACAGCTTACATAATACTGCTACGATTCGTTTGAGTTCAGTCAGTTTTTATAAAGAAAACTTGCCAAGTTTAAACCTTGATTTTATGTTTTCCCGGGATGAAAAGTAGCCTATGTGCTATTCCAGACTATATATACCTAATATAATCAGAATAATAATAAATTATATTATAGTTTATGATATATATTGTATATTTTATATACTTAGGTACTTAATATAATTGAAACAAAAATACTAAATACTATATTTTTTGTGCCAAATTTCATCCAGATCCGTTCAGCCGTTCTGGCGGGATTGCATGAGTAACAAACATCCATCCATCCATCCGAACTTTCGCATTTAAAGTAGAATATAACTATTAGGTGGGCTGAAAAGGTCGTAGGCTGACACATAGATAGCGCTGCTAGTATTAAATCCATATGATTTTTAATTAGCCCTAACCTTCAAAAGGCACGTGTATAAATTTGACAGCTGTCGTACTATTAGTTTGTGAGTTATAGTATTTTGAGTGAACAACTTTTATTAGTTTGAAGGAAGGAAGGAAGGAAGCAATTTCGTGTGATAATAAAGCATTGCTTTTTGGCGAAAAAAATACTATTGAAGCCAAGGCTTGGCTTCATAAACATTATTCGGACTTTGCACCAGGAAAATCAACCATTGAGAAGTGGTTAGCTAAGTTTAAACGAGGCAAAATGAGAACTGAGGACGATGCACGCAGTGGACGCTCCAAAGAGGCTATTACCGACGAAAACATAAAAAAAGTCCACAAAATATTTTTGATAACCGTAAAGTGAAGTTGATTGAGATAGCCGAGACCCTAAAGATATCAAAGGAACGTGTGGGACATATCATGAATGAATATTTGTGTATGTGAAAGCTTTGTTCAAAGTGGGTGCCGCGCGAGCTCACAATCGACCAAAAACAACAATGAATTGATGATTCTGAGCAGTGTTTGGAGCTGTTCAATCGAAATTAACCCGAATTTTTGCGTCGATATGTGACAATGGATGAAACATGGCTCCATTATTTTACACCGGAGTCCTATCGACAGTCAGCTGAGTGGACTGCACCTGATGAACCGACTCCAAAGCGTGGAAAGATGCAAAAGTCCGCTGGCAAGGTTATGGCATCAGTATTTTGGGATGCGCATGGTATAATATTCATCGACTATCTTAAAAAGTGAAAAACTATAAACAGCGAATATTACGTAGCGTTATTGGATTGGAGCGTTTGAAGGACGAATTCACGAAGAAAGTGCTGTTTCATCAAAACAATGCACCGTGTCACAAATCAATGAAAACGATGGCAAAATTGCATGAATTGGGCTTCGAATTGCTTCTGCATCCACCGTATTCTCCAGATCAGCTGGGCTATTTTGAACTTAAACTCGACGGTGAAATCACGCAGTGACTATTCTGTCTCACTCGTGCAACTCGTGGAAGTGCTCAATCTGCGTAATAACGGGGAAACCCGCTCACGAGCCTTCTCGCGATGGTGAAACCGGTGCACACCTCTCTACACCCTTAGCTGCTGACACCAATGTTGCTCCCTCTGTCACCTTGGTTTTGGTGACTTTTTTTGAGGGCCCATTCAGTTGGTGGCGAGTCACCGTCTGCCAGAATTATCAAATATATATGTATAACGAACATCATCAAAGATTGAGACATTTGATTTGGCAGGCGTTCCGTTGTCTCAATCAATAGTCCAACAACCAGTCCAGCAAGTTCCCCCCCATAGACCCAGTATAGTTCCCTGTTTTCTGTAATAGTCCTTGCACTTAGCGGGTGCTGTCTTTACCTGTATCTCTTCAATAGTGCAGACAGAGATAGTATCGCTAGGTGTACACATCCCAACACATTAACATATCTTAAAGGGGCCTCTACGTGTTGGATCTGTATCCCCACGCACGCCTTTAAAAAAGACCGGTCCTCGCACCGTGATGTCAGAAAGATACATTATAATAATAATAAAATATTTATTTTATTTTGTTTTTAGTATTTGTTGTTATAGCGGCAACAGAAATACATAATTTGTGAAAATTTCAACTGTCTAGCTGCCGCGGTTCTTGAGATACAGCCTGGTGACAGACAGACGGACGGACGGACAGACGGACGGACAGACAGCGTAGTCTTAGTAATTGGGTCCCGTTTTTACCCTTTGTGTACGGAACCCTAAAAACGACTACTAACTACGAAACTAGGCTTATTCTCCGTAGGCTGCAGTCGTAGGCAGTTCGTAGATCATTCGTAGTCGCCTGTTTTTCGCTTCGTTTTGTTGTTAAAGGCTCAAAAATTTGCATTTTGCTTACAGAACTTATTATTATTATTTGCATAAGGTGGCTATTTCAAATCTTTCTAGAGCTTATATCACTGCGACCAGACTAGGTCTATTGTGAACGCCAATAAATTTAATTTCACTGCCAAGACCTGCAGCATTCATAAACTGCACTAAATTCTTGACAGGAATTGATTTTACTTCATTCGGGTGTAATTGGTGTTTCCCCAGACAAATATTTCGTTAAGGCATAAGTGGATAGCACTCACACAAGTGTATTGGTGTTCCATCTGCTTCACTGAAGACTCTGTACGCCTTTGTGTCCTGAACGCTCATAGCGAACAGGCTGATCAGCCCACAGTGTACCGTTAGGACCCTCACGAGTAGAAATGCGTACCTACCTAAGTTGTTTCTACTTAGAGATAGGACAGAACTTACTTTGTTGTTTTGGTTCGCCGGACATTAAAAGTGACATTATATTTAATTTACATTACTTTCAATTTCGTAATTTGGTGTTTAGAATCGTTTTGGTAAGATTCTTGATAACCTTGATACCTATAATTTGATACTCATATCTCTGCGTTCTAAAAGCAAATCTTTCTGACTGACATTGCAATAGAAGATTAAAGAAAAAGCTTTCACCAGCCAGTAGGTTAAAGGCGCACGCCGACCAAAAAATATCCAGCTGACCTCGGATGAGATTTTTTTATCATCTATGAATTAGTTTTGTGCCTTTTTAGATAAACATTTTTAATGTGTTTTGTGTGGCTTTATGCTCAAAGGTTTTGTGTGTTATATTATCGTAGGTTATATCTCTCTATCTTGCCTCCTTGGCTTAGAGCATAGAGCCAATTATGCTCTAAGCTCCTTGGCGCCGACCCAAAGAATATAGTTACTCTCTAACTCTCTACCGAGAGGCGCCGACCTTTTAGCGTCCGTTCACATACCGGTTCGGAGAGCGTTTCGCATTGGTATGTCTCACGAGTATCCTCTTGTCACAAAAGATTAGAAATGTAGAAATAAACCTTATATACCTACTATACCTACCTATACCTAAACTTGATTTTAAATATTGTTACTGAGTTGAATTTTGAAAACAGAGTTGGAGAAAATTGCGGCAAATTAGTAATCGACCCATAAGTTAATTATGTTTTTTTTTTGCTTTCACTATCTACTATATAAAAATAAGTCAGGTTTTCCTTCCTGACGCTATAACTCCAGAACGCACGAACCGATTTCCACGGTTTTGCATTCGTTTCGCGTTTCGCATTGGTATGTCTCACGAGTATCCTCTTGTCACAAAAGATTAGAAATGTAGAAATAAACCTTATATACCTACTATACCTACCTATACCTAAACTTGATTTTAAATATTGTTACTGAGTTGAATTTTGAAAACAGAGTTGGAGAAAATTGTGGCAAATTAGTAATCGACCCATAAGTTAATTATGTTTTTTTTTTGCTTTCACTATCTACTATATAAAAATAAGTCAGGTTTTCCTTCCTGACGCTATAACTCCAGAACGCACGATTTCCACGGTTTTGCATTCGTTGGAAAGGTCTCGGGCTCCGTGAGGTTTATAGCAAAGAAAAACATAAGATCCCACGGGAACGCGGGTGAAACCGCGGGGCGGAAAGCTAGTACTCTATGAAAATAAATGTATATGCTTTAAAGCAAGGAGCTAGATATTCTGTAAATTTGTGAAACATTTTTACAAATTAGCGATAATTTCTAGAGCACACAGATTTTTGCTAGTTCTTGAGATATAATAATATGTATAAAGATCATGCAAGGTCACGTCCATTTTAGCAGGGCAGTGGCTATAGTGTGGGTGAGACTGTGGGGTTGGCCGGCCACTGGCAGCCTGGACTTTTGGGCGGTAGCACAGTTTAACTATAAATAATAATACTAAACATTAGACTCTTTTGTGACACCTACACTTTGGTCAGATGAAGTTTTTTTTTTTATCTTTAATGGAACAGGGGAATCTTTCTAATAGGAGTCCGTACTAACCAGTAGCCTTGCGGTAACTCCTCGTGTTTTATTTTGGGCTTGGATTGTTCATGGCATCTATTCAGCGAGAATTGATTCCTCCTTATTAAAAATGTTTAATATCCAGTTAAAAGTCTCATAACCCTTGAAAATAAGGATATGTTGGGTTAAGTTGATTAAGCGCCCTCGGGGAAGTTCGTACATAAGTATTGCTTTGAAAATGAAAAGATTTTTTTATTCATTCTTTTTTTTTATTCATTGTTCGTACTTCAATTTCTATAATAAAAAAATATAAAATTTCTGTAATATTTTATTTTATTGACCCTTTTGGATTTAAATATCTACATAGTGGCGCTTATTTCACCTATGCCCCGGACGATTGTACCCACGCTACGCCACTGTGGCCTCCTAAATACCCGTATATTTTTTGAACAAGAGACTGACAAAATCTGATATTTGGCGACCTAACTAATTAACGACGTATTTCATGTCCACTAACGCCCGAAATTAATAACCAATGCTCAATCCGAGACTGATCTCAATCTCGAACCGATTTACATCTATGGATCGATCTCTAATCTGCGTATCAATAACTAAACTCGGCAATCCAATTTTTTTTTGACGGCAGATCGCCTGCTCTTTACCATTCCGTGTTATGCAAAATGTTTGATTGTACACAGGTTTACTCTGTGAGTTATAAAAACAAACTATTTATAACGCTGCGTTAAAAAGTATTAAAATAGTTTCATTCCTAAAAAACTGCATAAATATAATATATAATAAAAAGGTATGTAATATAAGAACTAAATATTTGAACCAAAATGGAACGTGAAAACTGACGTTGGGCGTTTGACTTGACTAGATGACGTTTGATTAATCAAACAATATTACAATAACAAATAATTTGAATAGGGTATTACACGCATTTTTGAAGTGTCTCAATTCGTTCCTAAGGTGCTAATAAGCTACAAAAAAAAACAAAAAAATATTCAATCAATAAGTGCCATAAAAATGCATTTAAATTTTCAATATTTTCAATTTTCGCGAGTAGTTTGATGAAAACGCTGGACGCCATGTTACTCTACGGTCATGACGTTATTTGATCTCTTGTATGAAGTTGTAAGTAAATAAATGCGTTGATATTGGTCCCAATTGGACTTATAAAATTTTATAAATTAAAAATGAGCTATTATCCTTTTTATTAGTAAGCTGTTCCTGAATGCATGAATACTAGTGTAAAAATAATAATAATAATACTTCAGTTGACACTATTTAGTTTACATACAGCACCGTATGACGTCATTATAATGGTGGCTACTGTTTCGCTCGTTTAGAAACAGATTTTAAAAAAAAGTGTGTGTGTGTGCAAGTCACACATGGTAGAAGTGAAACTTCAGAAAAGTCCCTGATTAAAATTCTGACGGAAGTAACGTTAACCAATGTTTTTCGCTAGCTAACTTCATACCTTTATATTTTAAGATGTCAGACATTAATTCAAAACTAAGAAGATAAATAAGATAAATGGCTAGGCTGTATGAGCTAAAACCCTTTGCCTTCCAAAATACGGGAAAACATAATAAAAGCAACATGGCGCGTAACCGAAAAACGTGACGATTTGCTACAAAATTTCTCCCATACGTCGATAAAATGGCAACCAATGTTTTTCGCTAGCTAACTTCATACCTTTATATTTTAAGATGTCAGTCATTAATTCAAAACTAAGAAGATAAATGGCTAGGCTGTATGAGCTAGAACCCTTTGCCTTCCAAAATACGGGAAAACATAATAAAAGCAACATGGCGCGTAACCGAAAAACGTGACGATTTGCTACAAAAATTTCTCCCATACGTCGATAAAGAAGTTTCACTTCAAAAACTGAAAACTTTGAAATGAATTTCAAAATTAATTAAGTTATTTTATGAACTAAAACTAGCATTTTCCGACTGCTTATTGCCTAAGCTATCTAAATTGTACATTTTTAGATTCTCATATAGAGTAAAATACCCTATTGTTTCATATCTTGTGAGATAAAATTAACCAGAGCAATTTTAAAATAGACTGCGAAATCGTAAGTACTTATTTTATTGACACTTATTATTATTCCCGCCTAATTTGTAAAATTGATGCTAACAAACAATAACAATTGTAATTTTCTGTTACTAGGTAAAAGGTAAGCCTCTTTCAATAGAAGAATCCATGGCTTGGCAAAGTAGTTCAAGCCACAGCTACTTATTACCGTAGAACACCTTAGCAGCTGCGTTTGAATTGGGAAAATCTAAATAAGAACTCATACATATGCAGCATTCATCCAGTATTTGTAAGTGGTTAATTTTATCTCACAAGATATGAAACAATTCTAATTGTTTGTTATTGTAATATTTATTGTAATCAAACGTCATCTTGTCAAGTCAAACGTCCAACGTCAGTTTTCACGTTTCATTTCGGTTCAATTATTTTGTTCTTATATTACATTCCTTTTTTATTATATATTATATTTATGCAGGTTTTTAGGTATGAAACTAATTGGTTATACTGAAAAAAATATTGCTGAATACTTTTTAAAGCAGCGTTATAAATAGTTTGTATTTATACTCAAAGAGTAAACCTGTGTACAATCAAACATTTTGCATAACACGGAATGGTAAAGAGGGAAAAGATCGCCGGCGCGATCTGCCGTCAAAAAGAAATTGGATATAAACTCGGCAAGTTTAGTTATTGATACGCAGATTGGAGATCAGCCATAGATTTAAATCGGTCCGAGATTGAGATCAATCAAGAATTGAGGATTGGTTATTAATTTCGGGCGTAAGAACTCATACATATACAGCGCAGTATGTATTTGTAATTTCACCAATTTTATTAAAATAAACAAATGTGAGTCAATATGATTGTTTGTTTGAATACCAAGCTATATTTATGAGTGTTGCTCTTTCACTGACATCTTGGACTTCCATATTATTTGAGCCTTCAAATATCCTGTTGGCAGCTCCACTTCCTCATGAACTTCCTCTAAATTATAATTCCTACAAATATTATGTAACTCTTGAGTAGAATATTAAACCTTGAACCTTGGACAGTGATAAACATAATGTTAATGCCACAACAGAAGTGTCGCTTCCACACGCCATAAATGTTCTGAAAAGAATAAATATTTTACAAGAAGTTTGCTACATAGTTTTGTACTGTAACTAAATAATATAAAGTACCTAGGTAATCTCACGGATGTAAAAAAAAGACGGATGCCTTCTTTCATAGAAACGGTGTGAAGCCACTAAACTCCTACACTTTCGTGTATGCACGAAGCTTACACTCACACAGATACACCAAGTCGGACAATCCACCGCCATTACGCTCCGAGCCCAAGCGCCCGTAAGTCTTGTTATGCGCAAGTAAAAATTGTGAAATATGCAGTCTTGTGTGGTTCGGTGGCGTGAAAACTTCACGAAAAAATACAATAAGTCCCAAGGAATAACCTACCATTCGTAAGTAATGTTTTAAGTAAGAGATTCGTGATTATTTTCATAATTAGGTTTTGTTTACTTTTGTCTGAAATCGGGATGTCAAAGATAGCAGTGTTAGCAGTTTTTTTTCGGGAAAAAATCCCTAAAATTGGTTAATTGGGGAAATCTGTATTTGTTGCATTTATTAGTGTTTTTTTTAGTAGCATTTAATTAATGTAAATTTTACGTAAATAAATATAATTTACAGTTCATGTAAATAATGTAACGTAATCTAAATACTTAGTGTGGATGTAATGTGATTCATGTAATGTAAATAATAAATTATTTTGGCAGTGTACTTATGTTGTAAATAATGTAAACGTAATGCAAATAATGTGGTTCATTTCAATTATTTTGTCGTAGAAAGGAATAATAATAATTAACTTCAATGAATGTAAAATCATTTAGCTTTTTGCGATTAGAAAATACCAAAAAAATATTACTAATTAATATTAAGCTCGCCATTGTACAAATTTGTTTGTGTAAAATACAATAATACGCCCCAGAACGGTAGTCATAACTACAGTCCCTCAATCGACGTGTCACCTCCTTAATAAAAGTCTTAATTCACCCAGTAGTATGATAAAAGTGAAACCGTCACTAGATAGGTAAGTTGCAACTTATGTTTTGATAACATGATTTATTCTCATTGATCTGAAAATGTGGGCAAAGTGATATTCATCTGGCAACACCACATGGCACGCACACATCAATAGACGGCGGCCATTTGTATGCTTCACTCGCAATGAGAGGTGGTTCCATCCGTCTTTTTTTTACATCCGTGGGTAATCCTAATATTTTTTCAACTACCTTTCCATATTCCTGGTTTTAATTTGTGCTTCATTGAAGCTGAACAGCTTATAACGCTGGATTTAAGTATATCCTACTAATATTATGAATGTGAAAGTTTGAATGGATGGATAGATGTTTCTTACTCTTTCACGCAAAAACTACTGAACAAATTTGGATGAAATTTGGCACAGAGATAGATTATAGTCTGGAATAGCACATAGAATACTTTTTAAAAAAGGATTGCGTTTTCGATCTTAGATCGCAAAAAATAGATCAGGATTGGTTATTAATTTCGGGCGTAAGAATCAAATCCCTGAGTATGGCCCTGTCAGGAGTGATCACAAACACAAAAACACTGAGTGACAAAAAACACTGAGTTTTCTATAGGTAATATCTTTACGCGGTCGTATAAATTGACCAAAAATAAAAAGCCATAAAATATTTTATAATTGTTATTTTTAAATAAGGAACGTCAAACCGACATTTCAGAAATAGTTAAAAATCATTCAATAACTTTATAATTTATTAAACATTTATAACAAAATTGCAGACGTTTTCTTTAATTTTCGACTAATAAACAATTTCACTCGGTTGAGACGATAATATGACGACCACAGCAAAAGGACAGAGAGATAAACCTCGTAAGTATACATGAGAGTTGAGTTTTATTGAAATGCATATGCGACGACTTTTGTGGAAAGTAACTAACAAAGCTTGTGATAGATACACCGGCTCCTCGCCTGCTTCCTCGACCTACGGCCGCTTCAGCAGCGCGCGCTGCTCGTAATGCCACGAATAGGAACCTGACGTTGCCCGTCTGCCAGCGTCAGTCGCCGACTCGAATCACTTCACCTGCTTCCTCAAAGGTCCCTCATGTTTTATTTTTTACTTCAAGCACTAAGACGTGCGTCTATAGCTTGACCGTTATAGTGTCCGTCGCGTCTTGAATTCATAAGAACCTGTGCCACACATGCACCTTAGTAAGTGATACAGGTTGCGAGTTCATTGATTATATTCAACTTTTTATTTACAGGGAAGAAGTGCTGCAGGACGTAGCCTTTCTAAAACGGATGTTAAGGTATATTTTTTACTGACAAAGTAACTACTTGCTACTTACAAAATGATCATTTCTCATTAATAAAATTCTTAATCGCAGATAAATCACAATCTCGAAAATGATGTTACACTTACAACCCTCATGGACAATGTAAGTCAAAGTCAATTCATATTCTATCTATAAGGTAAGTATGTACCTAACCTTTGAAATCTCTGCCAAAAAATATGTTATTCGATAGATTTTTTCCAAAATCAGTAAGTAAATGATGAAATTAGGATAATAGCTTTTTTAACGTGTGTATAACATAATTATAAGTATTATATTTTATTTGTATTATTATGCAGCCACTTCTACCCCAAGAGTCTGAATCATTTGTGATCGACAATCCCGCGAGAGATATGGAAGAGGACTACGTGCCCACTTGTTACGATGCACAAGAGATCAACGAGACTGATCATTTCGGTGAATACCTATCAATACATTTAAATATTTTAAGTCTCATTGTTCTATGAATTTTGATGCTTTACAACTATGAAATGCTTTGTTTATCCAGAAATAAAACCCAGTGTAGATATTTTCCAAGATGGACGTATTGAAGAAGATCTAGAAAATGAACATGTGATTGGTATGTATGGATGCGCAAAAATGTTTTTATTTACAACGTAACAGATTCCCAGATTCTCAACTATCCAGATTCCCAACTCAGCAGTCATGTGAGAACAAATATTAACAAATTATCTATCCAATATATAAAATTCTCGTTTCACAGTGTTTGTCTGCAAACTCCTCCGAAACGGCTCGACCGATTTTTTTTTGTGTATATTCGGTAGGTCTGAGAATAGGTCGTAGGTCTGAGAATACTTCATACCGCTACGCGGGTCAAACCACGGGGGACAGCTAGTAATTATAAAGTCGGGTTAGTTACAACACCATTTATAATTCAATAACCACCGGACCGATTTTTATGATCTTTGATTTGTTGGATTTGTCTCCGCCCCGAATAGCAGAATAACTATTTAAAACATCGGTTCTTTTTTAAGCAGTGCGCAGATGAAACAGCGGGGAACAGCTAGCAGATTATATGAAGTTTATTTAAATTATATTATACAATAATTATGTACATTACAAAAAACTAAATGACACTTATGTACTACCGACTAACATAGTTTATTTGTATAAAAATAAAGTTTTTTTAGAGAAGTTATAATCTACAAAGAGCTAAGAAGTCTATTAATCGATGTAGAACAACCCTATGACGCAAGTTTCTGTAGCTTTGGGCACTACTTAAATAAACTGTACTCAATTTATTTTTCTTTTTATATGTATATTCATAATATTTATATTTTTTTTTTAATAGTATATATTTTTGGTTTAGTATATATATATTACATAATACGTGTCAAACATTTAATTACACACATAAATGATTTTTTGTGAATAAATAGGTACTCTAATAACTCAGATATAATGCTTTGTTTCTAGTAGCTTTGCGTATAATTGTCTCGCAGAAGGTGTGAAAAGTAGAGTATTTTTTTGTGCTGGGATAAAGTCGTCTTCGTCTTGGGCGAGTTTGGATTACTAGTAATCCTAATTGCAGTGAGGGATCCAAGCTCGCCTCGCTGCACTCAGGATTCTAGTCTTAAGAATCTGGCTATCTGCAAGTAAACGCATATATAAATTTGAATCTTATTAGGTATGTTGTTCTATTTGTAGAGAATATAACAAAAAGCCGACCTCTAACTCCAATGAGGAACAGCCGTCCTCAGACACCGAGAAGTTTGCAGTCAAGTCGCCCGCAAACGCCTCGCGTGCCCAGTCGACCGACAACACCTGCGTATCCGATCCAACGTCACTCCACTCCAACAAGCTATCCCAATACTCCACAGCGCCTGGCAACCCCCACTCGTCCTAAAACCCCAACATCCCCTTTGGTAACATTCAATAGAAATCCAACGATAGTTGCAACATGTTGCCCATCGCGGCCTAAAAAAGAAGAATGTATTGACAAGGAACAGGAGGATATCAAATCGGCGTATACTACGAAACAGAAACAATTTCATCAACTGAAGAAGGAATTGGATTTGAAACAAGTATCTAATTATACATTATTTATCTATATATATCAAAGAATAACTGACTGCTAGACTGACATATCAACGTACAGCCCAAACTCCTTGGCTGTGTCCTTGGTCTAGGGCCGTGAAAATTTGCATGTGGGTTTCTTTGACACTGTAGGTGAGCACAAAGGAAGGATTTTTGAAAATTCAACCCCTGAGAGGGTAAAATAGGGGTTTGTGAGTGAAAAAGCGGGATGGAATGCTAGTATATTTACATGTAGCTATATTTGATCCGACAGACGTTGTCCTGTCCAAATTACAATAAATCCCATAGAAAAGCACTTTTAGTTGCCAAATCGGGCCAGCCGTTCTCAAGTGATGTGCCGATTACCAACGAACAGTATTTTTATTTATATAGATATAGTTTAAAAATCCAAGAAGTTGCTAAAAAAAATTACATATTTAGGATAGTGTAGTAGATTTGAATAAATATTACAATTTATCATTTGAAATAATTTTAGCAAGCTGTATTGGAAGTGTTTAACTGTTTACGTGACATGCGAGACCGGATGCTACGAGAAGGTGTTCCTGGTAACGGTGAAGGCTGCCATCAAGAGCTCATGGTATTCAATGTAGCGGATTGGCCGGCGGAAGAAGTATCGCAACTTTGTCGCGATGCCGCTGCTTCTTCTACTACCGACACCGCCGTCGAACTTATAAACACCGCTATGCCAATTGGTAAAATTAATGTTTTGTTTATTTTTAATTAATTCACATAATAAAATTATTATGTGTTTTTTTTTTTATTCAGATGAGTGCGTTTTAGCTGAACTTGATACTAAGGTGTCAAATGTTCCTACTTGTTTTGCGGATTTGTGTCTTCAGGCATTTGCAGCGCGACAAGAAGTCATCGACTGGGTCAAGGAACTTGTTGAAAAAAATGTAAGTTTTGATCACTAGGTAATTATGATTATTTTTGCTTTTTTGAACCGTGATATTGTTTTCAAAATGGAGGACTTGCAAAAGGAAGAAGGAGGAGGCGAATGCTTTAAGAGGATAGCTCACTACAATGCTCAGGGGCTTGAACTGTGTGATGCACTTCGTGAACTTAAGGCCCGTGCTGAGGACGCTGTGGACACTGTTACGCAACTTTCAAAGTGAGTTTGTTAATAAATAAATAACCCTGGGACATTCCTCACACTCGGCCAACTTATCCCCAAACTAAGCAGAGCTTGGGAAGGAGGATGGCTTGGGTGGAGCTATGGAAACCAGATTACTGATGTGCTACATACACTATTTTTTTTTCTAAATAACTACACACCGTCTATATAATATTATCACCCAAAAAAATATATTTATAGAGATATTTTCTTAAATAAGTAATGGCCTTCTTTCCGGATATTTTTAATATTGACTAGCTTCCGCCTCGCGGTTTCACCCGCATTCCCTAGGGATCTTATGTTTTCCCGGCATGCATACCAAATTTCATCGCGATTGGTTCAGCGGTTTAAGCGTGAAAAGAAAAACAAACAAATAAACAAACTCACATTTGCATTTATAATATTAGTTAGGATAAAATTTAATATACAGGCGAGCATGTCGAGAACGCAGTGCACTAGTAGCTGTAGGCGAGACATTGGTACGTGAAATAGCATCCCTTCGTCAAGATATTGAAGCTCGCTCTGCACTTGTATACGAGATGCGTGAAATTCGTGCTGAAAATGACGTCACTAAAGCTCTCGAGGAAACACGTCGTGAACTGGAAGAAGAACGTGCTGCCCGTAATACTACAAAGGAAAAACTAGCAAATACTGAGTCCCATCTAAGACAAAACCGTATGCGTGTCACGAAAATGGACCGGCAACTGCGTGAAGCTGAAGCTAGTATCGCTAGTCTTACAGGGACTGTTAAAATTTTGGAAGATCAGGTATTCAACATAATTATAATTGTTCTTTATGATAGTAATAAAACCAACTTTTATAGCTCTGTACCTAATTCAAGTATTCTGTGCATTTTTCAGTATTTTAAATAAAAATCATGAATTTAAAAAAATATTCAAACCAGATAATTGGTAAAGGGAATAAATAAGGGAAATATAACCGTTTTTATAGTTCCAAACAAGGAACCCTTCCTAATTTTGTCATGTCCGTCTATCCGTCTGTCTGTCATGGTCAATTTACTCGGAGACTACCAGTGATATCAAGCCAAAATTTTGCATATCATACATATCTTTATATAAGTATTTTTGTTTGTGTCCCCTACTACTTTTTGAGATAACCTGAAAAGTCACGATACACGTATTCATTACATATCACTTCACTAGTGCACTTCGATTGATCTTCATTGGATAAAACGTCACCGATATCCTACTAATATTATAAATGTGAAGGTAGTATGTTTGGATGTATGTGATTCAATCACGCTAAATAGATGAAACTTGGCACGTAGGTACTTAGATAGACCACTACTTTTTGCAAAGTGAAATTGTATGTTGAATTTTATTGATATTAACTAGTTTTTAACCCCGCGTTCCCGAGGGATCTTATGTTTTCTCGGGATAAAAACCCTATTGTTGTTCTAGGGTATATATCTATGTGCTAAGATTCATTTGAGCCGTTTATGCGTGATTGAGTTAGAAAAATCCAAACATGCAAACATTCACATTTATAATATTAGTAGGATAAGATAGGGCAGGAATAAAAATGTCGTTGGTAAATAAGTATTAGTGGTAGTTAAATATTAGTTAATATTTTATAATTATTTTGTTTAGAGCCGCAGTCGAGAGGTTCACTTGGAAGCTCGCGCACGTAAACTAAAAGAGTCTTTGAAGACAGGTGAAGTGGCCAGTGGCCAATTGGCTCAACAACGTGATGCTCTCCAATCCGAGTAAGCTATAAAATATTTTTCAGATATTTATAAGTATATTTTTTTATCGAATTTTACTTTTGAACAGAATCTTGGATCTCAAAGAGCAAATAGAAAAAATGACTTCTCAGCACAAATCAACAATACAAGACATAAACTGTCAACTAAAGGATTTGAATAATTCTTTGGAGGAGCAACAAAGAATGACGCAGAAAGAAGTCCGGTTGAAACAAGCTGCAGAGGCAGCGTTACAAGATAATCATAATGCTATAGAAGACTTGAAGGCTAAAATAATTGAGCTAGAAAATAGTAGACCAAATCCTGGTAACAAAATACAAATAACCTTATAAAAATAATTTGTGTAATGAACTGATAACAATTGCTCCTCATCTTACACATCCAATAAAAATACTTAAATTTAACTCTATTTTATTTAAGATCTACCAACAGAGAGAGAAATGGATCTATGGTCAGAACTTCAAGCTACTAAGGATACCTTACGTATTACTGAAGATGAGGTTACTACATGCAAACGGGAAAAAGTTCGATTTTTGGAAACGCTCACAAAAATTACTGTAAATATTCTTGTTCATACATTTCAATTATAACACTCCATTTATTTGCTTGCATAATTGTAGAACAAATTTTTTTCCAGTATTATGTACCTGATAGTTTTTATACATCGTCTCCGAGGTGAATCTAATTAAAATTGTAAAAAGCTGATTCATTTAATAAAAAACATGTTGACTTTACAAAACATACTTATATTACAGGAATCCGAGAACAAAGTAGGCCTGCAACAAAAACTGGCAGCCGAACTTTTAAGCAAGGAAGAAATAGTTGGAAAAATGCAGACTCAAATACGAGAATTGACAAAGAATATTAAACTGAAGTAAATAATTGTTGAAATGGCAAGACACTATAAAACGATTATACAATGTTGTTTAACGTAGAAAGAAATATGGTTAATATCTATTTACAGTGAACAAAAGGTGATTCAGTACGAGCAATACGTGCGTGATTTGCAGGCGCACAACCGAGCTGTTGCCAACTGTCTGGAAGCTCCCAATGGGATCAGTTATCAAGACTTACAACAGGAGGTAAGTTGCTTGTGCTTATAAAAATAACGTAACAGAAGCACATTTCAATTCCCATTTTGTTTTAGATTATGAATTTGAAAATGGGCCTCCTCGAGGCAGTACATCGCAATGAAGAATTGTCTGAATTGCTAGTACAAAAAGACCAGCAACTAGAACAGCAAGACAAGACATCACGTGCCCAGGCAAGAGTCATCAAGGTTCTTATGTCCTTCCTCGTTAATAATCGCCATTTAAGTAGATGCATTTTTAGAATATCTTATGATGAGTAGGTATGTAGCTGTTGTAAACGTTGTGGTATTTTTATTTCTATGGTAATATTAATGAGTACTACAGGTGCGTGAGGAACTGATCAACATGTTAAAGAATAAAGAAACTGAGCAGAGTCGTGAGCTCGCTGCTTTGCAACAGGATCTCGAGCATCGTATGAAAATTGTTGACGAAGTGAGGTGTTCTTTATTTCAATTTTTTTAATTTTTATTTTCAAAACTATTTATTTTATTCCTTTTCTCGCGTCGATTAGCTATTTAGAAAACGTTATCGTCAACGTCAACAGAGCAAACGAAATTAATCAACTAAGATTTCACCATCTACTTATAATAATTTTCTATACTTACCTCACCATTGTTAATTTTTTACACTACCCCACTCCTCACATCTCTGTTCATTTGGATTTTGAGCCTTTACTAAGTATAGGCCTATGTCTAACCACAATCTCACCATGGTAAGTGATGATGTGGCTGAAGGTGGTAAGCACACAAAGCCTACAACAATTAACAACTAACTTAACGGAAAATTAAGTGACAATAAATAATTCCGTTTTTATTACACCATAAAGGTAAACAAGCAAATAGCAGCAAAAGCAGAAGAGATCCAAGAGTTGTTTACCACATTGGAGAACAAGCAGCAACAGATACATAGGTTGGAGAAAATAGTGTTGGCGCTGGAAGAGCAACAAAGGCGCGCCCAGGCCCAGCGCACACGCCACGAGGAGAAAATCGCAGCCTTGGAACATGAACTTGCCGCTGGTGGAAACCGCCGGGAAAGGTTAGAAAGGTTGACAAATACTTATAACTAACTATACATTAAGAGTTAAAATTAAGTCGTGTTGGCTCCGTGCAGAACGTCCCGCCTACGATCTTGAGGACTATAGACTTTTAGCTAAGGTACGGATTTGCTCCTGATTTTTGGGTGAAGGGAGACAAACTTGTAACTCATTTTGTAATTGAAAATCGATACTCCCGGGTTTCATACTAAGTATTCATTAGTAAATCTATGGGTGTAAAAAACAAACAAACAAACAAACACCCTCTCACCCCAAACGCATATACCGTCTCCGTTCCGTCGTGGGTAAAAAGAAGAAACACGACCTGAAAAAACTGTTCAATACAATATGTGATTATCTTAGGCTAGGGTAGTGATTATTAGTTTATGTTTAATGGATAATTTACAAATTAGTACGTAATCAAACACTATTTGGTTTCAGGAAATTTCTCTTCTTCTAAAGCTCTAGTGGATGTATGTAACGAGTTAAAAATTTGAAGTGTTGTAATCTTCTTCGACTATCAATGTAAAAAGTCGTGTTGATTAATTTTTGTGCTTGTGGAATTATAAAATTTTAATTTCAAATTTCTCTTCCTTTTTTATTATTGACTTAGGTACATTGACCATGCATGACTCACTAAATCACATAATAGTAATCCGTAGGTGAGGTGATCCCGCGGGTTTGTGTGCGCCTTATTTGCTTCTGGTGGCCACGCTTGCGTTTCCCTTGTCCAACGGCTTGTTTGGGAATATGGCTTTCAGGTCGACGTAAAGATTCTTTAGGTAGTAAACTTTGACGTATCTATTCAAATAAGAAATGAAATAAACAACCAGTCTTCTCTTCTAATATCAAACAAAAGTCTTTTAATAAAACAGTTCTTTCATAACAAAACAACAAGAAGTCAAAAACTAAAATGAAACTCATTAACTAAGTTGAGTTGATATTAAACTGAGATATTATTATCAATTAAAGAAAACTATACCTACTCAGAAATCTATTTGAATGATCATAGCTTTCAGCAAAGAGTAAATTAATGAGTATACAGTGTGTGGCCTAGAACCGGGGATAATATTGAAAACAGAGACTCTCTAGAGTATTAGTATTTTTTCTGAAATGATCCCATTAAACAAAACCCATGCATTACACACAATAAGAATTTAAAGTTACGATTCATAATCAGTGTATTATTGCAAAACAATATTATCGCTAACGTTGTCAAAGTCATGGTACAGGGGATAATAAAAAACTTCCCACAAACATCATGATATCATTATCCATTAGAGAATTAACCTTTAACTCCTTGAATAAAACCGATCCCACTACTTTCCACGACATAAAAATCTGTTTCAAATTAATTAAAATCTGTATGTAGTACATTATAAAATATCGCAATGACAATTCTCTGTTTACATAACTTATTCAATTTTATCCATCATGACATGTCAATACCAAGTAGATTCAATACGTGGTTTTGCCGAATTAAAGGAGTAGCGAACTTTTTGCTACTCTTTTTGTACATTATGATCTCCTTTTTAAAAACTTTGTAAATTATTTAAAATAATAATTTTAATTAGCAACGTCAGAATATTGTCACGGAATTTCTTTGATTTCAATATTAATTTTAATTTGAATTGGATTTATTTACTTACACAATTTTTATGTGAAAATGGCTAGACCATTCGATTCACATGAATTCGTGGATATGATATTATTGTACGGAGAAGCTCGTGGTAATGCATCACGTGCCCTGGTGTTGTACCGTGATCGTTTTCCAAACAGAAGGCACCCGAGGAATGCTCGCGTGATTACAAATGCATTACAACGTTTACGTGATAACCGTGCTCTTGTCCCCGGACATCAATACGAGGGCAACAGACCTCTAAATGTCAGTCGGCAATTGGAAAGAAGAATTCTTCGATATTTTAGACACCATCCCACTTCCAGTACTAGAAAAGCTGGTCGAATCTTTGGAGTCAATCACCGCACCATAAACAAAGTAATGACAAGAAGGATGCAACATTTATTTATTTATATGGAAACTTAACAGCATATACACATGATGCATGAGTAAACTTAAAAAATACATTGGACACTTAGCCTATAACAAAGTTTCCCGACAAGTAGAGTTGCGTGCACCACTTAATTAAGTTTATTAAGTAATTATTATAAGTAGGTATTTCAATATAACACAGTGAGTGTAACTATATTAATATTAACACAAACTTCGTTAGAATTTACAAGTGTGATCGTAACTTTTTGGCAATTTCCTTCTTAAAAACATGCTTCGACAGGTGGAAGATGTCAATGTCACTAAACTCACCATTATAGCAGCTGGGTAAACGAGTAAGGACAGCATTTTTACCATAATTAGTGCGATGCAGAGGAACACTAAACAGGCGGGTATGTCTGGTGCGAGTTTTAGGAGCACTTAAGCCAATATGGGAAAGCAAATCGATACTATTAATTTCACCTCTAATAATATAATAGCAAATAAAAAACTCATATCTAGTAGCACGCGCCTACTAGATAGAGGGAGTACAACATCCTTTTAAGTTTTTGAAAGTCCACAGTCTTTTACCAAGAGATTTACCTGTTCGCACTCAATTTTCTCAATGGTTTTTAGCCATGTACCTTGGTACTTGTTGAAGACAACAACTTTTTGCATCATATCATCTGGTCTGATGAGGCCATATTTACCCGTAATGGAATGTGGAACAGGAGAAATACGCACTATTACTCCACGATCGGAAATAATCTACATGTCATGAGAGAATTGGCTCACCAATATCGTTTCTCCGTTAATGTGTGGGCAGGAATCCATAATAATACAATAATTGGTCCAATTTTTATTGACGGTACACTTAACACCGATAAATTCCTAAGGCCTATTGATGGACCATTAACAGAATATCTTTCAAATTTACCAGAAGATGTTCGTAATGATACTTGGTTTCAGCTTGACGGTGCACCGGCACATTCTGTCGTACGAGTGGTTGGAAAACTTAACGAAATTTTTGGAAATAAATGGATTGGACGCTTTGGTCCACGTCGATGGCCCCCTAGGTCACCTGACCTTACTCCTCTAGATTTCTTCTTATGGGGAGCTGTTAAAAACTATGTTTACGCAGTAGACAATGATACAGTAGATATCCTCAAAAACAGAATAACCGAGGCCTTTCACATGATGCAACTCAACGTGGATTTAGGAACCGTTCACAATAACAATATCGGTCGGTACACTACTTGTGTACAGCAGAGCGGCAGACATATTGAAAATCGACCTATGTAGCGAAGCGACGTGCTTTCCGCTTTGTTAATTGTATTTGTGTTAATCTGTATTTCTTAATTGTACAATAAATAATTTACTATTAACTTGAAAGTGGTTTATTTAATCTTTGAGTGCAAAATAACTTAAATTAACTTCAGAAAATAATAATATTTACTTGGATGACTCCACTGACTGAAGTGCGATAATAAGTATTATCTTTCTATCAGCTGACTCACTTGTTTAAACAAAAAAAGGTTTAATGCCAGATTATTGCGGATATTATAAGATATCGTTTAAGGAATCTTAAGTGTTTTTTTCAATAGGTATCTTTTTTCCCTTAATTGTCAAAGAGACGTTCCGAGTAGCTCCGAATAAGTACGATGCAGAACGAACTCAATCGATCGATTTGAGCTATTACATTGTTTGCATTACATTGAACTTACGATTAAGTTTGTTAGAAAAAATCAAAAGGTAAAGTTTTGATTTAAATTAGTTGGGACCATAATTAATAAATTACTAGTGACCTACAGAGCATCTGTTTTTAATATTATCCTCGATTCTAGGCCACATACTGTATAATCACTAGTTTTAGTAGTGATTATCATGGATCTAGAAAAAAAGGCGGACAGATGGCAGCTAAGAAACTATTGAAGCACCAAAATGGTGGCGACGTAACTGTGTGTGTGTGTGTGGTTCGGAGCGTAATGGCGGGCGGCCGGCTTAGTGTGGTGTGAATGTGTGCGTGTATGCATTTAAGCGAGCTGGCTTACTGTGGGTGCTTCAGTAATTGTTTTATGAGGTGGCGTCCGCCTTTTTTTCTTGATCCATGGTGATTATATACTTTTTAATTTAGTTGGATAATCGTCGAGCGATCACACGGCGTAGTTACTGAACGCAGCCTATGGCGTCAGCAAATGTCAATGCACACCAATACGATATTTTTAAAGGTCAAAGAGGTCTTAAAATACATGAAGCCAGAGCCCATAAAACTTTTAATCTATCATGCCCCACACCTCATCCTGCCACTTCTGACTCATTAATTCATATACACGATTTTTTGGAAACTTTCAAAATTAAAGCACACCACTCCTGTCGTAAAACGCATTCCCCGCTTATCTGTGGCCCAATGTCTTACTGAACTTATAAAAAATACAATTAAAGTTAATAACAACCATGCATGGCATGAGCAACTCCTTACTTTTCCTTATAGAATCCTGCATGCTCCTCGCAATACCAATGTTAACGTATCACTAACATCGGTTATCAAAGAAAATTGCCATTTATCACTGGAGTCTCTTCCTAAAACAATCCCTACCCGCTCCAGTTCTCGCTCTCATCCGTATCATCTCATTGAAAGTAAATTAAACGATGGCAATATCCGAGATGCTGCAAAGTTGTTATTCTCCAATGATGCCATTGCCGAAAACACAGCAGAGACTTTAGAAGCTTTACACAGCAAACATCCATCTCCAGCGCCAAATCGCCTCTCCGATCCACAAAATTTAATTTTAGATCCAAACATAAGTCTAAATTGCACAGTTAATGATGTAATTGATGATTACTTGATGGTCATCAAGGAACCTTCCAAAATGGCTCTGCGCCTGGAATTTATGGCCTTTCTCCACAACACCTTAAAGATCTCACGTGTAGGCGTTGTGGTGATATTGGAAATACTCTTCTAGAGAATCTGACTGGCCTTATTAATTTAATGTTATCCTGAAGGGTTCCGATTGACATCGCAATAATTTTGTATGGTGCAAATCTATGAGCTTTAAAAAAAAGGATGGTGGGATTAGACCTATTGCTGTTGGCACCGTATACCGACGCCTTGCTGCAAAGGTTTGTTGCAGGGCAAATAGAGACAACATTAGAGATTTACTCCAGCCAACGCAACTAGGTTTTGGCTCACGAGGCGGCTGCGAGGCTCGGTGCATGCACTAAGAACCTTTTTGGATAATAAAGGTGGGGAAGTGGTACTAAAGGTGGATATAAAAAAATGCCTTAAACTCTGTTGACAGGGGCGCCCATTTGACACAAATTTCAGAGAAAATTCCAAATACTTTAAATTTTTTAAATCAATGTTATAGTAAACCAACTGAATTAATTTATGGAGAGAATTTGATTCATTCAGCTGTAGGTTGTCAACAGGGTGACCCTCTCCGGCCGGCATATCATTAGTTTAGCCATTCATCCAATCATTAAACGTCTCAAATCTAAATTTAACATTTGGTATCTTGATGATGGGACCCTGGGAGGAGATGTGGCTACTGTTTAAAGCAGTTAATAAAAGATTTTCGCGACATAGGTTTAGAATTATTTTTTTCTAAATGTGAACTTTTTTTACAGATATTTGCTTAGCAAAAGATTTGGCATTTCAAAATTTTAATACTTTGGCCCCTAATATTAAACTTTTAGACAGTAGCTCGCTACGTCTCCTAGTTTCCCTATCCTTGACGAATCATTTTACCCCTTTGTTAATGAAAAAAATCAAAATTTTCAGAATGTTTCAGATCGTCTTTCAAAAATTAATAAACACATGGCCTTTACAATCATCAAATACTGACTTTTTGTGCCAAAATTTGTGTATACCCTTAGGTGTTTCCCAATTTATTACAAAACTTGGACAATACTATTAGTGATACACTCATCTCTTTTTTTAACATAAATCTGGATAGCCGAGGATGGTCACAAGCCTCTCTGCCTATTAGGTATGGACGCCTAGGCATTCGTGAAATTTCTAGTATATCCTTGCCAGCTTTCCTGTCTTCGGTTCATAGCACAGAGAACCTCATTAGGCGCATTATTTCATTATCTATCCCAAACGTTGAGGTATCTTGTTTGACCGAGGCCAGAATTGCTTGGCAATTGGCCTGCCCGAATATGGATCTGCCCAAGGTCCCTCCCTCGCAGCGGCTCTGGGATGGTCCTCTCTGTGAGCTGGTACGGAATAATTTATTAGAAACGTCAACCAGTTCCGCAGATAAGGCCCGTCTCATTGCTGTGCTTGGGAATCAGGACTATGGTTGCAGGCTCACCCATCCTCTCATACAGGCACACTCTTGGACTCCAACACTTTTAGAACATCAGTATGTTTACGTCTAGGAATACCTTTATCGCGAAATATCCAAACGCCTGGTCGAAGCAACTTGTGACCAGAATGCTGGCTTATATCTTGGTCAGAGAATCAGTTTGGGGAACCGTGAGACGTATAAATTAAACAAGCGTTGTAGAATGACACTTATAATAATAATACTTAATAGTTCCACCTTTACACATCAAGTCAGTAATCTAAGTCTAGAAAAGGCAAGGCAGTTACAAAATTCTAGTCTTATTGCGTAGTAAACCAGAGTCTAACCATAGCCGACCAAATCCTCTGTCTCTTGTCTGTGCGCTAGAGTTGGCCCACAGACTATCAATATTTGGTGCGGCCTGTAGACGCCACACCACCCCCCCACGGAGAAAAGAAACCCGGTGAAAGAAAGAAAAAGTTAAATGATAATATAAAAATATTTTAGGTGGAAGAATACAAAAAGTTATCAAGGAGCTAATCAAAATTTTTGAACTTAACTCGTCTGCCGGACCGAGTAGTATATTGTTTGTCAGCTGCAGCAGATGGCTGGGGCTGAGGACGACGGTCGGCAGGAGCTAATGGTCCCTGAGGCTGTGCAGGAGAAATAACTGGGGCAGGAATCTGGTAGGGTGCAGAATGCTCAACAAAAGCAGGCTTGACTCTGTCAATGCTCACTGCAACTCTCTTGCCCTTGATGTTGAGAGTAAGCGTCTTACCATCATCAGCTCGCTCCAAAATCTCATAAGGACCCGAATACGGAGGCTGCAATGAGCGCCGGACAGTATCGTCCCGCAGAAAAACATGTGTAGCCGTTGCGAGGTCCTTGTAAATAAATGAGGCCGGCTGACTGTGTCGTGAGGCGGGAACAGGTCGAGTCTTCGACATCTTGTCCCTGAGCTGGACGACGAAGTCAGCAGGGTCTTCGACTTTATTAGGATGAGGGGCTGCAACCAAGAGTTCACCAGGGAGCCTTATGGGTTCCCCGTAAACCATTTCAGCAGCGGTTGATTTTAAGTCTTCCTTGAAAGCAGAACGCATGCCTAGCAAGACAAGAGGAAGTGCTCGCACCCAAGAGTCACCATGGCACATAAGAGCGGCTTTGAGCTGACGATGGACACGCTCGATCATTCCGTTAGCACATGGATGATAGGAAGTCGTCCTTATGCGCTTGGTGGCGAACTGGTCCATAAGTCGGCGAAACAAATCAGACTCAAATTGAGCGCCTTGGTCAGTTGTAATGACCGTAGGAACGCCGAAACGAGAGACCCACTCCCTAGTGAAGGTGTCAGCGACTTCGTCGGCAGTGATCGACCGCATAGGCCAGACTTCAGGCCATCTGGTCGCTCTGTCTATAGCCGTGAGGCAGTAACGAAATTCGTTATAGACAGGCAGTGGTCCGACGATGTCGATGTGGACATGCATGAATCGACCAGATGGTTGGTCGAAGTTGCCCAGGGGAGCAGAATTATGCCTCGATACCTTGCTTCGCTGACACGCTTCACAAGAGCGCGCCCAGTCTCTGCAGTCCTTCCTAATGGAAGGCCAGACATAACGGTCTGTTACGAGACGCGTGGAAGCTCGCGCGCCAGGGTGACTCAAACTATGCAGTTTGGTAAACACCGCTCGGCGGAAAGACGAGGTCAGGAAAGGACGTGACTTCCCAGTTGAGACGTCACAATAGATCGAGATGGTGGTGCCCGGAATAATGACCTTGGTCAGCTTCAAGCTACTACCACTTTTCAGCAGGTCGGCTAACTCCTCATCAGTTTCCTGTGCTTCGGCGAGAGCTTCAAAGTTCTGTTCCAGCGCAATAGCCTCAATCCGTGACATTGTATCAGCGACGACATTGTCCTCGCCTTTAATATATTTAATGTCAGTCGTGAATTGGCTGATGAAAGACAGTTGGTTTAATTGTGCTGGGGGAAGCTTTTCACGGCGCTGTACGAAAGCGTACAGTAATGGCTTGTGATCAGTGAAGATGGTGGCATGCTGAACTTCTAATATATGACGGAAGTGCTGTACGCTTTCGTACACCGCCAGAAGTTCTCTATAGTAAGCTGGCCACTGTGACTGCTGAGGAGTCAGCTTCCTACTGAAAAACGCCAGTGGGAACCATTTGCCATCAACCTGTTGTTCCAACGAGGATCCGATATGGACGCTTGAAGCATCAGTGAACAAACCTAACGGTGCGTTGTTTGTTGGATGTTGGAGCAACGTAGCGTCCGACAGGCTCTGCTTACAAGCGTCAAATTGTTTCAACAGCTCGGGCGTCCATGGGAATGGTTTTGGACCCTTGCTGTTGGTAGCAACCAAGGCATCGATGAGTGGCGCCTGGAACTGAGCGGCATGCGGCACAAATCGGCGATAATAGTTGAGCATGCCAAGAAAACGACGCATGCCTTGCACCGTTTTAGGAGGGGGAAAATCCAGGAGAGTTTGGATTCGCTCCTGTGGTGGTTTGGTGCCGTTTGCATCGATGTGGTAACCCAAGAAGACAACCTCACTAGCCCCGAGGATGCACTTGGATGAATTGACCACAACACCATAATCCTGCAAGCGATTGAAGAGGATCCGCAGATGTTCCTTATGTTGGGTCTGGTCTGCTGAGAAGACCAGAATGTCATCAACATAAGGAAAACAGAAATCGAGACCCCGTGTGACCTCATCGATGAAGCGCTGAAAGGTTTGACCTGCGTTGCGCAACCCGAAGGTCATGAATGGAAATTCGAAGAGGCCAAACGGAGTAACGATAGCCGTCTCAGCAAAGTCCTCTTCAAATACTGGGATCTGGTGGTATGCCTTTATAAGGTCGATCGTGCTGAACACAGTGGCGCCAGTGAGGTTGTGTGCGAAATCGTTGATGTGCCGCACTGGATAGCGATCCGGGACAGTTCTGGCGTTCAGGGCGCGGTAATCGCCACATGGGCGCCAGGTGTTGTCCTTTTTCGGCGTCATGTGCAATGGTGATGACCATGCACTCTTGGAAGGTCTTGCAGTACCACATCGTATCATGTCCTCGAATTCCTTCTTCGCAGAAATTAATTTCTGTGAAGCGAGGCGGCGAGGA
This sequence comes from Tetheella fluctuosa, assembly GCA_951216915.1. Classification (NCBI taxonomy): domain Eukaryota; kingdom Metazoa; phylum Arthropoda; class Insecta; order Lepidoptera; family Drepanidae; genus Tetheella; species Tetheella fluctuosa. The sequence continues at coordinate 9,834,387 of OX578217.1, forward strand.
CGGCAACAGACCGGAGGACCATCTACTGTCTTTATATAGTGCACAGTATTGTGCTTTATGATCCTTGGGAGACCAGGTGGTTTTGTGATGTCAGGAAAATCGGCAAGAACTTCTGCAAAAATTGAATTTCCGGAGATGACCTTGACACTTAAATGGTCAATGCTGGCTGCTGAGGCATGACAGGACATACCAGTGATACCATCTACCAACCTCATGCGATGGCAGTCTGGTAAGAGGTTGTAGTATGCCAGAAAATCAGCCCCGATGATAGCCTTCTTGACATCGGCAGCCACAAATAGCCAAGTAAAATCTCGGCGCAGTCCCAGATCGAGGGTAAGATTAATGGTACCGAAGGTCCTAATCTTAGTGCCATTTGCTGCAATGAGCTCATAGTCAGTAGATTGCCTACGACTTGGGAGCCAATGAAAAGGGAAACAGCATAAGTCAGAGCCGGTATCAATCAGGAACTGGCGCTTAGTAGTCTGATCGGTAACAAAGAGGCGGCGGCTGCGAGAGTGACAATCAGCTGCCGCTGACACTAATTGCCGTTCTGGTTTTCCGACGTCCAGTTGCACGGCTTAGTGCATTTGCTTGCCTTGGTACCAAATTTGGTATGGTACCAACAGCGCTTGGTCACGGCCGATGTGGGCGTTGCACTGCGACCGCGTGAACCCGGAGAACGGCTTCGAGATTGGCGGCGCTGACGTACAGTAGTCTGCAGTGCGGCTACCTGATTTGTCAGGTCCTCGATTCGCCGCATTAATTCACCAAGCACTGGCATAGGGACGCTAGATGTAGCAGCGCAAACATTTGATGGGCCAGGCGAGAGCTCGGTAATTTTGTCGGCCAGTTCGGCCACTTTGTCTAGGCCAAGGTCTGCTTGTGCAGCTAGGATGGCCTGCACCTGCTGGGGTAGTCGCCGTAGCCACTGCCGGAGGATGTTCTCATCTGTGAGGGCTGATCCAGCGAGAGAGCGGAGGTGTCGGAGAAACTGGGACGGCTTGCGGTCCCCAAGTTCCTCGTCACTGATGAGCTGTCTCACCCTTTGCTCCTCAGAGGTTGAGAGGCGTCGAGTCAGTTCTTCTTTGAGCTTCGTATATTGACCTTCTTTAGGGGGCCGAGTAATAATATCTTCGACCTCGCCAGCTATACGCTGATCAAGTTGGCCAATAACGTAATTGTACTTGGTAGCATCTGTGGTGATGCCAGATAGCTGGAACTGTGCCTCCGCCTGGGCAAACCACACAGCGGGCTTGTCAGGCCAGAACGGGGGCAATTTCACAGTCACTTTATGCACTTGAACATTCTCCACCCCAACCGAATGGGATGTCTGCAACCCTAATCGCTCCTGTAGAGCAGCATTTTCAGCGAGGAGCTGTTTTAATTGAGCCTGCATTTCTTCAGCCATGATAAATAGTGTAAAAGAAATGAGAAAACAATGATAATATAGGCGATAGCAGAAAATGAAAAAAAGAATTAAATTATTCCCGGAGTGCAATATAGAATAAGGTTAGAGTGGCGGGCAAGGTGCTTGTAGTGTCCACAGAATTATTAATGATTGTGCAAATATACACACCAAGGACTGTATACATGCAATGTTTGAAACCAAATTAGCCGGACAATACACAGAAATAATAGAAATTAAGTTTTAACAGTACACAGTTATTATGTAAAAAAAAAAAAAAAAAAGTTAAATTAAATATCTAATAATTTCCAAATAAACCACTTATTACCAAGGGCAACATATGCATAAAAAGAAAGATCATTCACTAAATAACATCAAATAAAAAACACATGCAACATTTCTTCACATTCAACCAAAATAAAAGTTTTAAACAAAATAAATATAAGAAAAGTCACAAAGAAAGCAAGTTAGGTATAAAATATAGTTATTTCAGGTATTTGAAGAAACATATGAAAGATGTTATGTTATATTATTATTTAAATATGCATAGTAAATGGAAATGAAATCAACTATTTTGACATATTATGTATAGTCAGCGGGTTAAAACATAGTAAAGACAATGTTGTATTGTAAAAATGAGTCCTTTTCACTGTAAAAGTTATTTGGTATTACTTTCTCTGTGGATGGTGGAGATAGTGAAAAAAGAAAACAGTACCTTTAGGTCCAAAGCGGGATGAATGTATGCACTATCACTATATTCACAAAACACACGACATGCAAGATGTATTATGCACCCAGACACAAATGCAGGAAAAGCAGGGCTTAGTAAGTACTGCAACCGTGGGCATGCAGTGCTTTGTTTGGCCACACAACCACATGCAGGGGCAGGGGGCCCTCGCACAAGACTCCAACGTGCAAAGGGCGCTGGCGCGGCAAGGTGATGGAGCTGGTTAGAAGCTCGTTGGCGCGCACAGGAAAGCCAAGAAAAAGGAGCGCCGTGGCCAATTGAAGCAGGGGCGAAACTCCAGGCGGGCTTATACACTGCCCGAGTCCAAGCCAAAGATAGACTCAGATAATTATGTTATCAGAAGATTAGGTATGTATATCGAGTTCCGATGCGCGACCGACTGGTCTAAACTATGATGAATAGAATGGCGGTCAGGGCGTGTACTTTTTCGAACTCGGAAGTCACCTATAAATGTTCTAAGTTCGGAGGTCACCACTTTGGGGAACCGTGAGACGTATAAATTAAACAAGCGTTGTAGAATGACACTTATAATAATAATACTTAATAGTTCCACCTTTACACATCAAGTCAGTAATCTAAGTCTAGAAAAGGCAAGGCAGTTACAAAATTCTAGTCTTATTGCGTAGTAAACCAGAGTCTAACCATAGCCGACCAAATCCTCTGTCTCTTGTCTGTGCGCTAGAGTTGGCCCACAGACTATCAATATTTGGTGCGGCCTGTAGACGCCACATCAGCATTGCCATCCAACGTGGCAATGCCGCCAGCATTCTGGGTACGCTGCCTTCTATCAGAAAAGCGACTTTTTAATTTAGACTATTTTATATAAGCTTCTTCTTCTTCTTATTTTTCAATATGGCAACCACATCCTTTTATTAGGATTTATTTTTGCCAGTGTCGAGTTATAATATTTATTTCTAGTCGTGTTACATCACCTCAAAGTATATCACAAATCCAGTTACATATACATAGTCAAGTCAAGTCAAGTCAGTCAGGTTTTAGTAAATTGGTGGCTGTTTAACTAAAACTTTTCGTGGACTATTTGAGACAACATGAAAAGTCACGATACACGCATTCAATTAATTTCACTTCACTCGTGCACTTGTATTGATCTTTATTGGACAAAACGCCACCAATATCATTCAATAATACTCAAAATACACCGATTTCATGAAAAAAAAATGATTACGCAACGTCGCTTCGAATTTCCCGCCAAAAAGTCCTATAAGCTTCTTACTTTTAAGATTTCTTTTTGTCAAGTGGATTTAAGTGTTATTGAGATTTAGATAAATATTTATTCTGAACGCAGCCATACTATGGCTGCCATAGATAGACTAGTGAAGTGACAGATGATGACAGATGATAACAGAATTGACATGACGACGGACGAGTGGCCAACAAGCCACCCAGTACCTACTTGGTGATTGTCTGTCGATGTTATTTTCCGCTTTCGATAAATCCGAGTAGTTTTGGTATCTAATTTCTAGTTTAATTAGAACAAAATGTCAGAAAGAAAAGTATTAAACGTAAGTATTATTTGTATTATTCCATCATCTTAGTTCTAGGTACTTAACTATTGGTACAATTACAATTCTACCAAGTATGTACGTGGTTCAATTTTATCTATAACGCTAGTTAAATGCTTTAATTTTTTTAAACTATATAAGAAATCAAATGCATAAACGACTTTTTTCAGAAATACTATCCACCGGACTTCGATCCGTCGAAGATCCCTCGCATGAAACTTGCGAAGAATCGCCAATATACTGTCCGTCTGATGGCTCCATTCAACATGCGATGTGCAACCTGTGGTGAATATATCTATAAGGGTAAAAAATTTAATGCCAGGAAGGAAGATGTTGAGAATGAGGACTACCTTGGTATAAGAATTTATAGGTTTTATATAAAAGTGAGTATTTAAAATTACTTAGTTAAAATCCGTTTTTCTCTGCATGCCTCATGAACCTTTATAAACCTATTTCACCAGGCATTGCATATGGAAAATGAATATGGTATATTTTGTACTAACAATTCAACTGAATATTCACATTCTGTAGAACCAATATTTGGTGTATCACTATTTATTAGTGCAGCAAATGACATTTTTGATGAGTGATGATGAGGTGGTGAATAATATATAATTCTAATCAAAGTCCAAGCCGTACAAGTTTGTGTTTAGTCAAATGGTGGCCGTTCTACTAAAACTTGTCACTGACTTTTTGAGACAACCTGAAAAGTCACAATAAACATATTCATTTCTTCAGTTCACTAATACACTTCATGCATTATGGTTTTCTCTTCATTGGACAAAAATTAATATTATGTGAAAATATATGATTACATGAAAATAAAATGAAAATGCATCAATGAAATATGGGACTGACACACTCTCTATGCCTACTATTTAAGACACAATATGTAAGAGATGTTAACTGAATACTATTTTATTTAATTTCTTCAACAATTCTTATGCAATACCAACTGATGTTCTAAAGCAAGGGTTTACATCTGTTAACAGGGCAATTCCATATGTGACTGACTCTACATTTGATACAATTCGCGTTTTGTTTTGTCTTGTTTTACGATTAGTACTATGTTTTTAGTTTCAATTTAAACATGGATTTGTAGCAGTTTCAACAATTATTCTATAGAGAAAAAATGGCAACCAATGATACTTTGAAAGATCATTTATTTAGTAAAATATAAACGTGACTGACACAACATGCAAAAGGAAGTAGTTTTCGAGTGTTTTTAAACTTTAATAATCTTCCTCTGTACTGGCATAATGACTATAATTTGTGTTTCTATCGAAAGTGCACGAAACAAACTATTATAAAATGGTGAAATAAAAGCTTTAAGTTATTTAAAAAAATATTTATTGCTTATAATAAATTGTGACTGACACTACAGCCCAAAACATGACCGACACTGACTTTTACACTCACTTTGTGTAGTGTAAAAGTCAGTATTTTTAAATGAAACCTTAGAATTTAAATCACAGCACATTAAATAGGAACTCTAAAATTATTTGAAACATACAAAAGTGTAAATTAATTACACTTTTGTATGTTTCGAACTTGTTAAATACTATTTTTGAACATAAACACCACCTAAACAAAATCACTAATAATATGTTAGAAACCAACATTGAAACAAGTAAATCAAAACAAAATCTTTTTAGAAACAAGAAATATAATTACAGTAATCTCACTAATCCGGCACTTCGATAGATCGGCACGTCCAATAATCCGGCACCCTCCGCCCACGCCTCCCTTACCCTTCTATACGTGTGCGCTTTGGTCGCTGCGTCATCGACTAGCAGTCTAACCTCAAAACTTATCACGTGCTAACGTATTGTTTCTTTCAAGTGAGACTAGTTTATTACATACATTTATTCTCTCTATGAAATGCTTTATTTTATTTATTACCTATGACTTTTTCAGTATAACCCAGTAATCCGAACATTCCAATAATCCGGCACCCTCCGGTTTTTAATAGTGCCGGATTAGTGAGATTACACTGTATTTAAAAAACGTCTTATGAAACGTCGTTGGCGTTTTCTGTTCTCAGATTCCTTTTTTTTTAATTCTTCGAATAATCCTTCAGCTTTCAGCTTCTCTCTCTGCTTGCGCTTCCTTTCTGCAGCTGTTTCCGCCATCTATGAGAAAAAAACAAACAAAAAGCTACATTTAATTATGACACGGACTGTGACTAACTATACCTACTACATGACCGACTCTACAATGTGACTGACACTACAAAAATGTTTTTAAGAGTTAAGGCAATATAAAAAAAGATAACAAATTTTTAGCCCCGGCATCATTCGAGTAACGCCGTCAAGTAGGAAAAAATACTTATTTTCATGATATTGAAGTCGTTTTACTGTAGTTAGAGGAGAAAAGTATTGTTTATTCTGTGACCGACACTACACCTTGACACTGTGATCTTACAAACCTAATATATCTTAAAAAAAAAAAAACCATGAATCACGAACTCTTTATCGATAGGTCATCGTTTGAACAGTCAGTACCTATATAACAAAATATAACAATAATTCAAAAGACTTACCGTGAAAATTTAATCAAAACTCCACCACAAATAACCACTATCAGGTGAGCTCATGACGCCATCTCGAGAATGATAGTATTGCCAGAAAAAAAAGATCAAAAAATTGTTGCCACTTTAAAATCTTAAAAGTAACATAATGTTGCCACCATACCTAAGTATTTTTACTACTAAAATAAGATATTTATTTTTTCATTTATGGTAGACTTATGCGTGGAATTGCCCTAACATACTAAATAAGCGTCAACAATATGTTGATTGAACTTGATTGTTTCTTGATTGTGCAATTAACATGACATGAATACAAAACGCAGCTTTTATGGCTGACATCACTACAATATCATTATGTCTCAAAAGTTTGATGTGAATCGGCCTCCAACATGTGTCCGTAAAACATGATAGGAGTGTTTGACCACAATCTCACTATGATAAGCGATTATGTGGCCTATGGTGGTAAGCACACATAGCCTAGCAAGGGAATTGAACCTAAAGTAATTGCCTCAAAGAAAACAGATTAAAATTAAGTGAACATTAAGAGAGAAAACTTGGTCCCTGTGGTTTCACCCGCATTCCCAGTATACTAAAAAAATCCTGTCTTAATAGTCATTCTGCTTTTTGGGGTGGAGACAAATCTAACAAATCAAAGGTCACAAAAATTCACCTGCGTTCCCGGTATATATTTTTTTCCGATGTTTTAATAGTTATACTGCTATTTGGGGCGGAAACATATCCAACAAATCAATGATCATAAAAATTGGTCCAGCCACGTTCTTGAATAAATGATGTAACTAACCTGACTTTGTTTTATAAATATATACAGATTATCATGCTAAAATTTGAAACTATCAAATATTTCAGTGTACACGGTGCCTTCAAGAGATATCCTTCAAAACAGATCCAAGAAACACAGATTATGAAATAGAAGCAGGTGCCACAAGAAATTTCATGGCACTGAAGTTAGCTGAGGAACAGGCCAAACGGGAGGAAGAGGAGCAAAAGGAGGAAGAGGCTAACAATCCTATGAAATTGTTAGGTAAAATATTATGTCATCAACAACCATACTGATACTTAGCTTAGAGCCTTAGATGATACTTGTTGATTGTTTCTTTCAGTTTACTTTGTATGTCTATTAGGATTTTCCATACTATCTTTGGGAAATTATAAACAGTAAAATGTGGTTTTGTTAAACAATTTAGTAAGTATGGCCAGTATTCATACAAAATTTTGATCTAAAACATAAAAAAGTAAGTTATTAAGATAAAAATAGTTTCCTCAAAAAAATGCTTCTTTTTCCGAGGATTCTAACGGTAGGCCTTACTATTAAGTAAATCCACTATTATTCGTAACATTCCGCTACGAAGTATTTGTACTATAATAAGTGTGTGGTAAATAATATCAATTACATACAATTAATCTGTAGAATCAGCGTGTGTACAGTAGCTTTTTTTTTCATCAAAAATAGAATGTGTGTGATGTTGGAAGAGTAACGGAATGCAAAGAGACCTTTTTTTTCTTGTTTGTCTGATTAAACACGTTAATCTTTGAAACCACTGTTTTAGCAAATTATATGACATATTTCTTAATGAAAACCCAAAAATAGTCAATGATAGGCTAATTATGACAGTATGTCATAATTAGTATACAGTATATACATATATAAATTTATTTACCCGGAGCAGCATTTTGATATCTTTTTTGACAGTTTTTGTACATTCAAAAAAGTTTCAGCACTTTCCAAGCCCTAGATTAGTAGGTTTCATATTTTATTTGTACCTTACTTTTAAATTCGAGTTATTTTCTGCTTCTGTTTTTTTAATTGTTATTTTTATTTCATTTTCTGTTTGATGTGTTTTTTAGGGTTCTGTGCCCAAAGGGTAAAACAGGACCCTATTACTAAGACTCCGTTGTCCGTCCGTCCGTCTGTCACCAGGCTGACGTATTTCTGCTGCCGTTATAACATACTAAAAAAAAACAATAAAATATATATTTAAGGGGGCTGGCTCCCATACAGCAAACGTGATTTTTTTGCCGTTTTCTCGCGCACGGAACCCTTCGTGCGCGAGTCCTACTCGCATTTGGACGGTATTTTTTAAATTCACGTTTTGGTTGATCCTACCCTTAATGTATAATCCCCTTTTAATGCTGTGTATACCTGTTATTAATGTACGTACTAGATTTAATAACTATGTGTCAGTTCCATTTTAAGTGTCTGTATGTATGTTGATGGTGTATTTTAAGAATATATAAGTATGTTAGCTGATTCGATATTATTCACACGTAAAAGAAATTAGCTGTATCTCTTTCATGTTGAATTATCGTTGTCAACCCTACCTGTTTCTGTTGTATTAAAACATTATTTATTTTGTTTTTCTTTCCAGAATACAGAACAGAGCAATCCAAACAAGAAATTGAGCTGCTGGAGAGTCTTGAGGAGTTAAAGGAGCTGAACCGAAGGCAACGTACAATAGACCATGAGGGTATGCTCAAACAGTTCCAACCGGAGACATCTGAACAAAGGAAAGCCAGAGAGGAGAAGGAAGATGATGAAATTATAAAGTATGTATTTTTATAACATTACATTGTATCTACATAATATTTTATAACATAACTAGCTGTCCCCCGCGGTTTCTCTCGCGTAGCGGTTTAAAAAATAGATAAGAACCTATTCTCAGACCTACCCGAGCCGTTTCGGAGGAGTATGGTAACTAACATTGTGACACGAGAATTTTATATATAAGATGACAGTCATACAAAAATATAGATAACCATTTTTTTTCGTAAATCTAGAGTGTTATTCTACACACACGACCATGTGATCTCAAACTAAGAGATTGATGTATGGAAACAAGATTACTGTTCTACAATATTACTACTTGTAAATATATGCAAGTAAGTATACTTACTAGCTGTTACCCGCGGTTTCACCCGCGTTCACGAGAAAAAAGTACTCTTATGTCCCTCCTGCGTGCCACATTTCATCGCGATCAATTCAGCGGTTTAAGCGTGAAAAGGTAACAGATAGAGTTACTTTCGCATTTATAATATAAATATTTATCCTAGGTGGGGATAATAAGTCAGGCGGATTAGTTTGGCTCAGAGGCTAGATAGCATGACTGCCAGCTCACAGGTCGTGGGTTGGATTCCCATTGAAGACAAACATTTGTGTGCATCAACATGTCTGTTTCTTGTGATTCTGGGTGTAATTTGTAGAAGCAGATATTTGCTTATCAATATGTAATACGTATCTATTCATACTTAATATTGTAGTATATCAATTATCTTGTTTTCACAGAGCGCTTGTAGTAGTTTGTGATCAGGTGGCCGTTTGTGAAGAATAGCCCATGAAATTGTTTTATAATATCTTTTAGACAAATTTCTATATACTTTTTTCCGTCAGTTGATTTCGATACACTAAAACCTATATATAATAATATGTTGCCAAAATTATTTCATTTGTGAAGGCCAAACAAAAGAAGATATTATACCAGTGAGGTTAAAAATAGTACTAGAGTAGCAACGTCTTGCAAACATTTCTCAGAAATGCGTTGCCACTTGCGAGTTCAAAAGAAGTAGTTTTGAAACCATGCTAGTCTCGTTTTTTCTACCATAAAACTAATTACGTCAAAACTACAATGCCTACAGTCATATACAAAGTGGTGCCGTAAACAGCTAATCTAGTTACGATAGTAACATATAAGATCATTGATAAAGACAAACAAACTTACAAAAAGTCTCTTTGCATTATATTAATAATTTAATGAGAAGTATGTTATGCTAAATTCAAAGTCCTGCTGCAATTTTTTTAATTCGATTTAATCTTTTAACTGAGTACCAAATAAACGTAAATATTAATTTATTATGATGTTATGCTGATGGAAAAGACACGTAGCGCCATCTATTTTTCAATAACGTACCTACTTTAAATAATCTTTTTTGTATAACTTTTGATTGGATTAACGGTTTGCGATGAATCAAAAATAATATGCTATAGCGACGCTCTCATTTTTATTATAAAAATCGCGCGCATTCCGCATGTAATTTTTTTACTAATGCCTCTACAAACAAACACAAAACATCCAAAAATACACATTCAAATCTCTGATAAATCCAAAAAATGATGCTCTATTCAGGTCGGTATTAAGTTGGTTGATAATTCAATTCAAAGCAACTATACACCATATTTCCAGGTCTGTGAAGTTCGGCAACAAATCAAATAAAGTGGTTGCTGAGGAAATCATTGAAGAAGTGGCAGATGAAGATGAACCACCGGCGAAAAGTTCCAAAATAGAGGTGATACCCCAGAAAACAGACGCAAAGAAGTATCACTCTTGGAACAAGAGTATAGGAGTTAAAAAACCAACATTGGTTAATCTAGTGAAGACTAAAAGAACAGAGACTGTGGAGAGTTCAAAAAACGAAACAAACAAAAGTCAAACAGTTTCAATACCAAATAGTGTAAGTGAAACAGTGAGTGTTGCAAGTGGAAAGAAATGTGAGGTAGGTGCAGCGTCAGGACTGTCGTTGTTGGCGAACTACTCGGGCAGTGACAGTGATTCACAGTGAGTGACTTTATTTGTATTTAGCACTAGTTAATGAGGACATGATTATTATAATCGTTAACAATAAATTAATTATATTTATGTATTTAAATTATTCAGCCCCTTTGGAACCATCATAAGTATAATGCAGAATTTATGATTCGAAACCTCTGCTTACCCTGTCGGGGATTACAGGCATGACGGTTTTATTTTTTAGTTATTTCTAATGCTACCTTTTCTACTTGAGGAGAGAAGAGACGCGTCTGTTCATATTACATTTATGTGACGTGTGCAACAGTTAAGCATTAAAGTTTAGGCGACATTACATTTACGTAAGTATCGTCGTGAAGGTTATTACATATCTTCACACCATTATTTTCGTTGTTTTGAAACGCGAGTTGAGCTTTTAAAATATATCCAAAACATAAAGTAGGTACAAAAGATTACTTTAAACCTTAAAGAAACTAATATAATAACCAGTGATACAATTATTTAATTTTAAAACATACATTTCATAAACATCGCTGGCTACAAGGTAGGTAGGTAGTCAGCCCGCGAGATGCACTGTCCGCCCGAGCTCATTCACACTGCAATTAGGTAGGATATTAATGTAGTATCGCAATATGACGCAATATTTTCCTTGTATTTTTTTATGACTTTATGAGCTATATTTTCATACATCAAATAAAGTCCTTATATTACTGGATCATCTTATATTACGGAAACATTTCGAGCATTTTTAGGATCCCATAACACACATTTTTGATGATATGCTTTACAAGGTGGACAACCGACCTTGTAAAGGTCGGCGGAAAATGCTGGATGCAGGTCGCCCAAGACCGGTCCTATTGGAGATCCTTAGGCTGAGATGATGATGCTTCGATAAATCTTATATTAAAATTCGTCGCGGAATCCCACCATGCATAAATGTGTAAGTATATTATGAAACCATACCATTCATCGTCGCGAAAGTAGTGTTACCATCGTAAAAGTACGAATTGACTCTAAAATAATACGATCGATTTCGACGATACTTTCATAAATGTAATATCGGCTTTAGTATAATAATTTTCATATACAATGCAAGTTATTGTTATTATGTATTCAAATTCGAAATATTGTTAAAGAAACCTATGAAACCTCATTTTCGTTACATGTACGAGAGGTTTTTTTTTCCTTAATTTTATAGCTAATAGTTAACGACGGACGGAAGGACATGACGAAATTAAATATTTAAGAGTTTCATGTTTGACCGAACCCTAAAATGAAAGAAAGTCTTCTACACGAGCAAGTGTTTAGAACGTAACCACTGGTCCACTGGAGAGCCTTTCTTTGCCTTACCACCTTCAGCCACATCGTCACTAACCATGGTGAGATTGTGTTCAAACAAAAGCCTATAAATTAAAGAAAAAACACGTAGTCGCACCAGTACCTTTGTTATTGAAAAATTGCGTTTCCCTAAGTATAATGACTTCATAAATTAAAAAATATGAGCATATTTATTTTTCACACGCTTTACTTTTGTTATATTCCTCGCATTCTTTTCTTTCGTCATGCGACAGCTTTTGTGTAGTCCAGCTTTATCTTTTAAGCTGCTTAGTAATAATTGCCCAAAATGTACATAACAGTTGACAATCGACGCGCCGTAATCACAACGAAGGGTCAAACTGCTTTACGACAATAACTTGTCACTCGTACCGGTATATCAAAAATTCTCGACTGCGTTCCATAATGACAAAATCTGTCAATAAATAATCTCCGTCAAGTATACTGTATACGATGAACAAAGGGAGCGTCAGGCTTTTATATTCGCCTAAACGCGGATAAAGTTGAAAAAAAATGTCTGAAATACAATTATGACACTGGTTTATAGTAAGGTGCGGTATCATAACAAAAACAGATTAAGCGGGTGCGGATGACAGTCGGCTGAGGTACCGCTGTCAAAGCGGGAGATCTTCGATTCTGCCCAGCGTCCTTTGTTGCCCGTTGCCTTCCATTTATTACGGTGTCAAGTGCATTCACGCGGCTAGTTTACGTGGCGCTTTCTTATTTTGTTCCAATCATCTATTTTTATACAGGATGAACAAACAGATTATATTAATAGAAAAATTGTGTCACCGACCGCTGGATAAAATAAGAGCACACCTTTGTTCAAGTAATGGTGACTGAGATTAAAAATTCAAATTTGTAACCCATATTCGTGTTATAGTCGGAGAATTAATGTGGCTGAAATCCCATTTTCATGTAAGGGAGAATCACTGTATTGTCTATCTATATGACATAGAATAATATTTTTTTTCTCCTTTATCCAAAAATACAATCGCACACTGTGGTGTGTGTGTCGCAAGGTTGCGATATTCATTTATCTTTAACTAGCTGTACCCCGCAGTTTTACCCGCGTTCCCAAGCTAAAAAGTAGCATAGGTCTCTCCATGCCATAGGATACCTGCGCTGTGTGCGTTTCAACACTTATTGGTTGCGCCACTGAATCGGCATCAGGTAACAAACAAACTCGCTATCGCATTTATAATATTAGTATTCAGCCACTATGGTGATATTCCCCCTTATTCATACCTATTCAGTTGTCATTCCGGAAAGGACGATATTATTTCGTTAAATTTAGGCTGATGCTATGTTCGTCACATAATTCATTTTCCGCGATCGTGTACCGATCGATTGCCTCATCCCAAATGGAAGTCTGAAATTAGAAAATAGGAGCTATCCTATTCAGTGGACTACTCAATCGGTTTGTCTACCCGATCGGGACCGCAACCGAACAGGTCTGAATAACCCCGATAGTAACTAAACACAAGCCTATACAAAGTAAAGAATAAATTATATCAAAGAATTTTCAAATGGGTAGCTTTTAAAATAAGATTGTACTCGTAAAACCTAAGTTACCTTTCCAAATACATATTTTATTTGAAAAGCTATATCATCACTGTGAATCAACCTGTAGTTCCCTTTTTTTTTAGAGTAGTACCTGCCTTGGGATTAATTGATTGGAAAAAGCTGTTTAATGCATTTGATGGACGGAGATGGGGAACAACGCACCATAGAATGCTTCAATGAATTATGGCAGAGTTGGGCAATATGAACCATAAAATTGCATAGGAATTGTATTCGTGCACTTGAAATGTATAGCCCGTCTTTTTGGCTTATTTTGGTAATAGCTATAGACACCGGAAACAAAATTTTCTCCTGTCGTAAAATAACATCTCTACCAAAAATGTAACTACGTACTAACCAACATTGTACGAAAACTTTGTCAATTCTCTGCTGGAGACTTATTGAACCAACTATAGCTACAATAATTCGTCTCTCTAATTTTGGTAATAGAAACACGCCCTTATGTACTTGTAATAACTACCGTGACTCCTGCTAATAGACCATAATGCCACGCCTACCTGACCGGCAAATTAACGAATTATGTAATACATCTCCACGCTTTAGGCGGTACCTGCGTATTCCTGCAAATCGGGTATAAACAAAAAGCGCATAGCTCAGATAAATACGGTTCTCGTATACCGATTTTTTCATCAACATACATAAATATTGTTTTTTCATAGATGTATAACGGCTTTGAGCCGACACGTCGATGTTCGATTCTGGGAAGTAGAGTTGTCGCGGCGCCGGGCCTGCGCCCGCGCCTGTGCTGCCCGCCTAATAAATAAAGGCTGCTTGGGAAATATTATGTTACGTCTCGGGGTGTTTTTTGGGCGAATGAGTGCGGCGACGGTGGTCGGTCGCCTTTGGCCACTCGAGCCACGGGTAATGGGGCGGATTTCACTATTCATGTGAAAACGGATAGTAGACTTTAGACATTATCTCTTGATTACTTATACATTAAATAATAATATGTTCCTTTTCGGTAAAGTTCAAACGTTGTATCTTTCGTTTATTTTTATATTTCTTAATTACTCGTATCTATGTTCATGTTTTGTTATTATACAAATAGGTACTATTCTATATATTCGTTGGATTTAGATCTCGTGATTTTTATTATTTTCTATGATAAAACCATAGATAAAACGGTACACAAAACATTATATTATATTAAAGTTTGTTTGTTGTTGTTTATATCTATTACTTCATCCCGATTAGCTTAATCACTTGTCCAAAATCTAACAGATGAAACAAAAATAGATCAAGCTAAAAGATATTTTTTTTCTAAATTCATTGTTCCGAATCTTACAGATATGGAAATTAGAACATTTCCAATTACAAATCAATAAATCATGTTCATCGGCGGCCGAGTCGAAACAGTATTTCATATCTCCGGTCAAGTGTACGATGATTTGAACGTAAGCGAGATGCATAGCTTATTGCAGAATGATCGTTGCTTATTGGACAATTGTCGTGCGCACCGGATGCCACATGGTAGCCCACATGATTGATTAAAAAGCCGCAAGTTATTCATCCGACTATAAATAAAGTTGTTAATGGATGGCGGCTCGCTAGTAATTGGACCTTAAAATTCCTTTATACGCACACCAATGCCTTTTTGTTCTGACACAACCTCACAGGCCCACAGAGATTATCTCTGTATAGTATTATAGGGGCCTGAGACCATGTCTTCCATTCAATCCTCTGTTTTTCTATGTAGCCGTTATATTGTTTTTATTTTTTATTTGTAGGTAAAATATAATCTGGGCAAGTGCAAGTTAAACTTATACACAGAGGGTTCCGTACAATAATACTAAAACTCATTGTTCCTCTTTGAAACCTATTAAAAACTGAATAAAAAAGTTCCTACAGAATATAGATAATATCAATAGGTAGGTATTTTATTTTTGTTTTTTTTCCCGTGAGTGAGAATAACTATGCCACATAGAATTATATAAGAAAATTGCGTGTAACATAAAGCTCGTCTATATGACAACCTTCTTGCCGTAGTAACCCTATTTTCAGATTTCGACCCCCCCCCCTCCCTTTCAGACCCGATTTCTAATATATATAAATATAGTAAATTATTACCTTAGTTAGATAGATAAGTAAACAACCCAGTTCTTCTTCTTTAATCGGTCCCTCATTACTGAGGATCGTGGTCACTGGACGGACCTTTAAACGGACAAACTGCCTCCATCGACTCCAGTCCAAAGTTGCCATCACCGCCTGCTGAAATTTGCTTACTGATGTAACTTCTTTTACTTGGTCGGACCATCCTGTTCCACCCACCGTTCATCGTGTGAACCCAGTTCTACAATTCTGTAAAAAAATCAAGAGAACAACAGTAACTGTGACACACAGATACAGAAATCTATCTAAAGGTTCCTTTTTCCATTTTCGTACGGAACCCTATTCAAACATAAGCATCTTATTAGCAATTTCAGCGACATTCTTATTAGTTCCTTTAAAATTTTGGAAAGGTTTGGGTTAATCGGTATCAGTAATTGCAGTTTTGAAATGCAATAAAAGCATAGGTACTAATATACCTAAAAGGAAACAGGAAACACCTTTGACAGCTTTATCGGAGTTAAACTCTAGATTTTGGAATAGTAAACACCGTGTTAAAACAGACAGACATAATTTTTTTTATTAGTTAATAATAGTTAGTATTCATTTAAAGTACATATTTTAATAATGTGAAACGACGTCCACAATACCGTTTGACCTCACAACCTCTGTAGACGAGTCGTAAACGAGTGTGAGTATATTTAGGATACAAAGGGGACTTACTTGCACACACATTAAACCCCGCGGAAGATGTTCCATTCATAATTTCAACAACCACTCATTATGGTTTGCGTGAGAGAGATGGGGAATGAAGCCCTCAGACATAAAAAAAATCATATGACCCCAAATTTCGCGGCCTCTTTGTGTCTTCCTGGATTAATTTATGTACCTAAAGACCAACTCGTGTGATTTTATTTGTGGGAGGCTGTAGAGGTGTTATAATTTGGTAGTGTTTTCTACTTTACTACATAAAATACTATTAGTACTTTATACTACATAATTATACGTTCACGTTTTCACCACTGGACATTCGTTGAATGCAAGTTATTTGTGTATTTCAATACAGATTTTGCAATGCATACCTTACTTTACCCTTCCATACTTTGTTTTGAAATAATTATACTTATTATTCATAAGAAGTTTATAAGATCATTTAATACGTTTACGTTTACCTACATAAACAAACTTCGTGTGTGGTACTTAAGTATGTACAATTCATTATTATATTGCCCCGCAGCTTTGTTTATTACTTTTTTGTGTTCAACCATACGTGTGTTTGTACACAAAGCACGTGAAATAAAATGTATTGAATTTCACCAATTTTATAAAGCTTTAATCACTGTACTTACACTTAACAGCGGTAATTTAAATTATAAGTAGTTAAACTCGCAAACAAGTGAAGATTATAAGAAATGTGAAC
The DNA here is from genome assembly GCA_951216915.1 of Tetheella fluctuosa. Lineage (NCBI taxonomy): Eukaryota > Metazoa > Arthropoda > Insecta > Lepidoptera > Drepanidae > Tetheella > Tetheella fluctuosa. Next base: position 9,851,516 of record OX578217.1, read on the forward strand.
CGCAATGGTTGATGAAAAAATAACATACAACCTCTTTATGTATTGATTCGAATATTACAATATCGAAAATATTTAACCGGTTTCAAATTGAAACTACAACAGCGTTACGTAGATCCTATTCTGGGGATTTTTTTTAGATGGGTTAGTAAGGTTGCGATTTTTTAGATTTCTAGTTGAGGCCTATTGAGGCGATCTTCAAAATATCGATTAGTGTAAAAAAAAGTGAACGTAGGTAACGTAACGTACGACAATAGGTTATTTTCATGCTCGGCGACCGATTTTAAAAAACTAGTTACTCATAAATGCTATGGTCTCTTACTGACCCATCTCAAATTGCCACCCTGTAGGTAGGCATATGTTATAATGAGAACTTTGGATTCTTTACCGAAGTTTTGTGTGGGTTTCATAGTATTATTCCTGTAATCGTCTATTGTTTTTCTTTGCTTTTCTATAAAAGCACTCGAAATCTGCTTTCTGTTTGATTTCATTACATGACATTTCAATGTACATACGATCTCGGCTGGAGAACTGAATCCTGATGAATATTCAGGACGTGTGCACCATCAGGTTCATAGATCGACTGAGAAACTGCCCATTAAAGTTATGACAGGCCATCTACATTCCTGAACAACAAAGCCGTCCTACGATTAAAATAACACCTCCTTCGTAGAACGTATATCTATTTTACTTCACAAGGGTCCGTAACGTTTCCGCTGGGGTCCTATGATACCTTTTTTCCGAGCACCGTTGAAAAAACTTGGCGTCCCATTAACAATAAGATCAAAACTAGCCGCGCGCCACAATGGCCGGCGAGCGCCAGCCTCCGACCGCTCGAGAGAGGCTTCCAGGAATCGCGCCCTTTTAAAAAAGATCCAACTCATCCTGGGCGTGTGATAGTTGGCGAACTGGCATTCCTGCTGCAAGCCCCTCGCTCCTCGGTGCCGGCGTCGACTCTCGGCTGCACCTAGCCCATCAAGCACCACCCGTAGTTTCAGTTAGGTGGGTAAGAACTGCATAGTCAAGCGGCTATCAAAATATACAGTAGAACTTATCTACTACTGTGCAGTTAGCTGTAAGTCCAAAGGGGGTCACATTCACATTAGAGAATTGTTTTGGTTGTAAAAATGTAAGTAGTTCAATTAAATGTCAACTTGCAGGAAATGTGATATTGTACAAAGTTATATTATATATTTTCAGCAAAAAGTGTAACAACAGATTACAATGACGCAGTATTGCTTTATGCAATGCGGTTAAACTTATTGTCGAGGGGAGTGCAAAAAAATGTGGACAATCATATAATAGTAATAAGATGAATTTGAGGGACCATTTAGTAAATGCCACCGCGGTTGCTCCCACGCTCGATTGTACTCTGGGGTGGTTTCTTTACCTCAATGGCCTACATCGACTTATTGAGTGCGAAAATATATCTGACGTCAATTAGTTAATTGAATATTTAGGGATATTTAATTGTCACATGGAAATATGCAAGGACAAGTGGTTTGCCGTTTTTGCAGAATCGTTCTCGGACTTCAGCTCAATGTGATGAACTCATGTTTCATATTCAGTGAAAATACCTTGAATTATTTTCGTCAGGATATTAATCATTAACATCTACTATAAACTATGGCTAATAAGCTGGTAAAGCTTAGTTCGCAAACAAAATATCTCAAAAGCTCAAGCGATATTTATAAACAAAAAGTACATTATTGAAGAGAACTCCGGTAAAGTAAAAATGTCTCTGTAAAGGGTGGGAGGACCCCCTGCAGTGACGATTGCTATAAAAACAAATGCATTAATGTTTCACACGCTTGTAAAGTTAGGTATGGATGAAATTAAAACGCATCCCAACGCGGAACCTAATTTTTGGGCTGGAACCCTGCACAATTTATGATATAAACTAAACTGAATATTACAAATTAGTTACATGATGATTTGCGGATTTAAAAGATTAGGTAACTCTTAATAATAATTGTCTTACAAAATTCCGACTGTCTATGCAAACACTCGCCGTGCATGTAACTCGTGCGTGGCCCGTAAAATTTATATCATAAATATACATACAAAATGCCACGGCACTCGTCGGGAATGTCATCTTCAACGTTTTATTTCGTTGCATGTTTGTATGCGTGCACGCATGTTAGACCTTCATCTTGTACGGCATCTGTTACGGCTTTGTTTTCAATAAGTACTGATATCACGTATTTTAAGTAAGGGAATTATACAGAATCTCTACTCTTATATTGAGTACACAAACTTACAGGAAATCTCATTATCAGGTATCTGTCAGATAACTTATCTGGAACTTATCGGCAACCTGTGAAACAGACCCTAAATATCAAGATCATAAGTATGATATCACAGATCGTGAAATAGTATTTACTGTAATAACTTATGAGTAGCATCAAATCAAGTTAATGAACATATTCGTTTTAATTGACATACAAGCAGGAGAACATTATATCACCCTTTTTATTAAAACCTCATCCACACGTGGTATACAGACTTATGCTATAGTTAGTAATAAGTTCTGATCTGTTAATGTTCTTAGATACCGTGGATTTGTGTCACACACTTTCAATGCACTGATATTTGGACCAGTACAGTGGTACTGATTGATTAAAGAATCGTTAGCGCTCTCTCTTATTTTTTTTGGTTACAATTCTCTATTGGCTGCCAACGAGTTTAATAGGCCAAGCCCTTGAATGATAGAGTTTGTGATAATTAGCTCTACGATCGAATAGTAACATTATGTAGTTTTGCTACATTATGAACGACATATCTATGGCACGGATGGTTACGTCACTTCATTGCCATATTAACCCGACATCACAGATAGCGTGATGCACGCGCCGCACATATGCACAATGAGTACGATCGTTTATCGAAAAGCACTGACCTATGGAGTGACATGACGGCCGAATGATAACTGCATGGGAAAAGCAACCCATCGTCCATGGGAACTAGGTGATGTGAAACATTCATACACTGACAACGTTTTTGTTGATGATAATGCGTCCAATGTAATCAAATAAGTCGTAAGCAATATTACCTATACACCAAACCACAGACGCTTCCGTTAGATGCTTTCGTGTAGGTTTCGGGCGGCCATATATTTTCATTTATCATTGTCAATAAGCTGTGATATTCCCACGATACGGCAATCTGCACTGCCTATCGTTATACCTACTTTGCGTGAACCTTCAAGGAAGGGATGTCGTGGTAATTATTTTCAGGTCTATAATTGCATCCTGCATTCAAAATAATAGTATATTGCATGGAATAATCCTAAATGCATCCTAACTAATATTATAAATGCGAAAGTGAGTTTGTTTGTTTGTTACCTTTTCACGCTTAAACCGCTGAACCGATCCCAATGAAATTTGGTATGCAGATAGCCTATGACACGGAGAAGAACATAGGCTACTTTTTATCTCGAGAAAACATAAGATCCCTGGGGAACGCGGGTGAAACCGCGGGGCGGAAGCTAGTATTTTAATACGTCAACTATTGCTATTTATTCTCCCATATAATAAACCTAGCATGGTGTCGTGTTACAGATACGTAACATAATAATCACGTCATTCTATATCCCATTCAACTGATTAGGGTACCCATAATTTCGCTTGACGAGTCAATTGTAGCGAATTCGCGCCACGTGACCACTATTTGCCGGCGTAAAAGTATCACCACCAATGATTAACATTAAATTTATTTATGGTCCAATTAAGTCGTCTCATAGCATGGGGTAGGCATGCGGGTCGGTTTATCGTTCACAATGACAGGAATGTTTGCCAATTACGTGAATTATATATCAAAAATATTCAGTAACAAAACGTTACGGTCCTCACGTTTATAGATTGTATTGAATCTATGTCGATAAGAGTCGGGAAGGCGAAGGCGGCGCGGCGCGACGCGACCTTTTGTATCCGGCCACCGATATAGTGATAAAACTCTACCAAATATCATGCAAACAAAATATAAATGACTGCGTTATCGGTAAATCAGCTCTTAAGAAAATATCAAACCGCTAAACCTAAATGTTAACATCCGTTACTTACAGCATTCACGGACGATTATTGAGCATTTTTCAGCTTAAAAATGCAAAGTAACGTGACTAATTAAGCGCCACCGCATCGAAATATCAATTGCAATTCTACGTATCTGCCAACAATACAACATCAAAATATAATGCCTCCCAGGAAGTATCTACAGTTGCTGAGCATTGACCATGGTGTAATAGAAGTACTTACTTAAGTAAAGCCAGGGTACAATAGAATAGGAATGTCTGGCGCCAGCGCGTCGTAGTCGAACAACAACATAACTGTGAGGGTAACCGTCGTATCGGGCAAATTGTCAAAAACTGGTACCTGTCCATTGTCCGACAGGTACATTCCACGCTACATTTATATTTATTATGCATTAAACAAACGAAAAGTGAAAAGCACAGGAAGCGATACGATACTATCTCTTGCAGTTAATAATAATCCAAAAATAACACTTCGCTCCACGTATAATAGTCCTTCTGAAAGGAACTGTGGTAAGAAGCCTGTGTCAGAAATGACAATGGAATGCTTTGGTATGTTTACTTTTAACAGCTGACTGATGGAGTTATTGTTAATGACAATAGTTTTTATTTAAAACTATATCCTTGTTCTAAGAAATTTATTTTCATGACAATCTGAATGATTTGATGAATCATGAATCTTGATTTTTGTTACATTATTTTTAAATATATTAGTATCGCGACTTTAAAGGATATTTTACTAGTTGTAATTTCTTGTATTTTTTATCATTGGCTGCGATTTATGTATTTTTAATGGCGGCATGCCAGCCTCCATAATAAACTGCTACAATTCTTGTAATAAAACCACTACAAATAACGGGTAAGAAAACATTTAAATTCAAACGTCCAATAAAACGAGTGGAAACAAAAAATACGTGTGTATAGGTTACTTCCGTCTAAGGAAGTGGAACTTAAATAAATAAATCGTTTCGCCGAATTGTTTCGGTTCATAAATCGGGAATTCTCTGAAGTCCCGCACATATTAATGAATGAACGTAAAGTCTTTTTGCATAAGACAATGTGTAGAATTGCACCATGTGGTCCGAGCCGAGCTGTGGGGGTAGCGGATTCGAAGCTTGCACATGTGTTTTTACGCACTCATTCATTTGTGCTATTAATGTTTCATTCAGAGGCATTGTCTTGCACATGCGCCGGAAACTGCATCGCCACGGTCCGCCTTCATTCACACTGCGACAAATTAGCAGAAACGATTGTTGTGTTGTGTGCACTCTTCACTTGACAACTGCACTGCAAGCTGAGCTTAATTTTTTTGTAATTTGCTTATCCGGACTGATACATGCATACTCGTAGACCTAACTGAGATCTTGGCTAAACTCAAGCTTATTATAATTCAATGTGTTGATCTGTACATGGATGTATATGTATTTAAAATCATATATAAGTAGTTAATTGTTCATATTTTTTTTAATCAAAAATTATGAATTGTTTTAGATAGAGATAAATAATAGTAACTGCAAATACCTACGTAACCGTAAAATCTAGACGAAATTTAAATGATTTATATTTGCTATAATGCAATATCCCAAATAAATTGAAAATGATTGCGCCAAATATTTTACTATTTTATTTTATTTACAATATTTGTTGAATGAACTGTATATTTTTTTTTCTTTTACTTTGTATAGGCTTGTTTTTGACCACAATCTCACTGTTGTAAGTGATGATGTAGCCGAAGGTGGTAAGCACACAAAGCCTAGAAGGAACTGGCTCTCAAGTGCAGCTGCCGGAACACACCAATAGGTGTTTGGCGACAGATTTTCAACTTGAGGGTGGTAGCCAGCCAGGCGGGTACTACAAAGTACCCTACCACCGTGCTATGGTTTCCTCACGATGTTTTCCTTCACCGAAAGCTCAAGCTCATTGTAGGATTCGAACCTCGAAATTCGATAAATTATAATTAAATTATAAACGAGCTACATACTAATCGCAGAAGAATAATATTGTTGAATTTAAATAATATTGTTTTATTTGTGTATGTGCAATAAACCTTGCTGCTACGGTTTTCGTAGCATCCTGCGTAGCACTTGTGCTACGAATCGAATATGCCGATATGCGACACTCGTCTCGAACAAAATGCTTGAAATATTTCGTTAGAGGAGAGTTCATTAACTACGTTGAGATACCTTATTATTTATTTTATTTTTATTAATTACAATATTATTTTCTTATAAATCAATAATATCGATGTTAATTAATGTATGAGAACTGGAAGAATACGTTTTTTTATTCTAAAATGATGGTAAAATAAGTTCTACCTTATATAAAAAAAATGAATAATCATGTGAAATTCCACCCTTCCTCTATCAATCCCATAAATTGTGCCTTAACATCGGTTAACCTCAGCATAGCCACCCATCGCGTGTCTTTCAGGCGACCGACACAAGCGCGAGTAACTGATAATTGACTCGTCCGACTAGTTCGCGTCCGGCCACCCCTTCCATAAATATTTCCCGATAAAATTATTATGCGTTCTAAAAAATGCCACGAGCTCGATTCTAAGAATCTTCGGCCGAGGGCGGTTCCACACAAAGCCAACGATAGAGACGAACCGATGCGCCCCGCCAGCAAAGCGAGTGAGACGTCTGCTGAATGGAATGAGGTTCAGCAAAGTCGACGGGGCGAACTGTGAGAATTACAAGGAATGGATTTATTTATTGATCTTGCTTGTTCCGTTATTATGAACGAATGCGTTAGTAAATAAATAAATGTTGCTTTTATCACTACTCGGATGTTTAATGTTAGAAAGTGGGAACGGGGACCCTTGGCCCTAGTGCTAAACAGGCACATCCGTATAAGACAGCTACTTTTGCTTAACAAAGTCAAGTAAATATAATGAAACCAACATGGAAGCATTTATTTGTACTACAAACATAAATTCTAATATAACCCATCTGGTCTTGAATTTTCCCTTCCATGTTACAGGGAGATCCATACTGACTCGTACCTAATTCAAGTAGAAATTTCATTGACTGCAAGCAAATTGAAATTTGATTGAAAGTACTTATTTGTTTAGAAATGAACAAAATAATTTATACACAATCTTATCTAAATGTAATTATGTTTTATCAAAATTATTTATGCATATCATAGTTGGGCACAGATAGTTATCAGGATCCGAGTACATGGCGCTTGATGTCAGTTTCCACAGAGTACATTGCCCTTAGTGTAACAAATAGCAAGAAACATAAAGAGAGAAATTCTATTTGTGTGGTGTCTTGGAAGCCTAGTGCTAATTACAAGGCAGCGACATTTTTGCCGCATTACGCACGGGCACGGGTTGTTAAGCGAAATCGTGTCTAGTAATACACTGTGTACTCTTTTCAGAGATCCACCCTACATCGTATTTTTGACGTTTCTTAATAAATATTAATATGCACAAGATGCCAATGCCCAAGATCCCGATCCTGTTATGGTACCTAAGATTGCCACATATATAAATATAATATCAATTCTATGTGTGAAACGGTTTTCCTGGAACATTCTCCTATTATTTGCATTAGTATACTAATTTGTTCGAATAGATAATACCTAACCTGACCTACATTACTTATCTAGAGCGTGTACCAAACCGACAAATAGTACTAAGATCAGTAAATGGTTCAAATGTGGTAAAAATGGTGACTTCCACCGAAGTTTATCTTTTTAACCGACTTTATAAAAAAGGAAGAGGTTCTCAATTCGGTTGTATATTTTTTTATTAATATTATCTTTCAGTCTAAACATCGTATCTTCTAAAAAAAAACATATATCCTAATCTATTTATAGTCATGCCTGAACATTTTGATGATATCAAATTAAAAGTCACCATGTCGCAAGGAGTAATTGTAACAAACATTGACTCATTCAGTTCGGGGCTGGACATGAATGATTAGACTTATTAAATCGTAGAACAATTGAAAAAAATGTCCTACTTCAATTAAGCGTTGAGAAGGTTCATGTACAGTGACACCATGTAATGTTCCCATCGATCGAGCTCATGCCTAATTAATAAGTTACATAACAATTTTGTCCTATAGTTGTTAAAAGGCAGCCAAAAGGAGAATAAGCAATCAATTTTCGAAGGAGGCGTAAAGTGCAGTCCCGCCGACGAATGAGCATTCCTTGGGTAATGGTTGCGCTTCACTGTCGTGGAATAGGCTTCCGATTAATTGGCCTATTTATTTTTAAGCATTTTTTGAAAGAGTGAGTAGGTACACTTGGTAGGGTCCACAAATAAATATATTAACTGACTAATTTAATAAAAAAAGATTGTGCAATAATAATAAAATGACTCGCTTGCATGGCGTGGCGACAAAAACGCCCAGATTTGATTAGATTGCATGTGCAATTACATTTTACCTACAATACATAATAACGTATGTGTATAATCATGTATTTTGTAATCTAGATGATAACAAATATATTATCTTTACAAAATCAAACAGATTATGTAGTCATCTTTGTTTGTTAAGAAATTTAGTTTAAAAAAGTTAAATAAAACATATTAAGTAATTGCCATATAATATGACTCCAATAATCCTGCTATTAAATTCCTACATCTATTTTTATTAGAAGTTTAGTTTCCACTGGAGCGTGGGGTAGAAATCAATTTGTCCATGTATTTAAAATATTATTTTAAACTATTTATATAACTATTTAAGGCCGAATGAACCAAAGACTGTAGCGTATTATTCCGAAAATATTTGTTCCTTTCCATACAATGCGAGCTTTGTTTTTTTCTCAGTGAAATTTAACCGTTGTTTATGTAGAGACAATGTATCTATTGCGTTAAATTTTTGAGAATTTCTTTTTTTTCTCCATGTTGGGTCGTGAGAATGGATCGCGTGCAGCCAACACATCACATTAGGTAAACAGTATTAGTGTTGTTAGTGTGTTAACCGGCACCAATAGACAAACCAAACTCTAAATAGTAATAACAAATCGCGTTGGTCCCGCCCGAGAGCTGTGACCCGACCCACCGATCATTGTAACATAATTATTATGAACCTACTATAGTATACCTACGGTTAATATAGAAATGTTAATAGATTGAATATTTATATTACTGATAAATTATACTTTTCAAAAATGTCATAAATATAGGACACCGGAAAATGCCAGCGACTATATTAATTTGTTGTCAGTTCCCAGAGTTGATATCTAATCAGGGGAATTTAGACGGCATTACGATTGCGGGTGCATATCCTGAGACTCGCCTCTCACCGTGTCTCACAGGCTTTCCATCTAAGTTAAATATTTAGTGAAATGGAAGGCTTCCTTTAGATAAGGCTCTTCTCGCCGAGCGAGAAGGATGTCAGGCCGCCTGCCATCTATTGGTTATATATTTATTAAGTTACATATTAATATATTTTTAAATATACTAGCTATGTCCCGCGGTTTCACCCGCATTTAAATTTTATAAACGGGCTATATAACGCAAAAAAAAATTCAAATCGAACTGACTTTAACACGTTCAGAAGAAGTATATAGATTTCACGGTAAGTATTATTCATCGAATTTTTATAATAGTTCAAATAAATAGCACAATATGTGTGAACATATTTAGTAGGTAGCTTATTAAAAAATATCCTGAAAATATAAAATATCAAGTTAAAAACCGGCTAAATTCTTCAATCTTAAACTTTAAAAGTTTCTCACCTCTACTAACGTTCTGCTAACTTTGGTTTCAGCAATATACACGACATTTGAGAGCGGAATTTTCTGAAAACCTAGGCGGGGCGGGCGTTGCGATATATAAGTTAAGTTTATTATAAGATGATGCTAATTGTATGCACATTAGTCTATAAATTTGCCTGTTACTGTATAGCTGTTCGTGTATCATAGTCGTCAAAGTAATTATATTTTAGTTAGGAGTATGTACGTGTCGGTTGATGAGGATAGTTGAAGTTATATTGAATTGATAAGGAGCAAGCAACGCACCCAGCAGGGTGGTCGGCGGCGCGCGGCGGCACTGCGCTTTGTCGCAGCTATGCGCACTGTCAACACGGAGCCTCCGCACACTACACACATTACACAGTTTTTTATGCGCACATGTGCGTCGACACAGACCGCCCAGACCACAACCCCCAACAAATATTTGCCTTCAATTCTAAAACGCTTAGAGCCTCGAGATCTCAACAAATCAATAAAACAGAACAGGTCAATCAGGTCTATGCTCTTTCTAGGACCGACCGAAACAATTAATTTTCACCTTGGTATTTATACAGGACGTTTTTTCGTTATTTATTATGAAAGATGAACATTCAGAATTTCGGAACCCCCCCAAATATGCATTATGAAATCCATTTGTAATAATCGACGATAAGACGGTAACATTCCTCTGTGAGGGCGATCCGCATCACACTAATACCTCACCTGTCAAGCTCTTTCAAATAAATTAGTCTCTCCTAATGCTAAGCAGCGTGCAGTGTCGGTACCAAAAATAAACCAAATAACGGCGCAATCCATTAATTGACTGGACCCGCTGCTGAGCGAACAAAATCTCTATCAGATAAAGCGGGTAAGTGTTTACGGTTTCTCACGAGCCTCGACCAACCCTCAATGGCGCCTTGCTGATTGATAGTAGCTTAACCGACCTTCGCACCCCCTGCTTCAACAACGATTTTACACGTTATCTCAATGCTGTAAGGCATATGTTACAACACCCACGTTATGACTTCTAACGACGTCACTTATCATGCTCTTACAACATAAGATTAAAAGCTTACAAAGGAGTTAGGAGTCTATATTATTTAAAATACGACATATTTTGGTTCATCAAGTTTTCGAAAAGAATGCCCATTCAAAGAATTCTGCAGCCTCATAGCGTGTACCTGTCCGCGGCCACCTCCAAAGGGCGACAAAAAATATTATGTTAATTTGTAATATCAGAGCATTATTCATAGTTGCCATAATAGCTTTGTTATGATTATTCGGTACATTCCCTTATAATTATATTTATCGGCGGCGAAGCTTTTCGTTAGTGCTTTTACAAATTTAAACTATGCGAGAATAATGCACTTTCATGCTTGTCACTGCACCATTTTCGTTTGGATTCATATTAGCGTCTTCAGTTCATTAATCCCCATTACAATTCCTGGTGTTGCCAGGTATTGCTTCACTAACTGTCACTAACATGTAAGGATGTGTCTTACTCATGAAATGAAATTAGATCATTAATTTCCTAACAATTAAGATAGAAGTTATTCGACATAAACTTCAACCAGTCGGCTAGTTGATTTATTAGATACTAGCTTCTGCCCTGCGGTTTCACCGTTCCCGGAATGAATAGTAAAATTTAGGATTAGGTATTTGGATTTTTGCGATTATCTTCATGATATTTTCATATTTGTATTTGTGAATAGTTAGATTAACTCGCCTTGATGTAGAAAGTGCCTTAAAAGATTTAGTTTTGGTGCAGTGTATTGGAGGTAACGAAGCGTGGTGCAGACAGTGACTGGCGGTGGCGGGCGAGGCAGGCGGGCCGCGTACCCACTCGGCCGGCCGCGGCGAGCGCTCTGTAATCCCATAGTCGGTGTCGGCTTACGGCGCCTCTCTCGCAGCCGCAATTATCATATTCCACCTAAACACATAATATTGTACACGCAATTTTAAAAATAACCCGTGTCCGGCCCGACCTCAATCGGTCCTGATTTATAGCACAGGCGCCGTTGCCGCTGCGCTGCTGCCGCAGATCGCCGGCCGAAGATTGCATTCCCCACGCAAATAATCATATGCGCGGTGCATTTAATGCTGCTTCGGAATGCTTTCATTTTCTTTAATCATGTTTTTTCATTGTACCTGATTGGATTCTATAACTACTGCTACCTTGCCTATCCTAGCTAGCTGTGTAATTTACACATTTAGTTGCAATCATTAACCTTTTGTAGTAGATCAAGCTTCATGAAATACAGTTTTATACCATCGATAAAAATTAGTGTTGAATGCGCTCTCAGCGACATACATTTCATGAATCAAATGCATGAATGGGCTCGCGTCTGGCACCGTGTCCCGCGTGTCCCGCGTGGCCACGTGTCGGCGTTCTCACGCCTGCTGACACCGACTGCTTTTTATCGCAGCTCTGTTTTTCGAGTCGACGTGTCGCGTGGGCTACATATGCGGATCCCGTGACCCCCGCGTCGAAGCACATGGCGCCATCTTCGCTAATTACTTCATCGTGAAACATCCACGTTTGTTATGTCAATTATTTTCTACAAATAGACGTCGTGTCAACACGTCTCTATGATCGAGTCCGAAAATAATGGCCCGACGCGCGATTCAATAGCGAAACGGCGACATTGAAATAAAACTTAATGTGACTATGATCTCGAGAGTGACGACGCTGTATCTAGACGGAAATAAGAACCGTACAATAGAAATAGGTACCTACCTACTTACTTAAGACAAATTCTATTTGCGCGTGCAAATTGCCCGAGTCAACAATCGCACACTTGGACAAAGTTAATGGAAGAATGGAAGGCGGTTTTCTTTTTGTTCGCCATTAGTTTAACAAATCGCTGTCACGACTTGGGGCCCGGCGGCGGCGGCGGGCGGCCGCGGAGTCAGACACTCCACCGACAAGATCCGTGCTATCAACGATATCAACCTCCACGACGAATAAGAAGGCTATGTTAAAACAATCGTCTGCTTGTAAAACATCGGTCGTTTTCGTCTCGTTTGAAACAATCGCAAACATGCGTTTCAAATTGCTTCAATGGGCCCTCCCGAACACATGCCCTAAATCCTGATAAATGGATCAGCTGCATGCTTCAATTATTGCACAACCCACGAGCGTTAGTCGCTTGTCTTGTCGAAAGAGATTTCATCACTATTTTAACATCATATATTTAGAAATATATATTTGCTAGTCCTCTTTATCAATAACAAGGTTTTATATTATTATGTTATTCAAATGGCTGCAAACAAATCTTGCCAAAAGTTGGTTTCGCTCCTTTTGTGGATAATAATAATTAATATCAATTTAATATACATAAATTACCTATATTGTAATTTATATTTTGTTCCCCTCGTGGTACATTGGTACCTGGAGGTACCAAGGGGTTTGTCGACATTATAGAATAATGAATATTATGTATACGTTAGTCATGTAATAAAATGTGTTAAATATGGTACTTATTATTACTTTGAGTTTAAGAATTTTAAGTTATGACCCTTTATTTGTCCCTTTGTGACTTGCTTCGGTCATAGTTCTACCACAGTCACACAGACATTCTCTTTTTATAACTGTGATATTTATTTAGGTAGTTATACATTTTTGAAGAAAATCTGTTCTAGTCACGAAATTCAATCATGTTTGTATGGCTAGTATATTGCTTCGATTCTATATGAAGTTTTTTGTGATCATTATTATACTACATTTATTTTATTATTGAGTGCTGGGCAAAATAATTTAGTACGTACGTACCTAATGTTAGAGTAGTTCTGTTCACCATCTGTCATCTCATCTCCTATGAGTTCATTGTACCTTCTCGTTCATTGTTGCGCGCGAAGGACTTTTAACAGATCTTTCGCACAGCAAGGCGATGATGTTAACTCGGTGGTAGTCACGTCGAAAGACCTTGAAGGTTATGGGTTCGAATTCTATAATGATCATGCACTGTCAGTGAAGGAAACCATAGCTCAGTGGTAGTACTTTGTGGCACTCTTCTCGCTGGCTAGCATCCTCAAGTTGAAAATATGTCGCCAAAAACATCTATCGGTATGTTCCAGATCTCAAGCGCGCTGCGGTAAAATTCTTTACTTTTCTAAAATTCTTTTGCGCCAATTCCTACTAGGCTCTGAGTACGTACTGCTAGATCATCACTTACCCCGATGAGATTGTTTTCAAATACAACCATATCCATGGTAAAAATGTCTTGGCGAAATACGTACCTAAAGTACAGGAATAGGTTTGATCTTGAATACGATGATAGTGATACGTACAGTCCTACATGGGACATTTTTGTTAATAATTCAGAGAATTTATTCACAGTGAAGGCTTATTCCACCACCAAGGAATATCCCACCGATTAGCCGGCATTGAATCCTTCTTTATAATCTATCTTTTTTTAAATGTACCTTTACACAATTAGTTATTCTGTTGCTAACTCATACCGATGTCCTAATTCTTGATCTTTGTATACTTGCCTTTACAAAGCGCTGTCCATAGTAGTCAGTTATTCTGTAAGTGTTTTAATGCTTTTGATATACTCGAAAATGGTCAAGTGTGGGTTTATATATTAGAAAAAATTATAAACGCCAATTTGCACTAGTTTGTATACGTGGAAATTTCAAAAATATAACTTTGTTATACTCATTCTTCAATTTACCTGATGCACATTTTTGTTTACTAATGATGGGTAAGTAATTTTGACCCATAGCGAATTGCAATCGAGGGTCTAATGATGATCAGGATAACCATACTAATCAGGATAACCAGGATAATCAGGTAATACATACCCTCGCTCGCGAAACTCGGTAATCAAGAGGTCACGAGTGAGATAGAGAATAGTCACTTCGTGTTTTCACTGACGAGTTTGAGTACAGAATAACATAGCTGTTTCTTTATAAAACCTCACGCTTGCCTGATCATGCCAAGTTGAAGCCAAGTTTAGCTGACCAGAAGAAGAGGTGAACTTGGATACGTTTTAGATTTCAAATCTTTTTAAGGCGAAGATCTTGGGCCATTTTCACATTTATGTTTTCGGTGGTAACATTGATTGTTATCTAATCGGTTCATGTTGTAAATACCCAAATACTCATACACATGTGGTGTTTTACAGAGATATTTTATCCATATTATTGACACATATTTAAAAAAAATGCCAATTATTAGGTATAACATAAAAACAATTTGTAAGTACTTGATCCTTATTTTCTTTGAGATTTACTGCATAATTTCAATGATAAAAGTACAAAACTAGTAAAAAGTCGTATTCAGTAAGTAAGAGGTATGAATCTGAAGTCTCGAGACCTCTTGTCAAGCAAGACAGATATCGATACCCTTGCTTAATACAGTAATTTGTAAAAAAAAACTATATTTTAAAATCGGGTACCACGAAACTAACGGTTCTTTACCGATATATAGGTACAGACCTACGTGTAGAATCTGTACGTAAGTTTTAAACTATTCAGCTAAAACGCGATTTGTTAAAGTGTATTGGAGCCTTAAGACACATTTCAATAAGCAGCCATAAACAAAGCAATTTGCTGGCGGTGACAGCATCGGCACAAGCGTCACGGCCACGTCCGTCATGTCGCGCCGAGTCGCGCACAGTGACCACGCGTTCGATAACACTCGGACGATGACTTACCTTGCTCATTGTGTTTCCGTTTGCTGAAATTGGTTTTTTGCTCCCACCAACAAATCAATAAACTTTTGTTAACTATTCAAGATTTTTTGGTAGGTATAAGATTTAATTTAATTAAAAAAATGATTTGATTACTTACAGACGTGAACAGTACCTAAGCCTCTATTTTAAAAATAGTTTAATTAGAGTAACGGTAAATTTTGATGCATATGTCGACGAAAATATTTTTCCTTATCGACAATTATGTGCTATAAAAAGGTATTGTACGCTTTTACAACAGCAATGAACAGTTATTGTATTTTGGGTTTATCTGATTTCTACAGCATTTTATTTTTATAAATACAAAATTCCAACGAGTTTGTTACAAAAAATAAATTGACTTCTCAGGTTTCTATCAATAAAAAGCGAAGTATTGTAATAAGTGAAGTACCCAAAGTAAATGGCGCGAGACGTGTTTTTATTTATTTGATTTCCTTGTAGATGTTTCTAAATTTCCAAGTGAGCGCGCGTGAGGTGCACATTTAATATGAGATTAAAGTTAGAACAGAAAAATCGCATAAACTATTTAAAGTTTATGCAGTAACGTCACCCTATCCAAGGAGCGTAACCGTTGCTTCCTGCGGTCGAACTCAATTAAAACTCATTGCAGGGGCGTGCGAACTGACCGAACGTCGTCGCCGCGCCGCTCGCGTTGCCCGGCCGGCCGCTGCGCATGCGCAGGCGCCCGGTCTGTCGCGTTGGGTCCCCTAACCCCACAGGAAATAGTGCTCGTCTAACTTGACTCTGCGATTTAGGTCAATAAACCCTAAGTTCGCATATCCATTCATGACATTTGTTGGACTTGGCATGTCAACCTTAACGTAAGGTAAAGGTAAAGGTAGGTACTCACAACAAAACGGTTCAACTGCTATTAGGTACTGTCGCTGCAATACCTATGTGAAAAAAACGAACCAAATAATATGAAATCCGAAATTAATTCTCAATAAAATTCGAAGAATGTTAACATTGCTGATATGTCAGCCACCTTTATTGAAATATCAGTAATAATATGAGAGAGCATTATAAATCGATGTGGACATGTTTCGGAATAGCGTTCTCAGCCATTGAGCTTCGCCGTATAGTCCAGTTTGTAGAATGGTTAAGGAGAATCAACAATTAATAGCTCTTAATTAATTACCCTGCACAAATTCCTCTTACTCCAGACTTAACTTTTTGCTACAAGCCAATGCAATGCACAGATGAAAACATTCCCAAATATAGTAACATTTACATTCTACCACCCACCACCGAGATAGTGATATGATATCGCGTGTAATTCACCATATAGGTACTTTAATAAACAAAATTAATCTGTATAATAATATATCACTATGTGTTCTGTTATAACTAGCTGTTCCCCGCGGTTTCACCCACGTTCCCGGTGTAATTTTTTTTTCATACAAACCTCCTGACAATAACGAACATTTAAAAAAAAAATTGGCCAAATTGGTCCAGGCGTTGTTGAGTTATGCGCTTACCAACACATTTTGCGATTCATTTTTATATTATAGATATATCAACGAATTAACGATTTTACAGGTACTTACTTTATTTGGTTTTTTGACTAAAGCGTGTTCAAGTACACAATTATCTTGAAAAAATTATCAGTAGAATTCAAGTTTTAACGTGCAAACAAAAATCGTGACCAATTAGTTTAATTGCACAAGAAAGAGTGACATTATGTGTCCGCTCCGTACATACATGCAGCCGCGACTACTAAAATGTACGTAATACTTTTGCTTTAAAAACTATTTGAGACCTAAAAGGTCTAAACTAGATGTGATCTACATTGCTGGTTCATTGTAAAATGCTATTCATGATTCTCCGAAACCACCTAATTCTCATGCAGGTCCTCCAGATTATAAAACAGAAAAATGGACATCGACGCCGACGTAAGTACCTACCTACCTACACAGTACACGAGTATTTCAACATGGTATTTTAGTTGTAGCTGTTTAGTTTTAGCTCCGTGTAGCTGTGCGTATAGTCATATAGATAGAAGAGTCAATTAAAGATTTTTTTTTATACAATTGCGGTTTTGTTCAACAGTAAATGGGTTTGAGAAAATATGAGCAACGTCACACTGTTTGAACGTTTTGGCACCCTAAATAAAATTGTACAAGATATGTGGCGGTTGTGAATTTAAAAAAGATTACTTAATTGAAAAAACTCGCGGCTGATTTAGGTATGAATTAGTGTTCACGATAACGCCCTCATGTTGTTGGTTCGACCGCGTATGACCGACATTGGCTGGCAGCCATTGATAAGACCCCGCCATTATTTTGGCATGCCTCAATATTACGATGAATGAAATGACGAGTAAACGACCAAAAAATAATTATAATAAGTACATTCGCATCACATACATACCTTTCTAAGTATTCAACTAATTGATATTGATTAAAAAATATTGAAACTAAGTATTAACTTAAGATTTGATTTTCATTGTGTGTTTCTTAAGGCCCTCAAACGTCTAGTTTCTACGCCACTATCTATTGTAACATGTTATTTATGCTCGTCCTTCATTAAAGAACAAAAACATTTTTTCAAAGTATTGTAAGAATCGCTCCATAAAACCTTTATGTGTTTGTTGTAACTGTTGCATAATTTAACTAACGTTGAGTTGCCCAGGTTTTGAAATAAACTTACAAAGCAGACGTTGAAACAAATCATCACCATCATGACCATATGACTCTGGGTATGGAACTATGGACACAGAATAATGTAATATGGATCTATGCTATATTGTGTGATTTTTTAGTCACTGGCAATACTTGCAGGGGTGGAAGTAGGTACTTATCAAAATGAACAACTTTTATTATGGTACGAACTGTAAAATCATGAAAAAAATATCAGCTGTTCCATACAAAAGTTCAATACCTACTCGCAAAGCAACCGTTTTATTTTATGCGATATCAGAGTTAGCCCCATAATAAAAGTTGTTCACATTTATGAGTACTTCCACCCCAGTGATAAAAAAAATCTGTCTGTATAAGATTTAAAAAAATATGTATTATGGGCATGGCTGAAGTAAATAAAGATAAGAA
The DNA here is from genome assembly GCA_951216915.1 of Tetheella fluctuosa. NCBI lineage: Eukaryota > Metazoa > Arthropoda > Insecta > Lepidoptera > Drepanidae > Tetheella > Tetheella fluctuosa. The sequence continues at coordinate 9,869,974 of OX578217.1, forward strand.
TTCAAATAACTTAATTAACTTTTACTTAACATAAAATGTTTATTTCATTGGCTAAGCTCCTAGTCTACATAAGTATGTCTATCAAGCACACATTACGTGCTTATGTATATTTTATATCAGAATTTCTGTATCTCACATAAGTTTTTCGAAGTCAAATTCATGTTTATCTCATTCATGCTTAACCGACATTCTTGAACCTCTGTTTCTGAATAGTTAAATGGGTTCCAAAGCATGCCACGTAACGCGATCACTATCGTTCTATATGACTTGGCATTATATGAAATGATTGTACTCTTGGGGCCCGCGATTTCTGTCTACCACTAACTCAAGGCCCGCGCGCGAGTCATTGCCACGTCCGCGGCTCCGCGCGTGAGTGCCAGTCAGCCTGCTCTACCCGACCCGCCCGCCGACCGAACCCACAATCAAAATGACATCCTATAAGCTTTTATACAACTATTTTTTAGAACACTGTGCCTATGGGTCCCATTTAGTAATCATATGCATTTATTTGTAAATACAATTCATGTATAGTATTTAAACTTCTTGTAATGTATTATAATTTATGTTACACATTTTTATTTTCAATTTTATTCGGTGTATAAAGTAAATGTGGTGGGCGAGAATGTCTGAAATTGTTAACGTTTTGACGGGAGCGTTTGGTTTGAATATTTCTCAGAATTGCCTCATAAACGTAGCGTAAACGTTAAGTATTATTAATGTGTTACCTCTTGGGTGACTCAAACATCAGCTGTTACTTGGTCCAAAGTCGGCACTGTATGTATGTATGCAGGACCTACGTTTACCATTAACGACTCATCTTTAGGTCAACTACAACATCGTTGATTTGATTTTGAACACCATTTGTTTACCAACCGATAGAACTTTGTATGTCACAAAAACATTGTTCAAAATTATTTAATACAAACTTATTTTTGCGGTCGGTGAAATTAGCATTGTAAACTTTAAAATTGTGTACATACTTTGCACATGCTATGGAACCCTCCCTACACACTGTATGTGGTCTGACACACATTTGGTTGGTAGTTTGTTAAGTTACCTACTTAAATAAATATGAATGTTATCATACGCATCGAAAAATGTATAGACTTAGTTTGCACATTGATCGAGACGTTGAGGCATCGCTGAAGTCATCTTTATGTATTTGGCTGAAAAGTGTTGACTTATCTAGGGCGAAGTCTATGACCGTCTTCTCTACATTGCCAAACCGTTTATGTAAGATAGACTAAATAGTACTATATTCCTTCTTTTAAGTAGGTACTCGCTATAGTTGTTCCTATTTTTGTAATTTGGACTTTATTTGTTTTTATAGAGATTTCGCTTTTTGCGTCTGACACGAAAGCTCTACAGAGAGGCCCGATATGGACGGTGTTCCCAAAATAGAGGCCACTTTTATTATTCAACGAACTTATTTGAACTGGTTTTATGAATGCGGGGCGGTTAATCCGGAATAAGCCGTCAATGCTCCCGAAATAGTCCTGAAGATGAATTAGCGACTCTAGTTTTATCGCGAGTTCGAAAATTACTAGTAGTAAAACCAAATGGCTATTAGCCTGAGGCACAGAAGCGGTAGATACTTTTCATAAACATTTCAAGTATCAATTCATTCGCAGGAATACTCCTGAATCCATAATCTGTAAGAATAATGGCGAGATCCATATATTGATTTGTACCAAAAAAATAAAAATAAAAAACATTTAAAATCTTCTAAAGTTTTAATGTCTTAATTAAATATTAAATACTATACATGGAATAGTTTATAAAACCCGTATAATTCCAATTTACTTATAAAAAATAAAAATAGTAGTTTTTTCACCTTTTTACTTATAATATTGACTTTTTTGATCTCTATTCAACCGTCGATATTATACCGGAGTTTTAAAAATCTTTATATTTTTATAAATGTTTGTTTGTATTCATTCAACTAAATCACGAGGACCTTCGATTGAAAAAGTCGAAGTGATAAAAATACATATTATTATGTCCGTTAACGTTACTTCCAAATTTCAGAAAAAGGGGATAGCCCTGTTTGAACTTAATTCCGAAGCTGCGAAAGAAGCAAAATTAACTCCCCAAAGATTACATATCACAAATATTAATCAGGGAATTGAGAATAAAGGTAATGTGGCGTTATTAGGTGAATGTGAATCGGTCTACATATTTTCTCTTCATTTATTTAATAATAGTGTTTGTAGGTTTATATAAAGTTTTTTGTAACAAGCCTGCCCGATGTTAGTATATGTACGTTGTATCATAAAGTTATCAGCGTCGTTTTGGCAAGCATCTGCCGAAACTTAGTGCTGTGATGTGATACCAACGGCAGATAAACGTTATCCTTTGGGTTCACGGCCACGCAGTGGGGGCAACATGCTTCTAAAGCAATCATCCTGCGTAAATGTTCTCTTGTCCGTAACACATGGGCTCTTTATACGGCGGTTTAGCATAAAAACTGCGGTTTTTATTACACATCATCATAAATTCATAAAATACATTGAACTTCATCATGTGGTGAATATTTAGGCATGTGCAGGCTATGAATATCTTAGATAACACTTAAAATATTTTTGTTTGTCATCCATATTATTACTATACATAAATGTGATGGGACACATTTTATTTACCGTGTAAAATATCGTTGTTATATAGCATGCTCCGCGTCTATCTTTACATACGAGTTTATTGGGGTTTTAAAAAATAAATTTAAAAAGCATGTCTCTAATAGCGCCAGTCAGTTTAATTAAAGAACAATTAAACCATGAAGCTATCACGATTCCTTAACCCTACATGTTGTTACTTCCCTTGATGTTTCCTAACACATAAAATCCCGCGGAGAACTAACTATTAACTGTCAATTAATTAAATAACCGTGATATTTGTTCCCACGATGACGGGGCTAGTCGTTTAAAACATTAATAATAGCTTACACTGCGTCATCGGCCATTATGAGCGTTTGATTCTTCTAGCAGAGATAAATCAGCCCACACGTAGCACTAGCCTAACGTCTATTGACAAACCAGTTGCTGGCGATACAACGGATCCAGGGAAATATCCACATCTAAGCGTAAGCACCTATCTATTTATGCTACAACATTCGTTATATCTTGTCCTTTTGGATTCAGTATTCAGAGGGCAAATATTTCTTGTCTAGTCTTTTTAACACGCTGTCACAGTGTTTAGCTTTTCAAGGACTTCGTACACAGGCGGACGCACCCGCCGGCCACGTCCACTATCGTATCGATTTGTGTAAAACACGATTTTCCCTAGCGACCAAATGTACCTACATTAATTTATTTTAATTAATTTCTTTGTTTTCGAATTAATGGAAGATTTTTGTCGGCGTGTCTGGTGTACTGTTAGAAGAATTTCTGAAAGTTGTGTCAAAGTCAATGTCATTAATTCAGTTTAGGCCCTAGAAAGGCACTTATGAACGTCGAAGCTACTGAAGTTAACCACTAGTTCGGAAGTCGCCTACAACTGAGAAGAACCGGCAAGAAACTCAGCAGGTTAAATTTTTTTTGTTTTAATTTTTTCGTTTCTTTGATTAGTTGCAGGTCCTGTAAGTGAACTGTGGCCGTTTCTATCTATTAAAATTAATTAATTTATACTTACATTTGAAATAACAATTCATTGTTTGCATCGTTTACCAAAGAGGTGATTTTCAGCTTTTACAAGAGTACCTACCTATTCATAATTTATAGATAGGGACACTGGCAACAACAACCACTTATAAATAATAAATAAATAGTTTGGGATATTCCTTACATACAGCCATCTGATCCAAAAGTAACCAGAGCTTGTACTATGGAAATCAGTTAACTGATATACGTTTTTTTTTTTCTAAATATATACTTATATATAGATAATCACACCCAGACTCAGGACAAACAGACAAACAAATGTCTATTCTGGGTAGGAATCGAATCCGACGACCTATGAAGTGATCTTACCAATCACACCAACCGGCCCGTCACTTACGCAACGTTTTCCGATACATTTTTATAACGAGACCATTAAATCATTTCATATAATTTTTAGATATGAGTGGATTCTTAGGTACCTATGATTTTATAACGCCACATCTCCATTTAGTAAGAAGTGGCACTGATTGCCCTTTAGTTCGTGAACTAGTTATATATTTAGATAGTAGTTTTTACTGAACATTTCCGACATGGTAATTCGAAAATACATATATATAGATTAACCCTTGGGTACATGGTCATGTCCTGGGGCCAGGAAAACACAAAGCTGTCAAGGATCCATCAGTTTTTTATGGCTCTACGACTTTTGAATACTTCAAAGGAGTGACATAATCACCATATTATCCCAAGGTCGCCAACGTGTCAACTGGAATCTGTAATTTATAACCGCCTGCTTCCGGTCAAGATAAAGATATCTCGAAATATAAGTATGTATGTACACAGCTATCTATGTAAAGAAACCTTTTTAAGCTAAAATTACCCAGTACCTAATGTGTGTGCAAAACTGCGTAGTGCTTTCGAAAAGCTTAACGAAATCTGAATTGTTTGGGTACGAGTAAGTTCAATTTATCACGAAGTTTTGTGCTCTGAAAAGCTTACTTACTTATATATTTCTATTTATATAATTTTAGTTATTTTACCTACTAACGTGTCCTCAGGGAAAAATGTTTTTCGAAATTCGAGTGGATAAGTGAACTATATAAAGCAATATACTTACCTACAGCATACCGTTTACAGGATGTGGTTCATTGCATTCCCGCCATAATAACGTAGGTTGGTATAATACCACTTGATAAGAACACGAATCAATGAGAAAGATTATTAAAAAATACATTTTATTTTTGATACAACAACAAATCACCCAGACTTATAGTAGGTACCTACTAAACATAAAAGTGCACAGAAACATGTAGGTAAGTAGGTACCTACATAATAATATAATTGTGAATTAATATTGCAGTTTGCTAAACCGTAGTTATTAATATTGTTAGCTACTGTACTAGGGTACAGCAGCTCATTCTTTAAGGGTTCTTTTAGGGGCTTTAATATAACTATCTAACACGAATCTATTTGTATATATTTCCCTGAATATATACCTATATAGATTTTACTTATAATTACAATCATTTATGCAGTAGGTACATTTTTAACGTTTTTGAGGATTCCGAAGCCAAACAAATTAACTAATAAAAGGTCAGACCGTCATCTATGTAGCCGCCGGACTAACTTTGTCGTATAAAAAATTATCTTCATAAGTATTATAACTTCGAAACCTTATAGTGTGCATGGTCCCACATGCACATGGACGACTTTTAAGATTGGATAGACTATAGGTTACCTAAAACTCTAAAGCGTAGGCGTTAGAAAACATACCTTCTACTTAATAAAATATTTAAATACCCAAGTATCAAATGCAGACGGTTACATTTCGCTTATTTTTAAAATCGATGTTCTGTATCAACCAAAGACGTATTAGTACCAACGTTCACAAATATCCATTATTTTTAATTAAGTTGAAGCTTGAGTAGGAACGTACCCCACTACAGTATTGAAAACACGTCGCAGTTTGTGAATAGGCACCGATTTATGTTTGGCAAGATTGCGTGCCGAAGCGCGATGTGCCGCATGCCAGTGCCGTGTCAGAACAATCACAAGGTAAATTGGCCTCACATCACGCTACGAAAACGCAAAATAAACGGAACATTAAGTGGGCAGGTAACTTATTAATCGGACAATCGTTGGAGACAAACGTTTCGGGCCGACAGCGGTTCCCACGGGGCGGGTGCCGGCGACCATTCCGGTTCTTGCCAACTTGAATGTTTGTTGTCAAATTAATCTGAAGTCACTTAGTTAGTATGCGCTACTCGACCAGTCGAGCGACTATTCATTCATAGCGGTTGGAATGCTAGATCGCTCGTGGCTCGCCTCGACCGACCTTCGCCGCCCGCCGCCGCGCAGTCGGCTGCTTAGCAAAAAGTATGTGAGCCTTCGTGCTCCTCTACCAACTATGTGGATGTACCAGTGTCCAGTTCACTACCTTATCCGCTCCATTCCACAGTGCGCCGCCCGCAGGACGTTACTACCCTCTAATTCATGTATTGTACGACATTTTCAACCGCTTTGGATAATCAATTCTTTAATATAATGACCGAGTCACATTGATGCTACCATAGTATAAGACTGTAACCAAAACATACATTTTAAGAATTAACCAGAGATTAGGAGATTAAACTTGCTCACTGGCAGAAGCAGTAAGACATATCGTTGGCCCACAAGTCATAAGAATGAATGGTTGCCATTTGCGAAATGACCGAGCTGTGACATCATGAAGCACAGTCACCGGCTGATCTCTGAGCTCCATCTAAGGCGGTTTCTGCTCCGAATTATATACAAAAACATTTATATTATTATGTACATCAGAATTATCATTTTAATATACATTTGTTAACAATGTATAATAATAATAATAATTTAACAAATGACGTAATTTCCAAATTCTTAGATTTATCTTTCACAAAAGTTATGATTTAAGTGCGAACAACTTGTTGCTTCGCCCGACTATTTTTATGTCAGTAACCTCATAATGGTATGCTGTCTGATAGAATTTTAATTACTCTTAATGTATTGCCAATTGATTTAACGATTTACAACACTTACATACTTACTACAATTGATTTAGAAAATAATAGGATTAAGAAAACATTCGTAACAACTATCCTGTACTATTAAATTTTAAGTTAGTTTCTTAATTCGAGAAGTTGAAGTTATTTTTAAATAGATAGTTTTTTTTTTTTTTGTCAAGTATATACCTACAATTACAATTTGGCTAAATAAGTGTTAATGGTAAACGTAAGAAACTGAAAAAAAAGGCAATCGATGTGTAGGTACCGGGGCCTCGGTGCGGCGCTGAAACCCATCGGCACCTCCGCGATGACGTCACTCCGGACGCCGTCCGCGTCCGCGCCGATCAAGGACAGTAAACATTACCAGGTCAATGCACGCGGCTGTCTCTAGTCGTTTTTTTTTTTCAATTTGGCCATGACAGCCCTACCAACAGCCGTGAAGAATTCTGCTCAAAGAGGCCCACTAATGGCTACTCGCAGTACCTACCGTATCACTATATAAAGACGAAGGACAATTTTCTAATACTTACTACGCACTACAGAAAGATTTACGAACACTGATATCTTGTTATGGATGATGATGACAAAATAAGTAAGAAAGAAATTAGATTTTAAATCATACTTATGTACATTTGTTGTAGTAATGATAACGTTAATCTGCATTATTCTACATACTGTGGATGGATGTTACAGTAGGTAACACCAACAGAGATTTTCGTTTTTTTAAACCAATATAGCACATTTGTAGAAAGCTGTTATTTAACCGTTCACCACTTAATTTGTGAACTGGTTCTATTTTGATGTACCCTGTTTCTATAAAACGCAGACTAACGACTTTTATCTGACATGTATTGGATGGCATTAAAAAGTGTTTATGATTGCCGCAAAATATTCATAATTTCTTAAAACTTAATATATTTCTTTAAACTTATTATTTAACATCGTGAAAAGTCAGTTGGCTGGCAGCCCTGTCGCGACGGGTGAGTGGCCGTCATGGACAACTCTCGCGCACTCGGTGTACTGACTGTACTGAGTCCAGTACATAGTACCTATAGACTGCATCTTTCTACTCACTACTCAGTCGAGAGTAGAAACATGCAGTAGTAAAGGTAAGTGAGGTACGTGCATTCTTCAGCGCGGCTCTAGGCTTTCATGCGCAACGCCTACCTATGCTGTTAGTAGTTATAAATTATAATAACCTATCCTATATTTGATTCGTCTATAACAATCGATGATTTAATTTTTTATGTATGCGTATTTCCATTTTTGTATCTATCTGTGTAAATACATACTACATTATGTATATCTCCACTAAAAATTTTTAACATTAAAATCTTAAAATTATTAAAATCTATGTTAATTTAGGAAAACAGAATCTTGTATGCTTGCTAACTTGCTATTTAAGTACCTAATAGCAAGTCTAGTTTGATACAGTGTTTTCTATTTTAGTTATATAAGACCATACATATTATAAAATCGTTATTATTTTTCAATACGCAATTTCGAAGAAAGACTTTAATAATAAGCTGCTTACCTATATAGTATAAGAAAAGCTGTTTAAACATACGATTTTATAAATTTTAACTATACGAGTAGGTATGTACTAACCTACAAAATGAAAAATCATTGCGACTTTTATGAATAATAAACTTCAAATAAATCATTCATCACATCGTAGGATATTGCTGCATAAAGAAATGGCTAGAAATAGCAACCGTTATGAAATGGCATGCACTATGCAGCAAGCAAGCAACCGCTCGCTGTGGGTACCTGTAATTTGTCGACGTTTCAAGTCGTTCGCTATTAAAATCCACCATTGTCTCTGATTGTTCCACACCTAGTGAGAGATGAGGCTTTGTTTCATTAAATTCACATACCACAGTGACTGCTTGCACATTTGGTCAAATTTCATTTGACACAGTTTTATAAGATTCGAAACAGCGGGAGTGAGGCTACAAATCTTTGGGAACAATATGAATTAATTAATTAATGAAAATATTTTTAATTCAAATAGGCCTTCACAAGCACTTATGTATGACACGCAGTCGGTTATGGTAGTTTAGCTTACTGCCCGCCGGATTATCTAAATATCTCGGAGACGATAGGTACGATAGGTACCTAGGCCTAGATCAAATTGTGAAAACCAAGGACCAATAATACATAGTAAATGTTCAAACCGACCTGTGTGGCTTGGTTTTATACGAAGTAGGTCATCGAGGAAAATCTCTTACTTTATTGAATCTCACGCAACTAACGAGTCAGTCATACAATGGATATCGTTAATTGCTCTGTGTCATTTATCGTGCTTATCTCAGAGCGAAAGCCTGATACGCTCTTCATTATTGTAAGACAGACGTGTAAATTTTTACCACGTAGATGTTAGAAACTATGATATAAGCCTTAGTATTACCTAAAGTTAAAGTTTTAGAAATCTATTGTGATATTTATAGAACAACTCTATTATTTTGATTATCTGTTGCTTGTCAAGTGTATGACAGGTGAGCTGTGAATATCCGTCTATTAACCGCGAAATGCCCACGTTTACTTTAAGTCCTTTGTTTTAATCAAATAAATCCATCCAATATCCCATAAAGACAGGATAAATATTAAAGAGATCTACCAAAGTTGTTTAACTTTTTGGCCATTTCTATTGAAAATGGTATAAATATTTTCATCAGAGTGTTCGTTTGCTTCTAATAATTTCTATCCACTGCATTCTTATGGCTGGCTTAATTATAATATAATTTGGAGAACAAACTCAGGTGTAGTGTAATAGAAATTATAATATTATTAATAATTTGGTTTGAAATACCTGACTGAGCAGCAATTGACATAAATGCAAATGGCGTTGAATATTTTATATTAGTCCGACAAAGCTAGATTTCTATTAAATAAAAACAGTTTACCTAGTTGAGTAGCATAACTTTAAAATTATGTGTCAATGTATGGAATTCCAACATATTTGGTCAATATGACCTGAATGAAAGTAAAGGAGTATCTTCGTGCAAAGCCAAGGGCGAGAATTCTAGTTGTTTTTGTGAGGCATTGGTTATTATTTATCTACTTGTCTACCTACCTTTTAGTTATAAGAGAGTTAGTCGCTCGACCGATGAACGGTGCCGGTTGCATTCCATTTTGCCGCGTTCCTTTACGCAGTCTCGAGCTTCCAAGAAAGAGCTATGTCCCGCTCGCACTAACCATTCGATGTTATTACCGTGTGTTTCGGAATTCTGTTCATTGTTTTAGCTCAAAGCTCATTTCAATACGAGTAAGGAAACACTATGCACATATCCGGTCAAAGGTCTACATATATGACTACCGCACTTATGTAGTTGATTCCTTAAACTTTTGAAACTACTTCATTATGATTCTTACTTTATATCATCATCGCCAACCATTAGGTATCCGTTGTCACCTCTAATTCTGCCTCTAAGATTTCCAAAAAAATATTTTCTATAGGTTGTATTTTAGCGATAGCACTGCCTTGTTTTTTTTTTATGTAGGTATCTCATGTCCCAAGTGAATAAATAGTTAAGTGTATATCTTTTAACATATTTTTTTGGTTTAATTATGTCTTATGGTATTGTCTATCTATACTTACTATAAAGTTCTTGGAAACTACTTTTTAATTTATGAAAATGTGGTGGGATGGTGTAAAGATAAGGTCTACATACTGAAATTAAAATGTCTTGTGGATATGATGTTTCAGAAACATACCGGTCAAAATCATAACCCTCCTTTTTGCATCGCCGTAGTTGGGTAAAAAAGAGCTGCCAAGGTCAGTTTTATAATAAGTGTCTTTTTATAATGTTTGACCACAATCTCTATGTGGTAAGTGATGGATGATGTGGGCTTAGGTGGTAAGCACACAAAGCCTAGACAAAATTGGGCCTCAAGTATCAACAGCTGGCGGAACACACCGGAAGGTGCTTGGTGGCAAATTTTCAACATGAAGGTGGTAGCTAGACAGGTGAGTTGTTGTTTTCTTCACTGAAAGCTCAAGTTCATTGTAGGATTTGGACCCACGACCTTCGTCACGGCATTCGACGTCACTAAGTAAGTACCACTAAGCTCATCGCTCACCGCCAAATTTAAATTATAATACCAGTTTAGCGACATTACGAAGCGAAGTGCACTCGGTCGCGTCGCGTCGCGGTCTCAGAAGCAGTACTAAATCCAATATGAGGAAAAAAAAACACTAGAAACAATAAAAGTGTCGCCCTCATATTGAACATGTTCAGTCCGTACATGGAGGAAGCGGCTAGCTGGTGATTAATGACGCGCGCTTATTGCATGTGGTCATAGCGCACTTCCTGCGGGGTTGGCAAGGCCACGAAACTAGGCCGCAGGTTAGCAAATGCTCATAATTGTGCCACTAAAAGCCTATTCAGATGTATACCTATAGGCGATAATCGCTGGCGCTGCGGGTAGCGGAAAATATTTGCATGGAATTTGCCACGGCTAGCGCATACCAATTGTTTTACACTATCCCGCAGTGACAGCGAATATCGTCTTGCTAAATAGGCTTTTATTTTTTACTTATGTTTATATATTGATAGAGTCTTGTATGTCAATACCAAAAACAGTGCATATTTTGTAATAAATCAATAATTAATAGTCATAATATCTAAAACTTAAAAAAATATAAATTTCTGAAGAAATCTATAGATATACCAGTAATAAAACTATCCCTATGCCTTATTCTAGTTTTTCGTGAAACCACGAAGATTTTCGCATAAGTCGGATCACGCGATCTTACGGCAACAAATCGATAACATGTATTTGAAAATTATGTGGTATGGTAGGTTAGGTACCTACTTACTTCAGTTATTATAATAGTTGAGCATAGCCAATTTACAGTTACCCTGAATTTTCAATAATTTTACTAGACAGTAGAGAATTCTTCTATTGTTTTATAACCATTTGTATTCATAACTATACTCGAACAATGCTTAGTGATTGGCAGATATCGCATGCCAAATATACAGCTTAGGTACCTATTCGTAATTGGTCATTGGTATATTTTTACTAATTTCGCTTGTAATAAATATTTGAGACTCTATAACTGACTGGTTGCTGCCCCCCGTTTCTCTCGCATGAAGTTTGTAACTTTCATAAAATCTTCCAACAATGGTATCTATAACTTGTTATAACCACAGATAAGTAATACTTGTAACTATCGTACTATAACTTCATACAGGGATAACCGTATATGTAGTGCCTTTGTAATTAATTTGTTCATTACTTATAAGTATGTATTCATATTCAAATTATTCATATACGGTTACCCTCAAATAATCGTACTGAAACACTCCATAACATTTCTATATGGGCACATATTATAACTTAACGTAACTTGTCTCTTGTTCTAGATAAATTATTGTAAGTAATAATATAATTCTAATAACTATTACTTAGGTACCAGCTGTACTTTCATCGCAATAAGGTCTTACTTAATCTTAGTCAAAATCAAAGCCATTTATTCCGTTTAGGTAGTTACCACCTTCAGATGAAAAGAACCGGCAAGTAACTCAGCAACGTTACACCTTTTAAAAATAAGTAGGTACCTACAATGACAATTTCGCACAAGCCCTATCTGTATCTAAGAAGTTTTGCTATTTATTGTAAGACTAGCTTTTCCGCGCGGTTTCACTCGCGTTCCCGAGGGATCTTGTGTTTTCCCGGGATAAAAAAGCCTATAGCCTTCCTCGATAAATAAAGAATTTTTCAAATCGAACCAGTAGTTCTTGAGATTAGCGCGTTCAAGCAAACAAACAAACTCTTCAGCTTTATAATATTAGTATAGAAGTATAGATATGGACTTATACAGGGTTATTGGAAAAACATTAACAACCTCTCAAGACTATATTACTAACATCATAATTCATCAGATTTTAATTCATTAAACTTTCATACAAAAATAAAAATATTTAAATTCAACGCTCTAAATGTTACGAACTCTACGCGTTGCAAAACACGAGTGACAAGTGCACGGGAGGCGTAGGTAAGGTACAACAAAATATAGAATTGAAATGTATTACCTAGATAGAACAACGAAATCTTGACTGTTTGTTTTTGGTAAATGTATTATGTTTTGTTAAAAGTCATAAAATGAATGAAAATGAAAATATTTTTTATTCAAATAGGCCTTCACAAGCACTTATGAATAGTCTGACTCTAACGCACGGTTCGGAAGGTTGCTTTTACTGAGAAGAGCCGGCAAGAAACTCAGCAATTACTCTTTTCAAAACCAACTCAGATTCATTACATCAAATTATTTATCTAGTCTCTCTGACAATATGTGTGTGTAATATGACAGTAAGGAAAAAACAAATATCAAAATTATGAGTAACTTAGTAAACAAATGGATTGCAAACTTAAGCAGACCAGCCCCCACAAGCAGCACCTGTTCTCAAGTATGACGCATGTGGCAGCCATCGCCCTCCTCGCACATATTATAGGGAAGTGAGCGACCCGCCACACGACGCCGCCGCAAGCAAAGACCCCAAAGTGAGCATAACTAACTTAAGCTTACTACAAATAATACAAAGAGAAACGAGAAATACGAATTATAACACACAATATGTTATCACTGAGACTATTAACAGGTTTATAAATCAAAATAATAACAATAATAGTACACAAAAGTAACAAATCTACCAAGCATTAGAGTCTTTGAAATAATCATTTACAGTATAATAAGCATTTTCTACTAATACAGCTTTAATCCGTTCCTTAAATTTTTGCAAAGGCAAATTTAAAATTGAAGTAGGGATTCTGTTATAGATGCGTGTACTTAGTCCTAGAAATGAGCCTTGCACTTTCTGGATTCTATAGGCAGAAGTTACAAGTTTGTGCTTATTTCTAGTATTGATAGAGTGCACATCACTTTTTTTCGAAAAAAGACTAATATTTTGATGCACAAATAATATATTTGCAAATATATATTGAGATGCAACTATGAGTATGCCAGTTTCTTTAAACTTATCTCTGAGGGAAGTTCGAGAGCCCAAGTTATAAATAGCTCGCACTGCCCTCTTTTGTAAAATAAAAATTGTTTCTATATCAGCAGCTTTACCCCAAAGTAAAATGCCCTATGCACTATGAAAATAACTAAAATATACTAATCGAGCTGTATCTACATCTGTAAGCTGTCTAATTTTTCTAACTGCATAAGCTGCCGAACTGAGTTTTGCCGTAACTGATGAAATTTGGGAGCCCCATTGAAGCTTTGAGTCTAAAGTAATCCCTAAAAATACTGTTGACTCAACAAGATTTAGAGCTTCATTATTTAACATTAAATTACAGCCTACTTTTTTTACGTTGGGTAATGCAAATTTAATACATTTAGTTTTTTTTGCATTTAACACTAGATTATTAACATTAAACCAATTCAATACCTGAGCTAATGCGCCGTTTACATCGTCATAATTAGATTTAAGTCTATCAACACCAAAAATCAGTGAGGTATCATCAGCAAACAGTACAATTCCACAGGTATTTTTAACATAAAAAGGAAGGTCATTAATATAAATGAAGAATAGAAAAGGACCTAGAATAGAGCCCTGCGGTACACCCATACGCACAGGAGAACCAGATGATTTAACCCTATTTACATCGACACTTTGAATTCTCTGTCCTAGATATGATTTCATAAGATCAAGTGCCATACCTTTTACCCCATAATAATTTAACTTACGTAAAAGTGTCCCATGATCAACGCAATCAAAAGCCTTGGATAGGTCACAGAACACACCAATTACATTTTGTGACTTTTCCCAAGCATCAAATATACCTTTTAAAAGTGCTACCCCAGCGTCAATCGTAGAACGACCTTTCGTAAAACCATACTGTTCACAATGCAAAAGTTTATTTAAATTAAAGTGAGCAAGTAGTTGCGATAGAATAATTTTTTCGAATATTTTACTGAGGGCTGGCAAAATGTAAACAGGCCTATAATTAGAAGGATCCCTAGGATCTCCGTTTTTGAAGAGTGGTACTACTTTACTGTGTTTCATTAAATCTGGAAATTTACCTAAGTCTACACATCTGTTGAAAATCAAAGCTAAATAGGGAGCAATGTCATCCATGATACCCCGCAAAACAATAACAGATATATCCCACAAATCACCAGTGCGTTTAACTTTCAAAGTCTTAAAAGTTTTTACAATATCATGAGATGTTATATGCCTAAATTTAAACAACTCATCGCATTCCGATACATTATTTTTTAACATTATTTCAGCATCTTTAGGTGAAGAGTTTAAGGAGCTGGTTGTAGCTATAGGTATATCACAAAAAAAGTTATTAAATGCGTGTGCTATTTGACTATCTCCACTAATAATTTTATTATTAATATTTAATTCAATACTATTATTATGGTTTTTAATCTTACCCCTTTCAGAGTTTATAATGTCCCAAGTTGTTTTTACTTTATTGCTTGATTTACTAATTTTATTTTTTAAGTAAATGGATTTGGCAGAAGCACAAGCTTTCTTGAAAATTTTTGAATAATTTTTAACATACTGAATGAAATTAGTATTTTGATTAAATTTTTTCATACCATACAGCTCATACAACTTAGCTCTACTTTTATAAATACCAACCGTTGCCCAATCGTTAAACTTAATATGTTTATTTCCATTGAAAGTCCTTGGTTTGAAAGTATTGTCAAATTGCTTTCTTATAAAATCAAAAAGTTCGTTATATAGACTATCTGGTTCTTCCTGTGCCATTTCAATAGAAACAATATTTTTGTTTACATTGTTTTTGAATCGAACCATGCGACTTAAGGTAATAGGTCTACATGTTAGTTTATGGGGGGTAATTTAGTTATCATTTAATAGAACTACTTTTTGACCACAATGATCTGAAGTTAGCTCATTAATTACCGATTGTTCAAATACATCACAGCTACAGAACATATTATCGAGGCAAGTGGCAGATGTTGCCGTGATTCTAGTTGGCTCACAGAATAAATTATTTAGATTAAAAGATTTGAACAAATTAATTAATCTTACTGTTGTAGGTGAATCTACTAACAAATTCACGTTAAAATCACCACATACTATTATATTTTTGTTACACGTTTGAGCTTTCTTAAGAGCATCTTCTACGACTAATTCGAATAAACTAAAATCACCTAGAGGGGGACGGTACACGCAAACTATAACAAATCGCTCTAACTCCACACAAGACACTTAGAACAAAAGTTGTTGTTTATGATGTTAGTAAAACAGTCCTGCTAGGTTTTACCAATAACCCTGTATACCCTATTTTAAATAACTACCTATCTTATACATAGCGCTGTAGATACCTACCGCTGTAGATAACTCAGTAGATTTTCCTGTTGATCAGAACGAAGAAACAAGTCAATGAAACGTATTGATACTCTAAAATTCCGTGACGATGTCAATCATTACTGAAATAAGTTTTTATCTCGATATATAGCGACGGTTTACATACTTCGATCACATTCATTTGAAAAGCATTCGCTGTTCATTAGTTAACTACCCATATAAACAAAGTAGGTATCTCTCAACCATCAGTTGTTTTATTTTATATGCATAGATTTTTAGTTTTCAGGGTTCCATACCCAATGGAAGCCAATCAAAAAGCCTTCTTGTGTGTATGTCTGTCTGTCACAGGGGCACAGAATACATAATAGTACAGGGGCTTTATATTTTGAATCGTAAAAGGTAATTTTCACTACTGTCGCCTGTATAATTTGAAATAGAAAAAAAACAAAACCTAAAGCCTACTAGAAACCTCGAAATTTGATTATTTTCTATATTAATTGTTCCAGCTCTATCGGCAAACTTGGTTTGATTCTAGTGAATTCAAAATAGATCTTAAACTTGAATAGTTTTGTAAAAATATACCTACTATTAGCAAAGTGGTGTATGTATGTTTTGTGGTAGTTAGTTCGGAATCCGTTTACCGCCAATTGCATTGACTGATTTTCCGTGTTCTCCGGTAGTTAAATAGAAGTTAGTCTATGAATTGGATTAAGTATGTACCTACACCAGGCACGTAAAAACCGATTAAGTTTTTTGCTCCAAATTCGAACGAGACAGTCACTGATTTTCGGGTCGAAAACCTGAACTCATTTCAAAGAATCACGAAACGTTCCAGTTTTGAAATGGCTATTCTGTGAGGTGAACATACCTAGCTTATCATTGTATTATTAAAATAAAAATAAAAGATAAAATGTATAAATTATTTATTTATAATTAAAAAAATAATAATAGTTCATTTTGGAAAAAATCCAATTTAAACTAAAATAAAAGGCGGAAGTTGTATATTTGTCTGTAATACAGGGTTATTCAATGTATACCATATTCTGGAAATAAGCTCAGTATCCCCAGTAGAATTGATCCCCACGAGTTTCGTGTGATTATTTTCAAAACTGATTTAAAAACAGTAGGTATTAGGTGCACTTTTTGCATGAAAAAAGCATATATCTTCGTCATTATAAGGTATTATCTAATAAAAATTATTATACTTGCTATCGGTTCTCTGGTAAAAAAATAACGCTTTATACAAGATGCTTTGTAAAGCGTATACATAATACTTAAAGGTTTTTCACCTAGCATAACCTAGCCATACCATAACCATAAGTTTCGAAAATATGCCTTTTATATAAAATTTCTTCGAGGCTACCGCTGGTACCTACCGATCGCAAGGCTCCCAACAAACAGGCAGCGTTTCCTCCATGTTTCCTCTTTGGATGACCAAGCTAATGTGTTGGCTAAAATAGTTCAGCGTCCGCCGCCGGTCTCCCTAAACTTTGATGAGTTTTGACGATAATCTACGAGCGAATCGGCGAACTTCGTACCCCCACAGTCCCATTACAGTTAACAATATAATATAGATCTATTTCAAAGAGTAGTATTTACAACATAAAAGATTTTTAATATAGATATGGTCACTATAAGATGTTGTTAGGTTAGCTAATTACGTAATAACTTAAGACAGAAGGATCCTTAAGTAGGGACTGAATAAATTAACCGACTTGGTAATACTTGGTAATACATCTCACAACTTTTTACGGTAAAAGAACTGAGTTGCGAGAATTGGTTTTTTTTACAAGTCATGTTTTTGATGGCATCTCATTTCTTTTTGTAGATAGTCCAATTTTTTTTCTTTCTAGTACCTTTTACTTCTTGAATACCAACAACGGATTTTCTTAAAGCCCACTCTCTGTCTTATGAGCTTTTCTTATTTTTGTAGGTAGTCTTCCTCTTTTTCTTTTCCGGTACTACTTCTTGAGCTTCAGCTACAGTTTTTCTCAAAGCCCACTCCCTGTCTCTATGGATTTTTCTCGGAGGCTTTGATGTTACAATTTTTGATAAGTCTGGACGCTAAATGCTTTTTAGTCTATTGTATTCACAAATTGAGGATTCCTGCGCTTTAATACTTCCAAAGTAGACTGTTCGACATTAATTAGATTATAAATACTGTCAATGTAGCTAACAGAAAATTAATTACAACATCAAGCTTAACAGAGGATTAACTTGAACTAATATACGGCACTCACTGCCTCACTCAAAGTTTATTTAAATTAATAAAATTACTTAACCCATTTTTTTTCTAACGAATTAGATTTATATAAAGATTACCAACTGTCCCGCGCGGGTTCACTCGCGTAGCGGTTTAAAAATAGATGTTGACCAATTTTCAGGCCTACTCGATATGCACATAAAATGTCATCAAAATCGGTCAAGCCGTTTCGGAGGAGTATGGTAACTAAAACTGTGAAACTTTGACTAGTTATAATTCTTAAACTACTGGTTCAAATTGAATAAAATTTGAAATATACCGTGTTTATACAATGCCTGCTTGGTTACTGAAAATTCATGCTTCTAGTTTTATCCACAACGAAGTTATAGGGAGTCGAAAATGGCCTGAACTGCTTCGAGAAAAGAATTGCACTTTTTTTTTTTTTCTCGACTTGACTTGGGCAGTGCACCCAGATATATTATAATATAGTAGGATTAGTCTTAGTAAGTGGTCATATCTTGTAGAATTATGGAGCTCATGGATCATTCTATCCCGAATCCTGACACCTAACCAACTCCATACTGATTGGGTTGCGTGGTTGGTGGAATGAGAATCCTATGAAGGTTTTTTTAGATTCAGAAAATATTAAAGCCAAAATCAAGTGCATCATGTCACGCAAATGAAAGGGTTCTAGGAGAAATACAAAGATTAATTTTCAAATGCATGGTTTGAAAATCTATATATATGAAAATCGTACATTATCACCAAACCTACTGAGCCTAAAATATTAAAAAATTGGAAATGTAGGGCTTTCTCTTTTAGTTTACAGAAAAATCTAATTCTTAAAGTTTTTACAGAAAACAGAATGGTACAAAACCCTCTCCATATGAATGCGGCTCGCACTTGCCTAGTTACAAACTTTTATTTTATTTTTCTTATTGTTGATTTATATTTCGTATTTTTTCTGATTGAATGTAGTGAAAATTTGACCCGAATCGGTTATTGAGTTGATAGTCGTTAGATCGGTCTACCTAGATTGGATCCATCCATCTGTAGCTACATAACTTGTTGTCCCCCGCGGTTTCACCCGCGTTTCTGGGATATAAAGTAGCCTACTTATGTCTTTCTCCAGGTTTCAGGCTACCTTTCTACCAAATTGCAATACGATCGGTTCAGAGGTTTAGTCGTGAAAAGCTAACAAACAGACAGACATATAGAGTTACTTTCGCATTTATGAAATTCGTGTGAATTAAACAACATTCTTTATGTAGCATTGTCATATTAGTTAGTAGATGCTACCTAGCCTAGGTACTTACTACCTCGAAGAACCTACTATAGGTAAAATAAAATTAATCAATGTTTCTACAGTTACCCACCTACTTTATATAGGTAAGTACTTATTACATTTATGAGTAACGATGTAATTATTTATGATAACGATATCAGGCATTTCTATTAGGTATAGAAGTACCTATGTGCCTATAATAGGTGCCTTACTACCTACCTACCTGTCTGTACCAAAGTGTGGAAGAATTCTTCTCATTTTGAAAATAGGTATGTAGCTACATACAAACAAACCGATTAGAATGAGAAGCAAGAAACAGAAGTTTGACTAAAGCGTGAGCGAGCAAGAAAACGTGTTATGTATTATTATTTGAACGTCGAATGGGAGAAACCTGCGTGCGGGCCTCACGGGCCCCGCCCTGCCCCCGCGCTCCGCGCCGATCATATGTTCGGCGGCGAGGCGCACTCCGGCTAGTTGACTATTCACTGCGATTCGGGCACTCGCCGTGGTCGCAACACAACGTGCTCATTCCACGGCGCTCGCTAGCGCACGATCAGCTGTCCGCGCAACAACACACCGCGCCGCGCCGGCCGAGCCCGACTCCGCGGAGCGAGCGAACATTCGATAAGCCGCAGTGCGGTGTGACATGGAGCTGCTGTGCGCGGAGCGCGTGAGTCCCGGCAGCGGGAGCGGGAGCGGCGCGAGCGCGCGGCCGGCGCCGGCGCCCCGTAGCGCCGCGCCCGACCCGGTGCTGCTGCGCCGCCGCGTCCTCGACAACCTGCTCCGCACCGAGGAGCGCTACGCCGTCACCACCAACTACTTCGGCACCGTGCAGACGGAGGTAACTCCTCACATGCGCCGCATCGTCGCCGAGTGGATGCTAGAGGTGAGCGCACCCGCGCCGCGCCGCATGCCGTACCTACACCGCCCGCGCCGCGCCCGCCGGCTCTGCTTCAACCGCGAGACCCGAACGTTCGCCATTTTGTCTCGTTTTCCGACCACGTGTAGGTCCTGTCGTTGCTGGCGGCACCAGTGGCCCCCGTATGCCCTAGCCACTGTCCGTCGCCCGACCCCCCTGAATAGCCATTCCATTAGTTCACATAGACTTGACTGCTCGTTCATCACCAATCTGGTGAATAGACCGTGTTCTATATGTGCCTGTTGACTGTCTTTATTTAATCAATTTATGACTACCTACTTCAAGTGGGTTAGTAGGTAGGTATTTCACAGCTGGATGCTGCGACATTGTTTACACGATCAGCTGTTACTGTTTCGTTCCCATATGTTACAATCTTATTAGAAAAACGATGGCAATTTGAATCATCGTCAACCCATAACCCTAATTTGAATTGACTAGAACCAAGATCTAAATTATTGCTAATTATTATAAATTATTTGAAATTAATATTATTTATATGAAATCTTAGAATTAGACTGATCAGTAGTTAAGAACTTGTCAGTGGGTAGTTCCACTGAAGTACGTTCAGAAAGTACCTAACTGGTTGTGGGTTCGAGCGAGGGGCCCCGATGCCCGGACTCCGGACGCACAGCGCGGGCGGGCGCGGTCGCCGACCGATGTTACTCGCTCGCTCGTTCTATTTGAATAATCAGCTGATTTTGACACGCACACAGCTGACGCTCTGTTGCGCACTTATCTTTTGCTTGTACATATAAATAATTGCTAGCGTGCACACAAACGTCATTGTTCAAGCTCGGTGACCTAAATGACGTGTAATTTATAGTTTAAAACCTTTATTTAGGTACATTTTGGAACATTACTTAAAAAAAAAAATCTTTACGTAGGTATATAGTGCAATTTTAATTTCGGCCGGTCTATGTAGTTTTGCTAGACGCTTTGTATCTTAAAAGATAGATACGCTTTAGTTTTACGTAGATATAGTATGAGTAATAGAAAAAAAGTCAGCTGTTTCGTGTAGGTAGGGCCACGTGGAGCGCCGCCGGCCGGCAATGACTGCGCAGCGGACGACCGCGACCGCGCCGCGCACTGACGTCATGCATGCAATAGTGCGAACTGCGATGCTATGGCATGGCAAACGATGGCGGCGCATGCGCCACGCAACCTCACTTTGCCGACACTCAACTCGTGGGTATAGTATACCTAAACCAGTTGCATACCAAGGTTTCAGCAGCAGACCGAAACGAACTTCTGAGCCTTTAAGGTCAATGACACTTGTATGTATGTACATGCAACGTGTTCATAATAATATTACCACAGATATTACCTACTAGCTACGTTTTATAGTCAAGATTAACTTAATCTCTTACGCATCCTTATCGTGATTCGTGAACAAGAGTCTATGAAAGGTATAGTATAGGTATAGATTTTTTTCACGTGTATGCGTATTGTAGAAGAAGAGCCAATGCCGGGACGCAAGACTAACGTACAGTTAATGAGATAGTATGCATGCAATATAGCGAACATCGGTACATCATCCATTTTATCTACTTCATCTGTACATGCATTCAATCTTAATCGTAATAGCATAGTTGGCGAAATCAACGGGTTCGGTCACTTTTATGAAGAAAAACATAATAATTAAACAAAAAATCTTGATCGTTACTAAATCACCAATAAACCACAAATCAAACTCTATGCAAGTTATTGTAACATACGCTTGCAAAATTGGCTGCACTTTGTTTTATCTCTTTCGCCAAGTACCTACCTAGGTAGACTAAAAACTTGGCCTCTAACGCTGGAATACACTAGGGTCATGCTACGGTGGTTTTATTTAGATGCGGACACGGAAATGATCACCCAAACGAAGCCGCACGCTAAAGCTGATACATATTTTTTTACAATTATCATCGTCTGTTCAGTTGCAAATAACCTTTTTTTCTTCGATACACACTTCTTATGGTATGCATATACATAGTTAAGCTAAAGGGTGAAGTCCATGAATCCCAGAGAATAATAAAGAATAATGGTAAACTCGTTTTGCTGAGCTCTTAGTAATCAGCTGACAACGAGCTCGAGAGCGTGAGATAGCCTACTGAGAACGCGGAGCGCCGAGCGCAAGCACTAGGTGGGGTTAGCTTATGGGGTACCTACGTGTTTTCACGAAGTTACGATATGAGAACATCGCTGGCCGCGAGTCGCGTTACACCGTGCGAAACTATGCGAGTATGCGACTAACAATCAGCGACAATCCGCGTCTCTCATGACACGACACTCTCCATTTACTTTATGGTGCCTAGTTTAGTACTATATGCTTTCGCTTTTCCCTACTTTCCTTTTCACAGTTCACATACAGGTAGAGCTAATCACTTTTGCAATTATTTGCTTAAACCCCCATAAATAGTCCCTTTTATAAATATGTGGTACGGGTACATATTCATTGTCTGTCAGCCTTACAATGGATAGTTGTTATGAATCAATCATCTGATAATTTAGGAATGTGTAGTTTTATTCTTCGCCCACTTCAGGGGCAGTAAATAACTTCATAAAGCTAAGAATTCAAAATAAGAGACCTACAGTAAAATACAAACTTTTTAATTACAAGATAAGCACTCATATATAACGCATAATCTGTGCTCATAGATAAATAATATCCTGGGACATTTGTAAGATGCAAAGAAATGGGCCCTCTGTTTCTGGCGCTATTCTTATTACTCTTATCCCATTCCAGTACCGCTGATAAGAAATGTATCAAACTGCGGCAGGAAAGTAATATGCGTTGTATTTATCGCAATAAGTGTATTTCCATTTTATACTATATAGGTTATCAGGAATTCCGGATGATAAACTAAGCACGGTGTGGGTGCGGCGTTACCGACTCGCCGTTTCTTAGAATCATGACCATATATTTGTGTCATTGTTTAATATGTTACTTTGTTTCAGTTGTGCGAGGACCAGGGCTGTCAAGAAGAGGTGTTCCCGCTGGCAATGTCGTACTTGGATCGGTTCTTGAGCACATGTCCAGTGAGCAAGAGTCAAGTGCAGCTGTTGGGCACCGCGTGTCTGCTGCTGGCCTCCAAGCTACGGGAGCCGGGATCACGCGCGCTACCCGCCGATCTACTCGTCTTCTATACCGCCAACAGCATCACGCTCACTGATCTCTGCGTGAGTATCTTCTAAAATGTACTGTATATATATTACATTTATAATTTAAAACTCAATCGAACGTTACTAACAATTTAAAAACCAATATTTATCCTTGTTATGCATTTAGGTATGTTATGATAAATACACGCTCATATTTGTAGCTAATTGTACAGAACAAACGTACACGATCGTATGAATTCCGAATGAAGTAATAAGAAGATTTAATTAACTTTCTTCGTCTGAAGAATCAGCTGATTTCATTAATAATGCAGTTTCGAGTAACTGCTTTTTTGCATTGCTCACGCGCATGCACTGATTTTGCAGCTAGCTCTAGGCGCTTTCGTGTCGTTCACTCCGCTGATTTCTAAATCATTCGCGGTCTGTACATCCGTGAGAGATTGGAATTCCAGATTTATGATGGTACATTAATTAAACCAATGACATGATCGTCTCAATTTGCGTAGGTTCTATCCGGTAACCCATCTGTATTTTATATCTATGTTTTACCTAACAAATATTTTTTCTACACGTAACTAGGATTACGGTGTTCTGTACGGTGACAAAACAGCACACAGCAAATGGTTACAGTTCTGTGTTCAGAGCTTTAAGTACTCATGTGTTCAGAGTTCAAAGTTCAAAGAGAACATGTTACTAGTCATGGTACATACATGCATTCGCTTTGTCAAACCTATTTTTATAGAACTCTGAATGCTGAACTCCAGACCGGTCGCTGTGGAACCGACGCCTACAAATGAAAGATAATACCTATTTTTATACATCAATGTAGTCAATTATTGAAAAACATAATCTTATAAAATTAAGCTGGAGTCCGTATCTAACCTAGGTACCTACGTATATTTTATATATAAAGTAATTTCATGATTGTAGGCCAGTAGTTTAGTATATTTTTGAACCATTAACTAGTTACGTATGTACCTAGCTACACTGCATGCAACTGTACAAGCATGAAGCGTGCATGTTTCTGCGCCACAGAGCGCGCGGCGAGCTTTGTGCCCGCGCCACGTTGGCTCACCACAGAGTCTCGACTCAGTCAGAGTCACCTCGTAGCTCTTTATCGTCTTGACTGAAATACATTTTAATAAATTCACATTCCCAATGTCGTACGTAAGGTGCATAATACCTACGCTACGCTTGTGTAGCTGACGGATATACCTCTACTCAGTTTGCACACCTAGGCTTGGCCTCAACCATATAAGATCACGTGGATCATTCCTGACTTAAGGGCAATGCCACTACTAAATTTATGTGTGTTGATCGCTTAAAATGATGGTTACTTAATTGTTCACGAACGTGTATGATGTAATTTAGTGTTAGGTACTTCAATATTTTGTCGTTATTTCACACAGTGTGGTGTAGTCGGTCGGTTGCATTTCGGATCGGGCGCGGCGCGGCCACCCGGCGGGGCCCCGTCTGTCGCCGCACTCCTCCCGTAGATAATAAGTGCACGCCACATTTTCGCGCGTCATAACACGAGACTTGTTTTTGCTCGCAAGTGCATACTGCATACCACTGCACTTGTGTGCTGCTTATTTGTAACGGCAATTTTGTAACTCCTAATAAATAGCACATAATATTATTCAAAATCCGAATGATTAATCAATAACGTACCTACTATGCATCGTGAAATTTGTCAGTGAGTTTTCATAGTTTAGTAGATGTGTATACGAACGGTCGTCGGCGAGGAATGCGACCGGACCGACAGGCGCGGTCTGGGAGGAGGGCTGTCCTGTCCCGCGACCTGCGGACAGTGTCCCCTAACGAGCCGACAAACTTCTCGGAAGAACAGCCGAGGCTCGCGTTTCAATCAGACCAATTACAGCCGAACCACGCCGCTTATTTTTTCTCACGCGCCGCGACTCCTCAGTCCGCTAACCTCATCTCACGAAGCGCTAAATCTTCAACACTATGCCAATAAATGAGATCGCACATTCAAATTGACTATTTATAATTTTTCACGATTGAGTTTTTTATTCTTTGATCGTGAGGTGTGCATGCATACCTACTTACGTATATCTCTAAAAAAATCTAGGTAGGTAGGTAGGTAGGTAGGCAGGTGTATTTAATTCATTATTGATCAATTCCAACGTGGCACTGATAGACAACGGTCATGACCTGTAGGTGGTGGGTGCCTACAATTTTTTTTTTGACATTCTATTTCTATAACGTATATTTAATAAATAGAAATATTACTACTAAACCGGTCAAGAGTACTTTATTGAACCTACTTGGCAGGCGCGAAAAGATCATAGATAGATAGATAACTTGGTACCAGTCATAATTAAATTAGAGATTTGTTGAGAATAAACATATTGCCGAATCAATTTTGTGTGCCTTTTAAATCCTATATAAAATCTAGCTGTCCTCCGCGGTTTCACTCGCGTAGCGGTTTAAATAGATAAGAACCTATTCTCAGACCTACCCGATATATACACAAAATTTCATAAAAATCGGTCGCGCCGTTTCGGGGTATGGTAACTAACATTGTGACACGAGAATTTTATATATGAGATATAGTTTATCAGTTTACACTTATAATATTTGAAATTTTAAATCTTAAGGTTTATTTATTACTATTATTGGAACAGGATATAAAACTATTATTCATATAAAATTACGAGGCAAAGAATGAAGGATTTAAAATAATAGTGTTATTGAATTACCGCTCTTAGAAACTCATTAAATAAACTCGCTTGAAATATAAAATTTCAGTCTAGGTTGTCCTTAATTAACCTTCCATTTACTTGTAGCATACTAATAAATAGTAAATTTAATACACAATAAACTAATGATATAGATTTGCTTACTTTCCATTTAAATTGTATTAATTCAAGCTGTTTAAGTTTCGTAGCGTTTTCGTAGACGCTCTACGAGAAACCGTAGATCCTTTGGTTTAACGACGTACCATCAATTTTTGTTAAGAAATACTTCAAAACTGATTTACTTTTATTTTATTGTTATCCATAAAAGTTCATAGATATTCATTGGTACTTATTTATACATAGTGTCTTGAATGTAATCTAGCCGAGTAACAAACGGTAGGTTTTATTACGTACATTGAATAATTATTAAATTATTATGCTCATCCCATTATAAATAACTCAACCAAGTGTGACGAATAGCAAAGACTACCGGTCCCAACAATATAATTAACTTTTTTCAACGATTATAATCAACCAAGATAAAATCATATCTACTTTATACTGTTTTCGTGCAGGGGTGGAGGAGTGTTAACTTAATCAGATTGCAACGAAATCATGATAACTTTGTAATGGATCGAAATGTGTGAGGGAAAAAGAATGATTGGTTGGAGTTATAAAAGTAATGTCGGCAAAGAATCATACCAGGATTTGTACAACAAAAAATACAATGTGAAATTAGAATGGCGCCTTATTCCTATGGCATTTAATATAATGTTAGAGCTTCGAATAAAAATTATGATAATCTATTACGACTGGAATGAAATGGAATCAAAAACTTCTTTTAAAAAAATATTTCATTTATGTATTACCATGAAAATCTTCTAGAATGTATCTATCTAATTTCACGAATCAATGAACGGATCTCGCTACGACTCTTTGGTGCGGGCGTTCTGAGCAAAGCTGGAGCAAAAAGAGCTTGCTCCGGCATCCACGACGAGTTGGTTCCCGCGCTCGTCGATCGCCATCGCCGCCAGACCATAAAACCTCGCGCGTTCTCACATCCACACTACCACCGTAAACGTTTATTATAATTGAAGCATAAGTTTACGACCGCGGTACCAGTTTGTCAAAAGAGAAAATTCAATATAGCAGCTACGGCACACTCTTATAATTAATGAGAGACCCCTTTTCATGAAGTAAAAAGAAACTAATTAAAAGAACATTGCACAACGCTTAAGAGACAATTGTGAATTGTTATTTATACATATTAGCTATTTGATATTTTACAAATTCAGTGAATTGCTCTGTGAATCAGAACTCCACAGACTTTTTAGTTACTAATAATAAGTACGCACACTAAAAACTCTTTCTTACGTTTAGTATATAATTTTTTGTGCAAATAAAAGGAGGATTTAATTAATATAATTTTTTATTTAGGATTTATCATGTAATTATAATGAATCTGTAATCTTTATACTATATATATATTTATATTGTTTAATTTTGTGTACCTACATATTATTTGTACCAACCTGCTAAGTACATCTTTATATTGTTCGACGTCTGATAATAATTAAGTTCAGTTCAGTTCAGTAACAGATTGCAACACTAATTTAAATTGCAAAACATTGTGGTAATTCGTCAGAAGTATCTAGTTACAAACTACTAAGCAATTAATTTGTTATGTTAATTAATAAGTAAGCTAAGATCTAATTAATTTGCTGTTGTCTAAATTCAGTCAGTGCAAGAAACTGCATATTTTTTACATCGCAAATATGATCTCTGATACAGTCATTAAAAGCCAACCCAACAAAATACTTTCAGTTTATTTTGTTGGGCCTAACGTAAACCAAAACTGTTTGCTTCCCGTTTTTTCTTATCATTCAAGTTACAGAACCATAATCAGTAAAAAGTAATGAAAATGATTGTTTAGAATATGAGGAATGGGTAAATTAGCACGACCGTTGTTGTTTGCTGATCTCACGGCACGACTTGGCTTGTATCCGGTGCAAATGAAACTTCCTCGCGAAGCTAAGGCGACAAAACAAAACGACTGAGTAAGCCTACCTCAGAAGAAAATATTATGCGTTCCTTCCTTTGTTTATAACCGATAGAAAGATTGTACGATTAGGTTTATGCTTTTTCATCGACTCTTATACATGAACCTCATTATAGAGTTGCATGAGAATTTAGGCTAGTAATATTTCATACGTACAAAGAGTGAAGCAGGTAGGCTGTTGGTAAAGAGTCCTCACCTTTTGGCATTCGTGTCATGTATAATAATAACTCATAAAATAATTATTATGTATGTCTAAAGCATAAATTGAGTTAACGAGTGTGTGAGTAATCAATAAGTCGAGAGAAGGTGCATGCTTACTGCATAGGTGCGCCAAGCGCCAAGGTGCATACACTCCTTATTAAATTGTGTCACATATTTTACTATTAAATGTTGCGATTGCGAGCTAATGCGAACCAAATTATGATAATTTCAAAACTACTTCTCAACATTGTTACTAAAGTAGATAACATAAAAAAATATATGTATACTTACATACCTACCTACTTCGATAATGTCATTATTTACTTAAAAACAATTATCAGAAGTACTCCTCAGTTAGGGTATCTTTCTCAGTAGGTACATATGCGAACAAATTAAATTTACTTTGAATTGGTAACATTGTGTAAAAAAATTAAAATTTGCCACTAAAAGGTACCTACAACGGTAATAAAATTCCAACTGGGTATACCAGTTGAACAACTCGCCCCATGCGGGCGGCGGTCGTGAGGGAAGAAAAAATGAAAATTTTGTGGTTAGGAGAATCGAGATGTGGATCGCGGCCAGTCGCGCTGCCATTGTACTGCACCTGAGCCGCCAACTCCGCCTGTCCTATCCACACATAAATGTTCACATAAATATCGATGCTCAGACAAGAACATAACGTACCAAGTACGAGTTATAATAACTTGAAATTATTTCGATGTCTGCTAAAAAAATATCATTTCATCTTGATCTGCCAATATAACATAGGTTGCTAGGTACTTACCGTGGTAGATAACAAACGTTATAGTAAGTACTAATTATTTTCGTATCATAATTTTATAGGAATTCGCAGATTTTTTAATAAATCCCTTACGTAAGTCTAGTGATAATTCTGCACGCTAAACACGTTTCGTATACTCGCGGTAAATTAAATAATCAATTGTACATAATGAATACCTTATTTAATGTTCTAAGGTCTCATATTTTTCCTGTAATAAGAATGTAGGTATTACATAAATCTCGCCCATCTTTTTTTTCCATGTCGCTGCATGCTACATCTATCCATTTATAAAGCACAATGTTAGGTCCGTTGCCAGTGCATAGCAATTTTAGATCCGTACTAATAACCTCTGGCAGGCCGGTTATACGTTTACTTATCCGCATCTGGAAAATTCCTAAGTTTCTCAAGAGTTTAGTGGCCACGCGACACCGAGCTCATTGTTTGATTCTAATAGCGGCGCAGTCACACCGTTGGTTGAAATTGGATAAAGCATGGGAACCGAGTGTGGAATTCAGCGAGTGTGTCGCGGGCAACGAGGGCTGTTTGCATAGCTTGGTTTATTGGCTGTAACGTGGCTCGATAACTGCTGCGGCCGGCGCACCCGCACCGCGCCCGCTCCGCACCCGCACTGCCGATGCCGTGCCGACCTCAACCGCCTGGAAATTTACGAGCTGCATTCCATCCATCTCGGATTCACTTTATACGTGTCGTACTTATATACACACCTGAAGCACACAGCCTACAAATGTCTTAATTCATAAATGACTGAATAGATAGCCTATTATACGATAGGCATGGACATACAATACCATCGGAGAGAATGAGGCGACATCTGCGGTGAACTTTATGAACGCATTGTTTTCGAAAAGCTTTTCAACCGGTCGCGTCCATAGGCCGAATCTTTTCATTTCGCGGTCAACCCGCATACCGCCATGTAACCGCTTTTACTCACCTGTTCTTTTTAGTTTTGTACAAATTATTTATAAATATATGTCAAACAGTTTTCTCCATTTGTTTGCTTTTTCTAAGCATTATTTCTCATTAACCCTTAACGACGATGACGCCCACCACTATAAATACATGTACAACACATACATACATACATGCACACACACACTTATTTCGACTTCCAGTGATGATACCTACTTCATTCATTCATAAACGCTATTCATCGAGAACATGTAGGTCCTAAGCAGTACCCTTTGCTGAACGAATACAGACTCTAATCTTAAACTTATGAGAAATACAATCGGGTGAAGGATAGTTAACCAAGGTGCCGCCGCGCCGACCCCGGCGTTAAGTAAACATCGAGTATTATCTGTCAACGGACATGCATCGCTCGCTGTATATGTATGAGTGAATGTACACGAAATAATCGAGTTATTCATAAATTTAACCGTTCGGGTAGGTATCAACTATTGGAGTTGCGTTGCGTACATGGCAATTGTAATTTTAATAAATATAATCTAGGTCAGCTGGTAGTTGTACGGAGATAACATAATTATAAGTAAGTTGCATGAGCGTCTTCTTTGATAAATCTATTCACGAAAATTAAGTCACTACTTACCGATAACATGGAACATTAATACCTAATGAATATTAAGACTAATCGTAGTAAGTAGGTACCTACTTAATTAAGTACCCAAAACTAAATTATTTGAAGTAGGCTTGAAAAATTATCAATTGGATTAGTTAGATTGTTTCATTACGTCAACTCAACAAAATTCGTTTCAAGCGACTAGGGCACATCAAACGAGGCATCTTTTTGGTTTATGCAAGGCGACTGGCGCGTGAGAGACTAAACATGAACTAAAACAGTTACTTGGTTCTTTTGGTTGCACAACAATGTGCCGGGAACTACCTACCTACGCTACGTTCCGGGAAGTCAAGCAAAACTCGCTACGTTTACTATTATAAGGCGGATGTGGCGGCTGGAATGTGATTTTATTATCCTAGCAACTTCACACTTTTAAAATATTATAAGGTTATTTGTTTAATCAACTTAATGAAACCTTACAGACGACAGTCGGCCATTAACCCTATTAGCTAGTACAGAACCCCAGAACAGTGAAAACATATTGTTTGTGCTACTAATTGCTATTGTCTGAATGATGAAACATAACTTTTGCTTTCAGCAAACCAAATAAATACCCTAACCAAACATTACAAGCCTATCTTTCGTGTCTATTCATATTCATGTTCAGGCTAAACACAACGCCCTTTCTTTTGAAATCTGCAATATTTTGAACTTATATTGTTGTCAACAGAGTTGGGAGCTGTTAGTCCTGTCAAAATTGAAGTGGGACGTAGCTGGAGTCACGGGGCATGACTTCCTGCCACTGTTACTGTCACGTCTGCCTCTGAGGGGGCTCGTCAATACAGAAATGGTACAGAGGCATGCGCAAACATTCATCGCACTTGCCGCTAGAGGTGAGTTATCAAATCTTATCCATGACTTAACTGCAAGTAAATCTAACGTAATCTCTCAAACAAGTATATTTTCGGTCTTAAGTACCAGGATTTTCTTTTCATGTTCTCTCTTCCTTCCCAAAGATAATTTATCTACTAGATTACAATCGAACTTAAAATATGGTCTCAAGCCTTTTTTTCAAATTCAAATTAAAATAATTTATTCAGTTTAGGTGCCCTAATAAGGCACTTATGAACGTTACAATTGATTCTACCACCGGTTCGGAATACACATGGACTGAGAAGACTTTATCCTGGCATGCCTTTGTACAGGAAATATGAAGAAGGTCGCTCGCAACGAAACCCAAATGTAGAATAGTTATAATCATCGGTAAGCGATCTTAAACTAATTGTCAGGTACCCATTTTCTTCGAAATTGAAGCGACAAGTCAGACAGTCATCGATATTAGCATCGGAACGTTTTGTTTGCAACGGCAGACGGTAATTAGCATCTAGATACTATGTCACATCACGATGTCGGCTCACGCCGCACCGCATCGCACCGCCAACTGCGTTGGTCTCCATCGTCACACATGTCACTGAACTTTTTACAATATAGGTACATACATTAATGGAATTTTATGAAAGGATATTAACTAAAGTCGTAAAAGATTATAAGTATCGGTGTAAATTACTACTAATCTGTGGCATCGATTTTAGTTGAAAAACCGATTGATAAAGACTTAAGTTGTTTGAGCAAACCGTAAACCTTGGCAACTTACTGCCAACTCATCGGTACAAATAAAGCAGAGAAAATATAACAATGACGAGTCGTTAAAATGGTCTTACCAAAAACAAAGTAGTTAATGACGTGATTCAAAGTTTGCGTGCGTCAAATGACGACTTAATTGACATTAAAAAAGACTCAAGCAATCGTATGCTACTTGAATTCTCCTCATACGCAATTAAGTAACTGCCTTCAGTCAGGTTTGATAGTTGAAGTTCGTAGGTAAGTAGGTACTGATCAGTGTTCTTTGTATGAGATCAGCTCATTAATACTAGGTAGAAAAGCGATGGTTGGTCACGGCGGGCGGCGCGGCGCCGCGGCTCGGTGTGGTGAGATGTGAATAGCTTTGTTTACAGTGAGGGTAGAGTAGAGTGCGGGCGAGGGCGGTGTGTGTGTCCTGCGCCCGCGCCGCCGGCATGGCAGCGGCGGCGCCTCCCACGCCGCTCGCCCGAGCGCATTCCAGCACGCCTCGGGACTCCCCCTCCCAACCCGCGACCACCTCCCGGCCCCCCGCAACCCTCATGGGATCATATGTTTTTGTGCAACGGTTTTTGTTGTTCGCCGCCGCTGTCGTGTTGTTTTTTGTTGGAGAACTTCACGCTCCAGCTCTTTTATTTCACTCGCTCCTCAGATATCATCTCTCACTTGTCACACGAAGGCTAATGCAATCATCTCTACATTATTGCCCACCAGCACCACCGTACCGTTGATAAATAGCATATACCTATATATACCTAGGTATCACGGGGTGAAAATGAAAAATGAAAATATTTTGTATTCAAATAGGCCTTCACAAGCACTTATGAATAGTCTGACTCTAACGCTCGGTTCGGAAGGTTGCTTTCACTGAGAAGAGCCGGCAAGAAACTCAGCAATTACTCTTTTCAAAACCAAATCAGATTTATTACATTAAATTATTTATCTAGTCTCACTGACAATATATGTGTGTTATAACAAAAAAGAAAAGAAACAAAATGATGAGTGACATAGTTAATAAATAGATAGCAAATTTAAGCAGATAACCGTAATAAAGTCGCTGCACGTAATCCTGTTTCGAAAATTTAAATTAATATAATCGTCTTGAATTATTAATTTTCATTACATTATCTACGCGTATTATAATACCTACACGAAAAGTTTGATAAATTGTTAATAATATACCACACGAAAGAGCTATAATATGAACGCGTTTAACTCTTCCCTCAAAGAGCGAGATGAGGCGTCGTGTCATAGACGTACCTATGTACATTTCGCGGTATCGAGCAAACCCGCATTATGTATCATTATTTGAATGGCACAATTTACTCTGGCTGGAATCATAACTCGTCGGGATATTAAATGTGTAATGGGTTATTTCAATGCTGACATCTCTCGTAACGTAGTCTCTACAGATGAGTATAAATTATGAAACATACTTAAATCTTATTTCATGTTTTTTGTCTTATCGTGAAAACCTTACATGGTTAATGGGATTTCTCCATTACCGTGATGTGCCTGATTTGTAGCTTGAATTGGAAGCGACACTTGCGAGAGTACTTTATCTAATGTCAGACATGCATATCCAATCCAGCGTGAGCTGGTTTTAACGCTCAGCACAGACAGTTAAGGAATTTGTACCGGCGAAAATACTTCAAAATCGCGCGCATAATTATAGTTTCCCATTATATTCATTAAATGATAATGAATTGTATTTAAAAAATATTGCCCATGTCGTCAGTCGTAATCGAACCGTACCCACAACACATGGTGTCGGTTCGGCCTCGCTGGAACGTTCACCTCTCGAATAAACGCGGAGCGCCACGGATTCTTGCGCCCGCACTGCGCCGGCGTCTATTATAGTACTTAATCTACTCAAACATTTGTTTCAAGGGCAGTATGGCGATTATGTCACCACTGATGACAGTAGGCATCGAAGTATCCTTATAATCTAGGTGCCTATATTTAAAATGATCATTACGATTAACAGTCAGGTAAGTTACAATTA
Organism: Tetheella fluctuosa; assembly: GCA_951216915.1. Taxonomy (NCBI): domain Eukaryota; kingdom Metazoa; phylum Arthropoda; class Insecta; order Lepidoptera; family Drepanidae; genus Tetheella; species Tetheella fluctuosa. Next base: position 9,904,324 of record OX578217.1, read on the forward strand.
CACGAATACTAGAGCTTACGTCACTTCCTCTTGAATTGCATGCCATTAGTGACATCCAAGTAGAATCGTTCCTTATGCGCGATGGTTACGACGCGACTAATAAGGACGTGTATTATATCCGCTGCGTGTGTGTCCAGTCCAGACTATCTGACACCAACTAATACTTTGATTTGACTTGTATTTACGAAAATATATATAGAGACCTTAGTCGGCTCCGTTTCAAAAACTAACAAGATTTGCAACGTGAGAAATTATTGATTACAAACATCTTTAGACTTTTAAAAGCCTTAACTTATAGAATTAGTATAGTAGGTAACGTTAGTTCTTAAAGTTGTAACTCGCTCGCTACGTAGCGAGCGAGCGACTGGCGCTGACGCTACGATTTGCTACGACCGGCAACACTGTGACTACGCCCGAGCCCGGTCCGTCCAAGTCGTAGAAACGCGCCTTTTGATTAACATCAGATTATGCAAATGCTTCGAGTGAGCGGTCGCTTTCGTTGTTTCATCTCCTTTTTATTCGTTCCCTCCGGCTGGCCTTCTCCTTTATCTCATGTATGCCGACATGCAAATTAAAAAATAAATAAATCTCATAAATGAGCTGGAAGAGTGTTCGATATCCATGCCTTGGTGGATATAATGGAGTCTACTTAATGATGAATGGAGGGCCCTTGAAGGCTCCTTTCGTATTGTCTGCGACCTCACATCTTAGTGGGAATTTGTGGTTTCACGCGGGTTTTCATTACTGGTTTGTTTATGTTGCTTTGGTAATAAATTAAGTACCCAGACGAATGAAAAATATTGGATGGGAAACGATTTTGTTTTATGTTTCATTAGGTACCTAACTAGTCCTTTATCTGAGTAACAATATATACCACAAGGTCGAATTGAGTTGTTTCCTGCTTAATTATCGCTTTTAAATTAGTTTATATTCAACATTACGGTCGATAAAATAAACTCCATTAATCCTCTATACTATGTAGCCTTAAATATTATTTTATGATGTATCTAGAAATCCTGAAATTCCTGAAATCTAAATTGCTGAAGATTGCACGTCACAATAATAGCAATTTAGATTTTAGGTTTTCATTGCTGATAGAAATACCTATAAAAATATTAATCTATTTTTTAAAGTCACAATTACTTATGTTAAATACCGTACCTAGTTTGACATCGTTTGATTCTTTCAATATCTCTTAAAAATAACACAGGTCTAATTACAAAAGCAAAGCCAGAAACTGGCTTCCAGTACAGGTACATAGATATAATGGTTTTGCCAAAGTGAGTCCGTGAGAAATATTCAAGAGAGCCGGGCGCGCTGGTTGTGGAATGCGGCCGCGAGGGCGAGTGCCGGCTCCTTTGAGGCTAAACTCCCAGAGGAGACTGACAACCTGTGAGACAGAGAAAGGAACATTTCTTTTACCGGATGCGCCCCACTCCTTCCTTTACCCTGTAGTACGTAGGTAGGTGTACACGCTTGTTTAGCTGCATCGAATACGATACGATGAATGGCGGAAAACTCATTCGTTAGATTTGAAATCTGAGGTTCAGAATACACCATTGGAGCAAAAACAGGAAAATATTCTGATTTTTCTATACCTCGTTGCATATCGAGTACGCAAGTAGGTAATGTGGCCTGACCCGGTTTCAACTGATATCGCTCGGCAAAGCGCTTGTTTTGTTTTTCGAATAATACATTCACGAACGCTGTTAACAAACGTCTATAACTGGGTAACTGCAACTCTTACACTAGCGATTTTATACTCGGCAATATATTTATCGATGTTTCTTTTGTTACAGACTACGAATTTACACTTTACTCCCCAAGCACTCTGGCGTGTTGCTGTATCGCAGCGGCTCTGCGGGGCCTCAACCTGGATGGCCACTTGCCGCGACTGCACGACCTTACCCGCATAGACTTGGTAAGCAAGTTATTATTTTGTTTTCCAACAAGTAGGTTTTGTAAGCCATTGATATATCAAACAGAATTATAAGAATAAAGTTACAATGTCTTAATGATGTCGTAGGAGTGTCTCCAGACGTGCCTTGAGCAAATCGAAGAAATGGTGCAGCAGGCGATCAGGGAGAGCAGCAGCGCGGTCCCAAACGGGCAGGCGCGGGAGGCGGCGGGGTGGTCGCCTCCGCCGAGCCAGGACAAGGCGCACAGTAACGCCGCCACACCCACCGATGTCAGGGACGTACACTTCTGAACTGACGGAATCTCTGCGACGGCGTCAAGGAGTGCTCTTGCTTTAATTACGGTGCATTAGTACGAAAATACTTTAAACTACACAGGTTGGACGATGCATACGTGATCGAGGACTGATACCAAGACTGACAATCGCATGTCTCTAACGTAGATAACTTAACTGTATGTATAATCTAAGCGCGACTTGTGGATACATAATAAATAAGTGTAAGCCCTGCGTGCTACTTGTAATTTGCCTCTAGTCTATACGTTCGTTTAAACTGTTGCGTAGAAAGAGTTAACTATAGATAAATCTTTCAGTTCTAGTTAATATGGTTCTTGAAATTACAATCTACCTCTTAATTATTTAAGCTTCAGTTTCGTCTGGCAGATGTTGTGGCCCAGTTTGTCAATTAACTAGCTGCACACATAAGTCATTGTCATACCTGTCACATGAATGTTCGTGTGGGACCAAAGTTAGCTTCATGCTCTTGATTTACAATGAACTGATTTATTTCTTCTGATATGATGTCGATTTTCTGTGAATAGTTATAATGATAAAGTGTATGTATAATAGGTATCCTATAGCAGTCACTTTCTTCGATGATTGAATTTCTAATATCAACAAAATCCTTGCGTTTTTATCCATTTTTAATTCACAATCCATTCGGAATTTACCGATTTCTGTAAGCAAAAGCAATAGTTATATATAATGAGCATATGCATAGATTCCAATATATATAGTATCAGATTTATCGGGGGAAGGCAATAAATTACGCTTGTATATTGTAAAAACTAATATAACGTTCATTATTTACTTATATTTATATAAACTACGAAGTAAAAAATATGTATAAAATAACACAACCTTCACAACTTATCAGTTATCTACATATATATGATTTTAATAAATAATAAAGTAGGCAAAGGGCTGTATAAAGATATTATGTTTATGAAGATTCTCTTTAATTATATACGTGTAGACGAATTAATCTTTGTTCCTTGTTGACGAAAGTACCAACAATTTTAGTATGTAACATAATGTGATAAGTGTTTATAATAGTTATTTGAGTATCATATCGTAGTCACTTCCAGTCATAATATGTTAACGTAGAAGTACTATGCTACTCGTTCAGTTCGTCTGTAGGTGTAGGGTGCTGTGGGGGACAGGGAGGAATTCAACCTTGATGTGATCCCCAATAACATGTTTAGGTTAGCACTTAGTTATGTAAATTCACATGATCGTTCCTATATATGCAACCATTGGACATAAACTACACAATATGCAATAGTCAAGTTCCATTACATTGTACTTAAATGTTTCTACGGTTAGTTGATATCGATGTGTTTATTACTATAATTTAAAATTGTGATATGTTTTCTTCAGATTTAAGAAATGCTTTCTTACATTTAATTAAGCACGGGTGGCGTAGACGGATAATATACAAATAGTGTTTCGATAGGAAATGGAAATACGTTAATCTTAGTTAAGTGTTAGTTATCTGTAACTTGAAGTTAATGTGTGCTCAGTAGTTGGATTAAAACAAGAAATCACTCTAATGTCTTCCATAATAGGGATATCGGCCTTAATGTTGAATTGTGTTTAATAATAGCAAGAATTAAGTAATCCAGCGCCTGCGCCCGCGCCGCGCTAGGTTACAGAATTATGCACGAGGCTGGTTATCCTTACAGCGTTAAATTCAATAATTATTATAAAATTATTAGCGACCCGCTATTTTTGTAATTATAATAGAGATAAATTAAATGTAAATATAAAATATAGTTTATGCTGTAAGCATGTGGTGCCATATGTAACACTACTATAAAAGTATTTTTTATAAAACAATACATATTAATATAATACGGTAAGTACTAATAACGTACATGCAAACTAAACTTTACCCAACAGACAGATAGATAGCTATAAAATGATTTGTTGACATTTTCACACAAGATTTATTATATTTTAAGTAACAAATTTATATTTTGAAGAGGACGTATGCTTTCCATTTTGTGGCATTTGTAAATTGACGCGCGTATAATCAATATGTTTATATTTAGTTTTGTACATAAAATTATGTGGGAAAATAATACGCATTACGAAGTTAGTCTATATTTAATACTTATCTGGCTTTTGGACTGGCTTTTTCAAGATAGTTTAAGAAATTTTGTACTTTTGTTACGAAGTAGACTATTAAAAATAATGTAAGGAAAATGTTGATTTTCCTGTGATGTATACATAAATATAATATGTAGCTACATACAGAGCAGCACGGCTCTCGTATAGAGGTGATTTTTTTTATTATTTAGTAACTTCGTGCAGATGACGTAAGTTTATTATAAGAAACTAAATTCTAAACATATAATTATGACACGCATAAGAGCGTTACATTTGATGTTTGTATGTGATTATTACATTTTAAGTTTCATTTTGGATTGTATGATCGTTAAGACGTTGAGATGTAAATATTTAAAAAAACAACAATAAAAATTTCGAAAACATTTACTGGTTTCAATATGCATCCTAATATTCCTTGTCATTTTTTTTTAAATTTAAAACCTAACTTTGGAAGCTTCATTTGGGAGTTGACGAACCTAGTAACTGATTATTCGTGCCCAGCACAAGTCGCACAAGAAAAGCGTGTAAAAAAAAAGATTTTGATGCTAACTGATGATTGAGAAATCTAATCATAGATGAAATGTAGAGTTGAGAATAACGAATTAAATTTAGGGAAATCTTGGCAGCTTCTTTTCAAACACCTAAAATAAGCGTAACAAAAACAAAGACTCATGGAATATTCGTTTATTCGGGAACAAATTTACAAATGAATATACATATTTTGACCTAGCATTGACAATATCAATATAGATCCACTTATTATATACATTAAATAATACAATTTTCGAATGATTCGTCATAATATAGTGATAATTAGATTAAATAATCAACGTGAACAATGATAACATTTACATTAATTAAGCTAATGGATGAAAAGGCACGCTTGAGAAATTCTCATTAGTTGACCGTTTTATGTATGTTACCTAATAATTATTAAAACTTAGCTATATAGTAAGGGAAACGAAGCAGGAAACGGAAAAGGTACTAGTGGCTCTATATCAGTAATATTGGAAGGGAATAGTAATGTGAAAGTATGGAAGAAAGACTTGGCAGCCTACTAGCGGGAAAGACCCCTCATCAAGTAGGTAAGTAAGTAACTAGTGCAAAATAACAAAGTATGACGGGAATGCATTATAATACACTAAACGTTCGTTCGGTCGTTTTTGCCAAAGCTGTTTCTATTTTTCTTATGTCTTACAACCGTCGTCGCATGTAAGACAAACACAGTATCACCTGAATACACAGTTATGTTCAAGTTTATTGTATTAGAAATGCGACGTGGCGCAGCACTGAAGGTAGTTCTCTAGCTATAATGCGTGCAACGGTTCTGATGTTTCTTCGGCAACATAAGAATCCACAATCAAATCTTATCAATATTATTTTTATAGTGCTTTCTATTCCTCGATAACTAATTTCATATCATTAATTTCTTTGTTACAGAATACTACGGTGCTTTTGTAATCGAACCGCTATAAAAATTATATTGAATCCATTCTTATGACGGCTTGCTTTGGCAGGTTGATAAAAGGCACAATTTTTTCAGAAATGTTCCCTCCAAAACATTTTAAAATTGTAGGGTGGTGGTGGCAACATATAAATGCAAAGAGGTTACAGAAATACAATTTAACTCAATAAAAATACTATTATATAATGATAAATAATCCCGTGATAAAATTACATTAGCTCGTCTAAACGCATTGTACATTCTATATTTGTTTTCCATAAATTCGCGAGGTGTCGCGGACGGTCAATTAAATTGAAACAGATATAAAAATCTGAATTTAAAAAGAGAATCCTCTTTTCCCCCGGCATACGTGTCTCTTTATCGAACATGGATAGACATGGGCAGTCTAATGTGGCTTTTAGGTCTGGTCATCTTCAATAATATACTTAATCAACATTGGTCTCTTACAATAAGGAGCGACTCACATATGAACGACTTTGGGAGTACTCTTCCCTCGCAGCCAGTTAAGAAGAACTGTAGGTGTACTTTGCGCGTCTCGAGCTGAAATTACGGAAAAAAGCATAGTTGAAAAACTTGCTTGTTGAAGATCTTGCAAAGCAGAAGGGACATCGATGACAAAAGGGCTTTGCAGATTAATAAAGATTTAGGTTAAAATAAAGGCTTGATATAAATCGACAGTAAAGGCACACACGATGAATATACCTTAACATTTTATAGATGAGAGAGTTAAGGAAAGTGACAGTAGATAGTATCTTCTAGTATAGTGCTGTCTCATTGGTAGGCTGAAAAGACAGTTTCCATTTGCTACGCATCTGTGATCTGACACACCAGTTGCACCTCATCAATATTCGGTAGGTTTTGGTACTTACCAGTATTATTTACTTTAGTCGATTGATTCATGAGGCTCTCATAGGGTGTGTATAAAAATATTTATAAAACGACTAGCGGGCCCAACAAACGTTGTCCTGTCCAAACTCGATTACTACGCCATCTAAAGGGTCTAATTGTATTTTCAAACCATCCAGGGACCCACACATATATAGACACATAATTGAATCTATCGGTCCAGCCGTTTAGGAGGAGTTAGGTGACAAACACACGTACAGAAGAATGTTATACATAAAACGATAATAGTTCAGTGGAGTGATGTGGCGAAAGCCTTGCGTTTGAATCCTACAAACGCACTTCGGTGTTGGATAACATCGTAAGGAAACCCACACACACATACACACAATATACCATACCACACTCATCATCAGTAGACAATCTGACACAACACTTACCGGAGTGCTTCAACTGCACTAGATACCCAGTTCTTTTCCAGGTATTAAGTCTTTACCACCTTTGGCCACATTACTTAGGTACCATGTGGTCAAACACAAGCAAAAGGCGCCGCGCGCCGTTAGCACGGTTAGCAGGCAAGTTGAGAGAAGCGGTAGTATAGACTCACAGAGCGTGTGGTGCGCCTGCGCGAGGTGTTCGACGGCCTCGGGCGGCAGGTTGGCGACGTCGCGCTGCAGCAGCCGGTAGTCGAGGTGCCGCTGCTCGCTCTCGTGCCGCAGCCGCACGTCGCGACTGTGCCGCACCGACCGCAGCTCCGACAACCTGACATACTCGCTCATTATTTACAGCACATTATATAACAAACAGTTTAACTACGTATAGACTCCATGTGTCATCCGTATATTGGCACATCGTTGTTGATACTCCAATACCGCGTAACTAACATTGTTCAATACCGCGTATGTAAAAAAAAAAATTGAGTTTTCTCGGCTGTAGGTAGCTGGTTGTGATTGCTACCTACAGCCGCGAAATCTCAATTTTGATTTTTTTTACGCGGTATTGGACTATCAACGACGACATGTGACATGAAGTTTGTTACTCCTTGTCTTGTTATGTTTGATTTAATTTGATGGATTGACATTGATGGATATTTTATTTTATTTTTTTATTTATAGCTCGCCGAATTCCCGTCGCGGTGTGGATTGGGCTTTACGACACGAGTAGGAGTAAATTGGAGATTTTGGGAGGGACGAAGTAAGCGATATCACTCGACTAACAAATTCCAGAATTAATGATGAAAAGTAATTACATAATTAAGAAACTCACACTAATGTACTCACTTAGCTTGTAATTTCGGCTTGTCCCCATCAGGGTCACTTATACTGCTGCTTCGCGAGGTCTGCGCACGGTGCGTGTCCACAAACTCTTTCTCGACACTGAAGCTTGGCAATTCAGATATCGTCTCTTGACTAGAATTCATCGAATCGTCTAAACCGACCGCCTTGCACCTGAACTCTTCATTGGAACGTAAGCTATCGGAAAGTCGCAACTGTAGCGTGTCTCTCTCCTCCAATAGCTGTGTGAGCTCCATGGTTAGTTCCTCGCACCGTACATCTCTTTGATGCAACATGTACAAAGCTAAATCCAATTCAGCTCTTGGCACAGCGTCAAGGAGCTCCCTACTTAGATTACCCTCCGGGTTGTCAACGTCACTGCCTGGTTTTGTATCAGAAGCAAACGACACGTGTTTCTCAATTTTACTAGTCGTAGACCGCAACATACTTTGCAAATTAGATACTTCATCTTTTAGAGTCACTATTTCTATCTCTTGATTTTCCAAGGCCGATTGCATCTCAATAGCTTTAGTAGAATGCTCTTCTAAATCCCGATTCAAATCTGCTATATTTTTGTTAAGATTTGTACATTCTTCTATTTTCCTCGTTAGCTCTTCAGTAAGGCTCAACTTTTCCAATTCTAATTCTTGCTGCAGTTTTGTAAAGTGATTTCCATTTTCATGCATTTTTAATCTTAAAATAGCTAATTCAGATTCTTTTTCAAACGTTAAATCTTCAACTCTTTTTTCATAATCAATTAACTGTTTCCTTACATTTTCAAATTCTTCATTCCTTTGTGTTAATGCTAACGTGAAATCGTTAGTTTTTTGATAAATTTCGCTTTCTTTCAACTTAAGTAAAGTATTCATATCCAGTATGTTTACTTCAAATTCTTTAATTTTATCATTCAAATCTTCGATTTCCTGGTTCAGTTCGTCATTTCTAGTTTTAACTTCTGCTAATTCGTTCTGTAAATTTTTAAATAGATGTTCGTAGCTACCAGAATTTTCGTCACTTTTCTCTCTGAGCTCTTGAATGATTTTTTCATATTCTTCTTGCTGTTCTAGTAATTTATTTCCGTGAGTAATATTTTCATCTTCCATTTCCGACCTTAATATATCTAACTGATTCATCACTTCTGCGTATTTATCTTGAAGATTACGCAAATGTTCTTCTTTATCTTGTAATTTATTTTGTAGTGAATTCACTTGTTCCATGGTCACTAATTTATTAGTTTCCTCTTGGCTTGATGACTGGACGCTGTCTAATAATTGCTCATATTTGGCTTCAGACGCGCTGAGTTGAGCTCTTAGCTCCGTTTCTGTGTTTTGGAAGTCAGCTTCCCTTTGCGCTAAGTGTTGTTTCCATAGTTCAGCAATTTCAAAACCACGTTGGTCTACGGCACTCGATACTGATGAACGTAACTCAGCTACAGTTGATAGTAAACTATCATTTTCCCTATTTAGGTTTTGTACTTTTGCGTTCAACTCATTTAATTGTTCTCGATAACCATCAGTTTTATTTATGTACTCTTGATTTTCATTTTCTAATTGAACAATTTTGCTGTTTGCTTCTTGTAAGTCACATTTTAATTGTAATGATTGCTCTTCCATATCTATATATTGTTGTTTTAAAACGTTATTTTCATTTATATTTACTTCTTGATCCTTTTGTTTTTCATAGTCATGTATCTTTCCTTTAGTCTGTTCTAATTCAGCTACGATGGACAAAAATTCCTTCTTTGATTCTTCTTCCGACTGGTTTAAAGAAATTATCTTCTCTTCTAAGATAGAACATTTTTCAGTCATATTATTGTTATATATTTCTAAGTCAGTTTGTGCTTTTTCACTTAATGATTTGAAATTCTCAAAGTTTTGTACCGTTTCATTATAACATATTTCAAGATGATGTAGTTTTTGGTTTATGATTTCATTATTTTTAAGCAATTCAGTATTTTGTTTCTGCATTTCAGCAAGTTGACTCCTCTCATTTTCATTACTTTCACTTAATGATTGATAATGTTGCACTTTATTATTAAGATTGATTATATCATTTGACAGTTGTGACTGTTGAGATGATAGTTCTTTGTTCTGAGATGTTAACTGGTCAATAATAGATTGCAATTCGTCATTTTCTTTTTCTATTTTTATTATTTCTTCTTTCATTTGATTGTCACTCATATTTGTGACGGTTAAAATGTCTTCATGTCGTGGTAAATCTTTAGAATCTGTACCCCATTGCAGTGTGGAAACTTTATCGTTCGCCTCTTTAAATTTATATTTCCATAGCTCTATTTCGTTTTCCATCTTTTCTTTGATTTCCGTTAATCTGTCGTTAGCATTGTTAAACACTTCATTTTGCTTTTTAATAGCTTCCTTTTCACGTTTTTCTTTTTTTATATCGATATTTAGGTCTTCCACTTTTTTCTCTAAATCTTGAATATTGATTCGCAGTTCATCCTCAATAGCACTATCCAAGAAAGAAGAACTTGAAATTTGCTTTGCAATTCTTAGGTCGTTAGACAGCATGTCATTATTCGATTTCAGTTCCTTTAATTTTTTCAAAGCTTTTTGCAACTTGGTATTACTAGTTTCTAAATCAACCTTTAGTGCCTGATTATCTTTTTTAAGTTGCTGGATCTGATCATTCAGATGCGATAAACCTGGTGTAACGTCTTCCATTTCTTCAGAATCTCCCAATCCCCAACCTTCATCAGAATTGAATGGGTCCGATTCCTGAGGCATTTCACTATCCTCCTTATAGCAAAGATATGATTTTTTTGGTACAATAATTGCCTCGACACATTCATCAAGGCTTTTTAAAGATGTTTGCTGTTCCATAAGTTTGGGTATCGTCTTAGTAACGTGTGTATCATGTGTACTAGATGAAATATCAGAAACTATCTGAGTTTCAAGTGCAGATATATCAAATACTCTTGATTCATCATTTAACGCCTCGATTGTTGAAGATATAATCATACCTTCAGTTTTTGGAATGGTCATTTCAAATGAAAGTTTATTTTTCTCCATTAATTCTTTTATTTGATCTTCTTTTTGTGATAAGACAAGTTGAAGTTGTTCATTACTTTGTCTATTAATATTAGCTTCCGCCATCAATTGCTGGATATCCGCAAAAGAGTCATTTAATTTGGTAGTTAAATCTGATATCTTTTTCTCTAGATTAGATATTTCTAATAAATTATTCGTTTGCATTGATTGTATGCTATAGTTAAGTTCAACAATTTCTTGATTTTTATTATTAACAACAGAGTTCAATCTATTAATTTCACTTATGTATTGTTCGGTATAATCATGAGTTTGGACTTCTTGTATATTTGTCGATTTTTCAATTAGTTCTTGATTAATTCGATTCAGCTCGTCGTTATTTATATTGAGCGTTTGAATATTATTCCTATATTCTTGTAATTTTCCTTCTAGTTGTGCTACATTTTCACTAATTTTCTCATATTTCTCGCTCAAAACTTTCTTTTCTTTAAAAGCGTTTTCAATTTGGGTATTAAATTCTTGCTCCAATTCTTCAATTTCTTGCTTTCTTTGCACCAGCAGCATTTGATGTTCTTGAGAGATACGTTTTAGATTTGATTCAACGTCACATAATTGTGATTGATATTTCATTAGTTCCGACTCCAAGGTGTCGGTTTTACTGGCTTTCTCTACTAATGTATTGCAATGTTCTTGTATATCAGATAGAGATTTTCGGAGCCTCTGATTTTCTTCGCCGAAATATTGAATTTTATACTGTAATTCCTTATTTTCATTTTCTATTTCATGAAGTTGCTTCTCAACAACTCTATCGTGATCCATTAGAACTGCTAATCTGCCAACCAGTTCGTCCTCCTGGCTTGTATACTCAGTGTACGCTTTTTGCTTTTCGTGAAGTTGGCTACCTAGTTGATCAGCTTTACGCTCAAGTGAATTTCTTCTATTTTCCATCATAGAAATTGTTTCCTCTAGGCGACAGATGCGGTTTTTATATTTGGCCATTTCCGATTCCATGTTCTCGATATACATATCTCGCTCTTGGATCTTAGCATCATATCCAAATTGAACTTGGGTTTTTTGTTGCTCATAATGCTCGAGATTATTTAAAAGCTCTGCTATTTGATTTTGTTTTTGTATAATATCTGTCTCTAAAGTAGATAATTTTGTTGTCAAATTAATATTATTTTTTTGTTCAATCTCATGTTCAACTAACTTATTATTCAAAACATCAATATGGGCTTTTAAATTATTGTTTTCCCCATGAGCATAATTTAGGCTGTCTGATAATTTAGATATTTCTTCTGTAGACATAGTTAAATTTTCTTTTAATAAATTGTTGTCAGTTTGCAATTGTACAATATCTTGGGATTTCTGTTGGTCAAATGCAGCTTTTTGAAATTGCAAACGATTTATCTCTTCTTCGGCATGTTTAAACTTATCCTGCAATGCTGGTAGGGTTTCTACCTGTATTAAAAGTTGTTCCATTTGCCCATTTTTACCTTCTAATTGTTTCTGAGTTTCATTCAAATGAGCCTCTAGTTCAGTGTACATGGAAGACTTTTTTTTTATGGTTAAAGCAAACTTCTTCAGCTTTTCCAGCAACTCCTTATTTTTTGTCTCTAATGCTATAAATTGTTCATTATTATCATTCTTTTTCAAATCTAGTTTATGAAGATTTTCTTTTGTTTCATCGAGTTCTTTGATAAGATCTTCAATGTTACTTTCTTTTTCAGACAAACTCGTACGCAATTTCTCATTTTCTATGGACTCCTTTCTTAGCTGTAGCTTAATTTCATGAATTTCTTCGTCTCTTTCTTTAGATTGAACCATGATTGTTGATATTTCTTCAGAATGCTTTTGTTGTTGAGTTTGTAACTCTTTAATAAGGGCTTGTTTTTCTTTAAACACCTCCTGCAAATGTTTAAGCTCGGTTTCAAGACTGGCGTTTTTATTTTCTAATACCTCTTTTACTGAAAGTAATTGCGATTTTTCATCTTGCAAGATTCGCATTTTTTCTTCATTTTCAGACATTTTCTTTTGATAGGCTACTATTTGTTTATTTAAGGATTTTACAAGTTCAGCATTTTGATCCTTTGCTTTTTCTTCTTCAAGTAAATCTATTGTAGATTTAAGCTTCTGTGAAACATCATTTAATTTAGTTATTTGATTAATATACTCTGACATATCTTTATCTTTTTGCTGTAATGTGTTACTATAGGTATATATTTGCTTTTCATATTCTAGCAACAAATTTTCTAATTCATTTATTCTAGTATCTCTTGTGTTAAGAGTATTAGTGTATTCTTGATGGATTTTCTGTATTTCATGTTGCAACATTTCATTTGTTTGTCTAAATTGTAACAATTGTTCTTCCGATTCTTTATATTTCTTTAAACCATCTAATTCCTGCTTGAGTTGTCCATTTTCTTCCATCACTGATTTCAATTTATTTTCCATAGACATGTTGGTTTGTAATATATCATTTTGTTTCTGTTGACGTTCTTCTAGAGATAATATTTTCATTTGACAGTCTCCAATCTCAGCTTCTCTATCTTTGATAGTATTTTTCAATTTAAGAATTTCTTTTGTTAATTGTTTAACAGATTTGTTTCTATTGATTCCCTTATCACCTGATCTGTCATCCTGTGGTATTTCTGACGATACGGTTTCTACAGATTCTTCACTAATCGGCTTGGGTACTTCAATACTTTCTTTCATAATTTCAATTCGCTCACGCTTAAGATCTTCAATTTGAATGGTAAGCTCCTGGTTTAGTGCCTGAAGGTCGTATTTTTCTTTGTTAAATATTTCAATATCACTTTGCAAAACACTGCATTGATTATTCAGGTCAACAATCTTATTATGTAGCAATTCGTTTTCTGTACTAATCTTGCTCATTTTTTCCATTACTTCTTGTCTTTCTTGTGTGAACATCTCAATCTTGTTATTTAATTCTGCACTTTGTTCAATCAAACATTTAATGTTTTGATGATCACCTTGGGACGGTACATTATCAGCATGAGGGTCATCAATTTTACCTTCAATTATACCCTTATTATATTCCTCAAGTTCTAGTTTTTCCTGTGTGGTCAAAGACTCTACAATTTCGATGGACTCTGCGGAACTCACTTTCTCGGCGCTCAATTTTTCAAGTTTGTCAGTAAGTTCCATATTTTCTTGAATATAGTTTTCTAGTTTATGCACAAGCTCTTTTTTTTCTTCTTGTAATGATTTTATTGTTTCATTAAGGTGTTCTTTATCTAATTTTATATTTTCTATGATAAGTTCTAGTTCTTTCTTGGAAGCTGTGAGTCCATCTAACTGTTCTTCTAACTGCACAGACTTTATCTCCGAACACACTTGTTCATTTTGGAGCTGTGACATGTCAGCTAATTTGTCTTCCATTTCCAAATTTTTCTGTTGTAAAATGTGCAATTCTGCAAAATAAATGAGACAAATTAATAGCTAATTTATGAAATAAAAACAACTAAACTATACATGTTTTACGAGACTTACCTTGGACCAGATCGAATTTTTGTGATTCCAGTACACTAATAGCTCTAAGCCTCGTTTCTGCAAAATTTTCCATCTCTACCATTTTTTTGTAAACGTCTGATTCTGTCACTGTAAATAAATGATAATGATTAAAATTCTGCCTGAAAATAACAATATCAAATATTTTTAAGCAATACAATGTAAAATTGATAAAACGGAAATTAATTACTGTAGTTAAACTACTTGATTGATTTCAATGATTTTTTGATACGGTTTAAAACCAACGTGATAAAGCACTGGTTTTATTTAACGATCGACCGTAACATACAAACTTTCACATTTATAATATTAGTACGATTAGGACTTGCATAAACAAAATAAAAACTAAAATAAGGTAATCCTTCCCAATTAACTTGCAACTATATCAACCAACATTATGTAATGATACTGACACTTACATCTACCACTGTCATAGTCAACTAAATGCAACTGCAAATTGCCTTTTTCTTCTTCAAGCTCTGCAACTTTCTGCGAAAGTTGATGTAGTTCTTCATTTAGCTTTATTATTTCAGCATTTGAATCTGATACTTTACTGAAGTTGTCAATGGTTTTTTGGAGTTGTTTTAACTTCAACTTATGATTGGATTTTACTTTGATCATATTTTTGTTGGCTGCTTCAATTTCATTGTTGAGCAAATTGATTTGGTCTTGAGCAACATTTAATTTTTCATAGAGTTCCTTTATGCTTCCCAATTCACTTTCATCAATATCCTTTGCCTCAATAGTCTGCTCCGGTTTCGAATTTTTTATACAAAGATTTGTGTCTTCTGAAGGTTCCGTACATACTCCAATGTCTACCAAATTAGAACTATTTTTTTTTGTTTCTTGCTGTGTATTCTGAGATTGTAGAACAGATATAAGCGCATTCTTTTCGGAAATTTCATATTCTTTCTCTAGTATATCCTTATTTAGACTCTGCACTAATAATTCCAATTTAGTTATTTCATTCTTTTGCACTTTCTTATCTGTATCTTGATGTAATGTCTCAGAAGATAAATGACTCCAAGGCGATTTCATTTTAGATGCCGTATTTCTGCCACCCTTGCGTGTCGGAACTGGACTTGCTTTTTTACTTGGAGAACTACTTGAGGGAGATTTGGGCTCAGGATTCATAGAAGCTAGTTTGTTTTCCAGTTCTTTATTAGTTTGTCTAATTTGACAGTTAAGTAGTTCTAATAATTCCACCTTCTTAGTCAATTCTACCATCCCTGCTATCTCAAGGGATCCTTTTTCGTCTTCAAAATCATCTTTTTCGGTAGTCTTTTCAACTTGGCCTTGAGACAAGGTTTGTAAATTTTCTTGAAGTTGCACAATTTCTTTATTTTTCAATTCCAATTCCTCAGTCAATTTCGAATGAGCTACGCTTATTTCAAAACGGGAATTTTCAAGAATAGTGTTGGCTTCTTCTAAGTTATTTATTTTCTCATCCTTTGATTCTAATTCTTTTAGTAATTGTTGTTTTTCGTCTTTCCATTCAGTTTCCATATTTATAAAATTTTCTTGCATCTTTGTCATTTGATGCCTTGTATCTTCCAGTAAAGCCATTGAATCTTTATCTGAAAATTAAATAAAACATGGTAATTTTATACATTATTACTTATTTTGTTTCAGCAGATTGAAAATATTACCTTTTTTACTGAGGCTGTCAGACATAAGAGCTGTTGCCTTATTTTTAGCTTCTATAATTTGATCCTTTTCGTTTATTTTTTCTTGCAAATCCAAAATTGTTGTTTCCATTACTTTCATTTTAACTTGAATTACACATAATAAATTTTCTTTTTCTTTAATTGTATTTACGAGTTGCATCATGTCATTGGTTCCCTGAAAGAATATTGTTAGTTAGAAGTTTAAGGAAGATGGTTCAGTGTTTGAAAAGAAAATTTAACTAGACAAATTAAGATACACTGGTGATATCAATCCAGCCTGCTTTATAATTTTAGCCAAATTGTTTGTTGTTAATACTCACAAATTCCAAAGAAATTATTGATTCAAATTCAAATTCAAAAATCATTTATTCAGTTTAGGCCCTAATAAGGCACTTATGAACGTTACAAATGACCACAATCTACCACCGGTTCGGAATACACTTGGACTGAGAAGACTCCGGCAAGAAACTCAGCAAGGGACATTTTTTATAGATCTTTGTTCTTTTTTATTTATGTAAAAATTTAATTACTAATAACAAAGTTTATAAAATTTTAATGAAATAGTTTGTGTAGCGAACATTTCATTTAAATGCATTCTTGTCTTCTATAAAATCAGAAACTTTATAGTACCCTTTCTTACATAACTTTCGTTTAACTAATTTTTTAAATCTATACACAGATAGTTCTTGAATTTCTTTGGGTACTTTGTTATAGAAATGTATACATTGCCCCTTGAATGAGTCCCTCACTTTGCTGAGCCGAGTTACAGGTACAGCAAGTTTGTGCTTATTTCTAGTGTTCAAGCTATGAGTATCGCTGTTCTTAGGAAAATTTTGTATATTTTTCCGAACATAAATTAAATTTTCATAAATGTACTGTGACGACACAGTCATAATATTTATGGATTTGAATTTATCTTTAAGAGAATCTCTAGGACATAATTTATAAATTGCGCGAATAGCCCTCTTCTGCAGAATAAAAATTCTATTGATGTCTCATTACATTACCCAAAAATGAGACTGACACTGCTAAGCTATACATTAGTTTCAAATTGGTATCAAAGTTGATGTTTATGATTGTTTACCAACCTTAAGTTCAGTTTTAGTATCAAGTGTTGTTGATTCCCTCCTTAACATTGCTGTGGTCTTCACTATGGGCCTTTTACTGATTTCCTTATACTGCTTAATTCTCTCCATTAATAGTTCTTTCTGTTTCAGAGTGTTAGCCAAACTCTCACTGATACCAGGAACTGTAACAAAATTATTGTATATAAAAGATACAATACTAGTACTTTTATAAGTTACATTGTTCCTGTGCAAATTATAACGCACCAAATGTACGAGCGAAACATCTTTATCTGCTATTGGTTGCCATTTAGTGCACAAATGTTATGAGCAAGATAGCATGAGTTTCTTGTTGTTGTATTTCAAATCTAAACGTAAAGCAACAAAAAAATACGGGCTATTTCAATCTTTTCACAATTAATTTTACAAAAAAAATTACAAGCAATTTTTGTTAACAATCACTCAAAAAAGTATCGGGAATGGATGATTTGTTTATGGTTCCAAATTCTATTTTTTGTTGTTAGATTGGCACAACTGTTTTCCATTTTGGCGCGGAGTTTGAGTTGCATCTGTTATCTAGATTAATTAAATACAGTGCTGATTTTAGATAGATCATATTTAGTGTGTATTGCGAATTTCATAATGGACAAAAACATCGAACAAAGAGTTTGTCTTAAATTTTGCATCGCCAATGGAATTTATTATTGTTCAGAGTCCCTGAAAATGTTACAGAAGGCTTACGGTGAATAGACTTTATCAAAAACATGTGCTTATGAGTGATACAAAGCGTTCAAAAGCGGTCGTGATGTGATGGAAGAATTGCCTCGCACTGGTAGGCCATCCACGTCTCCAACTGAAGTTAACATCGCAAAAGTAAAGGAAATAGTGACTCAAAATCCTCATTCAAGTTTGAGAGAGATAGCCGTTGACTTTTCTGTGTTTCACAAGTCGATCCGTACCATTTTATATAATCACTTGGGTATGAAACATGTTGCCGCTCGGCTAGTCCCAAAGACTTGAACTTTTTCCAAAAACTCAATCGCATAAGAGTCGCTGAGGACATGCTAGAACGAGTCAATTCCCACTCAACATTCATGAAACGCACTGTTACTGGTGATGAGACGTGGGTTTACGAATTTGACATGTTAACTAGTCAACAAGCTTCAGAGTGGCGCCTTCCAACTGAACCAAAACCGAAAAAACCACGCCAAAGTCGATCGAAAGTTATACTCATGTTGACCATTTTCTTTGACTATCGCGGTGTTGTGCACTCGGAATTCTTGCCGGAAGGTCGTACAGTAAATAAAGAATATTATTTCAGCGTTATGCGGCGTTTAAGAGAGCAAATTCGACGAAAAAGGACTCAACAAATACCATCGAGCAAGCACCGTATTCACCAGATATGGCTCCAGCCGACTTCTTTCTTTTTCCTAAACTCATATTTCCACTTCGTGGCACCCGTTTTCATTCGGTAGTAGACATAAAGGAGAATTCGCGGCGAGAACTGAACTCAATTCCGGAAAAAGCGTTTAAAAATGTTTTGATGATTGGATTATTCGTTAGCGTAAGTGTATCGTTTCTGAAGGAGCATACTTTGAAGGCGATGATAACTTTGGATGAATAACTAACATTTTGTGTATTATCGATCGTTTCCCGGTACTTTCTTGACAGAGTAGTACATTAGAATACTTTCTGCGGTAATTAATATTGTCAATGTAAAATATAAAGTGGTATTACTGTACGTACTGGTGCAATTTTGACATTTTGATCCATCTAGGCTTTTGTATGCTTAGTTGTGTAGTAAAAACACATGGACACCCTAGTGTTTATTTTACATATTATGTACAACTATAAACTTACTATTTAAGGCATCTTGTACAGATAGGGTAGTTGATGTATCAGTTGCTGCAGAGTAGCCGGTCCTCTCACTCATGGTGGATTGCATTTCTGAAGCAGTATCACCACCATCATCTTCTTCTGTGAAACAAAAAACATGGTGATATAAAATTAACATTTAACAAAAAAGTAAAACCAACTTCAAAATGGGTTTTGAGATTCTGGAATACGTGCTTCTTTCCCTGACTTCAAAACGAGTTCTAATATCGTTATTTTATATTATTAAGTGCAAACCCATTTTGAAGTTGTTTTTCCTTTTTGGTAAATGTTAATTTTATTTTTCTATTTTTAGTTTCTCATGTGTATGAATACCTATTTATTTATTTATTTATTATTAAGGGCAACCAACAAGACATACACTAAATACTTAACTTTATACAGATAGGTCCATTACATTCTAAGTGTTGCCTCAATTATAGGCTACCACAGCATGCATTATACAAAGCAAGAAAAAAATAAAAAATAATATAGTATGATAAAAATTAAGATTTAGAATATGCCTATCAATAATAATTGTCGATTATATTGAATAAGATATTTCAATCGCGATATTCCTGCTCCTTTTTAACCGACTTCAAAAAAAGGAGGAGGTTCTCAATTCGCCTGTATGTTTTTATTTTGTAGGAATTCCGGTATATCTTCAAAGTCCATCAGATTATAGTAAAATTTACATGGGACCACCTCTCAAGTATGACCTACCAAACGAAAAAAGAATCATCTAAATCGATTCATAATTGGTGGAGTAATCGCGTAACAAACATACAAAAAAAAACAGTTGAATTGAGAACCACACGCCTTTTTTTGAAGTCGGTCAAAAATCATTCATAACCTATTTAAAAACTACCAAAGTGCATATTCTTTATGTTTAATTATTATTAAAGTTTATTTGAAGAGAATTCATTATGATCAAGCTTAAACAGCTACTTTCTAAATTTGATATTAAGTTTAAGAGTCATGTTCAAAACTGATAAGTAATCCTACTAATACGTATTATAAATGTGAAAGATTGAATGTATGGATGTTTGTGAATCAATCACACATAAACGGCTCAATGGATTTGGATGAAACTTGGCACATAGATAGATAATACATTAGAATAATGGGAAAACATAAAATCCCTCAGGATCGCGGGTGAAAACGCGGGGCAGAAGCTAGTTCATATTATGGATAATGTAGACATTTTTGAGTTTGATAATGAAAAGTGTATTTCAAACATAACATTTGTTTCAATTCTTATAACAAAGTATGTTATCGGACAATAATTATGTAACTAAGATCTTTGGTCATAATTTAAAATAGTTGTTACACTAGCTTATTTCAATTAACCTACCAAAAGGTCTTCCCAGCAACTCTGCAGTTGCTTTCCGATGTTCTTTAATTCGTTTCGATACAAGTGCTGCATTTTCAAGACACTTTTGAGCTCTCTCAAATTTGATTTGACTCTCTGAAGATGACATGCGCTGAGATGTCTGAAAGTATTCATTGTTGTTAAATTACAAAATATTTAGGAAACAGTTTGCTTCATGGATCTATGCCTAAGATTCCATTTAGTTTTTATGATGAATTTGTAACTAGTACAACTCGGTCCAAACATTTAGATAGGCCTGAAGTTGCCGCACTTTGCTGCGCAGTAAAAAAGCTGTGTCTGTCTCAACGCATCGCAGTGCAACATCAGGCCTAGCTACATGTTTGGACCAAGCTGTTACAACAACAAAGTTTATGTAGAATCAAATTACACTGCAATCCAACACATTATTCTATAGACATTTTTGTCCCCATCCCAAATGTACCTTTACAAGTTTCAATTTAAAAACTGCATGGTGTAAATTAATAATTAAATTAAATTTATTTATTTTTAATTAATTTTATAATAAATTTTAGTTATAACATTAATTCAAAGCATATTAAATTGATTATAAATTTTGCATTATAAAAATACATGATATAAAATCTCTATTTACCTGCTGGGGATAACATAATACATAGTATAATAAATACTTATAATGAATCAACTGCTTTGTGACATAAATGAGAGTACCAACTTGAAAGTTAAGCCCAACTTACCACACATGTGATGGGCAGAGGGGACTCTGATCTCCTTCATGCTGCACCCTTCATTGCTCTGTTAAGCAGCTGAGTTGACTTACTATAGTATTTATTATACATGATAATACCATGTGTTATGGTGCAAAAATCAACAAACATTGATCTTTATATACTAGCTGTCCCCCGCGGATTCACTCGCGCAGCGGTTTAAAAAATAGATGTTGGCCGATTCTCAGACCTACCCAATATGCACACAAAATTTCACAAAAATTGGTCGAGCCGTTTCGGAGGAGTATGGTAATTAACAATGTGACACGAGAATTTTATATATAAGATTTACTATTTATAGTATATAATATACAAGCTATGTATGTAACATCTTTATACCATATGCTTCTATTGTAAAGTAAGCAAAAATGGTTTGAATGACATGATGTTGAAAGAAATTAAAGAAAATAAGTGGTATTATTGGAAAATGTTTAATCTAAGACTATAGCGAAACATATTGTATTTCTAATTACCAAGAACTACATTTTTACGATCAAGATGATATTCAAGAATAAGAAACTCGCTTAATTAAGTGAGCAGATTACGAAAGACTACAAATAACTTCAAGCAATGTCCTTGAAGTTAAGCAAATTATCTAAAACGTAGATTCAGGTACTAACCTTCGAGGCTTTTACACTTCCAGCAATACTAGACACTTCGCTGGATGATGCTGCTATATTAGCGACTACGGTCTCCGATTGGCCCCGTTCGGGAGGAGTATTGATATTTTTATTGTCCGACATAACTTACTACACACTGTCAACATTAAGACCAATAATGAGATGCACAAGTCTTGCAGTTTATTACAGGAATCCACGATAACTGAAAATAATTATGAGGGAAATATGGTAAGAGTTTCACAATAAACAAAAATTTTTGCCACCACCACTAAGATAATTGCTTTGCTTGCTAGCATAATAGCATTATTTTTTTTTATCCACGTCAGCCGTATGTCAACAGTGGTACTTATCGTATTGTATTATAAAGGTGTGATCTATATGTGTGATCTATATGGTGGTACTTAATTCGAAAATACTCATTCACGAAAGACACAAAGTCACAAAATAATAAAAGATATTTATTTAGTCAATACTCATCGTAAAAATATTTACCTCTTTCTCTCTTACTTAATTTACCGAAAAAATCAAAACGAAACGAACGAGCGAGAACTTTGTGAGATCAGCATCTACTGTCTGCCTACACTGATATACAATTCTCGAACGTATATCACATTCACATGTCGTACCATTAGTAACACACATGACATAACTGATAGGTCAGCCTTAGGTCCACCTCTATTGAAAAAGAAATAAGATCCATTTTCATTAATTCCATCGGACTTCAGTGGTGGCGCGGAATCTATTTGATACCATGGTTAGTAATAATAACTTCATGACCATGACTGACACTAAAATCACAGACTAGCAAATTAGTCAGAGATAGTACAAAAAATATTGTACTGAACCTTGTACTGTCAAACCTTATCAAAGGCCTATGAAATATCAAGGAATGCAGCGGCACAATATATATTTATATCCTACTAGCTGTCCCCCGCGGTTTCACCTGTGTTACCGAGGAAAAAAGTAGCCCATGACCTTCTTCATACCATAGGCTATCTGCGTACGCCGAACCGCCTAGAACCTAAACCACTGAACCGATCGCGATGAAATTTGTTTCATCGCGATCGGTTCGGCGGTTTAGGCGTGAAAAGGTAACAAACAAACGTACAACCAAACAAACTCACATACACATTTATAATATTAATAGTAACAAACAACTACCTGTCCCCCGCAGTTTCACCCGCGTTCCCGAGGAAAAAAGAAGCCTATGTTCTACTCCATACCATAGGCTATCTGCGTACCAAATTTCGTATTACACAGTACACGGCAAAAAAATCGTTGCCGTATCATAAAACACGGCTGATTGCGGGCAACATCTCTTTATGTTTAGTCGATTATTGATTTCTCATCTAGTGATGAGCGTGATAGCGTCAATAATCATTGAATGATGGACCACGTCACTAGTAGGGAATTCCCCGGAAGATTAGATAGTCTTCAATCAATCGTAATTCGTAACTACTACTGTCCGTTCATCATAAGGAAAAAAAAATGTGATAACAATATAATGGAATAATAAATAAATAAATATTCTGGGCTACCAACTTTTAGACGAGGGGACAAGTTATGATGAACGATCACTCATCCTATGTTAAGGCCGGGAATATACGTCAGATTTTTTCATCCGATAGTCTGATGCAGCGAACAAAGTAATGGCCCCAACAACGCCTTCGATAGTTGGATCAGACTATCGGATGAAAAAACCTGACGTATATTCCCGGCCTAAGAGACGGCAATTCTTCAACTATTACCCCAAAATACGGCAACCATTTTTTTAAATTGCAACCCTGGTCAGTCAAGTCACTCAAAAGTCAACCAAAAATAAAAAAATCAAATTGAGATTTCTGTCTTCATCTTCGTTTGAAATTTAGCCTATTTCAATCAAAAATTTATCTAGTTTTATGCTGCTAAATAAAATAATTAAATGGCCTCATCTAGAATCCAGGTTAAACTAATTGTTGTCATAATTTCAACTCGGTTTCATCATAAAAATACGTGACTTCCGTCCTTTCGTGCGACCTTACGTGTTGAATTTTTCAGGCATCTGCGCGTCAATTATCTAAAACATTCAAGAAAAGGGGTCGGTTCGAAGTTGGCATAGCTTCCGAGCTACCTGCGGCTTACAAGAAGTTCTGGCGGGAATGGAAGGTGTTGAAGCCAGCTGCTGTTCACTTTGTGCCTCAAGAAGGCAAATGGAAGCGTGATGACCTGACAGGCGAAACGCTGCCAATACAAAACATACCCATACCATTGAAACATCCTGCTGACATCAATGATGGGCTATGGGGTGGTGAAGCTGTCATTAAAGGTTTTGTCAAGAATAACTAAATTATGATTATTTTGATTTTCCAGAAAAGCAGTATCTGGTTGGTAATTTAAAATTAAAACAGTTTTTGCATGGACTTATCTGAGGAATAGCTTCTACAAGGTTTATCCAGTGATTGAAAAATCTCCAAGGACATTGGCTTAATCTATTTAACCTTAGATAGAGGAGTAAGCATTGCCTTTCAATTGATAACAATGAAGTTGGGGAAAACAACTGCAAATTTATTAACACAACGATAGTATTACCATGCACACACTCTATAAAGTCTCTTTATACATGGAAATATTTTAGCCATGATATCATGCACTTTTTAGGGTTCCATAGCCAAATGGCAAAAAACGGAACCCTTGTAGATTCGTCATGTCTGTCTGTCTGTCCGTCCGTCCGTCCGTATGTATGACAGCCACTTTTTTCCGAAACTATAAGAGCTATACTGTTGAAACTTGGTAAGTAAATGTAATCTGTAAACAGCATTCAGATTTCCACATAAAATAGAAAACAATAAATTTTGGAGGTTCCCCATACTTAGAACTGAAACTCAAAAATTATTTTTTCATCAAACCCATATGTGTGGGGTAAGAGAATGATAAAACTAAAAAAAAATATATGACGTCCATTACCATGCAAACTTCCACCGAAAATTGGTTTGAACAAGATCAAGAAAGTAGTTTTTTTCGTTACGTCATAAATCGTAAACCGCAATTTACCTTTCATTCAATCCACGCAAATATAAAAAAAAATTGCAAAAGCAAGGTCTTACAGCACATAAAGGAAAAATTCAAAAATAAAAATAGTTGAAAATTAAAGGGTGTCCCCAATTCCCCATACATATGTATGGGGAATGTACGTATTTAAATAGATACGCCAATTAATAAAGACCGAGTTGTATGGGCGCTCACACAATTTAGAGGTCTAGCTTAATTGGCACCAACCTCAAATAAGGTAAATAAATAAAATTGTGCATTTCACGTCATGGACGAACGATGGACGAAGTTGTTACGGAACCCTCGGTGCGCGAGTCCGACTCGCACTTGGCCGGTTTTTTTTCATCTGCAGTTTATGCTTACATAAACTTAACAAAACAGTTGCAACAATATGTTTTTTATATTCTTTAATTTGCATTTTTTTCTTATGTTTAGGGATGTATGACTATACAGAATCTCTTTATTGAAATGTTTTTGTCTAATGTACATTGGAACCACATTTTTTTATTATAATATTTATTTCCAATCATGTGCACAGATTTAAAACATGCATAATTAACTAAATTATTCCAAAATATTTTTCTTCTACCAGGTTTTCAAAAGCGCGATCCAAATAGACGCCGTGTGCCACACTACTGGGTGCCTGTACTGAAGAGAACTGTTGTGAAATCGGAGGTTCTGAACACCCACTTGTCAGTCACCGTCACCGACCGTACCATCAAACTGATCCACGATCACTATGGTTTTGACCACTACTTGCTCAAAACCCCTGCTTGTGATCTTGTGTCTATGCTGGCGTTAAAACTTAAGAAACAAATACTAACTGAATTAATGAATGGGTGCCCAAGATATGGTCATGATTCTCAGAAGCAGATTGAGATTTATAATGAGTATAAGACCTATTTATCATCTGTAAGTATACATTTTTACATGCATTTTATAGTTAAAAAATAGCCACTTGTATGGTGACATCTGCTATACCATTATTCATTAATTTGATGAGTTTGTCATGGTAAATAAAATTCTATGGTTTTCAGATTTTATATTATATTTTATATGTACGAATATAATTAATTTATTTTATTTTTCCAGTACACACCTGAAGAAGTTGAATGGTATGGTTTATCATGGTATGAGGCTCTTTGCAAAGTAGCGAAACAAAAGGAGGCGGCCAATAGACCTGTTCCTTTAAAGAATGTATATAGAAAGAACCTTGTAGAGAAATTGAAAGCTGCAGGAATTGAGGAAACTAAGAGTTCTCCTGATGAAATATCGTAAGTTCCTTCATAAAAATTGTTTAGGCATAGAAAGCATTAAGCATTGGTACACTAACCCAATATTTATTTTATTTCAGAAATACCACATCCTGGCTTTCAAAAATGAACCCATTTGGTAAAAAAGATGAAGCTTAATGACTATAGTAAAAATATTATATATAACATTGTTGAATTTTAGACAGAATGTAAATGTTTGATGTAGATGTTTATTCCCAATTGTTGTTTTCTTTAAAAGCTAGGTACAGATAATAAAAGGAATAATATCATTAGTATTATAAACTTTATTAATCATTCCTTCTAACACAACTAGTTATTGTCAACAAAATATAATTATTCATGTTGTAAATGGCACAAGAAAATCAAAAGATATAAGATTTTTTACAATAATACTAACACAGTTTTTAAACTTTGTGACATAAATATGGATTATGTCAACAGTATCCAATATAAGTAAACAAATAATAGTAGAAAGAAAATTCATAATATCAAGATTTTTTTATCACAACAATATTTATGCCTATAATATTATTGTAACCTGGCTAGTAGGCTCACAGAATTAATGATTGATTATACATAGATCTCTATTAACATTAATGAATGAGTTTGAAGTACAGTAATGATATTAACATAAATTGTCACCAACTAATATTGCACAGCACTACCATTAACTAGCTAGCGGACGCCAATGTCATAAAGCATTGAAATCTATTTTGGTAATTTTTATGGTTGACATACCAAAATTTCAGTCTAATATTTTTTTTATTCTAGAGAAATATCCAAACCATACCATAAACACTTAAAAGTGACAATGGATAGAACCAAATTTTGGACTCGATTTGTCTAAATGTAATGTTTTTATTTTAGCTGTAAAACTGGTATCAGCTCCCAAGCGGTCACAAGGGAAGATGTACTAATTTAATAACCTACTGCAATTACACGACCACCAGCCTGTCCGCACAGTAGGTGTGTGCGTAAATAATTGTAGGACTATCAAAAGCGAGCGTTCATGGTTGAACCGCAACCGATCGAGACGGACAACGCTATACGACAGCACTTAATCGCGCAACTCCGCTTTGCGGCAGCTGCCGCTCGGCGCGCTGTCGTACAGGTGCTGGCACACGTTATGTAATAGTGCAGTCGATAGTGTCGTCGGGCGGCATGCGGTCGACGAGCAGGGCGGCGACGGCGCGCGCCAGGTAGGTCATGGTGCCGTAGCTGCCGCTCGGCGCGCTGTCGTACAGGTGCTGGCAGACGCCCGCAGCGCCGCCGCACACTAACGCGCCGCCGAACTGTTCCGCCTTGGCGCAGCACAGTGTTGCATCGCCGTTGCAACGCATCTTGAGAGAAAAATATTTAAAAATCATTTTCATACATCTTATACAAGGTCCTAAAAAAGTAGCTGAGGTCCTTTTGGGGGACGAATGTATAGGTATTCATAAAAAAATGATATAAAAAATATTATTCCGTTATATGCTTTATGGGAAAAACTAAAAATAAACATTATACGTGAAAGTAAAGAGTATCAATTAAACCAAACCGATAAATACAATGGTTACCAATGATGTCAAAATGCGAAATTTTTAATAGGATTCATAATGATATAATATAATAGTATAATTAGCGGAATTCGAACCAAACACTGAATAACTAGGTAGTTATTCCGTGTTTAGTTCTGATTCCGCTTTACACCCGTCCCTGCCAATGCCGCCGTGGAGGCGCGTCGGTCTGTGTGTGAGCCATAGACCAAGAAGAAAACGCGGACAGATGGCCGCTAAGAAACTATTGAAGCACCAAAATGGCGGCGACGTAACTGTTTGTGTGTGTGGTAAGTTATATGGCGGGCGGCCGGCCGGCTTAGTGTGGTGTGAATGTGTGCGTGCCGGACGTGTATGCATTTAAGCGAGCTGGCTTACTGTGGGTGCTTCAGTAATTGTTTTATGAGGTGGCGTCCTAGGTCCATGGCGTGAGCACGAACTAACTGCACCAAATAGCTAGGCTCTAGCTATCTCTAGCTGCTAGAGATACACTACGTATGTACTACGTATCCACATAGTTTTTTAATTTGTTCAGCACAACAGTTTCACTTCTCACTTCGTTAAACGCACGCACAATTTGCAACTTCAAGTTCTCGAAGCTTTGGCCGGAGGCCCTTCACAATACTTCACATACACTACGTTTTATTTCAAAACTTTTGGCTTCGTTCGTACGAACGAATTGTTATTGATAGTACTGTGAAATGGTGCGTACATCTTGAGTGGTGAAAGCCTAAACTGCTCAGAGCCCGTAAAAAAGACAGACAGCTCTGTTTTACCATTTCAAAGTAGGTACTCGTGGTGTGAAAACATTGTAGGCACAGATGTAAAAAAAAGACGGATGCCTTCTTTCATTCAAACGGTGTGAAGCACCGTTACTCCTACACTTTCGTGTGCATACACGAGCTAACACTCACACAGATACACCAAGTCGGACAATCCGCTGCCATTACGCTCGGAGCCCCAGCACCCGTAAGTCTTGTTTTGCGCAAGTAAAAATTGTGAAATATGCCGTCTTGTGTGGTGTGGTGGTGTAAAAACTTCACGAAAAATTACAATAAGTCCCAAGGAATAACCTACCATGCGTAAGTAATGTTGATAGTTTGACGTTCGTGATTCTTTTTCATAATTAGGTTTTGTTTACTTTCGTATGAAATCGGGATGTCAAAGACAGCAATGTTACCAGTTTTTTTTTCGGGAAAATGCCCTAAAAGTGGTTAATTGGGGACATCTGTATTTGTTGCATTTGTTAGTGTTTTTTTTTGTAGCATTTAATTAATGTAAATTTTACGTAAATAATTAAGGCTCCGGTCTCCCTAAAATCAGTGTTCTTGCGGAATTTATCAGAAAATAAAAATTTTTTTTTAGTCATCAGAAAAGCTATGAATGAAATAATAGGGGTTAAAGTATGAAATTGCCGTTTTATTGTAATAGGTACTTCGAATTGACATAGAACCTTCATGGTTTGAGATTTTTGACTGAAACTTTTTTCACATGGTACCTATAAAGTTCTTTTAAAAATTGTGCAACATTCGATTATCGACTTTCAGTTGTTTTTTTTATTCAACTTAGACAAGAAAGATGGATACTTCGAAAATTCGAAATTTTTGAATACGAGTTCCGACGCGGAACTAACGCGGCAGAAACAGCTCGCAATATCAATGTTGCGTTAGGAGAGGGGACTGCTAATAAACGCACCGTGCAATTTTGGTTTAAACACTTTCGTGATGGAAACTTTGATTTGAAGAACGAACCACGTGGAAGACCGCCGTGGAGACACAACAATGAATTGAAAGAGATGGTGGAAGCAGAATCCGACCCAGGAATTAGCGACATGGTTTAACGTTACCTTACCAACAATATTGACTCATTTGCGTCAAATCAATAAAATAAAAAAATATGTAAAATGGGTGCCTCATGATTTGACTGATCTGCAGAAAGAAACGCGTGTTGAAACTTGTGTTGCCTTGTTAAATCGATACAGAAATGAAGGAATATTGGATCGAATTGTGACATGTGATGAAAAATGGATTCTTTACGATAACAGCCGAGAGATATTGTGATTATTATGACGCCATCAATTATTACATGCCTTGTACCAAGTGCATTGACGATAATAATTACGACGATTACGTAGTAGGTACGCCTACTATATTTAAACTTCGAACTTAGGAAATTTAATTATGGACTCAATTCACATAATTACGATTTACTAATACGTGCAAACAATTGCTAACGGAGTATATTATTATCAATTTTAATAAAAGCTTGGGTGCTGGTAACACACTGTAAAAAAATAGCTTAACGTTTCAAACCACGCGTAAGGTAAGTTTACTTGGAGAAATAAAATATACATAATAATATGTTAAAATTTTATGAACAACATGGTATAAATAAAACATTAATTCATTTTTAATTGATTTAAACTCTACGAAGCTAATAGCACTAGAGAAATCAATAGTTCTATTAATTTGTACAATTTATCGACTATAGTTCACGTAAATCGAGAAAACGGAACGACTTTAGCCAAAGACAATTTGTCCATCTTCGATATTCCTTTGGTCCGTTCGATATTCATATCGAAAGGCTCCGAGAATTGGAATTAGTGAAATATTTTTGTGATATTTTCCTTCGATATGAGACTCGATATATTTACTTTATTACGATTACGATATTATTATCGAATATCCTAACCCGTTCTCTATTTATCGAACGCAAAACAGCTATTATCACTATATTATTTAGTTGGATAGTCCTTTACGCAAGAGCGAATTCGTTTGGCTGTGTGTGGCCGTGTGCGAGCGCGAGGCAAACTGGCGAGCGAGCCCGAGTCAGCCAGAAAAAAAAAATAACAAAAACAAGAAATGTATTCAGATTACATTTGTCGGCAAATCCTCTACAATAATCTTATCTAGTTACTTTTTTTCAAAATCGTCTCAATTTCTTATTAAAACTGCTTTAAAAAGTTATAAATTTCTGAATTTGACCCTTGCAACATATATTTTTTTTATTACAAAGTAATGGTTTAGAGAAATCACACTTTAACCACTCCGAAAGCAACTACTTATCTGTCGAATAAAAAATATATCCATTAAAAAAATCATTTGAAATAAATTTACCGAAACTATATACCATACCTTATATACCATAGCTCTTTCTTTCTTTCTCGCTCTGGTCAAGTACCTACCTATTTTTCACCCTTTTTGCGGCAGAAACGTTGCACTTAAATTCGACCTTGAAATGTTCAAAAACAATATTACCTGGTCCTCCAAAAATATCTGGTTGGCTTTGTGCACTAAGTTCTCAACGCCGATCATTCCACCCAAATTGGCGACAGCTTTATATTCCACTACGAGTGTCAGCACCATCAACGCTTCGACGACAAGCTGCCGGTACTCTGGCTGCGGTATCGAGTTCAATACCGTTTCTACTGCAAGCGCGAACTTTAATTCCCCAGATGTCATCTCTTGGGTGAGATTCGGTTGCAGGATTTTGCCTTGTATCACTAGGCCTTGGCACTAAAAAACAAAATTAATGTTTAAATGCTGTACAAATAAGCAAATTTGAGTACTTATTTATTTTCTCTCTCGGTCTCTTAAAAAAAGGCTTGATTGTCGATTGGCCTGACGGGGAGGAAGAATGATCTGTTAAACAATCGCTGGAGTTTACTTATGAAACAAGGAACTTTCATGTTTGTAAATATTACAAGTGCAAGTACACACCTTTTCCAAAACGCCCCAGATGCGAGGGTAGAAGTCTCGCGGCACACGGTTCAACGCTCCGTCCAGTCGGCGCCGGCGCAACCATTGACCTTGCCGATCCGGTTCTGCTACTGGCGCTGAAAATTTATCAATGATTCAAATTACTGGCCCTTACCACTGGATTTTAAACATACGCACGGATACTGCATAGTATTTTATTAGTAAAGGAATAACCTCGAATGTCACCGCGTCAAGCGGTGTGAGTTTCTATAGGATATAAATAATTAGAAGGAAAACAAAAGTACTAACTAAGCCTAAGTAATTAATTAACTTACTGTCTTCAGTAGTCCCTTGCAAAGACTGTCCTTCCAACACGATCTGTGATTTCTTTCCGTAACGGTTTGATTTGTTGCTCACTATTGAGAAGTTGCCTCGACCTACTGTAAAAAAACAAAATACTATATAAGATCGAGTCCCATGAGGATATTTTTCACGTGAACAGGTAGACATGGAGGCAGACGGTCTGCCCGATAGTAAGTTGTCATTGCCGTCTATTGTTGTGTACAATACCAGGGTTGCGAAGGTGTTGTCAACCTTGAAGAGCTCATTTTACGCCCTTTTTGAAGAACTCCATATCGAACCGCTGAGGAAAAACCTTAATGGAGAGCTCATTCCCACATTTGATCCGCAATAGGAATGATCGATTACTCGGACTGAATAGTGGTGTGGACGTCTGAGTGGATTTGACATGATTTCAAAATTAGTACGGTCAGCAACATAAGTAGCTCAACAGATCATAATTTACAACACATCTGTATAACCTTCGACGAATTTGTCCAAGACTATAACTATCCATTTAATGGATAAAATACAGGTGTTTTGTTGTCTGCAAAAACCTATATAATATAAATGTTTACATCGTCGATAGTTTTAGTGTAGAGGTTTTTTTTTAAATATTGATGTTTTCAGCTTCATACGTAAGTCAAAAATGAATGTTCTCTTATTCTTAAGTTGCTGACCGTGCACGGATGTACAGAACGTAAAATAAAGTATAATAATGGATATTATTTACAAATTATTGGGCGGAACTCAAGAGTTACATACAAAATTATTCAAAAACTAAAACGGACATGACAAATATTTGATTAAAGCAACTCTTGGAATGCCTTAATTATATTACCACATATAAGTATAAAACATTATGGTAATAGCGATGAGGAGATGCAAATTTTGTTGAAATAATTAACATTGTAATATCATATTCTTCTTGTCAAATTTCGATATTTCTAGAGCTATTCCTAAAATAAAACTCCTCATCACCAACAAATATATATGGGGTACACACAAACTTATACAAAAGCACAGTCAGTTGCAAACATAGCCACTCGCCTTTGTTCTTATCGATTCTATCCCTTATTAAAAACATTGAATTTGCTGCAAAAGAAATATATATAAATATTAGTTTGAATATGTAAATAAAATATACATATAATGAATACCTATGTAAAGAAATATATATCGCAGTATGATAAAACTATTGAAGTTTAATGATTTTAATATAAGCCCTGTGACATAATTTTAGTTCGTAATCCTAATCTTAACTTAATATTATAAATGTGAAAGTTTGGATGGATGTTTGCTACTGAATCACGCCAGAACGGCTGATCGGATCTGGTTGAAACTTGGCACAGAGATGGATTAGTCGAATATAGCACATAGGCTACTTTTAATCACGGGAAAACATAAGAACCCTAGGGAACGCGGGTGGAAACTATTAATTAATAATATCTTTTTTGGTTTAATTTTTGAAGCACAGAAACCAGCCACCCGGACCAAGTGTCTGCAAAATTTCAGCTCAATTGGTGGGCTGAAATTTTGCAGACACTTGATGGGTGGAACTGGTTTAAAATTCAATTGCAAGATTTTAACCACAAATTCTAACAGGTATACAATTAAAATTAAATCTATACATACAAATATAAATATTAATATATAAATATTCTGGGACATTATTCCTCACACACGGCCATCTGACCTCAAACTAAGCAGAGCTTGTACTATGGAAGCCAGATAACTGATATACTACATATACTACTTTTCTTTTGTAAATACATACATATATAGATAATAACACCCAGACTCAGGACAAACAGACATGTTCATGCACACAAATATTTGTCCTGAGTGGGAATTGAACCCACGACCTGCGGCGTGATAGTTATCTTACCAACCACGCCAACCGGCCCGTCAACTAAAAGTGTTTGTTTGTAATGTCAAAACAACAGCTTTTTTACTAAATACATATTAAATTAAAGTATATAAGTAAGTATGGTACTTATAACAAAATAATTGTTTTTTTAATTTTTGTTTCGTTTATTTGTTTCGACTAATCTCCGAAACGGCTGGACCGATATTGAAGAGACTATCTCTGGCAGATAGCTGATGTTATAAGGAGTAACTTAGGCTACTTTTATTGGTTATAGGCTATTTTTTATACCAGGAATAGCTAGTAGATTATTATATGATACCTATATGATATAATATGATGATACACGATCTAAAAAGTTCTTTACTCAAAACAAAAAAATAAGTCGATAGTTACCACTATTGATAGCAAACTCTTTTCCGCTGAGTATGTGGTAAAGTAAATTCTTCATCTCGAACGGAGACAGATTGAGTAAGTGTTCGGACGCCTCTTCACCGTCGCAAGAGAGTGTTCGGGATAATTCTGTTGCCATCACCTAGAATGGAATACACTTTGACCTTAATAAGATAAAGAAATATTTACTAATTTCAGTAATAATTATTATGTGGTAACTTATGAATTACCAACATAATACAGGATGTGGTATATCTTTCTCGCCATATTTATAGAGGATGATTAAATGGGATGGGTGACCAATGACCATGACCATCATTGGTCAAAGAAGTTACGAGCGAATGATTTTTGAAAAACAATTTCTTTAGGGTGAAGCGAACCTGTTGATTTAAAAAAAATACAATTTATATTACTGCACCAAACGATTGACAACTTCTTGCAAGGTATGTTTATGGGGCAAATCAAAGGAAAATAAATAATTGCCATATTTGTCATAACGAAATATGTTCCTTACTTTTATGCTTTAGTATCATCTAAATTGTGGTAGGCTTGCTAAAAATTATTATGTAAAAAAATATTATGTTGAAACAAGCATTTAAATTCCTTATCTAAATAAAGAATAAAAATGATTCTAAATTAATCTTCAAAGGAAAAGTTAGGTAAGACATAAATCACCTGTATAATAAGGCCGACCCTGAGTCTTAACATCTCTAAGAACAGCTGAGGCTCGGTGCGGATGAACATGGCGAGGTACACGAGCAACTCTTGCGTCAACATCGCTGTACTTTCGTCGTCGCCGTACGCCTGCGTCACAAGTCACGTCACATCATGTTAAATATTAAGGTTAGAAAGACATCACCTTTATTTTATCCAACTGAATAATATGTATATGATAGCGGTTAGACTTAATCTATTTTGCAGTCAAAAAAACTATGACGAAAAAATGCGAGCAATATACTGCTATCCAATATCCAACCCAGTATAAATAAAATAAAAAATGCCTTGCAAATTTTTCTTGCTGGAGATTTTAAGTGAGACGAGTTTATGTGTATTATTATTAATGTAATCAATTTTAACGTTCATAACTGCCT
Organism: Tetheella fluctuosa; assembly: GCA_951216915.1. Classification (NCBI taxonomy): domain Eukaryota; kingdom Metazoa; phylum Arthropoda; class Insecta; order Lepidoptera; family Drepanidae; genus Tetheella; species Tetheella fluctuosa. Next base: position 9,939,316 of record OX578217.1, read on the forward strand.
TGCCAGGGCTTAATCTCTTTTGAGTTTGAGTCCATCTCCGAAGCACTGATGTGATCCGGCAGCTGCACTTGAAAGATAGTTCCATCTAGGTTTTTTGTACTTACCACCTTCAGCCGCATCAACACCATAGGTAGTGAGATTGTGGTCAAGTACAGAGTACGGACAGAGTCAAAACTTCATACAACTGCGCTGTAATAAATAGGTACACTACTACAAGCGTGAGGCGCGTGTGTCCATAAGCACGCGCGGCCTGTCACGTACGGAGCGAAACCGGTTTCTTTCTATTCTACGGGCTCGGCGCGTGCTCCAACTCAGGGCTGTCGTCGCTCGCGAAGCGTCGTATTTATTATTGTTTTACAGTTTGAAAGTGGTAAGAAAAAAGTGCAATTATGGTTTACTGTACAGTATGTACGAACAATAATAGTAAGAATAAAAACATATCGTATTTTTGTTATCCCAAATACTCAACTAGGTAATAGCTAAATTATTTAATTTATTATTTTAATGTGGTAGATACCTTCTCAAATATATAGATACGTTATACATCGATAGAAGTATAATTCAGTATGGTGCAGTGGTGAAAAAAAAAACGTTTTGGTATTGATCGTGAATGATTTAGTGGATTTTTGTAATAACTTGCGCAGAGACTAGAGCTATAGACTAAAATATAGCGCTATGTCAGTGAAAAAAGGTGGTTGGTGGTCGGTCATTCTCATATTCTCTGCTCCTTTTTTCCGTTCCTTGCCCTGTTTCTTTTTTTTCTTTTTAGTTCGGTACAGATATTGAAGTCGATTTTTTTATTATTATTTCAGACGACAGAAGTGGTTAAAAGCTGCCAGGCAGTTCTGTTTATTTAATTTTATGCTCCTGTGCACCCTACCAGAATAGGTAAACATTTTGTCCGCTCCTTAGAAGCTTTGTCTCTAACAGTTTGTCTACTTTGTGCTTGTAGATACATAGCATAAGAAAATACCTTTATCAGATTTTGAATTCTGGTATTTGGTAATTTATAAAATATACCAGATATATGTTTTAAAGTTTATAGTTGTCGAGTTTAGATAGGATATTTGCATTTTAAACGACAGACCAAGTCATTAGACGGCCGGTTGGCGTGGTTGGTAAGATACCCTATCTATCGCGCCGCTGGTCGTGGGTTCGATTCCCACTCAGGACAAACATTTGTGTGCATGAACATGTCTGTTTGTCCTGTGTCTGGGTGTAATTATCTATATATGTATGTATTTACAAAAGAAAAGTAGTATATGTAGTATATCAGTTATCTGGCTTCCATAGTACAAGCTCCGCTTAGTTTGGGGTCAGATGGCCGTGTGTGAGGAATAATGTTCCAGAATATTTATTATTATTATTATATTTATTATTAGAGTCGCATGCATTATGGCCCAGACTGATGGTTGTGGAAATCTATTGGATTATGAGAAAAAAAAACCCTGAAGTATCTGCTCTGCATCTATTTCAAAACTTTTATTAATAATGATAACATGCATATCTTTACCTTTTTATTTTCATGCCCATGTTTCTCATGACGAAATGTCTGCATGCAACAAATATGAAAAATATTGACTTTTATTTATGAGTAAATAAATTAAAAGAAATACTTCTTGCATGCTTTTAAATTATAGTATATAGGTCCAAATTAACAGTGGAAATTATTATTTGCATATTCTGGATTCATTTTCTAAATTATTTCAAAGAGTTAAATTAAATAATATTTCTTTATGGAATCCATAGGAGTATGTACTTACCAAATGTATCAATTGCCTCAATTCATTTTCTGGTAAGGGTGCGGTTATAGTGTGTTCATTGTTAGGGGGCATACCCACAGTTATTTGCTTCTGTCGTACTAACAGGTCGGTGACTGCCTTCGCAAGGTCTTCCACTCTCTTGCCGAGCATACCAGCCGTGTGACGAACTAGACCCCATAGTTTTTGCGTACAAGCTTTCTCATATAAAACTTTGAGTAAATCCTTCACTGTTACCGGTTTGCCATTTTCTAGCATACCTGATAAAAGAGCATTTATGTTTAACACTGCGTTTATTTTACAATAGCTTCCACTCCACCCCGCGGTTTTACTTGCATTTCCATCTAATATTTTCCCAGAGTGAAGGTTTATCTTGTCCAATTCTAGGACCTTAAGTAACTTATATACAAAATATCATGAATACAGCCTTTACCGAGCTTAGTTACATACACACACTTTTGCAGTACGATAGGATTACGGGCAAACATAACTGACTATATATCCCTGACTAATAATATAATATTTATACAAAGGAAATTCTTCTCTACGTCCAGGACTACGTTTTTACTATGTAACTTACCAGTATTAAAGTCCAGGCCATGGGTATCGACCAAGTACTGCAGAATGTCTCCCTGTTCGTCCAAGTTCTCTGTTTCTCTCAACATAGCGATCAGTTCGTCGGTCTCTTGTTCCGCGTATATCAAGTTCTGAGACTCTGATATTGTGCGATTACGGATTACAGCTGGCATGTTCTTGTTTACAATACCTGGAAAATCACACTTATTATTTATATATTAATAAAGAAGCTTTATTAGCGTGTGTGTCGTATTTTATATAGCCCTTTATTTGTCTCGCAGTAGGTATGAAAAGTAGAGTTATTTACCTCGAGGATAAAGCCTGTCTTCGTCTTGGGCGGCTTGAACCCCTCGCTTCACTCAGGGCTCTACATAACTCCCTCGCATCGCTTGGGAGTTAAGATTAAACTCCCTTGCTACACTCGGGAGTTAACACTAGAGCCCCTATAGTTACGCCCAGGATACAATATGCCGCCCGTGACGTAAGACACTGCTTTATCCTCTTGGTGCATAATCTACTATTCTAGACCCAGCGATTTGAGTTGCGCGTGATCTGTCAGTCAGTCAGTCAGTTTCTCCTTTAATATTGTATGTATGTATATAGATTATTACCTTCTCTAGGTGGTGTGGGACTTTTCTCTTTTGTTACTTCGATTGTTGGTGTCGCAACTCCTAAATTGGTTGTTGATGTGCCTCTAAAATATAATTTGAAAAAAAAAGCTGTTACCAAACATCTACAGATGTGTTCCACCAGTTGCACTTGAGTTTCATTCTAGGCTTTGTGAGATCACTTACTACGGTTTAGACTGATGATATCTTACAAATAATTAAAAATTATATTTTTTTTTAAATAAAAAATATACTTGGTAAAGGCCTTTTTCCGAGCCTCCTCGGGCGACGGGCTTCTGCCGAATAGGGGGTCCACTTCAAGCCACGATGGTTTACGTTCTAGCGGTGGTCCCACATATTCTCCCTCCATTCCTAGGGTCTCCGCTGCAAAATGGAATGTAAATTATGAATATATGTCGTAGTATCTTAATTAATACACCAGTTAAATTCGGCAAATAAAGAAAATTTGTCTCATTTTAAAAAGGTTCCTTATAAGGGTCGGACTACATTTGACTGCGCGGCAATGGATATTCCTATATCTCCATCCCTTGAGAGAAATTGATCCACAGAATCGTTGTTCCAATAACTGATTGGGGGTGATGTAGAACGCGTAACAGAATACAACGTGGCCATGTTTTTATCTTCTTTCTGTGTTTATTATATTAGTTTAAGTATACGAAACCACTAAACGAATTTTTATGGGATTTTCACAAGTAAATTAAATTTAGATTGGGGCAGGCAACATTATTTATTTGAAATCGGCTGCCACAAAAATAGAATATTTTTAGTCTGCGTAAGTGTACCCGCGGGTGAAGAGTTTTTTCTACACAAAATATATTTCAACTTACAATCCACGTTGATAGACCTAGTTTTCTTGATGGCGCCACGCACGGACATGCGGCGGCGCAACATCCGCGAGTTCTTGCCGGCAGACGGGCGCGCCACGAAGCTAATCTTGTTACTGAACGACTTTAGTAAGTGCTCCTCTAGGTAGCTCTGCACTTGAGGGTTTAATTCTGAAATAATTTATACCAACGTACAAATAATATATTAGACTAAGACTTAATAGACTGCGACTGAGACATTTTGTCTTAGTCGCAGTCTCCAAAAACCTCGATGTTGTGTGTATCAACTGCATATCCTGAAGGGAATATTAAAATAAATCTTTTATCTTTATCTTTAAATTGTCCAACAGATGCCATAATTATTATGTGGTTAATTAAATTGTTATTACTCAATTTTTATTAAGTATTTTTTTATAGTTTAGTTAATCCGTAAATCAGCTGCAAATGCTGCAATATTGTTATTACTATTATAAACCATTTTTTAATTTTAATTCGCAATATTGTAGCTATTTCTTGTCCCTTAATAAATAAATTAATTAATATCAACATAGAAATGGGAAAGGGTTTTTAATTTAACTCACTATCAGGATAGCCTTCTTCTTGACTGCCCAAAAAACTCAAGTTAGTTATTGCAGATGTGCTCAAAAACTCTCCAAGATTTCCGAGAGTTACTCTTGTGCCGTTAATATAACCAGACTTAAGTTTCTTCATCGTAGTTATCATAGCCATTGGGATCCTACCCTGATCTGAAATATTATTTAGTATTATTGGTCAATAAGTATTATATTACAAATTCACTAATAGCTTGAAAGCAAGGTTGATGGTAAGTGAAACGAATGGTGTTAGTAATGAGATGCAATAAATTTGATATTTCAAACATTTTTTAAATATTATAATGGCTTTTTGTATAGGTCTGTAGCTAGGTGAAGGGGTAATTATAAACATTTTCCATATTACTCGCTGGGATTATTAAAAACCTGACTAACTAAGTCGAAGACAAATAGTAACAGGTAAAACTCCACACTTCTAAGCTCGCACATCACTGGTATAGATTCTCGCGCATTCGACATACATTGGTGTCTGATTGACGCAATTTACACATTCAAAGTAAATAGGGATTTAAGTCGTTTTCTACGATGAACTTATCGATTAAGTAGACATGTATTGAATACGACTTGACTCACTGAATAACTAAGGAAATAAGGTCTTAGTTATTTGCTGAAAACATGGCGGTTACCTATAACATTCGATAAGATATTCGACATATTTTTCGTCAAACCCTAGACCCTAGCTCAAACCCTCAACCATGACTTTTTGTGGCTATTTTAAACACCGGAACATGGTGTCAAATCCGCCGCCTACGTAGTATAATATATGACTACCCTAGCTACAGGCCTTTTGATATAACATAATGTTTACCTAACATGTACTGCGTAGCAAGTAAGGTGATGGTCGGCCGGCCTAGCATTTGTTTCCAGCTCATTCCGAGGAAGGCAACATTCGCCATGAACGTACTGGCGAGCAGCGCCGGGTCACGCGACATGTAGTATTCCTCGTAGTCGAAGTTCTACACACCACACCCATGCCAAATGTTATTACTAGGGGAATTATTATAGTGGGGACCATAGGACATTGCTACTATTAACACTAAATAATGTAAATAAAATAAAACTAGGATTTAAATAAACTGACCAATGGATGTAATGTAGGGTCTCGTCATTTAAATAATGTTAGGTGGTCATTTCAGTAACTTCGACTCATATGTGCGTACATAAGTGTCCTCTTAGGGCCTAAACTGAATAAATACATGGCTTTAACTTTAAATTTACAAAGTTACTTGTGCAGTTACGTTTCGAGCACTTTGTTTGTATGAGCGTTGTAAGCCGCACGCACGAAGTTTGGTCAACAATATCTTGTGGCCACACATCGTGCATCGTTCAAGAATAAGCGATGGATGAGAAAGGCTCTCGATTAGAAAACTCGTACTGGAAAGCGTCGAGCGGGACCGCCAGATGATCCCAAATGATGACCTGGTTAAAGTCATATTCATCTATAACCTACATTAACTTACCAGCAAACTCTTTACTTAGTAAATTGTGTAATATATACATATACTAACACAGTTTATTAATCTCTAACAGTTCTTTCACACAGCGCTCGAATCAGGTCAATTCGGCCGCTGCGCTGGACACAGGAAGGGCGGGCTCTTACCACACTGTCTTACTAACGATTTCATACCTCAGCGCAACATATGTATGTATATACATATGTATGTATGTACACCGTATGCACTGGGAATATGGTCCACATTCCCGTTTCTCTGACTACACGGGCGTTCGCATATTCAACCACGACAAGGTACTAATAATAAGATACTAATCAATGTCCACAATGTCCTCAGAGAAAACGGAATTACAATGTAACACCTTTTATACACAACATACAATTTAACTACGTCATGGAACTAAATAATCCACAACCAAAACATTTATATTAGCACGTCAAAATACTTGATGGATGACATTGTTAGTATAATATAAATAAAAAAAAAAACATCTGAATAAATAAATAAATAAGGAAAGGGAAAATCGCAAGCAGAAAAAACAAACCGCAAATAAACAAAAATTAAATAATACCTAAATACATTTGATTCAAAGTCAGAACAACAAGCGGTCTTCCAAGAAGATTTTGCCAAGAGGACTTCAAGAAATTAATTTCGGCTTTGAGTGTATCAACCATCAGTTCATAGTCGGAAGCAATGTAGAAACGCTTCATATCAGAAAACTATTAAACCAAAGGAACAATTAGTACATTGAAAAGGTGTAATAGAAGAAACATCTTTATAACATTTAATGCTATGTTATCAAAAATGATTAATAAGTATATACCATTACCAACTATGTATTAGAAATATAAATAATTATGGAAATTAAAGTATATAGGTACCTGGGGAGTGAAGGCAAATATGCGATCGTTCAATGAATATAATTTGCTGGTACTGAGGATGCCAACATCACGTGATTTCCTGCCAGATAAACCCAGCTTTTTGTTTCTGCCTGAAAATACAATAATAATAAAATTTAAATAAATAAATTTATATTATCATAATCTATAAAAAATCCCGACTAACTGTCTCATCAATGCCCAGCCTAAATGAATCTAGAAAGCTGAAATTCTACACAGCACAATTCCCTTTATGATGTAGATAAGGAATAAGTACGGATTTTTCGAAACTCAACTTCCCCTTAGGGGTTGAATGTTGTTATCATAGCCAATCCAATTACGATGAATTTTGGTAGAGGGATAGTTTGGATCAGGGAGAGAACACAAAGGACACTTTTTATCCTGGGAATGCACCACGGGAAACAGTTAGTGTAATAATAATAATAATATTCTGGGACATTCTGGGACATTATTCCTCACACACGGCCATCTGACCCCAAACTAAGCAGAGCTTGTACTATGGAAGCCAGATAACTGATATACTACATATAGTACTTTTCTTTTGTAAATACATACATATATAGATAATTACAACCAGACACAGGACAAACAGACATGTTCATGCACACAAATGTTTGTCCTGAGTGGGAATCGAACCCACGACCTGTGGCGTGACAGATAGGGTATCTTACCAACCACGCCAACCGGCCCGTAATAAATTGTTTTATTCAGACAACTATGGCCCACTTGTTAGTATATATCATGCATATATCAAGTAATATATCATGCACAGTGATAGGTACTTTTAAGTACCTGCCTGGCTGGCTCACCATCCTCAAGTTGCAAAGCTGTGTGTTCTGGCAGCTGAACTTAAGAGCTAGTTCTTTTGACTTTCATCTTCGGAAAAATTAACACTTACCATGGTGAGATTGTGGTTGAATAGTAAAAAACACCTACACTTTATTGAAAAAGTTAATTTATTGCTTGGATTCATGGATGATAATATTTTAAAACTTCACTTCATGTTAAACTGATTTTTTTGGCAGGACTGCAATCCTTATCAATCGTTTTTATTTCTTAAAATGAATGAATGAATGCTAATTAGGTATATGGTTTTACCTAAGTATGTATAAAGGTGGCTCAAAACTCTAGCTGGCTGAACTTCAATAGGTGCTACTTCACTAATTGTCTGAACATGTAAGTCATATTCTAGTAACTTGTCTCTAATTTCATTGTCCTCAGCAAGGATCACAATCTGAACAACCACATCAGGCTTTTTCTCAGAACATAAGCGTCTGTTTAGAGGATCCAATTCACCTACAGCTAAGAAACCCTGTAAAAAAATATTTCACACAATTAGTTATGATAAAATCAAAGTTTAGTCTGTTTATTATTAATATTCAAATAATTTACCTCTTGCAATAATTTTCCAAGAATATACAAAGATTGTGCCCAGATAAATGGGCATCTGCCTTGGGGTATGCGCTCCTGACTTCCTGGGTCAGATTTCTCTAAATCAGCTTTATCTGCCGGTACTGAATACAGTTCCGGAACTAGTTTTATTCCATCATCTTTCCTTATCATAATCTTCTCTAACTTCTGCATATATTCACTAACATTTGTTTTATCACCTTGGAAGCAATAGTCTAATATGAGGTAACAGAAAAACAAGGGCCATTCACATTCAATATTTTCAAACATTCTCAACTCCCAAGGTTCATAGTAAAGCCTGTTAGGATCTTCTCTTGGGGTTTTGTGGCCATCTCTGAGGAACCTTTTACAACCATATTTTCCTTCCATTTTTGTAACAATTGTGTCTCTTGTTTTAGCTATTAATTGTGGATCATCAACAGCAAATGCTGGATAACTTATAATAGATAATAGGCCAGAATCTAACTCCTTACTATTAGACTCTCTGGGTAGCATTGATTGTAATACTGCCTGACATTTTTGAGCTTCATCTGCTAATACATGAATAACACTAGAAGGTCCACCACGGGCTCCAAAGAGGTCTAATTCATTCATGGCTTCAAGAGCCGCTTTGGCCATACCAATGGAGCTCGCATTGAGCTCTGGTAGGCCATGATTGGTCTTATCACCTCTCTCCCAGATACCATAGTCAGGAATACAATATGCAGATTCAATGTAGAATACTAAATTCTGGATGTAAGCCACTTCATCAAGGGAAAATACAATTTGTAGACCAGATGCAGTCATCTGAGCAAGGATAAGTAAATAAAGGGAAATTGCATCAATTTGCAAATGTCCCCACTCATTATCCTTGACAACAGTTTGGCCAGTGGCAGATGAATATTTAGCATGCAGCGAATCCAAATGATGCTGAGTGCTCTTGAATTTTTCTACTTTATCTTTCTGCTGCATCATAGCCATTAACAGACCTGGACAACAGATGTTAAAACTCATGAGAATTTACTTAGATTGATATAATTATCTTGCTGTACAAATATGTAGCCTTTTTTTCAAATTAGCTTTTATACTAAGTCCAAATTAAAACACAAAGAATTAAGGTAAGGTTTTGGTATAGGTACTATGTTTGAATTGCATTTTTCCTGAGATAAATAAATAGGTATTGGAGTGAAATGAATGTCGAAAGTGATCTACTTGTGACAAAATTCATACAAACTTGAAGGCCATAATGATGTAATTGAGTGACAAACATCCATACATGGTAACAATAATAATACCTAAGTATATGTTTTTATTTAATTATTACATTTTTTTTTGTAGAACAAACAATGTACGGTTAGAGAGTAGTCGGTCAGAGAGTAGCCTTAGGGGTGTTTACCTCCCTATTCATTCACAATGAATTGTTTCCTAATACCTACCACAAATCTTAGTTACCTCTCATGAGCTTCACACAACTCTGCTCCAATTCAAATGTTTTGGCTCGATCTTCATCTTGATCCGCTATTTTCTTAAAGGCCATGGAGAGACCCCATACTGCTAGTATGCAGTATAGATTGTCCCTGATCCAAGCGTGATCGTTGTGGGGACTGGCAGGGAATAAACCGGTCACTGGTTGCTGATGATCTAAAATTAACTTGTGTACTACCCTTTGATAATAATCGAGGCGCACCCCCGAATTACTGCGTGTTCTCATTTTGAATAAATTTTATAGGGTTGTCAATAAGTTTAAAGAAGAGTCACTACGTTAACTATAACATTTTTTCAATTTATAATCGTTTCATCCGCGACGAACATTCTCTTCGAAAATTACCTGTGAATTATACCTACTACGTAGTGTCATTTGAAAGTCGGGCTTGTCAAAGTTGTAATTTCTTTTTCTAATTTATATAAAGGCTTTAGTTACAAGACTATCAGCCTTATATATGAGACAGTGCTATACCAGTGAAAGAGAAGGAAAGTGAAGGTAGGTCGTTGCTTCTCTTTTCATAGTATAATGAAGTCTCTGGGAATACACATCAGATTTTTTCATCCGATAGTCGGACCCGACTATCGGAAGCCGGCAAACATTCAATACAATTTCAATACAAGCTTATTTTCGGGAACCAAATCTTTTTTGTCTGTCGTGATCTTCTTCATTGCCTGTGTCCCACGAGCAAATGTGTTTTTCTACGGCTACAATAAACCGTTCAATGTCGTAATTTTTGCCCATTGTCCGAACCAATACGATGCGTCCGTTCAGTGTCAACGCTAGAATCAACTGGTATGTCGGAGGCTGAATAGGATGTCTATATCGTCTCTATCCAGAAGTATGCAGTACGCACCTTCAGACAATCGGACTGGCAATAAAATCGTAAATGCCTCACGCCCACTACCGACTCGGATGTCCGATCCCATAGCCGGATCGGACGTGTATTGTATGTTCAAACAAAGTAATGGCTCCAATGCCTCAGACTATTGGATCCGACTATCGGATGAAAAAATCTGACGTGCATTCCCAGCCTCTATTGTGTTGTTGTGCGAGTGAATGCGCGCAGTGCGTTGGCATATGCGGGTCCACACTCGCGTGTGAGAAAAATCGACTAACTCACAATATCGTCTGCGATCAACTATCCATAAATCGTTACGTATAAGCATAGAGATCTATGCAACAATCCAACAATAAGCCGAACAAAAAAATTACCAGAAGTTTTTTGTAACAAACAATCAATCGCACACCACTAACGCAAAATGTCAGTTTATGACAGTGACAGATGACATTGATTGACGAAATATCTAAACAAGAAGTGAGTGAAGTGAAGTGACATTTATTTCTTGTGTTATATGTAGACAGGCAGATTTTTGGTTTTCTTTCACTAAATATTTATTTTTTGTTTATTCAACAATACAATTGTGTTCATTTAACCGTCATGATGCTTTATATTTTGTTGTGTAACATTTTATTTATTCCGGTCATCTACAGTGGTAGCAATACGATAATAAATACAACATTGAACCCAGCAAACGTTTTGAATCCATCTTCTATTGTAAATAAACTACACAAAGATGTTCCCAACCAGCCAAAACTGATGGTAAGTGAAGGTGGCTCTCTTTCACCTGATGATTCCTCTTTGTCACTACCAAAGAAGAATTCCATTCTACCTAATTTAAATAATGAAGAATTGGGTATTAAAAAGGCGAAACCTGTTGCACGTCGAAATGGTGTTAGTGATCCTCTAAAAAATAACCCCACAGTGATAGAAAATTCACCATTGTCCAATATTCATGATTCAGCTGAAGGAAATGTCAAGACCAGTGGAAATAACACTGTAGCTACAAAAAATGATAAGTCAGAAAATTCTAAAACTAAAATGCCAACAACAAGTATTTCATTAGATAATGTAGAAAAAATATTGGCTCAAAATACTCCAAAAATTGCACATAATTCAGCAACATTGAATAATGCGAATGAATCTAAAATTAATATTACTGGACCAAATTCTTTGAGTACAGGATCAAATAAGACTGAAGTACCTAAAAAAAAATTGGTTTTATCTTATGAAGCTCTAGCCAATATGGATGATTCTCAACAGACATATATTCCAGCTATGAAATCATCATCAAAGACCTTAGTTAATGATCAGATGCCTTCACCCAATGCTGATACAAATGGAATATACCCAAAAAATGCCAGCAGGCATCCAGGGTTGATTATGCCTGCTGTTATTACTATCTTGGTTTTACCTATGTTTGCAGTACTAGGATATATGGCCTTGCGTAGAGGCAGAGAAGCATGGAAGAATAGGCATTACAAAAGAATGGATTTTTTGCTTGATGGAATGTACAATGATTAAAACTTCCCAAAATATATTTAGCATAAAAAGTTAAAAATCCAAAATATCTTAATTATAAAAATTGTTTGTTCAATAATCATAATATATTTTCATAAATAATATTAAATTTCAGTAAGAACTAAGTAACTGATTATTGTGATGAACAAAAAACTTAGGCTGGTTAGAATAAAATTTAAAGCAATAATAAATGTGAATGCATGGTGCTAACTTGTGCCTTTCCGATATTACTATATTATAAATATACATGAATAAGTCATCTATGACAGTGTACAATATTATATATATATTTCTCATATGAGTAAAGTGTCTTCCTTTTAAGATAATAAGGTATTATTAAAATGTTATTGTGATATTTTCAGAATTTATGAATGTTAGTTACTGCTTAATGTGTTTTGAAAATGTTATATTAATTCATAGTAAGTAGTTACCAACATTGCAGGAACCCAAATGGGCATGTTTCTTAAATAAGTGTTCAAGTTTCAAATATAGCTATTTTTAAATGACAAACAAAATAGTAGGTATATTAACCGATTACCAAAATTATGTTATTTCCTAATTTACATATTTTGTAAGTAATGGAGATGTTTGATAATATTAAAAAAGCAATTTTTTTTACAGTAATTTAATATCTACCTACTTAATAATATAATACACAATTTTTAAAAAATACAGTTCATACATTTAATAAGTATACATTTAATGAGCTCTGCAACTGTTAATTTTTGTGAATATGTTGATTAATTGTTGTCATCTACCATGTTGCTAGAAGTAGAAATATAAGGTGATGAAAAGAAATAAGTATATAAAATTATAATATGGAGTACCCCTTCCATTTGATCCATAAAGCAGCAACATTGTCATACTATTTAGGCTTTAACATCACACTTCAAGCTGAATTTCACTTTTTTTTTATTAACTTTTATACTTTCAACAAAACAACAACTCGGATTTTCTGAGATTGTTGGTAATTGCTTGTATGATTCCAATGCATATAATTTTCTAGATTTATTATTTTTTAAATTATGTACCTATTTCTTTTTTATATGATGCAGTGTTTCACTTTTATAATTAAAAGCTTATTTCTTTCCTTAGGTTCGTCTTTTCGTTATATTTTAATAATAAAAACTCAATTCGAATATTATGCTTTTATTGTCTTTTACTTTCACACTCGCCCCGAAACGTGGATTCGTATATTATGCTGGTCGGAAAAAGCTTTATGTCAATGGTGTAAGGGTATACAATGAATTTAGTTAGTATTATGATTTTTCGTCCAACCATGGGTAGGGGAAGGTGGGCAGCTTCATACAATTTTTATATTTCGTCCTATAGAATTCTCTCGAGTATCGATATTTATATCGATTCATCAAAAATCAATAGTCTTACTATCTGACTTTATATCAAAAACATATAATTTATGTAAATACACTTACTTGTACGAGGTTTTGTAACACTAAAAAAAAATTAAAACGTATGAATGCACCCCACATGCGGGGCACTTTCATACAGGCTATGGGGCAGATTCATACATGTGAAAAGATACACAAAATCAAATTCAAAACACAACGTTCATGAAAACAAAAGCAATAATAGTCTATGATATATAAATGAATAACATAAATACAGGTAGTTTTTCTTTTTATGGCACCGAGGGAATTAAGTTAACCTAACAGTCTTTCTGATCAGTCACATCACTATTTAAATGTCTACGTCCTATTGCATCTTAGAACACGCTAAGATATTTTATTCAAAATATCCTCTTCTGTTTTTGTAAAAACTTCGTGCCATGCAAATTTAGATTCAAATACACGAGTTTCACTACCAAGATCTTGTATTTTTTTAATTCGGCTTTGTAGTGTTTATGCATTAAATGCTGTAAGGAGAGAAACTGATTTACTAAAACTCCATATTTGGCTGCTGATTTCCAAATAGCGAGTTTGTTTTCCAAAACTACATCGATAGTTTTTAACATTGCCTGTTCGTCCACCTCTCCACTGCTAGTTCCCTTTTTCTTCTAATTTCTGACCTTTTGATAATTTGGACTCTCTGATAATTGTTCTGCAAAACAAAATAATGATATCACTTCAATTTTATAAACTAAAACAAAAAAAATGGGGCACATTCATACAGTATGAATATATATCTTCTGTATGAATCTACCCCATCAGAAGAATTAGAATTAAATCAAAATATTGCTAGAAAAAAGGCAATCATATAGAATGATTCACAGATCAATTCACAAGCTGGACCCTATTATCTCTTCAATAAAATAGAACTGAATAATCTAGAGAGCAGCTTTTATTAAAAAAGACGTTAAAAGTGAGGTAATTATATTACTTACGCCTGGCCGAATCACGTTGCGTGTCACACCGACTCACGTATCACAACGACTGCTGTCAAACTCCGTCAGCAACCACACACATAAATAAACTACACATACACGCGTAAGTCATTCTGTTGATGTGCGCCTAACATCAGATGTATCTAGTGTATGACGGTGCCCCTTGTATGAATCTGCCCCACTTCCCCCTATACAGGTTGATTCTTCAGTCGTTGGCAATACTTGCAGGGGTGGAAGTACTCATCAAAGAGGATATAATCACTACGTTCTAACAGTTAGATGAGTTAGAATCTAACTCATCAATATGAACAACCTTTACTATGGGACCAACTCCGATATCGCGTAAAATAAAACAGTTGCTTCATACATTTTGGAGTAAGTATTGAACATTTGTATGGAACAGCAGATATTTTTTTCGTGATTTCACAGTCCTATAGTAAACATTGTTCATATTGATGAGTACTTCCACCCCTGCAAGTATTATTGCCAACGATTAAAATAATAAAAATCTCCCAGTATACAAGGTGGAGAAAACGGTCGATCATTAAATGAAACCAGAGCTTTATCACGTTGCTTTTAACCATAAACAGATTAATCGTTAAAATCCATCGAGTAGTTTAGCCACACTAATTAATTTTCGTTTTATAAATTTTACTCATTATGTAGGTATATGCCTAACATATTTAGTAGGCTAATCACAGACTTAGTAGAGATGCTACGCATAGGCTAATGGAGGTTGGGCATTGACCCTAGCAAACCAATGACACACCAATAATTGGTGGATAATTATTTTCCTCGCGCTGCCTCCATTTCTCTATCTAACCTAACACCAAAGAGGATTAAATCACTACCTAACACGTTATGTGGGTGAGAGGAAGAAAGTGTATCGCCCGCGCCGCGCCCAAAGTCGCGCCAGGTCAGTGACGATGTAACTATAAAGACTTCTTAGACGCGCCGGTTGGCGTGGTTGGTATGATACCCTATCTGTCACGCCGCAGGTCGTGGGTTCGATTCCCACTCAGGACAAACATTTGTGTGCATGAACCACTCTGTTTGTCCTGAGTCTAGGTGTAATTATTTATATATGTATGTATTTACAAAAGAAAAGTAGGTAGTAAGTATATCGCTCAGATCGCAGCTGACGAAGCTCGCAAACAAATACAAGAACACAACCGTCAACCCAGATTTTGTCCTCGCCGGCGGACGTCCATCTCAGTCTCGTCCCGTTTAAGCGGCCCGAGCTGCACCCATAGCAAATCCGCCGATCCTTATATGTTGCATGCTTTAGTAAGTTTCAATGGTAAATTCTTTTTATTTTTTAACCGACTTCAAAAAAGGAGGAGGTTCTATGTTCCACTGTATATTTGTGTTTATTTTTGTATGTTTACCGATTTCTCCGCCCACTGTTGACCGATTAAAAAAAAATCTACTGTTCGGTAGGGTATACTTCCAATTTGGTCCCATTGTCACCAAGTCAGGATCTGATGATGGAATCCCAGGGAAATCGAGAGCAACCCTAAAATTTTATAGGGATGCATAATGTGTTAGACAATATATATTTTCTAAAATTATTCAAGTATGCCTGGTACTCATCATCTCATGCTGCTGAGCTGATGATGGAAAATATAACTCCTTAACTAGTAGGAGTTAGTGAATAATTCTTTCAATATTATAGGTAGACCGCTACTTATGTCCCTTTGAGTTAGTCAGGTGAGCTTTTGATGGAAGGTACAACTCCTTATTAGTTAGGAGTTAGGGGATAATTCTTAAAGTACGTGTAGACCGCTAGACCTATAGACCTTTTTATTCATTCTTATATTTGGGTGATTGCGTCGGGAGTCTTAATTTATGCTACTGAACACTTATGAGCACAAAAAATATTATTTATTTTATTATTATTACTATTCAATGAAAACGACGTCGACGTCGACACTTTAAAAATCTTGATAAGTAGGTATTCAATACACAAGAAACTAAAAATGGAAAAATAAAATTAAACGGAAAGGAAAGCACGTGTTCCAGAATCTCAAATTCTTTCGCTGACTTCAAAACGAGCTCTTGTTCTAATATCGTTATTTTATACTTTTTAGTGCAAACCCATTTTGAAGTCGGTTTCCCTTTTTGTTAAAAAATATTTTTTTATTTTGTTCTAAAATCGTTTTCGATTGTGTTATAGTGCTTTAATGCATTTTTTTCATCATCATTTAGAGTGTTTGTCGGAGCTAGCTGGCTAGTCGAGCCTAAGCTAGTCAATTGCATTTTTACAGTAGTCTTTAATTGATTGAACTATATTATTTTTAAATTTATTAGTGTTTTGTAAGTCGTAAGGCTGAAATAATACCACAACTTGGTGAATTGTATTATCAATGACTCTATGCGTGTATTTGAAGAACTTGAAATATATTTGGTGCGATAATTTGGACGTTTAACTCATCGACTGACATGGATTACCTAGGTATTTGACTGACATTCAGATCAGCAACTTTTTATGAAATGTCAAAACGATAGGTTTATATGGAGTTTTGTATGAAATACAAGTATGTGACGTCTTAATTATATAGCATACTCTTTATGGTTAGATTGCTCATTAAAAAATCATAATAAGGATAAATTTAATCAAATAATCGTGGTTTCCCCCTATATTTAAGTGGTTCTATACATTGGTCAGTGTTGGATAATTTATTTTGATTACAGGCAAATACCCTATTGTAGTCTGTGGGATAGAAGTGTTCTGTGGTGGGATAGCATGGATGAACTAGCTGATTGACT
The DNA here is from genome assembly GCA_951216915.1 of Tetheella fluctuosa. Taxonomy (NCBI): domain Eukaryota; kingdom Metazoa; phylum Arthropoda; class Insecta; order Lepidoptera; family Drepanidae; genus Tetheella; species Tetheella fluctuosa. The sequence continues at coordinate 9,956,413 of OX578217.1, forward strand.
GACTGGACCAAAGAGGATTATAATCACTACGTTCTAGACTGGACTGTAGACAGAGGACTGAACGTAGGGACTGAATGTAGGTAGGTTAGGTACGTAGAATATGTTTATTTATTCATTCTCGTTCAGTCGTTCATTCGTTAGGGATGCGCGATCCAGATCATTGATCCGATTTCATGGATCGGATCGCATGCCGTCGATCCGATATCAAGGAAATCGATCCGGACCGGATGAAAATAAGCAAGACACTATATTTGTGTTAGATATTTATTATTAAAAAAAACTAAGCATGCACTTATAAATACTAACAACTATAAGAAACAACCTCATATTTTATAATTAATTTGTCTTATTTCCTTTCGTTTTTTTGTAAAAACGAAAGGAAATACAGTCAAACATAATTTACATTTTGCGCTCTCAGGTATCTTTATAAACTGACTTCACACTTAGATTTTATAGGAGGCACCATTTTTTGACCAATCAGGCAAACAAAACGTCTGCACATCTGAGATACTCGTGGACAATAACAAATATAAACTAATCAAACCATACCTACATTATAACTCGTACCTATGTTTTCTTACTTACCTACACAGTCAGATTATATTAAAATGTAATAAGATGCTCGTATACCAAAAGACGCTGCCGCCAAGTTTGGAACGAAACGTAAACAAAAGATCAAGTTCGGTCCTAACAAAATCGTGATTAGTTAATGTAGGTAAACCGCCTTTCAATTCATGCGATCCAAGCGATCCGATCTTCAAAGTTTTGTATCGATCCTCAAAAAATCGTATGTTCTCGATCCGATCCAAAAATCATCAGATCGTATGGCTTTCGATCCGATTTTCCAATAGATCGGATCGGATCGGCGCATCCCTATCGTTCGTTTTTTGACGTTTTGTAGTTTTGCGATTTCTTAATTAATTTTTGCTATGGTTGGTTTTATAATCAATCTGAGTACAAATTACATACATACGGGTGTAAATATTGTATTCTTCTGATAAAACTGGAAAAAACTTTACATTTCACTTACTAAGTATTATACGATTTTGTTTTAATTCCAACAGAGCGTGATTATTTTTATTTAAATAATATTGGTCAAAAGAATCTATCTATGTAAGTAAATTTATTATTTTTATTTTTTTTCAAGTAAGCTTGTTTGTCATTTTGTATAAAATTTTAATTAAACATTGTTACATTATATCCGAAATATTCAATTAATTAAATTTAGAGAATTGAATGCTTAGTAAAACTGAAGACTTAAAATTACTAGTACAAATAATCGAGTAACTATGCGAAATAAAACAACAAAATAAATAGTATTCCTTTCACATGACAATGTTTTGTTTTCCCTTTCGTTAAAAATGAAATAATTTACCTACTTCTAATTTATATAATCTATTGTAATGTAAAAATATTCAATATCAAAACAGCATGGACACCACCAAAATGGTTGTGTGAAAATGGGAAGTAAAATGAGATGTTTGGGATCTAAACAATGAGTACTCCAAGTGGGTGTGTCAGCTGCAATGATGGTTCCCAACAGTTTGATGTTAAACATGAGGCTGACTGCTCAGAGGGTGAAGATGCGCAGATACGCCTGGCACCACATGTACAGGCATACTTGGCTCATAATAAGCCCACTACCAACTGCTGTGGTCTGGCCATACCTGTAGCCTTTGAAAGGGCAGCACCTGGCACCTGGTGGAACCCACGTTTTGATTCTAGTATATTAGAAGGCCAATACAGAAGTAGTTCCTTTAGGCAAATAAGATTAAGATTTAGGTAAGTTCAACATGTTCCACCCCAGTTTTCAATGTTAAATTACTGCATGTTTGTTATAAATGTTTTTAGTAATGACTGGAACAATCTGCTTGTTGTTACACAATTACGGATGTTTTGATAGATGATGTTTTATTTTCTCCTCTTTCAGATTTGCACTTTTATACATTTTGATATTTTCTATATCATGGTTTATCTACTTTGTGGTCCTTGGCTTGAATGGTGTAGCAGTGAAATGGCCATTTTTATGTTCTATATTTGCTGGGGTTCTATTGATAACATCTGTTATGCTGTTTGTTACATTTACAAATATTTACAAAGTGTACACATTCAAGCTGTCCCTGGTCATGGCACTTGCTCTATGTACTCTCAGCCTGTCTTTGGTGACACTGACCACACAGGTTGAAACTGACTACACTCAGGCAGCTGACATAAGCCAGTCGGGACACTTCACCATGTGCATTGAAATTCTGCTGATCATATATACACTGACACCATTGCCACTGTTTGCCTGTGTTATCATTGGAATTTTGTACTCAGTAGTGTTTGAAACCCTGAATATTGTATTACATTTGTCAGAACAAGAATGGCAGTGCCCCGGAATGTTTGTTAGAATATTACTTCAGCTCTGTGTGCACATAATAGGTGTACATATTTATTTAATGACATTTGTGAGAATGCGTGGCACATTTATGAAAGTAGGTCAAAGTTTATTGGTAAGACGTCAGCTAGAAATGGAGAAGCAACTTAAAGAGAAGATGATTCATTCAGTTATGCCACCAAAACTTGCCAGTTGGTTAATGGAAGAACAGGTAGAGCAGGTAATGGATTCTGAGACCAATCTGAAAACTCATGATCCTCTCAACCCTAGAAACTCAAATCCTGGAGCTTCAGACATCAAGTCTCTATTTAGGCCCTTCAATATGAGCTCCATGGATAATGTTAGCATATTGTTTGCCGATATTGTTGGTTTTACAAGGATGTCTAGTAACAAAGGTGCTGAAGAATTAGTGAACATATTGAACGATCTATTTGAAAAGTTTGATGAGCTTTGTCAAAATCATGGATGTGAAAAAATATCTACTTTAGGTGATTGTTATTACTGCGTGTCTGGCTGCCCCGAGCCGAGGCCGGACCACGCCGCGTGCTGCGTTGAAATGGGATTGGGTGAGCTTTTTCTTCATGTGATGCGTTTCATGTTGTACCTAATGTAAAATTTCTGCATTTTGACTAGTTATAAACATTGCAGGAATGATTGAAGCTATACAAGATTTCGATAGAGAACGCGGCGAAGGGATCAATATGAGAGTGGGCGTCCACACTGGTACCGTTCTTTGTGGTATTGTCGGAACGCGTAGATTCAAGTTTGACGTATGGAGCAACGATGTGTCTTTTGCGAATAAAATGGAATCGACAGGAAAGCCCGGTCGCGTCCACATATCAGAAGAAACTAGCAGGTTTCTTGGTGGCTCTTACGTATTAGAGGAAGGCGAAGAAGTATTTGGTGAGTGGTTTTGTGTCTAGTTTGGTTCATAAACTATAGTATGCATGATCTTCATTAAATTTGTATTTAAAAACGTTGTATGTGTCCAGGTCATAAAACCTACTTCATTGAAGGCCGTCAACTGTACTCCCCGTATGATCACGATCAGTGCCTCACTCCATCCATTCCTATAAACTTACGTCTCATTATATCTCCTGCAGCATCTCCCCAGTCCGTCCTTTCTTTCAATCACTCCCCACTGCCACTAGCTTCAAAACACAGTGAGCTAGATGACGACAAGCTGGGTTCCCGAAAACCGGATTCCAATAACTTCCTTTCCCCGGGTGCATTTCATTTCCGAACAAAAGCTAGTTCGCTGCCTAGTATATTAGACTCCGATGCGGAGTTAGACGAAAAGAGAGACAAAGGATATGCAGAAAGGAATGACAGCTCATCGAAAAGCCCGACGTCTGTGGGTGAGTTACTTTGTTTTGTGTACCTACCACAATGCCAGACAGAATTATTGGGGTTTGCGGTTAATAGGGCTTACGGATAAGACAGGGATATTATTTGCAGATGACAATTAATTTATATCATAAATAGGATAAATTAACTTGTTTTCAAATGGATAAGTAGTTTTAATTTCAATACATTTGTCGACTGTTTTGGTCAGCTGTGTGATTATTATAAACTGAACCGTAGAAAACTCTTTTATCGGCGGTACAAAGACACAAGTCACTGATAAGATATAAAATGACTCTTGATTAGTCGAAGGTGATGCTCTTTGTCACTAAGATCGCGAGTGGTCGAAGCTAGTTAGGGCTAGTTCATACGTTTGCAATTTGCACGGAATTAATATGAAAATGTCTACTATTTCTTAAGATTGTACTATAAAAGATAATGTAAAGCCACTCAAGTTGAAGTCTGCAAGATGATGACGTCAGTTTCGTTGAGTGTGGTTTTTGCAATTTGAGCTCTAGGTACTTGATATACGTCCTTTGGTAAAGCCCCTAAATACGCGTTATCAGCTCATTTTGATATCCGTGGTATACCTACCTACCTATAGGTACAGCAAACTAACAAGTAATTGGAATAAACTTAATCTTAAACTCTGGACTCATTCGACAGGTTTTACGTGGTGTAGTTTAGGTAAATTGTATGCCTACTTAGGTATCATACCTGCCTATACATAATATATTAACATTTAAATATGTCTAACCGGAATGACCGGTCCAAATGGTAGTGAAATATATCTAATACTAGGTATCTACTTACACGAAATGTGACTCATTTATTATTAATTTAAGACATATTTTTAGGATTTTGAGCATAGCTTGAGTAGGTACTTAACTCATATTTAATATCATATTCGCGACTGAGTCCTAATTTTAGAATAACTGGCTTTCGTCCCCCGGATTCACCCGCGTTCCCGCGCCGCGATAATAAGCAGCCTATGTTACTACTACTTTCTACTTCCGACGTTTTAATCGTTATTCTGCTATTCGGGGCGGAGACAAATCCAACAAATAAAAAATGTCTTCACGCACATTACCCTTATCATTATTATTATTACACGAAAAATGTATCGCGAATTTTATACATATCGCTAAAACGTTGTGTGTTGGAACACGGTCACGTTCTCTTTGCTTAGCACATACATTATTATTGTGAATTAGTGAACACTCGCTAACTGATCACTTGACAGTAAGATGATAGATCTATAGTCACAATGTACCTTGGTAGATATAAATTGTTATTTTTTCCTACCCAAAACTATTTTTGGATACCGGTGAAACTGCAAATAAATAAGTCTTAGTAAAATCAATGTTGGCGAGTGAAATTGTGGATCGATGAGTCTTTAGCTTCGAATGCATCTAGTTTAGTAGCGTATAATAGTAGGTATACAGAAAAGAGATATATCAAGGAAATTCTGAATAGCGTAGTTCTGAAAAACCTCAGTCATGTCAAAATTAGGATAGTATATCATACATCTGCTTTTGGATACTGGATAGGTAATACACATATTTATTTTCTTAATTAGATGCGGGGGAGTAACATTTTCAACACAATCATTATTCATCAGTCAATCAATAAATTTTTATTTAAACTGATCGAGTATATTAATAATACGATATTTTGAGCTTCAGTAAATGGAGAATATTCCCGGTATTTTAACGATATATTACGTATGAAGTAATAAAACAAATCTAGTTTATTGGATTCACATAACGTTCCTGAAATTGTCATGTACCGGTCATCTTAGTATGATATACTGGATTCACCCCATTAGTCTGCGGAGGGCTGTCCCTTACACCCCTGTGTTTATAATGTATATTCCTACAGATGGCTCTTTTTTATACTGGGTGGATATTTTAAAAGGATTTTATTGAAATGTTTGTTTGGTTCTTTATAATAATAATAATATACTGAACAATATTTACTAGGTACTTTAACAACTCAGAAATTTCGAAAGGAAAATCTAAATATTCTCACAAAAATCAACAATGCTGGATTGAAGAAAAAAAAATCGCCATTTCTGCCTTGGTTTCATCAAAAAGATGCCTTCATAAAGTATCGACCCAGTAAATATCAGAGAGTAATGACTGTTAGGAAATAAATCGTGATCAATTTCAAATTGTGATATAATATAAACCGTGACATAAAGTTTTGCTATCCAGTGTATTTTATAATATATTTACATAGTTTAGAGTCGTTACAAACTATGTAATTTCGTGCCAGCAATGTTGCTGCTAATAATGTAATGTTTATTCTACTGTTTATGCTTTCGTATAACTTTGTTTATTTTTTAGTTTGTTAATTATAAATAAAGCTAACTGTGCGCTAATCATATTTAAAAACACATTTCCATTTTCAGGAAGTTACGGCAAATATACTAACAAGTTGAAAAATTGGAAAGTGCCTAAATTTTTACGGAAACATTCTGATACACCACTGCATGAGATAAAGAAAGAGGATTTGGGTGACAAGACTATACATTACCTGGAACGTGGGGATGGCAACACTGGTGTGCAGTCAAATAACGGCTATCAGCAAGTACCTATAGTGATAGAATCTCAAGACAACAAGAGTATGAGGCCGATGCAGAGTAGCATGAAGATAAACATCCCGCCGCACCAGGACATGGCCAACTTCGAGCGGGAGATTATAGACATTCGTTCTTATTTGAGCCAGTCCAGATACAATATGTCACCTTTCGCTAGAAGCAGCAGTTACAGGTCGCAGTATGGCAGACCTAATAATATTGAGGTGAATTGATTTCATATTTTTGATTTTATATTGTTCAGCGTTGCTGCTAATCCAAAAATATTTCGACATTATATATTATGTCATCCATCACTCCACTTCTTATTTAATTAAATGGCACCAGATGCGTTTAGTATATACACAATCGCGCCAGTGTCAGGGTGTTTGTAGATGGAGATTGATGGGTAAAAAAATAAAATAAAATTAGTTTTGTTTAAATATGCAGGTTGGTTTATGATTCATGTTTTTATTTTTGTTAAATTAACGCAAGCCGTCAATGCGTCGAAAATCGTGATGCAGATAAATAAATCGGTATCAATTTGAATACAACCACTAAGTAAATTGATAGAAATATAAACAATTTCGAAAATGATTCCATTTACAACAAAGCACTATTTGCATATATGCAGTTAAAACGTAAAATAGTAATCATAAAACTACTATATTGAACTGTTTTCTAACTGAAACTGATTGCAACAAAGTTACGTTATAGCCGCACTAAACCAAATAACTGATATAGATAGGTAGGTATAACTCTTTATATAAATGAAAAAAAGCAGTTAAAAAAAATAAGACAAGTACTTAAAATTAATTGCCACAAATTGTAAATTGGACGGTTTTATCGGTAACAAGCGATATTTTCCAGGAATTCTTAATACATATATGTACTACTTAATAAATATATACCTATTTATATTTAAAATTTGACGCCCAGACAGACCAAACATACCTACATGTTAGCGCGCGTCATAGGGATGTAGCGCTGCTTCATTGATGCGCGTCAAAAATCCGTTTTGTTTGACCAAGCTTTACCTATACACGTAATATGTTTGCGGTATCTCGATAAAAGCATATTTATGTAGTCTATATACTAGAGAATAGAACGTGTTGGTTCTATTTAATTGCCCACCATAAAATCAATTTACTGCCAGCGCAAACGAGTAAATATGTTTACACAATAGATCGAATCTAATAACACGTTTACTGGTTTACATGTGGCTTACCCTTAATGATTAATTCAAACGTTAAATACTATTTCAGGTGCCCGTATGTAGGGCGCGAAGTTCAACTCTTGCTACACAAGGCGAGATGATCCGTCCCAAGGATCGCAGACTGAACCTCAACCTGCCATCTCCGCAGACATCCCGACCCCCCGATGACGTCATCAGCCTCTGCCCATCTGTCAACAGTCGGAAAGACTCCGGCATCAGGAGCACTAGCCGAAGATCGAGTATACAGCAACAGGTAAATTCGATAGTCAGTGATAAAGTCGAAAAATATGTGAGAAATACCTACATTTAATTTTAAGTTAAACTAGTTTCTGCCCCGCGGGTGTTGGATCTTATGTTTTCCCGGAATATCTATCTATGTTCCAAGTTTCATCCAAATACATTCAGCCGTTTGTGCGTGACTGAGTTACAAACATCCAAACATACAAACTTTCACATTTATAATATTAGTAGGATATAAACTTAATTCTGTACCTCCCTAAATCTATGAAGCCAATTGAGGTATGTAGAGAGAATTCAATAACAATGTGGTGCTTTGGTTTAGTTTAGTTAATGGCATACGACAAAACCAAACCTGTGAATAATAAAGTATCCTAAATGAAAGAGTTACATACGTACTAGCGGGTAATGGCAAATTTAGTTATAAATAACTCGCATGATATTAAACGCGAGCGCAAAGTTATTTTACGTAATAGAATCGGGCTGTAAAAATGCTTTATGTGATTGTAAACATATTCAAAAGATACATTATGCAATCGGTACCTCGCATCCGTAACATCAAACGAAAAGTTTCATTGAATTTTCAACATTAAAAGCTAAAAGTTAAGACTGAAAGTTGTATTGAAAAACTTATCAAGGACTACAACAATGTGTTGCAAACTACAAAAGTTTTCTTTGCGTTACATAAACTAGGTAACAATGTAACGTTGTGATGTTACTACAGTATATTTAGGTGGGAATGGAAAATTTCTTGTAAGAAATGCGATGTGGTCCGAATGAAAAAAGTTAATTAGTAAGGTTAAGGTTAGATACCCTGACTGCCACACCACAGGTCATGGGTTCCATCCCATCCAGGACAAACATTTGTGTGCATGAACATGTCTGTTTGTTCTGAGTCTGGTCTGCAAATATCTAAATATTTATTTGGAAATAGTATTTAGTATATCAGTGATCTGGTTTCCATAACACAAGTTCTACTTAGTTTAGAATCTGATGGAAGAATCTGTGAAGAATGTCCCAGGATATGAATTTATCTACTTAATGAAAATCTAACACTGACCGGCTGACACTACTGCTGACCTATACTGGTAGACCTAGAGATTTGAAATCTGGTGGAAATATTCCTTGAGTACCCTAGGGGTGCATTAAGAAATGGATTTTCAAAATTGAGCCCCAAGTGACTAGAATAGGTAAACTAGTTTATTTAATAAAAATATAAATATTCAATGTTGTTTACAGATCTATGCGCTGAACCACACAGTGTTGGCGACGTCACAGAATGACATAATGCAGCATAGAGTGTCAGGCTACTACACGTCCAGTCAGTCCTCGCTGAACGAACACTCCAAGAGTCGACTCCCTCCACCTCTAAACGAACAACAGATACAATCGCTACAAAAACTACGAAAACAATCCGATCTACAACTGATTCGCTGCGTCCAAGACAATGCTCGATCAGGTATCAATTATTTTGTCCAACCACCGCTAAATAGATTCACGCTGTGCTTCAAATCACCGGAGATGGAGAGACATTACAGAGACAGAGCCCACAGGAGCGACGATTCGGAAGATTTCCCACCCACACTAACTACCTCTAGATTCAACACAGCCTTAGATATTCTCGTGTCAGCTATTATTTTATTAGCTGTGGTCGCTGCTATATTCATATTGTACGACGATTGGAAACATTCCGTGGGTTGGTTCATATTCTTCATTCTTATAGAGACAGTTGCGATGACACTGTGTGTGTACAGACATTATCTCAAGTGGAAGACGAAACACGATCCGCTCGTGCTAGCGAGGGACCTTCCCAAATCTGTGAAAGTTTTCAGGAACCTATCCAACTGGTACCCGTGGCACGTGTCAGGGGGCTTAATGATCAGCCTGCCCATTCTGGTTATATTGATCAATTTCTCATGCCAAAATACAACTATGACTATTCTGAGGGGCGAACAACCGTTCTACGTTTATCTTCTATGTATAAGCATCGTGCATTTTTGTAACTTTACACAAATGAACTGGCTTGTGAAAAATACTTTGGTGACGCTGTACGCTGGCTTGTTCCTATTTTTCGCCGTGTTCGGTTGTCACGACAAGAATAATCAAATGTTAGAACCTGATATTAAAATGAATCCGCAATATTTCTCCCATAATTTTACAGAATATTACGATAACTCAAACGATTCGTCGATCGATTGGTTAGAAAATAATAACGGTACTCGTAATTTCGTAAACATACACCATAAATTGCATTTGACGGAACTTTATTTAGACGTTGTACTGTTGTTGATGCTGGTGTGGTTCCTGAACCGAGAGTTTGAAATCAGTTACCGATTGAGTTTCTACAGCAATGTAGTGGCGAACCGCGACAAGCAGAAGGTACAGAATATGAGGAACCAAGCCGATTGGCTACTCCACAACATTATACCCCGTCATGTGGCCGAACAATTGAAGAATACAGCTAAATATTCCGAGAACCACAAAGACGTGGGAATATTATTCGCCAGTATAGTCAATTTCAATGAAATGTACGATGAGTCTTATTTAAAAGGTAAAGAATACCTAAGGGTACTGAACGAATTGATAGCAGATTTCGATGAGCTGTTGGAAAGGCCTCAGTTTCAGCACGTAGAGAAAATAAAAACGATAGGCAGCACTTTTATGGCAGCTAGCGGGCTCAATCCAAACTTGAGGCACGCCTCCCGAGGCACTTACGACCATCTCCACCAACTCATGGACTTTGCGATGGAATTGCAAAAAGTTGTAGACAATTTTAATCAAGATCTACTGGAGTTCGACTTCATACTTCGTATCGGTTACAATTTCGGTGATGTAACGGCTGGTGTTATAGGCACGAGTAAACTGTATTACGATATTTGGGGTGATGCAGTCAACATAGCGTCCAGGATGGACTCGACGGGCGTATGTGAACGAATACAGGTGGGCGAGGCTTGTATACCAGTTTTATCAGCTAAGTACGAGTTTGAGTCGCGTGGAGTTGTTTATGTTAAAGGTAAAGATAATATGGATGTATATCTCGTCGTTGGCAAGAAAGATACCTAGATAACATAAATATTTAATGAAACGTAGAATCTGTGATTTTATTATTTATATTGGTAATAATAATGTGGGGTTAAAATATGTATTGTGGCGAGATGAGATGTAAAAACTAAAATACTCCCAAGTGTTCTAAAAACTAATTTATTGTTAAACGAGCTTTCTGGGATGGATAGAAAGCGTGTGTGTGATTCTATTTAAATGTTAGTGTAAGTAAAAATATAACTTATAAAAATCTCCTTGCCTATATTGATAAATCTGTGACCAGTGTTCTAGTCTCCAAATTTTAATGGCAATGATCCAGTTTTTGATGATTAGATAAATTATGAAATTATATTTTATTGGTTGTATTTTTTGTGAACCCTTTTTTAGCATAAAAATAAAAATGAGTGTGCGAATACTGCCTATTCGAAACATATTATTGGTAGCTAGCTATTTTTAGTAGAAAGTAGATGATTGGATCACGGCCATATAATACGATTTGTAGTATATTCAAATATACCTTCACTATATTGTAAAAATAAATTTATATTTTGTATATAATAATATGACTATTGGGATACCCAGTTTGAGGTAATACAAGTAAATAGTGTTTATATATTTATTGTAATTTAAGTCGATGTTTTTAGTCGATGAAATGGTACTAATATTTTGTAGTGAGTAGATGTTTAAATGTATGTATGTAGTCTTGCGACGACACTTGTTGTTACTATTTTGTCAATTTACTAGGTGAAATCCTAGTTATATTGACCACAGTTCAGTAGTGAAAAATAGCGGCATTTCTTCCTAAAATTTGAATCATTTTTATAACTTTATTTGCAAGAAATTTATTGTGGTCAATTCAATTTCGATATATCCTAGGGGTTCCGTATGAAAAACTTTTTTAAATACCTACCGATCGATAGGGGGCAGTAAAAATATTTAAGTAAATCAAAGCTATATCAGTGTACATACAGCATAAGTAATTTAATGTAGTATTATAAATATTTTCTATTTTGAGGCTTTAAATAATATGAAGAGATTTTGAAAAATACTCATGACATTGAGATAGCTTCTCCCTAACCAAGAGTATATTAGTTAAACGTGCAATACGAAAACATATTATATTCATATGGATAGTTATTAATGTAAGTAAATATACATTTCTATCTCATGTCAAAGCGCAAGCCTTAATAGAATTTTAAAGTCTGTTGCTACGTTTATTTGTAAGTGATTATTTATTTAACAATGTGCTTATGGAACCCCAAACGAACGCGTTGCTCAGTTTCAGTACAATATTATCAGAAACTTATAAGTTTTACAGTATAATTGAATGTTAGATTGAGTAGGAGTTAATATTGGAGAATTATATTCAGATATTTATATTCCACTTCTGAATCTCCACCGGTTTAGCTCCTGCTTATCCTCATAAAAGTAAATATTAATTTGCAATAAAATTATTTTCAACATTATTATTATATTTGTTTGCAACGCATTTAATGTACATAATTAGGGATCTAGTTTTTACTAACAATTCTGTAATGCCCACGAATATTCGTAATATATTTTATACAGACCATTATTTCATATTAAACGTTGATGTGGTGAGATAATCTCCAAACTTATGATGAAAGCCTTAAAAACTTTACATTCCACTTGTATTTAAAAACTATTTGCCTTTGAAATGTCTATTTTCTATTTATAAATGGAGAATTTATAGGTTGGCAGATGTATGAAGAGTGAAGACCAGAGACGTATGTGAGTCAATATATTTACCGAATGTTGGACCAAAACTGGAATATGTAATAGATAAGTGTAGCTCTCTTTGAAATTTACCTCTTCTTAAATAGACTCTTAAATAAAAGATATACTGGAAATATAATTGTGATATACATACGAAATAATGTATGTTTGAATGTATGCGAACACAAATATTTTATTAATTAAAGTTTGTTCTCTCTAAAAAGGATGTATACTGTAATTTAGATAAATCGTAAAAAGTAGTTTTCAATAGACTAATCATTTGTGTCATACTAAACATACTGTTAGTGGTTTGATTTATTTGGGTATAGCAAACCATACAAAGGTTGAAAGAAATAGTACAGTAGTTATCTTTTGTTTTTGTTTTCCTACAATAGTCTTGTAGGTAATTTTTACCAATAAACTGTTGATGAATAATAAATCCCATCTTTAGTATGCATTGTAGTAACCTGAACTATTTATGAACCGAAGGCGCGGGGCAAACAAAAGTGTATGTATACCTTTATAAATAAATAATAATGAGCATCTGCTATGTTTTGATTGTTGATATGTATCAAGCTTATGACGAACCTTATCGCTGTTTTGATTGCACAATAAATGATATACATGCTCAAAACGTGCTAAAATGTAGTTATAGAGGTTTTGGAAAATATTGAGTGGCAAATTCATGGCGAAACTATTGTTTTGTACGTGGAATTTATCAGCTTGTGTGCGCACAATAAATATCAGAATGTTTAATTTTATTCACATAAATGTACATAGATACAGTGTTCTTGGCTTCGGTTTATGACTGCATTAAAACATGTCAACTATATAATGGGTTTTTATTTTGTTTATATGTATCTATACACAGATCTATATTTATATTTAATTACAGCAATAGTGTATTTTAATTACAAATTCTAAACAGATTGGTACCTAATTAATTTGTTTTCTCTAAAAACGTAGTATAATTTAATTACAATTTACTTTTGTTCTAAATAATATCGTCTGTCTATACTATATTAATACTACAAACTTACGAAGTAATTTTCTCATATCTGATCTTTATACAGGAGGTAGGTACCTACATATATTTGTATGAGCTGTGGTAAGTTAGATTAAAAATATATTGTCTAAAATACAGTTTCTAAATGACTGGTTACTCAGTGGGACAAGGTATTGATAGGGTTGTCGCTCCAAGCAAAGTCGTCGTTGGAAAATGCGTATACCATCCAGTAAAAGAGATTGAGCAGGGCAAATGATGCTGGGAATAATACTCGGGCAGCCCTATCGATGTGTGACACGCTGTTGATGTGTCCGCGGCTCCCTGAAACAAATCAACAGAACCATAAAAACATAGGTAGGTATTTTAACATCGGAGTTTAACGTTTTGATGGATTTTAGTGTAATGATGATTGCCGTAGGAATGTAGAATACAAATGAAACTGAACTTAGGTTTTATAGGTAAGTAGGTAGGTACTTCTAAAGTATTCCTTATTGAAATTTTGCGAAATGCAAGAATAAATGCAACCGGGTAAAAGGACTGCCATCTGTCGTTACCTACAAAGTTACTCGACTCAAGTTAAGCCACGGATCTTTTTCAGGCAAGTGTGTTTTAGTTTCTCTGACAATCTGTCCCGTTCCTACTAACTACCTCTTAACTAAGTTGTTGGAGTGTTTAACTTACCAGCCTCACGCTGTCTCTGCCGCCTATATCTGTCGTCGCCCGCGAGGCAGTACAGCAGCTGCCTCCAGCGCGGCACCCTGATCTCGGTCTGTGTGGTGCGCTCCATGGTCAGTCGGATTGCTGTCTGCTCTGGTGGAGGTGAGGTACTTTCGCCCGAACAGTTGCTTTGAGCTGGGATCGAGTAGCTCTGGAAAGATTAATATAAAATAATTCAGTATTTGCTTATTAAAATTATATTATAAGGCTTTTCAGGTGAATTGAAAAGATTCAGCCTTGTTGAAATCAGGTAAGTCATATTAAAAGAATTATCAAAATTGGTCTACTCTGTAAAAAGTTATGCGTGGTCTAACATAAAAAAAAATACGTGTCGAATTGAGAACCTTCTCTTTACCTACCTCCCTCCCTATATTATATTATAAAGACAGCTTGACCTTTCATATGCATATCTTAAAATAATTAAATCTGACAATTCAAATGACCTCGTTAAATCACAGCCTAACCCTTCAATTTACTAGTTTGTACATACGTATATGAGGCACGATAAACAAATCTATATTAGAAACAATCTAAATGATAATTATTATACAAACACTAATCATATTAGTGGTAGAGCGGGCCGAACTGCGTCTACGTACAGCCAACTGTCTTGCTGCGAAAGCATCGCCTCCAACTTCTTCTATCAGTTCCTCCCATTCTGAATCATCTATCACGATTTCTCCTGAACCGACCTGAAATACATAAGACTTATAATGTTACTGTTTCCAATGCAAGTAGGTATCTATCTACCTACACATATTCTTTACCACATGGTTATAAAACGCTCGTAGGAATCCCTACTAATATTGTATATGCGAAAGTGTGTTTGTTGGTTTGTCTAGGTTTACGTAGCAACGGATCGACGTGCTTTATATATAAAGGTAGTTTATGGGCCGGAGAGTAACAGGTTACTTTTTATTCCTAACTGATTCTGTAATACTGTAAATTAGGATTCCCAAGTTACCTTAGTAAAGTAATGGACACCAGCAAATTCAAGGAGTGTCGCGATGCAATAAAAGAAGCTCATTAGCAAAAACCAATCAAGTGCCGTCGCGTAACGCACTTTCGGCAGATCGGTGCGTGAATCTAAACTAATAGTAGACAGCGTCAAAACAGTTGTTATCCCCAGCCCAACACGGTCCGATGTAGCCTGAAAAAGAAATAGAATTTACGAGTAAGCCTTAACGACTTACCTTTTCAGAGAACACGTAGGTTTCAAGTAAATACTTACCTCACGATGTATCCAAAATGAAACCCAAGAAAGGACAACGATAAGTATGCACGGCACGTAAACTTGAATGAGGAAATAGCCTGTATGTCTCTGAAGATTGAACGATACTTGAAGTACAGAGAAATCGCCTGTAAAAGTATCGGATAATGTATTATTGCCTACAATAAAACTAAATACCTACGTAAAAAATATTTTTACTCATTGGCAATTGATATTATTGACACCTAGTATTTGGAATGACAGGCAAGCATGGCCATTTACGAATTGGCACATCTTCAGCCATTTTAGCGAATGTAAATGCCTTGGAGCGTAAAAGCCGATTCGTGTCATCGGCGCGAGGCGACATTCTCGCGACATTATTTTGTATTTGCCTTCGAGACGAAAAAAGTAAATCATATTTGTAAAGGAAAGCACTTGAGGTCTATTTGGAAGGGCAATTTAAGATAAAAAAGCTAAACGTGACGTGTTGTAAGCATAGAAATTTTCGATAAATATGTGAGGGGTTGGTAAACTCATTTACGCATGAGTGAGTTTTCCAATATGTTCGAATTAAATGTTATGTGCTTACTTACGTAGGCGTAGGTAGTGTACCATAATTATTTGGTGTGCAAATACTTATAAAGGAAAACGCGTAGGTAGTTCCAATTTCATAGGTAAGGTGTACGTACCTACATATTTCGAAGGTATTTTCCATGTCTGAATCCATGTGCACGAAATCACATTAGAGGGTAAGCGGATAAAGCCGGCAGAGCTGGCTCGTGATTAGTGGAAATGAAAGCTCTGTTATGAGAGGCGGTGCGGGATCGAGAGCTTTTTCGCTCGCTGCCTCCAATATTGATAGCGTTAACACATTTTTAAAGATTTTCATAAAATCGACTGATAAACTACTAAAATTTCCATAAACATAAAAACATGATCTATCCCTGATACTAAGGATATAACCGTAGATATAAAGGAAGGATGTAATATCACCAATGAATATTTCTGTTTGTATAGGCAGCGTAATAAGGGGGGTTACTCTTGTTTGCGTCTGACAAACTTTCTTCCTAAATGAATAGAACTTCTTTGTAAGTACTTAATACGTATAGTTACGCGCAAATAACTCAATATGAAAGTACTTATTTCTAATGCTACAAATGAGAAGACAAGGTTTTTTTTTAACTTATTGTGATATAGTGCGATGTTACCAAAAAAGAGTTTCGTTGATGTGTTGATGTTATATAAATATTGGGGTTATTATACCAGTAGGAAGGCACATAGACTATAACATTGACCTACATGATATTCATATCAGTGCGGATAAACTAATTAGTACCTACATAATTTAGGCAATGTTGTCAGATTTACAAATCCTGGGAATTTTATGGTTTTATGTGCTTTACCTACAAATTGTTGTCCTTAAATAAAAAATAAACAGCATATAGCGGACAGCAGTCGTTCACATGTTCACACAAGCCGTGTCTTTGAAATTGTTTTTTTTTAGCTGAGCGATTTCCCTGCCTGTCACTATCTTGTAACTATCAATTACCTAACAAATGCATGGCAGTGACAGAGACATAGTTTAGCTAAAGCACGGACATTGTCACGTTCATTAATCATGGCCCATGTATTTTTCTTACCTTCTCTCCTGGTAAAAGTGAAGTTCCTATAAGGAAAACTGATGAGATCAAACTGCGACAGTGTCATGCCCGGAACAAAGTTTACGCTCTGAGAGTTCTGCCATTGGTACACTAACTGTTGATTCGAATATGCATCTGTTAGAAAATTAAAATGTATAAATAGTAGGTAGGGAGATTTGGAATCATTCTGAAAGAAATAGCTACAAAATTTGTAAATATTTAGCTACCTAAGACATTGAACTTGAACAGTTCTTTCTTTGCGCACACCTCATACATTTATCCATAATATATTATTGGAAATGAATAAGTACACCTTTGTTAAAATCCGGTGTCAACAATTTGTCAAGCGTGAATGAGGCGGTAGCTATAATAGATGTTCTTCCCAAATGTTCAAGAGAGGTAGAGCATAGCGATATGTCGCTCAAAGAGCAGCTCGACTGGGGAAGTACCTCCACCTTACAGAAAACCGCAGTCAAATAACTTAAACTTGTAGTAGCGTTCAAAGGCTACGGTAACCGCTTACCATCAGGCGGGCCGTATGCGTGTATGCCGACTATGTTGTATAAAAAAAATATGTTCAAAGGTGCCGACAAAAAAAGTTTCTTATTTTTTGTGTTCACGCGTTATTATTTTATTTGAGGATAATCTGCTAATGCGCAAAACATGACAATGTGCTTAAAGAGACACACTATATCTATCTACTTACAACTGCCAAGAATAAGAGGACAAGATTGTCGGTCCATTGGAAAATTGCGCAGTTCCATGGGACATTTCGCTTTGATTGTTAGCCTGGAAACAACACATGGATTTTGCAAATTAATTGTTTAAACAGCATCAATAGCATACCTAATATTTATGCTCTAGAATATTATCTATTATATTCCGAAGTGTACCTACAAGTGCTGAATAGATCTATAAGTTTTTGAGAAAAATTCATTACTGATAAATCAACTCGTTTTCAGTGCACATTTTGTTCGCTGCATGCAGGAGCATCGGCCATCCTAATCCATCTAACTAAACCAATTAGTAGCCCGAAGCCGTGAAATCATTTGAACTTATTAGAGCAGAGTAAGCTAAACTCCAACAGAATATAATGTTATCACAAAATGGCCAACTTTATAATAAAATATTCATGGCAATTTACGGACAATAAATAACACGACGGGGTAACCGGAGCGCGAATATTTTTCACACTGCCAATTAAAAATGGCGGATGCCATGGTTGTTTAGCGTCTATGAAATTAATGAACCTTTCCGTACAACATTCCCAATTTGTTTCTTTGTAATAACTCGCTCGGACTTATTTTAAAACTAGAATCTTTCAGATATAAAATTAGAAAGATAGGGTGCCTAAAATTTTTTAATAATGCTCAGAATATTAAATTAACAATTTAGTGATCCGTAGATAAATAAAAGTCCTTCAAATTTTGCATGTCAGATGGTCTGTCGTACCACACATGTTGCAAATTTAAATTAACATAATATAAAAGTTACGTCTATATATGAGCAGTTATAGTTGGAAACATTCTTTAAAAAACCTTTTCTTACCGCATGGAGTATAAAATATCACCATGTTGACTGATTCGCAATAATTTATTAGGCACAGTGATTGTGTGCACGTAGGAGTGTTTTCCATTATAGAAGTAGGTGTCTGGCCTCCAGATTCTTTCCAACATCTTTATGGAAAGTGACAAAGAGCGGATGGGGCCGAGGAACGAAAGTCGAGTGTCACGCCAGTACTGTCTGAAGTAGCAATCCATCGAGTAATCCTGAGCAGACACATACAATTTAATTTACGCAATTTTATTATATTTCATATTACTTATTAACTATATATGTATAATAAAGTTACCATATCAAGCTCAGACACCGGACCCATGCTTCTTATCAAAATATTTGTTTGTACTACCGTTGGATATCCTGAAACAGATGAATCATGTTGAATGGGTTCCCCTCCGTTGGTTGATCACATTTATCATACGATACGAACCTTTACCATGCGTGGGTAGTTGAGAATTTTCATAGTTCTTCAACAAGTTCTCGAGCACTAATGTGATATTTTTAGACACAGCATCGTTAATGCTCCTCTTGTTATTGCTCTTCCACATGTACATCGCATCAATCTCATCGTACGATGTGTTGACATAATTGGACAGCACCATTTCATCCGAGCCTTCTATCCAGTAATCATGCGTCTTATCACCGCTATTCCGGGAGACATTTTTAGCGGTCGCAGACAAAATCTTTGGAGTGTCTTGCGACGTAGACTCGTCGCGGGACTTCAACGATGTCAGCGATATTGGAAACGTTCCATTTTTAGTCGTCAAATAGATTGCTCCTTTCGCGTCCGTCTGCAAAATGCTGTATACAAAAGATTAAAACGTCAGTGGACATTTGAAGACTTACCATTCTTAGACGTTTTGTAGACACCTTGATTTAACGTTACCAAAAGGAAACAATACAATTCTTATCGAAATGCAAAGGTCGTTATATTTTATACTAAGTTACAATGTTACAATACTTTGAGTCCAGATAAATATCGCGTTCGGCTCTAATTGCTTGAATATTAAGTAACACCGGGTCGCGTCAAGGGTCTCCGACGACATCATTTATTCTGCAATAGAATATCTTTCAAGACCTTATCTTGGCATCGGGCCCATTCGGATATTTTTTGTTTCAGTTTATGTTAAAAAGGGTTCCCTAATAGCGCTATATTTCTCAAGTTATACCTGTCGTTTTTATTCATTGTGCTCTGAAGGTGTGGGTATTTTGAGACCGTAACTACCTACTGTTTTCTGGTTTGCCAATATTTTGTTGATTCTATTAACTTATGGCAAGTTTGTTTAACAAATTTACTTTTTCTGTTCAATCCTAAATTTCTGTATTTAATCATGGAATTAAATAAAAAATACGATTAACATTTACTTTATTTTAATTTCTTTTAGTAAAATCGGGATCGACTTACAGTTATCTGACATAATCAGAACACCCGTCACGAGGGAGAATGAACACTAGAGGAAGGTACCTCATTTCCTAAACCGTGCCACTTCCGAGATTTCGACAGCCGACTTGACCAAATGTAAATAAATATTCCAGGGCCGTACTATTTATAGAGTAGTTCATGAACTAATATGTATCGATTTTGACCCGAGAGCTGGATGCTGTATGTGCATGACTCTAATTGCAATCTGACATCCGATGATTGCGCCTTCTCCGTATGAACTGATTTGATTGCTAGATGTGCTTGCCTCCTGCCCGCCTCAATTCCTAATCTACGTTTCAATTTAGATGCCATGTGAAGTCCAATATGTCGCTTTTGACTAATAGCTTTTCAATTCAGATACAGTCGGAGTTTTCTTCATAAAACGCATTAGGTATTTATCTACTTAACCTTAGGATGATGTAGTTAGGTATGTAAAGGAAGCTTGGCTAGCCATTATCGTTATTCGTATATTTGGTACACGAATATAAAATAAAAACATTAATTTTAAATATCAAAACGCTCAAATGATATTTAGATCAGAAAAAAGACGTGAAAGAAAAAAATATATAATGAGCTTTCTTTTTGAGATTCTATCGTTTTGATTGATTGTATAAGTTATGGAACATTCATACCTATCGATAAAAGTACTTTGAGTGGTTTAAAAAAAAATGTAATTAGAAAACCTAATTTTAACAGTACCTAATTTTCTTTGCTCCGTACAGCCGGTCAGGTTTGGTGTGATGGCTTCTGAATGAGGGAAATCTAGTTCGGGCGGGCAGTACAGCTGGTGATGGCGTTAGCGAAAATTAGCTTGGTGCTAGTTTGCTCATTTGTTAGATGACAGGGGTTCTGACGGCTCGTCGCGGGCGGTCCTGCAGTTTGTGACTATTTTCTTTGAAACAGCTTTAATTAATGTATCTAGAATTAATAAAGTTCTTATATATAAAATGTGTTTTCTATTACTTATATTTTTTTAGCTAATGCGCAACTACGAGTTTCAGTCCAGTTACACGAATACAAAAGAGCTAAGGACAAAAACTGTTGCAATTTATGTTTAAAATCAACGTTAGTAGTATTATATTGCAAACACCTACAATACATCGGACCAAGTCCAATTATATAAATGGAAATATTAATAAAACCAGAAGCAAATGACCAATCAAACAGTCATTTCAAACTGCACAAACAATTATTCCATTGTTGTCATCTGTTGAGGACAGATTTTTTTTAAATTTATCTCAAGGTAATTTTCGCAGTGGTATCTCCAAACGTCTAGTCAAAGGAAGCTTATCAATGTTGGCGGCTCGTTCCTAAAAGGGATCGATTGAAGAAACGGTAGAAGTATGTACTGAAGTTATTCAGTAAATTCTGTAGCTCTAGGAAAGGTACGAGTAGCCTTTGATGTTGCTTTTCGTGTATACATATTGCTTAAACAATTTTGATGGGATTTAATTTTATTTCTTCGAAATATAATAATATCTCCGCAACTGTGTTATAGGTATGATGTAATATTAATGGCATCTGTTCAATGTACCCATATTCCGAAAATATTTAAGCAAGACATAATTTGCATATTTGTATTTTTTAATTAATACAGATTAGTTGATATTGAATAATAATTAAACAGATTTTTTTTTGACGATGTCTTTCTATAAAGTAAATATTTTCATGTAAAATAGATTCGAATAATTTTAATACAATGTCTACACGGGGTATTTTCAATTAATTTGCAGTGCTTTAAAGGGTAGAGTGGAAGTACTCATCAATATGAACCACGTTTTGGGACCAACATAGAAATCGGGAAACTTTAACTTTTCATTCAAAAGATCAATCTCGATCAATATGTATGAAAAGTTTGATTGGTCCGCATTTTCATATTGTTAGTAATTTCACCCCATAAAGCACTGCAGGTGTATTAAACATAACATGTGTACTTATTTAAATATTTAATTTAATATTTCTATTCTTTTTTATTCGAAAATAAACATTCGAATTTAAGTATAAAGTGATTACTACCACGATTTTAACCACAATATATTAAGTTACACGTTAAGTAAAACGTCAAGTCACGGGCGCGCTAAGTGCAAGTTAGTGCGACACCGAAGCCCTGACCAACCCACCCATGGACAAAATAAAGAAATACGACAACAACTCGCATTAACTCTCACACTACTTACTCCAAGTGTGAACGCAAAAGTTTCGTCACCTCCACAAACATTTATATTTTTCTTGTAAGTATCTCTATGTAAAAACTTATCCTGTAACTTTTTAAGAGCAAGACTCTACGGTCGTTTATCGATATAGATAGATCGTAGATTCTAAACAATGTAATAAAAATGTGAACATTTTATTACGGGTTGGTTATTACCTGTCATGCCACAGGTCATGGGTTCTATTTCCGCCCAGAACAGACATTTGTGTGCATGTTTGTTTGCTCTGAGTCTGTCCGGCGACCCTGTTGTAGAAAGGGTAGATGCACGTTGATCGACTTTTAACAGCTTTTAACGGCATGGCACCATTCTGGAGAAATGGTAGTGGGGCAACTCACAAGCGACTCGCATGAGTACCATAACGAAGTTGTGGCAGCAAGACCTACCGCAGATGGTCCCTGGTATTCTGTACAGAGTGCTAGGAGTGCTAGAGTGCCCCGCTGTACCTATAACCCTTCGGTTGGGTAAGTGTGGTCACTAAAATAAATCGCAGTAATTTTGTGGAGGTCCTGAGTCTGTGTAATTATCTATATAAGTATATATTGAAAGAAGTAGTATATCAGTTATCTCGTATTCATAGTACAAGCTTTGCTTAGTGTGTATAGTGAGTGGACATTCTTCACACACGGACACCGATCCTGGTCCCAGGATTAGAATTATATTATTATTATTTCGAAATCCAAATAGGCCGTATTATAAATAAATATTCTGGGACATTATTTCTCACACACGGCTATCTGACCCCAAACTAAGCAGAGCTTATACTATGGAAGTCAGATAACTGATATACTACGTATACTACTTTTCTTTTGTAAATACATACATATATAGATAATTACACCCAATTATTATTTTGAAAAACGTTAAATTTGATATTTAGAAATAAACAAATATGTAGTCAACATATTATTAATTTTCTTTACAATGTAAAGCTCACGCTCGTAGCTGTAGCGCATCCGTAGCCGTAATTTTATAATCAGCTGAATAAACACTAAATCCATATCTATACCAAATTGTTTTTTTTTCTCTTTAAATATACAGCACATGTATTATGTTTTTTTATACTTATATATCGTTCTAGACAGTTCCACTAGACAGTAAGCGAGTCTTTGAATGTTACTTAACATATTTTCAGTAGTCAATGTTACACGGCATCGCTCATACATTTACGTTACACTAAATCGGTTTAGTCGTTTGAGCTCGAAGGAAATAAAGAATGTACAATTGTATATAGATACTCAAACTACAAGAACATTAAACCTAGCTAGGTATATGTATAGGAAAAGAAAGCTACAGTCTGAAAACAATAATAGCCTAGTGGTAATAATGTTTATTTTAATACCTAGGTCTTTGCTGCAACATAGTGTTGTTACCAGTGAAGGGCCGAGCAGTGGTCGGCGCCGATATATTTACGACTCTCATTAATTTGGCTAAGTGTCTGTAATGTGATGAAAGCCTTCTCTAATTCCTCGCTCAACCCAACTCTAACCGCAAATACGTACAAAAATGATATATTTCCTCCCATACGAGGAGAGTAATTATTAGACGTTAATAAATCTTTATACAGTGTTCCTACAGCTTCAGGTGATATAACGAAGTTGTTTGTAGCAAGTGACCTTCAATAATTATTTTCTCTTTGTGGCAACGACAAAAGCGTCATTGGCGGCGGAGAGCACTCCCAGCTATAAGGACACTCCTCTTGTTACAAAATGTGCCAAATTGTCAACTCAGGCCCTGATCGCACTCTTGATATTGCAGCGTTCGCTCTAGACTCGAGAAAAAATCCTATGAATATTACTTACGGTATAAAATCATTTATTTTTAATTGCTGAATAGAGTTTCATCTTTATTATTATGTTAATACTGGGTAGATATTTAAGATGGCATATTTTTAAAATCTATGTTATAGGTTCGTCATGCTGAACAGTTATTTTTTCTATGGAAACGACTTTTAAATCGGTTTTTTTTTCTTAATACATTTTGATCGAGCATGCTTGGCCTCATGTTTAGCCTTTAGTATGAGAAATTTGATATTATTTTCGTAAAAGTTATTCAGCATCGAACCTAGAAATCATCTCGAAATATCCACCCAGTATACAATATGTATTAAGCTTAGTTTTGTTTGATGTCTGAGGCTAAAATATTACGGATTTTTAAGTAACGTGATACATATCTGTTTTAAAATCAACTAGAAAGAATAATGGCAATGCACGTCATAGTATCCGGTATATTCTTATTATGTCTCGTGTACATTAAATTATATGGAAATGGTGCGTATTCCATCGTACGACGTTGCTAACAACAACGTTTGCTAACAAAGTCTAAATCTACTTTATAATTATTTTTTCTTGGTTTCCGAGTTGGTACTTCTAATTGTTTTAAACGTTAATTCATCATCACAATAAGACTGCTTTCACTTTTTAATTATGTCTAGATTTATGTAATGTAACTCTTATAATGATTCAAGTGACACTTTTCTTATTATTAAAAGTTCGCTTACTCAGTCCACGGGCGAGTTATAATTTTCCTACGCCAATATTATCACGTAGCCAATTAAAAATCTCTTACTAAACCCTCCTTCATTAATTATGGGTCACTGAGGGTATATTTAATACTTTATAATTCGTCCGTTTAGCGGGTTACCACACTCATTAAACACCTATTAAAAACATTCATATCTTTCCTAAGAGCAGCGACACCCATAGTTTGAATTTGAACACTAAATAAGCACAAACTTGCTGTTAGTACCTATTACTCGGCTTCTGTTACAATGTACCCAAGAGATATATGTACTTATATAGATACAAGAAGATATGTAAGAAAGGATACTATAAAGTTTCGGATTTTATAGGTGTTAAGAACGCATTGGGATGAATTATGTGCACCGCGCAGGGTATATTGTTGTATTGTTATAACATAAAATTTATGAATTATAATACTTACAAGTACCAAACAAAAAAGATATATCTAATACTTTTAAACGAGCAATTCTTGTATATATATACCTATATATATAATTTAAATCTCGGAAACGGCTCCAACGATTTTCATGAAATTTAGTATGCAGGGGGTTTCGGGGGCGATAAGTCGATCTAGCTAGGTTTCATTTTTAGAAAACATCGTTTAAAAAAAAAAAACGAGCAAAGCTCGGTCATCCAGGTACTATAAGTTTGAAACGAGTGACGTTTAAAATACTTGTAATTAAATAAAAAATCTCTTGAATTTGAATTTTGTAAACATATTTATTTTATATTATGTATTCTTTTACATTAAAAGCTATATCATGTGTATGGTTTCACTTTTTTATAGTTTCACAAATTGAAACTATGAACATTTTCCTTTTAAACCAATTCAATAATATACTTTTCATTCCATTAATGGTTCTAAGCTACTTATAAGCGGGATATCATAGCCTAATGCTATAATTAATTCGTAAAGAAACACAAAAAGATTACTCATCAGAAAAATAAGGTTGATGATTTGCACACTGCCGGGGTCATCCATAGACAAGGCTCGAGGGTCAGTGAGAACTAACAGGTGACCCACCAGCACCACTGCACTTGATATAGGAGGTTGCACACTGTCTATTTGTTCGAGAATGTATCCGAACGCCATAATAAGATGTCCAACGTACGGTAGGTAGTTCTGTATAGCCGAATCAAAATCAAACATTTGAGATGAAATTTCTGACTCTACTTCATACTGACTGTTGAGCCAATATTCTGCAGCGTTGATTTTAGCTCCTTATATTCCCCTATAATGGAAAGGATATTTGCTACAATAAAGTAGTGGTTCACATTGAAATTCCGACGCAAATGTTTGTAATATAAAAAATCTTCAATAACGATACAAGCATCGGACATAATAGTCAAGCAGTGTCCTACCATAATCACAAAATTAGCAATGAAGAAAACGTAGAAATTTTCAGAGATATTTCCCAACATGAAACCGAGTATTGCTAAGCTATTACCAAGTAATGATAGGTAGAAACCGAAAGCGGACGTGAAAAACTTTGTCACCATCGATTGACAGTTGATTTCCTCCGGGAAGTGGCATTGTGGAAGATGTGACTTTGGAATGCAAATAGTATTCATTTTTATCGGTTATCCATAACTTAGCAAGGGTCCGGGTGTGAGCTCTTATTTATTTTTAAATGCAAGTCCAAGTAACTTGGAAGCTTTTTGTCCATTATAACTTTTTGTGCGATTGATGTTGTTATATCGCACTGATAATGTTGGCGGCATTTTAAACTCTTCTTCTATCTGTGACGCACGATAATGATTTCATATTTTAATAATTATAATACGATTAAAGTATTCAATGCGTAACTATGTATGATTTTGTACATGGTTTTGTTGATATTAATTTCTGGATAACAGAGCTTGACGTTTAAGGTTTGGCAGGTTTGAAAAAATAATTTGACATTTGAGCGATTGAAAAGTTTGGAAACCGATAAAAGTTGCAATAAAAATAATGAGAAATATTCCAATCCAACTCGTTGATAATTTATTGATATATTTACATTCGAAATTAAACGAATGGAAGTAAATCACATCTTGTAAGCTCCAGTAGTCATTCTTGTTGATATTATTGTTGTTATTATTAGTATATTATACAAACGCGGCAAGGCACGAGTTGACTGTCGGACAAGGGTATTTTGTTTTTAGTGAAGCAAAGGGTATATTCCTCCGGGAAAGAAGTGTCTCGTCCACGGTTTCAGCTATAAAAAGCGATGCACAGATGCGGGTCTACCGCACAGAAAATAAATAGTATTACGGGTTTACGAGAACGCAGAGGTATTTTTAAGTCCATTTTTTAACTTAATTTAGAGACATCCATCGATTAACCTATTTTGTTATAAACGTAATGAAAAATAAAATACTGTCAGGGGTATATTCTGGACTCAAAATAGTGTTATTCAAAATCCAACAAACATAAACGTAATCTTTTGTTTCGGTTGGCGATAATAATAGTAATTGAAAATAGAAAAAGAATTATCTCATCTCCGGCGCACAGTACAATGACCGAAGAAATTAAAAGGATGACAAGCTAAAGGACAACAAATTGTTCTCGGGCATCATAAATCTCTTTTGCACATCTCAAAACGTACCTATTCCTACAACATTGTTAACACAGCGGTTGTAAAATGTAAAGCAATAAAGTTTTTAAACAAATCATGGACACGCCGTGGGCCTTAATTCACTTAGGCTATAATTGAAGGTTGAATTGCAAATAGGGGTCGGAACTCATCTGTTCCTCGCGAAGTTTGTTAAGTATCTATGTTTCTTTATCAATTAGGTACTCTTTGATTTCCATTTTAGATTTATTGTGCTTATATTTATCTGGATTAACTAAAATTAAAATTAAATCTATTGCAAGAAGCGTTTATATATATTATAAGAATAAATTGGCTCAAAGAATACTTTTTAGATAATTGTGTGTTATTTTAAAAAAGTTGCTCAGAATTTCGGTTATTGTGTACTTTCAAGCAGTATCTAATGAAAAATATCTACATTATTAAGGTACGAATATTAATATACAAGTTATTGACCTAGAATTAATTGGCAACATCAAATTATTATCTTCCAATAAAGGAGGTTTATTGACACTCAGCTAAAGTATTCAAAAGTAAATATAATATATACATTTCTAGTATGGTATGTACATCAAAATCTTTTGAACTATTTATTTATTCAAAAAGGATGTTTGTTACATTCCGTACCAGAACAAGCGAAGCGTTCGTGGCGTAGGTTTATTAACCGTTCATAACCAATCGGCAAAGTTAAGGTGACGCCGCGTTAAGCTTAAAAATCTGAAATTCAACGTGCTGCGTCCCGCTCCCTATCACTTAATTGTGATGGTCGTTAAGCTTGTTGGAGACCTCCTAGGTGGCTTGACAACTCCAACAAAAGGTTGACTAGCCTACCTCCACCAATTCGCAGTGGGTATGCGTGGTGGAGTATTTGCCCCTTTCACCCTTATTCGTGAAAAGAGGCGTGCTCGGCAGTGGGCAGATATAGGCTGTAATTATTATTACCAGAAGTCCTACTAAGTACCTATACAATATAAGTAAATTAATTTTAACCAAATGTTTTTTAAATAAATTATATACAACAATAATAAACTGTACCACAGTCAAATTACGTTTTATTCTATAATTTATAGAGAAGAATTCAACTTTTAGAAACTACAAGTCAACTAACACGTATGTGAACTTAACTGTTAATAAATCATTAATTATTTTAATTCATAGAGACAGACACAAATTCATCATAGGTTCACCAAGAGTTTTGGCTAATTTAGCTAATGCAATGGTTGAAGTTTCAGGGAAATTTAACGTAATGCGTATCATCAACTGGGATGGTAGAATTTTCATTTGTTCAGGATTTTAGTTTTGGTGCACTAATGCTTGTGATGTAATTTTAGTTCATTTGGTAATTGGCCATTTTTCTAGTTTTCCATCACTTTTTGCCACACATTTGGTTGATTTTCACTAAGAATTAAAATTGAGGTTAGTACTAGATAAATCCTAATCCTACTTTTAATATTATAATTGCGAATGTGAGTTTGTTTGTTTTTTACCTTTTCACGCCTAATCCGCTGAACTGATCGCGATAAAATTTGGTTCAAAAATAGCCTATGGTATGGAGAAGGACATTGGCTACCTTTTTTTTCGGGATTGCGGGTGACACCGCACGGGGCAGCTAGTAGTAGTATTTTTTTTTTTATTAAAAAATGATTTAAAAAATAGCAACAAAAAATAGCGATCATAGTTACCAGGAGTTAATAAGATTGATGTTGGTAGAGCCATGTTTTCATGTCAAGCAGAAAATATAAAAGCCATCGCTCACAGTGGGACAATTTGCAAGACGGTCGCAGCTCGATAGTTAGATGCGACATTTGAATGATCGCTTTTGCCCCTTTCATGGTTCCGTACGAGACTCTTTATGGTACCCAGATATTGTCACTGCGATGATCGTTTCAACTTTTGGGGTTTAACTTATCTGAGATAAGTTTCAGTCTTAAATTCTCCCATGATTATTCCTAAAACCATTTTTGTTGGTAAATAATGTTCTCTAATTTATATGTAATTTATTGGAATTGTAAAGTCAATATAACGTTATGTTACTATGTGGGGTGCACCAATCGTCGTCATAATCTTCTTATAATTATAAGTCTCGTAGGATTCGTGAAATTTAACCATGCCCTTTCACAATAAATAAAATGTTGCTATTTGAACAAGTTCACAAAGTCAACGGGTCAGTATGTAAAATTGTTTGATATAAAATATGCAAGCTCTACATAACATGGTTTTACAAAACAGTGTCGTGAATTTTAGTCACGCGCCGTTGGTTTGTGCGGAGCTTTGGATAAATGCGGCTTAGTCAAGTGCAGCTTTCCACAAGGTCTCCCTCGTTACGCCACTATTGGATTTATGTGAAAAAAAAAACAATATAATGACGTCTATTGTAAGTACTGGTAGGGAAGGGTAGAGATGTATTAAAGATTCAAGATTTGACGTTTTATTTAATTCTTTAATTTTAATTCTTATTTCTTCTTTTTTTTTAAATTCTTTTTTCCACTCATAAGTCATTACTACATAAATGAGTTTTTTGTAATTATAATATAATACACTCCAAAAATATAAAGAATTTTTGCACCAATACGTAAATAAATAATATGTATATTCATGCAGTTGTGCAGGTTCAATACACAATAAGATACCTAAAGAATACGGTCGTTTTATCAGTCGGGTTCAAGTAACATGATAACCCAGGAACTTCTAGTCTATTGTGGTCCTTATCTACGTATTGGATATTTGCGTAAGAGGTACTGAGACTCGTATAAAGCACTATAAAGGTTCTTACAAATGACTAGGCGCTACATAACCAATTTTAGATGAAAATAAGCATCTACAATAAGAAGTATAGGTATAAAAGGAGATATAAAACGTCTTAGAACTATAAATAAAACGTTCTTCTTCTTCTTGATGTGGCTCTCCACTACTGGAGGTTCGCTATCAGCTCAGCGAATCTAGACCTGTCTTGCGCCAAGCGGAAAAGTTGTTCAACGCTGGCAATCTTCATTAAAACGTTACCTCATTAATATTCTTATGAAAGTAATAAATCTGCTAAATGGCAATGAAACGCGACGAGTGTTAATTGACATTGACTAACATCATGTGATCGGTCGATAGCTGGCAGTCTGTCAAGTTGGTGCCCTTGCACTAAGTATTTACGGGACCCTCATCGGGGTGTCATATTGACGATAATTACCTTGACACGCGGGATCTGCTAATTTTAATTATATATATGATATGTATTGAAATAATATATCGCTAAGAAGCGATCTCTAACAGACAACCTAATTAAACATAATGAAAAATTTCATTTTAATACTGATTACATAGACTGTTACGGTAATCCATATTTTATCACTGTCTCTTCTTCAATTACTTACAAATATGATAAAATTATTATATTTTACTCAACTAAGTATTTACAATAATTATTATATTGTATAAAATTTATTAGGTACGCTCAACACATTAAAATCATGTTATCATTAAGTATATATTTTTATTATACATACTTCTATGAATTTAAACCTCCTTAAAAACCTAAATAGTTTTGCCTTGGATATTACACTTATCATACTATAATATAATAAATTTTAATTTAGAATAAATATTTATTCTAAAAGATTCCGACGAATTGTAAACCTCCTCCTTTTTTGAAGTTGGATTAAAAACACATAAGTAATAAAATAAGTACACAATTAGAAAAGGCATGCATTTTGCATAATAACAATAACATATTGGTTTGTGTTATGTGTAAATGTTGAAAGATAGCTGAGATATGTCACCAACTCATCACGTTCAAACACTCCAAGGACACTCATAAATTTCAATACTCTTAAAATGTATAGGGTCGAAACTCTTGAAAGGATCTTTCTATAGACGTCGTTGAGTGAGATAAGCACGTAGGGGTTACGATATTTTCAGTTAACGCCCTTCACGTGAGAGGTGAGATAGACGGTTTATTGAATACGTATGCAGTGCAACAAGCGTAAGGACATGCAAATATTACCACATACAAAAGTCTGCCAAAACTCATAACTACCATAGAAATAAACGAACCGAATGAATAGAATGTCAGAGGAGGTCACGTTATCTGCCCTACAAACAAAAGATGATGAATTACCAAGTCTGAAGATTTTTATGTAAATGGAAAACAATCGGTTGTTTCGTGAAGTATTAATTTCGAAATTATTCAGAATAACTTATGGAACTTTCGCTAATTTCGCTCGATTATAATGGAAAATATTATTTTAAAAGATTTTGTTTCATAGCTCTGCTTATAATTTTGTTATTAAATTTATTTAAATACATATATAATATTTAGTCGTAGTTTTTGGTAGGTACCTACATGATTTTTGGTGACCTGACTTCTTATCTAGTGATGCCTGTATTTTAACAATAATTGTAAGAAATCTAATAAATTAAGTCGGTTAAAAATAGAAGAGTCGCTATCTGGGATGTCTTGGATTATGTTTGGTCTTGTAAACACTATTTACCACTTTAGTTTGTAACCATCAACTAGGTACGTTTTCATTTAGTTATTTCGAACAAAAAGTATTTTCGATCCACCCTCGGGTGCTACACTTCACTACAGTTCCTATCTGCGAAGGTTCGATTCTGTTCTGATTCCAATGACCTTCTCAATTCGAGAGTTCTTCAATTCAATACCCAATATTATTGTATAATTTTAAATTATGAGTGATTACAAACTAACAGTTGCTACAACATAATTTTGGATATTGTGAAATATCTGAAATATTTTGTGGCAACATTGAACTCTTCATCTTATGTAAGTATAGTATGGCAAGTAAACAAAACATCTTCGGCGGTTGATTGGTATTAAGTTTAGCGACACAGGATTTGGGTTCAATTCCCAGGCGTTTTTTGTTTAGAATTGATTATCTTTTGCCCGGAACATTGTACCTCCTCAAATTACTAGTTATGACCTAAAATACCTTCAAGAAAATGTGGATCAGGTACTCAGTCTGCCTACCCTTTCGGGAATGACGGGCGTAACGATAGTGTTTTTTTTTTCTTTTATAAAAAGCTGCATCTAATATATTGAATCACCGGTAAACCCTACCGACTACTATGATTGATAGGTATCACAAAAATATGATCTATCACTCAGGAACATTAAGTTGTGATAGGTCGAGACTCGAAGTTTGGATAATGTTATTTTCCGATCTATCACACGTATTGTGGCGGGACACAAGTTGGTGGATTTGGACGGTGTCGTCGATGGGACAATGAGCGATGGTGACATAAGCAGGTTTTTTGGCGCCAAGTGTCGACACTCTATGTACAAACTCTTTTACGTGTAGATACAATGTAAGTTTTTACTGCTCCTAGTTTTTATAATACCCTTAATTATGATGACTCTTACATTGATGGAATTCGCAAAACGAAGCTAGAGGGAAAGTTAAAAAACTTTTTTCTTTTAATGTTATTGTATATTATTTAGCAATATTTCATAAAAAAAATCTTTCATACCTGCATATTCTGTCTATTTATATAGGTATATATCAGTGAAATAATTATATAAGTTGGCGTAATAGCAACGTGACTAGGCCACCTGACTCCGGAAATTCGTTCGCGCCCTGTGTGAGAAAATCGAGTGTCTACACTAGTTACCTGGTATCTCCGACGACTCCAACACGCCTTTACTAGGGAATTCTTAGGCACGACAATGTTATTAAGATAATTGTTTTTTTTTTATTAACAATAGGTGTGTAACATGAATTGTTTGAAACAAACAAAACAAATATTAATTTAGGTATATTATTTGTTATAAGAATCGATATTTCCATTATTACGAATATCTATTTGGATTAAACATTAGTAACAGCATAATATAAAGCCGTATTTGTACATATAGTTGACACAGGTAGTATTTCAGTGCTACACAGAGTTTAATTTTCCCATTTGTTAATGCAGGTTTTGAAGGGATTAAGTCCGAAGCCTACGTTGGAGCATCCGAATTATAAGCTGCTACGATATTGCTACGGGACTACGAGTGCTCTACGAAGTTGTAACTCTAATATTGTGTGCTACGAAAATCTACATTATTTTGTGGAATTTTCATTATATATGAAATTATTATTTTATTAATGTAATAATACTAAAGTAGTAATCACTACATATTATAAAACAAAGTCCTCCGCCGCGTCTGTCTGTCTGTCTGTTCGCGATAAACTCAAAAACTACTGCACCGATTTTCATGCTGTTTTCACGAATGGATAGAGTGGTTCTCGAGGAAGGTGTTAATATATAATTTGTCAAGTTTTTATATACATTGGCTAAAATATAATGATATTTGTTAGAGGTGTCGGAAAAAATAAGTCGTCTGGGAGCTTTCAACGATAACGATGCCTAAACCCTTTGAGATATAACAAAATGATGTATGGTGGAATTGTGTATCTTATATAGGTCTACAGAAAAATTTACAATGACATATGTCTAACTCTTAAGGATAACATACTATATCCATTTTAATACTTAAAAATATGGGCAATTATAAAGCGATAATTGGAAAGCTATTTACACAAATACGGTATTAATACTTATCATTTTAAATAAGTTAGTGGCTTTAAGCATTTTACGCACATTATGTTACTCTTTTACATCATGTAATTTAAATGATTATCTTCGGAGCTATCGTAAATTAAAAATTACGCGCGAGAAAATAAATTCAAGCGGTCTCGCACTGCCCGCTGTTGCCACGCAACAAGCTGATGCAAAAAAAATGCAGGCATAATATGCTCATCTACCAGCGCGAAGCCGGGGCGGGCCACTAGTAAAAAATAATTTGAATAAATTGTTTGTTTTTTTTTTGTTAAGATTTATGTAAAGTTCAAAAGGTTTTGCCTCTAACTAAACGATACGATTCATATTTATACATATTCATCACAATCATAATACCTAGAAGTATGGACAGATAAACTATGTTGCAACTTATTAATATGAACTTCCTATCAGCTTTAGTAACTTCCTTTTACTTAGGTACAAGTTACATCCGAACTTTTCCTTCCAAATATTTTCTATTTCTGGAAATAAAATTCGTAACGGAGTGTGGAGAGGTCAAAGCCAAAGAGATGATCCTTTTTCATTTCGTGTAATCCTAATTTAGTTAATTAAACGATTCAAATGTATGTAAATAACAAAAGGACGTGGTCAAGTTACAGGGTTTTAGCCCCCAAGGAAATTTATTTGTTTGAAACGTAATTAATTTTAGCCATGAATCCTTTTACGGGTTATTATAATGGATCATCAACCATAATGGTTATTTTACATTCAGTGGTCATTTTATCTAAAGCTGGGAACAAGAAATCGAAGTTCTTACACAGTTGAGAGTCTGGGAAGTATTCTTCTATGTTAAAATGCTTTATAAAAGTATTGAATTCTTAAAAAAAGAAAAGATTTTAATGAGAATTTTGATGCTAGACAATTATGAGTTATACAAATCTTTAAGTAAATACAAATAAACAGAACGAACTGCTGACTGTAACGGCAAATAAA
Organism: Tetheella fluctuosa; assembly: GCA_951216915.1. Classification (NCBI taxonomy): domain Eukaryota; kingdom Metazoa; phylum Arthropoda; class Insecta; order Lepidoptera; family Drepanidae; genus Tetheella; species Tetheella fluctuosa. Next base: position 9,991,311 of record OX578217.1, read on the forward strand.
TGAACAAAATAAGCGGAAAATCAGGCGCCGACTAGTTATAACAACGATAGCAAGCATAATGAAACAGTTTATATGAATAATAAATAATAAATAAATAAATATTCTGGGACATTATTCCTCACACACGGCCATTTACATATACTATTTTTCTTTTGTAAATACATACATATATAGATAATTACACCCGATAATAATGAACCCGTTAATATGTATTGTGTATTATAATATTGTATCCGTAAGCCCAACTTTGTATATCATTCACTGAATTCTAGGTTATCTGTCAATTAGAATAAGTATTGACGAGATAATTTTTATCATACTTTGGTTCTTAGGTATCAAACCTAATTTTTATAGTCACATCAGTTTTTTTAATTATTTTCTGAGATTATTGCAATGTACTTTTATTCTGCTAATTTATTTACATAACCTAAATAAAATTCAATTAAAAAAAATATAAACTAACTAAACTTATTATGAAAAAAAATATACTATATAATAGGTAAAATATATACCCTGCACATCTAAAACGCCACCCGCACCCTGCGATCTATCGACGATACGATACCTCATTGAATTGCGAGACCAATAAGAATCGCAATACATTCTACGTTGTTTACTACTGACACAGTATAAAATAGCAACAATGTACCAGAAAATAGATAGAATACATCCATTAAAAGTTTCAAGAACAGTTCAGTTCTCTACGCCTACCTATGTATAGACATACTGTCTACAACACGATAGGTACTTCCTTTTAGTTGAGAATGTTTCCGTTCATCTCGTTAATAGCTAGCTGAATTCGATTCAAGATTTAAAACAAACGTCAAGTTGTTTTATTACATTTTATAAACAATCAAAAACATATTCTATTATGTTTGATCAATTAACAGCACAGAGGAGAGGTTCAAACAGAAGCGTATCCTATATTAAATTACTTATCCCCCAGGTGTTCAATTAATTTAATTGTTATTAATTTTACATGAAATATATCACACGTTACAATTAAATTACATGGTCTTTAGTTGATTAATAACACAATCAAACGAACAAATCATTAATTATAGTTCAAGCAATTCGCACGTGGTAGGGTACTTTGTAGTACCCCCTGGGTGGCTAAAATCTTCAAGTTGAAAATCTATGGCCAAGTATGTACCTATTACTGTGTTTTGTTAGTTGAATCTATGTAGTTATCCAAAAAAATAAAACATATATTAATAGTATATTATGATACAAGTGAGCGAAGTTGCTCATTACGCACGAGGCTGTGAGTTGCAGCTCGAGCCGTAGGCGTGGGTGTAAATCAGCTGAGTGTGTAATGAGCAGAGCTCACGAGTTTCATACGACGTTTTCCAATACTTTTGCGACGAAAAAACAAACATAATTTTTACCACACAGCGACAAATACGATAAAAACAAAATATCAAAATTATGGGAAAGGGCGCGCAAGTTTTTTTTTCAAGCGCCAAATGGATGGTCAATGAACATACAGCCTACTTCAAAATTATATATATTTTAAGTGATAAAATGCAAATATTTTAATATTTTATAACAAATTATTGTAAATTATGAATAATTTGATTAAATAAATGTTTGTTTGACTTAATTAAATACGTACACATTTATATTTATTCCAAAAATGTATATGGATTTTCAGCGGCATAAAATCTCTTTGTTGATACTAAAAAAAAAAAATGTATTACCCGGTTCTATTGAAAATACTCGCATATAGTGCACATAACTTGTAGTAAGGTACTAATTTAACTTTGTAGGGATAATTCTATTACGCACGAGTGCGGTAATATTATTATGCACGCGTATGTTATAGCTCGGTTTATGGCGTTAAAAGCGATGTAATAAGGGTCACTTTACGAGCAAGTGTATTGAAAAGAGTATTCCATGTAGTTAACATAATACTACCTTTTTGGTTTTGTTGAAAAATTTAAGATAGAATATCTTGACTATGAATAGCTGAAATTCAAAGAATCAAGTTACAAAGGCGTATAGATCTAGTGGACGCACGCGGGGCGGTCAGCAAGAGTGGCATGCGAGGTATGGGACCATTGCTATAAGGGTTCACAGAATATTGTGAGGGTGGCAAGTCAAACAAGGTAAGCTTGCAGAAATTTTGAAAGTCTTTCGTAGACCTTGGATGTTTCAAACAATATTATGTAAGAATACGTATTTTTACATTGTATATACAATATAAAAAATGCGTCACTAATGATAGCCAAAACTTTATCTGTTAGTTAAGACTTCAAAAAACCTGTTTTTATCAAGTTACTGCTACTGATCAATCATAATTGGGACAAAATAAACTGAAAACAAGAAGTTTTAGAAATTTCAGACGATATTTGACACAAAACAAGGCGTTATATGGTTACAATTAAAAGTTTAAGTCATTTTACTTAAGCACCGCTTAAATTGCTCTAAAGACAAACACCTACCGCTGAACAACTTTAACATAAATTAGTGCACACCTTAGAGCACTATTAATTTTAGCGTTTAGTTTTAACGTGTTAGCGTAACACAATCATATACCCATATTAGTACAAAGTACACATAAATGAGGAATCTATTAATTATTCAAGTCGAGATCATGTTTGGAGATTACCCTGTTCATCTTACTTATATCTAATTTAAAAAAAACACTATAAGATCATGAAAACATTAAAATATCTAAGAATAATACAATAACAGTTTTAATTCCATTAATCGAAGAAACGCCACGTCAAGAACATAACATGACTTCTATTGCGACGTACTGTATAACTATTTTACATAAAGGTATATGGGGCAGACAATTGACATGGGTCCTTTGTTAAAAATACAATTTAAATCGCTTGCATTCATTATATAGCGGAAGAAATGTTTTGTTTATTGTATCGGAGATTCCTGCTTTACGGATGCGGGACTGACTGAAAATTTCTTAAGTACATTATGTCGATCATCCAAAATATACCAATACACCCTGTATTTGTACTTTTTATCTATGGTATTTAAATTGTACTTTACAAAATATCGAAAAAAAAAAACATTTCTATCAGGTGGTGCGTTTATTGAGTTTTAAGGGGCATTTATATATCTTCACTTATACTTAAAGTCAAGGAAATAATTACTAATATTGAGATCATAATTATCAGTTACGTTTTATTATTATATTCGGTAAAGCAGGCAATAAGAGGACCCAAAAGCTTAGGAATCTCCCTGAAATGATCAGTTTCCAAATTTACATCAAGATAGCTTATTTAGTTTCAGCTTGAAATAAACAAACAAAAGTTTTCTAATTAAAACTTAATTAAGTGTACTCACCCCAAAACAAAGACGATGTAACTTGCTATCATCATACTGAACGTTACTTATACACTTTTTTGTTAATTAGTTAGCATTGATTTGCTTAGTTTTAGTTGTTGCGTGTCATTATCGCGGATAGTTTGTGTCGCGCGTCTGTGGCGCCGCACACGGCGTGTGGCGAAGGTGCTCAATGTATGTAGGGAGTTGGCACGCTACAGTACAGGCCTGCCTCTAGCCAGTACCAACTCTGAAAGACTTCGCGCATGCGTAGTGGGCTACAAAATTATACAAAATCATACCGCCACAAACCTCAACTTTCCGTTGGGTGATGATTGCGATGTTGCGGTTGGCTGATTGTTACTTCTGTCACTCGTATATGTTGTATCCAAAATTATATACAGTTTTACATTTTTAGTTCAGTTTTAATTAATTATAATAAATAAAAAAACTTAAAATTGTTCAGTCAATAAGTAATGAAAAATTAATCACTGATATTCAGCTCACAACGTAATCACAGAGTTAAGGTCTACATTTTTTTTAAATGTTATTAAGTCACAGTTAGGTACAAGTCCCATGACCTAGTCCTAATTACAGTTAATTTATTTTCCTCAACTCAAAGCCGAGAATTTCACGAATAGTAATTAAATAGATCACATTCATCACAATTATATCCGCGCTAATTTCAGTACAAATATTTTGATTGAATGCAAATTCAATAACTCAATATTAAGTACAACGTAGTTAGATTTCCATAGCAACAGATAGTTATGTTAAAATGCATAACGAGATTCGTATATAGAACAATGGCAGGCAAATGGCACGATCCCTAAGGCCGCGGTTGATTACTTCGTTGGTGGTCGGCAACTCAGCATAGGTACGAGTGAACACCAGTCTTGCCGTACCTACCTAATAGGATTTCTCAATCCGCTGAGTGATGCCGGGCTATTAAGAAAATCCCTCGTATTTGATAGATAGATTATATGGCAGAGTGTGTTTGGAATTGGTTCAATTATTTAAACTCACATAGGTATGTAAATTTAAATCAGTTATTTCAATTACTATTGGTTTTGAATTGTAATAATAGTGGTGGTAGTATTTGTGGTTTATTTAGTACTAGTGTCCGCCCCGCAGTTTTATCCGCGTGTCTTATATTTTATTGCAGGATATGATCTATATCTGTGATAAGTTTGATCCAAATCCATTCAGCCGTTGCGTGATTGAGTTACAAACATTCAAACCATCACATTTATTATATGATTAATTGATTTTATTTTTAAACAAATGTTACATTCACAAATTTAATCCTAAACATAAAGTATACAATTTCTTATTTATTCCAACAGTTTTAAGGATTGATTGAAGTGGAAATTAGATTTTTCGTTCGGAATTTTTCAATTTCACTCAGATTATTAAATAACTATTCATATTGTTTAATTAATTTTATTTGAACGAGACTCATTTGTTTGATGTAGGAGTTCATTGGATAATCAAATTAAGGAGAGTTGGAATTACTGTATATGTATGTATGTATATACGGACGAGTACTTAATTATGTATATATATTTTAAACCAATTTTAAAGGACGTATTTAGCTTATAAGGACGGTAGCTTAGTAGTATTCACGTTGAATACCGTGGCGAAGGCACGTGAGCTTGAGCTTCCGATGAATGAAAATATCGTGATGAAACCATAGCTACCCTGGTAGGGTACCCCGCAGTATCCGCCTGGTCAGCCATTTGTTGTTGCCTATCAGTATAAAAGAAGTGAAACTGACTGACTGACTGACTGACAGATCAACGCACACCTCAAACCGCTGGGTCTAGAAACATAAAATTGTGCATACAGATTTCTCATAAAACTTAGGTTTTTCAAAACTCAACCCCTAGGGGGTAAAATAGTGGATCATGGGTGAAACCGCAGGGTGGAAAGCTAGTCCTAAATTTAAAAACAATATACGTAATAAAATATGTAATTATATAATGTACGTTTTAGTAGATCAGTCTAGGCGTCATATTTAAGGACTGTAATCATCATTTTAATTGCACACGAATTTGTCTATTTATGAAATAAATAAATAAATAATAAATATTCTGGGACATTATTCCTCACACACGGCTATCTGACCCCAAACTAAGCAGAGCTTGTACTATGGAAGCCAGATAACTGATATACTACATATATTACTTTTCTTTTGTAAATACATACATATATAGATAATTACACCCAGACACAGAACAAACAGACATGTTCATGCACACAAATGTTTGTCCTGAGTGGGAATCGAACCCACGACCTGCGGCGTGATAGATAGGGTATCTTACCAACCACGCCAACCGGCTCGAAGTAGATTATTTTTTAAGTACTAAGTACAATTTTACAACACAAACTGGGAGATTTGAACCATAAAGCTAGTTCAGTCACTATTGATACTAACTAGACAAAATTTTAATTTTACTATAAATTTGAGTGTAATTATTACCAAAACATATATTTCCATTTCTTAAGTAACTCGGATCCAATCTTCAAAAGATTTGTAACACGTTTGATGTCAAAGCTTGATTTGTAAATGCAAACATCTATTTAAACTTAGTACTCGATTGGCTTCGTTATGTAATTTAAATATATATTTTATATATAACGTGTACATAAAATTGTGAATAAAATAACATGATATTGGTTGGAAAGGTAAAAAAAAAACACGTAGCAATTAATTTAGAGTGCTACGAATTTGCATCTAACATTAAGATCACTCTTTATTAAAGCAGTTGTATAACACTAATAACAAGCGTGATGACAATTCAAAGGTATTGTAGGGACATATAATACTTCGATGTGATGAACCGATGGATGTTAAATACAAATAAACAAACGACTATATTAATTTCACTATCAGTTTATTAGAGAACAAAAACGGTACATTATTAATATTAAACAAATGGATAATATTTTCTACTATATATTAATGATTTAATTATAGACTCTTTGCACATCACAGGTCATTTGTTTCTTTAATATCAGTAAAAAATGCTGCGGATTAAAAAACCTGAAACTATACCGGATAATGTGACGCCTGTGACCCAAAATAAAACATACACAAACGGACACCCTCAAAACGACAGCGATATGAAATAGAATCATGCAGTGTATAGTATAGTCTATGAAATATACTACGGAATGTCGATTAATAGTCGAAGCAGTATAATTTAGCTGCAGTAGATGTAGAATATAATAATAGTACATATGTACAATGCAGTTCAGGAGTTTTTAGTACAATTTATTCAACTGCGTATAACCAAATAAATAATTTCAATTGTCACTAGCTTTTTTAAATGTATTTATCCTCTAAACGACGTATAAAATATGTCATCAGGTATAAGGAGTAAGTAGTAAGGGCCTAGGGTGCGTCGCACGTCTCTTTTAAATCACCGTCATTACCTACCCCAATCTCGTGGCTCAACAAACCACTGCTCTATTTATATAACAACATTTTTCAATCCCTTCAAATGGACGAAGCTCTTGGCGCATTGATATCTTTGAGGTCACATCGTAAACATTTTTGTGTGACGATATTTATTCATATTTTAACAAATACTTTGTAAGATACTGTTACATTACAAACAGTCAGGATCATTGAAATTTAGTTTTATGAGATAACAAATAAATGTGGACGCGAAAAACATAACCCTTCCGTGGCAATCGGGTAAAAAAGGTAAATAACACATTTAAATAAGGGCTTTAAGTTGCAATCAGTTATAATTCACTTCATCACCGTATGCAACGCTCTAGTGTTGAGTAGGACATACAAGAGGCGGTACATTTGTCCCGTACATGACAAAATAATGTAAGAGCCGTACGAGATTTTGACATGTACTACTTCAAATTTAATGTCGCGGTACTCTTTACTCTTTCATATGACGTGAACTGTGAGTGAGAGACAGAGAAGCATTACATGCTTCATTTCAATAGCACGTCTTTTTATTCAACGACGGACATTTACGTAACCGTCCGAGCGAGAGCAACAACATGACGCGTCGATTTGGCGCCACCAAAGAAGTCCCGTGGAATTAAAGAAAACCGATCTTATTTTTATACAGATAGAGGTGGACTTTCAGGACTTTTTTTAACTCTTTTATATTTTTGTATGTATTGCATTAGTGACTCGCACAGGTGACTAGTGTGTGTGTTATTGCCGAGTTTATTTATCAAACGGTTTGATTGAAGTAATAAACGAACTTATTAGGTAAGTCATTGTACCTAATAACTTTGCAATTAGGCTTCATTTCATTAATGTCTCTCATTATATATGTAAGTCATTGTAGATAGGAGGAACAAGCTCAGTCGCAAAAAAGTGTCACAGATTTTATTTTTAAATTTTAATTTATAGTCACGTCATAAAATCGTACAGTTTCTATTATCATTCACTTCTTATTACTTTGAGATAAGTATTACGTCAATCACAATAACACTTTGTAAGGTACGGCATTGGGCAGTACAAATACAAAGACAGCAACACTAAATGTCATACATACTCTTTACTTCAAATGTACTACAAAGCTTCACGACACCTCGCCTCATTTGAAGTGGGACATTGTACTGGTTCAGTACAAAAAAGAGGCTACTCTTACAAACTCATTTTAAAACCGTGTCCTACTCAACACTACAACGCTCACAGCGTCCAATGTCAACATTTTGGTAATCGTAGAGTTTCGTAGCACTTTCGTAGCTCTTCTCGTAGCACTCATTCTGATTGTTACTTAGCTACAGAAACGTTCATCTCTTTTTGAGTTGTCATCGAGTCAAATACTGCACTCATCATTATTGTCATTCCCAATGCAGGTAATGTGTTGAATGTCATATAGACCCTTATAGAACAAACATGGCAGCTTACGATTCTATGATTGCACAGGGAATCCTAGTTTGATTGAGCGAGCGATTTATTTTTAGCTTTTATTCTAACTACAGCGACGCGACTGTGTAAAGAATAAATATTACATTTCGAACAATCGTAATCCGCAATAGATAATGTTACTCATAATACGTGTAGGTACTTATTGAACTGAAAAAAGATAAGATCAAACAAGATTGTGACACGAATACCCTTTGAATTGAAGTACTTAATATGAGAAAAATACTTGAAACGTTAATATGATTTTTCTCTCAGCGTGTCAATGTTTAATAATGAGGGATAAATAGCCGACTCGTAAAAATGTAATATCTAGCCAGATTCTGGGCTAAAAAATATTGCGATATGTATGTCGAGAATTACCATTTAATATAATTTTTCGACAATGTTAGGCATTATAATTCAGTAATGTTTCATTAACCTAAGTCATCTACCTAGTACCTGAATATCTTACTAAATATGTATGTAGTAGGTGAGATTGATATTGTGGTGCGAGTAATCTGCAGGCGGACGCGCGCGGGCCAGCCTCGGCAAATAACTTCCGCAGCCCGCAACCGCTCTGCCGTGCGCCGACACCGTGCAGTGTGCCACTTTCTGCATCACGAGGACGCAAGCTTTGATGTCACTTGACGTGTCACTAATATTTTAGTATTGATGCACAGAGGGTTTATGGCGAATGGATCAAAAAATGGTTGGATAGCAATTATACTTTTTATTCACGAAGAATTCATGCTCTATTGGTATAAATAATACCAATAGAGCATGAATTCTGAGCCTGAATAATTTTGTTTTATTCAATTGCAACGAATAGTTCAGAATCTTTAAGTAATAAGTTTCAGTTTGATGTCCTATGAGTGACTTGTTAGGTTTGTACTTACATGATGACAATAGTATGAGATCCTTCGATTTGACAGTCAAGTTAAGAACGCGCCAAGACGAGCGAGTCGCGTGCGAGATTAGCGCGAGTAGCGCACGCGCGACGCCACTCCGTGCGTCGCTGCCGCCGCGGCCGCTCATGCCACTCTTCGAGGCAGCATTACAGATCGCGATCGTGATAACTGAACTTAAGTTACGTAGATTGATAATCCATGCGATAGAAGTTGAAAGAAACTAAGTAATGTTTAGTATGTGGTTAACGTGCGAGCGGTTGCGGTGAGCGCGCGATGCGCCGCGTGCCGCGCGCCCGCGCCCCCGCCGCGCGATGAGCGCGCATCGCACGCCTCGTTGTCACCTGCACGCGCACCCGCTCGCGCGAGCACTCATGCTGCCGCTCGTCCTTACCCTCGCGCAAGCACAGTAAGTTACTATTAGAATACTTGGTATTTTTTTGTTATTAAAGTAAACTCAAAAGTTCCTCAGTCATTTAGCAAACAAACATTACCAATCTTAACTTTAACTATTGAAAAAAAATGTTATTTGTTCATAATTCAATACAAATACAATAATGAACACATGGAAATAATAGAGTCAGGTGAGCTTTAACGCGAACTATTTTCTACAAATGAATTTAGGTATCAAATTATTCCAAGCAAATCTTAGGTATTTTATACGAACATTGTTAACAAAACAAAGGTAAACCAATGATTCATTTATACATAGTTACAAAAACTGTAAGCAGAACTGACCAACTTTAGTTTTAGAATTAGGAAATTCCGTCGGCCGTCGGTCGGTAAGCCTCTATTTGTCCACAAATATTTCCTCTTCTATTCCGCATTGCTGTAAGAATTCCGGCAAAGTTTCGAAGGTAATAAATAGTTGAGTAGGTATGAATAACTGTGGTGATAAAAGAAAAACATTAGTTACCTATCCTATTTTAATAAACTCTTATCTGAATTGAAACTATGTTACCTATCTTAAATAATAGTTTCATGTTCGTTGATGGACTAAGATTTTGCGTACATGCTCCAAATTATTGTTTTTTTATATACCATCATGTATGTATCAACTAATATATCCAGAAGTTTTAAGTATTGTCAATGCGTTGTACTTTAGAAGTTAATGGAATCTTAAAAAGTTAATGTAACGTTTAGTAAGCTAATCTAGAGGTGAATTTAAATAGTTTACAGTTTATACTGTGGGGGTACAATAATATATATTTTTCTGGAAAATACCTAGTTATTTGATTTTCATATTTTTTTTTACTTTCGTTTTAACATAACAAATTAGTTATTAAGAAGATTAACTAATGAAGTGTTGATATACACGGCAATTAAGCTCAAACACACTTGAATCCCATTTAGATAGCTGTACCTCTCGTAATTTGATGGAGGTAATTGTTTCAGCACCACTTACAAATGTGTTATAATTAGAGACATATGGTTAATTAGCGCTTGCTATTAATTTTGTATCCATACTTAGCAAATATTCATGAAAAATATATCTATTTTTATGAATATTTGCTAAGTTTTAAAGAAAATTACTTAGTATACAAATTAAGTGTTATGAAGAAGTAAGTTTGGATGTCAGAGGTAATCTCCGAAACTACTAATCCTATTCGAAAAATTATTTTTGCCTTAGAAAGTTATTTTATTGAGGAAGCATTTTTTTACACTGGGAGAGTGAGCGTAATCGCGGGGAACAGCTAGTATTTAATAAAAACCGGTCAAGGTGGTATTTTTACATCTATTTAGTCCTTATAATTTTTGTTTATGACTTTTTAGTTTTTTCTCAAAGTTACTTGTGGAGATACGGTATGGGACAGCAATTATAAAGTATTTTTAGAAAATAAAAGGATTGAACCGATGTTGTACAATTATTATTAGTAATTGTACTTTAAAGAGCTTTCAATAAACATCACGTAAAAAAGATCCAAATTTTTTGTAACTCTCCATTTTACACCGCAACAAAACGCCCTCTAATCTCTGAGTCCCCTAAGTCTGGAATTCGACTTTTGAACGTCACGCTTTCTGTCGCAATGCCAAATACTGAGAAAAAACTACTGTGACAAACACCGAGATGTTTCCATTCGTATCCTGTTTTGTGAGGAAGTACGGAACACGTAAAAAGTTTAGTAAAACTACATACAAAGACTAAAGTTTATAAATAATTTGGACGTTAATAAATGGGCGTATAATGAAATTTTTGACCTATTTGATACTGAATTAAGGCTACACGTGACCCTAATGGATAAAGTAGTTCAACGACTTAGAAGTGGTATTATCGAGATTATGAATCAAATATTAATTATTATATTTATGACTTGTCGGGCATAGTGAGTATCCCCTATTATGATAGGAGTTCGATTTTTAAGTTTTTCTATATCAATATTAAACATCATGAAAGCGCGCAAATAATCTGTTCAATTTAAGTTAGAGGTTTTCAATTACGTAATAAGAGATCAGACGGAAGCTGAGAATATTTTTGTAAATATTACAGTATCGTATCATTTGAATAAATCAGTAATAATGAAAGTGTCGTACAAGTAGCGTGTGATTCCAGACAAAGATAAATGATGTATCTAAATCCAGAGTTGTTGGTGCCATCGCTGCAAATTGCAATAATTCTCAAATATGTTGTTTTGAGAATTATTGCAATTTTTATTAATATATTTTTATAAAAAAATGATAAATTAACTAAGCAAATATAGATCTCCAACAAAATAAAGATTACACGGTAGCAACTATGGAGCAAATTGCAAATTTATAGATACATAACCTTTAACGATCATTAACTATCATTCCTATTTAGTGGAATATATAAATATTTCTCACTAATTATTCAGCTAAATATTCTCCATTGACTAAAATAAGGTAAGGAAATATTAATTGCGCTTTAGATCAAAAGTCAGATACTTCTGCTCCAAATACACAACAGTCCAATAATATTTCAAAGAGGAATCCACCGCTACTTCTGAAACATGTAGCTGGAGCACATAACATGTAGAATATAGTTTGATGATTTGCATCGCTTTGTTGCAGAAGCGAGCGCGCGGCGGCGGCTGACCGATTGGAAAACGTAACGCATACAGTGTCACGAATACTTGACGGATACGACATACGATTGCGACCCAATTTCGGTGGTAAGGCTATACTTATATGTTGGACTATAGATCAGATAAATAGTGAGTTGCTTTGTTCCACTCCACTGGTTTCGTATTTGCCAGCTATTAGTAATTTTCCAAACAACTAATGGAGGAAATTTTTTATTATGAGATTGCCCGTAGACTCAATTTACCTCAATTGAATTCAGAAAAAAATCGGAAAATGACTTATTGGATTAAACATTCATAAAATAGGTTAAATTTATTAAAAAACCATTGCTTTGAGAATATCATTAATATTTTTTTTGTAAATGGTTTAAATTGCAGTGCCATACTGATAGGTTATACCTAGATAAGATACTTAATGACGGACTGATTGAAATAGCTAACTAAACATTCCAAACCAATGTATTTCACATAAGTTACAAAACATTAATATCGAAATATGTAGAGCGTAATGTATTAGGATATGTTTGCTAACTCACACATTATTACAGATACATTAACCTGTCTTCATATATACGAGATTTTATATGAACTAGAATATTCTAAAGCTATCATAAACTCAAATATATAAACAGTGTTCTGTATTGGCTGGAACAAAGTACTAATAACCCCATGTCTATTATAAAAACAGGCATTACTATTGTAACCGAGAGACTTACTACTAGTTATACCAAAACTATTTACTTTTATTTTTAATCAAAAAGAAATCACACCCCATCCCACCTACAAAAAAAAACTTTTGCCTTACATCGAATAGTATGGAGACGTCGATGTTTTTTTTTCGGAACAATAAAATATCAGATATCACGGTGTTCATGTTCAGATTCATGTTTAAAAATATTATGTTGCAAGGTTTTAAAGAATCAAATACCAATACATCAAGAACTACATGTTATTACGAGCTTTGGACCATAAATATTCAATATAATATTGGATTTGCTCGGTAAACATGGCTTGATTTGTCAGCGGTTCGTTTCCTTGCTGGCTCCGCATAAGACGACTTCACTCAGTTGCTTCGTTGCATAAAACGTTATTGCTTTTCAGGAAACCCGCTATATGTTGGGATGGATCTTACTATTGCCAGTTTTGATGCCATATCAGAAGTGAATATGGTGAGTGTTAATATTATTTATATTAGATAGAAGGTGGTAAAGTTATAACTCACCTAATAAGTAATAGTCGTACAGTCTAGACAAGCAGACAGGTATACTCCTCAGTAGGTTCACACAATGTGATACCGTCAAAAGATTGATAGATAATATCATCTACGTAAATCGTAGATTTCTCCAATGTTGACTTATGTTGCTTGTCAATAACTTACTTATAACGCGATGACCTTGCAGACTTCTTGAGATTCGCTGAGGATGTTTTTGGGTCGTATCAAGGACTTGTCGATTTCAAGCAGGTCTTCCATCGTAATTCATTAAGCTTTTAATAGCTTCGGAAAGGGAGCAAGGCCGTGGTCACTTGACATACATAGAGTGTTGCCGGTGACCGAGGGGCGGCGTGCTGCGTCAGCCAATCGATGGCCGCCTTTACTTTCTGCCGCCTGTCGATGCAGAGGTCGCCGCCCACTCACCACAGTCTTATACATAAGGTCATCTTATGTAGTTTACTATACATAATGATGAGTTCCCATAACCGGTCGCATCAAACCATACACTAACTGATGTAGAAGATTAAGTAATTTAATGATATGAAAAAGAAAACATGAATTATTTGGTGAATTTAAAAATAAAATTTAGTTTGTAAATACATCTTCGACTTATGGTGCCTAGAACATGAACGGTAATGGACAGAGTACTAACAAGTACTTCTTCTTTCAGGATTACACAATAACCCTTTATCTAAATCAGTATTGGAAGGATGAAAGATTGGGCTTTGGTCTAGCCGAGGAAGTTTTGACACTCTCTGGAGACTTTGCCGATAAGATTTGGGTTCCAGACACGTTTTTTGCTAACGACAAGAACAGGTAGAAAAACGTTTCAGTCAAATATAGACCTACTTTGCCAGTAGATTTATAATCGACTAGTATCAGTAGATTTATAACAATTGTTACTGAAATATAAGCTATGTCTGCTTAAATATAGATTACTTTCCAGCTTTCTTCACGACGTGACGGAGCGCAATAAGCTGGTGCGATTGGGTGGCGACGGCAGCATCACGTACGGCATGCGGTTCACGGCCACCCTCGCCTGCATGATGGACCTCCACTACTATCCCCTCGACAGCCAAAACTGCACCGTCGAGATTGAAAGCTGTGTGATTCCTAAACTTATAATAGATCATCAGGCTGTGCTTCTCAACTTGCTTTGCTTGCGAGCTGAATCCGTCTGATCATAGAATGATGTCATTTGCATCGATATCAACCAACATAACATACACATTATCACTACATATACTACCCGTTGTCATTACTGAGTCACGATGCTGGCTTTCAAATATTTGGGAGCCAATTTAAATCGTACACTAATTGAATTGCAACCATTTAAACTATTCTACGGCTTATACCCTGTTAATGCCAAATTTAAATTTGTGATGTACTATGGTTGTAATGTTTGTTGTCAATAATTCCATTGCACTTGCTTACATTTCCCTTAGTTGTGACAATATTATTGATACGTACAATGTACGAGGTATATACATTTCTAACATTATATACTTTCAGATTCATAATAAATCAGTATGCTAACGTTATATTTCTGCTGCAGATGGTTATACGGTCTCTGACGTCGTAATGTACTGGAAAGAGACGCCTGTCCGAGGAGTTGAAGACGCTGAATTGCCACAATTCACTATACTTGGACATGAGACGAATGACCGAAAGGTAAAATAACAACATAGAAATTTCTAAGAACCCTGAAGCATCAAGTTACCTTATACATTAAAGCTCATGCAACAGTATGAGTTATCCCTCTTTTGTTGCATAATTTAACTTAAGGATTAACATTATTTAACTTCTCGACGTTAAGCAACAATTCCAAAACTTACAGTTTGGTAAAGATGTGTACAGTTTTAGAACTGTTAACTAAAGTCTTGAACATTCCAGGAAAAGTTGGCGACAGGGGTCTATCAACGGTTATCACTTAGTTTCAAGCTTCGCAGGAACATCGGGTACTTCGTATTCCAAACTTACTTGCCGAGTATTTTAATTGTGATGCTGTCGTGGGTGTCATTCTGGATCAATCATGAAGCCACATCGGCTAGAGTTGCTCTAGGTAATGTTTTAACAATATAAGCACATACTTTGGTTGATGTTTCTTGAAAAATAGTAATGGAGCCATAGTATGGGCATAGTGGTAAGGTTAAGTCAGATAGATGTTTTAAATTTAATTTTGTAACCTTCCAGGTATTACTACGGTTCTTACAATGACAACCATAAGTACTGGAGTACGTAGCAGCCTGCCTCGCATATCTTATGTGAAAGCCATCGACATATACCTTGTAATGTGCTTCGTCTTCGTATTTGCTGCACTTTTGGAATATGCAGCAGTCAACTACACATATTGGGGAGCCAGGGCCAGGAAGCGGGCAAAGTTAAAGAATCGAGACCTATCTACAAGCACAAGTGTTGAGAAAGACTTAAAGTGCTCTGGTGGTATGTTGAATGAGGAAAAAATATGTTTCTTCTTTTAAACATAGTTACTGCCTAGTAGCATGATCCACGAGCTAGTTGGTTTATGTTGTTATAAAAAACTGGATCTTGTTGAATCTACCATATTCTTAGATGATATTTAAAAAAATAAACAACAATGGGGCTCACACATTTGTAATCTGGTGCACAACATTGTTCTGCAGCTAAGTGATGATGACGAATCAACGGCAAAATTTGTTGACTTTACTTATTTTTACAGTTTAATGTCTTACGGCATCCTTTCTCCTATAGTGATGCAGACATCGCTATAATTTTTATACTGCTAAAGAGTAGCTCTCTTAGTCATCTAGAGATTCTCTAGAAGATAATTTTAAATCCATTAAATACTATGACAGTATCGTCACAGGACATATAGAATATATAGAATAATCTAACTCATGTTAGTTCAAAATGATCCTAGTAATTATAGGCCCATATCAGTGCTACCTATAGCTTCTAAAATATTTGAAAGAATATTACACACGCGTTTAGATCAATACTTGAGAAAGAAAGATTTTTAATACACCAACAATATGGTTTTCGTCTTAAGTCGAGTACACTCACAGCTGTTACTGATCTAGTTACAAAAATTAAGATGAATATCGATCAAAAGAATATTGTTTTAGGTAGGTATATTTATCGACTTAAAAAAAGCCTTCGACACAGTTAGTCATAAAAAACTGATTGATCTTTTCTGCAAAAAACAAAAATATTCCTGCCCTCAATCCACTTACAATTAATAACACAATAATACAGCGATCACACAAAGAAAAGTATCTCGGTCTTTGGATAGACGATAAACTCACCTGGGCTACTCATATTGACCATATCAAATGCAAAATGACATCAGTCCAAGGAGCACTAAGAAAAGTAGCTCACTGCATTCCATACAAAGTTCGTTCGACGATATACAGCTCACTAGTAAAATCACATCTGGAATATTTAATAGAAATCTGGGGTACAGCATCAAAAAGTAACCTTAACTCACTACAACGTACACAAAATAAAATAAATAAAACCCTTTTTCATTATCATTATCTCACCCCGACCAAACAATTATATCAAAAAACAAAACTTTACAACATTACACAACTTTACACATACAACATTCTATTCACTCGAACATACAATTCACACAAAAACACAACACACACAACCTAAGACAAAAAAATAGACTAGAACTGATAACGCCGAGAACAAATTACGGCAAAACAACGATATTGTTTGAAGAAGCAGGGCTACTACTTATTTTAGTGTGTCTTTCAAGCCAGAGGACTTACATCTATAATAATAGTTAAAGTGTATCTCATTGTAAGTGAACTAATGTAAGTTCTTATAAGAATAAAGTTCTTTAAACCTAAACCATGTTCGGGAAAAACACTAGCGATATGCACAAAACATACTATAAATATCTATGACACGGCTCAGCCATATGAATTACTCTTTTAAGGGGCAATGTGAACGTTTCTATAAAAAAAGTATCCAACGAAATCCAAAATCTTATATAGATTCAAAAAGCAGAAGTTATAAAAAATTCCTGACTTTATAGATGATAAGAACGCATTTGAATGAATTGTTCGCCGCTATTCTTATAACATTCAACACAAATGTAAATAGTAATCCTTATAAGTACCATCATAAGAATATACAACTTATGAATGTGAATTTAATTGCCAAGTCACAGGTTGTGGGTTCGTTTCCCACCCAAACATTTGTGTACCTATTTGTCTGTTTCTTCTATGTCTGGATGTAAATATATATACAGAATATTATATTATGGTTTGGTTTAAGGATCCCGCTCTCCTGAAGAAATCATAGCGCTTCGGGAATGTTCAGCCACTACAGGAAGAGTGTCTCCTTTATTGGGGCTGCGATCTAAGCCCCTGTCGACAGCTACTGGAGCACCTCCGTCCTTGAGACTTCAGAGGGACCATGCCAACTTGCGGTATCGCACACGGCCACATTCTAGGAATTCAAGAAGTAAATATTGTACCATATTATTTTCTTTTTCTATTTGATGTTTTATTAATTATGCATGTAGCCTATGGCATGGATTTAATTTTATTCCGGGAACGCGGAAATCAGTAATTTTATAATTTTAAAGCTAGCTTCCTATCTTCAGTAATTGTGTCATTTGTGCCTGTTTTTCGTTAACATCAACGTTATCCTGCTTAGATAACGTTGTCTATGGCCAAATAAACTGTATACAATGCAGAAATATTTTGTCTTTCGCAAAATATTTTATTTTTTTGATTTATCTTCCAGTAGTAAGATTACTTATTTTCTCTCACATATTTATAACCTAATGTTCTATAATTTATTTGTCTCTAGATGGCTCTGCCGCCAAGCCAAAGATGATGCATGCTCTACGTCGTGGCGCCACAGTCCTCAAGGCTTCGATGCCCAAGATACGTGACGTCAACGTGATAGACACCTATTCCCGAGTCATATTCCCAGTCTGTTTCATGCTCTTCAACGCGGTGTATTGGGGCTTTTATATAATTGACTAAATATAACCTACGCCGAAAATTTGTATTAGCTATTAAAAAAAACTATGATATTTAATTTTATTAATGTTAGATATAAATAATATTCAGTGTGTTTTTTTTTGCACCAAACATTTTTTCTCTGATTCGTGTTCCATTCAAGGTGTAGGTATTTAACCTTCGAAAGTATGCTGGAAATACTTGCATTTATTTATCTTTTACACCTTACCTGCTGCCACTTCAACTTACTTTGCTCAAGTCAGCTCATTAAGTTTCCTTAACCCCATCAAATCTGAGATGCAGAAGGTATCCCTAATAGGCTTCGTATGCTAACCACCTTTGGCCACATGGTAAGATAGTGGTCAAACAAAAACAATTTGGACCACATAGTATTCTAGAAGTGGCTTTATTAATAACGAATAAAAATAAATGTATATGTAATATATGTCCTTAATTGTGATAATAAAATATGTATTATGTATTGATGTGTGTCTTATTATTTTGTGGGTAACTAAAACAGTTTATCCACTATGAAATGTTTACTAAATTTTTTTAACATCATATCCAAATGCGTTGTATATGACGTGCCAAAAAAAGTAAATAATTAGTAATATATCTATATGTTAGTATATATTAGTTAGAAGATAGAATTTCGCATGTATAAAAACTGCCAATTTATAACTCGATTTTATGTAAAGGATCGCAACAAACAAAAAAAACATTTCGAAATAAACAAACGAATTTATGATTTTTGTCTATTTCATATCACTCGTATTAGACATCAATACTTACCTATTATGTAATAGTTCTACTTAAGCTTAATGTATAGTAGGTATGTGGTTTCAAAATGATCAATAAAAAAATAGGTATTTATGATGCAATAACTCTTCGAAGTATTCAATAGATATCTAAAAAAATACTTTTAAGTACTATCAGTATTAATTAAATGATTGAAATCTATATTCTAGACACATTTAGTAAATAAGACAGATATTTGATATTGTTGTAAATAATTAATGTTAAATTAGTATGAGCGTCGTAATAATGAAAATGTAGTTTTATTGATGTTTATATTAGAAACAATATTACAAATCTATAGCTTATGTAAATAAGAGGATGTTATAAAATAAAAATTATTACTGTATTTTGAGTTTTTTTTAGTTGAATTAGATTGAGACCGATACATTTATTCATCTGTGCCGGTACTGCTATGCTGAGGGAACGAGTTTTATAATAACAGGCGTGAATTATATTTTCTAATGTTTTCGCTAACTTTTCTTTTTGACCCTTTCGATTTTTGTCAAAATATCCTAATCATTTATTGTCATAAGTTTGACTTCTTGATCTTTGTCATCCACTTACAAGGCAAGATTTGTCAAGTAGATAGAGATAGTAATAAATCTACAATAATAATATATGAAAAATAATAAAACAATTACATCTTAAAAGTAAGTACCTACAATAAAAGTTACCTCAGCTGTAGGTATAGGGACATTTTCAATAAAAAAAAAACAAATTAGAAAACACAATACAACTTAGCAAAGCGTGAGTGAACAGGCAAGGAAAATATAATTTTGTATTTTCTTTGCCCGTGTTGTTATGAGCGTCTATTAGGCTACGTTAACCGCTTACTATCAGGTGAGCCGTAAGCTTATTTGCCACCTATGTAGTATAAAAAAAAACATAGACCAAAGAATATAGCATAGATTAAAAATATTAATATTTAACTTGGGTTCTCCGTACCAAAATATTCCAAAATCTTTGTAATGGAAACCACGTAGCGCCATCTCTGAAATCACTGTAAAGTTTCGTAGAACGCAATTTGGAGGCTTTCATGGCAAAATACAGTTTATCCCGAAATTCTCGCCATCTACCGCTATCTTCAGGCATAGGTTTCAAAATAGTCGTATACCGAAAAATCACCTCGAAGATACGACTCTAATAATGTCTGGAAAACTGTATTCGGGTTTAGATGTCGCTTTATGTTCTATAAATATTCTGATGTTTATCAACCAACAAACTACTAACTTACTAAGTTATGAAGAGAAAATACCTACAATGCTCGAAAATTGTATCTATACTATTATATACCTACTATATACTAATATTATAAAGAGGTAAAGTTTGTGAGGTTGTAGAGGGTAATCTCAGGAACTACTAGTTCGAATTGAAAATTTATTTTAGTGTTAGATAGCCCATTTATTGAGGAAGGCTACTTTTTATCCCGGGAAAATATAAGATCCCTTGGGAACGCGGGTGAAACCGCGGCGTGGAAACTAAATAATATTCGTAAATAAACATTTATAAAGTTGACAGTAAATAGGAATCAAACCAGTCAATGTTTTTAACTATTGTATAGGGGTCATTCTTGCATAATAAATTATTTTCAAGTCTATGTAGGTATCGCAAATGGAGCCTGATGAAGTATTTCAACTGGATAATTGCTGTTTTTTACGATCCATTTCTTTTTATTAATAATATTTTACAATGAACACAACAGTAACGCAATCATTACTATAAAATAGAAATCTATAACTTTTCAAGGGAGGCAAATAATTGAGCATCTATTTGACTATATTTACAATCACTTCATCTATTTTCATCGAGCGTTATTCACAGTAGGCGATACAATACAAATGTGAGAGAGCATTGAAAGAGATTTTATATAGAAGCAAAGTACTAAGGGGCGGCGAGCTCCATTCATCGATGTGGCGCAGACTGCGCGGGACGCGAGCGGCGCGGGAGGAAGGGCAGAGGTTCCAGATCACCTAGTACCTATCCCGGTATCGCTAAGAGAGCACATCTCTACCTACGTTCATTTCAAATAATTAAAAAACAATATACAAAGACTCAACCTCTTTTTGACTTAGTGAACTTGAAGTGAAAACTCGTGATTGATTTGAGGGATTCTCGTGCTGCTAGTGCAAAGTTTTGGTTATTTGTGTTGTTTTGACGCTTATCGTGAGCTGACTGAAAAATAATGCCACATCTACATTAGAGAGGTACGTATTATTATTTTAAGCCTTATTATAGTATCGTGAGCAAAAGCTCTTCGAGGAATGATTCATGGACTAATAAGCATTTTTATCCAGTTGTTCAATTTAGCCAAATCTAACGATTTTCAGGTTTTTGAGGGCTATTTAATAATCGACGTTGCAAAAATATAGTTTCATGGTCAGGTCCGTGGGTGGCAGGGTAGGAGGTGTAGTGTCGAGAATCAAGATCCTCGGAGGTGAGGGGGCGAGGGGGTGATGCGCGGTGCGGGGGCGGGCGTGGGCGCAAGCTGCCGCGCAATCACTCCCTTATTGATCGCCTAATTTTTATACGTATTTGATAAATATTTTTACGATAAAACATTCAGAATTAATAGAATCGAAGAAAATATCTGATTTCCCGAAAAAGAAGAATTAAGTGGCTTAGTTAACCATTTCCTGATTGTTATTTTTATGCTGTCTATAGTTTGAACCAACTTATATCCATTCTCTTTTTGTAGCTGTGTATTAATCAAAAAAGGAAATATTTGCAAGTACTTATCCTAAATATACTATTGCAGTTTTTATTAGGCTTACAACAATGCGATAAACCACCCCTTGACAATAACATAGAAATGCTGTAACTTCATTCATGAAATCTTTATGGTAGATTATATTATTTGTATAATATATTCTGATCTCCATTCAAGAACCACGTCTATCATGGAATCATGTCTAAATACGTATTCAAGTCAGGTGAGGCCACTAAGTATAGGTAGAACTAATTATACATAGGTATAGTCTAATTAGGATATGTTAATTCTATGGGATCTATTTTAAGCATAGCTGCATGGAAAGTCTCTACATTTTAATACAATTAGAGAAGCGTAAACACTTCTTTCGTATTAATTTCTTGTTTATACTAACTATAGAACAATAATTAAGTGTTATACAGGATGATTTTTTAGTCACTGTCCATACTTGCAGGGGTTGAAGTACTCGTCAATATGAACAACTTTTATTATGGGACCAACTTTGATATCGCATAAAATAAAATGGTTCCTTCATACATTTTGGTCGAGTAGGTATTGAAATAGTGTATGGACAGCTGATAATTTTTTTGGTATCTCAGAGTTAGTCCCATGATAAAAGTTGTTCATATTGATGAGTACTTCCACCCCTGCTAGAATGGCCAGTGACTAAAAAATCACCCTGTATATATAATTCTGCCTCGAGATAAAAAATCACATGTCTTATTCCAGGGTATGTTCTAGGTATGAAACTGCCAAGCGTCATCAAAATCCGTTCAATCATTACGGAGTGATTAAGTAACAAGCATCCACACTCATTCGTATTTAAAATATTATTATAATAGTAGGATCTTATACGTGTACAAAAGAATTTACTTAGATTATTTCAGCTACGACCTGAAAGAGCTTAGTTTCAAATACAATATGAACCATGGTTATAATTATAAAGAGTAGGCTATAATCATTTTAGGACAATGAATGCTGACTACGATCATGCGACAGAAAAGTATTCCCGATCAGGGGCTGGATTAAAAAACATCTAACTGCGTAGAATGCGCGGCCCTGTGCGTGGTGAATGAAAATGGGATCAACAAGTAGCTCGTAACGCTTCGTCTAGCGCATGCGTCTGAAATGAAAACCCTCCGCAATTTTCAATATGGCTGCTGCGAAAACTCCATTTTAATATACTTTCTTGATACTGATGCATTTGTTTTTAAGTGACGAATCATTAAGTCTTAATTTAAATCAATAAACTTCTGATTGGTGGGTAATTTAGAGAAGTATTGTTACTACATCTAAGTTATATGCTTTGAGTGCTCGTCGCAGTAACTAAAGGTGGGTCATTAAATCAATCATTATGTATCAACTATTTATATCAGTCTTTCTGAATATACATTTCTATAAATAAATTATTTCATTAAATTTCAAAATTTTTAATAAGACTTAAGTAAGTAGGTACGTACAATAAAATATTATATATCAATTGTCAGTAAGTAGTTCCTAAATACATATGTTTAGAATCACAGTTGTTAATAGGAAGTAACGCTGGCCTGCCTGGGTTCCCCCCTAGTTTAAATTAGCTCATCTCTCTCCCACTGCAAAGTATCTGTTACTTATCCCTCAAGTCAGGCTAATTTAGATCTGAGCTAACGTACATAAACTAATATACTTACATAAAGGATTTTATATATTTCAAAATTAGCATTAGCATTTCAAAATCAATCAACAATATGCCTCAATTTATTTAGCAATACATCTATTCAAACTCAAAGTCAAAGCCATTTATTAAGTTTAGGCCCTAGGAGGGCACTTATGGACATCGAAACTACTAAAGTAACCACCGATTCGCCTTCAACTGAGAAGAACCGGCAAGAAACTCAGCAAGGTTAATTTTTTTATATATTTTGTTTTTTTTTGGACAATCTGACAATGTTGGCTTTTTTCCATTAAATGTTTAACAATTTTTAAAGAAATATAATACACATAAACACAATAAATGAAAAAAAATATATATTAACAAGAAAAATAAATAAAAAATAATAGCCTGAAAGTTTAAGTTCAAATTTTAACAAAAAAAATAGTATCTCTAATACTAAGTACTGGCTTTTGTATAAGTATGAACAAGGTGCACTTGTGCAGAGTGCAGCTATTTCCAGACATCTTCAATGTAACGAGCAACCTTGTAATAGGCTTTTTCTTTCAAAACTTTCTTTATGTGAGATTTGAATTTGAAAACAGTCATCTTGGTAACTGAGAGAGGTAATTTATTATAAAAGCGGACACTACTTCCAAGAAATGACTTTTTAACTTTGGCTAATCTAAAATACGGAACTACGGATTAATAAATTAATAGTAAAAACAAAGTTGGAATGGTTTTGTTATGTACATAATGGAATAACAATGCCCCAATGGGTAATATAATTTTTGGTGATCGGTAATTATATCGGAGATGCGCCCCGATTTTATTTTAGATGCCCCGTTATTAATAAATAACTTATTAATTTATTTTATTACTTTACATTACTACTGTATCTACCTACTGTATAATAAATCCGTATTTTTTTTTTATATTAATTTATACGTGCTTTTTAGTTTCTTCGTGGATTTGCCATGCTCGAAAGAACAATCAATCTGAGTTCAAAACAGTCTCAGTATCCCGTCGGCCTGAAGAATTGAATCCCGGATTCCAATGACCAAGCCTCTGCTAGAGACTCATAATACTTATTTTAATCTAACAGATCTTCAAATCTTACGGTTCTCATTTACCGACATCTCACGTTATTAACCAACTTCATTTTTACTTGTCCATTGTCCTCCTATTCGAGAATCTACCCCATAACAGTTAGTTATCAGTTCTGCGATAGATGAGGCTTGCCCCGCCCCTGCTACTATAGCTTGCAAATTATCTCAAAATCACAGCTGTATATTCCTTTAGTTCTCTGGTAGATTTTGTCGTTTCGGTTTTAGCATAGTATCCAATACGAATATGAGAAGTTTCTTAAATGTTCATTCTACTGTGTCGTTTAGACGAAATTATTATTTTTGTATATACCTATTCTATGACCTGACTGACCTAGATGATAATATTACCATCTAGGTCAGATCTATGTTATGACTTAAGTTATGGATCTAAGAACTAAAAGAAAGTTGAACATACCTTTCGTCTTATTATAAATATAATGGTATAATGAAAATTAATGCAAATCATTAATTAAGTCATTTATATTTTTTATATGTATCTGTCATAGTCCAGGTCGATATGTAGCCTCTACGCGGAATGACTGGTATTTCCTAGGTTTGACATACGCGATCCGGCAAACCACGAAATAGATTTACATTTCGACCTTTGACTGATATATTTTTAGGCAAACCTAAAAGTAGGTACGTTTTACTCAAATATGGCACGGTACGGCAAATAATCTATTTTGGCTTTGCCTAGTCTATCCTAGAAGCGAATAAGGCAAATTCATCAAACGACAATTTGTACAGCACTTATTTTGCTGGCAGGTAGGCCCGTAGGTAGGTTAAGGTTTTTTTTAAAATCATCAATCCATTGTTATGATATTGAAACATTAAACGTTCAAATCGATCGATCGATATTTTCCAAGAATAGATAGGTAATAAAAGTAAAAAATCAATGACTCATTAACATTCTTACATACGTGTTCTCAATATAGGTTAAAACCCACCACGTGCAATTTCTGGAAATCACGATTTCGAAAATCTTTTCCACCCCTTTATATAGAAGTAGGTACCTATTTGAATAGTTAGCAATGAATATGTAGAGACAATAATTATTTGATTGTTATCAGATATCGTGAGAAGTGAGGGTTCGGTCAGGTGAACCATGTTCCGCACGTCGAGCGCGAAGAGCGGCCGCGCGCATGCCGCGCAAGTCACCTAGGCTTAGTTTATACTACTTGAGCTGCTGGTGACTCCGCCATTCCGCCACCATGCCGGCACCATTAGCCATATACGTCACCACCGTTATTTTCTTCTGGATATGTGGTAAGTTCCCTCATTTTATGTGCTATTCGACTAAAGCGCCTCATTTGGGTTTCGTATCATAAATATTAAATCAGATCAAGATGTCAATGAAAAATACAAATAACTTCATATGATCATACTATTTTGCTACTTTATTAAATCTGTGTCACGCATAATTAATACAATATTTAGGTCTTTAGTTTTAACCTTTTGCATTAGGTTTATAAAACATTAGTAATATTTGTAGCTGTGAAAGCGGACGACCCGTCTCACCTGACGGTGCCGCGTCCAGCGAACAGCACGGTCGAACTGCCGGACCCACGATCACCACTGGGTAGGGTACCACCGTACCAGTCCTCAGGTATGCTGGGTGTCATGCCTGGCCAGTATCCCGGAGGAGTAAGATCGGACAAAATGCGCGTTCCTTATTGGCCTCGTAAGTCAAAGTATTCTTATATCCTTCTCGTTATTATAGTTAAATGCTACCATAACAAAATTAATTAATTAGGAATCCCTTTCTTTTTTATCTTATGTGCCATAATAAGGTAAATCTATAGGTACCTACTTACTTAACATTATAAAATGTTACGTTGATTGACACCTTGATTTTTTATTTCTTTCATATTACCTTTTTAAAGGTAGGCAAGGCACAGTAAGGAAATTTGAGATGGACTAGTAAGGTCAGCTATTTCAATTCATAGAGTTCAGAAAATGTTTTTTTTACTATTATTCATCAGTTTATGGATCTTCATAAATAGTAGGATCAATTGACTTTAAAAAGAAAACATCAAAACAACCCAATTTCTTGGCGACTATACAGTTTTAGTTTTCATCTAAATCGGGCTCGAGACTCCTTTGAGTATTCTTCACTATTCCTTATAGTTTAGGATTTGATCATCCACGCCCACTTGAAAAGTTCACCCTATATATTTCAAAAACCACAAATACATTTATGAATAACTCTAAAAAACAAGGGTTAAACTGCTCTTAGGTCACTAAGGGCAGTTTAAGCGAGACATTTTTTTATTCTATAGAGTTGCATATTTTATAATGTAAATGTAACAAATATGTTACTTATATGCAGGTCATCCAGATTACGAAAAACACTTAGAAATGCGCCCTGTTGGGCATGATCCAGTTGGTATATATGATGGCCACGACGAAGGGTGCACTGAACCATGTCCCAAAGATCATTTTTCGTGTCAGGTAAGCAGTGTTTAACTTAATATTATGATTTTGATAAATCTAGTTTGTTTATTTGCATTATGAATATTGTTTCCAGATTGCATGCACTTGTATACTTATGGAGTTACGTTGCGATGGATCCGTTGACTGTACTGGATCGGAAGACGAAGTGGGCTGTGAGCGTCCGTGCGACGAACATGAAAATAAGACTCTCTGTGTTGGCACCGACGTGTGTATAGCGCAGGAATGGATCTGCGATGGCGACAACGACTGTGGCGACTTCTCTGATGAAACTCACTGTAGTACGTAGACAGATAGTAAATTATTAGAAACGAATAGCTGAAAGTATGTATATTATTTATAATCACTTTCAAGAAGGAGATTTCTAGAATTTATTTTATACGATTTTGCAGGTGGAACAACAACCTGTACCAAAGAACAGTTCCAATGCGCAAATGACCTCTGTATACAAAAGGAATGGCTTTGCGACGGCGACAACGATTGCCGTGACAACTCGGATGAAATCAATTGTACTAGGCGACAGTAAGTATCTATACACTTTATGGATTGATAATATAGTGAAAAAGACTAGATACACATACCCAAACGTTATTTTAACTGTAAATCAGTAGCAGGTACCTGTGCTATCGCAATTAATTTTATTCTTTTAGAGAGAAACGAAAACTTTGGTTTTATTTCTGTTATCAATAACAATTCCGTGAATATAACTGCCGTCTCAAAGCAAATTATAATATGTTTCTGTAGTGACGTTCGTTTCATCCATTTACGGTACCAATAGTCCTGCAGTTTGCATATATCCATTCTCCAGGACCTGCTCTACCGCAACGATACTATGTGTGCCATAATAGCCTACGTATGACCTGCGTTATGTATTATATACCTAAAGGATGGTGATATATCTGATTACCAATTGAACTTTTAATACATAAGACTACATAACTGTAATCTGGTTGTTAATCAATGACTAAACCATGATTTCACGCGGTTTTACTACAAGTAAGATATATACAATTGTATTTTGTGAAAAGTATAGGAAAATAAAATTTGTGATGGGCTTCCAATAAAAAAGAAATAATGCGATATTACACAATACATCCAATGCCAAATACAAAAATTCTACGTTTAAAATTTCAAAGGGATTCATTGTAAAATGTGGACGCCCTTACTATCCCCTCTAATACAAACAAACCTGTGACGTCATTGCCTGCCAAATTAACTGCGTCATCCATAGGTACTTCAATCAAACTTAAGGAATTGAATTGTGGGCGGTATTGTGATTTGTTGAATTGATTCTGCATTGAACGTGATTTATTATGGGTGGAATGCGAAAGGTGAAAATGGTCAAAAAGCTTGTTTAAAAATAATTATTTTGCTACGTGGATTTTTCTGTTAACTCTTTAAAAGAATATTAGACAATAATTTAATCAGTATTAGATGATACATGCATGCAATTTGAATCTAAGTTATGAACGAATAGGTGCATAGTAGGTGTTTTTTTTCTCTGTAACATAGCTGTTAAAATGCACTCATATCTATCAATATTAAGGCCAGTGAAGGTAAATTTAAGGGAAATAGGCCCATTCGCCATATTGCCATTTTTTAGTACGAAACTCTAAAAAGTTATGATAAAATCGATGTAACGATACATAATCATGACATCTATTTTAAGCTTAGAGGATAAAATTGGGAACCAATAAATAAATATACTTAAGTACTATCTGATTATTTTTAGCAATGCCCATGAAATAGTTTTCCATGTATCGCTGTCTGATCACACAAAAACAGAAAAAAGATTTTTCCAGTCACTACGTGACTTCGGTTTGATGAAAAGGAAGTTTTTAAAGAAGAGAAGACTAATCTCGTGAACTTCGTAATACTTTCGATCTTTTTTTGTCACTGGTTCTCGCTGTACAGGGCTTCTAAACGGTTGGTAGATCAATACGCGATGTCGGGGGTTGGCAGGGGGTGAGCGCGGCACACAGTTTGCTGAGTGGGGGAAGCGTCGTCATGGCAACGCGCCTACGCGCATCCTGTGTCCCGTGAAGCCTGAAGGAGACTTGCTTGATATACCCGACTTCCGTGGGCGCGCTCATTAGGGAACAAATTCATCGATGTGATTAACATTAGTGGAACACATCCGATTTAACGTGGAGGTTGTGACTTTATAACGCCAACGTATTCTAAATTATGTAATATTTCGTAGATAGGATACGTCATTTATCTACGTTTCTTAAGCATTGAGTTTAAATAAGATTTCCTTGCGAATACAGCGTGGCGTGCGTTGCAATGCCTCTTCTTGTCAGAAACCATCGCGGGCGTGCGCCCAACAACTAGCTAAAGTTTCATCGCAATCGCATGAATGGAATAGGAGCGCAAATTTTACAAATAAACAAGTATTATTTTTTTATTTAGATACGCACAATGAAAAAAAATGATAAGCGATACCAAATCAATTTTTCCAACACCAACATACTTATTATTGAATTGAACCTACCCCGCAGTTTCACCGGCGATCCTTTATTTTAACCCCTAATCGTAGAATTACGGAATAAAATCTTAGTTGGTACCCATACGCTATACAAAGATGCATCAAATTGCATAGTTCTATCTAGTGGTTTAGGATCTCTCATTATCAATCACTCAGACTTTGTCCATTTATATGTACGTATAAGTATCTAGATTTTGGCAATATTACTCATGTTTAAAATCTGTTGCCTAACACTTACTGGTATGTTCCGGGAGTTACACTTAAGAGCCATTTCTTTGTAGGCTTTGTGTGCTTACTACCTTCGGCCACATCATCACTTACCATAATGAGATTATGGTCAAACACAGACCTATAAGTAGTAAATTTTAAAAAAAAAATTGCATGCTCATTGCTGTTAAACATTTAATTGTAAAAACCGGCTAAGTGCAAGTCGGACTCGCGCACGAAGAGTTCCGTACTATTATCTATAAAAATATTACTCACGTATGAACTAAGACAACTACAAATAATAAATACTTTTATACAATTCACACACACTCGTATATAATAGAAAGATACAGACAGAGAGAAAGTCGTATATAGGGGGCATAACTGGTGACGTCACGTCTGTCTTTTATACAATTCACACACACGCGTATATAACTTTCTCTATATTTCTGCCAGTCAACTCCT
Source organism: Tetheella fluctuosa (assembly GCA_951216915.1). NCBI lineage: Eukaryota > Metazoa > Arthropoda > Insecta > Lepidoptera > Drepanidae > Tetheella > Tetheella fluctuosa. Next base: position 10,021,465 of record OX578217.1, read on the forward strand.
ATCAAAAGCCGCGTAAAGGAACTTCGTTCCAAAAAATAACTATAATGCGTCACAAATTAGTTTCATCTATTAAATGAATGGTTAACTTAGTGTTGATTATAGATAAGCCTTATTGTAAGGATGTAACGTTTATTTTACTGGGACATTCTTAAATTTCATATTGGACTTCGTATTTGAAATAGACTGTAAAAATAACTTTTTAATAGTGTAATAGGGATGTCCCAAAAAATTCTGTTGAGAGGTAGAACATCCTTAAAGGTACCCGAATCCCCCCCATTCCCCCGTTCCTAACTAACGAACATATTATATGTTCGTTAGTTAGGAACGGTTTCGTTTTTTAGTACTATCATTTTGGTTTCGCACAAAATATTCGTTCGTAGAAGCTCATATTGCAATATTATTATGATCCCTTAACACTACCATTAATACTGATAAAATAGTTATGTTGATGATTTCTTGTCACTTATTTCTGATCTTTATGTAATTGTGCATGTTTTTACTCTCTCTCAGCTGTAATGACAAGCAGTTCATGTGTGACGACGGCGAGTGTATCTTTAAGCACTGGGTCTGCGACATGGAAGCCGACTGCCTAGATCATTCTGATGAAGTCGATTGTAGTAAGTATAATAAAACAGTTTTACTATTTATAAATAAGGATCTACAATGTACAAAGGGATAATTATATTTATCTAATCAGCCTTTTTTCATCCGTTTCAATTCTAGGCTTTGTGTGCTTACCAACTTTGAGCACATCATTACTAACCATGTCGAGATCGTGGTGATACACAACTAACTACATAGTCAAAAAAAAACTGCTAAGTTTTAGTTTACTTCAATCCAATCCCAACAGAGTCTATTATCTGAACATCGAGTCATAACAATATACGTTTTAAACTGAAATTATTTTGACAGAGCCGGATATAATCCAATGTGGCGAAAAACAACTACAATGTAACAACAAGAATTGCATAAACAAGAATTTACTATGTGATGGCGACAACGACTGCGGCGACTGGTCTGACGAGGTTGCTTGTACTATATTACCTCAAAACTGCAACGCTGGAGAATTTAAGTAAGAAAACATACGCATTTAAATCATACGAAACAAAAAATAAATATTTTTGGTCAATATTCTTGAGACAACGACAATACTCACAAAATCTCTAAAATGTGAGTGCTGCCTCTTCGGGGTTTAAAATAATGGGTATGAACATATTTATCTTATTTTATTTTCAGATACTTACATAATAAAATTAATGTTATATTAAAGTCAAGGTCATTGTCAAATCCATTTATTCAGTTTAGGCCCGAGGAGGGCACATAAATATGAAGGTCGAATTTTGTGAACTTACCACCGGTTTGGTAGTCAGCCTTCAACGAACAAACAAACAAACTCACATTCGCATTTATAATATTACTAGCTTCCACCCCACGTTTTCACCCGCGTTCCCAAGGGATCTTGTGTTTTCCCGGGATAAAAAGTAGCCTATGTTCTTCTCCATACCATAGGCTACCTGCGTACCAAATTTCATCGCAATCGGTTCAGCGGTTTAGGCGTGAAAACAAACAAACTCACTTTCGCATTTATAATATTAGGATAGGCATGACAAAAGAACAATTTTTAAAATGTTTGTCTATCTGTCTGTTTGTTCCGGCTAATCTCCTAAACTGCTGGACCGATTTTGACGGGATTTCCTCTGACAGATAGCTGATGTTAATAATAATAGTTTCAATATTGGTTGCAGCACCCCATAGTAAAATACCGTATGATAAAAGACTAGACTATAATAAGCAAAATAAACTAGTTTAGCCGTCTCTACATTATTAATTTTAGTCTAAAATTTAAATAATAATAAAACTCAAACTTCATTCATTTATTCAATTTAGGCCCTAGTAAGGCACTTATGAACGTTACAATTGATTCTACCAATAGTTTTTATTATGATATGAATGATAGACTAAGGTTAGGTTTATATCATTCTAAGATATCATGTATTATATTAGTCCAATGTTTCTATCTTTAAGTAATGATAATCAATCAAATATCTATACCAGATATATTATAATCTATACTAATATACTAATATTATAAAGCTGAAGAGTTTGTTTGAAAGCGCGAATCTCAGGAACTACTGGTTCGATTTGAAAAATTCTTTCAGTGTTGGATAGCCCATTTATCGAGGAAGGCTATATGCTATATGAAATGCTAGTTTTATTTATAAGTTATATATGACTGTTACAATATTATAATAATAGTTACGTATGTCAATTTGGAATATTTTTATCCGTATTCTGTCAATTAAATAAATAAGTTTAAAAATGTATCATAATTTTGAAGTAATTAATTAGGTGGTAAGTAGATTCAATGGGTTTTTCATTTAATTTTATAATTAAAATGTTACCTTATTTGTAGATGTAGCGACGGTAAATGCATTCCTGAACGTTGGCGCTGTGACGCCGAAAGAGATTGCGCAGACGGCGGCGATGAACACAACTGCGAACCACATGTAATGCGTAATTGCACGAGTGACGAATTTACCTGTGCTGATCGACGATGTATTCTGGTAAGAGTCCCTAACAATAAGACCGAATTGATCAAAGATGTAGAAGATAGAAAATACATTTTTGAGGTATTTTGGTTCACTCATTATAACCGAACAACGCCCAACACGTGGTGGATTATTTGTCAGGTTGCATTTTAGGTAGTGATCAACAACCGAATTAAATCTCTGATTATAGACCAGAGTACCAACTAAAACTTAACTAAAACTGAATTTTCAGAAAACCTGGCTATGCGATGGAGTCGGTGACTGCTCGAATGGGGAAGATGAAATGGACTGCGAGGTACATTGCGAAGAAGATCAGTATACATGCAAAACACAGGAACGTCCCACCAAGAATGTGTTCAGGGATTGTTTGCACCGAAAACACGTGTGTGATGGCATGCAAGATTGCCCCAAAGGTGATGATGAGGAAAAATGCCCTGTGAAGAGGAAATGCACTCCAGAAGACAAATGCGAGAAGCAATGTATTACTACGTATGATGGGTTACCGGCTTGTTCATGTCCTATTGGTTTCTTGATGGCTGAAGATAATTACCAGTAAGATATAACCAGAATACATTTAATTTTGGTCAGCTTTTGGAGCTAAATGTTTGAAATTAAATATATTTTCAGTTGCCGAGACATGGATGAGTGTATGTACGAGCAAGACCCAGTGTGCTCCCAGACTTGCTCCAACACAGTTGGTAGTTATATCTGTGGCTGTATGACTGGCTATGTTTTGAGACCAGATGGTAAATCATGTAAGCCCACCGGTGAATCTCCTACCTTGCTGTTTTCTAATCGCGTAGGGATACTTCAGGTAATTCAAACTTCAAATAGTCTATCAAATTAAAAAAAAACTATAAATAATTACTCTACGATTTCCACTCTATATTTCAACTTCAGGTCTGGTTAAATGGCGAGAATTATATGCCCGTGGTAAAAGGGTTACATAGCGCAGTTGCTTTAGATTATCATTACGAAAAGAAGCTTGTATTTTGGACGGAGAATAACTTGAGAGTAATACGCGCCACTGAGATAAACAATAATAATATCACAGGTAAATTAAATTACTCAGATAGTTTTAAAATAAAACTATTACATGTAAAAATCACCCATCAAATTAATAAATATTTACTTCCAGATGTAATAAAGTGGGGTTTAGAAACACCAGGAGGAGTAGCGGTGGATTGGATACACGATCTGCTATTCTGGACTGATTCAGGGACTAGGCGCGTTGAAGTAGCCACTCTTGATGGTTCACAAAGAGCTGTGATTGTAGCTAACGACATGGATAAACCTCGTGCTATAGCTGTGCACCCCGGAGATGCTTTAGTATTTTGGTCAGACTGGGGTAAGTATGAAACAACGTTAATAAAGATTTTTGTGAAAATTAAGCCTTTGCTAAAGTAAGAATATCTACCCAAATTGTTGAAATTACATATTCGTCTCACAGGTCCTAATCCTAAAATAGAACGAGCAGACATGGATGGCAATAAACGAAAGAGTATCATTGTTGATCAAATATTCTGGCCTAATGGATTGACCATAGATTATACCGAATCCAAGATATACTGGGCCGATGCTAAACATCATGTGATAGAGAGGGCAACGTTCGATGGTCGAGACCGGAAAAGGGTAAGGTACCTAGTCTTAAAGTGTTCATTTTAGTAAATTAATTAGTTAATTAAAATCACCATAATTTTAGATCACAAATAAAGGTCTACCTCACCCATTTGCACTGACGCTATTCGAAGACGCAATTTACTGGACGGACTGGCATACTAAAAGTATATCGACTGTTAATAAGAAAACCGGAATGGGTATACAAACGGTACATGCTGATCTCAACGTTCCTATGGATATACATAGGTAAAATATTTTGTACACCTAGTAAGTTATATTTTTAGCTCCAGCTGAAATTCTTGATATTTTAATAATAAATAAATAAATATCTTAATAGCTATCATCCACTGAGACAACTTCGAACCTACAAAAATCGCTGTGGCAAAAATAATGGAGGATGCTCACATCTTTGTCTTCCTAATAGTAACGATCACTCGTGTCGCTGCCCGGTTGGATTCAATCTTAACTCTGATGGGTAAACATATTATTTATTTGATAATAATTATACAATATTAATAATAATTATTACCTAATTGTAATGCAAAATGTGATGATGTATTTTTTATGGAATGTTCGTTGTTAATAATTTTTACTTATTTATGTCTTAGTCGATCTTGTGAAGATACACCAGAAAAATTGCTGCTTTACGCGCGCAGAAAGGATATAAGGTTTAAGCAATTAAACCCGCGTAAACCAATTGATTCATTGGATATGGTAAACTCCTTTAACTACATCACAGTAGATTTTAATTTGCTATGTATGAAAATATAACATATAATTTAATTTCTTAAAGGTAATACCCGTGAATAGTATCAAATCAGGTGCCGCTCTAGATTGGGATTTAAACAGCAATTCAATATTCTGGAGTGATGTAGAAAGGGATACAATAAATCGTGCCAATCTGAACGGTTCCAACCAAGTTGTAATTGTGGGTTCAAATCTTAGTAAGTAATAATTTAGACATTACGTTACGATTAAAATGAAATAATTTATAGGAGCTAAGATTTATGTATTTCTATTATATTACAGTATCACCGGCTGGTTTAGCCTACGAATGGGTAACAGATAAATTGTACTGGACTGATTGGGGAACAAACAGAATTGAGGTCGCAAACGCTGATGGAAGCATGAGGACTGTACTGGCTTGGTATAATATCGATAAACCAAGAGATATTGTTGTTGATCCTAAAGGTACACTTTTGATGAGTTATAAAATTTGACAAGTTAGGTTCTAGCCTACTTAACCATGCCCTTTTTACTACATTGATGTTACATTTTAAGGTGGTGTAATGTACTGGTCAGATTGGGGAGTAGCTCCTTGTATAGAACGTGCAGATATGGATGGTGGCAACCGTAAGCGATTAATTTTCGGAGACATGACGTCGCCTAACGGCTTGGCACTCGATTTATTGAATAATCGCATTTATTGGACAGACGGTGGCAACTCTACTATTGAATACGCTAATTTAGATGGTTCTGGGCGCACAATACTCATAAGTAAGTTAATTTTATAATTTTAACGTCATATTGAATGCTTATTAAAATAATATAAATCGTTTTGTCAATAAAGGTCAACATGTTCCTCATCCATTTGGTTTGGATTTATACGGCGACGAAGTATTTTGGACGGATTGGGATACGCAATCCATTCAAGCGGCAAATAAATATACAGGAAAAAATAGACGCACGTTAGGTGCCGGCGTGGCTGGTCTCATGGATGTCAGAGTCTTTCACAAAGATAGAGTACGGGAAATTAATCGGTAAGAAAGAAAATAATAGAAAGAAAAGTTTGCCATGCATAATTTTTTTTAAATTTATATTTTTATTAGGTGTGGAAAGAATAATGGTGGTTGCTCTCACCTCTGTCTTTTGAAACCTGAAGGTCGATCTTGTGCCTGTCCCATAGGAATGAAACTAAACGTAAGTGTTCTGTATAATTATTTATAAGATACCTACTAGCTAATCCCCGGCGTGCGTTGCAAATTTGCAATGCTTCTTTTTTCCATAAATCATTGTGGGTGTGCGCATAACTGAAAGTTTTATCGCAATCGGATGAATGGTATAGGAGCGCAAACGTTACAAACAAACAGACAGACAGACAAATATTGCGCTTATAGATATATATAAACGATTCTAAACTATATTCTATACTATAGTCTGACCGCAACTACTGTGCCGCGTTTTGGGTGCGACGAGGTCTTGGCGCGGGAAGAGGAAAGGGAGAGCATCAGTTCACATAAGATCGATATTCTATGATATTTCTAAGTCAGATGATAGTTGTCTCTTATGTGGCCTGAATCAAATAATAAAACCTTTATTTATAAGAAAAACGTTTGCCATAATTTTGCTGAATTTATTTTCAGTCTCAGTTTCGAAGTAGGTAAGCTTTGTCCGCTTTTTCGAAATATTCAGTGGTATTGCATGAGCCATCACTGGCTATTAGTCTCACGTGCGTATGACGCTCTACCCCTGCGTCTCGCCACGCAGGTGTCCTACCTACCTACAGCACGGCACAGCATATACGGTAGACTATAATAAAATCTATTTATTCTACAGAAGGATCTCAAAACTTGCCCTAACGGCCCAACAAACTTCCTGATATTTGCGCACCGCATGGATATAAGAATGATATCTTTGGATGTACCCTACCTTATTGATGTGGTACTGCCATTACCTCCACTGAAAAATTGTCTTAGCGTCGATGTTGACCACAAAACTGGTAAGCAACTTGAAGACATATCCTCAATTTCAGGTTTACTTAATTACTTAATGAAAATGAAAATGAAAATATTTTTTATTCAAATAGGCCTTCACAAGCACTTATGAATAGCTAACGCATGATTCGGAAGGTTGCTTTTACTGAGAAGAGCCGGCAAGAAACTCAGCAATTACTCTTTTCAAAACCAACTCAGATTCATTACATCAAATTATTTATCTAGTCTCTTTATTTATCTAGTGGTAACAGAATGTACCTAATTTCATATGAAACCTATGTTAATTGTAGGTCTCGTATATTGGACTGATACGGGTGCGAGAAAAATCCAACGTGCTGACTTAGCCGGTAAGAATTATGAAACAATAATTAGTTATGGCTTGCACACAGCTGACGAAATAGCGATTGACTCCACTGGGCGAAAGGTAACACATAATTACTATTACTCGTTTATTTCAATTATTGACCTTCTAAGACATTTTTTATGCTACATAATTTGTTTTCCTCAGATGTATTGGACAGATGGAGGGCGCAACAGCATTGAAGTTGCTGAACTGGATGGAAGTGATAGAAAAGTTCTCGCGTGGACTGGATTAAGTAAGATTTTACATTGATAAATCAGTATGAATATTTAGTTATATGTAATAAAACAGGCACGTATTTTGATGGGCCGGCGTGGTAAGATACCTTACCTATGACGCTACAGGTCATGGGTTCAATTCCCATCCAGGGCAGACATTTATGTGCCTTAACATATTATTATCTGTCTGTTTGTCCTGAGTCTGGGTGTAGGTAATTAGGTAGGTATTTAAAGTATATTTACAAAACCAAAGTAGTATAGTATCGCCAAGACGAGCTAAGCGAAGCTCAAAGGCTAACTTTTATAGAAGCGCTTCGTCGTTTTTTTGAACCCTCATAACTTGGGTTTGGTTTATACCAGATAAATAAAATTCTCGTGATATGACGTCAATAATGGACTTATTTCAATTGCATAGCTTTTTTTTTTTTTACTTAGTATAGGCTTGTGTTTGACCACAATCTCACTACGGTGATGATGTGGCCGAAGGTGGTAAGCACACAAAGCCTAGAAGGATCTGGCTCTCAAGTGCAGAGCGGAACACACCAATAGGTGTTTGGCGACAGATTTTCAACTTGAGGGTGGTTCCACCGTGCTATGGTTTCCTCACGATGTTTTCCTTCACCGAAAGCTCAAGCTCATTGAAGGATTCGAACCCACGACCTTCGCCGCGACGTCCGACGTCACTACCACTGAGCTATCATCGCCTTAAACTTTAGATTTTATTGATATCTAAAAAACCCGATTTCGTCACTGACTCACTCACTGATGATCATCAAGATTCTTAGGGTACTTTCTGAAGTCCTAGAAAGCTGAAATTTGGTATGTAAGCTAGTATTAGTACGAAAACCACAAAAAAAAACGAAAACATGGAACTTTTACCCCCCAACCTATTTGAAACTAGGGGATGGAAGTTTGTATGACACTTCCACATATTTTACTAGATACTAGAGGTCTGAAAATGTATATAGGGACAATACTTTTTTTGTTGTGTTTGTAATTATAAGGAAAAGGTTTGTATGAAAAAAAAAATACGGGAAAAATTATATAGGTACTGGGAACGCGGCTGAAACCGCGGGGGACAGCTAGTTATATATATATACTTATATCAGAAGGTTGCGTGTTCAAATCACGTCGGGGTCACCAATATGGAGGAGCAAGGTCGTAGACTCTTCCATTGAAAAGGGAAGATCTTCCGCCAGGCTGGGGTGGAAGTACTCATCAATGTGAACAACTTTTATTATGGGGCTAACTCTGATATCGCGTAAAATAATATGGTTGCTTCATACATTTTGGTCGAGTAGGTATTGAACTTTTGTATGGAACAGCTGATAATTTTTTCATGATTTCACAGTTAGTCCCATTATAAAAGTTGTTCATTTTGATGACTACTTCCACCCTTGCAAGTATTATCAGTGATAACAAAATCACCCAGTATATGCGAAGTCGTCAAAGTACTTTGTTAGCGCGATGTAGAATCTTGTTGCGCCATCTATCCACGGGTAGCGGAGGTCTTAATAGATGTCGCTAAATCCATACTTCGTCAAAAGAAAACTTCAATGGGGATGGGAAATCACAATGGCGTAGGCCCCGGTTGTTGTAAGATAAAAATGGTAATAAGCTGTATTAGAGGCCGGACTTAAAAATAAAGAAAGAAAGCCGTCACATGGGCTTAAGGTGAAAAATGTATTCACTGTTCATTACTTTTATGTTATACATTAGTTCTTGTAGTAACGAAACGGCCAAACCACATATTTTGACTAAGGTGTAGAGTTTGTGAAGTTAGGGCTTGTAGAGTTAGAAGCTTGGCTCAACTTTTTGACAGTGCGAGCCATATGGTCTCGTCTTGGCAACATTTTACATGAAAATGTTTTTTTTTTTGTGGAATATCAGTTATCTGGTTTCCATAATTTGGGTTCAGAAGGCCGTATCTGAGGAATGTCCTAGGATATTATTATCATTATTACCTAAACATTTTTTTTTAACTTTTAGATTCACCCCGAGCGATAGCTTTGCACTATGAACATGGTTATATGTTTTGGTCAGATTGGGGAAAATCAGCTAAAATAGAAAGAGCAGATATGGACGGCAAGAATAGGTATTTACATTACTTTTAAATTATAATATGATTGTGTGCTTTGATATTGTACCCACTAAGTAATATTTATTTTTCGTAAGGCGTGTCATCGTGGAACAGAATATTATATGGCCAAACGGTCTTACAATAGACAATATAGTAGGACGTCTTTATTGGAATGACGCAAAAGTTGGGACCATAGAAAGTTCAAACTTTAACGGCGGTGATCGTCGAGTTGTCATCAGCGAAGCCAATTATCCATATGGTATTGTGATCGTTGGCCAGCACATTTACTGGACCGATTGGAAGAAACAAGCACTTCATCGAGCCGATAAAACGACTGGCAAAAACCCACTAACGATCAGAGATAATTTGGAAGGACTTATGGATATTCGAGCTATACAGGTACGCGAGTGAAATTTCAAATGTTATAATTTTTTACTCGTGTGATAGAGATTTAATCCTTATTTATATTTACAGCGAGAACGAGTGCTAGAAAATGCATGCGGCACCAATAACGGCGGTTGCTCTAATCTTTGTTTACGGTCTCCACAAGGATATTCGTGCTCTTGTCCAACAGGCATAATATTTGAAAATCAGACCGATCCTAATCCAAAAAAATGCAAGAAGTATCCCGATAAATTCTTAGTATTCACAATGGAAAGTCTTGCATTTATATCGCTAGATACATCAGAGAAATGGGACGTCCCACTTCCCATACAGGGTGTCGAAAGATGCATTTCGGTCGACTTTCACTGGGAGCATAAGCTGATATTTTTTACAGATAAAAACACCCAAAATATACAGTATGTTGAACAAAAATATGCGTTTCATTTTTATTATTACATTCATATTAATTTATATTCATAGTAATAATGGTGTTAATTTCAGCTCGATCAATATGCTAAATATGAGTGATTCAAAGGTTATCGTGAATACCAAAATGGACTCACCAAATGTATTAGCTGTCGATTGGGTAGCAAATAACATCTACTGGTCTGATAATAAGGTATTATTTTCTTTCACTCTTAAAGAATTGGATAGCGTAAGCATATTTTTTAAATTTTTACCTAACTGGATGTTTTCAGGTCATCGAAGTAGCAAGATTAGATGGTTCCTCTCAAAAAACGATAGTCAGTAATATAGATCCTCGAGGACTAGCTTTATTTCCGGCGAAAGGGTATGTAATAGATAGATAGATAGATAGATAACACTTTATTGTTACACCATACAAAAAAGGAGTAGAAACACAAAGAATAACTTAACTTACAGTGAATGTGTTACAATGGGCGGCCTTATCACTAAAAGTGATCTCTACCAGGCAACCTTTGGATGGAGAGAAGTTAAAAAACTGTATAAGATATATACTTGCTGCTAAATTTATAAATATTATAATCAATATATAATACATATACTTACTTAAATAAATACACTTAATACTTATAAATAATACCTGAGCTAACTACATAACGTTGAGTATATTATTATTATTATTTATTGATTTCTTTTTAGATATCTTTATTGGAGTGTTGGCAAGGATCCAATGATTGAAAGGGCTTTTCTAGATGGTAGCCAAAGGAGAATTATAGTTAATAAAGATATAAAATCTCCTAGTGGATTAACAATAGATTACAAAGAAAGAAGACTGTATTGGGCAGATAGTGATGGTAGAATTGATACTTCTGATTTGAATGGCCAGCATAGAGTTCAGCTTATTCTAAACACAAAACCTTTTGGAATTACACAGGTGAAATGACTCATTTTACTCATCTTCGTCAAAAAAGCAACAAAATATGTTTCTTAGTGTAAAATCTCGTTAATTTTCAGTTCAATGATTATATCTACTGGACTGATAGTAACTTGACATCAATCATGAGAGCTGATAAAAGAACAGGGAAAAACGTTATAGCTATTAAAAGCGATCTAGAAGACATGGTGGATATAAAGGCAGTGACAGCTGAAAAACAACACGGTTGGAATCCTTGCAAGGAGGATAATGGGGGATGCTCGCATCTTTGCTTTTTTAGAGGTCATGATTACATTTGTAGCTGTCCGGATGGAACTGACACTAAACCATGTTCAACAGGTACTATTCTGGCGCAATATTAACCACATTTGTTTTTAAATTTATATCAAATTTATTACTAACGTCTTACTTCCCTTTTAGAGCCGAAAACACGTATCGCTGCAAAGATGCCGTCACACTATCCATCATATTACGACTATGCAGATATTGAAACTGGCCATATTTTATCACCACCGCCAACTGCCGCCCCGGACACAAATATAAGTACCATCATTATAATAGCCGCAGTAATAATAGTCATTACTATTGGTGTAGCAGTTTCCATCTTTTTCTACAGTAAGTGAATTTTAGCATTTTTTAATTTTGATGAAATTAAAATTAGCATAGTAGTGTTTATGTGTATTATATATCTTTAAACACTGTTAAACATTTAAAGAAAAAAGCCAACAATAAATATAAAAAAATGTTACCTTGCTGAGTTTCTTGCCGGTTCTTGTCAGTTGAAGGCGACTTCCGAACCGGCGGTAACTTCAATAGTTTCGACGTTCAAGTGCCCTTCTAGGGCCTAAACTGAATAAATGGCTTCGACTTTGACTATTGCAAATGTTTATAGGCGGCGGTGACCACATACCATCAGGTGGTCAGTCTGCTTGCTTGTCAACCTAATGTAAAATAACCATTTTTGTTTTTACTTATTCAGTGAGAACTCGAAAACGACGCGATAGAGATAAGGACGACTACCGTGATGCCGGCGGGCATATATCGTTCCATAACCCAAACTACAGTTGCTCAACTGGTGTGGGTGGAAGCAATGGAGGATCAGGAACAGAACTCCTCGAACGTCGACCTAATCGCCTCCACGGAATATTTAAATACGATAAAAGCCAGGTAATTAAATAACTTTATTTAAATTTGTATTACTAATCATGCATAATATTATATTAATTAATCGTGAGTAGTTTAATTTAAATATATTCATATTAAACTACGAAATTATTGAATTACATATATTTATTTTTATATTTTGTAATCTGAAAATGATTACTCCTGATGTTAGGAACGCGTGACCAATGTCTACATCCCGGAGGGGACGAGCTTGCTGCCGCCACCGCCTCCCCCGCCTCATCGCCAGCCTCCACGGCCGGCCACTCACGACGACTTCGAACCGGTCACGTTACACTCCTACGCCTGAGTACATTACATTAACAACGGGAATGACAAAACACCCAATGGAAATAAATCGGCATAAACTTACGGATTAGCCCGAGTAGCTAGTGTAGCGATGACGTCATGATATTATTATAAGATAGATGCCACATCTGCGATTGTTAATGATATAGAACGGGGGCAAGTTCGCGTCGGGAGATGCCTAGTTCAGTTTCTATGCATATCGACAGAATGCTGCAAATCGTACCGTAGTCTGAATGTTGTTGCGTGCCCCCATTCATAGATAATGCGCTACAAATTGAACATTAGACACCGAATTGGATGATTAAATCAAAAGAATACTTACCATAAAGTCGATGCACAATACAATATGTGTATTACATAATTAAAATCGTACCTCTTATCTGATAAAACCGTGAATATCATGTCTATTTTGCCAGCTTTTCCAGAAGCTGTCGAAACTTATGTGTAAGTTTCGATTGATGTAGTAGGTACATAAATATCATTAAATGAATCAGTTCTACTGGTAAGTATTATTTATTTATAAATTATTATATAACAACTTATACGGAAATATTCACGGTTTATTCAGTATTTTAATGTAGTTTTATCAGCATAATGTTTTATGTAAGTAATTCTGAACATTATAGGATCCTGGTAACGAACGAACGACGCCGGCCCTAGTATAATCGTCAATTGAACATAATAAAGAAATAGACCTGTTACCAAAATATACATATATTATATGTATTAACTTATGCCTGTGTAATTTAACCATCATTTAACTACCTACTAATAATTAGATGATCTAGTAATAAGAACTAGATTTAAACTACACTATTTCGAGTGAATAACAATCCTACGATTAAATACATGAACCTACTCCGTCAGTATTAAGTGAATATGTTTTAATGTGGAATATATTCATGTTACGTTATATGTATACAAAGTGTATTAATATTGTTACTTATAGTTTATAGATATATGAATAGGTACGTAAAAACAGAAGGCGAAAGCTTCGATTTGTAAATAATGTATGTACCTAATAACGTATTTTAAAATAAATAACAAATGCGAGTAAAACTGTCCTAAGACGTTATATTTTAATGTTTTAACCATTTTAATATAACGTCACAGCAGGAGATGTCAACTGCGGTACCGTGGTAAGATATCTTCACAATCCGCCTTTAATTGTAAGATAGGGCAGGGAATTTTGATGAGTTTTCTTACCATGGTAACACAGTAAATGTGTCCGAGATAATAAAATTTATATTTATTATTTTTGTACTAGTTACCCGGCTTTCCTCCCCCGCGGCTCACGGGGGAGGAGCACAGGTAACAATATACTTATATATACACATAAATAATAAAGCTAATATAACTTCTAGGGATTTGAATTCACATGACGTCCATATTTATACGTAGATGTCATGTGATGATTAAAAACGAGATTTATAAATTTTAAAAATTTCCGTTACAAGGAAAATTTCAACATTTGTTTAATTTTATTTCGTTTAGTTTATTAATTGAGGGAAATGCTAGGTTGCGTAAGTAGTACCGACATCTTGCATTTCAAGCGTATATAATACATAATGAAATGGCAGAAAAAGCATTGAACAAATTCAGTTATTTCCTCGATTAAATACATTTCGGTCTTAGAAATAATTCACCAGCTAAATAATGGTGACAATAAAATATCAATGTAAATAGTTAGTTCTAATTTTTTTTTGTCAGACAAAAAATTACAATAATAATTGCATTGTAAATAATATTTTATTTGTACCTTGTACTTTAAATAACTTATCTGATTTCATTTGTATGCACCCACTGCTCGATGTGAAGGGTCGCCAGGCATGTATGTACATCTCATATCAGAGCAATTCCTTTAGTACCTAGTTAGTGATAACAATTGAATGCTTTCAATTTACTATCTATACGCTAATTATTTATTTTATGGAACTATGGAATGGAACCAGTAAGAATTTAAAATAATAAAATGAGAACACCTAATTGTCAAAGATTATTAGTGTTTAAGTTATTAATATTTTTCATTTGATTGTGGTAATAACGTCTCAGACACAAAGACGTACATAAAGTTTCACAGGGTGTTTTAATCTAAGGTAGTATTAGGACGGGAGTCACCGGACGCAGATCCGATAAAACAGAACACGTTGTTGACGTATACGTTGGGTTACCGCATTATTTGCAATTCCTATTATTTCTAATAGAAAAAATGCAACAGTTTTGAACTAAACCATTTTCTTACTACTTATATCGGACATGTATGAAAACATTGAAAATTTCCAAACTGCCAGTTAAACTCTTACTTCAAAAGGGAGGGTTTCAGGTGAAAGTGAAATATCAACATTACCAATTTCGATGCTAACGATGTAAAACTATATTATTATGATATAGGTCGACCTACATTTATGTGGTTTGTAACTAATAAACTGGAAACTTCAACATTGATGAGTAAACAGTTTATCAGAATTTTATAAACGAAAGTTCCTTTTCAATACGCATACGAATATTATTATTAAATTAAAAAAGCTTATTAATAAAATTTAATTCATTAAAGAATAACATGTTTTACGGTTATAGAATGTATATATTTTTACAATGATTATTTTTAAATTTAAAAAAAATATTCACGTAGGTAATACCGATTCTGTATCTTAATAACATTATTATAATAATGGTTTTTAATCAATCGGAAACTCAGTCCGCTCCATTTCAAGTTACTAGGTAATCAAGTAAATCTTCGTCTCATCAATCATGTTGAGGAATGATGTCTTTGAACATATTATACCGAACGTTTTATATGTTGGCAAACACATCAAATTATTCGAATTAAATAAATCAAGGATTAATTATTGTTGTCTATTAAGTGTAACAATTATTATTTGCCTATCTAATTCAGACAAATTTTTCACTGAAAACGTTTTCCAAGTGCTAGTTCATATATGTATATGTAGGTATTATATATTTTATATAGTATTGTTTTATTTTATACAACAGTATAAATTCTGATATATGTATATACTGATTTTTGTATAACCATATAGATGTTCGAACATATAAGGAACTACGAAGAGTTTTTATCAGTTTTCAATAACTTCTTCGAGAAATTGTCTGCGAAATGTAATTCAACTTAGAGTTTGTCTGGGAAATGATAGGTTCCGCTTTTAATATTAGTTCTAAGATATATTTTATGTAAAATTGTTCCGTTATATATATAGCTTATAAGGGAAGAGAATTAAAATATATGTGAATGCTGTGATAACAGATGTTTTGAAAGCTATAGGATGGATGACCAGCTGTGGCAGTTAATTTATTATATATTGTGTATTTTATATTATACAGAGAATGCAGTTATAATCTTCGGTAATATTTGTTACAATTATTCTTTGTTAACTTATGTATATTATACATAAAAACTGTTGCTAAATCAAACACCAAATTAATTTCGCCACTTTTACAGTTTTATCTAAGCTTCGTATCTAATAAATTCGTATCTCGTGGAATTTTAAAAATGGTAAATGGCAATTAATCTGTAGTATTAATATTTACGGGCTAATTTAGGCTTACATTATGAGGCTGCAAATGTGGCGAAATTAACCCCTCAGGTTTTCAATTGTATATCGAAATCATTTTGGAATAACGCAATAGGGTGCTTTGATCTCCCTTAATCTTCTGTTAATAATATCTAATAGATACAGGCATCGCATTTCAGATTGATAGTATGGACGCAGTTGAATTTATTAATAATACTTAATATAATTTACTATGCCAACAACATGCACAAAATGCCCAACGCACAATGCGTAGGTAAATATTTACTTGCGTTTTATTCATAATTTTTATTTTTATATAAATATAATAATGTTTTCTATAAGTAAAGCGGTGTGCCAAAATTGAATTATGATTTACTTATTATAATTTACACGTTTTCATTTAAAAATTAATGTAATTAATTATTATGAAAAATTAGGTAATTAATTAAAACAGCTTTTACACCTTTAGGAATACCTCCTGTGAAGGGGTGTTAAAACCTGTTGTCTGATTTATTATTGTACTGAGAATTAAAGAATAGAAATTATTCGAAAATTATTTGTATTATTTCATTACTATTGCATGTTATTACCGACATTTCAATCTGTGTAAGTTTTTCCCTCGACTTACATATTACAAAGCGTAAAAAATAATTTTATACTGGAGTCGTTATTTTAGCTTTCTGCCCATAGTATATCGGTGAAAAGTTTTTAAAATTCATAATTAGCTTCGTACACTACGTATGGTATGTTTTAATTTTTAAAAGGTTCTATTTAAAAAAATATCTGATATATACATTAAACACTTTATTTCATCCAATACATACATGTTTGTAGTTTATACTTAGTCAACAATAGGAATTATCATAACACTTATTTAATACAGAGAGCCCCAAAGTCAGTGAATACAAAATATTACTCAAAATAGTTCTTAATTTTACGTAATAATACGTTTCACTTAAAGTAGTTCAGAAAAATAGATAGAAAATAAAAATACTATTTTATTTATTTTTGTTTACGTCCCATTGACGAAAGACCTATAACTTTTTGTTGTGCTGCAAAGCTTTTGGAGACACTTAAGCAATTTATTTATAATAAATTTTAGGTTAATATTTTTTACTTAGATATAGTATAATTCATAGTAACATCTTTTCAATATTGTAAAATCTTACTATATATCAACCTTAGGTAATTGTAAAACAAAAATATATAATTTTTAACATGAGACAAAGCTTCAATTTTAATAGTAATACAGTTATTCGTGTAGAAATATTAAAAACTTGTTTTTATTTATTCAATGCATTTGTAATTATTATTCATACAATACCATTACTCAAATTAAAGCACAACAAATCATTATTTAAAATCGTCGTAAAATTCCAGTCATAAATAAATAATAAATATATTTGAAACATAAAAACAAACATAGGTACTTATAATAAATGTCAAATGAAATAAAATAAAGAAAGAGATTCGGAACAGGTAAATAACGGATCAGGTACGTATAATACTTGGCATTAAAGCACTGGGTATTGTAATAGGTATAGAATATGCGACGCGTTGCGTCCAAAAAAACCACCAGTCAATAACTCACTCAATAACATACGACTAAATTGAACCAACATCCATGTACATAATCTATCTAAGTCTAAATGGAAATTGATTATGCTACCTTGAAAATGGTGGCAGAACATACCTATATAGGTATATGGCAACAGATTTTATTCCAAAAGTAATAGTCTATTATAAAGCATATCGCGCAGAAGTTATTTCTATTCAGTATAATGTCATACACCGCAACTTATTAAGATTAAGAAATAATACCTAAGGCAGGCATATTCATTAAGTGATTATAGCACTTTTTATTCTCCACGGAAAGTGGCAGATGGCAACAAATAATTATATGCCACGTACAATGGCAGATTCTAAGCAGATTATACCATTTAGTAAATAAACAATTTAATACTAAAATCAGTGGGCTAACAATCGATATTAGGTTTGCACGCTATTCTAATATTCGGTACGATTCAAACTTAAATCAATGCTTCAAGAATCTTTCTTTATAGTGCATTCTTTGGCACACACACTAGGTAATAACCGAGGTAGGTACATGTTTCAATTAACACAACAAGGTACGCACCTTTACTTAAACGTTATGAAAATTTGTTGAACACAGGAATGAGATCAATATAATCTATTTATTATAAACGTTTATTGGCATATTATGTTATTATACGCCATTTCATTATTAATTGATCTTAAGCTATAATCTCAAATGTATGATAGCAGCGTAGAAAACTTAAGAATATTTAATTATATAAATAATTTTATATACTACAATAGCGTAAAAAAGTTTATTAGCAGTCATTTTGAAGTAGCGATTACTAAACCAAACATCAGTCCATTACGGTACCTAAATAAAACGGAATGCCTCTTAAAGAGTTTAAATATCATAAACTACATGACGTGTCCTTTGGATAAATTCCCTGTAAGTATTAAAAAAAAATTACTACTCTATTATCATGGCTTCCTTACCTACTGATGCTGGGGTTTTAATAGTAGCGTTTGAGTTCAGGGAACACTTCGAGAAGAACCAAGTCGAGCAATTCCTGGAAAAAAACCGAAGACAATTAATTGTATGCTGTGTAAAGTAGGTACTTTAATAATATTGGCAACCAGTACATAATAACAACTACACTTGTGAACTATTCCTAGAAAAGACGTCGCCGCGATTTTAAATTTTCACTTTTTGGAATTTTTTAAAAAGATTAGTATTAATTACTCATTGAAAAAATCTTCTTCTTCTTCTTGATAGAATGGCGACTGAAGCCAATAGCACAATTCCGCCAATGTCACGTTAGTTAAAGATAAACGAAGGGGATTCTTTTACAAGAAAATTTTGTTAGTTTTGATAGGAGGAGGAATTAGAGCTGAATTATTATATATATATAAGGTGACTAAATTGAAAAAATCGTTGCTGTATTTAAAATGACTTAAACGTCAACATGTCGTTAATTTGAAAGTTTATTAGTAAACAGAGTTATTATAAATGATTCCATATTTTTTAAGAAAATATAAGCTTTGAACAGGATGGATGAGAATGGGTATGGAGAGGTATGGAGGCTTACATTTATTACTGTGCGAATGTTTATGGATGTTCCTTACTCCATCATAACGTAAAGGGATTATTCATAAGTGCTTGTGAAGGCCTATTTGAATAAAAAAGATTTTCATTTCATTTCATCAACTGAGTTTTGAAAGCGGCCTTTGATTGGTCGATAAACTCCCATAGTGGACTTTGTTTGCAAAATTCACCTAGGATTTCTATGTAGTTCAAAAAAATAGCCAACAAATAGTGTCGTTTCAGAATGGATTTCCGTTAATAGAAGATTTGATCTTGTGTGTGGGTGTGGTGTGCTGAAGCGATATTGTATATTGGTCGTCGCCAATTTAATTGCTTTTGCTTAGGTATATGCTCCCACCGTGGATCGATGAAATGCTTAAAGTCGCTAGATGCCGCTAGGTGTAAACAGCCATAAATCGTTCGTTGTTAAAATCAATGGGGCTATGTTCACTAATGGACATCAATCAGCTGAATATGATGATGATTTTAAATTGTAGATTGATTTAGTACAATCGTAATTAATACAATGTGAGTGACTAACTCTATCACCATCTCAAAGTGGTTTAAAAAAACCTCAAGCAATCAACTTGTCGTTAGTTAAATGAAAATTCGAAAAAAAAAACTTCGGGTTTGACGTGCAAATAAACGGATTGACACGCGACACACACTTTCCGAACACTTGTCGCGCCACATCGCATTGATCAATTTATATACGATGACACTTTTAGCGTGGAAGTAACGCTTTTAGCATCGAACTGACAAGGTAATAATTATAGAACGACGATCGCGAGATATTTGTGCGATACCGAAAGCACAGACAGACGTGAAAACACGCGGATGCGTTGGCGGCGGGAATGCTACTTTGTAACAGTTGCGGTTTGGAGTCTTGTTAAAGAAAGTTGAGTTTAGGGGAAACCGGGTGTAATAATAATATCACAGTTGAATCAAATATTGTTGGAAAATCCAATATAACAAAAATACTTGTAAAAATATAGGTACAAAATACATAATCTCTTAAATGGTGACTTGATTGATTTTGTGAAATAAAAATAAATAGTGAATAAACAATTAATAATATATATAAAAATAATTCGTTAAAATGCCGATCCTGTGTAGTGTTGTGGCGTGTGATAAAAATATTTCGGCAAAATTTGCCTCGTGCGATGGAAACTTTATGGAAATTGTACAACAAGTTATATCCAAGATACCAGACCGTGATCATAAGATGACATACTCGCATGGGTGTTATTTATTTCACTATATTGCTGAGGGCAACAATCTATTTTTTTGCGTTACTGATAAAGTAAGTATCCCTTTTCTTATCTTACTGCCATAAACCAACAGAAACGTTTTGTTAAAACCTAAGTAATTAAAATTGTAACAACTCTGGAAAATTATATATAATTATTGTATAGTATCTATACAATACAGGGATGAAGATACCATTATTTGTACAAAGAAATGCACAATTTGTTTTATATATTTTTTCTTATTAACGAAAATGTCAGCCTCTCTCTCAACATACCGCCTATGATTAGCTTGTAAAGTTATCAATAGCCCTGACTGAATTTAAGAATTTTAAGCCCTATTTCAAGTATTTTTGAATACATTTCGATGTTTTGGACATTTGCTCGTATGTCGAAAGTGAAAACCTCGTGTAATTTAACTACACCTGCAAAATAGTATTAATGAATGTTTTTAATTAAACAGGTATGCCAGCGTTCAAGAGCATTCCTATTTTTAAACGAAATCCAGAGAAGGTTTACTACAAACAGTAAAGATTTCGTTAACGTTCTGGCAGCAGAAATGTACCGATATAGTGAAGACTATAGTACAATCACAATCAGGAAGGGGGAGTTGGATGAATTGAATAGTATTGGAGTTGATAACAGTGGTGGGTATTTTTTATATATTTAAATAAATACTAGCTTTGCGTCTTGTGGTGCACCCCTACCCTTAGGGGTGTAATTTCAAAATATCCCTCCTTAGTGTACTCTTAGGGCGTATATATCATCTAAATTTAAAAGTTCTAGGTGTACCGCTTTAGGCTGTGCGTTGTCTGTCAGTCAGTAAGTTAATCTTCTGTTTTATATGTATAAAC
Source organism: Tetheella fluctuosa (assembly GCA_951216915.1). Classification (NCBI taxonomy): domain Eukaryota; kingdom Metazoa; phylum Arthropoda; class Insecta; order Lepidoptera; family Drepanidae; genus Tetheella; species Tetheella fluctuosa. The sequence goes on from OX578217.1 coordinate 10,042,970, forward strand.
ATATATAAAAGAACAAGCCCAGAAGATTATGGAGTCGGTTAAAAATGGGAGATCTACGCAGAGCCTAAACCACTGATAAGGACCCATGAAATTTGGAGGGTAGCCTTTTATAATAGCACTAGCTTCCGCCCCGCGATTTCACCCTCGTTCCTGAAGCATCTAATGTTTTCCCAGGATAAAAGTACTCTATATCCTACAATGAGCTTGAGCTTTCGGTGAAGGAAAACATCGTGAGGAAACCATAGCACGGTGGTAGGGTACTTTGTAGTACCCGCCTGGCTGGCTACCACCCTCAAGTTGAAAGTCTGTTGCCAAACACCTATTGGTGTGTTCCGACAGCTGCACTTGAGAGCCAGTTCCTTCTAGGCTTTGTGTGCTTACCACCTTCGGCCACATCATCACTTACAATAGTGAGATTGTAGTCAAACACAAGCCTTTACAAAGAAAAAAAAAATTCGCTCAATATTAGTAGGATAGTAGAATTATGTGTATTTAGAGTATGGATATCTTGTAATCTATGACTTATTATGTACTAACCTTATTTAAATCAACATTTTAGTTTTAGTAATCTAAGAGAACAGGGAGTGGAGCGGTATTGCATGTTTAAAAAAAATAAAATTCTACATTCATAAATGTATCTTCAAGGTAATCTAAGATTGAATAAATTGTAATGTTATGTTCTTTGCAGAAAGTATACTTGGAGAAAAAATATTATACGTCAACAATGCTGATAATTTATCATACAGTGTAAGTTACATTTACATTATATAAACGTTGAATTTATTTGAGATACTCGTATAAAAATAAATAAATATCCATTTTATTTTCCAGACTGTAACCTACGTGGGTAAAACTCCAGAGATCGCGGAACAAATAACGATATCTGTGGAGAATTCAAGATTTTACATAATCTGCATCGGAATACTAGTAGTTATAATAGGATTCGTGATTTATATATTCGGTCCGATCTCATGGGTTGTTTTAACAAGTATTGTAATACTTTCATTTGTTCGTTCCATGTTGCGTCCTAAAGATAAAATTGAGTAATCTTTCTTATATTATTAGCCCTTAGAAAGCCGAACAAAAACGTGCAAGAAAACATCAGAATGTACTTTTGTCTAACTGATCCATCAGGCCGGGAACTTAGAGTTCATGTCTTAATGAAAAACACAATACATATTTAGTATTATACATATTACTAGTGAAGGTATACTCACGTAGAACAGGTGCTTGTTGTGCGTAGTGTTCTGCAGCGTGTGGAATAGTTTGTGGGCGCCTCGCGCTGCGGTCTGCGCCCCCACCAGCGACGACAGCGCATCTATTACGCTCTCGTTCAGCTGCTGCAGCGCTAGAGTGCGCGTGTGCTCTGTTTACAACAATTTACAAACATCGTGTTCATAATGTTTCATTGAACTTTAATAAAGATGATCTGTCAGTCATTTATTCACTAACGCTTATGGAGTTCTTCATCCCGATCTATTAAATCTGCATACTAATCCTACTAATATTATAAATGTGAAAGTTTGGATGGATGGATAGATATTTGTAACTCTTTAATTAACGCAAAAACTACTGAACGGATTTGGATGAAATTTGGCACAGAGATAGATTATCGTCTGGAATAGCGTAGTAAACGTAGCGAACGTAGGCTACTTATCCCGGGAAAACATTAGATCCCTCGGGACCGCGGGTGAAACCGCGGGGCGGAAGCTAGTTTATTATAATACTAGCTTTCGCCCCGCGGTATCATTTCAACAAACCTAATATAAATTCAATTATTTATATACAAGCCGTTCCCCGCATTTTCATTCGCATTGCCGGGATAAAAAAATAGCCTATAACCATCCTCAAGAATTGGACTATCAAATGCACAAAAAATATTTCAATTCAGACTGATAGTTCCAGGGATTAGCGCCTTTAAACAAACAGACAAACTCTTCTAATTTATTATATTAGTATAGATAGATAGATACTTCAAAGAATGACTTACCTTTGTCTTGAAAATTTCGATTGGAAGTGGTTTCAGACAGCACTCCACCCGGCCACCACGACTTAAGTACTACACTAATATAATAATGTAACATTTGCTCAGAAAACAGCCATGATATAGTATCCTTTATTTGTCTGAAAAAGAAACATCCTTTTCAAAAAGTAATAACTATTATTTAGAGGGTAAATTTATTGATTGTCTCAAAATTTGTTATAGCAATTAGCGTTCTTTATCTAGTTTTTTTTTTTAATTTTGTTATTTGTTAATAAATTTTGCAAAGCGTTTAAAAAAATATTATAGCCAAATAAATTATAAAAAATGTAACCTTGCTGAGATTCTTGCCGGTTCATCTCAGTTGAAAGCAGACTTCCGAACTAGTAGTAACTTGAGTAAATTCGAACTTCATAAGTGCCCTCCTAAACTGAACAAATGGCTTTGACTTTGAATTATGACATACACTTGGATTGTCATCTATTGCCGACGTCAAGTGACGGTAAAATAATTTTTTTTTACCCACCTGTTAATGGTCCTGCCATAAGTGATTTGTACAAACGTGACCAAGGTCTTCCTGAGCCATCGGAACACACCGCGCATGTCAAATACTTCGCTTAATAACGCGTATAAGGGCTCAGCTATGCTGTCCCTTTCTTCCGCAATGGCGCCTGCACCTATCAGATGAGACAAAAATAAAAATATGCTTCGAGGAGTATATACAATATTGATCATGTAAAATCCTAACTATCCTAACTATAATATTATAAATGCTAAAGTGAGTTTGTTTGTTACCTTTTCACGCTTAAACTGCTGAACCGATCGCGATGAAATTTGGTATGCAGATAGCCTATGGTACGGAGAAGAACGTAGGCTACTTTTTATCCCGGAAAAACATAAGATCCCTGGGGAACGCGGGTGAAACCGCGGGGCGGAAGCTAGTAAGTTATAAGACAGCAAAAGCAAAATTGACAAATAATTCTAGACGAAATAAGAAATGATATCTTCTCGCCCACCAATTGACGTAAAAAAATATTTTCAAAGCCAATGAGGCTCATTGAAATGACTTATGACATATTTTAGATTGTATCAACTGAAAATATATCTTACCACGCAAAGAATTAGTCATACTTTTGTTTGTCGTATCCCCACCGTTACCATCAAGGTACAAGGAAATCTCGTCTTCGTCCGCAGATAGGTGTGTAAACGCTTCTCTTTCTGTTGAAGACCTATTTGTTGCTTCACTACTTGTGCTACGAAAAAAATACATTGGAAAATTAACCTTATATTCTAAGTCTTATGAAAGCATTTTGAGTGAAATCATTTACCTTTTGAATAATGTGGAAAATGAGAATTTATTCTTCTTTGGTAGATCGCCTTGTTTTAAATATTCGGAACTAGGATTAAGGAATGTGTACAAAGCCTCACTTTGATTAAGCCTATCGTCTTCTAAAACAAACTGAAATAAAGTTTCGTAAATAAAGAAACGTACAAAGAGTAATAACTCACAGATAATTAGATATCAAAACTTACTTCCAAGTATTTCTGTATGAGCGTCTTGGCTTTTTCTAAGGAATTTCTATCATTCTTACCAAATAAAAACTTAAACGAATTTGAGGGTAGTTCTAAATTTTTCAATTCTGAACACATAGGCCTTAGTTTTCGATGTAAGTCCTGGAATAAAGAGTAAAACTCAATGCCAATTCATGATAGATTCGTGTATTAACAACACAGGATGTCAGTCAGAATACCTGAAATTCGTTTAAAGTTCTCAATAACACCCAGCCAGTGGTTATTTGTTCTGGTCTATCGTCATTGCTCGTCGGTTCTTGTTCGGCCATATGAACTACTATCACAAACTGCGGTGGTTTTGATTCATCTATTACCTAAAAATATATGTTTTATTTTACATTGAATGAAACATTTGGTGTTCTTAAAACCTCCTTAGAATTATCATTAGTCTTTTTGGAAAAATATTTGAATAGGGTATTACACCCATTTTTAAAATTGTCTCAATTCGTTCCTTAGGTGCTAATAAGGCACCAAAAAAAATTTTTATTCAATCGATAAGTGCTATAAAAATGCATTTAAATTTTACATTTTCAATTTTCGCGCGTAGTTTGATGAAAACGCTGGACGCCATGCCACTCTACGGTCATGACGTTATTTGGTCTCTTGTAAGTAAATAAATGCGCTGATAGTGGTATCAATTGGACTTATAAAATTTTATAAATTAAAAATGAGCTATTATCCTTTTAATTTGTGTGCTGTTCCTGACTTCATGAATACTAGTGTAAAAATAATAATAATACGTCAGTTGACACTTTTTAGTTTACATACAGCACCGTATGACGTCATTATAATGGCGGCTACTGTTTCGCTTGTTTAGAAACATATAAAAAAAACTGAAAACTATGAAATGAATTTTAAAATTAATTAAGTTATTTTATGAACTAAAACTAACATTTTCCGACTGCTTATTGCCTAAGCTATCTAAATTGTACATTTTTTTTTTCTCATATAGAGTAAAATACCCTATGATGTTAAAAACAAAGAGAAAATGTATATGTTTTCACCGATAATTTGTTCCTAATACTAGAATATTTCATGCATGTCGTCTATTGGCCGATAAGGAACCCGATATCAAAATAAAATGATATTTACCTCGGCACTATGTACAGTGGCACGCCACCGACCTAAATGTTCCGCCCACGTGTCCGTCCTCGCTAGGTGCGCCTCTAGCCGCATCTGTTCACCCGCTAACTTCTCTACCTCATTTGCCAACATTGATAAAGCTGGCGATTCTGGTTTTAGCGATGCTTTTAATGCTGCTAGAGCCTGAAAAGAAAAAAAAACCGATATCTAGCAAATGTGAAGATTTACCATATTCAGAGGATTATAATCCTAATAGGACTAGGTTTTAATTTTAGGAAGTTAAGTTAATATACTTGGCGCGATGAAGGAAAAACCTCAAGTAAATACTGTCTGGTGACCAAGGGAAACTGGCTGATGATGGGATTACTGATATTATTACTAGCTGTCCCTAGCTGGCACTGAACTGTAACGTATACCGTGATATGAGGATATGTTCAGTAGGGAACTAAAAAGGCTGATTACATAAATAAATAACCTGAATTTTATTATTATGTCTCTCTTGCAACTGATCAAGTTTTCTTCTGGCGTACGTAGAATGTTCAGTGAGATGCAACGCACCGGCACTTTCAGCTGATGATACTGACTCATTGGACAACTGACGGTCTTCGATCGGCGATCTTTCTGAACACATTTCTGCTGAAAGTATAAGGTATTTGAGGGGCTGGCTGGGTGTAATTGAGTATGATTGTAAGTAGTAAATATAGTATATCAGTATTCTGGACTTGTGTGTCCCAGGATATTATTATTTTCATATGGTCATTTCTTAACTAAGTTACAAAAGTGTTTATTTGTTGACAAACATTTCATTACAGGAATTTGTATATATAGTCATTTACCTGTATTTGCTTCCTCAGTAGCTAGTTCAGCAATCAGGGCTGTGTACTGCTCACTCATTAAAAACGAGTGATAATATTTCTCTTGTATTGTATCTACAACTGTTTCCTGAACCTCGTAAAATACTTCAGGGCCTTTGTCGCCTAAAAGAAAGGACTCCATTCGTTTTCTTGTGTCCTAAAAAATATTATTAATTTATGTATATTTTGCACCATGAACTTAATTTCAAATCTAGCAATGGTTTCAAATGAATCAAGTTACACTAACCTTATCAACTTTTATTTCTGCACTAGGAGATCTGATATAAGTGTAAAATATTTCAGCACCAAGTTGGTGCCAGCTGCTGCGTGGGCTATGCCTCAACTCTTCAACAGCCATCCAGTAGCCAACTAAACCTTGCGAGCACATTGTCTCTAAGAACATCGACAGATATCGTCGCCCAGTCACGCTTTCCATTACATTGTGTAACGGTAGAGTCTGTAATATAATATTTATCTTATGTAACATTACTTTATTTTATTCTAGTAGAGAACAGTAATTTTATTAGATCAATCAATCTAGCATGCATGAAGTACCTAACATGGAATCTCTTGTTTTCACCTTTGGTTTAAATTATTATTTATTAACGCAAAGTTAAATTTAACTTATCACAGAAATATAGTCTAAACCTCATGGTTTTATTATTATAAGACTCAAAATGCAACATAGCTTTTAGTGAACACACTTGTGCATAAATACATCAATATAGTAAATTAGACTATAGGAAAATAGAACATACGGTCATGGTAACATACCTTACTATCTGACTCCACAGTAGGAAAAGCACCGTCCCATCCCATTTTTCTCAAAGCAGCCTCACATTCTGCCTTAGCTATACTAAGTTGGTTAATATATCTCTTAAGTTTCTTAGCATCTGCTATTTGCTGTCGGCTGATGTTATGCTGTGTGCTACTTTTCTCAAGTACATCTATATCAAAGCCTTTGGCCCTTTTAACATTTTGTAGGGTAGTTGCTTGCATTATTTGTGTTACAATGTCATATCTGTAATATCAACAATATTTTATTAGACTCTACATTAATATAATTAAGCATTTTATTTGCATTTGCATAACATTACAAATAAGATAAAAAATATAAGTAAGTTTGCAAGCCATTTTACTATGTCGGATTAAGGGGTGCTTTAAGGTAGGCTTCTATACGCAACGCTACAGCGACAGACGCAGGTGTATATCGCCTGAGATACATCATTGCCGAAACAAGTAATCCTGTCTCCAAAACACACTAGCCTCTCTCAAACACGCACACTTTGTATAAATATTAAGTAATTTACGTTTAATAAGAACTGTATATTATATGTTAATTTAAATAGTAATTTGTAAATCAGTTTTATCTGTTTATTCATTTAAAATTAAGACCAGTGAGATTCACTAATTAATGGTCATCATCTTCCTCCTCTATAAGTTTAATTTTATTACTAGCTTCCGCCCCGCGGCTATAGCCTTCCTCGATAAATGGGCTATCTAACACTGAAAGAATTTTTCAAATCCAATCCTGAGATTAGCGTGTTCAAACAAACAAACTCTTCAGCTTTATAATATTAGTATATCTAAATATATTTTGTTATATTGTGGTGACGATGTCACCGTGCGGTATGCTCCCACCTTAAAATAGCATGTACTAAAATACTAGTTGCAGTGTGCGCATGAGTGACGATTATCATTATCGTGTCTAATACTATATGATTGTTGATTGCCACACGTTTATTATTCAAGAATATCAATGTTAACCAACCGTAACCGTTTCAGTGTGTCAACACTGTTACAGTTATTTATCAGACGTATGTAGTCCTCAAATGTCTTTGCATACTCATGAGTCCTCACATGCATTGCGTCTACTTCTTTTTGTGCTTCTAAGTACTGTATGATCTTCTGATTTATATAGTCTGGTTCAGTTACCAAGTCTATGGCTGGTTGTAAGACTGAAATGAAATACAAAAACTGTGAGAATTGAGATTTAACTTGTTCTTTAGGCTATTATTATATACCACAGAAGATTTTGTCAAAACACTCTTGATTGTTTTTGAGTGAGTGTAATATTTATGGCTATTAATACTCATACTTTTAACTAATTATTAGCCTATTGTAAAGTTATTTACACCCAAAATTATTGTATATAGTAATGTTAATTTTGGAGCAAACAGGTGACAGTTTGGTACCCAAGGTAGAGCCGAGGACGCAAAGCAAGAAGATGGGAGGATGAACTGAAAATGACTTTAGGACCCCTTTGGATAAGAGTGGTGGCAGACAGAAAACAGTGGAAAGAGTTGGAGGAGGCCTTTGCCGTAAGGCACACCGAAACAAGAGAAATTTTGTAATATAACTAAGTGTAGATCTCATTTTTATATTTTATCTTATTTTTTATTTTAAATTTATTAGTCACAAATGTAAAATGTTTTGGGAAATAAAGGCTTTATTATTATTATTATTACTATAATGTTAATTTCATTAATCACAAACATACTTTTACAAGCCAAAATCTCTCGCATGAGATGTGAAGCCGGTGACAGAGAGTAACATCGGGGCATAAGAAACATTACTATGAGTTCACTGATCTGCCGCAGGTAGTGTAGCTCTGTATCTGAAGACATCAAGTGAGGGGTGAGGGCAAATACTGGTGCTTGGTTCAATTCCAGTCTGGAACAGATAATAAAAATAATAATATCAAACTAAGCAGAGTTTGTACTATGGAAACCAAATAAATAACTGATATATTACATATGCTCATTCATGCCCACAAATGTAAATTACACAATACTTTTCATAACGTTAAATAGTCCTCTCAGTCCAACATAAATTGTGTTTGGAAAATAATTATCTGTCAATATTTGCTAGGTCAATAGTGGTAGGGTACTTTGTAGTACCCGACTAGCTAGCTGGCTACCCACTAAAATGAAATACCCATTAAAATGTGTTGCCAACTTCTAAAATTTAATTATCTGAGATGAGAGAGGTCAAGCACAACAAAGATGTATGATGAACCAATCTTAAAATAGTAGTAGTATATTATTGTACTACTTCCTGTTTAAAGAGGTCAAACTCAATGTGTAAGATTAAAAATACATAAACAACATTGTTTTATATTCTTAAAATTGTTTTCTTTTCATATAAGATAAACTTATTAGTAGTTCAAGATGCCTATTAAGTATGTTTAAATTATATGAATAAGTAGAAGGATAAATAAATTTATTTGAAATAGACATAAGAAATAACAATTTATATGCACTTACGCACAGCTACGAGCAATTCTTATTCTTTCAAAATGTTGTGTTATTTTTATCACCATATCGCTGGCTAATAATTTCTCAGCATCAACTCGTAATAGTCTCTCATATAAGTTTTGAATGCCACCCCAAACATGTTCTTTAAACTTGTCTATCACAGGTTCAGGTTTATGAGAGAGATCCTTTAACCAGCGAGACACAAAGTCTCTAAGTATGTGATCAATTAAAAGTTGTAATTGGCTATCTACGGTTCGTCCAAATATAACTGGCAGGTGAGACTTTTTTGTTGAATGTGGCCAATTTGATTGGTCCTCCTGGAAATAAGAAACATTAACATAGATGGTTTTCATAATCAAAACAATGAAAATACTATAAATAAAATCAGGGTATAGGTATATGCAATAATAAAAAACTAGAGCACCAAGTAAGTAAGTGGGTAACAGGTAAGCTGGCAAGGATTCTTTAAAATTACTACCTTAAGTGTATCTCCTAGTTGCCGCACTTCCTTTTCAATTCGGTCTAGTAAAAATATGGAGGTCTGATGAGGGGAAGACAACGCAACATGACCCCAAAGTGTTAAAGCGAAAATTGCGACCGCAATAAAAAGGCTTAGTAAAAATAGATAGAGAAAACTCCATATTATAGGAAAACTCCACAATAATCCCAGCACCAAAGGCACTGAGCAAATAAAAAACCACTTGTACATTCTCGTTTCACACAAATATTATTCAAGAATTTAACATTGTTTTTGTAGTGCTAATTTAGGATATATGGTATTTACGATTAAATATGTTTTCGCATTATTATTTGCATTGTTTTTATTATTTACAAAACCGTAAGTCCCATCGATTTCCTTTCAAACTCATCCATCATCTCGCACTCAGTAGTGTTGCCATATTTCAGAATCAGACCTGAAAAAATCAGAATCTGAAATGCATGTCTAAAAATCTGTACAAATTCTGGAGAGTCTAGAACAAGCTCAATAAGCTCTGCACAAAGAACTTATACCCAAAGTTCCTTGGCCCTGCATGAAAACTATAATGAAAAAAATTAAGTCCAATAAATCAGTGGTAGTTTATTGAAAAAACCAAGGTGTTTTATAGGAACTACTTCTTAAAACTTAAATATAATTTAATTTAATTGTGTTGTAGTTATTTTTGTTCATAAGACGTATCGATTACAACATCATATTCAAATATTTTTTTTACTCTTGAATAATTGAACATAAATAGTTTGTACATTTTACACAAATAAAGTGAAATTAGTAAAATAATAGCAAACAAAACAGTGAAAAAAATTATAATAGATTACTTTGAGTATGTAGTGTATCAATTTTACGAAACGCGAATTAACATTTCCGCAGTTTTTGCATCACATCACTACAAAGATACTCGGTTTTTTCAATTTCGAGAAACACCACGAACTGTACGCTGTTATCGAAGATTGTTATGAATTAGTGATTGATCTGAATCATTTTCTCGCAACAGTATTTTTTTTCATCAGAAACTGGTAGCACAGAACAAATTACATCTTTATACTGTGCTGGTAGGTAGCGTAGCACACAGCCACAGATAAATAATTAACACACAATTAAAATCGATTTTAGAAGAAAAAAATAATCGATTTATAAATATACGATTTTTTCATTCAATATCACATCTATGCAGGGTTGCCACCTCAAAAATCATCTTGTCACTTGATACAGTGTAAAATATCGCTAGAAGAAAACCCTTTAAAAGATGTGAAACTATTTTACGTACATACATAGCACAAATGGCGCCATCTTTTGATTGACTTGTTTGTTAAGTTACTTCGAATTTTTTCATTCGTTGTACAAATGGCGCTGTTTACAAAAATCGATTTAAAAAATTTGTGAATCATATAATCTAAAAATTGATTGATTGATTGACTTGTTTGTTAAGTTGCTTCGTATTTTTTCATTCGTTGTACAAATGGCGCTGTTTACAAAAATCGATTTAAAAAATTTGTGAATCATATAATCTAAAAATTGATTAATATTAACAAAAAAAATCGATTCCTAAAAAACAATTATATGAAAAAAATTATCAATTATTTTTTCACATCCCTGCCACAGACACAGACAGACAGTAAATGTCAATTTATTTATTCCAGTTTCCAGTATTTCCAGTGAGTGAATTTCAAAGAGGATATAATCACTACATGAATTTATCAATTTATGATTCGACTTTTATTACATTACAATACAATCTTGAACTTATCTTATCATAAATCAAATCATCTGTGAAAGCTACTTGTGCGTCTTGTGCTGTGTGTGTATATTATTCTAAATAGTAAATCTCATAGTTTGCAAAGAGCAACATTTGTATGAAATAGTTTGTACTTTGTGATCTTTATAATTTTGGTGCAAGCAAATATGAAAATGCTTGTTGAGAATTTAATGATTCAAATCAAATAAGTGTGTAATCATGTCCCATTTAAAAACAACTTACTTGGTTGTTGGTGGTGGTATAGCCGGAGTAACCTGTGTTGAAACTCTTGCTATTCTTCACCCCAAGGAACCCCTTATCTTAATCACTGCCTCTTCCTTAGTTAAAAATGTAACCAATGTTAGCTTTTACGCGAAAACTATAGTTAAATTTGATGTAAATGAAACGGAGGCAAGTTCTTTACAGCAAATACATACAAACTTGAATATTGTGTATGATTCCCTGAAGCATTTGGACACACAACTTCATGAGGCTGTTACTGATGGGGGTGTGGTTATAAAATATGATGTAATATGCATTTGTACAGGTGGGATACCTAAGCTTATCTCAGATGACAAAAGAAGTAAGAGAATACTTGGGATCAGGGATACAGAATCAGTAAAAGATTTTCAAGAAAAACTAAGGACAAGCTGCAAAATGGTAATTGTTGGTAATGGTGGTATTGCTTCAGAGATTGTACATGCCACTTCTGGCATACAAAAAGTTTGGGTCATAAGAGATGACTACATATCTGCTACTTTCATAGACCCTGGAGCTGCAGAGTTTTTTCAAGACACATTCAAGTACAGAGGTTCAGAAAAGAAAGTTGAAGAGAAACAAACAATATTGAGGAGACATGTCTTCACGGAAGAAGATACAGTAGTTTCAATAAATAAAGACTTGAAATCTGCTGCACTAGGCCCTGATTGGTATCACAAACTTCAGAATATAAGAAATGTAACTGGAGAACAAGAATTAGAGATTGTATACAAAGTTGAAATTGAAACAATTTCAGAAGTAGATAATGAGTACCCTTTGGAAGTTCATCTCTCTAATGGTAGGTCTATACAGTGTGATTTTGTTATATCTGCAACTGGTGTTGAGCCAGCTGTAAACTTCTCATGTGATCGAAGTCCAAATAAAGGTACAGAAGGTGGACTAGCAGTTAATGAGTACCAAGAAACTTCTGCTATGAATGTATTTGCTGCTGGTGATGTTGCTCATGCTGCCTGGAATCATGCACCTCATTGGTTCCAGCTGAGATTATGGACTCAAGCTCGGCAAATGGCAGGTATGGCTGCTAAAGCCATGCATGGAAGAGTTACCGGACAAGAAGTTTTACAGGATTTCTGCTTTGAACTTTTTACACATTGCACAACTCTATTTGGATACAGAGTGGTGCTATTAGGAAAGTATAATGGACAGGGATTAGGAAATGATTATGAAATATTATTACGTACAACACCTCGCTTAGAATACATCAAGTTTGTGCTACAAAATGGAAAATTGCAGGGAGCTATTTTAATAGGAGAGACTGATTTAGAGGAAATGTGTGAGAATTTAATTCTTGATCAATTGGACTTAACACCGTTTGGCGACGATATTTTGAATCCAGATATTGATATAGATGATTACTTTGATTGAGCTTCATAGGTAGGCTTGCAGGCTTGACATTGTAGTGTAGAAAGACTCATTTATTAGAGTTATATATCTATTATGTACATTAATTTATTCATTAGATATAAGATAAGTATTTCTGTATGTACAAAGTATCTTATTTATGTTAATAAAATTAATATTTGTTTTAATGTTTATTTTTCAATATTACTTGGATGTCTTCTAGTAAGTACCTCATTAGTAAGACAAAAATGCTCATAATCACTGACGAAAAGTACCTGCAAACGAAAAGGAGTTAAAGTTATGGATCGCAAACTAATACATGTTTGTGGGAACCACAGAACAATATTACCCTGTGGGAACTGAGAACAACTGCATATTGCCAGTTAAAATACGTTTCCTCTAAGTTAAGGATCGCATAAAGAGGGAATACTGTTTTGTGTGAAACTTCTCATTAGAATTCGGATCCTAGTGTAAGCATTATTTGGAGCAGTAAATTAAATTTACATAATAACGCTTTTATTTAATTTTAGCCCATAGTTGATGGAATGGGGAGGTATGGAAAAAAATATTGCACTGGCCGATAGTTTCGAAACATTTATAATAAATACATAAAATAATACCAATATGGTCTAAACGAGTGAAAAATACAAAAGTTTAAAAAGAACAAATAGTAGAAGGGATATAGTGGGGTTTTGGGTTTCTACTTTCTGTTACAGCCACAAAATTTTTTGGGCAAAGACATTTTTTTCCCCTGCTGTTTTCCCTAATTTTGGGAAGGCAAAGGGAGACAGACAATATTATGAGAATGAATACCGTTTGATTGACGTTTTCAGTTCAGCGTTGCCAGATCGTCCTATTTAGTACGGTTGGTTATCCGTACAATTAATAACCCGACCATATCGTGCCTGAGCTGATTGATACTTACATTACTAAAATGATTCAAGCTTTTAACAACTCATGTGACAAAAATAATTACGTTCCGCTTCCCGCGCTGGCACCGCCTGGATTCTATCTTTGCTGGACTACTTAAAAATTATTTATTTTCTTTTACTTTATTTAGTGTCCTCGTAAATTATAATTATAAACAGCTATGTTATTTTGTACTTAAACTCGACGGTGAATTCTCGAAGTGATTATTCTCTGTGTCACTTGTGAAACTCGGTAATCAGGTAGGCTATTCTGAACTTAAACTCGACGGTGAAATCACGCAGTGACTATTCTCTGTCTCACTCGTGAACTTCTGATTACCGAGTTGCACGAGAACTCATTAGAGAGTATTATATTTTGCAAGTACTAAAGCTTATTGGTCTTGAGATCTATTTTGCCAGAATCTTATAATAAGTAAGAAAATACGTCTGCGTTATCACATAAGGTATGAAAATTTGAATTTTATTGTTATTTAATTTATGAAAACTTTAGTTTTGGTAAGATTTACGTACTTTTTAGGGAGCTCGTACTGGCAGCACATATAGTATCGAATACATACTTGTATTCTTTTTAGGGATGTAACATCACTCATAAAAAACGTTGATTTTTGAACTTAGATTTTTCAAAAGTAAAATATTGATGTCGAAAACATCGATGTTTATGAATGTTTTGGAAAGTAAAACCTACAAGAATTATCAACACTTACTTTGCTTATTGCTGCTTGGTAACCTGAAAATAATTAATAAAAAAGAAATATAAACATCTAGTTATAAATGGTCAGCCAATCCAATAAATTACAAAAAACTAGTAATACAGAAAAATAACCGTTAAATATTTATATTTCTAATCAGTCTTCTTAGTCCAAGTGTATTCCGAACCGGTGGTAGAATCATTTTTATTGTATTGTAACGTTCATAAGTGCCTTATTAGGGCCTAAACTGAATAAATGAGTTTTGATTTGACTTGATTAATATTACATTCTAGCCGAAATACATTAAATACCTACAAATGTCTACATTTCTAAATTCACTTTCACATTTCTTTAGTATAATAATAATAATAGTACGAGATCCAGCTGCAAGTTTGCTACGTTCATCGGTCATTCGAAACGTAGCAAATTTGTAGTTGGATCTTAGACTATAAGTAAATACTTACATAAGCTACATACACAAACACTCAGACATAGATATAGAATTTATAGTATTTCAATTTATTTATCTTAGCTTATTATCCACTCACAATCAAATTTGGTGATGTCTTAGTTTAGCAGACATTTGTTAAACAACAAAAAATTGCCCGTTGACGTTGATGAGTGTTGAGTGCTTGAGAGTGAGAGCGAGATGCTAAAAATAAAAATGTATGAGCAGCGAATATATAATACTATAGATGGCGCGTGGCGGCTAGGTAGGTATGACAAAATATTCTTCATCTTCGTAAAAAGCGATGCATCGTTGATATTAGACGATTTAGAGGTCCTAACATCGATGATTATGAGGCCGGGAATATACGTCAGATTTTTTCATCCGATAGTCGGATCCTACTATCGGAAGCCGACGAACATTCAATACAATTCGATCCGACTAGTGAATCGGACGTGTATTGTATTGTATGTTCAAACAAAGTAATGGCTCCAACGCCTTCTGATAGTCTGATCAGACTATCGGATCGACTATCGGATGAAAAAATCTGACGTGTATTCCCAGCCTGAATGATACATCAACGTTTTAAAATATCGACATCGATATGTCATGCTCATTTCATTCATTTCATCCCTAATTCTTTTTGATGGAGCATAAATGGTGCATACTTTTAATGTTTTTCCGTTTTGAAATATTATCGTGATTTTAGTAATAAATAAACTACGTAAAAAGAATACGCAGTTTGTTCAGTGCTATTTCAATAACTGTTTCCTTATAGATTTGTATCTGAAAATCTTTGTGCGTAAAAGGAAACTGTGGATTACCTCAAATTATTATTCTTTGTTTCTCAATATAATCGACGCAATTATACAAAATGCCTATTTTGTTTAGTATTGTGGCTCGTGGTACTGTGATATTAGCTAAACATGCAACCTGCGAGGGTAATTTCACGCAGGTCGCGGAGCAAATGCTTTCGAAGATACCGCCCCATGATGATAAATTGACATACTATCATGGAAATTATTTGTTCCATTACATTGCAGAAAATAAATTGGTTTATTTTTGTATTACCGATGATGTGAGTATATATATTAGCATTAATTTTAGTATGGTGTTTATTAATATGAATTTTTGCTAATAATAAATTAACAATTTCAGAAATTCGAACGTTCGAGAGCATTCCTATTTATGAATGAGATCAAAAGGAGGTTCATTACTCTGTTTGGGGACACAGCCCAGACTGCCATTCCCTATGCTATGAACAGTGAATTTGCCCGTGTCTTATCTACGGAGATGAAGCATTACAGTGATTCTCGGGACCTTGACACCATATCAAGAGTTCATGGTGAACTAGATGAACTCAAAAATATCATGGTTAAGAATATTGGTGAGTACTTACTAATTTTTTAAACTTTTATTGTTTAAATACCATAAATTCTATTGTATTATCTCAATAATCATGAATCATAAAATGTGATTATTGTATGTAGACAAAGTAATATCTACCTACCTATCTAAAAATAATTTAAAATTACACAATATGTGTCATTTCATTATTTAAAAGGTGCTTATACATTCATTGGAAAATTCAATTATTTTTCTGGTTTTGATAACAGATTTATATGCAAACACAGTTAGCTTATCTACCAACCTTATCTCTTATTGTGTATGAGAACTGCACTATGTACCTTTATGTGTGTCATTGACCATTGTGATGCACATAATAGGAATCTACATAAACATGTACATATTGAATTGATTGTTATATGTAAAAATCCTTTCCTTCTTGACTTTGTATGCTTACCACCTTTGACCACATTATCTCTTACTATAGTGGGATTGAGGTAAAATACAGGCAAATACAAAATTGAAAAGAGGGTTGATTTTGTAAGAATATTCCTTATTATTTGTTTTCATGAGAGATCAAGCAATCTGACTGTTACTAATCCTGACTGCACAATATGACCAGTAACTAATTTGTACAATGTAATAAATTGTAATTGTAATATAATATATTGTTATAATAGGGTTTAGATGTTTTATACATTGATTAGTGTTGGATAATTTATTTTGAATACAGGCAAATACCCTATTGAATGGCCTATACTATGAGTATAAAAAGAATTTGTTTGCTATAAGGAAAACATTATTTTAATGCCTGCTGTACAGGATAAGTTTTCATATAAATGTGTGTGTGTGGTACAGGAAGATTGAGTTCACTCATTCCATTGTAGTCACTTGTAGGAAGCAGTTAATGGTGCATGTTACATACACAGTCAATGGACAGTTTTTCCAAATGCATGGCGGATCTAACTATTTAAATCTCTGCATATCAGTATCATTCTGTTTGATCAATCTGATAAAATAACCCACCTTTTTGCTTCACCATAGTTGGGGTTATGAGAATGTGTGTGGACTGTGGATGGTGTACTATATCAAATGGCGTGCAATTCTGAACATGTAGCATTTGAATTTATTCAAATTTGATTATGAATTCTGAAAGGTATTCTGAACATCCGTAGCCGGCCTAAAAGTTTTCAATTTGTGATTAATTATATATGTAATTTTTTTTATATCCAACAAATAAACCAATGGTTGTTAAGTTGTCAAGGCCTTAGTTACAAATGCTGATAGGGAAAACAGAACTTAATTAAGATAATTATGTTAATATGATATGAACCCACTCTAATATTTGTATTGGAAGCTTAATTATTTTAATCCTGTTTTAGTTAATTGTAGCTTATAAATATGCTAGCTTGCGCTCCGCGCTTCAGCCGCGTACCTCGGATAAAAGTAGGCTATGTTACTCTCCACCTGATAAAGTATCTCTATGGAAAATGTAATGTTGATCCGTTGCTCCATTGCTGCATGAAAGAAGGACAAACCAACAAATACACTTTCACATTTATATGGCATATCTTAATTATTGACATTAACATAAACCTATGATTTTGCTCACAATAACACTATTATCTCTGGAACTACCAGTAGGCGCAGATCTAGCTCTCAAAAAGGTTGTGGTCACGGCCACCTGAAAATTGGGCAAGTGCGAGTCGGACTATGGACTTGCTCACGATCGATACATTGCATTCCTACAAAGGAGATTTAAAAAAAATGTATGACGCGTTCCGAATCACGCACGGTTAATTGATTTTGTTTTTAAATTGTATTAGGACATTGGATATAACATCAGCCTATCGACCTCAATTAGGGTTGTGGGCATTCTCACCGTTCCACGCGTTCCCCCCGGTGGATCCGCGGACTACCTTGGAAGTCAGACTTGAAACATTATTTTTGCATATGATAACCCAATTCTTGGGGAAATTGTAGGCTACTACTACGTACTTAAGGTACTTTCTATCCCGGGAACGAGGCTGAAACCGCGGGGAACAGCTAGAATTAAACAACAATGAATGCATACTTTTTTCTACAAAATAACATGTGCGTGTGTATTATGTAGGAACTCGGAACATTTAAATAAATATTTATTCTATTTACAGATAATATGGCGACGCGTGGCGAAAAATTGGAGTTACTAGTAGATAAAGCTGAGAATTTAGCAACTAGTGTAAGTGTATACATGTATATTTAACATACTTTTAATTATAAACTATTATATTAGTATTACCACACAGTGAAGCAATCTGTGCCCACTAATCATCATCTCGAGCTTGAAAAAAAAAATATCGTACTAGGTTCTTATGTTTTCCTGGGCTAAAAAGTATCCTGTATGTTAATCCAGATTATAATCTATCTCTGGGCCAAGTTTCATTCAGATCCGTTCAGCCGTTCTGGCGTGATTGAGTAACAAACATCCATCCATCCAAACTTTCGCATTTATAATATTATAGTAGGAAGTAGGATTCTAATGGTACTTTATTATTTCCAGTCAGTTTCATACCGCACGACATCAAGGACTTTACAACGCTCTCTGTTTTGGAAGAACATGAAGATGTACTTCTATATAGCGCTGGCGGCTGGTATAGCTATATATCTGATCGGAGCGATGGCTTGCGGCGGCTTTGCATGGAAATCATGTGTCGGTTAATTATTCTAGTTATTTTTTAATGTTACTATTAATACTTATTTCATTTAACTATGAGACGTGATACAAAAATGTTCTAGAAAGAATGTAAGGAAGCAATGTTTTTTTGTCCCACAACACTAATTAATGAAAAATAAGTAACTCATAAGTAAGCTGCATGTGTGTATATAACCGTGAAATAAAATCAAATAATAGAATGAAATACTTACACTTCGAATGACAAAAAATAAAATAAAGAAGCATTGCAACACGCCGGGGATTAGCTAGTATTTGATAAAAAAAAAAAAGTCCTTATGTTGACTGGAACAGAGAAACATTTTCACCAAATAACAAGTCTCATAGCTTAGTGAAATGAGTGTTTGAATTTAAAAATGGAATTCATAATGACCTTGAATAAATGAATCAATTTTCTGCCATAGCAACCAGTTACACCTATTCTCTCTATAAACAGCATAATGAAGGAGTATTATATAAATATAACCAGTTATTTAATCTTATTCTATCTATAAAATTTATGTTGTACGTAAGTAAACTGACGCGTCGATGAAATTGTTGTCATTATTCCTACTTCTTTAATTTTGGCAAATTATTATTACATCTGTTTAAATTGAACGCCGATTATTTTCCATGTATGCAGCCAATTTATTTACCTAGAATATTTGTAGGAAATGGCAAGGTCGTAGTTATTATTTCAACATATAACGTCTGTAACCAACATATACGGTATATCATTAATGCACGTAAACGTAAATGAGTGAGTAATGGCGCGAACAGACTACGCGAACGAGAGCGGACGAAGGGCTCGGTTGCACTCTTCACACTTACAGTCCCACTCGTATGACCTCTTTCATCCGTAATGCCTTCGATCGCTCTCGTTCTTACCCTGTACGCACCATAATATGTCAAAAACGAAAAGGCTAGTGAGACATCTTATTATGAGTTTGAAAAAGTAAATCTATTTTAAAAACCAAAATTTCAGTTATAAACCGCTATTTGCGATGGCGCTGTAGTACATTTCGTAGGTTCAAATAACTCATAATAGATGTAAGCACAGTTGTAATAGATGAGTGATGGATCATTATCGAAATCATGAAAATTACATGTAATTACATAATAATTTGTTCCTAGGTCTCCTAACTCGGTTCCAGGCTTTCTAATCCAACCACTTCCCACCACTTTTAAGTTGGTCAACTCACAATATGCCACTGACAGTCAATTATACCTAATAAAAGCAATACATTTTCTTTGTAATTATCGGCTTCTGGAAACACATCTGGGTATTTTATAGCCTCAGACTATTTTATATTGATTTATTCAACTAATAAAGTTGGAAAAGTAAATTTTGATTTGAGATTAAATTGGATTATTTTGGCGTAGTCCCATAAACATTCCAATGGTACGAAATTTTCGATATAAATACAACTGTCTGTTGTCTTTCTCCCCCTTATTACGTGAGATAAAAGTAAAACTCAAGCTTTAAATATATCCTTCTCTTTCTAATGTTATATAAGAAAAAGAGACGCTATCTTAAAAACCTGGGTTTCACGTAATGAGACCGACTGTATTTGATTATCATTAATTATATAGTTTTACTGTAAATTATAAAAATCGTGTAGTTACTATAGTTATAATATTATTTCTATATCAAGTTACTATTTATCGTTATGAAAGTCGATAATAAATATTAAGGAATGATCACAAATGATGTCATATGTGGATGTCGAAATGTATTGATACTTAGGATAAAAAAGAGAGTTATTGATTGATTGAAAATAAAACAAGTACTATAATACATTATTTACCATGTAATTATGGGCAATAAAGTGTCTTTATTTCTATTGTATTCTAATATCTGTGAATGGGAAGGACTGGTTGGGCAATATTGTTTCATGCATGATTGAATGACGTACTCAATATTGTTGTTTTAGATATTATATTTTTATATTATGTATGTCCGTATAAATTTTAACTGCACGTGTAATGTCTTTTTTGGTTTTAAATAAAGACTTAATAGTATTGTGATATCGAGTGTATAATTATAATAACATAATTAAGTATAATGAGTTTCGTTTGATATGTATAAAAATATGTTATAAACTTTAATAGGTTAATAAATTATTGTTTCATTTTTATAAATCCTTACCGAAATTAGGTCGATAACGGTTAATCCATGTGTGAGGTATTGAAAAGTGAATGTCACTGTTACCCGAATATTGTGCCGCTACCGGGAACGCGGGAGATTGATCCCGCACCATCCGCGTTCGCGTCCGCGTCCGAGGGTGCATCCCCCGCCCTTCCCGCGCTCGCTCGTACGCTACGTTTAGTTTGGTCGCTCGCGGCAATCGCGCGCCAACCATTGCCGCGGGAGGGCGCCGCTGTCGCCCGTCGCGTCCCCTCTCGCCTCGCCACGCACGTGCTTACTCTACTACAATATACCGGTGTGTGAGTGACTGCCCGTTGAATTATTCCGTGTCCAATACGCCTTCGCCCGGTGAGATGCGTGCCTAGCATAGGAATCGGCCGATTGTCTGTCGTGTGCAAATGAATATGTTTGTTCTTGGGCATTATTGTTGTTCCCCGGGGATCGGCAGCGATTAATATCTCCTATGAATACGGTATTTATGTTAATGTAAATCGTGTCTTATCATTATCAGTATTCCTGTTGTGCCGACATAGAGTCGCTGTTCATTCAGTATTCTCTGCTATATTCTTATTAGAATCTGATGAAAATATCCTTTGTTTATTTACATTTCCTGCTACCTATTCATTGATGTGTACCACCAAAATGGGTTGTTGGAATGGAATTTGTTATAAATATTCATAATCCGGCTCGAAGGACCAAGTATGATTTATAGTAGCTTATTTACATCCATGTTCAGCTTTGACTAATTTGAGGGTCAAAATAAATTACCGACAATACCTATTATTTATTCCTTACCATCCTTACAAAGCGGAGCTGCGCTTTGATTTGATCGTATCACTGTGCCTTAAGTTATTATAATTTCGTCCGCCACCGAAACTTAATGCGAATTTTATACGAGATGTCAAATATAGAAGTTGTCGCACACATACATAGCGGGTGTATCTTCAAGGTGCAAGTGTGGAAGTGTGCGTGAATCGTAGCCGGTTATTAGTGCCGCAGGAAGCGGTGTCGATTTTAGGGAAGGTTACGCTAGGAACGGTTCACAGGTCATTGTTCCTTTTTACGTTGAAACGCTCTTTTTGTTCCTTGACAAGATAAATTACCTTTGTTTGGATGTGAGTGCATTTTTTGTTTTTTGCGTCACAATATATAGACATGTGTTTTGATGGTTTTAAGTTTTTGAGATAGATACCTACTCCGTACTACAGTTAAGTTATTTCAAATATATTCGCGAATAAAGTCGTATTTCAATAATGCCCTCGAATAAACTTTTAAACAACAGGAAGAGGATGGGTTAACCGTGTATTAGACAACATGACTCACAAAGAAGTGAAAAAACGTTTATAAATCTTACGCACCGACGCATTTTAGTGAGAAATGAGTACCTAAATAGTGCTACCAAAATGGATGACAGCTCACCAGATTTGTCGTTGAAGCTGAGACGCGGCTCCAGCGACTCCCGGGAGTCGTTTTACATGGATTTTGCGCAAGGAATCGATTCTGACATCGAAGAGGTGACAACGATCGAACGCGTGATTCCTGAACACCCTGGAGGCAGGACTGAAGGCGATTCAGATACGCTAGCAACTCCTTCAGGACTTGAGGAGAATAAGGAGTTGTTGCAATGGTGAGCAAAATGATGTCTAGTCCACTGTTTTTTTTTACTGTTTTCAGATCTCAATATACTTTAGTAGGTTTATTATGTAAGTAAATAGGTCTTTCATACCAAGGGTTTCTGATATACCTAGGTAGGTGTGCTACTGAGAACCTATTTACTGTACTTAAGTAAATATAATTCGTAATGCAAATCATAATTCATTTAGCAATAGGTATAAGTTTGTTTATAGAAATTGATATCTTTTGATCAAAGCGATAGAAATGTCAGAATTTCTAAAGGGTCTTTGAATCCTCAAGCAGACGTTAAGTTAGCGGAGTTATATTGATGATAAATGATGCTTGGTCGTAACAATTAAGCTTATTAAAGAGGGAAAGTACCCTGCGATTTACATTGATTTGACGTGAGAACTGTACTTTTAATAACTAGTGTTCGGTTACTATAGTGCGATTCACGACACTTTCAGGGTTGGTAGGTATTGTTTTTGTATTCCTATGGACTATTATTAGGATTGTTAGATACAGGTCACTAGCCTGTATGCCATTGAAATTACCATTGCGATACTTAAATGTAAGCCAAAAGCTAAATTCCGTTGTTACATTACACTTCAATAACATAAGTTCGCCTTGAAATTCAACTTCTGACCGTGTTTCAAGTAATAAATCCATTTTTAATATCTGAAACTGTGATATCGCATTATGAAGAGACAGTGACAAAAGATATCAAGTAGCTATAGATAACAAAATGCGACACTATTATGGAGGCGCATAATAACATTGAATTTATAGACACCCCTAAAATTTGCGGCGAAAAATTATCAAATCTTAGGTGCTTACTTATAACACTGGGAATATGTGTGCTTATAACAGTTTCTCAGTCTGAATTCTATAGCAATAAGTTATTATCTAATACAGTATAACTCAATAAAAACGTGTTTGTAATGCCCTAATCTAAGCACGGACAGGAGTACTTACCTATATGTCAGTTAACAAAACAAACCCTTCTATAAAGTCGCAGCAACCGATAAAACACGAGATCAAGTACTTACAGACGACAAATGTATGTCAGCCAGCACCCGTCAGACGGGTTGTAATACCGGGCTTTCTCTCCATAGCATATTATACACCCTGGGGTCAGATAACGTGGACCACATGTCGTGTGGTTACTGACACGCTACTGATTTATACCACACCATGGTTTATTGTTTTACAACCTTAGTAGGTATATGGCAGACAGTGCACATATACCATTCTAAAATTGACCACCTATTTAATACCTGTTTAGCCTGCATTCGAAGTTTCATTATCCACAAAGGTTTTAACTTACCGCAATCGTTAGTACTTACTTTATCTATTCTATGTTGCTTATTCACATTTGGGGTCAAACTGCTAGCCACTGATGTTCAAACTTTTAAAATATGGGGCATTAATTTATGACAAAAGTATAGGTACATAGGTACATTAGTAGGTATTATTAGAGTCTGGACTATTAACGTATCGCGGTGGCTTCCTCAATTTGCTCAGATTTGGCCGTGTGTGAAGAAATGACTCAAGTAAGAATGTCTCAGGATATTTATTAACAATAGGCTGAACATGTTATTTATGTACCTACCTAGTAGGTAGCTCTTTTTTAAAAAGGAAAATTTAACTACCTACCAACCAACCTAAAATTTTTAAGTCGGTCGTCACACGTCCATCCCTCTGGTATTGTATTGCATATTGTTATGTCCATAGGCGGCATTGACCACTTTACTATTCAGAAGACCGTTCGCCTATAGACAACATTTTTACGTTTAATAAAATCTACTACCTTTATTTCAAAAATGAAAGCGTAAAAATGAAACATGACTGTTTTATTGAACACTAGGTACGCGAGCTACGTTGGCGTTGGTGATTAAAAATGTTTCCAGCAAATAAAGTAGGTATCGAACATTTCTCTAACATGTTGGGCTTCATAAAAAGATTCTAAAGATATTAAGAATTTACGTAGATGTTAAAACTCCAGGAATTGCAAGCCGAGTTATTATCGTTATTATTTCATTACCTCCAAATAAATCCTACATAGCTTTGTAAACAAAGAAAATACAAAGTCTATTTTCTCTAAGTGTTTTGTATCGATTAGTTAGATAATGAAACGCTATGTCGATGACTTGCCTAACCTAGATTTTACTTCAATTGAATAGGGCTGCATGCCGCAAG
The DNA here is from genome assembly GCA_951216915.1 of Tetheella fluctuosa. Lineage (NCBI taxonomy): Eukaryota > Metazoa > Arthropoda > Insecta > Lepidoptera > Drepanidae > Tetheella > Tetheella fluctuosa. Next base: position 10,067,635 of record OX578217.1, read on the forward strand.
ACACGCCATGGTAATAATTAATTCCTGAAATGTGATCTTAAATTTTTAAACGGTCTATTTTATTGCTTTTACAACAAAACACTCAAATCATTGCATTTTGCGTCCTAAAATAGACCACCGCTGTTGTAATTAAAGCGTGAATACGAGGTCCTTTTGATGACTTTTTTAAAGCCACTTCGACTGAATAATTTTGTCGTTCCGTACCAATCATTTGGGAAGGATTTTATGACCCAACTGTTTCATTATTTTTGTCCTTTATATCTCCATTAAAAGGGAATTATTTATGAGATTGCCGCAGCTTGTACTTATTTAGTGTCATATTCAAAAAAGTACATAGAAGTTTTCACTGTTACAATTGTTTATTTATATTCTTTTCTTCACCTATCATCACTTACCATAGTGAGATGGTGGACAAATATATAGAATAATACCACAGCGTAACAAGTCATAAGATATATAGACTGTGATAATACTAACTATAGGTTGATTTAACCATGCATACGCTCACTCTTCATAAATGAAAAACGTAACTCCAAGGACCGTTATATAACCAGGGAAAATGGCTGTTTAGCGAGTAGGTATGACACCGCAAAATATACTGTGTGGCTGATGTTACCTACATAGGTCTATAAAAAGTTAAAGACAGAGTTTTATTTCAAAAATCCTCTTACAAGAAGCTTCTTGTAAGTAATATAACATGAGATAGGCATTTATTACGCCTTAGGGAAGATGGAATTTTTAATAAACTTAGAGTCTGGCGTATAATAAAAAAATGTCGTCCGGTAAATGAAAATTAAAAAATCGAGGCCGTGGTACAGGTGGTTTGAGTTTCGCACTAGATCTTATAATATAGGTTTTGTATAGAACCTCTACTAAACTATGTACCTAACACACAATTTTCTCAATTATCTCTTCTGTCACTAAATTCTCGGTATTCGGCTCTTGTATAAGAACTAACTTACAATTATTTATTTAGGTACAATGTATTAGATTTATGTTATTGTTGCTCACCAGAGGTTGCTGAACATCCGGTTTTATAGTTAGATATGGCTATAGAGATACAATATTCGTTTTGAGAAAAGATTTACAATGTCTTCTACATTGTACATCTATTGTATCTAAGGTACCTAACCTATGCTTTGTTTTTCGGTTAAATGTCTATGATGTTTTATTAATACCTTTTAGATACGCTATTTATTTTTGTTGTTCTATTCATGCTTGATCAAATTGTTTTGAGAGGGATAGGTAAGCAATCATTGCATTTCTAATATTAGAATTTTATATTAATTTAGCGTAAATTTTACGTGTTGGTAAGTGGATTGTATTCGATATGGTTATAAAGGAACATCATGGATTGATATTTGTTTTTTAACTCGTTTTAGACTGTCGGGCCTACTTATTCATTTTATGTTGGTAGGTACCTACCTAGGTATAGTACTAATCTACGAAGTACGGATTGCTTGTATATTCATTACCTTTTAAAACTTAAATGATTGATTTATTGTCAGTTTGCGACAAAAAAAAACTACTTACTTACTTATACCTTATACACAAATTTTAGAAGTGACGTTTTTCTTCATTTTCCCTTTCGTCATTATCTTAAACAAACAACACATGAATATTTACAATGTCACGTCTGATTTATCCAATGGCTATATTCCAGTCATTGACTTCACACGAACATTGTTTGAGCTTCACGACGCGTGGTTTGCCTGTCGGAAACCATTTTACATTCGGCCTCCCACTAACTCATATAGTTATCGACGTGTTTGTGGTGTACCATTGCTTAAAGCAAATTGTTTCAACGCCTGTAACCACGAGGTGGCCGATTGAATTCTAGGAATGGCTCGAACACGGTGTCTGGGATTCTCGACACAGCTACAAGTTAACTTTGAACTTATTTTAGGACTCTGAGCAGTTTCTGCCGCTTCCTCTCCAGCGTGGAAATTGAATCAACGAAACAAATTTTACAAAAATAGTTGTAGCATATTTTTTTATTATTACATATTAATTTATTTATTTATGCGTGTTATTTATTACTTTAAATATTTCCCATCCAGTAGTAGTTTTTATTATAGCTGAAATGTATTGTACTTATTCAAAGTCAAAGTCAAAGCCATTTATTCAGTTTAGGCCCTAAGAGGGCACTTATGAACGTCGAAACTACTGAAGTTACCACCGATTCGGAAGTCGCCTTCAAACTGAGAAGAACCGGCAAGAAACTCAGCAAGGTTACATTTTTTATATATTTTGTTTTTTTTTTGGACAATCTGACAATGTTGGCTTTTTTTCCATTAAATTTTTAACAATTTTTAAAGAAATATAATACACATAAACACATTGTAGGTTTACTATGACCAATAAAATTCCATCCACATCGCACGATTGGACAAAAACCATCGCAGTTTACACTAACGACAGTTATTTGGAATATATTACCAATTAGTTCACATTGGGGACTATCATACTAAACTGATATTATTATGTAAATTCGATTTAGCGCAGTCACTACACTTGGTAGATACTAGGTACAGATTGGATTAACAGACTATTATATATATCTTGGAATATATCCATTAGAATATCTACAATAACTTCAACCTTAATATGAAATTTCTGGTTTAATTTAAAAGCAGTGATAATCATCTACGCCTTTAATACTACTGATAACATTTGAATCCCTTTGAGCTTGATGTTATCCACTTGCATTTCCAAATACGGATATAAACTGGTGGTTATATTATGCAAAGCACTGTTGCAAGGATCTTGGTATTTACATACAGACAATTATTGATCTCAATAATATGTGGCCAAGTATGTTTGGATTATTATCGAATACTTCAGATTACTTAAAGCAGAATAAAAGCAATTTTTGATTTTGAATATGAAGCAAAGCTATAATAATCCAGGGCATAAAGATAAACAGTATAAATTTACCGCCGCGTTATCCTATATAAACTGCTATCATATCAACTATCTACATAATACTTAAGACACAAGAGTCGAGCCCGACTGTAAAAGTAAATTAAGTATTTAACTTTGTTTAGTTTAAGCACAAACTCTACCTTGAAATTATTAGGAAGAATTTGAATAGACTGAACACTAGTAGAAGGCAAGACTGCTATATATTCATGAGAATAGAACATTGAGATAATCCGTACATCACAGCAACTTCTTTAGTACTTATTTACCTAGTCATAGGTAAAAGCTACAAGTACGCCGAACATTTTTCCATTTGAATTTCCGAGCTGTGTTCGCTAACTCACTTTCCTGTTACTTTTTCCACCAGACGCATGGCTGTGTGCCGTGTTCAGACACTTCAGTCGACATGCAACGCTAATTTTCCGCCAGTCCGCCTTCGTGAGTGCACCCTAAATTACACTGACTAGTGCGTTTGATATCATGACTGAATGCGTACTGCTTGATTAGCGAAGGTATAATTTGAAGCTGGCTATTATAGTTTAATAATTAATTTTATTGGCTGCGTACGTAAATATCTGGCTGGTGTAACAATGCTAGTATCAATTTTCCTATATTCATAAGAGTTCTTTTAGTTTACTATCTATCAAACATTACAACAGATTTTTCTTTGAATTATATTCATTTAATATTTCTTGCGTACTTTTTTATAGGACCTATGGACACCTAATCGCCATTATATCTCTCTTTAAATTACACATCAGGGTCCATAGGAAGATAAGGATAAGATACCGGAAATTAAACTATCGAAAATTTAAAAAAAAACTAAGTAGGAACAGTTTATATTATTGAAATTCAAGTATGTATTTATATGCACAACTACAAAAGTAAAAACTTACAATGCAGGGGTTGTTATTGTTACATTGCTCACAAATTTTTAAAGCCTCGCGCGCGTTAAGGCAATGTTTCCGTCAGAACTCATCAAATAATATATCTTGGAATATATGTAAGTAGTATATCTACAATAACTTCAACCTTAAGATGAAGTTTCTGGTTTAATTTAAAAGCAGTGATAATCATCTACGCCTTTGATACTACTGATAACATTTGAATCCCTTTGAGCTTGATGTTATCCACTTGCATTTCCAAATACGAATATAAACTGGTGGTTATTTTATGCAAAGCAATGTTGTAAGGATCTTGGTATTTACATACAGGAATTCATAAAGATATTGAAAACGAAATAGACTTTACGATATGAAAGTATTTTTATGAAAAATATTCATTGTTGGTCAAAGGTTCATTGTTACAAATTGTTCTCGTATTTTCTTTGTTCAATTTTCCCTTGTTTATGCGACACGCCATGAGGAAATAAGGGCCAAGATGTGGGAGAATGTGGGGGGAGGTAGGGGTGCTCAAGATGTTAAAAGAAGCCAAGGATTGCAGGTGTTTTTTGCGGTACGGTGCTTGTTATGCGAAACCCTAAAAAGTTTCCCTTTAACGTCATTTTTTAATGTCTCCTTTTGCATATTTATTAGCGGAAGGGACGAAAATAACTGGGTAATAATTACTCTTTAACGATTTTTTTAAAAACTGGTAGGTTCATTATATATTGCCCGGTCCGTTGAAATTGTGATTTCGTTAACGAATTTGAAAAATCTGTCGATCGTTAGGTAATATTAGAAATCAACCTATACCACGCGGTAGGTAGGTACCTATCTAGTCTACCTACGTACCTTAAGGCTCTTTGAAGAAATTAAAAATAAAAATTAAAAATCAGGCTAACGAATCACCTGATGGTAAGTGGTATGATTTCAGTCAAAAGCGTAAAGGTAAAACACTTGAAGTCTCAATGTTGTTGAGCCAATATTTGGTCCTGATTTTGAACTCAAAATTTTATTCCAACAACTTTTTACATAAAGTCTACACGAAGCGGTTGCTCAATTTTTATTCTTATTCCGACAAATGCAAGCTCACTTAGGTACAACTAACAGCATAATTGTTGAATATTTATATAGAGATTTCCCTTCCACACCCCGCAGTCGAAGTAGACTGCTCAAATTGCATAAATAGTTCCACCCGCCACAATATTAGCATAAAATGAGCCTTTACCGACGCCGCCGCCGAAGTAAGGCCGAAAGTAAACTGCAGATGTTGTATGTTGCTGCTCTGCCTTAGTTGACTGGGGATCGTTGAATATTACGCCAGCCGCCATAATGTCTTGTGCGAACATACGTCAGGCTATTTCCGATAATGTTACTACACTATTTTTGGTAGTTATTTGACTACACAAAAAATATGCGACCACCATATCAAGTTATATGACAAATGTCTAACCAAGAAAAATATCAAAAACTGTGATGCCATCAACAATAATGAATCAAATAATTTATCATCATGTACCTTTCGTTGTTAAATTATAAACTTGTAAAAAAGAGGATATATTAAGTCATACTTTTTCTCCTCAAATTATTCTATACTAACTTTTGTATAAGAACTAACATCACACACAGTGATGCACATCACTAATTCTAATGGGGTAGTTGAGTCGCGGAACAGATGCTATATTATTTGACGTCCTGTTTCAGTAAGGGTATTGTTAGATTCATCACGATCAATTTAAAGCGCGCCTACTTACCTAAGATTCACTTTCATCATTCAGCTTTTGAGAAGTTGTATTCAATCTCAGCAGCTAAGGCTGGAAAATATATAAATATAGACAGCTATTGATAAATATAAAGCATTTTTAATAGTTTAAAGGTGTGAATTGAATATCATATCATTGTTTCCTACTTCTATCTGGACAGTTTCTGCACTTGCGCTATATAGTTCCCAGGTTCAACATTAAAATTTACCCTGGAACCCTAACGTGGACACTGACTTTTATTCGTGAAATAATGTGTTCTGCCACTTCAAAGTACGCAGATAATTGATAAGGTAAGATGCATGAGATGCACGCATCTCTTTCTTTGGCTTGAATTCCAAATTCAAATGATACAGCTGACTATGTAAAGTCATTACACCAGCCTGTAGGAAGTCCCCCCCTATCAGATGGCGCCTTCATAATATTTTACTCAACAGGCTATCACGCCTCGTAAATCAAACATTGTAATGTCAGGTTTGGTGGGGAGCCGTCTATTTATACTGGATGACTTGGCGAAACTGGCTCCTGCTTGTACCTATGTTAATACTTACACCCATTGATATTGTCACGAATGTATACGATTGATCAGACTTTCATTGTTTGAAGTTGCAAGCGCCATCATCAAAAAAAAATTCTTGAAGAATAAAAAATTGTTGCCATTTTTATAAATTTATTAATACCTACTTAATCGTACCTATCTATATAAAAAATGAGATTGATGATGATGTAGTTAGATCATCATTTATCTGATTTTCAGAGTACAAGCTCTTAGTTGCGTTAGATATGTTTCCAAATAAATTATATCGAATATTTATTTTTATTTTATTGTTCGATATTTAGAATAGGTTCACTGTCTCTGTTAAAATAAACAGGAAGAAAATAAAAGTTACCCAATTTCCAAGAATCTGTAGCTAATATAGTGAACTAAATAGTGAACTGAAAATTCTAACACTTACCACGTAATCGAGATTACTTGCATACCGGTTAACAATGGTTTTACTCGAAACTATGGAAAATCTACTATAGTATAGTATAGTAATATTATAGTAGCGTAGCTCTACCGTACCCTAAATGTTATTCTGGAGTATGATTTATCTATGTGCCAAGATTCATCCAAATGCATTCAGCCGTTTACCTATGCGTGATTGAGTCACAAACATCCAAACATTCACATTTATTATATTAATTAGCTTCCCGCGGTTTCACTTTCACATCTTATGTTTTCCCGGGATAAAAGTAGCCTATTTCCTTCTTCATACCATAGGCTATCTGCATATCAAATTTCATCACGATCAGTTCAGCGGTTTAGGCGTGAGAAGGTAACAAACAAACAAACTGACATTCGCATTTATAATATTATAGTTAGGATAAGTAGTATACATGTTACATATATCAATAATAATGTGTTTTTATTACCGATTAATTATATTATAAGCGTATTATATGGTATCGGATACAATTAAAAGTTCTATAACTTTTTGTGACTTGCATAGTTCCAGACGGGCGGCAGAGAATACAAATGTTTTTATTCCTCTAAAAAGCCTAGCTCTACCTCATTATTTGCAGGGTTTACTTAACTTAAATAATACCTACTGTTTCGCATTTTGCTTGTACGCCTTCAAGTCTCAACAAAGGGGGAAAAACGGCGTTGGTGAGTCGCGCTTCTTTGTTCCAAGTCTGCTGCAGCTTCTTGGCATAAGCCAATATTTAACTTGCAGATTCACCTTTTGTTGGAAGTGATTACTGAAATTAAGTTTGTTAGTTGATGGTATTGATTAGAATTTTGTACTTCGAGTTTTGCTCGTTACAGGGATATCTTATAAAATGTGTGTTATTCAGTTTTTCCATAACTTTAACCACTGCTTTTGTTTATGATATCTCAAAGATAACTAACTAACAGGATTAAAATAAATAAAAAAACTATATTATGGTATTATCGAACCTTAAAAAAAAAGCCAGCTCGCTCATTGACTATTGCATTCAAGTGCAGTGTTATTTTCCCTAAAAGTATCCCGTAATATGGTAGGAGCCTATGGGGTAACTACAATAACAAATACGGGACAGACTAACCGCATGGATCGATGTATCGCCCTCGCTCTGAGCTTATGTACCGGAAACTGAGTCGCCGAATGGTTCATTGCATTGAATATTGTTTTCCTTCTCTACCAATAAAAAATATAATTCTATTTTATGACATTAAAATTAAAAGTTTGTCAAATAGAGAAGTTCTCAAGCTAACATTGCGTCTAGTATAACTTGAGCATTATTATTTTATTATTTTCCGCCACTCGGTTTTACCTACGCTCCAGAGACCAAATTTTTTATTTCGGATTCCCAATATACCATAATATTATGTATTATGTTAATCCAGTATATGATCCATGTCTGTTTTTCATCTAAATCTATTGAGCGTGTACAAAGATCCACTAAAATAAAGATTACACACAAACTTTCGCATTTATTAGTAGCCTAGTAGGATTAAGATGTTATTGTAATTCAGATATCTGTAGCTATAGTATCTATTCAATTTCAATCAAAATAATTTGCCAATCATAAACCTTCAACTGAACATTTACGATTTCTATCAAATTGCTTCCTGCGTTTAATACCTTTACGGCCTGGCTCTTCGACTGGCCAAAATGATTGAGTCAATATCGTAGCAATTTCTTATTTTAACTTCCCTTCTCTGACCGGTATGAATCGATATATAGTGTGAACTCAGCATTCTGCACTTTGTAATCTTTCAGCCATTATATTACAGTCTTTAATTCGTTATCTTATTGCAATATATTTCAGATTGTACCTACAGCGCTAAAAACTTTTTCAATAATTGTATTGAGTTTTTCTTTTCAGTATTGTTTACTAATGAAATTAAACAAATAACTTAGTAATATTTTTGAATCAAAAAATATTGCTAAGCAATTTGTTTGTAAACACATTTAATTAAAAGAAAGATTCTAAGGTTTATTAATCGGAGAATAACACGAGAGTTATCATATTCTAAAACATTGAGGATAAAATGAATATAGGTATATGCCAGTTCCCAGAAATTTCATTAGAATTACAATTCAACAATCTCTGATTTGAGTTCTAGTCACGTTCTTCATGTTCAGTACCTAAGAGTTCTCATGATTTATACGTGTCGATCTACCTTCTTATTCTCTCATAATTTCTAACTTAGGTAACTTATCTAGCATCTTAGTTAAAATTTTGTTTGAAATATCTTTAGACGAATATTAATTCGAGAACTTTACCTTGGAGTATTGATGATATCTAGATAGACGACAGTCATGTGTAACATTACATGAACCATTTCAAGCGACTTTCAATAACGAAGAAACTATTCGACCTACTTGCAATTTTGCATGTCTAATATAGTCCCCTTCAACACGTAGAAGTCTTCGAGTTATAAATTCAATACAAAAGTAGGTACATAACAAATTTTCTTTTAAATCAATTGAAGAAAGTTGTACATCCCGGAATTGCTATAGAACTTGGCACCCGTTCCGTTCTCAACTCTCTTATCTGTGACGCCGACAAACCCGACCGTCCGCGTCGTTTGTACCGGAGTGGGCGCCCTTTTACCCATTTATATTTTTGGTGGAATAACTTTTTACTATTTTAGCATTCATGTGTGTGCAGATTGAGGGAATAGTTACTATTTTTAGGTACAGAATAGAATATAATACACTTTATTGCAGGTAAATGACAGAACAATATAACAAACTTACAAAGAGAAATTAGATAGTGACTTATCTCTAAAGCGATTTCTTCCAGGCAACCTTTCGGTAATATGACTTGAAACCAACATTACACAGTTTGTGTAGAACGATATAAAACATTTCATAGTATCTACATTACTAGTATAATAAGCATCTATAGGTATGTTATAGGTACGAACACCATCGCGCATCGTTCAATCTCTGAATTAAAAATTAATCTATGTAGGTGTTAGGTAAACGTTATAAGATAAGTACCAAGTACCTGGTAGATTTTACGATTGAAACAAAATATCTAATAGGATATACTATGCTTGAGTATTTACGTGTTTAATAAGAGATAATCGTCACGAAAATAAATGTCCACCTGAACAATGTAGCTGGAATGTAATTAAGAGAATATTTAGGAACATTCGGATTGCGGAAGATGGCGTCCTTAATAATGAATTCTTTATTCTAATTAAATTGATAGCATTTCAGGAAGTTTCACATTTCTTTTAATACCACTATAATACTATACCACTTCTTGAATATTAATTCTTAAACGTCTAATAATAATTATAATGGACCTACAGTTAAAAGGTAATTTTAAATTCGAAACGTGTTGCGTTGTAAACATTTTAAAGTTTGTTTTTACTTTTCCAATACAGCTTTTAACAAGAGCGGGCCTAATCTAAACAAACAATTAGTTGACGATAAAAAATGGAGTGTTGACACTTTAGGGGACAAGGGTGGCGAGGGCGTCAAATTGGATCTTTATCTGTTGTTATTGGGCACATTATTGCGTTTTAGTTGACAATAAAGGATATATCCTTTGATATGTCGTAGACAAGTTGCAATTGCGCTGATCAAGCGAAGTAGATGTTCGATTTGGATTGGTTAGCAGGGATTATAGAACAGGATAGGAAAAAACAGTAAAGGGACGGCACCAAAAATATAAGCTTCAAATCAGTTAATTAAATTCGTGTTCATTATGAAAAAGGGTAAATTAATTGGGGTGTTTCACAGTCAAATAGAACGACGGTGCTCCCAACCCATTCTACATAAAAAAGAATCAAGGATTTTTATTTTAAAATTAAAATCCCCTTGTTTTTAACTTCGAATTTTGTAAAAATACCTAAATCATGATTTTTTACCGTTCAATATTTTGGTAATAATAATCTGCCCCATTAGGTACTTTTCTGTAATTGACTTTTGGATGGAGGTAGACCTTTTACACATGGTGTCCCTTCCTAGTGGGTGTGATTAATTGTACACACATGTGCGTGAGTCGTAGGTCTGAAGTTCGGTTGTCTTTGCATCACGTGAGAAAATAGGGAATAGGGATTGTGCGAGGGAGATAACACTAATGGAGTTAACAGATTGATATTATCGCTGGTCTATTTTTGAATCGTGTGATAATTCCATAGAGATTTGAAGTAGGATGTTGTATAATAGTGTTGTAGTAAAGTCTGCTATTTATAGAAGCTATTGCATCGGTATTGCATCTACAGAATAGTCAAAACTATAGTGGTAGGGTACTTTATGGTACCTACCTGCGTGCCCAAGTACCTACCTAGTGTGTTTCGGTAAATACAATAAGAGTCACTTATCTTCTTGGCTTAGTATTTACGACCACATCAAGATTTTACGATTGTGGTCAAACGTAAGTCTAACCTCTTTTTTTACTGTGTTGGTTTGATGATGTTACTGAATGTGGTAAGCACACAAAGGTTAAAAGGAATTAATAAATCAAAGTAAGAAGCCATAATGACCTCGTTGCATTCTTTTTTATATTCGACTACTCACTAGCCTATGGTCGCAGTTCCACCCGCATGGTTATTTTTATCTTTGACTTGTTACATTATAATGGTCACGATATATTAATACATAATATAGCAGCAAGGTGAATTTTAATTAGTAGACCACGCTACATTATCAAGCGTGCTTATTGAAAGTACCTCGCGGGCGTCAGATTAGCTTTTAGCGTCTGTTACCTAATTAGTGCTTGTAGAGAGGCACGTATTATGAAGGCATGGCTGGTAGGGTAGACAGGCAGCGTGGGGCAGCTATTGTGACTGGAGGGCACTGGAGATGTCTCCGTCGGCACTCGACGTGTACTTCTACGTAGTACGCAGCTTATTTCGTACACGGTCACAGTTTTGAAGAGTACTATTGGATAAGATATTTAGAACGTATAATTAAAAGCAGATTGGTTACATCTTGATAATACTAATTTAAGTTTATTCTAATTTTAACATCTATTTGTACTGAGGATTACTAATTTTTAAACAGCTATGTTACATGTCTTCTTCTTCTTCTTCTTCTTGATAGAATGGCGACTGAAGCCAATAGCACAATTCCGCCAATGTCACGTTAGTTAAAGATAAACGAAGGGGATTCTTTTACAAGAAAATTTTGTTAGTTTTGATAAGAGGAGGATGTTACATGTCAATTATGCCCATAATAGGGTCCAATTGTCAATTACGAGATGTGACAACGTATCGTAACTTTCTTTTTTCTTTTATCTGAGGTCTAAAGTTCTAAATAGTACAAAATCAATTTTATTATTACTAGGTATATAAAAGCAAAACATTTTGTATGAATATGTTTCTTACAAATCCTATTCAATTAAATTAAATTCCAAGAAGATACGAAGACTACCCAAAACATGCTAGATTATGGAACAGGATGAATTATGTAAATAACCGTTTACATTCGTAACGAATATATCCGTCTGTTACAGTAGCACTAAACGATGAGATTTATGTGAAACTTGGCTAAATTATATCCTTACGTAGGCTAAAGAACTCTGATACTTGATATTGAGGCTTAAGGTTCATTTTTATGGTGACCTTAGTAATGGTAGAGCGCGGGCGTATTCCGGGCGAGACTGCTCGTCGCCTTTGAGAACCGAACGACCAAAACGATAGGTAAATAATAAAATACCTTTTGCTAATTCAATATTGGGATATTGGATTTTCCGTAGACAGGATTTATATTGAATGTGAGTATGCTTTAGACGTCACCCATCGGTATAATTAAAAGCATTGAGAGGCTTTCGACTGATAACATTTTATTGTAAATATTACAGAAGGGAAATCTGTGTTAAAAAGTAATTAATTTGAGATAAAGATGTAATCTCGTTTACTTGGTCGTTTAAATTGAATATTATTAGATGAATAAAGATTATATTATTATATTTTTTTATTTTATTTATTGAAATCAGAATTTAAGGTTATTTAAATATTACGAAAATGATTTAATTTGCATAATACCTACGATATACTTAATCTAACTTCAGTGAGCTTGATTCAATAGGTAAATAAATAACTATAGTATTATGGTTTTATTCTTGTCATAAGTATTTTTAATAAATAAATTTAAAAAAACCTATCATTTTTTTATATTTGATACAAATAAAAGCTGGTGCGATTATTATTTAAACCAAAACATGAAAATAAAGTTTTTTTTCACCGATTCGTGCTCTATTCACAGTAAGTAGATTTTAACATCGTCCGTAAATATTGAAATAATATTAAACCACACTTGAATATGGCTTTAATTGAACGCTTTTGATATAAGGGTATTATTATAAAATGGAATTAATTTGGTGGCAACCCAACATTAGGAACAATATTATTGTAGCAGATGTATCAGTCACTCACCTTGACAAGACGGGTTCCAACGTCCCAAAGTGTCATATATCTATGAAAGTAATAATTATAATATTGATTAGCTCTATAAAAATAAAATAGATCGCTACACTTTAAAGCGAAATGGACAGAAAAGCCTAGGAGGATACACACTAATACACATATATTTTTCTGTTACCAACAGTAGCCTTACATATTTTAAAATACAACTGTCAATCCGTAGTTCTTGTGTACCTAGATTTCGCTGTGGCTAAAGTACGCGAAGCAGTGATCATTTTAATGTAATAAGTCAGAAACTACCACGCGGGCGAAGCTGCCTATGCCTGGCTAGTTTTACATAAATTGACCACGTTTTCAGTTGAATTCTGAAGGTATTTTGAGACTTAGTATAAAAATGATCGACTCAATTTTTAAATTATTCAAACCGATCATGTACCAGCCAGGATGTTGTGTAATATAAAACTATATCGACATGACATTCGCTCACCCACAGCATCCTTATTCAGAAGCACTTGACTAAAATCAAATTCAATCACACGCTTGCTATCCTCTTTAACCCTGTAGTAGTAAGCAGGATAGATTACGTTCATTCACACTGGCTTTGACAATGTGTATCGCATATTCTATCGTGGGAAAATTATTTTGAAACCTATTTAAAGGCCAGAGTCACACCACTGCTGTAGCGAGGTGGGTCACCGTGGGTGATTGGATTTGATTGCCATGTATCAAATACCTTTTTATTATGATTTCAAATAATTTATATTACGGTTGATATTTTTTTGACATATCAGGGGACACGGTAGTGCCCCCGCCAAGTCGAGCAGCACAGCCGTACCAAACTTTTCTCGATACCATTTTGTTATTACAAATGCTGTAGAACTTAATTTACCAGCGTGAGAATCTACATGACGACCCTATTGTAATTAATTATTGTTAAGCCTAAAAATACAGTTTCAAATCAGATCGGAATTGCTGCTATCTATTATTACTTGACTATCTACTTGTGCTACGTTAGATACAGAAATGAGTAACAAATTGTTGGCAGCAAACCATTCGGAGACTATTTAGTTGTTCAACGAATGACGTATCCATCCCCTCTAATGGAAAATCTGTACCTTTATGGTGAGGTTTTAGATTTACAACGACTACATTTTTGTTTAGAAACGAAAAACAAGTGACAGTACCTACAAGAATATTGAAAATTCGGTGTCTTTATTTATTGGTACAACTCTTCTACTGCATTCAAATGATAATCAGTTTGAAACGGCTAGACATATGCTGCATCTATTATTCTGCCAATCAAGACTCACGGTCACAGATTGTGTACTGTCTCCGGCGCAGTGAAATCGGCAATATCCTCTCGGTACTTACCTCCTACTTCCCTCCTACCTCCCCCTCGTCCTTCATAGCTTGCCTCACCGAGAGATAAATTCACGTGGCATGCATTTTATTTGAGTTTGTCTGAACCACATTTTCTATTAACAATAATATTTTCTATATACTTTCACTATAAAAAACCGTCATAGTATCTACGTTAGATACTTTATTCTTTTCCTCCTAATATAGCATGTCTCAATGTGACGACTACGACCAGAATAATGAAATTGAATGATTTTTGCTATTTGGGCAAAAATTCTATCAAGTGTCTATTTATTAGCAATTTCGCTCAAGAGCCGGTCTCCCATATCCCGCCCTAATGCTTGCAGTAATAGTAGTATAAAATTGCTGCAATCTAAGCGGGTATCATCGAGTTAGATCAGTTAATCCCCCGGGTCGTCGGCGGCTAATTCAGTCTGCAGTGCGCTTGCGACGCTTTCCGTGCTAAAGCTACTTTTAATGCTATAGTTTATAATTTTTACTTGATAAATTTGCATCTATTATTGAAAATGAATTAGTGATGAACTGTGTTGTTGAAGATTAGAAATGAAAATCACTGAGTCGTTGGCTAACGGCAATGTCATACCAACTACAGAAGAAAGGTAAAGTTATCAGATTCATTTAACACATAACCTAAGCATTATTGAGGTAAGCTTGCGACTTAATGTAAATGTCGTTCCTTTACTGTTATAGATTTGGTAAAACCGATTAAACTAATACAATAATAGATTACGAATGAAATAGAACATTAAAGATTAAACCAATTCATCAAATATGTTTACATGTTGAGGAAATGTAGATAGGTACAGATGTTCTCATAGTCTAAGATTCTCAAAGCACTAAGAAGCATTCTAGTGCGATAGAGTGGGATTAATTCCGTGTATCTTGGAACTACGCTTTCAAACGCAGGATCAAACGGATGCAGATCTTTGGACTAATGATATTCGCCACGTTTGTTATGGCGGTGGTTTGGCAGTGGTCTTGAACTAAATAAGGAGTAAACAACGGAAATGTATCCTACGCATTAGTTAGTACGACAATATCCTTAGGAATCCAATGTTAACTTTATTAAAATCAAGAAAGATGTTGGTAATTTTGCATGGCGTGGATATTTCGGTGGATGGCATTTGATACTTTTTTTTTCGTGAAAACACGCGTTGTTACAGTCCAGCTGATAAGTGTAAGAAAGTTAGAAGCAACCGTCGCCTATGGACATTAGCAATACTAAGGGGGCTACTAATGTGTTGCCGACCTTTTTGTAAGTCCTAGAAGGGAACTTGCTCTCAATTGAAGATGCTGGAACATATCGGTAGGTGCTTGGTGACAGATTTGCATCATTTGGTCGTCAGCAAGACGGTTACCTACTACAAAGTACCCTACCTCCGTGCTATTGTTTTCGTACGATATTTTTTATTCACCGAAAACCCAAGCATATTGTAAAATTCTAACTCATGACCGCTGTGGCTTCACTAACACTGAGAAATGAGATTGCTTATTATTATTTTGCAAAACTACGCATTTTTTCGCGACAAACCGAACTATGTGATCTTGTGGCAACATATACATAATGACAATGATTGCAATCATTTTCATTATCTGAAAGGTTAGAAGCAACTACTATTCCAAACAGTTGCTCAGTCTTGCTACAATCAATATGACTAGTGTTTGGTAGCCGACATTTTGATATTGATGACATTTGACATAATATTTCCGTCACACAATCACGACAAGCATTCAAATTATCATAAGCACATGTTGCTTGTATTCGATTGACACAACAATGACAAGAACAACGTGTAATCTTTAACAAAATTGATGGATAGGACTTGAAACGCGTTAAGCCCCGCGCCCTACATCCTGTTAAATTTTCCCTTAATGTTATAAACACTGGGTCGTCCTAAAAACCCCGGGGTCGTCGACCGGTTACCGCACTCTGCTGTTGACAGGGGTGGCAAGCGATTAATTTTAAAATGTAGCGGAATGTGAGCGCCACACGCGACTTCTATACGCGAGTTATCTATGTATTAATTAGAAAAGGCAGGCAAATTGACAAGAAATGTTTTTGATTAATTTTCTTGTAAAAGGACTCAACGAATACAAAAACGTGACGGAGTAGACCACTCCTATTTTTATTAAGGAAATTTATCCTAAAATTGCGGTGCAAATTGCTAATCTTTAAGATTTATGAATAATGGAGTAGGATAACTGTGAAAAAAGAAAATTGCTTGTTATATGCGTGCAATTTTTAAATTATTCAAACCGATCATGTACCAGCCAGGATGTTGTGTAATATAAAACTATATCGACATGACATTCGCTCACCCACAGCATCCTTATTCAGAAGCACTTGACTAAAATCAAATTCAATCACACGCTTGCTATCCTCTTTAACCCTGTAGTAGTAAGCAGGATAGATTACGTTCATTCACACTGGCTTTGACAATGTGTATCGCATATTCTATCGTGGGAAAATTATTTTGAAACCTATTTAAAGGCCAGAGTCACACCACTGCTGTAGCGAGGTGGGTCACCGTGGGTGATTGGATTTGATTGCCATGTATCAAATACCTTTTTATTATGATTTCAAATAATTTATATTACGGTTGATATTTTTTTGACATATCAGGGGACACGGTAGTGCCCCCGCCAAGTCGAGCAGCACAGCCGTACCAAACTTTTCTCGATACCATTTTGTTATTACAAATGCTGTAGAACTTAATTTACCAGCGTGAGAATCTACATGACGACCCTATTGTAATTAATTATTGTTAAGCCTAAAAATACAGTTTCAAATCAGATCGGAATTGCTGCTATCTATTATTACTTGACTATCTACTTGTGCTACGTTAGATACAGAAATGAGTAACAAATTGTTGGCAGCAAACCATTCGGAGACTATTTAGTTGTTCAACGAATGACGTATCCATCCCCTCTAATGGAAAATCTGTACCTTTATGGTGAGGTTTTAGATTTACAACGACTACATTTTTGTTTAGAAACGAAAAACAAGTGACAGTACCTACAAGAATATTGAAAATTCGGTGTCTTTATTTATTGGTACAACTCTTCTACTGCATTCAAATGATAATCAGTTTGAAACGGCTAGACATATGCTGCATCTATTATTCTGCCAATCAAGACTCACGGTCACAGATTGTGTACTGTCTCCGGCGCAGTGAAATCGGCAATATCCTCTCGGTACTTACCTCCTACTTCCCTCCTACCTCCCCCTCGTCCTTCATAGCTTGCCTCACCGAGAGATAAATTCACGTGGCATGCATTTTATTTGAGTTTGTCTGAACCACATTTTCTATTAACAATAATATTTTCTATATACTTTCACTATAAAAAACCGTCATAGTATCTACGTTAGATACTTTATTCTTTTCCTCCTAATATAGCATGTCTCAATGTGACGACTACGACCAGAATAATGAAATTGAATGATTTTTGCTATTTGGGCAAAAATTCTATCAAGTGTCTATTTATTAGCAATTTCGCTCAAGAGCCGGTCTCCCATATCCCGCCCTAATGCTTGCAGTAATAGTAGTATAAAATTGCTGCAATCTAAGCGGGTATCATCGAGTTAGATCAGTTAATCCCCCGGGTCGTCGGCGGCTAATTCAGTCTGCAGTGCGCTTGCGACGCTTTCCGTGCTAAAGCTACTTTTAATGCTATAGTTTATAATTTTTACTTGATAAATTTGCATCTATTATTGAAAATGAATTAGTGATGAACTGTGTTGTTGAAGATTAGAAATGAAAATCACTGAGTCGTTGGCTAACGGCAATGTCATACCAACTACAGAAGAAAGGTAAAGTTATCAGATTCATTTAACACATAAACTAAGCATTATTGAGGTAAGCTTGCGACTTAATGTAAATGTCGTTCCTTTACTGTTATAGATTTGGTAAAACCGATTAAACTAATACAATAATAGATTACGAATGAAATAGAACATTAAAGATTAAACCAATTCATCAAATATGTTTACATGTTGAGGAAATGTAGATAGGTACAGATGTTCTCATAGTCTAAGATTCTCAAAGCACTAAGAAGCATTCTAGTGCGATAGAGTGGGATTAATTCCGTGTATCTTGGAACTACGCTTTCAAACGCAGGATCAAACGGATGCAGATCTTTGGACTAATGATATTCGCCACGTTTGTTATGGCGGTGGTTTGGCAGTGGTCTTGAACTAAATAAGGAGTAAACAACGGAAATGTATCCTACGCATTAGTTAGTACGACAATATCCTTAGGAATCCAATGTTAACTTTATTAAAATCAAGAAAGATGTTGGTAATTTTGCATGGCGTGGATATTTCGGTGGATGGCATTTGATACTTTTTTTTTCGTGAAAACACGCGTTGTTACAGTCCAGCTGATAAGTGTAAGAAAGTTAGAAGCAACCGTCGCCTATGGACATTAGCAATACTAAGGGGGCTACTAATGTGTTGCCGACCTTTTTGTAAGTCCTAGAAGGGAACTTGCTCTCAATTGAAGATGCTGGAACATATCGGTAGGTGCTTGGTGACAGATTTGCATCATTTGGTCGTCAGCAAGACGGTTACCTACTACAAAGTACCCTACCTCCGTGCTATTGTTTTCGTACGATATTTTTTATTCACCGAAAACCCAAGCATATTGTAAAATTCTAACTCATGACCGCTGTGGCTTCACTAACACTGAGAAATGAGATTGCTTATTATTATTTTGCAAAACTACGCATTTTTTCGCGACAAACCGAACTATGTGATCTTGTGGCAACATATACATAATGACAATGATTGCAATCATTTTCATTATCTGAAAGGTTAGAAGCAACTACTATTCCAAACAGTTGCTCAGTCTTGCTACAATCAATATGACTAGTGTTTGGTAGCCGACATTTTGATATTGATGACATTTGACATAATATTTCCGTCACACAATCACGACAAGCATTCAAATTATCATAAGCACATGTTGCTTGTATTCGATTGACACAACAATGACAAGAACAACGTGTAATCTTTAACAAAATTGATGGATAGGACTTGAAACGCGTTAAGCCCCGCGCCCTACATCCTGTTAAATTTTCCCTTAATGTTATAAACACTGGGTCGTCCTAAAAACCCCGGGGTCGTCGACCGGTTACCGCACTCTGCTGTTGACAGGGGTGGCAAGCGATTAATTTTAAAATGTAGCGGAATGTGAGCGCCACACGCGACTTCTATACGCGAGTTATCTATGTATTAATTAGAAAAGGCAGGCAAATTGACAAGAAATGTTTTTGATTAATTTTCTTGTAAAAGGACTCAACGAATACAAAAACGTGACGGAGTAGACCACTCCTATTTTTATTAAGGAAATTTATCCTAAAATTGCGGTGCAAATTGCTAATCTTTAAGATTTATGAATAATGGAGTAGGATAACTGTGAAAAAAGAAAATTGCTTGTTATATGCGTTGGAGGTAAACGCTATTTTTGTGCTTAAATTTATTTTTTAATAGGGTTTTACTTTGTTCCTTATAGCTATAAGGTTCGTGAGGTCTTCGCAAAGCAACATTAATATTTTAATATTCAAACAGCGAACGGGTCTTACCTGGATATTGGAAAAGCTTTACAAGAATATTTTGTTCAATCTATCCAGAACATCAATATTTATGGTTATCGAGTGTTTTAATTTCTCAGAAAAGGTTTCATAGATTCGGGCACTCCTTTTATAAGATTAATCCTACCACCATCGTCCATCATACTAATAATTATAAATGCTAAAGTGATTTTGTTTGTGACTTTTTGACGCCGTAACGGCACATCGTCATTATAATTTGGCATGCAGGTAGTCTATGGTAAGGAGAGGAACGTAACTTTTTATCTCAGGAACGCGGATGAAACCGCGGGTCGGAAACTAGGACTGAGATATTTCAAGACGTAAAAATACTATTTTTATGGGTGTTTCTTTTCATACCACCTTCAAGACAAACAAGAAAGTGACACTTCCACAGACATTCCTGCAAAGAGACAATCTGAAAATGTTTCACACATTCTCGTGGAAAGCCGACAGCGTGTTCTTTTTATTTTGTGCATATGAAAGTGCGATACACTAGCAACACACATATATATATACATCCTGTAGGTTTGTGTGTAGCATTAATGATGTCTGCATACGACGATACATATTGTATTCTGTGACTTTTAACGACTGCCTACACGATCCGATTTAAGTGGAAATTTCTCAGCTGGTTACTACGTGAAACAATAATTATGTTTGAAATGGGCATGAATTGGCACAGATTTTAAATCTGTGATGTACCGACTGTATTTTGGGTCAGTCACAACGCTCTTTTAAAAAAAAAAAATTACATGTATATTGTATTACAGGATGTCAAAAAAGTTTTTAATGTTCCACATTTTCTACCTCTTTAGCGTGGAAATACCTATATACCGCTATATGCATTTTATAATTGACTTATAAATTAACTTTTTGTTTTACCTTTTGCGAATCTCTACCAGGGTTGATGTATCTACACTCTTAATATTAATTTAAAAGTATTGTGACCGTGTACATACACAGTGATAGCCAGCAATGTTTCTGCAATCAATAAATTGAATTGAATTGAACACCATACAAAGATAATTAGCTCAATTACTATTTTAATAAACAACGTCCAATACACAACCATATTAATCAAAAATTCATTCAATAAATATTACCTTACACAGATAAAATAAAACATAGTACTTATTAATATCTAATCTTATATATTGATGTAAAGTATTGAAAAAAAAACTCAATTTAAAAAAGAAGGCTCATTAAAATTTGTACGAACCTATCTACCCTAGCTTTGTCTCTAACCATTTATGAATCATTGCCGCCCAAACAAAAGACAGTTGTCTTTTGTTATAGACTAAGAATCAATACTTTGTTAAGATAGCTATAACAATGAAAGCCACAACGAAGTTAAGTGAGAAGTTAGCGATAGGAGAACGGATTAACGTATTTCTTAACCCACAAATATTTTAAGACGGTAGTATAATGTACATGTATAATAGACCATATATATTTTTTTGTTTATGAAGGAATCCTCATGTTTATTAGATATAAAAAACTTAACGTAACGTGTAGAAACTAAACTAAATATTATAACAAAATATATAAAAGCAATTAATGGTAAGAATCAGAATTTATTTATGTAATAATATAACATAAGTTGTGTTTCCAATGGCCTCTCTTGTGCTACTACTACCAACCAGTGAGTTGGTGTTACTCAGGTAGACGATACGCTGCTGACCGTCCTCTGGTGTATTCCCTTACTCAACTTTTATGAAACCCAAGGAAATCGATAGCTTGGCAGTATTCTATATCGGAAGCTACACGATTGAATGATTAGGGCTACAAAGCTTATTAAATCGTAAGTTACTTAACCTTTGTTTTATTAATGAACACAAACCGTTTAAAAAGTAAAAATTTACGCTAGCCAAAAAAGGAATTCTAAAATTACGTTCGGCGTGAAAGTAGTCTGGTAGTACAGACGTCCATTGGTCATAGCTTTAGGGCGGGCGGCCGGCAGGGAGCAAACGAAAGCGAACGCTACGAAACCAGACTACGATACTACGAGCTTGCTACGAAATGAACAAAACACCACGGAATAGCTGTTAAAATTTGGAGCTTATAGTTATTGCTTATGCTCCATTTTGCAATGTAGTTTAAGGATTTGTTAATAGCAGTTTTGGTAAAAAGGAAAGTTTGTACACACAGCGTAGGATCTAGTAACTATCTAATAGTATTTGTAGATGCGACGCTCAAAGATTAGTCAGATTTAAGATAGTCTTGTTAGTTTTGTCTTTGACTTATAGGAAAGTTAGCCATTGTAATATACTTAAGTTTATTATGCCTGTTAGGCTTATATACTTTATTCTTTACCATAATATAACCTTCTATTATAATTTTAGCAACGGATCGACGCGATTTTTTGTATTAGAGAGGGCTATTTTTTATGTCAGGAGCGCGGGTGAAACCGCGGGGCGAACTAAAATATAATATGTCAAAGTCAAATGCAAGAAAAATCAACAATAATAAATAATGAAAACTCTAAAACTTATTGCTAGTTTGTTGCATCGCATAGATTTTCACTCTAAATCATGATTTTTCTAATTTTGCAATGAATGGATAAGTATATTTAAAACTATTGCAATGAATTTTATTGCTAGTTCGTATAATAATGAAATGAATGTTTATTTTTCTATTCTACTGTTGTTATAGTATTTAATTCCGTTAGTTCAACAAATGAATACGGATTTACCTACCTAATAATAAAGTGAGCTTTGTCGAACTCCGACAAATGGAATGAAGTCCTTTGGAGGTTTATAGCATTCAATCTATTTTATCCTTCCTTAAATTCAAATGGTTTTCCTTTTTTTAATCGCACTCGCAGTTTTGTGTAAAGGTAGCAAGAATTGTACCTACATAAAAATACCTTCAAAGATAAAAAATCCTTAGAAATATTTTATTTTTAGGGTTCCGTACCTCAAAAATTAAAAAAGGAACTAAGGGTTCCGAAGTTAAAATCACTTTCTAGTCCATCTGTCCGTCTGTCCGTGTGTCACCACCAATTTTCTGAATAGACCTGAATGCTAACAAACATTCATACACAGAAACTTTCGCATTTTCAAAATTAAAATAAATGGGATAGAAGTTCCTTTCTGTGCAACAAAATTTATTCGTCCATGTAATATGATAAAACTTTTAACGTAAGCTTTTAACCCTATCTACTCTTTGTAGATCTAAACAAAGTCGCAATTCTATAGAATGCGTTGATATTTGTTTCCGTATTGAGTCTAAGGAGAAAGCGAAGGACCTTACGTAATTATTAACCCGTACCTCTTTCCTAACAAAGTAGTGTTAAGTATTAAAAGTAGTTTTATAGTATCAAATGTCGTATAGCTTTCGCATTCTGTCTTCGACTAATATAATGGCAAGTTGCAGGTTCACCCGAAGAATTCAATTTACATCAAATTAAAATCGACTGTACAAAACGCTTCACGCTCGTATTTGTGCCAGTAGTTCGCAATTTGTACATGTAGATGTAATGTTCATTGTATCGTGTTGTATCGCTCAACTTTGCAATAAACGGAACATTTTAACGACAGCGAAAGGATTCCTGTATTCTGTACGAACTTTATTCATGAAAAACTTTATTTTATACCAGTTTTCGCTTGCGGTTTTCACATCACCTAAGGTTCCCAATTCTCATGTATTTCCGAGATAAAGTGTATCGTAAGTTTTATTCATGTTCATCGAATATTTAGGGCCTTTGAGGGATAATTTTATGATTGATTTTATGTTAGGTCTATGGTTCCCTCCAGTGTGGTAATAACTATTAAATACTTTACTGTCCGTGTGAAACATTCGTTTTATCCTCTTTGGCAAAAGTCGATTCACCAGTCAATTCAAAAATATGCTTACGAGCATAAGCACTTACTAAGTACTTACTTATGAATTAGATTAAAATATACTTTCAAGTGAAACAAAAATATGTACGCAATAAAAGCTAAATTAAAAAAAATACAGAATTTAAAAGAAAACAAAATGTGTATTAGAATTATTTACATATTTTATTGTAATATTACTACATTATTTACTAAAGTTATACATATAGGTACGTTCAAACGTTTTCACTAATTGGATTTCGGTATCATGTTAATACGAGCATATTTTAATGAATATTCAGTCACAGGTTCAAATTCAGTGGCCTTTCACATGTTAATTTTGGAGTTGGTAAAGCTCTAGAACAAAAACCGATATTCTGGTTTCCTTTTAAACATTTGTATATTGGGAGGTAATTAGCTACTTTATGCTTAAGTCCTCATGTAACTCTACTTAATAAAGGTAATAAATAAACTTCCTAAGTAGGTATTTTACTTCTTATTCGAAGATACATCCATCATCGGATTGCCAGCAAGCGATGATTTATATTTTCGCGTTTGAAATCCTTATTAAAAAAAGTAATAATATACCTACTTCGGAGATTCATCCTGGGTTGAAAAAAAAACACTGAAGTAAGTAAAATTTAAAAAGTTCAACATTTACAAGCAGCAAACTTATGTTGCTGATGTTAATTTGCTGCTATTTCTATCCTTCTTTTAATAATATCTTTACTGGTTCACGATAGCCAAAATCAGTTTAAAGTAGGTAATTTATGATGATTTAAAAGTTCAATGAATTCGGCTCAAAACAGACGGCCGCAGATAATCCTACGATCTCTGCACAAGAGGCGGGCATCGAACTGATTAAAATAAACGTTGCATGTAATCCGACGTAAATCGTTTACGCGGAAGATGCGAGCGGAAATCGACCGCCGCCATATTGGATGCGGAAATGTGCGCTTGGCACTTGCCTTTATGGGCAAAGTGCTGGCAGTCATTCGATTTGTGCTACCTCTGTTTGCCACCCCATAAACGATTCTGTGGATCAAGATAATTAGATTAATGTTTTAATGGAAGCTAGTCACTTCCATCCACTGGTTACGCAGCTTAACGTGGTTTGCGTAGTCGAAAATTATAAAGGGAAGTAAATATATAATTTTCGTATCTTTGGAAAATTATGATATCTTTATTTTTCGTGTCCTGAATATTGTTTAGAGTTTATTTTGGAAGTTTCATGTTATCAGTATCAATCTTACATTCTAAATGATTTACTAGATTTGCTAAGTTCTAGTACGAAACAGAATACTGAATTCCTAGCACATTAAACACTAAACCAAAGCACCAGTTTTATATTAACGCCCATAACCATGAACTTTCTGTCTCATCGTTTCATTTGAATTCGTTCTTAATTGTGGAACAAAGATCTGTAATATCTTTATGTGAAAAAAGTTATTGCTTGTAGTTTCTATTTCAAGGTCAGCCCCAAAATTAGATGATAATGGAAAATTCAGAATTACCTAAGTGTGAAAAATCCAAATGAAACAGTTATAAATTTGACTAAAATTATTCTATCTCCGCTTTCCATTTACCAATAAGGACCGTTCCAATAGCGAGACTCAATTCATGCCAAGAACGTGACGTTAGTGAATAGAGTCCGGAGTAATTCAGCCATTCAGACTGTCTGTCATCTAACTTCATAAACTATTAGCCCCCGCCTGTATCCGCCCGGATATTGGTTTTCTCTACACGTCGTATTGTGAGGACTGTTTCAGGTTCATAATATTATTTGTAGTTTTTTTTATGATGTTGGTATCTTTGGAAGGAGGAAAATATTTGGCTGGTTTTTGAATTACTTTCGAGATCGAAGAGGTTTAATGCTGAATGACGTGAGACTTAATCTAGTTCTCAAATAGTACTTACCTTAATAACTGTATTAAATTATTTAATCTCTGCTATCAATATAACTATCTAAACATTCTTCCAATGGAAAATTACATAATGCAGACAACCTTGAACTATGTAAAAGCATATCTACGAATTAAGGTAGAATGTATCAATAACTTAGCTTTCAAATGGAAATGTATATTTCGGTACGAATACCATTAGAAGGATATAAAAATGTAGATTATACATTGCCAGGGTGGTAAGAGACCGCAGATCAATGTAGCCAGATACTTAGGTAAGCCTAA
Organism: Tetheella fluctuosa; assembly: GCA_951216915.1. Classification (NCBI taxonomy): domain Eukaryota; kingdom Metazoa; phylum Arthropoda; class Insecta; order Lepidoptera; family Drepanidae; genus Tetheella; species Tetheella fluctuosa. Next base: position 10,093,528 of record OX578217.1, read on the forward strand.
AATATTTTTCATGTAATAACTCCCTTAAGCGCAGGGTGAATCATCTCAAATTTTGACAGCTCTTTACAAAAGTTATCGGATTCAAATCTCGTAAGTTATGAAGTAGGTAAGCATGATTCCTCGAAAAATTCGAGAGAAATCTATATTTTTTTTTACCTCATTTTCCCCTCGTTCCGATTCGAGAGTTTGTTGAAACCCATCGATCCGGATTTGGAGGATCTCAATATTTTTCGGGTCAAAGGTTAAGTGGCGAGCTCTCTTTTTAGTTAAGTCCAAAATTAAAGTTGTTGTGTGTGATTTAATTATACTTATACAAGTAATGTTTCCCTTTTTGTTTATAATATTATTTTTCTATTTTAAAACCTTAAAAGGATCGATTAAATATGATACATAATAGCATTGAATAATTGCGATCAATTTAACTACAAAAAAATATTGGAGACTCATAGTTGCTGTAGATGTTTAGGTAGTGGGAAGAAAGTTTGCTTGAATTGAATGAGAGGCGAGAATGTTCGGCGACGATCGCTGAGATCTCTCAGCGATCTAAGATGACGTTACCTTTTTATGTTTTCCTTGAATTTTCTTCTATTTTTTTCCAACTAAGTTATTATTTTGTCTGCATTTAGATGTATAGTGTTTTTATTGATTAATAAACTTACATTACAAATACAACAAGTTATTTCTATTTTACTCATAATTTCTACCTTAAATGTTCTTAAAATTATTATTATTCATTACCGAGTTTAAGAGTAATTATTGAATTTATTGCCGGCTATTCTCAGCAAAAGCAACCTACCGAACCGTGCGTTAGAGTCTGACAATTCACAAGTGCCTATGAAGGGCTATTTGAATGAATAAAATATTGTATTTCATTTCATTTACCAGTATAACACAGTTGTCTGCACCATTAGTTGATTAGAAAATTAAACTGAGTAAACGTACAAAACCACATAGGTATTTTGACGCCTTATTCAATTTGCATTCTATTTCTTAGAATTTTTTAATAAGAAATTTCCCTTAATCCAATTTATCTTTGTTACAGTTGCTACTCAATACCCGCAAATAACATGTCAGGCGGGTCTCATGTCTCTCGTGGTACATTTGGTGGAGCTGAATCAGAAATATCAGCAGGTAGTGCCCCTCATCTACCGAGCCCAGCATCAGCTGGCGCTGCACTCGTGTCTCCAGAAACCTTGAGTCGGCATAGCAGTCCACCGCCACTACCGCCACATCCTTCACACCAGCAACCTGCACCTTCATGCTCCTCGCATAGAGTCCATTTGGAATCTCCGTTAAGGTATGTGAACTGCTTAATGCCGATGTGATGATTTTATATAACATAGAATGTTATAGCATATACCTAGTTACTTGTAGGTAGGTGTAACGAATTATGACAAATATATAATTTTGGTCTCGATCAAAAGCTGACTGTAAATAAACGTATGAATTTGAAACGTAAGTAGTAACTTTATGAATAACTGTTTTAATACAAAATATAAAACATCAAAGTCAATATTCAAATAAGGCTTCGTTACGGCGACGAATGCCCCCCGAAACTTAATTTGACAGTAGAGGCGAACAAATACAAAATATCATGACCGAATAATACATACCTATGGAAATCTTTTTCAGATTGACGTGTCATTCAGTACTTTTCGTATACTTGTACTCGAAGTATTTTTTCGTCTACGCCTAGTGACGTCACTTTCCTATGTAAAGCTTAAGCCTTTTTGCATCCTTCTTACGTCCTAATTGGGGAAGGAAGAATAAAAATAATTGAGGCTCACGAGAGTCCTCGAAATCCGTGGTGCAACGTAAAACATTTTCTTATAAGTAAGTGGATTAAAGTGCTTCGCAACCATCTTTTTATTCGCCTTTCCTGACATGACATTATTTTGGTATTCCTCTTAAGCACAGGTAGGTATTTGTAGTTCGGTGAACTATGATGCACGCTGACTACCATTTTATGGTAGCACTGACTCAGTAAATTAGAAACATTTAATAAAATAAATCTCCACAGTAATCCTTGCTGTGAGTCTTGAGTCAAATCGTGAGTCGACAGTTTTTATTCCTCGCCTTTAGAAAAGATACTAAGTGGGGTTTTTAAATTAAGAATACTTTTCAAGTAAACTCAAAATATTTCACATTTACTCATAAAAAATAGGATCCATTAAGAAAGAGAAGGAAAAAATATTCTTTTACTATATGCTTGTTCAGTAAGTACCTAATCCGGATTTTCATTGACAGATTTACGAGCTTTCGTTGATAGATTTTGGGATTTACGTCCGTTATTGATAATTTTATTCTCGTATTACCACACATTACTACAAGCTTAGTCTTACGCTGTCGTAATCTGGTCTATGTTTAAAATTTATTATATATTAGTAGTTATAAATACTGGGAATGGCGTTTCTATGTACTTTCTAACTAAATTTACGGAGTTTGATATTGTCTCTTGCAATAGCAATTGCCTTTCGAACTGTTCAACTTTCTCTTTGACTATCCTTCTGCATACTATAACATTGTGTGCACAAATATTTTTTATAATGTAAGTAATTAATTTTTATGCTAAAAATAACCCCCATTTTTTTAATATAAATTAATTTCATAATAGTTTTTGTAATTTAAATTATTTTTGTATTTCAGTATGTCTAAAAATGATTGTCCACATGAGATTTAAACTAAGAAATTATGTAGGTAGATTTGTTTGGACCTTAATATTAATAAAAGAAAAACTCAAGCTATAAAATAAATACAGACTCTCAACATATGGTATTATAAAAACATTTTAAAATAAATCACAACCAGATTTCATGATTTATAGCTATTTGTTATTGCTATCTAGGTAAAGATACGTCTAGATAATTGGTTGTAACTAATTCTCAATCTGCTCTTATTGATTTATTGAATTTAAAACTACTAGATCTAAATATTTTGGATTTCCTAAACCTGATTTGTATACTTTAAAGTGGGGCTGCACCGATTACCTACTGACTGTTATTGGGATGACATTGTAAGTCGCCAATTATAAAAAATTGTATTGGAACAATCTGATTTGAAATTGTAATCTGCGACCGACTTCATTACACAAGTTAAACTCTTATGCTGTTGGTATATGGGTTTCACGACCAACCAACTAGAAAATATGCAAGATTGTTCAAGAAAGGAGGTTCGGAATAATAGTCCAATAAAAGTCCGGGACGTAGATAAAATGTAGGCCACAGATAACAAAGGACACAATCTGCCGCCTCGGCGAGAAATCTAGGCAGAACATTTCATCTTTTGCATGTATTTTTTCTGCTCCACATAAAAAAGGAAATGTGATGCAATAATATCGTAAGAACGATATCAGTATTAGTTTCATAAGCCCTTTGTTTTGAGATTCTTGATGGAATCCAGATCTAGGAACATGTTCTAATAAAACCAAATTACATAAGTAAATACATATAAAGTGATATGATTGAGAGATAGTATATACTATTATCGATGAAAAAAATATTTGTGGGCCGGTTGGCGTGGTTGGTAAGATACCCTATCTATCACGCAGCAGGTCGTGGGTTCGATTCCCACTCAGGACACACATTTGTGCGCATGAACATGTCTGTTTGTCCTGTGTCTGGGTGTAATTAACTATATATGTATGTATTTACAAAAGAAAAGTAGTATATGTAGTATATCAGTTATCTGGCTTCCATAGTACAAGCTCTGCTTAGTTTGGGGTCAGATGGCCGTGTGTGAGGAATAATGTCCTAGAATATTTATTTATTTATTTATACATCAAATCGTAATTTTAAAGATTAATCGATGTTTATAGAAGTAGAAGTTATTTTTATTGATTCGTTCATTTTCTTTTCCACCAGGTTATCAAGTCCTCCATCAATGTCGCTTGGTGGTTCTTTGTCCTTGCAACCGGTGTTATATGGACCAGTGGGTGGTTCTGGACATCCACCTCTACCACCTGCAAGAAGACCCTCAAGACCTTCAGCCAATATACAGCATATGCACTTCATAAGCGCGTAAGTATCTTTAGGATTACCAAATTGTCTGCTTAGTTGAATCAATTGACAAAGTTTGAAGTCTAGACGAAAACATCTACCTATGTCTGAAGCGAGGTTGAATATATTTTATGATGTAGTGCAATATACAGGGTTATTTTTAAAACACCGGCAGTGCTTTAGGGTGTGGAAGTACTCATCAATATGAACAACTTTTACTATGGGACCAACCCTGAAATCGTGAAAAAAAAATCAAACCTTTCATACATTTTGATTGAGCAAGGTTGATCTTTTGTATAAAAAGTTTTTTTTTCGTGATAAAGCCTATAGCCTTCCTCGATAAATGGGCTATCCAACACTGAGAGAATTTTTCAAATCGAACAAGTCGTTCCTGAGATTAGCGCGTTTGTTTGTTTGAAACAAACAAACTCTTCAACTTTATAAATTTAATTAATATTAGTATAGATTATTCACATAAATAAAGTAACTATAGAAGCTACTACTGTTGACACCTTTGAAGAGCAAAAGTACCAACATTGGATTTAATAAAGTCTGATTTTCCTTACAACCTTGTCGAGCGGAGTATGAAAGATACTGATTTAAAAAGTGAAAAATTTCATGCACTCACTCGTTTCACTTAAGTAAATGTGAAGTGAAATATCTCGACTTGATAATCTAGACGTATAAAGAAGCGATTTAGTTACCTTATACTATTCAATGAATTTAGTGTCTATTTTTTTATGTTAAAGCAAACCTAATTTTACAACCAAGTTGACAACATGGTATTAAAATAAACTCAATTGATGACTCATTTCCATCGTTAAAATACCTGAACCAGAACTAAAATACCTTTACTAGCTTTTCCTTACTATTTTATATCTCACGTCCAATGCATTTGAGTTATAAATGGCCATTGAAATAGTGAAACTTGCACAAAAAATATACCCAAGCTGATCATTGGCCCGATAGCAGAATTGGCAGAGTGAAAAATACTGGTGCTCGGTGCCGCGACGTAACTAATAAATTACAATAATACGTAAAAGCTTACAACCCTGAGTGTTCTCTAGTCTCCCCTTCCCTTTCAGTCCTCTGTGCAGACAATTTTTAGATAGGTAATATAAAAGACTGAATTTTATTGCAGTTCGTTTCGGAAGTAAGGCTATTATCGGGCTACGATCTTGCAATATTGTTATGTGTAGGGTGATTCTAAAGTGTAATGCTCTACTAATCTTTCTTATTAATCGAGTAATCACAAGAAAATAGCAATGAAATCTATACATATAACGAATCTATAGAACCGGCGTGTCTGTACATTCATCGTGGTTAATAAAAATGGAGTGTAGGTAATGTAGGAAGAGTAACGGAATGTACAACACATGAATAAAATTGTGCTTTTTACTTAAATACACTCAAATATCCTATTTTAGTATGATATAACTTTCGTTTGGGTTTTGTAAGCAAAACGATATTCAAAAGTGTACGCAAATTAATTGAGCGAGCTAATTAAATCGTGAAACATTTTACATCATCGCCTCAAAAACCCATCCCTAGTCACGATTCGCACTCGCAAGAGAAATTGCATTTTCCCCACTGAATGTGCACTCTAATGAAAAGCTCTCAGCGCGGTGACACAATGTAGTCTAGTGCTTGGAAATTAACACGGTATACATTTACATAGAGCCAACCATCTTGAGGGCCCTGTTTTATTTACGTACCCACAACAAACACTACACTGTGCTGTGTGCTGGCATACCGCCAGTGCTCGCTCAAAATACAAGAATTATAAACTCGAGCACCGCAGGTTTTTGGACAATTTCGTTGAGATGGTTAATGGAAATGTTATGTTTATTTAACGAAGTAGCTGGTTCATTTCCTTGACAATTAAACTCCTCATTGTGTTCAATCCCTCGGACTTAGATTGGAAATTTATTTGATGAGTAAAATCCGATTTTGACTTGCTATCCTTTGTTGATAGACGTTCAAAGTTTGCTCGTTATCATGGATATGTACAAAGCTAAATATTCATGAATATGTTTATCAAATAATTAAGTAATTAAGCTTCTTTAAAGTTGTCGGTTCCAACCAAAATATAGATGTTATGAAGTTCATGTAATAGTATAAATCATAAACAATATATAATATACCCTAGGATCCTATACCTGTGGTGCAAATACTCTTCGCGTCGCTTATCTGTAACATTTTTTTCCTTACTTGAGTGACGTCATTTGTAAGGGTAGGATAATAGGTAATGACGTCATCTGGTGGTATGCTTAAAATTGCTTGTTACGCATTGAATAGTGTGTCAGAACATTATTTCAGATTTCGAAACGCTTAGTATGACGTAGGCATTGTGACTCTGATTATGACTACAGAATGTTTGTCAGCAGGGAGTTACAATGGGTGTCGGTAAAAGTTTAGTAATTATGTGTTTGTAGCTTCCGAGACAAGTTGGTGGAAGACATACGGCTAACAACTTTGGATTCAACTCAGCCCATTATATGTAAAGTCACTAATTAATCCGAGACTGTAGTATATTTTCGGTAGACTTTTATATCTATACCTACTAATATTATAAAGCTGAAGAGTTTGTTTGTTTGGTTGAACGCGCTAATCTCAGGAACTACTGGTTCGATTTGAAAAATTATTTCTGTGTTAGATAGCCCATTTATCGAGGAAGGTTACTTTTTATCCCGGGAAAACGCAAGATCCCTCGGGAACGCGGGTGAAACCGCGGGGCGGAAGCTAGTAATATAATATGTAGGAAGAGATTAACTTACTTACCACCATATTTTTATTGCAATCGTTTCATAGACCGGACTGTAATACTTAGATCTAAAACAATAACGACCGTTTTTTCAGAGTTAGATTAATATTACCTAAGTACATACATATATCTAAAATATAACTGTTTTCCAAAACATATGACAATAAAGCTCGATCGGTTACATCCCCTCAGAGTTCAAATATCCCCATTGAAGCAATGACGTCATAATTTAAGCTAGCTCATAAACAGGAGGCATATCATTGTTAGAAGCGGAACCTCTGTTGCAACTGGGAGTACCGTGCCGTTAGAGACGCTGTAGGGAGCCAATAACATGCCGTTGTCATGGCAACGGTGCGTACCCGAGAGGGGTCCCCTTCCCCCATAGAGAACGCTGAACGCATACGGAAACCAGAAATGTGTGACACTTCTGTATTTGAACATTATAGAAGAATAAGTCGCGGAAAAGTTTTGGGATGAGGAATTCCGGAGGTCACAAACTGTTGGCCGAGAATTATTTAGAACTATTCAGTATGTACTTATATGTCCTTGTTGTAATGAAATAGTTAAATATTTAAGACACCGATTTGTCAACAATAGCTGGGGCTTGAGGAAGTTATATTTAGCATCCGTTGTTGTTTGACAAAAGGATTATAATATTGTTTGATATAGGAAATCATTGAGTCTCCGCACATAGGCTGAGATATATGAACAGTTAGTTTATGCACCTAACTAATAGATAATAATAAATAACTGCATGATATTAGGAAACATTAATAGAAGGAGCCGCATAGGTAATCACGTAAAGGTATCAAATTGTATTAAATCTATCTAGATGTATCTACAGAAACCGCTTCGAGTAAGTAACACGCTTGATTGATGTGGTTCGGAATTTGTGGTATAGTATTTCCCAAAAAGCTTTTAAGGGTGCCATTTAATGTTGAGAAAAGGAAACGAATATTGAATTATTAATGTGCTTCTCACGTCATGTTGTCTCAAGTTAAATAAACTTAAAAAGAGGAAAATAAAGTAGGTTTTTATATGCGGAAAATACGGTAAGTATTGTTTAGAACTGGATCAACGAATTTAAAGTAAGGAAGTAATTTTCTATTATTCATATTTATACAATGAATGTTTTGATCTGATTTACCAGTAAGGGGATTTGGACGAAATTTTGTATAATAGTACCTTGGGACTAGGTAGGAAAAATGCAATATTTTTTTCAGAAATATATTCGGATGGGAAATGCGAATAGAAGGAATGGCGAGGGGCCTATCTGCTGGCATTTTATCATATTAATGTGATTGAAATGCCGAAAATAAATTATAGAGTTTTTGTTTACACACATATACAAAACATATTTGTGTTAAAAATATATGTTATAGAGTAGCATGGTGGTAAATTCCTCCATAGAAAAGGGAAGATATTTCACCAGGCTAGGTTATCGTGCGGACTGCCGTCCGACTGTTGATGTTTGGAACTAGTATACATATAATATGTGCCGATTGATCCGGAAATTTTGATAGCGCGATGTAAAACCTTGTGGCGCTAACTATCCATGGGTAGCGATAGTTATTTTGTGTTGATCCTAGATGTCGTTACAAAGCTATAAAAATTACAGAGCTTAGTTCAATGACAAAAAATGTGATGTAAAAGCTCCAATAATGATTATTTTTTAAATAAATGACAATTAGTTAATTTTTAATTCTAAGAAACACCTAATGCAATATAGGTAAGACGTAACAATAACACATTTTTTATTCTAGTATACTCTACTGGACGTATCAATCAGCACCATTGTGTGATTATCCCGATTGTACAACGTCTAATCAGCCGTTTTAAGGCAAAGTAACATTTTCATTCAAGGAAATTCGGTTTTTTCATAAAAGATCAGGATACGCTACGGTTATATCTCCCGTCACGTACAACTTATTTCGTACCTCGAAAATTTTTGAATCTCTCTGAATTACGTTAGTTTTGTTAAGTTATTTTGTCGTACATAATTATTTAGTATAGGAACCTTGAACAGTATAAATACTAACGTTACTTTCTTCTGAACAAACGACTACTTAATCCTAACTTAGTACAAAAAAATAATAAAAAATTGATGCTCTTAAATCGTCCACATATTTATTTTTAACATCAAATGCTCAAATAAATAGTCAAAATGGTGGGCCATCAGCATCAACATCTATTAAAATTAAGCGTGAAAAATTGCCGTCTAGTAATGAAAGCTGAAAATTTAACGAAATGGTAAATTATGGTGTAGATATGGTGTAATTAAAACGGCAGCTGACGATTTCAGCAAATTTCAGAATGTTCCTCCAATTAGCGGTAAATTACATAATCTGGAGTTTATTATGTTCTCTACGTAGGCATTCATTTTGTATATGTTTATGTGCTGAGCTGTTTATTATTAGGTAAGGCAGTACTTACCTATGTAATAATAGGAAACAGTAAAAGCTCTGAAGATTAAGCTTATTTTGGGTAGGCATTCTAATCTCAACAACACACAATTTATTTATGTATAATAGTTTCGTATCGTATTTAAATATTTTCATTTACATACAGGCAAAAATAGTCGCTGCTACAGAATAAATATTTCTTTTAATGGTAAGCGTAAATAAAGTACCTTAGATGAAACTGAGAGTAAAATCTTATACTATCGAGGATCTAGCCTACCTTGCTTATTACTACTTAATAAAAATCGTTGCAGTGACAAAAATAAATGGCTCTGCCGATAATAACAAAGGACTCAGTAGGGCAGAGATGTACTCCACAGATTAATGAGATCCCAGTGACATCGTCACCCTGGGTTGTATCATCCATATTTATGTAGTGGTGCTCAACTGAATTTAATCGGATTTACCCGGATTCGTTACGAGCTCGACGAAAATGTATTATATTTTACCCTTTCCGTTGAAAGATTTTATTACCATATTACCGTATTTTGTGAATGTTTCAACCATGATAAATCTACTTAAAAAGGTTAATCAAAAACAGAATTGTATTTTAAAATATGATGTCTATATAGGACTATAGAGTCTGAATTAACTTGACGACTCAAAGTTAAGAGTGCCATACATAAAATTAAAATAAATATTTGCTATTTGTTGTGGTATTTCTGGTAGCATTCTAATTTTAAAAATCACTTTTATGGAATAGAAAACCGAATGCTGGTCTTAAAAAAATAATTAAAAATGATGCACATTATATTCCCTCCTGTCGTGTCCAATAAATTATGAAAAGTAAAGATCTTTTAGCTGAGAGACGAATGTAAACAGAGGAGGCCGGCTTTAAGTTGTTAATGTTGTTTTGTTTTCATAATTGCTTTCATAAATTCCGTACCTAAAAAAATAAAGACTACGGTTTAATATTTTCTTAAGTCTAATATGTCTTTAAAGAAAATGGTTTGATATTGAAAACAGACAAAAATATAAAAATAGACATTTAAAATTATACCCCGTTGCAATATTCGATAAGTCCAACTCTTAGTTTATATTTCCCAGAGGTTATCCCGCCGACCACACCGGCACCGGGTCGTATAACAAATGGGAAATGTCTGAAATGTCTCGTTTTACTTAGTTTCACGGTCTATGTTATTTAGGGCTCGATAAACTATCGGGTATTACATTTCTGGTACAGAGTGCCAATATTTGTAATTCCCGGAACTAATGGCGTCGCTATTTAGTTATTTCAAATTGAAGTTTTGGAATTGGTATTGAACTTTACCGAGTAACAGAAGTTATGAATCTATGTACTTATTGTTTTGTCTAGACTTGTAGCGAAGAAAATCTTTTCCTTCCCTCTGTAGTTTCTTTATTAGCTGCCCAGTCATCATCAGTAAAATTTCATTTTATCACTCGAGTACAGTCTGTTACATAAATACATCTGTTTGTTTGTAATTACTTCAATCGATTTCGAGGTAATAGAATTTATGTACTACTATTTAGTCATCTAGTCTAATATTTTGTTTTGTCCACAGGGGTGATGCATTAGCAACAACTTTATCAGCTCTCTATGGAAAACTGTTAGTCGTGATGGGAGTTGCGTTTCCCATGGCCGAAGTAATATCAACATACATTCCACCTTCTTTTTATGAGGTAAGAATAATGAGTACACACTAAATAACAATCATGTTGACTATTTTGACATAGCATTTTTAGTTTTCGTGGAATAAAACCATACAATATTTTTCCAGGAATATTATTCATAACTATTCCAACAATATAGTACTTGAACAGAACATAAGCTATTCATTAACTTTATACCCACATAAAGTTTCTGATATAAAGAAGCCACAATACTGAAGTTTAAATTAACTTGTGGTTTCCTCTATCTAGTATATAGTATAACAAAATGGAGGTTCCATTTCATATTTATTTACAAGTACATTGAGCCAGAAACCATATAGTCAGTAAAGTTAAGCGGCGGTACGTTAGTTTTGTGCTGGAATGAAGGCAACCTACCTTGTCTTTGCACGTGGAAACCGTGCAACCGTGTGGAGGCGCGGATCCACGGTGCCGTGTGTTTTGTCTCAAATCCTTTAAATTTTGTTTTGTATTGACGGGCCGGTTGGCGTGGTTGGAATATACCCTATCAATCAAACCACAGGTTGTGGGTTCGATTCCCACTCAGGACAGATTTGTGTGCATGAATATATCTGTTTGTCCTGAGTCTGTGTGTAATTATCTATATAAGTATATATTTACAAAAGAAAAGTAGTATATGTAGTATATCAGTTATCTGGCTTCCATTGCACAAGCTCTATTAGTTTTAGGGGCTGATATGGTCGTGTGTGAGGAATAATATCACAGAATATTTATATTTATTTATTGTTCGCAGGGTTTCTACCTCTATCTGTACATCGGCAGCATGGTGTTCCTATTATACATGTACGCAGCGCTAGTGAGGGATCGATCACGCTCTGCACACGACACTGCCGTTGTTGCTAGTTAGTATCCATAAACGCAGACTTTACTCTGAGATTCACTAGATATAATATCGAAGAAAATAATAACAATAATGTAGCTAAACCAATTTAGTATGTGCGCCCAATTTTGTATGATTGTCAGATTCTTTAATAAAGTCATTTTGATATAAGTCAGAACTATTATAAAGAAATCAATGCATTTGTTGTAAATTATCACAAAATATTATTTATTATGAATATCGACTACGGCAAAGAATTGTTAGGGAACTATAGCATTGTGTAGAGTATTTTGAAGAAAAGTTCACTTTAGCACCTACCATGTAGAGATTGTGGTCAAACATGTATAGTAAAAACATCTATAGTAAACATCTATAGTAAAACAAAATAACATTAATTATAAGATTTGAAAAGGAAATCGTTATGTCCAGTGGAACACGTTTAAAGGGCATCCAAACACGCAACTATACGATTAATAAGAATTATTTCCGTTATCAGTGTTAAATATTATGGGAATATCCTTAGCGTTATAATATTTAGTAGGTTGATCGGAAGTTCAGTAGTATTATTATATTTGGCGAAATACTTTGGAGCATGGGATTGCATTTCTCTCAAGGAAGACTTATCCTAGAATTTGTGAGATATTATGAGCGAATAAGGATATCATATAATGTTTGTTATTCAATCACATCGACATTGTTGAATTGTTTTTGATGCAACTTAGCATTTCCTGGAAAACATTCAATCCTTCCAAAACGCATAATTCAAAATAGTTATGAGCAATAGAATTTGATGTTTAAATTCAAGTTAAAATTCCCATTCTTTGGCAGCGAAATTGTTTAAAAATAAGACTCGCGTGTTAAGCCGATTTCAGAGTATAAAACTCATGGGTACGAAAACCCTTGGCATGTGATTCAAAGAGGTAAGCAAAAGTTTTTGCCTTATATTTTATTCCCGTATTTTCGGAATTCGATCGAGACCCTTTACGATAGTCGTAGAATCGTAGCCCTGGAAGGAGTAGGGTGATTTTTTCTTTTTACAACCGCGCAAATCCATTTGTTATTTAAATGACGCGGAAAGCCCAGCGGGTAAACAAGCCACCCTGTACTGTCGACAAATGCTTTTATTTTAGTTGGTCTGTGATTGATAGTATTTTTTATAACGACTTCGTTATTAACATCGATACCAATAATTATAGTACAAATTAAACGAATTAATCAAAAGATAAGGAAATAAAGAAAGAAAGAAACACTTATTTGGACATTCACTCAACATTACAGAAGTAAAATAAAATATTACAATAAACAGATTACAAAATAAAATAAAAAGTATAAAAAAATTAAAAAGACTGCTGTAATATTGTGTGATGCCAAAAATAATTCGACTCAGCATACTCCAAGATACGGGTTTCGGAACTGCGAATCGATCGATTACTTTAATTTTCGTTCGGATAACAACTTTATTGAACACTAGCTTCCGCCCCGCGGTTTCATCCGCGTTCCCCAGGTATCTTATGTTTTCCCGGGATAAAAAGTAGCCTATGTTCTTCTCCGTACCATAGGCTATCTGCATATCAAATTTCATCGCGATCGGTTCAGCGGTTTAAGCGTGAAAAGGTAACAAACAAACAAATAAACAAACAAACTCACTTTCGCATTTATAATATTAGTTAGGATTAGTTAGGATTAAAAACAACAAAGTTAATAATATTATGAGCGAACTTCGTTAGTGTAACTGCTATATTTTTTGGCGGTTCCAAAAATTTACAATCGGCCCAGTTTCCAATCCTGTATTATATCTACAGAATCCGAGTCAAGTGTGTCACCATCTGAGTCAGACTCGTGCTCTTCACATACGGAGCGTAGCACAGCAACCGCTGCACACGTGATGCAGCAGATGCCCGGGGCGAAGCGACTGTCCCTGGGCTTTGCACTGGCTTCCCGGACTCATCATTATGGAAGCTTCTATCTGAGGATGGGCGCAGTTGGTGAGCATCGATTTCCTAACATTTATATAGCCATATTATGAATATGGAGTACTGCACAGCGCACATAATGTAGCGATGTGACAGTTCCGGGGCGTTGCAATGGTTCTCGGATTCATGGCAGCTTTAATCTAAAGATGGGCACAGTTGGTAAGCTTTGAACTAGATTACATAATATAAGTTATTTAAATATATTCTCATATTATTATTTAAATACTCGTATGTATATACAAGATAAGATAATAACAAAACTTTGTTTCTGCTTCATCAAATACATTTTATAATTCAGTCCTGTTTGTTTAAAACCCGGATAACTTTTGATTTTATTGATGAGAAAGCTATTGATAGATAAATATATCATTTAATTTCCGCGGAGTGTAGGGAGATCTATGAGTGTTGTTTTATTATGGATTTGGAATTGTTAGATATATGTACATACGTATAGTAAGGATTTAAACAATATAAAATAAATATAATTCCTCAGAACACGGTTTATATTGACTCAATTCCTACTGTTTGGATTCTTCGCTAAGTAAATCTCCCGATTTTCAGAGCTTTGTATGTATACGGGCGTTGGAGTCACGGATTAGTTACGAATAAAGTTTTCGAGAAGCAATCCCCAGTAATTCACTTCAACTCGAACTAGGCTTTGGGTAATCTACTTGTACACCTACGTCAGATATTATAATGAATTTGATTCCTGTTTGTTACTGTTATTTTGAATATCTACTTACATCAAATAATTAGATGAAATAATAAAAAAAAACGATTGTTCTACAGATACTTTATATCTTTTAATTTTAATTAAAGCAAATAAGTTACTAATACATATAAGATTAAAAATGATCTATTGATGTTGATTCATCGACTTCATATCCAAAAGTCGAAGTGTTGATTAATCAAATCTATGATAGGCTATGTTTGACCACAATCTCAATGTATCATGTTTGTTCCAGCATTTGGCATTGGCTCCATGATTTATTCAGGCCTAGAGTTTGGCCAATATTGGGAGTTGGAGAGGAATACCAACTGCCACAACGTTCTGCTTGCGCTAACACCAGCCACCAGAATGGCATTTATCTTCATACAAATGTATTTCATCTTTCTGAACAATGAGGTACGATGTCTAAGTATAGTGACTGATGTGTTTTCTGACACAGTAAAGTTGATTTTATATGTATTTGGGCTTTGGTGGCAAGCAGATACCTAAGCCTGGAAGCACCTGGACGAAAATTGAGTCTGCTGTAATATGCCGTATGTGGTTCGCTACAGATTTTCAATTAGGAAGTGGTAACTAGGAGATACAAAGAGAGTTATTTTACTGAAATTCTATTATGCTATCCAGAAGTTCAAAATCTACGATGTTCTTGTTTAAATTAAATTTCTATGGCATAGGTAGGTAGGTAGGGTAGGTATCAATATAATCTTAAAATTAAGCGTCAATATTTCCAGATGAAAGTGTACAAACACAAGATAGTGGCTCGTTTTGGCTTGATGCACATGGTCGGCACCAACCTGAGCGTCTGGCTGAACGTTCTGGTACAGGAGACCAAGCATGAGATCCTCACGTTTTACGACCCGGAGAATAAGACCATCGGCTTATCACATCGACTTGGTAAGCTATTTCAACTCAAGTTATGTTTATTGGACGTTATTTCAAACTTTTTATTTTTAATTCTGTAAATATGTAGGTACTGGCTGATTGTTGTGAAAAAACTCAGAGCTACTTTTTAGGGTTCCGTAGCAAAATAGCAAAAAACTAAACTATTATATTTCTCAATATTATTATTGGAATATAATACATGTCATTTGGAAGGTAGGTGCTATTGAACCGCTATAGGTACAATGGTGCAGTTAAATTACGAAAAAAAGCATGTGGTGGCACTCAATTGGGTATATCTAACTGAGGGATGAAAATAAAATCCAATGGACATAAAGCGAGTTTTGGGATATACCGCTTCTGTGGGATTATTATCTGTAAATTTATTATTTTATTGATAGGTATATAGGTATTATATAGGTATTCAAAAATGATATGGAAGTTTCTAAACGACTTTTTCTTTGAATCATCGGTAACTTTTCAACTATGGGGTGGAAAATTAAAAAAAATATAAGGTGTGTTTTGAGTGAAATATGCTGTGTAGTTTTTGATAAATGGGATATTTAATGCCTCGCCATTTATTGTTTAAAAACCGCAGAAATGACTGTAAAATATAACTTGATATTTTCGAACAATATTAAGATAAGATTTACAAGGCTTTTAAAAACTAATATCATGGTAAGTGATGAGGTGACTGAAGGTGGCAAACACACAAAGACTACAATAAAACTGGCTCTCAAGTGCAGCAGCTGGATTACACCATAAGCTATCAAATAGTTTTTGCAACGTGTGTTGCTACACTCGTAGACAATAATTGTTTCAGTCAACTTCAGTCAGTTCAATTCAGTCTATCAACTTTCAAAAGATGTATAATTAATTGTAATATTCATAAATCTGAATACCTGAAAACACAATTGTGTCAGTTGGGGGATGGACACCGAAAAAATGTCGCGCGCTTTCATGCCTCCACTGGTTCTGTACACACGTTTTCTGGTGTTGTGTTAGTGTGTTGTCGTGCCGTGCCGCCAATCGATATTGTGTGCCGATAGTCCGCTATTTACACGAGTAAGCCAGGCTTAAAATTAAATATGAATGTTCATATTGCGGCGCGTGTAGCATTTCATAAAATATTAAATAATAGTATCAATAAAACTAGTTATGCCTAGGTTAGGTGCTAGTACTCATTTTATGATTGCATTCAATTTTTATTGTAAACATAGTTTTCTTAAACACAGTTTTAAGTAAATTTAAGTACCTATGTATGTTACTCTTATGTCAATAAAAATTTATTATTATTAATATCTAAAAGGACAATCAATGTGTATTACTGATTGTCATAACTACATTTTTAAGCAATACAACTAATGTTTTTAAATGATTAAGTTAAATTATTTATTTATGTTATAATTTCATGTGAGACTGAAGCGATTATTTCGCACAGTTTTCCCCATTACTGGACTAGCAACCATCTAACAGTCTAGCTACAATAATTTTAATTTATATATCTATATAATATTAATTTGTAGTTAAAAATGTCTCAAGATATTATTTATTTACATAATAACATTTAATTTTTGCTTCTCATTGGGATATTTTTTTTTTAATAGTAGAATACTTTTGTACCTGTCTACTTTGTAATAATAAAATAAATAAGTATGTAATAACGTTACACACACATCCCCCACGGTTTCACCCGCGTTCCCGATATTGTCTTTTTAGTTATTCTGCTATTCGGGACGAAAACAAATCCAACAAATCACAGATCATAAAAATCAGTCCAGCCGTTCTTGAGCTATAAATGTTGTAACTAACCCGAGTTTGTTTTATATATATGTTATATATATCAATAAGAGTACCTACCTATTCATCATGCTACTATAAGAACAATTAGGCCTTCAGTAACTAAATAGGTCGTAGCTGGCGTCGACATTTTGGTCGCTGCAGTTCCCTGATAAAATCCTTTGTCCTTGCATAATTGAATTTATCATTGTGACAGGTTCATACAGTTCAGTAGGGAAGTTAGCGAAGTGGATTCCTTGTTATTATTATAATGCTACTGTATATGGTATTGAAGTTTACTCATATATTTGGCAGCGTTATCTTTTTCTGCTTACTGACGTATTATATTAGGACCAGACATTATTTTCTTGTCTCTACCACAGTTACTTAATAGTTCATACGAATCTTTACCAATACGTCGCTATCAGGTTTATACTGTCTTTTCTGTGAACAAATTACTCGTATGTTATATTATTTTTATTCATTGTAGTTTCTGAAATTTTCTATGCTTTTTCACAAGTAATGCAAGGGTAATATTTTCAGTTTAACGAAGCGATATGTGAACAATCAAATGTTATATTACACTCTGTGGAGCCTTCGTCATTTTTCATGTTCTGCTTAACCCTACCCACGACGCCCGCATAATATGTATTCTAGCGAGACTCCCTCTGTAACAATCTATTCTCGTTTAGCCCCCATTATTCCTTTCAACATACATTTGAGTGGCTATTTCATATATTTATAATACACTAGCTTTCCGCCCTGCGGTTTCACCCGGTATCCCCTATTTTTGAAAAAACATTCTTCTTAGTGGTTTGATTTGCGCGTTGATATGTCAATCAGTCTGACGTTTTGTAAATATTTCATCACCATATAAATGAACTACGTATTATATAACAAATAATAAAAACCGGCCTAGTGCGAGTTGGACTCTCGCATCGAGGTTTCCAAACCTTCCTTGAAATTATAATGTATAAGGTTTATGCATCTATAAAGTTTTACAAGAAATAGTTATCGTGTGATTGAATTGAACCCGACTCTTTCGTGTCAGTTGATTGATTAACCATTAGCCGAATTAAGCAATAGTCCTTGATGAAATTAAGTGATAGGTACAATTATACGTATTTTCTCTTCATGAATATTTTCCGTATTCTGTGAGAACTAAACTAAGAGTCAGTCCCTATATTCCTTTTTTTAATCTTTACGCTCATTTACAAACATAATGTTCGATTTTCTTCGAATATTTTCTTTAATATCTTTTAACAATTAAAAAATTATAAATGAAATATATTTGCATTTTTTATTTCAATCTCTTTTAATTTGATATAGGTATTAGGATTACCTATAAAGATTCTGTTTTTTCATCAGATGTACGGAACACTAAAAATGACCCATAGATTTCCAATTAAGAGAATCCCTCGTCAACGCTTATCGAACCGCTAAGTTATGTCGATTGCATTCCAATCTCCTGACCCCGGAAGGCATTTCGACCCAAATTCCACAATGTCATGCCAAGAGCTGATCAAGATAAAGTAGTAGGTATAGCAATTTAATTAATATTGGTGTTTTTCTCCATTTCAGCATTTCAAAAGGCGTTCGCTTCGTTGGGAACTGAAGTGCCTCCATCGCACCCTGCTGCGGCGCATCTACGTGTTCCACGTGGGCTAAAAGGTCCCCATCATATCTTCGAGTGTCGTCGAACAAACATAATGGGCTCACTGGTGCAAGACGCATCACCTTTTCTTTTCCCTTGCACTATTGAGTATTCCCTCATTTGCGCCGCGATTCTATACGTCATGTGGAAAAATATCTCCAAATATCCATCAAAAGATGTTGCAGCAGCTATCGCTAAAGCTCGACTGCTAGAGGGTCTCGCTTATAAAAAATCACCACATTTATACAGTGTTGATTGCGCAAGAGCTCACAAGGGACTATTTTTTGGAATTCTTGTTTTGGTGCTGACGATTATATCGCTGATTCTATTTTTTGTTCTCGTCTCGAAGAAGGATTATGCAACATTAGCTGTGGTGGAGGTCAACGTTTGCGAATTGGCATTGTATGCGATGACAACATTTGCTAGTTTGGCTGGCATGTTCTGCGTCAGAAACCTTAAATATGACGGCAATCGGAACCTTGAGTTGGATAATATATTGCTAGTTGGAGCACAAACTGGAATGTTCATTTATGGTACATTTACTATCATTGGAGGTCATTTCACTATAGAGAAAAATACGATCCTCATTTTGATCACGGCTCTATCATCTCTGATTCAAACGACGTGCCAGACGATGTTCATTCTAGATGCGAGCCGAAGATCGGCGAAAACACCCGAGCAGTTACGAAAGAAACCTGGAAGAGAGATTGTGACTTTCCTTCTAGTCACCAATTTGGCAATGTGGGCGATAAATACATTGGAGAAATCACGAGCAGAATCACATCCAGTTCAGCTACACTTCTATGGATTATGGGCTTGGACAATAATAACTCATGTGTCCATGCCACTGGCCATATTTTATAGATTCCATTCAACGGTTTGCTTGTGTGAAATATGGAAACGGGCCTACAAAATGAAGCCTGCTTACATGTAGCGATCGGCTCTAAAATATTAGGGCTTCAAGTTATCATTGAGAATATGAAGCATGGTACTATTGACATTATACTAGTAGTGACGTGGCGTAGTTAGGTGTTAGTGCCATAGGTTCATATAGCCAGAGTGGATACCGGATTGTAAACTGTCAAAATTATAAATGTATGTAGATATTACAGCTATATCATGAAAAGTATAAATTATTTCATTAAATCCGGTGTGCACTTGCCTTTATCCTGTATTAGTTTTAAAGTTGACTGCTGTAATGTTAAGTTATTGTATTTAAATATTTTAATGTGTTATTTATTTGTAGCTTTATTAGACGCTTTAACTATCTTAGCAGAACTGAAGTTGATAATGATATTTGAAAAAAAAACAGTATTTCTCAGTGAAAACGGGTTGGATTTTGTTAATTTTAGCGTTTATATTTAGCTGTTAATTTTTTTCTGCAATCTTAGCATTTAAAATATTGTTATATGTATATTTAAATCCATGATCCTTATATATAAATAAGTTATGTGTTCATATTTCATCCTGTTTATAAATAGATATAAGCCTAGATTAGGAATGTATTTATTTGTTGTAAAGTTCGCATTCCACATTCCACTTTAATCATAAAACTCTTTCAATAGCTATTGCATAGTATTGGAGTAACGCACCCTGATTCAAAATAAATGTCTTCCATTAGGTTACATTTTTTTGTACGATTTTTGTTACATTATCATTTTCTGCATAGTCGAAATAAAAATTTAGAATACTTTAATATTTCCATAGTCACAGTGGGAACAATGAATTTATCGACCTAAACATATTTTTTTGATGAATTTTTTACTTGTAACATTGATATCGTTACGACTACAGGACGATAATAATATACATTTTATTAACACACGTAATATTGAAACATAGTCTGAACATATAAATATTAGAGATTTTTAGCGATATTTTTGCGATAAAAATGTAGCGTCAGTATTTTGGAAAAGTTTTTAACAGTAGCAATATTTACGTACCGTGGACCCAGTAGTTAGGCGGAAATGAACACCAAAGTTTTATATGCGTAGTGAATTTTGGAGCTTATTATGTATTAAAATCCGATAAATATTATGAATATTCGAGATTTAGAATCAACCTGTTTGGAGTAAAGCATGAAAACTAATAGTAGTCGATAGACTTAGCCATTCGTCCAGTATATCAATATTTTCATGTTTATGTGGTTATACAAGCTCTTTTTCAAGGTGTGAGAAAAAAGATTTTTATACTAAGAAAGTATGGTTCATTTGAACTTATATACTTATAAGTTACACATAGGTACAAATGTTCGAATAGAGAAGGAAGATTGCGATTTAAACTATAACTGCGAGTTTTTTTTTATTGTTTTGTTATAAATACTAACATTAATAATAATAAAAAAAACCATATTGACCGACGGTTTAGTTTATTATTTTCTAGAAAACATTTCAATTTAATGATATTAAATGTATTTTACGATGAAAACATAATAATTTTACTAAAATCAAATGAAATAACGTTTGTAATCTATTATAGCTACTTTGGCTAATGTTATTTAGCAGTTGCTCAAATTTATTAGCTCATATTCACAAAATGAATGATAAATTAGCAATAGATTTTACCTCAAAATACTCAATGACACTTATCTATTTATTTAATGTTAAGAGTTTGTATGTTGTTTTTGTAAAAAAAATAGTTTTACATAATGTGTAGGTAGTTATTAATATTGCTAAAAATATTGTTTTGCATTATGCCCCAGTTTCTGGATGAGGTTTCAGAAAACGAAATAATTTGATTATTAATCTTTAATATAGTGGTAGAGTCCTTTATACATTTTTATTATTATAAATCTAGTGTTAAAAGTAATTGAGAGCTATAAATACTCAAGATATGACAATTTAGCTTTAACTTGTGACTTGTGTTTATCACACACCTACTAAAGTATTCATCTATAATGATATTAATGTAAAAAAAGAATTTGTAAACCTAACTATCCTCATTTTTTTTATGAGTGGCTTTTATTATTTCTTTTAGTTAATAGTTTACAAGAAAGTTGACTATATAAAAGTGATGGGTCACTTTATGACTTAGCGAACAGTCTCACGAGGCAAATGCTCAGTTAGTCTGGACGCGCACGCGCCCGCTCGAACGTTGTCGGTTTTTGTTGATCCTATTAAAGCGTGCTTCTGTATGATTTCCACGTCAATTCAAAACGGACTGTTGTTTCCTCTCTTGTTGGGCGGCACCCTCGCGTATGTTCTTCTTGTGGCGAGGCTGCAGACGCCCGAGGAGTCCCGAGGCTGCTCGTTCAGCCAGCTGAGTGCTATTGGTGTTGTTTGTATTTTAAGTACACTCAATATGTCACTTTAGTTTATATCCTAGCATTATATTCATTATACCAAATATTTGTTAGACACCTACCTATATTATACAATTATAAGTCCAACGTACACGGCATTTTATTAAATTTTAAAGCGGTTTTTTTGTAAAGTAATAGTGATACTAGAGTAATGTTTTTAATAATTATAACTAATTATTATTTAAACTATTTATTTGTTTACTGGAGATTGTGAGTAGATCGAGATAGTTCTAAGATTGTCTTCTTGGATGTTTAACGTTTACAAATAAAATAAAATTTTCTTGAGATCCTCCTGAAATAACGTGTTATTTTTTCCTATTGTTGTATAACATTTTACACTGTTACCTCAAACCCTGAGATACTGGCAGTGTTTGCTAACTACTATGAACAAATACAGTATTTCAAGACTCCAAAACCCAACTGGATATAATCGACATCGACTCGCCACTTCACGAAGACGTGCAGATAGACATTGTGATGGCATTTGGAAACTTCCGTCCGGTTAAGAAAGACAAAGGTATTTAAAAATGCGTCTTACTAGTGATCTCGTATGTCGCTAGAACGTGGTATTTGTGGCCATAACATTAAAGTCACATACCGGGCTGAGTTATGCTCGGAGTAATGATGAGATAAGTAAGCTGAAAAGTGGGTAGAAGACAATATCTGCTGCACAATTTATTGATAACCGATGTGGTAGACGAGTTCTTAAATGGAGACATTGTACAGGCAAGCGCCTTGAACGAAGAAGGGGCGTCCCCTAGGAAGACCGATGACCTATGAAACCTAAT
Organism: Tetheella fluctuosa; assembly: GCA_951216915.1. Taxonomy (NCBI): domain Eukaryota; kingdom Metazoa; phylum Arthropoda; class Insecta; order Lepidoptera; family Drepanidae; genus Tetheella; species Tetheella fluctuosa. The sequence continues at coordinate 10,116,320 of OX578217.1, forward strand.
AAGCGGTAGGTAGATATAGTACGAACAAGTGGCAACTATTGGGAAAAGTCTATGTTCAGCTATGGACGTCCATAGGCTGATGATGATGATGAATAGTATACTTCCTTGGTAAAAGTGAATAAATCCTTTTAAACTAGGGAATAGTGCTGGCACCGCTGTTATTATTCTATGCCGTAAGGCCGCTACCTAACCCTGATTTTCACAACAGATACATATACTTGAATGATTCCCCATTTCGTGGCAAATGTTGTACATTTAAAAACTAATATTTGCACGACCGAAAGGTTGAACGCAGTGATACATAATAATATATTAAAACAACTAAATGTTCCTACCTTATGTTCTCGCAAATAAATATATCATTCATTCATTCATACTATTGATAGAAAATAACACAAAAAAAATCTTATCCTTTTCAACAAAACTTGTCTATTACACTAACTTCCTCCCTGCTATTTTAGCAGCGTTTCCGAAAGATCTAATGTAATAGTTTAGCCATTACGGCGTGATTACGTAAAAAAGCCTATTACAAGGTAGCTCATTACATTGAAGATAGGGATGTCTGGAAATAGCTGCACTCTGCACAAGTGCACCTTGTTCATACTTATAAAGAAGCCAGTACTTAGTATTTTAGAGATACTATATTTTTTTTATTTATTTTTTATAAATTTGAAATTGTTCAGGTTATTATTTTTTATTTATTTTTCTTGTTTTTTTTTTCATCTTTTGTGTTTATGTGTATTATATTTCTTTAAAAATTGTTAAAAATTTAATGGAAAAAAAGCCAACATTGTCAGATTGTCCAAAAAAAAAACAAAATATATAAAAAATGTAACCTTGCTGAGTTTCTTGCCGGTTCTTCTCAGTTGAAGGCGACTTCCGAATCGGTGGTAACTTCAGTAGTTTCGACGTTCATAAGTGCCCTCTTAGGGCCTAAACTGAATAAATGGCTTTGACTTTGACTTTGACTTTGAATACCCACACAAACATATACACAATGTTACGCATTTAAATTACTAGCTGTCCCCTGCGATTACACCCGCGTTACGGGGATAAAAGTAGCCTATGTCCCTCTCCATGCCATAGGCTTCCTGCGTGACAAATTGTATTAGTATTCAGTCACCAATATAAGTAGCTCAACATACAATAGGTATATGGAGTGATAATGTAAACAGTTGTTTTGTAAATATGCCTACAAAAACCTACGTACTACCAAAGACGATCAAAATACAATTGATCGTCGTTGGTACTACACAACAAACGAACTCACTTTCGCATTTATAATGCATCAGTAGCATATACAATAATGCTGTCTATACATTTTATAACTTGTGTATAGTAATAGAATTAACATTATTCTGTCTCTTTCGTTTGCCTAGAATCCTTAATCATAATGCCTTAACTAGTTCTGAGGTCAATATATTCAAGTATTAGCATTTAAAACGCATTTCTATTGCCTTTTCTTTATTTACAATAGGTACCTATAATTAGTAGGGAGTAGTTAGGGCTGGCTGTGTCATTGATGTTGGTCGATATGTCACTATATAAAAAAGAAAGTGTTTAGCTTATAGTAAAACTTATTCATACTCAGATTTTTAAAATTCAAACGGACGTAACTCGGTTGAGTTTGATTGTTAAAAAATATAAATAAAATAATGGTAAGTACTTTAGAATGCTATACACGTACACTTATTAAACTAACCTACCTACCAACTTATACCGCGGTTTCACCCGCGTTCCCGAGGGATCTTATGTTTTCCCGGGATAAAAAGTAGCCTATAGCCTTCCTCGATAAATGGGCTATCCAACACTAAAATATTTTTTCCATTGGAACCTGTAGTTCCTGAGATTAGCGCGTTCATAATGCGCGCGCTTTATAATATTAGTATAGATGAGAACATAATAGCGGTAGAGATTTGAATTATTCCCTCAGTCTCATTTTATAAGCATATCACGTTTTCAACCCTAAACAAAACATCTCGAGAATTATGTTCTTCAATAATGATAAAGTTACTCATTAATTATTCATGGAAAGGGCTAATTGACAGCCCTAAAGAATCCCAATACACAGTGTATGGTCATACATAAAAGGGAGTACGTGAGATTGAATGAACGGCTTACGCTTTTCTATTCCTCCGGCGTCTCAGGTGTACAGTCAGCTTTATTTACAGCTATGTTCAGCCCATTAAATTACAACTTATTTTCTATATGTAAAGGCTTAAAGTCCATTGAAGTTTTAATGTCGTGTGGTGTCAAATATTGGCCTTGACTGACAACTACAAAGTATTGAGAGAGCTGCGTAACCTAGATAGCCATTTTAATGTAAATTCTTATGGTAATATATTTTATTTGATGCAAATGTATGTTCGCATGTTTATTTATTAGTGTACATAGTTATATTGATATCTGTCAAAGAAGTCAGTCACTATACTGACTTCTTCTTCTCTAGCTTAATCTTGCTCAAGTCATATTAAAAAAAAGTGAATTCTTCTGAAAAGTACAAGCGTATTTTTAAATGATGTCTATAAAATGGAATAACTGAAACAATAACATTGTTACTATACTTAATTCATATTTTCCATTAATTCTAAAAACATCGGACAATCATCTGTGTGTCAAATTTCAATATTTCACTAACAAATAGATAGATACTCCATAGCTAATGCACACAAATGAATGGTATTTAGAAAGCGTTGTTACCATGCACCTAGATTCTGTGACACATTCAATAGATAGATGATATCTGCGGCATCATTGATTTATTGTATTCGACACACCAAGCAATTACTCTATCTCAACCCGATAGCCTTATCGAATGTTTGGCATAAGTTCACTCGTACGCACGAGCAAGTGAAAATCTTCGACGGCCTATAAATTGTAGTCTTTCCTTGTATAGGCCGGATAAGAGTGCCATAGAGGTACGATCTCACTTCACGGTGTGTTATTTATCTGATGCCTTAGTTTATAAAGCATAGAGAATGTTTTAGTTTTTTAACTTATTAATAGTTGACATTGGAATTACGATTTTTTCTTAGAGCAACATAGCGCTCACGCCACACCGTATGTTGACAATGTAAAAAAAATATTATCTAGAAGACTGGATGGAGGCACAAGAAGTATGATGGATGGCATTTTTCGACTACAAGATCACATCATTCACGATTTTCAGCAAAGAGAAGAACGAATAGAAAACAGTAATTCTTTACTTTAGTTGTATTGACTTTCGATCATGTTTCATTCCTTCATTTGTTCCGCTTCTGTAAAATCCTTGTTTGCATCGAAATCATACGACTGTATTATATAGGATTACTAATATAATACGCTTATTATCTAAACTAGGTATATGTTTGTTTGTTTGAAAGCGATAATCTCTGGAAATACCTGTCGATTTTAAAAACATTGCATATGATAGCTTAATTCTCTAGGAAGGTTATAGGGTAATAATTCTATGGTTATAGGCTTTTTTATCCCAGGAATGCGGGTGAAACCGCGGGGAACAGCTAGTCTAATATAAAACTTTATATAACAATATTATATAAGAACTCCTTTTAAAGTCCTCCTCCTTGTTACCCGGCTGTTTCATCTATTGTTATTGGATTATCATTATTATTGATATAGGATGTTAATGTTTCGTTGATAAGATGCCCTTGCATTTTGAACTTAGATTAGATAACAGTTGAGTTTAGACCTTAAACGGCCCATCATTATTGTCTGGGTAAGTTGATTGCTCAACATCATCAAATGCAATCAACCTATGAAGTCACGCACAAATTTATTAATGGCGTAGACTCATTGATATAATTGGAAGGAATGTAATTTAGGGCACACAGTTACAATTTTATAGGTTATTTGTTTGTTATTATTTTCTATTGAATAACCTAATGAAGAAGGTATCCGAAAAATACAAAATTCCTACTAATCATATTTACTTTTACATTCATAAAATTTTACGAATCTAAAATGCAGATTGTAAGCAAAAGAATATATTTAAGTATAACAAAGCATGTTAATGCTTTAGTCGGACAATTTTAAACCCACGTAGATACAATAATTTTAAAGGTAGGTTGGTGCAATTGGACCGTATCGAAATGGATTAAATTGAAATGTACCACACAAATTACGTTTTTGGCGGCAGTGATATTGCTAAATTGTAGGATACTGTATAATATGATGTTTTGAATCTTCTAACTGAAATTATGTCTTAATTCGATGGCCTTAGGTACACACATATAAAATTTATATGTGTATGTATGTACTTATTTAATAAGGAATCACTAGAATAAAGAAATAAACTGGGCACTATTGTCAGTCTCATTAAAATGCTTAAGAAAGTAGGTGATGAAACTTCTCTTGAAAATCTAAATCGGATAAGCCGTTTCTGTAATTATCCCATTATTTACAGGTGTCAGAAACGCATTCTCTCGGCGGCCGATCTGTAACATAATCATAGAATGCTCAATTTATGGAATAAAATCATAAAATGTGTGAAAAGAAGCCGAAGATATGACGTCACAAAGTCATTGCGCACACACATATTGTTAACGTTTTTAGAAATAACGATAATCATAGTACCTACAATCCGCTGCTAGCCTTTGCGAGTTTACGACCTTCGGCCACGTCATTACTTATAATGGTAAGATTGTGGTCAGACACAAGCCTATCCATACATAGTTAAAAAATATTACCTACATGGATCAGTGTCGTTAATTAGGTTTTCAATCTTGAGTTTTATTGATTGAAATTACGATTTTGTAATGGATGTCTTCTTACCCCTATTTTTGATTTTTTCAGTAATTTTTTATTGAGCGTCTTCTAGTTTCTTGATGGTTAAAACAAACAGGCCGGCCACTTTTGCACTTTCGGCATCCATTGGAAAATATAGCGTATACTATCAAAATGTATTGAAGTTCCCTAGATATTCGACATGATTTTGGCAAATATTGATACGACATTGGCAGAGATGTGAAAAAATTGTTTAGTAAAAGTATTTAAATACAAAATGCAAATGCATTGTAACTTTACTATTTCAAATAGAAATACAAAATAGTTTTAAATAAAAGTATTTATGTACAAAATGCAAAATACGTATTTTCAAAATAGGTTTTCCAAATAAAATACCTTGTTACTTATTTAATTTTTAATTGATTTCAATACTAGTATTTGTTCAAAATACAGTTTGATTAAAGCCATTTACCTAACATTTGCTTGTCGCGCAATGTTGGCATTATTGTTCTTGTTGACAACATTTAAGGACGGCGAAGATACTATAATATTTTATCTTAAGGTCATGAGACAGCATTATACTATGAAAAGAGAAGCAATGACCTACCTTCACTTTCCTTCTCTTTCACTGGTATAGCACTGTCTCATATATCTTAAGATAAAATATTATAGTATCTTCACCGTGTGTCACCCCCTTTTAGGATCACGATCAGTGCATTCATAAATAAAGTAATTTTGGATTTAAGAATGAAAAATAAGAAAAATGAATTTATAAATGTAACAATACTATTTTGTATTTTACAAATACTATGTACATATTTATATGAAGTATTTAAAAAAAATACAAAATACATTTTGAAAAAAGTATTTCAAATGTAAAATAAAAATAGGTATTTTGCATTTTGTATTTGCATTTCAAATATATGTATTTCAAATAATTCACATCTCTGGACATTGGGTCCCAGTCTCATAATAGGTAATTAACTAATATTATGGCATTTTAAAATAATTTACTAATCACAACCACATTTGGAGTTAGTAATGAGAATTCCGTTCTCTTACCTTTATACAATTTGTGTGTATCATAACAATGTATAGAAAGAAACCTCTTATAACCGAACATAAACTACTTATAATAGAAATTCTAAGACACACAAAACGAACTCAACCTCCACCGAGTTATTCCGGAATTCGTGTAAGTATGTAGAATGTGAAAATGTTTCGTATATTAACAAAATATTGGAGTTTAATAACCCTAAGAGGAAAGGGTTTGAAAATCAGCAAAAGTTTTCTATACGTAAAAACAACTATGTATTTTCTGTACCATGGTTGGTAGGTAGGTACCTAGTATAACATCAGTTGATAATAATATATTAGTCTAAAATATATTTATACTTGCCTACAATCTATGTAACATAGTAATAACAAACGGACGGACAGATAGAGAGAGAGACAGACAGACGGACAACGAAGTGATTCAATAAAGGGAACCCAGAAGAAGCATAAATAAATATTCTAGTACATTCTTCACAATCAATCCTACTAATAACACCAACACTCTACTTCACCTATAGATTTTTAATGGATGTATTCTTACCCCTATTTTTGAAGCTACCCCTCGCGCAGACATACCGGTCGATATCTATTACGCAGCTACCCAGTGTGAAGGAAGTGCAGTGGAGGCAACTAGCACCAAGGATTAAAAAGCTAGGCAGAGCTGCAAAACACGCTTCTTTAGCATTCAAAGGATTGATATTGTCCAAACATAGCTTTACCACCATTAAATTGAAGTATTGTTCTAAGTTCGCTGCGAACTGTTAATACTGCATGACTAATATGCTAAGAATGCCTTTTTATACTGAATCCTAAAGGATCCGAGTAGTTCTGTATAATACTGACCTAGAGTGATAAACTGAGAAGACAAAAGGAAAGACTGCTCACAATCTTAAAAATATAAAAGAATAAATCCTCACTGATTGATTGATAAATTTAGAGGATATATGGTTTTTAACATAGGGCCAAGATCGATGAATAAAATTGATGGTTAAAAAATTTACCTCGTACAAGTAATTTACTTTATAGTAGATACTTATTTCTGTTATCTACCTTTTCTTATGCCATTATATGTCAGCTCCATTGTTTAATACATGTTTGTACGTCTCGGTGCATGCCTGTCCTGCCAAATACGCCATGTTTAGATCCCAAGCCCCCCTCTGCATAGCACGCGCTGCATCTAATGACTATCTTAACAAGCCATTGATTCTAAACCTTTCATTATAATTTATTGTGGTATTTCAACTGAAAGTTGACTATCAATATTAGGGTTCGCATTTGAAACTATATTTATATACTCCACTCATTCATTGAGTTGAATTATTTTTCTATCTAAATTACTGGTTTTTGTTTGATTAAAAGTTTGACATCTTCTGACAATCTTTTTGGTTGTTTCCCCTTTTAATACTAATATTCAGCTACCCTTTCAACATTAACACAAGAGTTATAGAGGCTGATAGAGAAAATTCCGATGCTATAGATTAGTTTTAGGTCTTATTCCCCTTTATTACGAAAGACAGTTTAAAGCAAATCTATTAAAACACAGGACTTAAATTTATCCACCCCTCTCTGACAACATATAAAAATAGAAATAGGGTTATCTTAAAACCTGGGTTTTACAAGGTACAGCTTAAACCATCTCACATATGAGACCAATGTTTTCTTCTCAAGAATGTATGTTTTCACTAACCATCTAGATTTTTACTCGACTGATAAAGCTACATATTGTGTAGCGATTGAAAGTAAAGATAATTACTTACTATAGTTCCCTACCGCCCAATGTTAGTTTTTAATCTGGTTTGTAATTGGATTAACATCTAATAATACCATGCCAATGACATTAGCACTTTCGCTGTCCGATTTCTAGGCCATGCTCTAATTAAGTGGTATATTTTTAGACCAAATGCATTGAAAGTAGAACTTATACCTATTAATATTGATGTCGGTCACAAGTAACGGCATTCTTTTTGTTGTTGATTTAAATTAAAATTTATCAACTGTCTTGAACCATATTAGCTGCCGTATGTTGAAATCTGATAGCAATTGGCGGTTTGACAGTCGGTATAGTTAAAAGAAATTATTAATCATCGATAGATAGGCAATAAGAAGTTCTAATTGGGGCAATAATATTCAAATAGTACGTACCTTTTTGCGAGAAAGGGATATCATTGGTCCAACAAAATTAACTAGATTTTATTTTATGGGACGAATTAACTCATGCCTCATAGGTTTGTAGAAAAGGCAGCCTTCTCAATTTATTGTTTAGGTACTAAACATAAGCAGATAGTATTTTTTTACGTAATTTATGTCATACACCTACGGTCATTTGTATCTATACAAAAATAGTCGCCTACACAAAGCACTCACGCATCAAATAGCTCGCCTATAATTTATTCTGACATAACAGTACCGATCGATTGATAACCACCTACCTAACCGAAAGTTTGTCCATCTGTCTGACAATGACTTCTAAAATTGATTTCCTTGTTCAAGGTATGGTAACAGGATTCAACCAAAATGAGGGAGGCAAAAATATAAGTATGGCTTTAGTTATAGTAAAGGAGGGTTCGCGTGTCTGGCAATGGCAACCGAGGTACCGAGGCACAATAGATCCCCTGGTTCGTAGTTATGGCTGTATACTGAACGAACGGCGCCGGGCGCGCCATTCGCGAGTTGACTGCGAGCTTCGGACTTGATCGCGCGTTCGCGTCAATTTGAATTTCGAACCGCATTACTTTTTCTAACTAGAGATAAAAATAAATAAGACATTTGAATTTAAATATTCCCGCGTAAATAGACAGTTTGCAAACTTTTCACATTTCAAACGAGTTTGAGAGTGGTTAACAGTTGACGAAAAGGGTTTATTTGGAACATTTTTGTGCTACTGAGTAGGCAGTGAGTGCGCGTCTTTTCAATTGCATATTTCTGAATGAACACAATGGACCTTCTCTGCGGGTAATTTTCGTAACAAGAAAATGAAAGCGTAAGCATTGTGAGCTTTGTTGTTTTTTTTTGCGCACACTGACAGACAGCGCCAGCACAGCATTCCGGATTAGTTTATATCGTCATCATCTAGAAATATATGAGGATTTTTTAATGAGCATGTGTGCCGTCTAACGAAGGCCAGATTAACCGCATGATGATATAAATGCAAAATTATCTTGAGGAAATACTAATTTGGTTGTATGAGCAGCATCCTGCTTGGAAATCTCAGCGGTATTTATTTATAACTCACACCTAACTCTAGGAACATAACTTCCCAGGAAATAGAGGCATATATAATATAGAAAATAGAGATTGCTTTTTGTTCTTCAAATTTGTTTGCTTTGCATTGCGCATGCGCCTTGTTGTTTGGCGTGTTTACATCATAACAAAGGGGCAATGTACTGTTTTTAATCTAATTATTTTCATAAGGAGTATTGATGCTTGAGTGATCATAATATTTCAACTGTCCGTTCGGATACTGAATGAACTCGTTCAAGGCTCATGTTGCGCGGTTAACAGGCTGTGTGTGGACCCTGATCTACTTACCGCAGACTTATAACCAACCTACATGTTCTAAGCCATTGATTGAGTAGGCTTAAGACAATCTAATAATGTGGGTTGTAGAAAATTGAAATTGTTAATTAAAAAATAATGGAAATATGTTTAGAATTAATAACTCATATTCTAAAAATCTGAAAATCAAAGCAAAAGTCAAACCCCGATTTAGTTTAGGCCCTAAGAATTATATGAAAGTGAAATTTAAGTACCTGTTACCGCCATGAATGAAAACGCTTGTCTTAAAGCAAAATCTAGATGATAATTCAATTAAACCTATAATCCAATGATTTATACCTAATCATAAACTAAGGCATCCATTTGAACCGTTCTGGCGTAATCTCGACGAAAACACATTATAATCGTTTTTATAGTCGCCGTCGCGCCTCATGTTCGTGTACCATACAGACAATAATGGTTGTTATTATAATGACTACTTGTTATACAATCGGGTAATGATGTTCAAGGAATTATTTATAAGCATTTGCGTAAGAAATACCATATAAATGCTTAAAATACAAACATGCTGTCGACGAAAGATGAATAATCATTTACCTAGCAATTCAAATAATTATTATAATATTCGAATGTGAGTTTGTTTATTTGTTACCTTTTCACGCCTAGGCCGCTGAACCGATCGCGATGTTTGTGGTATGTAGAGGTACATAAGCTAGAGTACTTTTTTTCTCGGGAACGCGGTTGAAGTCGGGTTATATTTTGTGGTTTAAGTCATGTTAAACAGTGTAGCGAAGTTATAGAAGTTATGATGATTTTACACTAAGTTAAAAAAATACATCAGTAAATCTTCCAGTGGCCATGACCATTTACGTGCACAAGCGTACCCTAAAATGGTGCATTGTGATTTTGAATGCACCCGCGTCGGCCGTCAATCACTGTCGGCGTTCGGCAAATGACCGCGACTGTCCCAAGGTCTGCGATTGAAGCTCGTGCTGATTGTCAACTATGTTCCCACAGTTATCTGACATCAACTTAATACCGTTAATTGTACTGGCTTCTGGCACAGCGAGATTCTCACCGCAGGCATTCATTGTTTAATATTTAATCAGTTTTTTCACAATCACGTACCGTGTCTGCAGAATCTGTGAGATTAAAAACCTTTTAGATACTTTATTTAGACGAAAATTAGGATAGTACCTACTTTTATACAGAATTACAAATTAAGTTTTTTCAAGTTGGTTAATTAACCTAGAATTTGTAATGAAACAAGATTCTTTGTAAACCAAAGTCATTCATGTAGTTACTTACCTTGTATTTATATAGTACTAGCTTCCGCCTCGCGGTTTCACCCGCTCTAATAATTAGTTGGATCTAATATTTTCCCGGGATAAAAAGTATAAGTAGTAAATATATTATATGTTAAGACAGATTAACATAAGGATTAAAATATATAATGTATCTGTGTGCCAAATTTCATTCAAATCCGTTCAGTAGTTTTTGCGTAAAAGAGTAGCATACGTCCATCCATCCAAACTTACACATTTATAATATTAGTAGGATTAAAACTAATCTTTTCAAGTTACAAAAAACGTAGCGAGTAGGTATAGTGCTTAAAATATTTAAATTCTAGCGTTCAAAACAGCAATCAAAATCCTGTTCGGTCACAACAATTTACATAACATACCTAAAACAAGAGTTCAAGACTCGTCTGATGATATAATGACAGCTGCAATTATCTAGTATATTCACGATAAAGTTCTGTGGTCAATGTGACCTCAAGTATAAAAAAAAAATAAAAAAAATAAGTACTTAAATAAATGTTTAAGATTAATTTTTATTTATTTTTAAATATGGCAATCACAACAAAATAAATGGAATTTAAGATTGGTAGGTTTTTCAATGATAAATAAGCACGCCAGTTAATAACAAAATAGGTACAAAAAAAACGTCTTTTCTGTTAAAGTAGGATATATTTGTTGGCCAAGTAATTAGGAGTAATGACGCCTATCTACGGCTTGGATGATTTTATTTTAGAATAATAAAATAAAATACCTACCTAATAATATCCTGGCATACACTGACTTCCATCTGATCCCAAATCAGCGGAGTAAGTAGAGCTTATACTATGAAATCCAGATAGTTAATATACTATTTATTTAATACTAATAATGAAAATTTAAATATTTTTTATTCAAATAGGCCTTTACAAGCATTTAGTCTGACTCTAACGCTCGGTTCGGTTGGTTGCTTTTACTGAGAAGAGCCGGCAAGAAACTCAGCAATTACTCTATTCAAAACCAACTCAGATTTATTACATAAAATTATTTATGTAGTCTCACTGACAATACTTGTATGTATTTATATGACAAAAAGGAAAAAAATAATCTCATCTAAATTATGAGTAACTTAGTAAATAAATGGATTGCAAATTTAAACAGACCAGCCCCCACAGGCAGCACCTGTTCACAAGTATGACGCAATAATAATAATTATATCCAGTCTCAGAATAAACAAACGTGTTCATATATTCAAACCAACCTCAGCGATCTTGATATAAAATTTATGTTGAGAAATCTAAAAGCACAGGGTAATTCTAGGAATTCTAGCTCGTGGAAAACTGGATAGTAAAGGGAAGTCGGGAACGATCAGCCCTGTGGTTCTATAAAGAATGACATAAACTCGATGACAAATCCAGGTTGTCACCAGACTCTGTCTCTGTCGTTTACCAAACAAAATCGTGAAAAGTCCGCTGACCACACCAGTATGGTGCGAACTCGTCTACAAGTTTTGTTCTAGACAATACCATAGCAGGTAGTAGATGGTTAGACCAAGTAAATACCCTATACATATCTCTCGACCGCCCTGCAAAGGGCTGAAGTCAGTTTATTGTGGTTACCAACCCAGTCAATAGGATTTAGCACGGTTTAAGAAGTTACAGCAAATTTATCTTACTCATTCTTATCAAACAGGAAATTGTAGATATCTCTTTGCTACAAAGTTACAAATATAATAATGTATATTTAATCATAGTAATATTAAACTCCAGCACAAATGGATTCACATTTAAATAAATAAGTATCAAAATTTACTTTCCCCTCCCCCATACAATTTACAAGTGTATCCCAGCACCGGGCCGTGACTATCGGGAGCTATCTAATTAATCTGGCTCTTCAGACATGGGGAGTCAGTTCACTAGAGAATGTGTAGCTTGTTTTATTTTAAGTTTTATACACAGCTCTTTGTTAGATTGTAAACACGTGTTGAAAGTACGTACGTACATAGTTATTTATATTGGGGAAGAGAAAATATTAATTAGGATTGTAAAAAATATGTTTAAGATATGGACACTTGAATTTTTTATTTGAAACTGTCAGCTCGTGAGGATGGAAACTATCTATTTACCTATTTAATAAAAATCAAAGTAGAGGTTACTTTCGTAAGTCTGCATATTTTTACAATTGGTACACTTTTATTCTGTTCCATTCAACTTTAGCTGTAGCTATGAAAATAATAGTTCAAAATTGCCCTGGAATTTAATAGCATATTATGTACTTACTGATGTAAATATATTTTTAGTCTCATTTACACACGCCAGTAAAATAAGGTTTCCTTAGCCGATTCCGTAAATACTTTAATCTCTATTTGGAGAAGAAAACCTTCAAGTTACAAACAATAGTGAAATAAATTTACTCGTTCATTGTAAAAGTTTCAAACGTAAAATATCTGTCTGACTCAAGATTTAAAATTAAAATGTAAGGGTCAAGGCTGTATTGTCGATGGCTGGGAGTAGAAGCTACACTTTTTATCGATCGCAGTATTAGCTAGTGGCAGCCACAGGTTGTGTGATAGTCTTTGTTTTGGTGCGTTCGTCGACCCCAAGCCAACCCCATTGAATTGAGGGCGACAGACAGTCTGCCTCACCCTCAGGAAATGCATATGAGCATGCGCTAAGATTACAAATATTCACATGACGATAATATCATTACCCTAGGTTTCAGGGACAATTAATGTTAAAATTTCTTTCGTAAGAATATGTCGACAGTCGCACAGTCGTCTTTGATTGCAAATTACAATGTAGGTACAGCCAATTTAAAATAATTTGATTGTTATTTTAGGTAGAGAATATACTATGATTTTATATTTGTCTGAGGTTTTTAACTCATACACCAAGTAAGATAAAGTCATGAAATACATTATGTTTATATTTTATTGTTGACCCAAACATTTACGTTTTTATTTGCTTGAGTCAGAAATATATGTATAACGATGCGATCTCCGTAAAATGACCATGACAGACATACGGACATTAAGCTTTGTAAATTCTCTTTTACACTATACCTACATACTAGCTGTTTCCCGCGGTGATACCCGCATCCTTGGGATAAAAAGAATTTTTCGAATCCGACTGGTAGTTACAGAGATTAGCGCCTTTAAACAAACAAAAAACTCTACTCCTTTATTATATTATATGGACTAGCTTCCCCCCCCCCTGCGGTTTCACCCGTGTTTCCGTAGAATCTTATATTTTCCCGGGATAAAAAGTAGCCTACAGCCTTCCTTGATAAATGGGCTATCCCAAAACTGGGCTAACAGAAAAATATTTTTTCAATTCGAACCAGTTGTTCCTGAGATTAGCGCGTTCAACCAAACAAACAAACTCGTCAGTAATACTTTCATGATTCGTAGCAGGTACTCTCATTTATTCTGTGGTGATACGTTGACCAGCATTTTCACTTTACGCTTAGATGGGTAAAACATGAGTGCCAGTATGCGTTGAACTAACATTGACATTAGGTGCACATTCCAATGCAAAACAAGTTTCTTTTTATCGACCTGTCGTACCAATACTCTTGAAAAGAGAACGACTAGTAAATTAACTTTTTAATTAAAATAAATCAAGTGAAATGGTTGTCATGTCACTTTATTTAAACCAAAGTACAGTATACAGTTTGGTTTACAAGAATTACTATAGCTGATTTTCCTTGAGAATATCTTTTTGTTCTACATGGAAACATTGGTACTATAGATATTTATGGTGTTGTGGGCGTCCTTTTTATACCTTCGCAATATCCGGCGTGTCGTATTCATAGTCATGTTACATAATGAATGTGCCCTTTCATATAGGGCTCTAAGGAAAGTAGATTTGCTGTGTTACTTATTGATGTTGGTATTATGCAACAAATTGCGTATGTAAAAATTCGAGTAGAGAATAATATCAATTGGTGGGCTACGTTCGTGCTCATAAACTGTTTCTTGAAGTTTTTTGGCTATTTTGTAATGATTTGGTTGTTGTTTAATTACTAATAAATAAATAAATATTCTGGGACATTCCTCACACACGGCCATCTGACCCCAATCTAAGCAGAGCTTGTGCTATGGAAGCCAAATAACTGATATACTATATGTACTACTTTTCTTTTATAAATATATAATTATATAGATAATTACACCCAGACTCAGGGCAAATAGGCATGTTCATGCACACAAATGTCTGTCCTGAGTGGGAATCGAATTCATGACCTGTGACTTGATGGATAGGGTATCTTACCAACCACGCCAACCGGCCCGTCGTAAATACTTTCTTACCTATCTTATAAAGTCAAAGAGCGGAAATCGTTGTGAGATAATGAAATCCTTGTTTTATAAAATTGAGAGTAAATTAAGACATATGTTTAAAAATTGCTCCAAAAAGGTGCATCGTAATAGGATGTACTTATGTGTAATTAGCAAAAATAATGAATTATTCATTTTGACGATAAACAAAGTTATCAGCTGTCCACAGACGACTTGCATAATGATTACATTAACCGGCCAATGCACCCGTTTCCGGAGTCGGATCATGTGAACTTCAAAGTACTTATACCGAAACCTTTGATAAACCCTATGGACGATAAAGAAATTATGACACGTTGATTAAATATTTTTTTTAGCGGAAGTTGTCTCGAGTACCTACCGAATAAAAATTCTAAATTCAGAAATTATAATTTCGAAGATTAAAAAGTAAATTTGAATTTGGAACATAGAACCTTTACCTACTATAATATTTTACATACCTACAAACCTTTTGTTGCAACAACAGAAGGATATAAGTAAGATCCGCCCTGTGTTTTATTACAAAACAAATATTTAAATTATTTTATCGATCATTCACAGGAAAGCACCAATACGTAAGTCGTACATGGAGTAAAAACCCGTTATAGTATAGGTCATAATATTAATCTCACTTATAACTCGGCTACTATAAATCAATCACATGTGGTAACAATAAGGTCCCAATCATGACATAGTTTTATATTTTAGCCAGGTTTTTAAGCAAAATCTATCTTGGACTTTTCAGGTAGTATATATGTATATACCTACAATATTTTTCTTGGTTACAAAGGTTCTGAATACATTGGGACGTGATTTTATTGTTGAATGTCGCTGACCCAAAAACATCGAGCTGGCTATCAAAGGTTTCAATGCGATATCTGTTTACTCTAGCAAATGTAACCGTTTGTGAATTAATTTTTATAATAATAAAGTATCTAGATTTAAAAAAATTACAATGTAGAGACGATACCTAAATTATATAGATTCAAACCAAATCAACTATAAAAAATCGTAGCAAAATATTAACAGGTACTTTCATGAATAAATTCTACAATAATAAATTCCTAAGGTAGATCAAACTAAAGGTACCGTGTTACAAGTACCTAGCTACTGTTATGACAGCTGCCGGTCACGTAAACAGTACGAGACGTGCGCACGCGCCTTCGTAAGATAATGTTTGTTTGTGTATCTACCGACCCCGGTTATGGTTACTTCATGGTATTAATAACAGGTTTAACCATGGTTATCATGGGAACTTTATGATTGAAGGTTTAATCAAAGAACTGCCATCAAAAGGAGCTAAGAATGTAGGTACATACATATATTATAAAAACTTTAGATCAGGTTCCTACATACATACATACGTACCTATAATATAATATCGATCCACTTGGATTTGCGATTATGATTTTCGAAAATTTATTAGTCACTATCTAGTTTTCGTTTTTTTTTATTGCGTCCTTTTAAATAATACATATGTTTTCGAATTACTTACGTACAGAAAATGTTCAAAAATGATTGAATATACCGCCTACAAAAAGACATAAACGATTTCTAAATAACAAAAGATTTTTCATAGTCAACGTTTTCCATTAGTATTTTTTTTTCTTATGTAAGTTATAATAACTTACTTTACTGTTTGTTAGCCTAAATTTGCACATAACAAAAATGTATGAAAACAATAAAAGACTGTGAGTGACTTCTAATAACAAAACTAGGTACTATGTTTGGCGATGATAGCTCAGTGGTAGTGACGTCGGACGCCGCGGCGAAGGTCGTGGGTTCGAATCCTACAATGAGCTTGAGCTTTCGGTGAAGGAAAACATCGTGAGGAAACCATAGCACGGTGGTAGGGTACTTTGTAGTACCCGCCTGGCTGGCTACCACCCTCAAGTTGAAAATCTGTCGCCAAACACCTATTGGTGTGTTCCGGCAGCTGCACTTGAGAGCCAGATCCTTCTAGGCTTTGTGTGCTTACCACCTTCGGCCACATCATCACCTACCTTAGTGAGATTGTGGTCAAACACAAGCCTATACAACGTAAAAAAAAAAAAAAAAAATGTCATATTGCTTATGTTAAGTCAACCAATTTTGGTGAGAATGATATATTACGTCACGACACAGTCAGACAGTCATATTTATAGATGAAATGTGTGAAATACTATGGGAGTATGGGACAAATGGAACCCCACATAATGCACCGCCCCCATCTGTTTCCTCCGGGGCCATTCAACGTCTTATGACCAGAAGAATAGGATGGATTAATCGATTGACAGGCATTTTATAATTTTAAATCTTTTCCTAGTGTATTTGTGAGGTAAACGATACATGCTATAGGCGTAATTAAATAATAATAGGGCAAAGCGGTAACATTGCATGCTAGCTCAGAAAATAACCTCATTAGTGCAAAACTTTATCGCTATAAATATGCATGAAGTAATTAGGTAGGTAATAAATTAATTAGAGCGAATTGTGAAATAAAAAAGTTCTGCCACAGAACTGAGTAAAACAAACATATTTTCACGAACGCACAAACTAATTTTTATGCAGTGAAAGCATCATGATTTTATTTCAAACAATAACCTACTTCTTCTACTTCGAAATAGAGATGGTTTTATTATACGCATCGCAACCCTTGTCGCTATCACGATGCACAATCGAGGACAACAATAGGGGTATTAGCGGGGGTGTTTAGGAGCCAACGTGACGTGGTCTAATGCATTGTCCACGATTAAATATTTCGAAGTAATATGTCCGTAAGATTTATTACCCTACTCAGAGAAATACACCAACTTGGATAATTATGGATATTTTGTTAGGTAGGTACCTACCTACTGAATACGATCAAAAGATATTCTGTGACATTATTCTGCGACATTATTTTATTATAATGATTTTAAGAGCGGAAAAACTAAAATATCTTGATTAGTACAGACATGATACTATATCCCATCCCAAAGGTAGAAGTTATAATTTTTTGAAAAGTAAATTACATCGCAGTTTTACCCGCCGCGATCCCGGGTAAAAAGCATCTTATATTTTATTTTTATGATTTATCAATGGGTCAATTAAATCTCATCAAAATCTGTTTAACGGCGTGATTGATTAAAGAAATCCACAAATAATTGGTATTTTTAATATTAGTAGGTTTAAAAGAAACTTCAATAACTACCAGATTTCGATGAATGATTTAATAATTCAGGAGTATCCACCCTATGCTGACATTTGAACTCAACAGGCGGGCGACTACGAAACGGAACAGACCGAGGTTAGCCGAAAGTTTATGGTGTTTTTTTGTTCTGTCTCGCTCTTTCCTACAAAAACAACGACCGAAAGCTCAAAGCTCGGCGCTTTCAAACACGTATAGTGTGTGGAACGTGAACGTGTTCAACGTAACTCTTGTTTATGTTATTAAAGTTATCGACATTGTTGCGATTTATTTGTGTGTTGAACTAAATTATACAACGTTAGTGGGTGTTCTGTGAGATTAGTTACACTATTCATAACATACGGGTAGAAAATAAACTACTGTTTCTTGCTGGACTATAAGTTTGTTTAAAATGTAAGTAAGGAATTTTAATGGATTACCGCTATTACTTTAAGGTGAAATTTCTAATGCGGCCATTAACTAAACGTTGATTTTTTAATCATTGTTACAAAGTTAAGCGAACGATAATTGTTCACTTTTTCTTGCTGTTTGCAAGTGAAGTGATATCTAATAAAACATTCAGGTATGTAGGTAACAATTTGCAGAATAAAATTCTGTGTTTTAATTATTGTAAATGTAATTTTTGAACTCTCAGAATATATTATTTGGAATGTAAATACTGGCATAAATTTGTCGATAAAATTTTACAATCAATTTTAATAATAGAACTACTGCGTATTAAGTGCGGAACCGATCGAGAAATGAGCGAGACGGGCTTTAGCAGTCTAGATTCTAGGCTACAACTAATTACCCAAGTCGTATGTTTCCCTTGCAGACATTTCAATTTCACAGACAAGGAAGTAGATGTAACAAGACCATTATTACTGTGAAACGTTATTTCTTATAATGTTTTATTCGATTTTACTCGTCAGCTTCGTGTATGTTAGTTTCAAGATTCTGTGAAGACAATTATTTTAGTTTTAAAGCTCAAAATATAATTACATTGAAATGTATCTATAAAAGCGGTGTCAATTTTACTAAGCATAATATTCAAGTCTTTTGCTTGGGAGCAGTGCAGTATAAACGATTACTTCCTAAATTCTTTCAATTATTGTTTCGGGTAATTCTTACTTTAACAGATGAATTAATTTCTATGGACGTTATTTAAGGCGATTAGATTCGTTTCTATTTCACAGATTTCTCACAGAAGACTATTTATTTACTAAAAATCTAAAAAGATTAGAAATCTTTCGCAAAACTTTCTCTTTGTAAAGGTTAACTGTGTGAATTTACACTACGCTAACTAATGATAAAATCGTATTTCACGGAAATGCCATAAATTTTTGCGAGTTTTGTCTGTTAGTCTTTAAATTATAAGGAAATATATTTATGAGAATGAAAGGTAATTAAACCCCAAATATCTGATCTTGCGGTAAAGAGGACGAAAAATAAAAATATTTATTGGAAAAATAAATGTAGGTATACCCACCAAAAGTTTGTGAGCCTCTGGTAACCAAACTGATTCAATTTGTATTTCGGGTGACAGTGCTCTCTCAGTCAATATTAGTTGTACAACAAAAGCGTTTATTTTCATTAAATGCATGCACTGCACATTGTGCAGTACTATTCCGTCACGAACACCAAACAATTTTTGTTTGATGTCGTGTGTATTTGACGGATAATCAGAAGGTAGTTAAAGTAATCTTTAGTTTGCTTATTCATTAACTTCTAAGGCATATATATATATATATATATATATATATATATATGTATGTATATATCAACTTATAGAGATACTTACACCATAACATTATGATTGCAAATCATGTCGATAACAAGTGTAATTTGGGAGAAAGCCAACTACCACTGCGACTGGGATAGTTTGGTCCGACACCAGTTGCCATAATTGCTTCTTTGATTACAGTGTACGAGCACATCTACCTTTTGCTAAACCTTCCTGATATCATTTCATCGTTGCGTGTAGGAAAAGTTGATGAACGTGTATGATAACAAGATCTCATGGCAATATGTCGTTAGACCAACGTACCTAGCTGTAGGGAGGTATATCAACGTGTTATGTGTGTATATAGGCAGTACGTAAACGCATTAGCGTGCAATGGGGCCACGTAGCGACCATTACTCGGAAAGTCGATTGTTTGCGGTTGATCGACATTTGTGACGTCGACAGTAACATGTTTATTGTTTATACGTGGCGTGGCAGCTTCTGACTGCACCCATTCGCGTTCTTGAAATAACCAAGTTATTGTACCTATTAATTGTGAAATGACATAACTTCGTCTTGGCGGTAATTATTCCTTGTGGAAGATAATAGGTTGGCGAGTAACGTACCTACTAAAATTGATCTGAGGGATAAATAAATAAGGCGATAAAACTTCAAACTAGATCGGAGCTACGGCTGTCGGTACCTAATTATGACGGTTGAAAAATAGGCTAAAATGTAGGTTACAGTTTGAAGTGAATCACTCCAAAACCAAACCATGCTAACGATGGAAATGTAAGTAAACAACAATATTCAGGAAAAAACTCGCTCAGTTTCAATATTCAGCGCAACTATCCAAGTAGATACTACCAAGTCGCCCGTAGTAAAACCTGTGATTGTGTAACGAGCGGGGCTAAACTGCTTTTTTTGTGAAGTGAAGCGAAGTTGTTCGCGCTCATCTCGAGTGGAGAGTAGTGTGGGCGGCAAGTCAGTCCAGTGTGTGTATCGCGGCCGCTGAAAGGCGCGCGCTCATCTCGGTTGAATAGCGGCCCAGCCCTCGCGTCGGCTGCTCGCTATTTGCAGAACAATGCAGGCTTGATGTGCGCACGCCGGCGCCGCCACCGGGAAAGCGCGGAGGGAAAACGCGCGAACCGCTCGGCAGTCTCGGGCCGCAAGTGCGACCGGCCGCGCGCCGAAGCACGCCACGCGACGCTTGCGCCCTGGCGCACGCCGCCACGAGCCGCGCTCGACGCGGTGTTACGTTTTCCGAATCGACCGCTGACGGCAATACTGCCACCGTGACTGAAATTCAGTGTCAAAAGGTTGGTGACCCCTCTGTAGTGCATTCAAAAAACCACCCAAAAACGAGGGCACCATAGCCTAGTTTCTATTCCCTGAATGTGATGACATCTGTCACACTAGCTGCGCTTGGTTGTAATTTCCTCGTGCGCCGCAAATGTCAAACGTAACAGATTAGTAAAATGGGAAATGCTGTTATTGGGGTCTATTAATTTCCTTGATATAACGAGTAGCTACCTAATTGTCTGTCGCTGACGTCGATGACTTCCCAATTAAGTAATAAAGTTATTAATTAGAAAAAATATAGTACCATAAGAATCATGCAACTTATGGGAACATTAGTTGTAGATAAAATTTCGACTTACTTTACTTATAAGTACTTATATATATTATTTTACAAGGGAAGAATATAAAGACTTACAATATCTTTTCGGATATAATGAAAACCAATGACTTAGCGCTCTTAAAAGCAATCTAAAAAATGTATTCGAAAGCTATCTTAAAGTAGATAAATCAAAACAGTCAACCTAGCATTTACATTTACAGAGAAAACGATGACCCATATAATACGTCTGAAATTGAAATTGGGTTGCGGTAGTATGTTCAGGAGGAATATAAACTGTGCGTACCTAAAACACGCGAATGGATATGTCATGCCCCAGAAATAATAGCTGGTTCAATGCTAGGAACGAATTCATCGGATCGATGATATCATCACATTAAAATGACTTGAGGATTGTTTTAAAGAATTTGATGACAAGTTTTACAATGCTAATATACAATGAAAATATTGGTGTCATGTTGATTGCATACAAATAATTATGTTCGCATATTATAAAGAGACATCCTGTAGTTTGTTCCCAGGGCAAAGTTGTTAGCGAGAATAATGAGGGGCTTTTATAAGTCGAGGTTTTAATTGTACTTGTAAACGATGGCTATTATAATGAGACCGGGTAATTTGACTTATGTATTTAATAGCTCTGTGTCAAGCTTTTTTTTTTACTATGGCGTGTGTTTGGCCACATTCACACCATGGTAAGTGCTGGTGTAGTCAAAGGTAGTAAGTGGGTAAAGCCTAGAAGGAGACTGGATCTTAAGTGCAGCTGCTGCACACCGGAATTTATATTGAAGAAACCGTTTAAAAATGTCTCCTTCTAAGTCAAACATGAAATAAATAAAAAAATATATATACATAGTGTATTTGTGATTGAGTTATACCTATTATTAGCGAAAGTTGAATTGGGTGTACATCTAAGTAAGGTTCTTGAAAAGGTCAGAAATAATCTTACAGAGCTCATACATTTTCTGTTTTAAATCTTGTCCTAATGGGTTGGTATTTAATGCGACAAGGTATTTATTGGTTTTCCATATAACAGCTTAAGGAAACTTGTTAGGATTTTCTATCAAAACATAACTTTCGAGGACTATATATTCTTATTTTTTACGAATACTTTTTAAAAGTTAAAAGCTTATCAAGCTTCGTGCTTGTAGCAAGTTACCATTATGTGATTGTGGTCAAACACAAGCCATATAAAAATTACTGTAATGAATGTCAAGATTCACGCAATGTGATTGAAAGAAATACAAGGATACTTCCAGTTGTTAAATAGTTTTGTTCGTAATACAATTTTTTTTCTTCACCAAAATTTCGAGCACATTCGTCAAACCCACGACATTCGCCACTGCATTCAAAGCCACATGCACTGAGCTAACAAAGCATATAATAGAATATTTGAGCTGTGACGTCTACTTAAGTAATTGTTGAAAAAAAAGGTGACTACCTAGATGTTGATCATTCAAAAAGCTTAAATTTCCGATGATTTATTTAGTTTTATAGTAACCAAATAAAATTATTTTTTATTCAGAGTAGGCCACTGGGAAGGTGCTTGTAAACTCTACCATAGATACCAAATCTCCTGAAATCGATGAAATAAGATGAGAAGAAGACATCAGTAATTTATATGTATATATTTTTGCCTTATTCTGTGCATTATAAACACACGAATAATCATACATGTACGTACTCACATTTTTCATAAACATAAGAAGAGTTCGTCATAGTGAGTTTTTAATCAAGCCTATCTATCCATAGCTAGCAAAAATCATTTAAATCCACTTAGATCAGTGGAACATTAATTTCATACTTCTCGACTGTATCGGAAAGGTATCTGTCTATTGCACGCAGATTCAATTTATAGCTATGGCTTTGTGGATGACGTCAGGCTGAGGTCAGCCCACCCTCTCCGTAACCAATTTAGATTCACTGTAGCGGAAATGTCTACTTTATATAGAAAAACTAAAGTAGTATAACTAAATATAAGTTAGTTATTTATATTTTACTAGCTGTTCCCCGCGGTTTCACCCACGTTCCCGGTGTAATTTTTTTTCATGCAAACCTTCCCCTAACAATAACGAACACGTAAAAGAAAGATTTATCTAATTTGGTGCAGTCGTTTGGAAATTATGCGCGTACAAACATTTCGGTGATTCATTTTTATTTATATAGATTTACAAACTATAGGTTTAAGACCAACCGGCCCGTCGACATTATTAGAGGCATCTCTCCAAATCATATCTCTTACATTTTTGCAGAAAACTAGTCATTCATATCTCCATAATTACATAAACAACTAACTCATTGAGCTAGAGCTTTGAAATGAAAATATTTTTTATTCAAATAGGCCTTCACAAGCACTTATGAATAGTCTGACTCTAACGCTCGGTTCGGCAGGTTGCTTTTACTAAGAAGAGCCGGCAAGAAACTCAGCAATTACTCTTTTCAAAACCAGTTGAGTTCTAAAGTTCATTTTATGCGCAACAAACTGGTGATTAGCTACCGGAAAATTAATATCGGGCGCCAAGCCGTTACTGTCTATAATAAGCACCTATGCTTGCCTGAGGTGCTAAGGAAATTTGTTACTAACTAGTTTTCTTATATACCTACTAGAAAAAAAGTCAATCAGATATAAAAAACATGGTAAAAATAAGGTTTCACACAGATTTGATTTTAAATAATGTATACTTTATATTCAAAGAATTTTGCACTTGGTGTTCTCTTTTTACTGAGAATCCATCAAATATAGCGTGTTTATACAATAAAATGTTCTGCGGCTTTTCTTGCAGATGTTGTAAAAATATATTTTTAGCTTTAATCTAGTTACGGCGCGTACGTATCAAGCGTATGTGAGTGGTTTGGTTACACTCTTTACAATCACTGTCACACTATTTTTTTTTCTCACGTTCATGATGCCTTCATGAAGCATTTGGTGTATTTTATAAGGTCGAAATTTAAAAAAAAGCGCCCAAGTGCGAGTCGGACTCGCCCATGAAGGGTTCCGTAGCAGCAAGTAACATAATATAAAAGTTCTTGTTTTTTTTATATTTGAGTTGATTGAATGAAAGGTAAATTGCGGTTTACGATTTATGCCGTATTAAAAAAAAACTACTTACTAGATCTCGTTGAAACCAATTTTCAGTGAAAGTTTGCATGGACATCATATATTTTTTAGTTTTATCATTCTCTTATTTTAGAAGTTACACACGTTTTACCACTTTGGAAGTGTCTCTCGCGCAAACTATTCAGTTGAGAAAAAAATGATATTATAAAACTCAATATCATTTTTGAAGACCTATCCAATACCCCACACGTATGGGTTTGATGAAAAAAAAAATTTGAGTTTCAGTTCTAAGTATGGGGAACCCCCAAAATTTATTGTATTATAGTTTCGGAAAAAAAGTGGCTGTGACATACGGACGGACAGACAGACAGACAGACATGACGAATCCATTAGGGTTCCGTTTTCTGCCATTTGGCTACGGAACCACCAAGGCGGTTTCATTTAGCTTAGTGATAGCAATATGGACCAATTGGTCCATGGTCAAACAAAAAAATCCATAAAGTGGGTGGATGTAATTTATTCATTACATAAGATTAAACAAAATAAACAAACGCTTATAAAATAAAAAAAGACTGGTGAAATTAGTGTCTGAAAAATTTAATACAAGGCCTGCTTGAAATTTATTATTCTTGCGTTTTTATTGAAAATTAAAACACTGCAAATTTATACTCTACACCTTGCAATTAAAGCTCAAATTTTATAACAGAGTCATGAAAGGGCGAGCAACAGGCAGGTAAAATGAAAGCTTTAGATAATCCAGAGTTTGCGTTACAGCAACAGTCACGAATAAAAAAATGTATGAAAAAGTTATATTTTTCTTTGTAAATTGGAGTTGGTAGGTACCTAGTCGTTGCCGGTATCAACAATTAACATTATGTAGTTTGTTGTTGAAAGGTCTCATTTAAAAGGATTCCTTGGAAGAAAGGCGAAAGATCTAAATTTAAAGCAGCAATTCTTGTCTCGTTTATCGCTCTACAGCTCCATTTATTATTTCATTTCTTTTCTTAATTAATATCTTACTCGGTAGTCAGACTGTGAATCTCTCTATCCATCTATCCAACGCATAATAACTGTAAAGCTATCGTTGTACACAAAATAATTATGCTTAGTATCTACCCTACCTATTTTCTGGTGTTTTTTTTTTGTTTTTTTTAGCGAAATATTGGACCAATTTGGAATTTCAGAGTAAAAAATATGTTTAAAATATACTATTTTACTATAGTACCATGCTTCTTGTCAATGTTCAATTTACTTATCGGTTACAACAAAAGGTAGGGTATCTACGCAGGGCTTTACCTAGACTATTTACGTTCCACGGGCCAGCCCTTTGATGTAATACGTTTAATGTTAGGCTACTGAGCAACAGTATGTTCATCTATATATATACGACGTATCACCTTTCAGCTGGGTATTTTTACAGGTTTCAAAGCGATAAAACATGGCCTTTTAGTTCCATAATTAAACCATTAAGGGATGTACTCATAACATGATAACTTCATTGAAGATAAAAGAGGTTTACACTTTATTTCGTAGTCCTAATTTAGGATTAGAATATAAAATTGTGGAAATACTCGTATAATTGTACAAAAAGTCATACAAATATGTGTAGCTATTACCTAAGGCGTGATTGAGTTACGAAACACTGATTTTCATCTCTCTAAATAGTATAAAACAAAGTCTCTATCTGCCTCTGTATATTTCTCCGCTTACTTCTTTTAAACCACGCAACGGATTTTGATACAGTTTTCACTAATATAAATAACGATAAACAAAGAAGGTTTGTGTTATAAATTGCACCCGTGCAAAGGCGGGGCGGATCACTAGTTATTATTAATATAAGTAGGAAAAAAGCTACATTTTCTCGCGAATTGAAACCATTTACCTAAAAACATGTTATGTAACCTATATTCAGAGTAATGTTAAAAGCATCGCTGAAAAAAAATTACCGGACATAAATAATTTTTGAAAATAATTTATTATCTTCAAGCGTTTGTTAACCATAATGTGTCAGTACTAATAGTCAGGAAGTCGAGAATGGGCTTGGTCATAAACAAACATAATTTGATAGTCGACACGAATCCACATTTTTAAATGTAGGACAACACGTGGTTCGTTAAAAATTGCGAGCTTACGATCGGTTTTAAATCGTTAATTTTTTGTTTATTTAATATGCACTAAAAGCTTAGACTTAAATACAATACAATAGTTTCGCCAAACTGCGCAACACAGTTTGTTGGCGAAAAGACGCGCTCAGTTTTTATGTATGATTAAGTATTTTTTCTTTAAAACTTTAAACAGAACAAATAATGTCACTTTCACAGCTAAGTTGATACATTAGTTCTCAGGAACATGTGATATTTAAGTTTTTTCTTTATAGCTTGACTCGCGAATCCTGGAATTCTATTTTTTTTGTATTGTAGGTAAGTAGTTTTGGGACGCGCGCCCCATTCGCGAGTCAACCGATTAATGTTAGTTTACTCATATCTGTGTCTAGATTTCTCAAGAAATCCATACTATTATAAATAATGGGCGTTAAGTACTGTCTAGTTCTCTGTCCAAAATAATTGTTTATTCGCAGTATAAACAAATACGTCGAATGATTAAGGTAGTAAGTAGATAGTAAAATTAGATAATCGAATTCGTGTCTGAAATTCAATACTATACTATCAGTATTTTCAGGGAAATTGGGTAGATACGAGTAGATATATTTTCCCACCATTATAAAAACAATACTTACTTCTTCCATATTCTGTATCCAGTACCTACACAAGGGAGATGCCTAAAAACGCGTGTTTCGAGCTTATTTGCTATATTTTCACAAAACAAAATAAAGCACTACTTTATTTTGTTTTGTAAATGTCTTACTTTATATGAGAATGCCTGTTGTTTTTTGGTATACAATGCTATTGTTCACTCTATTTAAATAACTGAAATAATAGTACCTACTGCGATCATTAAACTTTTCGTTACATTCAGTTCAGTATGGTCTATTTTTTCATAATTATCAATCAATTTTACATGAATAACCAATAATTACTATTAATTATCAGAGTAGTTTCAAATGACCTGTTATTAAGATGGCGAGTTTAGTGATACATAGGTAGCCAATAACCCTCTACCCAAAAGGAAGGTACCTACTGGCTACTAAATGTAGAATATAATAATCTTTTCTTTGATCTCTATAGCGTATCTAATTAAGGTTGTGTATTCATCCACGGTCCTCTGATTAATTGGATTGCCTCTTGTATGAGAACAACTACAAGCATGCATGGTTTCAAAACCAACCAAAACATTTAGTTACCAATGTGCTTTAGTTTCTAATGGTCAGGTATTATGTAGATTCGTGATAGCGCACACAAATTATGGTTCGTTGGATCTTGTTATTATGTAAATGCTCCAGGCTTCGATCCATCGGTAGTTCGGCACAATACCACGTAAATTATATTATCGGCTGGGAGCAGCGTTGCCAATTGCTCGCCTGTCTTGGCATATTGTATTTTGTAAAAGCAATAGCGGTAACTCTCCTATAATATTATTGGAGTACTTCCTACATTTTATTGACTCTTATTGAGCTTTCGGGAAATAAATTTAATTTAACACATGTATATTTCCTGATGTCATATTTTCAAAACCTATGTTGTGTTTGTCATACGCATTATATTTTATGTAGCTATAATAAAGAAATTGTTATTTTAGTCTTGACCTTTTGTAACTAGGTCAAACATTGACAATTCAAAAATGAAATCAATATACAAAACAGTCTATCAAATTATTGAAAAAGAATTTAAAATTATTCATATTGAAAATAATTGATTACAAAAAAAAAATGCTGCTTACTTACCTACATTTGCATCGTATATATAAAAAAAAAGAATTAACATGGATTTTATCAAGCATTTTTATCGCATAACATTCTCTGGTTCGTCCGATGCATGAACTATCTAGTATTTCTCATTGTAGATTAACTGTATTCTTTCGTTACTTCGTTTGAAAAATAAATGTCTTAAACCATTCAAAACAATGCAAAAGCAAAATCATTTTCCAATAAAAAATCGCCAAACAGCACGATATTTACCCTTGTCCATCGAATCCCGACACCATCTGTCCCATTCAAAATGAGATATCGGACAAATCAAATTTTGATTTTATCGCTGTCAGTTGCTAGCAGGCTTTTTGTGTCTCTACTCTAAAGTTAATAACCGTTACAGTTGTTTCCAGCTAATTGCGTCGTTTAAGCCTCACACCCTCTGTTGATCCAATGCCAAAAAGCTGTGAAATGCAATTTGCGCGCGTGTTTTTATTGGGCAGCTGGCTGTTGGTTGAGTCCGAACATACTCGGGGTATGTTGAGCAAATAAAATATCAGGAACTATTACGCATTGAATATTACTAGACTTCGTTGATTTGACATTTATGGTTACGTGCTACACCTATTTGAAATGCTTTCTTTAAACGGCACTAATTTATATACGTACTAGTTTTCTTGCTAGCACATAGCAAGTGCTACAAGCTATATTATATAGCTAGCTATTTTATAGCTACTTACTATTTTTATAATTATTGTGATTAACTCTTATTTAATTCCGTATATATACTTCTTATAGGCATATACTTCTATACTATAAGCTGGAATAAAACTAACAGCAATATAGATAAACGTAAGTAGTTCTCACTCAGTGAATAATTTTTAAATAGTTAGATAGTCTTGTTTTGTCTTGTCTATTATATTCTTGGTTCTACAGTAAATCGAAGAATTGGATTGAATACAATTCAATAGAGCACTAATTTCTTCACATATGGACGTGAAATAGGCGTGTGTGTTGCAACACACTCGAAACCTACATAAGTTTCCGTTTGTGTTGCGCATGCTATTCGCGGGGAGCAGGTGCGACAGAACTTTTAACAGTTTCAAGAAATATGGAACACTGGATAAAGTAACGTATCTATATGTATAGATTCCTACAGATATAGGTTTGTTACATGTAAGTATAATAAATCTGTAGAACCAGCGTGTCTGTACATATTTTTTTTTACCAGAAATGAAGGGTGATCCTAATCCTCGAAACCACTGACTGGATTTTCCTGAAGTTTTCATAGGTTAGGAATAGGTTTTATTTCATCAAAATCGGGTGAAAGGAACAAAACATATATGTAGATATTTTATAAAGTATGCGCGAGCGAAGCCTCAGGCGAAAGGTATTGCGAAACAAATATGCCTATTTTGTTTAGGAATAAGTTTTCAGTTTTTAGTAAAAACTAGACAATAACATGGAATATACATACTTTTAAAGCTACACGTAATAATTCATTTTTTAAATTGTTTACTTACATTGTTGATGGCCAGTTAGCAAGTAGCTGAGCAGACGCGGTTTCATAGCCCTCCTAAAATGTTTATAGCGGCTAACTATATGGCTTCATTAAAATTGTTCCTTCACGTTTGACCTATTTTCTACACCGTGAAAAAAATATTAATTTACTTTTGT
Organism: Tetheella fluctuosa; assembly: GCA_951216915.1. Taxonomy (NCBI): domain Eukaryota; kingdom Metazoa; phylum Arthropoda; class Insecta; order Lepidoptera; family Drepanidae; genus Tetheella; species Tetheella fluctuosa. The sequence continues at coordinate 10,146,232 of OX578217.1, forward strand.
TATGAGAGGGTTGCGTAAAAATCTATAAATAGTTTACAACGTTCGGGTTTCTGCTACAAGACAATTAATTGTGAGACGAAGAGAAGGAAGGTAAAAAACTGGCAGTTCATGAACTCTACATTTATAAAGCTTTTGCCACAATACTCTCAAAAAAGTATTTTATGCGTAACCAGAGGCAGTTATTAATAACAAAGCGGCATGCGAATCGTTAAGGCACCAACACGTGCGCACTCGAGCCTCAAGCATCCAAGAGGCACTAACAAATGGTTCCGTCTCAAGTGCTGAGGCGATACTAGCATGAATGCTTACATTTATGTGGCTTAGCTACTGTCGTGGGTGTTGAAAACTCAATGGGTTTTATGTTTGTGGAAACGACTGATAGGTAGTATCGAAAGCATTGAAAAAGATAAAGCTAATACTAAACTTACAGATATAAATAAAAAGTACTCTATACCTACATAAACAAAACTTTATAGTCTAACAGTTCGCCATTTATTAATAGATATAAATGGCCTATTAGGTTATGTCTTAGCTTTGAACAGTAAATTATTTTAGACAGCTATATTTCTTTAAACAATCAACGAGGTTACTAGATCAAGTTCTAAACAGCCTTGATGTGAGATAGTTTGAATTGGATCACAATTTATTAGGTATGTCAGTGCAAATACTAGTGTTATGTTTCATGTTGTAGGTAAGCCAAGTCCGGTGACCTGGTGCCCCTTAGTGTTCTACTTCAACTACATCGATTGTCTTTGTCCTGTAAAAACTTATGTGGTATTAGTATTCAGGTAGTCACTCGCTTTTAGTTTAATTTAATGTTTGTTTTCGTGAGAAATGCTTTTTTATTTTATTATTAGAAGGAGTAGTAACGCATTTGTATTCAAAAGATTCACGGCAAAGTTGAAAAGTAAAGTATCTTTGTATCTTGAGAAATAAAAGCCTTAAAATTATGTTATGTTTTCTGAATAATAAATATGGACATTTTCAAGAAAACCACTTAGTGGTGGTTTTTTCTTCCACCTCAGGTTCTCTTAATTATTTACTTAGGTCACACGATTACTTTACCTTATCGCGTTATGTTGGGTAGGATTAGCTAATTTAAAGCCTCGTATTTTAGTTAGTCCATGAGAGATATATTTATTCGTTAGGTTTATTATTATATTAGGAAATATTTACTTTATCATTGAATCATATCACACTAATTCTTATTTGCGCTATAAATTATTTTATTTTATGTTATTTAATCAATTATAATCGCATTATGTTAATGTTTTGTCATTATTATCTTATTACTTATCTCTTTCATTCATCAAGAAAGAAGAACCAACTTGTTAAGCTATTGTATAGCTTTTATCGCGAGCTTCGGGGTTTGAGCGCGGCGCGCGGCGACCGAATCAAAAATTTCGTAACGAACATATTCCGTAACAAAAAAACCTAACACCTCCCACTGCTGTATGCCGTTTGTGAGAAGGTATATAGGTGTATAGGTACCTATTAATATATAAAAAAAAACTGCCTAAATAAAAAATAAATAAATAATTATAATTGCATAAGTTGATAAAAAATGCTATGCAATAGCTTTACCGCGGCAGTATCCGAGTGCCACACGAATTTATTTTTTTTGACTATTTTTAGTAAAAAAAAATTTACTCTCAAAACATTTATCCCAGGGCCGTGTTTCAACCAGTTATGGTCAGGCGGGTGTCCGCTTGTACCACCCACATTGAAGCGGACAAGATTGTACCAGTATTTTCCCCACACATAATAAAAGCGTTTCACTTGACAAAAAACGTACTGGCATTCAAACTGCTTTCTGCGACGTCCGCAAAAGCTGAATCAATTCCCATATTGCAGTATATTGTGGTTAGAAATGTAGAGTCAGGTACCCGTTATTGATTGATAGTCTCTAAGATTTATAATATTAGTATTTACAAGTAATAATCTTTTTCGTACGAATGTACCCACCCTCAAACATTGTCCATGGTAACGACATTCACTTGTCATTTAACAAAGCCCCATAACCTGAGAGTATGAGGTCCCATCTTATTGTCCATAAACGAGACGCGCATTTACATCTTGTATTGAAGCAAAATAATATTGATAGCTCATAAGCAGTTTAATGGGTGGTTGTGTAATATAGTTGTATATTATTTTTTCATATTTACATATTATGTATTCAGATGCAGCTACACACTTATCATAAATGCAACAATTTCAAAACACGTAATTCTATGAACCACTATACCTCCCAAGCTAAGAATAAACTTTTGTTACGAGATTTAGAGTTCACACGTAATCATTATTTCCTAATCAGATTTTAATTAGGACAATAAGTAAGGTGGAGCAAAAGCAAATTCTAACCCATTGTAAATTTTTGACCTAAAAATAGAAGACTACAAAATGATGGGTGGTAGTCTAGTGACGGTTATGCTACCTAATATATAACCTAACAAAAATATTACCATTGTTATAATCTTATAGCATGGCCAGAAGTAATATAAATAAACAAAAACAATTATGACGTCAAATCACATCAAAAGCATTGATTGAATACCAAAAGCAGACAATGACATAACTTACGCAAACATTTTGTATTCAACGCGCGTTCATACTTCCATAATGAGAGGTAATTCATGAAGCGTATCGATTATCATTTGATTATGGATACCATAACCATAATCCTATGCTCAAGAGATTAAAGTTTATGAACTATGGTATCTAGAACCTAATAGCCTTGGGTACTGGCCATTATTTTATTTATTTACTACCTGTACCCAGTATAAAAAAAGGAAATAAACGGGATAAAAACTATATTATATTTTAAGATGGAACACATCACACTATTTAAAAAAAAATCGTTAAGATTGGATAAGTATGTACTTACCTACCTAGTTTCGGAATTCATCGCGGATCAACATCGTGCTTGACACGGGAATTTTATATATTAAAACATATATTCTCAAAAGGCTTGACAACAAGTAAGTAATGTGGCCGAAGGGGGTTAGCACAAAAAGCCTACAAGGGAACTGACTTCAATAATCCTTTTGCCAATTTCTCCCGCTATATTGTAACGTAAACAAATGATGCGATTGGTGGCAATGGCAAGATGAAACTAATGTCACATAAAACTTGGCATGCCATTGGACACATTTCTATTGTATTTCGGTGGCGCCACCTATGATTACCTTTGCGTAAGTAGCCCTATCTATTGCAGCTGCCGGAATACACAGATACTGACTGAGACTGGTAGGTAGCCAGCCCACCTACTTCAAAGTATCCTGCCATCAAGTTATGGTTTCCTCAATATGTTTTTCTACATCGTATGCTGAAGATCAATGTAGGATTCGAACCAACAACCTCCACGGCATTCGACATCATTACCTTTAAGCTTTCATTTTTTAAATTATGAGACATTACATATAATGAAACCGAATGTCTCGAATAAGAACTAATAAATACTTAATAAAAAAATGTGAAATGAGATTTTCTTTTCTTATTCTTATGGTTATACGATGCTTTGTTATGTAAAGGTAACATTAAATTGGTACTAAGATAAATGTTATTAGCAAAATAGCGTTACAACAGGTTTATAAATATGTTAGATGAGATTTAAATATCAGATAGGTTTAAGGTTAAGGTTCATATAAGAAAAATCCCAAATGTTTATCGCATCGATAGATTCTAATGGGCAGGAATAAGATGGAATACGATGATATCATTACACTCAGCTTAAATAATTCATGCATTATCTAATGTTGTAATTTGAATTGCGAGACGTAATATTACAGTGAACAAATAATGATTAGTTACATAGTTAATTATTTTTTGGCACATAATATCATATAATTGTATAATATATACAATCAAGGTTGAACTTTTGTATGAAAAGCTTTTTTTTTTAATCAACATGTATATCGTAATATAAAGTTTACTGCTATGATGAAGTTAAAAAAGACGTAAGTAGTCATAATGAAATACTAACAACAAACATGAAAATGCTACAATATATTGTAAAAATACTAACAACAAACATAAAAATGCTAATGCAATGCTATTGTAATCTATATTAATCTGTCACTTTCATTTTCATACGTTTTAGAGGGAAAGTTATTTGAATTCGCAATTGTTGTTTCAGATTTTAGTTTATTACATTCATCTTTACTTTCACCGTTTTATACAATGTGTTAAATACCTATTTACTAAGTATTCAATTAAATATTTGATCCGTTTGTGAAGGTGGATACCTCGATACCTAGCTACAGGTCTTGGTTTCGATTCGTCATTGGTTCGACATCCAGGACAAACATTTTTGTACAAGTCTGGGTATAAATATCTTTACAAATGAAGATGAAGATTTTTTTTGATTATTTAAACCTTTTTTCCCATAGTACAAGCTCTGCTTAGTTTGAGATTATAGATATGTGAAGAATGTACCGGGATATTTATTTACTTTTTATTGATTCAAAGTGATAAAATTTCAAGTCACGTTCCTTTGAAAACTTTTAAACCAATCTTTCTCTGTATCCAGGTGCGCGTTCGCGAGTTCTACATCGCGATGCAGCGTTGCCCCTACATCCACGAGATGAAGGAGCGACTGCTGGGCGCGCCAGTGGAAGGAGTCGAGCAACGCGACGCGTGCGCACCGCGCGTCCGCGCGCTCGATCACGTGCAGGACTCCCAGGTCGGCACCATCGTCAAAGTGAGCTTCATCATCATTATCACCTTCAACTGAATTGAACACTGTGTTTTTATGTGGACTGTAATTACCTTGTGATGTTCTAACCTCATCGAGTCTGATCAAATTAGTAGACGAGACTTTAGCTCTTTAGTTAGCTACAAAACGTTATTACTCAGTTTGACAATTTTTTATGATAATTTGTCAATCATTTTAGACAGGTTTTTAATAATAGGTGTTGGAAATTGGACAACATTGTTGGTCTGATAGTTGTATAATTTATTTTTAATTTATCTAACAGATGAGTGGCTGTACGAAGGTTTGTAGGTATTTTCGGTATTCGAATTCTGATACCTAATAAATTTGCCAAGATCAGCAGAGCAACAGTCGATTGATTGTTCCAATACAAAATGGAATCTCAGTGTTTGTTCTTGGAAAGAAATTGATATGAGCACAACAAGTGTATGCGCAAATGCCAATGTAGGTATGTTAAAGTGACGGCATTGTTCAATTCGAGTTTTCATAATATTTTAGATGTTTATCTTATTTTAATTCTCTTATTTTGGAACGCTTAAATTGGTTGTAGAAAAACTTACGTATTACCTATCTATGTCGATGTGTTATTTTGTACCTTCCCTATTCTAGTTACTTCTTTTTGTTTTTCTAGTTACCACATTTATATTTTTACCATAAAGTCATTGACATAAAGTAGATGTTGTTAAACTATGTAGATATTAAATAAATGTTAATTAGCTAGGTAGACAGTGAGCATGTATGTAAGTAGATACACTTAAATGTGTCTATACTTTAACAATACAATGAACTTAACTTCTAAATACTAACTAATTGAAGAAAACTAGATGCCTAGACAACATTGGATGGTTGATATTGATCTCGATTAAATTATACGATCTATTACGCTATGTACCTACCTAAACATTATATGAAACACAAATGTACGTATATATGTACAACGATTACATATAGAAATTGATACCTTCATAGAGTATTTCACTTGGCCTAATAGTTTTTTTTTTTATATCCTTGTGAATATCAATGCTCAGCAGTAATCAATTAGACCTAGACATACTTATGCTAAATATGATGTTCATACTTCTTCATAAAGCTGTAACCATTTACGACATTCTAGCTGAATTCCGACGGGTACGGGTCTCACACTTCGCCGGCGCGGGCGCCGCTCGTCACGGACGAGTGCGATGCGCCGGCGGATGAGACCGAAGCCCTCACACCTACTGAAGCGGTGATACGGTACCGGACCTGCTGTCCACCTGACACCGCTCCTAAGAATGCTAAGTGAGTACCAAGTTTATAAAAAAGCATTACATTTACGAAATTTGAGCTAGAAGATGGTGCCCAAAGTAACTATTGCGTATAGAATGAGGAAAAGAAAGTGAAAATGCTGGGTACCTTGGACATGGCGGCGGCAGCTTCTAGGATTTTTTTTTATATATTATAGATGGTACTTTCTATATTATTGTAAATATTAAAATAATTAGTACAAGTAAAAGTAGTGAAGTAAGAATACCTAAATATCATTTTAGAAGCCAAAGCAATTAACATTTTGATTAACAATTAAATCTATTGACTGCCATCACTTCATTCAGTGGTTAGACGGTATTAATGATGACAAAAATACCGAATCTAAATACCTACTACAATCACTGTCAATTAAGTGAAGGGATATATAATTTGATTGTATCCTTAGATTTATATGCTGATAATGTAGACCTACATACATTTTATTCTAGACTCATAGAAGATAACCGAACCGACTAGTAGACGCCAAGATTCCATGAATAAATGCAGTAGATGAATTTTCTACGTGAATCTCCGTTTGACGGACCGTCTTTGAATAATGTATGTTTCGATCTTGTAACAAATCACACCAAGGGAAACAAAATGAATGAATTTGTTATCTTAGAATCAGTACCTATCTTAATTCTTTATTAATTGAATATAAACTTATAACGTAATCGAATGATTTAAGAACTTCATATAACCAAACCAAGAAAAAATGTTCCCACCACATTATTAAATAATCTTTTGATTGTATTCTATTTTAAATTCTATGTATGATGCCCGAGTAAACCAATAGACAACAAAATGTCACCGGACAAAAAGATACTGCGTACAATTTAAAAATTAATAAAAGGGAGGAAGCTGTAATCAAAGCACTTCCATGGATGGACAATCGATTAAATGGACGGAAACCCATAGGGATCTAAATCAAGCCACGTGAGTTAGCCAACCATTTAATTTAAGTTTTATCGAGTTACGATAAGGCTTAAAGCTCTTTAGCAATTTTATAATAAGGCAACGCATTAGAGTGTGGTCAGATAGGCGTTCGTCCGTTACAGTAGATATAGGATGCCGTAGGATGCGCATAATACCTTTATGATATATGTAATTGCTACTGAATACTAAGAGATACGAGTTTTATATGGCTTGTCTACTACCTATATATGGCCTACTGTAGTTTCATATTATTTTTCAGTGAATAAGGATGTAGTCAATTAAATAATGCCATAGTCACCTAAACTACATACATACTTGTATCTATGATGCCACGTGTGGGTATATTAGTTATAATAATAATTCATATATTTCAGTCTAAAAGACCATAATAATGTAGGTAAGTAACAAGTTTCATATTCTATGTTAGTAGGTAGTTCTATGTTAGTTAGTAGGTTGTTATATGTTTCATCATCATAATCATCATCATCTCAGCGGCAAGACGTCCACTGCTGAACATAGGCCTCCCCTAAGGATCTCCAATAGGACCGGTCTTGGGCGGCCTGCATCCAGCTTAATGTATCTACATACAATTAAATAAATGCGAAAGGTTCTGTAGTTTTTTTTTTATTTATCACGCCGTAATAGCTCAACGGTTTTCCTTTGAATAAAAAAGGAATACCGTTGTCGAGTAATACATCTGTCGAGAACGCGGGTAATATACGGAGTACGGAGCATATACTAGTATTAAACAATATTAAAACAGTGTGCAAACAATACTTAAGTATTATTAAACTACCCAAGTATCAATAACATTTAATTCTTCGATCCATATATGGATGAGTTAAAACCAGACATCCATTACATTAGGTATGTAAGTGTGCGTTGTATGCAATAACCTACATCAACAAGGTTAGATTCTTTTAGACATTATGTCATTGATAAGTATTAGTAAGAACTGCATTTTATTGGCGATGACACGAGACGCGAGGAGTGTCAACAAATTGTCTTATTATTCTATCAACACATTAATCTTTACTAATATTATAAAGCTGACGATTTTGTTTGTTTGTTTGAACGCGCTAATCTCAGGAAATACTAATTCTTTCAGTGTTAGATACCCCATTTATCGAGGAAGGCTATAGGCTACTTATTATCTCGGGAAAACACAAGATCCCTCGGCAACGCGGATGAAACCGCGGGGCGGAAGCTAGTCTTTAGATATGGGTTTATAGTCTTTCGAGTTTGTGACATCGAATGTAACTAACCACTTAGCAGCTTGGTTCATATTTCTAAGAGTTTTTCACCGAATAAGGTACTGCACTGGTAGAAAATTCTCTCTTTACTTGTATTACTTTAAAGTTGCCAGTTTCTAAGCCGATATACCTACATTTCGATCTAAGAATGGGTTATTAAGACTCGTAAATTTTCTAAATGCAGTTACACACGCGCCTGATGATGAAGAAGTAATTAGGGTTGATAATAACAACTAGACAGAAATATAGGTAGGTTTCCTTGTATACAAAATTATATTCCCAAATTGTCAAGTCTTTTATTTGGAAAGGAAGGGGTCAAGATTGCTCCGCAATGCTCGCTCGTGAATATTAACAAAGGGTTTTTTGAACAAAGGTGTTGAGATAATGTCTGTTAATCTGTCTCTCTTATTTGTAAGGAGGGCATTTAGTATTATGCTAAATCAGTAGGTATATGGCGTAATGAAGCGGCTGTTTAGAATGCTCGTGACGATTTTAACGTGCTCGTACCAGGTCATCACTAATTACGATGTCTTAAGACGTAGGACATAACGTAATGCTGGCATTTAAAAATATTTTGTAATACACAAATACCTGCTGCACCATTGCATTACTTTGTCCATTAATGAGTTTTACGTACCTAGTAACTATTTACTAATCTGTGGTTAACGCCGATAATAAGTAGGTAATTTTTTTTGAGTTGGTTAGTCTAGCGTTTGACTAAAATCTCACTGTGTTTTGCTGGAACGTACTAAGTAGGATTCTGACTCGTCAAGAGCTACTGCAGATACTAGATTGTGGGTGGTATTTAGCTTACAAAGTACCCTACCAGCTGATGATTTCTAAAGCTAAGCAAATTCATTGTAGAATACGAACTTCATAGCCTTTCGACACAACTTCTACTTTTGATTTATATTGAACAATATAAATAGTATAATTGTTTTTTGAGAATTAATGAATTAAATATTTACAACAACTTTCTACTACTATCACTACTACATTATAGTAGTTATACGTTCAGCGAACTCACGATACTTCAGGTACTAAAAGCGGGCGCGCTTTTCAACTCTTTCAATCCTTTCAACTGTTCGTTGTGAACAGGATTCATTCTTCTATGGATATTGCGACTCGTCCGTGTTCTTGCATGTGCATTATGGGATGTCACTACATAGTGCGTAGTAAGTTGCTACTCTGGGCTTGTTTCGGTGGGTGAGGTCGGGGGACTTTGGCCGGGTCAGTGGGTCGCTCGCGCAGCCTCCCAAAGCTCTCCCGGAGAGACGCGTCTCTATCGACCGCTTGCCGCCAATTTTGGTAGGGTTGTCATGAGAATTTTCGTATCGATTAAATAATGCCTTTATTAGTTTTAAAATGTTGAAACGTTGGATTCACATGGAATTAGAATGAAATTGAGTAGTACTAGTACGTTGACATTAAAACATTTTGAGAAACCGTTTTTTTATGTTTTAACTAATTTTATCACGGTAAATTGGACATTGATTTTTCTAAATGTCTGAATAAGAGCGAAAAAAACCGCGGTGCATTTCCTCGCCAATAAACAAATGGGGTTCAAAGTGTACTTTTGCACCACCCTCTCCCATAACTGGCATAATCGCAATACTATTCAAAAATTACGACCCTCTCGCTACTTGGGAGTGCAATTTAATAGGAATAGGGTGCCGTCACGGGAGGGTCCGTGCCACCCCTATTTCGACGCGCAGCATCCAGTACTGCGCAACTCTTGGCCCACTCAAGCCGGAGGCACGGTCTCGTCGCCGCACCTTCGCATTTCCGGAGCCTTTTGCCTTGAAAGAGCTCCTCACGGTCCGCGTCCCTGCCCTTACCTTCACCCTTAACCCTGAGCACCTTACTATGAGTTCCACATAAACTTCCTTTGTGTCCACGTCCTGAGTGAAGTGTTAGTGATGGGGAAAGACAAGCACCTGCCCACTGAGGCTGAAGTGAAGGTGGCAACGGTGGACTTAGAGGCGGTGGACAACATGGCGACACTGCCGGTGGGGCAGCATAGGCAGCAAGGCAGCGATATTGCGATCGCCGAGAAACATAACACGGCAAACAAAGAGATGGAGTTGAAATGTGTGCAACCGAAGCCGTCGAAGAAGTATGTCTAATATAATATAATTATTATCAGATTCGTTTATCATAAAAGTCGTTTATCATCTACATATATATCATTCTACATTTATTTATGAGTTATTTCATATTCTGACATAGATATATTGATTGTGCTATAGTTAGATATACCGGCCAAAGTATATCTACCTATGACCTATAGCTAATAGAAGTATGTGTACCTAATGTATTTTATTAAAATATTTTACTTTATTTTTATTTTTAGTAATAAAGCACCGCGTTATTATAGTTTAAATATTGACTGAATATTTGAACTCATATGCGTTATTCCAATTGTTTTTTCATTTATATCCACCTTCTATATATTTGAAGAACAAGGCAAATTAAATGTTATAATTATATAAATAAAAACTCTAGGTATTTCTAGTAAATCAGTTGATTAAACAAATTATTAGTTTGCATGTAACCCAACTAACTGAATAGTACAAATGCATTGTAATAAAATTTTCGTAACAAGCCTTTGTTTGTTCAGAAATAAAAAAAATAAGACAAAGTACCTCCATGATATATGAATATTTACCTCTACAAAAAAAAGGAATATATGTATGACGAGGTTGAGGATGGTACGCTTGTCCAGTGCTTGAAAATCTCCGGATTTTATGCGCCTGAAAATATAGACGCCGCCGGTAGAGTCCCGCCCACCATTTGTATTAAAACGACAAAGGAAACCGTTATATCCATATGTACCTATTTGTTTTAAATATGGATAGCCTTGTTTAGCCACAATATCATCATGATATGGTAAAACTAATGAAGTATTTAAAGCGATACTTAAAAGTGAACTTAGCTGTCAAGTGTACCTACCAGGCGAAAGCTTTTTATTATTTGGTGTAACGGAGTATCGATAAAGTACCTAATGGATTTTTTCCGGCTTCCGGAAAAATGAGCATAAGGGTGATAATCCTGAAACTTTTGAGTAGTAAAGTCTCTAAAATACGTAATAATAAACAACCTGACGTCGGTGATAAAAGTTTTTTGATTGAAAGTATCAAAAGACTTACGATTCCAATCTTATATCGAACAAAATCTACTTGATTATAAACTTAATTTACCTTTTAAAGAACCATTTATCTCTATTACAGAACATCGCTGTTCATCATATCAAGTTTCATCTATGCAAAACTCTTGGTGGTGGTCTGCATCGCTTACGTCATCAGTGATGTTATCACCCACAACCTTCCCCTCTACTACTACGAGGGTTTCTTCACGTACCTCTACGGCATGAGCATATTGTTCTTGCTGTACGTCTTCTGCTTCCTTCTCCAAGGTATGTAATGTAGCCATAAACTAATATGTTTTAAGAATTGTTTGGTCAATTTGTTGATGTTAACCTTTCGTATAGAAAGTGCATGCTGCAGCGGTAGTCCTCCGAAACCAAAGCCGCCGCCTAAGGAGAAGAAACCGAAGAAAGAAAAAGAAAAGAAAACCAAAGATAAAGAAGGAAAAGATGGAAAGGAAGGTAAAGATGGCAAGAAAGATAAAAAAGATGGAAAGAAGGATAAAGATAAGGAAAAAGATGCCGGCAAAGACAAACCTACCAAAGAATCTAAGAAGCAAAGTCAATTCCAGGTGAGTGAAAAATACTTTGTTTTGTATTCTGTTGTAATACACAGCACATCCATAAATTTTGTACTTAACACTTTACACATTCTATTTTCGCTTACGCGTGTCGTCTTGTATTAAAAATCACATACCTATTTGTTTTAATTTGATTTTAATTAGTGTAAAATTTAACTTTTATTATTCCACGCACACGTTCTTTGTTATTTAGCTGTTCGCATAAACCATTGTTTTACCAAAGCTTCGTAAGGATGTAACAGGCCGCATGATACCTTTTTGTTTACGCTGCCTACTTTTTGTTTTTTCCATATCATTTGGGCAGGAGGTGTATCCACGTAAGATGCGTGATAAAGTTCGTCAACAGCAATTGCAATTGCAAATGGCGCAATTGTATGCGTCCGATCAGGTGAGGTACATTGACGCATCCCGCTTGAACACTTGTGTATCATAATCATTGCGGAGTGCTTTGGATGTGCTGTTGTAGTTCGTTTGTTGCAATAGTGCTTATGATGTGTCTGCTATTGTACAACCTTGCTTTTTATACTCGCGCGTGATATTCACTGTAAAAATAAAACAAAACATAGGACTGAATTGATTAAATAAATTTGCATTAAAAAAAGAAGAAACAAACTTATTAACAAAGATACCGATTTAATCTATGAGTAGAATTACTAATTTCGCATCTATGCTAATTTTGAGTTAGATGTTAATATGATTTGATTATGAATGATTGATTCGACAATTGTAAGTGTCAAAAATATGCATTATCTGATTGAGTACGAGTCATATCCTTATTTTTTTTATCATTACACAGCAGCAAGACATCGTGGAAATTGAGGCAGGACCTGTGGCAAGACCAATGCGAAGACGCAAGACCTCACAGAACGATCACAGTCATGGCAGCTTCTTTTTAAGAATTGGAGCTATTGGTAATGCACCGCTTTTCTTTTTTCTTATACTATTGTAATTCCTTACTAGGAATGTTTTTTAATTCAACGTAACAATTATTTTTCACTTATGACAGCGTTTGGCCTCGGCACAATGATTTACAATGGTTTGGAGTTTGGAACTTTCTTTGAATTGCCCTTGGATTCACCATGCTATCTGATCTTGAAAGGAATCAATCCAGTACTGCAGATGGTTTTCACTTTTATGCAGATGTACTTTATTTTTATGAATTCACGGGTAAATATATATTTTTTTATTATCTTTAATCCTCTTTTTTTTGGAACATCTGAAATTTACAGTGCAATTTTGTTTTAGCTAAACATCCACCGGTTCAAAGTTATTGCACGGTTTGGTTTAATGCACGTTGTTGCCACAAATATTTGTGTATGGATTCGGACATTGGTGCTGGAGTCGTTAAAAGAGATCACCGACTATCACGTGAAGAATCCCCAGGGACTTCCTGGAGAAGGCATTCTTGGAAGTAAGGGTTTTGTGTTTTTGCAGCTTGCATTTAAATCATTAAATGACACATTAGGCACCTTATTTTTTTTAATATGTGTGATAATTTAACCACTTCATTGATATCTTGAATGCTTTCATTATTGTAATGTGTTTGTAAGTGTTTAGTAGCAGTAAATTCATTTGTAGGTGATATACTTTCCCCAGAAGTCATCCGTAAGCACACCTTGAGGCATTCCGGTAAAGTGTTCGGTGCCGCATCCACTGCAGCTACCACAATAGCAGCTACTGCAATAACCACCGCTAAAAGTGCAGGCGAGCAACTTCTCAGTGTTGTCACTTCTACTGCAACTGCTCCCACCACAGCATCAACCACAAGTTAGTAATTAATATTAACATTCACTAAAATGCTAACCCTGTGTGTCATCGTCCTCATTATATGCATGTAAATGTCAATAAATAAGTTTGAAATAACTTTTTCAGCTACTACTCAATCACCGTATCATAACATGGGTGATGGTTTTATTCTTAAATCAAAAATAATCGACACTCTAAAGAGCACTGTAGGGTATGGCAATGGGATGGGATACGGTCGTGAGTCCAAGGAATGGCCAAATGATAACCCTTTCACTACTACCTCTTTCGCACCTACGGAGACTGACAAAGTGACGCAAACTCAGACAGCCATGTTGGAAGTATTCCAATGGCTTCGTACGTCGACTTTGAAACCTATTTTAAATGCTTTATCCACTATGTCATCAAGCACGACTTCGGGATCATTTGTAACGCAAAGAGATGAATGGGGCAATAATGTTGAAACTTATCGCGTAGATGAACCACCTCATTCGCCAGGTTTGTCGTTGGAGTGTCGTATTGGATCTTCACGTTTTGTATCCCGCCGTTGCACATTTTATTTGCAGATTGCCTGTCATCATTTTATTTCATTTATTCCTTAGTTCTAGAAGCACATTATGTTCTCACAGTATCTCTAGGTACTTCATTCATTACATAGCTATAATGCATGATTTTAAATCAAGTTTTATTTTTAAATAATTTTGATTTTATTATAAGGTAGATGTTTTATTTCGTATTGATTTAATTAAATTAAAATACCAGCTCTAAGTAGAATTTATTTTTCAGTAAATAACTCTACCGAGTACTTCGAGTCATTTGACAACATGAACCCAGCTGCTCTGATTGCCAATATAGATAATACGACCGTATGCGGTAGGAACCCAATTATGGGCACCATCGTTACTGACTCCGCACCTTATCTGTATCCGTTTATCATTGAGTACTCTCTCATCGGCGCTGCTGTCATCTACGTCATGTGGAAGCATATTGGTCGTTATCCCAGGTAAATATAACTTACCGAAATTATTTAGACACCTAATAAAATTATATACTAAAATTTAACTTCACTCACCGAGTTTCTATGAAATTTGAGTTGAAATTCATATTTTGTCACATCAATTCACCATTATAATACTTACAAATCTTAGTGCATGACAATAAAGGAGACATAAAGTGAGACTAGAGTCGCGTCCGCGACTGACGTGATCGCACGCGTTTGGTTGCAGCGTGGCCAACGATGAAGATCTGGAAAGACGTCTGGAGGCTGTTCTCTCCCGCAGGGCAGCAGCGCTTGCGGCGGCGCAGCGCGGCAACCGCGTCGACTGCGCCGGCGCCTCCAAAGGACTCTTCTGTGGACTACTCCTGCTGGTCGCCTCTCTGATCTGCCTGATCCTATTCTTCGTCCTGATTAGACACCAAGAGTTGAAGCGCCTCTCGATTTACTTGGCTGATGTATCCCATTGCACTCTGATGGTTCTGTCTATATTCGCGATTTTGATTGGATTTATACGGTAAGTCTTAAATTGTTGTCGTTACATGCTTGATTGCCTATACTTTGTATTGTGGTTATACTTATTAATCATTTGCTGTACCTACCTTATTTTATGTTCTATTGTTTTGGTTATTTTAACAGTACTTTTATTTTTCCCCTCACCCGCACCAAATTTTGTGTCCCTTACATTCCCATTCCTTAATATCCTTGAATGACTCCAATTTATATGCTATTGCAAAATTTTATTTATTTTCCCCTTCATATTATTTCGTTACCATTTATTGTTTACCATTTTTGGTTCCACTTTCATTGTAAATATTAGTGGTCGTGTTATGAAATGGAGTTCTTCTCTCCCCTCCTGTACCGAGCCTCTTCACAGGGTACAATCGTTGAAGTTCCGTTCCGAGGAACAATCTGACCTGAACGACATCCTGCTCCGCGTGTCTGCGTTTGGTCTCTTCATATACGCCGTGTTCAGCGTCATCGCTGGTGGAATGGGTGCATTCACTCATGAGCCAAACTTGCTCGTGATGATCACTGGATGCTTGAGCGTACTTCAGGTAATTTAACCTTTTTATATTTCAAACTCTTTTTCTGTCACCGTTTTCATTATATTGTAAATATGTCCGATTACTTTCCAGGTGGTACTCCAGCTGTTATTTATCGCAGACGTCTCCCGCCGTCGTGTGCACCTCCCAGAGCAAGAGCGTAGCAAGCCTGCTCGTCAAGCCGTCACTTTCCTTCTTATCTGCAACGTTACCATGTGGCTTATTTACACATTTGAAGCCCAGAAAGTCCTCGCTAACCCGGTTAGTGTCACATTTTGTATAAAATTTAATAATAAGTATCTTAATTCATTTTATACATTTAATTATAATTCCTATGTTTCCATTAATTTCAGGTACAACTTGATTTCTATGGCTTCGTGGCTTGGTCTCTAGTCCAACGTTTTACTTTACCACTCTGCATCTTTCACCGCTTCCATTCAGCTGTCACTCTTGCTGAAATATGGAAGACCAGCTACAAAGCCCGCCTGGAGTGAGCAATTACTATTTCCAAGGATATTGGTTCTTAGTCCAATTGTCAACAATGACTATGTCCTAGGTTGAGCTAGGAAGAAAATAATATACCAATTTCGTCCTTATCCGGGGCAGCAATTTTGTAGTTAGATCCAATAAATTTGTTGCTTAGTTCCAAATCATCTTGCTGTTTCAAGTGTTAGTTAGTATAGGATCGCGTGACGAATTTAGAGGATAAAGTTGTGTTTCATAAAGTACCTAGACAAGTAATAATTGCTCTCCCGGAATAACTCGTAGTTGACACGTTATACATCACGCCAGGATCTACCCTAAATATCATTGACATAATTATGTTGGTTATTATTCTTACGTCTTTTCTTCTTTTTCTTTCACATTCCATACTTTTACAGTTTCATAAAAAATTAAGTTTCTTGAAAGACTGACTGTGGAGACTTTAAAGCGACCAAACTTACATATTTTCAGCTCATTTTCTTTAATAAATACGTAAACAATGTTGCTCAGATTTCGGATTTCTATACTTGAGAATTTTATTAATATTTGAATGAGAGAACTTGCTTATTACTTTATGTAATAAAATTGATTTGAACGAAAAATTATAATAGAAAAAAAAATCCCAGTTGTGAAAAGTTCCCTCCTTTGTTAGAAATATTTTGTGTGCCATGGTTTTAGAATTAAGGCTTAATTAAATTTGACAATATTTTACATATTTTCTTCTTTTACATAAAAAAAATAAAGTTGAAGTCTTATTCTCTGAGACTAGGATTCATACAGTCGTTTAGGAGTGTTGATTAAAATACTAATACATAATGTACGTTAATAGAAATGTATATCTATTCTTATGTACGCGATAATTAATCAGTAAATTTTGTGTAATTCAAACCCGTAAAATATGTTTTAGAGATAAAGTTAATCGCTACTTATATATTAAAGTTTCAGAAGATTTATTAGCCAACATAAAATTTGAATAAGGTCGTAGAATTATATTGAAATTTAACATATGGAAGTAATCATAAGAGGGTAGTTAAACGTGTCGAAAAAAATATAAAATGTACTTAACTCTAGTTAAATACGAGTTTAGCAAACTGCTTAGGTTGCAGTCAATTGCTTGAAACGGATCATTGGGTATTTGAGTTTAGGACGTTTATATTGCAAGGGGCCATAATGATTTCATTGACTTTCACCATTGCACACTTTTTATAGCGCTAACATTATCGGATTTTTATGGTAATAGTAGAAATAGATTATAAATGGCAACACTTTAGCGTTGGAAGACGTTAATTTCAAATCTACGAATGAAGTAAGAGATAAGAACGAATAGAAGTTATTTAATATTACTTAAACTTTTGCAATGAGGCGTAAAAGCCTACGACAATTTTTGCATTATCACGTCAATGCGTTGAATATTTCTCAGCCAATATTTTCGTAATCATCTGTAAGTGCAATCTATTTTTATAGACTGAATGATTTACACTGTCTATATTTGCGGCATCACGAACAGGAGTCAGGGGAGCATCTTCACCACGTGATATCATTTTGATGTTATGTATTTTGTATAAATAGCTCTTACTCGATTATTTATAATGATATTATTACCTATATTAATTAATTTTGTAAATTAACTTAAGTCGTAATTTATTGCTCTAGTGTCTGAGAGATTACAGTGTGCTTACATCATGCGATTTCGAGTGAATGTAGTTAGGTTTGATCGGTTTAATATATTTTAATGTTTATAATATATATAATTAGTACCTATTTATTATTCTTAAATTTAATATTAATATTATCGATCAAAAAGCCCAATTCTTTTTGATTTTTGGGAAATCTGCAATGGTAAATAAATAGAACTAACTCGCGTGTTTGGCTTGTTTTATCACTGCCGATATAATATTTTAAACAATGGTAAATTCGTAAGTCCTTTGATAAAACTATACTATTTCTAACTTGTTCAATTTTGTAGGTGATATTTACTGTGTACCTTAATGTTTGGAACAAAATGTACCGATGTTTGTAACTTTAGGTTTTAACATTAATATCATACGTGGATGGATACTCAATCAGTGTTATATAGATACCAAAAAAAAAATATTTGGAAATTCTTTAATATATATTAATAATATATTATGTAAATGTCTATTTGAATAAATCAAATAATAATAATTATACGTGATTGTTTGTTTTATTTTTTTCTATAGACGACCTTGCCTAAACTGATGTTCTTATATTATTTTAGCAGATATATTGATTGGCTAAATACTAAATAGGTACCTAAGCAAATAATAAACAGAGACAACATGTGTTCAGCACAGGGACTTGGAGACTTCGCATTAACTAGTTATAAATGTGATGATAGTTAGACAAGAACTGAAGTTTAATTAATCGAGTAGGATTTATTCATAGAATAGAATAGAATAAAATCGTTTATTGCTGAAACAAGGTACATCATGATGTTAAGGTGTTCGCTTTAGAGCTACATGTTTCGCCTTATATAAAGTAGGCATGCAATTATAATTAGAGTTAAAACTAACAAGTCTAATAAACTATCATAATTAAATTTTTGCATTTCAAGCAATCAAATTAAATTAAAACAAAACAACAACAAAAAAATCAAATAATAATAATATGTCAACAATAAATTCATTCAAGCTATAAAAACATTTCTTGCTCAACCACTTATATAATTTCGTCTTAAATTGTGTTAATTTTAATTCTCTTATGTCTTTAGGAATTTTATTAAATATATTTATTACATAGCATTTTTTTGGTACAATGTAGTCCTACAGATAAGAAGAATAATTCTAGTAGGATCTCTCTTTAGTAACATACAGTTTTCTTTATCTTTACCTTGGCTAAACAAATGTATGTTCTCCTTTACAAAAACACCTGCTTGAAAGATATAAGAATAAGCAAGAGTGAGAAGGTTGAGCTTTTTAAATAATGGTCTGCACGATTCAAGTGGACCTACTCCACATAATGGCACGAATACATTTCTTTTGTACAATAAAAGTCTTGCAAACATTTCAAGAGTTACCCCATAGCAATAGCCCATATCGCAGAAGTGACATCACGTAACCGTGATATGCGGTTATGGCTGTTTTAGTGTCCGAGACTTGACGCAATCTCTTGAGAGCAAAGACGAAGCTGTTTAATTTTTTGCAAAGGTAATCTATGTGTGATTTCCAATTACAGTTTTCGTCTAGCATAAGTCCTAAAACTTTAATGTCCTTTACTTTACTAATTATTTCATTACGGCATGTCAAGTGAAATTCAATTTTATTTTTATTATTATAATTATAGAAGTGAATAAATTTAGTCTTAGATAAATTGGCGCACAGATTGTTGAAAATGAAAAAAAAATAAAATGAAAATATTTTTTATTCAAATAGGCCTTCACAAGCACTTATGAATAGTCTGACTCTAACGCTCGGTTCGGAAGGTTGCTTTTACTGAGAAGAGCCGGCAAGAAACTCAGCAATTACTCTTTTCAAAACCAACTCAGATTTATTACATTCAATTATTTATCTAGTCTCACTGACAATATATGTGTGTTGTAACAAAAAAAGAAAAGAAACAAAATGATGAGTGACTTAGTTAATAAATAGATAGCAAATTTACGTCTGACCATGTTAGAACAGAGAAAAATTCTTTAAATTTGATGACATTTGTACTACTGTAGTTCCTCACTTTCACATACCACTGTAGCAGTTATTCCTTTTTGCCAGTAGCTGGAAATGTTAGTACTTGGCAAGTATTGTGGTCTGATATACATGTATCATACACATAACCTTTTGCGTCTTTTATATTGCTGAGTATATGGTCAATGCAATTGTTCTGTCTTGTCGCTTGGTTTATGTTAAAAATTAAATTATAATTCGAAACAATATTTTTTAGACGTAATGTTGCATTACTGTCTTTTAGAATATTGATGTTAAGGTCACCGGTAATGACAATTTTCTTCGCTTTCTTTACGGCTAGTTTATGCAATAAGATTTCCAATTTATTGAAAAAAACATTAATATCACTATTTGGAGTCCTATATAAACATAATAAAATACATTGAATGGATGAAATGTAGAGGCCACAGCATTCAATTTTTATTCTACTGACATATCCATACCCCACCACGCTTTTCATTTTTTCTTGAGAACTTTGTACCTAGAATATAATGTTTTATTTTAATGTTATAGTACGACGCACACATGCACGCGATGTCTCCCCTCCTCTTAGCCGTTTATTGCTGTTTTATTTCAATTGGAATCTAATTAGATTATTACAAACGGTTTTTATTCACTATAATTATGACTTGTTTACATTTTTATGTATTCATAATTGTACTAGGTACTTCTATATATCCAAACCATACTTAATACATTTAAAATATCAATTATTTGGTGCGGAAATACAAAAATTGCAATGTCTCATAGTACAACTTATCTCAGATGTGCTATTCTAATAATGTAGGCTCTGTGATTGGCTATTAGCTGGCACGTGAAGAAAATGACCTTTTATTAACCGACTTTAAAAAAAGGAGGAGGTTCTCAATTCGGTTGTATTTTTTTTTTTAATGGATGTTCACTCATTACTCCGTCAAGACCATAGATGACCACCGGAACTTCTCAATGATACCTACCTATTTCTGGGCATAACGTCTTTGTATTTTTTTATGAACCGATTTTAATAAATTCTTTTGCATTGTCTAATAAAATATAATGCTTATTATATAATGATTATTATAAGATCTAACATTATTAGCTGAGGAGTGAAATAGATAGAAATATAGATAAATACTACCCACCCATAGATTAAGAGAGAGAGACAGAGATGTTACATACTTACCTACTAAGTATGATAGCTCAGTGGTAGTGACGTCGTCAGACGCCGCGGCGAAGGTCGTAGGTTCGAATCCTACAATGAGCTTTCGGTGAAGGAAAACATCGTGAGGAAAGCATAGCACGGTGGTACGGTACTTTGTAGTACCCGCCTGGCTGGCTACCACCCTCAAGTTGAAAATCTATCGCCAAACACCTATTGGTGTGTTCCGGCAGCTGCACTTGAAAATGAAAATATTTTTTATTCAAATAGGCCTTCACAAGCACTTATGAATAGTCTGACTCTAACGCACGGTTCGGAAGGTTGCTTTTACTGAGAAGAGCCGGCAAGAAACTCAGCAATTACTCTTATCAAAACCAACTCAGATTCATTACATCAAATTATTTATCTAGTCTCACTGACAATATGTGTGTGTTATATGACAGTAAGAAAAAATATATCAAATGTATGAGTAACTTAGTAAACAAATGGATTGCAAACTTAAGCAGACCAGCCCCCACAAGCAGCACCTGTCACACTTGAGAGCCAGTTCCTTCTAGGCTTTGTGTGCTTACCACCTTCGGCTACATCATCACTTACCATAGTGAGATTGTGGTCAAACAAAAAAAAACGTACCTACCTACAGGTATATCTACGTAGGAAACACTCATCCAGTGCTTTAAACACAGTAGGTATATTCTGTACCATATTATAGGTAGGTACTGTATACATCAAATACTAAAATCACCGATTATGTATGGAGTATGGAACCCTAATAGAGCGAAATGCGAGTCGTAGTAGTGAGCGCGCCTAGCACCGTGACGTCATCGTCAGTGCGATAGACTCTACGGCGGGCGTAGACAGAGAATACTACAACATTTCGACTAAGCTTCGGGCTGCAATGTGCACTATGATCTTAATTATCTCAGCAGTAGCTACCTATTAAAAAAAAGTATAGACATAGTTTTTCTTATAATTTTTCCGAGATCAATTTGATATTAAAAAAAGGATATTAGTCATTGTAAATAATGATTGTTTCATAGTAACGTGTGGTAGGTAACGATCTCGTCATTCCATGATTTCTCTACAATACCTACCCACCACCTATTGAGATTACAAAGCTAGCCTAATTTGATTTTGTGTGTTGTGGTTCTTGGGAGCCCTTTTGATCCCATTTGTCGAAATGTACCACCCGGTTCTTGGGAGCCCTTTTGATCCCACCCTACCCGCGACGCAAAAATAAATTCATAAGAAATCGGTCCGACCGTGTACACCTATACTGTTTGGTATCTATGGAAAGCGCTTTAAATTATCTGTGCAATGGTATGCGTTAGAGTACTGTCAACACCGGCAGTCTGTCAAAATAAAAAAATGGAAGTCAGTCAAAACTTTCTGTCCGTTTGGGCGAATGGCGTCACTCGATTACCTTCTAAAATATATAATTGAGAGTGTTTTGAGTGTTTGTTGTTGTGTAAAGGTGTGTAATATCGAAAGAATACTTAGTAATAAATACAATACAGTTATTATTTCAGTGAAATACAAAGTATAAAAGTGTTTTTTTTTTTAATTTAGAACGCGGTGATAGGAGTTTGTGTAGTGTTTACAAAATGTTTTGATCCAGTTTTCCATCATAAAGTGATTATTGGTAAGTCAGAAGTATCTTTTTAGATAAGAAATGTTATAATGTCGGTATTCTAAGCAAAATCTATGTAGGGTACAATGCAAAATCTTTTCATAATTTCGAAATTGATGAGTAGGTAGTTTTTGACGGTAATGAAAAATGGCGCGAATTCGGAAATCAAGGGCTAACAAAAGACCTTTTTCTTGTTATATTTATATGAAAGATTATAACTATCGCAAGTAAATCGCATTATTGAGCATTTTTAGAAGCTATATACGTCTATACTTTTACAAAGTTGTTATAAAATTCGATGTATTGAGACCTCGAATTGAGTACCTTATTTTCGTCGCCGAGTCGTACAATATATTTTTTTTCAATTTGAAAATGGAACAATCACATGTTTTTTGTGATAAAATGAAGAGAATAATGTTCAATCTATCTAATAACATAAAGGTTTTATACTAAATCTATTATTATGTCAAGAAATTAAATACGATAAGATTTATTTTTTTCCTTTTTGTAACCCTTATCTTGAGAGACACATTTCTCAGTATTTTAGTATGGAATAAAATAAAACCAAGTATACGTTTTCAATCATTATTTATTCATTTACTTGAATAAATATGCTTTTGCTCGAAATAACAACATATTTAGCAATAAATATTCAAAATACATATGTTGGTCGCCTTTTTTGCTAATGGCGTACTTTCCAATAAGATCGCGGTCCGCTCTTATTAGTTTATGATAAGTGATAATAAGATTCCAATTGGAAATGTATCTAAGATTCTAATGGTAGCTTTGTTTTTTAGAATGGTTGTGTAGTTTTCGAGATAAACACGTAATCTCAAAGTCGGCACGCGCGATCCTTTGAAGTGCCGCCACTCCGCGACTCAACTGAACTTTTAACTAATATTGCAAAAACGCCCCCGGGTTAATGAACTTACTTTATCATTGTATAAAATACAAACTATAATAATAATTTAGAAAACATCCTCAATTATTTTTACTATGACTGTATTGAATTAAAAGTCGACTAAATTCAAAATGTAAAAACATCTGTGGAATGTAATGTCAATGTCAAAGATTTGTTTGTAGGGATGGAGATTATGCTCGAATATGGAACGATTCTCAAAAAAACTAGGTCTAGAAGATCGATTTCGTCAAAATCGTTCTTTTTAAATTTTAGTTCTTATTTATATGGGAAATAATAAAGGCATCACATTAATTGTTTTTTTTTTATTATTTTATTGAATCAAAGCGAATATAAAACGTAATTAAAAAAGTTTGTGTAATTAGGTAGTGTAAAGTATATTTTTTTAAAGCTCTCAGTAATTAACGTCTAAGCTAAGCAATGGGGGCTATCGCATGTGGATTCGCCGTTAGAGGCGCTAGTGTAGCGTGAGGTCTTTGAAATGTCAAATTTCACTGTTTCTGGGTGGGCTACGCGGGTTTATTTCTTACAAGAATAATGTTGTGAATATTTTGCAATACCTGAGATTAATTATTTCAAATATGAGTTCGGGGCAATTAATGGCAGTGCTTTTATGACAGTTTTATCTTTCGGAAAATTATCTCCTCCTTGTTTAAGCTATTGTGTAGCTTTTATCGCGGGCTTTAAGCGCGGCGACCGAATCAAGAAATTCCGTAACGAAAATAAAACCTATGACGAGCTGTTCCGAAATCGGACGAATACGTAAACAGCTGTTGTGAGAAAGTATATAGGTGTCTATTCATATCAAAGAAAAAACTTGAATTAATATCAAAGAAAAAAATAAATAAATAAAATACTGCATAAATAAGAAATAAATGAATAATTATAATTGCATAAGTTGATAAAAAATGGTATGCATTATCTTTACCGCGGCAGCCCCCGAGTGCCACACGTATTTTTTTTCCGAATAATACGGAACTGCGCAAAACTCAGGCATGCACGATTTTTTTGCGGTACGGTTTAAGGTATTTAAATATAATTTAAATGTTAACATTGTTTTCATGCCCGTAATAACAAACTTTGATAGTTATACTTCAGGACCTTACTCAACAGTGGTGCCAACTGGTGAGCACAAATACGGTAGCATCCATTGAGTGAACATTGTTAAGTACTGTACCTACGTTAAACTAACTGTAAATAATTTCGTAGCTGCACACTTATCGAAATAGAAAAATGGAATTTCAATTTTCTTGTCTGAAATCGATTCATTGCTGAAAAATAGTAAAATCCTAACTTTATTATAAATGCGACAAAAGTCTATTGTCTAGATCCAAAAAATCGATTCTTCGTTTACCTAATAGATCTCAGATCGCCATCCCTATTTGTTTGACATTGACATTATGAAAATGACAAATCCACTTGATTCAATTCTCGTGTGAGTTGTGAAGTTAACAAAGGTTATAATTTTATATGAATATATAGAGATTCAATAATAAAAAGGCCATAATTCGCATTTGTTAAGTTCCTCGACTGCCTTCTAATCACGTTTACTATGTTAATACGTTGTGCGTTATTGTTATTGTGTTTGAACTGCGTGCGGACGTCGCAGGATTATGAACATGGCATAAAAGGTCATGTTAGTGACTTCAATACGAGATTCTCATTTTGGCCATCGGTTCATAATGCTGCAAAGTTGTTAAGGGTTCTACGTGACAATCACAAGGACATACCAGCGGTACCGATCGAGGGTGGTTCGGTAGGGGGTATCGAAAGTACTGTTGTAGGTGGAAGCACTCCACCATCTACGGTAGCCCACTTGCCGATAGCTGGACAAGATGACGCCAGTAAGATCGATATCAACGAGAATAAACCCCCTCAACTAACAAGTACAACTGTGACTCTTAAAGTTGAAACAACTAAATTAGGTGAGTTTGTGCTTAATTGTTGAATTTCTGATGGTATCATGTAAATATTTATACTGAGAATCACTGGATCCTCCTGCTGGTCTGCCCTCAATCTAAATCATTATCTACATCATTGCACAAAAGTTATCAGAAAGGAATTGGCTAATGAACTGTATAGTTTTTTTAATGCTATGGCTATGTGCAAGTACTCTGCATTACATGGCTATAGAACCTAACATAGTTAGCACATGGCTTGAGTGTAAAAGTAAAGTACTTATAAAAACCCAGTTAGTGATTAAAACCTGTTAGTGAATAGAATTATAAGGAAAATGAGTATGTTTTCCTGAAACAAAAGAGCTGGCATATATTTATGTATGTGATTATATTATATTATAATTTATAACAATATTACTTTAGTCACACTTTGTTCAAAGGCAATTTTGTATGTTTATAATCTTGATTCATAGTTAATATCCATGGGGTATATTTTTCATACAATATTTGTGTGTAATATATTGACAGTCATTTTACAACTGAACCAAATATTTCCCTTTATAATTTCAGTTAATATTACTTCAGAAAAAACAACAACTACAACCCCAGTGCCAAAAGTTGATCCGAAAACGAATATAACCGAGAAAGCAACAGTGAAAGAGTTAGATTTTAATAGTCCGGGAGTCTTGAAAAGAGGTTTTATAGTTTTTGGTGGATTTGCTTTATTAGCTACTGCTTATTTCATATTTTACAGGTAAGTTTATGCTGATGTTTATTAATTTACTTTTACTTGTAAGCTAAAAAATAGTACATTATTCTATAATTTGTTATATAAAATTATCTTTGCTTTAAAATGTGTGACTACCAAATATATTGAACCCTCAGCCTCATTTAAATCTGACATTGATATTAACAAAATAGTCAAATCAAAATAGCCTTTATTTATTTAAATTAAAATATAATTTACAATAACAACACCAACATCATCAACCATTGTGAAATAGCCTTCCTAATCATTTATTGTCTCTGACTACACTAGCAAAATGGCTAGCTAATTTACATAAATTATGCAATGTATGATTAAAAATGAGCTATCATAAATTATGCAGAATCCATTCAAAGCATAGATATGCATGATGATTATTTGTTAATACAAATTTTGAGATGTGCATTGAATGTTG
Organism: Tetheella fluctuosa; assembly: GCA_951216915.1. Taxonomy (NCBI): domain Eukaryota; kingdom Metazoa; phylum Arthropoda; class Insecta; order Lepidoptera; family Drepanidae; genus Tetheella; species Tetheella fluctuosa. The sequence continues at coordinate 10,172,854 of OX578217.1, forward strand.
TGATTTAGATTCAATGATACATACAATTTAAACTTGTATTATGATAAGAAGGCAAATTTTTAAATAACCTTTTATACCTACTATCCAAAGGATCCTACAATCTAGTGTTGAGTAGGACACAGTTTTAAAATGAGTTTGTAAGAGTAGCCTCTTTTTTGTACTGAGCCAGTACAATGTCCCACTTTAAATGAGGCAAGGTGTCGTGAAGCTCTGTAGTACATTTGAAGTAAAGAGTTGGTATGTATCGGTCGCGTCAATGTCCGTCGTTGAATAAAAAGACGTGCTATTGAAATGAAGCATGACATGCTTCTCTGTCTCTCACTCACTCAGACTACAGTTCACGTCATATGAAAGAGTAAACGTAACGCGACATTTAATTTGAAGTTGTATGTGTCAAAATCTCGTACCACTCTTACATTATTTCGTCATGTACGGGACAAATGTACTGCCTCTTGTATGTCCTACACAACACTACTACAATCCTACTAATATTATAAATACGAAAGTTTGCATGGATGAATGGATGGATGTTACTCATTGGATGGATCTAGATGAAATTCACAGAGATAGATTATGGTCTGGCATAGCACATAGGCTAGTTTTTAACACGGGAAAATATAAGATCCCCTGGGACCATGGGTGAAACTGTGGGACAGAAGTTAAAGTTTTAATTTGTACTAATAGTGTACCTACATCAAGATTTTACCTTGTGTTTTCTATAGTAGATAGTTAGTTAAATATAGAATAAATAATAAATAATCTGTTCCTTTTAACATTCAATATTAATAAATTATAATCCAATTTTCAGAACACTGAAGTTGTTCCAAAATATGTTTGATGGTAAAAATTGTATTTAAATTTAAACTAACTGTATTTTAATTAAAATTCCAGGGGAAAACAGAACAAAAACGAAACCAGAAATGCTACAATTGATGCAAACCAATTCAGATATGGTGTTCTCCAATCAGAGGACAAAGATAAATCTGAGTTATCCCGAGTGCCATTAACTATGGAGTCAGACGATGATGAAGATGAAGACCTAGAAATATTTGACTTAGGACAGAAAAAGAAATCATTATCCTATGTCAATCTGCAAACAAATGATGAAGATATAGTGATGTCTCGCTCTATTAATGCACTAGAGAATGACAGGGAAAATCTACTATTGGATATAGAAGATGGTAATACTGATACATTGATCAACTGGAGTAACAATGGTAGTAAGTCAATATTATAATTTTCAGTTCAACTTGTTATAAAATTCAGATGAACAGATGTTTTTTTTAATCTATGGTGTTACTGGTCAATGTTGTTTTTAGAGATGAGAGATTATTTAAGAAAAAAACTGTATCTTCCTTATCCAAATTTAACCTGGAACACCAGAACCTATGCTTATTTTATGGTAAGATTTTATTGTTGTGTGTTTATAATAGGGCTTATAAAAGTTATAAATCTATGCATTTACTTTTATTTTGTAACATCTGCTTTGGAAATATATTATTTTAAAATATTAAAATAGTGATTTTAGTATTAGAATGTGATTATAGAAACTATTTTTATATAATAACATAATATCTTGCTCCTCCTTCAGGGTACTAAAATCCTACTTGTGTAAAGGGGTTAAAATATAAAAGATTTTAATGATTTTAGAATGACCATAGTCTTAACAATAGATACGAAATAGACTTTATTGTCGTTGGCGTAGCATTATTCTCTAGGGGGCTCGAGGAAGGTTGTAGCTAGAAAAACATGATGTATAAAACAAAACACTTTTTTTTATAAATAGCAGTCTGCAAACTGATCTAGCTAGGGCAATGTTCAGGCAATTGACAATAAGCTACTTGCAGGCGAGTGGTTGCTAATTTTGCATTTATTCAGTGATGCATACAAAGTTCAGTAATACTAAACACCAGGAAACCTCTCACGTTTTTATTACGTCATTTTCTGACGTAGGTAAAGGCGGCGGGATTTCTCAAATTGCTGTTGTGAGATCATGATGAACAAATTAGCGTATAAATTGGTATTCAGAATATTCGGAACACGCTCTATTATAGTGACCAAACAAATAATATTTTTGCAATTAGCAATCCACAGTATACTAATTAGTTTGTTTGCTCAGACCAGTTTACGACCTTCGCAAGAGCTCACGTTATCTGCCATTTTCCGAGTAAATACAAAAACATACTCGAGTTCATCTTGATAAACTAATATTTTTGTTGGATAATTTACCTATTTGTATTATAATTATTACATTTAAAGTTTACATTTCATATAAGTTGCTCGTATTCGCTAATTAATGTAAAATCCTACTTCCTAAATGTGAAAGTTTGTGATTATGGACGTCTGGATGTTTGTTACTCTTTCACGCAAAAACTATTTAACGGATTTGGATGAAATTTGGCACAGAGATAGATTATAGTCTGGAATAGCACATAAGCTACTATTTATCCCGGGAAAACATAAGATCCCACGGGAGCGGAAGCTAGTGTTTCATAATGGTAATATTATATTATTATTTATATTGTAAACCTTCCAGTTATTACCAGAAATAATCGTGCATGTGTACAGTCAGCGTCAAAAGTAGATTGGCACTTTAGTACCCTTTCGTAATAATCTATTGACATTGTCTTGACAGTTTGTATGAAAATTATGAATTGTCTAATATGACACGGTACTAAAGTGCTAATCTACTTTTGACGCTAACTCTACATATAAACATTATTTGAATTAAATAGTGTTTATTATAAAAATGTTTCGGATTGTCACTAAATTACTGCCTAATTTGAAATTGACTTGAAAAGGACGAAAGATTAAGAAGAAAATGTTTTCTAAAAGACCATGAGTTTTCCAAATAGTTATTTTTTTTAATGAGCAATATTTTATAAATTATTTTTTTTATTTAATACGACATACAAATAAGACTTGAGAACATTTAAAAGTTTTGATCTTGAAAGTGCCATTCTTCTGAATTTATTATACGTTTGATGTCCATCTTAAACAGTTCACTTGTGGAATATGAAATAAGATTTTTTCTAAATTATTCTCAAATAACCTAAGCCGCGCCACACGTGGTGCGGGCAGGGAACTTACTTGCGGTCAGAAAACAGTAGTTTGATATAAAATTTACAACTCTACCAAGCACATTCTTATCATTCTCATATGTACACCGATTCATTAAAGTTAGATGTATATTTTAAGAAGTTGTAGAAAGGAACCTATGTTGCTGTAGGATTTAGTATTTTCTATATTAGCTAAAGAATGTAAAATCCCTTGATCGACACCTAACCCGCACATCGCAATCACCCTACGGTGATTAACTAGATTAACTGCTAATTAACGAGTTAACTAGTTTAGTACTCAGGATTTTGGGCAATTTTTTCATACGTAGGTACACGAAAAATCTTAAAATCTATTAGTATTTATTTCTTCTTTACCCACAACAATAATTTATTGTATGGGTAAAAATATTGTAAAATTTCTTTGTTTTATCTATCTCGAAAGTAGTTCTCATTATAAATGCATTTAAAATATGAACCTCGGAATAAAATTATGTATTCTATGAAATTCTATGTATGAAAATATTATATGAAGGTCGAAGCGAGGCCAGAACGTCTATTTTTATGGAATATTTTGACTATGCGGAGTTTATAAAATATTTCAGAATAACATGTCGATAACTCTGTTTTTTTGTTCTCTATCTTCTTGCAGTGCTGATAAGATTTAACACAAAGGGGTTCAAATTCTTTGTTCTGCTTTATTTCTGTGACATATCACTTCGTATGATAACACTATCTTAAGTAAAATTAAGGTAACTTGAATTTTAATAGCTCTGTCCTTTACAAACTTCATTTGATATCGTTATTCCAGTGATAATATTAGTCATAAACGGTTATCTATTTTAGGTCTATCGATACTTTGTAACGGTAAATTAAAGTATAAAATATTAAACCGGTTATCAGTTTTTGGAATAAAATGAATGGGTTAAATGGGTTACATAATTTACAATATTTCTATATTAAAATTATAATAATTCTGGCCATGAAATTAAGCTTATATTTGCTTAACCATTGTATTGTATTGACCACCTGTACCTATTGTATTGTACAGTCAGCGTCACAAGTTGTTGATCGCTTTAGTACCATACCTTAATAATTTATCAACATTTTCTTGTCAGTTTGTATGAAAACTATCTAGTTTACTTTTGACGCCGACTGTCTTTCTAATTTTTAAAAATACTTTGCGTGATGCTCATGTTCTTACCTACCTGTCTGGTTGGCTACCAAGCACTTATTGGTGTATTCCGGCTGCACTTGAGAGCCTGTTCCATTTAGGTTTTGATTGCTTACCACCTAGTTGGAAATTTCATCTCTTAACACTGTGTGATTTACTAGCCTTATCCATGGTAAAAATAAAACATGAATCATCCAATCCCCCTTATTCAGACCTGATCGGTTGCAGTCCCGATCGGGTAGAAAAACCCATTGAAAATCTACTGCAATCGATGGCTCCTATTTTCTCATTTCAGACTTCCATTTGGAATGAGGCAGTCGATCGGTACACGATCGTGGCAAATGAATTCTGCGACTAACAGCATCAGCCTAAATTTGACGAAATAAAATCGTCCATTCCGATCGGAATGACGATCGAATGGGTCTGAATAAGGGGGATTATCTATTTCAACAATATCCATTTTATTATTTTGTATTATACTTACTATTAATAGTGACATAAATATTTTGTTACAGTCAGTCCCAAATGTAACTTTTGTACCATGTCATATTATAGAATTAACAGCTTTTATACAATGTGTCAAGGCAGTGTTAACTAGTTTTGGGACTGACTGTACCTATATATTTTTGTAACTATACAAAGTATAATATAAAGAAGTATTATAATGGAAAGAGACAGTAAATATACACATAATTAATTATTTAACTATGAGATTCTTTTATTTACCACAAAGATAATATTTTTGTCTGATAAGTTAATGTATTATGCTTCTAAGAACGGCACAAATATAATGGACTTACAAAGGCTCTATGTATGTATACCTAATATGGTTTGGAGCATTGAGGTAAATTGTAGTTCGTAAATACGCCGCTTAAATATGTACGTGCATTTTTGATGTGACTACCTTATATAACTGCTTATTGTTCTACATAAAATATGCTCGATATTGTTATATTTCTTAATTAGGTTCTCATTAGCAGCCATCTTGAAAAACTGTTTTATGTTTAGTTAAAAAAAACTTAACTAATGTGAATTGTGTTGTTGCCAGATTTACTATAATGTTGTGTTGTTTTTTAAAGCGGTTTTTAAATATTTTTATTTTGCAATATTTAAATGTACTTATTATCGACAAAGAAGTACTTCAATCGTTTATTTGTCACAACATTTAAGCTTTGGACTGTGATAATAAAAGAGAGAGTAAGTAATTATTATATAAATTATATTTTTTGGATATTAACATCTATTGTTTGCGAAATGTGATCGTATCAAGTATTCGCTCTCTGTCGCTAAATAAAATTATATCGCTTGTTCACACTATGATGTTTACAATGTTCGAATAAACAATTAGAACTAAGTATAGAAACTGTATCGTGAGTATGTTTCTAATTTAATAAAGATCTATGATATTTTATGCATTTTGTGTTATTTGGTAGTCTTTAATACCACTACAATTTTATTGCTATTGATCTTATGGGTCAGATTTTTTCAAAAATTATGTGCCAATCATGGCAAATATTCAGGTAGGTACTACGGACTTGTACGCGGAAGACAAAATTCCATGAACAGTATTTTTAGAGCTCCGTACTGGATGTTATGCGAGTCAGTATAGGTGTAAATAATTGTCGTTAGCAAAGGATACAATAGAGTTTGCGTTTTCAAAATGTATACAAATTAGTTCCATGAGTATTCCGCGAGTGGCGCTGTGTTAATTTCTATAGAATTCTAAACGCAAACGCAATACTAACGTCAATTATCTATCTACGTCCATTCATTATAACTTGTCCCTTCCCATTATTTTCTGTCGGTGTCGAAGGGAATAACAGCTATCAACTTTTGAACGAGGGGACATCTTACGGTGAACGGTCTGTATATTTTATTTTTGGCTCTACGGATAGCCACAGACCTTAGATCCTCGCGCTGCACAGTATTGCACAGACCATTAACTAAAGAGCGTAAATACAAAGGTTACAACACTGTCAGTAGCTCATAAACCCCCAACAAAGCAGGGCCTCCAGGGGCACAAACCCCAAATACCCTGACAAAAAGGGCGGGATTTACAGTTTAATTTAGTTATAAAAAAAAGTGATTTTAAACAGCGCCACCAGCGCGAGGTGTGAGATCCGACTTAGCATTTTCACATACTTAATTTTGCTAAAAAAAAAAGCATTGGAAGCTTTGTTACATCGAATTTATTTCAGTCTCGTACATAGGTTCTGCGCACGTACGGCCCCGTCCGTCTGCGATATTGAGATAAACGAACCGGCACATTGGCTGCGAATTCCAGCCAAGACAAGTCTTATTATTATCCTCACACATGCATCCATTCATACATACTTACATAGACACAAAATAAACCTACCCTTCATTACGAAGATAGTAGTTTCATTACATTATTTGCAATTTAATTATAAATGGTATAGTCACCATGAGGTTGGTACAGTACAGCCAATCAATGAGGCAAGTTTCGCTGGGGTAAGCTCCAGTCTTCTCTACTGGCCCACGAGAAAAATCCGAAAGAAAACAAGTTTCTCGAGTTTCTGTGAAGGATAGGTTATGTATGGGACGGGACAACTGCCTCACTAGTTTTAGTAATAAATAAATAGGTAATTAAATAATGTATATATCTATTTTTGATATAGATACAAACTTGTCAGAATGAATTGGTATCAATGTGAACGCAGTATGAACATAGTAAATTATTTTATCTACCCGCGATGAAGGGGCGACGTTAAAAATAACAAATAACTCATCCCCAAACGAGCGCAAATAAATAAACACACGAGAGGGGATAGCATGATGAAAACAAGAACCTTTGCAAATTTAAACCCATGCCCCATGTTATCTGTTGGTGGTGACTGGTGAGAATAAATTAGTGACGTATGTATGTAGGTGACTGACCTTTTCATAATTTTAGCACGGTGGTAATAAATTTTAATGTTGAGATTAATTCTGTAACCAACAGGTCATGCAAAAATATTTCAAAACAATTGAATTCAAACTCTTTTATTTAAGCCCTAATAAGGCACTTATGAACGTCACAATAATTGAATCTATCATTGGTTCGGAATACACTTGGATTGAGAAAACTTCGAAGGGGAATTAGCTTTAGCATAAAGCATTTTTTACTAACAGTATTGACTATAATCTCGAAAGTTGGCTTATCTTAGTTATATTGGTTATAGGTAAGTATATAATTTTTCAGAAGGTAGGTACCTACAAACTAACACATGTGGTACCTATAAGCACCAGTATTTATAGTAGGTGGTAGACATTTATTTAAGAGTGACTTGCTCGCAGTTGTCAAGGGGAGAAAGTTGAAAAGACTTGGAATATGTTTAGATCTGGACACCTATTCATATTATTATGTACACGTAGACTTCAGATGTGTTTGTGTATTACATAATATATTTAAAAAATATTGGAGGTATTCAATGATTTAAAAAAAGTGTGAAGAATAAAATATTTAAAATTTTAAAATCGTCTTTGCTTGCTACTTAGATGAGTTTTAGACGCAGCCGGAGTGTTGTGACTTTGTTTGTTTGGGCATTTGGCATCACTAGGTAACAAACTTCAAATTACACCAATCATCAAAATATCCATCAACGAAGTATTTAGGTAGTCTTAATAAAATATTATTTTAGTCAGTTCTATGTCTACATAGCTCTTTGAGCAGCCTTGTTGCACTCATATAAAATTATTGGTACAAGTAGCGTTTGAACAGCGATTCCATTGTATTACCTAGTTAACAATGTGTTATTTGAAATACCAAACATTTTGTAATCCCACCAATTTCTCTCCAGAATGGGACCCATTTTGATTTTTGACCCGCTTATTATGCTAATTATTGTAGTGACAATGTACAATACCTACTTTAAAGCCAAAGCTAAAGTTGATCGATGAGAGTTAGATGCACGATACGAATTTTCGTAACATGGATTCGTAGACGCCTACGATTTTTTCAGAATTTGCATTCCGATAACCGTTATCAGTCTGTATATTGTCAAACATTAACCAAGTAACAACAAACATACAAAACCAGTATTTAGTATACTACGACGAAATTTCGTAGCATACATTCGTAGATGCCTACGAAACTGTTAGCATAATATATACCTACAGCGCAACAGTATCATAATCACTACTTACTTAGCAAATTATAACCAATTCGCTTTCCGTTAACGGATTTCAGATAGAATTAATTAAATAGTTTTGGATTTATTTTCCTCAAAAGTTCTCTAGTACATCATTTTAAAAGCTGATGTGTGGTTCCAGACAAATTTGTCTATGTAAAAAAGTGTACCTACTTAAAAATTAAAATCGCGTCCACTCCTAAATTGCACCAATAGCCTAAGGGACATTTGGGCCCACCACGGCTCAGGGCTGGCCGGTCCGGGCGGAAATGAAAAATAAACACGTCCGGACGTCGAATGGCGCCGGCCGCGGAAAATGAAGGGTGTCGCGATTTGCAACAGCCTGCTTTCTACTCATGTTGCCTTACGATTTTACAATTAATGGGGTTTTTACATTACATTGCTTTTTATGATATGACTGATTGGCCATTTTATCTCTGAAGTCACCGAAAGTTTTAGTAGTTTTGTTTGTAGATACGTTTTCTTTTTTTTTAAATCAAATTATACGTTTATTATTCGTTTTAGTGATTTTCGTTATCATCAAATACACAATTGTGAGTTAAGATTACTCTATAGGACAAACATTTATGTGCCAGGATGTTTCTGTTTGTTCCGAGTCTGGTTATCAATTTAAGTAGTTTATGTAGTACCTACTAGCTTTCGCCTTACGATTTCTCCCGCGTTCCCGTTAAATAGAATCCTATGTGCTAATCCAGAACATTCTACTTATGTGCCAAATTTCATCGTAAAATACGTTTATGTGAATCATTGTTGCATCACTGATGCTTGCTCCTAGTTAAAACCTAAATAAGAGAAAAATAGGGTATTACATCCATTTTTGAAAAGTGTCTCAATTCGTTCCTAAGGTGCTAATAAGCCACAAAAAAAAACACAAAAAAATGTGCCATAAAATGCATTTAAATTTTACATTTTCAATTTTCGCGCGTAGTTTGATGAAAACGCTGGACGCCATGTTACTCTACGGTCATGACGTTATTTGGTCTCTTGTAAGTAAATAAATGCGCTGATAGTGGTATCAATTGGACTTATAAAATTTTATTAATTAAAAATGAGCTATTATCCTTTTTATTAGTGTGCTGTTCCTGAATGCATGAATACTAGTGTAAAAATAATAATAATAATACTTCAGTTGACACTTTAGTTTACATACAGAACCGTGTAATGTCATTATAATGGCGGCTACTGCTTCGCATGTTTAGAAACAGATTAAAAAAACTGAAAACTTTGAAATGAATTTTAAAATTAATTAAGTTATTTTATGAAATAAAACTAACATTTTCCGACTGCGTATTGCCTAAGCTATCTAAATTGTAAATTTTTAGATTTTTTCTCATATAGAGTAAAATACCTTATTATTTAAATAAATTAAGAAATACATTCAATTATTTATTTCGACAAACTACACAACCAAACGGTACCTGTTATTACCTGTTACTACAGTCATTAATCATGTTTTCTAATTATCCCATTAATATTCTGTTATATACCATAGATTAGCTATTTGATGGTATCGGTAATTTTGATCACATTGATACGAGAACGTTGATCAGACGCTGTGTACTCGCGTCAAACCCAATTAATTACTATGATTACTCGATTGATTAGCAACACGGCATGTTACTGATATTGAATTAATTGGAATCGTCTTTCAATGCAATGTCTTCGACATAACAATTTATGTTTCTCTACGTGTGTCATCTGGTTACAGAATGAAGATATGTGTCTTTGAGGTAATGGAACTTATTTGGAATAAAAACTGTTTATAACGATAGTGCTCTACCCAAAGCTAATCGGTTTATTGATTGCTCGGATTGTCGTAATGTGAGTGCAAAATATACTATATCACGTAATTTCAACGTATGTAGGCTGTATTGATTCTTGTCGCACAATCTACAATCCGACGTTGTTTTCAGATCACGAACCTACAGTGGAATTGGAGTATTTTTTATAAATTACTGCGAGTATTATGGATAAAAGTAATAATTTTGAAAAAAGAGAACTGATAAAAATAGAAGTGACAGTCAGGGTATCTAACCGCCACACGCGTCAGTAATTAAATCACTTCAGTTTTCACATCGAAAAAGAAACTAGAAGTTGGAGTTTAGGCATATTATGCCTGATCAGGCTTGAAAAGTGGCCGCCTTTGTTTGTATAACGTGAACGCTTGGCGTTGCTCACCAGCAACTCTTTAGTTTGTGTTTCCAGTAACTTTGATTGAAACTCTCTTTATTCTAGGAAATGTGTTAAACTTCCCTTATTGCTTTTCTTTTTCGTGTTTCGTGTTATTTATCTGCGCATAATAATATTAACACTGTGTTCTTTACCAATCTTGTTTGTATGCAGAAAGGACTAAGGTTTTTGAGAATAAGTCACGTATCGTCTTAGACATTCGAAACTAATCTCGAGTAAACAACACCTTAGACTGTAGACTGTCTGGAGAAGAAAGTAAGCTACGTCCTATCCTATTCTATTAGATAACTAAGACAAAAAATCAATATATGAACTCTAAGTTATTCGTTGGCACACTCCGTACTATATCCTAGTAAAGGGTATATCTATCTAATGTCAAAAATAATTTATGTAATTTGAAAAACTTCGATGAAAGAATTGCATGGATGTTAACTATGGCATGCATGGATGTTACTTAATTGAAAATAGAGCCATATTTCACGCAGTGTAAACAATGAGATATTTTTTACTCGCTGCATATTTTTCTGCTTTTACAGGAATTTAAATTATCCAACGATATACGAAGAGAGGAATGAGTAAAAACGGTTCATGATGAGAAAATAATACAGGCAGACGGATAAGCATTGCATACTTGGTAGGTAGAAAAGGCTATTATATTTAGCTAAATTACACGAAAAATAAAAACATAATTTAAATTTATATTCTGGAACATTAATATAGTTTTATATTCTGTTTTAATTAACATAGTATAAGATCTCACTAATACTAGTTAAGTTATGTATTGCCTTAATAAATAAATGGTATTATTAATAAGAAGTGTAAAATTTAGCTAAGTATTAAGTAAGTATTTATTATGTATTTGAAAACCATTGATCCTCAGGAAAAGGTGAAAAAAATAATTTTATTGCATGTTTTATACTCAAGTTTCATTAAATCTCCTTTTTGTTGTAATTTACGTAATATATAAAAGGAAGGAGATAATTTTGATTTCCAAGATACTGTTAACATATATTTTTTTAATTGAAATTCTATTTTACACAGATAGCCTGTAACGACGTCGCGGGTGTAGTTTTTGAACATTAAAATATCCCCATACTCGACCCGCCCTGCAGCCATAAAAACTTAAATAAAACTTCATGAGAGCTTCCCTATAACTGGACCCATACTAAGATATTACTGATCCTTTTAGAAATTACGCATTGAGTCAACCCGTACCGTATAGTCCGGATAACGAGATAGTGACCGGAAGCGGCGCATTAAAATTAACTTTTCCATTTTGCCGGCCTCTTAAGCCCCTTGAGTTGTGAATGCGGCCGTAGATTCTGAACATCGTTTAACGTATGTACGTGGTTTTATATGCGGTTTCACGAATAAACCATTAGTTGAGGTAAGCAAACTTCCCGTGTAATGTGTTGCTAATGATGCAGTCGCGTAGAAAAGTATTATTTTTTTCATATATTTTACTTTTTATTATACTTATTATTTTTATTTTGTTTTGCCAATATAATTAAGGCAATGATGGCTCATTGGTTGTGACGTTGGTGGCTGTGGCGAGGGTCGTTGGTTCGAACCCCATAATAAGCTTGAGCTTTCGGTGAAGGAAAAAAGCGTAAGGAAACCATAGTACGGTGGTAGGGTACTTTGTGGCACATAATATAGTAATATCGGTCATAATGTGGCCGGAGGTGGTAAATACACAAAGTCCACAAGAGAACTGGCCCTCATTTGCAGCTGGCGGAACACACCAGTATCAGTACTTAGCGACGGACTTTTTTTTTACTTCAGATTGGTAGCCAGCCAGGCAGCCTACTACAATGTGCCCTGCAACCGTGCTTTCCTCAAGATATTTTTACAGTTTTAAAAACGATTAAAACAGAAACTTAAATTAAATAGATCTATATAAGTATATATTTACAAAAGAAAATTAGTATATGTAGTATATCAGTTATCTGGCTTCCATAGCACAAGCTCTGCTTAGTTTGGGGTCAGATGGCCGTGTGTGAGGAATACTGTCCTAGAATATTTATATTTAAATAAACTACAAGTTCCTGGAAGCAAATCAGAATATACGCGATTCTATAAAGAAGATCAGACAATAAGGTTTCGCTGATACCTATTTGTACTTTAAATAAACGAGCGCTATCGTCCCGCGGTTAGTTCGAGCAAGTTTCTCTTTATCCCAGTGAAGTTGTGACCAAGAAAAATAGTTGGTCTTACCTTGGATTGTTAGGTTCCACTAAACCGATGGAAATCCTGACAAAACGACGTCTGGGAACTCGGGGAAAAATTAAAAACTTTCCAGGGAAATTAATGCTATTTTTATTCGAAGTTCACTCTCGGAGGATAATAGTTGCCGGGTATATAGTTTAGAGCACTATGTCGTTTTATGATATTATTGTTTAGTTTTACTCATATATTTAGTTTTTTATGTTGATACATTGTGGTTGGAAAGGTCACCATTACAATGTAATAAATATTCTGGGACATTTGCAATGCAACAGCCACTTGATCGCTAATTAAGAGGAACTTATACTATGGAGACCAGCAGTCTCTATATATCTTTCTATCGATTCATCTATCTAATATGCAACAAGTTACGTTTGAAATTCATCATCATAAACAAAAGTTAATTCAACGTTATGAAAAATATATATATGTGTATCTTATTTACTGGAGCAGGTGTAACGTAGTGTAATGAAAGTCCCGTAACGATATATTTACAGTTCCCGGGCTCTAGTCGACGTATGTAATGGGGGAATGATTACTCATTTGCGCTCGGGATTACTAACGTGCGTAATGGGAAAAAGATTCCCGGGATATTTTCTTTTTACGTTGTATTTATTTGCGAGGTATATAAATAATGTAAAGGGTTTTCCCTTTGCCGTTTCTAAATCTTGTTTCGGAAGTTTAGTTGTGATCGTGTCGGTTACGACTGAAAAGGATTATGATTTTTTACATGAGTTTCCGAATAGCTGATAAAATTAAATGATTTTCACTTAATGTTATGTACAAAGATCGGAATTGAATTGGTATTTCAAGCCTATACAGGTGGTTATTTCCTTGATATCAACCTTTTTCAAACCCTCAGTTTGGTTCATCATAGAAAAAGTTTTATTACGCGATCCAATATAAAAAATGAATATTTTACCAACCGACGGATTCACAGTATTTTCTTTGTTTCATAGAGTTCCAAAAGGTTTCAGTATTCAGGGCACAGTTACAAATATCCGTAAGCTCCCAGATGTCACGCGACGACGATTATTTATTGTACAAATTGAGTGACGCGGGTCGCCGAAGGATACAGCGTTATAAATCAAGACGTGCTAGAAATGCGTGTACGCTCACATAAATATAATGTCTTTACTTTATAATAGTCGTAAATACTCATTGCGGCCTACTGTATCTATAAAGCGGTTTAATTGATGCTGAAGATTATAATAGATATCGATTTAACTTTCGTTTATTGATCTTAACTGCTCATGCTATTTGAAATCATTCAGCTATCACTTGACTATGATTTTCGTTATTCAATCATTTATAAAGCAGCGAACATAGTCCTAAAGTTTTCTTTAACTCGAGAAATCAGTATAGCATATAGATAATAAAAAGTCCAATAGAAGGGAAGCCTTGCAATAATACGAAATGGAATCGTTTCTTGATCGGTACAAATGTCGATTGCGGTCCTCGTCCTCTTTATGACGACCACAATGTCCAGTTTTTACACGCGACCGATAAGTTAGCAGTTCAATTGTACGGAAGTAAGCGTTCGGACATCCTGCAGTATCAGCTTTTACAGAACTTGAAATGATCAGAGATATTGTTTTGTTATTTCATGATAGGAGATTTGAGAGGATCAATGGAATGAAATGTGTTTCATTGAATAGTTTATTGAAGAAACAGAATCATTCGAGCGAGTATGAGAGTGACAGGTAATTATTATTGAGATGTTAATATCGTTAAAGAAACTATTTTAGTTTCTTTTTATAATATACAAAAAATAAGACCCTTTATCCCTTTCTTATGTTGAAACTTATATATAAACACAATCAGTTAAACTTTAAAAATAAATCTCTTGATCTACTAACAATACTATTCTACAGTCATAATAGAAAATTTAACAAGAATCGTCGCGTTTACTTCCACAATAAACGGAATAAAGACAGTCTCACCAATGAAAATGGTTGGCAGATTGTCCTGCCACGTCGCCGCAAACTTGGGCTATTATGACGGACAAAAATAGTTGGGCGAAGTTGGGAAACTTGGGAACTAACGGCCCTCGTTATTGCCTTAGTTGGGCAATATTTTTGTTATACACGAAGATGGCAAGATTGTTATAACAAACTATTGTATTGCCGACAGATTAGTTGTTACACGATGGTTATTTTGATGTGTTTTATTGTAATTATATAAGATTAATTACATATGGTTGATCCGTGAAAGTTATAATTGATGAATATCTTTTTTGTAAGCTTGATAATTTACTATATTAGTTAATAAATAAGAAGTAGTACGTTTATACCTTTTGATTAATAACAAGAACAAAGAGAGGTTGGAAACTTTATGTAACGTTGAGACATCTCATGATCCTAGCTCATTTACGTACTTTAACAGGAAATCAACAGGTAGTTAGTCTACACCTACACCGTCGTTAATATTTTTTACGACGAAAATAATAAATAAATATCATTGACTACTTCGTTATATATCTTCAGTTTATTCTTCGTCAGTTATTTTATTCGGTTGTTATCAATCCATCTTTGAAATTTATATATCTATGATGCTATTTATCTTATTTATATTATATTTTACTATAATATTATATTATGATACAAATGAGCTAAGTTGCTCATTACGCACGAGGCTGTGAAATGAGCAGAGCTCACGAGTTTCATATTATTATGACGTTTATCAATACATTTGCGAGGAAAACACAAACATAAATTTTACCACACAAATGCGATAAAAACAAAACATAAAAATTTTGGGAAATGGCGCGCAAGTTTTTTTTTCACGCGCTTTTTCTAAAAGCGATGTAATAACTTACCTAACTTTACGAGCAAGTGTATTAAAAAGGTATTACACAGCATTATATAAGTAGGTACATAATGTTCCATTTAATTCGTATTTTATACCTTTATTGTGAATATACAACTTATAACTTATAAAACCTTGCTATCAACAGATCAAAATCACCCCAAACAAATCGAAGAAAACATAAAGGGCATAAGATGGATCTGAGATTAATTTTTCCCCGACATACCTACACATCTTGGCTTCCGATGTATGAGGATTAGTAATGAAGTCCAGACATATCTGTGGAGTACAAAGGCTGTCAGGGACAGGGTCGGATCGCTCGAACCGGTAGGAAAATTAATCCGATGCAATTTTATCTAGTCATAAGGCTCGCTCACAATGGAACCAATTTGGAAGGCTAATTTTAAATATGTTACTGTTCAAATAACTGATGTTTTAAGGGTTAATAAAGTTACAGATATTCCTAATTTGTTACGTTTGCTTATAGATTTTGTGTGTTTTATATAACCTTTTAAAAAAACTAACATTATAGTAGTGTTTTTAATTAAGACTAGTTTCACAGGCGGATACTCATAAATATAATTTTTTTAAATATTTAATTAAATGTCTGTTAGGGTAAGGTCTGGAAATATGGAAGAGAAAGAGTCTTCAGCTGCAAATCTCGCAATTTTGCTGTGTTGTAAATTTATATAGCCGGAGGTTGTCATTTCTTTTCTACACCCATTTTTTAAAAGTATCTCTATTCGATTCTAAGGTGCTAATAAACCACTAACAAAAAACACAAAAATTTTATTCAATCGATAAGTGCCATAAAAATGTATTAAAATTTTACATTTTCAATTTTCGCGTGTAATTTGACGAAAACGCTGGACGCACGTCACTGTTGTGATGACGTCACTTGGTCGTGTTATCAAATGTGCTGACATTGTTAATCACTTGACACTTTTTTGTTTACATGACCGTATGCATAATATTATGGCGGGTACTGTTTCGCTTGTTTAAAAATAGATAAAAAAACTGAAAACTTTGAAATCAATTTTAAAATTAATTAAGTTATTTCATGAACTAAAACCAACATTTTTCGACTGCTTATGGCCTGAGCGATCTAAATTGTATATTTAGATTTAGTCTATAGTTTTAGATTTTTTCTCATATAGAGTAAAATACCCTATTCAAAGGCAAACCGGAGATACTTCAGTTCAAAGTGGCCAGCTTGACAAAACGGTAATTTTATAAGTAAAGACCTCATAAATTAATAGCACTATTGTAGAACTGGAGGTTTATATTTAATTGGCTGGTCATGAAATAACGGGCATTTGCGTTGTCCTTTTGTAATATGACGTAACCCCGCAAAGGGGTCTCCAACTAATTGAAATTCAAAATATTTTATGCTCTATTTGGTACTGGAATTGGAACATTAAAGGTATGTTCTTATTTAATTATCAAGCAGTGAGTTAATTTGCTTTCTATGTTTATATTCTAGCTGCTAGTCAATCAATTATTTTTTAATAATTATTATTAAATTGAAAGGGAAAACTTTATTGTATTAAAAAGAGTTTCTTAGTCTGACCGTAAGAAAAAAGTATTTTAAAATAGTTATAATGTCCGAATTTACTGCTTTTTCGGGTTCCGTACCCAAAGGGTAAAACGGGACCCTATTACTAAGATTTCGCTGTCTGTCCGTCCGTCCGTCTGGCGTCCGTCTGTCTGTCACCAGGCTGTATCTCAAGAACCACGATAGCTAGACAGTTGAAATTTTCACAAATTTTGTATTACTGTTGCCGCTATAACAACTAATTCTAAAAACAAAATAAAATAAATATTTAAGGGGGGCATACAACAAACGCGATGTTTTTTGCCGTTTTTATAGATAATGGTATGGCACCCTTCGTGCGCGAGCCCGACTCGCACTTGTATATGCATTTACTTACTGTTCGAGAGTATTAATAATGAATGTCTGTGACAAGATCGATAAAAATAATAATGGTAGATCAATGCAATTTAATTTGTTGATTATGGCTCCATCGTGTCAGCGATAACTCTGGCAATGTCATAGAGAAAACAACGCTAAAGCTTGTTTAATTGAAACATATGAGTGAAATTATGTACATTGAAACTTCTTCCCTTCCCTGGATGTGATTAGTTTATTTTAATAATTAAAAAGATTTTATTTGGTTTTCATTCAATACTCTTGAATGATTTATACCAACCTTGTTTTACTATCAATACGTTTCAAATAAAACGAGTTAGAATGTCGGGTATCCCCAGCGTCAACCCGCTCGGTCAGTGTCGGAAAGTGAGCTGTTTTAAAGAAAAACAAGGGTACTTTCTGATCGTCTCATTGGTGCCCATCTCACGGAGTCACTTTGTTAAGAAAACACAGCGCGCCCTTTGACGTAGGGCACAGACATTTTTTAATGCATATCTTGAACGGAATTATTGATAACTACATCCGATTCAGCCAATAGATTTACCCTTTTGACTTTTGCTTTGGAAGTAACATTTTATTGGATTTTTTTTATTCAAAGTGGAAACAGGAAATGGAAATTTATCGGATGATAGATATAAATTTTGTATCATGTTTTATCGTGTTTTTGTGAATGATACAATATTATTTACACTGTCGCAATCGAATCGAATAAACTAAAACAGAACATTTCGATAATACAAATTTGATGTACCGAGTCATTAGCAATGTGAACAAATTGTAAAAAGAAACGAATTTCAGCAAATGTTGTAAAAAGTTGAAAGTCGGAGCGAACTTCAGTCATTTTTCAGCGCTACGAAAGTTCCCCTCAGAAATGGGATCGTCTGAACGTTTCGATTTCCGAATTTCTTATCCTTCATTCATTAGCAAGTTCAATCAGTGGGCCCACACTCCACAGCCTGTGGTTATTTATTACCTTGCACCGGCCCTCACAATTACGGAGAAGGAAAAACTTTCTCCATTACCAGCCTAAGGGAAGGCTTTCATACCAAAAAAATAAATTGTACACGCCAACGTGTAGTGCGTAATGGATTCCGGGTTTCGATTTCGTTTCGGCTATTGTATCGAATAAGTACCTACCTCAGGCCACGAATCGATCTCACTTTGTATGTACATTTATTTTGATATATACAATTTCTATTGGGCTCTTCTAAGTAAAAATGAAACTCGACCTTATGTTTCGAATTTCGAAACTAACTAATACTAATATTATAAAGCTGAAGAGTTAGTTTGTTTGTTTGAACGCGCTAACCTCAGGAACTAATGGTTTGATTTGAAAAATTCTTTCAGTGTTAGATAGCCCATTTATCGAGAAAGGCCATAGGCTACTTTTGTATCCCGGGAAAACACAAGATCCCTCGGGAACGCGGGTGAAACCGCGGGGCGGAAGCTAGTGTCAGACATAGTAACAACGTAATTTTTACTCAAAAAGGTATATTTTTAAAGCTACTCGTAATCGATTTAACAATGTCTGTGTTATAATTTAATATTGAAATGATTCTTGTTTAATGTAGAAAGAACTAGGTAAGTATGTTGACGCCTTTCCTAACACATTCTGAATATCCTAAACACATTTTGATTTTATTACAAATATTTTCTGACGCAAATACATCGACTTAAAGACATTTATGTCTGTTACCTGACAAGTCGTAGTTTGTGTCTTGGCAGAGAAAGAAGGGAAGTTTTATTAAATTTCAATGTGTGTAGACTTACTTGTCTTCGGATTGTCGGCACACCTGCGGACTGAATTACGGTTTACGTGCCCAGCACTTGCTATAACCGTTAAATCTGGGAGTAAGGAGACGTTATTTGTACGAAATGTGCGATTGCAGTCTCGAGACTATCGAGTTAAATGTGAAGGATTTAGGATTCAGTAAGAACTACAGAGAATTTCCATGTTTTTTTAAGCAGTAGAGCATACAGTTAGAAATCTAAGCTTTTACAGTAGGGTATGTAATCGTTGAAATACGTTATTATGAATTCATTTGTATCTTAAATATCGTAAAGCTAAATTAAGATATTTATGCAGCAATGAAAATGTAAAACAAAAACGGAAGCATAAAGCAGTTACAATAAAATGATGAATGGAATTCTAGTTTTGTATTTTGTTAATAAAAAGGTAGTTATGGAACGTCTAACATATAACACATTTATAGTAGGTAAATCCATTTACCTCATAGTGGCTTGAGGAGGCAAGGCAGTAAAGTTGAATATCCAACCGTCGGTCCGGGGGCCACCTGTGCGCGAAATGTTATTATCTCATTAGAGAGCCCTTTCCGTTTCCTCAATTTGTTACAAACAAACGGAATTTTAATAGAATGCCCGAGAAACCTTATGCTCACCGTAATCCCGAGGAATTTTGTCGTTAATGTTTCGCTGAATAAACTTGTGCATTCATATATTTTCAACGTTTGTTTCGTGTTTACATTATTTAATTGAAGTGCGTAATTACGTTTATTCGGTAGCAATGAACGCCTTTATTTACACTATTTTAATCGGTGGCAGGGGCAGCACTTAGTGAGGTGAGTGAGAAATGTAGAAGAGAGTATTCAAAGGAGATTGGAACCAAGAAAGTAGACTCACAAAGAGAATAATAAAACGTATTATGCGTAGAGGAAAATGAGAAAATAATGATGAAAATTTTCCGTTCTCTCTTTATTTTAGATACCTACATCAGCGTTTTTTGTTGGTATCTTATTTAACTATTAATAGAATAATATAGCACTTAATCGAGAGTCTCATTAATTTACAAGGATATTCAAGCTACATCAGAAACATTTTTATAAAGTATGTTATACCTACTTTCCATGAACATAAAACGTTCATATATACAAGTCCAAAAACAAGTCCTGACTGATAAATAAGACATTATGATCCTTCTCCAACGTAGATGTGAAATTACGATGTAATGTTAAAATAAGTTTGCATGGAAAACCGACATTTTTGAACCCATGAATATTTGGTTGGATAAGAATGACGTGTTTCAGTTTTAAAAAAAACATGTTTTCTGTTAGATGGCTCGGGAATGCGGGTAAATCCGCGGGGCAGAAGCTAGTATAACAATAATTCCAGTAGCAAATGATAAGAAAACGTTTGATAATTAAAGTGGAATAGATCCGCAGGCCATAAGCGTGATTATATAAACAGAGCGAAGCGGAACGTTGCTAGTCATTCCGACTGCGGATTCTGTTGTACATCCGCACTTATTTACATTTCATTTGCGAGAATATGCATTAAGATACGCGAGATAACTTCGTATGCGGATTATATATTTTTGTAATTGGATACGATAACTTGATAAAAAAATACAACTAAACATACGAGGGCCTAGTTTTTCACGTCGTAAATTAGATTATTAGAAATTCCCAAAGAGAAAAAAAATGAACAGTAAGTAATTATTTAAATTGTGTTCAAGATAATTACAATACTATTTATTAATACTTACTTTATTGTGACAAAACAACATTAAAATTATGATACAATGGTATGTAGAACAAAATACGCCAAGATTCTAGCTGGGTATCGAAATAAAAATAATCTTATATTAAATGCTATTCCAGGATACGACTTAATTATTTGTCAAACTTTATCTAAATCAGTGTATTAAAAAATATCTAAACTACGTAAATTTTACAATTAAATACATTTCGTTACGTGAAAAAAAAAATGTCTTCACCATAAGAAACGTTTCAAATGTAAAGCAATTTCCAATGCATTATTTCAGAATCTTCGTCTATCCATTGAGATTTACTTGAATGTAGATAAGGTTCCAGGAAAATGGACGCTGGACGGTGCACGGATAACAATGCAATTTACACCGTAGGTGGAAAGAATCGGTACGGCACGTATCGTAAGTCGGGGGAAAAAAAATATCGCTTTACTTTTAAGGATTAAGTTGGATATTGTTGTCTATTTATATTATCTTCTATTATTTAACATACATTTGTTATTATTATCATTGTAGTGGCTAAATGGTTTTCAACTAATAAATTTTCTTATTCCAATAGATTACCGAAAATTACGTATTTTTAATAAATAAGTGTTCTGTTGTCATTGGTCAATAGATGTCTATTAGGTTTAAAGCTACAAAGCAGTAGAGTCAAATAAACAAAAATATTTTTACTGATTTAATCCATCTCTTTTTGAGCTAAAATCCCAAATATATTATACTAAGACAAAAAGATTGTGGTCTGTAAAGTTTGAGACAGCAGGCTGTAACACAACTTACTTATTCTAATAACAAAATAAACCCTTGAAATAAAATGTAAAATGTTTTTGGATTTCTAATAATTCGACCTTCTAATCTTCTGATCTGATATAACGATGTTGCAAGATGACCCAATCTTCAGGATGCGCATTTTAATCCACGGTCTCTATTCAAAATACGCTTACATTTGAAGAATGTTACATTTTTATCTCTCAACAAAAATATTTATAATGCCATCTGCTCCAATTCCGCGTTACATTGTCAGTTGACTTGATTCCCCGTAACACGGGTGTGACGTTTTCCGCTTACGTGGAAACGTAAATGTTGCCGAAGTCATGTTTCGCAGTGTAAGCATACGCGGCATATGCCAAGCGGACAAATTGAGAACGTATCGTGCGGAGTTGGGTGACAAACTTGCTTCCCGACATTTACTCGTAGCAGGATACTTCACTTGCAGAATATTCCTGTCTCGATCGACGTATCGAAGCATCAGTGAATAGTGATCTGAATGAATGAGTGAATCTGTACCTACGTTTGAAAAAATTATCAAAAACAAAATGTTGTCTGTCGCAAAATTCAATAATTTATTTAATGTATTGGGCAGGAAGATTCCTTTAAAAAGAGATTTTAAATATAAAACGGTAAACGGATTCAAAAACCTCTATAAAACTGTATATTTCGTAGCACCTATCACATACATGCTTTATCTTTGATATTTTTTCTGTTTTTTTATGTCTGAATGCTAACAAGCAGACAGGCGGTCCACCTAATGGTAAAAGACTACCGTCATTTACGGACATTAGCAATATCAGGGGATTTACCAATGCCAACCCGTGTTGAAGGCTGTTTGTTGTAATTAAAAAGAAAACTTAAGTTGAATTCAATTAAAATTTGAATTTTAGTTTATATTACACCTACAAACGATAATTAAATTTTTAATAAAGCTCGTGGGTACTTTATGCCTTTAAGTGCAACCGTTAACACAGTGTGCAGTGTAATACAAAGTGACGGTAGTGTAACCCGATTCGGACCCGCGTCCGGTCGTGTTTGACGTTTATGAGGGTAAACTAACATAGCGGTAGGAAATTCGATATGTGTATGAAACAAGCCTTAGAATTTATTAGCTGTAGTTTATATTGCTTATGGTTCTTGATTTTGGTCAAATGCTAAGATTACATTAGTCGTGTCTAAAACTGTAGGAAATACATATACAGGTATATATTATTGTTAAGCAGGCAGACCTTAAGTGGTCTTCTTCGCTTATGGACATTTGCAATTCCAGAGTGATTGCCGGCTTGTTAAAGGGCTCACTTTAGCCATTTTTTGAAGAACGGGAAAACCGTAATGGGGAGCTCATTCCATATCCGCAATAGGAACGTCCGACTGGCTGGATGTGTGGACGATCAAGGAAACCCGTAGGTATGTGATTGAACTCCACGGCACTGGCGAAAGGTACGTAGTGAACGGTGAAGAAAAGATCTTCAGAAAACTCTCCATTATGAAGACGGTAGAACAGACAGAGGGAGCCTATATATATCTCCTCAAGGTAAATGGATCAAGCTAATGTGCCTGCCAAGCGTCTGTCCAAAGAAGTTCTTTCAATGGAAACTACTTCTACAGGATTTATTTTTAAATATGGAATACTGTTTACAGTATGAAACAAAAATTGGTAAACATGTATAATTTATTCTGAAACTGGGTAGAAAATATTCACACTGCCGGATGCGTACTAAAAGCATGTATGGTATCCGAGCATTTCGTTACGGCTCTGAATACTATTGTTATCTCACAACTGTTGAGTACGTATTCGTGTTACTTGAAAGCCTCGAGCTTATTTTGGATGGTTATGAAGTTTGTCGCTCATAAAAATAATCATTAATATTTTTTTTAACAGCTTTTACTGAAAGTTTTAATAATGGTATTGATTATGTGGCTAAAGGAAAAGCTATACATATTTACAGTAGCGAGCAAGAGCAATGACCTCATTTTTGATCTTTTTTTATTTTCGAGACAACTTCTCAGTCCGGCCGAAAAATATCATAAACCAGAGAGTTTTTTACAAGGTAAAAATTATTTACAACGACCACGAAAGCCTTTCACCAAATCTCCCACAAAGTATCTATTGTATTTGAACACAAAGACCCCTGACAGGGCATATCTTTCACCAATCCAGTGTAGCAATTTATTTAATAAATACTCATTCATTTGAGGATTTAATATAACCATTGTTTTGCGTTTTCGGTTGGATAATAAATTATGCAGATCAGTATTTATAAATTAAGCTTTATTATTTGATTTAATTTACTTTGATAGTAATTAATTAAGGCCTCAAACAGTCAAAAATAGGATAAATAAATACGGTCTTGATTTGAAAATTCAAAAGTGTATTTCATAAATAAAACATTTTACTGTCATTCATTATTTAAAGAGTCTATGAGCAGACAAACCGTTAATATCCTGAATTTACATATTCCTCATTATTTTAACATTTCATATGGCGTCAGAAGTCCTCAAGTCAGCCGGCCCATAATCATCGAGTCAAAGCGTATGATAGACAGGGGATTCCCTGTAACTAAATTATTCGCAGACACGTTCAGAGTGGAGTGTGTAAGGCTTCAGCTTTGTACTGAAATTTTAATTACACTACATTGGGCGGAGCTATATGAACGAAATGCTTCCACAGATATGTCAGTTTTGAAATGGAATGGATAATTGTGGAAGGTGGGGTGGGGTATTCGGATTTATATTTAGTCTGTAATTTTCAGACTTAAATGTAATCAATAGTGAGCTTAAAGTATTTTTTAACTTATTTTAATTTCAGAAAAAACCTTTCATCTTTTGACGTAGTTTGTAGGCGTAGCGCTCTTTTGTAGGACATGATTAATTACGGCGAGATCCATACATTAAATGTACAAAAATAAATAAAAAATAGAGAGTTTTAAAATAGAGATTACCAGCAAAAATTTTGTAGTTAGGTACATAAAATATTTTATATATTATTTTATAAATTAAATTTTGCGAAATATTAAATTTATTTACTTAGAATATCATATTTTTAATGAATTATTCCATATCTTCAGGGGATCAATAAAATTGTAAAGCCATTCCAGTAAAATAGGGAATAAGTAAGTCTTAAAACCTGTATTATAATAACTATTTTTAATAACCATTATATTGTTTAGAATTATGAAAACATATTCAGTTTTCATATTTAACATTCAATCGTTAAATTTCAAAATGGAAATGTTCCTATCATCATTTAATAAACGATAGTTAGAACTTGCACAAACTTAGCGCAAGTTTACGGGACCACTGCAGCCGTGGCCGCGGTCTCCCCGACGCGACCCAATCTCTAAGTTTGCTAACCAAGTGACGCCAGTTATATTCTACGTGGGGTTATGTTTAAATAGTATTGTGGCAAGTTATTGTTACTCGTAAGGATGTAAGGATTTTTTACCTGTATTAGGTATAGCGAGATGAGGGCAATTGTGTGTGGAGGAAAATACCGTGAGAAAACCTAGCAAACTATAAACATAACCTAAACCATAGCACGGTGGTAGGGTACTCTGTAGTACCCACCTGGCTGGCTATCATCCTCTTGGTATTGCTAATGTCCAAAGGCGACGGTAGCCACTTACCCTCAGATAGACCGCCTTATTCATTATACGCCTATCAGCCGGTCAGCCGCCTAAAAGGTGTGTTCTTTATTTCAGAACAGCAAAGTCACAAGTAGGTCGTTGGAGAAGATTGTTAGAATTTTCAATTCAGAAACCGGCTGAGATAATATATGATTTTCTAGTTTAGTCTTTTCTCAGTTTAAGTCAATCCCGAACCGATGGTGGAGTCAATTGTGATGTTCATAAGTGCCTTACCAGGGCATAATCTGAAGAAATAAGTTTTGAACTTACTCAAGTTAATATACTCATATTGGTGTGACTTGAGAAAATAATTAACAAATTTTCATTCTTAATTCTTATGTCCCAAGAAATTTATTAGTACTGAATATATAATAACATTTATATTAATATACCAAAATAAATATTGGTAGTTGATATAAACTAAACCGAAATTAGAACAAAAGTATTTTTGATAAATTAAGTAAATTTGCAAGTACTTATGCAAGGAAATGTAGGCACATTTTTCTGTTACAATGTTGTAAATCAGTCACCGCCAGTGAACGCATTCCCGTTTCCACTTTTCTCCGTACGCCGCTGATTTGATTGAAAACTCCGTAGCACGCACCTGAGACGTAGCGAAAGATACTAACGGTATAGACGTGTAAAGACAGAAACATTCAAGACATTGCTATTTATAGTTAGTGTTTTGTATTTTTGTTGTAAATCTAAATCTAAAATGTATTGGTAATCGTACCCTGACCTCACGACTTAGACGATAAGTTCAGGCGAATTTTTGGCGCACTATTGTCCTAATATTTTTTTTGATTACGAGAAGTTATTACAGTTGGTACCAAAAAGTACTTTACCACATTGCTATGGTTACTTCACAATGTTTTCCTTTACCAAAAAAGTAAGCTATTGTACGACTCGAACTCACGACTTTCGGCATGACAGTCGATGTATCTAATCTATCATTCTCATGTTGCTAACCAAGTTACTTACGTAACGAAATTGTATAACATAAAATATTTTTGACAAACGAATATAAAAAAAATACAAAGAGGAAAATTAAAGTCTACAATGATAACGAGGCTAGAATAAATTCAAACAAACAAAACAACTTGCCTCATTAAAACCAACGTAGAACAGCCAAAAATTTCACCTTCTGGGGCCCATCGTACCATCCGTGAAAGTTAAGCACGGGTTAAAATTGTTGGCTTAAATTCGTTTATACGCCCCGGCCCGGGTAAGAGCGGAGGTAGGGTAACGAACGTTACAATTGGTCCCAGGGCGATGCGAGTTTCAGGTTAACTGAGTACGGTAACACCGGAATTGCTGACGGAATTAGGGCAAGTGTTTCTAATATCGTGATTTTATGTATCGATCGAAGAAATTTTAATATTGCTTTTGTTAGGTATTGTTCATGAATATGCGACTAACATATTGACATATGAAGTTCTATAGTTACCTATAAGGTTAGTATATATATACCTATAAGGTTGGGACTTGAAATCTGCGGGAAATCGTGAAGGTCTTTTTATGTATAAACCTGTATTTGATCACAATCTCACCATGGTACACTTACCACTACAATACTTGTCACTACAATGTGGCTGAAAGTAGTAAGCACACAAAGCCTAAAACGAACTGGCTCTCAAGTGCAGCTGCCGGTAAACACTGGTAGATGCTTGACGTACCTACTTCTTTTTGGCCTGTATCATACCGTGGTGATGATGTAACCGTAGCTTAGGTGTTAAGGAACTAAACTAAAAAGAAACAAGTATGGCTAATTTAATTCCTATCAGGTTTACAATATCATAACGATACTAATAATAATTGAATTTAGTACAATGTATGAAAATATAAAAAGAACCTAGAGCTCCTGTCTGATCTCATTTGTGATTCTTAGAACGCCAGTCGTCGCTCGGTTCGTAAACTTTTATAGTTTTCCGCTTAAACTTTCATGAATTTAATCAATGCAGAACATTTTGTAATAATTTTTATGTATTAAGTTTTGGACGGGGATATTAATATTTAAGTTGTTTTCCTCCAAGGAAAAGGTCTATGACTTATATTTTTGGTTAGGTGTGATGACGCTATGAGAGTTTATCGTTGTATGTAGGCATAGCGTTAGACTGAGACAGTCTTTGCGTTTATTATCTAATAAAGTATTCACTTATTTACAATTTACTCAATAGTTTTTTGCACGGTAGTAGGTACGTTGTACGTAGTAAACTACTTCTTTGTATTATTTATTTATTTATTTAAGGTCTGCCAACAGTTGTTACAATCATACATAAACCATATACATTTTAAATCTAAATCTTAAAGCACAACCAATTAAAGGCAAACAC
Organism: Tetheella fluctuosa; assembly: GCA_951216915.1. Taxonomy (NCBI): domain Eukaryota; kingdom Metazoa; phylum Arthropoda; class Insecta; order Lepidoptera; family Drepanidae; genus Tetheella; species Tetheella fluctuosa. The sequence goes on from OX578217.1 coordinate 10,200,624, forward strand.
AACATGATAATTTAACTGATAAGTTATTGAAAATACAGCATTATGATAAACTATATATACTTACATTACCAATACATATATATATATTACATATTATGAATTACCAATTTATTAATGTTGAGTGTTTTTTTTTTATTATTTATTTATTTATTATTATCCGCCTGGCTTGCTTCAAAATATTATGTTTTTGGCAGCATTCAAAACGAACTTGTTATCATCGTAATTTTGGCAGCCGCTTTGCATCGATTATGTTATAACATACTTCAAAAACGGATTAAATAAAAATAGAATACCTACTAGCTAAAAAAGTTTACACCGATCAGAATCAATGGTAATTTAGCATATCTACTCGGTATCTTACAAACCCAAACCAAACTGAAACAATGACTTGACAAGGTTGTCCCCATCACCAAACACCTACCAGTGTACAGTATTCCGGCACATGCACTTGAGAGCCAGTTCTTTCTAAGATTCGTGTGCTTGTCACCTTCGGCCACATCATCACTTACCGTGGTAAGATTGTTGTTAAACACAAGCCTATATAAAGTTAAAATAAAATATATATGCACTTTAATTTCTTTAAAAATGTATAGTGTATATGTATAGAGTTTATTATTTTATTTAATATATTTTTTCGAAAATATAGTCACGATAAATAAATATGACCGAGTAAGGCCTGATCTTTCAATGGCCAGATAAACCTAATAATTTGAAATTAGAACAGTTTTTGTATGGACTTATCAGAGGAATAGCTTATCCAAGGTTTATCCAGCGATTGAAAAATCGACCCTAAGTAAATAAAATATCTAAGTTCATCATTTTATGGAATACCATAAAAAATTACAAAACGAGAAAACAAAAGGAAACAAAACGTAAACGAGAGGACGTAACGACTAAAACAAACTCGGTTACAAAGCAAATTGTAATTTTATAGGTATCCGGCTATGGTTTGTAAATACTCGTTACCTAAATTGTGTTTGTCTTATTTCGCCTCAGCGGGATGTTCTCCGAGGTTCCTCCCCGTTTACACCTAATTTTATTTTGAAGGAAATGAAGAAAAAAAAATTGGTGGTTTTTATATTGAGTTATGATTTTATGTTGGAAATATTTATAATATTTTTTAATTATTTATATATTTTTTAATTATTTTATAATATTATTATCTTTATCAGGTACAGGACTTATTTATCTGTATTTCAGGTATTTCCTTTCAGAGATGCTTTATAGGATTTAGAAGGGGAAATTGCTTTGTTTTTTTAGAACGCAAGTCTCAATGAACCAAAATCAAATCAATAACGAGCCTATTGTCTAACTTCAGCGCTAAAAGAAAACTTCAAAGGACTATTAAACTTTACGAAGCATCGTGTCAGTGTAAACTTTTTAATAAATTCGTCCATCTGTAACTCGACAACATTAGGAACAGGCGAGGCGACAAAAGAACGCCATTTGAAAGCCATTCCTCCATCTATCAGAGTGACATGCAATCAAACAATACAATAAAACTCTCTTCCGAAAAATACTTGAAAATAATTTCTCCATTTAAATTCAGGAGGGCGGGGGGTTGTGTCGAGTTCGCGCTAACAAAGGTTTTCTTCCGCGAAGGTAATAACCGCTGAGGTGCTCCCGGTATATTGTGCGTTGTGAAAAAGGTTGGAATAACGAAATGAAATAGGCACATCGAGGGAACTTTAGAAGAAGTAGCATTTGTTACCGCGCGCGATCTGTTTTATGTTGCTCAACTTTCTTGGGACGCAATTGGGCATTTTTTGCCTCAACTAATTTTATTAAACATAAACTCACAGATATTTTTATTAATAATTTCATTAGAAAAATCGTATAAGTATTTTTTTATAAAAGCTGATAAGCAGGATGTAACGAGGCTTTAAAATACGTAACTTACAACGTTGTAAATATTTTGAACTTAAATTCGCCGCAACCAATCATTTACATGTACGTAGGTACATATCAAAATGGCTTATAATGTAAGCGCACGGCACAGATGCGCGCCATCATTACACTTCAGAACTCATAACGTTTATAGAACTCATCATCGCAGTCATTATGGTGATCACTTTAAAGTTACGCTCTCCTTGGAACCCGATAATATCTTCTAAAAACATGTAATTTCTGATACGGGTCATGATCTACAGAAGATATATTGACTACGAATATTATTATTGTGCATATTAAGAAAAAATGTGCAATTTAAATAAGATCAGATAGTTTTTCTTCTGAGCCTTTCCAACAAGCGTTATTTTATTTTCCAAAATAAATACTGGCCAATCAACTAAAATCTTTGGATTCATAAAAAAGCTTTATGAAAGACTACCTTCCACCCCGCGGTTTCACCCGCGTTCTCGAGGGATCTAATGTTTTCTGGGGATAAAAAGAAGCATATAGCCTTCCTCAATAAATGGGCTATCCAACACTAAAATATTTTTTCAATTCGAACTAGTAGTTCCTGAAATTAGCGCGTTCAAACAAACAAACAAATAAAAAACAAACTCTTCAGCTTTATATAGATCGAAAAAAAAAATCAAGCTGAAAAATATTGCTTAATAAGTATTAGAAAATCATCAATTTAATTTTACGTAGGTACGTTTGTGTTTAATTTGACTATGATGATCTGAGAGACTGCTGTAACGTTGCACAGTGTATGCATTGAGATCAAAGCGGAATAGCACCCTAGTGATATATACCTACATCGTTGGTGTATTACACCGATAATCGCTGACGTACCGTATGTAAATGTGAACGTTCTAACTTGTAGTTCCTGTATATATGATATACATAGTAGGGAAACATCGTCTCCACATGGGATCCTTCTCTTGTGGAGGCGATTTGTTTACAGATCCCAAGGTAACGTCCTATATCTTTTTATCAATTTATTGTTCAGTTTTTTTTAACTTTAGTATCTCTTGTAAGTCATGCAAGTAACTTTTACAAGTATAAAGTCGCTTTGATATTAAATATTATCTGCACTCAATTTTTTATTATCACTCGGGTTATAAAGTTTATGCATAATTATGTTAGTTTAGTTTATAATTATGTTATTGGGTAACGTATTATTTGTTGTTTATGAGTTTGTTTAATACATAGCGGTTTAATTTAATCTTAAATGCAATGCAATGATGTGGCAATGCCGCCAGCATTCTGGGTACGCTGCCTTCTGATAGCGACTTTTTTAATTTAGTCTATTTTATGTAACAAAGTGATTATTGTATTCATAGTTTTAGTATAGAGAAATATATCATGTAAATTCTTCAGAATTATCTTAAATGCATAAAATTAAATATGATTGGTAGGTACGCAAAGTTTTAAAGGTGCTCCCACACGTTACAAATATGTAACGTTGTATAATTTTTGTGTGGGGGAGCACCAAGCCGTTTTTATTTAAACTTTTCCGTTTAACTTTTCAGTAACAAATAAAACCTAATAAAAACTAATTAAATAATACCTACACAAATAGTAGATACTGTACACATTTTACTAGAATAGGCAAGCGGTAAACAAGCTAGTTTCAGTTTATTACAAATTTATTAAAGCAACTTCACCATTATGGCGTTTGCGGTGCACTTTCTAGACTTCGATGCTACACTTTGTCTGGGAAGTCTTAAGTTTTTATAAGATAACTTTCTGACTCGTGACGTTGTCTGAACTTGCCAGTTGTTTGAAATAGAACAAGGTATACCTACCTGTTTTTACTTGAATTTGAGTGAACACGTCTTGGAGAAGTCTGCAGTCTTTATTAATAAAGTGTTTATGTTTTGTTTTTAGTGTTCCGAAGCCAAATGGCAAAAAACGGAACCCTTATAGATTCGTCATGTCTGTCTGTCTGTCCGTCCGTATGTCACAGTCACTTTTTTCCGAAACTATAAGAGCTATACTGTTGAAACTTGGTAAGTAGATGTATTCTGCGAACTGCATTAAGATTTTCACACAAAAATAGAAAAAAAACCAATAAATTTAGGGGGTTCCCCATACTTAGAACTGAAACTCAATTTTTATTGAGGATTCTAACATTATTTTTTTTAAACTGAATAGTTTGCGCGAGAGACACATCCAAAGTGGTAAAATGTGTCCCCCCCCCTGTAACTTCTAAAATAAGAGAATGATAAAACTAAAAAAAATATATGATGTACATTACCATGCAAACTTCCACCGAAAATTGGTTTGAACGAGATCTAGTAAGTAGTTTTTTTTAATACGTCATAAATCGTGAACCGCAATTTACCTTTCATTCAATATAAAAAAAAAAAAATTAAATAAAGGAAAAATTCTAAAAAATTAAAAATGTTGAAAATTAAAGGGTGTCCCCATACATACATAGTTACGCCAATTAATAAAGACCTCTGAGTTGTATCGGCGCTCATACAATTTAGAGGTCTAGCTTAATTGGCACCAACCTCAAATAAGGTAAATAAATAAAATTGTGCATTTCCCTTGATGGGCGAACAATGGACGAAGTTTGTAAGGAACCCTCGGTGCGCGAGTCCGACTCGCACTTGGCCGGTTTTTCTATTTACTATGGATAGGCATATGTTTGACTGCAATCTCATTATACTCATAGTTAGTGATGATGTGGCTGCAGGTGACAAGTACATAAAACTTAGAAGGATGCAAGGATTGCTTGAGAGCCTGAAGGAAACTGATAGGTTCTTGTTCACAGTTTTATACTACTCGGTAGCCAGCCAGCCACTTCTTCACCGAGCTGTTAATAATGTGATTATTTTAAGGTTTTTGTTTCTATACCTTGAAGAATTTAACCTTTTTTTGAGTACCTATTTAAGATCCCTCGGGACCGCGGGTAAAACCGCGGGACGGAAGCTAGTGAACAGTTATCTTAAATTATGTGATACTAACACGTAATGTGAGGTACCGCTAAGAGTGTTTGTATTTCATTTGCGAGCAATATACTTCGGATGCGAGGGAAAATTATTTTTCATTTGATATTTATAACCGAAGCAAATGATTTTATTAATATTTTAAGCTTTCATGAAATATTGAAAGGTCCGCTAAAATAGAATGTGATTTCTTTATATTTATCAGGAATATAAAATAGGTATTAAGTACTTATCAAGTTACCACTATCACAGTCTATGTAACTCTTTCTTACAGTCAGCCAAAGGACACGTCTAGACAGAGCAATCGTGCGGGGCTTGCGGGGTTAGAGAAGGGTGGTAGTGAGCCCAAGCTGCCATACACTCGCTTGGTACACAATGGAGCAATTACGAATACCTATACAAAGCGGCATTTCGCGTGACTTTAAACGCTATAGACCACTGTATGTAATTACGCTGTGCCACTATTCTCGATTAGGTACTTATGAAATAAATCTGGTTGAACCAGCAACTTTCTTCAAGTAGAAAAAAATCTAACTTTATCTTAGAAAATAATGTATGTAAAATAATATCTTTATTACATAAATGCTTCTATTTAGGAGGATAAGAATTTTAAAATATATTTTCAGTATTTCCAGCTGTAGCTGCCAAATAAATATACTTAGGTATAGTAGGTACGAATAGATCTAATAGGTACTCAATCTACATTATATTATGTGGAAAAGACCTGTGTTCAGAAACATTACTTGGTTACATAACAATTTTGAATCGGTATTTTTTTTACTTTTGAGCTGCCGTTCTTGTAGAAGTACCTATTTTAAGATTGGACGTAAATATTGATGGTAACGGTGAAAGAAAGAAAAGAAATAAAGAAAAAACATAAATTCAACATACACACAACATTATAGAATTATAAAAACATAGGAAGACAAATAATGTGTGATGTCGAAAAGTATTACGATTCAAAACTCGAAGGCACGTGAACATACCTCAGAACTGGTAAGCAATATAATATTAAATGTAATCTTACATGTAGGTATTTACATTAACTATTTAAGTAAATAAATATCTATAAAATTATATTTACTCTAAATATAAAAATATAAAGATTATATGAAAGAGTCTACAGGGAATCGACGCAATTAAACGAAGCGAGTACCTACAAGTAGAAAAGAAAAGCCGATTATGTTTCTCGGATTCTTCGATTTACTTTGATAACTTATGTCGTCATTCATCAATTATTTATAGAACTATTTGTATTACGAGTTATTGTAATAATAAGAAGTAAATTATGTAGTATTTTCTAGATCATATTGGATATTTATTGTTCCAACAAATAAGAAGGGTAGGAACAATGTTATACCGTTTTATTACTGTGATCGGATCCTTTGGACTACTCCAAGCCTTTGGAGTAGAATTATGGACTCAGTAGTAACTTTGCAACAACCATAATAAGTAAATCTAGACTAATATTATAAAGCTGTGGAGTTGTTTGTTTGAACGCGCTAATCTCAGGAACTACTGGTTCGATTTGAAAAATTCTTTCAGTGTTGGATAGCCCATTTATCGAGGAAGGCTATAGGCTACTGTTTATCCCGAGAAAACACAAGATTCCTCGGGAACGCGGGTGAAACCGCGGGGCGGAAGCTAGTATGCCCATACTTGTGATTGTTTTCTGTTTAGGATTTATCAGATTAAAATCAACTGTAGATCACACTCTTAAATTTATTTTAGAGTAGGTTAGGTACATACAAAAGATTATCTTCAAAATTGTTGAGAATGTTTTCACAATGGATTCAAGCTTTTACATTTTTAAAATGGACTTGTCCTACATTCAGGCTTTCAGCTCTCTAGGAGTCTCTTAGTAGAACGACTACGTTTTTATTTTTTAAGTTTTTGTTCATTTACCATTATCAAGGAAAGCTATTTCGTAGCAGGAACAGCGGAGAAAAATATTACTAGGAAAATTAATTTATCCTACCTATCATAAATGTGAAGAAGTAGAAGGTTGCCCCAAAGTTGTGTTCATGAAAAGTTTATATTAGTTCAGGCTCAGTTGCTTTTAATCTGGAAAGATTTATTGAGGTGGTTTTCCATTAGTCTGTTAGTTCTTTAATTTAGTTGAAAATACATTGTATAGGTAGACCTACACTTATATATAAGTTTTTCAATAAAAACGGCTATAAAATAATTTTTATATCGTTTTTAATCACAATTTTTAACACCTAACCGTTAGACGACATACATTATTCCACGTAACAAATGTTTTAATATAAATTTATGATGCAAAATCATTTCAAGAGTAGACGCAGTGTTGAATGCCAATGTTCCACCATATTTCATGGCGTTCCCTTACGTCTCTAGTGCATATTGAATCTGAAATAAACCGCGTTGAGGGGAAAATGGGTGGCTACAATGGTGGGAACGACAGCCTCGGTCCGCGTAGACACCTTCAGGTACTTTACCCCATACCTTTTTATTATTTACAGTGCATTTTCAACGAGTGTTTGCTTTGAGCTTTACTTTGATTTTGGAAAAGTGGCGGTGTGCAAACGTGTGATCTGAATACGTGGGTGCTTCAGGGATGTTGTAGTCCCGTTTTTATGGTAAGTGCTTACGTTGTGTTAGTGAGTCGGTTCGTTTTAGTGGTAGGATAGGGCTCGCATCTCACAACACTGCAATCTATCTATCTATCTACCTAACACTGCATGGTTGTGTGGATTTAATGATACTTGTGTTGCTGTTGTTTTGTTGTAGCTTTTTGTTTGTTAGATTATATGGAGGGATGAGATCCTAGAGTAGAAAGCACTACGTCTGAACATATTGTATTCTTAGATGAAGTTATGAGAAATTTAAAATCTGCCATCAAGCACTTACCGGGGTGTTCCGGACTGTTGTACTTGAGAGCTTGTTCTTTCCAGACTTTGTGTGCTTACCACCTTCATCCGAGATTGTGGTCAATTACAGGCAAGATGTTTTTTTCAAAACTAATAAAAGTCTATAATTAAGTTTTACTGGTAATAATGACTGCCATTTATAAATATTTGACAATAACTAATTAAAATAAATAAATTCGAATATATAATATGCAATGAAGGATAATAAACCTCCCGCAACTAATCTGAGAAACATTCACTGAACATACTCATCGAATTAAACCATATGAGCGAGAACGTAAAATCACGCAGTTATTTATTACGTACGAGAGAGTTATAACTTGCCGTTGAAACACGCTGTTAAATTCCAAATGAATAGGCTTCTGTAAGAGAGCATTAACTCAACTCCGCGTTAAGTACGGAAACGCGCTCCAACGCGTCGCAATTATTGTCAAAGATCATTAATAAAATGAGTTATGCCTGTAGGTACAACCTATTTAATAAATATATTTGTATAAATGCTAACATTTTTGTGTCAACATTGTTCAGAGAAAACGCTGCCAGTCTGCTGGGAACTTTGCCCATCGTCAGCGGCGGCAGTTTTAAGGAAATTAATAAATAAATATTGATGCCTATCGGAAGGTGCGATACATTGTGTGAGTCATGCTGGTGGGTATTAAAATGAAACAATTTACCGTGCAAAATTTTCCATTATATTTTGTTTATTTATTTACTTCTTAACATCTATCATTAACAGTGAGACCCTAAAGCGATAGTGTTGCCTTACATCTATACAATAAAATGTGTGTAGATACATTTTACTCGAACGGAAAAGTCAAGTAAATTATGAAAAATAAAAATTTATAGCTATACAATATATTGTTATAATATGTATGAGTACCTTCTGTACAGTTTATCTTGGTCTTTGTTTTAAAATCAACTCTCAACTCTGAATGGGTACGCTCAGTCCGCGCTGTTCATTTGTCACTGAAATTACAAAAAGCTTGCGGCGTGGCGCGTTCGCGGCTCTGTCGCCGAGAAAATGAGTTTAATTTCGTTGATGATTCTAAACGGCATGCGATTTATATTGTATGTAATAATTTATTATTTATAAATATGAAAATTTATATGTTCAAAAATTAAGATGAATATTTCTTCATTTTCGGGAGAGTAGACTTCACGAATTAATTCCTCGTGTAATAAATTGATTAGTTATTGTAATAATGCATAGCATGTTGATATTATAGTACGTATTAGGAAACTTTGAAAATCTTTCTAAACATGTAGATCATTATCTTTTTCAGTGAAATTACAAATAATATCAAGTAATTAACATTATTCTGTATCGTAGAGTAAATATGTACCTAATACTTCTACGTGAGTACCTACAATATTATTATATTCTACCTAATTAAACCATAAAATGACCAAAGATAAAATCCACATAATTTAAAAAGAACGTAATTATCGTTGGCCAATAGCTTATCTACTTAATTAACAATTGTAACCGTTTTAACGTTTTCTGAATTAAATGTAGATGAAAAACAAGGACCCACGGGATTCCCACGCCCTTTGGGTTATCTGTTTCCGATTAGAAATTGGAATAAATTTTACTGCAGGCACATTTAAAGAAACAAAAGGGCGATACTGGGAAAACTTTGAAGATTAATTCTCCCGATAAAATTTCACGCTTGAAATGGCGTAACTACCTTCCGAAGAGGGCACAGTTGCAACTGATATCGGCAAGGTTACGTAGAGTTAAGAACTACTGAAATAAACAGTGTAATACTAGGTGAATATTTCCAAATGAGATATATTTTCAAAATCTAATTTAGGTTTTGGAAATACTGGAAAACGTTTACTGTGGGACCAAGATCGAAAGATGAATCAGAATCGAATATCATTCGTATCATGAATGGAAAATTAAAAATATCTCAATATCAGAGTTTTGGTACCTGTTTGTCATAGTAAAATATTATGAATCTAAGGTTTTGAAAACAAGCCAACCGAAATTAAAATTAAAAAAATACTCAACTGATGTTGGAAAAATCAAGAAAATAATGTCAATGATTTCTACAGGGGACATTTAATTGTTTAGCACATACATTTTATTAATCAAATTTATTTATGTGTAAATTTACTTCTAATTAATTATTAGACGCAACTGATGTCTTAATTAGAATTATTATGACTTACGATTTACCAAGTCTATACTTTAATTTGGCTCAGCGGGCAAAAGCCGAGACGTCTGTAGTCCCGCGGGACTAACGGGACTCCGCCTTTTTATGGCTTTCAAGCCAACGCGACTTTAATGTCCGCCAAGGACCATTTTATCTTTTTTAGTTTGTCTTACCGAAGGAAAAGGGTTCATTTACTCCGTGACACACTTCTGATAGCGGAAAAAGATAAACCCAAACCGGTTTTATCAAGTTTTTCCGCTTTCCCGGATTAAGCGGACATCTCAGTGTATAAAGGGACAGTATAACGATGAATGTGACATTTACTGAGAAAATAAAAATATAATACGACTGGGATGGGGACAATCGCGGTACTTTGGGAAGGGATGGCCATGTTGGAATTAGTGGGGGTCCGGCGCCATATAGGCGTATCATGCTGCTTGAATTGATATCGTCAATACAATAACGTCATTTATTTTAAATAATATACTTTATATAAATCAGATATTTCGTTTCAATGGATCAAATTACTTCATGCTGTGTTAAAAAGATAAGATATATCTTTGATAGCGTTTATTATTTCGTTCCTATTTTATAGAATAGATATTTTTTTCTATGTAGCCTGTTTCACCACGAAGTCACTATGGTTAGTGATTATGTGGCCCAAGGTGTAAGCACATAGAGCCCACGGGAAAATCGCTCTCAAGTGCATCTGCCTGAACCAGCTACAGGGAAACAAAGTTATTTTAATCCCTAGTTGCAATGCCAAATTTTTTAATCAGAAAACTTCTCGGGCGTGCCATTGCAACTTACCAAAGTTTCATCTCAATTGGAAAAATGGTATAGGAATGGATACGTTATAAACATTTAGACAGACAGATAAACGTAAATTTTTATATAATGTACAGGTGTAATCGTCAAATGTGACTGTAATGACAATGAAAGAATCTTTAGTTATACACAAACCCTTACACCACTTTATCTTTTAAAATAGTGAAACTAAAGACTCTACGAATTTCACAATAAATGTATGGGAGTGTTTAAAGTAAAAAGGTTAGATAGTTCTCATTTTATTAAAAAAATATTGATATAATTTTACTCATTACGTAACTTACTTTCGATATCAGTTTAAAGTATTTTAATATATCTTATATTTATATACGGAATGATCGCCTGATCACTTAACAATTATAATAATATATAGATAGATTAAGCATAGAACAGGCAATTGATAACGATTATTCCCGTTATGGAACATCTACCATAAAATAAACATGTTAGTATTTTCTTTTCATAAATACTCAAATAGTTACGAATATAATTAAGTATTCACACTGCGTTCTCTAACGGAAACAATCCTAAACAATCAAAACTGAAACGCGGAGCCGTGGGCTAATTTAAGCCACTTCATCACTACTATAGTTTTGAAGATTATAAGTATAATATTACACTATGTTTTGCTTGTGAATTTGTATTGTTGAAAGAGAACACAAACTAGTTTCAAAGTTACTTAAGGTTGCTTTTGTATTATTTTTTATTCTCATAATTGCATGACAATGATTATTTTCTATCGTTTTACTCGTCATTAGATTGTGGCAAAATATCCTATAAATTTTCTCAGCTACTTCAATAAATTTGTATTAAAAAAGGGGAAAGTTAGGTTATTAAACCGACTTTAATTTTAAATACTCAGTCCAATAGGCTATAAATCAGTCAAAAATGTATAAATATACATAGTGAGCATAAAAAAACGCTCATCCACAATGGCGAAAAAAAATCTTATATTAATTTTAGAATAGGCTCAGCTCCTCAAAATTAAAAAAACATGCTCTGCTCTGCGCAAATAAAAGTGCAATACCTCTCAAATCCTATAGAAACGAAAATCTTAAGTACTTGCCTTAGCTTAAACCTCTTTTATTGGATCGACAAAAATGGTTTCTGTCTGGCATTGTCCTGCTAGAATTATGTTCTTTTTTCCCATTTTAATGTACCTATTTCCAACTGGAAACAAAGAACAGACAGCAAAAGAGACCCGTAATGAGAAAATGAGAATTGGATTTGCTTTGTCAGCCTCCGGCATGGAACTATGCAGAACGGGTAGAGAAATAATTTAACAAAACAAACGACACATTAATTGAAATAAACTCACGCGAATTTAATTTTTGCTGTATAACCGTTACCAATACATCGAAACGTAGTTACCAATATCAAATGTCCTTGAGATACCTACGTCTATTTCTTTTTAATGCAGGAGAAGTATTATGAAATGGAAATCATGAGCTTATCTTCAATCCAGATTCCATTTGCGGTTTTTTTTTACTATGTATAGTGTGCTTGATCAAAATCTTTTCGTGGTCAGTGATAATGGGGCCAAAGGTGGTAAATACTAAGTGGAACTGAACGGTTATCCTATCATTCTTAATCATGGTTTGAATTGTGGTTATATTAGATATTTGCTACATCACCCACACTACATTATTGGTAAATATTTTTTAATGTACAGATTTAACATGAGGAAATTAACATTTTAAACCTATATAACCATTTCTGTCAATTTATTAAAAACATACAAAATAAGATATAAATCGTATTTAAAGCACCCACCAAAACGGTTGTTAGGTACGCTAAAATAAATCTCAAATTTCAATAATTAATATAACTAGTGCGTCAAGCTTTGTTATTTATGTAAATATTCATAAATGTTTTGAATGTTCCCCCGTCATTGTTTTCGCATTGCAATTGAAACATTTAATTATATTCGATAGGTTGCGTTGTGTGGGCGAAACGAAATGTATTTATAGATGTTTAACATATTGAATAAATTACTTTCTTGTGAAGAGTTCACCTGCGTAAATGTAGTGCAAATTGGCGTGAGAGCATTCGTGCTCAGACGGCTGCACTTAAGATATAAAGGTCGATAAACTGAGTTTTTTCTTAAAACTTTCGATCCACAGATTAAATAGAAAATAAGTCTTGTGTTATCACTTCTAAGATGTTTTGAAAATTACTTTTTCATTTAAGTATTACATTCTAATTGATAATTTAAGAAGCGGTAATAAACCATTCGAAATAGATTGATATCTATTCTGAAATTATACAGCTTACATCAGTAAGACCGAATAAATTATGACTTAGTATAGAAAATAGGATTAATAGGTACGGTCAGTGGCAAAAGTAGATTGGCACTTTAGTACCCTTTCATAATGATATTTTGTTGACAGTTTCTATGAAAATTATGAATGGTGTAATGTGACACGGTACTAAAGTGCCAATGTACTTTGGACACTATCTGTACATAAGATTGACCTCTACTAATATTAAATACTACAACACAAACGTGATATCTTCACTTTATATTAACATATTTACAACAACAAGGTGATAATTTTCAATTTATCAAATATTAATCCTAATAAAGTGGGAGCCTATGTCAAAATACTACAACACGAGGCGGGGATCCATTGTCATCAGGTCGCCATTTTGCAGAATAGCCGATAATGGAAGCAATTAAAATGTATGGAGGCTTAACTGCAATGCCCTGCGCCGAAATTAATTTATAGTCAGACCAAAATATCCCCCATTTTCTGGCAATGCCACCCTCGCTTTCATATTGCTTGTAATAGCTGTGCTTAGACATCACTGTACATTTTTTTTAAATTGAATTACATGTGTACCTATACAGTGTACTTTCCTCACTTTTTATATTTTTTATATATAGATATTGTAGATTTGGGCTACCTCATTTAAATTATTTAGATATTTTAAAATATACAACACTTAAATGGATACCTCATCCATCAAAGAACATTCCACAATTTATTGAGTCTAATTCATTTAAAAAAAATAAAAAAATAATGCTAAATAAAATAAAAAATATGTAGGTATCAAAGCATAAACAACAATATAGAGGCATGTCCTGAAACCATTTATAAAATATCACCACCTTTCGAGGGGTGAACAGACCCATTCTTGGCACTTGCCACCAAGGGCCATCGGTAATTAAAGCAATTGTGAAATACGTCCGGAGTTGTATGGTAATTTTCCTTGTCCCATATCAATTTATTGTCACCCTAAAACAGCCAATTTGTCCCTCACACCTCCCTTGCCTCACTCCCAATTAGTGGTCGCAACGACTTTTATGTCTCAATACTGTGTTTATTTCGATTTAATTGTCAATTGTTTAGGAATAATTAGACGTATTGATAATAATTACAGAACAAAGAGGGATGCAGGTTTTATAAGCAATTATCGATATTTTAATCAAATAAATATGAACATGAGTCGATAACATCACTTACATTGCCTTTGAAATATAAATACGTCCGTTAAATCAATCAGCTGCATTGTTAATGCACAAAATTTCAAGCTGAAACGAACATTTCATGTGAATTTCGTTAAATGTTAAATATCAATCATTTATATTTGTAACGGAATGCGGAATGAACACATGAATTTATAAGTAATTTATATTAATAAGCATTGACAATTTTCAAACTAGTATACCTATTACTGTAATGTAAATACCATTTCAACTTCTAAACTTAATATCAATACTTAAATGCGCCATCAAAAAGAAGTCAATGATAAATATTTTCATAGCAGGCCAATTAGGGGAAAGCAGCACTAACGGCGCAACAGATAGGGGCCTGTGTTCGAGAGTACCGTAATTCTATTAAATGATTAAATAATTCAAGCAAGTTCAAAGGAGATGCGCTTTCACAAGCAAAACGAAGCAAATAACATCGTAAATAGAAACGAGGGAGAAAAAATGCGAACGCATTCCCTTAAATGTGGTAACGGATAGGTAAAGATAATCTCGATGAAAAAACTATCGATAACATTCAGGTTTTTATTTTTCATTGGTTTCTCCCTACAGTTTTACCTGCGTTCTCAAAACATCCTATGTTTTCCCGGTGTAAAAATTATCCTATACTTTATTCCAGAATACGATGTATCTATGTGTGGGCTTTTATCTGAAAATGGTTCAGATGGCTGTGTCTGAAGAAACAGATAATTATTTATTTATCTAAATGGAATATAGCAAAAGACGTCCAGATTTATAACATTAGTAGGATTTTATGTTATATATATATTTTTTAAAATTTAGTTATAATTATGACACCTTTTAGAAAATACCTAACGATCGTCTACCATAAAACATTGAATACATTTTGGCAAAATTTCCTTTATCTATATATATATCACCGGAGAATAACAAAAACCGCAAATTTATAAATTTTCTAGGAAATTTATAAACCTTCGTAGGATTGTAAACGAGAGATTATTGTATTATTTTACGCCCACATTTTCGCAAATTTATCAATTTACGACGTGTCGTGGTAAATTTATAGACTAACGGATAAAGTTAAGGTAAGGTAAGGTATGTTTATAAATTTCCTAGAAAATTCATCAACTCGCGGAGGAACACGTGACTTATTCAACCAATCAGGGCGCACATAACGTTTGGTTATTGCTTACTTCTTATTTTACGCGTGAGTTCGGTAAGTTTATCAATTTGCGAAAATGAAAACGTTAAATAATACAATTTACAGGTTTATAAATTTCCTAGAAAATTTATAAATTTGCGGTTCTTATTTTTTTCCGGTAACATATATATGTTATAATAGTTTATCTATGTATTTTTCAAAATAATTTACAAATGCTTGATATTTAAAAAGATACCCTGAATAGATTTTTTAATATTGTAAATTGTATCGATTAACGGTGGCACATCACTAAGTTAAATCGCTGTGCAATGGCTTTCAAAAGAAGGCACCGGTGCAATAAGGTGCACGGCACAAATTAGAGCAATTTAACTTTTGAACGTGTCTGATGTCATGTCTACGAGATAGAAAATAATATTAGATTAAACATCATTTTAATTGAAAAATAATTGGTAGGGTTCCTCACTATATTTTACACAAAAACAAGAAAACCCGATTATAGAGATAAGAGGCCAAGTATATAATTATATAATTGGGTTTTTTTGTTTTAAGTAATAATATATTAGAGTTTAGGTATTCGCGCATACAATAATATTAGGAATATGATAATAATCTGTTTGAATAGGGTATTTGCCTATATTAAAAATAAATTATCCAACACTAACCAATCTATAAAACATCTTAAAAAAATGGATTATCACGATTATTTTATTAAATTTATCCTTTTTATGATTTTTAATGACCAATCTAACCATAAAGAGTAAAGCTTTTGATGCTATATAATTATGACGTCACATGCTTGTATTTAATACAAAACTCCATATAAACCTATCCTTTTGACATTTCATAAAAAGTTGCTGATTTTAATGTCAGTCAACATCCCAATTAAGTTTGCCAAAGATTTAAAAGTATTATTGGAATTTGTGTTATTATAAAAATCACACAAAGAAGAGTTGTTTTTTATAGTAAATAAATATTTATATTTATTTAAGAAAAGAAAGAAAGAAAGAAAAAACATAGGTACATAAGTACCAACCTATAAGTAACTTTTGTAAAATATCTTTGCCCAATTATCGTTTACACCTTAATTCGTGATATAAACAAAAATTATGTACATCTTGATTGCAAATCGACTCATCTTTATTCAGAAATGAACCGTAAACTTGTAATAATATTTCCCGCAAAATTTGGATCGTTCCTTTTTAGAGCCATGCTCCTAACCGCCTCAGGGAAGCTATCGCTGTAATTAGGTGAATTTTTTCTTCAGAATCACGGCACAAATATCCATTCAGTGCCTGATAAAAGATTTTTATCTTCCGCTCGCCGATCGTTCATGTAAATAAAGATGTTTCTTAAGAAGAGAGATGAGGAAATATTATTTTGTAATTCCACATAATTTGAATAAGCGGAAATATGGATTTGTTTTGAACTGAATTGAAATCTTTCATTAGTATCGCTTTAATTAGCTTAACTACTAATGACAAAAATAAAAATAATTAGGTAATATTTACTGTCGTATAAGAGGAAACTTTTGTAAATATTTGTGCGTTCAGCGTCCATGGAGTTCGACAAAATACTTTAACATTCTTAAAGAATTTACTTAGTTTGGGGTTGGTGCATACACATTCCATTTTAGGGTATATAACGATGGGGTCAAAGATAGAATGGGGTTTTCTGACATATCTCTTATACATGACAGAGATTCTAGGACCAGTTGGGGTACCTCATCATTGAAAACTTTAGCGGGATCAAGAAGGAAAGTTTAATTTGGGTACACAATAGCAATTTTAAAGTTGGACGTTACGCAATTCAAATTCAAAGTGGATTTCGGAATTAATTCGATTTTTGTTGAACTTCACAGACGGAGCGAGTTTTTACAGATTCAACTTTCAACTTTGACCGTCGAGTCTTTTATCTTTATTGGAGGTTCGGTTTGTAATTAATTCATTTAATTCAAATAGAACTTTGTTTTACTGCGATTTATAAAGGTTGGATGTTTGAGAACTTCATTCCTCAGTTAAATAGTTGATTAATTGGGTAGGAATCTTTTAGAAAATACTTTGTTACAGTTCTCAATATTGTGAAAAGATAAAAATGCAGAGTTAAAACTATACCCAATACAAGCTTCATTCTAGAGTACCTATTATAAGCAAAATAGATTAGAATTTACATACAGTTTCACTGAACTAATATAAACCTTTACACTCACTGTCTCAAGAACACATTGTCGAAGGGTAGGTAGATGAAGTTTATAGTTAAAAGTGTCTCTACATAGGCACATCAGACCCCAGCAGGCCATATATCCTCGTGTATTTAATGAGTTTCCTCTGTCGTTAAGCGTCGGTCCCCTAGCAATAATATACCGCTATCATCACATGACATTATCTGGAACGCGCCTGAAACATGTGTACATTTGATAGAAAAATATTTTTTCAACCACTTTAGTCGAGAGATAATTATTTTTTCTGATAGTGGTTGTTGGACGCCAAAATATTAGGTTCAAACTTATCTATACTAATATTATAAAGAGGAAAGATTTGTATGTAAGTATGTTTGTAACGAATTGGCTAAAAAGTACTGGACCGATTTTAAAAATTCTCTCACCGTTAGAAAGCTACATCTTCACCGAGCAACATAGGCTATATTTTATCCCGGGAACGCGGGTGAAACCGCGTGGTAAAGCTAGTGTTTGATAAGGTTATTGGAAAGTTTGAAGGAATAAGTTGTTGATGTAGCCTAGAATTACAATATTATTATATGAGCCAAAAGTACCCATTCATAGCGCAAAGCGAAATATCCAGGGTTATTTTTCATATGGCGTCATCTGATCTCAAATTAAGCACATAGATTATAGTACTAGTTGCATTGTGGTCAAACAACCTATAATAAAAAATAATAAAAAATCTTGATACTACTTACACCTATAGGTACTCAGATTAAACATAGGTAGGTTATTAATAGGTAATATTTATCTTAGATGGGAATCAAACCCACAACGTGTGGTGTGGTACACGCGGTACGCACGGTAACCTCCACGTAAACCAGCTCGTCGAAAAATTAAAGGTTGACGGGTAAACTGCATAAAATCTTACCTTATGTTGCATTAATCAATAAAAATAGAAACAATACTAAACTAACTATTCATCAAGACACATTCGTAATAGCAATGCGATAGCGATAGATTGCTGGGAATTAAATATTGATGATAAATTACAGGCTGTCAATGGATTTATTGGACGCGCCTTCATGACCGCACTGTAAATTCCTGTAAATTATTAATTGTGTTCCTTCTTTAGGTATTAGTTTATACCGTATTATTAGTATTATTTGCCTTTGTAATCTTGGTCTATGTTTATTATGTATTTAGTATTTTGTTCACATATGAATTGTCAGACTCTAATGCACGGTTCGTAAAGTTACCTTTGCTATAAAGAGTCTGTAATAAACAATATGTAGTACCTAATATATACCAAAACCTTCCTACCCGGCCTTCTTTAAATGAGAGTGTTAGTAAAATTGAGTATGCCCATAAAAGTAAGTACAAAATGACGAAAATGTACGGCAAATTGATTTCTTAAGCTTTTCGTTAAAGAGCTATTTAATATAAATGAATGCTCCCCCAAAAAGGTGCTGTCAAAAGGGCGGCCCTAGAATTCCATAATGAAATCAAAGACAAAACACCTTTGGTAAAAGCTCCGATAAATGAAGCATAAATTGTAAGAGAATGCCTCTATGTTGTACAGAGAGAGCTAAATTATTCCTTAACATAAAATGTAGGTAATTATTGTTTACTTGAATATATTGTTTTACATTATATATTAGTTTTCATATTTTACATATGCTAGGGTATTTTATTACCTAATTAGGTACAACCTCATTCTACCTACCTATATATTTTTCAACATAAGTACATAGCTCTTGTATTTCTATTTCAGTAACTGTAGATGTGTTTAAGGACGTATTTCATTTTCATATAAGTATAACGATAAATGAACATATTTTTTTAAAATCGTGTTTCTCTCAGATTTAGGGAGAGTGAGTTCAAAAGAAGTACAGCCCACCCCATGTCGCGCCTTGATTAATTCGAGGGGTTCCTCCAAAGCCAGATTAAAAGTTCCAAAACCACTTCATCGAGGAATGTATGAGCTTATTATGAATTATTAATTTACTCCCTGTATTAAGAAAATTAAAGAATGTCTTTGTTCAGGAGAGTAATTGATATTAAAAAGGAACTTAAGCCAGTTATGAAAATTGTTTTACTTGCGCTGAAATATGAAACAGGCTTAGTATATTAAGATTTAAGGTAGGTACATACTCCGATCTTAATATCAATTTACACTGTGTAAAACTTTTTCATATTCTTCATGAAATTTACGTCCTTAATTTAAAATCAAACAGTTAGCAAATATAATAATAACAGAAAAATAACAAATTAAGACGCGTGGCAATTTCAGCCTTAAAAATTGTTTTACTAATGTCAATTGCATATAAGGAATATTACTTTTACAATATTTTTTTATGTCAGAAGGCTGTCAAGCAGGCAAGCGGACCCTGTGGACCCTGATGGTAAGTGCCTATCGTTACCTATGGACATAAGCAATACCAGTGGGATTGCCAATGTGTTGCCAACCCTTATAAAGCTCAGAAGGCAACTGGCTCTCAAGCGCAACTGCCGGAACACACCAGTAGGAGATTGGTGACAGGTGTTCAACTTGAGGGTGGTAGCCAGCCAGGCGGGTGAGTTATTAGAATTAAAATGATCTTCATACAATATTATACTTGTCATGTGTTAACTAATTCGCAGACGGACAAAGCTGATTTCATATTTGGTCTATTATTAGTACCTAAAAACAAAATAATCTCGACATTAAGATATTCACTACATTTTTCAAATTTTATGATTGTCTGTATGTCAGTCCCTTAGTGTACTTATAACTCGTTAACCACTTTACGGATTTTAAAGCCTTTTTTACAGTGGACTCGAACTGGTTTTAACACCTACAAATTATTATATGTTTTTAATAATAATAATGAACAAAACCTTCTATGCATGAAAAGCTAAAAACCAATATAGGAGTACCTTATACCTCATACTTACAAATTGTGTAAGTTATGCATTGCATTTACAAGCAATAGTATAAAGCACGTTTTAAACACGTCGTTTTAGTACCTGTCCCTTTCAATTAACATATTATGAACTTTCATTTTTGATCACATTGACCACCCATTATTCGGTAAAGCATTCTGTCGTAAATATAATTATATAGTTGCACGTTACCGTATGAAATTAAAATTGACATTTTGTTGGGACAATGTTGCCATGTTGTGGCAACCCGATGGGAACGATACGTGAACGATTTATTTTATTACTCGATTAAGGGCTTACAACGGATTTTATAGCAACATAATATATGCTTTTAATCGTTTTATCGACAATACGATGCGGGATGAGTAATGAAAGAGTTTGATCAATCACAAAATTTGCATCGTGTGCGGACAGAAATCAAAAAGTAATGCTGTAATATGTTTATGTGTGGCGTTTTGCAATGTCTGTATTTTTATCAAACTATAACTATAAAACAAGCCGTATATTCTTACTATAAAGATATTGTTTTCAACGAGAGAAAAACAAACAGAAAGAGAGACAAACAGTTTAACAAAATGGGACATTCTGTTCTTCAATTCGATCTTCTAGAAGAACTATTTCTAAAGTGTATGGATTTAATTCTCAAGATTATCGATTTGGTTAGTTTAGTTGTGAAAACAAACAGACTCATTGTCACTTTAATAATATTTGTATGAAAATCTATCAAAACTCACAGGGAAAAGCAGTCAATCTGCTTTTCCATTCAAGTGCATTCTTTGTATATGTATCGCGACTGCGCTGTATCGCGCTTCAATTAACCAATTAAGTAATTAATGAGCGGGAGTAATAAATAACTGGCAACGCTCATTTGTCATTGAAATTCACACAGTGCATGTAATTTATATCGTAGGTTCTGATTATACATTAATTTTTGATTAAAAACTACCATTTAATAGGCTAATACTTTGATTATTTATATTATGAATAGATCTAGAATCACAGTTCCAATTATCATATTATAAAAATGTGAAAGAATGTAACCCCCCAATAAACTATGTCAGTAGTTTAGTGATGTTAAAATCAACATATTTTACTGATTACAATAAAACTGTTTTACTGTATTTAAAAATATATATATTTTGAACCTAATTATGTAGCTTACTGAGTAACTTCTTGCTTATTGGAGCTAACTTCAATTAATTATTGTCAAAATATAAACATCATAAATATGTATACAAGTACAAGTACCATTATAGTATTCACCAACTAAGTCAGAATTGCTAGATTTAATTACGCCGGTTCAACGAGCCATGTGATTGTCAAGTCACGGCATGCTGTGTCACTCGCATCGTGTTTATTTCATTTTGGTTATTTCAAATATTTCAGTTAGATAAAATTTATATAAAATGGAAAAAATGCCTGGAAGCTATGTTTCGAGCAATTTTATTGATATTTTTTGTTTTGTTAAATGCTATACTTTCTTAAATCCATACAATATTCGAAATAAGGAAATATCTATTGTTAGGTATCTACGATGCATGACCCACGACGGAATGGGAATATGACGGTACATTTTTGTCGTGGTTCTACTTTATAAAGTAATTGATGACCTGATTGTGTCACAGCATAAACCGAAATCTGCAAATTTTTTAATGTAAAATTTACGTGAAAATTTCAGTAATCAGATGTTAATTTCGAAGTACTCATTCTCAGTAACAGTTAATTGTTCTGTCAGACATTTGGCCAACCGTGTGCGTAATTACAAAACCGGCTCTGGCTTCAACTATGCAATAAATTGTTCGACGCAATTAAGCTTGGAATATGTGGTTGGTGAAAGATTGCTGACGCTACCGGTGTACAGGTACCTGTAATAGTTCATTATGATTGTCGTTAACGCATCTAATTTGTAATATATATAAATAGCTAGTAGTGTAATATATAGTTCAGTGATAGTGCCGTCGGATGACACGGCGAAGGTCGTGGGCTTGAATTCTACAATGAGGAAACCAAAGCTCGGTGGTACCACCCTCAGATTGAAAATCTGTTCCCAAACATCTACCGGTGTGTTCCGGCAGCTGTTCTTGTCCAGTCCCTCGTAGGCTTTGTGTGCTTACCACCTACGGTCATGTCATCACTTAACATAGTGAGATTGTGGTCAAACACAAGCCTATACAAAGTAAAGAATAGCCTATACAAAGTTAAAAAAAACCATGTTAATTTCATTAAAGTTTGTTCATATCAAGATTACATAAACGTAAGACCTTAACGTAGGTATTCACCGAAGTTCAAAATAATTTGTTATGTACTAATACAGTCAGCTACTTCAGTATATTAACCAAGTAGTTTTTCTTATCATAACCTAATTCTTAATACTAGAACTAACAGACTCTAAATTAATATAGCTTACGCTAAAACTTGAAATTATATCATAGGTAATATTCATGTAGTACCCAAACTTGTTAATGCATTCTATGGCTTATGTTAGCGTTTCAAGTTAGGTTAGGATGGTTTATGTTTCTGCTAAGCTGGCAGGTAATGGGTCGTGTTGATTTTACGTAACAAAGATGACTTAACGCCTCCAATGCTACCAAAGGTACAGTAAAAACTGGCTTTAGGAGTAAAATTATAATAATTTACTCACATTTAAACCAATTCGTTAACTTGATTTACGATTCCTGTTTTTTTTTGTAGGTAATTTTGAGAAGCGCGTTTCATTTGCGAGCCAAGAGAGAGCTAATTTTGAGAGCTTGTAGATACACTTAAGAGCCTTGTGCTCTTAAGTGTATCTACAAGCTCTCAAACAATTGCTCAATGATTAATTATAGTTCTGATCTCGGTTCTATTGCGTAAACCACGTTTTAAATTTTCTTTATTTTTACGAGGTACATAACAAACTAATTTATCTCATCATTGTATTAGTTTATAGTTTGGGCACGTAATGTTTGTATTTGCCGCGGACTCGGTCGGCAATGTGAAGGTTTTATCTGGAACAGAAAGTTGTATGGCTAATTAACCCGAAGTCCTCAAGTTTTCCCGGCACGTTACGCCGCGGGCTCGCTACTTGTTACAACATGTTATTAGGTTTTACTTCTAAAAAGCTCGCCCTGTGTCATACGCCACTAATTCCTTTGCTTTTGACATTTAAAACTTTTACTCGAGCGAGATAATTAGGTAGGTAAGTTCATATTGTATGCGAATTAATTATAGAGGTATGTGTTGGACGCAGAATAAAGCAAATATATTTTTAAACCTTCATAAATACAAGTAATTTTTTAACTAAAATATCACATACAAAAATAAATGTTTAGCTTCATTGAATATTAGGTTTACAATATTTATGGTACTTAATTTATGATATTAGGTCATTATAATATTGTTTGATTAAACCATTCAAAGGTAACATTATAGATAATGTTGCATGATATCAACAGACCATGATATTAGCTAAGCAAATAAAAAGGAAACAAAAACCATACATACCAACACACGTTCAGTCCGACATCGAAATGTTCCACTCACAATATTTATAACAAATGTCGACAAAAGTAACACAATTCCAAGATAACACTTCGGAACATCGCAAGGTGTTACCCATTTTTCAGTCACGCCTGAGTTCAGACCGTTTCTATCTGCCAGCATTTTTCGGCGATATATGACTGTAATATTTCCAACCCAAGCGTTGTTTTAGAACGAATGAACAATTTACTGATATACGTAAATGGTGCGTTATTTATTATGTTATGATGGAATGAAAGTCTTTGTCTCCACTCTGTAGATTTTCAATTTTCCTGCCACTCAGGTAAGTTAACTTCAAACAGGTCCAATATGAAGTCGTTTGGCCAGAAAACAGCCAGGAATTTACCAACTTTAAAAAGTTACGCGGTATTTCCGACGTTCAGGAAAGAATGTTTAAAATGTCGGCATCAGCATTTCGCGGAAAACCGTTTGACCTCATTTCAAAAACTTTTCCCTTCAAGTAAGATTGATGTTTGTAAAAAAATGCTTTTTTTTTGGAAATAAGAAATGAAACTTTGGACTTAGCGGATTCCTAAGAGGGTGAATGTAGTAAGGCTTGAGGGAACGTAAAAAATTCGACATTCTTTATGAACAATACAATACAAAAATAGGTTTATAGCGGCTAAGTATATGTTTATAAAATTTAGTTTTTTTCACGTTTTAGTGCTTTAACATGCATGTAGCTCACATGCATGTCTATGGTGAAAATTGGTACCGTAACCTTATTAATTTGAAATTATTCGCAAATAGCAAATAAATATTTACAGTAACACCCAGCTATTTTAAATAATCCTATTATCTCACTAATGGTTGAACGAATTTTGATGAATTTTATCATGATATACATAACTTTTTAAGATACCCTGGAATGATATATAGAATACTTTTTATCCCACAAAAACTAGATCCCTTGGAAACTAGTAACTAAATATAAAGAAATACTGAACCGACTAATGCTAATAGCTGAAAACCTTTTCACAGCATTCATCTAACAAAGATCACGTACCAGGACGTCAGCACACTAGGGAGGTAATTTGATGATATTGCTTGGAACAGATGTTGCGTACTGTATTTTTCAATTTAACACGATTCGTGGAGCAATTCATGCCCACCCACATGGGTCATTTATAAAGCTTTTTCAATAGTAACTACGACGTTTTGATTATAAAAAGGTATAGGTAACGTTCGCTTGTACTTATTAAGATTTGAGAAATAAATATTATTAAAATTGGCAATTGTTTGGAGTATTTTGAAATAAAATTATTGCCCCGTATCTGAACGCACAATTAGTTGGTATTGATGTTAGTTAGAGTTAATGAGTTGAAAATAAATTAAATTAAATTTTAATTCGGCTTAAAAAATATTAGATGTCCATTTACTAGTTATTTTCACCTTCTTCATTAGGTCTCTATAATTCAGGCTAAGCGTATACTTTAAGCCGCTTGGCCAGCGATTAGACAGTTTTTTGCAATACGTATATATAATTTAAACCGAAACTACCTCCTATTAGAGTATAATTTAAAATTACGAATACATTTGTGAATTAAGATCCCAATAAGTCTAGTGTAGATACGTCTTCAATGACCCATTTCTGTCACAAAAAGAAAACATTTTGATACAGCACAATGCTTAAACAATAAAATAATGTAATGCGATTGTAACATACTGCGATACAATCACAAAGGTTCCCGGGAACCCTTTGTGTGGACGGATTGATAGCCGAAGATGTGCCGATCACAAAGCGACTCGAAGAATGGAAGCGATCTCCACATTGGAAGTACGATCTATCAATTTGTTTAATTGGATTCTTTTCTTCGTGATTCTTTCTTTTTATTTGCAAACAGGAACCCATTGAGAATTAATGTTATTCTTTTTGTCGTTGTACCCGGTGTCCAGTTATTTGTGGAATTTAATTATTTCTTACACATTTGTTTGTGTGAAGATCGCCGGCAGAAAAGAAGACGGCAAATATTCATTTTTTTCTCAATTTTGAGAATATAGTTCATGGTTTTTTATTGGCAACAATAAGTTATAGGTCAATTCTTGCAATACAATGGGACAGTTAGGATTTTCATGGTTCGAAAAAGTACCCGAGCCGATATTTGTTGTGACACACGCGCTATGGCTAGAACTGCTCTTTTTTGCATTCTGAAGAAATTCATTCATTCTATATCAAGTATTAATCAGCCCGTATGTGCAGGGAATCAAAATATGTTACTCCTACGCTATTTATTATATTTTGTACCTCTACGTGAGGCAAAGGAATACTGAGAAATGCAAAGGCGGCTAGGTATTTGCTGTAGGTATTTTTTTTTCTTTTCAATCCCACTTATACTAAAGACAGACTTTCATATTAATCCCTGAAAGAATTTAATTCATTCAAACAAAAGTTTTAAGCATCTATATAGGAACGATCAATTAAACATTTATTTTTATGCTGTGCTAGTCAGCTATTAAAATGAATTCATTTACTGAAATAAAGTTATAATAGTGAGACGGCAATATTTATTAGTAATGTATCGCAGTAATAAATGGCCAATTAATTAATCGAACCATAAGTACCTAATTGGATGCGTTTTGAAGCCTTTATTCAATGGACTAAAGTAAAATAAATAGCGAAGTTATAGCGATATTACTCAGTATATTCTACTTCCATTCCGTTTATTGACTGAACAAAGGCGGAAGCAGTGGGAAGGGAAGGTGGGAAAAGTTATTGTTTGCCAAAATTAGCTGTCCGACAGATTGATGTATCGTTTTGCAAAAAAAAATTGAGTGGGAAGTCCCGTGACACCGCTACGTCTGATTGAAGGTAGCGTAATGATTTTGGTCGGTGGTTGGTGGTTTGCTGTTTGAAAAAGGCTTTTAAATTTTTGGGGTAAATTTTTTCATTTTGTACTTTTATGAGTAAATGTAAATGTATTTTGATCAATGTTCAGTGAATATTTACCCACAACTACAATAATCAGTACCTAAAATAAAAATAAAATTAACCCACTAATGCCCGATTTTTTTTTTCTTTTACTGCTTTTTTTTAGATGAAATAACTTGTAAGGGGTAAATGATAAAAAGAAAAAAATATATTCAAAGTGCAAAAAAACATTGTGTCAATATGGACACGCTAAGCATTTATAATAGGTATCAGAAAATAAATCTAATTGGTGAAAATCTAATCAGTATAAAATCCAATTTTTATTTATTTATCAAAATTATAATAAGTCATTGTGATAATTTAATACTATTTTATATGATATGCTGCAAAGCATGAGACACATCTCACATTACATTTCATGCATTCTGTTCTACCAGCAGAAGATTTGCCTTTGCAGTAAGGTCCCACGCAACTTAATTTTGTTTTGTCTTTTAAATATAGTGATCCATTCTGTCAAATCGATATGTGTCGGTCAGTAAAGAGGTGGAAGTGTCCCACCATCATCTGTCAGTGTCTCATCATCACCCTCGTCTCCCGAGTCCTCATCCGTCAAAACTATCATATATTGTATAAGTACGGTGCAAATATACCTACTTTCCTCTCGTATCCATTTTTTCATAAATTCTCAACTTGTGGAAAAATATACGTAATTTTTTATAAGATTACGTTTATTTGATTATTAAGTTTATTGATTATTAAGTTTCGCGCCACCAGTGAAATAGAAAGAAATAAAGTAATATTTATTTTTCCAACATAGATTAAGTTGCCGTAATGAGCAAATTTTTATACCACTGATTACGTGTTCATATGGACACAATAGGTATTACTGGGGTATTCTCATTAGAAAATAGACACCAAAATCAAAGGGTTTTACTGATGGAGTTAGAGCATTAGGTTAGTTGGTCGTATCTGGATAAATGGTAATCTTACCACAATTCATCACCAGCAAAATTCCCATAGCAAATGTACCTACATTAATATATCTACCTATCATTGAATTAGAAAACCAAAATGGCGTTAGAACAACAATAAAAACAGCTTCACAGAAATGACTTGCGCGGAGTTTTCAGAGCACATTAAAAAGTTTTGGATACTCTTTGCGTCATCACAGTAATGTTTCAAGTTTAGTTCTTTTAAGCCTCCGAGAGTTATTAAAGGTGCTGCCGTTATTTTTTGTTGAAAAGCTACTCGGTGTTAAACATAAATTGTTGAAATTTATCAACTTTTTCATGACTAAAATATTTACTAAATAATTTGATGGAAAAAATAAAGGTAGAATACCTACATGTATGTCATCATCGTCATATTCAGTCTAGGAATGTACGAATGCCGGGGTTAGATTGATAAGGTCTACAAAAAACGGCTTTGAGCCGCTTCGGGGCTCACCCATTCTAATCAGGGACTTAATTTCGTCAAATTCGCTAGTTTATACATGTCTCATTATTTGAATTATTGATTAAAAAAATGGTAAAACTGTAATACACATCGATATCATATACATACCTATACACAATATTTACATTCATATGACGTTGAAGTTATGTCGAAATTAATCCCCTCTCCGATCTTTGGCTTCCCAGGCCACCCCAACTTGGAAATTTACTGCATGTGGTGGTCAGTATAAATGATAAATATATACCTACTAAACCTACTTAGCTGACAGAGAGTCGTGCAAAAGCGCAATATATATCTTTTTTCTTGTCGGATGTTTTTTCGTGGACTCGGCCCAAAAGGTATGCTCAAATGACCAAACTTATCCTTGGGCCTAATGTATCTTTAAACACTTCTACCGGACCCATTACGAGGTTGAAAGCTAACCAAAGACCGCGTGTTGTTTCCCACGTTTATGAGAAAACTAAGAAATACGAACAGATTAGAAACTTCGTCCGCGAATTCCGTGCAGCAGTAACGAGGTTTTGTCTGTTTAAATTAAAGACTTGGATTGAATTTGTACTTGGATTTAGATGTCTGAAGATGTTTTGATTAGAGTCAGAGCCGAGTAAATGATTAATGATTGTAGTTGTTAAAGTTTATATTTGTTTAGCAGAATAGGCTTCACAAAGAATACACTATGAATATTAAGTTATTTGTTACCATGCGTCAATGAAAGCGTGATGCGCCTACAGGTATCGTGTACTATTTATTTTTCCTGCCACAATAAATATTTTTGCGATCGTAAACTTTGCCAATTCAATTACAGGCAGCACAAAAACAAGCCACTGTAAAATAAACCTTTTGATGCTGGAAACCGAGTAAAATGTATTGACATTTTCCGTTGTGTTCCGCGAGCGAGGCCCGCGGCACCATTTTAACCCGTCACCAGTATGATGCACTTAAAGGTTAATTTTATCATCAATATAAAAGGTTTTCCATTTAGGGTATCGATTGAGCCGAAAAACATTTTTTTCAATCATTTATAGTCATTTTTATAGTTCAAAGTATTACATGTTTTACTTAAATGATCTAAACCTAACTACACTCTCGTCCGTAACATTTACCCATTTTGTTAATTTCGCACAAAGCGGTACATTAGAGTGCGTCCTGAAACTGAATTTGGCCGCGGGCAAATGGACTGGGCGTTCAGAAACCACAACAGCGCGGCTTGTTTAGACTAAAACTACAAATGGATATTTTGACGGTGGATGAATGCAATTAATAGAAATGTACATAAATGTTTATGACTTGCGTATGTTTGTAGGTTATGTAAATAAAATTAGATTTGGTATGAATTTCAAAATTGCATTTGATTTACGTAGAGTCAGTGAGTAAAAGGCACAATAAGCGGGCCACGTCACTGAAGATTGAATACTTTTAAAAGAAGATCACGTCCTGGTAGTCCTCGAACAAAAAGGTCTTATCGGGCTGACAAACCAATAGAGCATACTCCTAAAGATATTATGGAAATCCACAGGAGAGGCCTCTGTTTTGTGAAGGATATTTAGGGTGTAGGCTGATGTATCAATGAAGCAACAAGTAAAAATTGTTTACCAGTAAGGCAGTTATAAACGTCGAAGCTACTGAAGTTATCTTCGTACCTACTATGATTGCTTAGTAAAAAAAGGCCAATTAGATACGTACCTGAGCGCACTACTATTGAACAATTTCACAAAGTAAACAACACTATTCTTACGTAATTAAGATAGGTTCAAATAGTTCGTAGTTCGCTCAAAATAAACCTTCTGTTCAAAATCAAATTTTCAGTTTATATTCCGTAGCGTGAAACTTTCTTCTTTTATTTCTCAAACTTTAACACTGACTTCCTTATAGACAGATTCTGAAGAATAATAAAGAAGATTCCGTGAGAAAAAAAAGAGTATTAAGCGTCGTTACATTAACTATGAAATAAAAATATTCAAATGAATCATAGATGGCGCCACCGAAATTCAACGGTTTGTTTAATGATCGAAAATATACCTATTTATTTCTTAAAATATTAACCTGAATTACGAAATTAATTAAAAGTATTTAAAAGCAAATCTAGTAAAACTCAGGCTTAAAATATATCCATCACCAAAAGACACGGAGCTATCATAAAACCTGAATTTGACAAGCTTTATTTTAAAATTAACCACACGCAATGAGACTGTTAAAGTTTAAGGGATAAACCGAAGACGGAATATCTTACTAGGTACTTCTGTATAAAATATAAATTTAATTTCAGCTGAATACATAAAATTACGATTACATAAATACTAACGTTGTCGTTGTTCAGATGTTTTGGACATTTCAATACAACTTTTGGAAGACAGCCTACATTGAGAAAGTTTCTGTAATTTAGAATTTCGCTTAGACATAACTGGAAGTGCTTAATATATTTTTTTTTTAAATAATGAAATGATTAAATTATTCAATAAGTAAAATAAGTGGTGTAATAATTATTCAATAAGTAAAATAAGTAAAATAAGTAAGCCTATCTTTTAGATGCTTTCGGAAGCGGTTATCTTATCTGACATTGGATGAACTAGGTATGTAAATTTTGAATCGACGCTATATAATATAATCCGATAGTAAGGATCGGATTAGAAGGCATATGGAGTCCTATAGTTTTACTTTTACATAAACTAATACTAGTATACGTCAGGAAATATAGAAATATGACATTTATGTAATGAATCATTTTCTGTTGTTATTTTAATGTAAATAAAAATGAGTTGAGATGAGTCTATAATTGTGACTTGTCTATCGCAGTGTTTACTCATTCCTCGCTTCTAGTATCTATAGTTCTACAACTTGCGGTGAAGGAAGGGTCAAGCCTGCATGTGATATATGAATAGATGCGCCCTTTCTTTGTCCGAGATAGATAACCAAGGACTCGTATTGTCGCTTTAATACATTAATCATTAAAATTACTCTGAGGGTTCGTAAGGCGCAGTTTAGTGGTTTACCTTCCTATTTATATGTGTATAAACATAATTAATTAAAATAAGAAAGTAATAAAATAATTTATCATAAGACTGCAGACGACCACAGCCGGACATAACATTTGATCTGAATTACGCTAATCTTCTTATACCTATATGTTATTATTAGATAGTAATAATTCATAATTTATGTAGCCCTAAAGCCCGGCTGTACCGTACTATAAGTACTTACGTAATACATTTTTGAAGTAGAACTGGTATCATATCTTCCAATTGGCTGGAGTTTTTTCTTGGAGGGGATCAGGGTTCACGCTCCATATAGCAATCAATTTGCTCATTCTCTTAAGATAATACTGAAAACCACAATATGAGAGAGGTGACAGTATTTCTTGCCGAAAATATTGTCAAAGAATAATAATTCCCGCTGTCTTTTCAGACATAGCGCGCATAGTCTTCACATAGAAGCGATCGTGGCGTAGCTTGATTAGCCATTGTAAAATTTGTAAATGTACCTACATATGTACCTAATTGAAATTGTACATTTACAAAAAACCTGTTTACAAAAGTAAAAAAATAAATAAAAAATCTATAAAAGTTACATGGATCATAGCAAAAAGATATAAGAATACGTTGCACATAAATTCATACAAATATCATAAACCTGCATTGATCATAGCTATACATTTAAAATCATCCAGCGTTAAAAAAAATACGAAAAATTGGCTTGCCAGTAAAAAGGCCTCTCGTCTATTATAGAAGCGTATCCATGATAAGCAAGGTGGGGTACAAGTCTTAAAATATTATACAGAATTTAGTACCTACCTGCCATTTTAAAGTAACCATAACTCGCCTTAGTTTATAGCTTTGGCTATCAAGAAATTCTGGTATTTTGGCATTCTCTTAAATCCCTGAAATCCTGATGTTTTAAATGAACTACCTGAATTACCTATATTTATTCCTTTACAAAAAGGAATATCGCTACCTCCTATTCTATATCCTACAGGGTGAACCTTTCGGTTAGCCTGGGATTCGGGTCACGAGTTCCGGCTATGGGCCGTGTCCGATAGATGGCTGCTCATCCCGGATCAATCGGCTGGCGGAGGTGTCCTTAATGGAGATTTTACACGTGATTTCCGGGTCCCGTCGCCGAGACGTCTCAACCGATACGTACCTGTTTACGAAACCCATTAACCAGAGAAAATTGGGTTGTGCCTTTCTTTTTTGGAAGGAAACGTGGTGTCACGTGGTTCCGATGTGGTGGTATTTAAAAAAATACGAGGGTAATGAAAGGTTTGTTCTAGAATGCTTAAAACAAGTAAGCTAACATTATACCAATATCTATCAGTTTCGTGGATCTCTGGTATTTTTTACAGAATTGTAATTATGAAGTACATTTTTTTGTAATTGTGAAATACATTGCATGAAATAACCTTGACGAAAGTTGATATTAAATAAATCAACATTATGGCTAGGCCCAACACCTACGCATATCTTTCACTTACGACGCGAACGATGCTGCTGAAGTCCGCAACATCACGGCCCGACCCTAGTCTGAATGACGCTATACAGGCTCTGTTCAGCCGACGCAGATTTTCTTTATTTTTTCTGGGGCAGGTGATGGATTACTCAGTGTTTTCTTGTGTAATTTCCGGACACTAATTGCCCCGGGCATCCGTCACGGGCCGTGGAAAATGAAGAAAAAACCTTCGCTAATGCTACAATGTTCGTAGATAGAAATAAATAATTGTTGATGCTACATTTTGTGCAGGTAACATTTTGTTAGGTACGAGAAAAATGGAGCTGAGGGAAAATTTATCTTAGAAACAAATAAAGTATTAACTATGAAGATACATTTTCATGAAAGAAGAGTACTTGCTCACATGCAAAAGGTTATTTTTGTTTAAATATATTTACAAAACGATTATGAGCATATTGTATTAAAAGTATTAAACATAGAAAAAAATGGTTAGATTGTGCTACGACAGTAGAAAAAGATAACTCAAAGATTTTTTTACATTATAGCTTTCCATTCGTAAAAGTCAAGATGTCAAGATGAATATTAATAAATATTAACGATAAAAAACAAATAAAGCAAACATTTCCACTATAAAATATCCACCAGTTTCATCTCTTTCTTAATAATTGTGGGCGGTTTGTACATTCATTTCATAAAAATAACATGAGATATTGATTCAGAGAAAGACCTTTAACAATAAAACCAAACATTGTCATTTATGGACTACAAGAGCTAATATCAAAAGATAATATCTCGACCGCCGTACAAAAATATTTTATTGGCTCGGGTATTGGATAAATGAGGATATTTTTATAACAAATTTCGTTTTATTTGATGGTCACGAAGAAAATTGTATGGTTTTGATAATAAATACACTTTGTCTCCAAATTGGTTCGAATTTCAGGTCATTCAATTGACTGATTGATTAAAAATGTCTCATAGCTTACGAAGATAAGATTATCATTTTAGGTTGAAAATGCTAACATATTTTTTTAGTAGTGCCGCCTAGTATAAGTAAGGCATAAAAAAAACTTAAAATAGGTATCCAATTATATGAAAAATCTAATCATCATTTCTTTGAATAAGTCCATCTTAATACCTCCTCTCACGTTCTAAAGAATTCTGCAGGCGAAAAAAGATTTTCATTTTAAATTTTATACCTACGAGTAGGTACTTGCTAACTTTTAAATTGTTATTTTGATAAGTTTTTATATCTCAAAATAATAATGATTAAACAAAAAAACTATTTTCAAACTGTAATAATGATTATTATAATTCTAATTGGTATCTTATCGATATTTTTTTTATTCATACTACGTCATAAATCTATGATTATAAAATTCGTGTTCTATACGTGATCTAAAAGTATTATAAATGTAGTTATCTTTTAAATAAGAAGGGACTTACACTTTACAAAGTCCAGAGATAACTTTGAAATACGATAAATGTGAACAAGTATGTTACAATAGTACCTATGGCTCAGTGAACGAGCTCCAATCCCGCCTTTCCTCTGTAAAATGCAAATAAAATGTTCCTGAAATCAATACCATATCCGTTTGAGGACTGCTTAAAATTCACCACCGTTCAAAAACATCAAAGACATCATTATGGAAAGAAATAATTTACATATTAAAATTGTCTACTGATTTTTTTTGGAACAATACGAAGCGGTCCTTTGTGAGGTTATTAGATATTTTTTATTCTTTTTTTAAAGTTATCGCTCAGTGAATTTTAATCTCTTTAGAGTTGATACTTTGTTAATGCACAGGGTGGTTCTTTAGGTGATATACCTACTGAGCTGTGAAACGAAAAAGTTATTAAATCATTTTTATAGTGATGCTATTTTATTGTAATAAATAATGTTTAGTATTTCCATCACCTTTACTTTAAAATTATAACGATGTAGATAAGAAGCCTTCATATTTCATGAACATGTAAAGTACGTATGAATATTTATTTCAATGTAATTTAATGTCCGTCATAAAAGTGGTACATAAAAATAAACACAGTTATTATATCGTCAATATATCCCTATATTTTATATGTATTATATCAAAAACTCAAGTGAAACTTTGATGTAAACATGTCCTGTAGAGTTTCAGCGGTCAGGTTTAAAATATGAATATAAATTGAGAAACTTTAGGGTTGCTCAAATCCACAAGGAACTTTAAAATTATTAACACGACAACGTTACACATTTACACGCCATAAATCTGTTTGGTTATCTATTGCGATGATACTTCTAAAAATACATTAATAATGAGTAGTATTTATTTCGAACATTTGGGTTTTCAAACATTTTTTTTTTACAAAATGTCCTTCAATTCGACGTGCCTTTTGGCATAGGCTTCCTCCAACTGTCTTCATTGGACTCTGTCGGCTGCCACCCTTGTCCAAAATTACTCCAAGATGAGAACATTTTTTTGTTTTTTGACGTTTCTGTCTTCTACTGCTTGCTTCATTCATACATTATATTTATTTTATTGTAATGTAGTAGTAATAACGTCACGCAATAATTTATGGTACGAGTAGCTTTAAAATTATAACTTGTGCCAAAATACTATTTAATGAATTCAGTATTAATTTATTTTACGCGTACAATTTATACCTACTGAAAATTCCTCATGCCAGCAAACTGCTCGACATGTACAAAATATTCTCGGTGCGTTTTACGATGTAGCATTTTGACTTTGAATATAGTCACAAAAAGGATTTTTTTGTTTTTTTTTTTTGTCACAATTCAAATAAAACTAGTTTAGATCCCACATTCTGATCACGTTGCGTGTGTGTACAGACAGCCAACGACTGCGGAACAGCGAAGAATTTATTTGAG
This sequence comes from Tetheella fluctuosa, assembly GCA_951216915.1. NCBI lineage: Eukaryota > Metazoa > Arthropoda > Insecta > Lepidoptera > Drepanidae > Tetheella > Tetheella fluctuosa. Next base: position 10,236,203 of record OX578217.1, read on the forward strand.
TCTCCAATCAGTCCCCTCAGACATTTGAAGACAAAGCGCTTTCTACAATACTCCGAACTATCTACTAGAATTTATAAGAGTTGTGTAGGTTGTTTATGTCCACCTGATTGTATCTTAATAAAGATATAAAGTTCTGTTAATGTTACTGATTTTTTATCAACGCAATAATTTACTAAATTTTAGTTAATATAATAAATTAATTAATAACTTTATCAATTAATTGTACTGAAAAAAGTTAATATTTCGTTTTAAAAAGCATCGCGAGTTTGTCAAGTACCTAGTCTGTTTATTAAGAATAGACGGGATTTTATACATACAGAATGTCATCTTTCTTTTTCTGATATCAAAACAAATTCAGTAGGATATTTTTTTTTACTGAAATGTTGCATTTTTTCCATAAAACAATAGTCATCCATCAAAGTACAACATAACTGGGTCAATTCCCAAAATATATTGTATGCGGTTCATATATCATTCCCTTTGACGGCCAACTTTATTTTAATTTTTCTCGTTCGATTCGACCTGAACTAGATAGATATTAATTCTGACATAGAAGTATTATTAATTTGTTTTTAAATTTTTATTACACTTTATAAATGTGTTATTCATTGTTAGGTGTGAAATTGTGACAATAAAATTAAATAAAGGGCAAAGAAAAAAAAAACAAAATAATTAAAGTTTTGATTAACATATTACGTAAAACATTTTTGTTTTCAAAATCAAATACTGAACTAATTAAACACATTGCACTTTTCATATCAAAAAAGTAATTTCAACACGACCATAATCTTTGTAATTTTATTGTATTTGGTGATTAAATTTTATCACCATTTTCACTATAAAATCATATTAGGGTCTGAGTACACCGGGTCTCTGGTCATCTCTAAATTAACATTATAATATAGTTAGTAATGTCATTTTTATAATTATACATTTATTTTTTATTTTTTAACGTGAAATTTTACTAATTACCTAATATAAAGTATAACATTATACGTATGTAGTGTTGACAAACCCAAGCACGATGCGGGTCACGGCTAATAAAATTACGGTTTTGTTTAATGTGGGAACATCGTTAAGGAGACAATATCGGTCGATGGTACACGCTTTTAATGACCCATGGTGTAGATTAGATATTTTACTGACATTCTGTACATTTAGGATAAATTAACCATCACTTTTTAACAATATCAAGTTTCCTTCCAAATATTTGGCTTTTCCAATGATTAGCATGAAATATCTACGGATCTATCTTCACCATATCGCTCTAACTACTAAAATCTCCTATTTCGTTATTCCATTTTTAGATAAAGTTTCGTGGAATTATCTTGATAATCATTAACGTAAATTTTATGATTCTCGAAGTATAATTGAATTTGTATCCGAATGTTATATAGCTGTTATTCTACATTTATAAAACTGTCTAGAGCTTTCGTAACCTTTCAAACTTATTTTTATGTGACCAATATAATATCCACGTGTGCAAAAACGATTCCGAAACGGTAATAGGATTACGGATTTTATTACTTGCAGCAGAAATATCGTTAGGATGGCAATTTTGGCGGCAGATATTGGCTATTAGCGCACGCGGTAATGCCTCCTCGATATTCATATACGTATAACGAGCAAAACTTAAGCATATTTGTGGCTTAGTTTTATGTAAATGCTTTCGCTCTACGGTTTTCGAGTACGTGATAATGTCAGTTTGGAACACAAGTTGGTACATGTTACGAGTTTCATTAAACGTGTCGGTAATATATTATTATTAAGATACGTATCCAAAATCATAACTAATTATTAATATTATTGTTGTAGAAGCGTAATTTTTTAACTACTGAACCACTTGATTCATCACTATGCTAGTTAAATAGTTAAAGAACATTAGATAGACACTATTTTACAATTCTAAGCTGGTAGCTCTGAAGAATAAAGAAAAATACAGTACATACAGAATAACCTACTTGATAATTATTACTGAATAAACATCAATTCACACGATTCCAAACTACATAACTGATATATAAGAGACGTATATACGATACAATGTACAATTATTAAGACTATAAAATAGATGCTTCAGCTTTTGTATATGAAATGTATTAAATAAATTGGCCTACTACTACATAATACCTAATCCAACTCATATATTCCGGGCTCGCTCAGCTCAATGGTGTTTCCACCTTGTTAACTTCAGATCATTGAACCAGTGATCTGTCAGACTATTGTCGTCGCTTCTAAGTAGGTACGTATAGCTTGCTGTGTATAAAACTAAGATAAATTAAGTTTTATTTAACCATTCTGAATGATTACTGCAATTCCTCTTTGATACTCGCTTCAAATTACTTAAAAATATAAAGAAATGTAACTTTATCCTAACTAATATTATAAATGCGAATGTGCGTTTGTTTGTTTGTTTGTTACCTTTTCACGGCTAAACCGCTGAACCGATCGCGATGTAATTTGTTATGCAAATATATGGTCTTATGGTATGGAGAAGGATATAGGCTACTTTTTTTTCTCTGTAAACTAGTTTTAGATAAATTTTCTAAAAAAAATCTTAATTGGAACAAGATACTTCCTATTCAGAACTTAAAAAATGTCATTGCGAAGTCGTGGGTATACTATGAGATCCAGCTTTCAATGATGGATAAAATTGAAAGGAGACCATTGTATGGTCGTTAGGGTTTGTGGTACCCCTCTAGTTAGCTACCACCTTCAAGTTAAAAATCAATCGCCAAGAACTTACCGGTGTATTCCGACAGAGGCATTTGAGAGTCAGTTCCCTTTTAAGCTTTTTGTACTACCTTTGACCATGTCATCACTTACTATGGTGTGATTTTGATCAAAAACAAGTCTATTCATAGTTAAAATACATTCCGAGAACAACTTATCAAAACTTACAACTTTCACTTTTCAGCGTTAGCAATAGGCATCGCATGAAACTCCACTGAATCTAATTGAATTTGATCCTTACTCTAACAAGGTAACCGCACTTATCGCGGAAAACTTTCCGAGGTATTTTATATTGTAATTTAGTGACCGTTATTGATCACAGCTAAAGGAGGTCAGGTCCCAATCTCATTAACTTCTTAATTAAGGACCCCGAACGTGATCCGGTTGATAATTTTTAAAGTCTACGAAAGTGCTCGTGTTTATTTCTGTTGTAATGCGCCAAAAGCAATTTCGCATTTCGAATTGAGTGGCCGCGATGGTTGAACGAGTCAATTAGTGAGGTATGTCGAAATCTGTTGGCTACACGGTAGGTATTTAATTTGTTCGGTTTATTCAAATTCAAATTCAAATTCAAATTCAAAAATCATTTATTCAGTTTAGGCCCTAATAAGGCACTTATGAACGTTACAAATGATTCTACCACCGGTTCGGAATACACTTGGACTGAGAAGACTCCGGCAAGAAACTCAGCAAGGGACATTTTTTATAGATCTTTGTTCTTTTTTATTTATGAATAATTACTAATACAAAGTTTATAAAATTTTAATGAAATAGTTTGTGTAGCGAACATTTCATTTAAATGCATTCTTGTCTTCTATAAAATCAGAAACTTTATAGTACCCTTTCTTACATAACTTTTGTTTAACTAATTTTTTAAATCTATACACAGATAGTTCTTGAATTTCTTTGGGTACTTTGTTATAGAAACGTATACATTGCCCCTTGAATGAGTCCCTCACTTTGCTGAGCCGAGTTACAGGTACAGCGAGTTTGTGCTTATTTCTAGTGTTCAAGCTATGAGTATCGCTGTTCTTAGGAAAATTTTGTATATTTTTCCGAACATAAATTAAATTTTCATAAATGTACTGTGACGACACAGTCATAATATTTATGGATTTGAATTTATCTTTAAGAGAATCTTTAGTTTAGTGTTTTATAGTAAACTTTTGGTCTCAATGCTATGATTACACAGAGCTGCCTCGCTGCTGTTGGCCGGACGGGGGACAGTACGTAATTGCTTCGTGAATTTTCAGGACAATACCTCTCTCCAATCAGTTATGGTAATGAATGTTGTGTATCGATACTAGAAGCTACCGATTTTTGGGTAACATATAAAATATGTATATAGAATAAATAGAAAAATAAACCTTACCAATATTATACGTGCTAAAGTGAGTTGGGCAATTTTCACTGTAAAACTACTGAATCAATTTTATTAACTCACGAAAGGGGCGCGCGTCCTAAAACCACCTATAAAAATATAATTCTAGGAATCGTGAGTCAAGTTATTAAAATTTGGCAGTAGCCGATAATTCTCAACTAGTTAAAGGCGATGATATCTCAGTGGCAGTGACGTTGGAAATCACGTCGAAGGAAAACATCGTGAGGAAACCATATGGTGGTAGTGGCACATTGGCAAAGCCCCTGGTATTGCTAATGTCTATAGGGACGGTAGCCATTTACCATCAGGTGAACCAGATTCAGATATAAAACAAAGTACTTTGATTAGAAAATTATTGCGTAAATATTTATAACTAAGTTACTGAAGCTACATTTTATAAAAAAAATATCATATTTTATCGTACGTATTAAGAGAAGTAGTTAAATTTCTTCTGAAAACAGTTATTTAAACAATGTAAACATGCAAATAAATACATCAACATCAGCAAATTCCATACGCCGCCGCCTCTATAAACATTCGTCGTGATCCCAAGGGCGCCCTTCCACATTACAGCACTAAAGTTATCACACGATTCGTTGAGCCCGCGCTAATGAAATTAACCCCCATTTACCCCGGGAACGAAACGCGTAATGAGATGTTTCTACTGTAACTACATACATGCTACAGCGTGACCACATTTTGAGGCTATATTGGCCAGTGGCTCGAAATTGTAATCGGTGAAAAGCTTACTTGATGAAGGTTAGCTCGAGATTACAGTCTATGATTAAGAGCGGTAATTAAGTTAGACGGGCCGGATGGCGTGGTTGGTAAGATAACCTATCTATCATGTCACAGGTCGTGGGTTCGATTCCCACTCAGGACAGATATTTGTGTGCATGAACATGTTTGTTTGTCCTGAGTCTGGGTGTAATTATCTATATATATATATATACATAATAAATATATATTTACATAAGAAAATATAATATGTAGTATAATTAGTTATCTGGCTTCCATAGCACAAGATCTGCTTAGTTTGGGGTCAGAAGGCCGTGTGTGAAGAAAAATGTCCCAGAATATTTATTATTATTATTATTAATTGAGTCATGAAATAAATTAATTTCAATTGGTTGAGAGTTAAGCTTCATCGTTTGGAATCTCTGAGTGTGGTCGACCTGCGCCTGGACTGACTGACCTCGTGGCTTGTACTCATTACAGAAATGAAAGCTTATAAATGTTGTCTCTCAGACCTCTTATCGAATAATGGACTGTATATCAAGAACTCTCATAAAAGAAAATAATGTTTTTAATTTTCCTTCAGAGATTTTCATGTTAATTAGAATGGTATTAAGATTGCCTTAATTATGACCTGTTAATAAAAATTAGGAATGGCAGAGATGAGTGGCCACTCAAAAATATTAATGAAAATAAATAAATTATCATCTTTCACAAAATAATATTTGTTACACTCTGTCTGAGTATAACAAATATTATTTTGTGTAACCAAACGCCCCAGGTACGAATATGTGGAAATAAGGTAGATTTTCAGATTAATTAAGCTTAGCCCTGTTTAGACGTTGGGTGTAATTTGTGTTAGTCCCAAGAGAATAAACTTTGTCCAAGTTCCTTTTTTCTTTTCCTCTGTTTAGCTACAATTCGTGCCTTGTTTCCCGATACCGAAAATGTTTCTTGAACAAAGAGTTTTTGTAATCCTTATTTTTATTCAACGAAAATGTACTGTTTCCCCTATTTTTGCGAACTCTTACTGAGATTACGTACGAACTTAATTCTTCAGACACATTTCTTTTTTGTGTTGTAAACGACCATTATTTTCTTTGCACCGAAAGTTAGGGGCACCAAATTAATTATGAATTGCTCCATTATATTCTTTTTTTGATCGGATGTCGGAAAATACTGATCCATTAGAATCTTTTCAATTTCGTATCACGCCCTGTTTGCTATGGGCAAGTCTTTCAGGGGTGGGAGTAATGTAATGAGTTTGAACAAAAAATATTGAGCTCTTTTTAAAAGTTTGTCACTTTTGTTGATATAATTTTTATGATTTGTTTCGTATGAAATTCTTTGCCAAACTTAATCTAATGCTTATTTCTACGACAAAAATGTGATATTTAATGTGCAGTAAAAATTGTTTCAAAAATAGCTAATAAAATATATGAAAAAAAATATTAATCTACCATTTTATTACTCAACGACGAATAAAATGACACACAAAAATTGTAACTAGAAATTCAATTTCAATGCTCGTGAAGATATATTAACATATAGCTTAGTAAATTAATTTATTGTACAACATTTTATATTCTAAAACAAAAAAGCATGTTAAATTCATAGTCTCGATCATTATATAAAACCATGAAAAATTCATCAGTAGCAAAGTCTAAGTGAATTCACACAAAAACTAAAATAAGACTTATTCACCAGTCATTATAAGTTATTATTAGTATTTTAGCTTGGAGACTGCGGCCTGACTTTAATGCTCTGAAGGAAGACTTAGCAAACTCTCGAAGGCGCTCTTTGTCTAAGACTGGTGAGGCAGAATCACGTCGAAAAGTTTTGGAAAACTATCTTGAGAATACTTACCTACCCATTAGCCTTGCAATGTTTTGTGTACCATGCTCTGTGGGAATACTAAAGACCTGTTGAAGTACTTGTACTGTCATAGAATTGAAGTACAAACATTTAACAAACATTAATAAAATTATATGAATTGATCGAATACCGGTGTGATCGACAGCTGCAGCCAGATTTATCTAGACTTTGTGTTCTTACCACCTTCAGTAACATCATTTACTATGGTGAGATTGTGTTCAAACATTTCTATACAAAGTTAAAAAAAATGTTATAATTCGTAAAGAATATTTATAATTAAGAACATGATAAGTTTATGTTTATTAACAAAGCAAACATCATCGTCGACGAACTCTTTTTGTAATTAAGATTATGTTATACTAGATTCCGCCCTGCGGTTTCACCCGTGTTCCCCAGGGATCTTATGTTTCCCCGGGATAAAAAGTAGCCTGTGTTCTTCTCCGTACCATAGGGTATCTGCATACCAAATTTCATCGCGATCGGTTCAGCGGTTTGAGCGTGAAAAGTAACAAACAAACAAATAAACAAACAAACTCACTTTCGCATTTATAATATTAGTTAGGATTATCTATTTATCTATATTTAATATTTATTTTGTAATAATTGGTACATACCCAAATGTGCTTATGAAACAATATCAAACAATTTAAGCACTTATGATTATTTGAGCATGAGTAAATAAAAAAGAGAAACACTTGTCAAGATTACCGAAACGGAAGTGATGCCCTTTGAGGGCAGATAATAACGTTTCAGGCGCAGACGTCGCCGCCGACGGGACTCTGGACAGGATTTGGTAGATAAGGGGCAATTATCAAGTCATACGATACTAGAAATCAAGTTTTTTATCGAAGGTTTAATTAATTACACATTTTACTGGTTATAATTCCAGAAGAAATGGTGTCGTATGGAAATATCTACGTAGTATGTGTAACATCTGAATTTCACCATCAGTATTATTTTGTTTAATCAAACAATTATATCGATTACAACTTAAAATACATCAGTGAACTTATTCTTATAGCTATAAAAAAAGAATATAAAAACCTGAGTGGAATGAGAACCGTCATTGCCAACAATTAATTGACATAACGCTAAGATTTTTGCATGGCACCCACCAATGCCTTCTGACAAATATCGAATTCGTCTGTTATGTCTGATCGCTTTCTGCACAGACTTTACTACTATAGAGCAAAACATTTTTTTCTTAAAACAAAAATAACACTCATAAGATTTTATATACAAAATTGTAAAAAGGAAGACCAAAGGTAACCATTTTCCGTTAAAGGTACACGAAATCGAAGCGAGTAACTTCAGGATAAGTCCAATAAAGGGCTGAAACCACGTTCGTGCCCGGGGTCTGGACCGGCCGCCTTTGTTCTACGGATTAACTACTGCTGCTTATCAGTTACCGGAACTTATCACTGCTGCACCTTTGACCGGGTACTTCATTTTAGTTTCAACGAGGGTTTACGAGCACATTGTAAATTGTAACTGTATCTAAAGTGGGGATATTGCCTACGTAGTAACGGGTTTATAGGTCGAAAATGACGTTAATTTGTCAAATGGCTATAGTGCCATGTTAAATTCTACTTATAATGTTTGTATGTGTGCATGATTTTTCTTAATGACGCCGTTAAATACTTTGGGATATTTTGGTATTTCGGAATAAATATACTTCGTGAAATCGCGGGGCAGAAACAAATCAATAAATCAATTGTGTTCGCTGAAATATTTTTTCGCGAATAAATAAAGTTATTTAATTATTGATAAAAATGTTTCTGATAGTGGATAGCTGGCGTGTAAATAGCCAATTCCGGATTTAAAATTCATTGACTAATACCTAAAATTATGGCAATAGATTGCGGTTTTTTAGTAAAGAAAATATTAGATCGATACACCCTCAAATGCCAAACATCGGTGCGGAAAAAGAAAGAAGGCCCAACCTTTAAATCCTTGAGGTACACCTGCAACCCCTTCAAGAGGGAAGTCACGTCACAGGCCGCGGGTGATCTTCGCCGGCCGGCACAATCCTGTGTACCTTTTTCTTTTGAATTATAGTACGAACTCTGCGGTTTTATAATATAAGCGTAAATTTTATATATCGTATTCCCTATGGATTATTTTATTTTCATGTAGTCTGATCAGCAATGTCACAGAGACATAACTCCGTTTTCAAATATTTTTTTCCTTTTTTTATGAAGGAAATCGTCCACCAAAAGTATTAAGACGAGCCCGATCTGATGACGACGCCATCTATCAGAGGCATTAGGCAACCCAAATTCATTATCGGAACGTGTGCCTACTGTGATATTTAGAATCAAGAAGGCGTATCAATCAAATCAAAAATTAAATTTAGTATAATAGATGTTCCGCAATTTTGGCAAACATCTATTTCCTACCTACAAATGGTACACAAGCATCAGTGCTTAGCCAGATTGTTTAACAATTCATTATCTCCAAAATTATTTTAAAATCATTTGCTGATCTGTAATTAGCACCACATCTTACAAAAAAAAATCACACACACACACATAGAATAAACTCCATTTATTCATAAACTTAACACAACTTGTTACCATATAAAGTTTTTGCTTCAAACGACCGAACAGAAGTCCCTAAGTACAGGAGGTTTACAATAAGGGATCTCAATTACATACACACACAAGTGGTTGAACTCAGTTACGTATTCACATGTGGCTAATAAATCATGTGAGTGCGGTTTGCGTACCAGTTTCAATTTAACTTTTGGCCAATGAACGTGGTCTGTAGGCAGCGTTGTGACGTCATGATTGTTAGAACTTTGGTACTATATGGTACACGTTCGTATATATTGTTTTGATCAGTGTTGTGGTACAGAAATAGGATTGAGGAGTCAATTGATTGATGATTACTATGTTGATTTCAAAAATCTTTATAAACCTATTTTGAATTTGGTCAATTTTCTCTCGAAATTTGGAGTAGCTCATTTAAACTTTAATTTTTTATATGAAGGTTCGAGACATTTTAAAGATATTTAAGGGCAGATAAGTACTTATATTATATATGTTATATATCGGGTCTATTCGCGCACATTATTAGTATCAAAATATTATTTTGACTAACCTCGAAATTTCAGTCAAGTTGAATTGATCGTGGTTACTCACTAGTACTCACTAGTAGTTCACTAACTGGAACAGCATCTTTATTGGCGAGAGTACCTAGTATTACCTATTTGGAAATATTAATTTAGTTCGCGAAAGTTTGAAAACTACTGGTATCTTAGCTCCACATCAACCAACCCGTCTCATAGTCTCAAAATATTGAACAAACTATATAATTGAAACTTCAAACGCGCCAAAATATTTTACAGACTCCTGAACTGAACTAATGAGAAGCACCATATACAAACAGATTTATGTATCTAGTGAATGAGTAGTATGGCGACGTATTTTGCGCAGGTAAACAATAGCTAAAAGCCGAAAGCCGCATCAGAATTAAGCCCATTACTGCGGGACCGCAACAATCGGACAATGTTTCCGGTGTAATGCACCGACCGACCGCGCACCGCGGCGATATTTGTATCGGCTTGCCCCTGATTTTATGGTTTATACATGGTTTTAACAAAGATGTTTTTGAGTTCACTGTTGATATTGTTATTCTTTCGGCAAATTCTGAATTTATTAGGATACTAGCTTCCGCCCTGTTGTTACAACTACGTTCCCAAGGGAATTTATATATTCCCTATATAATATGTATCTTATATGCTAATCAGGGTATGATGTTTTACCCAAATCCGTTCATCCATTTGTTTGTTAACAGGTTGACAAGTAGACAAACAGTCCACCTGATTTTAAGAGGTCACCGCCATCTATAGAATTTTCAATACTTACCTTTATTTTAAATTAGTTCAAAGTATTTTAAATTTATAAAAAAAAACAAACGATACTTTCTCTCAATGTTTAAAAACAATAGGCATATTCAATTCTTCATACATAAATGTCACTATGAAATCATTTTTATTTTTTCCACTACATGAACCACTGCAAATTGTACTCGATTAAGCTTGTACAAAAGTTTTTGATTGTTACCTTATTAATCAAGTGGTATAAATATGTGAGTTCAACACGACACATTCATTTACACAACAACGAGGGTTGTTTGTAAGAGTGTGACGTAAATATGCTGATAAAAATGTTTCAAATGGTATATTTGTAATCAAGAATGATCCATATAAAAAAGTGTGCTTCAATGTGTAGTATATTTATTACTATTTCGTGTTTAGATGTATTTATGCTATTATTGCAAAATACATTGTTGGTTGTCCCAAATATAATCGAAATATAGTAGACTAGCTTCCGCCCCGCGGTTTCACCTGCGGTCTCGAATCCCGAGTGCTCCGATCGCCACCAAACCTTCCAGGATTACCCGTGGGGCCAATATGAAGATTATCTGAAAATTTCATCGCAATCGGTTCAGCGGTTTCGGAGTCTATAAGGAACATAGATACATACATACACACATTCTCTTTTATATAAAAAGATGTGATACTAATTATCATTAATCGATATAAAAATATTTGATTATAACTAAAATACATTTTCGGCAATTTAACAGCTGAATTTTAACGTTGTTTTTAAAAAAATTAATTACCTGACAAAAATAACGTCCAGTAACGAAGAAAAGTAATGACTATACCTCTTCATAACTATAAAAAACATTACAATGTGCAAGTTTTATTGCCACGTAGCACCGTAGCAATGTAGCGCTGTAGCACCGCTACGACACCGCTACGCGTTGGCCATGACAAATTTGTCCACGTCTCCTGTGTGTCCATCCGCAAATTGTAAAATTGTAATTAGTGATCAGTAAATAAGCCTGTTTATGTATATATCAAAATATGTATGTTAGTATGTTTGCTTGATGTTTGGATGTTTGTGACTCAAACAGATATATCAATCATACATGGCTAAACAATTTCGCATAAAACTTAGTAAAGTGAAAAATAGGATTTTAGATCTTTGATTTTATTAGAATTTAAGTTCACTTCATTATTCGCTACGAAGGAAATAAAGAAAAAAAAGACGCAAAAAGTTTCTGAATAAAATAACAATCAAAACAATAGCCACTGATGCAAAGATTTACGTTACCCTATTGATCCGCTGGGTGTGGACTAAATATAAAGTTCAATAAAAGTCCCCTATGCGATAGGAAGTCCCGGATTTATCGAACTAACCCCATGTAAATAAATAAAGTGGAAAAGCATGCATTTCTTATGAGCAGCAAGCCACGGCTCGAGCGGGTTAGAAAAACTATTGATTTAGTTTTGAAAAACTTCATTGTTATGATTGATGGACGTTTTTATTGTCTTTTGTTTTTATCTGTCAGTTTGATTGGACTTTATGAGAACGCAACGGCTTTTCCGACGCATTAAGTATTATTGGTTTAATATTTTACTAAGCTAAAGTGGCAAACTAATTTTACTGTATGTTGTATTTTTTATTTGAGATGACTCAATAAATAATTCTACTATCCTACTAATCCTACTAATATACTAATACTAATCCTACTATATATATTACATATCCTACTAATATGATAAATGCGAAAGTTTGGATGGATGGATGGATGTTTGTTACTCAGTTCAATCTCGCCAGAACGGCTGAATGGATCTGGATGAGATTTGGCTTAGGTCCCTCGAAAACGTGGGTAAAACCGCGGGGCGGAACCTAGTGGACGCTATATATGTACTTTTATCAGTGAAATAAATTAAGTAAATCGCATTATATACCATTAATCGTGAAGAAAAAAGGTAATATTGAAGTACCTATTAATCACCAATACAAAGCTTCCGGATTTTATAGCTTCGACATTTTAAAGCTCACATGTCGCGAGCTTTAGCGATTTATCTAAGTCGTAAGTTCAATCAGATTAAAGTACATTTAACTGTCGGTAAAGTTCAATTTGGGGAAAACGGGGAAGAAATATGGCGTCAGGTAGAGGGGATTCAATTCAATCAGTTCCCCAGGTGCCTTTCCCCGCCGTGATTTGATGAGATTGTTGAAAATCAGAATAGGTTGTGTAAAACTTGCGTCCGCGCTGTCGGTTAATGGAAATACTATGTCGATGTCGCAAGTAGAATAACTAAGCGTTGTTGCACGTGGGTTCTTGTTTCTATTCATCAGTTTTGTACATTTCCATATTAAACAGTAGATAGACGAAAGAAATACAAGCATTGATTTATTTGATAACCGCCTTCGTTACTTCTGGTAGCTATTAATCTCCTATACAGAGTGTTACCAGGACCCAGGGTTTTATTAAAACTGATAATAATATACTCCGTAAGCAATATTCTGGGACATTATTCCTCACACACGGCCATCTGAGCCCAAACTAAGCAGAGCTTATACTATGGAAGACAGATAACTGATATACTACATATACTACTTTTCTTTTGTAAATACATACATATATAGATAATTACAACCAGACACAGGACAAACAGACATGTTCATGCACACAAATGTTTGTCCTGAGTGGGAATCGAACCCACGACCTGTGGCGTGATAGATAGGGTATCTTACCAACCACGCCAACCGGACCGTCGAATTGTTGTTTGCACGTATTAGTAAATCGTAATTATGTGAATTGACTCCACAATTAAATTTCCTAAATCCGCAGTTTAAATGTACTATGTAATTGTCGCAATTATTATCGTTGATGCACTTGGTACAATGCAAAGTAAAATGCATGTAAATACGTGTCAATTTACTTTGCTGTACATTGCTGACAATTATAATTTTGTTAGTAAGTTAACAAAGTCTGAATTTTGGTTTAATAATTAAATTAATGTCGTAGTTATGTTACAGAAATACGTTACATTAACCTCCCTTAAAAAAAAGCCTGGATGCTGGTAACACACTGTATATTATATAAAATTATGTTGTGTGTCCATTACTATCTAATTTTCTAAATGATATGTTTACCGTGCTATTATTGTTTTTATCTATGTTTTAATCTTTGCCTGTCAATCATTATGTGTTTTACAAAACGATGATAGCTCAGTGGTTACGTCACATCTACTGCCGGATTAATGCGTTTGAGCTTTCGGTGAAGGAAAACATTGTGAGGAAACCATAGTACGGTGGTAGGGTAATTTGTAGTTCAGTCCCATCTAGAAGCTAATAAAAGTCCCGTGAAAATCGGTCCAACTGTTTAAATAAAGTCTAGTGACAAGTTGGATATCCACATGGACTCACTTCCTAGTTTCATAAAAAGTATATAACCTGTTTTTAGTTTTATGTTACTACCTATCTAATTATTGTGTGGAATATTTACTTATAATTTATAGTAGGTATACCTAACTTACATTTTGGTTATGTTGTAGTGTGTTTAATTTTTGAAGTTTTACATTCCCTTTATGTATTAAGTATTTTAATTATTTTATTTTATTTACTATGTTGCTTTCACTTTTTTCCTGTCGTTTTTTAATGTTTATTTTACGTTTTTGCATGCGGTGCCTATCTTAAATAAGTATTTACGTTCAGTTCTTTTTAAAAAATTACATAGTTAAGTTTTCGATAATGTAAATACTTTGATGGGCCAAATAAATAAAAATAAAATAAATAAAGCCGGAACAAACAGACAGACAGACGGAGTTTTTTTTTGTTATAAGTACTTACCATATATACTTTCATAATTATGCATTTAGTAAAAAACTGTTATTATGGCATTACAAACAGACACTTTTATTTTATTAATTGGTATAAATAAATGTTTGTAATTTTTTTTGAATAAGTTTGTAATAAATAATTATATAATAGGTAGTATGCTAAATGTTCTAATAGAAAGTGATTTTTTAAGTGTCTTAGATCCTAGTAATGTTATGAATCAAAAAAATTACAGTATCTTTGTTTAATACTCTAATACGCCGTAAAAGCTAAGCGGAATTGCATTGATCGTGGAAACGAGAGGAATAGTGGGTATCCTGGGTTAATGGGCAAGAGTTGTCTACAACTATAGAACTTGTTCGAAAAGTCAAAGTTATTCAAATTATTATCTGTGGACGAATATCTGTGTATTCTATATTATTCTATAATATATAAAAACAAACAAATATACAACCTTAATGTTTTAATTTGACTTTTCGTCTCGTAACCGAGTTGCCCCAATTACAAGCTCGAATTTTGGACTAATTTATTGTTGGTGAATAGCTTCTGTTTTGTTATCGAGTGAGTTATCGTATCATTCGATATCTGTAGCGAAAAGATCGAACATCAAAGAGGCGGGCCGACCGGCTGGTCGATTTGTCAACATCATTGCGGATATCCAACTGTCGACCAAATAAATTGGATGGGGTTTAAATGTGCTTAAATATACTTTTTAACATAGAAGTTTAGGTTAGAATATTATTTGAGTGTTCGTTAATTGAAATTTAATATGAATTTATGCTAATAGGATTTCTAAAATAAAAATAAACCAAATATACCATATCTATGGGTATATACAGGATGGTTTTTTAGTCACTAGCCATACTTGCAGGAGTGGAAGTACTCATCAATATGAACAACTTTTATGATGGGACTAACTCTCGAGATCACAAAAAATTATCAGCTGTCCATACAAAAGTTCAATACCTACTCGACCAAAATGTATGAAGGAACCATTTTATTTTTTGTGATATCAGAGTTGGTCCCATATTAAAAGTTGTTCATATTGACGAGTACTTCAACACCTGCAAGTATGGCCAGTGACTAAAAAAATACCCTGTATATTAATCAATGTTTGTTTATTTGTAACGTATACATTCTGATTGTAATGCAACTTTGTTATGCAAAGTTTTCCATAAATAGAAAAAAAGGCATTACAACGCAGCTGCTCTTTACATATTTACAAAATACATAAACAAATACAACAAAAAAATTACCCTTATATCAATCTAACAAAATAAACTACTTTCTTTCAAAGAAGTGGAAATAAATCGTACGATATCGCACACTTGCTTCACAGGAAAGACAAACAAACTGATACAAAATACTTTGTATTTATCGCATTCCAAACACATCGGTAAAGGGGGTCCGAGACTATCCCTAGCCAGAGGGTCGTACGTGGTCTAAATGTTTCAGCACTGAATTTACATCCACATATAACGCGATACGAGTAACATTGTGAATATTTATGTGTCTGTTGCTACTGTTAGGGTTGTTTACATGTGTTCACAAAAAAAGTGTAAATAGGATGTTAAGATACTGGTTGAATTTTCAGGGTAAAACAAAATAGGTTCCTAACTTGCTGTAACAACCTTATTTTCTAAATAGAACATTGAATTCTCTAAAATTATTTAATTAAAATACTAGCAAGTACAGTTACTTTAAAAAGATGTAAAATTTCTGAAAAAGAATCAAATTTTAAACATTCTCGGCATAGTACAGATAGGCTACAGTGGGCTCGCGGGGCCAATGAGCCGACTGCAATTGCCCGTTCGTAAAGTTTCCGGAGTTTCCGAGATATGGCGCGGGAGAAACGGTAACGACGCTTATGGGACAGGATGATGAGGCACTGTTTATGTGACGGTTCCGGTGTCACGTCGCGGCCAGGATGAGGAAAATCAGTATAGAGATTTGTGAAAATGGTCTTAGATTTATATTACTACACTAATTTAGTTAAGGTAATATTTATTTCAAACTTTTATGGTTCGTTGTTTAGCCCAAAGCTTATTATTAATTATATAGTTAATTATAATAATAATTGTGTTGGTAATCTACACGAAATTATCTAAAGTCTTGACAAAGGTTTTATATAAAAGTTCTATATAAACTATGTTAACGCTGGTAATATCATTTTGCTTGTAGCAAAACACAATACCTTAAAGCATGCGTCCCGGATTCACTTCCCAAAGATTAATCTATTTCGCAAAATGAATTATGTATAAACTATTGTCTCCGCATGCGAGAACAAAAACACATTTGTAAAAGGTAGTTGGTAACTCGCATTTGACGTTACACAATATTACGGGAAGAGTTTCGAAACAAACCAGAGGATTTGGGGCCTTGTGGTAACTAGATTCATGCTTCGAATTTATAGTTGTTACTTCAACTGGAATTATGTGCTCTGGAGTGTATTTTCCGTTTTCATGAAAACCTGGTTGTTTCAAAAATTTGTGTAGTTTTCAGGTGTATTTTCTCATGATTTTAAAAATGGTTTAACACTAGTTTTCGCCTCACGATTTCACCCACATTCTCCTCGGTTGATAAGTGTAGGTATGTAATGTTTTTATTTCCGAAATTTAGCTTAAATATTTTAGAAACAAAAAAAAATATAGTCTTAATTATAAAAACCAAATAACTCTTTAAATAGTCACCCAAATAACGTCACATTATTTAACAATCAGAAGTAGGTGTTCGATAAATATGTGACAACTAAAAATGTTTTAGTTATATATCGTTTTATGAGTATGAGTGTTAACTTTGAAACAGTATTTTTTGTTTATAAAAAGTGTATTCATTGCAGAAAATAATTTTGTCATTCCTATTCAATCTTTAGAAACATAAATAAATATAAATAGTATTTTAAATAATCTTCACATATTTTTATTTTCAATGTATGTGAACTCTAAAAGTATTCTTCTTAACACTGTCAAGTGGAAATTCAATTGAATTAAATAAAGGGAACTTAATTTATTCTCAAAATGGGAAGATGATTCTATGACATTCTATCAATAGGGTTATGATAAGTTTCCTTTATCACCCCCTCACATTAGTGGATTACAAGTGAAAGCTTTTTCCGTTCCTAAGGCAACCTGTAATCGGCTTTCTGACCCTTCTTCATACATAAATAGTTGGCGAAATATTCACTCTGCGAAAGGATTTCCATGCCAATTTATGAATGGAAATTTAGGTGTAAATTATGCGAAATTTTATGGTTTTTATTTAATGAATAGTATTATAAAAAGTAATGTTTATGTATAAGTAAAAACATAATTGGAAATTGTAATGGTAACTTTTCTATAGGTAATATGTAATAAGGACATAATTAAAATTTATAGATTATATTTATTCAGATACTTCATACAAGGATAGACTTTTGTGTGCATTAATATTTCTGTTTGTCCTGAGTCTGCGTGTAATTTGCTATATAAGATATTTACAAAAGAAAAGTAGTATATATAGTATTATGTAGTATATCAGTTATCTGGCTTTCATAGCACAACCTCTGCTTAGTTTGGGGTCAGATGGCCGTGTGTGAGGAATAATAACCCAGACTATTTATTTATCTATTTATATATCTATATATTTATTTCCTTTAATTAAAGTAAAGGTTTTACTGAAATCATAGTCCTTTACGAGGGTCCAATCCAGAATGGTGGACTACTCAGCTGCATGTACTGCCGTAACTTTTTATTGTAATCTCAAATATTTTGCAATAAACTTTTTTATGAATATTAAAATGTAATTATTTCTGTTAAACCTTGGACACCTTAATTTTTATCGTGCTATGAATTTAAAAAAATATGCCAAAGTATCGTCAAAATAATGTTGAAATTAAAATTAACTGGCATTTGCGGTTACTAAGCGTAACCTTCATATTTTATAAATAAACGTGACCTTATTTTTGCATAATAATATCAATCATTGTTTGTGGTTGTTCACACGTTTGTTTGGATGTTTGTCACTCAATAACGTAAAGGCTGAACGGATTTAAATAAATCTTGGCACATAGAATTCTGAATTTGGTCACATAGAAAACTTCTGAATTAAGTCCTTGATCCAGATACACAACGCGAGCGTCTTGAGAGTTTATCGAGGCTCTTGACCATAATAATAAAAGAAGATCCCCAAAAAAATATATGTTGCTGGGTTTCTTGTCGGAGTCTTTTCTGTTTAACTGTATTCCGAACCGGTGGTAGAGTCGATTGTAACATTCATTAATACTTTAGCAGGGCTTAATCTGAATAAATAAATTGTGAGTTTATCTAGCTATCTTGTGTTTTACTAAAATTTATTTAAAATAATCTACTTACAATCATGTAATACCTAGTTTGTGATATCGAGGAAAATCCTTAAAATAATATTAAAATAATTTAGTTCGTGGAAATCAAAACAATGGACGATAACTAGACAGGTCGTTCCAGTCTATTATCATGATGCAGCGATACTTTCAATGTTTACTAATGTACGTGTGAATCAAATTGGCGTTCACAGGCAGCTGCGGAAAATGTCTTGTAAATAATAAAAGGATTTTGGGCCACACGTGGAAGGCTTGCTTCCATTATTTTAACGTTTCTAACGTCTTATGCGTGCTCTTTGGTTGGTTTCTAATCTATAATATAATAATAGGTTCCGCTCTATCTTTATTGATTTCACCCGCATTCCCGGGTAAGTTAGGGAAAGTAACGAAAATACAATATTTACCTAACTATGTACAAAATTTCATGAAATTCCGTTCAGCCGTTTCAAAAATTTGCTCGAACAAACAAAATTTTAAAAAAATCGCACTTTTGAGTTTTGCTTTCGATGCAAATAACCATACTATGAACTTTTGAAAATATATTGTAATCACGGACAGACGTTTATTTGTTTAGAGTTAGTAGATGATAGATTGGGAATTGAAAAGGTATATTTGTAATAGTTTTCTTCTTTGCTTATTATACGATTTAGGCATGATTTAAAGTTAAAACTATGTACACATTGATATAGGCTTCAATAAAAGTAAACAAAACTCGCAGCTCAGGAGAACTTTGTACATTTTAAAAACTAAATTGAGCACTAGCGTGAAACTGCTAGAAAACTTAAAAGCTGGTTAAGCCGAGAAATATACGGTCTTATAATATCTCTAACAAGACAATTTTGCCTGATTAAATAAAATGTTTACTTAATTGACCAGATTATATTATGAGTATTTTGTGTTTATTAATTTTAATTATAGTTTAATCTAAATTAAAGTATGCCTACCCAAATATTTAAATAAAAAATACGCTTCTACTACAAATTTCAGAAAAAATAATATCTATATAATTTTTATGTTATTTATTTTAATAATACCTACAAAATATATATTTTATGAGTCTGAAACCTCCTTTTTTTGGAAGTCAGTTAAAAATAAGATTATTACATACTAAAAACAAACAAACAACGATGTTTATTTTCTACACATTTCTTATTATTTTACAGTTCAACAAATAAATTAATTAACAAAACTAATTGAATCCATAAATAAATATCTTAGATTCGATGTTCTATAGTGTTCGATGTTATAGGTATACGTATATTTCAAATAGTAAGCCGACATCCGACAACACCTTGGCAGACATTCCGACGAAATTGGAAGAGAAAATAAACAGAAAAGTTCACGTACAAGATTACACCTGAGGAGTCAGATGCAAACACGATTTTGGCATGATGCTCCACACGGGAAACGGTTTGAAACACTTATAATATGTCAATTGGAACTATATGAAAATAAACAGACAATATAGTGATGAATCCTTGATACAATGTGCCATTAAAATACTGGAAATTATATTGAGAAATTACATTTAGGACTACTATAAATTACTATGCAACAAGATACCGGAGCTACGAGGGCTACGAAGAAAGCTACAGTAAAATCTACGTTGAGTACCTACGGCGAGTGTAAAACTACCTATCTTATAGTTGTGCACCGATCTTAAGCTGCGATGAGGGCTACAACAAAGAATATTTTTATATACGGTGAGAGCTAAAGCTCCGGTGTGAACAACGATGAGAGTCTCAATGATATCTATAATTAATATATAACCATATCTTTATAGGGTTGTATCTCAAAAATAAAAAAAGTATTTCCGTCTGTTTTATATGTGCGATGCCAACTTCGCACACATTTTTACATTTAAATTGTACACATAATGTACTTCTGGTAAATACATCAATTAAAGGCTATCTGCAATGGCTAAATTAAAGGTTATCTTGCTCAAGCCTTAAAAATTCAAACAATTTAAAAAAATGACAAATATTCAAGCTGCGGTGTTATATTGTTTAATGTCTGGTCTATTTAAATAAGGCACGTGTTTACTCGGCAAAGTCCCGTTTATTACTACATACCACAAAGCAACTGAAATTTTCTTAAGTTTCTTTCTAATCAACGCAAGAACCAAATTGCTAATAAGTAAAATTCAACGAATAATAGTATATATGAAATACCTCACAATTACCTGATGAATAATACACACAAAAGAAACCTACATACACAACCTGCACTACTCATCCCTTAACACCTTTACTACAGTAGCAACAAACAATAGCTCATGATAAATAAAAGCGTCCAGAATCTTGGTACATAAGTCGGGGCAGACAGCTCCAGCCTCCAGGTCAGTTTCCCGCGGGATGATGGAGGCGCGTAATTTACTGCGTCCCGGTTACGCTGTGACAGATGGCCAGTCGTGTCGCATGCGGGTGCTATGGATGTCAGAAGGGAAGACTGTGCTTGGATACGGTAGAAATAGTTATTTAAGGATTTAGGTGAATTGGAAGACAAATATAATAAAGATTTAAACAGATTTGGTACACATTGAAAGAAAACTGTGAGAATTAGAAAAGAAGATACGATATATTCTACTTAATTCACTGCCTATGCCCATTATTAAGTACCTACTTCTTATACCTTTGACATGCGCTCCTATCAACTTGATCCACAACTTTTGGACAAAGGCAGCCACTCACTATTCACTCATATTGTTGACGATTCTGAACTTAAAAGCGTAGTTCCGCTTAACCTCGGAAGAGACATTATATTTACTCAGTATATTCTACCGCCTGTTAAATAAGGATTGCTCTGAGGAACTTGTTGACCTTGTAAAATCATCACCTTCCTTCTATCGCAACGCTTAAAGGCGATACGAAGGTCATCCTCATATCCACGAACTAACTCCGTCGTCCATGCATCGATTAGGATGTGGAATGAGTTATCCATCACGATTTTTTCGCAGCTCTACAACATCGTTTAATAAAGGTGTCGTTTAATAAAGGCAGTAAAAATCCTCTTCAAGATGAATAAATATCACTCTGCGATAACGACTTTCCATCGGGTGAACCTTCAACCAAAAAATTGGTAGATAACATTTCTGAGACAAATAAATAAATTTAAATATTCTGAGACATTATTCCTCACACACAGCCAAATAAAAATTGATAAATTTCTAGATTTTATGAGAAAGTTATGGTAATATACCTTGTCCATTTAACAGAAAAATATATTTTATGACTCCGTCTATTTAAATGTAGGCCTCATTTACTAAAATATCCGGGCCATCTGCGACCTCATGACTGTTTAAGGAGATTTATCATTCGCTTTACAGTATAAGACTTACCCAAGTAAGTTACTAATTTTAATTGCATTTTAGACATAGGTACAATTTAAAAAGTATCAATTGTATTATTATATTATTTTTTTATATAATATATTAATCCCTACACTTAGTTTTGACCAATATTAAAATTCGGCTAATGTAGAAAATATCTGGTTTAGCGTCAGGTATTTTATAAATAAAGAATATTCAGACACGGCTATTTTAATCCCAAACTATGCAAACTTGTCAATGACAGTGCACCTGTAAATATATACTTATAAATTATAAGAACAAATACATGTTCATGAATACAAATTTGTCTTAGGTGGATTCGAACGCTCGACCTGTAGCGTACCAGTTAGGTTATCTAATCTTTACGCCAATCGGCCCGTAAAATGTATCTACCCTTTATGTCTTCGTATTTCTACTCTTGACAGAATAGATATAGAATAAAAATCTAACTTCAATGTTTGACAAATATTTTATTTACTTCAAAATCATAGTGCATTTCTCAGTCAAGATTTTCTAAAAATAGAATAAATATAACATATTCCTTTCATTTATTTCTGTTATTCAATAAAGGGGATTGAATTTGATACACAAAATGAAATAATTTCATGCTTTCGAAAACAGTCAAGTGTAAAACTGTTCGTTATTAAAATGCTATTTTGGAAGCTGTCGTTGCTATCTGAAATTCCGTTCCTTCTTATTAAATAAAATAAATGCTTTTGTTTCGCTAATATCCGGACAATAGAGCGCAATTTGCTAATAACCGATATATAATTTATTTAGCTTATTAAACAATTGGTACGCTGTTGCTTTAGGCGATTCTTTGATGGCAATTTTATTTGTCTGTGACCGAGAAAGACAAGGGTAGAGATAGTGAGTGCGTTAAGCGAATGTTCAGTGTTGCATTGACAATCCGCTCTATCTCCGTGCCTCACGCCGTTCCTGAAGCGAATTATCCAATAAACATAATGAAAATTTAAGCCTACAGACGCTGACGATACTGGCGGGCCGTCTCTTGCAGATTATCCGCATACCCGTTCACACTGAAGCGGAATAATACGCAAATTAGTCTGAAATGTAACGTAGTTCGAGATAATAACGGTATTGATTGTTGTTTAAGACCAGCGCAGTGTAAGGGATAATATTGTTACAGTGAATTATTTACGCTGAAAATATTAAACCATAAAGGTCCTTAATTTATTTACAAATTACTTTATTAAAATGTTACAGTAAAAGATAAATAAAATATGTTCAAACACAATAATTGGTATAGAAACAAACAACTTTATTTTATTTACGTCAAACCAGAAATTGATTACTCTAAATTAATTTCGAAGGCTTCGTAACATACGACGTGACATGATTACCCTAATCCGGTGGACTCGTTAACGAATAAAACATTTACAGGGGGTCCGGGTAGGGTGTCCCATGAATATTAATACCGTGCTTTCTCCACTCTACCTGAAAGTTTATTTCATTAGTGAAAACCTGACGAACGCTGAAACGATATGTACCGGACCAAGTTGGTTAAGAAAATGACTAATTTTGTGTAACTTTATGGTGTAGTTTTGAACGATATCTTGCTGAAATGTTGTTTACAAAGTAGGATAAAAATTAGATTCAGCATGAGAGCAGTTAATTGACATGAGCTAATATGGTCGAGATGATGAAAAGATTCATAGTTTCTTTGGGTTCAATTTATTTATCTTTGAGCTACTGAATACTAATTTATAAATTATGATTAAAACATTCTACTCAATTACTTATATCAGATCAAGATCAAAAAGTTTTTACCTTTGTGTTTACCGGTGTTACCTTTATGTTTTCTTTATAACTGTGTTTCCTAACACCTTCTTTCTAGAGACTTTCACGGCTAGAGTGAATAGGTAGGTTTCTTCTGGTTAAGTATTTTCCATCTTAGGCTTCATTTTTGTCCTATTTTTGGTAGATCAGTTGCTAAACGTAAGCCCATTTCATATATTAATAAATAAAAAAAACTGACTGAAATTGCCAATGTTTTGGTATGATTTTACGTCCTTGAATTAGAAAGTAATACTTATTTGTTAACATTCGATGATGGCTGTACCCAAAGTTGCACAGTTCATGACCTAGTAAATCAGTGCAAGTTCATTCTACAGGCTATTACGTTAATAAGCTGTAATTAAATTCGTTGCGAAAGCGTGTTTGGTGTTAACAATGCGCCTCGGCTCGTATCGCGGTGTGCACGCTTTTGCAATTTCAACCACGTTACTTACTACAGCTTACAGTTAACGCCAAGCATATTGCAGGAGAATTATAAAATTGAAACCTACGTTTAGAAAAATTACCTACATGTAGGTTTGGGCATAAAGTATTTTCGCATAAAATATCTTTGCTACACAACTTAAAATTATGGTCCAAAACATTTTAGTTCTTATGAAATTGTCCCGAAAATATAAACAATCATCACCTGATCAGCTTGTTAAACTATCCTGAACCATTTACGTATAGAAGTAAACAAATGCCTAACTATACTCATTACGTATCCAATAGAAATAAATAGTATCTGTGGTTAAAGTTGATGATATGAGTAGCAAATATCTTGGGTTCAAATCCTACAAAGACTTTCAACTTCCCGTGAAAAAAAAACATCGTGAGGAAAACATAGCTTGGTGGAAATAGAAAATCTGTCACAAACCAGCAAACGGTGTGTTTCGGTAACATATTAATAACAAAGAAAAAAATCAAATCATTCACAAAGTTGATCGCATGATCGACCAACATATACTATACTATGAGTGGTGTACACAACCGGAAATATTTACCCGGCTCGCGAACCACTGATGGGAATACGGGAAATACAACCATTATTTCACTTACTATCTCTCTGATAAATCGTGTACTGCACATGCGATTCGATACATCTCAGGTAACATATAGCTATTGTGTAAACTATTCACAGGTTCAGGTAAGAATTGGTGCGAAATAAATAAATAAAAATAATTTAATACTGTTGTATCGAACTTTTGAAGTCAAATAATAAGTACTAGCTGTACTTTTTGGTCTCACCTGCATTCCCAGGCTAAATAATATATATAGATAACATTTTATTATTACTCATATGATTGGAGTAAATAGTAATAGAAAAACTTAAGTGAAAATGTTACAATGGGCGGTGTTATCGCTGAAAAGTGAATCCTCCGTCTGTTTTAGGGTCTGTGTTACTTGTTCTGCCAATTTTCATCATAATTAGTTTAGTTGTAAAAAGGTGGTAAACAGACTCAGTTTTATTATGAAGTAAGGATTAGTAAATATTTATTAAAAGGGATAATTGTTTATGTAGGTAATTTTAATAAAATGTTATTCAAATATAAGTTATTGGAACAATCACCAGTATAAATATAATAATATATAAATTATAATATTCGAAAATGATTTTCTCTTGAAATAATGATTGCAAGTTTGAGGTAACATCTACATCTAGTTCAAAACACCATAAAATTTCAATCAATACTTTAAGAGAACCAACCATTTAAATTTTGCTTAGTGTATATTATTATGCTAGTGACTGTACAACATACATTTTAAGGGAACAACGCTAAAAAACAATAATAATGAAAATTATGCAAACACAGCTGCAATTTCGCTGCATAATAAATTGTTATAATGTAGGTTGGTACTTACATCATATTGTGAGGATATTGCAAAGACACTGAATACATGCATGCACCAACAATAAAGCTATAAAAACTTGAAATTACGCCGGCCTATTGTTGCCGTCTCCGAGTGAAGTGCTCTTGCGAGTCCTCGCCACACAATATGCATATTCACTTTTCACCGTACTTGTACAACCCTTGCACAACTACCTGAGTGTACGGTGGTGTGTATAATGTGGCGTTATTTCTTGGAAAAATGTAACATTTGTGATAGTATCCATAGTGTAGGTATTTTGGGATGGTACATCATTATTTTTAAAATCTAAGCACACTGAAACAAGATCTTACAGCCAGTGTCGTAACTAGGTGGTGCCAGCGGTACCCAGGCACAGGGAGTAAACTCTGGAGGGGCGCAGAATTGACCAGACCCAGACCAAGTTTTGGGTCACGCATGTTAGTTAGGCGCAGATAGAGAAGCTCGCACCCGGCGCATAAGAGGCTAGTTATGGCACTACTTGCAGCTTCTAAAATACACCCGAATCATAATCTGTTTAACAGATTAACAACATTAAATAAATTTAAAAGATTGGTTCCAAAAGTTTAATTTTATACAGGTTTAATCTGGGCAAATCATTTATTTCATGGCTGCGTTTTAATATAATCAAATTGTTTGACAAACCCAATAAATAGATGGTAGGTACCTAAACCTAATCGCCACCGGCAGCGTGGCTGCAACAGATAACGAAGCGCATTAATTTTAAAATTTCACATCTGTTAATCCAATTTCATAGTCAGCCCCATGTGGCATATTGCGCTCAAAGCAAAGAGTGGCAATAACTGGGCTTGTTTGGTTCCAAGTAACGACAGACCACCACGTACACCGTCTACTTAAACGGCATTTATATTCATATCACCATGTATTTACATTCCATCCCGGAAGTAATGTGGCGGGAAAGGTTCACTTCCATTTCTAAGGGCTTTTCGTTTCGGTTTTTGGAAATAAAAACCTTTAGGGTCGGTAAACCCTTGATACGTATGCTCGATATGTAAACCGCACTAATCAGAGATTTGAGTGGTTTTATGTATGGATGAAATATATATTTTTTGTTTGTTTTGCACATTCCCAAATAAAGAAAATTACAAAATAAAGTACAATAATTTTAAGATACGTATACCTAAACGTTTGTCTCGCAAATGGATGCGCGACGCGCGACCCAAAACTACGTATAAAAAATGAAATTCCAGGAATCGTGATTCAACATCCTCATAATAATATTATGACCTCAGGCTTAAGTGTTTTTGTATAAATATCCTACAAATATTATAAATGCGAAAATTGCGTACATATGTTCATAATATGTAGTGGTGTCTGCTACTCAATCATACTTGACTAACAGAATTTTGACAAGAAATTGCTCTTGGATAGGTCATATCCTAGAATAAAACAGTACCTATTTATATATTTTTGTCTCGTAAAATACATATATTTAAAAAAAACTCACTAGATCGAGGCTCGAATCAAATGATACAGCAATAAAATCATAGACGTCTCAAGATAAAGGCCTCATAGATATCATACAGTAGAAAAATGTGAATGAATATCGCACGAAGAATTTAATATTGGCGCTGTAAGCACTTGAAATATTCAGTTCAGTCGGAGAATGTTATAACAGATAATAACTTTACCGCACAGACATAAGATTTTCCACTATTTATTATGGATAATATTATTCTATGAAGGGAATTCTTTCTTTGCTTTATAAATACTGTATAGTTGAAAATATATGACAAACTATTTCCAGATTGAATCATTTAGAAAAACAGCAGGTAAATGCTTACTCTACAAAAAAAATAAACAAGCATAAACGAAAGAAGATACTACCAACGTATTACATAAAGGTGTAAGTATCCTGTATAAATTACATTTGTATGTAAAAGAGCAGTGTCTAGCCGAAGCAAATAGTTCTAAAGTACGAATTGAATTGTTAAAAAAGTAGAAAGCACGTTGTCGCTAGGCCATTAGTGAAACGAGAAGACTCTTGTAGAATGAATACGTCGTCTGGGACCAGATGGTCACGAAAGGACCAAAAGCAACGCGAAGTTACTTTTGCGTAGCGAGATTCAGTAGTTTAGTATTTGACTTGGAGCTACATTAATACTTTAATATGTAGATTGGTAGAGTTTTAGAAATTAATAATATATTTTGCACGTATTTTACCCTTTAATACGGGTATCGCCAATACGAACGAGGAAGAAATAAATGTAAAGTAATAAAAAAAGGAAAATTTTAATTAAACGAGCACGATATAAAAGCGCAGTAATATATGCGTCGGAAAAAGGTTTCTTTCCGCAAACTGTTAGAATCCTTAATGAAAATACAGCTCAACAGTTTCTAGTTAAAGAAAAAGAAAAACTGGTATCGATACACCCTTAATATAAGCCGGTGATAATGGGATTAGTCCAATATTAGTTACAGGGAAAACAACGTTAGGAAAGCAATTTCGGCTACGCATATTGGCTATTAACAAGTGATCACGCTATGTTTGTTTTTTCTTTTGTCTCTGATAGAAAAACGCTGGTTAGACAAAAGTGGTGATTGTAAATGCTTTTGCGTGTATTTAAAATGATATCTATTATTGGAAAAATTTGGAGACATTGAAATAGTATGAACATTTTATGGTTTAATAATATTTTATTGTATTAATTTAGGTCTTCACACAAAATAATTGTATGGGTAGGTAGTATAATTATACTCTTAGGTGATGGTGGCCATTGAATATCAGATTTAACATTTAGCCCACTTAGTAAAAAAAATACATAAGCATAAGATTAGAAAAAAACGTAAGAAATAATTTAAATAGAACATAATAATGATTGTTTACGATTAGGTACTTAATGAACCTAAGTACTATTCATTGGTATATACTATTTCAGTGTACAGTAAAAAAAAGAACTTTACCATCTCTATGAATATAGGTGTGGTAAATTATGTTCCAGAATATAAAATTTTGTACAATAAGTCGCACGCTACCCCCAAAATGTTCCCAACTCAATTTTCATACAAAAATGTAGCAAGTTAGCAAATTGTCAGCACACCTGCGCATGAATAACGCTTTCCCATTTTCCTGTAATACCTTTAATAAATCTTAGAGAAGTTGAGTTGAAACACATTCACAATTCACATTATTTTTATGGGTTATCATTTGAAACAAATATGGGTGTGGCAGTTTTCACTTAGGATCCTTATTATATTTTATAAAAAGAAGACTAATAAACATAATAAAGAGTTTTTTTCCGACAACGCATTAGCTTGGTCATACGAGAGGGAACGCTGCCAGCCTGCTAGGAACCTTGCCCATCGGCAGCGGTGGTAGCTTCGAGGAAATTTTCTCAAGGTATGTCATGATGTGACTGAAGGAGATAAACACATACAGACTAGATATGAACTGGCTTCCAAGTGCAGCTGCCGGAACAGTTACTTGGTGACAGATGATAGCCAGTCACGCAGTATTACAAAGTATCCTTCCACTGACAAAATTTTTATTTATTTTTCCGGGGAGCTACTCAAAAGTTACTCTAATGTATTGATTCTCTATCTTATTTACTATGCATAACTCTCTATTGTATGAATACGGTAGTTGACTGTGATAAAAACTGAATCAACGTAAGTATAAAGGTGTAATTATCTATATATATATATATGTATTTACAAAAGAAAAGTAGTACATGTAGTATATCAGTTATCTGGCTTCCATAGTACAAGCTCTGCTTAGTTTGGGGTCAGATAGCCGTGTGTGAGGAATAATGTCCCAGAATATTTATTATTATTATTATTATAAAAGTTTTTTTTTATTTTAAACATCAAATGCCCACAGTTTTCGCAACAATGCCACGTCAACAACATTTCGTTGGAAATAACTTTGTTGTCGGCAATACGAGTTGATTCTCAGTGAATAATTAAAATAGTTGTTTTAAATGTATGCATGAATACTGACCGCATATTTTCAGCGCATACCGCTTGATTAAAAACCACATTCGGAATTAATTACAAAATATACAACTTAGCGAAATTGAACATGGTTTCCATTGCCAATAATTACGGCTTCCATTTGGGAAATTTATAACAAACTAGCTTTCCGCCCCGCGGTTTCACCCGCGTTCCCGTGGTATCTTATGTTTTTCTTTGCTATAAACCTCACGGAGCCCGAGACCTTTCCAACGAATGCAAAACCGTGGAAATCGGTTCGTGCGTTCTGGAGTTATAGCGTCAGGAAGGAAAACCTGACTTATTTTTATATAGTAGATTACGCATTTCACAAAAAAATATGACACATAAACGACAAAATGTAATATGTATGAATCAAAATTTATTGTAAACTATCTTCTGTGCTTCTGTTTCACACACGTTCCCGGTATAAAAATACTTTAAGTCCTATTCGAGGACACAAAGTAACTTGTACCAATTTCATGAAAACCCGTTTAGCCATTACGGAGCTGTGGTAACCAACATATACATACATAAACATTAGTATTTTTAACATTAGTAAGTAGGATAGAATATTGAAAGAACTAAAACCGGATTTTCCAGAAGCGTTCAAGTTAGGATAAGTTTGATATTACGTAAATTCTATCCCGGATGGCAGCAGTTACTTCTCAGTTAAGTCTAGATACATCCATCAAAACATATCTTGTACTTTTTTGCACAGTAAAGGGTGCTTTTCAATAGCACCCCTTCCAAATATTGGTTTTTGTGAAGCCCGTACCAACGTCCAGTAAAAGCAAAGCCGTGTTTTGCCGTTTATAACGGTACGCACGTCCGTGATATCTTAGGCTTTAGTTAAAGGCTTCCACTATGATGTTTTATAGTGCCACGTCATTAAACTCTGAATATAAAGTGAGGGAATGACAAAACATGAATTAATTTCAGATATGTCACACGGTACGATGAACACCCTAATATGTGTGACACACGGACGTGTAAGTTGTTCTGCCAACAATTTTATACAAGATGAAAATACCACGTCTTATATAAAACACTAGCTTCCGCCCCGCGGTTTCACTCGCGGTCCCGAGTGCTTCGATCGCCACCAAACCTTACAGGATTACCCGTGGGGCTAATTTGTCTGAAAATTTCATCGCGATCGGTTCAGCGGTTTCGGAGTCTATAATTAACATACATATGTATGTATGTATGTACATACATACATACTTTCTCTTTTATCCCTACTTTCTCTTCACTACATAGTATAAAACAAAGTCACTTCCCGCTGTCTGTCCCTATGTATGCTTAGATCTTTAAAACTACGCAACGGATTTTGATGCAGTTTTTGTTTAATAGATAGAGTAATTCAAGAGAAAGGTTTTAGTGTATAATTTGTCAAGTGTTTGTATACATTGGCTAAAATGTAATCATATTTGTTGGGGGTGCCGGAAAAAAATAGCCATCTGGGAGCTTTCAACGAAAACGCTGCCTAAACCCTTTGAGATATAACAAAATAATATATGGTGGAATTGTGTATCTTTATAGGTCTACAGAAAAATCCGCGATATTTCATGCACATTATTTTACTCTTTTACATCACATAATTTAAATGAATATCTTAGGAGCTATCGACAATTAAAAAAAAATACGCGCGAGAAAATAAATTCATGCAGTCTCGCACCACGACGCGACACGACGACGGGCCTCGCTTGATCCACCTCCGCCCGCGCTCCACTGCCCGCCTGTTGCCACGCAACAAGCTGATGCAAAAAATGTAGGCATAATATATCATGCTCTTCTACCCGTGCGAAGCCAGGGCGGGTCGCTAGTTTATATATATAGATGACGTTATATTGCTGTTTGTTTTACTAAAAATCTTATATTATGTAGGTAGGTACCTGATTGATATAACAAACAAGTTATTTACATCATTATATTATTCATTCATAAATAAAGATTTTTGCACGGTGTGGTAGGTTACCTTGTAGTACGCGCCTGGCTGGCTACCAACCTCAAGTTGTAAATCTGTCGCCAAACACCTATTGGTGTATTTCGGCAGCTGCACTTGAAAGCCAATTCCCTCTAGGCTTCGTGTGACTTTCGGCCACATCATCACTTCCCATAGTGAGATTATGGTCAAACACAGATTAGTACAACAAAGTTAGTTATTTTTTTGTGAATTTTCAGATTAAAGTAACCTAATATAGCACTTATTACAACAACATTACAAAATTATGAATCAACTATAATCTAAAATGAGCTCGTTAATCAGTAAAGCAATGTGTCACTATTTAGCATGCGCGATAACAGCACCCTTTGTGGGGAATGTGAGGAAATTCTCTCAATTATGTCACCCTCACTACTGCTTTTTAGCTTATTTATCAATCAATCTCTGATGTAGGGTTGATAAACAACACCTCAATGTCAACAATTCATACCTTCATACTGTCGATTCATTATAATTAATGGAATGCGCTTAATGTAGTAGGTATAGCGATAAGTTTAAGTACGATAAGTAAGTGATAATTTAGAAAAAATGATCATGTACCTTATCAATATCAGTAATTACCTGATTCAGCATTTAATTGTTTCAAAAGCTCAATTTGTTTTGACCAAAATCAGAAATTGAATGAAGGCGAATTACACAAAATACAATTATTTTTATTCATCATAATATAAAGGTCTCAGGTTATTCCTAAACTAGCATACATATAAAAATAGCGTTCATAAATTAAAATAAAAGGAATTTTTATTTTTCTTATTCCAAACAGACAAACCCTACTACGTTTTTATTTCATTCATAATATGCAATGTCCGCTATTTATGGTTCATTATTGATATCTTAAAAAATCAAATAAGCAGACGATCCTTTGAAGTTTTGTTTATTTGATTTTCCAAAATTGACAAAAGTTATCGCCAATAAAATTTGCCAAGAGATGGCACTTGCAAACTCCCTTATACAAGGTGTATTGTGTGTTGCACACATTAGAGGTTATAGCGCCACGTGGCAGACACGTGCCTCGCGGAGAACACGTCATTAGCTTCGCGACTAGTCTCAGGGGAGTGATGGAAAGTTTTTTAGTGGGTGAGGTATAATTTATAAGAAAGTAGAGATTAGAAGTGCATTAATTTGTATGCGCTTATAATATTTATGAATGGTTAAATCCACTACCTACTTTTGATTTATTCTTTTTTAACCACCTACAATTTAATAAGTATTAAAGCCTGCAATCCTGAGGGATCGTTTTCCCGTGATAAAAAGTATTATAATTTTTATCATCTATCTCTGTGCTTAATTTTGTCAAAATTAGTTCAGCCATTATCGGATTTTTGAGTAAAAAACAATCAGAACATACCCACAAATATACACATATACTGTCGCAATCCTAACTATCCTAACTAATATTATAAATGCGAAAGTGAGTTTGTTTGTTTATTCGTTTGTTTGTTACCTTTTCACGCTTAAACCGCTGAACCGATCGCGATGAAATTTGGTATGCAGATACCCTATGGTACGGAGAAGAACATAGGCTACTTTTTATCCCGGGGAAACATAAGATCCCTGGGGAACACGGGTGAAACCGCGGGGCGGAATCTAGTTATAAAATATAAAAGAAAACCTTGGGTCCGTGGGGTTTCGAGGCTCGCCGATTTGCTCGGATTTTACCATCCAAGCTCATCAAGGCTTCGGGATACCGACGGTCTGGGAACTTTTTCTGCCAGCGCTTTTTCAGCTTCCAAAAAGGGAACGCTGCCAGCCTGTTGGGAACCTTGCCTATCGACGGCAGCGTGGGCTTTGAGGATGTTTTCTATATATCATAGTTTGTATTTTATACATGGGTTGTAAATACTTATTATATTATTGTATAATTCTATTATCTGAAGAGTAAATATAAAATACCTGTTATAATAAAAAAAAAGTATACGGAATATTAAAATACCTAATAATATTTAATTCCTATACTTATAAAGTAATAGCTTAACTTATTGATGTAGTTTTTTATCCATAAAAATAGTACTATATTTATTAAAAACAATTCCGATTACACACAGTTGCGTGTATCTAATACATATACTTGTATCTACTTCTACTAAAAAGATGGGATTTTTTTATAAACAAGCTTAAATATTAAATGAAAATTATATAATACACTCATGAATCGCTATTTCTTAAGACTTAGTCCACGTTAACAAAGAAAGGGTGGATCCCTGATAGTTCAGATTTTTAATTTCGAATCGCTTGTTAGAGTACTCATTACTTTGTATTTTACATAACACCCACTGAAGTGATATTTGAAACTCATTTTTAAGCTTTATGTTTTTATATTCTTAAAATAATGAGGTTTTAATTTAAATAGGACTTTATTGTTTATTTTTTTAGTCAATACCGTCCCACTGTGGGGTAAAGACCCGGACGCTCTCCGTATTTTCCCTGTCTTTGTCTAAAGCTAATCCAGGATAATACTCTACCTAGTCATCGAGCTAGATTTTCTACCTACATCTTTCAATGTGCCTAAATCTTCATCTGCAACTCCATTTTATGTATGAATTAGGTATTTAAAAACATTGTTTTTTTATTTATGCGGGGCTTATACAATAGAACCCAATATTCGCAATATATATTTACAAATTACATATAATTTTTACGATATAAATGGAAGATAAAAAAAAAGAGGAACCAGCCGTTCACAATGAGAATAGCTGTTCGAAATCCCTGACATTTATTAGTTGATAATGAAGTACTAAATTGAAATTAAGACTCAAACCTTTTCGAAACGCACTATTTCCTAACGAGAATCAAATAAGAGGTATCCTCCAAAATAATAAGAACACTTATGAAGTGACATCGGATGCCTTCCTTTCCTGAATAATGGCCGCCAACTTCCGGCGATATATTTCCGCTATCTTGCCGCCAACATGGCGTCCACACTTCCGGTTGACCGTTATGGAGTGTTAATCGAGCATTATGTCTGCCAGATGAAAAACTATCTGCGAAGGCGGTCGAGTGGATAATTTTCATAGAAAGCTCATGATAGTACAAGTTCATTGCATATCAGGCAAGCGCTTCTGAATTATTTATGTGCGCCTAGTCTGCCATATTAATTCTATAAGCGATTTTCTCGTGAAATAACGATTGTAACTTTGAGATAACACCTATATCATAATAGTATTGGTTCTAAAATAATGTGTTCGTAACACAAAAATAAATTTCAATTGATAATTTAAGAGAAAATTCCTTTGGAATTTTGACAAGTGTATAATTATTATGTTTTATGTTCATGACTACGTAGCATAATAATATACTCATAAATTTCTGTGCTTATTTTATTTTGCTTCCAGTTTAAGTTTTACCTACTAGATATCAACAACCTGGATTTTTCCAACTTTAGAGATAATCGTCATCATATTTTGAGGCTAAACATAATTATATTTTATAAAAAAAAAATTGTATGAGTAGGACTTATAGAAATAACCAATAGTTTTCAATCACTACGAAGAAATACTTGAAAATTTACGTGTACCTATGCTATTCTAATAAATTCTCTTCAATACTAAAACTTGAAAATAGAAACGGTAAACAACAATACCTATGTGAAATCTTACCATATTCATTTTCATAATTAAGAATGTTACGTATATAAATGTAAGCGATACACCACTAATTAATTTTACATATCATATCGTCTAACAACGATATTGATTTTTAATGATGTGAATGGAAAATATACCGTCCTCATCTCGGTTTCATCGTCTGCAGACATCATTGTTTGCATCCCCTCGGCGAGGCTTTTGTTATTATTCAAGCCTTACCTTTAAACAAAAGAACTTCGCAGCTGAACAAAGACGCAATTATAGGGAAGGGTTCTTATGAAAGAAAAATC
This sequence comes from Tetheella fluctuosa, assembly GCA_951216915.1. Lineage (NCBI taxonomy): Eukaryota > Metazoa > Arthropoda > Insecta > Lepidoptera > Drepanidae > Tetheella > Tetheella fluctuosa. The sequence goes on from OX578217.1 coordinate 10,271,733, forward strand.
TTATTATAATAAATAATTTCTTCGATCTTATCCGAATCTTTTTTCAGTTTTGAGTGACGTGACCTAGAAAGCCATTAATTTATCTTCTATTTAATGTGATAATTATAAAAAAAAAATTACTATACAGTTTTATACACAGTAATTAAAGTAAAAAGAAAAGGCTTATTTCTGTCTTGTGTATTTTTAAAAAAGCCCTAAAATAATTAATGATTGCAAGAACTATTTTTAAAGGTTAAAGTTAGGTTTATAAAAGTATATTACCACACAACGGCATGTTACGTTACTGTCACGTCCCCAATTTGTCACTCTGAGTAAGTTAATGCCTGCCGTGTCGTGCCGTGACTGACGTGTAGAGATATCGTCCTACAATTTCCACAGAATATTTTTTTAACATGACTGGTCGAAGACTGACGTAGCATATATTTTAGCCATCGTCATCATAAAAGGTCATAATCCATTATAACAGATCCGCTCCAGCGCAGCTAAGGCAATGCACCGCCGAAAGATAAACGGTCCGACGTACTTTTCATACGCCGACGACGAAGACGCAGCTCACGGCAAGCAAGCACTGCGGTTGAGTATTTTTTATTCTGTTACCGTAAAATTGCCAAGCAAATACACTTCAAAGCTTCTGCCTTAGTTTGAATAAAAAGTTGTTTTCTGCGCTGCGATGACTACTGATGAACTTAAATCAGAAAAGCACTTCTAGAACTATTTGTCGGTTTTTAGTAGTTTTTTATAACAATTTAAAGGATACACAAATGAATGCTTTCGCTACTTTAAAATTATAAATCGATGTCATCAAAAAGAGGTTAACATCCTTTTATTCCTTTAAGGTACAAAATGATTTTTCCAATTACTAAGATAGGCAGTTACGCTTCTAGCCTATAATTTTGCAATTTTTCTACTTAGTAACTTCCCCTTTGACCGATTATGCGATGTCTTCAATACGGAAAATGCTTAACTGCGTAGAGTAATATTCCTTATAATGACAAATTACACCCTGGTTTGAAACGGCTTGAGGCTTTTAACAAGACAATAACATCATGTCGACGATATGTCGTCTTGTAATTAATAATCGAATTACAGTATTAGAGTATGTAATCCAGATCCAACTGTCTTTTAATCAGACATTGAAACTTAATACAACAAAAAATTACCATATTTAAAAAAATGGAGAGGTGCTATCAAAGGTACTTCATTGAAATCAGTAGCATGACGTCATACTGAACTAATTGCTCTTAATTAATTTAGAACAATTCACAAAACAACCATGACTAAAACTAAAATACTGTACCAGTTGATAAATCAACGCGGACATAATTAAAGCATAATTCAATGATACTAATGCATGTCGGGATCATTGATCATCACATATTGCACATTTCACATAATCGAGCTACCTGATCATGAATATTACGAAGCCAAAGTGACGCGAGTCTGAAATGTATGCAAATGCGACCTACTTTTGACTCTTAACATTATGAACACCATACATTACCGGCATGAATATTATATTAAACACTCCCGACAGGCCAGAGGCGTACTCGGATGATTTATAATTCCTTTTGACCCATGTCTAGAAGCTGGCTTTCAGATATATGTTATTATGGTTGATAATCCCCTTATTAGTGGTCGGGTAATCTAGGTTTGTGCAATGAATTATTAACCGTATTTATATTTTAAAAAATCTATACACTTAAAACAATAATAATACATTGCTCAAAAAGCCAATAATGAGAAAGGCTTTTAAATGGCGATCACATTGTTGAAAACATCGAGCGGGGCAATCTAAACAGACTACCTGGTTTTATTTAGTCACTGGTAGCCGCTGGATGCAAGCTTATTATGGAAATCTATGGGGGAGCCCTAAGTTCAACAGTAGACATCCTAAGAGCTGAATATGATGATGATGAGAATAGTGTGAGAAATGAAGGGTAGGTGTACGGTACGGCTATGGCGAGCCGGGAAAAAAATCTCTTAGATCTTAGCTCTCCTTTCGACAAATTACAATTACAATTTAAATCTACAATTGGATTAGGTGTTATAAGTACATTTAATAAATCTAATCTTATCTTAGTTTAATGAACTATTTTATTAACGTATGAATGCAACTTAATTTATTATTCACCCGCGTTTCTCTGGGATTTTATGTTTTTACGGAATAAAAAGTAGCTTATGTCCTTCTCCGTACCTATCTGCATACCAAATTTCATTGCAATCGGTTCAGCGGCTTAGACGTGAAAAGGTAACAAACAAACAAATTCACTTTCACATTTATAATATTAGTTAGGACTAGTCTTCCAATTTAGGGGGGGTAAAATAGGGAATATTTTAATCCACTAAAAATGTTCAAAAAATTCCTTAGTTCAAGCAGTGCGTTGATTTGATATGTTAGTCAGTTTCTTCATTTATTATATGAATAGATAAAGATTTTATGTTATTACATTAATTAGTTGAATTTTACTCTGTGTAACATAATATGAGAGACTTACGTTTACGATATATTATACGGGCTTTGAGGATACGTATTCAACTTCTGAGTAATAGATTCACTTATAAAACACGCTTGTGATATCTTTTATGTAATACTGACGTATGAATAGACTTAATTAAAAGCCTTCTTAATTACTCTACGGGCGGCACAATGCGTTCCAAAGTTTATAAGACAATAAGAGGGTAGTAATTAAAATATTATCGTATAAAGTCAGATATTTTCATTCGTTTGTTACGTGGTCTCAACAAGATATGCCTTCATTTCTGAACAAAAACATGTCATTTACTAAAAATGTTTATCTTATTTAATGAATTACTTCCTGGTTATACATGTAATAAAGTATAATAATTTAGGCTCAACGTTACGCAATGTAATTCTCTTTTGTATCCTATTTATCTCAAAAAAAAAAACAGTTCTTACCGCGAACCAGCGGCTATATTTTAACATTTATATATTTTTGTAACAATATTTTCCAGTTGCTGGGTAACTGTACAGTCGGGCGCAGCGTTTGTACCGATGTTTGCCCACGTGCGTGCTCCCACGCGGCACCGCTGTTATTCAGCATTATGTTAATTCTGTGCACACAGACATTATTATTGTTACTAACTTTTGTGCGTGTTGGTACTTTTCGCACATGCGTTACTAATTCAGTTTTATTCTTTCATGCGGACTTTTTATGATTTTTATGGGCTTAATATTTTATTACGTTTTTGATGAAAACAAACCTTTTTTAAACATTTACTATTCCACAAAAATTAGGTCATTGCAATATTTAAGTTTGGAAAAAATATAGGTACGTGTTCACAATATTAATGAATAATAAAACTTTACTAAATGTCGATTTTTCCAATACACAAATTACCAAGAAATTAATACATCAACCTACCGCGGTAAGTTTTCACATAATGCCTGCCCTGAAGCGTAACTTTCTCTGTGGGAACACACAACTTGTGTGATAGAACAAACTTTAGTGCCCTGTCACAAAGACAACCGCCGCTTGCAACTTCCTTCTACAACGGTGCAAAGGTGTTTTATTGTGCTGCTGAACAAATTATTGTCTCTTTTTATTTATATTTATGTAGGCTACCTATTATTTCAAGTTTTAACCCCACGGTTTTCCCACCGACCCAAAAGAAACTAAGGATCTTCCAGTGGAGGGTGGTGAAAACTCGCATGTTAATCAGGATATATTTATATTAGGCAAAAAAAAAACAAATTAACAAATCTCTAAGCAAATTCTAAAAGAACTCAATTAGTATGTCCGCTCTATAATTTCGCTGTGTTTAAGTAGGTAACAATCATACAAGTAGGTTCATAAAAATGTTAATCAATGTAGATTTTTGGTAACATTTCTTACCTGTCAGGTTGAAACTACTCACTCATGTTTCCAAAATATTTCCAATTCAACCATATAATCATGTCACAGATATTGGTATATCTATTACCGATATGGTGATAGTTTTCAATGGGATTCAAATTCAAATCTTGCAGTATTTATTTAAAGAAATAAGAGAATGAAACTTGTACTGAATCTCCTAATGCTAAGTACCTACCAATCAATGATTGATTACGTGAATTGATGAAATATACAGGTAGGTGCGGTTTCAAGCTTCTTAGGTATATATCTGTTGTGTGTACTGTTTAAGATACAAGACATTAGCGGGTGTCATCAAAAAATTTTGATTATTTAAATTTATTACTTTTACAGGTGATTCTCTACTCGATATACATGCAAATCCTTCAATTTTGTTTCACATTTATTTTACCCGTTGTGTATTTAGCAGCTCAGCAAAATTCCGCTCGTATCTTATAGATAATACCAAATCTTGAGGATTCTAGGGGTGCATCAGGGTCCCGTCTCATTTGCCACAGACAGGGAATAGGCGGGCCACCCGTCACACCGTCTACTGATAGTCTCTTCACTTATTTACGATAATTGACGATTGGCTGCATTCATTTCCAGCCAAGTGACGAATTACGTAGATAAGTCAAAATGGTGAAAAAAAAAAGTTCTATTTGATACATTGTGTGCAAACGTCGCAAATTCAATATATTTTCCTATAGCTAAATACCTACGTATCACGTACCTATTATTTATCGCTATTGTGACATGTAATTAGGATATAAAGTTGTTATTGTTGTAGATTGTAGATATTTTTAGTAAAATAGCCGATATAAAGATTCAAGTTTAAATACAATTAGGTATGGAAATATTTTTACTTAACTCGATTCCAAGGATTTAGCTAACAAAGGTCGAATTTTAGCTAAACAATATTTCTAGTTGGTTTATACTACTAATATTGTAGTTTTTAATTTCAAAATCAACTTCTATCGTGTACGTTATATAAAACCTGAATGTAATACCTACTTACCTTCGCTAATAAATATCCCGGTATTATAAAGATATATACGTATCACATTATCTCCAGAAATAATAACCTTACCCACATTTTACTTAGAAAAAGCAATCTGAAAGAAGCCTAAATTACAAGGTATGGCTCCACTAGGAGACTTACGTAACGTGACTATAGGCTGGCCGCGCACGTTCAAGCAAGGCAGGACACAGTCACAGATTGCGTCTATTATTTATGGCAAGTACACGACCCCAGCAATTTCGATGCGGAACTTTCCCTTCCGTCCTTTTATTCCAATTTCGCAATGTTAGAAAAATATGACGATATTATTGGACGAGTCAAGTTATGAGGAGCCGAGCGGTCAAGCGGAAGGGGTGACTTTTATAACATTTTTGAGTGCAAAATTTTCCACGTTCAATTGTTTGAACGTTTTTATGACTAATACCGGAATAATATAGGAAATTACAATACAATACAATATAAAATACATAATTATCGTACGTCAGACAAATTGTATTCTCAAAAATTTGGGCGGCCTTATTGCTAAGGCAATGTCTTCCAGCCAATCTAGGGTATTGAAATACATTTATGTTGGTAATACCTTAGCTACATAATAATTTGTAGAGTATATGTATGTACTAATATAGGCCTTTGAAGTATATTATTTATTTTTGTAAATGAAAAAAAAATGTTAATCCACACCAATGCTAGTAGGGAAAAAATTAAACTCGTTTGCTTTTCCAAATTTCTTCAAGAACAGTACCTGCAGTTTTTTTTTGTATAACTAAAATATTTCAAGTATAAATTTTGCTTATATCTCGAGAGGAAGACAAAGGAATTTAATAAATATTATAAAATTGTCTGATGCTAAGACGAATGGAATTTGATTTAAGTTTTTATAAAATATCTCAAATAGTTTATTTATTTTATACACGTGTATCTATCTATATATCTCTTCAATCGTATGAAAAATATAATATCACTTTTATTTAATTTATTTTCATTATATTATTATGAGTTAAAATATGGAATCAAAAACTGTTTTACTTGCGTTAAAGTAACTAAATAAATCAAAATGAAACGGACATTGACAAAATATATTGCGATTCATATTTTTGTATCATCATGGCTTAATCTGATTCAGATTTAAATCTACGAAACGTAAAATTGAAGTTGACCTGTTTATAAAACGAAGCGAGGCGGGCGATTTTGCATAGCCCAGGCGTCGTACCATCGCACCATTACATATTTATGAGTTTTGTTTCAACCCAGATCGGGGAAAGAAAGTCAAACATTAATGAACGCTTAAATATTCCGTACATGTAGATAAAGAAATGAATTTTTACATCATAATAGGGTCTTAGAGGATAGACATTGGAATGCAAATCGAGTTTAGTCGATAAGCGAACTTTATGGACGTCGTAACCTGCTGCTTAGGCACGTAAAAGTATTTTATAAAAAAAATCAACCTTATTTTCATGAAGTGGTGAGGTTTACGACAGCCATTAACTAACATTTTTCAAACACTTTATAATTTTCTTCGTACTTCAGGATTCCCTTTAGTTTTTTTAACGCAATATTGAATACTAACTAACAATTTCCCAATTTATTAAAACATCCACTAAATATAAGTAATTTATATCCTCGTTATTATTACATCATTATTTATTTCATACATATGTTATCCGTTTAATCATGTTTAACAGTTAAAGGTAGGTACATAACAGCAGCAAGTTACCCACATGCGATACATCCGTAACGGACATGTACAGATATCATAACTGCCTTAATAAATTTCCCTTACCTACGGCAAAACCTAACAAAAGTTTAGAGGGTTTCGCCACCCACATTTACTGATTAGTCATGATTCATTAAGCAATTAACTGACCATTGCAATCGTTGGCCACCACACACTTTCCGGAAATACATTCACCGGAAGTGGTCGGCCATAACTCAAAGAGAGAACATCCGGTTTACATCTGATAGCGCATCCCCATTCGACCTTTGAGTGTAGCACCTTTAAATTTTGCTATTTTTAGTGGAAATATTTTCTCGTACCTTATCTTGTAGTAAAGAAAAAGGTTTTAATAATCATTTTGCAAAGTGTGGTCAAATTATTGTTTCTGTATTGTTTTTTCTATTTGAGTCTGATATACAGTTCAACTCAAAGTAAGATACAGATTGCGATGATACTTAAAACTACCTTAAAATTATTACTTTGTGTTGTCAAGCTGTAACCATAATAATTTCCAAGTCAAAATGAGATTGTACTTGTTTAATTGTTATTCATGTTTCAGTACCTCTCTCGTTTCGGTTAAGTTTCGTAATGGAAAAACTTTTTTTAACTGCCGAAATCTCGGGGACCTTTCATAAATAACTGTTACTCCAAGCTGTTACGCACGAGTTGTACTTTCTTAGATCGAAACAAGGGGTCAGCCTGCACGTACGTAATTATTTAAGATACTCCCCATAAAACATTTGAGCGTAGTTTTTTTAGCTTTCTTGCAGCTATAAATTGAGAATTGAATTTTCCTTGAGATTAGGGTAAATTAAATCAGCTTCCAAATTTATATAGAATATCTGTTTAAAATCTTTCTGGATTTAATTTGCTTCCAACAATTTTAATTATTATTAACTTAACTAACGCTCTATAGTTCTGTTTCCTAAGGAGATGTACTTTCTTAGATCCTGTCTACATGCTAACCGTTATTACGACTTTATTGAGTAACAAATAAAAACGCCTTTATTGAGATAAGATATCAGGTATACTCAGAATTAAAAAAAAATGCTACCTACTTACCTACTTACTACCTTTTTACGTTTAGTTTTGGGGCATCATACCCTATCAATTAAGTATTATTCTAAGTAATCAAGAATTCTATTAATATTATGTATTTGATTGGATATTTGGTTCTCAATCACACTAAAACCCCGCACATGATAAACCTAACGTACCTAAATAAAATATGACATTCTTAACACTGAAATATTAGATTCCTCCGAAACGTTGGTAAAACCGCGGGATGGAAGCTAGTTTACAATAAAATCCATTTGAATAACAGCAGACATACCTTCGGAAGGAAAAAACTATTATAAATTATTAACGCCTGATACTTTACTATGACTGACTAAAACATTGCTGTAAGTTTTACGCTAGGCGCCGAGCACTTTGCTAATTACATTTTAAGTTAAGCTGTAAGCTACCAGAATATGCACGTTGATTCAGTGGATATCTTCAGTGAAGGAAACCAGATGTGCCCGTGGCGAGGAGACCTCGCCACCCTGCCACATAAATTATGTCTTGTCGAGACCCTTGTTACTTATACTACATGTTCCACAGGATAAAGAACAGACCAGAAATGTTGAATGATATAAAAACTTAATCCCATAATTTTTTGAATTATTTTTCAACTTGGAAATGTTCCTAAGTTTTATAACTCCGTGAAAAAAAAACGCAATATTTAACGAACGGTCGGTATATAGCGACATCTAGCAAATCGGATAAGGTAATAGGGCATCATGTTTTTTTTTAACGTAAGTGTGTCAGGGCTGTAAATATAAACACTTATTGCTTTGATCTAAATAAAAACTTTATTTTTCAAGCGTTTGATTTTTCCCCAAGTGTTGCCCGCTATTCCATTTTATTAAAATACCTCCTTTTTTGAAATGTTTTCAATAAATGTATAAAAAATTCAGAGCCTTACGGTGGATTGTTCCCAAAAATAATTGCGTGCCTTGATTTAATATGTAATTCGTGTACGTAAATAAGTCATAGCCTGACACTGTATTCTGTATAATAACACCATGTTAAAATGAGAGTCTTTAAGAGAGTAAATAAATTACAGTTTTTAAAATTTTCTGTGAACTATATATCGTTATTATTAACGTGGCAATTATTATTATATAAAGCTCAAGGTAAAGAAAAAAATATTTTTTGTAAATTTCATGCTTATAATAAGGTATTCACTGAGAAGCTGTTGCAAGGTTTTATATTTATGTTCACTTGTTAGTTCATTTGATTGATCGGTTTTAATCTTTATATATAGTACTAGCTATCCCGGCAGACCTTGTTCTGCCCTATTTCTCTAAAACAAACTAACATTGATTTTTTTATGTTAATAGCTGCTCCGACAGATTTCGTTCTGTCTAACGCGCCTTTGTTTTGTTTTGATTGACGTCTAATGTTTGACAGCTGGGGACAGAGTGCTTTGTATTGGTAAAGAAAATTGTTGTTTTTACTATTTTCCTCGTATTGTTTACTTTTTTCTCTCCATAAAAACCTTAGACTTCATCAAACACAAAAAAAAATACGTATATCAGTCACTGCTACGATCGATACACAAATAAAACAAAAAAAAATGGCCGAAAACTGTATAGTGAGTAGGTAAGTTAGACAGGAGACCGGCTATAAAAAAATAACGCGATTGAAAAATAGGGGTTGATCTTAGAGGTTTTAATATTATATTTTTTATTCTAAGTCATGACAAAATAAAAATAAAAATCTTGCCAAAAAATTTAAAGTTTATATTTAACAAATAAAAAATAGGGGTTGATCGTAGAGGGTTGAAAATTTAGGGTTGTATGTATTTTTTGATGCTGTATCATACAAAAATAAAAACAAAACATTTTATCTAAGAAATAAAAATTAGGGGTGGACTACCCCTAACATTTAGGGGGATGAAAAATAGATGTTGGCCGATTTTCATAGATACCGGATAAGCACAAAAAAATTCATCAAAATCGGTCAAGCCGTTTCGGAGGAGTATGGCAACGAAAACTGTGACACGAGAATTTTATATATTAGGTGTGTATTATTTTGTAGTCGTATAAACTTATTTATATCTATTGACATAATATATCTTTAAGTAAAAAGTTTGTATCGTAAAACCACATCGACAGTTGGCTGCACTGTCCAAGGGATGTTAGCTAATTTTGTCTTCCATCGTTCTTATAATACATACGTAGAAAATTCCGAACATTAACAAATATATAAGGTTTTTTAATCTTCAAAATTTAATTTACAGACAAAACACATTTACATTATCTCAACAAAGTTGGTATCACAAGAGAAGTCTGCTTAATTGTCTAAAATAACACAGAAGATTGGGTTGGCTCATAGCCCGGGGTTGCAACATGAGTCAACTCAGAGTGGCAAGTTTCTTGGAACTAACGCCGTGTAGTGTACGTATACTACGATAACATACGCGGCTACAGAGATTATAGATATGTCTTCGTGACTACGATAAGTTTTGCTAAGTGACTCAATTATATTGGTAAATATTTATTCAAAAAATATTTACACACGTGTCTGACTTTACATTTAATTTGTATTTGTAAAAAATATGGGATTAATTTCATTATTTTAATATAACTACTCGTCAATATTTAAATTTTTGAAAATCTATCTATTTACCATGCAATATAATTTCAAATCCAGTACAACTCTATGAGCGTAATTCAGACGTACCCATTATAAAGTCTCGAAATTGTTGCTTGCAGTTTGTGGCTCAATTTGGTACTTAATTTGATAGTTTATCTTCAATAGCGCGCTTTATGGGCTACAAGTCGCATAAACAGCTTGGAATTAGTAATGTACTATGGGTTTAATTTTCCCGGTGCCCGTTTAAGGTTAATATTTGGTTTGTTGATTAACATCGTTTTATTACTAGTAAAATTGCTCATGAAATGTTTTGTTTAAGTATGTATTTAATGTAATGAAAGTAAAAAGGATATAGGTACTTACACATTTTATTTAAAAAAAAAAATAATGACAGGGTTATGATAAAAATGAGATCTATGGAAGTAAGATAATAAAAATAACTTATATTATAAAGGAATCCTAAAACAACGTGATGCTAAAATAAAAATATCCCGAATTGTAATATATAGCCGTTTTATACCTAAAATAAGAAAAGTACAAGAAACATAATAACGGAAGTTCTCATTCAAATATAAGGAAGATCTTAAAAGTGATCTATGAAATAAGACAGCAGCTAAGCTCTAAGCGAAGGCAGGGCCGTTGTAAGGCTGCGAAGGCCTCTATCTCTGGGGACTCGTAGCCAGCTACGGCGTAGCACAGACGTAGCGACTACAGTAACGATTAAAGACTTGAAAAGTATCGTAGAACTGATTTTAGAAATTAAAAATGTTTTTAATGTTTAAAATGAAATGAATATAGGGAATTTTTTTAGGTTAATTTTAATTACCGTGCTAGATTTAAAAATCTCTCTTCTCATCAACTCTTTCTGTCTCTCTATTCATCAAATCTCTTGTGCTAAAAGTAATAATTCATATATTATACAGTTCTATTACAAATAAATACATAACATTTTGAATTATAATATCAATACTATGACATGAATTTAAAATAATGGTACAAAAATGCTTGTTTCAAATTCTGATATTGTGGGTGTTATTCTATACCGTTTATTCTAACAATTCTTAGCTAGTGTTGAGACGAATGTAATCAGTATCGTTCATCGCCCCACGCAACCGGTAGTTGGATTTCTTGAACCGTGAAATTTTATCAAGAGAATTAATCTCGTGAAACTTTCCCCTTTGGACAACGTACTCTTTTATTTTTTAATTCAAACGAAATTGATTTCAGTTTGTTTTAGAGGCTCAACGAGGCTTTAAACTTTATAAGTGCGAAGGTCAGCTTTGAAGTTTCAAATGTTAAATATTTAAGTTATCTTGATCGTTGTGTTAAAGGTTAATAAGGCAACTAATTTTGTATTGAATGTTACGTTTAAATATTTTACGGTAGATTATACCACGCGTTTATACTTGCATTTCCGAGGCATTGATTAATTAAGTAGTATATTTTCCTATATCCTACTAAAGGATATGATCTACTCTTGTGCCAAATTCAATCCCCAAATCCGTACAGCGGAGTAACAAACATTCACACTTTATACGAGTACATAAACATACACACTTTGACATTTATAATATTTCATATAGGAAGTAGTATATAATAATATAAACTAAGTAGGATAAATAAATAATCAAAGAGCAATGTGCTATAATTGTCTTCAATTTAATCAATCTAGAAATTGATTACTATTGAGTAGAAAAGCTATCGATGTATTACAAATGATATATCATTTTTGAATCAATAAGAATAATGCCGGACTAATAGCCAGGAACAGACAGGTTTACCACTTTAATGAACTGTGTAATTATTATTTGCAACACGCAGAAGGCGTTGCTTCGTTTTCACTAGAATATTGAGTTCAAAGGATATTTCACACTTGTGTCAAAACGCTTTACTAGCTTCATCCTCGCGGGTTCACCTGTGATTCAGTAGGGATAATTGATTTGTCTCGTTTCCTTCCCTTCTATGTATAGTAGAGTTAGTAAATTGAAGCGAATGTGTTACAGGATCTTTAAAAATTGTGAATAATTTCTAGAGAAAATGGGTTTATGTCAGCTTCACTGTTTGATTATCATTTTTTTTTTATAATAAAGTAATTAAATAGTTTTTATAACTGTCAACAATATTTAGCTACATACAAAAAACCTAAATCATGTCTTCCTCTTGTAACTTAACCTAATAAATATGAATATTTAAAGACAGGAAGGTATATTCTGTCATGTCCCTAAACATACAGTATGCATTTATGAACAAAACATGTTATTATCTGCCGACCCCTTTATTGAATCAATGATACGTCTTCACATACGCTATTTACAGGAGTTTCAACGATAAGTAACTTTTATTGTACATGTATGCTGTGATGGCGCAATTTTTCCAAAATCATTTCTAATGTCCCATACATTAGAAATGATTTTGGTTCTACAAACTATGCATTTATTTGGGCTACTTTACTACTTATATATCTGATGAAAGAGTGGAATTTTTCTTTCGAAAGCGAGTAAGTAAATTTTAAAATACTTTACTTTGTCTATATACCTATTTATGTATAATATTAACAATTAAAAACCATGGAATGCTATGGAAAATTTCGAAAACGTAAGCGTAATTTCATTGCAAAATTTCCAATAGATTAGTATTTATTTTCGTACCAAACCTTGGGACTTGAGAGAATCCAAAAATAAACCTTTTGTTCCAAGCATGAAGGTGCTCATAAATAAGGTTGAAGATGTTGAATATTTTATAAATCCGCCGCCATTATCGGATAGGGCAAGGATGTCCGGGCTACGTCGCTTCGATCCAGGAAATCTGTTGTGTCAGAAACGTGTATTTCTTAACAATTGCTATTTCATGTCTACTCGTTATGTTGCTTTTATACCTTGTTGTGTCTAGGGGCTTTATGGATATTGTACCTTTCATACTTTATGGAATTACTTTTACAGTTTATCTTAGAATTAAATTATTATCAACTTTACTAATTACCTTTTTAATACTTAGTAAGTACTCGATTCCTGGATAAGCACTAATTCGAGAGTCAATTAAAAGTTTTGTAGTAGATATAAACTTAATTTAATTTACTGATGATGCTTTCATATATTTGAGTATAGATGTAGCTTAATTGTATCGAGGCTCAAAATTTGATTTTGATTAATACGAATATTCTAAGTAATATAAATTATATATTAAACAAACCTAACAATAACTGGGAAGAAATAAAAAACTGTCAACATAAACAAATCAAAGATAACACAACCCTAAAAACTCCCAACAGTCGATATTAATAATGTTTCATCGGAGAGCTGTCCTTGGCGGCGAATCGAGGTGTGATCGACCAGCGCGTGTCATAAAAAATTCATGACCTCTGTTACTCATTCATGAATCCCAGGTACCGCCGCTCGCTGTCACAATAGGTAGGTAGCTACTGGTTAACGCAACGGATAACCGAAGCTCTAACGCTATTTTACACGCCTACTAAACATTTTACATGCTCATTGTTTTTGGTAGTTTATTTTTAGTTTTAAAGAAAAGTTGAAATAAAAAAAAACCTTAAATATTAAATGGCAGCAAATATCTGATAATAGAAGCTTAGTTCAATTATTCATAATAAAATTACTAATGCCCACGAGACTAAACTCTAACAACATAGTTTATAACAATTTTACAAATTAAATAAACATTTTCTATTACTCACAATGATTTTCTCCAAATATACTAAACAAACGCAAAATATTTAAATTGGAGATAAATTTTTAAATTGAAGTAAATCCTTTTCTTATTAAGGAGCAATACGACTCCCCAAACAACAGTAAATCCGCGGCGAGACGTCTCGAATTTTCATTACCAATACAAGACGGGTTCAGGCTGAATTGAAAACGCCACAATGAGCGGGGATTATAAATGCAAGAGAGAATTTTATTGCCAAGTTATCGAGAAATATTTCAAGGCCCGACAGAATGTTCAATTACTTTGGCATGTGAAATACAATGTCTGCTAATAGGGCTTGTCGATGCGCTAAGAATGTCGGCTGCCAAACAAGATTGGCGCTTACATCTAAACAATGTATGAAGGAATTTTTACATTGCTATTTGTTGTATTAAATGAGGATGAAATGTATGGTTTATTTTCTGCGCAAGCATATTAAAGCACAAAGTGATTTTTATATTAGAATCCCGTTAACTATATTTCTTTATACCTATTATATTAGTAATAAGTACTTGTTACATTTCTTTTATACACCGAGTACAAATAATATCTTCAAATAAATACAACCAACACCACAATATACTTCTAATTTTCACCACATAGGTACAACATAAAACTAAGTTTTAATATCAACCAGCAATTATCATTCGAGCGGAGTCAGTTGAAGGAAATTTTTAATTAATTAGTAGATGCTTCACATCAAGAGCTCTTTGACAACACCGACTATTTATTTGCACCTTAAAAAGGCAACTCCATTAGTAGAATGAGCGTCGGGGAATGAATAGAGGTCATTCAGGAGATGTCGACTGTCGCAGGAATACTGTAGGTAAAGGGAAACAGTAGGTGGTAGACGGGGAGCTATGGTGACTGCGTACGCGTAGGTATAGACACTACAGTACATTGGGCGAATTAATCAAGAAAATTGTTTTCCTTCTGTTGCTATATTTTAAGTAGTTTTATTTTATTTTATGTATTGAATTAAAACTGCTTTTTTTTAAATTTGACATACACATATTATAGTTTCTACTAAAATGAAAGAGAATTAAGGAGACTTATTACTTGGATCAAGGTTTCGCTGAAAGATCTAGTCGAGTCTAGCGCCGCGGATTTACCCACGTCACTGAGGGTCTTTAATTTTGTTTTACGTCAAAAATAATTAAAAAAAAAAAATTGAACTCAGGGAGTGCCGACAGAAGTAAAAACTTTTTTTTTTGAGAGAGATTGAGATTGAAATTAAAATTGAAATTGAGAAAAGAAACTAAACGTCAAACTGCGTCTCGCTCGTAACGGTGTCGCGAGTCCAGAAGTTTTACCTCATCTAAAAAGAAACTAAACGTCAAACTGCATCTCATCATAACGGTGTCGCGTCTCATAACGGTGTCGCGAGTCCAGAGGTTTTACCTCATCTAAAAATATGCGTACCGCGCTAAAAGAAGTTTACACTTCAATATATTCACTTAATTATATGTGCCACGTTGCAGTAATTTTTCACAAAATCTTTGATTTCTACTATTAGTAAGATTATCTGTGAGTATGTAAGTAGGACCTATAGATAGGTATGCTCGTATCGATTTTTTTCACAAAAGTAATGGTCTCGCATCACGACCGGACATTAAAGCGGATTGGAGGCGCGATCGCTCGATCGGTAATAAATCAATTTGTATCGGGAATTTATTTAGGTGGTCGGACGACATTTGTAACTCCACCCGCACAACTGACACAGAAGTAGGTTAAAATAATGGCAAATCTGTTCTTTTTTTATTATCTATATCACATCCAAAATAAATAATTGAAACATAACATCGCTGTCAAATGGATTTAGCTTTTAAACTTGTACATTTTTTGGTGACATTTAAAACCGCTTGATTGATTGAAAATATTTTTTGTTTATAGAAAATATTGTGTAAAAACACAGTTATTTAACGACTGACACGACAAAGTTACAATAAATAAAATAATCAGCCACTTATATGACAATACGAAGAGTGCACAAAGCAAGCACGGATATGCGATAACGAATGCAATTTTCCAAGTCCGTGAACAGAGTTTAGGTGGAGCCTGCCGCCCCGTGATCCTCGGATCTTTACCTAAGTATCACCTGAATTTTGTACGTTTATTTTCCGTGCCAGTTTTGGTACCACAGTACAGTTGCAGATGTTTGCGATTACTGCTTCATATCTAAAGGATATTGATTCACTGTGCTCATATTTAGTTCTAAAAAGTTAATTTGCTACAATAATGATAATAACAACGCAATTATGTACAACTTCTTAAAATTTCTTATAATTAAAATTACTGGTTTAAAGATAAATCTTTCTAACACATTATATTCTCATCTAGATGTATTACTACGCTATTTTCACATTAATCAGAATTTTTGTTCGTATTTACTTCAAGGTAAATATTAATTTTCAGATATTTTTTTTTAATTTTAAGAATCGATGACCATCTAATAGCTTAGCCTACATGCGGGCAGCAGTGTATTACAATAGAGCTAATGCCCAGGGGATCACTATTTAGCCAGGATAATCCCCTTTTACAGAAATATGAATAGACGGCACTTTTGTAAATTAAAAGCAGGGATCGTTCGTGCCAAACATTATCGTATAAGGGCGATTGATTATTTAATATGTTAATATAATTCGAAGCCTTTAATACCAGACCAGCTGTGGACAACTGTGTCGTAGTGAAAAATTGATTTGGACCCAATAAGTGAAGTTCGTTATTTGGTATATCGATTATGTCAGCAGAATCTTAACTGAGAAGAAAAATATCCACTGACTCTCCATGGCCTGCTATAATACCTTAAAGTTCTTTGCGATTATTAATTCAATGGTGTATCCTGAGTAAAAATTACATAATCATTTGGTTTGTAGCAAGTGAGCTAATTATGATATTCACCAAAATACTCAAAGATACCTAATGTAAAGATTATAATAATTCTGAACTAGCATCATCTTGGCCACAAATCCTATACAATGTTATAAGAAAGATACACTGAAGTGTTAAGCTCGAAAATCGATGGCGTCGTCGCCGTGCCCTCTCCAAGAAAGTTTCTAACGACATAACCGCGTGCAATTGATATGCCCCGAGAGTAGGCCCATTGTAAAGAAAGGAAAATCCCGATCCGAAAATCTTGGGAGAGTTAGGATCCCTGCATCAGTATTCAACTCGCGCGCTCCCCCGGTGTGGGTTTCCCCCTCCAACCCTCCGGCTGCGGTAAACTCCTTCAGTAATTTGACTTTGTTGTTATAACTCAGTTTTAGTTGTTTGTCGCCGTTGGCAGATTTATTACTTTAGTGAAATCTGCTAGCAAGTGACAGCTATTGTTATGATTGCACTGGATATTTACAATTTACATATATTACGAGTTCCTTTAAGACATGCTTAATGTTAGACTTGAACGAGTACTTTAGATTGTCTGAGCACTAGTTAAAGTTATTGTTGTTCATTACAATCACATAAAACCATAGTTAACAAATTTACTACAAAGTCCATTCATTAAAATATATTTAATAGTTATTTATATGGCACTAAAACCAAACACACCACATCTTGTCAAACGTTAATCTAGTCGAAAACAAGGCACGGGTACGCAAACGGGTATTTCGGAATGGTTCTATTAAATCACCGCATTGTCGTGGCCAATCCTATTCAGCTTGAATACCGTACACTGCGTTGGCTTCATCAAATTGCAGTGAATGGACGTTAGAGCACTCATCGACCGTAGCCGTCGTTCTGAGGGTAAAAATTTGAATGGTACATACGTAGAGATGGAATGAAAGGCAGCGGTGACGCCCACTCCGTACATCGACAATGCTTCCGGCTCGGACGTTGGTCACAATACAAGCACGGACTCAATCTGATATTGAAATTGGAGCTGAACTAACCTTTATTTTCTTTTATTTGCCCCTCTGGTTTAGTACAATCCAATCATGACGTTTTGTGGTGAAAAATTTAATTTGTAAATTTTTGTGGTTTTGTTTGGACAAAATAACTGACGTACTCTTACAATCTGCGATTGAGTTATTCCATTATTCATAGTTATAATTTAATTTATCTTGTAACATATTTTTTTACGTAATTGATACATTATAGGTAATGCTAAAGCTGAGAGCATATTTAATTAGGTTATGTTGATTCTATCTAAATGGAAATTTATCAAAACATTTTGTTTCACGCATAATAAAATATTCCATTGCTCTTTTCGTATTTAAACCTATTTGAATGTACTTTAAGTCAAATTTCCGCATTTTTAAAGTCTACGACGAGATGTCGCCAATGCATTCACAGTCACGAAGGGTATGGTCCCCCAATCATGACCCTTGTTGATCATTAATGATGCCATCCCTCATGCGACGCTGTTATGTAGGTTACTGTGCAAACAGATATGGGGGTGGTTGGCCTTTGAGACCCGCCATCAACTTGAACGGTTAAAGACGTGCGGCTAGGCGGATAAAGTTTTATGTCTATTTTAATTACGAGCTTATTTGAGGTTTATTGAAGTAAAATTATTCGTGCAATAAAATTTTAAAGGTTATAAAGTGGATATCGTTGATATCTTGTTTAAACAGCAATTTCAATTTTTTAGGAAAATCACATACTGGCATAGGTACTTTTTTTTATGTAACTGTTTTTTATTATGGATAGACTTTCCTTATCCTTTTTTATTAAAAACTAGCTGTCCCCCGCGGTTTCATCTGCTTCCCAAGAAAAAAATCAGTTAGATTTTTGAAAAAAATCCTTTATACAAACCTTCTCCTGACAATAACGAACACATTAAAGAAAGATTTATCCAATTTGGTGCAGTCGTTCGGAAGTTACGCGCGTACAAACATTTCGGCGATCCATTTTTAGGGTTCCGTAGCCAAATGGCAAAAAACGGAACCCTTATAGATTCGTCATGTCTGTCTGTCTGTCCGTCCGTATGTCACAGCCACTTTTTTCCGAAACTATAAGAGCTGTACTGTTGAAACTTGGTAAGTAGATGTATTCTGTGAACCGCATTAAGATTTTCACACAAAAATAGAAAAAAAAACAATAAATTTAGAGGGTTCCCCATACTTAAAACTGAAACTCAAAATTTTGTTTTTCGTTAAACCCATAAGTGTGGGGTATTTATGGATAGGTCTTCAAAAATGATATTGAGGTTTCTAATATCATTTTTTTCTAAACTGAATAGTTTGCGCGAGAGACACTTCCAAAGTGGAAAAATGTTGGTCCCCCCCCCTGTAACTTCTAAAATAAGAGAATGATAAAACTAAAAAAAATATATGATGTACATTACCATGCAAACTTCCATCGAAAATTGGTTTGAACGAGATCTAGGAAGTAGTTTTTTTTTAATACGTCATAAATCGTAAACTGCAATTTACCTTTCATTCAATCAACTCAAATATAAAATAAATGGAAAAAGCAAGGTCTTATAGCACAAATAAAGGAAAAATTCTAAAAAATAAAAAAAGTTGAAAATTAAAGGGTGTCCCCATACATACATAGTTACGACAATTAATAAAGACCTCTGAGTTGTATGGGCGCTCATACAATTCAGAGGTCTAGCTTAATTGGCACCAACATCATTATCCAATTATGCATTTCCTGTGATGGACGAACGATGGACGAAGTTTGTACGGAACCCTCGGTGCGCGAGTCCGACTCGCACTTGGCCGGTTTTTTTTATATATAGATGTACTTTAAACTGTGTTTTATATAAATTATATACAATCTCACGTTTGCGATGGCCACAACTAATTAAATAATGTGAAGTCATATTTTATGGAGAACAAAGAACTGCAAAGGGTATAGTTTGCATACACGTGTGAACCCCGAACGTAATATCTTGAGCCGTAGCAAAATTTATAGCTGGCAAAATAAAAGGAAACTTAATTGGACATAGAATATTTAAGATAATGTTGACAATGGATACTGCACCCTTTCTTACTGCCATAAATTAAATGCAGTCGTGTACTTTGCAGACGAACGCATGTTGCAGCCATTAGAAACCCCAATGCAATAGACGGAGCAAATCCGTAACCCCAGATATAGAAAATCATTTTTCTCGCGAATAAGAAACGTGATATTTGGAGTTCTATTGCTAATAGTATAAAGTTTACTTTTGTTCAGTTTGTTGTTTCAGTTTTTGGAAATATGAAAATTAGACTTTATGAGAGGGAGTCGAAAGCATAAAATGTGATTTTATCATAATGTGGATAGATAACATGGTGACCTACATCTCTAGAGAGAGACTAAACAGCATTAGCGATATCTATAGGGAATAATATTTATGGGGTGCATTATGCACATGACACATTTATGTTTTCTGCATTGCGTTTGCTGTATTGTATTTTGCAGTGTTTCGTTAACGTTTAATTTGCGGAAATTGTTTTTTTTTTAACATACATAATATTATTTTTTAGTTGACTTGTAATCGCCAAACAGCCAGGACGCACATCAATAGATCATACTAATGTTTTATTCAGATAAATGGCGAAATCTTAAAGTTGCGAATTTTCTCGAATTTCCTACCACCTCCACCTCATACACCATTTCATCTACTTCACATCATATTGCTAACATCATAATGATTGAAAAAAGGACGTGGGTCTGAAAACTGCAGATGCCCACTGATAAGAGTGAACTATATACGATATTTTGAAATAACTGAAAAAGTGGGAAATGAAATCGTCATCATTATAACGAAAACAAAGGAATCCCTTATCAAAACATGCCATTTCTCAAAGAAAGGAAATGACAACAAATTATTGTTTAATTATTGTCCCTGTTTTTAGGACGCTGACGCAGCTGGCTTACAATTGTCTGCCAAATTGCTGTTTGGATTTCACTACACAGTTATTTGCACATGCAAATCAGCATTTTGTTTTCATCTTGGTATTAGATGAAGATAGAAAGAGACAGCCTCTGGAGCTGTTTGACACAGATTTGCATAAACTATTAAGAATTAGCAGCTGGGCTTAATATATTCTGAAGTATTTTAGAAGGCAGTCGATTTGAGTTTAATTTGAACGAACACCGACATGTGCGGCCGAGTTATTTCAGGTTATTTCCCGTTTATTATTGCATATATTTCACAGCTAATTAAGTGATACACTGAACGTTTTCTCAGAAGTTATTTTGTGACCAAATTTTTACTTGTATTTATATTCTGTTGAATAATGCAAAGTAAAAACATTATTAAATAAAAAAACAGTCTATTTAGAAAAAAAAATCTAATAATAATATAAAGGTATGATATACTTCTATTTTTTGAATAATTATAGAGCTATTTATAGTTTTTTTTATAGGAGTAAGACTTTAAAAATCATAAAACAGTTAAAGTCTGGCAAACGAAAGCGTGACCTGAGAAAACGCTGCAAATAAAAAATATACATGTGGTATTACTAACTATTAGAAAAACTAAATAATGACAACTCTAACCAAAGAATTTGACGAACATTATTGGTGCCATATTAAAACTTAAAAAAAAGTCCAGGTCACACTTTCGTTTGCCAGACTCTACGATACAAATATTGTATTATTAGCTATCGTCCCTCAGTTTTACGCGCGTTCTCATATGATCAGATGTTTCTTTCTATATTGATATATATTTCATTCCAGGATATGATCTCTATCTCTATCTCAATCTCAAGTTCCTTGTAAATTAAATTGAGTCACAAACATCCAATATCCAGGCAATATAATCTAGTTTCTTTTTGCGATTAATGAACACCAAAAAATTCTTTTTATTCCTCCTTTCCTACTTTAAAATAAAAAGCACCAAAGATAATTCATTTCACAATTTTTCACGTTACAAAAAATGAGTGTCCTAAACGGTACAGGTTAAGCAAAAATGTTGTGGAAAATCAATAAATATACTGTGTCCCCTAATGCAATGATGGATTGTACCACACTTATCTGTCGGCGACATCGCTGTCCGCACTGTAAACAGTTATTTTCATCGGCTTTTGGCTTCTTTGTTGTGGGAGTACCCACTAAGTTATTTACCTACATTTGATTGTGTTTCGGGGTAAAGTTATCAAAAACTACGTAGAGTGATGAAGGTAGAGCTTTTTCTGACAAATTGTATGTTGCTATTTTACATTTATTTAGATATTAGCATCGGCCTTGTCGTTTTACCTGCGTTTCCGTGAGATCTTTTGTTTTTTGGGATTTGGTGTCCCATATTAAAATTCTGTATCCTGTCATCCTATTTCTGTGCCAATTATCATTCAAATACGTTTAGCCATTTATCGTGATTGTGTCACAAACATCCAAAGTTCCAAATATCCAAACATACAGTATAGTAAAATAATTTATGATTATGATTGATTATAGCAGTGTTGGACGTTCTGCATCCAGCGTCCAGTCGACCGTCCACCTTGTAAGTGGACGTCTTACGCTGCGCTTGCTTCTTCTTGTTCCTTAGGTGAGGCCTATGTCTAGCAGTAGACGTCTTGCGGCTGAGATGATGAAGATTGATAATGATTTTAATTCAAATTCAAAGTTTCCTTATATAAGTCGTATTTTTAATGACCACTCGTTTCATTCTTTTTTTAAATACTAATAAGTATCATAATCTTCAAATTTTATGCCAGATGTATATTTTGAGATGGCATCTTTTTGAAATCAATGTTGATTTCAGAGTTGGTTCCATGCTAAAAGTTGTTTCGAAAAGAAGCCATGTAAAGCCAAAGTATCCACCCAGTATAAACGACAGCGGAGCGAATAATTCCCTTTCTCTCTCATAAAATCAAAAATGTTTAGCACCCTTTCTTACATAACTTCTGTTTTGCCAACTTCACTTCAGTGATATCACTTATTTAGAGAACATAGAGTTAAGTAAGGCTTTTTACTGAAATACCAGGTCACCTGATGAATAAGTCAATCGAAAGCTAAATTGCATTTACTTTGAGACTCACAATATGTGTGTAAATTATAACTAAAAAAATGCTGAAATATAATTGCAGTTTTTTATCCGCATATATTTTGTTTATGGTACGATAAGATAAGTAATTGATAAATATACAAAGACGGTACAAAAACGTTGTTTTTTATGGAACTTAACATCATTCTTAAAGAAAACAAAACAAAATAACATTGTATTCAATATAAGTTATTAGTATAGTAAATAATCAAATTCCTACCAAAGTTTGTTATCTATCATGCATTTTAATAACTAATAAATAACATATGCGATGTTTACGTGTCTAGTCGTCGTGAAAGGCGAAGCGGCCCCGTGACAAACTTGTCCCATAAGTTGCACTGCACATAGAAGATCTATTGTGCCTATTTATTGATAGTAAGCACGCAGCTACTTTTAAAATTGATAAAATATTTTGATTAATTAGACTTTGGAACTATTATGCCCTTAAGTTTGTTTTTAGGCTTCGACAATTGTTTGTTCAGGCAGAGGTGGTAACTACAATTTATTATTACTATGTATAGGCCTGTTTTGATCACAATCTCACCATGATAAGTGATGATAGGTGCTTGGCGACAGATTCTCAACTAGCGTGTGGTAACCAGCCAGTTGGGTACTTCAAAGTACCTACCCTACCACCATGCTATGGTTCCCTAACAACTTCCTTCACCGTAAGCACAAGCTCATTGTAAGATTCGAACCCACGACCTTCGTCATGGCATTCGCTATCATCTCAGCTTCAAAACCATATCATCGTTCTAATTGTCTAAATTGAGATAGGTATTCAAATTAAACCTTAACCGTTTTCAATATACATACTCATACCTATATACTTTAATCGTAAATTAACATTAAAGCCTGAAGCCAGAATAGAACTCCCATTAAATTACAACGACAATGTATTACCATTCGAGTGCGAATTAATTTCGTCTAATGTTCCAAAATTACCTACTCAATTCTTGTGATCTAAAACAAAGTTATATTCGAGCGGACTCAGTGAGCCCGTGCTCATATTTCAGCCGTCGGAAAACTTTAAATGCCATCAACTTGGTGAGTAATAGGGGCTTGTTGTAGACAACACACCAGCTTAATCTGGCGACGGCGACAAAACCTGCCCGTTATTGTGATGTCGCTAGTTTCAAACTTGCAAATTGTGGCAATTTGCGATTTTATTACACAAGACTTTGGGTATTTAAGTTTAGATAAAAAGTCTAGGATATTTAAAAGTCACGGCTGAGAGCCCTCAGCGCTCGCCGTATAGTCCGCGTAAGGGTGGAAGAAGGTCCCCTGGACCCACCACTTTCTGTTCCAGTAAAAAAAAAAAATCTAGGATATTTCAACATGTTTTAGTTACTTAGCGAGT
This sequence comes from Tetheella fluctuosa, assembly GCA_951216915.1. Lineage (NCBI taxonomy): Eukaryota > Metazoa > Arthropoda > Insecta > Lepidoptera > Drepanidae > Tetheella > Tetheella fluctuosa. The sequence goes on from OX578217.1 coordinate 10,295,943, forward strand.
TTAAGAGTTCTATATTACCATTTTAAGAATTATAGAGAAGAGCTCTTTTTTTATAAAGTCGACGTAGCTTATTAATTTTCTTGCAAAATTTTCACCCTTACACTGCCGAATATTTAAAAATGTTTTTCATAGTGCATTCAATTCAAAATGACACTATGGAATACATAGATAATCCCCAATTCAACCCTCCAATATTAACCCGTCGCAACTAACGACTTCACTATCGCTCATGGGCACACACATGCATCTGACAGAACTGTTATTACATCATTAATAAAATTACAAAAGTCTGGCCCCATGTGCCGAACGATCCACACTTTACAGCCCATTTTGCCCCATAGCATCAAAAGGGTTGAGATGCAGTGGTATAATTAAATTTGGGCAATCGTCATCGTTAGTCTATAAGGACGTTACAGTTGACAATGACCCCGAATGTTAGAATTAAGTGATTTAAGTTGAATCACGTTTACACGATGAGGTTATCGCATGATGCAGGCGTGGGTTAGACTTTATTTTGACCATAATTATGATCTGGAAGTACTTGGAACGTCTAATACTGTCAATAAAATTGTAATACCCTTAAATTCCATACTTAAATTTAATCATAGAAATAAAATGGTTAATGAAAAAAAATGAATTAGTAAAAAAGGGAACGCTGCCAGCCTGTTGGGAACCTTGCCTATCGACAGCAGCGAGGGCTTTGAGGATGTTTTCTATATATCATAGTTTGTATTTTTTACTTTAATTGTAAATAAGTAAAAAATATAAATTAATCCAAAGTTCAACATACTGCACTTGATGCTCAAAGTTTTGTGTCCTTACAACTTTCAGCTACGCCATTTTTGACCATGGCGATATTATGAAAAGATACTCTTACTCTTGATATAGGTACTTAAAGAATTGGCTATATTGCCACATACTACGAAGAGCTTGTGGTCTAATAAAACCCTAACTACACTAAAAAAATAAAACATTTCTAAAGAGTACAAAAATTACGAATCTGCACTACAAATACCATTTAAGGTAACGTTATACCTACAAGGGACCCGATAAGAGCACACGTCTACGAAGGGCGATATTAAAAGGCTTAGGAGTGTTAGGCCTGAAAAGCCTCTGAACATCTCTGAACCTCGCCCACTTAAGCACTGTATTAAGGGCACTTTGAGCTTAAGGGCAACCGTATATTATCGCGGCCTTTTCCTACTCGACGAGTGGAAAATTTTATGAGCTTTTATATTTTGTAAATGAGATCTTGTAGTAGGTGTTACATGAATTTATTGTCGGTGTCATGCTTTTTACTGACTTACTTTTCATATTTGTATTATGGTGGTCATCTGTACAGCCAGGTACTTCTTTTGTATTACTTATGTCTGTTTTCTAATTTCCAATATTTTTAATAGTCATCATACAAGTGAAAACATTGCTACGTTATTAAAATTAGCAAAATAACTGCAAAGACAATAGGTATTATTGCCATTTCATTATGATCCATTTAGCCAAAGCATACAATTTGTATCTATTCTCCATCACTTAATTAGTTTTGTACTAACTAATTTCCATTACTGTATTTAGCATAGAGAAGTAGGTAGGTACCGTACTACTCTTCATGATGAAATCATATTTCGAGCTATAAGTACCTACATCAATGGCGGCCGATTAAACTTAATTTCACAATTAATTTCTAATTGAATTACGGCTGTCATTCATGAGCGAATCGTTAAACTGATTTGAAAATGGAACTCTATTGAATACTGCTTTTTTATGATTTTCATACAACACAACTTTTTGTATATAATAAGTATATACAAAATACAGTTTGCCGTTTTTTTTATATATGAAATATCGCCTGGGTGTCCCAAGTGCCACCTAATTCCAAATTAAGCCGAACTTATGTTATAGAAACCAAAATCTGATGTAATACATAATATTATATACTTAAAGACCAAAATACGCTGTCTATGAGCCGCATTCGCAGCGAAAGTCGATCTGTTAACTTTTAATGCTCATTAAAATAGACGGTTCATTCAGTTGCTGTGAATTTTCAGGCAGCGGAAAATTAAAACGTTACCCGCGGCAAGCGCGTCTTCCACACATAGCTCTCATACACCGTCCATTGTAAAAATATACAAAACTGGAGCGAAGAGAAAAACTTCGCGTGTTTTCATACGTTTACTTCGCTCTGAAAAAGTTTATCGGTCTCGCGTATATGGGCTTAACACATTTTATTCGTTTTTTGGATGCCATTTTTGCATCCATTCCACCCACTACTGCACATTATTTCGCAACAATTTATATACCTATCGCATTTTTCTATCGACAGTCGATGGGGAAGCACTCTATTCATCCAACAATGACACTCCACGTCGGAAAATCCGGTCGGCCATTACCCTACGGTTAGCAAGACAAAGCGGAATGGCATCCGCGATTGGTATGTATGCCTTAATGTGGGATGAATATAGGGTTATCAGGCAGTTACAGACGAGCCAACTGGACCACAAGCCGATGCTAAATACCAGCCAATAATGTACTTATAGTGAGTGTAGAGTCGAGATTTGCTTTATTAAATGCGACCTCGCAAATTCAATGCGATGTTTCAACAATAGTGCCGTGTACTGGATGTGATTAAAATTTTGCTTTCATTTTGATCTACACGTTATCCTTTTTAATTATTATTTTTCGTGTTGAATTTGTTTACGTTCATTTATTTAATCAAAATTGTACAAAGGTCCAGTCATTTATGGTTGTTTACATAAAAATAATGTATGTGCCCATTTGAAGAAATTAATGTACCTTTAAAAACATTGGAGATCCCCTTTACGTGTACGCTTTTGCGACAACACCATAGGCTTCTCTTTAGTCTTCTGACATAAGAAGAAAACTGTAAATTTATTTATTTTGGAAAGGGATTTTAGAAAGGTACTTATCTATACCTATCATCTTTTTAATTTATATTCTCCTGATAATTTAATTTCCTGAAAACATTATATTTTTATGGTTTAAACAATTTAGGGGTATTCAATAAAATCTCAATTTTATTAGTAATTTAAATTATTTTATTAAAAATAGGTATTCAAAGACTAATACAAAAATTAAGATCCGTTTAAAACTTTTACATTTTATTGTTGAGTTAACACATATTTAATCAAAATGGTCTCAACACACAAAAATAGGCCATTCAAATGACGTAAAAAATATGAAATAAATTAACAGACACCTTGCTTTACTTTGAATCTATAATTGTTTTCTCTTAGCATACGGTGAATGCCTAAAGTGCATAAAATATGATAGCTTATAAACATTTACGATACTATGACTTGTAATAGGTAGGGATTTATTATTCTGGCATATCAACGTGCTAAATATTTTAAATAATTATAGATTGTATGAAAATAAGAAACATAACCATATTCACGACATATAATAAAATAAAATACTAGAAATGTGACAATATAGGTATCCAATTCACAACAGTAAATGGATATAGGAATCTGTTACTACTTATAATATTGATTCATAGTAATATGCAAATTACGAATTGCTCACGCATTTTAATATTCGAGTGAAGTGTGAAAATAGGAACTACAATATTATTGTTACATATAGCATCTATTTAGGTATTGTTTTATCTGTGCATAGGCCATATGGTTATACCTACTACATTGAAGCATTTTTATTTTATTTTTTATGTCAGTAGGTTGACAAACAGGCCGACGGTCCACCTGATGGTAAGTGGTCACCGCCGCCTATGAACATTTGCAATACCAGGGGTATTGCCGATGTGTTGCCGACCTTGAAGAGCTCTTTTTACGCCCCTCTTGAAAAACCCCATATTGTAGCACTGAGGGAAAACCGTAATGGGGAGCTCATTCCACATCCCGATGGTCCGCAGTAAGAACGTCCGACTAAAACGTTGTGTCAACGATCGAGGCGACTCGAGGATATGAGGATGAGCTCCATATCGCCGGCGAGTGGTGCGATGGTAGAAGGGTGACAATGGCACCAGATCAAAAAGTTCTTGAGAACACTCCCCATTGTAGAGACGGTAGAACACACAAAGGGAGCCTATGTCTCTCCGAAGGCTGAGGCAATCAACTAAGAATATGTCGAAATATTATTTTTCTCTCAAAAATTGCCAAAACCACAAAATTTGGAAAAACATTACATCTACATTATTACACTGAGCAAGGTATCCCAAAATCAAATAAATCGGAAATGAATAAAGAGACATACTGTAGTTATACTCGTAGTACGAATGGCGATAAATTTAATTTTACATAATTATTTACAAAATAATTGTTTATTTAAGGACGATAACAAACGGTCAAGACATGTGATACCGGTGAAATGTGGAAGCGTCCTAATTCATAACATTTTTTTAATTATTACATTTCTAATACAGATGATATGCAATCATACAATGTGCTATTTAATTTATTATAACGAGTGGCTATAATTAATAACTCATATATCACAATATCTTACGTAGATTATAGCTTTAGTTTTGTAAAAGCTTTCATTTGAATTTCATTTCACAACTCCATTGTTACTTTATCATATAATTTTAAGTAGCTATAAAAAGCTTTTTATGGCACGTGAAATAAAACTTAACTTAATAAAAAAATTATACGTAAGTACCTATTAATTATTCAGTAACTACATTTAATTATTTCATAAAAATATTTGACGAAGGAAAAGAATATGCTAGTAATTTGTATCGTTTAAAGGCTATACTATCTATGTATTTATTATACTATAGTGAAATTCAATAAGTTAGGTTATTTTATTGCCAAGCGTTCATTTGTTTCTGTTTCTATTTTATAATACCTACCGTTATACTAATGATATTATGGTTAAAATTCGTTTATTGATAATCGAGACGGACATATCAATTGAATTCTATCAATCCCAATAATAACATCATAAACATTTATCGGAATTGATATTTAACTTTTAACCGATTGTTATTAATAATAATTCATAGTCAGATTTTTTATATTCTATTTACAGTATTTACAGCTTAAAAATACTATACAAAAGACTAGGAATACTTTCTTTAAATAAAAATATATTAGATATCATACAGTAAAGTAAGAATTAAAATTTATAATTATTGTGCGCTATATGTATTAATAGAAACTAGGCCAAAAGTTCTATTCGTCATATATTAGGCCACAGTCTGAAACCCAAAAAAAAACCAGTCACTGTCACTTCAAAAACGTAGTTATTAGTAAAAGAGCACGATACACCAATTCTATACAGTCAGGAAGAACTGCGATCTTTTGTGACGTCACTATACACTAGAATAGGAAACAACATCGGTCTATACGTCCGTTTGGCACAGGTCGCCGAATACCGGCAAGGCGTGATACTACCGCGTGACGGAATCCACGCGGGGGTGGGGCGCGGGTGGTGGGTGGGTAGGAGCATTGGACGACTTTGAAGCACTACTTAACACCCCTTGTCCGTGTCTAAACGACGTCAGCCGAGCCAGCGTTCTCGCCCCATCACTATCAAAATGAGGCCTTTCATACTGATGCTGTGGCCTTGGCCTCTGAGGATGCATGGCCTGTAACTCATCATAACCAGTGTCTTCTGCATAATTCTCCTCATCTGATTCGTCTTCACCAAACGCTCTATATGTCGTTTCAGTTTCGGAATTTTTTCTTGAACTTATTCCGTATGTTCGACCTATGAGCGATTGTGTTGCGTCTGTCTTCGAACTCTTATCGCCTTTTCTCTCATCTAAACTCTGATTGTATCGCAATTGAGCTTTTTGAGTTTTATCCATTGATGGTAAATCGTAAAATTTCAATACGTTTGGATGTCCTTGAAAGTATTTTTCACTGTAAACGTTTCGATTGTAATATCCACCATTGCTAGCTGGATATAATTCTTCATCTGGTGCGTAGCGATTATCGAACGATTCGACATTTTTTCCACTAGGAGGAAACCAGCCCTAGAAGAAAAAAAAACATTTATTGTATGAAAGAGTCGTTACTCTGTCTGTGCCGCGTTCAAACATCAGGCAGCGTTCTGCCAGATGTTTGAACGCGGCACAGACGGCACAGTATAAAAGTAGCTATCATTATAGTTTGGAAATGTTATTTTTTCATTTCACTGTTTAATGTTTACCAATTTCACCCAAAGTTTATAAGTGTATAATTTGTCGATGGCATAGAAAATATTGAAATTATTTATCTATCAAAATGTAAATCATAAACAATAAACATTTTAGCAGGTAAATAATGGATTTTGGTAGATAATGGTGTTAAACCATTTGAAACTTTTAATGCTTTGATGCTTTTAAGAAACCCACATAATTGGTCGTTTCAATGTTATCAAACACTATTATAACAAATGATTTTTGATAGCTGAGTTTTTGTATACTATTGAAATAATATTTAAATACTGACTTCAATAATAAAATAAAATTTGTGTTATAAAACTTGTCTAACATAAACTATAAATGAAAAGTATCCACTTACCAAAGAGCTAACACACTGTCTTGTATTTGCTACTAATGTCACCGAAGCATAAGCAGCTGGCGAGTTTGCGGTTTTACTCGTGTTCCATTCATTTCCATTGGCTCGTGAAGATGTCACTTCAGCGTATTCAGGTAATGGCTGAGCCACTTTATCATATTCTGAATTAGCTTTCTCCTTACTCTGACTCGTTTGAGTACCAGACATGCATAAGCCTGGCTGATTTTCCATCCACAGCAATGACTCAGTTTTAGTTACAGTGTTCTTATTGTAACAACTACTGAGTGGATGTGACAACGACACAGCTGCTTTTATGTTCATTTGAGTAACTAAACTTGTCCCATTAGAATCTAAAACAACGATAAATAGATATTTATTCATTTAATAACCTTTGTAATAATCAATTTACACAAATCAAATACTAATCATCTTGTTTATAGAAAGCTTTAAAAATGTAAACGCAGTAAGGAACAAACAAAGCGAAAGAAAATTGGCTTAAAGGTAACTGGGTGAGTCAACAAACGAATCGCCTCGAGAAAATAAAATAGAAAACATTTACATTTACTGGGTCTTTATTTCTCGGATTTGTATCATTCCTTTGTGCCCTGAACGTGAATGCAAAGTGAAAGAGATCCACTGCGCTCACGAGAGAGGGCTTGTGCTACCTTTCAACTCGAAAGTAATCTAGCACCCCTCCCTGCCCGTCGCATGGCAAAGCCTCCATCAAACAAATGTTCGGCGCCCTGCACCACCCCACGACACCCGTGGAATGTTTTTAATTTTGAAATTCTGATGCTGATTCCACGGAAAAAATGTAAGCGTTTTGAGATAAGCTGAATAACTGTTTATTTTCAAGTTATGTGCTCGGTAAATACACTCGGAATGAAGAATGCACGCCCAGCGTTATTGCCTTTATTAAAATGACAATAAATACTATTTCACAAATAATACTCACCATAAATATTTGGAAGCGCAGACTTTTTGGCGAAAATGTTGTGCTTTCGTACGTAAATAATGCCGCCAATCACAATTATTTTGAACAGAACAATCGCTCCGATCAAAACGTAAAACCATGTTTCCATCACAAAGTCCCCAGCTACGATAGATACTTCCCCATTTACTGGGTATCTGAAATATTTATTTATCAGAAATGTTGATCTCATATTACATTGTACAGTATACGAAGGTAGTTAATAATGAAAGTTTGTGGCGTTTATTTTCATATTTACCTGGATAGAGGGTCGAGGCCGACGGACCGGGAATCAATATTCAAGTAGACTTTTTGACTAAATGGACCCAAGCCAACGATAGTTTCAGCTGCAATTTGTACCGAATAACTAACCCCAGATGTCAAATTTGTCATAATAAGACTTGTAGCTTGATGAACAGTCGTATTTATAGCAACCATTGATTTATTTGCTGGTATATCCAACCAGTTGACCAGAACGTTGTAACCAGTTATAATACCATTTTGCAAATAGAGTTCTGGGGGGGACCATTTCAAATGGACTGTGGTGACGTTCAAAATAAACATTTCAATATTTATTGGCGGACCATCCGGAACTGCGAAAAAAGAGTACAGTTTAGTACATAACGGTGAATAATTTTATAGAGATTATAACATTTTTTCATCGATATTTACCATCGTCTAAAGTTTGTGCCACTCTCGAATTTGAAGGCTTACCCTCAAATTTCTTATAGAATGGAATGAGGAAAAACTCATATTTTGTATACTTTCTCAAAGATGTTATTTCATATCCCGAGACATCGTTGGAATGCAAAATAGTTTTCATCTCGTACTCCGTCGTTATATTATCTAAGGGTCGAAAATAAATAAATAATCCTTCTAAGTAGTAAAAATTCAATATTTCCCACATTAATTTTATGGTTTTAGCATCTATTGGAGTAGCTTCAATCAACTCAATAATGTTATCGGTGAGAATGTTATTTCTAAATTCTGTATTATTCGAGTATACTCCGCTATCCCAAAGGGAATTGGAGTCTTCTCCAACATTTATAGAATCAGAGACGGCACTGGGACCGGAGAGACCATGTGAATTTTCTGCTCGAACCATAAACATGTAAGTAATTCCGGGAATAAGAGACTTGGCTGTGTAGTATGTTTGATGTATGCGTCTCGCTAAAACAACCCATCCACGTGAATTTCTTGGCGTATTATTTCCCGAAAGCGTTTCTCTTGAAAACACCTCAACTTGATACCCCAAAATAGATGAAGATCCAATCTTATTATTTTGATTCCACGTTATAGTAACACTATTGTCTGTAGCGTTGTATATTTGAGGCTTTGTAGGTTGTCCCGGTAAAGACGATACATCGGCTGCTCGAAAAAAATGTATGTTCGGATTTATTGGATTGTCTACCAATAATACTCCACTCCATACGTATTTCCCGTGTTGTGAAGAGGCGACACATGTGTAGGTACCGCTATCACTTTTATCCAAATCCTTCAAAATGAGAGTTCCATCATTAGTCACATTCCTTCTTTGATTTTGTATTAGAGCTTCCCCTTCAAAATACCATGCAATGATTGGTTCAGGTGCGCCGACTGCTGTGCAGGGGAAAACTGCCATCGATTTTATAGGTAAAGTTTGGTTAGAGGGCCCGTTTGTTATGATTGGCGGTGGGCGGTCATCGTCTGACGTCACGGTTAGTTTTCCTCTAACAAACGAACTGCCAGCGAAGTTTACCGCCGAACAAACTATCGTGTTTCCACTATCATTTTTATTGGTATCGTTGATTGTTAGCACAGTGACTCCATCGAGTACAGTCGAAGCGTGGTATTTGTCTCTTGTCGTTCCGGGAAATATAATTGTTCTATTTCCTTCTATACTCCAGAACATGGTTGGTTCTGGTCTGCCTGAAGCTGTACATGTAAAGGTTGCTATGGAACCACTCTCAACATTAACTGAATTCGGTTTCATTGCTATTGTTGGAGGATCTGTAACCAAGGAAAATTATTAGTATAATATATATCTTCAAAATTAGTAAAAAACCAGCAAGTATTGATTATTCTTTCCCTTTTCGTAAATTTTAAAAGTAAGGATATTTTTAACGTTTTGATAGTTTAAAAGATATAAAAGTAAAACAATTACATAAAATAAATAATATTGGAAACTCACCATATACAGTCAAATAGCCACTAGCGCTCACCGCGCCAACCGTGTTATCCGCTTCACAAGTGTACTCTCCTTCATCTCCTAAAATAACGTTATCGAGGCGGAGGCTTCTATCATCCAAAACTTTGACGCGAACGAGTGGCATATTTCCACCTCCAGCGGTCCTTCGCCAGAGCACGTCAGGGAGAGGATCCCCACCCACCCGGCATTGGAACGTCACGCTACCGCCAGTCTGTGCCACGACGTCCTCGGGGCCCGTGATTAAGTACGGCTTAACTGTGCAATGAGAAATATCTCCCTGAATTACATAACAAAAGAGGCGTCCGCGAGAAATAGCTTACAAACGTCGAGTTACAGCCAGAAATTAGTAGAAATAGAGCTTAGAGTTATGAATTGAATACGACAAATCTTTGTCATGTAATTGGTGTGGAAATTCGAGGTACTCACTGTGTATTCTGAGCGTAGCAACTGCAGATTCCCTGGTGCCCGCCGCATTCCTCGCAATACATTGATATCTACCGGCGTCAGTTTGCCTGGCGTCTTGTATTACGAGATTGCCACCATCAACTAAATGCATTCTGCAGCAATAAAATGTAATATTTTACTACATACCTAAGTGATCACAAATAAAGGAACATAATCTCTCCTAAGTAATAATTATGAAAGTTTTTCATTACTTTGAACAAAGCGAAATGTAACAAAGTCATTCAAATATAGGGCGGAATAATTCAATGGGAAATTAACATTTAATAAGGGGTCTGGTGAGTCAGAACTATTGAGATTTTTACTTGATTGCTTGTCGAGCTCTTCAAATATCCCCTACTTTTATAACTTTGATGTACCCTTCTTTCGACTGTTAATTATTTTTATGCTTCACCATACGTAACAACATGCGCCCTCAAGATATAACTTAACTCATAAAAATTCATAGAGAGTGAAGTGAAATAAATAGGCAATAAAACTTTTAAGCGAAATTCAATTTGGCGCCTATTTTAACATAACGTCGAGTTTGTAAACAAAGAGTCTTCGTCAAAAATTTGTGCAGAGCGCTAGCTACTAAAATTAACTTTTCATTATTGTTTACCCAAGTTATTGAGGGTTCTTTAAATTCCGTAAATATTCACGCCAGACACTTTATTGTAACCGCGACAAAGTGACAGGTCATAAAAGGATGTGGTATGGCTGTCTGAATATCTGAAATACTTTGATTGCTCATGAAATCGCGTTGTGATTAAAATAGCAGAGAGCGAGATATCGAGTATCAAACGGCTCTATTCGGAAAAGCTATTCACAAGACTATCTCGTTTCCACCATCCCACTTGGCTCCATGAGAGCACTCACAGACTACCCTCGAATTGGCTTCAAACTACGCTTTATCAAATCGGCTACCGGTTTACTCGTAACTTTCGTTGAATATCACTAAGTTCTTATTTTAATATCGTAACTGCCAAGTCGAGTACATTTCTGCTACCCAAAACTTTATGTGTTCATGATATGAGTTTTGTTTCAGCCATACAAAGTATATTGGAATAAAAAATGAGAAGAAAAAGAAGAACTCAGTTTTATGAAACGAAAACATGTTGTGGACAACGTTTTTTTATGTTATAGCTATAGTATCGAATATATTTGATATGTTACTACCTAATGGTCTTTTAGTTGTACCATATTAGTAACAAGTTATTTTAATGTATCAATTACCTGGAATCTCCATCAAAATGTAGCATTTGTCCATTTTTCTTCCAATATACAGTTGGTTCGGGCGAACCTCGTGGAGGTGAACATTCTAATATAACTGTCTCGCCTTGTGCAGACTGCGTTGAGACTGGTTCCAGTCTAAACTCTTCACGAAGAACTGAACAAATAGAGCTAACGTTAAGAATGGTTGAACTCCAATAATCAATTTATTAAATTTGAAAAAAAAAAAATGTAGAACAGTGAAATTCTAAAACTTAATCAAAATCATTAATTAATAAACTTACCAGCAACATGAAGAGTCGTATTTCTACTCCTTGCAGTTCCGTAAGGATTGGTTGCTTCACACCAATACACGCCTGCATCAGAATGCGCTCTACCATGTGTGGCTCTCAGAAAGAATAATCCACCAGCTGGCAAAAGGCTTCTATGGGTATCAGATACCACAAGCACGCCACCCTTGTACCATCTTATTGTGGGATTTGGTGAACCTCCAGCTCGACAGTTCAATGTAGCTGGTTGATGACGAGCTACAGTTACATCTAATGGCTGCTCAATGATGTATGGCGCCTCTCCGGTTCCAACATAATCATCACTCAGTCCTCCTCTCACTGGACCTGTTGACAATACATGTTTATTCATTACCCTCTGCACTATATTGATTACCATGTAAACACTTGAGGTCGAGTACACATTATAGTTAGCGTGTTGAGCCAAGTTTAATAAAAGGCGACGCCGCCGCCAAGCCTTGCACAGTCCCACCCACTGCAATTTCCCATACACGAGCCTTATTTTAAATTTACCTAACAAAAGCCCTGCCTGGGTTACGGTTTATTTTAATAATAGGTGGAGTATGTCATTTGCAGCTACTCTAAAGCGTCGCACAATAATAATGAGCCATAAACACAGGCTTACTAAAACTCGGGTCCCCATAGATGCTGGGTTCGGGACCCTTTTACTATTTTACTCTGTTTACAACGAACGCGCAGATGTTAGTTTTTGACACTTGAATTGATGTATGTTCTTTGTTGTTGCCTCACTATTATTGTAGCGAAGTAAATATCGATCGAGGAAAAAAATATTCGATTCGGTGTCCGATTATCTGCGGAATGAACCTCTGGGGACGGTTTGCGATTTTAGAGACTTGGTTGTATTTTATGAACGAAATCAATAGGGATTACCTACTCTTTGTGCAAAGTAATTGTGTTTATTTATTCACGTGTCCCAACGAAGCCAATGCGGTACGATACAAGGGCTAATCTATAATTGAATCTCCATTCGATTTGCTATCGTTTGATTTTGTGTTCCCTTATTTTTTTTGCTATTATTCATTTTAGCTAATATTTTTTGACCCAATTTCACAAGGTCTGGGAACTTCAAAAAATTACATTAATTTATGTATTTTTTTGTAGAAACTACCATGAAAATATTTAACCTTTTCCTACTTATATTATAAATGCAAAACTATGTGCGTCTGTTTGTATGAATATTTGTGTAGGTATTTTTTTACATTAGATGCCTCAGGAACGAAGGTAAAACTGTGGGGCAGAAACTAAAAATAATAATATACCTACTTCAGTGAAAGTATTAATATCCTTAAAAAGAGGTTTTTTTCAAACATTTTTTAAACCACCTATGTTGTTTTTTTTTACAATCGTCTCATTAAAAAGATCAAATAGATAGCACCCATGCATCCTCATATGTATGAATGAATCCAGAAGAGACGGCAAAAAAAATATTGACCATACAATAGTAGAGATAGAAATAAATAACTGTCAACATAAAAGAAGCCATCCCAACCGTGGTATCAGATACATTTATGTATGTAGTCATTTATGTACCTAATATTTGTATAGATTGGTAATTTTACTTATTAATTATAATGGGTAGTAACACAAAACTGTGGTTTTACAATGTAGGTATTATTTTTTAATACAAACTAAAAACATTACCCCTGACGCCATTAATTAATTGCACGCATCATAATCTTAACCTAACCATTTTCTACCCCGCGGCTTTACTCGCAAACCATAGAAAGACATAACTTTATTTAGATAATATAATTGACAATAAAAATCTATATATAGAAAAAAAAATCCTCAAGGAAAGTTTCTGCTGTTGCCTATTGGAAGACTGGCAGCGTCTATACTTTGGAAAATTATGCAAGAAAATATTAAATTATCCATCTATGAGCCAAATTATAACAGCGTGTTTCAGTAACAGTCATCCACACAAACTTTCGCAATATAATAGGTTTTTCATGAACAATTATATTGTAGCGTATTTAAAAAACTGTTGTTAAAACATATTTTTTGTTTGTTGAAACTTTTGAAATATACATATTTACCTACAGGTAGGTATATCCTATACTTACCTATACCTACCAAAAATATATAGAAGATAATTCAGTTGATTGCAAAGAACATAAAATATTGCCTTAGATGTTGATCTCAATTCTCGATACGTTACTTTATTGCGCATAAAACTAACTTTATTGCATAGTTTGAACGTTAGAACGTAGATCGATTATTGGATATTAAAAGGGATAGGTACCTTATATCCTTTCTTTACATTTTTTTTATTACAACGACATTTCTTATTATGTATTTATTAGGTACACAGCATTACATATTAATAACATAACCATAATGACGAGATTTTAAACTGCGAATATGTTTTTTTCAATATCACATTAGAGTAGAGAATAAAGCTTAATCTTAACATGAAAAAAAAACCAGCTAATTAAATAATAAAGATTTTATGTCGCAGGTAGACTAGATTGTTTTTAAAACTACATATTATGGCCTACCTATTTTTCTCTTATTTATTGGTATATTTACGACCTAATTTCATGTTTATTTAAGTAAACGTCGTTTTTATACTGGAATAAAAAATCTCTATTCGATATTTTTTTATTTTTTTTCCCCAAATACCACTACCCACTTATCCATAATATATTTAGGGTAGCATAATGTTTAATTTCCTTGTTCAAGAATCCAAAACACTGCTATAAATTATCGGTAGTACACTACCAATAAACCAAATCCTAGTGTAAGAACAAGCCATAACCGCCTACACGCGATAGATGACATTGTAACGCAGAAGGGAGTGACTTTTCAACTCACACGCGGATAGTTACGTTCTATTGTTAAAAAAGTCTTTGTTTAAAAAAATTGCGAGGGTGACTATCCCCTCGCTAATTTAAACTACTAGCACATGTCGACACGTGACGCAAGAAAAAATAAATAAAAAATCGGTTACAGTGACATGGTTTTCGCATTTCACATCGGCCGCGTGGCCATCCGAATGTTGCGAGTCCGTTTGAACTAAGTCGTTAATGTTTTTGTCGGTTTGGAATTGATCTCTCTCAGATGCTTGTGAACTATAAAGTTATAAAACCTTTCACGTGAACATTCGATTGCACTCGTGTGGTAATAATTTAGGTTTATGGGTGTGTAAAATCGGTGTTCTTTGATTTTAATTTTGCCACTAACTCTTCAGTAAATAAATAATATGTCAATATCAATAACCTCAGCGCGTGTTTTAACCCTTTGATCACTTATTTTTATTTAAATAATAAACCTACGTGCGCACCTACTGACATCTAATTAAGAAATGCAGTGAACATTTTCAAGAGCTCATAACTGTCACCCCAAGTAACTCGATAGCCGTTTGAATGTCGAATATCTAATTCTAATGGCAGTGATTGGCTCCCTCAGGAGGTAATCATGATTTTTCGAATTTCGAACACGTGTTCAATTTAGAGACCCCTTTTTGCAATTTGAAGCCAAAGGCGTAATTGCGTCTAGTTGACACTTTTTCATCTTAATTACGCATTCAAGTGAACAGAAAAGGCTCATTAACTAAATAGTATGTTAAAATATTTGAGTAAGAATTACGCAGATTTATATTTTTAATACAACTATTAAAACACTAACTTCACACTCACATGTGAAACTAAGACTGCATAGTAAATGAATTTCACGAACGACAGTAACAACCGTTCGAAGAGAAACAAACATCCAATGAAATATCACGGTTAATGAAATAGCACTTATATTTTACGGTGCAAAAAACGAGACACGCTCCTTTAGCACATGTGCTTAGAATTAACCGCCTCGACTAGACGGATGGACGGATTAGTTTAATATGAGTTTCGTGAGTTACAATGTTTATCTTGTAAGGCGTTCTTCTAATGCACGATGGGACAAATTGTTGACACAGTGTCATCTTTCATAGGGTCCGATATACCTGCAAAGAATCGGGGCAGCCACCCGGCGACATCTGTAAATACTACATTTAGCATTTTTTTGTTTCTTTCATGCTAATTGAGACTCTAAACTAAAAACATAGAATGCACTTTCGAAAAAAAAATCTTCCAATTTTGTTTTATGATTGTAGCCAATTCTACGGCGTAGTTTACGGAAATACGTCGCCATCAGTGACAGTTGTGACGGTTCTCACTTTTGGCTTGTTGTTGTATATCTATTCGGCGCGTGGGCATATGAAATTACAGATTTTGATACCCAAAGATGTCTTGTAGTTAGATAAGCGTGGTCTTTAGATGTCAAAAAAATAAATAAAGACCGTGTCACAACATTACCAATGTAAAACTTTCTAAAGACTGACTAGGAGTAGAACAAACACATTGGGTAATGGCGCGTACAGATAAAGCGTATGAGCGTGGACGAAGCGTTCAGTTGCACTGTTCACACTCACCGTCACACTAGTTTGCTCTCTTTCGTTCCTAAAGCCTCCGTGATCTGTACGCGCCAATAGAAATATAGAAAAAACATCTTGATAGGATATAGGTAGGTATGCTTCCTATGATAAAAGTATAAAAAAAATTAAAAGTTATTTACGCAGTTCAAATAAAATTGGATCCAAACATAACAAACCCATATGATATAAAACGTATGCTAATTCTCTAAGGAAGCAAAACATCGATTGTTTTTTAACATCCGCTAATAAGATACGTCGTACAAAAAAACCTAGACGCATAAATAAAAATAAAAACGCATAGCTTGCGAACTGAACGCTATCTGATCGTGCTCTTTTAAGGCGGTAGTTGCTACCCAAAAAGTTTTTTGGCGATGTCGCCTGGCGATAACATTTATCTGATTAGCTTGACATCTATATTTAGATTAATGCTTTTGAAATCCGCTGATAACCTACCTATTGTGTGCTTGTTATGAATAGGTACTGCTATTTATAGAAAAAGGATTGTTAGTAAAAATAAATATTAAAAAATTATTAGGGATAATAGGTACTGTTCTCTACCAATTCATTATTGGAGGTAGAATACTTTCTTTTACTGATAAAGCTAGTTCTGTGCCGCAAAATATCTATTCTGTCTATTGTGAAGCAATCGCGCCTATTAACATTTTAGTTAAAATAGCAGTCTTCAATTGGGTAAGCTTGCTCATCACTTTTAAGTGCTGGTCGTAAGTATCGAAGACATTAGAATCTTATTTAGGAATCATAAGAACCAAAAAGATTATCTTATACTTGTGGCTTGTGATTCATCATTTCATCATCTCATCTCACAATAGTAATTGATGATGTGGCTGAAGGTTGTAAGTACACAAAATATAGAACAGTTCTCATAAGCTTTCATCTATACTGGGTGATTTTGTTATCACTGGCAATACTTGCAAGGGTGGAAGTACTCATCAAAATGAACAACTTTTATTATGGGACTAACTGTGATATCAGGAAAAAATTATCAGCTGTTTCATACAAAAGTTCAATACCTACTCGACCAAAATGTATGCAGCAACCATATTATTTTATGCGATATCAGAGTTAGCCCTATAATAAAAGTTGTTCACATTGATGAGTACTTCCACCCCTGCAAGTATTGCCAGTGATAACAAAATCACCCTGTATAGGTGCTTGGTAATAGATTTTTACATTGAGGATAGTAACCAACCAGGTGGGTACAAAGTACTTTACCACCGTGTTATGGTTTAAGGCGACGCCTTGAAGATTTTGGTTGCAAGGATTCCGATTTTTCTCAACCATGACTGAAGTGAACAAACTGAATTTTACTGTAAGAATTCATCATGTCTTTGACTTTATTTTGTATGTTGCATAACACGATTGGTTAACTTTTATAACACAAAATAATTAATCAAAAAGACCTCTTTAAAATAAGAGATTCCAATTTTACCGGTATTGAGGATCGATTTGAGGTTCCAAAATTTCTACATATATTAATTGAAACTGATACTATAAATTTTACTTAAGTTTTATGTAATATATTTGTAGTTTTTAAATTAAACAATAACCGTAGTAAGTTACCGTAGCCTATGAACGCTTGCAACACCAGGGTTATCACTCGCGCGTTGCCGACCCTTCCCTCCTCCCCGATGAGCTCTGGCGACCTTACTCACGCGCAGGAACACAACTATAAGTTATTTGACTGTGGTATTCTGTAAGGTGGAGGTACTTCCCCAGTCGAGCTGCTCTTTGAGCGACATCGCTATGCTGTACCTCTCTTTTTTTCCTATTTGAAGTCATAACTTTTACCACGGCATTACCGCCGAGCTATCGATCAAATGCACAAAATACATTTTTTTAACCGAGTTTTTTAAAACCTAACGTACTCGTACAGATCTCGTATAATATTCAATGAACTCTTTGGCACTTGAAGATCCCGAAGTCAATTAATAGTTAATTCGATCGTTATTGTTTATTTCGATCGATAAGCTGATCTCGGGCGATATCCCAATATACGTTGTTAGGTGTATCTAACTAATGACATATATATAATATGTTTAAAATCTCGATTTTTATATAACATACTTCTAAAAACCACTTTTGGCCACAACTTCAATAATCATGATGCAAACATAAGACCTTCTAGAGTAAAAAAATAAATAAATTTGATATCACCCATAATTTTTAAAGAGATCCGCTTAAAATCATTTTGTCCATTTCCTACCGAGCCATAAGCATGTATTACCTAAAGGTTATTCTGTTTTGGTTTATTACTACTTTGAAAAGTGAATGACAGAAAATATTGGTAAAAGGGTATCAGCAACTGCAGCGACTTTGCTTATTTTGAACCTGTCGACTACAGAAGCTGAAACATTACCAAAAGTTGTCAAGTAACACACACAGGCTACGTAGGTATATAATAAATATTTTAGTTTTTTTAGTTTTTGCAAAATTTGAAATCTTTGTGACAAATATCATTATTAAATTGGCACAAAAAACATAAGAAAACATAAATGAAAACATAAATCTCGAAAATAGATTGTGTAATTCAAAAATAGGGTTAGGTTTTGTTAGGATTCAAATACGTAGTACCTATAGGTAGTTATTTCAATATCAAGTCAAAATTTGACTTTTGTTTTGATTCACGTTTGATACGGACCTTTTTTTTTCTTTATTTAAAGAGTTTATTCGCTTGTGCGAATATGACACTCTGTAAATTTACAAAATTACAAATAATAATGGGTCAAGTTGTAGCATTTCTGTTCCTAAGGGCCATCTAACCATATTTAAAATTGACAATATACCGCCAGACAAAGGGTCCGACAAGTCGATTTGAACACCCAAACGTTTTCTTAGGACTTCGTTTCAGACACAACTAGTCATTATGTGGTAAGCATCTTCGATACGGACCTTAAACTGTAAACTATATTAAATCAATTTTATAAGGAATTACATAATCACCTACATCATACATCATTTTAATAATCTTATTATATTATTATGTCTTATTTAAACGTAGAACTAAAAACAATGATTCAGGCAGTCGTACATAAATTTTACATATTTATCGCTTATGCATAGGTT
Organism: Tetheella fluctuosa; assembly: GCA_951216915.1. Classification (NCBI taxonomy): domain Eukaryota; kingdom Metazoa; phylum Arthropoda; class Insecta; order Lepidoptera; family Drepanidae; genus Tetheella; species Tetheella fluctuosa. Next base: position 10,315,060 of record OX578217.1, read on the forward strand.
TATTTCAATTTCCGCCTCTGGTATTCTCAACAAAAGTTTACACGTTTTGTATTTCAAAAGTATAAATAAGAGTCCGTCCGCTTTATAGGGGTCACACACGCGTCAATATTCATAAAAGTCAAAGTTTTGTTTAGAGTAAGATTCGAGATAGGAACCATTTTTCTTTTCGTGTACAATGACATGGCACTATAAGAGTATGCCCATTGTCAGTCGCCCCGATTGACTCTGTTTATTTTTATTATTCTTTTTTTACCACATTTTACGCTGCATCCATCACGCATTATATACAAAAGATAGGCGTCGTTTAACATTAGCTTAACTTCTTTACGCTTTGATAGCCGCTTGGGGTGTTTTTTTTTACGTATCGATACTTCACAGTTGCCGACACAGACTAAATAATTAAATCACGATGACACCGTTTCACTGAGGGTTCGACGGTATCCAGACCCGGGATTTTTATAGTCTATTGATTGTTAAATATATGCAATAGACAGATGTGAGACAGAATTTACGCATGTGTATTTTGTTAACCTAATGGGCTTCGTCAATAAGTTACGCTTTCCTTTTCGTGTTAGTCTCAGGAGGATCATTACCTCGAGTTTATTCGTTTTACACGGTTTTTAGTGCAAGGAATGTTTAACTGTTATTTTATACTTTATTGAGTGTTTTACAAATGAAAACGTCTTACATAAAATACACTGTAATAAACGTATGTTTATCAATTAAACGAACTTAAATAGTACATTAAAATTTTGAAACAAAAAAGATGGATATCCATGAATATTGCGAGTGTGTTAGTAATAATATATGTGGTATAATTTAGATCGTAGAATAATAAAAAAATAGAGTTAATTTAGATACGCACTTATCTATACCTATATTTTTTTAAATCACTTAGGTATAACTACGCTTTGAAAAAGTGTCGGTTTATTTTACTGTCTAAAACTGACAATTATATTTCTTACAATCACAAGATGAACATATTGTATTAAGATTTCATTTACCAACCCCATTTATGGCTAACTTGTGATAAAAGACAATACCTGCTGTAAAAGTGACACATTTATTTTCGTCACTAAGTGGTGCCACAAATCTAAGATGGTACGGCATGGCACTAAATATCAAATAGTGTGGGGGAATGCCCCCTAGGGAGGGCGAATGCCAAGCCATTAGCGCTGGTCTGAACCCTGACTCTAACTTTGGGTAATTTTATTTTAAGTAAATTCATAAGTACCCCCATTTTTCTTTTCAATATGGTTGTCTGGTAAAAATACAGAGGGTAATGGTAATTTGCTTCTTGTCTACAAATTTGTTCAGTTGTATGTGCTTAAAATTATGTCAAAGTATTCTTAGTAATTTCTTCTAGCTAATATAAAATCGGTACTCACAGCTTATTGCAATGATTATTATTGATTGCTACAATATATAATCCTTTGTTATAATGTAAAATTTGCATTAAAATATCAAGCATTCAATACTTTCGACCATTTATTTACACTCGAAAATTACAATTAAATTGAAGAAATAACTCACCAGTGTAGAAACAAATAAGGCCTAATAAAGAGGTGACCACGGCCAACGTATCCATTATGGTAGGCACTACCACATCTTCAGCGCAACGTTCCTACTTCTCTCTTGATGGTACTTCTTACCATTGTCACTTGTCATCTGAAAATTAAGAAAAAATATTGTAGGACATTGTTACATATAATTATTATCGAAAAAAAATAACCATTTGCGAGCTAAACTTATATACGTATTCGGTATTACGGGTCCCGTACCACCAAATAACATAGATTTCATCGAGTAGGATGTCTAGATATTTCTTAGAAAACTATAATGTTTGTTTTTCAATATTATTCGTTGTTACAGATTATAGAGTATCAGTCAAAGTTTGTCGGTGGGCAGTGGCGTAGATAATAGGGTCCGGTTGGAAACCTTTCCTAAAAATAAAATCAACCTCTTACTACCTACTGTTCTGTTTAAAAGGAAATAGTCTAAAGACAATTTTCTTCTACAAATAATTCTATATGTACTAAAGCTCATAGTACCTCACCTTGTGTACCTACTGTCAAAATCACTTACCTACGTAATATACCTTAACTACGCGCCTTTTGTCAAATTTGTCTGTTCCAGAACCGCATTGTAATTTAGTTTTCGTTTCACGTTAAATTTCGTAATACCCTTGTCCTTTATTCAATAAAATGTAACGAGTTAATGAGGCCCGCAGACCTAACATTACCATAGTTTTGGGGATGGAGAGCGAGCTATCACGTAATAATGGTTACTATTAGAACTCGAACCAATTTGATTTTTAATTTCAATGTGCCTATATGCTAATAATATGATTGTACCTAACTTTTGGTGGTTGGGTTACATCAAAGTAAGCGCTCACAAATTTCTTCACCATAATATTCGGATATTTGAAAGAACAGGAACTCCATTATTCAGATAGAGCTGAAGAATATCCAATTATATCGTCTCAGATATATAAAATAATAGTCATAAATCCTAATCTTAACTATAAACCGATAACGTTGCACCGATCACCATGAAATTTGGTACGCAGATAGCTTTTTTTTTTTCTCAGGAACGCGAATGACACCGCGGGGGACAGCTACTATAATAAGTCATAAATAACTAGATACTCATGTAAGATCGATGACAGAATATTATTTTATAGCCTTCACTCCTGGAATCATCTACCTATCACTCACCTGCTGAATACCGTGATGAATTAATTGCTTAAATACAACACCCACGAGAAGAAAAATGACCCTACTATATGTCATATATCAGACAACTTACTTTGCCCATTTCACAATCACAAAATAACGGTGCGATGTCAAACTTGCTTTATGACTGAGGCTGTAAATGCCAGAACTGTTTTTATTTTATATACCTAATCGCAGCATGTTTTAGTAGTAATCATTCAAAGCAGTTTATATGCGTGACAGACCACGTGTCGTGTAAAATAGACAAAGCAAAATAGTTATGACAGTAGTTATTGTTAGCACTTTTTATTGAACAAGTTTAAGTATTTCTCAAATAGGAGGATTGAAATCTTAAAGTTCCCGGTTGAAGTCTAGTTCATCGCAGCCTGTATTACACAAGGAATTTTGTAATAAAGACACACCTACATTCTAATTTAGCACTTATTTGAAAAAAGAAATAGGTAATCAGCTATATGCGGTTTCATAGTACGAGATAGCGTTAGCCACATCTGCTATGCTATTCTGTACTAAAACTCGACGGTGAATTCACGAATGGACTATTCTCTGTCTCACTCGTGAACTCCTGATTACCGAGTTTCACAAGTGAGACAGAATAGTTGCTGCGTGAATTCACCGTCAAGTTTCAGTACAGAATAACATAACTGTTTCAGTAATAGTTTACTGCCGAGCCTCCATAATCAAATTATACAAACAAACAAACGTTTAGTTACTAGTGACACTTCCTCGGACTTTTGCATTTGTGTAAACAACTTTCTATTTATTTGTACTATTACGAACATCATAAACATCTGTCATTTGACATATGAAACTCTTAAACTTGTCTTACTAACGACTATTGAAAATACACCGATAAATAACATTCAAAATCCAACTCTATATACCTGTAACATACATGTCAATTTTGCTAACCAGTTAAATTAAATTAAATTCAGAAGCTCTTTTGAAATAAACTGTCATGTTTATGAATTTTACACGGAAAGATACATGTGTCGAAAGATATAAAAATTATTATGTCCAGTTTTATAACAAATTGGCGGACAAACCTACTTATGAGGGTGGTTATTTTGGTATTTTATTGCATGCATTTGTAAGTTATTTTAATTTCAAAACAAAAAAATATTATCCATATTGCCATAACACTTTCATTGTAACTATTATACTAAGTATCTCGGTAACATACAAAACATAAATTCCTTACCCCAAAATACTACTAGATTATAACGTGGCCGCAAAGGGCAGTGCTTCAAAAAGTCTGACCAATAATCGGGTCTACACAAAGTCTGGCGTCTACTATCATCCAACGTCGAAACCAACATACACTGATTGACAAGGATGGTTCAATTAGAATTGACAGTTCCTTCATTGATCCAATAAATAATTGATATGCCTGATTGAAAACAAATACCCTTGTTAAAATGAAATGCGTTTGGCAATGATTTACCATAAACAAACCATCTATTTTGAACTCTATGATCAATTATTTAGTGATAGAAAAGTCTGCGGGTAATATCATTTAAATCTGAGGAGATAATTGGGTTAGTAACAGTAAGTGTAACCCTAATTTAACTTTTGACTGGTTCAAATTAGTTTCTAAACTGAAATGCTCTTGACAACTTCCGCTATTGTCAAGTGGGTCATATGAGGTTGATCCTTGTGTATTTTATATTGATTTGTGTACTATTATTAAGCGATTTAAAGTAGTTCTTAAATATTTAACAACAGTTTTTAGGTTGTGCGTAATAATTAATATTTTATACTAAGCTTTTAAGTTTTCCACTTAAATTTTTAGAAACAATTAACAAAATAACTTTTATCTATACATAAAAATGGTATTACAAAGAACCAAACCCACGATAGACATTTTTATAGTTTGGATCAAAAATCAATCGTAATACATAATTACAAAACAAGTGAAACTGCGATGCAAGAGCTAGTTAATAATCACGATAAAGCATAGTTATGGTGAGGTGAGTAATCTCAATCTACTATAAGTTGTTGTATTAAAATTATCTTCCTGTTGTAATCAATTCCCTTATAACAAGGCCCGCAGACGACCGCAACGTTATTGAGGTCATATTTTACTCTCTCCTTTAAATATTAACTTACTTTACGATATAAAAACATATGTATAGCCTGTAATAAGATGGTTGCGGTAGCCGCCAAGAGATAAGATATCCATGACACGTGTTATAAATATCAGCGGATTATGGGACAGCCAATAAAGTCAGAAATACCTTCGTGATAACGGATGTATCACTGTTTAACGATGCATAACGTTGCAAAGGGAAATTATTAACAAATAATGCTAGCTAATGGTGTCAAAATAGATAAACAGGAAAAGCTCACGTGAATTTTCTGTATAATATTCGATATTAGTTCATTACCGGTCCGGATAATCATATCCGGATCTGAAATACAATCTAAATTCGTGTATATTTCGTATCCGATTACATTTTCATGTTATGATATCAAAATTGATTTTGATTTTACAAACGTTACACTGCACCGGTACAATCCTGGCAGCTTTTTATATTTCACAAACATGAATGTTTATATTTAGTTTCATAATAAGTAAACTATTTGAATAGTTCAAAGTGGAACTAACCTCTCTAACATGGCAAAGGGTTCTCACGATGCACATATGCGTCAAGCTTCTAGCCACGATGTGGTTAACCAAAACAAACGTGTGCAAGGTTAAGTTTATAATTTATTGCCACTTGAACGATGACATGGCACCAGTTAGTGAAAAAAATGTATTGGAATGTACAAACAATGGCCTCTTTCTATCGTAGCTATTGGAACACCAGAGCCGTAAAGCTAGGTGTATTATGGTGCATATGAAGTGCTTTAATTGGGCCAGACGGAGTAAGCTGGTTGCTATACAAAGGTTTTAAGCGAGCTCTGGTTGTTTTGAATTTACTCAAGTAACTTTAATATAAAAGAAACAACTTGATACGATAACTCTCACGGAGTTTTTATTTAGCTACACATACATAGACAAGTGAGAGGTATTTTTTTTATGATAGTAAAACATCGTTAGTGATGTAGCGACACTCAAAGACACAATGCGACTGTTGACTTTTTAAACATTCAAGGCACGGTTAGAGATAAGTTTAGCAAACGCACTAAGCGCGATGAGCTCCATGGTGTTTATTCTTCACATACTCGTGCGTCAACATAGTTTATTAACATTTGAAGATTGTATACAGAAATGTTTAATAGTATTGCTAGTTTAATGGTAAAGCTTTGTAATAGCTACGCCAACGTACGAATTCCAGAGAATTTAGGTGAAATGTTGCTGATATTTTGGATGTGTGATGTTTACCGTCACCAGCGCTACCGCCTAACAAGTAGATACAGTCTATCGCGACGTATTGTAACGATTTACAACCGCTGAGCACATCCATATGAAAATATTTTGACTGCAGCCTTAGAAGTTTATAGGAGAGTCTCACGAAACCTTCGCCGCGGGCGCGATCACACGCGGCTGCTTTTTTAACCGTGGGTGTTATTACAAAAATAAATGAAAACATGCTTTTTGAATAATGTTTGTTTTGACGAGGGCTACCATATAGACGGTGCACTACAGGAGCGAGTGTTGACGTATATTAGACCCACACTAAGAGGAATTGATCGCTCCAATCTCATAAAATATGAACGGAGCTCCACTTTTGGAATTGATTAATTGTGAGTTGTGACGGTAAGATGGGACTCGTTCTTTGGCCCAATTTAGAACTGTTCCAGACGCTTATTTGTCGACGGAGAAGCTAGTTTTTTAATTGCTGGAATCATCAACCGTTGACGGCTGACGTTGATTTACTAGTTAACGATCTGTACGTTTTAATGGACAATTGAAAAGGTTTTTTAAAATAGACGTTACGTGTGAAAATATATTTGACAGTTGAGGATTAGAGAGACTTTACAGTTTTTTTAACACGTTTTTTTTGATGATTGCGTCGGTGCGTGCGTCGCCGAAATTGCACAAGTTTTTGCAAAAGTTTTGGAAAAAGCATTGCTCGTCTCACAATGGTATATTTTTGTTCGTGCGGTCTCTACTGACAGTTTGTGATGTATTGGGCTCTGGTAGAGGATTATTTTTACCCATTTCACAAAGTTTGCATGCATGTATTGTGAGCAGCGGAAGCGGCTTTACAAAGCGACCCAGAGATATTGTTGAGGGTGAGTTTTGGCTCATGAATGATTGGGGATTTGAAAAACAATAATATGAAGAGCGAATCACAAGCCTGTCATTTGTTTTAATTAGGGTACCTGAAATCCCTATTTTAATTGAAATTAATTGTAAATGATAAATAAAACGACGTTCGATGATCTGTAGACTCTATCAGAGCCCTGAGCACGAACATCCTATCGCAATCGTAGCGTCAACAACGAGAAATAAAGTATGAATTTATGAGAAAACGGCACAATCAAATGATAATAAAAACACCATTGTTTTGAGTTGAAAAACTTTCGTGGATAAAAATAATGAATCAGGTATATATTTGAATATCATTTCGTACAATGGTTAGGCTTTAATAGCTATTTTCTCTTCTTTCGCGTGGCGAAAGATGGAAAATCGGGGTTGAACGTGCATAAAAGCAAATAGTTTTATAAAATAAATAAGTTTGTTTAGCATTTCGCCATGTCGCGCCATGGTGGTTCAGACGAAACAAAATTTTATTTATAAATAATGCATGCCACCAACTTTGAAGTTGTTCAAAATAGACTTGTCAAAACGGTCAAAAGAGCTGCTAAAGTTTATATGCTCCCGGTCGCATTCGGCCGATCAAAGTTGTGCATTCCTTTGCGGCATTTTACAACCTTGTGTTATTGACTGTGATGACATGAACAATATATTTATGATTTCTGATCCGTTTGTTTTGATTGGTGTAATTACATAAATATTATGCATTTAATGATTCTTCTAAACCACAGTAGTACCTACGAATAGTAAGTCGTACATAATGATATTAAGGTAGTAGGTAAATTTTTTTCGATACACTTGAGAGAAAATATCTTAAATGCTGTAGTAATAGAAAAACTAGTATTTTTTTTCTATACGTAAAAAGTGGACAGCATATTATTCTCGATGAAACTTCTTGCTCGTTGACATTTAAATTGAACTTGAAAAAAATAATGCTCACAGCCTGCGTTAAAATGTGGTAAAAGTTTACTTTCAAAACATTCTTACTGTCATTGTAAGTACACTTTTCAAGCAACTATATTGAATATATTAATATAAAACTATTAATAGAACTTCAATTATTTTTATCACAAAGTAGAAGAACGCTTTAATAGAAACGTCATTCAACTATAAAGAACAATTTATTCCAAACAACACCTTCAATGTATTTCAATTATTTCACACCCTAAGATATCTTTGTTTCAAATATGAGATAAGTTTAATTAATTATTGATAACCTTTAAGACAAGAGGATTATCTATCCCTTATCATTCCGGAATTCTTGATCCTACTTCTATTAGTTCACGACATAACATCAAAGTTCAACACTATTATTGTTGCGAAGAGTACCTACTTACTTTGGTATCTACTGAAATACAAAACAAGGTAATCTTATGTATTTATTATTAAAACAAAAGACGTATTAAATTGTCTATTAAGCTTAATTAAAATTATTTATGTGCCATCTTTTTTAATCTCTATTCAACAAACAAATGATGATAATAAATTACAATGAAATGACCTAAATTATCACCTCCAAGTATGTTTTATTATTCTGTGTCCAACCTTTAAAGCAGACTCAAAGATAAATGAAAACATTGAAATGCATAAGTTTCAGAATTTTAAGACCCATTGTGCTAAGATTTTCATTTTGCTTCCATAAAATATTATTATTAGGGACACAGAGATAATAAATAATTAAGAAACATTTAATTTGTTTGTTACAATGTCAAAGAACTTGTCAGTAAAAAAAGCTCATCAAGGTATTAGAGCTCATCATGACCACGCAAGATCGTATTTTGATTGTTATATAGAAAATAAATGAAAGTAACAAGTATCTTAAAAATAACAGCAAAATATTTTATCAATCGTTAAACAAAATCATTTTTTTTTGTGAAGGTAGCCCGTGTATTAAGGATTTGGCATCTTTTTCCTCCGAGAATGCGAGTGAAACCGAGGGGAAAAGAAATATTTTTACTGCCAATAAGTAAAAAGTTACAATTCTAGTTCTAATGAAATCATCAATAACCACAACAATATAAGGTGCAATCATTGAAGTTGATGCATAAATATTTTTTGAATTTGACAAGTGAAGAAAATATTTGCAAGCACGTTTGTAAAGAATTGTGAACATGTTGCTACAAGGCATGAAGCAGACCGAGGCAGCTGCGCTTGTAAATCTTACCGCCCGTCAATAAAACTCTGAATAATTTGAGCCGAGCACGCCGTGGGCGAAGTGTCAAATTTTCCACATCATTAAACCTTCCTTTAACTTCCAAATTGCCCTTAAAAATTTACAAGCATTTTAGATTCATAACACTTTATGCAATCTCTCCTTGAATTTATATTTTATTCAACAAAAAACGCTTGATTATACACTAACCAAAATTTCAATCAAAAACATTCCGAATATTATAAATACTACGAGGCAAAAAAATAAAATCGTGTTCCGCGAAGACTTTCCTTTGATGTGATGGAATTTCTCAAGTTAGCGGTTGATTCATTCCAGTGGTTATTTTTGGCGCCTGTTCCTTACGGGTGTGACTTACAACGAGCGTGGCGAAAGGCTGGTTACATTTGTTTTGCCACAAGTAGTTAACCAACCACAGCGACTGAACCGCCACATCAACGTTGCACAATGTATGACCACATGTTTGTACAGGTTTCTACCATCGGACACGCGCGCTATCAAAATATTGACGCTCTTATCCGCATTGAGGTTGCATTGTGGCACTTTAATACATACAAGTGCATGCACCTTTTTATTTGCTTACCCCATTAGCTAGCACTTAATGTGCAGACGTGCGGCACTTAAAACAATATTTGGTAAGTGCCCGAAAATCAAAGAATTCTGCCTTATCAAACTCACATTATGACCAATTACGGCTACCTACTAGTTTTTTGCCTCACTGGAGCATTTTAGATTCATAACACTTTATGCAATCTCTCCTTGAATTTATATTTTATCCAACAAAAAACGCTTGATTATACACTAACCAAAATCTCAATCAAAAACATTCCGAATATTATAAATACTACGAGGCAAAAAAATAAAATCGTGTTCCGCGAAGACTTTCCTTTGATGTGATAGAATTTCTCAAGTTAGCGGTTGATTCATTCCAGTGGTTATTTTTGGCGCCTGTTCCTTACGGGTGTGACTTACAACGAGCGTGGCGAAAGGCTGGTTACATTTGTTTTGCCACAAGTAGTTAACCAACCACAGCGACTGAACCGCCACATCAACGTTGCACAATGTTTGACCACATGTTTGTACAGGTTTCTACCATCGGACACGCGCGCTATCAAAATATTGACGCTCTTATCCGCATTGAGGTTGCATTGTGGCACTTTAATACATACAAGTGCATGCACTTTTTTATTTGCTTACCCCATTAGCTAGCACTTGATGTGCAGACGTGCGGCACTTAAAACAATATTTGGTAAGTGCCCGAAAATCAAAGAATTCTGCCTTATCAAACTCACATTATGACCAATTACGGCTACCTACTAGTTTTTTGCCTCACTGGAGCTGTATATCGGCTCGTTAAGGTCATTTATTTAGGCCGATTTTTTGTTAAAGAAGGGACGCGTTTAAACATAAAGGGTGGCCTGTAGCAATTAAGGAGCCCTTAGAGTTAAAAAATGTCACCCTTTCAAAGGCACTTTGCGTTTGCAGAGTCCAAAAAAGAGGACACTTTTTATCACCTGGTTTGGAAGTCACAAAATGTTTATCGCCACTCGACGGCATGTTGATTTATATTTCCACCCCATCGAGGACCCGACCGAAATGAATTAGATTGTATAATTGGTCATTTATTTTGGAAGATAACGCCGGTCACCGAATGTCGAGTGATTTTAGGTCACTGAAGTGCCACTTCTAGTGAAATAACAAACATAATTTAATTCCAAAAATTGATTAAGCATTTTCGGTGTACTGTGTTAGATAGAAATTTCAATATAAAAGTAAATTTAGGCATCAGCTGTTGATCTACATTATGATTTATTACACGTAATTGCTATGAGGTGCACGGGATCTCATGTATTATGGATTAAACTTGAGAAATATGACGTGGTTTAAGACAAAAGGTAAAAAGAAGTTATTAAAAAACCGCCTAATGACTACCTTACACTTTCCTTGAGCCCACCGGAGACGTAAAAATTAAAGAGTTATCTTAAATTATGCTTAATTGAAGGGTCTAAAAGTACAGATTGAATTTCAAACGCTTTGATTGATAGCTTTACGTTGGCGTAGTGTTTTCGATAATGGTTGATGTAAAAATTCCTATATTTATTAGCCTAATTACCATAAGCTGGGTTACGAGAACCTATCATCAAGAGCCAAATAAAAATGTTCGATATTGATAAGAAAATATTTATATAAAAGCAGTTAAATGTCTGATCTAAAAACATCCTATTATTGGTATTTTGATGATATGTAACATGTATATATTACTAATTAAGAAGAAAAAGAAGACGTTATGTTACAATAGTTGATACTTGAATTAGAATAATTTATCTACCGTACTGTAGATACATATTTCTAGGCTTTAAGTTTGATCCTTTATATTAACTATCAAATTGTTTACATTCACAGTTCGGGGTGGCTCGTGTTTCACGAGCAATGCTTTATGAAATTAGTTTAGATATTCCATTACGTTATTTATAGGAACTAAAATCGACGCAGCGTTATTTACGACACAACTAATTACGAACATTTGCATTTTACTATTTATTGCAGAATAATAATATATTAAATTAACCTCCGTTTACGTAGTAAAACAATTGGTTAAAATTTTTGATACAAACTTGACTCTATCGTCATGTTAAAGTATTAAACGGTATTGGTGCTTAGCCATCTAAAATTCTTCTAACAACGATTGATATGTCAATAAATATGATACACAATCCAATTGTAATACACTAGCTAGCTATTTTGGTATATTAATTTATAATTTATAGAAAATTTCCTCACTAATTTTTCTAAACTGCTTTTTACAGATACAAAACAAACGGGCCTATTCTTGCACGTTATCACAAGTAGACTATTTGACCATTTTAGTATATTTGATCGAGATCAAAGTAACATGACAGAAACATCGAGGTCACAGTGGATAATTATGTTCATAAACTATTCGCAAATATACTTACCCGTTAAATTACTAAAACACATATACCATTTATATATACAAACTAAAGTTTGTAGACACGAACCTAAGGGTTAAAAAGCTTTATCTACCTCTAAATATTAACGCCCCTTAGAAAAGTAAAAGCAGAACACCAATACATTATTAATATAGACCTTTAGACATCTGTGGCCCGCCTACCTCTGTTTCCCCATTTCTAGCTGTCTATATGATTCCGTTTTATTTTGAGTAAAAAATATTCAAAGTTTAAAAGATAGTAGAATATTAAGACTAGCTATAACCATTTTAGGAGAATTATTTTGACTTCACGTTTTTATCATAACTTGTATAACAACTCTATAAAATAAATAACATCTATTTAAACAAAAATTTAAACACAAAAAAAATTTAAACGCTAAATTTCTATTTAAACAAAAAATTTAACACAAAATATGAAATTCGAGTAACATTGTATGAATAACAAACAAAGAGAAAGCCGCTATATTTGAGCGCTAGGTCCTAAGACACAATAGTGTATTGTTCCCGAAAAGCGGCCACAGTACGTGCACTGTTCTCCCGTGCCTCTCTTAATACCCACTAAATCCTCTAAATGAAGGGCCGTCTGAGTGGCAATCCGTGAATTTCAATAACAAACGCTCCCAATGCAACAGTATCTTAATTGGCTTAACAAAAACTCCTTACGAACTCTCCAGAAAAGTTTAGTATAAAGGTATTCCTTCAACTAAAACAACAGATGTTCTTGAGAATGCAACTTGAATTATTTTTAGTCTATTGTTGTTTTTATTTTAGTGAAACTATACAATTTCGAAAAAACGCTAGAAAATTAAATAATAAAACGTTTCCTACCTAATAATAACGATTTTATTTTATTTTAGACTTCAATGTATATTCCATGACTAAACTATAAGCAGTAGAAAATATGACATTTTCATTCATAACGGAAATAAATTACCTAATACCGAAGATTGAATGATTTACAAAATTATGAATCAACGAAAGACACTCCAATGAAAAGACTATAAGTCACCATTAAGATTGTTTAAACCCTAGAGACTCGAGTGCAAACCGTTTTAAATCATGGATCGTAACGTAACAGTCTCCAGAAAACTCTGGCAACCATCAATGGGCAAAATAGAGATGGCCATCGGATGTGGGCGGGAATGAGACAGTTAAGGCGCTGACAACAGCTAAATGGCCTTGAGAAATTGAAATTTTAGCCACGCCCCTCTACATCCCCAATATATATAGCACGTATAGCACAGCATAGCGCCACACACGAAGACGCGGTAAAACGGTGCACTTTTTCGGCCATCATCCAAACAATAAACAAGTACAAATATATCTATGAAACTAACACAACTAGATGGCGCTATTATTGATAGTATAAATATGTAATTACAACTAGCTATAAAGAAATAGTAATAACCGAGTTCTCAATATATTTTAACCTAGTTTTGTAACTTTTCTATTTTATTTCCATCTTTCACACCATTATTTACAATAGTATGTACCTACTAATTTTAATGAAACCGCTTCTCTTATCATTTTATATTCGCGTCGCCCGTGTGGATGTATAAATGTTTTTTAATAAGAAATATGAATGAAGAAAATAATGTACAAAATTCAAAATATATAGCTAGGTTTCATTTTTAGAAAACGTCGTTTTACCGTGTTTTCAATCAATGAGAAACTGCTACAATTTCATTAGAATACAAAAGTAAATTTCGCCGCTATCTACAAGTAATTAATAGCTCAGGTGGGAGATCGTGCGATCCTTGAACTAGATGTCCACGGATCGAGACCTGTTAGCGACTTATGTTTGATTACTTTTTCGATATGATTCATCCTACTTTTGTAACTTTTTCATCTTTCACACCATTATTTACAATAGTACCACAGCGTAACAAGTCATACAGTGGTTTATCGCGTTTGAAGTCACGCGAAATGCCGCTTTTGTGTAGACATTCGTCATTATTCGTAGTATGTGTATGTAGAACTAATACCTAACATATTTTTTATTGTTTATGACCTTTAATAATATAATAGGATACCAAAATAAAAAAAATGAGAGAGAGAAATACTGAGATACTTATTCTTTTAAAAACTACAAATGCGAAACTGAAAGGTATTTTCAACATTTGGATTTACTAATTTTCAGATTGCGATTGTTGAATTTGACGATGTAGTCAATTCTCATACGTAGAAATAATTTTAATAAAAATTCAGACGGGAAGCAGGACCATGGTCTTGTATTAAAATTAATGTTCTTTAGCTGTTGATATAATTGACTTCTAATATTATTTCCAACAAACGTTGTAAAAGTTGTCTGTAAAGTGTCTTCTAATTTTTGGCAGTACGTTAAAATACTAATACATAATAGTTTGCTAGTAGTTAAATTAGGTCGCGCAGATCACTACTCCATATTCGTAATCGGCACCCCTGAAAACCATGAAAACGATATCCATATTGATTTTATTTAAAAATTCACGTCCGCCATCTTGAATCTCGAGATATGTTATATATTCGTAATTGGCACCCCTGAAAACCATGGAAACGATACCCATATACATAGATGTTATTTAATAATTCGCGTCCGCCATCTTGAATCACGAAATATGTTATATATTCGTAATCAACACCCCCGAAAACCATGGAAACGATACCCATGTACATAGATGTTATTTAATAATTCGCGTCCACCATCTTGAATCACGAAATATGTTATATATTCGTAATCAGCACCCCCGAAAACCATGGAAACGATACCCTTATACATAGATGTTATTTAATAATTCACGTCCGCCATCTTGAATCACGAAATATGTTATATATTCGTAATCGGCACCCCCGAAAACCATAGAAACGATTCCCATATAGATTTTATTTAATGATTCGCGTCCGCCATCTTGAATCTCGAAATATGTTATATATTCGTAATCGGCACCTCCGAAAACCATGGAAACGATACCAATATTGATTTTTTTTTTTAATTCGCGTCCACCATCTTGGATCTCGAAATATGTTATATATTCGTAATAAGCACCCCCGAAAACCATGGAAACGATACCCATATAGATTTTACTTAATAATTCGCCTCATAATTGTACAAAATTCAAAATATATAGCTAGGTTTCATTTTGTCGTTTTACCGTGTTTTCAATCAATGAGAAACTGCTACATTTTCATTAGAATACGAAAGTAAATTTCGCCACTATCTATAAGTAATTAATAGCTCAGGCGGGAGATCGTGCGATCCTTAAACCCGATGTCCGCGGTTCGAATCCAGATGATGTCTCCAGTATCATTCATTAAATTCCCCTTTTTCAAGTTCCTTCTTTTGTTTACCAAAATAAAAAGTATTATATACCAGCACAACTCAATCATCCAGGTTACATTCATTATAAAAACATGGTGTCATCACATGGATTTGAACACACACATCCAAGTAGTAATAGGTTCTTGACCTATAACCAGGACCGCTGAGCTAACAATGACTTGACCTATGTGTTGAAAATAAGAATCTTTCTCGGTCAGTGATGCGGCACGACAAATTTTATTCCCAATGCATGAAAGATTAAAAAATTAATCAGTTATTATGCCCTTTTTGTGGTAAGTAAATCTTTAGTTTGAATACCTACTTTTTTATGCGAAATAATACGACGAGATCATATTGTAAAAGTTATGTAATGCAACTCATTTTCCCTCTAAATATTGTCTGTCCAAATATTTGATAAAAAATTCAATAAAAAGTTATAATGTGAATAGGCTGAATACATTCATAAATTACACTGCAATCTAGCGGCAGTGATATGACGCTTTGACAAACACAAGTATTTGTTTACTTTTATCATTGTCAATCACTGTGAAATAAATTGCTTACTACCTTACTTTATTCATCAGGCATTGCACATTTTTTTTAAAAGATATTTTACCCATTTATGGATGATAATGTTGAAACCGCGCGCTCGGAAAAAAAGTGGTATAGGTCCGTCTAGCAACGCGGATCGCCGCGGAATGCGAGTGAGGGCAAAGCAAAATACGCAAGTAACGTGACAGAAGAGTGTGGCATAATGTTGACTCCTCCCCCTAACTGCTCCGAATTAATAACGTAAGCGACATTTATAAAAATAATTAATTATGTACAAATAAATTCCTTATTCCAAAAACTAACGAAATAAATCATTTTCTAATTATTCGAACAATATTAATGTAGAATATCACATCGAAAAATACATTCATGTATAGGATAAATTTGGGAATTCCTTGATTTTCAGAGTTGTGTTTGGCAATTTTTTTTATCGAGGCAATGAAATGAAATCGTGTTTTGAGATTAATAAATTTGTCATTTATATCCTTGAGTATCGTGTATTTAAATTTCAATACCGTACATTTAGTAGGATTAATATAGGTTGGGTTGCAATAGAGAGACTTTAGCTGTTGTCAGCGCCTTAATTCTAATTATGGCCGTATTGTGAGGCGAAATTTTATTGCTATCTCATTGGTGCGCTCATTACTCCGGCCAACGTAATTGTGCCCCATTGTATTCCCGTTCGCAGACGACCATTTTTCCCCAAACCGTGTGAATCTGGGACGAGGGGACACTATTACTTTTGTGAATTTTGTGCTGATTTTTCAAAATAATTGCGCTAGCGACTACAAATGTTTATAACGGTTTATTTTTTAAGTTTGTAATCCATTCGATCGATTAAAAGCTCAGGATTACTTTAATAGTTACAAAGAAAGTCTTGAGATAACAACTGGAAATGCAATGTTCGTTAAAAATAACGAGCTACTCTCAGGGGCTTTTGCTAAAAGGATAACAAGATAAATAACTGCGTTTATTGTGTATCTATTTCGGTAAGAACACACGTTGGCCTTTTAGACAACCACTGATGGACTCTAAAGTTTCATCGCGGCCTGTCTGAGCGATTAGCGTCCTGACAGCTAATTTATATACTCAACTTACTGTTTCTATTCCCGTAGGGATGCCCCAAAGACATCGAAAAGAACAGATGTGGCATGAAAAATAAAATGAATTTTGTGTGTTGCTTTTAGTTTAATTGATTATAAACAATCGTAATAGAAAACAACACATATTATATGGCAGCTACATACATATTAGCAAAAAGGTAATCAGGAAACAAAATTAAAAAAAAACCACGTGCTTTATCGTAATAAATTGTAACTGCTTTCGTAACTTTTTGTTTAAGCTATTAAAAAGACTAATTAATTAATGAAGTGTACGTATGTACTGCGGTTTAGTTATATATTTAAGTGATGGTAGCATCCATCGTTGTCGTTAATAAAGTTTGGCTAAAACTATTGCGTTGTATGCAACAAACAGAATCATTATCCAGTATAATGCCGGCAGCTGCACGACTCTTACAGCTCATTGCTTTTTCCGTGACATTGCCCGATTCCATAAAAGATATTGAGTTTTGTAATAATAGTGGAGTATATCGTCTGATTTATGGTGTTTTCACGACTAGATAGAGCAATTGTTAAATCTTCAAGTTTAAAATAAAAATATTTTTGATTTAGTATACTGTTTTTGAATGCTATATTTTGTGCGGTTCCATTTTATACTAAAAACTACTTCTATAATTAAACAAGTAATATATTATTTTTGTTTTAAAATTTGAAGTATTTATTGTACCACTTCCAGTAAATTCTTACGGCTATAATTGTCGGTATTGTCTCAAATCGTAACATGGGAGGCGTACCCACGACAAACCCCTTCGACGCTAAATCTGGAAACAATTTTCGGAACGGACTAGCTTGACAAATAATTTAAGTACAAATTATTCCAAACAGTTCACCAATAAATGGGTTTGTTTATGTTGTTAAATATATACACCTCAACATTTTGAAATGGAAATTTCAACAATGCATTTTATTTTACTTTTGAAATAAGGCTATATTTATTTCTATGTTGAACTGAACTTCATTTTTTGTAAAACAGAATCGTAAATCATTCCAATTTGAATGAATGAATCAGGCCATTGATTACATGTATTAGTGTTAATTGCCTCTAGATAATAACTAGCTTTACGCTCTACAACAACTTTGAGACTATAATTTGAATTAATATTTTGATCCGTATCGTTGCCTCCAGCAATCATAAACATCAATAGACTATTATTTTCTGCCGTCTAAAATAAGATTACTTATTTGCTTCATCTACATTATAACATGTCATCTATAGAACATAAATTCATGGAAAATCTTTGCGCCAGACATCTCCCTAAAAGCAAGGGCTGCTTGTGTGCATTGCGTGCTCATAAATTACCCAGCGACGACGCACTAAAATAGCGTAACACCCTAACACCATGGGAACGGAGGCATAACCCAACCCCACTCGCGCTAAATGCTTACAAATCCAGCGATCGAGCTCAAATCAAAAAGACATCTACAGAGACGTTCCAACTACGATTAGAGACGCCCGCTCAATAAACAATTTATTAGGGGCCAAAGAAATTCAAATACAAATGATAAATGCATCAGTCACGCCGTAAAAGCTGCGTAAATTGGAATGAGGTGGAAGGTTGAACAATGAAGGAGTAGGGACGCAGCCGGAAGCATCGCGGATTTTTCCCTGCTATATAACAATGGAAGTCAGCTTCAATACTCACCTAGCTGCATGCCGTCTTTTGTTTAATTAATTATCCAACGGATGGAATTATTTTGCTCGAATATGAGCCATGATTGAACCGTATTCTAAAATAATATCAGGTGCATATTGTTTGGTTGTATAATAGAGGTAATTATCTGCTTGCTTTGTATAAATATATCACATCAATTTTATCAAGAGCTCCCGGCGTGATATACTATGAGTCTTTGAGTAAGTAATGAAAGTATTGGAATAATGTGCGTAATTAATGGATGGCAATTGTGTTGATACCGCATTGAATTGAATGTTCGAGGAAGTTGAAGGGCGATTGGTCACTCTGACAGAAGTCTCCAAGGATTGAGGAGCAATGTTGCGGGAACCGACTACGGTTTCATGGCACCCATACCATCAATCAGAGTTTGCAATAAGGCTGATAATGTATCGCCAACAACCGTATATTTAATTGTTGATGGATCGCCGCGAATCCCCGACTGGCGAATTTCACGGGCGAATATCATATTTCTGGTAAAGAATTTTTTCATTCGCTCCAACCGTGCATATTCGATACGGATTTATTATTTTCATCTTTACATCTTACCCTCTTTTGGGCTCGGAAGCGATACGTAAAATGACGGAAGATATGAAGGGCGGTAATGGGGGAAAATTGTACTTTATTCGATTTTGATAGACTTGATGGTGGATTTAGGTCCCGCTGTCACTCAAGGGTTTGATGAGCTGCGTTCATTTTACCAGGAACATTTTCTTTGCTTCTTATACTTAATAACATAAGTAGCATGGCTGTTTCTGTTACGCGTTGGTTACGAGCTGGGTGTTCTCTTTGCACCCATAAAAGTTTATAATATTTTTTTAACGACCTTATCTTGGTCACACAAAAAGAACTACTGAAGTAGCATTTTGTTATATTTATCTTTCTGATAAGCTTAGGTAGAGTTCAAAATATTTAAACTTCTTAGCTCGCGAACACATTAAAAAAAAACACATGTAAAAAACAGGCATCGCGAGTCTAGTGATGGACAGTACAGGTACCAAAAGTACAATTTACATCAGGGTATAATTTGTATCACTTTGTCGCTTAAAATCTTCTATTGAGTTATGACTATGTAATTTAATTTATAGTCACGTATAAGATAATACGAGTGTATGGAAGCGGTCGCCCACATTACCAATTACCCATTCGATAAGGGACTTATTTATGATCCTCAGCGGTCGGTTCACAAGAATTAAAATTCATTGTTTTTCTTATCCTGAAAAGGAAAGATATACCGAGGTCACGAGATATCTTCGTTTTATCTGAGTAACAAGAATAGGCTTTTAAAGGAGAGGGCGCGTCTGATAGCGAAGGGGGGAGTCATTACGTGACCTCTTCGAATTGGAAATTGTTAAAGCGGATTCGGCCTACTGATCTATTTGTTAGAGAGTTAACTTTTGAGGCGCTATATCGGATTTCGTGAATGTTATATCCTAAGTTATTCGTTCCGATAATCGGGGATTAGATGACAATAGCTGATAAGAGACTGTTTTATAGCTTTTGGGTCCTCGTAAAGTGGTGATAGAGGTTTTATTTGATGGAGTGAAAATACTTTCACACCCCATAGATATATGTAGTAGGTATATATGTACCTATGCTTGGTAAATATTTGGATAGATAGGACATACTGAATGTTACAATGTTTATTTTATTTGTATCTACTTCAAAGTTTCCATTCTTGTTCATTGCCAATTAAAACTAACAAAAAAAATGTGGAATTTTTCAAAAACGAATGAACTTATGTTTAGTCAAAGTAAAAACGAAAACATAATTTTAATTTTAAAAACATACTAAAATAAATACAATGATACAAAAAAATTGCAACCACGGGTGGTATATAAATATTCATAACAAAAGTAACGGGGACTTTTTTAAATTTTCCGTTCATTTTGCAAGCAGATATCCTAAGAGAGCCTAAGTGGGGCGCGACAGTACAGTAAATATGCGCATATTCTGTAGGTATTGTATGGTAAACACGGACTCATAGTGTTCGAGATGGGATGCATCCGTTCGGTAACCGTTGACCTCTGCCGACACCGCATTAAAACGACAGGATTCAAAGCATTAGCTGTTGTCTTTGGTTGAACACAATGTAACTGTATGAATAGTTTTTATTTTAATATCTACGTGTTTTGAGATATTTTGGCCGTTGACTGTGTCATAGAACAATTTTGTTTACGGCGGAGGTTGACTCAGACTATAGAGCGAAAGAGATAGCAATATAATTAACATCCGTATCTTTGTACTTTGGTTTTAACTAAGGGTTTAGTTAGATTAGATCTTAGATAACCTATAATTAAGTGATTGAACATAAAAATTCAGTTAATGTTTTAAATCATTTACTTAGTATAAAAAAATATCATATAACCGTAAATAAAATATTTAAATCAAAAAAATATCTTTCTATTTTTTACACATGTCCGGTGTAAATGTAATATGAACAGAATGTATCAGGTGGCGCATCTATGTGAAACTAATGTATCTATTTGTAACATCGAATGTTTCCGGCTTTTTGCTTTCCCAATTTGGAGATGAGCAATTAGAAAGATTTGTGATCTAACTGCGTCGGTTATTTTTTTGTTGACGCTTGTCGGTGCCTTACTTGGATGTGCGTTTGACAAATTTATTAGGAAATTACTTTGATACTCTAGCGTATGTAGGTGAATAAATACTGTAGGAATTAATATGCAGTTATCTTAGCTAGCTTTCACCTCGTGATAACACTCCTACTCAATAGTTTTTAGGTTGGAGTAACCCTATAAGGTCTATTACTCTAAGATATTTTTACGCTAACACACGCAGGTATATTTTTCGCTAATTCATTGCGGCGCTCTCAGGCGACGATAAGTGGCGGACGGTTCACCCGGAAGTCGCTTTTTTTCCTCGCAAACTCTTGAGAGCCTCGCAAAATGTCTTCGAAATGACTTTTTCTCCCTTTATGTACATTTTTTCTCGTATTTTTACAATGGGAGCACTTAAGCCGACCGTGGTGATGCGCTTGTTATTTGTATTTTGTCATTGACATCAACTCAAATGGATTAGAATTTTTATTTTTAGTGAATAAATGACAAGTAATTTATTTGTTTTCTTGATATCATGAAAACAATCAAATTAAAATTTTACTAATATATTTTATGTGACTAATAGCTAATATTAATGACATTTTTTTTTCCACGTGTTAAAAAATAAAGTAATATAAGCTTAAAATACCTAAGTTTTATAAGATGTTTTATGATATGTAAGTAGAAATACTTACTAATTGTATCTACCTATTCAAAACTTTAATCAATAAACTAAATACGAGAAGAAATCTGCATTTAATATGAAAACAAAATATGAATAAACCAGAAATTCAATAAATAAATCCCAACTTACTCACATAATTGATACATCCAACTCCAGCAATAAAAGTCTTAAAATATTCTCACAAACCCACAAAAAATCCACTGAAAATCCTTATCGAAAGTCACACACTCGTAAAAGCGTTTAAATTTCGCGCCAAACGTATAAATTGGGCGACACCCTTCCCGCACGAACGCTCAGAAGCGACTAACTTTGCCTGGTTGGCCGGCCAACAGTCTAGACAAGGGTAGGAAGAGTCCCGGGGAGGGGATACTGCAACTCAACCCCCGCCAACATTTGGCCAAAAAACGGCCAGGCTCCAACATCAATAAGGAAGTATCCGATTAAGTATTAATAACCACTGACTTTATACTCCAATAAGACAAAATCATTTGATCTAATATCCAAAATAGATACAGATTGAATCGCTTTAGGCGATTGTGATGATTTGGTGAGTGGAGATTATTAAAGGCACTTTGAAATTTAAAACTTTCAAAGATTAGCCTGTGAGGTATGAAAAGTTTGCGTGAATAAATCTTATCTTCAGGCCATGAGAAATTCGGAAATGCTTTGTCTTTGAAGATGTTTGCGCTTGGTCGCTGCAAAACGCTTTGTGTACAATTACCTAATTAATTAGGTATATTTTAACTTTTTTTTTGCTTAATCATGTTTTACAAGAATGTTATGTTTAATTTTGATTAGAGTTTAAAGAATCCGTATCTTTTTTTATTTAACCAAGTTTACTATTTTTGTATTTACGCTTTTTAATGTAGGTAGGTGTCTACCCCTTTTTTCTTTATGTATAATTTTGCAAAAATATATACATTAGTTTTCACTGGACTTTAAATGGAAATTCTTAATTAAACCAAGTTTTCCATTTTATAACTGGATATGAAATTTTACGATAAGCGAAATAAATACTGTATGAAGAAAATGTGTAAGTATTACAAAATCTTGCTAATCCGTGTCGGTTAAGAGTTTATTTTGATCAAAAGCCATACTTAGTATGGAGGTTAAAACATTGAAACCAGCAATTCGTATGTACGTACTGACTTCGAAGTCCATTCGCTTGGGATGGGAATAGCTAATAGATTGAAATTCTATTAATAAAATGTCTGCATCACTAGTTCGTTGAATGCACAGAATAAGCCGTATCGATCTAGTTTAAATTTAGTTCAGTAGCATCCGTCAAAGGAGTTTATTCTCTCATTCTGATTTAACTAGACGTTATTTACGCTTAACATTTCATTTCGGGGCTTGGAGAGTGGCGCATGGACGGAACAGTTAATTAATTTAGCAATAGCCGTTACACTGCTACAGTTGCAGTAAACAAACAAGTAAATAGTTTTTATTTATTTGCAATGTTCTGTGAAACAAAGTAAAATTCTATCCATGAAGGTTTTTACTTCATCATTTACTCTTTCCGGGGATAGGAACCTCCTCTTACAATAAGAGGTAGGCAATAGACCATCACGCGGGCACAGGGTGACTGATAATATCCACTTGACTTTTGAGCATGTTTCTTGCAGAAGTTTCCTTCATGGAATGCAATCACCATCGTAGATAGTGGATGGTGGATATTTCCATCATTACCTACCTTATTCATTAATTTCGCTCAAAGGTTATATCTGTTACTATTTGATATCCTCTTAACCCAGGTCATGTCCTCAGTTCTTCGAATGGCCGGCACTATGTTGTCATCATCATCTATGCCCTAATGGGCATAGATATACCGTAGACTATAGTTAGGTATAGCCTCGAATCGGCTTATTAGCGTTATAATATACAGACATACATTTGTACTTATCGTATGTTTGTCTATTACTTACATTATTTGATTGACATTTCATATTTTTTTAAAGATTGACAAGCAGGCAGGCCACCCGATGGTGAGTGAGAGTCCAATTGCCGATGTGGAGAATTCTTTTTACTCCCTTTTTGACGAACCCCATATCGTAGCGTTGGGGAAAACCCCCAATGGGGAGCTCACTCTACATCTTAATGGTCAGTAGGAACGTAGAATCGTAGTATAGACGATTGAGGCGGCTCGAGGATATGAGGATGAGCTCCATGTCACCGCTCCATATGCGGTAGGTGCGATGGTAGAAAAGTGATAATGGTGGTTTCAGTCACTGGAAGTGTATTCAACTCCATTGATATGTAAAAGGATTATCAACTATATTTAATATGCTTAATTGATGTTTCAGTACTTTAATGTACATTTTTTGTGAATATAAGGAACTTCAGAATGGGTACCTAAAGGCATCCAATGTGAAAACAGGCTTAATTCGGAATAATAAAATTCATGATTCGCGGCGCGGCCAAGAACTACAGCTTGTATGACTACATTAGTAATTTAACTTGAAGTGGGATTAAGTACACCAATCCAATGTTATCCATCTTAAAACACGAGATGCGGGTGAAATGACAAATTGATGCGTTTATGACACATCATTTTAATACGTGGCAATGTTTAAACTGGCACTGAATAATAGAGCTGTGATGATACAGCAAATATGTCATGTTTGTACTTTTGAGTTTAAGGTGGATGATCTCCATTTTGAATTTTTAACGAATATTATTTAAGGTTTAATTTATTTTGTCAGTTTCAAGCGACCATGGGACGTAATTTTGTTTTTTGCACCTAAAGCTTATGGATATTAATTTAGAATTCAAAACATTATAAAATTCTACATTGATTCCTTAATTACTAATGCCCGTTATTTAGTTTTATTATGTTTAAACATTACGTAATAAATTAAAATGCAAAAAATCCTAGGGTCCATCCTTATATCGTGGGTAGAGTTCACTGTGCTAAAAATAAGTCTGTTGTAAATAGATATAGGTATCATGTGTAGGTAATGTTTACTCTGCACACACTACAGTTCCAATAAAATTACGCATAAGTCCACGTTGTGGTGTGTGGTCTTTCTTGAAATAGCACTGACATGAATAATAAAGGATCTTCTTCTCGTCCCGGGGTTTTATTTTATTGGTTTTAATACTGTTAAAACCACCTTTAATTATTGGAAGTATATAAATGGATTGTAATCTATGATAATTAATTATAATAATTGATAGCACCTTTTGCAGTGGAAACCATGGGTCCGTAGGGATCCGAGGCGTGCCAATTCACTCGGATTTTACTATCAAAACTCAACGAGGCTTCGGGAGACCGGCGGATAGGGAGCTATTTCCGCCGACGCATTAGTTTGGCCATCCAAAGAAGAAACGCTACCAGGCTAGTAGGAACCTTGCCCATAAGCAGCAACGGCTGCTTCAAGGAAATTTCCTAAGTATTCCTTTGTATCTTTGTTGTCTATTATATATATTTATAATTACTTAACTACATATGTATTAATAAGCTTTTTTAGAATCATATAGGAACTCATTTGATATGTTTGTAATGTCAAAAAGACACGTTATTCGTGAACTTTCCGTGAACAAAGTAACTGAGGACTAGTTAATCCCAAACGCCGAGTTAAGCTCACAAAATCTTCCGACGAGATAGAGCTTTCGGCTGTTTGCTTGCCCGGCGCCGGCTGAGCATAGAGCTTTTATTATCTCTTGTGTGCATACATGAATTTTGTATTTACATAATAAATGGGCGCCAGGGTTACGGTTACCTACATAATGTGACAGGTCACCGTGGCTTTCATGTGTTTACAATTTCAGTAGCTATTAGCAGGGTTGACCTTATTTCGTAGCTTAATCCTATGATAACTAACACAGTGAATGTGAAAGAGTTTTATTTATAGTGTTATTTAACTATCTTTCATTTTTATACTAGCCGTCCCCCACGGTTTCACCCGCGTTCCAAGAAAATATGTAGCCCATGTCCTTCTCCATACTCACATTTGCATTCAGGCTGATGCGACAATAGGACGAGGCATTATGTAAAGATGTAGTCAAATGTGATAAGCACACAATCATAAAACATTGTTTTGTAATATTGTTGTTTCTATTTTATAAGTTGTTATGTTCTTAGAAAAAGTATTAAGTATCTATGACTACACTATCTATGACGTAATCAATCAATCAATTACAGGTTTTCAGAATTTGACGGCAACTGTAAGCATATAACATAATCAAAATCTCATATCACAAAAACTCAATCCGGCCAGTAAAATCGATTGCGTCAGTAGCACCATTAATTTTTATTTCCCACCCTGGTTGACCACCACCCGGCGCCTACCCCCAATGTTTACAAGACATTCTGGAACCGTTCCAAAGTCTCACTTCAGTACCTACCTAACAGCTGGATGCCCGTGAAAAATTTTAGAAGCCACTCCACTTGGGGTTTTAATTCATCTCTCCCAACGCCTCTGCTTCGTTAAATTTGAGTAGTCACTAGACTGATGTTTTGTCTAGCTGTGGACATTGTTTTTACTTTTGCATTTTAATTAGATTATATTACTTTTTATTGTATAACAGGAAAAAAATAAAAATAATTGACAGAATCGCAAATAAATTAAAATTACTGTATATTGGGCGATCTTATCGCTGAAAAGCTATCTATCGTACAAAGTACCTACAAAGGTACAAAGTTTCTCAGTATTTTTTCTCCAACTTAGGTTATGATTAAAATATGCCGTCTGGAAATATCCATACAGAATAGCATAATATTTCAAAGTGACAGTTTTTCTTTCTTTCATGATTCAACCACGTGAACCATTAACAAAGCCTTGACTGAACTTTAAAAAATATATCAACCTTCAAAACCGACTATACCTACCCAAAAGCTCTTTCCTCTTTATTAAAAGTCATACCTCATTTCGGTCCGATGGGTTTCTGTAAAATATTCAGCTGGCTCTAACAAAGACCCTATTTCTTATGGTCACTTATTGTTCAACACCGACCATTTTACAATAGGCGACATCACAGATCACCCATCTATGCAACAATACAACTTCGGTGTAATAAGCTATAGAATCGATCACAACTTTATGTATTTTGAACAATGAATATTTTTTTCAAAACTCTATGAAAAGATATAGTCTCAAATCATTCCGTAGTATTGGATATAGACACTGGAGATTTATTCGGGATCGAACCATTGATATTTTGTATATTTGGCCTGGTATATCCCATGTTACGCGTAGGTCGATACCGTTTTATTTTGACACGCACGGACGTAAAATCTCTTTGTTGTCTTTAACACTATAAATCAAGAGTTGACACAAAAAACTGAGAAATAAAAAACTGTTTTGTGAATGGGTATTTTGGGAACGTAAAAATTGTAACCACCCATATTTTCAATATCATAATATTTTACTATCATCCTACGTGTAAAGTGATTGTAAGAAACGTTATAATTTACATAAAAATGTCACCTGATATAATCGAAACAATTACTCGAACGCTTTCTAGTTTTAACACGAATATTGATGATTTATCATGTCACCAATAGAATTTCAATGCGCTCGACCACCCGCCAACATACTAACGATGTCGTTTTGTAGACAATACTAGTGGCACAATGCAGGAATAACGACCTTCCGAGACCGACTGCTATTGATACTAGCTAAACAGCCAAAAACAAAAGAGGAATATAAATCACACCCTGTACCCCACGCGTCCGAATGCAAATCGACACATTTTCTGTCAACGACATAAATACCCATCAAATACTAAACCTTAAATCAATGCATTAACGACCATTCTTCGAAAATTATGGACTTGCAGAGCGTAAAGTTAAAGGTGCAGTGCATAATAGTAACCACTTCCACGTAAACAATAGACGCTTAGTACAATGTTAGGTTTATTACTTTATGACCACTGTAACATAATCATTGGTCCATTGTCGCATAGAATATTCGTAAAACTACATCACGGGGTGTTAAATACTCAATACGGGTGGACTTTGAAGAAAATGGACAAAATATTTTTACCACGACACGTGACTAATCGTTTGTCTGTAATTTATTTACAACGGGATGAAGTTTTTGCTCAAACTAAAGAGAAAAAACATAATAGAAGAAACATAGAGCTTTTATTTCTAAAGTTTCCTTTAAATATTATGGAAAGTACTTTTAAATTACAACACTTTTTGAAGATCAATATTTATCAGAATAGCATTAAATACACAAAATTTATAAGTTGTACTACGGTATCAAGGTAATATTATTTATGCTAACTCTTTTTTTGATTCATAATGTACGCCTCAAGTTGAAACATAAAAAAAATAAAAAATTAATAATATCTAAAAAGTTTCATTATAACCTACCAAGACATTAATTTAATTAATCTCAAACACTTATATAATAAGCTTTGAAACTACGGCGACCATGAAACTCATTTAAGGATACCTATTTTCAGTCCCAATTATCGAAAACAACTGTCTCACTCTAACTCTAAGCAATAAACAGGGCAGGGAAAGTTAGATAGACAGAATAGACACCCCTTCTGGACAATTTACGGGCGTGGAGCGTTCCTGTTAATCTAATTGGCGCTTTCACGTCTAGTTCGGTGTTGCCTTGACCTTCGTAAATGCATTTTGTATGTTTGAAGTTGTTGCTTTCTGACGGGAAGGACTTTGTGAAACAAATGTTGTTATCGTGTCCTATATAATAGTAGTAGTCAAGATATATTTATTATTAAGTGCTAAGTTGTTTCTCTAGTGGATGCTATAGAGTATTTCTTGCACTACTTTAGTATAATTATTACAGAATTAAGTAAATTCTGTATTCTTTCTTACCTATTTACTTATATCGTTATCTTATAAATATCTTTTATTTATTTAGACTATGAAATAAATTGATACGATGAATTATCTATTGGATCTCTAACATTTCTGATAAACCTCATCAAAATAAGACATTAAAAAGGTTATTACCGATGATTGTTTTTTTTTTGCACGTGAGATTATCTTGAGGTAATTTCTTGCTGGATTTCTTTTGTGCCCGACCCTCGCAATTCGAACATTGTTACTCATCGCATGACAGGACAAATTAACACATCCAAACCTCGGGCCCTTACGTTTGTACACCTAATGATAATTACATAAATGTCTTCTCCAACTTGCAAACAAATACACGACGTCAGAATGGAGAATATATCCAGAAATTCTTGTTTAGGGTGTCTTAAAATAAAATATTTTTCTTTCTTTCTTCTTTCTTTTCTTTCTTTGTAAAGTTTGGCCATATGATTTCCTTAATCGTAATCTCAAATAAAGAAATCTTTGGTAATGTTTTTACTTTAAAAGCTTTTTTAGGTATCATTAATATACATGTGATTCACATAAATCTATTTGTTGCAAATGTGTAAAATTTTGTTGAGATTTTCTTGGATAATTTTTAGTACCAGCTTAAATAAATAATCATGAAGAAAATAAATTATCTGGAGCTATATAAACTCGTAAACTATTAGCAAACTAAAACTAAAAAAAAAAACATTTGAACAAGACCAAACTTACCTAACCTACCTCTGACTTACATATAATATATATGAACTTCATACATATATGAAGTCTAGATTTCTAGGAACTTCACGCTCCTGGTTTCCGTTTTTGACGGAACATTTGAGACAGAAAGTTAGATCGTAAATCTTTCAGTCCGTCTGCGCCATAACTCTGAAATACCCTGACTCAAATATGTAGTCGTATATTACTGAGTTTTTTAAAAAGGATAAATCATTTTCGATTACAGGAACGAGTTTTATTTTAGAATTACTTCACTTTGCAATTTTACCCACAAATTGGTGTAACTGCTAAGCATTTTGTTAAAATGTAGGCAGGTAGGTAATGCAAAGATATAATTGGTTACAAAAAGTACCGACTACTTAAGTGAACTTGAATCGCAATATGAATTACATTATTTTATTTGTAGTTTTGGAAAGCGCATCTCATTTGCAAGCCAAGGGATAATAGTGTTTAAATATATGTACATAAATACGTAGATAAAGTATGTATATCGTATCTACCGAGCATCGTATCTACGTGCTACGGTTAAATCCACGATGGTTTGTGACATGCATATAATATCAATATAAAGGTTTTACTGTATTGTGAGAATTTTGAACAATAAATTAAAATTAAGAAATATTTCCCATTCATAAACATTTGTATGCTTGAACATCTTTGTTTATTCTGAATCTAGATGTAGATACCTGTATAGTTATTTGGTTTCAATAGTACAAGCTTTGCTTAGTTTGGAATTACATAGCCGTGTGTGAATAATTTCCTAGGCATTTTTTAAAATTTAACCATTCTTACGGTGTCTTTGGTAATTTGTACCTAGGTAAACCTTGGGGTCTACTACGTAAAACGTAACACTATAGTTTGATCGTTTTGAAAGTTTAAGATTATAATTGTGCACATAATTGATAAGACGAGAATTCTGTGCAAATACAATTCGGTAATATAAACTGGTAGACTGGCGTAAAAGCATGAATAGTTCTATTATAAAAGCCCACCTAAACAGGCTATATGCAATGACGAGATGATATCGTGAGCCCACCAGCTTCGTGAGAATAATTGTTGCGACGTAATCTGCGAAGTATTAGAAAATTTTCGTATCGCGTGCAAAGGGCGGGCTCTAACAGACACGGGGTCCCTTACACACGCGATCATATTTTCTTTACGGGTGCTCGGGTGGCGAAACGGAGAAAATCGAGCTTATAATTTACTGGCACGCTTTACACTGGCGAAAATAACAGTTTCGTGTCGTAATATTTTGTATTATTTGACGCGAAATGGTACCCAATAAGTTACTTTATAGATATTATGATGAATAAATATCACACAATTACTCGTTGGATGTAAAAACAAAAAGCGACTGTCTACTGTATCACTACGTGTTTATTCACATAATTAGTATAATTTGTTATTTTTATAGAAAAATAGCATCCGCCCCGCGG
The DNA here is from genome assembly GCA_951216915.1 of Tetheella fluctuosa. Taxonomy (NCBI): domain Eukaryota; kingdom Metazoa; phylum Arthropoda; class Insecta; order Lepidoptera; family Drepanidae; genus Tetheella; species Tetheella fluctuosa. The sequence continues at coordinate 10,345,979 of OX578217.1, forward strand.
TTTCACCCGCGTTCCCCAGGGATCTTGTGTTTTCCCGGGATAAGCCTCTTCCTCGATAAATGGGCTATCCAACACTGATAGAATTTTTCAAACCGAACCAGTAGTTCCTGAGATTAGCGCGTTCAAACAAACAAACATACATATATATACAAACATGTATAATATAAGTAATAACTAGTAATAAGAAAATATATTTATTTCTTACGTGGACAGCAAACTATACATTACCTTTAGTGAGTACCTAACTATCTTAAAGTAGCAAAGTTGTGCAACTTTCTTCCATTGTTTGTATTTTCTGACTCCTATAACCTAGAGATCTTTAAGACAACTATAATAGGCTTTTACTGCTTTTAGTGCTGTTCCAGTTGGTGAGGTTAGTAAGATACCCACACAGGAGAGATATTTGTGTGCATGAACATGTATGTTTGTCCTGAGTCTGAGTGTAGTATTTATTATCGGCTATTTGGTTTACATAGTACCTACAAGTTCTGCTTAGTTTGGGATCAGATGGCCGTGTGTAAAAATTGTGTATCAAATATATTACCCACGACATCGTTTAGTTAAGTATAAATTTTAATCACTTATTGTTTAATCATTGATTTTTGTTATATTGTAACCCACTCAATATCAATTTATTAGGCATGCGTGGTAATTTTAATGTAGGTACCTAACTATAACTCGTAACTTTTCCAAATATCAATAACGTTCAACCTCTGCCCAATTTACTAAAAGTCTCCCTTTCATCAGTCTAAGGCATTATGTTTTCCTATTACGTTCATAATATTTATTTTACGTATTGTAATTCTGCTAATGAAAGTAAACTTTATGTCGCAGCGTTTAAAGTTCTATATTGCTTAAAGTTTTCAGCCAGTCTCAATGTCGTTTCAAGTTAAGTGAGTCCATTTCTTTCACCGCCCATAATAATGTTTGGCGATTTATCAAATCGCAATTTCGTAATAGATACTCCCATGATGCGACGGATGATAAAACGTATAAATTATTGGCCTATTATTTTGTTACAATGAAAAATGCTAAGTAGTTAATTTATAAGCGTATAAAACAATTGCGAATACCTTAAATAAAAGATTTGTGAGTACCTTAAATTTATATTCGACCACTTAATTATAATTCATAAGTTTTTTCTAATTTTGTTTAATGTCAACAGGATGACAATAAGGTCTACGTTATGGTCAGGTCTATGTACATTTGCAAAACCAGGGGTATTGCGGATGTGTTGTGGACCTTAAAGAGCTCTTTTTACTCGCCTCTTGAAGACTCTCACATTGGAGAGCTGAGGGAAAGCCATAATGGAGAATTCATACCACATCCTATGGCTTTGCGTCAACTTGATTCTCTTGTTAAAAATGCAGACGACCAAGGGAATGTCAAGAGAATCCGTTAGTATAATGGTCCGTAGTAGGAACGTCCAACTGAATCGTTGTGTGGACGATTGAGGCGGCTCGAGGATATGAGGATTCAAGATGGTAATAAGATGCTGTTTGCACCAAATCAATAAGTTTTTGGGAGTACTTCCAATTATAAATACAGCAGAATACACAGATAGAGACTATAACTGTCCGACGCTGAAAGGTTCTAAATCACCAGTGAATTTGGGATTGTCAACGATATGAATGGCCATTGCACCGAGGCAAGTGGATCAAGCTGGTAAGCAGGTGCACTTGCCCAGAGGTGTGAACAATACTCCATATGTGGACTAACCTGAGCTTATAAAGCTGCAACTTCTCTTTGAAACAAATGGACCTGATAGAACAATGTGCATTTTACAGCTATTAAAGCTTTGTGATTTTTCAATTTCCTGTAGCGTAATAAATCACTTTATGAATTTCTTCCAGAATACAGGTAGATGTAGGCGAAGATAAATGAACCATGAAATACAATCAGAAATGTAGCAAAATATCTTATAAAATACTAAACCTCACATTCAGATCTTTGAATTTATAAAACACTTTTTTTTGCCCTTACGAATGGATCATTTTTAATGTAGCAATCAACGTATAAAATCAATCTTATCTTTAACTTATTGTATAAATAGGGAATCTCAAGGTTTTCATATAAAGCAGGCAATACCTGTACCAACACGAGCGTGGGCCGCGTGTGTTTAAACGTAATAATACCTTTTGTTACAGCCTTTTGTAACGCCTGCTCCTATCTGTTTTATCGCTACCTCTTTGTATTATACGACAAACATAACTTCACCCATAAAATTTACCTCGTTTCTTTCTACTGCTTCAATAATAAGGTTAATTTTTGTTTAACTCAGAAGTTTTGTGACTGAATTTTTGTATTGTTTTCTCAGTACAGTTCACGGCGATATCCCAAAGATGACAATGGATTTAAATGACTTTATCCTTTACGTCTCTGTCCGACATTGTCATGTCCAAAATGTTTTGGAGTAATTTATGTTGGTCTTTTTTTAGAATTTCGGGGCTCGGTATGTTGATACAAGTGATGCAAGGGACTAAGAATAATATTTGAATAATAATCGAGTTGGATCATATGGATACATGGTGTTTGAAGATGACCCTGTTTGCATTCACCTTAAAATAACAAAGTCGACTTTTTCATAAGTGGAATTGAACAGAATCTGTAACATATCCTCTAAATATTTTTTAAAATAATACTTAATTTTTATTTTTTAATTTAAAAGTAAAGGCCTTTTTAGAAAAAACAATCTGACTTCTTGCCGAAGGTAGTAATCACACAAAGCCTAGAAGGCTTTTCTTATTTGATTTAAATCTCAGCTTAGAATCTTTTTTTTTTTACTTTGTACCTATTGGCTTGTGTTTGACCACAATCTCACTATGGTAAGTGATGATGTGGCCGAAGGTGATAAGCACACAAAGCCTAGAAGGAACTGGTTCTCAAGTGCAGCTGTCAGAACACACCAATAGATGTTTGGCGACAGATTTTCAACTTGAGGGTGGTAGCCAGCTAGGTGGGTAATACAAAGTACCCTACCAATAAGATAATAACAGAAATAAGAAATCATTATTATTTTTATAATAAACCAAATTCAATAAAAAAAATACCAAGACATTTATTGGAGATCCTTAGGGGAGGCCTATGTCCAGCAGTGGACGTCTTGCGGCTGAGATGATGATGATGAAGCATAAATAAATTCGCACTTTAGCTAGAAAGCTAGAAATAATTAACCAAAACAAAAGTATATTGGAGTTAAAAGTATATAAAATATTTGGCCTTGCATTCAAAAATGGGATGATAAATTAATAATAATCTAACCTATTTATAGGAAAATAAAACCTTAAAGTTACCAAATCGTTATCACCATTTTCCTCAACGATTAACAGTTCAGAAATATTACAGAATGAGTATAGGCTACCCATTTTTAAGACAACGAATGGTCCTGAGCTGATCTCTCAAAAATATATATTTCAGTCAACTTGCTTGACTAACAAAGATAAAAGTTACGTTTCTTTTAAACATTGAAATTTAAAAATATACTAGAATAAAATAAACTTACCACTAAAATTTTCGAATAATAAAAATATACCAATAAGAATCGCATTCCTAAAATATAATAAAAAAGCAATAAAATTAAATCAACAAGTCTATAAAACAAACGTACCTTACAAATCCATCAGAAGTAATCAACAAGTCCAATCACAAAGTCATTTAAGCACAACACTTTAAAACACAGAAAAACGACTCGAAAGTAGCATCGCTTGCAAATCTTACGTACGTAACGCCGTGGGCAGAATATCAGATTTCCCGCCCTAGCGCGTGCACCCTACCCGGCATTCAAAACGGTACTGAGGGGAGGGTGATAGCTTCCCGGAGGCTTCACTGAAACAGACGCGCGCATCTCTACCTTAAGCACGCTATATACATGCTTAAATAGCAAGGGTGGCCGTATGTTAGCTGTTGCAATATCGGAAGCAGGTAAGAAATGTTTCATACCCCTGACTTAAGGAGGGTATAATGTGCAATGAAAGCCTTGCTGTTTCAAGGGTTGGTAAGGTTTTGTAATTTGTGATGTTTTGAAATGATGGGATATTTTAAAATATTTTAGTGATAAAATATGAGTAGTTAGTTCACAAAAAAATAATTCTTAACCTAAGAACAATCACTTAACTATCCGAAACCTTTACAAGTTACATTAATGTCATGTTTTTGTTACATTTCTTTGCGTACATAGAGGGGAACTAAAGCCCGTATCTAAGATGTACCTTAATTAATTATATCGTGGAAAACCAACGAACCTAAAGTTTTTATTACATTCGGGAGATAAATGCATTCATTGTGTCACATGTCGACGGTGGCGATATATTTTCATGGGCTAAAAAAATTACGCACAATAAAAACTTGAGTTTCCGAGAAATTAACGATGTACGGGTTGACAGGTCTGTCGAGGCTTATCTACGGTTTTAATGGCCAGGGAGGCTATAGATCCCTTTTTACATGGAGGGTATTAACTGCATTTTCTTTTTGGGCAATGAAACGCTTACCAGTATTAAATTCTTTTGTTATTTGTTTTTAGCACATTTTGTTATGCGAGGATTTGATAATGATACTCTTATACTAACATGCTTGGTAAAATAGTTTGGATGTGTTTTTGTAGATAAGTATAGCAAATTTTTTAGTTTCCTGACTCCTACAATCTTGGGACTTTCAAGGCCAGAGTGAATAGGATTCTTGTGGGTAATCGTGCTGGATGAGGCTTAGGCTTCGTCTACGTCCTTGAACGGGTCAGAAGCCAAACGCAAGCCCATTCAATAAAAAAATATATACTTATATTAATGCATACTATCGTCATTTTATAGACAAGTTAGTTACAATATAATTATTATTATTTGTGATCCCGAGGGTTTTTTTTAATCAAAACTTAGTTTAATGTACTCAAAATAGAATCACTCACACGAAGCACTCAACTTAAAGTAGCAATGGTACGAGTGATTTCTTTTCAGAACCGTTTTCAGTCAACACTTTTAAAAACAACCCTATGTCCAATTTAACTAGACCTGTGATAATGTGACAAACATTCCCTTTTTTGTAATGTTTATTCATGTTTAGGGGAGAGGATGGGTCTATTTAGGTGGTGAACATTAACAAAAAGATACGTTTGTTGGTCTATTAATCAAGTCCCCTAAAAGCCTCTGTGCATTACAAAAAAAAAAAAAGTGCAATTCTATAAACGAGACAATTTGTGCTTTACGATGTATAGGCGCCTGTGTTTGACCGCTATCTAACGAACCCTAGAAAGAACTGGCTCTCAAGTGCAGCTGCCGGAGGAACACATAAGTAGGTGTTTGGCGACAAATTTTCAACTAGAGAATGGTAGCCAGTTAGGCGGGTACTATAAAACCTACCACCATGCTAAGGTTTCCTCACAAGGCTTTCCTTCACCGATAGCTCAAGTTCATCGTAGAATTTGAACCCACCACCTTTTCAACGTCAGTATTACTGAACTATTATCGACTTAATATCACTTGAATACCGTTTATAGTTTTAGTAGTTATCTACTATATATGATTAATTTTATAATTAATAGCTGTTCCCCGCGGTTTCACCCACGTTCCCGGTGTAATTTTTTTTTCATACAAACCTTCTCCTGACAATAACGGACATTTGAAAAAAAATTGGCCAAATTGGTCCAGGCGTTGTTGAGTTATGCGCTTACCAACACATTTTGCGATTCATTTTCATATTATAGACTAGCTGTTCCCCGCGGTTTCACCCACGTTCCCGGTGTAATTTTTTTTTCATACAAACCTTTTCCTGACAATAACGAACATTTAAAAAAAAATTGGCCAAATTGGTCCAGGCGTTGTTGAGTTATGCGCTTACCAACACATTTTGCGATTCATTTTTATATTATAGATTTAGGCTATAATAAAATATAATAGGTATAATTCCATCCATGGCTAAACTTTTCGTCTGTAGTAATTTGAATACAAATTAAATTAAAATAAATAAAAATACAATCAAGACCATGCCAAACAAATAACGTAGACTAAATCGTGTCTAAAATTATCTTTATCTAATAATTACTCTCTTAGACAATATGCAATGGAACTAAACTGAATATATTTCACAATAAGCTCATTATTCAACAAGAGAAAGTTTATGTCAATTTAATTTGACTAATTAAACTCAAAAATGAAACAAACACACACCATTTTCCGAGGATTAGGATCCCTCAAGAACGCGGATCCAACCGCGGGACTGAAATTAGTAATATCCTTGACAATTTCGGCTATGGTGACAGAGTACCTGACGACCCCAATAATGTAAAATAAATAAGTACCTATACAAGGATAACGTTGACAAAAAATCCTGAATTTATCGTTTTTCATACCCAACATCATGCTCCTGACTCAATATAAGCAAAAATAAACACGCAGCAATTTTCATTAAAGAGCTTACGTTACATTCACGATAACTGCGTGTATATTGCTCGAATCATGATAACCAATCCATTTGCTCTTGACAGTTTCAGACTACCTGTCTGGCATCGAACACTGTACTGTTTGTAAACTGCACTAAAGTTGTGTACCTAATGGGTATGAACTACCTCTAAAATCCTTTAAATTCAAATAATTTAATCATGTTTTTTTATTTAAAGGGTTTCTCATCGTTTCGACTTCTAAAGGTTAGGAAAACTAAAGTTTGATATCGAAATTGATTAGTCAACTAGGTACATTTTTTTTTTTTTGGCTGGAACAGAAGGTGGTGGGTCCAGGGGACCATCTTCCACCCTTACGCGGACTATACGGCGAGCGCTGAGGGCTCTCAACCGTGGCTTAAAACTAAAATAAATTTAGGGCAAACGGTAGCCTGAGGGTGCCCCCTGTGGGGCTCGACCTCGGCTCAGGACGTTGCCAGGGGAATATGGGAGGACTTTAGCTTGCAAATAATTTAGTTTATTTGGGGAATGGTCGTGCAGCTTGGGCCGCTTAAACGGGACGAGACTGAGAGGGACGTTGCGGCGGTCCTCACCGGCGAGGACGAAATCTTGGTTGACGGTTGCGCATTTGTATCTGTTTTCGGGCTTCGTCAGCCTCGATTTGTACTAAGGTGGTGGCATCGTCTGGTTCGCTGAGGGCGAACCTAGGCCTACGGATGCGGAAGATAAGGGACGGGGTGTATGTGACGGTCTGCACGATGAGTGGATTCGCGTGGTGCGCTGCGGCGTCAAAATATCAGCGTGAGGCGCGCTTCATGAATTGTTTTATAGTGGGGAGACCTAGGTCAAGGTGGAGGTTTTCATTACGCATGTACCACGGGGCGCCTGTGGCTTTGCGCATGAATCTATTCTGAATCACCTGAAGGGTGTGGAGGTGTTTTGGAGCAGCGTGAGCGAACACGGTACTCGCATACGTCATGACGGGACGGATGCACGCGCTATAGAGTCTAATCTTGCTTTTTAGGGCAAGTTTACACCGGGCGTTGGTCAGAAAGTGGAGTCGTCCTGCCACAAAGGAGGCGCGCGCGCGGACCTTCTTTATGTGTGCAGCGAAGGATAGGCGATCATCAAGGGTCACACTGAGATATTTGGCTTGCCTCTCCCAAGGGATCGGCTCACCGAATAAAGTGACTGGCTTGGGAGCAGGAGGGCGTCTTTTTCGGTCGGTTCTATAAAAGAGAACCGCCTGACTTTTGGAGGGGTTGATCTCTATTCTCCATTTGTAGCAATTGCGGGCAGAGTGCCCGTACAATTGGCAGTTGTAACATTGCGAGGGGTAGGTCCCTTTGCGGGGAGGTTCCACATAGAAGCCCTCGTTAAGGCCACATACAGAATTAATTCTGTATATGGCCTTACCGGCCGGACCCTGGTCTAATGTCACAAGCACCATATTGTAGGGCTTGTGCCCACAACCGGTGTACATGCGGTTTATTGATCTTAATGGCAGTTTGTGCTCCTTAAGGGAGGCTTCTACTGCAGAGATGGCGATTTGAGAGGGGATGCCGCGGATGCCTATGCGGAGGGCCTTCTCCTCAGGGAGGGTGTAGGTGTGGAACGCCACCTTTTGTTCCCTGAGGATTTTTGTCAGGGCTCTATGGTCCTGAGAAGTGGGCACCGAGACTTTTATACCGTGCTCGGTGGGGCGGACGGAGGTGTAATGGATTTTGTTGGGGGTGAACCAGGAGGACACCTCTGTCCACCTGGCCTTGTCCTGTATAAACGGCGGAGAACTCCGCGGTTGATTCCGCGGAGTCGGGGGCGGAGATCACGGACATCCGTGAGGATGGCCGTGAAGCGGGTCGGGAGGGAGGTTCCCGTAACGTTGGGAGAGGAATGCCCAGGACTCATCGTCTTGGAGGATCTCCTCCAGCGTCAACGGTGGCAACTAGGTACAGTCACGATCATAAATATATACATGTAGGAAAGAGGGTAGAAGACATAATTAATAAAAATGCAGGTATAACGATAAAGATGTAATTGAATCCACAAGACAGGTCTAATTTTATCAATTAAGGACGGTAACTCACATTAATCCTTTTTTACAATTTAATCAGCGACAGTATAATCTAAGATAAGATAAGTCATCAATTATAAATTGCACTGAGGCTAATTTGTAATTGAGAATAATAAATAATTAATAATAGTTTGCACAAATTAATTATCCAAAGTGTCAAGGATAAGCCAGTAGCGGAGTACAACGAGTGCACCGTGCCACGCCAGAGCCAAGACTGCCTTATCGACGATCGTTCTGACCCTTTTATACAGGTAGGAAAACAAGTCTAGTAGTGGGGAGAGTGGGGAGATGGATGACGCGTTCGGTGGCGTGGTCGGTGCACGTGCTACTTGTGAAATTCTTGCTACGCTCGTACGACGACTCAGGCGCCGTCATACACATTTAAAAATAATAAAAAAATAGTATTGATTCAAGTTTTATGGTGTTATATACCAACATAATGTTTCGACTCTATACTATTTGTTATTATGAAGTTGCAATCGTTATTTCACGAGAAAATAGTTTTTTTTTTAATTTTACTCAGTGTATCTACATGACATGACTGAACATAAATTAATTTTGCTGATGATGAAATAAATATACCTACCTATACTATTATGTCATTCGTGTTTTGTAAACTGCAACTGAATAACATTACTGCGCATAGAACAATCACAAAATAGCATGTAGATACACCCTCTGGTCAAAGGATGCGAAGGGTAAGCCCATCTCTATTATGATATCTGACATAACATTGCTCGACGCGACGGCGAGAGGTGCCCGGTGCTACGAGCACAATCGCTACACTGAAAAGGGAACAAAAACCCTGCTATCACCTTTATTTCCCGCGATTCTTTATTGTTCTCGGCACAAACACTGAATTGGATGGATGGATTTTCTTGTTTTATTTATCAACTAGTCGTTGCTTTTGCCTTCATTTGGTACTTTGCTCTTCTAATCCAGCAACCGTTATTGGACTCTACAGTTCAAGTTATATACGATCGGAGGATGATGTTTGGAATCTGTGCTGTAAAAAATATTTTCAACAATGAAGATAACAAACTTGATTTGTAACAAGTGTATGTTAAAATGTGGCACATACTAACACAAGATATAATTAAGGGAAACATGAATTGAAAGGGATAAATAGAATAGACTAGTTATCGAGAAAGTTGTCTTGATTTAAAATTGAATACTACTGTTATTTTTATTAATAAAAGAAGCAGTTTAGGTGGTAGAAAGGACTTACACCTTTAAAATCATAAAAAACGAGGGCGTTTTTTGTATCGATAAATCATACTACGGATTGCCATAAACATATTTTGTTAAGTTTGTGTGGATAAAGATTTAATTCAAAACTAAATGAGAATTTTCACGAACTCCATTTTGAATTGGATTCTCACGCTCTAGAGATAGTTTTAGTATGTAACTAGTATTGAAAACATTTTCCACGAAAGCTAAATTCTAAATAGGAAAATGTTAATGGAAAGCCATGTAGAGATAACATGAGATTTATGAAAGCCAAACTGGCAAAATAAGAATGACGCTTCCATGGATTTGGCGTGAATATATTTAGCCAAAGCAAAGGAATGTAATTTTCCGCATAGCAAAGTTGTTTTTGGATAAAGCTAGCAGCAATAAAGCCTTTTAAAAACTGTTTTGGTGCGGAATAATATTATAATATTATATTTTTTATCATTTACGAGAGAGCGCGTCCGTTTATAAAATGTGTAAAATACTCAATGTGAAAAGGTTGATTCATTTACAGCAGTAGATGCAAATTGGTGCTTAGTTAACAAATAATGTAAAACTTTTCTTTTTAACAGGAATATAATTATTTCTTTAGTGGTAATGCAACCTCTCATTAATTTGAGGTAAAAATAAGAAATCACGATATTTAATATTACACACCAAAATAAAGGCATTAATTAAGAAATAGCCAACAGAGAGCACTTAATATAACAAAGTTAACCCTTTAAAACTTTGATTATTAAGCTCGGGGATTAATTAATTAATAAGGTGTGCACTTAAAACAAAATTTCGTGTAAAAAGGCTTAAGAGGGAAGTTCCCCGTAACGAACAACCATTGACGCGGCCTTTAATCCCGCTATGGACCGTCGAAGCCTGAAAAAGTGTATGGACCGTTGAAAATTGGGATTACATCTGTAATCTGGGAATAATGCAGGAGTCTATACTGTGGTGTCATTGAAAACGACGGCATCAATACGGGGATTTACGCTGTTAAATCGCTTTTAAATGATATATGAGACGTAAAAGTAAACAATATGCAGACAATAATAAATGAACATGGATCGCAAAAACGAGTATAAATTATATTTTCCTCATTTATGGTTGTATACATATATTTACAACAAATATTTACAATCAATGTATAAAATACAAACTATGATATATAGAAAACATCCTCAAAGCCCTCGCTGCTGTCGATAGGCAAGGTTCCCAACAGGCTGATTATGTTTTGGACAGGTATATTTTGAAGAGCTCTTCATCAAGTATTTTTGAATGCTTTCTTTTCAGGACTACATATTTCTAAATAAGGTTTAAATAATGATTTTTAACATTATGTTCGAGTAACCATAAGAAAATCAGACAACAATTTAAAGTAGATTCCTAGAATGTTTGAGTAAACTCTTGTTCAGGTTCTTGTTGTTATTATATTTCCAATGTCGAGGCATCTACATAAAATTTCATTTTGCTCATCCTCACGTCAGCAATTAAAATTTGAAAATTCCTCCCCTTACAAGTTTCAAGTGCCACCTCCAAAATCGGGGAAGGTGAAAACTCGAAACAAATTGTGTTAAAACGTAATAGAAACTCGTTTCCTGTAAAAGTTTCTATCAGATTACGACGCAAATTCAATATTTAAGATTGATTTGGGCAGATGTTTGAAGGGCATTGCCGACATCTTGCGAAAAGGGCAACACTCCCTTTTCCTACACACCTATAAAGGAATATGTGTCGAAAGAGAATAACATACTTATCTATCATACCATACCTATTTGTTTTTTCATGCTACGGACTCGAATAGATTTACGAAGAAGTAGGGATTTACTTCTTACTGAAAAGTCTAGATTAATATTATTTTGTTGAGTGTTGTATGATTTTGATGATATTTTAATCCTAGGATCGCAGGTAAATACACGGGTAATAGTTTGTATCAGATACTTAATTATAAAATGTTAGGTTAAAATGCAAAATATTGCTTCATTTTTCAAACCAAAAATCACCTGAGTCCAATTCACTCTAACGATATCACATACAAACTAGAAATTCTTAGTCAATTAAGCATTCTGCTTGAAAAATAGTCGCGCCTTTGTTAACTTTGTAAGCGAGACGAATGTAAAAGCTTTTACGACACAACGCGACCCGAAGAAAATGAAAGGAAAAATAAAAAAATGGAATCCATACTTAAAGCAGGGTACATTTGCATGATATTACAGCTCATCTGCCTCTCGGTTCTCGTACGGTAAACGATCCACAACAAGAAATTTGAATTTTTCTTTTGAATTACCGAGAATAACTAATTAGATTGGTGTATTTTCAGCATATTTTTGGTAAACATGAAATTCTCTTTTAGAAGCTTGATGAAAATTTATGTTAAACATGTTTTGATTTCTTGCTACTTCTTTTTATATTTAACAGATAGTCAAAAAATGCCGATCACCGCTCAGATTTAGTTGGTCTGTTAACCACAGATGTTGTATAAAAAACGAAGGAAATATTTAAAGCCATGCATCACCCTTACAAATGAAGCGTGTAATCACTGTGCACATGTGTGCGTGCAAAATATATACTAAGTCCATATCCCCGTTCTTTTTGTGACTAAACGCCCCGAGGCATCCAATTTGCAGAAAAAGAATCCCACAAACAGTGTCTCTCGCTCGAGATCACACCATGCACTATTTGAATTTTCTCCTTAGGGAGGGTAGAATCAATTTAAATTTTAACTCACACTTAATACACCCTTGTTTGGTGTCTAAGTGGTGTGTTCGAGTCACCCTCTGTTTGAAACGAATTATAAGTTGGGAAGACAACAGTGCCGACAATTCGGTGCGAATTACTAAAAGAATTTTTCACGAGGTAAGTATTTATTTTGGCGGCCAATAACCCCAAAACATAAAGAGGTGTAGGGGAAAATGTTTACACGAGACTTTGCTCTCATCACATACTCAGTACCTACAAAGTCAAAAAATCATTACTTAAATAGATGAGGACTATCAATGCATGATTTTTCATGTGGTAAAGAAATAAATGCGTTTCTAATAGGTATATAATGTGTCTAGCACAATATCATCAAAAATGCCGCAATAATTTTTAGTAAAAGTAGGTACCTACCTACTTGAAAGAAATAGTCACCATACTAGATGTTCGAGGTAGCATTTTAAATTAATATTTAAATGTCTGATGTTTCCGTTTAGGGTGCGTTTACATCATATATCTATATTATATATAAAACTCAAGTGTGTTAAACAAACAACTCTTAAAGTGAACCATACATAGTGTGTTAATAGAGGTTGCAATTAACAAGCTTTTCTACTAATATAAACATTACCAATATGAACTCGCCTTTAAACTGCTTGCATTTGAAGTGAGTATCAAAATGTTTTCGCTAAATTGTTATGCATTGCTAAATCCACCGTATAAGAACTTGGCATCCTCCAAATAGAAATTGTAAATTGCACAAACATACTTCTGGCTTGGCTCACACCCATTCTCATTTTCTTAGATGACCCCAGTGAAAATAAATCTAGACCGGCTGTAATGAAAATGTCAGTTTAAATGGCAGTACAGTGCATTTAGGGTTAAATTGTGGCAACACGCTACATACGAGTACGTTGTCAATGTCGCATTAAGTATAAACAAACACATTTCTTCATACGCCCATTGTGTAAAGTTAGAACTTTTATGTGTATATCTTATCTATATTACTCCACGCATCCATTTGGTCGTAACTCAGCTAATTGGTTGACTAATTGAACGGAAATAAAACCCCATCTATCTCACATTTCATGATAAGTGGAATTACTTATTTTATAGATATGAGGTGAATGTAGAAATTGTACTGTATATTTTACACCCGTCTTTACGTTGAGTTATGTGGTAGTTGTTGATTTGTCGGTACTGTTATTGAAGAAAGCATAAAGAAATACAAACCAATTAGTCATTTATTATTATTAATTCAAATTATATTATTAGGCCAATATATGAAAGAATTTGATATAAGAATAACAATGGCTTGGAATAATACTAAAGTCGCTAATTAAGTTCAAGACTCAACAATACTTCCCACACAGATTTAAAAATACTGGTATACTGGTTTTTACTGGTATTAACGAGAAGACTGGCAGAAAACGTGGATTCTGCGGTTCCACCGCGAAGAGGTGGTAGGAAACATCTGAATCAGGCTGGTTCCAGTGGGTGGTAGTAGAGCTATGTTTTTTTTTACTGTGAATATGGCTTGGAGTTTGTAGTTCGAATGTAGCCACTATCTAGGCCAATGGAAGTGATCTCAAAGCCTATATGAGAACAGGTACTTGGCGAAAGATTCTCAACATGAGGGTGGTGGCCAGCTAGGCGTTTACTACAAAGAACCTTGCTATGTTTTCGTCGATATGTTTTCTTCACTAAAAGCTCAATTTTAAATAATGGGTTCCTAAAGAATAAATATTTAACAAACACTTTTATTGTAGTACAAGTATTGGATTTAAATTTTCTAACACTGGAGACTGCAATGGTATGCCATGACCTGAAAATAAGCATATTAATTGAATCTACGAGCAAGTCAAAATGTGTGAAAAGAACAAGAAAATAATACCATTACTTAAAAACGATGCACAATTCAGAATTTCTACGCCATAATTATAAACCTTCTAGAATCGCTCCAATTTTCTCTAACTTCGTGTCAAATCCTACTTGTACATACTAAATTCCATCGTTCAATTTAGTCCCTGATATAAACGACAGTAATTTACCATTGAAGTGAAAATACCCCATGAATGCAGGCACGGAAGCGCGGTGCAATTGGCCCGGCTTGTTTAGCATAATACGGTGATATTATTAAGTCAGAAAAGGCATTCGCTTTTGAGAGTCGGGAGTCAACAGAAGATATACTGGCAAACGTATTTCTACATTATACAAGAAGATTGGTTCATTTTGCTTGTTCTTTAAGTATTTTCTAAGTTATAATCTATAGATATAATAAATCTGTAGAACCGAGACGTCTGTAGTCTATTTGTCTTGACAAAAATGGTGTGTGCATGAAGTAGGAAGAGTAAAAGAAATATATATATTATATAAGGCAAGTTTTTAATAGACTTTTTTAATAATTATACTCATACTTAATACACTCTTCAATCTGTAACAACCACAACCACAACTCTCTCTCACACACACGCACACACATTATTAAACGATTTTTAAGAGAAGAAAATAAATAAACAATAGAATCTTTCAAGAGTATAACTCGATCATTCAAACTATCAATTAATTATCTAGCTAAGTATAATCTATAAATGGAGGCAAGTTTTCCGTCGTAAATAGTGAACCAATAGTTATTGAAAAATTATATAAATTGCGCTAACATAGAAATTGATTCGATCATCGTTTACCGTAATAAGTGCGGTGATATAATGCACATGAACGCAAAGCAAATGAACAAATATAATGACATAATTCAAGTTTACACAATGAATCAGGGCTATTTTCTTAATGGAACTTCTTTTGATTACCTACAGACATTTTGAGCAGAGATAGTATTAAAAAAAAAATTGTAAAATAAACTGTTTAGATTTTGTTTGTGTTATAAATGAAGTAGAGCTTTCTGGTTTAGCAATGGGTAGATATATCCGAAGCTTACATAATCTCAACGTAGTTAGTGGTGGTGTAATTGATAATTAATTAGTAAACTAAAGTTATTAAACAAGTTTCTTAGCACAGCTACCAGAAAACACTAGTACCTACAACGCAAGTCAATGCCATAACGTTATATTATTACAATTGTATCATTCATTTAAGGCGATGATAACTCAGTGGTAGTGACGTCGGACGCCGCGGCGAAGGTCGTGGGTTCGAATCCTACAATGAGCTTGAGCTTTCGGTGAAGGAAAACATCGTGAGGAAACCATGGCACGGTGGTAGGGTACTTTGTAGTACCCACCTGGCTGGCTACCACCCTCAAGTTGAAAATCTGTCGCCAAACACCTATTGGTGTGTTCCGGCAGCTCCACTTGAGAGCCAGATCCTTCTAGGATTTGTGTGCTTACCACCTTCGGCCACATCATCATCTACCATAGTGAGATTGTAGTCAAACACAAGCCTATACAGAGTAAAAAAAAAAAAATCTAGCTTCCACCCCGCGGTTTTGCCCGCGTACCCAAGGGATCTTATATTTTCCCGAAAAAAAAAGTATTCTGTATCTTCCAGAATGTATTCTATCTGTGTGCCAAATTTAATCCAAATGCGTTCAGTAGTTTATGCGTAAAAGAGTAACAACCATCCATCCGTCCGTCCATTCATTCATCCTCACAAACTTTCGCATTATACCTATTAGTAGGGTTTTAAATGATTAAGTATACAATGCATTTGTAATCATTCATAAGTACACTTCTTGGAAGCTAATGGCCACTTAACTGTTATATGCAGGTGCTTGACTATATATTTATTCAGATTTTAACTCGTGCAATGACATTGTGTGCACAGTTGCCAGTAATGTCGTAGGAGGAGCATGTTTTTATTACATTTAAGAGTCTTTACTATGTACTTTATCTTTTATAATGTTGGTATTTTTTGGTATTCGACTAAGTAATCAAAACGTAAATAAGTAGTATGGGTAGGTTTGGTAGAGTTCAACATATGTTAATTATAACAATACACACACATCTATCTTTCTATGATATTTTTTTTTTTTTTATAAATTAATGTTTTTTGTAACTTTTTAATGCTGACCGACAGATTTTCAACTTGAAGGTGCCCCGGTGTTATGGTTTCCTCACAATGTATTTTTCAACGAACTCTCAAATTCATAGAATGATTCGAACCCACGACTTTCGTCATGACATTCAAGATCCCTACTGCTGAGCTATCATCGCAATTTTAGTTATATTTTTATTCGTTTCTTATTCAGCCATTGTACACTGATTAAACCGTCTTGGAAGAGTAATACAAATCTACGTTAGAATGCTTAGTATGCATCAAAAATAAGGAAGTACACAGAAGAACACATTTCTTTTCATACTTATAAAATTATTTCACAGTAAATCTTCCCAACAAAATCCAAACAGGTATGAAAAATATTAGCTTCCCAAAGTTATTTTATACTCTCATGCAAACTTCACGAAACCCTTATCTTAGCAAAGCAGCCTGCTATAAAGCACTCACTCTGCTCCTAACAAATCTTAACATTGTAAGTTTTCAGGAGGCACTTTATCGACAATCTTTGCACTTGTTTAGTCTGAACATTCCATTTATTTGTAAGATCCGTCGACACGGAACACTACTTGGCAGGTGAGTGTGTAAATTTCCTAAGGACACATTAAAGGGCAATGTAGACGAGCGTTTGTAGCATTTGTTTGGATTGAAATCATAAAGCGCTTGAGAGTTTTATTCACTATTTATGAGATTGGTTTCCTTTATGCACATTTTAAAGATATCATAAGGAGCTGCATTGTTTTAACTGTTAAGATTTTTAAAATCTTAACGGTTATTCTAAATTGAATTCATAGAGTTTATATACTCAGTACTTATTTTTTATCGGTATGACTTTGATTGCTGATAATTTCGAAACATGATACCTATCTAGTTTCTGAGAACTTATGAAAGATTATTTCTTATTTCTATTGATGTCAGTATGGCGATTGCAAAAATATGTAAGTCTTTTAGTTTGATTAAATTGGAAAATATTTTAAGTAGTTTGAAGAAAAGAAACATTTATGCTATAAATTTAGATAAACCTGTTTACGTTGAAAAGAATGCAGTCTGCAGAATATTATAAACCTCTAAAACGTCCATATGTCTCAACTTGTTTTAACGTTGATAAAATGTACATTTAATCTATCTATTCGTATACTTTTTTTTTGGATAGCGTTTGAAATACTCTATTGCTTATCTTGATATTATTACAATTAGGTACATTAAAGTGTATTTCTAATTAAAAACAGTAAATACTTACTAATACTTAATTGAAATAGAAAATAAAAGTAGATGAAAATAGCATTTGTTTTATACCCCTATGAAACACAAAACCAACGTGTTTTCATTTTGTTAATCCAAATTTTATTCTCAAAGCCAAGTAAAGTGAAATACAGTATCGTTACAAATAGGTAGGTAAGTATGTATCATTTTATAAAAAGTCCATCTAAAAGCAATTTTTCCTAGATCAAATATCGCGCTGACCTTAATTCACCTAACCCATTTCTTTCGGGTGACTTTGATGTCAATGTCCATTTCAGGCAAAAACAGTAGTATGATAATATTACAGTTATTTTTAGTTACATTTTCGTAGATTTTTTGTCTAGTTATGTATTTATTTTTCTGACAGCTCATTAGACAAACCAAATTAGCTTTCCGTTTATTATTATATTTTCACACTAAGCGCAGAGTGAATTTTATCATCATGTAGTTTTAGGACATTTCATACTAATTATCCCCCGCGGTTCACCCGCGTTCCCGAGGAAAAAAGTAGCCCATGTTCTTCTACATAGCATAGGCTATTTGCTTACCAAATTTCATTGCGATTGGTTCTGTGGCTTAGACGTGAAAAGGTAACAAACAACGTCACTTTCGTATTTATAATATTATTAAAATAAAAGTAGGAAGGATGTTAGGCTCCTTACAAAAGTACTTCAGTATATATATATATATATATATATATATATATGGATTAGTGTTGAAAATAAAACTGCGAGGCATGGCTAGTAAAGTAAGACTTCATTCTTTGTTTTTGATAATAAAATAAACTTAATTATCTGATCTTTTCTTCTTATTATTCATAACCCTACAATTATATATTCATATATTTAACAAGATAATAGTCGTTAGTTCATAACAATACATACTCAATGCCAAAGCGCCAATCAAAAAGCTTTGTTGAAAAATATAAGATTTTGATATTATTTTTCATTACTATGCGAAGAGTAACGAAAAATTATTTCGAAGGCGTCTACGAAACCCTAATATATACAAGGTCAAGGATACCAGCTCCCGCTTTGAGGGCCAATTCAACTCCCAATAGGTTTCCATATAAGATTACATGGTTAAGTTATTGGAGGCGAAATTATTGGATAATCAATATGGTAAGATCAGATATTTGAGAAGAATAATGTACCAAATTTCCATCTAAATAGCTGCGTTTATACTGTGCCAAAGCTTAAATGGTTTCATAAGTAACCGAGCTGAAGCTCCGGATCACGAAGTCGATTCATTATTCTCACGGGAGATTTATGGTATTTGAAAACTCCATTATTATAGTCTTGTGGTAATTACTTATACATACAAATATTACCATTAGTCTTTAAAATTATACGCTACGCAATAGCTATGTATGCTTACAACACATTTAAAACTTGTAACACTTTTTTGCAACCACTCAAATGCTAAAAATGTTAATATTTCATCGTATATAAAACTAAGGAGTGCCAATGAATCAGTAAATTAAAACCACTGTTCCATTTCACTAAAATACAGGCATGGAGTACGAAAAAAAAAATCATACCCAAGCATTCCAAACGTTTCTTTTATCGTGACCCATTCAGTACAGGCGTTAAATGTTCCGCTGCGAGTAGACAAAAAGCCCCTTTTATTAATATTCGTGCTAAATCTGTTTTTTTTTTATTCCCAAGATTACCACAAAAGTTTCTGCAAGTCTTCTGAGTTTGGTCTATAAATCACTTTAATTTATAGAGACGAAAGCCGCGGAACACTTAAAGTTGCAGAATTACGAGGTCGCTATTACACTTGACTAATGCTTCTTCACGTTTCGAGACTCACTGGTGATGTAGTTGTACAACAATTATACTCACAAAGATCTGTGGAAATGAAAATATTTTGAAGACTTGATTGGTACTCTTATAATAAAATCAGTGCGAGTCGGATTTGTTTGATCCGGTAATGTAATCGATACCCCTAGCATTATTTTAATGTAAACAATGTATACGGACTCTATGATTTTTTTGCAGATTTTTATTGTAAAATAGCTTCTACCCTGTGGTTTTACCCATGAGAAAAAGTCCTATGTGTACAAAACATTTGTGTGCCAATTTTGCATTTATATCACATATATATATTTTTTACTTTGTATAGGCTTGTGGTTGATTACAATTTCATCATTATAAGTGACAGCGTTTATAACATTAATACGATAAGATGTTACGTAAGCATCGTTTGTCTGTCGATTCACGATGTAACACGATTGCCCAGGAAATGTCTATTCACTCGGATCTCGAAGCTTAAGCTTATGTATTCGAAATCACTGCACAAATCTGTATATATAGAATGATAAACTGACTGACTGGGTAATATATCAACGCACAGCCCAAACCGCTGGACCTAGATACTTGAAATTTTGCACAAAGATACCTTATACAGTGTAAGCATCCACTAAGGAAGGATTTTTGGAAATTTCAACCCTTAGGGGTTAATATAGGGGGACGCGGGTAAAACCGCGGGGCGGAACGCTAGTCTTCATACAAAATTTAACCGTAGTTGAGAATCGGTCACCTTACCTTATATTTTTTAACAGTAACCCACATATTGACGTAAGTACAATGCTGTGTGTCACAGTTAATTCAAATTCTAATGGAGAGTCGATTTGTTGGCTGCGACCAGCTTCAAAATTAACAAAGATACTAAGTCACTTCAAGAATCAACCGGAAAACTTTTGAAGTGCATTTTTTAAAGGTGAGTTAGTTAGTAATCAGATTCAAAGTAGGATAAATCAAACGGAGATTGTCACTTGGTTTTTTTAAGGAAACTAAAGAAAACTGGGTACATTTACTGGTTATTACAAACCGGCCCATCAGGTATATAGAAGAGGTTGTTATAAAATGTTTATTAGCTCAGGGTTGCAATGATAATAAATAAATATTCTGGGACATTATTCCTCACACACGGCCATCTGATCCCAAGCTAAGCAAAGCTTGTGCTATGGAAGTCAGATAACTACTACTTTTCTTTTGTAAATATGTAATTATGTAGATAATTACACCCAGACTCGGGACAAACAGACATGTTCATGCCCATAAATGTTTGTCGTGAGTGGGAATTGAACCCGCGACCAAAACCAATTTACTACTCAAAAGGCACAGAACCCTAAATATCCTCCTTATTGTGACCCACTCCTTGTTTGGCTGAACGAAGAGCAATCAAACCGTTCTTCAAATTGATCTCCAAACTTAATATCGAATCCTAAAAGTCAAACACATCAAACAAAGCACTTAGAGAAGCTTTCGGCTTCTTTTCCATAATTCAACAAACTTTAAATTGTTCTTTATCTTGTTACCATTGGTTTTTTTCTGCGATTCTGAATCAATAATATTTTTGCTTATTATTTTTATTGCTGGCTTAATTTGGTTTATTTGGCTTAATTAAGATATTATTTATTTGATTATTATTATTCAATAACATTTAAAGTTACTACTCTTAATTCTACATTTGTAATTGGATTGAAAATTAATATGAATATGAAAATGAAACTTCTTATTAGATCACATGTACAGCATGTTTATATTACATACATGAACTTATGTATATCACGTTAGTATAGAACCGTGGGATGTTTCAATTTAACTTTTTGCTAGCACCGACCCGACTTAGTCCTGGAAGTGGGACGGAGGCTTGTGGCTTTTTACCCTTTCGCTGTGAAATATACGAGTACTTACGTTTTTGCTAGCGCCACGGTATTGTAGTGGCAAATATAATGAAAAGTCCAGTCACGCACTGACAACTTTTAGCGCTTGTCCTCGGATAAGGTTTTTGTAAGCACCCTTTATTTAACAGCTTGCGAAAGTGCCTCGACAATTTTTGGGTTCAAGAAGAAACTACTAATAGGCGTTCCTTTTGTTGACTTCAACAAGTAAACCTGACTTTTTGCATATTACTCCATAAATATTTTATTTAGTTAACTAACCATGAAAAAATGGAAGTTCGTAACAAATACTACCTAAAATATTTTAAAACAGCATTTGTGAACATGCGGAAAAAAATAGCATCATTAGAAGAATATCACAAGCTCAAGAGTAACATCTCTTTTTAATTGAGATCCCAGCATAATTGGATTCGTTTTACACTGAGTTAAAATCAAATTAGTATCATTATCAACTTTCAAGTGAGATCGTAGAGGGCTCTACGACAAAGTTGGAGGAAGGACAATTTCGTAGCACAATGTAGAACATTTTTGCACGTCTCTACGACAATTTGTTATGAAATACAATAAGAATAGGATGTTAAAAATTAAAGTTTTAGATCTGTATACTAAATTCACCACCGATACACCCCAAAAATTATTATTTAAATATAATAATTTATTGCATGTATCTACATGCATAATTAAATAACATTTTTCATTTAAAAATGAACTAAATATCAATTAAATTAGGTATTTTATCCATTGAGATCAAGAAAATTGTACGACGTTTTAAACTATGTTTTTAACTATAGATGAATGTTGAATAGCATTACTTTTTTCCTGTACATACCTACTAGTAAGTAGGTCGTTTTATTTTACATAATAAGCATACATACATTATGATGTAAGTTACTGCATGCTACGCAACTATATTGTGATAAGGAAGAACGTAAACATATGCACATTATAATAGACTCCTAGCGATAGTTGTAATGTGTGGATAGAAATTACAATAATATTAGAAGCTTTTAATTGACATGCGGCCTTTAGTTTAGTGCACTAATAATCTATTAATGATGTACTTCCCAAGGAACCACCCGCGTTCCCAATGTCTTCTTCCATCACCTAAAGTATATACCAAACCTACTACACACAAATACTATATACAGTGCTATATACAGTACTATATACAGTACTAAGTACAAAATTTCATGAAAATCCGTTCAGCCGTTATGGAGCTGTAACCAATAAACATACACACACATACCCTCACATCCACAATTATTTATAGATATTATATGTTTAAACATAATAATTATTTATTTTAATATTGTATGTCACAAATTATAAACATGGATTAAAATTAGGAACAGAATGTTGTATTAAATAGAGCTAGTTTTCTCCTTAAAAATAAATTACAACAGTTTTTAGTTTTGTTACTTTTATTTCTTTGTTTAGTGGGTGCAACAAATTGTATTAAGTCGGAACAACAAATTCTAGGAGAGGATCTTTCGTCGCGTACTGAGAAATACCCTAATGCAATGTGCGGAGCAAACATAAGCCACTCGATGAGGTTGGAAGCTGTGTGGTGAATTAGTACAACTTTGTTTTGGGTATTTTTCATTTTTGGTCTGCTCGCATCTTATAAGAAGAAATTGTTTCAGCAATAGTAGCATATAACATAAAAATAACAAATAAAAATATAAAATATAAATAGCAACTAATAACAAAGAAAATATGTAGAATGCTAAAGAGGTGACCGGTCAGCATTTTTGCTATAGTATATATAACAATTTTATTTATAGGTACATCTATTTTACCCCCTTAGGGGTTGAATTTCAAAAAACCTCTTCGTTATGCGTATTTCCCAGGGTATTCAAGGAATATTTCTCCTTCTCAACTATCTTGTTTCACCGGTTTGGGCTATGTGTTAGCCATTTCATCTTTTGGTAACTATAAAAATATATAAAATAACAAAATCTAAAATACTTTATTAGGTTTTATCTTGTCCTAAACTTTATTTTACATACGGACATGAATTTGAATCACTATAGGTACTTACTTAAAAAAAAAGTGTCAGAATGGTGTTTTCAACAAAAATAACTTTTAAACATTATACTCAATAATGAAAAAAATTTACTTAACTCATTCTTATTTTTGTGTTCTAAGACTTACCTACAACAGGGGTGACTTAAGACGGCACAAACCTCACCCTAATGAAATGAAGAAGCAGCCAGTTTACATGCCGTTTTCGTTGCACAAGACAGCGGTATTCATGAGTGGTTGCCCAGCTAATTTGAGTGGCTGCCGAGTTCAGGGCCTTAGATCTTATAGGGGAATAATGCGGTAATTTTTGAGGCTGAAGAGGTACGTTATTCACAATTCCACAAGGAATATTGATCTGAAAAGCCATTAGTTGGAGGAATATTTAATGCTATGCAATCTGGATCGCATGTTTAATATTTTAAAATTGGGGTAGGGTTGTCATGTAATAGATGGTCGTTGTCAATTCCTTTTTCATATGTCTATACATATATATGCCTATATTATCATATATTTTTTATATCATTTATCACGATAAATGTTGATAATAATTAATTTAGTTAGTTAATTATGTCAAAGTTAAATTGATCATATTATTCACTGCAGAATATAATGACCAAATGCAGAAACGCCACATAAGATCCCATACAATCGAACTGCCAAAATGTCAACTTAATCACAATTTAGATTCGTAATAACGTTGTAGTATTTGCCTGTTGTTGTCGGCCTATTGTCAAAAGACAATAGGTTTTTATTAATAACTATGTCAAAACATTAATATGCAAGTAAGTAAGTAATTCTTTACAGCAAGCTTTATAACGTGACTTGATAAAAACTCGTGTATGTCAGGGTACCTATGTGCGTTGTAGTACTCAAAGAATACGAGAAAATGGGCAATAATTTCGCCATAGAAGTCTAGATACTGAATAAAGGAGTATTCAGTATATTTTTATGCAGTAGTTTCTTGGATACTGTTTTTCTTTGTATCTTTACGTACTATAGGTATTTTAATGAAATGTGATTAGTATATTTAAAAAATCATGGTTCTAAATTGCATAGGCTTTATCGCGAATAGGGTTCTATTCCATAAAGTGATTGTAATAAGATACTAGATATCAGTAAACTTATAAAACATAGGACTCGCACTTGACGGACATGTATTCTTATTACAATTTGTGAGTATGAAATAGCATTCTGGATTATTGGTCAAATGCAAACTTAAATTATGTACTTAAAATATGATTTCAGTTAACATGAAGGCCTTTTAAATTTAAAACTATTTTCAGATTCCTACACACGTAGTACTTAACAATCACTCAAAGTCACCTGTCTCGATTATAATCCCGTTTTCAAATTAATCCCCTACCACGATTCTAGGGGAGCATCCGCGATCGAAAACTCGTCTCAACATGCGCCTACGTAATATGGTTATCCGGGAAATTGTCCTTCAGTATTAGGAAATAATCTCATTAAAACACTGCGAGGCGTGATTGATGCGAGTTCATTTGTTCTTCATTACCAGCGAGAATCGATGGTTACGTGATTTGAATAGGTATTGACTTTGTTTTGTGATTGCAAGATTTACTTACAAAATAATAACTTAAAATCACAAATATATATAGTATAGAAGAATAAATCTTACAATATGACTGTTTAATTCATAACGAAAGAATTTGAAGCCTGTAGTGTAATTAGTTGCATTTTTTTATTTTTTTCTAAAGATGAAAAAATATTTTTAGCCAAATAATATAAAATTGACACATTGAACTTTATTATTAATATCACCTTCCTAACAACTCAAAGGAAAAATGGGAAAAACGTCTTTCCCGTACAAGCTATTACATTATGCAAACAAAACACATCAGTCACTTGGTACTTACACACTTTTCGCTTGAACCCTTTCAACAATATTAAATAGAAGAAAAAGTTGTTTCACAAATGTATTAGTTCCTTTTATGAAGAAAGTTTGGGTGGCATCTTTTTCTTGCCTCAAATTACTGTTTTTTTTTCGTTAGGAGTTTTTTTTTATTGGAATGTCATTTATATGTCCGTGGAAAGGCTTGAAGATGTTTATTTTAGTACATTTTAGGTACAGTAACGATAAAACATAAAATATAAAGTAGATATCTATAGTCACCAATAGCCTACTATTATAGAACAGCAGTTTATTTTATCGGGTTGTTACCTTCACTTATCAGTATCATAAAAAGCAACATAATAATATTTTATTTTAAAGTCAATTCTGTAATTAAATCAGTCTATTTGCATGTCTCATTTATTGCTCAAAATTAAGCGACCCAACCGCTCAAATATTTACATCGTAACTTTGCGGTTTTACGATCGTAATTAGAAAACTTTTTCACCATAATTACGATTCGTAGCACCCTAATATTTGTATCTAAATGTTTGGTCATTATTGTTGAAGTTTTGTCTTTTTAATATCTACTTTTATCAGATTTATCGACTTTTATACTAAGTAATAAGAACACGGCGATAGCTTGGTGGTAACTACGTCAAATGTTGTAGCCAAGATTGGGTTCCAATCTTACAATGAGCTTGAGCCTTTAGGATGAACATTGAAGGAAACCAAACAGTGGTAGGGTGCTTCGTAGTACTTGCTTGGCTACCTACATCCCTCAATTTGAAAGTCTTTGGCCAAGCACCTACCGAAGTGTTCTGGTAGCTTGCTTCTAGGCTTTGTGTGCGCAGCTTCAGCGAAATTACTTACCGTTGTCAGAACAAACAGAAGCCTAACTAAAGAAAAAAACTTTTGTTGGTGACATTTTTTAAATATTGAATGGAAAAAACTACATTCTGCAATTAGATACATAGTACACGTGCTCATAAATACAAATGACCTCCATAATTTAAAAACACAAAAGTGTACAAACATAAAAAGATAAAACAGAGAAGGCCCTTATTTCATCAGTGAATAATATTGATGCCAGTATTGATTGTTTGCCAGAAATTAATTCAATTTTTGAGGGAAATGGCTTGGAGTGAGCGGGAGCAAGCGTTGGGGGGCATTTTATCATATTACAGATTGCGTCTTACTGTGCGCTCTACTTTATATTAATAGCTTGCTGAATTACCAAATTGTAAATATAAATTGGATAGCTTCCTTGTAAACAAAGGTTTTGTTATTAAGTTGAATGTTTTTGGAAGAAAATTGTGTAATTTTGTCATGAATAAAGTTGCTTTTATGATACATATCTTGGGATAAATAATAATATTAATTGACAATGTTTATTTTAGAATATTTTATGGACTATAAGGCATGTATTAACGAGAATCAAAAATAAGTCAAGTATAAAATATATTAGACTGTGTTAATCTGAAATTAACTTTATGTCATTAGTTCACTGTTTCAATTAAATTGTTTTCATCTCGGCTGAAAACATGATCTTATTATACTGACCTTAAATTGTTATACTAATTGCAATATTTACTTTCAAGTTGCTTAATTTATGATTCATGTTGTGAAATTCTATCACACATAAACTGATGGCAATATACATTCATATTTTTTTGTATACAAAGTACTGATGTTTGTGAATCACGCACATTAACTTACATTTAAAACTATACTTATTGGTCACTTTTAAACCTGTGAATCGATTCTAAGGATGTTTAGCAAGTAAAGCAAGCAATACTGAAAAAATATTAGTACTTTCCTGAGAAAAAGAAGAATAGTTAATTTTATAAATGCCTTGGTAATTTATAAAAGGAGTACCTATTTACCTACTTGTTCAAACGTATACAAGATAACATAATTTTATGCCTTTAAAAAATAAAAATCGAACGCTGACAACGCCTCTGGTAAATCCTTATGTAATCAAACTCGATATCCTAATCGAAACATGCCTATTGATCCATCAAATGTATGAGACAATCCGATTAATATTATGCAATCTGCATTTTATCGCTCACCAAATCTACAAGGGAGACAATAAACTACACGAGCATGCCCCTGGGCTAAACTATCATTTAGTATTACATATATTCCATCCCGTTCTTATCTCTGTCGGCACGTGGCGTAAACACTGATACCGGACTAATCCATCACCCCACATCGCAAACTCTTTGATGTGCAGTAGGTACAATGGGTATGGTGGTGTATTTTTTCAAGTATGAATGTTATTTTAGTTTGAAAGAATGCAGCCGCAATTTAGAATTAGATTTGCCAAAAACATAGATAACAAAAGTCAATCGTAATCAAATCGAGCTTTATATGTCAACACTTATAACTAAGCTTTCAATAGTAAGAATTTTAGATACAATATTATTATTAACAACATCGCACAAAATTCCGAACAGTGAAAATTTTAATGATAATCTTAACCACAGACGTTACGTCCAAAAAGTACAAATTACCAGGTGTTATTCATTAATTAATTAAACTGGGTGTTTCATTTTCTTTATAAATTACATTCTTAATACTTTTCCTGTAGAAATTCTTATTAAACCTAATTAGCAACGTGTTTTCAAGATCCCCTTTGGCATACAAGATGAGTTGCTTATTTATGTCTCTCTGTTTCCAATTTTGATCCCCGGTCGTATAGATGTTTTTGATGTCTCAGATAAATGTCCGCAATATAATGCTTTTATTTGATTTCATTGGGGTGGAAACTAGGGGTGTCGCGTGTCACATTGACCGTCTCATCTTAGCCTATTAGGGTACATAAATGACGATTTCTTGTAATAGATACTGTGAATGACGTATCGTGTGAATATTTTATATTGTCTTGTGACAAAAAAAACATCGTAGTATTACTATTTATATTATATATAAATGACAATATGACTTGTGGAGTAATATTTGGTATTTGTAGCAATCAAACTACCAGGTAAATTTACATATTATAGACATAGACATGATTATATTCTGGGTTTTATCTTATGTTACAACAAACTAGACATCTATAAAGAATTCTAGGAACTAAATCATCAGAAATAATTAAAAAGATAAATAATTTCACATTTTACATGAACTTTATCTCCAAACAGCAATAAAATAATAAATAATATCGTCTAAAACAAGCATGAAAATATGCTGAACATTATCTGATAGCTATCGCAAGCCTGGAGCAAATTTCCCCAAACAATTGCGAGGGCGTTTGGCCAGAACCATGACGGTGCAGAGTTGTTCCTGACTACTAATGCAGCTCCCAGGACGTCCTGACAGTTATATCTGCTTTCTAGTAGACTTGACTACGTTACAAAGGGATTTAGGCGCAGCGGATATCAAGTAATATTCAGCATACATAAAAAAATCGTGATTGAAAGTTATAAGTAAGTTTAGCGTTACGTTATTAAAACAACCTCGATTACAATACGCCACAGGATTGATTAAAAGCTTACCTACTTAAAATAATTTACAATTATTATTTTTACAGTGATTGTTTTTTAATGCTCGATAACCTTAACAATATTATGTTTTGTTCATACTTTAAAATAGATCAGAAAAGTTGCAAATTAAGTGCACCCGTTCAAAATATTTTTATTATCGTTACTAGCTTATGACGTCAAAACGCTCAAAGAAGAGAAACGAAACTGAGATTTTCGTCCAAATATTAGGTATTTCAATTGTAGAAACTTCACAATTTCTCAGCACCGCTCAGTATACGTTATTCCCTGTAGAAACGTATCAAACTGGTGGCACACCGCGGGATACGACTGGGGAGAGGATAACTGAACGCAACCACGTGACCAGCCTTACCAACCGTATACCAAGAGCAACGTTTTTGTTCGATATTTCATGATTTAAATGAGATAAAGGTGGTTTTATGATTCGTTTATTTGATAAGGATTAGCATAATCAAACACAGATATAGAGATTTTAGTTTCATTCCAAGAGCGCATAAATAAGAACAAAAGTAATAACTAAGATATATAAGACCTGTAACGGAACCTTCCAGCAATGAAAGACCTCATATTTGCGTATAATATGCGTAATGGACGTAAAGACTTATTAATTTGCTTTTAACATCATATTACTTGCTTAAAATAAATTAACTATCTTATTTATAATACTGAGATAATAATAATATTATCCTCGAAGCATTGCCGTTCGTAATACAAAATACATTAAATGAATTCAAATACCTGTGCTGCCAATAATTTTTAACTAAACTTGGCACGGGCAAGAGCATAAGCCTAAGTAAGATTAACAGCTTGAGGCGGCGGGGGCAGTAATTACAGGCATTATTGGCAATCGATGGGGATCCACAGATTTAGTGCTCCAAGGGGTGGAGATTTGAAGCTACGTAATTGTGTGGGCTTAATTATTAATAATTAAATTGATGGCGATTTGTAATTTGTGCTTAAGGCTCCGGTCTCCCTAAAATCAGTGTTCTTGCGGAATTTATCAGAAAAGATTTTTTTTTCTTAGTCATCAGAAAAGCAATAAATAAAATATATTTTCACTTCAGTAGCTCAAACATGTAGATTTTGCTGCCTGAAATCAGTGAGCAAAGTGCGATTTTGCTCACTGAGTGAGACAAAGTAACTTTTTAATTTTTTTTTCCAGAAAGCCGCGAATATTTATTCAGCCTTGGGTTGATCATACAATTCGAAACATTCACACTCTATCACTTTCCCGCCATTAGAAAGAGAGAAAGACAAAGACCAGCCCTTTCGAAGTTCCGATTTTGAATTCGACCTCAAAGACAAACACGTTCGGAATTTCGTACTAACTAAAGAAATTTTGCAAAAAGATAATTATATCTTTTAATGTAATTTATTGAATTTTTAACGTATTTATGTTCTCGCTGCTGAAGTGAAAAGTTATGTATGTTACACGAGAGCAAAGTTTTTTGCATCTCGTGCCTTTGAATCCCTCGCCACACTCAGGATTCAACTTGAGAATCACTCACTACGCTCGTGATTCAATCTTTGACTCGCAGCAAAAAAAGGACTTTGCTCTCTTGTTGCACAAATAACTATTACGTTATTTTAAAGTGTGAGATTTGAAGTTTCCAACTCATTTTTTTTATATGAAGCTTTTTTTAGTTGCTTTGAGAGGCATTAAACATATATCTATATTTACGTTCCACGCGTCGAAGGTCTCATTCATGCACACGCCACGAAAAAAATATAACAAAAACAAGAAATGTATTCAGATTACATTTGTCTGCAAATCCTCTCAATAATCTTATCTAGTTACTTTTTTTCAAAATAGTTTCAATTTCTTATTTAAAGTGCTTTAAATATTTATAAATTTCTGAATTCGACCCTTGCAACATATAGATACTATTACAAAGTTATGGTTTAGAGAAATCACACTTTAACCACTCCAAAAACAACTATCTACCTACTTATCTGTCAAATAAAAAAAATCTGCATTCAAAAAATGATTTTAAATAAATTTACCGAAACTTCAAAACGGTTTTTAATTATCAGGACAAGATTTGTATGAAATAAAATGTTTGAAAGAAAAAAAAACGCAGGTGAAACCGCGGGGAACAACTAGTTTTTGATAAAGATTAGTTACGATTTACCTTCAGAAGACTAGTCAAATATTTCTAAGTTACTGTAAGAAAAGCCACAAGCACTTTATCTTCCAACAAAGGCTGAATAAGAATTATTCTACCCGCATAGCGATCCGGTTGCGATCCGACGACAACCTTCACGGATAAGTGAGCCCAAGCTGGACCGTTCCGACGTAGTGAGAAGATTAGTTTGGTCCTCACGTCACAGGGTAAGCCTGAAAAGACTGAATGTAAGACCTACTTTATCTATGTCTCGATTCATTAAGTTCGGGTCTTATTATGTTTTTGTTTAGACAGAAAAATAATTTCATAGAGCTGTGATATATTTATTTTCGTTGGAAATTACAGATATTATACAGTTATAAAGAAGTAAACTAATTTTGACCGATTTATCTAGGAGAAGAGCATGCCCTTAATAAATAGATTTTACCTAACATAAGGGTCAGAGAATTTTATTTAGTTGTGATAATGTAATGTGGTCTAATCAATATTTTTATTTGATTTTTTTAACCACAAATTTCAAACCACATCACATCCTCTCTACTTCACATTAACTTGCCTATATATCTAAAGCTTTCCCTGCTCAACTTTAATTCTTAAAATCTTTCAAATTCAAAACTTCTTTTACATAATAAAGCTATACAGGGTGTCAGGAGGGAGGCATTTTTCACATGTCATCATGCTTGGCGCGTCAGACGTCAGATCCAATGGCCCGGAAAAGCTGCTAGATAGTGCTTTCTGAATCCTACGACTCATCTCATTTTGCGGTATATACTTTTTGACACTTAACCTGTTTTGAATTTTGTATACAAACCAGTTTTAGTAAGGATTATGTTTTCACTACTGATTACTTATCTTTTAAGCAATAGCTTACCGCCATGTGGTATCACCTGCCACCCCATTGAATTTTGAAAATGCTAAATATTAATTTACTGAGAGTGATTTTAATTTCAGGACTTCTACTTTTATATACGTATATTATATAAATTAGATAAGATTTCAGCGCGCGAGATAACCTACAATGCCAACTATAGATACATTTAATAGGTATATAAAAACGTAACTCTCCTTTTATATCAACATTTCGTAGAAGATACTAAATTATGGAGCATATTTAGCAGATTTGTCTCGAAACAACTATATTTTTCAGGCAACATCTAACTCTTATCATATTTCCACATTTACTTTTAATCGAGCAACATTTTAAATTCAAGACAATAATTACACTGTTCGTATTTTCACCTTCCATTAGATCCTGTCCTAAGGGTAACATAACAATATTAACGTATTATTTTCAATTATTGTTCAGATTACGTACGTCAATTTAAGAAGTGAGATAGTAATGTAATTTATGGGAAAATTAAGGAATAATATATGGATAAATACTGGTGATTTTGTCCGTACACGTAGACATTACAGACGCTTCTATGTTAAATCATTTTCAGCAGCATAACACACACATTTTCAGTCACCCTTCAGTCTTCACGGAAAACCATTAGTTCTTTATACAAATATAGGCACCAACATCCTATTTAGCCTTTCCTAGTTCAGAGAACAAAAGTTTTTTATTACCAAAACGTTCACTGGAAGCGTGCCAGTTATCTTGGCAGCCTTTCGAACCCTTATTTATTGCCAGTTAATAATTTGTTTCAATTTATAGCAGCTAAGAGCGATACGCTGGCAATACTCGTATGTCTTGTCTGTTTTTATTTTGCTTAAGTTGCGCTTTGTCTCGTTCCGTTTAAAAATGCTTAAGTGCTTTTTATGATTTAAAGTCTTTATTTTTTCCTTTAATTGCTTTCAGTTCAATAAGCGTTTGTTTTTTTTGTATTAGGTAAGTTTCAATTGGTTCCATGATAAAAGTTCAACAGCATAACGAACCCAATTTATGTTTTGAAAAGATGACACCCGAAGATTCCAATTTATATGTTACTTTTATTTCATACTAGACAAAAAAAACCGGCCAAGTGCGAGTCGGACTCGCGCACCGAGGGTTCCGTACAAACTTCGTCCATCGTTCGTCCATCACGGGAAATGCATAATTTTATTTATTTACTGTATTTGAGGTTAGTGCCAATTAAGCTAGACTTCTAAATTGTATGAGCGCCCATACAACTCAGAGGTCTTTATTAATTGGCGTAACTATGTATGTATGGGGACACCCTTTAATTTTCAACTTTTTTTATTTTTTACAATTTTTCCTTTATTTGTGCTGTAAGACCTTGCTTTTTGCCATTTTTTTTATATTTGAGTTGATTGAATGAAAGGTAAATTGCGGTTTACGATTTATGACGTATTAAAAAAAAACTACTTACTATATCTCGTTCAAACCAATTTTCAGTGGAAGTTTGCATGGTAATGTACATCATACATTTTTTTTTAGTTTTATCATTCTCTTATTTTAGAAGTTACAGGGGGGGGGGACCAACATTTTACCACTTTGGAAGTGTCTCTCGCGCATACTATTCAGTTTAGAAAAAAATGATATTAGAAACCTCAATATCATTTTATCACACTTATGGGTTTAACGAAAAACAAAATTTTGAGTTTCAGTTTTAAGTATGGGGAACCCTCTAAATTTATTGTTTTTTTTCTATTTTTGTGTGAAAATCTTAATGCGGTTCACAGAATACATCTACTTACCAAGTTTCAACAGTATAGCTCTTATAGTTTCGGAAAAAAGTGGCTGTGACCTACGGACGGACAGACAGACAGACATGACGAATCTATAAGGGTTCCGTTTTTTGCCATTCGGCTACGGAACCCTAAAAACGGATTAAATGACATACCAAATCTAATTTAGTGTAATAAAAACACGTAGTTCATTTATTTCATCCATATTGCCCGGATTCAGTGCAAATTATGTTCCCAGTGTTACGTGCTCAGTATTTCAGAGCTCATCCGATAAATCAAATTCTTGTAATGAAATGTCGGAGTTTAACCGCTTTGCAACGCGTTATCCAACATATTATTGTAACAAGTTTTCAAGTAAATTTTAGGGATGTATGTTGTTCGTTACACAGAGTTAAATTTGCTTTGTTAAACTGTTCATAAATAATGTTTAACAAAGCTTAAAATACGCAACATCCTCTTTAATAAAGGTGTTTTTGATAAAGCGTGTTTGTTGCAAACAACTTTTATGCCTTAATTAGATTTTTATGTAAGGTTAACAATGTTCTAACCTCGACTATTCTGTGCTACCAATGTTTTTTTTATTTATAATTCTCTTTCAAATTTACTCAGATATTATCACTATTCAATATAAATGTTTTATCTATTCAATACATGACTGACTATAGTAAAACAGGTTTAAAGAATAGTTTATTGGTAGATAATATTTAATTATAAAATTGAAACAAGAGCAGAAGAACGCAATAACATGTTAAATGAAAAAATGGAACAGAGAAGCCAAGTTATCAGGACTAGCTTACCTAAATACCCATATTATAACCCTACAACTGAGTAGGGACTTTGAATGCTGAGGCAAAGATTGTGGGTTTGAATCTTACAATAAGCTTCAGCTTTCAGTGAAGGGCTACTTACCCGCCTGGCTGGCTATACTATCCTCAAGTTGTAATTATGTCACCAAGCACCTACCTGTGTGTTTCTACAGAGTAGTGTTGATAGCCAGTGCCTTTCTTAGTTTTTTCGCTTACCACCTTCGGCCACATCATCACTTACCACGATGAGATTTTAGTAAAACAAAAGTCATTTGAAATAATACAAATATCCTGAGACATTCTTAGCACACGGACATCTGATCCCAAACTAAGTAGAACTTGTACTATGGAAACCAGAAACATTTTAAATATATACCTACTTATACCTAAAGATACGCTTACAAGGTGGACAGACGACCTTGTAAAGGTCGTCGGAAAACGCTGGATGCAGGCCGCCCAGGGACCGGTCCTATTGGAGATCCTTAGAAGAGGCCTATGTCCAGCAGTGGACGTCCCGCGGCTAAGATGATGATACCTAAAGATAATAATGACACCCAGACTCAGAACAAACAGACATGTTCATGCACATAAATTAAATGTCAGTCTCATAGCAGGAATAAAACTCCCCACTTATGGCGTGACAGGTAGGATATCACACGTAACCACCATCCGGTCAAATGATTGTGCTAGTTCTTATTCATAAAGTAGATTATTATTATTATAGCCATTTATTTATCTTTATATTATACACAATATACATGTTACTATATCAATACATTTCTAATTTACAGATCAATTTAAAATATATTTGATGCATATTAAGTTAGATTAAGTATTTATTTTTCTAATTAAGGACCTCTTTTCGAGTAAAGGCCTCCTCCATTTTACTCCACAGTTTTCTGGCTTTTGATGCCCAGTCTTTACATGTTGTCTCTTTAATTTCATCAAGCCACCTTTTAGGGGGTCTATCTCGTTTTCTTTTGTCGATAGGGCCAGCACAGTCTACTATTTTGTTAGACCATCTGTCATTATTCATACGTGCAACTAAAATAAAGTAAAGTAGGTAAGTTTAAATTGTAATCATTTTAACAAACATTATTTGTCAACAATAGTGTGAAACGTATAATAAAACTGTACTACGATTAGACAATGGCATACAGCCCGAAGCAAATTACCGATAGCATGTACTGAAATGTTCCACTAATGGAAAACACTTGTGAATCTATCACTACCTGCTTTGTACAGCTTACACGCGTAGGTATATAGCACAAAACATCCTAATACTTTATCTATACAACTGTTTTTGTAAATTTAGTATTTTCTCCTCCCTCACGTTTTAAAGAAAATCTTTTATAAAACAGTATCATGACTGAATAACTCACTGACTAACAACGCTCACCGCTTAAACCAGTGCATCTAGAGTTTGAGTTTTGATCTATTGTTAGACTGTGGAACCAAACAGCTAATCCATTAAAAAATGAATTACCCATTAAACATTAAATCTATTGTAATAAAGCTAGAGTTATTATTTTGCTCGATGAGCAAAAATGTATATTTAAGTACAGTAGCCATCATTACAGATTGTACGGGTGGTTGTTAAGTCTGAGGCAGTAATAAAAACAACGCTGTGTCACTAACTTCTGTCGCAACACCAATGCTCTCAACGCCGTAATGGGAAAACGTGCTGAAAATTTTATTTTGTTACGTGAATACTTTTCTATACTTTCTATTGGGTATAACATAATTCAGGTATGAATCAGTTTAAAATTATTTATTTCATGTTGTTT
The DNA here is from genome assembly GCA_951216915.1 of Tetheella fluctuosa. Taxonomy (NCBI): domain Eukaryota; kingdom Metazoa; phylum Arthropoda; class Insecta; order Lepidoptera; family Drepanidae; genus Tetheella; species Tetheella fluctuosa. Next base: position 10,382,036 of record OX578217.1, read on the forward strand.
AACATTTAACCTTGTTTGATCAAAATAAAGATCAACCGTAATTATTTTTTTTAGGTTTTGATATAGTCAGAAAATATTGTCAAATTCAATGTAGGTACTAAAAGTACATAAATAGTTTTAGCAGTGTTTTTGCGGTTGAATTTGTGAAATTCACTCGACTGTACTTGATTCATGTTATATTTACAACCCTAAATACACCCATCTATCGTTAATAGATCTGTGGCATAGTTCACATACGCGACTACCACAATTTATTAAGCAAATTTAAATAGCTCCTCGATCCTCTATAAATCAATGTTAGAGCGATACTGGCCGTACATTTATTATGGTTAAAGGATGAAAAACGCCAATACACAACACGACCAGTTTAAAAAGACACCTGGTTTTAAGTTTTAAAATCCTTATTACATCAGAGTTTTTACAAACAGAGAAAATGAAAGGTCACGTGCAGCTAGCACGTGGAAATCCAAATTTTTATTCAATTTTGTTTTGGCTGACCGTGCGTCGACCACAAACTTTCCTATCAGAAATTATGTAAGTGTTGAAAGAGCCGTTAAAACTACGTTTAAGGCTCCAGTCTCCCTAAAATCAGTGTTCTTGCGGAATTTATCAGAAAAGAAATATTGTTTTTTAGTCATCAGAAAAGCAATAAATGAAATATATTTTACGTTATTTTAAAGTGTGAGATTTGAAGTTTCCAATACATATTTTATTTTTTTAATTTGACGCCACTTTTATTAGTTTTGTGAGGCTTTAAACATACCTCTATTTACGTTCCACGCGTAGAGGGTCTCATTCATGCACACGCTACGAAAAAAATATAACAAAAACAAGAAATGTATTCAGATTACATTTGTCGGCAAATCCTCTGCAATAATCTTATCTAGTTACTTTTTTTCCAAATTGTCTCAATTTCTTATTTAAATTGCTTTAAAAAGTTATAAATTTCTGAATTTGACCCTTGCAACATATATTTTTTTCTATTACAAAGTAATGGTTAAGAGAAATCACACTTTAACCACTCGGAAAGCAACTACTTATCTGTCGAATAAAAAATATATGCATTCAAAAAATCATTTGAGCTAAATTTACCGAAACTAAACAAATAAAACATAAAATGCATCAAAATTCCATTCAATTTCGCTGGGAATTGACAGCGTTCGTTGTGTTATATGTTTAGTCTCGGTAAATTTATTTCATGTCCGCCTTAAAGCATTTGCCGATGCTAACAAACTCCTCCCAGACGAGCAATTTGGGTTCCGACCCAAACACTCGTGTGTTCACCAAGTCCATAGAATTGTTGAACACATCTCCACAAGTTACCAGAGAGGTCACATGACAGGCGCCCTTTTCTTCGATGTCGCAAAGGCATTCGACAAGGTGTGGCACACAGGCTTGATCTACAAGCTTTACACCCTAGGTGTGCCACCGAGACTCGTGACCATCTTACGAGACTTTCTGTCGAATCGCCTCTTTCGATATCGGGTCGAAGGCGTCCTGTCCTCACCACACCCCATTAGTGCCGGTGTCCCGCAGGGCTCGGTACTATCTCCCTTGCTATTCACGCTCTACACGAGCGACATCCCTAGAGTCAGGAATACGCAGTTCGCTCTCTTTGCAGACGACACTGCCGTATATTGCTCAGGCAAAAGCCCGCCCGCGATCTCTAAGAAACTCCAGACCGCAGCCAACGCCCTAGGCGCTTGGTTCCGGAAATGGAGAATAGAGATCAACCCCTCCAAAAGTCAGGCGGTTCTCTTTTTTAGAACCGACCGAAAAAGACGTCCCCCCATCCCCGATCCAGTCACACTATTCGGCGAGCCGATCCCTTGGGAGAGGCAAGCCAAATATCTCGGTGTGACCCTCGATGATCGCCTATCCTTCGCTGCACACATAAGGGCGGTTCGCGCGCGCGCCGCCTTTGTGGCAGGACGACTCCACTGCATGATCAACGCCCGGTCTAAACTTGCCCTAAAAAGCAAGGTTAGACTCTATACCGCGTGTATCCGTCCAGTCATGACGTATGCGAGCACCGTGTTCGCTCACGCTGCTCCCACACATCTCAACACCCTTCAGGTGATTCAAAACCGTTTCATGCGCAAAGCCACGGGCGCCCCGTGGTACATGCGCAATGAAAACCTCCACCTTGACTTAGGCCTCCCTACAATCAAACAATTTATAAAACGCGCCTCGCGCCGATATTTTGATACCGCAGAGCACCACGCGAATCCCTTGATAGTCAACACTATCACATACACCCCGTCCCTTATTTCCCGCATCCGTAGGCCTAGGCACGCCCTCAGCGAACCAGACGATGCCACCACTTTAGCTCAAATCGAGGCTGACGAAGCCCGAAAACAAATACAAATGCGCAACCGACAACCAAGATTTCGTCCTCGCCGGCGAGGACCGTCGCGACGTCCCTCTCAGTCTCGTCCCGTTTAAGCGGCCCGAGCTGCATATTAGCAATCCGACCGATCCCCAAATAATTATAATTGTTTGCATGCTAAATCCTCCCTCATTCCCCAGGCAACGTCCTGAGCCGAGGTCGAGCCCCACAGGGGGCACCCTCAGGCTACCGTCGCCCTAAATTTATTTAGTTTTAAGTAGCGGTTGAGAGCCCTCAGCGCTCACCGCAAAAGTCCGCGTAACGGTGGAAGAAGGTCCCCTGGACCCACCACCTTCCTGTTCCAGTCAAAAAAAAAAAAAAAAAAAAAAAAAAAAAAAAAAAAAAAAAAAAAAAAAATTTATTTCAAATGATTTTTTGAATGCTTATATTTTTTATTCGACAGATAAGTAGTTTCTTTCGGAGTGGTTAAAGTGTGATTTCTCTAAACCATTACTTTGTAATAAAAAAAAAAATATGTTGCAAGGGTCAAATTCAGAAATTTATAACTTTTTAAAGCAATTTAAATAAGAAATTGAGACAATTTGGAAAAAAAGTAACTAGATAAGATTATTGCAGAGGATTTGCCGACAAATGTAATCTGAATACATTTCTTGTTTTTGTTATATTTTTTTCGTAGCGTGTGCATGAATGAGACCCTCTACGCGTGGAACGTAAATAGAGGTATGTTTAAAGCCTCACAAAACTAATAAAAGTGGCGTCAAATTAAAAAATAAAATATGTATTGGAAACTTCAAATCTCACACTTTAAAATAACGTAAAATATATTTCATTTATTGCTTTTCTGATGACTAAAAAACAATATTTCTTTTCTGATAAATTCCGCAAGAACACTGATTTTAGGGAGACTGGAGCCTTAGAAACAAAATAAATACCACATCTTTTCTTAATAATTCTACACTTGAAAGACACATTTTTCACCTCATGTACAATTAATAAAACATAAACAGGTTGCCAGGCAGCAACAAATAGCTCAGCTATTTCTTTGTCGCACATACTGCTTACTCTGCTTACACAGCATATTTTCCTATCACCTCAATACCGTGTATGCACAGACCTTGTCGGTAAATTCCATCATGCAGTTGGGATCGATCGCTCCTGCCTGCCGTAGGTATAGTCGCGGCGGCTCGTTAGAGCTACGTGATCGCAATTCGGATTGCCTATTTATACACATTGTCGGCTTCAACAGCACTCCCGACTTCCCTACTACATCATCCATTGAAGCTAGACCCTCGATAACCCGTGACTTTTCATCCCCGCCTCGCAATTCACGAAGTCGCGCGAGGAGTTGGAAAGGTCAATAAAAATTGGACATGTAAAAAAACTGCATGTAATAAATCAGTTTTCGTGAATTCGATCGGGCTGTTAAAAAAAGTCGAATGAAACTTAGTTGGATGTTAACTCCAGGATGAATGAGGACTTTTCAAATAGCCTGATAGTGATTACTCGTCAGTTTTATGTGTTCTTTTTTATTAACTTTGAATCGTATCCGACGGCTTTCAGATCGGTATCAAGCAATTGGCGAAGACATAAAACAATGTGACGCAATATTACATTCAAATAAATGTTGTACAGTAAATGCACTGGAAGTAAATTAATGCTTTATTTGGTTTTAAACAAATTTCAATTTTCATAAATTAAATTAAATACACTGTGCAATGCTAGAAACCTATTATTAACGTGCAGAATTCACACGATAGAACGACTTAAAATCTCTCAAGGAAATGGGTCCAATTAGTACCTACACCAGGGCGGTTATCTACATGAAAAAAGTAAATTTCAAACATTAAAAATATTAAAACATTATCCATTCCAACATCATACATCAACATTAAATTTTGTCAAACGATTTCAATCATCAAAAACAGACGTATTGAAACTTGTCCAATCATGTCAAACAGGGTATTCAAATGAACCACAGGGTGCTCGCCAACAGAGTGATTTCAGAACGGTACCGCTACAAAACGCACGTAGGATTAATATAATCGGACGACCAGACCTGTCCAGACAGAGGTGAACGCAAAACGACATGCGTTGAATACTAATACGGGAAATTCGTAACTGCACTGTAAAAGTTTTGATATCCATTGATAGCAACACATAATTATGTCGAGAATAAATATCAAAAAGTACCAAACTCAATGAAATAAACATAATAAAATTAAAGCGTGTAATAATTAAATCAATCTAGGTCAATGACAATAAATCTGCTGAAATTGGTTCACAAAAGAAGAGCACAACCTCCAAAGTCATGTAAGAAAAACATTTGCTAAAAAATATACTCATTATTACATACTTGGTTTTAAAAATACGTGGGACGACATAGCAATCAGCGCTGCTGACCTAGTCAGTAGCAATATGCTGAGCTGAATGTCCTTTTTGGCGGCACAGACAACATTTTACTTTTTATCTTGTTTATTGTAACTTTATTGAATTGTGTTCGTCGAATAAATATTTTTTCTTTCTTTCTTTCAATGTGGCTAAGAGTGAGGACAGCTCTAAATACGAATGCATCCTCCATTGTTCGCGTGTCTTCCGAGCATTATCTGGAGTCAGCCAACCTCTTGGGAAGTGACCTACTTTACCGCTATATCCTTAAGTGCTTACGCATCTAGGTTATTGTGCTATAACGGTATTGAAATCGATATGTTGATATACGATATCGCGCACTTTTACCGCAGATTGCGTAAATGGAAATCTGGTTTTTGCGAGTGAATAGAAAACAATGGACCCTTGCCAAATGGTAGCGGTTTCGCACTGGAATGAGAATATGAATATGTTGTTCCGTGATGCTGTGTTATAACAGTGTTGTGTAAGCTTGCATACATTGTGATTTTATTTTTTCAGAGATTGAAAAAACAAGGACAATAAATGAAAGGTTCTACATGATAATATAGGTATAGCCTATCTTCTAGCTATCGTATAATACTATCATAATTAAGATGTAAGTAATAAAATAAGAAAAAACTTTTATATCTGTGAGATTATATTGTGATTTTTAACTAGATTGAATTGTGCAGGTTTTAATTAAAGTAACAGTTTCATAGGTCGCCTACCTTTTTATAAAATTTCATTACGGTTTCGACCTATATCACCTGTGTACATTTACCACCAAATAGGTGACTTACATATCTTACACTGTGCAAATCTTGGTTAGATTACAAAAACCCAATTTCGACCGCGACTTTACAAAACCTTATCTCTGCTTTTAAATGTTCACATAGCAAATCCCATGATAGTTGGAACTAGTTGCAATGTCAACTCTCATTACAAACAAAGATTCATTTGCTGATATTAAAATACAATGTCAGTTGATTGTTAGCTCTATACATATAAACATACGGCATAAAACCATTTAGATGGACCGAAAAGTTATGTTGGTTAAACAAAGTGTTCTAATGCAGGCACGTGGCGCGTACGCAACTCTGTTTAATCTTCATCCCTTGCCTTTGATGTGAGTGGGGATCGCCATGTTTGTCTAAATGCACGGTTTAATTACAAGCTCATTAATTTTGGATTATTTACTGTAGTGACGAAAGAAGCTTGTTTGGTTGGCTCGTTTCTCGGGCATTGGAAGTGGCAAATAGACGGAATGTACTTACTGTCTCTAGCAATATCGCGGCGGGCAGATCCTTACTACTCTTGAACAAATAAACGATCCTTATTTTATGTGATAAATTCTTCTTGGTAGATTTTATCTCTTTTTAATCGATTTTATGATATTAGTAATAATTAATAAAGTCAAAGGTATCCATTGACATTGTGAATATTTTTCATCACCTCCAAAGTTTAGAGAAAATTGGTACTCTCTATGATTTTTTAATTATGAAATGTTTACATTGCACCTAATACTGTTACAGAATTTTTAATGAATTTACCAACACAACGAAGTGCGACAAATCGCTATAATTATTACAAATTTCCTGGGGAGTGGCTAAACAATGCTAATTTGGAAACATCTGCGTCTGATCTGTATGCAGAAGGCTGGCTCGCAATTACAGGGATTATTGCGTCGGGAGTCGCGTCGGGTGCCCATTAAATAGACGTTAGGAGTTTCCTTACGCTTTTTGTTGAGAGACTTCCCTTCAAAGTATGACGCGGTGCAGTTGAGATCTGTTGTTTTAATATCCCGAGTGTGCTTTAATTGGAAAACAATTAAGCTGCAATAAAATGATGTATTAAAATATTGCCTATATGGGTAACAAAGAGTAGGTCACATAGAATAGTTGATTATTTAACCTAACTTAGGTTTTTTAAAAGACGTCATCTCAAAGCATCCAGCCAGTATTGATGGTGAAAATATATTAAAAGTGGTAACTAAAACGAGTTGTGCTAACTCACGCACCGATCATCTCATCATTATATTAGTTACATATAACTCAGTTCTAAGAACCGTTTAGTGCCATAAATTATAGAAACTTAGTTCCCCTTTAACTGCAAAACTCATATTAATCACAATGAATCAAAATGTCCCGAATTAGGAACACGACCATTCGAAAGACGAATCCAACGCGAAAATTGCCGAGCATTCTCTGAGCGAGCGTTATCTCCCTCAAGCAGGTGACAAAGTAAGAAAATAAAGTTGGTACGCCATCCTTGGACATCGGACGACATTATTCATGTTTATCGGCTCACTGCCTGCCAGTGCCTGCCTGTAGGACACCGCAATTAGAGGATTCCTCTCGCTCTGTTTAAATACGCAAAGCTTTTTAAATCGTTTGAGTGTTTTCGTTTTTTTTAATGGCGCTCGTTCTTTTATGGAACAAATTGTTGATAGTAAAGCGTGAGGAAAAGTGCTATTATTTTGATGTAGCCCATTGTCTGTTTTTTGTGGTGCCTGAAGTAAATTTTCTTTATTCATTTTGTTCCAAACATATCTCGAACATTTAAAGGCACAGACTTTACTTGACCCAGATTATTTCTGGACTAGCTTCCGCTCTGCGGTATTACCCGCAATACCCAACTCATTTAACTCCAGTAAGGGGACTAATTTTGCCAAATCGTTTCTTAGTTAGTTAGTGCACTAATAGGTACAATCTTTCAAATTCAATTCAGTCGATCAATCAGTGAGGACTATTTTTTAACCGACTTCAAAAAATGAGGAGGTTCTATGTTCCACTGTGTATTTGTTTTTTTTTTATAGATTGTATTCACAATATTTGTTCATTAAAACATCAAAAAGTTATTCCATTATATTATAATATAGACCGCATATAAATATCTTTTTACTAGATGTAGGCTTGTATTTTATCATAATTTCACCATGGTAAATTATAATGTAGCCAAAGGTAGTAAGCAAACAAAACTAAGAAGGGAACAGGCTCTCAAGTGCAGCTGTCATAATATACTGATAAGTGTTTGGCGATAGATCTTTTGCTTCACCGAAATTTCAAGAAACAACTATAGGATTTGAACCCACGACCTTTGTCACCACGTTTGACGTCACTACCACTGAGGTATCATCGCCATTAATGATTATGGTTGTAATACTACTGAAGTCTTTTCAATATCTACATCTAAAACATCAAAACCGATTAAAACATATCTATATTCTAATTTAATTGACGACATTAAATATAAAGAAACTAATTACAAACCAAAAACAAAATTAGACCTGTAACAGAAACAAAACACGTTCGACAAAGTTAGAATATTAATGTACCTCGGGCCCCTACCTCTGCCGGACTTCTAATGCGGAATGATCCCTCTGTTGAAGGTAGCGGGTAGGTAATGGGTAGTAAGCGGGTAGCGGGTAGATAAATCCTTGGACAAAAGCATGAGTACGTTTAAATGGATTATACGAGTTTGTTTTTGCGTTTCGTGAATTAATTAATGCGTCCTCGATTGAATTGAATTAAAATAACTACAAAGTGGAGTACCTACTAAGAGATAAAGAGGCTTAAGCTTTAAAACTACATTTAAAGCATAGATTTAAATCTCTGATTTCAAGTGCTACCAAATGTATAAAGCATGTGAGATAAAATTATAAGCTTATAAGCGTGATTACATTCGTTTAATTTTTCTATTTTAATCAGGTATGACTATTTTTATCCATATTATCTTTTACGAGTTATCATGATAATGTAGTTAGGTAATAGGTTATCAAAATATTTTCTCGCTTAGTTGGCAGCACTGCTTATAATAAAAAGGTATGTACAAATTATGCGTAATTTGCAAGCCAACTTTATCACCTTTCAACTCACTCCGAATTTTCTCATTATTGAAATACATTGCATTTAGTTTTCCAATATATAATATTAATATATTTAACTCTTTACCCGTCCTTCTGTCAAGGTTTTTATTCTTTGCATTTTTCACCTCTAAGATATAGACTTCAATCCACAACAGCGTTTTTTTTTTTCTAATAGAATAACAGACAGGTAGCTTGGGGTTACTTAATATAATTATAGACAATCGATGGGATCCCCCGAGATGTTGAGGACAGAGGGCAGGCACCATGCTGCGATATTTATAACCAAGGTTTTTTAAATCACGCTACCATTGCTGACTATGGGTTTCTCTTGAACGATTAATGAACATAAAGTTCAATACTTGTATATTCAGTAGGTTACAAACCGAGCTATAGGTATCTAAATTTAAAAAAATTAAGAAGGGGTACTAGGTATTTCATATGTAGATTAGTTACTTATTGCTTATATAATAAAATGTATGTGTATGTACCACACTACAAAATTATATGTCAGGATTTTAGTCTTGTTTAGGGTTTCAAACATTATGTAAGCCATTTATAAACCACCTAATAAAATAGCAAACAAAATTTATCAGGGCGTGACACAGACCTCCAACAAAAAAACCATCCAAAATATTACCAAGTCGTGATCTCTTCGCAGATCACAACGAGTGAAAAGAATAACACCATTTATCATACGTGACAGCTCAAGGGATTGTCGGGTGTATTCCATTCACGACGGAACCAAATCTTCTTTCGCCTCCGGTGTTGGCTCCCTTCGAGATACTAACGTTCTTGCTATGACGAATGTGTGACGAGTGTTTGAATAGCCGCCACTGAGTGGCAATATAAGGGAACAGGCTTTTTGGGGCAAGATGACTGTTTAACTTATTCATCATTTTGTGAAATGAGAATTGCTGTAGCTGATATTATCTTTCCAGGAACCTTTATGGACTTATATTAGTTGGAACAAGGAACCAACCTATATCTTCCATTTAGAAAATATATAAGAACACTTGGCCTCTATTTTATTAAATGATATCTTGAAATTGGTTCTTATTTTATAATATAAATGATCATATTTTTATCAGTTATCATAGTACAAGCTCTCTTTAGCTTGGGATCAGATGGTCGCATGTAAAGAATGCCCAAGGATATTAATTTATTTGAAAATAATTGTATGAAAGAACAAATTGGTAAAATAATTTCCCCTAGGAATTTTCATTTGTACAAAGAGAAACTTCAGATAAGCGATGCAGGTGTCGCAGCAATTGATAAATACATTCAGTTTTATTAACGGCATTCAGTTGTTACGGCAATTATTACTATGTATTACAATTTTACTGAAATACAAGCGATCCACCCCGGCGCACGTCTACATTTTTTTATAAGCATATATGTAGGTATAACGCTCCCAGTAGGTATAATAAAAAGCTCCCAGTCGGCATGATTTGTTCCGAAATCTTCAACAATCATCGTCATATTTCAGCCAATTTACAAAAAACTTTTAATGAATTATATACTAAACCTTCCTCATAAATCACTCCATCCATTGGTGAAAACCGCCTCCTCGCCGTCCAGAGGTCACTAACCTTGACATTCATTTCAACTGGCAAAGTAAACAGACGAATAGCAAAGTATTTAATCTCTGTTCAAACTCACTGTGTAATCAGCCGTATTTTATTGTTCCTGAATGCAAAAATATCTGCGTATCTCCTCACTCTGCTTGAATAAGGAATGTTCAAATAAAAGGGTTGAATGTACAGTCCAACCATTTCAACAATCTACATCGTCAAATTGTATTATAACGCAATTTCTGACGTAGGTTTCCTACCGTTTTAGAAATATGACGTCATTTCAAAGAAAAAGATTTCAGGAATGTATTTATTTATGTTACGTGATGCAAAAACTCGTGAATTATGAAATTAAGCAGCACGATTGAAATATGGCAGTAATAATCGAGAACACAATTTTTTTGTTAGTTTGAACAGCAAAACTATGAAACTTTGAATTTAACAAGCCAAAAATAAGTTTCGAATGGTAAATGAAATTAAAGAAAGAGGTTACGGTTAAACCTGTGTTCCTAGGTGTATGAAAGCCTTTCGAAATCCCGAATGTACGGGCATTAAGCGTTCCCATTTAATCCTTTATTTACGGCGTTCGTCAGTCTAAATAATTTCAGTGCCGGACACACCGCGGGATTAATTTAAGCACGAAATCAAAATGGCGGACAGGTAAAGATGAAACTTTGTTCGCTCAACAACCGCACACTGCAGCTTGTATCGGAAAGCCTGGATTATGAAGTGCTGAATAATATAATAAAGCTTGCTTCTTAAAAGGGTCAGACCGCATTTTAATAAATTATAGCTGTTTATTACATCAAGATTTCGTTGATGCAGCGTCTCTGGTTTTGGGTTAAAATAATTATTTTATGAATACATAATTTCTAGTTTAATTTTCTTTTGAGTGACTGGTTGTTTATACCCACTCATTCTTACATTAAGTGTTTATCATTATCTGCTTACACCACATACCCTACCTACCGACCAATTTTTTCCAAACTAATAAACAAATAAATTTGGGCGTGCTATATTGCTATGGTGGCGACACGTTACAAAACGTTTCATTTCGTTGTTCCTTTACTCAATTTTGGCCTTGAGATTTTACTCCCATCGCGCCCAAAAAAGTTTCACTTGAAAAATCGGATACAATCGTAAAGAGATTCGCGGACATCGACGTTTAAATTTCTCCCGTCACGTCCTAGTCAGGCTTTACAGGGGAGAATGAGACAGGACCAAGCGGGCTGGTTGATTTATTTGCCGTACGCTTCGCACGCTGAAAGTAGCGTGTCGTAATTCGAACGTGCGCGTAAATCTTGTTATACACAGAATAAGTGCACTGGATAAGCACACATTATGTGATATAAGTATAAGCATAAAAAAATACGATGGGATCGATATTGAGCTGTGTTTTGCGAGAAAACGATTGACGGTTTTGGGTTGGTAATCATTTTTATAATAAAACATATTATACACATTCTATGAAACACTTTTAATAATAATATTCCTCAATTAAAATTAGCAGTTTTTTGTTTCATTTCAACCGTGCGTCGTATATTTTAAATGCCTCTGGTTATACATTTCTTTGTATAACTCCTGCCACGTTTCTTTGCATTTTTGTATTTTCTTTGGGTAAAATAGAAAAATACCTTCCTGAAGATTTATTTCTATGTCCGTCCTTCTCAGTGACGCCGGATATTCGCAGGAAACGACAACGCACACTGATAAACTGTGTGCCCTGCAGTTACGGGGGTTGTCAATCTACGCAATATGCGTCGTATTATGCAATTATTGTTTTACTTGTACTATTATTGTTACTGATATGAAGTCCAATTCAAATGAGACTGCATTTATATTTGCTGTATATATTAGAAATTATATAAAAAATGTGAAATCGAAATACAGTCAAAAAGCAATTTGATGTTAAGTGCTGGATGGTATGGACTGCCAATGTGTTGACCTGAACCTACAAGACTTGTATCTTAGAAGGCCAGTGCCTGAACACACAAATAAGTGCTTGATGACAGATTTTAAGGGTATAGTAGCCAACCAGGTGGGCACTACAAAGTATCTTACCATCGTATTAAAATAGTTAACTCACGATGTTTTTCATCACCGAAAGTAGGACTCGTACCAATAACTTATGTAGTATTTGAAATTTTGAAATCACTAACACTGAGTTAACTTCTACAATCGGATTAAAAATATTATTCGTAGACATAATACTGTCGTCAACTGTCGTAGTATTTACCATTAACGCTACGCCGTAGATCCGTAGCTAGGTACTGCTACGAAGAACAGAATACTACGCGAAGCTTTCAAGTAAAAGTAATCAACTCACGACATGTCAATATTTATTTATCCATACTAATATTATAATTTCGAAAGTAACGTTGTCTATTTACCTTTTCACACCTTAACTGCTTGACCGATGAAATTTGGTACGCACATAGGCTATGGTATGAAGAGGGACATATGTTCTTTTTTTGTGAGTAACCGCGGGGATAGTTAGTTACCTATATATCTTCGGATTATACTTTTACTAAATATCTAATTCTAATATATAAAATTCTCGTGTCACGGGGTGCGTGGTTGAACTCCTCCGAAACGGCTTGACCGATTCTCATGAAATTTTGTGTGCATATCGGGTAGGTCTGAGAATCGGCCAACATCTATTTTTTAAACCGCTGCGCGAGTGAAACCGCGGGGGACAGCTAGTATTATTATAATAATAATGATATCCATCACTTATATGAAAGCCTTAAGCGGTGTTTATGTCTAAATCGACAAAAAATCCAAGCGCAAGTGTTGCGACCCCTTATTTAGGGCCCCTTAGTCTCCCTCGCGACACCTGCTGCTCACAAGATGTTCACTGATGTACTAAGGCGTTTAACTTTTCACTACTCTCAGACTTTATGATTTTTGAGACATTATAGATGCCAATGGACTATTTTGTTTTGTTGACGTCGAACTTTTAAGCTGGTTTTGAAACAAAAAATAAATTATAAATAGTATTATACTATAATTATTATAAATGCGAAATTGTACTTGTTTGTTTTCTCTTGACAACTCAATGGCACCACCAATTGTAATGAAATTTAACATGCAAGTAGCCAAAGGCATAATTACTTAGGCTGCTTTTTTTTCTCAAGAACACAGATAAAATTACGGACGACAGCTAGTCTATAATAAACATTCTGTACAGGCAAAATATGAAATGAATATAAGTGTGGTAAAATGGTTAGGTTGTTTATCTTACTAAAAAAACACTTCGCTTCTTTCGTAAGATTATTATCAACGATTTGAAAATACTACAAGATAATATTTTTATTATTTTGAAAGGTTTTATTTAAAAGTTATACAATAACCTCAACATTGCTGCCCTAAGTTATTACCAAAATTTTAAAAATAAATTACAAATGAGAATATAAAATACACAATATAAATCCTAACTAATATTGTAAATACACAATAAACCAAAATAAAAATCCCTTCATACATTCACGTCAAACTTATGGATACGAACACGAGTGCAAGCGCAATTTTCCAACCCTCTTTTCACGTGATGATGTGGCAGGCCGTGATATTTCTCGTCCTGAAAAATCACTTTAAGAATATTGTCACTCTTATGAAGGATCTTTATAATAAGAATATTTCAAAGTTCTCTTTCTACAGCCTATTGTGTAATTTATTATGCTTTAAAGCCATTTAAAATATTAAATCAACCCAATTTTCTATTACAAATTGCACTAGTAAATTAAAGCAATTATTAACATTATCTCGTTTGATTTTGAATAATAAACGAACATTACCAATTTATTGCTTGCAACTAAATCATAATACGTCACCTGTAACATTGGACCAGTAAATGAAGAACTATTTGGCGAATTACTCTCAACACTTTACAACGACATAATATATAGGGAGCGAGGGATCTAGATAAATTGGTGGCACGACACCTAGGCTGATATTAATAAAATTAATTAGTTTGAGATAACGCCTTCGGCACGGTTGTAAGTATAAGTTCCTCACGTAGGTTGAGAAATACCTTAGAATATTATAACCTCTAAATGGATGTAACTATAGGAGTACATACCTACGTAAAGAAATAGAATTAGTATAGACTAGAATTGTACCGGCAGTTGCACTAGAGAACCTTCTAGGGTTTTAAAAGGTGGGCAATACATAGGCAATCCCCTAGGCTAACGTTTATAGGGGACGGTATCCTCTTACCACTAAGTGAATCGCCTTCATGATTGTCAGTCTTTTGACGTTAAAAATATAATTATCTTTTATCCTACTTTATAACATAATCTAGACCAGTATGGTGGTTGTGATCAAGTCTATTGCTTAAAGATAGAATCTAAAAAACTAATAATTACAAAAAAAAACATATTTTTAACCTTAATTTTTTATGTATAGGTTTTTGATGGACCACACTCATCATTGCTTGCTTAGCAATGATGTGGTCGATGGTGTTTTGTGACAGATTATCAACTTGAAGTGGTAGCCAGCCAGTAGGGGACTACAAAGTACCTACCCCGTGAAAACCTGTTCATGAAAAATTAATTTCCCACCATATTCTATGCTCCATCCGTCTCCTGTAGTTCAAATTGCAAAAATTCATACCTTTCAGTTACAAAATCTCAATCCGTATAGGCGAATTTAACATTTCTATTTCCGTTGCATCGAGGCTTTACTTTGCACAGTGGTGCAAAATAATTTGTGTTTAGGGTAAAATAAAATTGAAAATGTTTTGTAAGATTTTTATTACGTTTTGATTCTTTTTCATGTCTTGCAGGTAAATACAAAAACTACAGGGGTATAATATAAAAAATAAATTTTCATTATAAAATATATCAAATGTTTTACAATTTATCATCTCCAATGATGCGTTCGCGCCAGAGCACTCGCGGATGCTAGAAGGATCTTACTTTACGATGTCCTGCTATTGACGTATTAACTAGGTACGTAAGTGTAGGTAACCCTAACCCGATACGTTCCATCTTTTTTTTATACCACAAGATATTTAAACTAGTGCATTACATACTCCTTACATTTTACCAGTTTTATTTTTCAATTTAAAATATTATTTATATTTTCCATAGTTCGATCGATTACAACACAACACACTGTGCGTCGATTGCACTGTCAATCAACTCCACATGGAAAGCCTTAGGGACTATCACGGTTCGTCATCAACCTTCTATATAACTATATCAATGCATCTCTCTCGCACATTAAGTGGATAGAGAGAGATAGAGTTATATAACATGTTCAGTTGGCACCGGATATTTGTTCCGGAACTTATTTACTGCTTCAACAGCTTGCCGGTGAGGTATTTCATTTTCGTATGCATATTAATAATGTGTTTAACATGATGGGAGCTTGATAGCTATAAGAAAGGTAGATATTTTATAATGTTGAATTAATATTTGATTAGTTGAGTCTTAAGGAACCATATCGTATTATAAAGTTTGAATTTGCTACTTCTCATAAGTAACTCGTGTAATAGTTTTGTGTACCTATAGTTAAATTACCGACTCGATGAAAAAAAAAACGAAAATAAATATTTTATCTAGTATCTCTATGCTATCAGAAAAAACTTACAGTTTAATATTTTATTCTGGTAAATTAATAAAGGCTATTCAACTAAAAGCATAACTATATTATCGCCAAAGTTGCCAAGTAATCAAAATTATACATTCAACCCTTCTGTACCTACTGTTTGTCTTTAAATCAACTGTAAAACGATAAATTCATTTCATGCAAACAAGCACCCCAAACAACTCTAACTGGCCTTAACAAGCCTTTAAAATGACGGAGTCTGATTGCGCAGTTAGTCAGTGTTTGACGAAGAAAATAAACTTCCCTAGTTACTCAATGCAACCGCTAACTTTCCACTTTTTTCCTTTTCCAACTTTGTAGACGCAACCGTTCGCGGTTTTCAAATATAAAAACAAATATTTCTGTAACTAGATAAATATTGAAAATAAAGTTAAGTAACTTTGTTATTATACAAACCTATTATAACAATGTTACTTAACTATTATAAATAACCATTATTTATAAAATGACTTGAGTTTGATACCTACAGCTATGTATGCATTTTGTATTTATTTAAAACTCTCGAATTATAAAATGTATATAGCTTCTCATTTCTATACAATGTATACTTAAAATACAAATTTATATTTATTCCCGGCTTGGTTCGTGATTTACTACAAACAATATTTCATGAAGGTCAGATATTGCTATTCATTTTGTAGTAGGCGCTTGTCAACTTGATAATGATTGATTGGATAATTAGGATGACACTACATTTATTAAGATAGGTACTGACTTTCGGCCCCGCGACTTCACCTGCGATGCCCCATTTTACCCCCTTAGAGTATTAGTAGTAATTAGCTCTAATTCACATATCAACACCATCAAAATCATCTAGTAAAAAAAACCCCTTCCTTTAACTTTTACTAACGTGACATTGGAGGATTTGTGCTATTGGCTACAGTCATCATTCAATCAAGAAGAAGAAATAAAGTTTTGCGTAATATTCTAGAAAATGTTTATAGTGATATTTATTTTTTCTGACACAGATTTCAAATTGTCATACATAAGCCGTTTGACCACATTGCAATGTTACCAAGAAAAGTGATGATATCACTGAAGGTAACAAGTACATAAATCCTTGAAGGCAACAAACTCAAAAGTGCAGCTACCGAAACCGGACGGTTATTGGTGACATTTATTTAGAGTGTAGTAGCTAGTGGATAATAAAAAGTGCTACTACTAGCTACGGTTTCCTCCCTGTTTCTCTTCACTGAAACGTCAAGCTCATCGTATCGGACGTCAATACTACTCGGCTGTCATCCTATTTTAGACACTTACTAACGGGAATAAAGTACCTATATATATAAACAAACCGTATCATATCATTTTTTTACTAACAATTTACAATACACAGAAATGCAAATATTCATAGAATTCCACCGGCAGCTATCAAAAGCCTTTGGGACAACATAAAAAAGGAAAATTGCAAATGTCCCCTTACAGTTTGCTGGGTGAAACATGGGCTGCATTCACTCGTAATGAATGCACGACCTTAGCAAGGTTTGGCAGATACTAATTTGTACACGGGCACGTGTATGAGCCGTGAATACTAACAAGGGAGCGGTTAAAATTCGTGAGTAGGCATGGACGGTATAATATTGATGTTTCATGACATCCTAAATGGTTAACCTTAGTATAGGAATCTTGGGTAACCATGCAAAGTATTCATACATCTCAGCCTTGACATAACTCCTCTTAGAGGGGATCAATGGCCAAACGTAAGCCTATTTAAATCCCTTCTTCTTCAAAAAGTCTTCAGATAGGTAATGCTTGATGTATCTACTCAAATACTACGGTGCAAGTAATATTTTAAAAAGTAAAGTATAGGACATTAGGCATTAGGATTTCCCCATAGCGCTACGACATGGGCCAATAGTTCTTCAAGGTTGGCAATATATTGGCAATCCGCTAGTATAAAAAACATATACGTGTTATATATCCACTTACCATTTGAATTATGTACTTACAGAATAAAGTTATGACAGTAGAACTAAATAAATTATTAATTTATACCTTCTAGGTTTCATAAAGATCGGCAACACATTGGCATTCCCCTGAAATTATATATTCATGTAATATTCATTGATGGACCACTTGCCTGCTTGTCAGCCTTCTGACATAAATAAAACCGGCCAAGTGCGACTCGGACTCGCGCACGAAGGGTTCCGTACCATTATCTATAAAAACTGCAAAAAAATCGCGTTTGTTGTATGGGAGCCCCCTTAAATATTTATTTTATTTTGTTTTTAGTATTTGTTATTATAGCGGCAACAGAAATACATAATTTGTGAAAATTTCAACTGTCTAGCTATCGCGGTTCTTGAGATGCAGGCTGGTGACAGATAGACGGACGGACAGACAGCGAAGTCTTAATAATAGGGTCCCGTTTTTACCCTTTGGGTACGGAACCCTAAAAATAACTAGATGAGAATACGAATATCCTAATTATTAAAATGAAATGTCATTAAAAATAGCGTCAGCAGAGTAGCCCCACTTGACTACGGACATTTTGTATTCCTTACACAAGAGGTGAAGTATTTAATTTTGCACAGCATACGTGGGTGAATTTTTAATAGATAAGTACGTTGAGTACCTTCACAATGCTTTCAGTTTCATTATTAAAATTGTTTTACTACCTGAAGTGCAAACACTTTGCATTATATCAGCTCATGGCCGTATAAAAATGGAATTAATCGAATTATAATTAATATACGAAATAAATATAATTTTTAAATGTATTAACGTTTTGTATGCTACTTACCAATATTTATGGTCTCTCTAAAAAACATTATCTAGCTTATTTTAATTCTATTCTATTATGTCTATACTGTTTTTTATTAGTTTGTTTATTATTATTTTATTTTGTTTAACTCAACATTTGACATGGAGTTTCAGTTTTTAAAACTTGTTGTAAATTAACTAGTTTTTGTCTATGGTTCCAAGCTATGCGATCCACTTTTAGTCAATTAGTCTCTCATACTTACTCCTCTTTTATAAATACTACAATAATATTACTACTCTTTTATAAATGGAGAAAGGAAATATAATAACCTATCTATATGATGAAAA
This sequence comes from Tetheella fluctuosa, assembly GCA_951216915.1. Taxonomy (NCBI): domain Eukaryota; kingdom Metazoa; phylum Arthropoda; class Insecta; order Lepidoptera; family Drepanidae; genus Tetheella; species Tetheella fluctuosa. Next base: position 10,400,871 of record OX578217.1, read on the forward strand.
AATGATTAAATCAAACACAAAGATGTATTCAGATATTGATCGCAACATCGGTAGTAGGTATGTGCCCTTTTGCAAGCAAAGGATAAAAAAATGCTTGCCTCCGTTAGGTCGAAATGGGAGCTATAATTCAAGACTCAGTACAGGGTAATCAGTTAAAGCTGTCACATAGGACCTGCTGTATGGTTGCTCGCTATAAATGGAATATTCTAAGCGAAATATTGTGTTATTTTCCGAAACAAAACTACTTGTTTCACTCTTTAAATAGCTTTTATTTCAAGGAATCCACCAACACGTTTAATTACAAAAAAAGGATTTATATTTTTAGTCAAATTATGTTGCGAATAAAAAAAAATATGGCAACACCTAACTCTTCCAAAAAGTAATTAATATACTTATATTTTATTTCAAATCGTATGTTGTTTTGTAGGTGAGGTAATAAACATTTATCTCTTTGCACCTTTATTCATACGAAGGCGACAATATTTTTATTAGTCATAAAATTATTACCATCGTATTTCAGCAGAGCCACGGTGTCCATAAATAACTTGTTAAAAGCATCTGAGCCGATAAAGGGGTCGATCACCAAAATATGATTTAAAACGGAAGGTGTAACACCGTAAATACAAATATCGCTTGACGGTAACTGTGCTCGGCGACATAAAAAATGTTGTCATAAAATCTTGTAAGAGAGCGCCTATGTTTGCTGCTGAGTTGTAAAATTTCACGACCGCCGATATTCGGGGTCGGCATTATTTAAAAGCTTTTTCGAAACTGACTAAATTATGACAGATGAAATCCGAACAGTGAGAAGATTTTGCGGTTTCGGCTTTACGAGACGGGGACGCGGCGAATCCCTTGAGCCTTCCATGGAAAGGCGATGGTGCGCCCCCCTCGCCACGACCCGGGAAAAGTTTCGGTAAAAGAGTATTTTTCAATTGATACCCTGCGTAAAAAGTTTGTGTTGGATAAATTACTGTTTAGAATTTTAATGTAGGTATATTTTATGTTTTAATTATTATAAACCACCAAAAGAAGTATCATTCAGTATATACAAATTCAGAATGCCATTGTTCCATAATTCATATACTTCAATACATTATGAGAATAAAAAATATTCTAAAATTCAATATAGACAAGATTTAAATTGGAATGGTTACTATAACAATATCAGCGGAACACGAAAGACAAATAGCGGCACGCCGAAATGAAATAATGCTAAATAAGCAATATGTAAAGTGTTGGAGAAGGAGTACCGAATCAATATAGAATTTGGTACAAGTGACGACAGTTTACTGTGAAGATGTCAAAAGAAAGGTCTACTGATTTTAAAAAAATATTATTTATTGTAATCGTTCACATTTTACACAGATGACATTTGGCAATGTGGCTGAAGGTGGGTAAGCACTTAATGTGATTCACAATCCAATGTTCAAAGACAATTTAGCTCTAGTAGCTTAAAATTCAACCTTCACAATATCCTCCAAGAGTCTAAAATGAATAAATGACTGCGACTTTAAACGTCGAATGGGAATCTCAAGAGTTTCGAGGTTTCAAAAACGGATTCTACAGGTAACATTTCTCGCTTGAAACTCATTACTTAAACCTAACCCTGTAAAGGTTAGGTTAAGGGTAAAGGAGCAAACAGCTCCAGGGTACGCAAATACGCTGACGAAGACACGGGTACACCTCACCGCTTAGCATTGCCAACCGTTTTTATCTGTCACCGGCAGTTGAAGGGACACCGTTTTACAGAGCCTTTGATAATGTTGACATAGTGTATATAAGCTCTTTTATTTCGTTAGTTTACATATTTTATTACATTTTATCGGAGAGCTAGTAGGTATGTTATCGTCGCAAGCGTAGGCGTTTGCAGTCAACTTGTAGAGGGTCTGTTTTTGTGCTACGATTTTTACTCCTAGCGCGTCTTGATTTTACTTCTATCTTTAGATTACTCATAGTTCATGGGTTTTTAAAACGAAGAACTTAGGTAGGCAAAATATATTTGAATATTATGTAACAATACACTTTTATTTAATTGTATTCAAGATACACTACTCACATAATAAATTACATCTTTATTGCATTTACTTGTAGACGTCTACCTTTAAATGCTTTAAAAACGACACTGACTTAAAACAGTCTCGTTGCCCATACGAATCACTTGAATACCGGTAAGGGATCATCTGTCAGGCAAGAGTGCAGGCCTTAGTTGCCACGTCAGCAAATGGGATCGAGGGGGTGTCACGGTGGACCCTTGCCTATAAAATTTTGCGTAGGGGTGAATTTCATATATTGGAATCCAATAGGTTGTCTTGAAAAAGTCCATGTCCGAAAATAGTTCAAACATAATGTTTATACCTACAAAATAGAATAAAATTGATTAGCACTAACTCTTTTATTCAAACTATGACTACAAAAATATCAAAATGATGTATTAGCAAGCGAGGCTTGAACCTACCAAAAAACAGTTACTTTTTCAATAAAGAATTTTATTTTTATTTTATGGATTTAAAATGAGAAATAATTTTCTAATATATCATTGTCTTTCGCAACAAAAATAATTAAATACAATAGAGTTTTAATTAACTGTAATAATGAGATTTCAAAATGACGGATGGAGCAAATATGGCTGAGAGGAATTATGTTATTTGTGGCTTACGTCGAATCCAATCAATACTTGAAGCTTTATTATCTGCTCTTGATCCACTTTCGGCATTCTAACTAGTCATTCAAAAATGTTAGGGTTGGCAATTATTAGTTCCAAGATATAGTTATAATTTTTTTAGAGGTATATTATTGAGATTATGCCTTTTTACGACAAAAACTACTATTAATCTAAAACTACGGGTTTCAAAACTACGTGCATATATACAAAAAGTGCACTTATTGGATCCCAAGACTTATCCACCAAATTAAATAACAAAAACAAGAAAATTTAAAACCGAGTTAACCAAACTTGTCACAGTCAACACAGTGTCCAAATATTTGAGGAAAAGAATTTTCATTAACGCCTGCAAGGGTGACCACACTACCCACGTCGGCCCGTGTCACAAATACCATGAATAACTTTGGTTTGTCCAGGACCTTAACTTTTGATTGGTCACCGATTTTATCAAGATATTACATTTTAAAATCTTCTAGGTATTTTAATTTTACAGGTTTATACATTATTATGATATACAAAATACAATTTATGTATAAAAAATAGCTACCGCTGCTTTGGCAAAGTTTTTATTAGGCTAGCAGCGTTTCTTCATTGGGGCAGCGTTTTTTTATATCTTATTTTTATATTTTTACTTAGTGGTACTTTTAATTATTTTTATTACTTATTTTTTTATATAAAATTCTTTGTTTATCTAATAAATAATCATTTGCCATATTCATCATTTATTCGATCACATGTAATACCTACAACAATATTTTTTTCAATCATCAATTTCTAGATTCTTATATTTTTATTATATTGTTCGGTGGTCACAAGTATTAATTGAGTTTCTCACCCAACCATACACGGTAAACGTTGCTCGACCTCATTGATACTGCAACCATAACACAGCTCCCTTCTAGATCGTAGAATCGTAATACACGTTTATTGTCTTCAAGATGCTCGGCACTTGTAAATGTCAAGTGCGGGCACCGTTTTATTATAAGGGTGACTTTATGACTTTTGGTTCGAGCTAACAAGGCGGAAGACTAGCTAAGACTGCTGTTTCTGAATAAACATTTTCAGGAAATCTGAACTGGCTTTAAAAACACTAGCTGCCCCCCGAGATTTCACTCGTATACTCAGTATGAATAGTAGCCTATATTACTTACTAGGATAGAGTCGCTTTTTATAAAACTGGGCCATAATCTAGATATAGTTATTATCATTATAAAATCAGCTCTAAGGTGTTTTTTTTAGATTTAATCAGAATTTATCAAAATTATTACTACCTATTTAATTGGCTATTTTCAACTTAGGATCAAACTAAGTAGAATGAAAAGATTGACAGCAAATATATAAAAAAATATCTCATCTATTTTATAAGCAGTAAATAGAGGGAATCCGACAATAAGGAATCTTTTATTTTATTAGAACATTCCAAGCGCATGGTTGTTCGCTTTCGCTTTTATGACATTCTTAATGTTACTATTGCTAGTTTAATGCATACTAATGTTGTTTTCTTTTTATTATAATAAGGGAAGTTGTCGTTCTAACTTTTATTAGACAAAATACTCTGAAACTTCTATATTCACATTCGAACACAATATTTTTATAAACTTTAATTCTCAGCAGGTTTAAATATACCTACTTATTTATTGTGTTTATTTTTTACTATATTAAATATATTGTTAACTTAAATATAAAAATATTTTTATTAACAATAAAACTTTTCGAACAAAATACACTAAACAAAATTAATTAAAAACAGGACGTAAAACGTGCTAGTACCATTATATATAAAGTTTTAATTAATTTTCCAATCATATAAGTAACATGAAAGCTTGCGCGTATGTAAGCAGGAAAGCACGCCTGTTTGGTTAGCCAACAATAATATTTGTCGATGGTAGCACAAGTTATTCTATCGTCCGCTGTGTTTGAGCTACTGGCTACGAAGCTCTACGAGATTGCTACGACGTAGCATATTTAAAATAATAAAAACATTTTACCTTGTTTTAATTTTTGAATGTTGCACCGACCGCTATCGACAATATTATTTTGTTAATGCATTCTGGCGGATAAACAGAACAAACTTAAATTACATCCAAAGAATCTAGACATACATAAATGTATTTCCAATGCGGACATACCTACAATGTATAATAAAAAATAAACGAGATGCTTATGTAATAGAATAAAAACAATCAATGTTTTTTTATAGCTAACTACTGGCAAGACACATATTTCATTACTATTACCACGAATCAATTCATTGATAAAATAATGCCGCTTGCATCTAGCAGCTCCCAGCGACATTCACCAGGTCGTTTTCAACCAAAACTATCTTACACAAACTGATATATCACATCGTCTAGAATACTGGCTTATAGTTAGACTAGGGCATAGAGTTTATATTCTGTTAGCATCTAAAACCGCTATAAATTTTGGCACAAACATAAGATATTACTGTACTTCTTTTTACCACATTTAAGTTGTAAATAATATCTTGGAACATCCTAGGCAGATCTTCCCCCTTAATTCCCCCACATTCGGTTGCCATTCCGATCGGAAAGGATGATTTTATTTCGTTAAATTATGGCTAATGTTGTGTTAGTCGCAGAATTAATTTGTTAGCCGTGATTGTGTACCGATCGATAGCCTCATTCCAAATGAAAATCTGAAATGAGAAAATTGGAGCCATCCTATTCAGTAAACTAAACTCAATCGGTTTGTCTACCCGATCGGGGCCGCAACTGAGCAGGTCTGAATAACCTTGCTTTTATCATAGAAACCAGATAACTGATATCAGACATGTTCTTGCATAAATGCTTCTTGCCTGTGGTTAGAAATAAACTATTTATTCATTATATAATTAGGATACTAGCTTCCGCCCCACGGTTTCACCCGCGTTCCAAAGGGATCTTGTGTTTTCCCGGGATAAAAAGTAGCTTATAGCCTTTCTCGATAAATGGGCTATCCAACACTGAAAGAATTTTTCTAATGGAACCAGTAGTTTCTGAGATTATCGCGTTCAAACAAACAAACTCTTCAGCTTTATAATATTAGTATAAATTAATGATAAATGAACCAAATCAAGTTTTGTTGAACAACAGCGGACTTCAGACACATCATTAGTAATCAATAATGAGCCGTACGTGCTTAATGCGTATTGAAGCTAAACCTAATTGGATTTGCAAACCAATTAATGTTGAACATTCTCCTCATTATACGACTACGTGCACACTACAACATATTGTAAAGTCAATAGGTAGCTGCGTTGATTACTAATTGATTAGTTACTGATAACTGATTACTGTGCGAGTTCTTGTGGTATTTAGTTTAGCGAATTTATCTTACAAATTGTATACTATTTTATATATATTATCTTATACTAGTTCTCCGCCGTATTTTTCCTCAGATTCCGGAAAATCCTTTCTATTGGATGCCTACGTTATATAAGGAATATGTGTTCAAAATTTAAAGTTTCTAGCCCCAGTGGTTTAGTTTGTGCGTTGATAGATCCGTCATTCAAGATATCTTTTAAATTTTTAGACGAATTGATATAAATTTTGGTTTCTAATTGAAATTAAATTAAAATTTGTGTTATTTAATCATTCTCCATATCGCTCAAAGAGCAGCTCGACTGGAGAAGTACCTTACAGAATACCGCCGCGCAGCCAAATAACTTATAGTTGTGTTCTTGCGCGTAAGTAAGGTCGCCAGAGCTCATCGGAGTGGGGGGCAGGGTCGGCAACGCGCGAGTGATACCCCTGGTGTTGCAAGCGTTCATAGGCTACGGTCACCGCTTACCAACAGGTGGGCCGTATGCTTGTATACCGACAATGTGGTATAAAAAAAAACAAAAACTTTTAGAATAAAATACAAGGCTTTGGATTAATGCAATCTGTGACTGGTGAATCAAAATTATATCATCCAAACATATTTAAAAGCCTATTTATATTTTTTTAACTAAGAATTAAATATTTGATCCTTATCTCAAATTATAGTAAAACATGTTATTATTTCTTACCGAACTAGTAACAAGTTCACCCATATTATAACATACCAAAAACACAACACAAAAGCTTTACATCAACAACCTAAAAACATCGCTATCCATCTCGCAATCCAATTGTACTCTGCCTAATAGCATTAAAATTCAATAGAGGGTTAGTAAAGGCAGAATTGATCGGATATCATGCACTAATACGTCCGCTTTGTCGTGGATGCACTCAATGCCAAATGGCGAGTAATCAAGCCTAATAGTGCCTTACACTAATGACTTGAATTCAGCTAAAAGCCATCGTTTCATACTATTATACTGCCTATGTATTATTAATAGCATATGAATGTTGTTGAAGATAATTATAATAATCTGGTAAACATTAAGTACAGCTTTTTTTTTCTAGATATCCAATATGGGGTAGCAAGCTTACGTGGATCTTCCATCTTAACTTTTCATTGGAAGAGTTTACCACCATGCTCCTACCATTATAATATCTATTGCTTCACTTATTTGGCTGTCAGACATATAAATAGTTATGTGATTATATTTGTGAAGTGATATCAAATTGTCCATTCCGACAAATAAAAGTTTTATCCTTCCGAGTTCATCGTGATTTGGTCCTTAAAATAGCTTACTTAGGCTTAAATTGAAACAAAAAAGTAAAGATAGGATACTCAGTCACAGCTTAGGACAATATATACATCTAGCTGAAGCACTGCTTGCTATTCAGTTATAAGTGGATGTGTAAGTTAAGAAAAAGGCATTTTAATTACAAAAATTACATTTAAAGTTAAATATATTCCCCTTTTTGTTCTAATTGTAGTACGAAAGTAGGTTAATTTAGTCCAACAAAAATGAGCGCAACTTTTATATAACATTTCACGTGCCATAGGTTGCATAAGCTACTTGCAAATTTCATCTTAATATTAATTCTAAATATATCCTTTTCAGGCGTCACTCATATCTATCAGATAGTACATTTGCCTCAAACTGTTGAAACTAATTCAAATATCCTTAATTAAACACAACATCCACGTAATTTCTGACAAAGTAACGTATCGATTTGTAATATGCGAATATGTTGAAGCAATCTGTACATCAGAATGTTTGTACAAGTTCAAGCACGTATTTGCTCACGAGATTTGATTACTGAATACGCCCTTGTGCCTTTCATACATCTCCTGACAAGTTATTAATGAATAACTGTGTATACTTATAGGTATTATTATTATATCGAGTAACTTTAATAATTCTAATAAGAAACTGTAGAAGTATTTTATCTTCTGATTGTTTTTTTAAATTATAGGCTTTAGAACGTTGTCTGGATGTTGTAGTTAAAGGAATAGGTATTTATTTTATTTTATATTATGTCGATAGGCTGACAATCATGTTGATGATCTACCTACCATCAGGTGTACTATTACGCACCAAGAGTTTGTTTGTTACCGTTTCACGCGTAAACCACTAAATCGATCACGATGAAATCCCGCGGTTTCATCTGCGTTCCCGATTTTTTTTAAAGGTAGCCCGGTTTTGCGGGGGCACAGGTGCCGCCCCCGGTAGGTCTCGGGTCCCTGGTGTCGCATACTCACCAACAGCTTGCCACAAGCTGCCCTACGGCTTTATTATTATTATTAATTAATTAATTAATTATTAATTCATCTGTATATATACAAGGAAAATGTGACTGACTGACTGATCTATCAACGCACAGCTCAAACCAGTGGACGGATCGGGCTAATATTTTGCATACAGATAGCTATTATGATGTAGCCATCCGCTAAGAAAGGATTTTTGAACCACCAATTTTTCCAAATGGAAATATAGGGGATCGCGGGTGAAACCGCGGGGCGGAAAGCTAGTTCTATTATATTTGTTTACAACTATTAACAATAAGATAATAATAATGTTTAATTAAAACCATTTGTTTTTACTGATATTTTCCGTAGGTCAATAACAAATACAGTACGATGACACACGATTATCATTATCTTGTTGCAGGATCACTCATGTTCCTCTGAAAATTTATATTATTATTATATGACTTGAATTATAATAATAATTATGTACCACACTAAAATTCAAATACTTAAGTATTCTACGTACCTACCTACTTATTTCTAAATATAGTAATTCATATGCAAGCAAATTTATTGTTACATGATATGAGCACAGTCTATGTAACTCTTACAGTCGGCCAACAGACACGTCTAGACAGAGCAATCGTGCGGGGCTTGCGGGGTGAGAGAGGGGCGGTAGCGAGCCCAAACTGCCATACACTCGCATTTCGCGCGACTTCAAACGCGATAGAACACTGTATGTAATTACGCTGTGATATGAGTCACTGGCGAAAATAAAAATCCAATGCTATCTGTATGCTTATTGACTTATTTATATACGATTACAATAAGTATTTAGTAAACGTGGTAATTATTGATAATATTACACTTCTACGTCAGCCATCATAAATATATTGTTGGTTGCTTGGGAGAAATCAGTTCAGCGATAAGGCCGCTTAAATTGTTTACGCTATTTGTTTGAGTCATGTCTCTTTATACTTTATATCTTTTGTCATGTAGTGCCAACAATAAGGAATATTTCTATTACTTATCTGTTATTAGGATAATTTAAAAATAAACTCGAAGTTTTTCATTTATTTAAAATTAACCGATAAATTAATAAAACAGTTTGTAGTTACAAAAAAATTACATTATCACAGTAAAAAAACAGGGAATTTTTAACAAGACAATTATTTTTAAGAACTGTTTAAATAGAACCTGTGAATATAAAACTATCTAGCTTTAATATAATTTAATTTTAAAAGTTGCAATAAAAATACTAATAACAAAGAGAAGTCACTTTAAAGAGGAAAAGAAAACGAAATAATTCGTTACATATGACTTTTTAGGTTATTACAATATGGATTGCTGCAACATTTAGTTATGTGTAACAGCCACAAGGCTGTAACTGAAGCAGATATAATTGATCATATAGAATATTAGAAAGTTCTTGATAACAGCAATGTAAGAAGGCGTCATGAGAGCAAATCGTCCACAATTAAAAAGTTACCAAACACCTAATTCTGAGACAACCCTACCAGCATAGTATGACAGCAAGTTAGGAAACAAACAAAAAAAAACAAGTAAATTACAATTTGATAAAACACAGCGTCCACAGCAATAACAAAATCTCGGAATTAATAGAGAATATCTCTATACGTAAAAACTTTCTGCGTCATAGCTGAACTAGCCCGAGCACGCTCGCTGGCGATTCAATTTAGTGAATAGCTACAAAAATACCAACAGGCAGACTGCCACGTACTCAGTCAATTTACCAAATACTTCCCATGGCTTTTGATTTTCCACGTATGCTGTCATCGGAAACATCACTGTTCAATTATGATTTGTTTTGCACAGTTATGTAGGTACATTGTCATAATTTCTACACGAAATTTAAAAATCTACAATATTAGTCTCATTGATTATTTTCCTCAAATCCTGCGACTTATTTTCAAATCACATCAAACCGTTCGATTGTCCGAATCAGAGGCAACAGTTAATAATATGTAGGAGAAAAAAATACCAACATAATAATAGAAAAGACCTAAATTGCAACTAAAATACAATTTATGTAACAAACGGGGCATCTAACTAACATCATTGTCCCGACCACAGTGCTGTTGCCAGACTTGCTAAAATCATTTCCATATCCATATCTGGCGCATCGGCCGTTATGCATTCTGCCTTTGAACCGGCAATAATTTAATTGGACCGTCTTCTATCTCTTGAGCTGGTTACGCTAAGTTTTGGCCGCGCCTGAGTTGGATGGACAAACTTTATGTCTAACCGACTTAAGATCTCGCTGCGTCAGGGCTTATGCAAACGTCTTCTGGAAACACATTGTATGATAGATTTACTTGTACAACCTTGTTGTGTTGGCTGATTCAGTATGTATTGTACCTATATAGTATTAAGTAGGTACGTAGTTTATCAATGCTTATATATTTGAATGTGTGCTTATTCCTTTATTCTGTAATAAATCAGTTGATCAGTAGGTAAAGTTTATTTTTTTATAAAAAAATAAGCATGACTATGTATTAAATATAATTATTTTATAAAAAACGGTCATATCTGTCAATCGGTTTCATTTGTGTGGCTCTGAAACTCAATTTCGCAATTTCACATGACTTTGGTAGCAGCTGGGCTCATCAAAATTTTGCAGGTGGACTACTATTTTGATTTACTATAGAGTATATAGCCAACCACGTTATTCTTTACATCATAGTGGCAGTCTATATATCGGAAGATGTCGATGGAAATTAAGTATATATGGCCTTTTATAAACAAATTTAAAAAACTTCTAGTAGGTAAATAGGAAATCACAACAAAGCCACGCGTGATCCACCTATCAAATGTCCCATTTACATACCCAGCCTTCCGTTGCCTCGAATACGACTTGATCACATGCCACCATTTTTGTCTCTGAATAGTAACAGTATCAACGTATGCAAACTGTTTTATTTAAAGGATGTCACAGCCCTGACAATCACATATGCATCAACTTATTGTTATTCTAAATAATGATATTAAAGACTGATGATTATATTAGTCGACGACTTATATTCCAAATAATTGTAGGCACAGAAAATTATACTGAATAAATATAGGCTAATGCAACATCAATCCACCTATCAACAATTTAAGCCTCGAATTTATTTAGCTTTTACTTTTTCACTCTCAGGCCCCCATTGAACCATTTATCACCATTTTTCAAATAAATAATTAATTTAGTGTCTTCTCCGGGTCATCTACAAACTGTAGGTATTAATTTTAGTTTATGTTTCAAAGACAAAATTGTATTGCTACGGTAAAAGATTTGATAGCCCACCGGTAACAGATAGTGGGTAGCCCTGTCAGACTTGGGATCGTTTACATAAACCGCAGGTTTCCGGCACACAACCAACGTAAGCGCCGCGCCACCGCGCCACCACGCCACCGCGCCACGACCGGCGTCACAGGGCGTGACAGATATTTTTATGTGCGGAAACACTCCGCACAGTTTATTGCGAATCCTCTACACAATGTTACCGTCTTCGTGATGCTCTACATATCATAAATGTTTTATATGTATGCTCTTGTATTGTTGATTTGATTGTAGATTGACGGGTATCAACTATAGTCAAAAGTTTATTCAACTATCACACACACCTGTTATTAGTTGGACGTTTGGAAATACTGCTCTGTAACGCTACTAGCCTCGGACATACAAGGAAGACAAAAAATCTTGTAAGTATTGCACAGCACGCACGTGGTCGTTTATCGATAACTTATATCCGGCGCGCTTTTTTCGCGCATTGAAATTTCTAGGAATGAAATAGTCATTGATTTTATCGCACAATACACTCATCATTAATTAATTATCATAAATGCTACAACATTGAAACAATAACAAATGATTGGTCATATATATTTTTGTTTGTCTTCGTACGAATTTTGCGGTAAAACTAAAAATACATGGACACCTGAAAATCAATGATGTGGTTCATTGCAAGGTTTGTCCCCTTCTCTTAACGGCAAGGAACATTAAAAGATACTTACTACACATTTTTTTATATTAGTAAGGTGACAAACAAGCATACGACCCGCCTGATCGTAAGCGATTACCGTATACGGTAGGCTATAGCCTACCACCCTTCTTACTTGACTCGCGATTCCTGGAATTCTATATTTTTGTATGTCCCCAGGAATCCCATGCTGTACTTCCATGTGTCTGCGGTAGGATGTTCCTTTGAAACTGCACCGTGCGAGACGAATCTAATGTGTGAAGATTCGCTCCCCATCGATGGTGAGAGGAGTTATGTTAGAAGTTAGCCATGGGCATTAAGTCAGACAATTCCTCAGAACTTTAATTGTATATTGTATTGTACATTTTGCTGTCATTGAAAAAAAAAATATAGCCAATAGTCAGATTATAAAAAAAATATATATATAAAAAAATTTAACCTTTCTGAGTTTCTTGCCGGTTCTTCACAGTTGAAGGCTGATTTCCGAACCGGTGGTAACTTCAGTAAATTCGACCTTCATAAGTGCCCTCCTAGGGCCTAAACTGAATAATGGCTTTGACTTTGACTTTGAACAATGTCCGTTGTAAAAGCGGTAGAACACACATAAGGAGGCAAAGTCTCTCCTTAGATTTAGGAGCTCTAAACCGCTTGTAATGTCGGGATCGTCGACAATTCTAACAGCACGCCGCAGAATCTAGTCAAAAGGCCCTAGCTGGTGGCTGGATATGGGGTCAGAATTGCGACTTATAAAGTTGCAGTTTTTGCCCCGATGTAAAGTACCGCCTCGCGAACTTTTTGGATGCCAGCTTTACCTTGTCTTCCAAATTACTATAGAGCTAATAGTCGTTCAAAAACATAAATAAGTCGTCGCTGCTTAAATGAAAGCATAGTAATACTTAAAGATATTTAATTACCTTATAAAAAAAAAAACAATAGGTATATAAATCACTAGTTTTACACATTCACTTAAAAATAAGTGTATCATTTATTTTGGACCACACACAAGCAAGCCATTCATTTAAAACGTAATTATTATCAAAAAAATATTATTAAAACAAATAGAAAGTTTATAAGGAAAGACAAAAATATTTATTTATTTATTATTGAAATGCAAATATACAAATTAAATGCAATAACAAATTCATTTAAAAATCTTTGAGAAAATGCAAGACGATCTTAGCTTTTCAGCGTAACATAATAATATTTTTTATTTAATCCTAATGTTAGCAACATTAGGATTTAAAAAAAAAACTATATGGATGTTTCCATTAGTTTCAATATAAATAGGCACTTTTTCTTGATCTGATTATAATGTAAATGATACCAATAACATTAGAAGTACTAAATATCATTGGAATAATGTGGATTATGGTTTTAAAAATATTTTTTGTTAGGTGGATTTCTTAAATCTTTAATAGTTGAATTAAAATTAAGATGTAACAATACTACTCCAATAATTCACAAATTTAAGTGAGAAATAGTAACGGGAAGTGCTAATATTAGTCTTAGAGTCTTTTCAAATAATATAGTGCGTGAAAAAAAAACTTTATTTTGGTAAAATGTTAAGACAAAGTATGCAAATATATTAACTCACCAAGAAAGTCAATAATTGCATATACAGCTCACATTTTTCTGAGATAAAAGAAAGTCGTCGCACGCTATGCTTTTTAAAGTATAGGTAAATTAATAGAACGTACTTTTCTTTTGCTAAGAAAAGGGTTCTATATACAAATTAATCAACCCGCCACCGGAAAGAAGGAAGAACGTATGTAATTCATATTTACTGACATCATTTAATTAAGTGGCAACTCGAAACTGTGCTAAGAGTAGATAAAGACACTTCACTCAATATTGTGTACGTAAGTTTTGCATACTCGTAGTATTTTCTTTTACTTATTATTTCATAAAGATAATCTCACAATTCCAATAATAAGAACTATCAATGGATTTTAAATTACGAACAATCAATAGTGTTATAGTTTGACTACCGCTGGTAAGTTCCCAAGTACGAGTTGCAATTTGGACAGTAGTGGTCAGAATTTTTGCATGAATCCATACAGTACGGCACGCATACGCATGGCCAGCATCTGTAAATGTAAATAAAAAAAATATTATACTTAGTTAATAATTTATAACATTTTATAATACAAAATAATATTATAAATAAAAGTGAAAGTTGTGTATTTAGATATTTTGATGTTTGTGGTTCAATCACGCATAAACGGCTGAATGAATTTGGATGACACCTGGTACATAGATAGATCATACCCTGGAATAATATCTAGGGTACTTTTTATCCCCGGAAAACATAAGATCCCTTGGGAACGCGGATGAAATCGCGGGGCAGAAGCTAGTTATTTATATTTGACAGTCTTGATTAAATACCACCCTAGTTAGTAAATTATTTTATTTTATTAGAATGTCATTATAAAAAATACAAACGCCTCTTTATTGACTAACTTCAACATCAATCGAAACCGCGACCGCTTTGATTGAAAAATGTTTTATTGCCAAATTATTTTAGAAAATGACAACTATTCTATTTTGAAAAGACTTTTAAAAATTACATTATGATTCTTTTAGAAGTGTTTTATGTAAGTAGGTATTTTAGTTAGTCAAACTAGTATAAAAACATCTACATTACAATTCGTAATTTGATAAGCTATCTGCTATATAGTACACTTGTCTCGCTCCCACAATAGTCTCTGTAATATAATGTTGTGACTATACCTACCTAAAAGTAAAGCAAAGCTTTTTGTTAAAGCAAGAGTTTTATTGTTTTGGTCTCAAATTCAAACAAAAACCTTTGCAATGAAAAACAATGAAAATAAAATGCAAGTACAACGGAATGGAATAAAAATTTTCTTTTGTTGATATATCAAACTAACAATATTAAGTTTGTGAGGGTGTGTTTGTTTGAGTTTGAGTTATATTTGCTACCACTCAGTTCCCTAGTTTTTTTTTTCTGTAAGATGGAGGTACTTCCTCAGTCGAGCTGCTCTTTGAGTGACATCGCTATCCTCTCCTCTCTCAATGGATGGTATGGATGTTTGAGACTCAATCACGCATAAACGGCCGAACAATTTGGATGAAACTTGGTACATATATCGATCATATTCTGGAATAACATATAAAGTACTTTTTATCCCAGGAAAACCTAAGATCTATCGAGAACGCGGGTGAAACCGCGGGGCGGAAGCTAGTTTAGTATAAGTCCTGGAAAAGGACAATGAGTAGGTATTCATCCCATGAGCACTAAAACCCTCGAGAAAGCAAGTGAAACCGTGGGGCAGAAGGTAATAAATAGTACTTATATAATTGTTAGAAAACGAGTGCACTCGCATATTGACTACTCAGGTATAGTATCTTCATTCAAAACATTTACAATACCAGGCACCTAATTATCTCATATTCATACGAATTCATATTGTTTGAAAATAGATAAAGTAAACTTCATTTCACTGCCTAATATGCTTGCTAAAGGAAACAGTTAAATATTTTCATAACATCTCATGTGACTTAATAAATAATGTTATCACAGAATTATGGGCGGCGTAGAAGTATAAAACTGAATTGATAATAGTTAAGTAAACAAAATGCTCAAGTTAATGTAACCAAATAAGTACCTACTTAAAGAGGTCGTGGATAATTGCCATACAGTAAAAATAATAAATGTAATTAGTAATAAGGATTTATGAGGGGAGTTTGTGCCTTAAATGAAAGCAATGTCCATATCTATGGACTTCACTTCTATTTTCACGTAGCCCTCTCTTCTTTAGGTCCATATTATTTTGAATTTGTTTTATTTTTGCGTTTTAATATAATATGTCAGTTTTAAGCGCCTATGCGATATTTTTAATTAAATTAATACACACAATAAGTAATCCATTGCTTGCCATGCCCATCTTTGCCAGCGTTAATTTCGTACGTAATAAAACTCAAAGATACGGGCAAGAGGTTTGATTTAACCTGTACCATCTTTGGTTCATTGACCACTAAGTCACTACGGCGAACATGTCCATGGTGAATCCAAGGTTTTCAATTCTAATTGGTTGTTTATTAGATACTTACAAGAATAGACACAGGAGCAGAGCTATGACATGAGTCTTTGTCGTTGATTTCCTGTCAACCCTGGTGACTACTGTGGCCCGGCAGGATGGGCAGGTGATCTGAGAAGGGTCGGGGCCAACTGGTACGATATTCATTGTTGTTTCTGTAAGATTAAAATTATTTTATTAAAACCATGAAACTTTCAATGAGAAACGATAAAATAACATTGCCGAGGGATTTTATGTTTTCCCTATGTCCTTTTCCAGGTCTCAAAATACTCTGTAAAATGCCTTTGATCGTGACTGTTCAGAGGTTTAGACGTGAAAAGGTAACACACAGACAGAGTTACGTTCGCATTATGTATATTGTTTTTTTGTGTCAATAATTACGTAGCATGCTATGTTGTAATTAAGTCTTGTTTCATTAATTAAACAGAGTGCGTGGTGTTATATGAATATGTACTCTTATATGTATTACTTATAATGTTGTTTTGACTCGTAATTTACTACCATAATAAAAAAAACTACTGTAAAATAATTAAACCAACGAACACATCATATAAATAAAAAAATATTTAGATTGGCACACAACAACCACCAGTCTGTAAAATTTTGACACAATATTACACTAACCAATATGCCATATTTAGTTTCTGTCTTGTCAGCCATTACCGCATGATTGATAAAAAAAACATTACACAAATTTTGCATATGGAATACTAGCTGTCCCAACAGACGTTGTCCTGTCCAACTCATATACAAAATTTCATCCAAATCGGTCCAGCCGTTTATCCTATGTCTCAAGTTGGACCAGACTACTCACGGTGTGCCAATTTAATTTAAAATCGGTTAAGTAGTTTAGGAATCCATCGCGGACAAACATCGTTACAGGAGATTTATATATATACTAGCTGTCCTGGCAGACCTTGTTCTGCCCTATTTCTCTAAAACAAACTAACATTGTTTTTTTTATGTTAATAGCTGCTCCGACAGATTTCGTTCTGACTAACGCGCCTTTGTTTTGTTTTGATTGACGTCTAATGTTTGACAGCTGGGGACAGAGTGCTTTGTATTGGTAAAGAAAATTATTGTTTTTACTATTTTCCTCTTATTATTTACTTTTTTTCTCTCCATAAAAACCTTAGACTTCATCAAACACAAAAAAAATACGTATATATCACATTGCACCACGTGTTGTTGAAAAAGAAATTTCGAATTCCAACGTGGCGCCATCTATGAGAAGTTCACAATAGATGGTCCGACAGTTTTCTGTAAAAAATCTGATTTAAGGCGCCATCTGTTTGAGACTTATGAAACTTACGATTAATAACAAACATCAACATTGACAATCAGTTTATTGTTAATTATAAATTATTGAGACCATTAATCGAAAAATCAGGGAAAACTAACCTATGCTTACAATTTTTAAAAAAGAATAAATTTTGTTGTATTAATGAAACTGCAATTTAGTAGTTGAAAAGGAATATTCAGAATTATATAGAGCACATGAAATTAAATGAGAAATAATCCAGAAAAAGCGATGTTACGTTATAGATCGATCAAAATATCACATTGCACCACGTGTTGTTGAAAAAGAAATTTCGAATTCCAACGTGGCGCCATCTATGAGAAGTTCACAATAAATGGTCCGACAGTTTTCTGTAAAAAATCTGATTAAAGGCGCCATCTGTTTGAGACTTATGAAACTTACGACGTGGCGCCATCTATGAGAAGTTCACAATAGATGGTCCGACATTTTCTGTAAAAATCTGATTTAAGAATCAGTTTATTGTTAATTATAAATTATTAAGACCATTAATCGAAATATAAACTATCCTATATCTCAAGTTAGACCGAATTACACATAAAATGCCAACTTTCATCGAAATCGGTTGACTTGGTGAAGAGTTCACTGGGAACATACATATGACACTGGATTTTTATATATTAAGATTAAGATTATTAGGATATCAATAGGGGTAATCCCGGTACACAATTGCAGCTTAACAACATATAACAAGTAAAAAAGAATAATAAAATAATAATTATATTTGGACATTCCTCACACACGGTATTCTAATTCATTAATAATACTTATAAAAAAAATATGCAAATAAATAAAATAAAATGTGTCTGTTTGTAATGTCAAAATAACAGCTTTTTACTAAATGCATATTATTATGAAAGTATGTACTTTCATATGAAAAGACAAAAAAACAATGTCTTTCTGTCTATCTGTCTGTTTGTTCAGGCTAATCTCTGAAACGACTGGACTGATTTTGACGAGTTTTTCTCTGGCAGATAGCTGATGCTATGAGAATTAACTGAGGCTACTTATTATTTTTATACCTACCAGGAACGCGAGGGACAGCTAGTCTGCAATATAATAGGGATGATGCCTGTATTCAAAATAAATTATCAAACACTAACCAATGTATAAAACATCTAAAAAAAATGAGGAAACAAGATTATTTTATGAAATTTATCCTTTTTATGATTTTAATGACCAATCTAACCATAATAAGTAAAACTTTTGATGCTGTATCATTGTGACGTCACAACTAAGTATTTAATACAACACTCCATATGGGCACTGTAATATGCTACTTTTTTATAAACATATATTACATAGATATTAATTACACTACAGAGTATCATTATTATATTAAAATTGCATGAGGAAGCGTGACAGACAGTGTATCCCAAAACCAAAACCTTTACTAGCATTCCTAACCACGTAGCTTCATATGATGTAAAATGTCATATATAAATTATATTCTTGAATTATGTAAGTGTGTTGTAGTTTAAATCAGTAATTTAAGTTGAAAGACACTTGTGCCTTCCCACATACTGGCGACTTGTAAAGTCACAGGGGCGGCTGCGACCGGTGCTGAAAAATCCATATTTAAAAAATACGTTTGTCTTGGTCCTAATTTTTTGTTCATTCCATTCGCGGCAGAAACCTTGAGTCCGTGGGGGTTCGAGGCTCGCCGATTGGCTCGGATTTTATCATCCATGCTCATCGAGGCTTCGGGAAACCGACGGGCTGGGAGCTTTTTCCGCCAACGCATAAGCATTGCCGGTCCGTGGTCTCCACTCCAGAACTCTTCGGCCCCATCGGCCATCCGTCCTACGCACTACAATGTGGCCTGCCGATTGCCACTTCAACTTGCCAATCCGCTGGGCTATGTCAGTGACCCTAGTTCGTCTACGGATCTCCTCATTCCTGATTCGATCGCGTAGAAAAACCCCGTGGTTAGCCCTCTCCATGGCTCGTTGAGTGACTTTGAGCTGCTTTATGAGGCTCATAGTGAGAGACCACGTCTCTGTGCCATATGTCATCACTGGTAACACACACTGGTTGTAAACTTTCGTCTTAAGGGACTGAGGTATTTTAGACGAGAAGACATTTCGTAGTGTCCCGAACGCTGCCCAACCGAGTTGGATTCGGCGATTGACCTCTTTCTCAAAGTTGGACTGTTTGTCCTAGGAGAGACGTACGAGTCAACAACTTCGAGAACCGAGCTTCCAACTGATACCGTTAAGTTTAATTGCATAAAACGTTTTCATCATATTTTTACCACAGATTGAATAACTTTGCAAAAAAAAACCATTGGAGCAATCATTTTAGATCCTTATGGTAACCTGCATAATGTTTAATTTCAATACGTCACACATTAGCACATTGATGGTAGATTAGATATAATAGGTGAGACAGTGTATACCCACTTCAATCTTCAATTTAGATTTTGAAGGTCGTGCGTTTATATTTGGATCACCCACCGCACTACTTCTTCAACTAAATTGAAAATCATTAGTTGAATGCATTCCAATCGCTTTAACTCTTAATTTATTACAAAAAATATATTCATTTATTTGGAATAGCAAACAACTACATTATATATCTTAATAAATAACGTAACACATAATTACATAATAATGCAGCCCACTGCGCTATCCACATATTATTGAGATAAAAGTTATACCTACTATATCACTAAAAAGGAACTATGTGACTAATTATGTTAAATAAAGATTTTAAAAATACTCCAATAGAACAAAAAGGTTAAATAATAAAAAAATAATAATAATAAATGAACCTAAATAACAATATAATAACCACGGGGAATCATTTATTCTACGTCGTGGTTATTATGAAAGTAATATTTATAAAGACGAGAACTAAAAAAATATTTTATAAACCTATAATTTATTTAAATGATTAACCATTTCATAAAACTGGTGTTTCTTTATATACCTACCTACCAAATTTATATCAAAAATAGTGTGTAACACGTGGATGAATTTCATGTTAAGTGGGCGTCACACATGGTGTTGATACTATAATATTTTATCTTAAGATCAATGAGACAGCATTATACTAAGAAAAGAGAAGCAACTACCTACCTTCACTTTCCTTCTCGTTCACTGGTATAGCACTGTCTTATATATCTTTAGATAAAATATTATAGTATCTTCGCCGTGTGTGACGCCCTTTATAGTCATATACTATTCCTATTTCTTTATTATTTATCCTAGACCTAACATCAACAGCCTTAAAGTAAGTATTTAACCTAAGAAGTAACGTTTAAACACATTTATAATAGTTTGACTAATATCAATAGTACCTAATCCGTAATCATATTTTTACTTTGGTAATGCCTAGTGTATATATGCAAACTGAATCTCAACTCTAAACGCAATTCTAAACTATTTTAAGATTTCAAATAAAAACCACCGAGCAGAATATTGCATAAGATTGTTTGACATGCGCAGAAGTAAATTGACTAAACTGACATCTAAGAAAACTACAGACAACTAAGTATAAACAAACATAACACGATCACTCACCTTTGCAATTATTTATGTAGTAACTTTGGAACTTTTAAATGTTCTTTACACACACGCCTATACAACAAGACAACTAACAAACGACTAAATGAAAGCAAGGTTATCCACTCCACCGACTCGACTGGGCGAGTAAACATAATATTATACGATGGGCATACAATGAATGACTCATAGAGGCCACTTTATACTTAAAGACAACCGAGTGATGTCATCCTTTTCAAAACCACAAAAATCCGGTCAGGGAATGGCAGCCCCCCGACGGATTTTCTTGAATTTATCATTATGTTAATATGTAGGTGAATATGTGCAGTAGTGAGTCTACTCTACGTGGCAAATAGCTTAGCGTACTAATATTTTTGCAGTTTTACTTTATTACTTTTAAGTACATATTTATATATTTTATGATAAGCAAATTTGTTTATCACATAAAATATACATTGTTGTTATACCCCGTTTTCAAAATATTGGAGTCCAAAGTGGCCGGTTTAAGTTAGGTTTGTTTGTTTTTTGATTTCTCACTGAATTAAATTTTGGAAAAACTGATAGGTATATCTAAAATACTTACTAAAACATACACTAAAATTACTTTTAAAATGAACACTACTTAGAAGTTACAATTTTTTAGATATAATATAGTCGACAAAGATATGCTTAGTTTAGCCTGATATTGTACCAGTTTTTTGAAGCCTATTTAGAATAATGTTGTTTATGAGATAGTAGCTTTTAATGTATCATCTAATATTATCATAGTTCACAAGTCGGATAGTATAAAGCGGACTTTACTATTTACATAAATAAATATCTATATTTCCCGACAATTTGAAAACCTAATTAAGAATTAGTTCACTGCCTAAATACATAAATAAATATACACTCTATTATATAGGTATATAGAGTATCAATCAATATAATAAATATATACTGTATTATATAGAAATATAGAGTATATATTTATTTACGTATTCATTTCAAATTCATAACGTTATAGAACTATACATTGATTCCTTGATTACATGTAATGCTGCATGCTTATGATTGGGAAATGTTGCTAAAAAAAAAGGCAAAAATGAGAAAAAAAAAATTATAGAGAACGAATTGCTGCCACGTATGTTAGTTAACTTACAAACTTTCTTGGAGTGAGCGATACGGCATGTGCATACAATACCTACTCCTCAACAGGTAATATTTTTAATGTTTTGTTTTTTTTATTACTGGTATAGCACTGTCTTATATATCTTTAGATAAAATATTATAGTATCTTCGCCGTGTGTGACGCCCTTTATAGTCATATACTATTCCTATTTCTTTATTATTTATCCTAGACCTAACATCAACAGCCTTAAATTAAGTATTTAACCTAAGAAGTAACGTTTAAACACATTTATAATAGTTTGACTAATATTAATAAATACATACATATATAGATAATTACACCCAAACATAGGACAAACAGACATGTTCATGCACACAAATGTTTGTCCTGAGTGGGAATCGAACCCACGACCTGCGGCGTGATAGATAGGGTATCTTACCAACCACGCCAACTGGCCCGTCAAATAATAATAAATAAATATCCTGGGTCACTCCTCACACGTCCTTCTGAGCTTGTATTATGGAATTGGAAACCAGATAAATTATATCTTACATGCTACATAAGAATATACTAATAAAAATACTTTTTTTTCTAAATATACTATAGGTACCTATTATTTATAATTTATACCGCAAGAAATTTCTGTTAAAACGTCAAATGGTGAGAAACCACCATAAACTGACTAATTATGATTTTGCTTTGAGTCAGTCCTTCTTGATAATTCCGATTACACAATAAGATTATATGATTAATTGCTATTTTTATTTTCCAGTATTTGAGACGATATTGGCGAAAGGCCAAACAATACGCCTCACTATATAATACTTGGATTAAAGATATCACGACCGTAAGTGTACCGTAAGTGTGGTCATTATGCTCCGAAATATCTGCTGCTTTTTCATTTTAAATATCTTAAATACAGGGTATGTAAGTCTATAGATATAACATGCGACAATATTGATAAAAGTCTGTCATTAAAAATCAATTAGTCGTGATTGTATAACTATTTTCAACTGACATAAAAATATTGTCCGTTCAGTAGTGCTCAGAAATGGTGGCCTTGTGACGTCATCAATTAAAATTGCCGCTACCGCGCCGGCGCGCCAGCTGATGGTTGGCGTTGAGGTCAAGGGCATGTATCCTATTAGATTCGGCATTGTTTTTTTTTTCATATTATATTTTTCTCTAGCTTGATCAGAAACCAATATGAAGGTGCTTTTATATAGTACCTACCTACCCATTAAGTAATTATCACAAGTTAAAAACTATCATCAAGCAACCACAGAGTAAAGATAGAAGAAGAAGAAGAGTAAAACCTGACCAGAAAAATAAAAAAGTGGCGCGGCGGCGTGAGGGCTCCACATATAGTACTTTTTTCTAAATAAATATTTATAATTACACTCAGATTCGAGATAAACAGACATGTTTATGCAAACAATTATATTATCTGTCCTGTGGCGTGATAGGGTATAATTATTACTGCTTACCAACCACACCAACCAACCCGTCATTGTCTTTGTGTACCTACTTTTTTTTTTCCCCCCCACTAAGCATCAGGCTTGTACAAGTAATAATTTACGTAAATTCATTAACTGGCTAATTGGGATGTTGACGACATTTCAAATCAGCTACTTTTTATGAAATGTCAAAACGATAGGTTTATATGCAGTTTTGTATTAATATAAGCTTGTGACGTCATAATTATATAGCATCAACAGCTTTACTTTTTAAGGTTAGATTGGTCATTATAAAAATCATAAAAAGGATTTTAATAAAATAATCGTGATTTCTCCTTTTTTTAGATGTTTTATACATTGGTTAGTGTTTGCTAATTTATTTTGAATACAGGCAACTACCCTATTGTAGCCTCCAACTGTACCTATGTATAAAATTCAAGAATATAAGTACTTATCTAAACAAATAAATAAAATTGAAGTGTCTGTTTGTAATGTCAAAATTACAGCTTTTTACTAAATGCATATTATAATATGAAAGTTTTATTACAAACTGGTACTTATAAAAAAAAAACTTTTTTTTTTGTCTGTTTGTTCTGGCTAATCCCCGAAACGTCTGTACCGATTTTACGGGACTTTCATTGTCAGATAGCTAATGTTATAAGGAGTAACTTACTTTTATTTATTATAGGTTATTTTTTATAACGGGGACGTGGGGAACCTGCAGGGGAACAGCTAGTTCTAAATATTTTCTTAAAAGATTTTGAGATAACGTTCATTAGCCCAATGCTATTTTTGTTTGTCACTTATGACCTTGGAACTCACTTAATCCCAATTGATCATATCATCTATGTTCCTAATTAATTAAGTAATTAGGAACATAGATTAAGTATGGCGTCATTCCTAATGCTAAATGCCAATGACTAATTAAAAGCTAACATGTCTGTCCGTCCATTGTCAACTATCCTACTGTTAGACATGCAATGAGTCGTGTTCTATGCCGTTATGTTTGGCTTATAAAATTACAGCACTTTTTAGACATTGTGTGCTACCACCTTCGGCCATGGTGAGACCGTGGTCAAACACAAGACAATACAACGATACCTTAGTTCACACTCGTACTAATTACAGTTTTGCAAATGAGAATTGAGAATGCGAGTACAACCGCAGGACGGATGCTAGTTGACGAATATTAAATGCTTAATGTGAATGTATTTCAAGTCATCATATTCATACTGGACATTATGTCCTTCTTGACAGAGCTTCTCCTGTAGCCCCAACAGCGATATATACTTACCAGTGGGCGCCAGTTTTACCTATTTCGAGACCATCCTTGTCAAGGCATAAACAGGAAAATGTATATAATAGATAAATCTAACTAATTTAACTTATGACAATCTGGTTTCTCCGCTTTGTCGTCTGGTATTTATAGAATAATTATAGGGGAAATACGTACAAAATGTCATATACGGACAAAATGAGAGAAATAGAAATATATTTATTTACTAGAACATGGTGGTAGGTACATACAGGACTTGTAGATCTTGGTGTAGTAATTTCCTTATATTCTACCGTTCTATAACTTAAAGCTAACATGTCTGTCCGTCCAAGCCCAGCGAAGGCTAGCTTCGATGCAACCATTGTTCTCTTTGGGCTCATACATCATGTGCTGATGTACCCAAGAAGACCAAAAACTTCATCCGTTAATTATTAAGCACTTCTTAAATTGCGTGTTTCCTATGTAGGTATGTCATTTTGTCCGTACTATATGGACAAAATGAATTTACTTCGAGGTTGTGATTTATTTTAATTATATTTTTATATGGTATGTACTTATTCAATTATAAGTTTATGTAGGTTAAAACTAATGATCCAAAGGTGATTATTAAATTTAAAGACTGGCTGTAACTATTATAATTTAAATAAATATATGAAAGAATTAAAAAACAAAACTATATGTTATTTTGTACGTACTTCCCCTATACTAGTGGTCGTCCGTGGTCAACATTCGACCATGATTAAAAAAGAGTAGGATGTATGAAAATCACTTCACTCATATTATACGACGATCTCTTTCGAAGTTCGATCGACAAAGCATAGAGATATCACAACAGATAGTGATGACATGTGTGTGTATGTGTGTAACAAACGTATGGTAGTGTGTGTAACGTTTTTTTATTAATTTAATTTATTTCTAATGCATATTATAAAAAAATATTAGCTTTCCATACTCTTTCTCCATATAAACTTTAACTGTGCTAAATTTCATACTCCTCAGTCCGCGTAATTTTCGTAAAAAAAGTATACCAAAGTTTTTGCTTCACGTAATAATTATACATATCGACAGCAGCGAGAACTTTGAGGATGTTTTCTATATATCATAGTTTGTATTATATATAGTATATTTTTTATTTATAAGTAATTTAGTTATTAATTTTAATTTAGAATAAATATTTGATATCTATAATAGAAGAATATTATAAAGTATCTTAAGGTATTTACATATATACAACAAATATTTACAATCAATATATAAAATACAAACTATGATATATAGAAAACATCCTCAAAGCCCTCGCTGCTGTCGATAGGCAAGGTTCCCAACAGGCTGGCAGCGTTCCCGTTCCCTTTTTGGATGGCCAAGCTTATGCGGTGGCGGAAAAAGCTCCCAGCCCGTCGGTCTCCCGAAGCCTCGATGAGCTTGGATGATAAAATCCGATAGTATCTTAAATATATAATAATATCTATATTTCATACATACCGGGTGACAAGATTTTTTGAGGTGGCTTCTTTTCGAAACGTATTTTACGTTAGTTAGTCTTGTTGTCAACTTTTCCTATGGAACCAATAGAACTCTAAAAATCAAATGAAGTTTATATATATTTTTTATAAAAAAAATACAACCGAATTGAGAATCCTTTTAAATTCGATTAAAAATGATCGTACTATATTCACGTCAGTAAGTATAAGTGTAGTAAGGTACAGCAGAAAATAGAATGACCAATAAAATGAATTATCAATGATAGTAGGTAACAAAAATAAATCGTTGTGATTGAACATTACAAATTGTAATGTCTATCTGTTCATAATTATAAGTAACCAAACTA
The DNA here is from genome assembly GCA_951216915.1 of Tetheella fluctuosa. Taxonomy (NCBI): domain Eukaryota; kingdom Metazoa; phylum Arthropoda; class Insecta; order Lepidoptera; family Drepanidae; genus Tetheella; species Tetheella fluctuosa. Next base: position 10,427,638 of record OX578217.1, read on the forward strand.
GCAGGTTTTAGAACTTATATTTATTCAGTCACCAGCACTGCTTACAGCCTCTTTAATGTCATAGACAAGTTATATTACTAGAACCTCTCCATAGATAACATTTATACATTACACAAAATACAAACGCAGTTATTTATATTGTTGAAGGCGATATTATTTCTTACACACACGGTATAAGTTATTAATTTCATAAATAATTTCACAGGCAGTATGTTTGTTTTGCATGATTCTAAATCATAACGACCGTACAGTTGTTTTCTAATACAACGATTTAGTAATCGGAAAGGAAAGATTAAAGGAAAATGTTGTTTAAAATTAGTCGTTTTTAACTAAGTATTAGCTTGGAGCATTTAATGCTTTAAGTAAGTGGGAGTATCCACTGTATAAAATATTTAGCTATTACATAGTCATGTAATCGGACCTTTCTGTATTACAGAACACTTGAGTTCAATAATGATTTCATACCCACCCAAACATTAAAACCACTAAATAAAATACCATATAGGTATGGGATCGAGAGCCTATTTTCGATTCAACTCTGGCACCATTCGATGAGTTACGAGATGTTACTGTTGGTTTTCAGCCCATTTGGGGAAGTGTACATGAATATGGGAACCATTTGGACTACCGACTCTTGAAATGTTATTTGCCCTTAGGTTGAATATGCCACCATTACCATCTAGCACCTAACATATCCTGGATGTGTATATCCCAGGTTGTATAGGAGAGGATTGACTAAACTCTGCATTTCTGGTATATTTATTTTTTATTTATTAAAGCACATACTGATATAGTTACATTTTTATTCTTGTAATGGTAACTGGCTATCTTTGCTTATGGACATTAGCAATACCAGGGAGATTGACAATGTGTTGCGGACCTATACAAAACCATAAAATGGGGTCAGTACCCTGAGTGTAAAGAATTGATCTTAGTAAACGAGTTTGCGTATGCGACTTTCTCTATAGCAGGGATTCCCAAACTGTGTAAGATGCAAGATGACGAAAGAAATAAGAGTGGCAAGTGCTCCAGTTCCAAACTGGAGCCCTATTTTGAGAAGCTATGCTCAGAAAAGCAAGCACATCCTTCTCATTAGCTGCCAGCTAACAGTAAAATTATTATAAAAAAAAATTTTAGCGACGTTGATATCTTTGCTCAATCTAGACCCACCTTTAAACGCAACATATTAGAAAAAATCAAACTTAACATGTAGACATCAATAACAATAACAATTAACAAAATCCCATACATCCCTATAGTAACTTACACACATAGTAGGTAATTTACACACATACGTCATACACATCTCACACTTAAATTCGATAATTGATCACACTGTTTATTATTTTTAAGATAAATAGCTCGTAGTTCTGTTTTTTATTTGTTTTTTTTTACGTTTGTTACACTTTGTTGTGATATCCTGTTATTGGCTCTAGATATATAATTTAAAAATACTATGTTAAACTGTATTAAAATGCTGTTGGATGTCCTAATAAATAAATAAATATCTCTTTCCATTTTTATGCTTTTGTTTTGGTTTTGTTCTTATTTTCTAATAAAAATTATAAATATCCAAATTGAGTTTTTCTGATAACCGTTTATTAGGCTAGTTATTAGGTTGAGGGGCAACGTAAAAAATGGCAAAAAATGACATGGGCGTCACAGTACAAATAAGTTTGGGAAGCCCTGCTCTATAGGAATTGCGCAGCGCCTCTCGTGGAATACTCATGGAACTAATTTCTCCCATACACAATTCTGTAGTAAGCAGTAAGCATTTACTAACGTTACTAACGCTAATTCTTTTTTTACTCAAGCATTAACCCAATTAAAACACAATTCAATAGAAAACACATTTATGACTATTTATAACTAAATTTGAACTAGACTACGAATCTAATTCAGTAGCGAATTCTCCTTCTACTTACACACATGATATTAATACTATACCTACACTAAGTTAATAAAAATGAATTATCAAAAGTTAGCACCTATGAGTTCCTATGATGTTAGCGCAGTTTGGACATTTATGGTGAGCATCATAACAAGTGTCCATACAATACGGTGCACAACAACAGCAGAGCCAGCATCTGAAAAACAAAATAACAGATCATTTGCCTACTACCTATTAGACAGATTATAATTATGCATACATACAAATTATATATTTGATTATATATAGTAGGCTTAAAACTCGGAATACTATTTCATAATTTATAATACAATGTAATGTCACACAGTTACTCATGGGGGTTTCCTGAGCATGGTTTCTGGTTAAATAAATAACGACTTCATATAACATTCTGTAAATACTACAAAAATACTATTTCTAGATGCAAATAACATCGTGAAATATCAACTGAAAGTGAGGTTAAGTATGAAAGAAATAAAATAGAAGATGTCTTACCCTAGTAGGCAAAGGACTATGGACATTCGATGCGCATGTTTAGATGGTTTCGTTTCAACTTCAGTTAGAATTCTTGAGTTGCAAGATGGACAGGTCATGTTTATTGACTTTTGTCCTACCACACGAACTTGAACCACTGCAGTTGGAGCTCTGACTGCTGACCTGGAAGTATTTGGTTGCACAGTTTGTGGCTCCACCGGGTAATATGGCGTCGGTTGCAGGTAGCTTGGTTGTGGATTTTCTAGATTTGGCGTTGGCTGTTGGTGAACTACTTGAGGATTCCATGGGATATATGGTGGTGGGAGCTCTTTATTCTCTTGTGAATAGTCTTGATATGGAGGCGGATTATCTTGACTCATATTTCTTACTAAAACACAGTTTTCAATTAATTACACGTAAAAATTACCATTTACGAATTTCTTCACATTTATACTTACGTTTAAAAAACAATAATAATATGATTCACTACTTATGTTGAATAATTATTAAGCTCAGAGCTGTATAACCTTGCTTAGCTAACATTAAAATGGTCCAATAATAGGATAAATTATGATAAAATAGCAGGAAACGAAAATTGTATAATTGCTTCCCAAAACACAAATTTTTAGATAACGCGTAAAATAATATACCTATTGATTCAACATTGTACTGTAAAGAAAGTATCCACTTTTCAGGTTCAATATCTGATATCTGAGTCATCCTACAAATTGACAGTAAACCGAGATATTTGAACTGCTGCACCATCTCCACCATTGGTCCATTCAAACGTAGTAATAGATTGTTCTCCGGTCCTTTGCCTGCTCTACCATACCGTACCATATATACCAATTAGAGATTGCAATCCGGGCCCGGCCGGGCTAGGCACCCACCGGACCCGGCCATTCTTACCGGGCCCGGTCACCAGACCCGGTAAGTAAATTGCTAAAAGTAAATACTTTACTTTTAATAAGAATTTGTTTTGTTTATACCTAAGCTACCAAAGTTTATCTATTTATCTAATCTAAGTTGTTATGACACGTTTAGTACTTTAAGCTGCGTTATTAGTTTCTTATTTTAAATATAAGGAGTAAAGAGAATGACCTACTTGTTTAAACTTATAAAAATGATTGAATTTCAGGTTGACTTCGTTGCGTTTATACTTTATGTGGGTCTTCCAAGTGCGGCGGCGATCCAGGTGGAATACTAGGTACTTAATGCAATCGCAATGTGGCGAGATATCATTGCCTAGTTGGACTGGGGGGCAGATTCCGTCCATAAGTAAAAGTAATCAATTCTATATTAAGTGTGATTTTGAGACTTGAGTGAGACTGATTATTGTGATAATTATTCATAAGCCAGTTTGAAATAAATATTAACAATGAATCATTGTCTTTTCCATTCATATATAGAAAATTTTCATAAAATACTTTAAAGGTTTCACCGCTAACACACAACCGTGTGCTAGCGGTGGGTTGCCGTGGGTTGTGTATTCTTTTTTCCCCACACACAACAGTGTGTGGGGAAAAAAGAATGTAAGTGATGATAACTTGCCCGTTCATCATAACTTGTCCCCTCGTTTACAAGTTAGTAGCCCTGTTATTCCATTAAATTGTTTCCACATTATATTGTCAATCAATAGTGCCAACATAAAGTCTAGGGGACAAGTTATAATGAACGGACTGTATGTAGGTATCTAGATACCTCATCACTTACATTCTTTTTTTTCACACTGGTTTCAATTATATTAAAAAAATAACTTCCGCCCCGCGGTTTCACCCGCATTCCCGAGGGATCTTATGTTTTTCCGGGATAATTTTTCAAACCGAACAAGTAGTTCCTAAGATTAGCGCGTTCAACCAACCAAACAAACAAACTCTTCAGCTTTATAATATTAGTATAGATATAAAATTATAAAATAAATAAAAAGTTGTGCATAAGAAATTATATTAATGATGAAATTATACAAAATAAAATATTATTCGAATTTCAAATGTTAGGCCTTGTAAGCCCCAATATAGGCATTGCAATTGGGACAATAATGATTAACGTCTGCGCAAGAGTCCATGCAATACGGAATCAAACAACACGGCAAGCATCTGAAAAAAACAACAATGTTATATCATGTTACCATGTAAATATAGCGAATGTTGCCTGCAAATGGCTACGGTTTTTTTTTTATTTAAACTTGATACGTTGATCACTGTTTGTATCCGAGAATACGCCGAATAATGTAGTTTGTAACCTGTGACAGGCCACAGGTTACATAACCATAAAATTGAGTTGATTTTGTTATTAGCTAGCTTTTCACCCGTGATTTTCTTTATAAATTTTATTTTCGTGAATTTACCAAAGTTTTAATAATTTATTCTGCTATTCGAGGAGGAGACAAATCCAACATCATAAAAACCGGTCCAGCCATTCTAGAGTTATAAACTAACCAGACTTTTATATGTGTATGTACGCAACCCTCGGTGCCAGAAGCATATAGCCTGTTTTTTTTATTTATTTTGATTAGAGACATAGTTTTTAGATCGCACCTCTGTTTTCCCGATGTACAAAGGTATTAGGGTTGAAATATATATGTATATACAAAACAAAGTCGGGTTAGTTACACTTTTATGATCGTTGATTTGTTCATCGAAAAAAAAAACCGGGAACGCGGGTGAATCTGCGGAGAACAGCTAGTTAGTTAATAATTACAGGTTAAACTTTGACATGCTATAACTTGAAAATGATTAGTAGGTACATATTGTAATATTTTCTTGTCAATTGTTTAGCATTATATTTATTTTTTATTTTTTCATGTCTTTTTTTAAATTTAATTTGTAAATATATATTACAATTTGGGAAACATTTGCAAAAAAATAAAATAGCCTAAAAAGAGAGATCATGAATACTACTTCAAAGACCTCGAGGTCTTTGAATGTCGACCGCAATTGCTCTCTTACCCATTTGGTACACGTAAAATAGATTGAATACTATCAACTACTAAACAAGATCTTTAAAAAGAATACATTTCACCTTATGATAGACAAATTAAAGCAATGCTCATCTAATTAACAGAAATAACATGTGTTACCCAAATATGCAAAGTATAAACGCCCATAAATGTGCTTGATTGGATGCCTTTGAGTCGACCCTGGTTTGAATTCTAGCGTTGCAAGATGGGCAGTTCATGCAAGTTGGGTGCTGGCCCAATGGCATATTCATGGCCATGACAGTTGGTTGGGGCGCTGAAGTAACCACTACTGTTGAACCTTGAACACTTGGCTGCCCCGTTTGTGGGTAACCCGTTTGTGGGTAACCCGTTTGTGGGTAGCCCGCGTGTGGGTAGCCCGCGTGTGAAAACCCGCTTGTGGTGGATAGTTAGCGTTGTATACAGGAGGTTTTCCTAAATCCATATCTATCACTGGAACATATTCTTCAATTAGATATTTTTAAAGCACCAAAACTTATAAAACATTAATATATTATATACTGTGTACTAATGTACACGATGAATATTTACATATAAATTTTTATTGTGTACTTTTACACCTTGAATGAACCTACGTTTAATTATGTTCTTTTTTTATAAAACGATGTTGTCGTAGTATAGTTATGAACACTGTTTACTCTAGCTTGGTTGATATTAGAATGGGCATAGATATAGATTCATCAACTAGGTACCTACCTAGGCTACGATATTATAAGGATAAAATTATAAAATGTTCAATGAACAAAATATGGTTATTCCAATAACTACTCACCTATTTGTTGTTAACTATATATTTTTTTGGTTTAGTTACAAGAGAATTGGACAGCAACGACAATCCTAGAGGCTTTATTGCCTGTAGGTCGTGATGCCCCAGTGTGACTATTAAATAAAAATGACTAGCTGTCCCCCGCGGTTTCATCCGCATTCCTGCACATAGGAGCTAAAAGTTGTATGTCACTCTCCAGCCTAGAACGATCTATTATGATAGCTCAGTGGCAGTGACGTTGGATACCGCGGCGAAAGTCGTGAGTTTGAATCCTACAATGAGCTTGAGCTTTTGGTGAAGGAAAACATCGTGAGGAAACCATAGCACGGTGGTGCATTTTAGTACCCGCCTGGCTGGCTACCACACTCAAATTGAAAATCTGTCGCCAAACACCTACCGATGTGTTTCGCCTTTTTTTTACTTTTTATAGGCTTGTGTTTGACCACAATCTCACTGGTAGGTGATGATGTGGCCAAAGGTGGTAAGCACACAAAGACTAGAAGGAACTGGCTCTCAAGTGCAGCTGCTGGAACACACCAATAGGTGTTTGGTGACAGATTTTTAACTTGAGGGTGGTAGCCAGCCAGGTGGGTACTACAAAGTACCCTACCACCGTGCTATGGTTTCCTCACGATGTTTTCCTTCACCGAAAGCTCAAGCTCATTGTAGGATTCGAACCCACGACCTTCGCCGAGGCGTCCGACGTCACTACCACTGAGCTATCATCGCCTTAAAGGCCTTCTAGGCTTTGTTTGCTTACCACCTTCGGCCCCAACAAACAATTTTACATTTACAATATTTCGTTCTATGCGTCGAGATTTTGCGTGAGACTGGTTGCCTAAGCCCTCAATCAATTTTTTTTTAATATATTGACTACGGAACCCTAAAAACAATATTTGACTACCTATACCCGCCCACGTATCAAAAGACAGACATACGAGTAAGTACGTAGCGAGACCAAGAGATACCTTCATATCCAATGTTGATTTTTATATCTCAACTATGATCTCGATAAGTTGAATCGCGATGGATTCCTAGGATTCAATTGTTTTTTTATCAAGTTATGGTACGTGCTTGACATTCACGAGTCACGGGGTCAAATACCTTTAGGTATAGGTAATAAAGGTATGTGAGAATAAACAATAAAAGCCAATTTATTTACAAATTACACCATTTATTGCCATAAACAATTAAAAAACAATTATAAAAGGCATGTTAATATTTAACCTACAAACATAAATATTATTATAACCTAAAGTAGGATAAGTTTCAAGTGTTTAATGTACTTATTGAATAAAACAATTAGGCTTATATAAAATGCTAAGAGATGAAATGAATCATGTAGTTGCCAAAATAAAACAAAATAAATTTTGTTTATGACATGAAATACTTAAAATTTTATAATTAACAGTCATTAATTTATTATTTTTGTATGAACTCGACATAGCAATGGTGAATTCGCTCATACTGGGTGATTTTTTAGTCACTGGCAATACTTCCAGGGGTAGAAGTACTCAACAAAATAAACAACTTTTAGTATGGGACTAACTGTGAAATCATGAATAAAAATGCAAAAAATCAGCTGTTCCATACAAAATTTCAATACCTACTCGAACATAATGTATGAAACAACCGTTTTATTTTACACGATATCAGAGTTAGTCCCATAATAAAAGTTGTTCACATTGATGAGTACTTCCATCCCTACAAGTATTGCCAGTGATAAAAAATCACCCTGTATATACAGAGTCATATATAAAATAAATAGTGTAAAAAAAAACGTTTTGCTATTTTGATTCAAAAGTAAATTTTAGACGGAAATATTACCTAGTAGGTATATGATAAAGTTTAAAAATTATCACATTCTATGCATTAGTCCACAAAGTTCTACGAGAAGATAAACCCATGCTATGTAGATACCATAGCCACTTTATAAATTAAATAATACATAATGTATAATATTCTAATAAGTCTTTCAAATACAATGTTATAGCGATAGCTGGCACTAGGAAATACCTACTATTCAAAAGGTCAAAAATGTAATGGCAAATACACCTATTCTACCACATTTTAATGACTGCGAATTGGCTTCCATCTTCTTTATTATTTAGCTTAATTTAGATGCTATATTACAAGTGAAGTAGGAAGGTAGGTTTATTTCCACGTATTTTGGTTCTCTTACATCATGCCTACCAACAAAAGGTGCACGAGGATACTTATAACTTACAAATTTAATGTGGAGTTCACATTAATATATTATTATAACAATAGGCAAAGACAGAATAGTTTTCTCTTGTTTGTGAATCGATTTGTTTTTTTATTTATTTAATAGCGATTGACGAGCTACAGCGAAGCGTGGGCGCGTTTACTCTTGAACATACCTATATATATAAAAGGGAAACTGACTGACATATTAATGCACAGTGCAAACAGCATGGTCTGGAGACCTAAAATTTTGCGCACAGGTTTGCATTCATGGTTGGCGATGATGTAGCTGAGTCAAGCATACAAAAAAATACTATTTGACATTTGACTAACACAACCAAACATACCAAAAGGTAAAAAGGTTTTTGTGCTTTTTATTGATTTTGCATGCGAATACTAAGTGAAAAATTCCCATTTAAAAAATCTTCAATCGCCACCGCACGTGTAACTTTTAGTAAAATCAAAAAATTCAGTACGAGTGAATGTTATTAAATATTTATCCAACCAAACATTTGCTGTAGGAACACTTAAATATACAATATAGGTCATAATTCCCATTTAAAATATATGAAAATACTAGTTCATGTAACTTCCTATGTAGGAGCTGCAGTTGGGACAGTAATGGTCGGCGTTGTTGCAAGACTCCATGCAATATGGTACGCAAACACATGGCCAGCATCTAAAAACAAAAAAAAAACATCAAGTTATTAGTGTACCTACATCCAAATTGAAGGTCCGTGGGCGTCTGCGGTTTTGAGACTCACGTCCTGCTATTTTGATCTTTTTTCCAATAGAAATAGGGTGTAAATTCGCATGTGAAAGTGACGTATGCATCCGTGAAATTACGCGCCGTTTTATGCTACTTATTTTATTTCAAGACAGGAAAAATTCTACAAATATTTTAAAAATAATAATTTAAATAATTTACCGAAACTAAACAAATAAAACATAAAACGCAACAAAATTACATCCAGTTCCGCTGGGCATTGCCAGCGTTCGTTAAGTTATTTGTTTAGTTTCCGTAAATTTATTTAAAAAAGTGATTTTTTGATTGCAATTTTTTTTTATTTCACGGATAAATAGTTGTTTTCAGAGTGGTTAAAGTGTGACTCCTCTAAACCATTACTTTGTAATAGAAAAAAAAAAACTTGCAAAGGTCGAATTCAAAAATTTATAACTATTTCAACCACTTTAAATAAGAAATTGAATCTATTTTGAAAAAAATAACTAGATAAGATTATTGTAGAGGATTTCCCGACAAATGTAATTTGAATATTATATATATCTTTAATATATATATATTTCTTGTGTGCGTGTGTATGTGACTGAACTCCTCCTAAACGACTGGACCAATTTTGATGAAATTTTTTGTGTGTGTTCGTGGAGATTCGAGAATGGTTTAGATTAAACGGCTGGACCGATTTGGATGAAATTTTGTGTATGAGTTGGACAGGACAACGTCTGTTGGGACAGCTAGTATTATTATATTAATTGAGACCTTCTACGCGTGGAACGTAAATATTGGTATACTTAAAGTCTCACAAAGCTTCAAAAAATAGCGTCAAATAAAAAAATGTTTTGGAAACTTCAAATCTCACACTTTAAAATAACGTAATATATATTTCATTTATTGCTTTTCTGATGACTAAAAAAAATATTTCTGATAAATTCCGCAAGAACACTGATTTTTGGGAGACCGGAGCCTTAAATTGACACACAGCAAAGCGAGGCCGAGTTTAGCTAGTACTTCATACATTTCATTACTTTTAACTATTTATCAGTTGCTATATTTAGATATCTCCACCCATTTTATTCCATGTAATTATCAAATTATATGTTAATTTCATTAATGCTTTATCCTTAACATCATGATATATTAATACCAAGACACGTGACATTTTTAAACTTATCTTTAATACCTTTGTTTTGATTATAAATTGAATTTAAATATATTGAATTAATTTACATATTTACAATTAAAGTAAAAAATACAAACTATGATATATAGAAAACATCCTCAAAGCCCTCGCTGCTGTCGATAGGCAAGGTTCCCAACAGGCTGGCAGCGTTCCCTTTTTGGATGGCCAAGCTTATGCGTTGGCGGAAAAAGCTCCCAGCCCGTCGGTCTCCCGAAGCCTCGATGAGCTTGGATGATAAAATCCGAGCAAATCGGCGAGCCTCGAACCCCCATGGACCCATGGTTTCAACTGCGAATGGCATGAACGAAAAATTAGAACCAAGACAAGCGTATTTTTTAAATTTGGATTTTTCAGCACCGGTCGCAGCCGCCCCAGCGACTTTACAAGTCGCCAGTAAGTGGGAAGGCGCAAGTGTATCTACACACGTGGCATCCCACACCAGCGGCTTGCCAACACTCCACGGGATCAAAGTCATACCATCCGGCCTCTTGCCATCGTCACGCGCAATTCCGACTGGTTCTAGTACAGAAGGTACGTTGGCAACAACAAGAGCCCTACGGATAATATCATTAAGAGCCGCGTGGCGTGAAAAACGGCCGGCGCTTAAAGAGCACGAAAGCCCATGGTGGCCGAGCTCGTTGACAAAGTCTCCGCAGCGGCAGCGATGAGGATGATTGGTCCTGGAACCAAGACGGAGACAAATGCATAAACTTAAAGTGATTCGGTCTAACAAAGTACCGATGTTTGTAGATGGAATGGCTTGCAACCAGAGACCCGATTCCTTCTCAGAGACAGCTAACAAGCGTGCGCGGTCCGAATTTGAAGAAAAATTGGAAAATAGATTTTGCCAAGTTTTTTCGCATAGAGGCTTGTCCCACTCTCTCTGAGAGTGACTTAAGGTTAGCGACGGAATATTTGTGCCTGGACAAGCTGCCTGCCAGGCATTTCTGGCATCGGATAGGTGAGAAACCTCAACGGATCCAATAGATGGGTCCAAAACAGATCCAACGAGGTCGCCCACACTATATACCGACGACAGAAATGCCGGCAGTGAAATGTCTGAAATTTTCCGCACTCCTAGACCACCATAACACACGGGAAGGGTGGCCTGAGACCACACTTTGTTTTCATCAAAACAACAATTTAGGATTTTAGCCAGAGAAATCTTAATCATGTTATCTAACGTATTTAATAATTGATCAAATTTAAACAAATGGGTACATCGGAGTAAATAAGTAAACTTAGGCACAAATAGACATAATCTTATAATAAAAAATGCATAATGCGCATTGATTTCAAATAGCCGATTAGATGAGTCGTTAAAATTTTGAATCCTTTGCTCAAAGAAACCAGGAATAGATTCGTCTAAGACAGGGGCACCAAGAAGTAGAAGTGACTCCTTTGATAGTAATTTAATGTTAGGTGCCAAATCATTAAAATTTTGAATAATTTTTAGTTTTTCAGATTCAGTAACAGAATCTGAAATAAGTAGCTCGCATTTGGAGCAGTTAAATTCAAGGCCAATTTTTTTAAATTTTTCGATCAGTGATTTAAAATCATTGAGAACAGAACTAACATCGCCTCCCAAGGTGCCATCGTCTAAATACCAAACATTAAATTTAGACTGTAAACCGGAAATGATTGGATGAATTGCCAAACTAAAAATGGCTGGACCGAGAGGGTCGCCCTGTTGACAACCCACAGCAGAAATAAGTGGGTGTTCCTTAAAAAACAGTTTTGAAGGGTGCCCATAACATTGCCAAAGGTATGGATATAAGTCAGGACAGATATCCTTAATTTGCGTTAACAGAGCGGCCCTATCGACAGAGTTAAATGCATTTTTTATGTCAACCTTAAGCAAAACTTCACCTCCATTATTTAACAGAAAGGTCCGAGCCGCATGAACAGCTGCCTCACAACCTCCCTTTGAGCCAAAACCAAGTTGAATGGGCTGAAATAATTCCGAAACTTGAGGGAGAATGTGACGGCAACAAATTTTGGAGGCCATACGACGGATAGTATTACCCACAGCGATGGGTCTTATACCACCGTCTTTTTTGGATAGAGCGCAAAGGTTGGCCCCATAAATGATTTCGGTAATGGCGCTCGGCACCTTTCCTTCCAACATTAAATTAAATATTAAATATTATATATTTATAATATTTTTCTGCGTCATTAGAATATGGTAGAGTATCTTGAAGCCGTAAAATAGGTAGTATATCATTATTTTCATCCAGAATATACATTTTTTTCCCTCCATTGCTACGAGAAAAACCGCAGACCATTAACTAGTGATATCATACTTTTGCAAACACACAAACACACATAAAATACAAGAAAAAGATACATTTACATGTACAATAAAATAATTATTTCAACTCATATGCTTATAGGTTATCTGTACTTTACGGAATTATGCGATAATCCCAAAGCCGTCAGGGACGCACAAATAGTAACAATAATAAATACACATTTTTCCTTTTATGTACGAATGTATTGTAGATCTGGACATAAAAACTAAGCATTAGCTCGTTTCGATTGTTATTGCGTCAACAACATTATTTTAACTGACTACCTAAACCTATTTAATTTTCAATGGCTCGTAGAAATAAAGTTTTGATGTTTTATCATCAACATCATCCATTTAGTGTCTTCTGGACAAGTAGCCTCATCTAGGCCTCCCAAAATGTGCAGTCTTTCAGTTTCCTTGCAATCTACGTCTAGCCCAATCCGATTAACTTTTTGAGCTCACAGGTCCTACAACCCGGATGGAGAGATTGAAACAATTTAATTTTAATTCAGAATCAATCAAGGTTTATTTTCCACTAACTTTCGCCCCGCGGTTTTACCCACGTTCTCGAGGGATCTTATGTTTTCCCGGGATAAAAAGTAGCTTATTTGCTATTCCAGACTATTATCTAACTCTCTGCGAAATTTCATCCAAATCCGTTCAATAGTTTTTGCGTGAAAGAGTAACAAATATCCATCTATCCATCCAAACTTTCACATTTATAATATTATAAGTAGCATGAACACAGTCTGTGAATGAAACTAGAAGATTATGCTCCATCGACCACTGTTTATCGATAGACGTGAACGAGACACTTGAGCTTGCTAATTTGTTGACCTGTGTCGGTTACTCTAGCTTTTTCGGTTTACCCCAAAGGCCTATCAATTGGAATATAAAAAAATAGAGATGACTTTTAATGATTATGCCGACCATTGTAAAACATTCACTGTAAGTTAAGTTTTCTATTACTACTACAATAATTATATGTGATGTAACAATAAAATGTTATCCATTATATCTGTCTATCTGTCTATAAATCTCACCCTATTAAACATAAAAGAGCAGCAAAAAGATGAGTCTTCGTGGATGCTTTAACCACCACCCTGGTGACGATGGTTGCAGTACATGATGGACAGGTTATGGTTGCTGGAGTTGAGCCCATTTGCCGACCGACGATCACGGGCACGGCTCCAGGGACGATATGAGCTTGGACCACTGTAGACCCAGGAGGAACAGGCTGTTGACCATAAGGCCCTGGGTATGGACCCGATGTATATGGAGGAGGGTTTCCAGGTTGCTGGTATATTACTTTTGCTGAAAAATAATATTGTTTATCTACTTAAACACACATGCAATAAATACTTATCTAATTTAATCATTTCGTCTTTATTTTAATCACGTTGTTCTATTATATTGACTGTCTTAAAAGAATAAAATTAAGATAATAAAATAGACGCTGAGAAAATATTCGACTTGTTTTATTATATGGTAGATTTATCTATCAACCTTATTTTATATATACCCCCGTATTATAGAACAAAAATCAAAACTTATAATATAACATTTAATTAAGCCAGATACGATAAATACGAATGGAGGTACGGCTCCACTAAAAAGTAAATCATATCTGCAATTTTAGATAAGATGTTATTTATGGTGTATGTGGGTTGTTTCTTCGTTTTACAGTAAATAGTACTAATTATCATACTATCTTGTTTTTTTTATTGAAGACCAGTTTCCTTTCGGTTTTGTGTATCTACCACCTCTAGCCACATCATCAGTTGCCATGGTGAAGTTGTGGTCAAACACAAGATATGATTAATAAAAAAATAGCGGCAACTAATATATTATTGTTATTTAAATGTATATGAAATCATACATCGATAACTTCGATTAATGGTTTCTGACAAAAAAAAAAAAAAAGCATTGCATCGCACGTCGGGGATTAGTAAGTACTTATGTATTTTCAATGACAATTATCTTTATAGATCTTGTCACAAATAGGTTGATTATTAAAAAAAAAAAAACAAATCGAAGTTATTTTGCGATTTTGTTATCACTCGAAGATAAAATAGTTCCTGTTGAGTTAATATTCACTTCAAGAGCTACACAAAATAGAAGAGGGCATTTAATAGTTTTATTTTTCTTTTTGTGTGTGTTTTGTTGTGTTTGACCACAATCTCACTATGGTAAGTGATGATGTAGCCGTAGGTAGCACACAAATCATTAAAATTATTTATAAAAAAATAGTTATATTGCATTTTCCGATATACAGATATTTAATTACATTACAGAGATTAAATAATTTCAAATAAAATATCACCAAATAAAAAATACGTTGCACAATGTAATTTTCTTATTATGCCATTATAAAGCTTTTTATAACCAAACAGTTTATATACAAAATAACTTACGTTCAGTATCCGACTGCATTATGAATAAATAAATAATAATAATCCGGAATTAGGTATGTACTGCTTTACCGGTAGAGTAAAATCAACTGTATTGACGCATGCGATAAATCCTCTATTTACAGATAACCCGGCGTATATTGATAACGATTCGTTGATAAAGATACATATTCATTTTTTATCGCTACACTTTGATATGAACTAGGCATACCAACGATAGGAAGGAAGCAACTGGATACAATATTTGGTATTGAAACAGATTCCCCCTGAACTCTGTTTCGGTTGAAAATCAACACGATAGTATCAAAACATACAACTGTGAAATTGTGGTAAGAAAAAGTATATATTCTCAGTGGTACTATTCTGAAAGCCTATGTATCAGCTATATATACCTTCTAAATGTAACTTATGTGCTACGCTATTTTCGAAAAAGAGTAAATAGAATCGTATGACATCTATTCTGAGATGATGATGAGAATGATGAAGAGTGATGTGATTCTTTAACAGATGTAGGGTAAATTTCTAAATTAGAAAACCACCATTATCATCTGTTTAAAAATCACTAGCAGTTAAATGTTTCTGTATCAGTTTATCTTGTCCGCTTCGATAACACTTATCACATAGATAATATTCACAAATCCTTTTGATTTCAAATACAAAAGCACTTTCATGTCATAGAGTTATTTTTAAATTGGAATCATTCGTTATGCTAAGTTGAGTTAATTACGCATATTTTTGCAATGAATTGTCGACTCTTATCTGTATAATAGTTCAATGTGAGGGAATCTGACTCATCATTGTTTTTCTATAATTGAAATCATTAATTATATCAAAACAAAATAATAAATAGTGGTTAATATCCATTTTTATAAGAAGTTACAGTAGGGGTAGAAATATTAATATTTAACAGATATAAGTTGAAAATTATAATGTAAAAAGAATTGAGATGTGTTTTAAAAATAATAATAACTTTAAAACAGGCTGTTAAGAAGGACACAGGTGCTGCAGCTACAGCACGTCTAATTGACAAATACATCGCTGCTCCAATGTTGCAGTAGCGTAGCCGAATCAGGCGACACCGAATCGTCGGGTGAAAGAACCAAAACCAAACCTAATTTGAACTATCTTCAAAATCTAACATTAAATAGCAAAGCAAGAGTAATTGCTCAATGAATAGCAGACGGACAGTAGGGGACGATTGTCAGCTAACAGATAAGTTAATCTTGATGGAAAACCTATTTGACTAATGGACACGCAGACGGAACGCCGGTTTCCCCCCGCGTACCCAATCCATCACTTATGCAGAGAACTTTATGATAAAGGTTTATATATTTTTAACTTCTACGGGTCTAAGAAGTAGTTATATTTAGGCTATTATTTCAAAAATATGTTTTTACTAATTGTTATGAGATGTGTGATTTTATACATTTAGATTTGACCTGAAAAAGTGTTGATAATGCCAAAGATTATGGTTTTGTCTAACTGCTGCGGATTGAAAGATTTTAATTGAATCTAAACTTCGATTGATTCGCGGTGAAAAAGTTAGTATGTGGTGATCTAATAGATAAGTAATTAGGTATATTGCATAATATACGTATCTATAATCAGGAAAATAATTATTTAGCCGATAAATTTATTATAATTCAAAAATCGGAAAATCATTTTGTAATATAAAATCACTGTTATCGAAGTTATATATAAATAGATTACGTAATTTATTTATTTTTTATCTCATTATCGAATACAATCCACAGCTCTAAATTTAAAGTGAGTAAGGCAATTAATCTGATTCAACAGCCAATTACTGATTATTATTAGAGATTTGTTATTAAACTTAAATTTAAAAAAGTAATAAATAATAAACCAGGAACTGCAATTTATATTATGAAACATATTGTGTGTGCATCATTGTATTAAAGCCTAAAAAATAAGAGCTTTTGAAAGAGTTTTACTTTAATAGAGGAAAGAAGATGATGGTAATATTATAATACACGATGATTCAAATGACTACTATACTTATTTGTACTATAGAGTAAAAATATGTACCACACAGTTGGTGTATTATTTTATCATAAATAATGTGCACATATCTCGAACAGCTTTGAACATATTCTACAAATACGTCAGTTGTATACAAAATGTAATATCTTCGATCGTAAAGCGTCGAACTATTCAGAGCATCTGTGCTCGTAGAAAAAAAATCGGCAGTAAAGCAGTTTAGGCCTATTCACATGCCATGCGAGTACTTGCGCTAGCTGACTCGATTGCGTAGTTTTTTTGTTTTAGTTTAATATTTTAGTTAGATTTATTTTTGTACCTACTTGATTTGTTTTCAGAATTTTTACGCATTTTGTTTATTTCAATAAAAAGGTCAACGTAAGTGTAGTATAAGTAACGATATCATACATATTATATTACTTTTTACCTTTTGATTCAACCTTCCTTGGTCCAATGGTAATTCAATTTTAGACATATACCTAAAACTCAATGACCATACATGATACTATATAATGGAATATTTTTCCAGTGTTTGCTAGCGCTACTAAACTATTATAATACTTGTATACCTAGTCATGTAGTAACAGTTTAAACAAACTTTGCCCGCAGTGCGTAAGAGGGGTTTGCCATATGTACAAAGGTTCTAACTTTAAACGATCACCTTTACGAAGAGAAAATCTGAACGGTTCCGTGATATACATACTCACATGTTCATGAATTACAGAACAATCTGTTATGAATCCAGTTTTTTTTTATAGTTATCAATGAATAATTTTATTTCATAAACAATAAAATGTTTGCAGATTTCTACGTATTCAATTTTAAAAACTAATGACATACTACGACGTAGCACCGCTACGAAAGAGACAACTGTTGTCATTTAAGATACAGTGTGAATTTTCAATCAGATCATTAACCTGTTTACTTACTCAATTTGAATGAGTACGGCATGATATACATTCTCATCATCGTATTGGCTCATAATGATCACTCAACACGTAGTCGAGGGCTCGTCGCTCTTCACAAAGGCCCGCTATTTGTTCTCCACCCGGCTCTGAGTAAGCAATCGCCTAATTGAAACGTCGGCGTCGCGTCGCTCACGGTAGGCATCAAATCTGTGTCAACAAATTTCAATGAACTCTGCATTTTGATATTCTATTCGAATTCTAAGTCAAGCCAATTGATAGATCATATGACTTTATTTAAGAATTCAAGTTAGGTACTTAGTGTGTACCTACTATTTATGATTTATTCAACCTATAAACAAAAAGATTAGAGTAACGCAGAATGTTGTTTATTATTTATCGCCACCGTCACATGGGTAAGGTATGGGTAAGGTGAAAAATTTAATCACTGTTCATTACTTTTCTGTTATACAATAGTTCTTGTAGTAAGGAAACGGCCAAGCCACATATTTTGACTAAAGTGTAGAGTTTGTGAAGTTAGGGTTTGTAGAGTTAGGGCGTGTAGAATTAGAAGCTTTCCTCTACATGAGATGTGATAGCTTTTTGTCAGTGCGAGCTCGTCTTGGCAAGATTTTACATGAAAATGTTTTTCGTGGGATAAATATTTCTACGATTCCAATGAAGCATGTACAAAAACTTATTGAAGATCCTGGTAGGTAAATACAAGGTGAAAATATTCAAAGCGAAATTCACGTCCCATTAATTTCATTTTCATTTATTTCATATGCTCATATTTAAGTACTTACCTTAATGTGTCCACATGTCGAGGGAAAATTAAAATGGAAAATAAACTCCATTGACCGACGGTCACAGTAAAGTTTCGCCGACATACTCGAAATAACGGCGGAGTGTGCTCCAATGTTTCAAAACTTAGTTATTGCTCTTCGAGTCTCCTAAACGAAGTTATAAATTATATTCCTATTTTATTATATTACCATGCTTATAATTAATATGTAATTTCGTACCTAATATTTTAGAATGTCAATTATTTAAAGGTTGCCTGTTAGAGATTACTTTTAGTGATCCGCCCATTGTAACACATTCACTGTATGTTCAGTTTTGTATCATTACTCCAATCATATTTGGTGTAACAAAAAAGTCTACCTATCTATATATAAAATATATATATTACAGAAGATAGGCAAAAATATATATATATATATATTACTACTGAACAAGTATAAAACATGTTTGAAACAATTTATTCAATACAATCATGTTTTCTAGAATGCATATTTCAGGTATACCTTAGTGTAAATGTAATGTAACGTATTTAACACTTTCAGTACCCTGAGTGTAAAGAATTTACGTAAATAAACGCTCACTATCATCACGTTTGTGTTTACAAAAAAAATGTATGGAAGAAATTAGTTCCATGAGTATTCCGTGAGAGGGGCTGTGCCGATTCCTGTAGAAAAATATCGTAAACGCTAACGTGATAGTAAGCGTTTTCTAACGTCAATTGTTTACACTCGGGGTACAGGTAAGCACGCCCATTTTCCGGTATTCATTGTAACAATAGGTTCGCTGCAAAAGTAAATGATCACCGACCACAGATGCGAGCTTCCAAACACCCCTATATGAGCTACAATTGAGCAATTAGGATTTAGAACATAGATTTTAACACAATAATTTCCATGTTTATTTATGTTGCCACTGTTAAAATGGCGTGCAACATCATGCTACAAGTGATATACATATCACATACAACCAACTAATGACCGGTTGTCCTTATATATCGATGGCTAATGACAATTTTGCGTGTGAATGTTGATTTTATTTTATATCGATTAACATTTTTTTTATGGTTGTTCCATAAACAGACTCCATTCTCTCTACTTCCATACTCTAAAGCTATAAAATCTATTGAATGTAAAAGAACCTATTTTTCTAGCAGTAATTCTCATATCAAAAATACATATACGCGTCGACTTAAGAAACTCCTCCGTTTTTTCGTCGGTTAAAAATACATTTTTTTTTTAATTATGTTTTTTTCCAGATTCCGTTCCAGTATAGATTTTCTATCGATTTCCTTATATTTTTCTAAAACAAATTTGAATAAATAAACATGTTATTTTCCATTTAATATACAAAACAATACTTTATGTAGCCAAATAACTGAAAATATGTGATATTTTAGTTATAAAAATACATGCGTAGGTAACAATGTAAAAAAAAAATAACACCATTAAAATAATGTATAACAGTGAATTCATATCAATATTAATTAACTTACAGACAATTACGTAACTAGCTAAACAGATCCAAATCAAATCACTTGTACACTAAAACTATCCAAGATGCATAAATTTACATTATGTAGGTTTTTGTACACATATATTTACAAAACACCTGTTACATTATCTTTGCATACTATGAATAGTTATAAAGTACAGTTGTTTCGGTTTGGATCTGTTCAGCTACTTACGTTGCTGACTGTACCTACTAGATTATAATAACACCAATAAATCTCGACTTTGAAGATAGTGTCGGCAAAGTGAGTGCCAACCAATAAACTTACCGATGGACTATGGTAAATACATACATACTATATCTAGTCAAACGTAGTCTAACTATATAAATATGTAGCTATTTCAAACTGAGGGTGGTAGCCACCCAGGTAGGTACTAAATAGTATGCTAATATACAGTGGTTTCCTCATGATGTTTCCTTTACCGAACACTCCAGCTTATTATAGAATTTGAGCCATGTCGCCACGGTATTCCATCATACCTATACACACTATGCCATAGCAACTCAATCAACCATTTTATCCTTAATCCTCTGTATAGTTTCATATAGACGACACGGTACCAAATTGAGGTATACGTTTAAACAATCGCATATGCAAATGCCTACAAGCCGCTCTGGGGCAAAGCCAGCGCCTAAATTCGTAGGTCCCTCAGGAGTTAATGTTTTCATCCATTAACTTGGCCGAGCACTTATGAAATTCGTGCCCGCGATCCGAACTAGATTACACGGGCTAGCTGACATGTTTCTAATGATAGGGCTGCCAGATTTAATTAAGATTTTGTAAAATCTATTCTATACTGTCTGACACACATTATGAAGTTATTTATAAGTAATATTTATAAGTGACCTTTATATCTGAGAAAAAAAACCTTAGAACGGTGGTAGGGTATTTGTAGTACCTACCTGTCCGGAGGCTATCACCCTCAAGTTGAAAATTGGTCGCCAAACACCTACTGATGTGTTCCGCCGCTCTAGAGAGCCGGTTCAGCCAGTATAGATTTCATTTTTACCACCTTCGGTCAAAACACAAGCTATAAGATCGTGTTAAAAAAGTATTATTTTTGTTATCTTTTTTTTTGTTTGCAGTAATTCAATCAGATTTTCAATCGGAATAAATAATATTGGTAATTGGTGGTAATAACTAAATCAATAGTTTAAATAAATAACATATTTTCTACCCCGACAGCCCTATCCCACTCGTTACCTGCCTGATGGCACCTCAGGCGTTTGTTGCGTCTTACGTCCCAACCACTCTCATTAGACCCCTGATTAATCGTCCCCCGTCCCATATCTCACCCAATTATGACACAAATATGAGAAGCAGGGTAGGGCAAAGTATAGTGGTGAATTATGAGGCGGTTAAACCGTATTTGCTAATGGAATACAGATGTGAAGATGAGCAACATTCTGTGGTAAATACTCACAGTTTGTCTCTTGCCAATAATTTATCATTAGATATAAATAGCTACCTAAGCTTTCGTCTACTAATATAGGCCTATACTTAGTAAAAATATATACATATAGGTATAAATACATAGACGATCCCTTAGACAAGATGGCTTTTGACAATTGCCATCTATATACTAAATGGTCAGCTAGTGTATGGGATTGATAAAAGAGAACGATAATAATCACAATTCTTCAATACCTAGTAATAATCAATTTTCGACACTCATCTTGTTTAGGCACCGTATTTTATGAGCTATTGATGATATCAGAGCTACACGAAAACTACTAACTACTATTAAATTAAGATCTTTACAACGATCCTACCTTTGTCTATAAACAGAAGATTTAAGTGCTTACCTTTCTAACTGCAAAGGTCCCTTACCCAGCAACCCTTTAGAAGTCAACGATGCGAAAACACAGCCAACTGGTGAGATACAATGTTTGACTCCTTGTTTAAAGCACAACGAGACAATTTACTCGGATTATTAACACACAGTCATTAAGATTGGCGAACGAATTTTAAAAAAGTTAAATTTTGTGGCTATGGAATCAAATACTTATAAGTAGGTACTAGATGTTATAATAATTTAAAAAATATTAGTTTTAGGCCAGACAACAAAACCTATTTTGATGAAAATTGCCTTGGACTACGGAAATAAATATATTAAGATACTTTATTTATTACATATGTATTTATTTACTTATTTTTAAAAAAAGCTCGTAGTTCTCTACAACAGAGTGTTAAATATGGTACCTGTTAACTTTTAAACACATGGCCGTGGGTCAGGAAGCTTTTAATTAAACAGTTATTTTAATGAGAACGTGAACTAACATTTCACAAGTAATACTGGAGTGAATAAAGATAACGATAAGATTCTTTATATATACCCTCGAAGTATCCCAACCTGGGCTTTCTTTTTATAAAATCAAAATGGTGGCCGCGGAAAACGAAATGGCAGTAAAAAAAACACGTACCGAATTATGTGGGGTCTTATAAAATCATCATGATGTTTCCATAACTGTTTTAAACACACAAGCATGAATTTTATTGTGTAAGGCCTACATTCTTGAACAGTTAGTGACGGTTGATTGATGAAGATACCTAAAACTAAAGAGATGTCAATAAAAAATAAAATTAAATAGAGTCAACGAATTTTTTTTGTTTACATCTTTTTAGTCAGGTTTTTTATGTTTTTTATTTTACTCTTATTTATTCGTTCATCTTTTTTTCAATTCATACTTGAAGTGAATTCACCTCTTTTAGTCATTTTCACTCGTACTTATTTATTAGAGATATCAAGAACATTTAAAATCCAAGAATCACAAGTCATAGTATTAATATACTTTGGAACAAATAAAAAACAAACAAATCTACAGCTGCACTCAATTTTTTCATAAAAATATACCATTTACAAAAGCTCTCACAACATGTATTTTGCAAAAAGGAATGAGAGGGAACAGCGGGCGAGTCCAACCGGAAGTGACGTTGCAGGTAGATAATAACCGTGGTCGGGCGCGCCGCCCTCACATTGTGCAGCTTCCGGTCCGTTCGGAGCTCTGACAACGATAATCTTCGACGTACGTAATTTCTAAATTGGACAGAGAAAGATACAAAGTAGTTGTTATTGCAAGAATAAAATTTGATTTCTTGATAAATATTAACCGAACGATTAACAAGGGCTCGATTCATAATAAAGCTTAACAAGTGTATTGCTCTGCAGAATTAATTTTAATGTTTTTGAAAAAACAAAAACTTGAATATCATTTCGAAATAGTGCTTTATCTGAAATTCTCCACTTGAATAGATACTAGGTACTAATACTAATGGGTAACAAGTAATGTCGTTTTCATTATTTTATTTTATTAATTCGATATGAATTATAATTTTTACAAAACATAGCCTATTTACATATGTCTGCCTTGTCCGCTCTTATCTGTTACTCACTAATAGACACTAGGTAAGTACTTATAGCTTACTTAATCCCTCACGTGATATTTTGAGTAAGGTTTGTTTTAAGGTACTTATCATTGCGCTATGATAAAAGCTGCTGACTGAAAAGGAGCTTATGTGAACGTTTTAATAAACAAGACAGAAAAAAAATTCAGATGCATGCAAATATGATGCTAGTTATAAAATAAATAAAAATATATAACTAATCCTCTCTACGTATTCTCCAGTCCAATACACCCCTCGCAATTCGGTGTAGTGACCCCGGGCGCTCCCGGTTAGTGAACAGCCGAAGAGTTACCCCGGGACACCTGGGCACAACGCTACTCCTTGAGTACTACACCCTCACAATGCCAGCTAATGAAACGTAAACATTATTAACTGGTATTATGGTTTCGACGCTTAGAAAGTTTGGCCGTCAAAAGTCATCATGGAACAGAATGGAATTTAAAATGCATGGTTTAGGTCTTATTCGCCTAAAAATGCAACTATCAATAGAATAGAATGTTTAATGCGAACCGGTAATATAGGGTAAAGCTGCGCATATTTCCTAACGACGTAACAGAATTGGCACTATGTGCAACTGTATCGAACATTATTCAAACCTAGTAATCTACCCTTGAAATGTCCAAATGGCGCAACAAAAAGTCAACTATCCCAACTAGATCCATATATCGCGAACAATATTTATGACGTATAATATTATGTGACCGCCATATCTCGGCCTACACGCACTTCCACAACATTGAACCGCCATAACTATACATAAAGAGGAACACTAGCCCCTATTTTTTGAAAAAATATTACATGGAATAAAAATCTGCAAGATAGGTATTAGCTGTTGTTTTTAGATAAATCATAAAAAGGCTAGCAACAATCTCTAACAATGGTATTGCTAATGTCAATAGGCTACGGTGGCCACTTACCATCAGGTAGACTGTCTGCCTGTTAGTCAATTTTCTGACACAAAAAAAATATCATTATTAATAATAAAGTCAACAATCTATCTCCTTTTCTCCAAGAAAATGAAGTCATAAATCATACAACCGTTCGGGAATTCTCATTCATCTTTTAACTTTATTACCTTTAACTTAAACTAAAACTTATGATATTTATTCATTAATATTAATGTTTAATGTAATTTATATATGACATTTAATTAATATCGATTGCGCGGAAGGAAAACTAAATTATAAATTATGTTAAAACTATTTATTTTTATTTTATATAATTAGTTATTTTTTTGAATCAAAAATGATCAAATCTAACATATATACCTATACAGTCGTGAACTACGTAACATCAATATTCTATTTTATTATATTCTTAAGTATACGTTGCCTATACATGAAATCTATGGACAATTTTGATGTCGTTTTCATTGTTCAAAAACTAAAAAAGACTGCGAATGTGACTGTTTCTAAAAGACAATATATCACAATCAAAACAAACGCTAAATGTTAAGTTATTCATGTAAATTTACAACTAGTCCCTACCCTACCATTCCTGGCCGGCGTTGGTTGTATTCTCCCAGTACGACTGAACCAAATTGCTCTGACACGATAACTAAACAACAGTCCTCGAACAATACTAACGGGCCATAGAAACTTGCAGTTCGAGTTTCTAATTGATCTTATACATTCGAAAAGCGAACATCCCACTGGATTTCCGGGATCGTCGCATCGCATTTGATTTGAATTATACTGTTGTTTCAAAATTCAAAATATTACTACTCACAACGAGAGTGATTAAAGCCATTTAGTACACGTCGTGGCTGTAGTGAAATTTAAAGTTGTGAAGTTCATGGATTTATGAAGTTTTGAATTTGACATGCAAGCATTTTTGACATGAGTATGAAGCCGGTTTCCTCATGATGGTTTGCAACCTCGTAATTTGTAGCTAAGTGCGAGCGTCACTAAGCCAATGCGGTTCGCAATGGATAATATTTACAACGCACACCCAATTAGATTAGTCACATTATGCTTCTTGCTTCCTATTAGTAGGAACAATAGTTTATCGATTTGGTAATATAAAATATAATATAATGTTTGGGAATTTCCATTCACAACGCCGATTACGTATTTAAAACATTCAATTGTTTTATGTATTTAATTAAATATACATATATTTACAATCAACGTATAAAATACAAACTATGATATATAGAAAACATCCTCAAAGCTCTCACTGCTGTCGACAGGCAATGTTCCCTTTTTCCCTGTTCCCTTTTTGATTTGTGTATTTTAAAAACTGATAACTATAATTATTGCAAATCAAGTATTTACACAAAGTTTAATATTCTGACTAAAAGCTATCCAACGTGGAAATGCAGCCAGCATACTATTATATCAAGAATAAACAAATAAAACTATTGTTTTCATATAGAAAACAATATAATTTTGTCTTTGTCACCAACACATTTGTAATCCCCGAGGTGGCGGTGGCCACATGTCACTAGGATTCACCTAGTGACTGGGTGGATCGTCTGCCTTCTGATATTAAAAAAATCTACAAAAACTGCCTCTGTAAATCACGTGACGTAGCATAGGAGCACATTTGTAATACGACATACCTACGTAACACGTACGTCACACCCCACGTACCAACACCTGCACAGTTCAGCTAATCATTTGATATAATTTATTCCGACCACGTAGCCCGGAGGTCCGATCTCACTACATGCTGTAACGTGCCTGAAATTACTGGCACACGGCTCTGATGGAGCGTAATCTGTGTTTTTGTGGGGGACTATTTTACGACTTGTCCCCAGTTTCGACGGGACGAAAACTAAAGCATGATTTTCGTCTGGTATACGAAAAATAAATAAATAAAATATGCTGAACATCTTCACATACGGCCATGTGATCCCAAACGTAGCAGAACTTGGTATATACCTACTTTTACACATATTTACACCCAGACTCAGAACAAACAGTTATGGTCATACACACAAATGTTTGTCCTGATTGGGAAGCGAACCCACGACCTGTGCGGCGCAGTCACGGTGTCTAGCCTCCACACCAAATGTATTCGTAGAATGTATGTAGGAATTAAGTCAGCTAATCCTTTTATGATTTTGGTACCCTGCGAGTCGTCGACTGATTGATTCTCTACTTCATTGCTTGCATGCTTTACTATACCACATATATTGTCGATATATTTACCTACCTACCTACATCACTTTCATATAAAAATCTACCATTTTATTTTGTAAAGAAAATAATTTATTTAGCCATACATTTATTGTGGATTTCACTTTATTTACTGCAGTTTACAACACATTTCAGATAGTATTGTTTTCAATTATTATCTCGTCTAACAAGATTAGCTGTACTATAACGAAACACTTCTACAATAAGCATTTTATTGTTTCAGTTTTCATCCAAGTTTTATTTTTATTCGTATCTGTGTACCGAAACAAGTTAGATCAAGGAGCCGGCATCACGCCGGGCCAGCCAGACGTTTCCATTTCCCGAATGTTGTAGGATTTTTAAAGTGTCTAAGCAAGTAATTGCTCTGCCAGTTACCGAACGGTGGATTTGTAAACTTAGTGGCTGATGCGGTACCGACTGGTTTCCCATTGGGTTTGTTGCGGATTTGTTTTACATTTAGAGCAATAACATATAAAACATACGTAACAACTCTCAATTATTAAGTTGTGATAGCCTATAATTAGTTTGATAGCATACAATCAAATTGGCTTTAGTATAATAAAATAAATAAATATGGAACTTTAAACCCATAATTTAAACCCAAAGATTGTATTAAAGAATATGCTTAGACTGCGCTTTATCCGGTCACACATTTTATTCTCCCAAAAATATGCAATGAATATGGTTCATAATAAATGTAGGTACCATCCAACACAAAATATGTCCGCTATCAATATTCTTACCTATTTATTGAATGTACTTATAATAAATGTCCCATATACTTATTTCAATATTGCACTCACGAACCCTATAACACTTGATAACAGCTAAGAATAAAACCAGCACAAACATTTGTCGTTCCCCATTTCAAAGCGTCACCGCAGAGGCTCAAAACAACAAGTACTTACTTATATAATACTAATAGGTAAACGCATAAACGGTTTTATCTTGTCACGTGACCATGCGTATATGTCTGCCCCTTTGATCTAAGCCCTCGGTCCACGCAGCCAATGTTGTCTCAAAGCTCTATTTAATTGCTACCTCGTTATTTCTGGATTATTTACAGAGTGAAAACGTTTTTAATCACAGTGTCCGTCTCGTCCTAGGGTTCGATACGACTCATCAAACGAATGTTCCTCGTATGGTTACATTTATCTAATTGCCGTTAAATTGATTTTTATTTGTCCGCTGCATTTGAAGGGTTGATGATTTTTTTAGTAATTATTGAAAATAGTTTTCTTTAATATTCCTTTGAGGGTGCAGTTTTTGTTTTGTTTAGAACAATACTTGTAAATATATACATACTTATTTTGATATTTACACCTTGCCTCAGAACAAACAGACGTGTTGATCGAATTAATGTGGCTGTCAAATCTCCAATAAATGTAAATAATACGCTTCAATGTAATTAAATTAGCATTAGCAAACAAAGCAGAATTTATTGGAAGTTAGCTCGAACAGAAAAGTACTCCAGTGCTTGAAAAAGAAGGATTTTCCTTATGAAAATCTGATTTTAATTTATCAGGTAAAAATCCTTTTGAAAAAGTTTTCCATAGAATAGGTAATCTCGTATTTGCCTTTGGGACATATTTGTAAGCAGTCATGTCAAAGTCAAAGTCAAAGTTAAAGCTATTCAGTTTAGGCATTAGGAGGGCACTTATGAAGGTCGAAACACAAAATTGTATTTATGTTCAAAAACTTATTTTATTTATCGTTTTATATTCCAAAAAAAAACAATCAGAGTTAATCCAAGTACTTCTGACTATAAGTCGACAACTGAAGTAAGATACGTATATAAGCCCTAAGTGGTCTGATATAATAAATTCTTTCTTTACAAAAAAAAAGTGTCTGCCACAATTTCAAAAGCTATCATTGTCCGCTTTCCTTTTACTAAAATATTTGGCCATATTTTAATGGCCATGGTATCACAACATAATTCACATAGTTACCATAAATCCATCTTATAAATTTAATGTAATGTGCGTATGACGCTCTTGTGGTGCCCTGTCCGCGCAAACTTTTTTCTTCCGTATTCTAAAGTTATAAATACGAAGTAAGCAGCACGGAGCAATAGATTTCCCAAGTTATGTAACCAAGAAACTTCGCATACGAAAACAATATAGAAAAAAATAAGCAAGGTGATGAAGTTAAAGAAGTTAAGTTAGAAACATATATGTCCCACATTCGTATCCACGGCTAATTCGGGTTCATTGTCTGGCATTTTTCGCATTTCTAATCTTGTTAAGCAAATCCAAGGGAGCCAAGTGACACGGGTCCCGTGATTGTGTTAACACGTAGTACCGTTTGTAGGTTTGTTTTTATTTGGTAGATTTTATATTATTGAGATAGGTACATATTTTTGCGAATTTCTGAATTGGAACTGTGGTTTTGACTTTTGTTTTATTTTAGCTATCATATATATCTATTCATATGAATACTAATACAACATTATACTGACTATTGAACCCTAAACTGCGCATGTTCCAACATGCACTTAGCTGATTTTAAATAAATAATACCTACTAGGAATTATTAGCTGCTTTTCATATCATGTTAAAAAATACGATCTATTCTTTATTTTTATTAAATAACACGACTTCCTTTCGAGTAACCTAAAACTTTCTACGTTCATAATAAAACCCGATATATGGTTTAAAATCCTTCTCAGATGGAGTATGGTACGTCACATCTAAGTCGAGTTCGTGAGTTATAACAAGGCAAACTTAAGAGAGTTGGGGACTTGGATCTAGTCTCAGTAACAAGTTGACAAGTGCCCGCGTCGCCGCGTTGCTAGGGGTGACTGTCGCTCGAATATTGTAATCGGCTTAGTTAGCTTTACTTCTCTACTTGTGTATTACAACCCTACTGTGTTCCACTCAAATTATTATGAGTTATGTGTATATAGTTAATATATATGTATGCTTGGATACGACATTGTATTGATTCAATTGTTTGTTGTGGGATCCATCCTGCTCTGAAAAAATATTTTCGTTATATTTGTTGAACGATTGATGTTTTTTTTGTACTTTCTGCTATTTCCTCTAACAACAAAATTATATTACAATCCTTTCATCTTTAATCTTATTATAGAAATAAAAATCAAAAATATTTCATTTTAATATACCTTTGCAGGCACTTATGAATAGTCGACTCCGCTTCGGAAGATTGCATTTTTTGAGAAGAACCGGCAATAAATTCAGCAATTACTTTGACCATAACACACTTAGAGTCATTACATAAAATTAACATAATAATACAAAGAGCTGCATACAAAAATATCCTATATTTGATGAGCTGTGTGTGTTGGTTTAACTAAATCCGCACCACACCTCTCAGCCCATGGTCTGCATTCTGCAACAGAGAAAAATCAATAGCACATAGTCATCAGAACAATCTGTTAAGGAGGTCACAACTTTCAGCTACGAGGAATCGATATAAGAAGGATGTGCATTATTAATTAATATGTGAAAGAGATTGGAATGGCTAAATGAAATTACGTAAAGAGTTACACATTTAATTAATAGCGAGAAAAAAGATTTTTCATAAAACTGAGTACTTAGTGGAAATATCCACATCTACCATAATGCATTATCATCGATCGGCACCAACATTGTCTCGAAACTCAAGGCTTCGACAATAAAAGTTAAGTGCATCTCCCCTCCCCTAATCTTGGCTGTTACGTGAGGTATTAAGAATTTAGTAGGTACAACGGGAGCCCTCGTCATCGATTCCCGCCAGGTTGTTGCTTTTACAACTCTGTTGTAAGCTTGTTTTGATTGGCAGCCTCCAAGGTTGAAGTTGTAACCAATTTTCATTGCTCAGGACTATATTTGACTATTGATATTTAGATAGGATAGTGCGAGTGTGCAAAGTAGACGTGTCGACAAATATTTTTTTTAATTTGCTAATTAATACTGTGACCTAATTTCATCTTTCTTGCTAAATCCGTAAATAAGAAATTGCATTGAGCAGTGCGTCGCTAATAACTACTGTCTTGACCTGAGTGCATCGAGCCAGCGAAGCGGTAGGCGCCCCTCACCACCTCGGGTAAACGAGACGGAATCTTATTTTTCGGCCCGCTCCCTCAACGCTGCACGCGCAATATTTACGTCATCACAAGTAAGAACATGAGTACCATATTACGCTCGCCTACTGGAAGTGGCACGAGTATCGGGCGAAGTGGATCTCAACCAAACCTATCTACTACAAATGCGCCAAGCACTGCACTTCCCGAGACATCGTCTATCACCTTCCGCAGCAAGCGAAAACATTGTGACGGAGATGGGGTTCAATTGCAGTTATCTGAAATACAAAAACAAATGACGGAAATGATGGTATTATTAACCTCGTCCATAAATACGCAGAATGAAAGTACTGCAAGTATCAAAAGTGACATTGCAACTATAAAGGATCAGTTGCTTGACTTAAAAACATGCATGGGAATAACTGAGCACAAAATATCAACCTTAACTTTGGAGCAAACCGAGATGAAAGCGGAAATACAAAGTGTTGCCAAGTCTGTTCGTGCGACAGATGTGAAAATCGAATCACTGGAGTCTGATGTGCAAAAACTACAGAAAAACTCAGCACAGCCAGAAGCTATGCTTGATAAAACACCATATGAAGAAGTATTAGCTGAACTAAACGACCAAAACTCGAGAAAAAAGAACATTGTAGTAGCGGGAATTCAAGAACCCAAAACGAGTGATTTCATGAAGCGGCGAGACTCAGATAAATCTGTATTTCTGAAAACAATCAAACCAATCCTGGAAACCTGTCCTGAACCCGTAAGAGTTATCCGCGTTGGTAAATATAAGCCAGAGGAAAATCGTCCTATTAAGGTAAGCTTTGCGTCCGAAGAAACGGTGAAACTTATCCTTAGAAATAAAGGGAAACTTAATAGCACAGTGGTAAAAATTTACTCAGACCAGACACCCTACCAGCAAGCCCGATTCAAAAAACTTAAAGACGAACTCAGTGTTCGAACTAAAAACGGAGAACAAAACCTCATGATTAAATATGTTAAAGGGGTCCCACAAATCGTCAAGGCACCTCCAAAAAACTAAACAGTTTGAATGATCGCCTTACGAATGATTTACAAACAACATACCAAGCACTGGACAACTATGACGATCTTATATATAACAAGAATTCCCTCAAGTTTCTATACGCAAATGCTCGGAGTATTAACAAACCTGGGAAATTAGACGAACTATGTTGCATCATAAAATCAATGAAACCGGTAATACGCGTTATAATACTAGTAGAAACCTGGATTAAATCGGACGATGACGCCAAAAAACTCCGAATACCAGGATATACTCACTATTATCACTATAGGCGGGAGGCTATCGGCGGTGGCGTTTCGATTTTTGCTACAAATTATCTCAAACACCACCACATCGAAGAACTTGCCCAGGATGACAATCACTACCTTTGGATACATTTGAAGAAATTTTCTTTAGATATTGGAGCAGTATATAAGCCTGGCAGAACAAATGTAAAAAAATTCCTCGATACTTTTTCACTCCAACTGAATCAGAGGAATAGAACAGTAGTCTTTGGTGATTTTAATCTAAACCTGCTGGAGGTAAGTAGTACTGTAGCGGATTATAAAGACACACTTGAAGAGAATGGATTAAAAATCATCAATAAACCCACCCCCAAACACTGTACCCGAGAAACTTCCCAAAAGAAAAGCTTAATAGACCATATCTCCACAAATTTAACAGAACATAAATTTCACTTAGCTACTATTGAATCGTCTATGTCTGATCATAAGCAACTATTTTTTGAAATAAATAAATACCAGCCACCTACGAAAATAAAAATCCAATACGAATCAATAGACTACAAAAAACTACAGGAATCAGCAGAAGAGGTCATGGAACATACAGACAATAATGATTATAATCGATTTCAAGAAAAACTTGCCAAGTGTATTGATCAATGTAAACTAAAAAAGACCAAAATCCTTAACCCTCCAAAACAGGACTGGATAAATACCAAAATACTTAATAAAATCAACCAGAAAAACATACTCTATCAACAACACAAAAATATGCCAGAAGATGAAAACATCAAAAATCGCTTCTTGAGTGAGAGAAAAATTGTATCTGGCGAAATACAGAAAATGAAAACCGACTACTATCAAAATCAATTCTCTGTTTGTAAAAATCAACCAAGAAAAATGTGGAGTTTGATAAATAGTCTAACTCATAACAAAATAAAGGAAGTCGCGATACCGACAAAATTAGAGGTTAATGGTACAGTTTTAGAAGACGGTAATGAAATTTGCCAATGCTTCAATGAGTTTTTTTCAACGGTCGGCTCAATACTTGCTCAAGCTATTCCTACCGAGTATCACTCTAACAAAACCCACACTACTGCAACGTTTGATAAAAATCATACTGGGTTCGGCCTAACAAATCTAAATCTAGCAACGAAAGAGGAAATTTTAAAAATAATTAATAATTTAGACACTAATACTAGTTCAGGTATTGACAGTGTAAATACAAAATCAGTCAAATCCATCAAACATGAAATTGTCGAAGAACTCACTAATTGCATAAACTGCTGTTTAGAAAAGGGTATATTTCCAACGAACCTCAAAACCGCCAAAGTAACACCAATTTATAAGTCAGGGACCAAGTCAGATCCATATAACTACCGCCCTATTTCTGTACTGCCGGTGATATCAAAAATTTATGAAAGAACAATTTACAATCGCCTTGAAGCTTACCTAATTTCGATAGACTTTTTGTACCACAGGCAGTATGGATTTAGATCAAAATCGAGTACTTTATCTGCAACTGTAGACCTAGTTACAAAACTAAAAAACAATATAGACGAAAAAAAAATCGGTCTTGGCATATTTATCGACCTGAAAAAAGCGTTCGATACGATTAGTCATAAAATTCTTTTAAGTAAACTGATAGACATAGGTATAACTGACACTGCACATAAAGTTTTCGAATCTTACCTCACAGGTCGCAGTCAAGTAGTTAAGCTTGCAGAATTTCAAAGTTCTACAATGCCCTTAACATATGGAGTTCCACAAGGATCGATCCTGGGACCTCTTTTGTTCCTTGTTTATGTCAATAACATCAGCAACCTTGAATTAAAAGGGGAACTATCGCTGTACGCTGACGATACTAATTTATTTTACTTCGGTCACAAAATAGAATCTATAGCCCAAGATGCCCAACATGATTTAAACCTCCTTAATGACTGGTTCAAATCTAATCTATTAACTATTAATATAGATAAAACACACTTCGTAATATTTGCAGCCAAAAATAAAAAAATAAAAGCTTTTGACCCCCTTAAAATAGACAACATATCAATAAACCAATCGGAAAGTGAGAAATACTTAGGTCTTATCCTAGATAATAAACTAACGTGGAAGCCACATATTTTGAAAATAAAATCCAAGCTTACATCTCTATCTGGCGCTCTCCGCGGCATAGTACGATGTTTACCACGAAACGTACGGTGTAATATATATAATTCGCTAGTAAAACCGCACATCGACTACCTAATCGAAATCTGGGGTTCGGCCGCAAAAACTAATCTTAAAATATTACAAACATCACAAAACAAACTAATCAAAACTCTGTTTAACTATGATTACTTAACGCCAACACTAAGATTATACGACGAAACCAAACTAATGGACATCGATAAAACATATAAATATTATACATGTATCCTAATTAGAAAAATACTTTCAAAAGAAATACACACAAATATAACCTTTAAATTAAAACACGAACATAACCAACTACGACAACTGAGGAATGCCAATAATATTACGCCCACCAAGAACTAACTATGGTAAAAAAAACATTACTTTTGAAAGTGCACAAATATATGACAAACTCCCAGACGATATAAAAGAAAGTAAAACTTTATTTCGATTCAAAAAATTACTTAAAACCCATTTGGCAAAAAAAAAAAAAAAATCTAACTAAACCCTAATTCCTAGTTAAACCCGTTGTCGCATCTAGTTGTGGCCGATCCTTGTATGTAAACTCGTTCACTGCGCTTCGCTGGTACCAAAATGCCATCGAAGGACGTAGTGGTGTGGTTTTGTTAGAATGATACAAAACTACCCACCTCATAAAGATATTGAAATGATATGTTATTGTAACTAATTAGTTTTATTGTTAATTTAGTACGCTCGCATACTATCAATAGTTTTAGTACCTAGTTAGTTTTTAAGTTCTCATATTAAGTGAATGTAAATTCTTTTTGAGAATAAAGTTTCTTTAACCGTATATTTTTAATGGTGTCGTTGTAGATTTTTGAGGTGTAAATTAAAGGCTGATAAGCGCTTGATATACAGGCAATATAGGATGGTTTAATTTAAGTAATTTAGCGAATAAGGCAACATTATATCCTTCCAGGCTATGCATGCTGACCTACCATCTTCAGCCGCATTTTAATATACAATTGTGAGATTACAGAGTTAAAAAACAGTCTAACAAAGTAGATAACCTAATTGAAACCAGATGAGGAAAAACACATACATTATTAATTGAATTTTAGCTGATGAGAGGGGTCAAGCTCAATTCTGAGTCAAACCTCATTAATAAATATAAAGAGAAAATAACACTTACTTATTCTGGTTTGTATGATGTCGCTTTCATACAAGTCGAATCCATATGGTACAGTCAAACCCAAAAGTAGATGACCACTTTATTACCCTGCAATAATAAATTATTGACATTCTCTTGACACTGTGTATGAAAACCATACCATATAACCACATTAAATAAACCGAAGAAATTGCTACATTGTATCTTTAAACAATGTCTGTGAAGCACAAGTATTTACTCTACTTAAACAAGGAGTGATGTACTAAACCGTGTTACATACATAAACATCCGGAAGTTCATCCCTTAACAAAGGTCACCATTTATCGAGGGGGTGCTGAAACAGTACTCGAATAGAGATGGTTTTTGCAGTAAGTCACAATGTAAATAAATAAATAAATGTTCTGGGATATTCCTCACACACGGCCATCTGACCCCAAACTAAGCAGAGCTTGTTCTATGGAAATCAGATAACTGATATCCATATTTTTTTATTATATTACTTTTTAACCGACCTAAAAAACGGACGACACGTACATTTTTTTATGATAGACCACGCATAACTTTTTACAGAGTAAACCAATGTCTACACTTATTATTGATATGCATATCCTCGATCAGTGACAAATCTTGATAGGTATTCAATACGCATAAAATACAAAAATTGAAAAATAATATGACTTAAAGAATTTGAGATTTTGGAACACGTGCTTCCCTTTCGCTGACTTCAAAACGAGTTCTAGCATCATTATTTTATACTTTTTAGTGAAAACCTTTTTTGAAGTCGGTTTT
This sequence comes from Tetheella fluctuosa, assembly GCA_951216915.1. NCBI lineage: Eukaryota > Metazoa > Arthropoda > Insecta > Lepidoptera > Drepanidae > Tetheella > Tetheella fluctuosa. Next base: position 10,463,743 of record OX578217.1, read on the forward strand.
ACTTTTTGTTAAAAGTTAATCTTATATAGATAATTACACCCAGACTCAAGACAAACATACATGTTCATGCACACAAAATATCTGAGTAGGAATCGAACCTACAATCTATGGCATGATAGATAGGATATCTTACCAACCATGCCAACAAAAAAAGAAAACCTATAAAGATTTAGATTTAATGATCTATTTACTTTAATCAAGCTTTTATGCTATCTAATTTTTAGCTCTAATCCCTTATTTAACAAGGCTTGTGAGCGATCGTTACGCTGAAGAACAATTTCGTTCGTGTGATCCACCGATCGTGTGGAGGGTCGTAACTCGGGATAGCTTAATTACAAGCTGTATTTCAGCACTTTCAGCTATTTACTCGAACGCTCTAGAATTTGAACTATGATTAAGGTTTAGGATGTATGCTTATTGTAAACTGGCTGGTAAAGTTTTGCATAATTTAGCTAACAATCGAATTGAGAACCTCCTCCTTTTTTTTAAAGTCGGTTTAAAATAGTTACGCACTATGAGTTCAGTTCCTATTCGTAAATCACATTCAAACATTATACCTATTCTCTTAATAACCCACTGTATTTACGAACTAATATAATAAAGTGTGTGTGTGTGTATGTATGTTTGATAGCGCTTAGCTCCGTAACGGGTGTACGGATTTGAATTAAACTTGGCACATAGATAGATCATATTCTAAAATAATATATAAGACACTTCTCAGGAACGTGACAACGTGAGGCGGATGCTAGTTTTGAATATGTACTAGATGAGGAAATAGGTATGTTAGTTAAGGAAACAAAACGTAATTTAATTATTATGATAAATTCCATACAAATAAATGTATGACAATAACTGTATTTTCCGGTTTACTTTATACAATATTAGGTTTTTTTGTCTACTTAACTCAATTAAAATTACCATTACCTAAGTTTTCTTTTAATTTAATGACAAATTTATATTAGCCTTACTTAGGCCTCAGACATCAGAAAGCTTATAATTTTGTATGCTTATCCCTTAGGCTTATCTCAAACTCAAATCATAGTGGGTAAAAATTTCACATATAACCTCTAATTATATATACAACCATACAAGGCCATTGTGTTTAAGAGAGTTTTAATAAAAACAAGCCATGCTAGGAATTGAATTTGAATCCTGGATCTATGATATAAGATATATTTTCCATCATTACAATCTATTTTTGTAACTTGATTCAAGTTCTATATGGACCTATAAGTGATGATGAATTCAACTAAAATGTGAATTAACGAATTTGTGACAATTGAACATGTCTCATTTTTATTAATAACAAATATTTATTATGTAACTGATTTATTTTTGTTATTTACGTATACTTTACATAAAATTACTGTGTAACGCCCCGGTAGAAAAGCAAAGCGATTAACGTTATTAAAAACAAAGACGTAATAGTCCGTTTATATAACGAAATACCGTGTAGGTATTGATTTTATTTTTCATAAAACAAACGGCCACATAACAAAGGAGTGGCAGTTTAAACTAGAATTTCCATAGGTATAGTCAATCTGCCTCGGGCGCTCCTACATGCAAAGCGTACATGACGGGCGAATATGTCACCGTAGGCTCTGATATATGATAGGCTCTAGCTAGCTGTTAACTTATGGAGTTCCTTACCACGCGTCTTGTGTTGAGCTGGAGTGATGTAGCTATATCGAAACGATAGGCAAAGTTTTGGTTAAATTATTGTTTTTTTAATCGTGTACCTGCATATCAATAACAAAAGCCATGAAAATATAGTTTCAGTGGGTGCAGTTTCAACACTACTTTAGGTCACAAAACAAAAACACCTAACAATTTGAACCAATAAGATACTGATCGCACATAAAATTCACTTATCTTCATTTAATAGGGTATTTGACTGACATTCAAATCAGCAACTTTTATGAAATGTCAAAACGATAGGTTTATATGGAGTTTTGTATGAAATACAAGCATGTGACGTCATAATTATATAGCATACTATTTATGGTTAGATTGGTCATTAAAAATCATAATAAGGATAATTTTTATAAAATGATCGTGCTTTCCCCTTTTTTTTAGATGTTTTATACATTGGTTAGTGTTGGATAATTTATTTTGAATACAGGCAAATACCCTATTTGTTTACCACGCGCGGGTCAAACGAGCGGAGTGGTAGATGAGCGGAGTAAAATACTACATCCCAGGACATTCTTCGCACACGACCATCTGATTCCAAACTAAGTTAACTTTGTAAACCAACCATTTATTCACACAGATATTTGTCCTGATAGGGAATCGAATCCACGACCCACGGTGTGGTTGTCAGTGTATTTAAGTCCCATAGCTACTGGTTTGTCAATATCTAAGTAAATAAGTTAGTGTGACGAAAATGAAGTTTCAATGGTTAGAAGTTTCAATTGTTAATAATCTAATTAGTGTGTAAAAAAAAATCAATAATTTAGGTATTATTTTTTCAACTGTCCTCAACAGTTGTTATTTCTGATCTATGAACTTATTATAGCATTGTTTTATGAAAATTTTATTTTAGCATAAGTTCCTGGTCATTGGTATCGAAATATTTCAGACTTATCGATATAATATTCCCAACTCTATTATAGCCACTCTACATTCAACGCCTCCGCTCGGTAGCGGTAAACGACTAATCTCTTGATATATCGACGCTCACCTTCCCTTATCTTGAAGAGATCTCTGAAAAAGTGCTCCTTTATTACGTAACGTGGATTACGACCCCGTACAGAGCCCAGAAATACCCCATAAAGCCTTTATAAGATCTGTAATATGGACTTTTTGCTGAATAAATGAAGTATATTTGTGATTACTATTTGAATTATTTTATTTTGGTATTATTTTGTCATATAAATAAAAAACAACAGTAAGTTTACGACACAATATGAAACTCTAACCAAGCAAATTAAAAATTAGTTTCTACCCTATGGTTTTGTTTTGTCGAGATAAAATTATCGTATATATTATTTCAGAGTACCTATGATTTCCGTTCAGCTGTTATGACGTGATTGAGTAACAGACATCCACACAAACAGACACATTGATATGACTTGTTGCTCTACGAAAGTTTAAATTTCAACAGCAACGGTAAAAATAATGGATGAAAGTATCATGGAACGATCTCAAGAGATAAAGTTGAGCCATCATATCTCATTAAAAACTCATAATAATATAATATGAGTAATTCATGTCGCATTGTTATATATAATTACTTAAATACATTTAAATTTTTCCCTTTTAAATATCCTCACAGCATTTTGAATAAAAACAAATTCTTCGAACAAATTCTAAAATAGGAATAAAGCAGGAGTTTGAGCAAGTTGCTACTAAACAAATACAAGTTGGTTATCTCAACCTCCTGGCTGGAGCAAGTTTGACAAAGCATTTATTGTTGGTGGAAGAGTCGCGGGAAGCCTGCGACAGGCCGGGGCCTGTTGTAAAGCCTCAGACGGGCCCCGGCAAAGCCTCAGATGATAACGAGCTGTAGAGTCGTAACTCATAGATATAAACTACGTGAAATGCATCATACTATAATCTATAATCTATCAATCTATCCTACTTATAATATTATAAATGTGAAAGTTTGGATGGATGGATGGATGTTTGTTACTCTTTCACGCAAAAACTGCTGAACAAATTTGAATGAAATTTGGCGATAAGATAGATTATAGTCTGGAATAGCACATTTAATCCCGGGAAAACATAAGATCCCACTGAAACGCGGGTGAAACCGCGGGGCGGAAGCTAGTACAATATATTTGAATTATACCTACCTAATAAATTCATCTTTTAGATAAATTTCATAAAATAATAATATGATTTTATGTATCTGAAGACTATTTTTGAGGTTTCTTTCCTTATATTCTTTAAATGAATTGCCCCTAGAATACCTACAACATAGAAGCACAAAATAAAATAAGATTAATTTTCTTTATAATTATTTTGTATTTATGGTTTTACTATGGTATTTTATTAATATTGGCATAAAAACTACAAGCAATATTAATAACTAACTTAGGCCTGCGGTTTCACCCACGTTCCCGAGGGATCTTATATTTTACCGGGATAAGAATAATAATATGTATACCTACCTACATAGTAGTTAATAACAACAAATTTTATAATTGTCGCAACAAAAATAATGACACCTTTATAAGCATAGAGGCTAAGTGAATGTTAAGAAAGGATACCCTCTCAAAGTAAACCACGATTACAGTCGTCGGATTTCTATAGCCACTCGAACAAACGTAAGTACGCAATACACTTAAAGCAACATGAGATTACTTACGTATGTATTAAAACATTTAACGTTAATATCCTTGATCTAATGTGTAACAGATCAGTTATTTTTTATAACTTGTAGATTAGGCAAACTAATAATAATATATTTCTAAAATCTTTGTATATTTAAAAATCCGATTATAAATTACATGTGTACAGGTATCAGTCGAATATCAATCAAGGTATTTCCAAGTGTATAATAAGTAATTCTTACCTAATTTTTACGAGAAAATAAGTAATTATCCATGCTTATCACTTCACTCGACTTTATCCACGTTCACAAATCATTGGCCCGACTTCGTAGAACTATGTTTTGATTAAACTGTACTCGTAGCAGGGTCTACGAACGCTACGATACATTTGGTTAGATAACGCACCAATGACGGAGTACATCGCATTATGCTAAACTGTGGCCATTTCTTCAGAAACTATTCGAGGGACGGCCAGATGGTTTATCTAGTTTCATATTTCACGAAACTCCCTCTGTTTCTGTATTCTGAAAGCGGCCGATGTATATAAATGAAAGCTAGTGTTTGTAGTTTGGATCAAAAGAAAAATATTGTTCGTATATTCTGATTTATCCATATGATATCCCCAAATAAAATTTTGTTTTTGATGATTTTATACGGTGGAAGGATACTTTGTAGTACCCACCTGGCTGTCTACCACCTTCAAGTCGAAAGTCACCAAGCACCTACCGGTGTGTTCCGGTAGCTGTACTTGAGAGCTAGGCTTTATATACTTACCACTTTTGGTCACACCATTACGAAAGCCAATACTACCAAGCATGGTAAGATTGTTGTCAAATACGGGGATCACGTCACGGGCCCATACATAGTAAAAGAAAAGTAAAACAAAAATAGTTTATTTCAAAATGTTGCCAAATAAATAAGCTTATCAGTACCAACGTGTAATGACTTAACTAAAACAAAAATCGTTAACGATTACTTCTACAAACAAAATAAGAATTCATGGAGGTACACATAAATGTCATATTTAAGCAAAATAATATGCAATTTACAGAACTTGCTGAAAATCCCTTGCTGTTTAAATAATATGCAATAAATCTGTGCAATGAATGTGTTTATAGTTAGAAACAAAGGATCGCACGGTGCATCCTTTGTGTACAATATTTCAGCATTTCTTGTGATTTATATTTGGCAATTATTTAAGAGTATACTTCTTAGAAAAGCACCTTTTTGATGGTTACATCGTTAAGGAAATAGAAAACTTATACCAATGTATAGAATACAGTAGAGACATAGTTATACTGGAAATTAAATATAAATATTTATTTTCCATATGATAGTCAGTAAAAGTTCACATAATTGACCGCGATTCGGTATGCAAATTCATGTTTTTGTAAATCATTAATATCAACCCATACATAATCCATGCAACAATATTTAATAACTAGCTATACCATACCATAATATACCTATACCATAGGCTATCTGCATACCAAATTTCATCGCGATCGGTTCAGCGGTTTAAGCGTGAAAAGTGACAAACAAACAAACAAACAAACTCACTTTCGCATTTATAATATTAAGTTAGGATAGGATTAGGATAAATAGCAAAGATAAAATAGTTTAGTACCATTTTCTCTACTGTTTTGGATATAGAATATATTATTTTTGTTTAGTAGCTATTGGCGAGCTTTAGTATTATCAAATTTGGAAATCAAATTAAGAAACTGAACAAAGAAAACATAAATAAACATTACCACAAACTGACAGACAAACCAGACCACGAAAGTTAAAGAAACTTTTAAAACAAAAAGAGCACTCACCACAAACTACAAGTTGAAGTGTTTCAAATAATGTCTGGCTCAGCTCAGGCACCTCTATAAAAATGCACTCATTTCAAAACAACTCATAAAACCGTCTGCTTCCTCGAAATATCGCATGAATCTATTAGAGACTTGATATTTTTTTTTCTAGATATAGTTTCATTGCTTACTTGATAATAAACCATTACTTTTTTTTTCAATTGTTTTGAGATCAAATCATCAGATTCATAATAATATTATCAATTTCTATCAAAACTCTTCATCATCGGTGTAGATGTAGGTACCCATGTTGCCGATATTACATAGCGTGTGTGTTTACAGTCTGCCTGTTATTTTTGCGCTGCGCCTTAGACACAACACGCGTAGCGTGGGTAGAAAAATGTGAAAGCATGAGTTTTTTCTTTAGTAAAATAATATCATAGTTACGTTAAAATACCTACTTATATAGGCCCTATCTGGCATGAATTAATTAATAAAACTTTTAATTGTAAGAAAACGTCTGCAACAATTTTGCTTATAATTTGGCCAAGTCAAAATAAACAATGGTCTTGGCACCACGAGATAACACACGACTCATCTCTGCATATCTAATCTCATGTGCTTATACAAAACTTTACCCTCGTTTTTCGTTGCGATTAGATTTTAGTAAAAAAAATGTGTTATCCAAAGCGATCGGCCATCTTAAAAGCACTCGATTACAATCTGTATTATAGTGATATTGTATAATCTATTTAGTATAAATCTTCATCGAAAATAATTAAAGGAATTAATGCATTACAACTTAATCGCCTTTTCATACGAAACAAAAGAGGAACTCACATAATTTTAAGTGTCATGAGCCAGTGTATTTCATAACACAATAATTCAAGAGCGAGCGGAAAAGCGGCGCGGGCGGCTCGAGGGATGAACACTGGCATTGTGTGTACTGCATACCGAGCTGTCTGCTTGAAATCTGCTTTGCGAATCCCTTTTCATGAAAACGATGGCTTAAAACCTCATTTAGCGAGGTCCCGACGCCTTTACCACTTAAACGTTATGGGCCAAGAAAATTGTCGCGTAATTTAAATAACTTTGTCGAGTCCTTTCCATTGTCTTCGGTTTGTGAGGCGCAGACCTCTAGTGCATAAATCTTCTCGCTTCTTGAAATCATCTTCATTTTTTGAAGGAACATTTATATCGCTGTCTATCTCACGACAGCTCTCAATGTTATTAAATATGAGAGTCGCATAAATCTTTCGGAATTTGATTTTAGTAGGTATTACTTGATTGATATTACTCAAGCATTTTTTTTACTTTCTATTCTTAATTAGAATGGTAGTTCTGTTTTCGCTCAGGATGTTTGTTCACTAATGAATTGCAGCAAAATGAACATGAAGTCACAAAAGCAAGTTACACATTACAAGCAGACAAATATGAGTGGACATCAAAGGTATGATACCTGTACTGAACTCAAACAGTTTCTGGACTTAATTGGAAAGCGAACGGGGTGTTGGATGTATTTACTTAGTACTCTCCGTGACCAGACTGTGTGTTCAGCTCTTCTCCGACTTGTGTCAAAGACCAGAATTATATTATACCAGTTGTTGTTATTCGAAGTGAAAATAAACTGTAGCCAAATATACACTTATAATTTTATTTGTTAGATTTGTTTTGTAGACTATAACTTGAATGAAAACTTATTTAAGATAAGAGTATAAATATTAGGAATATTAGTTTAATTTTAATTTTTTTTTTTTAAATAATTTAAAATAATTACTATTATTATATATATACATTTATACAATTATTGAAAGTAGAAAATTGCAATTACTGTAGTTAATTAGTTTTATTTATTGAATTAGTTTTGTTGATTATTCAAATAACATGGTATATCTAAATAAATTAAGGAATAAGTGCAAAAACGTCCACACAAGGAATCTTAAATATTCGATAATACGATTATTTTATAACTCAAAACAGTTCTGTCTGTGGAGGTAAATGATACAGACTTTGTTGGCATATATTCACCTTAGTGAAGATATAAAATAAAATGTTGAAATAACACTAAAATAGGTTTATAATATTGGAATAATTACTGATCAAAATCATGGCAGGTAATTTCAGAGTCTAGAATAGGTATATATCCAATGGTGGCATACAGCTTTTTCTGAAGAAACAATGGTACAGTCACAAATATAAATATTATATACAATTAGCAAAGTGCAAAAGGGATTATCTCTTAAAGTATTTATTGAAATTACCTTACTCATATGGATGCCACAAAAAAGTAACTTAAAAGACCCACAACCTTTTCGCTTAATTAACTTGATGCGTTTTTAATCGTTGTACTGCAATTTTAAATAAAGAATGAAAGAAAAATATTTTTATGACAATTAAAAATAGAACGTTGTTTATTTTGATTTTGGTGGAACAATTTAGTTCATCATTATGTTGTATGATCTCCAGATACTAATTAAGGTAGTTGCAAAGTTTACTTTACTATCAAACCAGAATCAAAGCTGACGTCTCAACTGCTCCTCAATTAACTTAATAGCTTCGAAGTCATAAACTTTGAATTAACAAAACTCAAACGCAAATTGACTAATGGGGCTTATTGAAATCTGCCATCGTCCCGTTAATCAATAAACATAAACGTCGGAATAGAGGTTTAGACACGTAAAGCCTGTACCTACTCGACTTAATACCCAAGGGGTAAAGTTCAAAGACTTTCCAATTTATATACAGGGCCGGATTTAATTAACTCTATTAAGTTAGGATCTATAAATATTTGCCCCGTTATACAACTTAATTAGCAGCTAAAAAGAATGGTGCTTTGTGTTTATCATAATGTGTAAAATTATAAAAACTTTCAAATTAAATTTAGCTTTAATTCAGCACATAGTATAAAACCGACAATTTGAAAAAAATATCTATAGGTAATGTCAAAGTTGATCATAAAATAGTCCGTCAAAATTCACAATATATAATAAATTTCAGTCCTTCCATCCGTACCTGGCACTCCTATAGTACCCCTATGCACCTTAGTCAGTATTGCACACTAAATACAGCAAACCAGCAGTGAAAGTAAAGCAGCACCCGTTAGACGGTGAAACACATATAGCGCGACATGAAGCGATTAGTGCTAAGGGCGCGCAATGAAGACTGTTCTAAGGCAGGGAATATATCTTTAAGAAAGATTAACGATCTTCAGGTACTGGAGAACGCCTGGGGTCGGGCCATAATTAAACGCAATGGATGGGAGCTTCCCTAAAGATTTAGAGAGAGGGGTTGGCGTCTTGCTGAGTTATGATTTCACACAAGACGTTGTGATTGGCGTCCTTTAATGAGCCCGCTGAATAGTCTTTTTGATACTAACCGTTTTGACGTATCGGAAAATCTCAGTAGGAAAAGATTACTGTCTACCTTGGGGTTGTCACAGCATATTTTTTCGTTGTAGCCAACCAGTTTTAGTCTCTGTGAGAAACGTAATAGAGCATATAAAAAAAGAAATATGGGTTTCTTTAATTTTAAAAGTTCTAAACATTATACTTCTGTATGTGTGATGCCAGATATTATACAGGTGGATATTTTGAGATGGCATATTTTCAAAACCTATGCTAGGTTCGTCACACTAAACCTCTTTTACTATGGGAAAATTATTTCAAACTTTCATATTTTTTCTTTGCTTTGCTATCTATACCTATTACATTATTTATCTACAAAATGATATGTAGGCAACTTGAGTACCGACTTCATAGATTAAAAGTCACAAAAGGTTACATATCTTCCACGCTCCACAGAGCGTGACCACACTGCCACATATTTTATTCGCCCCACTCTCCCCCACTAAACGATAGGAAACTTCGTATTAGATCCTGTACAAGTTTCCTCTACTTGTTGTATGTTTTCTTAATTCCACTTCAATCTAACTTTGGCAAAACAATGGATAAATTACATGAGGAGAACATTTTCTTTGTTGAACGAAGTTAGATAGATATAAGCGCGTCTTATAAGTACGTTATTTATAATTTAGTGTTCCTTAATTTTACTTCACGCGACGGTAGGTCATTTTATTATAACATCTATACATATAAAAAAAAGAAAGGTCCTGGCTCACTCACCGAGTGATTCACCAACGCCCAGCTCAAAAACCCTTTGACCTTAGAATGTTAAAATTTGTCCCTTTATGCTGTAGACAACGAAAATGGCTGTATTTTTTAAAATTCAACACCTAAAATTGCATTTGTATGTACCTACCTTTTTTTTAAATGTACTTGGAATAAGAAACATGGTGTAAATATTGCTTGGAGCATATTATGAATTTAACATGTTAAGGTTTTCAAAACATACCACTAAGTGGGTGGAATGGGAGCATCTAACATACTAGCACTAAAAGGTTTCATGAAATGAACATAAATCGTAACTAGAATCAGCCTAGACCACGGTTGCCGACAGATCGATTGTCCGGCGTGTTGTCGCCGGTATTCCGGCTCTAATCCGGGAAACGCACGCCCCATCCCGGCACAGACGACGATATGTCAATTAGGATATTGAATGCAGGAATAACAATCCTAGCAGACAAGTTTCTGTTTGTTGTTCTGTTTTAGCTAACAGTCATATTGTATGGGGCCGATGTTCAAATAGCCCAAAATAAAATTATCATAACACTTTTTCACTATCACTATATTTTAACGCCTACATCCACATTATATAAAGAAACGAGGTTGATGAACATAAAACAACTATACCTAGATTTACATATTCGATTACATTCGATTTACAGATTCGTGCATTCTTGAAAGGAATAATCAAATAACTCAGTCAGTCCACATTAACTTATCTTTTGTAAAATAAAACTAACAGTGGAATGCGTTGAATGAGTAGGTATAAACAATTTAGACAAACGACAAACTTGTCAACTCTGTTCTCATGTAGGGACGATTTTTGTCTTTTGAGAATAAATTTATTTAAAACTATTGTATGGTAAACTGAAATAACTTAATCATTGTGTAATCCTTATGTTGAACAGGTTCCAGTTTGTCCCGATAGCTGCAGTCAGCTTCCTTCTAAGCTTTATGTGTCACCTATGACCACATCATCACTTAGTACGGTGAACACTTTGTTTATTGATTAGCTATATTAAAAAAATATATGATATGCATTTGAAATGTTTTTTTTTGTCTGTTTTTAATCTGTTTGAGGTGCATCCAGTTTTATGAAAAAGCCGATATCATAGAAAATTAACAGTTTTCATAGGTATCTATGAAATATCTATGAAACCTTGGACCCCGCGTCATAGATTCAAGTCTCACTACAATTTTCAAGTCTTTGACAATTTGTCGGTGACATTTCACTTTGCACCGATACAAAAAATACGTCACCAAAGCAACAAAATCGAACACTGAAATACAAGTACTCTCAAAACGGCCCGCTCTCATTTAGGTAAGGTTTACTGTTTTTGCGCAAAGTCGTGACACGTACGCAAATAGTCGGCTAGCCGGGAGTTTACTACTCGCAGTCTAATTTAATTCCCTGTACACTCAGACAGCCTAAAAAATATACTCATTTGAAATTCCAATGCAATTGCAGACGTGTCCTTTTTATAATTCATTCGGATGCAGTCCAAGAGAGGCCTCGATTAGTATAAGCCTCTCTGTTTACAAAATACATGCCGCAGCTTAAATTTGTATTGCTTAAATTCGACAGGAGTTAAATTTTATGTGAGTTCCGTTAAATGAGGTTTTTAGTAAACTTTATCTGCACATCTACCCGCATGCCTGCTTCGCTAATGCGGCTCTACATAAAACCTATTTAAACATTTCTGTAAAATATTAAAATAAAACTTGTTAATAAAAGAAACGTAATACTGCTAAAATCAGAAGCTCCCACTTAAAGTGAGAACTATATAGACACATAAAAGAATCAATGCTATTCCAAAAATAGATGGAGTAGAGACTCCAGCGTGTAAAGGCAGGCAGTACGATTAGTCCGGAAGACCGGGCGGGCGATAATGTGAGCTGAATAAGTGATGTGCTAGAGCCACTGCAAATAGCACACACCACACTTGGACGTGTTCGTGACCATTTCAGGTTTTTGTACAAATTCTACCCTGAAAGTTTCAATAGAATAGCGCGAAAATTTTTGGTTGTTCGTGGTTTTGCGGTCGAATATTTTAGGTTGGTTTTGAAAAGCATTATTTCTTTTTCTTCCTTTATTTAAGGATTTTTCAACAATCAATTTAAACTGTAAATTGCTGACTGTAGAAGCTGACTTTTAAAAAAAATTTGAAATAACATTGAACGAATGGCCCAAAGGAGTAAATAAAAATAGTTATCTCTTTCGTTTCGCAATATTTCGCAATTATATGCCAGTGACTGGATAGGTAACAATAACATTTATCGTGGATTAGCTGAGTATTATATTTTATTAATAACTAGGTACATAAGTTATCAATATTCATGTCTTTGACAAATTAGCGAAAAACCGGGCAATTTTCAAGCTAGCAATACTCCGTGATTTATATGCCGATGATATTTTATTAAAGCCATAAAACATCTCGCACCCGTTTCACAAGAAAACCCTTCCTTTATACGTAAGAACATATATTATTTTCAACGGTGATGACAATATTGCCAGTTGTAAAAAAAGTATTTTATACATTACTCTTTACTTTGAGCTCGCTAAAGCCGCAATGAGATATTGCTAGATAAATTGATTTATTTCATATTGACTGAATTGTTATTAGTTTTATATTTAATACTTTGAAATAGATAATATACTCTTATTTAGTAGACTGCGTACCCGACACAGCATAGCACAGGCGTAACATACTTTGGATAAATAAAAATAACAAATACATTTTCAAAATCATCTCCAACAAAAGAAAAGTTAGTATTATTTTTAATTTTTTTAGTTTTTACATTTAAGACTAGAAAATGTTTTCAAACAATAGGGAAATATTGTCTGCATCATAAGACTGTGTGTGATGCCAAAATATATTTTTTGCCAGCTCCTTAGAAGGGAGTTTAAGCGTCTGCTGCCGTCCCGACTCGGCGTCGCCGGCGGCATTAAGTTGCTTTTCTCAGAGTTTATGCGCCTAAAATGTTCTGAACGAAATAGTCGTTTTGCAGAATGGTTCACAACTAATGTTATCGTGAATACTAGAAACAATACTTTTAAGATATGGGGTTTAAAGGCAAGTGGGTTTTCTGTAATGGTGTTCCCATACATAAATTAGGTATATGTATAATATATTTTTTAACAAATTTTTCGAACATTTTCGAATGTGAATGTTATAGGTAAATAGGTATCATAGAAAGGTTTCATAAATAATTATTATTAGGTAACAATACACTAACACGATAGTGTTATAAAGTGTTATAATGACATCACAAAATGTCTGTATTTGAGCTATTGCTCCTATTAATGTCCTAATTGCTTTTATTTAGACTGTTTTAAAAAAATAAATCATTATTATTTTTGAACTATGCAAATTCAGATTTTTCGTGATGGAAAAGGACATAAATTCAATGACGGTACATTCATTTATGTAGAAGCCTGTGCAACTCAAAATCAGAATCATTTTACGTCGTATAATACTAGCCCACACATGCCTAGACCAGTAGGTACGTAAATCCTGCATATTTACAAATGGAACATAAATAACGCGAACTCTTCGGTATATTTTTCCGTGCGGTGGCCATACATTCAGTAGCGACATTTTAGCACCCCTGTTTTGCCATCGAGCTTGTAATTGCCAAATTTATGGCACCCTACACTAACGTAATTGTGGTCTGCGACGGTGGCGTGTATCACTCCAAATTAGATTCACAGGAAATGCGCAAAATGGTTGTCAGTAAAAGTGGCCTCCGTATTATTTATTCGCGAGAACAGCATAAACGCGTTAACTAAATAGGTTGTCTGAGTAGAGTATTATGAGACAAATAAGGAGAAATGTTAAGTATGCGAGATCATATGTGAACTAACTGTGTCTGTGACGTATTTTGATATGACTTAATTGGGTGCACTCTTATGTTCTATTAATTAACAACTTAATAAATTAAGATTAGTATTAGATAGATTCGAAACATTAGAAAATCTGTCAATATAATATTGTGCGTTCACTGAAACTAGTAGTATTTATCCATTATAGTATCCAAAAATAATAGTACGTACAGTACAGATAGATACCCAAAGGCACTCAACTTAACTAATTAACAATAACAAAAGATAAGACACAGCATTTCTGTACAGGTAGAAAGTTCTGAACAAAAAGCTTTGAGAGCAACAGGAATGAGGAACAAATCCTTTGAAAATTTTATCTAAACAGCTCTTTAAATTGTGGAACATCTAACTGCCGCTTCAGTTTGTTCCCAACTCGGACGCTCTGGGCGTCTTCTTTAATTTATTTTCAAAATTAACATCAACTTACGAGTTGAACTTAGTTGCGAGAGCAGATAACTCTTGCCGTGTACAGTTTTGTACACACATTTGCTGAAATATAACGTTTTGTAGATTTGTTATGTAAAATATGGAGTTTGTATTTACTTGAGAATGTATGCAGAGCTAATTTGTTCATCATTTCATCACTTTTCTTTCAATTCATTATTTACTTCACACAATCCGCATTTTATACTCACATTCCTTAAAAAGGTTTTTTAGAAATGCGATTCGAGTATATGGTACTTTAGTATTTTCTTCAACAGCTGTACCTACCCTACTCATATTTTTTTTACTTTACTTCATGATTTCAAGTCATAAGAATTCTTGATATAATTTAATAAAATAATGTTAGTATAGTTATTGCTATTACAATACTAGTAAGTACAAATGATAAGATTTACAAGTTCCAATACTGGAATAACTCGATATCAAGTTGAGTCTACATATCGCGATACGTCTCGACTCTCGAGTAATTTATTGCACAGGATGTAATGCCATATATTTGAACTTTGAACGTAGTTTAATTGGATACATAACGTTAGTTATTACATACAATTTAAGCTATAAATAGGTAATAGTTATGAAATATTTTGTTTTTCTTAATTCGACTGAATTTAGTTAATTTTCATCATGAATTCGTGATGAAGGACTTGTGCTCAAACCATATTTTTAATGGTAAGTCATCATCATCATATTCAGCCCAAAGATGTTCACTGCTGAACATAGGCCTCTCCCATTAATTTTCACAGTGAGCTGTTTTGGGCCATTTGCATCCAGCGGCTCCCAGCAACTCTGACCAGGTCATCAGTCCACCTGATGGGAAGCCGTCCCGCTGGAACTTTCCTATACGTGGTCACCGCTCGAGAACCTTTCTTCCCCATCGGTTATCGGCACTTCGAGCGTTGTGGCCTGCCCATTGCCATTTCATCTTGCTGACTCTACGAGCTATATCCGTCGTTTTTGTTCTTCTACAAATGTCCTCGTTCCGGACTCGGAAAAGAGTCTACCTGTCCAAATTTAGATAATCCTTAGCTAATGGTATGTAGCTAAAGATTATCCAAATTTGGAGACAGGTAGACTCTTTTCCGTTTGATTTAAGAAGAAAAGCCATCACGACCGAAAATACTATCAATCGTTCTTCAAAAACCATCTCAAGAAAGTGTTCTTACGTCACAACACATACGTCATTCATATATAGAGCAGGCAAGACGTGGAATACATAGGAAGATTGGCCTACACGAGAACAATACACGGTATTGTTGTACCAACAATGGGACGCTTCTATTAATTAACCCACGGACATATCTGTTGTTACTTACTCTGTGCTATCATAAATGTACCTATTACGTTTGTTATTTAAGTGGTGGTAATAAGGTTCATAATTAAAAATATAACTTTGAGCACTATTTAGATCAGGCTGTAAGTTTACAAGCTGAAGATCTGCCGCCAATCACGTTCTATCAAGATATCGGCAACATACATATTTGCAATCGCTCTATTATTTCTATAATGTTCATATACCTATACTGGGTGACAGTGGATATATTATAAGGTGGATTATCTGCGAGCTTGACAGATGCTGACATAAGAAAAGCTTCATTATTTCATTTGATTCAAAATTATACATCGATTTTCATGGTATTTATTCAAGCTGAAATTTTGAAATGTTTTTAAAAACCATGACTTGATACGGCAGCTAGCAATAGCTAAAGGTAGACATATCATGTTTGGGCTATATACTTGAAATACAGTTATTTTTGCAACCATGATCCAACTCAATTGTTAGTGCAGGTAGGCATATCGTATTTGTGTAATTCCATTTATAAAATACTGTTACAAAATTTTAAATAAAAACATTTTAGAAAACAAACTTTTAATAAAAAATCATTTAAATAATATTTGCATGCACTTTAATTAAAGCCTGTTTCTTACATAAATATTTAACGATAAAATAAAATTTCTAAGACCAAAATTATTTATGTTCCTTGAAAGTTTTCTTAAATAACCCCGACTGTATAGAAACCGGTTAAGTGGGCCTTCGCTCAGCTGTATAAAAGTTTATACAAGCTACGTAAACCTCTAAATCGCCTGCACTTGGAAACGTCTCGGTATTTAGAAAAATAAGATCTTCCTCGGATGTTAAGAACTCTTTATTATCTGAACTGTTGAGCTTACGACTACACGTCTTGAGGTATGCGGTAGGTTTGCAATAGGTCAGGTTAAACATTTTTCTCTTTAAAACAAAAGGCATGTACTGTCTATTAGCAATAGTAGTGAAACTAGGTATTCAGATACTTAGAAGTCAATGACTGCTTAAAGTATATCCATCCTTGTTTATTAAATAGCTGTAGAAAGAGACAGGCTTAGATATAATCAATCAGTTTTATGAATATGAGTGCGGCCGTTATTTAGTAAAGCTTCGTTTTAGTTAGTGACCGAGGGTAGCAACTTGAGGGTGGTAGCCAGCCAGCGGTTACTACGAACATCATCTGTAAATCTGCAGAAGTGATTACCTGAAGTCAAAAAGGTATAAGGTATATTAGAAATATGGAGTTCACATAGATTCATATAGACACATAAAAAAATCCATACATAACATTAATTTATAATAATTTAAATAGAAGCGAGGAAATAAATAGAAGGTATACTTATTATATTGATATTATTAGAAAGTAGTCCAATCTATTTAAACAATTTAATTCCCACAACCGCGAAACCAAAAACAATTGACGCCTTACTAAGTACCCAAGTTATAAAGCCACAGTTGTAAAGTTCAATCACGCGGTATATTTTTCAAAGTAACAAAACAGCGGTGGCAATTAATTTTATTACAGGTTGATGCGGGAAGCGTTTGTGCGTGAACTTTCGGTTACGGTTGGTGGGACCGCTAGGGCCCTTCGGGGAGACGTCAAATAAACTTTGCAGTCTCTCTCATAAAGCTTTATCAAAGAGTAGAGAAGCTTTAAGAAGGGTCAGTGGATATAAATACTTATTATTTTACCTTTTTTATTATTTTTTTTATACCAGTGTTTGTCCAACTAGATTCTTGATAACTTGACTCGCGATTCCTGGAATTCTATTTTTACATAGAAATCTTAGGACGTGCGGCTCATTCGTGAACCAAGGGGTAAATGTGTTTGGGCTGTAATAAGTAAAGAAAAATAAAGTCTGAATTCATTCTCTTTATCGTAAAGACTTGTTTACTAAATTTCACTTGCCTACACTATCTGAGTTGCTTTGTGAACAGCCTCCAAAGGCTTATCCATTTCGGTACCTCAATTGACGCTTCAAAGCAACTATCTATCTGGTCAAATAGCAACGGTAGGCGGTATTCTGTTTCATAACCTATTACAATAGTCTTTATCACATAAAGAGCAGGTCAAAAAGTTTATAGAAAGTTTATTTAATTTGCTAATGATTATAGTTTCTTAGACTCCACACTCGAAGGGATTTTTGCTTTGATGTTTTACCACAATTTACCATGGAAAGTGATGATGTGGCCGAAGGTGACCAGCACACAATTCCAAAAACGGAACTGGCAGTGTAGCTGCCGTAATACACCGGTAGTTGTTTGGCTATAGATTTTGAACGTTAGGGTGGTAGCCAGGCAGGTGGGTACTACAAATTACCCAACCATCATGCTATGGTTTCCTCACGATATTTTCCTTCATAAAAAGCTCAAGCTCATTGTTTCCAACTCACTTCCTTAGTCGTATTCGACACCTTCTTTATGAGGTAAAAATAAAATTATCTCTTGTATACATGTGTCGTATCTGCGTAAACATATCTTTGGTATATATCGCGCCTGCCATGCACTCGGCAACAGTGTAATAATTAAAGGCAAAGCGGCTAATCCTTGCCGACGAGTGCAAACACGACTCTGTTGTATTTACACGCACATGTATTTCGCTAATAAATATTAAACTGGCGCGAGTTTCACTCTGTCGGATCTGTGTTCTTGGTACGTGTTTATTCTATTTTAGATTGGAATATCAACAGATTAAATTTGTTTATTTGAAATTTGACTTTTTATTTTTAACATTCGTTAATTTTTAATGAACATTTATAATCTTTAATGAAATTCAATCTTTTGTTGAGTATAAATCCTTGAAAATGGTTTCACACATTAAGTTACTTTGGCATACAATTTTTAATTGAAATAAATAAATAAATGTTCTGGGACATTCCTCACACACGGCCATTATTTTAATAAACAATAAATAAATAATACGATAAGATAAATTAGCAAAAACACATTCAATTCACTGATTATAATAGGTAATTATCGGTCATTTTATTACATTATAAAACAATTTAAATTTATTAAATTTCAAACAGTTATATATTAAAAAATGTTAATGTTTTTGCGTCAATTGTTTTTGGCTACCTTGATTGTGGGAATTAAATAGTTTAAAAGATAAGGAAGGGTTTTTGGAAATGCAACCCCTAAGGGGGTAAAATAGGGGTACGTGGGTGAAACCGAGGAGCGTAAGGCTTGTATTGAATTAAATAAGATTTGATCTCATTGATTATTTCAAAAACTAAAATTGACATAATAAAATTCTATGTAAATAAAATAGGTGGTAGATACCATTAGTACCTGCACATGATGACTCAAATAAAAAGGGGTGTTCTCTGAGGCAAGCACTAATCAGGATCCCCCAACTCAGAGTCAATCACACGGAATCACGTACGGAGCTCCACTCGGGCACGCATTGTATTTTCATCAACGCTCAATATAAACCGTTATGGATCATTTCATCTAAAAATCAATTAGAATTTCTATGACAGCGATATCACTTTGTCATAGCAAGTGGACCCTCGATGATGGATGGATGTAGATGCGAATTTATTTTTATTTTTTTTAAGCCCATAACTCGTTCGGCATCCAAACATTCGGTGTCATTCGGAATTGATTGCTTATGGAAACGCCAAACGTATGAATTGATATTCCAACGGTGATTTCAACACGTTTTCGTGTCTTCATAAATTTCGTGGACATTTAGAAATGGAGAGCTTTTTGAATAATCCTACTAATTTAATAAATGTAAAAGTTTATATGTTTGGATGTTTGTCACTCAATCACGCATAAACGGCTGAATAAATTTGCATTAAACTTGCCATGGAGATAAATCAAATCCTAGAACAAAATATAGAATATTTCGTATATAGAAGATCCCACGGGAACGCGGGTAAAACCGCGGTGCGGAAGCTAGTACTGAATCAAATAAAATGTAGTTAGATATGCCAAAAACAAATTCAAATTCAAAAGTTTATTTATTAAATGAATTCAGTACAAGTATATAAGTATAATAGTAAACTTTGCTGGTAAAAATGGCGAATTTTGTGTAATAACAAGTGCAAACTTATTGAAGGCCTAGAGAATGTTTCATTGTCTTTAAATCGTATTCTGATCGCCGATTAAAAAAAAATGTAATGTAATGTTCCGAATGTAATATCTACTAACTCAGTTCTCTTTTCGAAATTTATAAAATTAATATTCAACATACGTGTCGATAACGACCTCCAGTGCGTATTCGCGATAAAATTTCAAATTCCATTGTTTATTCGACAAAAATTGGGTCATAAAGAGGAAGTTATTGCTCCCTAAGCCCCAATCACAATTTTAGCCCAAAGATACATAACATATTTCACTCTGGTGGGCATCTGCTGGTATATAGGTACTTGAAGCATATTTTTTTAAATATACGCAACATTGTGGTTGAAAGGTTCGCTATAAATCCTCCGTCTATGTTTGTTGCATGCTTGGGTAATATAACGTTTTTCTTTGGAAAATTCTGTGTGGACTGTTTTTGAGTTTGACCAAGTTTGATGCATAACAAGAGCATTTAGGTAGTATATTTTTAATCTTATTGACCTATAAAATATAATACAAGCATAGTAAATTCTTCTCTACTGACATATTTGTTTCAACGATTTGATAGATGAATGGAATTCGTAATCATCCTATTCTAAAAGGTTGGACCTAATCTATGGTAGGAACCATAGACTGATGTGCTAGGAAAATGAAGAGTATCATTAAGCTCATTATTGATACACTTAACTGGACGTATTATAAGCTTTTATTTGCAGTCAGTTAACGGCTTCGACTGGCGTCAACTGCCGTCAACTGCCGTCAACTGCCATCAACTGCCATCAACTGCCGTCAACTGCCGTCAACTGCAGTCAACCGCCAAAATCCGGTATTATAAGAACTAGGAGGTTAGTGGTCACGTGATGATAACCATATAAGTTTGATTGGCTGCACCGGTGACAGCTAGGCAGAATTACGCCTCCTAATCTATCTTGAAGTGTACTTAAAACAAAAGTCAATTTATTAATAAGTCGGAAAACAACATAAACAAATCCAGGACAATCCAGGTGTTCATATACATTGCTTTTATAATGTCCACCATGAATATTGTTGACAATAGTAAGTAATTGGAATATAGGTCGATCAACATGGCATGTCAAGTCAGCATTAGCGTGCGGATTCCGTAGACATTTTTCACAAAACGCTTGTCGCACGGCCGCATGCGAAATCGGTTTGATTCCACGAAGATATTTTCACATACATGTCCGGATTTTATACAGAGTGTTTGCGAAAAGAACTACGTTATTGCTTGCAGTTCTTATGTTGACCTTATTTCTGCCAGGTTTTTTAGAACTCACTTGTAAATTTTGTTGGAATTTTAATGTTATGTAGTGGTTTAGGTTTTTAATGTTTTAAGTAATTAAATAATGAAATGTGCGAATAACTTGTGATAAATTTAATACATTTTGTACTCGATGAATCGTTTCCAAACAGATAGATTTCGTAATATAATATAATAGGCTTACGTTACTTTTAAGTTTAAGTCTTTTTTTGTAATCACTTGTGATACCATCTCAGTAATGCAAAAACCTCTGGCTGTGTGCCAACAGCTTTATCAGGTTTAAAGGATTTTTTAAAATGAACAAAATAAATTTACGTAAAAGTTTATTTATTTATTTTATATATAGTAGCTGAAAAGTATATTTAAATGAGAATGTCCTTTCATTGCTCTGATACATAGCCTTTTTAGTGTTATTTACTAACTCGATGTAAAGTAAATTTATACTGTTTCCTATAATTTTCATTAACTTCTATTACCTATTAATTTAACTCCCAGTCCAACGTCTCTGATTTGTTAATAAAATCACCCTGTTTATAAAAGTCACGTAAGACCCTGGCCCAGTTTCAGCATTCTTGCGTGTTGTTCCTCAAAACTAAGAATCGAAGTCAATACGAATCATGGAAATTCGATTTTTCTCCTTTATTCGATTCGAAGCAATTTAACTTTACTGTAAGTAGGTACCTAATTCAGTTGCAAATCCTACTATCGTTTTTCCGTTTCTATAGTTTTTCCGGGATAAAAATTATCCTGTATTTGATTTCGTACATCCATTCAGCAGTTGAGTAGCGAACACTTAAACAAATTATATATTATTATTATTATATTTTCACATATGTACCTATAGGTATATACTTTAAATTAAAAATCTTGTTGAAGTGTATCAGTTCTTTGGTTTAGGTACTACTACTAGAATAACGTTGTATAATATAAGTATGTATTTACATAAGTAAAATTACTTGTGAATATTCATTAACAAATACTGTTGGCACAATAAACCGTTATCTTTATAGTTCTAAGGGTGCATCTAAATGTAAGGGACAACTGAGGCCTCAGCCCTAAGGAAACGCTAGAGTAATGCAAATTTAACGGTCTTCGCAACTAATTACTTCAGTCGGCATACACGGAGATAAAGCCTTTATGTTTGTATAGTTTTCGAACATTCTAGACTGAAGTTAGACGCGTAAGGTTAGTTCAAGGTAAGTTTCGTTCGTGCACGTAATAGAGAAGTTTGTTTCAGTTTACTTTGTTTATTATTGAGTGGCTGAAGTATGTATCTACTTAACGAATATTCTGGGTTAACGTGAGGCTGCTTCTAAACATACATATATTGTGTACCGGCGGCGCTAGTTTAGGCGTATATTTTTTAAACAGAAAATTTACGAATCGTGGAGATCCAGGCACACACAATACAAGACTTACGAATGCACTACCCGGTTACCTAAAGGATAGATAAGTACCTATGGCTGTTTTTTAAATACTCACTGTAAACAGACCGAAGTGGATGACGAAAAAGTCAACTTCATAAATGTCATACCTACCGCTTGCACACCATAATACCTACTATTTCCACGTGGATAATTCAATTTATATCGTTTTAAAAACGACATAAATTTTAGTCGAGATGACTTTTGATATTCCCCAACGTGGACTCAAATGGGTCACCGGTCTGCAGCCGCCATTGTTGCAATACCAACAACAATGGTGAATGGGAATAGATGTCAGCCGGTGGCATTGTCCAATATCTAGTCGATGCATAGATCTATGGTTTCCCGCATTCAGTACCCGCTTCAAAAGAAAATATTGCAATAGTTGCCATTGGTGTATTGTGCACCATTCAATTTTGTATCGAGATATTTTCTTGAGTAGGTTTTCATATTTTATTAAAATAAAATTGTATTCAAAAGGGATTTCTTATTAAATTGGAGACGTAGTTTTATTTATTGATCTCTACCGATATATATATACCTTTCAATCACTCAGGCTCATCCGACAACTTGACCATTGTTATACAAAGTATTTTCATGCACATAACCTTGTCACAGCTAGAAATCTTTTAGAGTGAAAACTGAATTACTAATCAGTATTTTCAATAATTGTTAAATACTCGAAGTACATGTACATTAATATAAATTGAATATTTATTCAGAAGACATTTAAAAACATAACCCTTTTTAGGTCTATCTCAGTCGGGTTAAGATTCAAAACTTTTCCCTTTGAACGTGTTTTGGAGCATCTGTTTCTTGCGGACCGAATTGACTCCTTCAAATTTGGAAATTACAAAGTTTTTAGTTTTTCGATCCGCGGTCCGAACGGTGAGTGGACCGTATTTTAGTGATTTTTCTAGATTCAAAATTAGGCCTAAGATTTTAACGGATTTTTCTAACTGACTGGCCAGATAATACCACGCCACGTTATAACACTATTGGGCAAAGTGGGATAAAACCAATCGATATACAACAAAGAGCATCAATAACGATATTAAACTCATTGTTTCTACACCAAAGTCTTCCTCAAACAAAACATTATGAAATTAACAAAACATTTTCAATATTAATATCCCGTTATCGACAATTCACAGGCTCCGAGTGTAAGCTGAAATTTAATCTCTGGAAATTAACACGCGACGATATTTGATTTTGTGTTGTGCAAATAAATAAATATTTTAGAATTTATTCCAGTTTCATAATATTAATTTTTCTGATCTTAAAATATCCGAATATCAATATCGTTTAATTTAAATTGGTTCTGAAATATTGAAATGTAGTTGTAAAGTATGGGTGTTAATACCCTAATTCTTCTACTACCTAAGTAAATATTTGATTTTCAAATTGAATTTTATCGAAAATATTTTTAACACTACCTATTAATTTTTTATTTGACTTTATTTGCTTACTCCACACACTTATCTGAAGTTCACAAGTAAATAAGTGGACAAATACTATCACTTTGTATAATTTTCTTAACGTAATATTTCAATCAGTCAACCAAATGGCAGAAAATATAAGGAAACAATGGAAATATAACTGGCATATAAATGACAATTCATTAGAGAAACATGGCAGGAATGGCAATCTCAACTCCTATGAGAGGCACCTAATGTAAGAAAGTATACATACTTTATAATGACAATATGTTATATTAATAAGGTTGACATTTATTCATAACCAACATTGTATTAAATTGGTGGAAGGATATTTTCATTTACTTAAATTTTTATTCAGCTACTAGCAGTCCCCCGCGTTCCCGAGAAAAAAAATTGCACATGTCCTTTTCCATACCATAAGCTATCTGCGTACCAAATTTCATCGCGATCGGTTCAGCGGCTTAGGCGTGAAAATATAACAAACAAACGAACTCACATTCGCATTTATAATATTAGTTAGGATTACTATAAACAATTTTATAAAAAAAAAAATATGTTGGTGCTTTTTGGAAGTGCACACCCTCAAAAATCTTTTGCGACTAATCAATCCTGCCTGAAATGTTGGCTACTTACCAACTTAAAAATGTTCCCCATTATTATTTAACGTTTAAAGTGTATGAACAAGCATAATCGCCTTTGTGCCAAGACTTATTGCTTGCCTGAAAGCTTTCACGGCGTTTTCAGACTTTTACAATAAAAACCGCAACATTCGAATTATTTATTGTCCCCATTTACAATTTTCTCGCCGCATTTTAGTCATTGGACGATGAAAATTTTATGACATTGCTAATACTTGAATTTACGATTCAACATTGTTCGCCTTGTGAATGGTTCAACGGGAGATTCGGTTTCATCTTCGGATTGAAGGCTTTATATACTTTGAATATTTCAGTGGCTTTGATTTTGCTACAATAATCATACTTAATATTATAAAGAGGAAAGATTAGTATTTTTGTGTTTGTATTTTTGTATGTTTGTAACGAATAAACTCAAAAACTAGTAGAGCGATTTCAAAAATTCTTTCACCATTAGAATGCTACATTATTCCTGAGTAACATGGGCTATATTTTATTCCGGGAACGCGGGTGAAAGCGCGCGGAAAAGCTAGTAAGAAATAAAACGATAGCTCAGTGGAAGTGACGTCGAATATTGCGATGAACGTAGTGGACTATTCTGGCGCTTGAGTTTTCGGTGCTTTTTTTACAAAAACACAATGTAGAATAATTTATAGTTCCTCCCTGGCTGACTACGGCCCAAGTTCAATCTGTCACCAACCAAATATCTACTGATAGCTTCCGCCCCGCGGTTTTACCCGCGGTTCCAAGAGTTCTTATGTTTTCCCGGGATATAATAGCCTATGTGTAGCCGGGGTAGCCTATGTGTTAATCCAGGGCGTCAGCTACCTTGATACCAAATTTCATCAAAATTGGTCGAGTCGTTTGAGCGTGAAGAAGTAACAAACATATAAACACACACACTCATAAACCTTCGCATTTATAATATTATATAAGTGTGATGTGAGATGTATCAGGAGCTGCATTTGACAGCAAGAACCTTGTACCTTTCGTGTCCTTACGATACCATGCCGCATCGTTACCATGGTGAGATTATGGTAATGAAGACAGAGTTTCTTTTTATAAATAGGTTTATACTTTTTATCTCGAGAACTCTGTTGAATTTCTGGGGCACACATATCTATTAAGAAATTACAATTATAATATTAGTCATGTTTTATTATAAGTTATTTGAAAATAATAATTTAAAAAAAATTCATAAACACTGAAACAAAATAATGTACAAAACATTAAGTACCTACTACAATTTATTATATCCATATATCTGTTTCAGTGTAATTGAAACATACTTTCACATTTAGATAAGAATATTACGTTATCAAGGAATTTAAAGTTAATAATATGGTATCCTGTAAAGGCGCGGTATCTCGAGGCAATTTAACGCCACGTCAGCGTAGGCCTCCCGAGTAATACGTTTGAGATGCCAAATATGCCTAAAGCGACACTGAAAAATTTCATACATTACCTTATTCAAACAATGTATGATCTAATTTCCTTAGCAAGTACCTACCCGAGGGTAATTTTATCTTTAAACTTTCTTTCTGTTTGTAGAAATTAAATTTTGTGGAGTAAATTATAATGTTTCCAATCATTCAGCAGTTAAATCAAATACAGAACGTAAATGGGAGACCGTAAAAAAGTATTTTTCTATCATTAAATAATGGTTTTAGCTTACATTTATAGTTTATTGGCTAATATATATATATATGTATGTGTAACTGAAGATGCACAGAGTCTGTATACTATTTGTAATATTTTTAATAGTGTAATGTGTATTTTTGTTGGAGTTCCTAAATAAATAAATAAATAAATAACTCTAAGCTCTAATAACTAGAACGTAATCATTAGCGGCTTTCATAAATGTCACTGAAGAAAATATTGCGACTACGTTATGGAATGCGCCGAGAGGGATAGTCTTCTTTTAGTCAATCATTGACAAGCAGGCAGGCGGTCCACTTGATGGTAAGTGGCTACCGTCGCCTACGGATGATTGCCCATGTGTTGCCGACCTTTATAAATTCTAGAAGACAACTAACTTTGAAGAGCAACCGCCGGAATACTCTACTAAATCGTACAATATTAAATTCCAATCTCATATAACGTGTTAATTGAAAATTTCAATGTGAATTCCCTTCCACGAAAGCTATATTCACAAAGTTTATTAAAATACCACAAACGGTCTAACTCCCTGGAGTACTTTTAGAAACGATTGTCTACATACCAACAATATTTACTCTCTAATTACATTCAAACAAAGTTGCATCTCCCCAAATGTTGAACTAAACACCAAAACAATACATAGATATGGGAGAAGCAACCATTACCTCTCAATTAGTTTAGTTAAGTTTAGTACATGCACAGTGCAAGCACCCCTAGTATAAATTAGTCTTGTTAAGTGCTGTACAGGAATTTAATCCTCATATTTCGTCTGCGCCAGGGTTCGGCATATCTTTTCAGGTCTAAAATTAATTGTTCACAAGAGAAACCGCACGGGCCAATTTAAACTTCATAACTTCACCATGAAGAGTCAATTTTCCTTGCCAACTTTTTATAATATTTGAAAAAGGAATAAGTTTTGACACGATATCAAGCGATTTTTAGTTTTCTTTCAAGCACATTGTAATTCAAATTCGCATGCCAGTACTTTGTATCTATGATGGTTTAGATTGTCGTATTTAAGTAGTTGTTTAATTATGTTACTCATTACTTGGTGAATACAATCGGATTAAATGATGGCAACTTAGCCCGATATTTGACTAATACATGTAGCTTTCCATTTAAATTCATGTTTTTGAATTCTCGAATGAAGTATGGATATTTATGTCTTTGAAATATTATTATTATAACCTAACTTAGGTGGGGTAGCAAAACAAGACTACGTACTATTCGTATACCTAGGTACTCACATGTAGATTTTAATATATCGAAAATATCTGTAAATATCTGGAAAAAATGATTTTTAAAAATTGCGTTCATTAAATTAAGTATTACAGAAGTATGTTCAATAAGCTTGTTTAAAATTAAAAATGATTAAACCTATTACAATAACTATTGACAGATTTCTTCTACGAAAACATCTTGTACAAACATTGTTAAACATTACATGCATATTTTTTTAAATATAAACCTTATTTCAGTATCAAAACAAGCAATTTATTCTCAACGTTTGAGTATATAACTCGTCGGCTCGTAATCTTTAATTTCTTTATAATCGTCTCGCGTCTGTCAAACGTAAATCCTGCGCCATTTTGTTAAATGTAGTCTTTGTTCGTTTGTAGGATTATTTAAAATAAGTATTTATAAGTTATCTGTTATTTATTTATTTTGTTACCAATTATTTTATGAATGCTTTCTGAGCAATTATAATATCCTCCATAATGATTATAATATTTCTTTTTTATTACCTACCAAGTTTAAAATCCTGTGTTTGTTCAGGATAATGTATAGATACCTACTCTAATAATGGAATGTTGTTAACACAATAGGAGATGCATCTCTAGGATACTATATGTAATAATTCTTAAGAGTAATTTTAAGCAAGAAAGTTGGAGGTTGAATTCTTTGTATTACTAGTTGTAATTTCCTCACAGACGAGTCTCGCGACAATCCCGACTTATCTTTGTTCCTTGACAACACTTTCCCTTGGGCCTGTGCTCCCTGACAAACTTATATTCACACTCAAAGCAACCCTTATTTCTTCAATTTAAAGTATATTTTCGTTAATTTCAAAATTTATCGTAATATTGTTAAGACATAGCTGGATTTATAGCGAAACTTCACAACTTTTGTAGTCGCTTTCATTTCACACACTACTAAGTCGGCTGGTTTGGTTGTTTTTGTTCTTATTGTCTGTTTGTTAATATTGCGACCTCCTACTAGTTAAGTAAGGGTTCTCTGTAACATAAATCTTCCGTTGATTAATTCTGAAGATTCATTTGGTATAGAGTTAGCTTTACTGTTGGGTGCGCAAAGGGTTCCGTATTCGATACCCTCACAGAGCAAATATTTGTATACGATAGAGCAGGTATTTGGTTCATGGATAGGAATTGACTTTACCGGTGCTATGTTTAAAGTAGACTGAATAATTACATACCTAAGTAATTAACTATTGTGCCTATACTTGTTTAATACTCTCATGAACATTCAATTCCATCCCATCAGGCAAAGTTAATGTCACTAGCAATAAAACTTCCTATGAAATCATTTTACTGAAAAATAAAATTTCCGTTTCCATTCAATCAGACTTTTTACCTTTACCTATGTTACCAGCAAAACCCGTAACGGCTTTATTTTTTGTCACTGGAAAATCAATAGTTCTCGTTACAGGCTGCAATTCGAAAAGCACCTCGGAATACCGTTATTTTCTATCTGCATCGCGTAAATTAGCTCTCCGGTCGGACTATCGCGGTTGTTCTAATGCCTGTAATGTATGATAGTCTGGCTCCCGCTGCGAGAGACATATAAATTGCATACGAATGCACATAGAGTACTGAACGAATGCATTCCGCATACAGTTTGAATGGAAATCGCCAGGAAGACGAAGTAATAACAATATAGGAACTTTTGTGAAGTGAGTGACGTGCAGCAACGAAGGAACCAAGTGTACTAATTTCACATCATCAGTTATTTAAAGCTTTTTAACTTTGGAACTTTTAAATACGAGTGACATAAATCAACCGTCTGTTAGGCAACATTCTGGATGTCGACTGGTAAAACAAAGACATCACGTGCCAAGAAATGATAAAATAAATTTTGAACGTCCCCCCATTACAAAGCTAATGGGCTGTATCTCGAAAGCTAGGGAATAAAAGATCCGTCGATTAGAAACTTTATGTTTGCAATTTTCTGGAGGCTCCCCTAGAGTCTTGCGAACCTTGAAGATGAGCGTACACACAATGTTTGCTATCATAAAATCCTTAGCGTCACAATAGGTACTTACCTACAGTGCGGAATCCCCGAGAGAATGCATTTGTAACACCTGTAATTAATGGCTTAATCACGGAAACGGCTCATCTGATTTTGATACGACTATTTTATTTTTGGAAAACATTCAGTGATAATAATTTCTAGATAAAAAAATATATTTTTAGTTAATAAGTATCTAAATACCATTTACGAGATTTCGGATATACTTACCTATAGAACCTATATGTATGTGTATGCACTTTTGTACCTATTTATGGTTGAATACACACAATACTATAAATAATTTTAATATATATTTTTATTTTGAACATGCACGATAGTCAGTGGGTAGCCCCAAACCAGTCCTTGTCCTTTGTAATAATAAATCTACATGTTTTTGGGGAAACTTATACTATCACTAAACTTATTCCTAAGAAAAAACAGAACCTTCCGTGAGAAAATACTATCAAAATTGGATTAGTATCTGTAATAAGCCCAATATTAACAGGTGTCAAAAACGCATTATGTCGGCGGCCGCCACTTTACAATAGTTTCTACAGGTATATAAGCAACATCATTTAACAAGACAGATGTAAACTGCATCACGGATTCTTTGAATTTTGACAAAATAGATGTACTACAAAGTATACTTATTGTAAACGTACATATTGTAGAGCAGACAAGCGAAACGTACTTCTACATTATATATGGTATGGAAGTCAGGAAATAGACTCAATTATCTACCCACCGATGGCGTTAATCTTAAACTGGGATCAAATATATTGAACTGAATCTGAAAATAACTGGTTCGATTCGGCTTTAACTACTTTTGATTGGCACTAGGGGTTTAGTTGAAACCTATTAATTAATTGAACGTTAATAATTTAATTGACTTTTATCTAATACAAGGTCATTGTAGTTTTCCAATCATATACCTAATCGAACTAATATACAGCAAAGTGATGTAACAATAATTTCAAAGCATATTATATGATTACTTGCTTTTTTTTTAAGCAGGTCTAGAAGGTGGTGGGTCCAGGGGCCCTTCTTCCACCCTTACGCGGACAAAACGGCGAGCGCTGAGGGCTCTCAACCGTGTAACTGATTACTTACGTGTTATTTTATAGCCAAGGATTAAAATTCGGAAAACATACGGTTTCAGAGAAAAATAACATGAAATTTTGCAATCCAAATGTTCACGTTCGCTCCTTTGCGTGTCTACAGTCTCAGATACACTATTGGCTAACGTCAATTGTCTAGTCAGTCCCCTTCCTTAGTGATCAGTCCCATATAATCAATAGGGTTGTCCAAAATTCATATTTATATATTATTCTTTCAATTTGGTAATTTAAAAAAAAAGTTGCTTATATCATATCCTTTAATATTGTTCCACATTTCTATTAGTAGCACAAAACAAAATAAGTTGTAGGTACGAAATAGAACACAATTAATAGGTAAATGCATTCGTACAATACAACTAATCTAATCATCCAAACCATAGATCAAAGGAGCTATTCCATTTGACTTGTGATTGAACCACATTCTCCTACTGAATTGACCCATAGAAATTATTAACTATGTCCATATAGTACTTGGATATAAATTAATTGAATGAATATTTCTGTTACTAATTATGCCAGACGGCAGACTCGTTAATCCATTCTATTTTGTACATCCTTGGAGATTTCGAGGTAATAAAATCGAGCGAAAGCGCTCTTCAATTTATAACAATAGACAAATTCAAATAATTTTATAAAAAGAATGGAAACAAAAATTGAAACGACTTCCTTTTTTGGGATAAACGTAGCGCTTAAATTAAAAATGGTGGAAATTGACGGGCGCACTGAAAACATATAAATCTGAAGGCTAGCGGAAAATTAAAAAGGTTCCCGAGGCGGTGACGCGGCGGAAAGCGTCGTTTGGCATCGCGTCGAACCGGGAATAACCAACCAATCTCTCTTGACTTTGCGCAGAATCAGTCTTTTGATTTAAAATCTCATTGATGAGCTATATAGTTATAATAGACTTAGATATCAAATGATAAGTGTCATTTAATAAAAGCAAAAAAAAAATCATTTTCAAATAAGCTAGATAGTCTACATTTTTTTATTGCTTTAATGCAATAAGAAATAATTCGACTAACAATCAGTCATTCCTAAGCTTTATACCTAAGCCTAATAGTTGAACAGTTTCGGTTAATGATGCAGTAATGCGTTTGCACTGTTACCATTACGCCGGGAGTCCACTCGAATGGCTCATTAGTACTAATCGATTAACGTCATTTACTATTCGTTGTACCTAGCATACATATCTATAAATGCCACCTAATGCTTTCGATTGCGCACGCTATTGTTAGAATCATAACGCAATATTGTCGACTTCAATAACCATTGGATATTTGTTACAAATTATTACCAAATGTACGATTTGAGATTTTATTCAAAATTCCACGTTACAAATGCTCTCATAAAATATACAAATGCCATTTATTTGCCCCAATACGATCCCGAACTTAAGGCTTGTATCCCTTCATAAAGAATTCCAACCGTGCATTCTCGCATTACGACCATCTTTAGATTTATGGCAACCCGCTGTCCGCCATATTGTTCCAAATTTAAAAATATTTATTTCCCCGCCGAATAGTACAAATGTACAACCCTATCAGAATGGACTTTTGGATAAACATTGAGTGGACTACAGAGACTTTCCGTTTCAGATTTTATGTGATCCCGGCTCAATATGGGCTCTTTATCGTGATCACATTTGCAAAATGTAGCATTTATCTACGACCTTTACACAGACTTGCTTTTCTTACTAACTTAGGTATTTTTTCTACATCAGATTTATTTACTAGCCATATCTTACGGTTAACAATGTTTAAAAATTATTCAAAAATCAAATTAAGTTCAAAAAGGTACCTATAATTTTAGGTCGTTATCTGTTTTGGGAAAGGTTTTGGGTATTAATTAATGAATCACTAACAGAAGCGCAAAAATATTTATACAACAGAGTTTTCATTTGGAATCGTATAAATTTAAAAGGATGGCGGAAAATTAAAACGGCACCCGCGGTGCAATGGCGGCCAAAATAAATGTTATACATATAGAATACAATGTTACAATACAACACTGATATACAATGTATAAACACAATATTGGTGTGAAACATAGCTTGGAGTTTTATAATTTATGATACACAATATTGCGTTGAATTATAGTCTAAAAAAAAACTTTTCCGTTACATACATCATTTTATAAAAAAAAATATATATAAAATGACAAGGCAGGCGGCAATATCTCTGAAGCAAGTTAACGTACTGCATTTAAATTTCAATATTAAATCAAGTTATATTATGTCAACTGAATTCTGAAGAATTAATTTAAAAAATTCTAGATAATTCGCTTTTTCCACGGTCACAATACATTTTTTAGCCACTTCTATTAGAGAATGGCTAACTAATTTGGCAAAAAAAATCGTCTTATTCTAAAGGTATGAAGAACAACAGCAAAAGGAGAAATATTATACAAAAAGTCGGTTAAAAATAGCATACATCTAAGAAGCGGTCAATAACTTATCTGACAGTAATGTAATAAAGTAAACAAGGTAGACGTACCAACAAGAAGGGAACGTGTTGAATTTTAAAATATCATAAATCTAATAATATTCTCTAACCCAGACAGAGACAAGGATCAGTCAATTTATCGGAATTTAATTTATTAGTTCGAGCTTGATAGTTATGGATTTTATTGTCCACGTGTTTAGTTGGATATTTAATTATGTAAATAAAGAAATGGATTATGTAGAATTCTTGTAACATGGACATGAGAATCTCAATAGAAAGGACCATTAATAGCCTCTGCATCATCCTTATGTCATATCTTGGTTTATGAAAGAAAAAGATTAGATTCTACAATGTTACATCATTGTTACCTACTTATGATTCGTATATTTTTATTTAATTAAATAATTGCTCTTCGGATATAAAATAATTATTTAAGAGTTCATAATATAAAGAAATAAGAGACATAAATGCATTACATAACGGCTCTCTGGCATTGCTTTGCATAAGTTATACATTAAAATGAATAATCTTGGGAACCTGACTGCAACAGAAATAGGTAGTAATTCTTTTTGTATAAAGCAACCACTTGCATAGCTAATTAGGAACAGACTGCTATAAATATAACAACCTAGTTTTCACCCTGCGGTTTCATCAATGTTCCCGGGTTTAAAAGTAGGTTGCCTATACATATGTATGTGTAACTCTCGACTGGAAATCAATCGGTGTCAACCAACACTTAAGTTACAAACCCATCTTTATTATCTGCATGAATAAATAATATTATTACTAAAATTCCATTCCAAACTCGTTTAAAAACAATATCTCTCAGTTTCTTAGTTATTATTATTAAGTATTCTAGATTCTATTATTCTAGAGCCTAACACAACACAATAATTATAATTAACTTCCGGTGTGTATTGGAAACTGTATTTGATAGCTATTTCAAGATTTCAGGATTATCAAATTTAAATTAAAGTTCAACCAAGGTTCCGCACAAAATTAATTTCAACGTAAAATAGCAGCAAAGTGATGCTAATCGTCCCACCACACAACAAACAGCCTTGTTTCATTTAAAACCTGTCAGTGCTAAAGAGATTTGACGTCTCGACAAAGGCAGCGATAAAGAAATTAACCGGGCCAGTCTAGCAAACAAGTTAATTGAGTTAACCTGTAAATGTCATGTCAGAATCAACCCTTTTCTGACTCAACCCGAGCAATTGTTCAGTTCACCCGCATCGGATATGCGCGTACCTACTTAAGATGTTTTGGTATTATTGTTACTCTATTATCTAGTTTTTGTTTCCTTACCACCACTTCAAAAATTCTTCGACAATAGTTCAAACAATCACGTCTGTCATGATGGGACTTTATATAATAATTAAAGGTAATTTATACAGTTTACGTCGAATTCGAGACAAATGATAACCAAAGTCCAAGGTATCCTTTTCTACTATTTCATTAATAATAATAAAAATGTTTTCACCCTTACGATAAATACAGCATCACAATCTTCGGTCCCAAAATAAACACCACACGATACATCTCCGTGTAATAAACGAGGAAATATCTCCCGTAAGTCCATAATTTCATATTTAGGGAGCATTTTTTCCTTCATTACACGTTTTGCGAGACAAGAGTCTAATCTCAACCGGGCCGGGGCCGCCCAGTCTGTCTCAGAGAATTAAATTATGTCTTTCCATGAATATTATACTCGATGTCGCAATCTTTTTACGTTATTTAACCTAGCCTCCACTCGACTGAAAAAATCTCGATGAATCATAATGTAAAGGTCCTTAAGAAGTGGCTTTGGGGTTAGTGGCTATGAATTTTATTTTGAATGGGTAATTTGAAGATGTAGGTAAGCTGAGCATTATAACTATATTGTATTGACAATTCAAAATAATATATTGTGTGAACTATGGATAAATAGGATTCTCCAAATAGTCCACACAATGTTATCTATATAAGTATGTATTTATAAAAAGAAAAGTAGTAAGTATATCAGTTATCTAGCTTCCATAGTACAAGATCTGCTTAGTTTAGGGTCAGATGGCCGTGTGTGAGAATACGTGTGTGATGTCCCAGAATATTTAAAAGATCGCCTTCACTGTGCTTCTTGCATTGCATCACGTGCTGCTGATTGCTATCGGTAGGTTTAATGATAGCTTAGTAGTATAGTCACGTCGAATGCCGTGACGAAGGTAGTGGGTTCGAATTCTTCAATGAGTTTTAGTTTAGTGAAGGAAAACATCGTGAAGAAAACATAGTACGGGTAGCAAATAATCAGAGCAATGCACCCCGCTCATGCATACAACGTTACCAAGCCTCCAATACCGTAGTTTTTTTATCGTAGAGCCGAGATAAATGATCGGTTAGTGTGGGTCCTACGTTGATTTATCCTAGACGTCCGTCAGGGCAACGAATTACGGAGGCAGCGATGTAAATCACCTAACGTCGGGGTAGGATCGATCCCCTAATACGTTCACGATATAAATACGGCCGTAAAGGTGCGTCAGCGATTTCCTAAAGATATTTAAAGGTCAAAGGGCTTACTTGATTTAATTGAAAGAAGAAAATTTTGTTTTTATTATGGATAGACTGTGTTTGTCCACAATCATAATGTTGGGGAAATCAATGAGATTTTTCCGTCATTGTCTATAATAAACCATTTTTTTTAGAATAAAATCATAATACGAATATAGGCCTTTTTCAACATTTGCTTCAACTTTCGACCGTCTACTTTCCGCATCCACATACTGTTGCCATTAAGCCATCAATTTAACTTGTTCACTTGTTAACATAAGGGCATCCATCAACATTTATAACACTGCAAATAAATTATATGGCAAAAGTATTCATTATGGAGGCTAATTTGCAAAAATATTAAGTAGAGGACGCTCATTTGCGCTCCTAGCATTCCTAACAACAGCAGCGACAGCTTAAGAGATTAAAACAATAAGTAACATCATAAAATGAGGAAGGCGGGCCTCGTTATAGGACTGATGTTTATTACAAACGGCAGGTTGAGTGTTAAAACTTTTTATACGCTAAAGTTGACGATCGTAAAACACGTTCAGGTGGATTAAAAAAGGGCGCTGAAGTTTGGGGGACTATATTTTTGGGGTATGGTCCCGTGTTTCACGTAAACGAGGTTTCTCAACATCCTTGTTTTGTTAAAGTTTTGGTACGGTTCATGTAACGTTGCCTACGTAATGAATTACATTTAGAAATTATGTTTCTAAGGGGCCACTCTATCTTTTCTAGAACTACTTACGTACAGGATTCTAAAATGGTAGGTACCTAAAGGGGGGACTGAGATCCAAAAATTTTACGAGGACATTAATAACTAAATAGAAATGAATCAAAATTAGTCTGCTAAGTAATACTATTTATAAGTCGTGTAGTTCACCTTCACCTTGGCAGCATGTTGTTCAGAATAGTGACATTTTCATAGAGCATCACTCGAGACTGACAATACAGTCTCACGTCACGAACTAGGGACTTTCATTAAAGAAACAGTGCGAACCAGGCTCAGATAGTGTAATTGGAGCGAAATGTCTACGAATAATTATTCCTAGTAATAACAACCTTATTGACACATTATTACGGTCGTTATTTGTGTGCATGTCGCTGCACACAAATGTTTTGCTTTTAAAAACGCCTCGCGAACGCGAAGGCTCCAGCGCTTTAGAATCGGAATAGGGGTGAAAAAGTATGGTAGCGCAGATCTACTTGTACATCTCAACTATTATTACATCGCTAGATAGGTAGGTACTATTGCACATTAATGAGATTCAGTAGGTACATCCCTAGCCTACAAAATAATATGAAAACTCGCATAATTTCCTATACTTTCATAACACGTTTAACTGCGAAACTTTTTCATTTCCACGAAAATCCCTAAATCATTTCGTCTACCGACCCATGAGAACAAAATAATAACTCGGGCGAAACAAACCAATCCATAAAAGCCATTCGCACATGACAACTTTCGTTTTCCAGCAAAAAGTTTAATTTAGCCCTTGAGTTATACCCAGTAGCGGGTGTTGCGAGTTATTGGGCGCACACTGCACTAAAATGGGCGGCGAGAAAAATTACAAGTGGGAAATCTCAAGCACCCTCCGAACTGCACCGGGGAGGACTGAGGCGTACCAAGTGACTGCGAACCTACAACGATGGGAAAATGTGGTATTTTCTTAGACGGGTTTGTGACGTATCTTACTACACGTCTTAGCTAGGAAGAAGCTGTGTCAGTATAGACCACCAAAACTCTCGCCTCAGTGGAGGCTTATCTCTATTCTTAATGGACTCTCCATGGTAAGTTAGATACTATCTTAGGTTGGTACTAGTTCCCGCCCTACCATTTTACCTGTATTCTTGAGAGAACTAATGTTTTACATGAATCTATATTAGGTAGGCATTACCGTGTCGGTATTTTAGTAGGTAAGTACATACCTTCGCTTTAACCATTTACTTTCAATCGATTACTTATCGTTGAAACATGTAGTAGGGACTCAGGAGCCTTCTCAACACGATCATCAGCTCACCTAATGTGAAAAGTGTCGGCGGGGGAGGGCAGCTTCGCTTCTGTGAATGTATTGGTATGATAGAGTGGTTATTTTATTATTTTACACAAGGAAATAGAGTAGGTAGGTCTACTTATAATTAGTTATATTATAAAATTATGTTATTATTGTCATAATTTAAGCATACCTACCATAAAACATTGCTATTAGGAAAGTAACTACTTAGTTTATGAGTATATTAAACCTACATAGTCCCATGGGTCCCCTAGAATCTCGATAAAATGGTATTTTTAAACAAGTTGTCTGACTATCAAAGAACTATGTGAAGTCACTATATAAAGTAGTAGTAATTAGTTTGATAAAAACCATATAAAGATAGAGTATAAGAGCAACCACCTCAATTAAAACCTACCATAATTATCATACATTACAAAACAAATAATATACCTACATAAACTCAAAATCATTAATATATTAATTTATAAATCAATAATATAGAAATTAAAACTATACCTATAAAAAAAAAAGTTAGGTCAAGATAAATCAAGGAAATCTTTTAAAAATAATAATACTAAATATTCTGGGACATTATTCCTCACACACGGCCATCTGACCCCAAACTAAGCGGAGCTTGTACTATGGAAGCCAGATAACTGATATACTACATATACTACTTTTCTTTTGTAAATACATACATATATAGATAATTACACCCAGACACAGGACAAACAGACATGTTCATGCACACAAATGTTTGTCCTGAGTGGGAATCGAACCCACGACCAGCGGCGTGATAGATAGGGTATCTTACCAACCACGCCAACCGGCCCGTCAAAATAAAATCTACTTGATGAGGTTTTGAAGGAAGCGTTTCATTCCTTGTACCTAAATCGATCCTACATTACAATATTTGAATGTAAGTAGGCTATTTCATTTATTACCTATTTTAAGAACATTTGACCTTCCAAAGCCAGTCGATCTAGATTTTCTTCTTCAAGTCATCAAAAATATTGTTATATCGATGATAATATTAGGTATTATCAACCTACATCCTACACAATCTAGGACAATCAATGTCCCGTAAAGGAAACGAACTCTAATTTAAGAAACACTGCTAACCTAATTCTAAAGGTACGGTCCAACTACCTTCATTCAGACTTCAGTTATCATTGATAAAGTCCGACGAAGTCCGGTCCGGCACCTACCTGGACGGTCAACATCCGGACCGACCGGACGTCATTGCAAAACCGGAAAATCACCAATCTCCTCTCGCTAGGGACTTTTATTTAACATGTTACTGGCATCTGTTTCCAGGTAGATGGTAGGTTACTAGCTGATTGCTATGGGTATGCCTACCTAGATTTTTTATTATCAATATTATCCTACTTATAATATTAGTTGCCTCAATAAAAATCAACAATCTAAAGTTGAAAAATATCTACAGACAGACAAGCTCACCGTCGCTTTAATAACCGACTTCAAAAAAGGAGGAGGTTCTACGATCGACTGTATTTCTTTTTTGTATGTTCATCGATTTCTCCGACATTTGTGAACCAATTTTGAAAATTATTTTGTTGTTTGAATGGGTACCTAATCTCTGTTAGAACTCGTTTTGAAGTCAGCGAAATAATTTGAGATTCTGGAACACGTGCTTCCCTTTTGCTGACTTCAAAACTAGTTCTAACATCATAATTTTATACTTTTTAGTGAAAACCCTTTTTGAAGTCGGGTTTACTTTTTGTTAAAAGTTTATTTTATATAATACTGCGAAGTAAGACAGTTTTTTGATCCAAACATTGTTATGGTCAATTAAAATTTATTTATGTTCAGTACCAAAGCGCAGTAGGTACCAAGTATGTGAAAATCAGTTAAAATGATCGGTTTTGTGACAACAATCTTTAACCATTGTAAGTGATCATGTAGCCGAATGTGGTAAGCGCACAAAGCATAAAAATAATTGGCTCTCAAATGTAGGTAGGTATAGCTGCCGGATGGAACATACCGATAGGTGCTTAGCGATCGAGGTAGCCAGCCTACTACACAGTACCCTACCGCCGTGCTTTGTTTCCTCGCAATATTTTCACTCGTAAGATTCAAACCCACGACCTTCCGATAAATAATTTCAGGAATTAAATCCCGCATATCGGTAAAGTTTCGAGCTTTAGCTAAACATACCTATCATAAACAAGAAGACCAGAGCGAATTCATACATTCATAACTCAAGCTAAATGGAATATTTTTTCTTTTAAATCCCGTACTAGGTTCCAGTTAGCAATACTTTGTGATTTATATCCGATGGATATTTATTAGGCCAATAAAATTTGTCCTTAGCTGTTTCCCACCTTCTTCATATTTCATGAGAGCGGGTTCACATGGCGTGCGAGTGTGAATTGTATATTTTCATGACTTGTTATTCCTTTTTGGCTGTACAAATAAATATGTTCATTATAATCTTCAAATGTTCATCCCATTTTTAGATCCTAAGAGAAAATACTAATACACCATCTCATCAGTCGTATTGTTGAGTATTAAGGGTGTAAATTAGGCGATTATAAATTTAATGGGGGATATAATCTCATTGTGTCGATTTATCTGAAATACCTAATTAACTCATTTTAAAGGCGATGATAGGCCATAGGTCGAATGTCGCAACAAAGGATTTGAATGAGCTTTCATTTGTACCATGTTGGTACTGGCTGGGCTGTTAGTCATTGTAGGTACATACCCGCCCGCCAGACTGGCTAGCAAACTGTTGCCAAGCACCTACAAGGGTTCGAACCAGCTATTATACATGAGAACTTGAGAACAATGGTCAAACATGATCAAATAGGTACAATCCTCTCAAAAAATATAACATTATGCTAGTATTTTGGAATCTGGTGAGCCTGCTAATCCAACGCCCTCATGTGTATTTTATTAGTACTACTTCGAAAGATAGGTACTTTAATGTTTTTCAATACAGCGCCATCTTTCCTCAACATAATGAAATCAAGATCCCTACAATCACAGAACTAACTAGTGCCTACAATGCAACAGGGTGAAAACAACTTTAAAAAATATATTTCTAAAACTACAATTTAATATCTAAAAACTTAACTAAACATTACATATGATTTATACTTCATCAACAAGCCTGAATCTTTGAAGCTGAGGTTCAGGTATAACATTAAAGTACTTTTTCAATATAGTTTGTTCTTCTCGGCCTGCATACATCCGTTGAACCCACGTGTGATCCCAATTAGGGTCAAACTTTTCACATGTTACTACAACTTTGCCAGCTTCCATTGCAAACAGTGTGCCGTTACGACCAAAGCCAACCTGAAAATGTTTCATGTAGATTACTTACTTGAGTATTGATTACCAAAACATATAGATAGATAGATAATTTATGAAATTAAATTAAATTATTTATTTATTCAAATAAACCTACACAGGCACTTATGAATAGTCAGACTAACGCACAGTTTGGAAGGTTGCTATGAACCACAACAGTAATAGACATAGGTACAAATTATTGACAGAAAAATAAACAACAAATAAAATAGAGCACTGTTGATGGTTTGCATGCTGTGGAACGCAGTTGTGCAGATTCTTCTCAGTTGAAGGCGACTTCCCAACCGGTCATAGCTTCAGTAGCTTTGTGCCCTTCTAGGGCCTAAACTGAATAAATGGCTTTGTATATACATAGTATGTTAGTATTAAAATGTTTCACTATTAAAAGAACAGGATAACTTATTACATTTAGTGAAAAGTTGATAAAAATAGGAATAGTGTATTAATTTGAATCATTAGAATGATCATCTTTTTCTCTAAAATCACTTATGTTTTTAAAGAACCTCCTCAATTTAAATTATTCCAGGTAAGAGAGACTACCACGAATAAAACAGTTCTTAATACCTACTTTATATTTACAAATAATAAATCTCTAGTTGTTATAAACCCACCCCACTACTCCCT
Source organism: Tetheella fluctuosa (assembly GCA_951216915.1). NCBI lineage: Eukaryota > Metazoa > Arthropoda > Insecta > Lepidoptera > Drepanidae > Tetheella > Tetheella fluctuosa. The sequence goes on from OX578217.1 coordinate 10,505,365, forward strand.
AACCAAATTTCGTGAGTTTTCATTATCATTCACAAACCCGGGACCATCCCGGGACGAATAATAGTGACAAATAAACTAACGTTTAATCCAGGATGGAACCGAGTGGTTCTCTGCGTCGCCAGCATATGACCGGCCTGGACATGATGACCATCCTGAACCTTCCAACCTCTGCGCTTCGGTTTCACCTTGCAGTTTGTATTTTGTGTACTACCACCGGTCTTTTTACTAGCGTTACGAACAAACTCTGCAAGAAGAGAATTGTTTTAGACACCGATGAATACTTTAACCTTAAAATAAACTAAAGGAAGTAACACCAAGTCACCTTTAAGGCCTGTGTTAACTCTACTAGTATTTAAAACGAAACTAAACATGTTGTTACAGTCAGCTTGGAACGAAAACGATATAAAATCATTCAATTTATTTAATTTATCAGAAAAAATTAATGATTGCCTGCAGTGTTGCCAGCTTCGGTAAGCAATTTCGGTCGGACGCTTTGTCTGAAAAGGGATGTTTTCAAGATCATCGGACGGCTTTCTATAAAAAAAAAAATGCACAGAGTTCACAGCTTCAAAATGCCTACTGGCACACATATTGGCTCCAAAAATGTTAATGCTCCGAAACTTACGAAACAAGATGTGATCCCGACGGCGAAACGCTAAACTAAACGTCAAGCTGCGTCTCGGTAACGGTGTCGCGAGTCCAGAGGTTTTACCTCATCTAAAAATATGCGTACCGCGCTAAAAGAAGTTTTCACTTCAAAAAAAAATATATTGGCTCAAAAAAAGTTAATGCTCCGAAACTTACCAAACAAGATGCGATCCCGACGGCGAAACGCCGTGTGATACTTCGTGGCCGCGCCACAGCTGCAATTTAAAAAACAATTATGTTAAATAAATGTACATAATATGTATATTATTGTACGCTATGTAAAAAAAACTGTTAAACAAACATTATGCCAAACTAAACGTCTATACTCGGTATAATATACAGTAATATCACAGCAACATTATAATATGCACACACCGCACACACTATAGCTGCGTCTCGTAACGGTGTCGCGAGAACGGTGACGCAGAGGTTTTACCTCATCTAAAAATATGCGTACATTATTTATCATCTATAAACGATTATATCAATTTCATTACGCCGATTTCTTTGTCTGATAGCCTTTGTGTAGGTTAAAGTCTTTGAGTATTTAATGATTTTTTTAAGTAAGTAATTTTTTTTTCGTGATTTCAGGGTTGGTCCCATAGTAAAAGTTGTTCATATTGATGTGGTCCACCCCCTAAAGCACTGCCGGTGTTTTAAAAATAACCCTGTATAGTAGGTAGACGTACGTACATATTATACAAAGTAGGTCTAGGCTTATGGTAACTGAAGTAAGAAACAAATTTTTTTGATCGAAACTATAAAACCACTTAAATAAAAACGCTGAACTTTCCACGTTGCCAATTTAACCTTACTTGTACAACACGGTCCACTTACGAATATAAATGTACTGCTATTATAGCATGTTGGTGACGTGAACTCATGAAATTATACCCATCCAAACGTCCAACGCGCACATGATACAGTCAGTGATATTTAACGTATTAGTGTATACGTGTACACAGGCCACTGCGCGTGCGCCAGTCTGACTAGGTCATAGCTATAGATATACTATTAGCATGAGCATGTCGTTGACGCGAACCTATAAGTTTTTCCCCTCCAAAAACGCTCAACGCGGCTAAAGAAGTTTTCACTTCAAAAATACTTAAAATAATTTGGTAAAAAGAGGAGAAAACATCGCTACTGTTGCCTTTGAGGCCAACACTGTTGCACTGTGACTGTGCCCTTTGTTGCACTGTACCCGCTCTGACCCTACCTATATTAGTAGTACATACATATAATTATTTTAGTGTTGGATAGCCCATTTATCGAGGAAGGCTATAGGCCACTTTTTATCCCGGGAAAACTAAAGATCCCTTGGGAACGCGGGTGAAACCGCGGGGTGGAAGCTAGTGATTGATAATTTTATAATTATCTATGTGAAGGTCAAAGCGTAAAACTGGTTTAGTACAAATTGGCTTGAGTCAATTATTGTAGTCCAAGTTATATTATAGCGTTTCATTTGTGTTTCTTACTCACTGCAGTAAACATCACTTGCGATTTTGTTAAATTTAACTTTCAAAATTAATATTGCTCCATGTATTTGTGTTAAGTTGTGTTGCATACCATTCTTGTGATAATAAAATTAAGATGATAATATTCTTTGTTATTTGCGTTATAGGTCTAATTATATTGTTATCATGGTTGAGTTTAATGAAGGATTCGAAGCGGCTGAATGTACCAGGACCTGTGCCATATCCTTTGGTGGGAAATGGTCATTTATTGGCTGTTGATTCTACGCGTGAGTAATTCATTTATTTATTGTCATTTTACACGAAGCCTATAAGGCAACTAGCTCTCAAGTGTGACTGCCGAAACACACCAATAGGTGCTTGGTGATAGATTTTCAATTTGAGAGTGGTAGCCAGACATAGAGTAAGTAATACAACGTACCCTACCACTATGATTTGATTTCTACACTGAAAGATCAAGCTCATTGTAAGCTTCGATTCGAACTCACAACCGGCATTCGAGAGTAATTATATTAAATAGATATTATGAAACTTCATAATAATTGTAATAAGATTTGTAATGAAAGATAAATGTCAATAGTTTAAGTTAAGTGAAATCCAATCCATTAACACTTCTAAAACAATAACTAAAATTAAGGATCACCGTGTTAATTTCCTTCGGAGTCACAAGACTTCATGTCTTACTATTTGTTACTTCTAAATTCAAACCTATAAACTTAGATCTCCTTGCTAAAAATAAAAATAAATTAAAAAAGTATCTTCGCGCGCTTTTTTGCCTTTTAACAATTTTGACCAAATAGACTACGTTCAACAATTTTTATTTCTCGATCAAGAATTGGACTGGAGAAAAAACAATATACCCGTGAGAATTTTGTTGTTATATTACTTTTTATTTTTATCTAAACATATCAAATATGCAGGTTCTTTATTTTATTTTATGTTTTTGTGAGTAAATATTTTAATTTTGTGTGTATGTACATAACATTAAAATTAAAAATTATTGCTACAAAATTTCTAGACGAATTTAACGTAGCTCGCAAGCTGGGTATCGAGTTGACGATACAACTTCTGTCAAAAATGACACCTACTCGACACGATAACTTTACCAAGGCGATACGCAAGTGGTTCGTGCTCAGGGCTCAGTACCCCGAATGTAAACAATTGACGTTAGAAAAAGCTTACTATCACGTTAGCGATTTTTGCCAGTGTCGAGTTATAATATTTTGAAGTCTCTTTATCCAGATATACCCATTCGGTTGCTATTCTAAGATATAAACGTTATGACTTTACCTTCACTATACATATATGAAAATATAATGTTCATACGTAAAAATATAGAATTGTTTAAATCAAAAATGGAGGTACATAATATCAATACAAGACAAAAAGATAAATTAGTTGTTCCGTATTTTAGATTAGCCAAAGTTAAAAAGTCATTTCTTGGAAGTAGTGTACGCTTTTATAATAAATTACCTCTCTCAGTTACCAAGATGACTGATTTCAAATTCAAATCTCACATTAAGAAAGTTTTGAAAGAAAAAGCCTATTACAAGGTAGCTCATTACATTGAAGATAAAGATGTCTGGAAATAGCTGCACTCTGCACAAGTGCACCTTGTTCATACTTATAAAGAAGCCAGTACTTAGTATTTTAGAGATACTATATTTTTTTTTTTATAAATTTGAACTTGTTCAGGTTATTATTTTTTATTTATTTTTCTTGTTGTTTTTTTTTTCATCTTTTGTGTTTATGTGTATTATATTTCTTTAAAAATTGTTAAAAATTTAATGGAAAAAAAGCCAACATTGTCAGATTGTCCAAAAAAAAAAAACAAAATATATAAAAAATGTAACCTTGCTGAGTTTCTTGCCGGTTCTTCTCAGTTGAAGGCGACTTCCGAATCGGTGGTAACTTCAGTAGTTTCGACGTTCATAAGTGCCCTCTTAGGGCCTAAACTGAATAAATGGCTTTGACTTGACTTGACTTGATTCCGATCGGAAAGGACGATTTTATTTCGTTAAATTTAGGCTGATGCTGTGTGATGTAGTCGTAGAATTAATTTGCTACGATAATGTACCGATCGACTACCTCATTCAAAATGGAAGTCTGAAATGAGAAAATATGAGCCATCCTATTCAGGTAGACTACTCAATCGGTTTGTCTACCCGATCGGGACCGCAACCGAGCAGGTCTGAATAACCCCGAATATCACTTTTATGCTAAGCCTTTATGTAGTCAAGTTAAGTCCATACAAGTCTTTTAAAACTTGACACGTACCTTTTGAGAAAACCTGAAAAGTTACGATACACGCATTCATTTCATTTTACTTCACCAAGGCCTTGATCTACTAATTAATTATACTTTTACTTTTATTATATTATATAGGTACTTAAAAAAAGAAGGAGGTTATAATATGAGGTTGTATCATTTTTTAAGGTTCTGTACCTCAAAAGGGAAAAAATAACCCTTATAGGATCACTTCGTTGTCCGTCTGTCTGTCTGTCAAGACCTTTTTCTCAGGAACGCGTGGAGGTATCAAGTTGAGATTAATATCAAATACTCAGCTCTACAATCTCTTGGAGCTGTGAAAAAATCAAACTACTATGTCAACGGATTCAAAAGATATGGCTGTTTATGCCGCATATTTTGAGACTCGCAACTACTCGCAAGGGAATCAAAACCTAAGGGTACTTGATGGACGAACTATTTACATAACTACCTATAAGTTTCTACGGAACCCTCGGTGCGCGAGTCCGATTCGCACTTGGGCAGTTTTTTATGTATGATCACCGATTTCTCGGAATCTGCTGATTTAAACTGTAGGTATACCATTATGTTAGATCCCGAGATGGTCATATAAATTTTATTATGATCTGAACTTGGATTTTGACGATATGAACGAGTTCTTCAACGAAAAAGAGCGTGAATAAGATGTTTCAATCACGATGATTGAAACATCTTATTTAATATTGTCGTCAATTATTACTAAGTTATCATCCTCGTACAGACAAATCTCGAGGGTTATAGAATTGAATAAGTAAAGTACACATAAAAAACATAAAATTGAAAAATAAAATTAACTTTTATGAAAAAATAAAACCCACTTCAATGTGGGTTTGCACAAAACTCAGCGTTGTTTTTTGTATAAGTAAGTTATTTTTTTACAGAAGCGATTGCCACAAGCATAGATGATAACAGACGGAGAAGACTACTAACTCCTAATTTTCTCGTTTTCAGTTTTTCTCAAAGTTCTGGGAGAATTAGCTGAAACTTATAAAGATGCGTTCCGTATTTATCTGTTCTCTCGTCGATACGTGATTTTGTCACATCCAAAGTACATCGAGGTTAGAACCTTACCTATATATTTTTTAAATGATCATAATATCTGAAGTAAACACCTTGATAGCTTCATAAAGACTGCTTTATTCACGTATAAATCGTAAGCTACCCCCCATCACAATAATAAATCTACCTTACACTACATCTCCCCTTTTATAGAAATTTATATAAATTATTGATTCTAATACAAATTAAATTTCATGCAGTTCTTACAAATATACCCACATATTATAATAACATGTATTAACACCATTTCATCTGAAATCTAAGTTATACAGTAAATATCAAGCCTTGTAACATTACAATCTATTTTAACAAATAAAATAATGAAAGTTTAACATGGCTGAAAACATTAAAAATTAACAAACAATGTTAATTTCGTTAAATTACAAGTTACACATTGTTAAAAATCATACCATTGTTTTGTATATATATCATGCTTATTAAATAATATTTAATGCATTTTGTTTAGTAAATAGATTTGTAAATAGTTGTATATTCTTTAAATGCATAATTCTATGTTTTTAATCATTAATTTTATTTATCTGTGGAAATCATTGTATATTTAATAAATGTATATCATTATTCTATGTAAATATATATTTTTAAGCTTGAATATCTATTTAAAAAACCAATTTATATATTTTAGACTGGAATTAGTTTATTTATTTCATTGTTTTAAATTCTTCTTTAGCACGTTTTGCTGCCGCCCGTTCAGGTAAATGCCGTTGCATTACCACCGACTCTTCAGTAAGAGTTTCATCAAGGGAATGTAATGATGAGTTGTCAGAATCTATGCAAGATGCGAAGAATTCAGAATACTCCCCAGATGTTTGGGAATCCGCATCGCTAAATTTATCAGTGGTGTTCGTTGGCGATTGCTCCGGAGACTGCGAGCGCATTCTTATAAGATGCCTACGGTTCCGTCTATACACGCGACCTCTCTCGTCTGTTACAAAATACGAACGCGGTTGAGGAGCCTTCGCAGAGACCCGCGCTAAGCGCCTTTTGTCGCCATCAAGTGCAATCACATCGTCACCCACCTCCAGCTCTGGAAGTGCCCTAGAACGCTTGTCGTGCCATAATTTACTTTTATTTTGTTTAGACAAAATATTCTGGTAGTCGGGCGAATTATCCCTATCCGGCTGAAGTTTTTCTTCGTGAATAGGCAAGCGCGTTTTGATCCTTCGCCCCATTAGTAATTGTGATGGACTTGATATACCATCCCTGGGAGTTGAACGATAGTTTAGCAGACTTAGGTACCAGTCAGTGTTTGTGCGTTGTGATTTACTGAGTAGCGCCTTTACCGTTCGGACTGCCCTTTCACTACGTCCATTCGACTGGGGATAGTTCGGTGAAGAGGTAGTATGCCTAAATTCCCATGCAGCGACAAAACATCTAAACTCTTTCGATGCATAAGCCGGTCCGTTATCTGTTATCAGTACTTGCGGAATTCCATGACGCGCAAACTGATCTTTTAGAGCCACAATAACACTTTTTGACGTAATAGAGTTCAAAGGACAGACCTCAACAAAGTTTGAAAAATAATCGACAAGTAGCAAATAATATTTTTTACCGTACTCAAATATATCCGAGCCAACCTTAGCCCATGGCAGCTTGGGTATGTCGTGGGGTATCATAGGTTCTCGCTGAGGCGTCGCGGCTTGCTCTGTGCATACGCGGCACCGACGCACAGCTAGTTCTACCTCGCGGGACATTCCGGGCCAAAACATGACGTCACGTGCACGGCGTTTGCACCTGTCAATACCGAGATGGCCCTCATGTACACGCTGCACCATATCCTTGCGCAGTCCGCTTGGAATCATCACCAAATTGTCCTTGAATAAAACCCCATCAGCATATTCGAGATACTCTTTATGGCTCCAGTGTGACTTGGCATAGTCATCAACATCGTACTTATGAATTGGCCAACCATCTTTAATGTAGTTAATCAACACTTGACACTCCTTATCATTAGCCGTATACTTTCGAATCAAGTCAAATTTATGTGCACTAAATCTTACATTTTTTATTAAAAAACATGTTTGCTCCTCAACCTCCTCGGTGACTTTATCGTGCATCAACTCCGGGAGCGGCGCACGAGACAACGTATCTGCCACGAACATATACTTTCCCGGCTTGTATGTAACTGTGATATCGTAGCGCTGAACTCTTAGCATCATACGTTGCAACCTTGCCGGTACGGAATCTAAGGACTTATTGAAAAGAGGCTCTAATGGCTTATGGTCGGTTTCCACCAGAACATCACGTTTGCCGAACACGTACTGATGGAATCGCTCCAAAGCGAAGACAATTGCGAGCATTTCTTTTTCGATTTGCGCGTAGCGCTGCTGCGTGTCCGTGAGTGTGAGCGAAGCAAACTCCACCGGCCGTCCGTCCTGCAACAGCACCGCGCCCAGCGCGAGCGCACTCGCATCTACCGACACAGTGGCAGGCGCCCGAGGATCGAATAGTGCAAGTACAGGTGCCTCGCACAAACATTTTTTTAGTTGCTCCACGAACCGATCCTCGCACTCACTCCAACACCATTCGTTGTCTTTCTTTAATAAATTACGTAACGGAGCCGCTTTCTCAGAGTAATTAGGAATAAATTTGCTAACATAGTTTACCATGCCCAGGAATCGCTCCAAAGACTGACGGTCACTGGGGGTCGGCATATCTTTAATTGCCTTTAGTTTTGCTTTGTCAATCTTCATTCCATCCGCTCCAAACGTATGCCCTAAGTAAGTTACTTCAGTTACCGCAAATTCGCATTTATCCTTATTAAATCTTATACCAACCTGACCGGCACGTTCTAACAGACTTTTCAGACGTTTGTCATGCTCTTCCTTAGACGACCCCCAAACGATGACGTCATCAATGAAGGAATCCACCCCGTCTAAGTTCTCAAGCAACTGACGAACCCTACAGTGAAAAACCTCTGATGCCGAATTAATCCCGTAAGGTAGACGAAGATATTGGTAACGGCCAAAAGGCGTACCGAACGTGCAGAGGTCAGCACTTGCGTCGTCCAGCTGTATCATCCAAAATCCAGACCTAGCATCTAACTTACTAAAATACTGCGCACCGTTTAATTTGGTGGCTATTTCAGTAAGTGTTGGCAATGGATAGTGCTGCCGTCGTATAACCCGATTTAGCGGTCTTGGGTCGAGACAAACCCGTATGCTACCGTCTTTCTTTGCTGCGACTACTATACCGTTGACCCATGAAGTAGGTCGTGTGACTTTTCGTATTACACCCAACGTCTCCATGCGTTCTAATTCTGCCTGTAATTGGTCCCTAACTCCTACAGGAATCTTTCTAACTGGGCAAATGCAAGGGCTAACATCACGTTCAATAGGTATTTTATAAGTACCTGGCAGTTTACCTAAACCTTTAAACAACTCGTCATACTCAGACATGTTTAATGAATATACACGCTTTATTAAACTCAATAATTCCACAGCTTGTTTACCCAATATACTTTGACATTGCCTTTCGGATATGACAAACTTAAGATAATAATTAACATTTTTGTGCACACATTTGATTACGCATGAACCGATTATCGGAATGTCATTCCCACAAAATGATTGTGCTCGCGTTGAATCGGGAGCAATATTCGAATTAGACAAGCCAAGTTTCAAGTAATTTTGTTTAGAGATTACATTTAAATCGGAACCTGTATCTAATTTAAATGTGTGCACCTGCTTACTGTTTGGTAAATACAGCTTTTCGTACCATTTTGAGTCCTCACTAAGAACCAACGTGTCTATACACTCTATAGTAGAAACAAAGTACATACCGTCGTCGTCATGTTCTTCATTAAGTTCAAACACACGGTTAGATTTTCGAATGTTGCACATTTTTTTATAATGGCCCTTACCACCGCACTGAAAACACTTCACTCTTTTCGCCGCACAACGAACTCCGCCGTCGCAGTATATATCACCACATGTTGAACATGCGCGCGCTCCCGCCGCTCTCGCCGCGCCCACAGCTTGCCCGCCAGCTGGCTCAGCATGGCGCGAGTGCCACGTACCGCCGCCGCTGCTCGCGTGTCGCGTATATGCGCGCCGCGCAGCGCTCCCGCCATGCCTAGAGGTGCCGCCACGCCTCGCGGCCTGCGACCTCCACACAGCATGTACGTTTGCTGCACCGCTCTGCGAAGGTTCGCCCTTGACACCTTCAATTTCACGGCCATCATCGTTGGACATCTCGCTAGCTTGACATATTTTTACCGCTTTGGCTAACGTCAGATCGTCGGTTCGCAGCAACCTATCCCTGACCGCACCGTCCGAGACGCCGCACACGACACGATCACGCAGCAAGCTATCCTCCAGGTGTTCAAACTCGCACTGCTGACTCACGAGTTTTAAAGCAGTGATATATTCGTCAATGCATTCTCCTGGTTCCTGATTCCTAGTAAAAAACTTGAACCTTAACAAAGTCGTATTCACTTTAGTGCCAAAGTGAGCATTAAATTTCTCAATTAATTTTGTGACATTTTCTCGATCTTTTTCGTCTGTGAACTTGAGCGTTGAATATACATCGTAGCCCTCAGGTCCGATTAGATTTACCAACAAGCTGGCTTGGACATCGCTTGGCTCCTTTGATACACCGGACGCTTTTAAAAACAGTTGAAATTGTTTGAGCCACCGGCGCCATGATTCGGCACGATTCGCCGGTCCGCCTTGCAGCGATAATTCCGTTGGAGGACGTGCATGTTCCATCGTACACAACTATTTTATTGTTCGTAAACACCTAAAATCACGATTGTTATCACTTGCCACACAATTACACAGTTTTAGACGTTAATATTTATTAATTTGTTCGACACCGCTGTCACCATGAAGTAAACACCTTGATAGCTTCATAAAGACTGCTTTATTCACGTATAAATCGTAAGCTACCCCCCATCACAATAATAAATCTACCTTACACTACAATATCTAAGAATTATTCTTCTATTTCCCTAACAGAAAAAGTCGTCTCAATTGAAACCTGTTTTCTTATGATTGCATATTAAGTAGGTAGGTACATAAACCTACCCGATATACACACAAAATTTCATAAAAATCGGTCGAGCCGTTTCGGAGGAGATGGTAACTACACGATAAATAACATTGTGACACGAGAATTTTAAATATAAGAAATATTTTTTTGCAACAGCACTAATTACATCAATTAACTTAATTGTTGCAAAACATACGTTCTATTATTATGAGAAGTACTAATCAATTAGGTATTAGAGGTAGGTATATATTATATTGCTTCCTTGTTGAACAAGCATTAATAATAATTTAATTCTATGTGCATCCGCTACAATGTTATCATTATTTTCAGCCATTGGTATCAAGTAACGAGTTAATCGTCAAAGGCAATTCGTACAGTTTCCTGAAACCTTGGCTAGGTCAAGGTTTACTTACATCAACAGGTACTTTACCTTGAACTCATGCAAAAGGTGGTTTGCCTTTAGACTAAGGCAAGAGCCTAGTTTAAAGGTGAAGGTTTACTCAAATATATGTTATATTTATTAGGTACCGATTGCCGTTTACTACCGCTTATTACCGCTTTGCAATATTTTAACTACCCACAGCGGCAGTGAATATCACCTTTATTTGAATAAATCTAAGGGCGACTTTTCTTTTGAACCATAATAGCCGCTTTAAAATAGTGTTGACTTAATTCGTATTTGGCTAAAAACTATGTAGGAAGAATCGCATCAGTAGAAGTATTATATTAATGAAAATTACAATGGTACTTATTAGCACTATCAGCAACTTACAATATTTTTTATTTCAGGACAAAGATGGAGAACACACCGAAAATTTCTGACGCCAGCATTTCATTTTAATATTCTACAAAACTTTCTGCCAGTTTTCTTAAAAAACGAAAAGATTCTCGTTAGTAAACTTAGTGAAATGATTGATGAGAAATCGATAAATTTATTTCCAATCATCGCTTTGGCAGCTCTTGACAATGTTACAGGTATTTGTGAACAATAATTTTGTAATTATTGGTTATATATTTAAGTACATGTTGGTACATAATTGGTGAGTCCTTCTAAATGGTCTTTTTCATTACATACATCAAAAAAGTACCTAATAAAATAAATACAATTATTTTAATAATATTTTTGTTGTGTTTTTCTATTTCCAGAATCAATAATGGGTGTGTGTGTAAATGCCCAGAAAAATAAAGAGTCCCAATACGTAAAAGCTATTGAAGAGTACGTATCTATATCTTAAACATTTAAAATATCGTAACTAGCTCAGACAACTTGATTCTATATATTTTGTTGGGCTCTATTTGACCACAATCTTGCCATGTTCCTAGAGGGAACGCACCAGTAGGTATTAGACAACAGATTTTCAACTCGAGGGTGGTAGCCAGACTGACGGGTACTATCACGCTATTTTCCTTCACCAAAAGCTCAAACTTCGAACCCACCACCTTCGTCACAGCACTCGACGCCACCACCACTAAACTATCATAGCCTATGATAACCCTTGTTTCAGATTATCAGTCATCGTTTCAATGAGAATGCGAAACCCCTTCGTAGCTAATGAAGTAGTTTTTAGTTTATCATCATATAAATCACGCCAGGAAAAAGCTTTGAAAGTTTTACATGAGCAGACGAAATATGTAATTGAAACCAGACGACAGGAACTGAAGAAATTGAACATAACTAGCCTATCAGAAGTATCTGAATTCGGTAATCGAGATTCTATTAAACAGAACATAACCTAGGCTATAAGCTATAATATAAAAACCTGCACGAGTACCTGCTGGCATTTAAATTTTTCAATTTTTTTGCATTACCTATTTCCACCCACCTTGATTTTTTATATTCACGCGTTTATCACATATATTTATTATAGGTACTGTATTTTTATAGGTATTAAGAACAAACAGGCATTTTTGGACTTACTGCTTCTGGCTGAAATCGATGGTGAAAAAATAGATAACGAGAGTATTAGAGAAGAAGTGGATACTTTCATGTTTGAGGTAAAATTACAACACTAAAACGATTCGGTTGGTTGGTGGCGTTTTTTTTTTCAGGTCAACGCGTTCCTCATAGAAAAGACTATTGGCATGACAATTTTTTTTTTTTATACTACATAGGTGGCAAGCTTATGGCCCACCTGATAGTAAGCGGTTACCGAAGCCTATAACACCACGGGCAAAGAAAATACAATCTTAAATATTTTTTAATACAGTGAATTGAATAATGTGGCTACGACAGATATAAAAAAAACTACCTCAGAACCGATATTCATATGAACACGCTGAAATAGAGACTAGAGAAATAGAGAGATTAATCTTTTTAGGGTCACGACACAACAACATCTGGAATTGTATTTAGTCTCTACTGCATTTCAAACCATCCCGATGTTCAGAAGAAAATTCTAGAGGAACAAAGGAAAATTTTCGGCGACAACATGAATCGGGATCCGACATATAAGTAAGAACATTGAAAACTTTTGGTTTTTACGTTCATAAAAATATTATAAAATATTTTTTATTTCCCATCTTACATTATCCTTAAATACGTAACTTAATGTCTAAAAAATCTAAATTTAATTATTGTCTCCTTAGTGAGCTCCATCAAATGAAGTATTTGGAACTGGTTATCAAGGAATCTCTCCGGATATATCCGTCAGTACCTTTGATTGAAAGACTTATACACCGGGACTGTGGTACGTGCTATTAATTTGTTTTTTTAAATATTTTTTTTTGTTCCTCGCAAAAATGAGTTGAGAATGATTGAGAATGATACTTTCTTCGTAAAAAACGTTCCCATAATTTATAACATTAGTGACTGTAAAATTAGTACATACCTGCTTATGTGTACCCAAATAAACTTTCGTTGTCTAGCAATCTAGGTTCATTTTCATATTTATAGGTATATATGAACTTACATCGTTTAAGGTACTTACTTAGATACCTACATAAAATAGAAAACTTAGACATGCTTTTGCATGTCTAAGTCTAGGCTGCTGCTTTTCAAAATTATGAAACTACTTATTAAGTTTAATGCATTATTAATTTTATTCCAGATTTAGCAGGACTACGTATTCCTAACGGTACATCAGTCATAATGAATGTATTTCAAATGCAAAGGCATCCTGAAATATTTGAAGATCCCTTAGAATTTAGACCAGAGCGATTCGAACTGACGAATTCGAAGAATGCTTACAGCTGGCTGGCTTTTAGTGCTGGTCCGAGAAATTGCATTGGTATGGGTTTTTTGTATGATCTGCGTTTGACCACAATCTCACTATGGTAAGTGATTAATTGGCTGAAGGTGGTAAGCACACAAAACCTAAGAGGAACTGGGTTGCAAGTGCAGCTGCCAGATCACACCGGCATGTGATTGGTGACAGATTTTCAACTTGAGGGCGAGTTTTACAAAGTACCCTACCACTATACTATGGTTTACTTCGTGTAGGATTCGAACCAACGACCTTCGCCGCGTCATCCGACGTCACTACCACTGAGCTAACAATATCTAAAGAACCTTATAAACTTCTAATTTTAATACAATAAAACCTATATTATTAATACGCCTATAAAGATATATCTACATTTTTTACCGGAAAAGGAGATAGAGGAAAACATAATTTTGTCATAAATTATGTTCCTAATACGAACGAACTAATAAAACGAAATTTTGTATGAATTTTCATGCCTGAATTATTATTGATATGTTATGAAAAATATATAATATATTATTTGACTTTTAAGGTCAAAAATTCGCAATGATGGAATTGAAAGTAACTCTCTCCGGAATAATCAAACAATTTGAACTACTACCAGCTCATATAGAACCTGAACCTTGTGGTGACCTCATCCTGCGGTCACGGAATGGAGTCCATATTAAAATTAAGCCTAGGAATTATGAACAAACATGATAAGACCATAATAATAATATGTAGTCTGCTTATAATTGGCAAGAGATAATATTACAATTTTATACGATATGAAATTAAATATATTTATTTACGAGCACATGGTTGTAGATTTTATTTTAATGATTTCCTCATATTATACATTGAAAATTGAAAATATATAAAATATTGAAAATATTTTTAAACATAGGAGTGGCAAAATAGGTATTTATTATGATTCAAATGTATGCAAACTTGGCGGTGGCAATCAGTGGTGTAGCTACCGGAGGGGTAGGCGGTGCCGTGCCCCGGGCCCTCAAGCTCAACTTGGAACCTGATCAGCAAACCTCAAACTGGAAATTGCGAAAAGTTCTCCCACCTTCAAAATGAAAAAATACAGTTTGCAAAATAACTTTAATCATGGCAACTCAGTTGAAATAAAATCGAATCATGAGGGAAGTCCCCTGAATTGATTGTGTTGTCTGTGCAGCGTTGTCAGTCAACTTGACGGATTTGCGTTCAGATTTAGCAGGCTAGGGCTTTCAGGCAGGCTTTCGGAATCATTAGATATTTACCCCACCCAATCTAGAGTATCTACTTCGCTGTTCTAGAAGAGGTCTGTCTGTCTGTATGTAGTAAGTAGCTTTGCTTTGCTGTGCCCTGCAGTGCACGATAAAGAACTGATGACAAAGTAGCTTACACCTCTAAAGTAAATAGCCGTGGTACGCTTGTATAGCTACATTCAGATTTGTTATCTCCCTCACTCTTCTTAATGCATAGACAGACCTATCTATTTTATTAACTAACTAGCTATCCCCCGGGGTTTCACCCACGTTCCCGAGAAAAAAAAGTAGCCTATGTCCCTCTCCATACCATAGGCTAGCTGCGTACCAAATTTCATCATGATCGGTTCAGAGGTTTAGGCTCGAAAATGTAACAGACAAACAAAGTTACTAAGGTAAGCATTTGTAATATTATTAGTATGTTTGGATTTGTGGTTTCCAGTTACAGTATTTATTTATCAACGGTGTAGTGTGTAGCACCTAAAAAATTGTATCTACTTACTCATCAACTTCTTTTATTTTTGAAGTAGGTACTATAAAATTATTAGATTAATATCAACATTTATATGTCTGGAATTGTATAATTTTATTTTTTGTTTACATAATGTTTATTATTCTCTAGCCATTTTAAAACCGACCTTAGTACTTCTTGACATCACTATCGAATGAAATTTAGTCCGTGCCTTTTTATTGGTATCATTAGCAAAAAGTATGCAGTCATGATTTACGGAGTCCGGCAAGTCATTGATGTAAGTTATAAATAATAGTGGCCCTATAATGCTACCCTATGGGACTCTGCAATGTTATGCTGGTAAGAAAACAAATAATGATTCCTTTTGTATTACGTTTATGTGTTGGGATATGTAGGTACTGGCTGATACTATCTATCTCTGTCTGCACTATTGAAAAGATACGGGTAAAAACAGTACCCGCTAAGTGCATAGATTATTACAGAAAAGAAGGGAACTTAGGTTTATGGCTGGTACTAGTTGGACTGGTTGCTGGGCTATTCATTGAGACGACGGAATATTTGCTTGTCAATAAATCAAACGTCACAAAGTCAAAGTCAAAATCTTATTAAACCTGGAAGATGGTGACTCGGCGCTAACTAAATTATCCTTGGCATGTATGTAAGTATTAGGTCGGTAAGTAGGTTCCTATAATTAAATCCAGCTACAATCAACTAAATATACTTAACAAGCACACTGAACAGTATCACTATTACAATAAATATGGCCACATTATTTACAAAGTGACATAAGCACCTGTCAGTCAGTTTGATTAAATTAGACAGCTGACAGACCTTATGTACCTACCTAAAGTAAAGTCTAATCATTAATTCAGCTAAGTAAACTGACAGGTGCTTATGTCACTTTTATTGCAGAATTGAAATTGAGAAATGAGTACTTACTTAAAAAAAATATTTTTATTCGATATAATAAGTGAGTGATTGATATGAATCAGTGATTGATGTGAATTATTTATTCACAGCACTATTTTTTTTTTTATCATAAGCTGGTAACACTGTAAATGTCATTTATTTTGCTTCGCTGAAATCTTAGATAAAATAAAATACACTGAAATTAAATTAATGATTACTATACTGTTTGAAGTGAAGTGAGAATTTTTTTAAAACATAAACAATGTCGTCAGATGCTTTAAACATAGCTCGGCGTAAATTAAATGATGTGTTAGGTGATAAATCTTCAAAATATTTCAATCAGATGAAGCTATGGTTTCGAATGAAATTAACCAAAGAAGAATTTGATGCTGAAGCCCGCAAACTATTGAACCAGGACCAGGTGCACTTTCATAACGAGTTTTTGTTGGCATTGTTGAATAAAGTGGAAGGTTTAGCGGAGACATCAATTACAATCGCTCAGGAGAAAGCGAATTCACACAATAGGAACAGCAGAAGGCATAAAAGAAGTTCTCGTACTTCAGAGAAGTCTAACTTCGAACCTGTTGATCTATTAGAGTATCTCCCGCCTAATTCACCGCCCGGAGCTGGCAGTGATGGCGTTAAATATGCTGCACAGGTACTATTTCCATTTACATCTGAGTTTCCAAGAGTTTTTTTTGATAGAGAGTTATATTATAATTATGCATCATCACAGAGTAAGTAGTACTTCTTGGTCAAACTTGTTAAGCAAACTTTACATGTGTAAAATCTCACTTTGTGCTTTATTAGAAACAAATTATGAAAATTTGCAATACTAGTAGTCTGAAGAAGCTAAGACACTAATGTAACCTTTATGGAAATAAATAAAGTGACCTTTTTGCATTATCCTTTAATGAAAACCTTCTTTTTCAGGAAATATTCTTACCAGACCATGCATTAGTAGTCGGCCGGTTTATGTTAGCGGCATGGGAACTTGGTCTAGAAGGTGCAGATGACGATGCAGCAGATATTGTTGTTGTTGCTGCACAGAACTTCCTTAAAAACATATTAAGTGCAGTCATATCTCAACGAAAAAGCTATAAGAAGCGAAACAAACATTTCATGTATGACCTTGGAAGTGATATACCTAACATGTGGCTACGTAACAGCAATAAGCTGTATGACCCGCAAAGTGAGGGATGTGTGTGTGTAGATGATAGCGTAGATGCACTGGGCCCCCGGTGTCCACCTACCATTGATGAAATGGAACACTCCGCTGCATATGAAATTGCTTGCAGGTGAGATGCAATAAAATTTTCTTTTTTTCATAAATCAGCATAGGCACATCCACCGCTGGCCATAACTCAATATAGTATATCACAGTAAATAGCAATTTTTGTATTTACATAATATTTTATTTCAGCGCACCAAATACAGAATCAAATGATGACAAACTCACAATAGATGAGTTCTACAATACATTACTTATACACAAGAATGTGATAGCTTGCCATTCAGTGTATGCAGTTAATATGGAAAGATTAGCAGTCATGTTAAACCATCCTAGCTACTAAGGTATTTGTCTAACTAACAAATTGTAGACTTTCTTATAAGCCATACCACTAAAGGCGCTGTGAGACTAAACATGCGTTTCTTTGATTCAGTTGTATGTAAAGAAAGTGAAATAGTTTTAGTTTGGAAAAAAAAAAATTAACAGTTGACAATATATCCTAAGTTCCAGCAGGCTTCAAAACACGATTGAAATTATTACGCTCGATGAAAAAAAATCGCAAAGTTACACCTTTTTCTTACTTTTATCGTGTTGTATGAATATAATGAACAGTATTTTGAGAAGAAAAATATGTTACAACGATATTCAAAACTCTAATCTATCACACCACGATTTTATTTTGTTTTTTATTTCTTCACTTTAACACAAATTCAAAATACCTACAAAATGTGTGGACTCGCGGCCTCGCATTTTGTAGGTGGACCCGCTCAGTCACGCTACAGCGCCTTAATATAAACATGCTTGTAACAGCATGATATACATACTCACAATTCAAAAGTATACATCTTTCGAAATAGAATATTGTTTGTTGTAAGGTAGGCAAGGAAATACTTGTTAAAGAAACATAATAAATTTATTTAAATCTTCAATGTAAATTGATAAAAAATTTGCAATAATATAATAATTTTCTCATAAACTGTACACAAATATATTACATTGTATTATTTTATACATATGCAATTTAACCATAAAGTAGTCATTAAAAATATTTTGTATTATTAGATCAAGACTCCAAGGCCTTTGAAATATATTTTTTTGGTAATACAACTAGATTTTTAAATGGTTTCTTAAATAAATTACAATAATTTAAACTTTATTAGGTTTAAACAATGGCAGTGATAAAAACAACAATAAAATTATATATTTTTTTAAATAATAATAAAATGGGCTTACAATATAAATACACTACAGGCGCTATTGTCGCATGATACTCGGACCATTTAAGACTTCAATACAGAATATTATTTAATTTTGTTGCTTAGAAAACATTATTCAGCCTTTTTATTAAATTAGTTATTAAAATGTTGCTTTTAGCTTCAGCCCCAAAATCACAACATAGAATAAGTGGAAAATAATACTTTACTTGCATATTATACATTACGTTACATACATTTAACATTACGTACGGTGCTTTTGAGGGAAAGTAATAGTAATAGTTTATCTTTGTTTTTTCTAGGCAACAAAAAATATGGTTTGTCAATAATGAGCATTTAAATGTTAGCCCTTATTGATAATAACATTCATTCATATTGAGATTTTCTTGAAACATTACAACAAATCAGAAACCTATAAAGCCATTTACGGCATAAGCGGCGACTCGCTAGGTTCAGACGGTGATTGTACAGTGACCCGCGGAATATGTCTCCCAACCGGTGACCTATGTGGTGTGCTCTGTCTTCTTGGCACCTCTTGTATTTCCTGCATTTCATGCTCGGGTTCGCTTTCCTGTCGAGTACTGCCAAGTAAGTGTCGCTTTTTCCACGCAACGAACCCAAGCAACCCTAGGAACGCTACGATGCCGATGATTCCGAATGTGATGCCAGTCGTTGACGCTGTCGACATTGTATACAGTCCTGAATGGAAGGTGATTAATTGTGTTAATTTTTTGGTTAGTAATTTTAAAAAAACAGATGCATAAATCTAATTATTTAAAGCGTTCAAAATTGGATACAAATTACAATCACAAGAAGCCCATGGAAACTTATCGAAAATGGCGTTATTAAATTGCGTTAGGTTAGACAGTAATAGTAGTAGTTGCTAGACTAGAGAACTAACATGCTTTATCTGTAGCAGTTGCTGAAGTTCGCAATCTTAACAGGTTTTTTTTTTACTTTGTATAGGCTTAGGTAAATTGGGCAACTTGATAGATGCACGTTTGCACTGGTAATATGGACCATATTCCCGAGAATAGAGAGTGAAACTAGTAGGTCTTTACTTTTACTACGGTGGTGAGCACATCATTTCAAAAGGTTGCATGCAATTAGTAATTTTAAACAGTTCAAAAGAACACTGCGCAGGAGCAGACATTGATTGCGTTTTCCACTCATATATTTACAGCGACAACTTCTTAATTCCTTTTATGAAATTATATTCGGAAAATTAATAGTTATTAATTTAATATTGCATTATAAAAGGTGTATGAGCTATTTAGTGGAACACACCAATAGATATTAATGTAAAGTGTCTAATGAACAACACAAGTGTTCATCTGCTCTGCGACTATGTGACTCGCAACAAAGAATGATAATCTAAGTACTTTAATACAATATTTTTGTAAGTACTCGTCAATGCATGCATCTAGCTATGATTATTTCAATTACAATTATTTTCTGCATCACGAGTCAGATGTTTTAGTCAATAATTGTACACACCTTCGACATCCAGCTTGATCTGATCAATATGTTCATTGCCGTCGTCGAACCCAGCTCCACACGTCCACAGGCCAACATCCTCGTATTTAACTTTACGTATTGTGACGGCACAATCGCCTCGGTCCAAACTCTTGTTGACTGGGAAATAGTATCGGTTCAGGATTGGACTGAAAGACATTTATGGATTCTTGCGGCATTCCATCATTATACCTTACTAATAATAGATTATAAATGCGAAATATTGAGTGTGTGTATGTTTGTTAGCACTTCACCCCGCAACGGCTGTAGGGATTTGGATGAAATTTGGCACACAGTAAGATTATTTTCTGAATTAACACATAGGATACTTTTATCCCGGGAGCGCGAGTCATATTATAAATACGAAAGTCTGTGTGTGTAACCACTAAACCTCCATAATAGATGAAACTTCGCACATAGGTAGACTGGAATGACATATAAGATACTTTTTATCCCGGGAAAACATAATATTCCTCGGGAACGCTGGTCGGAAAGCTCGGATATAAAACGATTCGCACGCAGACATTCGTTGTATTTGCTCAGCCCTTCGCTGTAAAATTTAATCTAATCTAATTATTTAATCTTATTTACAGAAAGTTATTACGTGTAGTTGTTTCTACGTGTGATTTTGGTGTCTATCATCCATCTAGCGAATTCAGCATCTAGCAGCTGCTTTCGACAGCCAGTTCACTTCAAGGCTTTGTGTGCTTACCACCTACTGGCACCTACGACATTTTTATAAGCCTATATTTGACCATAATCTCACCATAAGTGACTTTGCGGCCAATAGTGGAAAGCACATAAAGCCTGGAAGGAACTGTCTAAAGTGCAGCCGCCGGAACACAACAGTACATCAACGTACCTACCGCTGTAAAATTTTGCTCAAAACGCTATATTTCAAACAAACCAATTAATAATATTTATGATAGTTGCACGAAACTCGTATACTTATACCTACTTGGTACTTTTAACATCGGAGTCAATACTAAACGGAACGCCAGTAGGTGGCTCAAAGCGACAGTATCTCAATGGGACTAAACCCGTGGTAGTAGCGCAACTGAGCGTCACTTGTTTCCCATGTACACTCGATATATTCCCTTGTACTGCTGCCATTTGGTTGACTACTCTGACTCGAATTATTTGCATTGCTTCAACCCCTGTTCCATACCTCCCTATATGACATCGCCATTCACCAGAGTCTTGCAGTGACGCATTAATTTTTATTGCGCAGTGGCCATTGCTGAGAGTTGTTCCTGAAAAACTGCAGAATGAGTATGATTAAGTGACAGTTATTATCGATGGTGTATTGTTATAGAGGTGATGATTGGTTCGGGTCAGCAAAATAATAGGATAATATAGTACTATAATAGGATAATACGGCAATCTAAGCAAAGGTCGGAAAAGAAAAGGGTGACGTACCGAGGCGCAAATCATTTCGAACTACTTTCGACATCCTCCCCCCCTCACCCCATAACTCAAAAACTATTAGACCTACACAATTACAATTTTTCATGTCTAATAAGGCCCTTGAACACCTAGAATTCCATATTTCTTGAATAAATCTATATAAATCTGTCTTGAGATAAGTATTATAATCTGAAGTGTTTTTTTTTTATCAAATACTGAATAACTAAGTATAAACCGCTCTGGTAATTTCAGTAGCTTCGACGATCTTCGAGTTTACAATCCCAGCAACATGTTAGTATATAGGTAGGAAGTACCTAGAGGAAATATATCCTACACCCCACTAATATTATAAGTCAGTTAACTCAGCTCAGTTGCTGAACGGTTTTTCATGGAATTTGTTAGGAAGTAATCGCGTTACTTTAATTATAGGATAAGGGTGCTTTTCATCCCAGATCGAGGGTAAAACCTCGGGACGAAGATAGTATTTAAAAATAAAGTCCGCATAATTAATATGTTTGCTTGACCATTTGTCACTTCTTTGAAAATCTATTCTTATGTATATTTTGTTTCCTGATCCTGGAATAAAATTTAATATTCTGGGAAAACAGATCCCTCAGGAGTGTGGGTAAAGTTAATATAGGTAATGTAAGATTCTACTACCAATTAATATCTACCAATATCAATACATACTTACGTTAATGAAACCCCTTGGTTCGCAAATATGACGATCGACCCAAAACTACGTACAGTACATTATAATAAATATAGAATACCAGGATACGCGACTCAAGTTATAAACGTAGAGGTAACTTACGAAGATCGCTTTCCATCAGGATGCAGGAACCCACAGTAAGCCATAGCTTCGTCCATTTTACATTCTATGCTAATCTGCTCATTTTCTAGTGCTAATATTGTTTCCACTCCATTGACATCGAAAACTCTAAAAGCTGTTAGGTAAAAATAATCATTATAACCACTAATATAAGGTATATCATACTGTAATCACTGTAAAACACATACCGAGTGTTAATATGTTTTCGTTCACTAAAATAAAAATTAAAAACACAATTGCACACTTCATTATCAGTCTGGTAAATAAAACTGTATCGCTTTACTTACTGAGAGTCGAGACGAGACTCCGTATCTACCTATAAACTTAACTACCCTCTTGTGATAATTATTATGTCAATAGGTCATTATTACTTTATGGGTTTGATAATATATAGAACACATTAAACTATGTTATCATGAATGAAATAAATAACAATGTTTGTACCTATTACTATTTTTATTGCTATGAAAAATATATTTTAACTAGTGCTTGAATTTACAAGGTACGCACGTAATCTTCATGTAAATAGTATATATATATTATGTTTGAAAACCTTTAAAAGGACTTATATTAATATTTTGTAACAGTAGATAAGAATGTTACCTACATACGATGCTACAAGCATACAAACTTACTGGTTGACTAAAAAATCTCTTTCATCGTAAATCGGTAGTTACCCGAAAACAACAAACAGACATCCACTTTTCATATATAATATTACAGGCTAATATGTAGTTTCAAGTCGTAAAACTACAGTTACCACGTCAGATAAATGCATCGTGAGATATGTTCCATCTTTGATGGTTATTATTACAGTGAGTACCTGAGTTACCGTAATGTATATGATTCGTTCTACTTAGATTTACAATTATTTGAATATTCATCATGGTATTGTAACTAGTTTTGTTAAATTATAATGACAGATGCAAAAAAAATAAGTTGGTAATGTAGAAAGCCAACTAAATCAACCTGTTTTCCAATTTCTTGCTTTATTAAATGCAGAAGAAAATATCTACTTTTAAAAAAAGTACATATCCAAGTAAACACAAATAATTTGTCCATATGCGACGAGATTCTACAGAATAGTCTTGTATCACATTCATCGCTGTAGCGTTTATTACTTGAAAAAGGTCTATAAGCAATTTTTATAAATAAATACACATCAAGAACCACAGATAAACTTTCTCCATGAAGATTCTTAGGAAAATGTCTATGAAACAGATTTAATAGAAATAAATAAATGTCTGAAATAATGTCTGATATATTTATTTGTTTGATTGATAATAATAAATAGTGATAACAATTCATTCCTATACAAATTTGGCACGCTGGTAAGGTACTTTGTAGTACCCGCCTGGCTGGCTACCACCCTCAAGTTGAAAATCTGTCTTCAAGCACCCACCGGTGTGTTCCGGCAGCTGCACTTGAGGGCCAGTTTCTTCTAGGCTTTGTGTGCTTACCATCTTCGGCCACATCATCACCTACCATAGTGAGATTGTGGTCAAACACAAGCAAAAAAAAAAGTTTTCCTACGGATAATAATTTAAAAATAAAAAATATTTTGTCTACAGTCACTGTAACATTTAATTACACATTCATTCAACATTGCATTGATCAAACACTATTTACAACTGATTGTATCATTTCCTTCTATTTCTATTCTTTCTTGTTCTATCTATCTTCTTGTCTGTCGTTAACTCTAGTTGTAATTTCTTCAACATCTGTGGTGTAATTAGACCCTGAAATAAAATGAGATAATTAACAAATTTGACGGGCCGGTTGGCGTGGTTGGTAAGATACCCTATCTATCACGCCGCAGGTCGTGGGTTCGATTCCCACACAGGACAAACATTTGTGTGCATGAACATGTCTGTTTGTCCTGAGTCTGGGTGTCATTATCTATATATGTATGTATTTATAAAAGAAAAGTAGTATATCAGTTATCTGGCTTCCATAGTACAAGCTCTGCTTAGTTTGGGGTCAGATGGCCGTATGTGAGGAATAATGTCCCAGAATATTTATTTATTATAAATAACAAAACAGAAAATCATTTGTTTTTTTTTATAGCTGTTTTTCTTATTTCTTCTTCATAGTTGCCAAATTGTCAACCAAATCCTTTTTACTAGGACTTATTTTTGCCACTGTGGAGTTAGGCAAAGAAAAACAAGTTAAGTTATGGTAAATAAAACCTTATCTCAACTATCTAGTTATCCATATCTACGGATTCATCACAATTACAATCACTTGTTGCTACAAGTTGAAAGTACTATAAATAAATATTTGACTTGTTCCCATAATAACACACATTCTAACTCACTTTCGAATTTATAATATTATTCAATCAATATTTAACACTCAATTAAGAATGAGATAACACTTACTATCTGTCTTACTAATCCTATATTAAAGCTAAAAATAACAAATAATCTAACAGTGCTCTGATCGAATATAAAATTGACGTAAGTCAACAGCCCGTTAGCGTTTGACTGTCTCCATATAGGAATGAGCACAGCGCCTCTAGCGGAATACTCATGGAATTAATTTTACCCATACCAAACAATGGAGCGCTCGTGGCGTAGCTTGATTAGCCGTTCTTAACCGATCGGTAAAGTCAAGCAACGTACAGTCTGGCCGGTACTGGGATGGGTGACCGCCTAGTGGTATTTCATCTTGAGCGTTTCCGTGCTTCGGAAGGCACGTAAAGCCGTTGGTCCCGGTTATTACTTGTGATAGTCGTTAAGCTAGTTGGAGACCTCCTAGGTGGCTTGACAACTCCAACAGTAGGTTGACCACTCGCCTACCTCCACCAATCCGCAGTGGGCATGCGTGGTGGAGTATTTGTATGTGCCTTTTCACCATTATTCGTGAAAGGAGGCCTGTGCTCAGCAGTGAGCAGATATAGGCCGTAATTATTATTATTATACAAAATAAACGATAGTAAGCGTTTATTAACTTAAATTATTTAGTTAGAGTGCAGAACGTACCCTAGCTACAAGCATATCCGACAGTTTCCCTCTACTATCATCGCCTTTGGTCTGAGTGTTCATTACTTTCATGGCTTTCCGGGTGCCACCGAGAGCTTGAACGTTGTCCGAACCTTCTCGAAGTATCTGTTCTGAATTTCTTAATAACCTGTGAATATTAAATTAATTAACTAAAGTGTCATCCCAATATGATACGTATTATGGCAGGCTAAGGCTCAATTCACATTACGGTGGAACAGAAGCGAATTTTTTGAATAAAATTTCTTATTATATTTTAAACTAGCTTCCGCCCCTCGGTTTCACCCGCGTTCCCGAGAGATCTTATGTTTTCCCGGGATAAAAAGTAACCTATAGCCTTCCTCGATAAATGGGCTATCCAACACAAAAATATTTCTTCAATTCGAACCAGTAGTTCCTGAGATTAACGCGTTCAACCAAACAAACTCTTCAGCTTTATAATATGAGTATAGATAAATATTTTATCTTGATTGTTTGATAAACAAATTCGATATGAGACCAAAGCGGGTACCGCGTCATCCCTAAAATTCTCGAGCATCAAGCAAGGTTTCCTTCCTTTCATTATTTTGAAATTGACTTACAAGCATATTATAGAATATTAAACGCTATACTATTAAAAAAAATACATACCTAGTTATTTGGAATATTCCTTGTTGAATGATCGCATCCAGTTCAGATTCCATATCCCGCACCAGTTTGACGTCAGGGAACATATCCTGGAACCTATAGCTGTAAAGACGGATAAACGTAAGTAAATTTTTGACATATAGTGTGATTAGGCGTCGAAAGTTGGGCACTTGTGAAAAAATGCCCCAGGATTTTAATAATTAAAAACATTTCGGTGCAAATATAAGGTCACTAACAAACTATGTCTTAACCAACAGTGTCTATTTTTTAATCTCCGAAGAGGCCCAGTAGCAGGAAACTTACCTCAACCATAAATAAAGTTCGAGGACATCAAACACTGACTCCAGATGCACCAGATCCATGATAGTCTTCGGCGATGGAAGCGGCCACTCGACCACATTGCAAATCCAGTTCTTTGTTATTGGCTCGTTGCGACTGTATTGGCGGACCATCTATAAAAGTCACCAACTAATAAATAAGTCATAATAATCAAATTCTTATTTTAAAAATTATTAATTCTGCAAAAAATACTAGGAATTGTTTTCACCACTCAGATAGGATATTTTTGTAAACATCAGAAAATTATTATTACTATCCATTCTACAGTATTTTGTATTGAGTCGACTAACTCAATACATTTTAGTCGAGTAGGTCATTGAACTCTTGATTAGGAGCAGCAGAATTTCGGGAATTCACAGTGAAAATTGTTAATAACTTCGAACCCAGTCGACTCAATACAAAATCATTCTATATTGAAACTATACTATATACCAACCAACAATTTACTTACCTTCAGGAATGTAGCGCAAACAAAAGGCAGTTTGTTATTAATTGGTGCACAACAGAAGACGTATCTCGCTCTTAGAGGCAGCGGCACGTGCTGGATCATTTCCGCTAGGAATTTGAACCCTTCCGTATTGCACATAAAGTAGAGTGAATCGTCAACCGTGCATAGGTGTACGAATATATCCTGTTGATGTTTTAGAGCATTACAATAACATAAAATATGTTTTATTAATTTAGAGTGAAATATGTATAGACCGATAATGTATGTTTAATTTTCATTAACATTAGTGGTACTTAAGTTATGCGACTCGGAACTCTTACGAAAACGCATTTACCCGTGGCTTCGCTCCCGTGCTCTCTCCGGCCCATAAACTATCTCTATGCAAAAAATCATGTCGTTCATTCATCGAATCATGAAAGCAAACCCGATTTCGCATATATAAGTAGATATTAACAATCACGTAATCGAAATTCTGCTGTTCATCACTACAACGTTTTTTTATTAATTTAAAACTTTTATAGTACTAGTTACTTATTATTTATTACCTACTTTGAGCTCCAAACAATAATGTACTTAGATTGTAAATCAGCGTTGACAATTACTTCTCGTAAGCATTATGAGCTTATCTTATTTCCAATTAGTTCACTTAGAACAGTTCTAAAATAAGTGTTGGTATGCAGAACGTACAGATTAATGTATAGGAAAATGACCCTTATATCGCTCACCATAAGGCTGCTAAGACTAGCATGAGGTAGATGATAAGCGTATAACTCCATTTGTTCTGCAGTCGGATGCAAGCCCGCTTGTGTGACTGGATCTGGAGGTTTTGATAGTAAAGTCTTTAGTGTCGCCAAATCTTCTGACTTGAATGTAGTGACGTATCCAGTTTCCCATACGCTTCCATAACGACCGGCTCTTCCTGAAATGCACTTTTTATTCATCAAAAAGAATGTAACATCGCTGAAATGAGAACATCAGTAAAAAACCGGCCAAGTGCGAGTCGGACTCGCGCACCGAGGGTTCCGTACAAACTTAGTCCATCGTTCATCCATCACGGGAAATGCACAATTTTATTTATTTACCTTATTTGAGGTTGGTGCCAATTAAGCTAGACCTCTAAATTGTATCAGCGCCCATACAACTCAGAGGTCCCTTTAATTTTTATATTTTTTGGAATTTTTCCTTTATTTGTGCTGTAAGACCTTGCTTTTTGCCAAATTTCGTGATTCTAGGTCAACGGGAACTACCACAAAACTAATAAAAAGGCAAAAATATCGCGTTTGTTGTATGGGAGCCCCCCTTAAATATTCATTTTATTTTGTTTTTAGTATTTGTTGTTATAGCGGCAACAGAAATACATAATTTGTGAAAATTTCAACTGTCTAGCTATCGCGGTTCTTGAGATACAGCCTGGAGACAGACAGACGGACGGACGGACAGACAGCGAAGTCTTCGTAATAGGGTACTGTTTTTACCCTTTGGGTACGGAACCCTAAAAAATGTCTGCACCATATCTTTGATTATAATATCTTGGTTTGATTTATATCAGTTGTTTAAATTTAGAACTACATCCTCCTTTAGTTTCCTTTGGGGTTGCCGCGCTTTAAATCAGTTTTAAACAAGTGGAACTGTTTGCATAACTTATAAAATAGACAATCTAATGAGTTGATGAAGCAATGATAAAGAAATTAATTTGATAAATTTTATTAACCTGCAATCTGCAACGCCTGTGAAATGCTAATGACATCCATTTCTTTATCACCGTCTACATTGATCACTGGTTTTATCAATGAATAGAATATTATTCTCCGTATACTCCTGCAATACATAAATTGTATAAAAACAATTACCTAACTAATATATCATAATGTTAGGAAATCAGAATGGACTTCACAAGGGTAATACGAAAGACAAACAAGCCATTATGGTGGCAGAGAAAAAAGGTAACATATCTTGTAATTCAAGATTTTGTGAAATTATAGAGCCCGTATTGAGTGAATGTTGATTTATAAGAATACTAGTTGCTGCTCCACAGTTCCACTTACAATCCCGGGCTAAAAAGTTGCCATTTCCTATTCCAGGAAATAATGCAACTATACTAAATATCATGAAAATCCCTTGAACTGTTACAGAGTTGAGTGGTAACACATAAAATATTGATATTATATAATGGTATAAAATATACTAACAAATTGATTCCAAGCCCTATAGCATCTGTGGCGACCATAACTTTACACGAACTCTCCGGGTCATTGAACTTGTTAGCCTGCGCCAATTTAGTGCCTGGTGGTAAGCTTCCATATATAACTGCTACTTCATGACCCCTAAAACAATATACATTTGTGTAGATATTTCAATGAGTTTTTTTTTAATACTTCGCAAATCCTTCCTAAAAAATACGCTCCTACGTACGTTCAATGGGGTAAAGGCAGGTAATGATGATGGTAATTAACAATTTTTATGGTTCCAATCATCCGATGAAAAAACGAAACACTTATAGGATCATGCTCGTGTCTGTCTGTCGGTTTGTCACAGTTTGAGCAAATTAGAAAATTAAAAAGGTTTTTTTTCAAGTGCATCGCGATTAAATTATCATAAAAATCGATCATTCCCCCTTATCTCTTCAACTACTGAGCCTAAAATTTTAGAAAAAATAGGAGATATAGATTCTCACTCATAGTTTACAGGAAAATCTAAACGAAAACCCTAAGTTTTAAAGTTCTCATGGAAAACGGAATGAGAGTAGAAAGTGTATAAAAAATAAAGTGTATTGCATTATTAATTTCACCAAGCATTAATAGCTCAATTGATTCGAAGGACTTGGTTTAAATTCTAGCCTATGATAACTTTTTTTAGACACTTAAATCTTATATATTTAAGGAAGGTACGGAATCCTCAATGCGCGAGTCCAACTCACACTTAGTAGGTTTCTTATATCAAATAACAACAAAGATACACTAAATTCAATCTTAATTTTCATTGATAGAATTCACACGAGGAGACAACACGGTATAATGATTGGATACCTGCCTCACACGGGACTGACCTCTGTTCTATGGCTCGACTTACACTGTAAATATCGTTTTTATTGAAACACACTATACAGTCGCCGGGCCGCACGTTGTCTAAGGTACTTAGTGATGAGTCCTCCACTTTTAGCTCGGTCAACCTTTTGTATGTACGTATCTGTAATCATTTGTTTGTTGAAAAACATTACAATTATTAATTATAAATCTATAGGCATATATGAATTAATGATTTTTTTATTCAAATATGCCTTTACATACACTTATGAACAGTCCGACTCTAACGCACTGTTTGGAAGGTTGCTTTTGCTGAGAAAAGCCGGCAATTACTTTTTCATAATGAAATAAATATATAGGAAACTCAAGCAGACCAGCCCCCACAAGCAGCAACTATACTATACGCCACGAGAAAATTATCTCGACTCGTTTTCCCGAGTCAGAAACTATCTTTTATCTCAGTTTATCAGAAACAAACGATAAGGACAACTGCTTGTCTTTCATGCGTGATGCGTACATGTTAACCCTACTGTTCACAATTATGACTAATTGAGATACTACAGAACATTAGAAGTATGTATGAGAGTAATCATTTATAGTGTAAATAAATAAATATTCTGAGACATTACTCACACAGGGCCATCAGACCCCAAACTAAGCAGAGCTTGTACTATGGAAGCCAGATAACTGATATACTACATATACTACTTTTCTTTTGTAAATATATACTTAATAAGGTAATTACACTCAGACTTAGGACAAACAGACATGTTCATGCACACAAATGTCTGTCCTGAGTAGGAATGGAACCCACGACCAGTGGCGTGATAGATAGGGTATATTACCGACCACCAACCGCTTGAATGCTATCCCAATTAAGATGTATGCCAATACTAATGGCTCAGGTCCAGTTTCATACGAAATTATAGTAATATGTTGATCCTTGATACTCTCTACCTTTTTATAACTACCAGATAAAGTATATATTAGAAACTTTGATTTTTAATAATTTAAGAGAATCTAAATAATTAATCACCTCCATTTCTTCACCAGTTACATTGCAAATTTCCTCAATTAGATTAATAGCGCCGGCCTCTCCACATAAATGTATCTCATCTGCTTGTAATCCTGAAAAACGTAAAATAATAAAAATATGAGACATTTAAGATAAGCCCTTTATAGTAAAATAAATATGTGTGTAGAATTGGTACCTAATATTGCTCTTGTCCACGCCCATCCTCTGCCTCTATCTCCAATCATTTGAATTTCATCTATTATTGCTACTTCATCTGTAATATTATAAATACTTAATTCATGCTCAAATAGTATGGAATATCATGAATATTATGATTTTTAGCATTTTTTTTAACAAAGGAAAGGCCCTAGTACCTGTTGATGTGACCAGTGATATAATACTAAGCCGAGAAGGCAACTGGTATTCAACTGGGGCTGCCAAAACACACTGGTGGTTGCTTAGCAACAGACAGCTTTTGAATTTGAAAATGGTAGCTAACCAGGTGGCTATTACTACCATGATTTCTTTTCCTCATGTTTTTTTACTAAAAACTCAAACCCATTGAACGATTTGACCCACAGCCATCAAAGTCAATGTCAAAGTCAAAGCCATTTATTAAGTTTAGGCCCTCCAGGCCAGGAGTGCCCTCCTAGGGCCTTATCAAGGTCGAATTTAATGAAGTTACCACCAGTTCGGAAGTCAGCCTTCAACTGAGAAGAACCGGCAAGAAACTCAGCAAGATTTAATTTTTTATATATTATTTTTATTACCAAGGTATTCACACTCACTACCACTCATCATGGGGTGATAGATCTCAATATAAGGTATTTAAAACTTACAATTATTATTAAGTGACGTCATTTCAACAGTACAGGCTATGTGCTTTGATGCATTTTGTTCTGCATCTTCTAGAAGTAAAGGTACAGAATCTGGTGTAGTTTCTAAGTCTTCTGTATTTGTTGTTAGCGTCTCATATGTTGAAGCATGCCTTCTTTCTTCACCTGTGATTAGGTCACATGGTGTACCCTGCAAATTACATTAATTGAATAAATATGTAAATAATCATTACAGCAAAGGAAACACTGTCAACCACAAAATATAGTTGTATTTAAGACATGGTAGCACCTTTTATTGTGACAATTTCATGGGTTTAGCTATTGTTTGTTGATGAACTATCTCATATTTATAAATCCTAATTTGCTTGCTTCTCTATATAAACTTTAACTGTGCCAAACTTCATACTCTGCATAATTGTCATAAAAAGAGGTACAAAGTTTTTGCTTCACATATTAATATCATGATACTTACAATTTTATTTGACTTATGATATATTTCAGTAGCTAACAACTTCAGAGGGCCACAGTAAACCCCAGACTTTGCCTTCAAAAACCTTTCCATTGCATGATAGGTTTTACCAGAATTTGTTGGACCAGCATGGAAGATAATTTTTCTGTTTATACTCCTTGCTTCTGGGTACCTGAAAAAGCAAAAATGTATGATACAAGACAAAGGAGTTGATTCACAGAAATTATATCAAAATGCAGTTGGTTAAACTTTGGACTTCTTACATTATATACTCATCTTTGAATGGTATAAGTAGTAAGTTTGATTTCTGAGTATAAAGACTTACAGCTAGTGATGGTGCTCAATACATTATTGATGGCCCAGCTATAGCTTTTAAATAATTTATTTTAAATAATATTTCTTTGGAGTACTTTGAGAATGAATGTATGGGATTCTTATCTTTTGAGAACAAAAGAATGGAGTACTTTGGGAATAAGCCCATGAATATCAATAAGACGATCAATAGTATCAATAGCACAAGATGCAGCAATACTATTAATGACCTGCAATAGTATTTATATATTTGAATCACAATAGTCAATAGATCAATGCTATTGATAGTGTATCGTCCATGGCAAGATTGCTATTGATATTATTGATCCTAACCTTTCATGGTCAACTAGTTCAACATCACTACTTACAGCCATGTTCAGAGACAACAATGAGAATTTAATGATTGATCAATGTATCTCCTTCCTTGTTTATTGAATACCTATAGAAAAGACTGGGAAGACTTCGGCTTAAATGTAAACGGCTGCCGCCTTAACCATTTGCGATTCGCGAATGATATTGTTTTGCTTGAAGAGGACCCAAAAAAACTAAAAAACATGATCAAAGAGCTAGTTATAAAAAGCAAGGAAGTAGGGCTTGAAATAAACGAAAGCAAAACCAAGATGATGACCAACTCCAAACAGGTAGAAATAAGTATCAACGGAAAACTCTTTGAATATGTCACCGAATATGTCTACCTAGGACAAATAATATCCCCCAGAGACCAGATGACAAAAGAGATAAACAAGAGAATAGCATATGGTTGGAAAAAATACTGGTCTCTGAAGGAAATCATGAAAAGCAAGGAGTTAGGCTTGCACATCAAGCGAAAGACCTTCGACACATGCATCCTACCGTGCTTGACCTACGGCTGCGAGACTTGGTCCCTAACAAAGTACCACAGAGAGAAGCTTGCAAAATGCCAGCGTGCAATGGAACGCTGCATGCTAGGCGCGAAGCTAAAAGATAAGATCCGAAACGAGGACATAAGATCAAAGACCAAAATTACCAATATACTCACGCGTATTGATCAGTTAAAATGGAGGTGGACGGGTCACATGTTGAGATGCGGGTTAGATAAATGGAGCAAGCGAGTGACGCAGTGGTATCCCAGAGACGGCAAACGCAGGAGAGGTCGACAGCCGAGAAGATGGGAAGACGAACTCTACCTAACATTGGGACCTCACTGGAGAAGAGTAGCAACGAACAGAGTCCAATGGCGTCAGTTGGAGGAGGCCTTTGCCAAAAGGCACACGGAAATTAGAGACATTCTATAAGCTATTATTGTTCATCAGTTTTTCCGTACTAATAAAGGCTATTTATTTATTTGTTTATAGAAAGGAATAGGTCTAGAGCAGGGCCGCAGGGCCGCAGCGCCCCTATGTGCGAAGTGTGCGGCGCACACAGGCGCCAAGACAATAGGGGCGCTGCCATCGAAATTATTTTTGTTACACTTACACAACAACATATTCTTTGTAGTGGAGTATCTATAAGTAGGTACAATAGGCCTTGTAAATAACAGAACATATATTGCGCTTATTGTAAAAGTCTCCCAAGATAATATGCACATTTGTGGTAAAATTTTACGCTTTGGGTTTTAGCTCACATTAGTTACGAGCTGAGCTCAGCGTTAAAATCAAAAGAACCGCCGCACGCCGTGAGTTTGTTTGAATGAGTTAATGAACGCGACGCGTGCGACGCTAGCGGGGTGGGGTCACAGGGATTCCCCGACTTTAAGGAACGAGAGAGCCAAAACAATTGATCAATCATAAGTTGAAACATGAAGATTCGTGGAAAAAAGAGGCGTTTCACAGCTTTCGCACACAGGCGCTGTGGGGGGTCGGCGCGGGCCTGGTCTAGAGATAATCAAACATTGTATATTGACATCTCTGTTAG
Source organism: Tetheella fluctuosa (assembly GCA_951216915.1). NCBI lineage: Eukaryota > Metazoa > Arthropoda > Insecta > Lepidoptera > Drepanidae > Tetheella > Tetheella fluctuosa. The sequence continues at coordinate 10,539,825 of OX578217.1, forward strand.
TAACTAAATTAATTGGTTAGCTCGCGATTGAGAAGCATGTTCCGTACAAACCTACCTACCTACAAAAAGAAATAGAATTCCAGGAATTGCGTGTCTAACTTGGTAAAATACACTAAAACACTGTCAGTGTTATCAATGCTTACTCATAAAGAGTTTACTGTCCAACTGCTTACATTTTAATGTGAATGAATGACTTCAGAAATGGCAATAAAACTTACCAATTTGCTGGTGTTCTCAGATCTGATATTTTTTTCAAGTCATCCAAACAATCTAAATGTGGAAATGCGAGCCTTGCATGTCGGAGGAAGTATGGGAATAGATCATCAACATGTCCAGCACCTGTATCATCATAGGGAAAATATGCATGTTTGTTAGTCGATCATATTGAAACTGCTGTATCAATACTGGATATAGATGAAATCTAACTTATTGTCCAGAATTAACATAGGGAATTTATATTTCTAGCTACACCTAGGTAACAAATAGTACCAGATAAGGGTAAAGAACAACTACATAATTATATTATATTTAACAGTAAAACTAAATAAGTAAACTATATTATTTACCTTGCAATATATCACTTATTGTTATGTGTAAATCTGGCGGTAAATCGTGTTCTAGGCAATGCCTTCTAAATGATAAAAAAGCTTGATGCAATAACTGATCATCGAGCCCATTCTCAGAGGCTAGCATTCTAACCTCTGGTTTCTGATAAAACTTGTTGAGAATTTTCAGTAAGTCTTGTTTCTTCAAGCGTCCCGTGAATTCTTCTCCAATGTTTATGTCATCAGGATTTGGCTTTACCGGTATCGGAACGAATAAAGCCGATGGATTTCCGCGATCGTGCTTCTTCGTTCTCATGAAAATATAACCTATACCCACTTTACCTTTACGGGTACATAACAAATTATTCCTAAGGAATGGAGAAACACATGGTTGTAATTTATCTACACAAGTTAAAGCCAATATTCGCGTGAATCCTTTGTACATTTTGTTTTGTGAATGAAAAAAAATAACTGACTAAAAATTTTACTTGCTACGCGACTGTCACATTTCTTTCTTTGTGGTTGTCCCAGTGTTTCCACTTAGAATTTTGGGTATTCCCTGGTTTCTTTAAGAATTTACCCTGAAACTCCCTAAAAAAAATCAAGATTCCTTCCTATAATAAAGAACAAAAAATATTTTTTACGTATTTATTAATGATACATTTAAACGAAAGATGCTATAGGAAAAGTTGGTTTTATTCTGCTATAAAATACAAGATATTGTTATTAGTGAAACCATAAACTATGACATAGACACCACAATAAACTGCACTTACACAGCGTTGCTAGGTTTTAAAACTTAGCATTCCCACTTTCCCAGTTTTGTATGAAGGTAAATACGACTGAGATCTTATATCGATATGCCTAACAATATTAAAGTTCAACATGAAAAATTCAATGCAATATATTATAGTTTTATTTTCGGAATGACATATGTGTTGTCAAACTACAAAACAAATACATTTATTATTGTTACTAGAAAACTATTTCGACTATTGTAATAATGTCGTTATTCATAAAAACTACACCAGAAAAACGAAATCAAAAGATGTAAAAACCATCAGTAGAAATTTCTATGGAGAAAGGACAACAGAATACATTGTTCCTAGACTTATTAATACGTTTACTTTGGAACTGAAATCAAATTTAAAACCTAATAATATAAAAAAAATATTAAAAAAATACTTTTTATCCCAAATTGAACATAATGAATAATAAATTTAATTTTTCAAAATTCATTAACCTATATAGCGCGTAGCTAGCTAGCACCGCGCGCTGCGCTGGTACCAGTCCGTCCAGTGATCAGTGCGGTGCTCGGTGTCGCCCATTTGCACATAGTATAAGAAGCATATTCTTACCTCTATGATAAGCACGTATAAGTGTGTTTGTCTGAGTGTGCTAGAACGATGTGAGTATGTGTGTCGCTAGCGCTAATAATATTAATTTGTTTAGTTCAAAGCAGTTTATCGTTTTTTGCGTTGTATTGAGGAATGTGCAACTCCCATACAAACCAACATTTGATTTACGGGGGCCAAGAAACAAAACTTATATTTTTGTATGCATTATGGATAAATAAAAAAAAAAAGAATTAACCATAAACTAATACAAAGTAAGCCTTAAAAAGTATTTATCACAAAACTCAATATCTTCTCTCTCTGTTTAGTTGCTTGGTTTAAAACTGTAAGCCCATGCTTGTACTGAGATTTACCAATCTCGGCCTGTATAGAACCTTGGTGAACATGTCCGCCAGCTGGTCCTCAGACGATATCTTCTCTACTTGCAATGTTTTGTCTGCTATAGTTTCTCTGACGAAGAAGTGTCGAATCCGAATGTGTTTTGTTCGTTGATGAAACTCACATGGATTCTTTGCTAACTTTTTAGCAGACTCGTTGTCAACATACAATACTGGCATATCTTTAAGAGTTTCTATACTTCCAATTAGTCTTTTTAGCCATATAATTTCACGAGCTGTTTCACTAGCAGCGACAATTTCTGCTTCTGTGCTTGATATGGCTGTAGAGGTCTGTCTATGGCTTTTCCAGGTTATAGCTACTCCAGCATACATACACAGCATCCCACTTGTAGAGCGACCAGTTTCTAAATCGCCACCATGATCGGCATCACTGTAACATCTCAATGTTCTGCGGCTGCCTTGTAAATTATGCCTGTGTTCATAGTGCCTTTAATATATCGCATTATGCGTTTCACTCTTGTGATATCTTCATTGTTATCTTCAATGTCTTGAAACGACACTGACAGCATATGCTATGTCAGGTCTTGTACTGACCATCAGATAAAATCCAATGCAATATATTATAGTTTCATTTTCGGAATGACATATTGTAACGTAGTAAAAAACGGGTCTTTAATTATTTAATTTTTATTAAATATTTTCATTTTCATTCGATTATTCAATCGATTAATCGGTTTATAAATTAATATTTTCCTTGATTAATTGTCTGTAGCTTTCTATTATCTATACGGTTCGCAGCCAATTAATCAATAGTTCCAATATTAAGTGTTTCTTTAATTGTTTATCAATTATTATTGAAACATTATATTTGCCTATTGATTTTTAATCGATTGATCGATATGTTTCCGAACGTAACTATCTCTTGAGACTGTTTTGCTGTCTGTGGCCTCGGTTGTCCTCGAAGTTACAGCCAGTAGATCAGTCCCATATTTATTTGGCATTCATAAGGGAATTAGGGAATCGATCTTGTCGCATATTTGAAAGAAACTGGATTTAATTAATTTATTTTTAGTTCGATTTTTGCAGTCGAATAATCGATTAATTTTATATGATCTTGGTTTTGAGGTTGATTTGCTGTCTGTAGTTACCGTAGTCATGGAAGTTGCGGCCGGTGAATCAATTTTATGTTTGGTTCACTAAATAAACTTTAAAATTGCATAAATAAATTAATATATATATTTTGTTCATATAAATTGATCGTTTGTTCGAATGATTTAGTCAATGGATCGATTCGGTTTTCGGACGAAACTTAGTGTTGTCAGAAAATAAATAAATTTTGGACATCACCTATTTACCCATTATTTTTCAATTTTAGTTGCATATACTATTTTTTTTATATAGAAATGATTTAATGTTTGCATAACAAACCTTATTATATTTTTCAAACGTCACGTTAGGTTGTTTCTAAGTATTCAAAGTACGTGCCTTACCTTTGTTGTGAGTTCATTCTGGTCAGATTGTCCCCTTAAAAGGACAATATTCTCGCCATATTCTGGGATTATTTTTAGTTCCTTAACCCTTTGGTGGTGCTCCTTGGATAGGGCAAATGGAGTGTCTTTCGAGTCTCACGACGCGACGCGTGAGCATACCTTTTATATTCAAGCCTATTTACCATTAAATTTGGTGAGTATTACTACAAGTACGCGAGGTGTTCTCTAATATAAGGGCTTCGATCCCTAATTTTGGTGTTTTTGTTTAAAGCCCCATCCACACGCTGGCTGTTTGTCACAAACACCGCAAACAGCAAACAAAGTCCCAAACACCAACCACAATCACCCAACACAAACAGCCATCCAGATGCTTGGCGAACGTTCATAACATTCCGAATCGGCAAACATGGCGGACGACGAGCTTGTGGCAGCTATTACTTTCGGGTTGACATATTTTTATTATAAATTAAAGCAAAAGAAAGAAAAAAGAAAAAAAAGAAGACGATGGTGGATGATTAAAATACATAGAAATCGCACAAGGTACTACTTTAGACCTATTATTTGGGCTTTAATTTGCCGTGTTATTCACGTGTTATTTAATTTTACTTAAAAGTTTTTATTCGTTTCAGACAATTTATAGAAGATAAATTTAATGAGCTTCTTTACGAACCATCAGGGGAGTTTCATAACTTCTGCCGCATGAGTTTCACAGATTTTGAGTATTTGCTAGACAAAATTTCCCCTCTGATTTCGAAACAAGATACGGACTTCAGAGAAGCTATACCAGCGAAATATCGTCTAGCAATAACATTAAGGTTTATCGCAACTGGTGACAGTTATAAAAGTTTACACTATTTATTCAAAGTGTCTCCCCAAGTAATTTCAAAAATTATACCTGAAGTCTGCAAAGCAATTAATGATGTTCTAAGAAATGAAATAAAGGTAAGTTGTTTTTATAAATTTTTATTTTTATTATCAATAAGTTGAAATGAAAAATTAATTCATGAAAAATTTTGCCGATTAAACTATCTTTAGGACTGGACATTCTAAAGATCTACTCAAGATTTTTTTTATTACTTGGCTTTATTTTTCATGAATCTTGTAATTAGAAAAAACTTATAAAAGTGGTCGTATCGTAATAACTCAATTTTCACAATCAAAGCATTCATAGGCTTTAATTAAATCTTCATTTACACGGTTTGTTTCTGTTATTTGGGAAATCAACTCATTGGATGTATCTGTTCTTTGGGAAATCAACCCATTGGATGTTTCTGCTTTTTGGGAAATCAACTCATTCGATATTATTTGAATGGTAGGAATAGAATTTGACGAGCCCGATTGGTTAAAATAAACGTGATTTCGAGAAGTGAATGGTTGGGGGGAATTGATTAGCAATGGTACATACTGTGACGTTTGGGCGGTTGATGGCTGGTTTGGACCTATAACTAAAGTATTTGGCAAAGGTTCAGAATACGAGGTTTCGGAAGATGACGGTCGGTATGGAGCAGATGGTGAATTATTTGGCAAAGGTTCGGAATATGATGTTTGGGAAGTTGATGGTCGTATTGAAATTGGTGAAGTTTTTGGTAATGGCACAGAATATGACTGATAAGAGGCTGAGTGGGGAGATGAACATGGGGTTTGTCGCTTAAAGAGCCTCTCTTTAATTCTATTTATAAACAATGTGTCTATATTATACATAAATAGTTTCCTCTCATCCGGTGAAAGTTCACGCAGTTTTTTCGCTAGTAATTTTCCATAAAGTTCGCAGTCGTCATCTTCTCTTGGTGATGGTGGTGGATTATCCCTCTGTCTTTTGCTTAAAATATTGGTCAACTGTCCAAATGCAGACGACATTTGCCGTTCCGCTGTGTCGGTAGCTGGACGACGGCGCACTGGTTTTGGTGTAGGGAGAGGCTGCTCTAAATAATTATTTTCAACAACTTCTTCGTCTTCTATAGCTGCAGTTTCTTCTGACAACGCACTCTGAAATAAATAAATAATTATTATTTGCTTCATTTTCATTGTTTTCAGATGCCATCAACGGCTGATGCTTGGATGAATATAGAAAGAGGGTATAGAAGAAAATTTCCACACTGTCTCGGTTCCATAGACGGCAAGCATATTAATATAGAAAGTCCACCTCATAGCGGAACTGAATATTTCAATTATAAGAAAACGTTTAGCATCGTTCTATTGGCATTAGTTGATGCCCACTACAAATTTATATTTGTTGACATAGGATGCCAAGGGAGGATTAGCGATGGTGGCGTTTTTAATAATTCATTACTGTGGAAAAAAATCTGTAAAAATGAAATTGATTTTCCTATACCATGCCCACTTCCTGGATCGGACGTTAACGTTCCATACGTTTTCATAGGAGATGGTGCTTTTGCATTGAGCATGCATGTTATGAAACCCTACCCAGGACAGCATAACATCGGTTCACCAAAAAGAATATTCAATCAATGTTTATCTAGAGCTCGGGTAGTAGTCGAAAACACATTTGGAGTTTTAAGTTCAGTGTTTCGTATTTACCGTCGTCCAATTGATTTAGACCCCATTACAGTATCAAAAATAACAATGACTTGTGTACTACTACATAACTTCCTTCGAAAAAACTCCCCAGAGAGATATACCCCCCCAGGAACGTTTGATACGATTGACAGAAATGGTGAAATAATAACACCTGGATCTTGGCGAAAATACGAAAATGAATATAATGCAATTCAGAATATGTCAAACGTACCCCGTAGGTCACCCATGCATGCCAAACAGATAAGGGAAGAATTTACGTTATTTTTTTGTAATAGATTAACTTAGCATTCTACATTATTTTTAAAAATGATCCCTTAATAGAGAAAGGATAAGTAAGTAGTAAGATAAGTACGTAGTAGGATAAGTAAGTAGTAAGTAATATAGAAAGGATAAGTAAGGTCACACAGGATGTAACAAAAAGGTGCCAAGAGGTCATTCTAATATTTAAATCACCTTTTAAAGTTTTACTGCACCTTTTTGATACAGACTGTATAGCTATTCTTCTTCAAATAGATAATCAAAACTTTGTCTGATTCAATCTTAATTTATGATAGTTTAAATTTAATTAAGAACGAATAAACCATTATGAAAAAAAATTCGTTTTACTTACTTCCTCTGAATTTACATTATTTGAGCAGGTATATACCGGACCTAAAAATGACTCCATTAGGTCATAAGCAAACCAGATCGGTTTGTAAACATCATCGGATCCTGAAAAATTAAAATTATAATAAAATTTTATTCGCAACGAACATAGTAGTTTAGACAAATATTTATTGATTATTTAAAGTTACCTGCACCAGACCGAATAGAATCGTTTTTTTTCTTCAGATGTCTGCGGAACGTAGCCATCAGTATTTCTTTTTTGGTCTTCAATTCCTTGACACTTTTATTCATTATAATACTGAGGCGAGTCCATGCATCATTAACCTTTTGCCGATTTTTGTGATCGGCATCTTTGGAATTCCAGAGGCATGGCTCATTTTGATATGCCTCCAAAAATGACAGAATCGTAGGTGCTGACCAATCAGACATTATTTACACTTTGCGCGCCAACGAAAAAGTGTAGCAAGTAAATACGTCCGCCTCCCGCAAGCTCGCGCGCATTACTGATCGCTGCCAAATGTGTGGATACGTCGCAAACTGTTTGCCAAACAGCCTTTGATCTGGCAAAAAAAACCGACACCGATGCCGAACACTGCCCAACACAAACACAAACAGGCAAACAACGACAAACACCCATCCACACGTCCGTGTTTGCTGTTTGCTGTTGGCTGTTTGCCATTGTTTGACAAGCATGTGGATGGGGCATAAGATTAGTGCGAATGCACGAATGCACCAGCCGGCCAATGTCGCGTGGCGTGGCATCACATTAGGATTGACCTAAATCAATTAAGCACGTGAAATTACAAGCCTCCTTGGCTTTTACCAAGGTACGTTACTTACTATTAAGGCATATTTGTGTTTAAATCCAGAATTGTCCAACTTCATTGGTCAAACCGTGAAAGATTCCATGAGGTCTCATAGGTTAGGTACATGTATATTCCCTTAATTTGTTAATTTATTTGCCAGGTTATAGTCGTTAAACCTAAATTAATATTAATTCATGTTAATATGTCTATAAATTCATGTCGGGGTTAGATTTTCCCATCTATACTCTTGTTATTATGTGACTGTAATTGAGGACTTTGTGTCCATTGCAGGAGGTTTTTTTCCCGGGATACTACGAGGGTTTTTCTTTCCGGGATACTACGAGGTTTTTTGTTTCGGGATACTACGAGTCTACTACTTCTTATACTACTTTTTCTGCTGCTGCTACTTTTTATACTGCGGGAACCTACCGGGTCCTACAGCTGGAAGGAGCAACGAAAGGTTTTATAATATATATATATTAAATAACATTAATCTGAACATTATGGTATAGTGGCCGTTTCCACTATTGGCGTCCAATTAATTTTAATGAATAACTTAGTAATGCAATTCATCTCAGGTAACCCACAATCTTTCTCCTTCTGAGAAGCTAGGGCATATATTAAATAAACTTCTACTTTAAAACAAATTGATTATACTATTCTGAACCGGTAAATTGTGTTTTATTTTCTTCAGGGGTACCTTTTAGGGAACGCAACGGACAAGGGGGGGGGGTTAAAATCCGTTACGTTACAATATGTGTTGTCAAAAGAATTAACCATAAACTAATACAAAGTAAGCCTTAAAAAGTATTTATCACAAATCTCAATAGTTTTCTATGAAGGTAAATACGACTGAGATCTTATATTGATATGCCTAACAACTGTAACACAGCACAATTAATATGGTAAACTAAAATTAGTCGGATTACTTTCATTACAAGTTTGAGAGAAGAGAATCCGTAAGTCAGTGATGTCATAGATTAGAGAAAACATTGGCGGGGAATGGTGCCTACTATAAACAACATGGCTACCACCTTATGTTCCATTTTTCCTAATAATTTCCTAAATCCCTTTTAAAATAAAATATCCCTACATATTTTTATATATATCATAGTTTGTATTTTATACATTGATTGTAAATACTTGATACAATTTTTCCCTAAAATGGGGAGAAATTCCAAAAAGTGGAAGCACTGGTTTGCTTGTCATCACAGATTTCAGAGATAAAAATGGAATCTGTGCTACAGAGAGATGCTGAGTAGAACGTAGTGATTATATTCTAACGATAGGCGATATTATGTATTATTCGAATAATGTTCGATTGTTGTTAATCTAATCGATTAATATTTAGTGAGCGAAAGTCGAATGTCGACTATCATTCGAATGACAATTTTCATTCGAAAAATTTTTAGGGGCGACAAATAATCAAATAATTTTCGAATCATTATTTTTTTTGCAATCAATAGCGATGGGCTAGTAATAAAGTAAGTGTTCTAGTGATGGCGTGTTATTTAAAAGATGATAAATGTTGGCAAAATTTAAAAAAAAAACTGAAAGGTAGTAAGTCTATGTCTAGATTGTGGATATTGTAGTGGATTGTGGATTTACGTAACCCATGTAAAAATGTTTGCCGATTCATGTAGTAACATAACGAGATACATATCTTCGAATTGGTGAAAGTAGATAGAAACGCGGTGCCCGAAATCCCCCGAAACTGTCAACTGTGGCGTCAGGGTTTCGCGAACGAAAACCGAATACCGGTACCTAAGTATCACATTTAATCGGACTTATTCAGACCTGCTCGGTTGTGGTCTCGATCGGGTAGACAAATCGATTAAGTATTTTATTGAATAGGATGGCACTTTTTTTCTCATTTCAGATTTTCATTTCCATTTGGATTGAGGCAGTCGTTCGGTACATGATAGCATCAACAGCTTCAATGGAAAGGTTAACGAAATAAAATCATTCTTTCCGATTAATTCTTTCTAATGGCCATAGATGATGGCAGCCGAATGGCATGGGCTTGAATAAGACCACAGATGATATAGAACATGTTGTATGATGACTAGGGATGGTCGATCCAGGTGCTTTGTATCGATATTCTGGATCGTAATACACTGTATCAATCCAAATATCGATCCTATTGATTCAATACGATTTTTTTTTTCAACCCGTTACTTCAAAAAAATTACCATATTTCTTCGAATTCGCAACCAAGCTGGCTGCGCTTCTGAGTAGCTTCACGAACTAGACTAGCGACCATTTTGCCCCCATCCCCGCAGTCCGCAACGCGCATCCGTTGAAGTGACACGTGTTTTCTGTGGTCCGTGGGACCCGTGTGCACAGAAAACTAGAGGTGGAGGTGGTGGAGAGGAGAAATGCGTAAAATTAGAGATTTTTTCATTTAATTAATGATACTTTGTAAAACAACTTTTGTTTTTTTTATCATATAATAAGTTGACTCGCGATTCCTGGAATTCATTTTTTTTTAATGGGACGCGCGAATGGGACGCGCGTCCCATTTGCGAGCCAACCGATTAAAACAATATTCCAAATGAACAAATAATGGTTATTTGGCATTTTACCACATTGAAAAAAATAAAAAACAAAGATTTTGTTTACGGGTCTGACAGACCCACCAAGCACACCGTGTCATTTTTCCCCACCAGGCACCCCAAGGGCAGGGCCGCGCCGACCCCCCACAGCGCCTGTGTGCGAAACCTATGAAGAGCCTCTTTTTTTTTACGAATTTTCATGTTTCAAATGTGATCTAAAACCCAAAGTGTAAAATTAAACCACAAACGTGCATATTATCTTGGGAGACTCGTACAATAAGCGCAATATGTTTTGTTAATTACAAGGCATATGTTGCGCCTATTGTATTGTTGTTGTGTAAGTGTAACAAAAATAATTTCGATGGCGGTGCCGGCGCCCCTATTGTCTTGACGCCTGTGTGCGCCGCACACTTCGCACATAGGGGCGGCGCGGCCCTGCCCAAGGTTAAAAATAAAATATGTTGTCTTTTATAGCATCAAAGTTTATTTTATAGAGAAACAAAACGCTTTTTTTACATTGTCCAATCTTTGAAAGCCCTACCTTTTAAAGATTACGTAAAAATATTAATTTTGATAACCGCTCTGGATCTAGACGATTGTGGCTTTCATTTAAAGTGTGATTGGCCAACGAGAAAAAACGTTCGAAGGTCACAGACGTTCCTACTACTAACAAATAACGTAGGGCTATATCGCTCAGTGTTCCCCAAACGAAACTTCTCGCTGACCAATACTTGATAATAGTTTGTTTATCTTTTTTAGAATTTAATACAAATTGGTCCGATTTTCGATCCGCTCCTCATTGTACATGTATCGATCCACTAATCTAAAGATCTAAAGCCATTGTATCGATAAAAAAATTGGATGAATAGTATTCCTTACTTTGTATCGATTCACACAAGTATCGGATCAATCGAAATCTCTAATGACGACGGACACGACGACTGACTGACTTGACTGACTGTCTGATCGTATATAATTTTTCGGCTTCATGATAGTTTTGTTCATTGATCGCATTTCACATGATAGAAATCGCAAAATATACGAACTCTGATCGCTATATTACAGGCATCGTGACTTAATACTGCTTACTAATACAATGGGGAAAGCTAAAAAGGGTAAAAAGAACACAACTGCGGACGAAGGGTAGGTTTATTCAATACCATATGTTTTGTTATACATTAGCCAATTTTTGCAGTTTCTAATATTAGTCATTACATTTCAGCGACAGTGATGTGGAAAGTACTAGTCTCGATACTGTAAAGCCGGTCCAAAAAGGGAAAAAGTGAGTAATTTTTAGGTTAGCTGTATGTAACGTAGCTAGTTGTAATGATAAAATTTGCTAGGAAATTGAATGCTTAGTGTTATATTACTTGATGTTACGTATATTTATACCATGCTTCACACATGAGAAAAGTGATCGTAAACCAATTTTAATTTTCTGGCAATTTTTTTGTACAGTAAATAGTGCTTTTGTGGTGATATCTCTGAGTTATAAAACTCTCATAAAACAGGCTATCAATTCATTTTATGGAATTAATGATTGATTCTAGTTTTAGTGTAGGATTAAATTTTCTTTGATATAATTTGATAGGTATATGCACTTTCTATACATACAGTTTTTTAAATTATTACTTTTCCTAGGGATTCAGATGAAAGTGAAGATGAAAAACCAAAAGCTAAATCTAAACATAAGAAATCAGTAGAGGAAGATGTTAAGGAAGTCACAAAGAACATTAAAAATGTTTCAATTTCAAGCAAGTCTCAAAAAAATAAGAATGATGTGAACAGTAATGGTTTGTATGTTTTTATTGAAAACATGCTTAAATAGTACTTCCACCCCACAGTTTCACTTGTATACCTAAGCGATCATATGTTTTCCCACTGTAAAAGATATGTTATTCCACGATATAATTGCTAAGCGTCATCCAAAGTCATTCAGCTGTTATGGAGTAGAATGCCAACAAACATATAAACCAGGGTTCGAGGATATATATCAATGGATATATATCAAATGGTTTTTTTATGATATATATCAATACAAAAATGGTTGAAATTTTTTATAATATTAAGACATTTGTGGCGTTTGTTACTGTATTTCTACTTCTCAAATGTTGATGGCGTTGGAGTAGAGTTAAAACATACTCTCTAATAGTAAGTTCTAATCCATAAATGTCAACACTTCTGCCGGCTTTAATGGCGTCAGTCATGTCAGAAAAATTCGTTACGAAAGAGTTATTTTTAGGATTCCGTACCTCATAAGGTAAAAAAAAAAACCCTTATAACATCACTTTCTTGTCCGTCTGTCCATGTGTCACCACCGATTTTCTCAGGAACGGATAGACCTAGCAAGTTGAAATTTATATCAGATACTGAAGTCGATTGTCCCTATTAGGTGTATAAAAATCAAGGTTCTGAGTCAACACGATAAAAATATATGGGCAAATTTAGATTTTCGCGAAAATTTGTAAGTACCAAAATTTACCTTAATTTTCTACTTTTTTTTTTCGGCTGTGCTTTTTTGCCTTTACTTGTGCTGTAAGACCTTGTTTTTAACCAAAAGTGACAATTCTGGGTCAACCGGAAGTACCCTATAGGTTTTGGGTCGAAAACCTATATGGTAGTTCCCGGTCTTACAGTACAAATAAAAGAAAAATTCCAAAAAATAAAAAAGTTGAAAATTGAAGGGTGTCCCCCCGCACATACATAGTTGACGCCAGTTAAGATACCTCTGAGTTGTATGGGCGTTCATACAATTTAGAGGTCTATCTTAATTGGCACCAATCTCAAATAAGGTAAATAAATAAAATTGTGCTATTGTGTGAAAGAAAATATTTATTGCAATAAAGAATTGCAGTAAAGAAACACCGTTACAGTGAAGATCGTTACACTATGCGATGTATGAGGCCAACAGTTTTCCAACGACAAAGTTAAGTTTGACCCTCAATCCATATTTTATCATTAAGATTCCCGTGATGGACGAACTATTATTATGTAACCTATAAGTTTGTACGGAACCCTCGATGTGCGAGTCCGACTCGCACTTGGCCGGTTTTATTTTTTGTGTTTATTCTATTATTTTTTACAAAGAAAGTACCTAATCAACAAGTGCAGAAACGATTTTACTTCATTATTGATTTTTATTTGTCTGATTTTAAGTACCTAAATAAATAAAACATGTTTTTGTTTAAATAATTTATTATGTTTATGTAACACATATGCAAATAGTATTCATAATTAATACAATAAAATAATAATATGGCTTTTATACATAATGGATATATATCAAAGTTTTGATATATATCGGATATATATCATAAATATCAGATATTTTGATATTTATTATAAATATCGGATATTTTCGAACCCCGATATAAATCATAATATCATTTTACTTTATACATAATATTGTTGTAATATATTTTTTTATTGGTTCACAAAATAATATTTTAATGAACACATGTAGACATAAATTGAAACTACTATGTTGAATTCCAAGTCACTTCACTTCTTGTTTAAATGGCATCAGATGTGTTTATTTATTTCACACAATTCTGCCAGTGTCAGGGTGAATTCCAAATCTAAAGGTGTCAGCTTTTTCATAAAGTGTACCACAAGAATGCATAAGTTGTGGAATAGTGTTGAAATATCCTGGGACATTTTTTATATTTTTATACTATGTAGGAAAGTAACTTACTAACTATATTAATTCATTATTGTGTAATTTTTTATCATGTAGATGAGTCCGAAGATGAGGTAGAGAAGAAACCGAAGAAAAATAAAAAGAAAGAAGAAAAAAAGAGTGCTTTCGCTCTTTTAGAAATAGAGGACAATGAGGACTCACAACCAGAAGCACCACCATCCTCAGATGATGAGAAACCAGAAGTTAAACCTCAAAAGAAACCTACCCAGGAAAAGAAAGAACCAGCTGGTAAGAAAGGAAAAAAAGCGAAACGAAAGAAGGATGATAGTGATGATGATCTTGAAAAAGTACTAGCTGAACTGGAAATGGAATACTCTGGAGTTAAGACAGAACCCACAACTGCACCTGCCCCTGTACCTGAAGCAGAACAATCTCAAGAAAAGGTTGAAGAGAAATCTAAAACAAAAAAAAAAGGTAAAAAGGATGAACTAAAAGAGGAAAAAGAAGAAGAGGATAAAGAAGGTAGCGATATTGAGAATGAAAACGAAGTAGGTATGAAAACAGCTGCTCAAAAGAAAAAGGAAAAAAAAGAAAGGGAAAAGCAGAAAAAACTAGAAGCTAAAAAGAAAGAAAAGGAACAAGAAGTTAAAAAAGATGAATCTAAACCAAAAGTTAACGATCCAGAAGTGGTCGAAAGTAAACCTGTTGATGAAAAAGAAACTACAGAGGAGGTTAAAGCTCCTTCTGAAGAAAAAGAAGTAGAAGGTGATGCTCCTACAGAGGGAAAGAAGAAGAAAAAGGGAGATAAGGCTGATAAAGATGATAAGGCTAAGAAAGGACCTACAAAGAAAACCATTGCTGCTATGCAAGAAGCCTTAAAAAAGGTTAAGGAAGAAGAAGAGCGTATGAAAAAAGAAGAAGAAGAAAGGACAAAACAGGAAGAGGAACGTGAACTGCAGCGCTTAGAAGCAATTAGATTAGAAAAGGAACGCAAAGAAAGGAAGAAACAAAAGGAAAAGGAGAGAAAAGAAAGACTTAAGGCTGAGGGTAAATTGTTGACTCCTAAGCAAAAGGCAGAAAAAGCAAGGGCCCAAGCATTATTAGAGTCCTTAAAGGCTCAGGGTGTTGAGATTGGGTCTGCTGAGAAGAAACCTCCAAGGCCTGGGACTAGGGTTAAACCTGGCAGATTAAAGAGCCAAGTCTCTCAAGATGCTCCGGCAACACCGTCTGAAGAAAAGAAGATTGAATTGGAGATTGTTGATAAGAAGGTAAACATAAAATTTATTTCTCGTAATTCAAACATTTCTCAATGTTTCAATGTATGCATTTGATTTTATTACGGTGGTAGGTAATTAATTATGGTTATTAATATTAATAGGAAGAGCCTCAAAAACCAGATGAGAAGAAGGAATCTGATGACGATTCAGTGAAGGATGCATGGGATGCTGAGTCATCTGAGGAGGAGCCAGAACCAGAACCAGCTCCAGCTCCAAAACCGGAATCAATGGTAACTCCAATCAAAGAAACAAAAAGGCCTGCTCAAGATAAATCTAAACAGGTGAAAAAAAAATATACTATTGTTTGATTATGGCATACCATCTATATTATTGGGAATTCTTAATTTTGCTCTTTCTCTTCTAGAAAGTGGATGAAGACGACAGTTCAGATGAAGATGATGAAAGTTCTGAAGAAGATTCAAGTTCCGAGGAAGACTCGGAAGATGATCAAATGACTGATGCTCAAAAGAAGAGAGAACTTGTTTTGAAGAGATTAGAGGTGCGTAATGTGTCTTTTGGAAAAATACATTAAAAGCAAATCAATTGTGATCTCCAACCAAACAATGTAAAATTGTAATTATTTGTCCGACGAGTTCTAATCTACGCAATATATTTTGATGCGATTTTACTAGCACGAGGGTTACTAGCACAATTAAATCAATAATCTTTTGACGGGTCAGTTGTCTTGGTTGGTAGGCTACCCTATTGATGGTACGAGAGGTTTTATGACTTAAGGTCTAAAATATAAATTATATACATCTATAGAGACGCCGCGAAGAAAATGAAGCGAATAAAGCTGGTAATCCACTTCGCGCGTCAGTTGTCTGTGTACTTGGTCACGTAGATACTGGCAAGACTAAGATCTTGGACAAACTGCGTCGTACCAACGTGCAAGATGGTGAAGCGGGCGGTATCACCCAGCAAATCGGCGCTACCAACGTGCCCATCGAGAATATTAAGGAGCAGACGAGGCATGTCAAGGGCGTAAGTGTTATTTTGATTGTTACATTTAATTTCATGGAAATTTTATGAATGTCTTTAATAAACTTTGTTCAATTTCAATTATATTCAAAATGTATTTAAAAAATGCGTATTTATGATGGATTTCTTCAGCACATAATTATTAATATTTTTTTTCCTTTTCAAGGTGAGTGAAATAGCATTCAAGTTGCCTGGACTGCTGATCATCGACACACCTGGCCACGAGTCCTTCAGTAATTTGAGGAATAGAGGATCTTCGCTCTGCGATATTGCTATTCTTGTAAGTGATACATTTATTTTATTTGTAATTATTTAAAACTAAAATAACGACAGTTCTACAATACACACATAGACTATGTTGTGACAATACTCCCATATACATGCATCAGCTCATTTCCGATTATAGCTCAGTGGTAGTGATGTCGGATGCCGCGGCGTAGGTCGTGGGTTTGAATCCGACAATGAGCTTGAGGTTTCAATGAAGGAAAACATCGCGAGGAAATCATAGAAGGTATCAATCGGTGGTAGGGTACCCTAAAGCTGTAATTTTTTCGCCAAACAGTTACCGGTATGTTCCGGCAGCTAAATTTGAGAGCCATCTAGGCTTTGTGTGCTTACCACCTTCGGCCACGTCATCACTTACCATAGTGGGATTGTGGTCAAACACAAGCCTATACAAAGTAAAAATAAAAATATATCTTTACTATCAAGAATGCATATTATTTAAACTTCTTATTCTTCTAAAGCATTATTTAAATCCTCATATCCCGCTAATATTGTAAATGTGATCCACTATGAAAGGATTTTTGGAAATTCCACCCCTAAGGGGGTAAAATAGCGGTACGCGGCTTAAATCGTAGGGCGGAAGGCTAGTAGAATATATTATGGATTAACATATTGGATACTTTTTAAAGATCCCACGAGAACGCGGGTGAATCCGCGAGAGAAGCTGTAAATACTTATTATATTTTCAGGTAGTAGACATTATGCACGGCCTAGAGCCACAGACGATCGAGTCTATAAACCTGTTGAAACAGAAGAAGACACCATTCATAGTGGCACTGAACAAGATAGATCGACTCTATGACTGGCAGAGTGCTCAGCGTAAGGACGTTCGCGATATATTGAAGTTGCAACAACCCAACACACAGTTGGAGTTTGAGAAGAGAAGCAAGGATGTTATGTTGCAGTTTGCTGAACAGGTAATTAACTTTACTAAGACATACAATACACGGCGAATTAAGCGCTGCTGTTACCGTATTTTGAGCTTTACTGTGTGGGGATACAATATATTCAAGAAAAAAAACAAAAACTTTTTACTATATACAGCATGTCGTCACTTTTGTACGTATACGATAAAACATAGAGTAATTTTAGAAATGTCATTAACAAGTATTTTGAATGGTTCACCTTCAAGTGGAAAATCTGTCGCCAAGCACCTACTGGTGTGATCCGGTAGTTGCATTTGAGACTCCCCTAATGTATAGACATGCAACGGTAGTCGCTTACCATCAGAGGACTGCCTATACCTAACTGGTAGCCCTGACAGTAGCTCAAGGTATTTGCGGTGACACAATGGGGGCTATCGCGTGTGAATTTTCCGCTAGAGGCGCTAGTGTAGCGTGAGATCTTCGGAATGTCAAACTTCACTGTTTCTGGGTGGGCTTACCGGGTTTATTTCTAATTAGAATAATGTTGTGAATATTTTGCAATAAAAAAAATAGGACCTTACTCGACAGTGGCGCCAACTGGTGAGCACAAAAACGGTAGCCCCCATTATGTAGGTACAACCTCTTCCTATCCACAGGGTCTAAACGCAGCACTGTTCTTCGAGAATCCAGACCCGCGCACATACGTGTCGCTCGTGCCCACGTCAGCTGTGACCGGCGAGGGCATGGGCAACCTACTTGCCATGATCGTACAGGCGTGCGAGGGACCGCTGCACAAGCGACTCGTCTTCTCTAATCAACTGTTAGCCACCGTGCTTGAGGTTAGTAAAGTAGGCAAGTAGCAAGTACTGCCTGAACGTAGCAATATTCTTCTGAAACTCAGATGATGACATGGTCTGGCGGAAGACTGGATAAAATAAAATATGTATACACTTATTGTGTGCATATTTATGCTCGTGACATAGAAAACCAGTGTCAAATCATCGATTTAAGAAAAAAAATGGCAATTTTTTTAATGTGTAATATAAAACTTGCCTAAAAATACCACAAATTTTATGTCGCCAAGCAACTACAGGAGTGTCCCTGGAGTTGCACTTCAGAGTTAGTTCACTTAGCCTTTGATTGCTCACAACCTTCGGCCGCATCAATATTTACCATGATGAAAATGTGGTCAAACACAAACCTAATCATAGTTAAAAAGGTAACCACTAATGTATTCAACAGGTGAAAGCGATCCCTGGTCTGGGTACAACCATAGACACGATCTTGATCAATGGCATTCTTCATGAAGGAGACACAATGATACTAGCAGGCACAGACGGCCCCATCGTCACACAAATACGTTCCCTCCTCATGCCGCAGCCTATGAAGGAGTTGAGGGTTAAGGTGAGATTTAATTTGTATTCGATTTTGAGCCTTATTGGTACTCATATAAAGTTATTGTTGTATGTTTTTCTATCAAACGTATTACTTAAGATACATATATCGAAAGTAAACATGATATAATGATGATTTGGTCAGCAACTTGCCCTGTTAAATGCCATTTCAAAAGTTACAAAACTTTTTAGTAAATGTGCACATGAAAGAGTTCTTTAAAACAGACAATTTGCGTGAAACTAAAATTAAATTTAAATACACATTTTATATAACACACATTTTAAAAACAGAACGCATATATGGAGCACAAAGAAGTAGTTGGAGCGCAGGGAGTGAAGATAGCAGCTAAAGAGTTGGAGAAAGCCATTGCCGGTCTTAATTTACTTGTGGCCCAGAAACCAGATGAAGTTGACATTATGAAGTAAGTAGTAAAGTAAATGTCACTTCATTATTCTTATGGGATAGAGTCCGCGCCACCACTGAAGTCCGATGGAATTAATGAAAATGGATCTTATTTCTTCTACAATAGAGGTAGGTGGACCTATCGGACTTCAGTGGTGGCGCGGACTCTAACACCAGTTTCTAGAACCTGTCACTATAACAAATGAAATGGCAGTAGTTTTGATCTTAAAATATTAGATTGAGATTTCAGAAACTGGTGGACAGTATCATAATATAATTTAGACAAAAGTTATAATTTAACATTTTTTGCTTTTTGATGGTGCCATCCCTAAGACATTAAGATCCGGCATTTTTAGAGATAGCATTTACAATATTTTCGAACCCTGTAAAAAAATATTGCGGTCGAAACTTTAAACTGTTGGTTTATTTGCGGATTATTTTAAATATGTGAGGTTTATAAGAAATTTGATGTTGCTGGTAACATTATCTCAATATTGGAAGATATAAAAAAAAATACAAACCGAGGAGGCTGTATGACAAGATAAACAAAAAAAATAATTTTCAGGGAGGAAGTGGCTCGCGAGCTGAAGTCCGCTCTGTCTTCAATAAAGCTGACCGAGCGCGGCGTGTACGTACAAGCTTCCACTTTGGGCTCTCTAGAAGCGTTGCTTGAGTTCCTTAGGACTAGCAAGATACCTGTAAGTATATATTGACTAATTATTAAAGGAATACTGGCTGTGTCTGCCTATGTGTTTCGTTTTTAAAACTAACGAATCAATTTTGATAAAAAATTGCAGAGAAACCTAGTTCTAATTATCTTTCTCATAGTATAAAATTTTATATTGAAAATAAGGTCATAGGACGGCATGGTTATTGATTTTGAAAGTATAATACTCTCTTATTAGTCAGAAGAGAGAATCGTTTTCTTTTTCAGCTTGCAAATAAAATACCATTTTTCATGCTCATGTTTTTTTGTTCCAGTACTCTGCAATCAGGATAGGTCCAGTAGTGAAGCGTGACGTCATGAAGGCGTCCGCCATGTTGGAGCACGACTCTCAGTATGCTACCATATTGGCTTTTGATGTCAAGGTGTGTACGAAATAGTATTTGAACTTTTATTACGCTGTAATAATATTTAATTGCATATAGTTTATGACGGCAGGTTCATGAATATTGTCTTGTAATTAATGTCCTGTTTAAAATTTATTTTCTTATTTGTTTCTACTCCGCGGTTTCACCTGCGATCCCAAGGTATCTTATATTTTCCCGGGATAAAATGTACCTACCTTATACAGGTGATTTTTTAGTCGCTGGCAATACTTGCAGGGATGGAAGTACTCATCAATATGAACAACTTTTATTATGGAACTAACTGAAATCACGAAAAAAATATCAGCTGTTCCATACATAAGTTCAATACCTACTCGACCAAAATGTATGAAGCAACTGTTTTATTTTACGCGACATCACACCATTGTTCCCATAATAAAGGTTGTTCATATTGATAAGTACTTCTACCCCTGCAAGCATTGCCAGTGCTAAAAAATCATCATCATCTATTTATGTGCCAAGATACATCCAAACGTACAAACATTCACATTATAATTATAAGATTTTAATATCCTAGTTTGTTACGCAACTTTCTACTAAGTGCAGATCTATCTATAAACAGATCGAGCGCGACGCCCAAGAGTTGGCAGACCAGGTCGGCGTGAAGATATTCGCGGCCGACATTATATACCACCTGTTCGACAAGTTCACCGCCTACCGCGAGGAACTGAAGCAAAGGAAACGGGAGGAGTTCAAGCATATAGCTGTGTTCCCGTGCAAGCTCAAGGTAAATTATTTAGATACATGTTCTATGAAAAGAGCGCCATTTTACAATTGTCTAATAACTGACTCCCGATTGTAACTTCAGTAGCCTAAACTGAAAAAATGGCTTTGACTGGATTTTTTTGTAGGTTGTTTAGGAACGCGGTTCCATTCGCTAGGGGAGAAATGGTGGTAAGATTTACGGCATAAGATTAAGGGCATTAAAGTGACAGTTCCGATTCCTTTTAAATTTAATTTTAAAAGTAAATATCTTAGCATCCATTCCCTAAAAAGATTCCTTGAAGATGTTTCATGTAAGTCCCAGCGTGACATGTGGTCAACATTATCGCCATCTCTCGAGCTCATTATCAAACTCAAGTTACAGATTCATTTCATGCATTTTCCCTATAAGTGAATCTAACCTAGGTCTTCTACTTTCTGAACTTAACAGTAATTATTTATATTTTGTATACAGGTGATGCCACAGTTCGTGTTTAACTCCCGTGATCCCATTGTGGCCGGTGTGATGGTGGAAGCGGGCGTCTTGAAGGAGGGTACACCTATCTGTGTACCTAGTCAAGAAGTGAGTAGTAATTCTGCCTTTCACAAATATAAAGCGTACCAGATGTGATTACGACACCTAAGCTGAACAACTCTTACCGTGGGGCCAACTCTGAATTCGCCAATTTTTTTTTAAAAGATCAATTTTAAATCAAATAATTGTCTGTCGAAATAATTACATATGGAAATATCAACCCAGCCCTGCAAGTACGGAATCGATAAATAAATTCATCGAATTTTTACGATGAATCTGGCATTGAAATGAGATTCAAATAGTTTATTGGTGTTTTAAACTTATCGAAAATCTATGCACACAGGGCACGATAGATTATTACGATTATTTAATTAAATCTATTGTAACATTAAGTACTGGCTAGTGACTAGCAATTGACAAATTTAAGTAAAATATATTAGTGGGTTTGGGTTTTGTGTTCGAAAAGATATTTTGTATTGAAAGCACGTCCTACTATTTTGATCTTTGTATAGTTAACAATACGGTGTAAATTCGATTATGAAATCGGTGCGTCCGTGAAATCACGCACCGTGAGAGCTTTAACTGTTAACTAGTCATTTAAGGCGACGCCTTGAAGATTTTGGTTGCAAGGATTCTGATTTTTCTCAACAATAACTGAAGCGAACGAACTGAAATTTATTGTAAGAATTTGTACGTTGCATAACACGATTGGTTAACTTTTATAACACAAAATAATTAATCAAAAAGACCTCTTTAAAATAAGAGATTCCAATTTTACCGGCATTGAGGATCGATTTGAGGTTCCAAAATTTCTACATATATTAATTGAAACTGATACTATAAATTGTACCTACTTAGGTTTTATGAAATATATTTGTAGTTTTTAAATTAAACAATAAAAACCATTTTGCCGCATACGCCCGTTCCGTTTACGCGGGTTTTCTATGAGAGGTCGCTATAGTAGGGAGCGGGACGCAGCACGTTGAATTTCAGATTTTCAAGCTTAACGCGGCGTCACCTTAAGTGTGCATTTCTGTATGGCGCTGGTATTTTAACTTAATTTATATTTGATAGATCTCATAATTTATAGTTGAAATTGATCTCAATTCCTTAGGCCACCTGTCAACCGGAGCGGAGCTAGGAAAATCAATAGAAATTCTCGTTATTACATTCACGTCGGCGTCGCATCAATTTTGAGCAATTATATTGGTAAAATTTTCTTAGCCCACTGAAGGATAGGCAACCTTACCACCCGCAAAATAAAGCTTACAATCAAACATTAATCACACAGTTCGTGGAGCTGGGTATAGTGACATCGATCGAGGTGAACCACAAGCAAGTGGAGACGGCGCGCAAGGGCCAGGAAGTCTGCATCAAGATCGAACCTATACCCGGAGAGTCGCCCAAGATGTTCGGACGACACTTTGACGAGACTGATATGCTAGTCAGCAAGGTTAGTCACTATTCTTGTTTTTTGGTCCAACTAGGGTGGAAAATGAAGATAATGCTTCAACGAGATCGAGGTAAGTAATTATGGATATTAACTCGAGTCAACAAAGTTTGCTGGATTGAGACATCGATGACCTGAAAGCTTAATTTGCACTAGTCAAAGGTACTAATAATTATATAATGTGGCATTTCGACCATCCATGTGTTTATTTTGAATTTTAATTTTAAACTTCAAGTCGGTTGAAATCAATCCTTATTAACTGCAATAAAGCGCCTTCTTGTTCTAATAGACTACTTCTTCTGAACTCTAATAGACTACACGCAATGTTATTTATTATATTATTTTAAGGCGATGATAGCTCAGTGGTAGTGACTTCGGACGCCGCGGCGAAGGTCGTAGTTTCGAATCCTACAATGAGCTTGAGCTTTCAATGCAGGAAATCATAGAAGGTATCAATCAGTGGTAGAGTACAAAACCTATTCATGTGTTCCGGCAGCTGCACTTGAGAGCCAGTTCCTTGTAGGCTTTGTGTGCTTACCACCTTCGGCCACATCATCACTTACCATAGTGAGATTATGATGAAACACAAACCTATAATGAGTAAAAAAAAATACAATACCAAATAATAACAATAAAAAGTTATATTTTACTTATCACTATATAGTATAAAACAAAGTCGCTGTCTGTCCGTCCCAACGTATGCTTAAATCTTTAAAACTACGCATCGGATTTTGAAGCGGTTTTTTTTAATAGATACAGTGATTCAAGAGGAAGGTTTTCATATATAATGCTAAAATATAATGATATTTGTTGGAGGTGTCGGAAAAAATAAGCTGTCTGGGAGCTTTCAACGAAAACGCTGCCCTACGTATCCCTTTGAGATATAACAAAATGATGTATGGTGGAATTGTGTATCTTATATAGATCTACAGAAAAGTCCGCGATGGCATATGTCTATCTCTTAAGGATAACATACTATATCCATTTTAATACTTTAAAAAACCGGCCAAGTGCGAGTCGGACTCGCGCACCGAGGGTTCCGTACAAACTTCGTCCATTGTTCGTCCATCAAGGGAAATGCATAATTTTATTTATTTACCTTATTTGAGGTTGGTGCCAATTAAGCTAGACCTCTAAATTGTATGAGCGCCGATACAACTCAGAGGTCTTTATTAATTGGCGTAACTATGTATGTATGGGGACGCCCTTTAATTTTCAACTTTTTTAATTTTTTTGAATTTTTCCTTTATTTGTGCTGTAGGACCTTGCTTTTTGCCAATTTTTTTTTTATATTTGAGTTGATTGAATGAAAGGTAAATTGTGGTTTACGATTTATGACGTATTAAAAAAAACTACTAATTAGATCTCGTTCAAACCAATTTTCGGTGGAAGTTTGCATGGTAATGTACATCATATATTTTTTTTAGTTTTATCATACTTTTATTTTAGAAGTTACAGGTAGGGGGGGACACATTTTACCACTTTGGATGTGTCTCTCGCGCAAACTATTCAGTTTAGAAAAAAATGATACTAGAAACCGCAATATCATTTTTAAAGACCTATCCATAGACACCCCACACTTATGGGTGGGATGAAAAAGAAATTTATTGTTTTTTTTTCAATTTTTGTGTGAAAATCTTAATGTGGTTCAAAGAATAGGTACTTACCAAGTTTCAACAGTACTATAGCTCTTATAGTTTCGGAAAAAAGTGGCTGTGACATACGGACGGACAGACAGACAGACATGACGAATCTATAAGGGTTCCGTTTTTTGCCATTTGGCTACGGAACCCTAAAAATGGGCAGTTTAAAGCGGTAATTGGAAAACTATTTACACAAATACGGTATTAATCCTTATCATTTTAAATAAGTTAGAGGCTTTAAGCATTTCATGCAAATTATTTTACTCTTTTACACCATATATTTTAAATTAATATCTTAGGATGTACGGGCAAGCGTACTATTTCGCTATTCGCGTAATTTGCTGACACTGCGCGACTGCGATCGCGCCACAATTTGTATTTTAGTGCATTAAAGGCATTCAATCTGGACACACGCGTTTCATTCACATTTCGCATCCAGTACATCATTTAGTGTAGGAAACACACCCTACATTTGATCCGGCTCGAAGGACCAAAATGACGCGCGAGAAAATAAATTCAAGCGGTCTCGCACCAACGCGACATGACGACGGGACTTGCTTGATGCAGCCACCTCCGCCCGCGCTCCGTCCGTGCCCGCTGTTACCACGCAACAAGCTGATGCAAAAATATGCAGGCATAATATATTATGCTCTTCTACCCGTGCGAAGCCGGGGCGGGTCGCTAGTCAGATAATAAAAATAGTATTTTAATTGGGGTGTAAGAGCTTTTTGGTTAGTTATGTTACATAATACACATTGTACAAAATAGGTGGGTGTTCTGTACATTATGGTTGTATGTGACTAGGGACAGAAGCCAAATCAACCAGCATCACGTTCTATTAGGCTACTCCACACCAAAGACACGTGTCAATGCTAATTCGTATAAAAAAACGACTACCATAGATAATTTGTGTACTGCCTGCACTACATTCATAGTTTTAGTATATGAAGCGCTTAAGTCTTTGGCGTTCTCTCTTAACATTACCTAGGTACAATATGGATTAATTCCTGTTCAGAATTCTTGACATCATACATATATCATGGTTTATCTACATTCTTAAATGTTTCCGTTCGCCCAATTGTTCATTCCACAAGTGCCTCAGTTCCTGCAACGTAACAGATTTCTTACGCGTAACGTATTACCTACAATGAAGTCATTTCCTCAATTTTTGTGCTCGAGTAAGGAGTAAAATTGGTCTAGCGAGAGTAGCTGGATTATTGTCTCATGTGAAAATTGACCGTGTAATGATACCGTTAAAGCGATAACTAACATACCATTCAGTTGGGGGTAATGTGGTAATAGGATATTTTGGCGCTATGATTCCATTTATATATTGTATGTATTCTTGATACATTCTTAATTCCTTCAGTTCCTCCGTTTATGCACATAAATAAACTTGGTCCCGTAAATTGATAATTCATTGCATTTTAAGTGTGGGAATTGATTCAATATAATAATATCGACATAAGTGGACCAAAGATTATTAAGTAATGTAATACCAAATATTCAATGAATAAGATAAATGTTTCAATATTGATAAATGCATTAACATAGTTATAAAATAAACAAGTCATTTAGGTGGAAAGGTTCAGTTAAATGGAATGTTATTAAGGTACGTGGTTAATTAGGCCGTAAGAAAGAAAAGACTTGACTATTACAGCTACAAATCGATGTGACCGTTTGATTAATCCGTTGGTTGTTGCCTAAGATGAAATACAGACTATCGATTTTAAATCGCAACATGCTTGATAAAGATAACGAAACTTTGAAAAATTTGCGAATCTCTTCAAGAGGACAGCCTAGCTCCGAGAGTTTTGCGAAATGTATAGGAACATAATTAGGATATCATATTCTATCTATCGTCACCGTACTCGTCAGATCCCCAACCGTGTGATAGAGAGCGGTAGCTCGTGAGTGAAAACGTTTACAAATCATTACAAAACCATTGATTTTGATGTCAATCGCTTTAGCAGATTAAAATCTAAGCTTCTATGGTAGATTTTTGTTTTTTAAGTGTATTTATAAATTATTAGCTGTCCTCCGCGGTTTCACCCGTGCCCTCGAGAAAAAAAGTTGCCCATGTCCTCCATACCATAGGCTATCTGCGTACCAAATTTCATCGCGATCGGTTCTGCGGTTAGGGCGTGAAAAGGTAATAAACAAACAAACTGACATTCGCATTTATTGTATTAGTTGCTACGTTTACACCAAAATCATGGCTAGAAAAAATTAAGCGGTACCCCAAATACTTAAATTTATGCAAAGAACATGAAGCAATACAATGCTGTATTTAAGCAAAGCCTTAAAAGCGAGCCTATCCCTCTGCAATAATATTTTATTCAAAATTATTTTTTCAATTAAACTCAATTAACAGCTTTCTAACTAGTTGACTATAAGATTAGTACGTTCGCGTAGTCGACGCTGAGTTAACTTCGTCAAAATTCGTAAATATAAAAGAAAATCCAACCTTCCTTTTACCTTCCTTATATATTTCATGGTAAGAAGCATATACAAATTTTGTTTCCCCATACAAAATTGTGCACGTGAGACACGTAGGTACTTAATGTGTATCATTCATTGTTTTAATGAGCATTTAGGTATACCAAGTTTGAAATAAATATAACCAGACAAATATTACAGCCCATACAAACTTTGTCGCTCCTTTATAGTAGGTCTAGCTAGGGGATGAATTAGAAGAACTCCGAATCACATGTTTGATTAATTATCTTGAATAGCATAATATAAAGGAATATGTAAATTTGAACTAATTTAATTGGAATTCGCTTCCGACGGCGTCTGTTTCCTGACTCCTACAATCTAGGGACTTCAAGGCCAGAGTGAACAGGTTTCTTCTGGGCATACGTATTCCATATTAGGCTTCGTATTTTTCAGTTATGGGCGGGTCAGTGACTAATCGCAAGCCCATTTAATTTATATTAAAATACTTGTGGCACTCGGGGACTGCCGCGGTAAAGGTATTGCACAGCATTTTTTTTATCAACTTATGCAATTATAATAATTTATTAATTTTTTATATAGGCAGTTTTTTTTTTCCTTTTTTTTTTTCTTTGATATTAATAGATACCTATACACCTATATACCTTCTCACAAACAGCATGGGAGGTGTTAGGTTTTTCGTTACGGTTTTTTTTTAAATCAAAATTTATTGATTCGGTCTCAAACCCCGAAGCCCGCGATAAAAGCTATACAATAGCTTAAACAATATGGTTATTTGACAGTTCAGCTTACCCTGTACTAATGTTCAGCAAGTTCAATCTTTGGATAAATGTAGGTTATAATAATAGTTATCAGAATTTCTTACATGAATGAGAAAGTACAAGCAATAAACACTAATTTATCATATTTAATAGTTTAAGAAATCATACAAATCATACAAACAAGACATCCATTACGAATACGTAGGTAATATGAAATAAACAAAGATAAAAGAGAAACCTTCTTGAATGAGATCACTGAATAACAATTCGCATTTATAATATTTAACAAAGGATGACTGGCGAAAGTTTTATAGTAATAATAAATTTGTTATAATACCCCTACTATATCAGTCAACGGGCGTCTGTGAGGATCACCTCGACTCTCGACAGATAATGCGCTCGTCTGCACAGCCCGCTATATGTCGCCGGTGCCGTTTTAATGAATGGGCTGCACATTGCACAAGATATCGGGACCATTTTAGCTCTCTAGACAAATGACACCGATTGACACGGACTATAAATAGAACTATCGCATACGTATATAGGATTATTTACATGTCCTGGTCCATCTAAAGTGCAAATGTTTGCATTCGAGAATAGAACGGAAACTGTGTGTCGTGATTGTGTACATTTTGTTGCGCCTCAGTTTATACAGTTGAGCTATTGATATTTGTGTACGCTTTATAACACAAACTGCGGTCAATGTTTGCTGCCAATGTACGTACAAACAATTCAGTTGTTGTAATTAGACTTGATTTAAGCTTTACGTGGCTTTATGATTGGTCGATTGCAATTGTTATGACGCTGGTAATTATTACGGGGAAGTAGAAGAATTAAAGGAAGTGACGCTTATTATCTTAATTGTGTCTTGCATGATTGATAGTCCTTTTATATTCTCTTGAATTCTTGATTAGTCCCAAAACAAATATACAGTATGTCCGAACCGGTGGTAACTACAGTAAATTCGACCTTTATAAATGGCTTCATAGGGCCTAAATTAAATAAATGACTTTGACTTGACATTGTCTTGAAAACTACTCTCGGAGTACGATGTTATTGTAATCGTTATGCATTCAATCAAATAAAATTGCAAGAAAATTGATTCGCCCAAGGTATGCGCCTTCGATTTGTTTATATGTCCTTTAAGTTTTCGGAAGATGTCTTGTTAGACCCTGTATTTTGTCAATACGAACGATACGAAAAAGTCACGAGTTCCAGTAATAATAATCATAGTAGCTTATGGAGATTAAGCCGTCCCCTAACAATCTCCATTCACCCTTGCAAAACCATAGTATGAATGCAAGGTGGGTGCTGAGCATCAATGGATACCCCTCCCCACGGTTCCATTGATCGCATGCAGCGGGGGTAGGGTGGGGTGCGGACGGGCGCGGGTCACTAGGTCGAGGGGAAATTGACACGCGGGGAAGTGGGGGTACCGTTGCAGTTATGTGATATAGTTAATGGCCGGGGATACGCTCTGTTGCTAACCTCGCTCTGACGCTAGAGATCCGGAGTTTGTTTATGATTACATATTTTTTTCACCTCTTTACTTTTTTCCTCCGAGAATTAAATTATACAACGTGTCAGAAAACGCTGTGTGACATGAAACACTGCTTTTTAAAATAATGCTCCTCTCTTGAAAAATATTGGATGAGATTAATGTCACAGCCTAAATAAATAATACGATCTCGTGAACTGAACTCTTTGTCTTCTAAAGACTATCAAGTTATTTATAGACATAAAAGTATCATATGTTATAACGTAAGATATTTGATATAACATAGTGATAAATACATATTTATTTTACCCAAGAAAATGTACAGAGCATGTAGTTAATGTTTAGACATGTTCACATTCTCCATTGCCAAAATAAATATTACATAAAAACTATTTTGTTTCGTATTCGATAATTGGAAAACATTAATCTTTTCTTTCAATATGTAAGAGCACTCAGTATGAACTCGGCAATTTTCCGTCACCCGTGCGAAGGCCACGTTATTTTCGGATATACTTGACGTCACGCCGTTCCATGCGTAATGTAGATTTGTCCACACTTAAATCACTTCCATTTTGATTGGCTCTCGGACTCTTATCTTGGAATCATCGGCGCAGAGATCCTATTTCATTCATACGAGTAATGTAATAATAAAAATAAGAATTAAGTATGTTCTTTTAAAATATCGTCACTGCTTTTGCTCACAAACTTCAAAAATAAGTAGTTGTTTATAGTTCTTATTTTCTGGTGTAGGTAGATATTCTCTCATCGATCTCCTGATTTTTTATTCATTTGTAGGAAATGCAAATATTGCGGTACAATTGATTAATTCGGCATTTCATAAGAAATAATGGTCCGAAGTTAAACATTTAATAATTGAGTGATCCATAACATAATGTTACGTTGGAAGACTTATTCACAATGGTGCTGGAGTTATCAATAGAAGTTTTCATCGCGGACTACATAGCACTTATGTCAATGGAAACAAAAGATATATTTACTCTGTAGAGTAGAACTAACACTAACGTCGACATATTTCCCAATGCACACAGACACAATGACCGGGTCATACCATTCTAGAAGCTCCATTGATGTTTCGCAGTGCGGATTCTTTAATGAAACTACTATGGTCATATATAGAGTCGCAGGATTATACTTCCCATATTCTGATGTTTGTATAAAACGTATTTATTTCACAACATTATTCAACTTTTACAATAACAATAATTTTTGATCTCCTTATGTATTAGAAATACCTATACCCATATTAAGGATTTCTATTTTTTCTTATTGACTACCTAAATAATTGCGATCTCTTATTTTTTACAATTTGTTCTATATATATTCACATTTAGAAATAAATATTTGTTATTAAATATGTCTACTTAGTATTTATTACATTCCATTTTTTTCTGTAATAATATTCTTTGCCAATCTTGGATGCTTCACCTTGTCCCATTATATCCTTCGAGCTAAAAATACCTAATTGAATTTTCCCATACTTTCTCAACAAGCAATAACCTGTATTCCGGGCTCGGTTCCGATGCCGGCGCTAGCTCTGGGCTGTGTGGGCCCAGGGGCGCGGCCCCTCGATGGCTGCACCGGGGTCAACACAGGGGTGCGGGGTGCTCGTGACCCAGTTCCCAGGTTGCACAACCTGCTCTATTTTCCCAATGACGTCATGTCCCCCATTCACCCCGAAGAGCTGAATCAATGCGCCCCAAACTGGGTCAACCTGAATGAACCACTCGTACATTCAACATGAGCCGCTATTTTTAGCTTTGAAGGTGTCTTGAGTCGGTCTCAGGGTCCAAAACAAGTTTGCCGTCTTGGTAAGCCGCAATTAAACTTGGCAATACTTGCAATTAATTGTACCAATTCGATGAGCTTAGAGATTTCTTTTCAATGAAATTTACCCGGGAAGTAATTTCTCCTGTGATTTCATTTCGAATTCTAAATTAATTTTTGCGACCTTTTGATTACTATGTGTTTTATTAAGTAGGTAGAAAAAGTTACAGAAAATGGTAGTGGGGGGAAACAGGTTAAATGAAGGCGTAGAAAATTTTGGCTTTGGGGCGTGCTTTGGGCCGTGCTTTGGGCAAGGTTTATTGCAGTGAATAGATAGGGTTATAGCTGTTTTCCTAAAGTACTCGCACATATCAATTATATCCCAGTTGAATTCTGCACATCATTCTATAAAATATTTATATTAACTATAAACTATTGTTACAGATATCGCGTGCAAGTATTGATGCTTGCAAGGATTACTTCAGAGATGACCTCATCAAGACGGATTGGCAGTTGATGGTCGAATTGAAGAAACTCTTCGCGATCCTGTAAACCACCTTTTTTATACTTCGATCTTTTTGATAATGCTCTCGCTCCTACAAATAATGACGTAGATCAGCTTTGTCTGTTCCATCTAACCGTAGCCCTCTTTCCGTTGTATCATAGAATCTCATGATATCGTAATACATTACAGTTTTATATGAATTCTGTATTATTTACTTTAATTACTCGTATTAACCATAGCAAACGTATTTATGGGAAAATATTGTCTATGTCGCGGGTCGGGCCTCGTTCATTGTTACCTTAGCCGATGTTTTAATACTACCATTTTTTAATTTCACTCATCTACTATTTTATCAAATTATAGGCAAAATTATTGAAATTATTTCGTATTTGAAATACATTGTAAATAGTTCATTATTATACAATTTATTTATTTCTTTTATTGATGGCATGTTTTAGTTTCAACCTGTCGGTATATTTAAGTTTGAACACGCGTGGACTTTCTTTGCCTCGCCACTGAGACGCTGAAAGTGGTTATAATATTCTAGATACGTTGTTTTATATGTGTATCGAAGAGGTATTTGATATAAAATAATCCTTTGTAAATACATATTCATATGAATTATATATTTACAATAAAATGGTGTAGTTTTGTATAAATATTTTTTTTTCATAATATTTGCATCTCTTATTATAATGACAATTGTCAAGTAGTGCAATAAACGATCTCGTAGGAGAATTAATGTGTCTTTTCACAAGTCAATATATCTATTATATCTGTTTCTAAAAGGTGCTTCTAACGTGTAACCTACATACCGAACTTTGAAGATGTTGTAAAATCATTCAACGTCTTTATAGTTTCATTACTATTCGTCTGGAACGTCACTGGAGCCACTTTCGCGTGTCTTGATATATAGAGGTCGTCTATTGTAGTATTTTCTTTGAAAACGAGGCCAATTTAAGTGTTTCCTTGTATACAGGTGTGGTTTCGAATTCTCGCCATAATTACAGAGGTTATATAAATTTCATTGAACACGAATAATTTAAGATTATTGTTTTTTTTTTTGGTAAAAAACAAGAGATTGTCAGACTATGGCTGATTTATTCTTTGTATCAAACTTAAAGGAAATATGATAGCTTTTTTTTTATTAATTCCTGCTCTATGCAATTAATGTAATATCCGTGAATATGACGTAAATGTAACACCACTCCTGTATAAAGCATACAGGGAGCACAAACTCAATTGGAGGAAAAGCGGGACTTGAGTCCACAGTGAAGGTACAGGTTGTATTTTATATGTAGGTATTTTCCCTTTTTGAAATGCTTTGTATTATATAGATGGAATCGGACATATTCTTATATTGATAAAGTTTTATTAAATTACAAAGTAAAAAACGTTTGTTTTTTATTTCTACTTGAAACATGCCTTTATACTTAATATAATTTTTTACAATATCTGAATGCCGAAATAGACTCGAGTATAATCTAATAGCGAAAGATGTCTTAAAATGTTGTATTTGTATCTAGAATCTCCAAGATTGAAGAATAATAAATATAACAAATCGCGGACACGTAACTAATCTTGTGTTATATTAAGGTTAAGCGTATAGCAGCTTTGCTTGATATTGAACATTAATGATTTACAAGTAGATAAGTTATTTATCTAAAAAAAATGCACTCCGGGTGTGCCGACAGAAGTGAAAACTTTTTTTTTTTGAGAGATTGAGATTGAACGTCAAACTGCGTCTCGCTCGTAACGGTGTCGCGTCTCATAACGGTGTCGGGAGTCCAGAGGTTTTACCTCATCTAAAAATATGCGTACCGCGTTTACTCTTCAAAAAGGTGATAAAAAGTTTAGAAGATTTGAATATATTGATAATAACTTTATTGCCATAAATCCTTGCAAGGTAAAAAGATCCTTTTGAGTGTTCCAGACCAAAATTCGAAAACTGATCCGACTTGCGTCTATGAAAATGAAAATATTTTTTATTCAAATAGGCCTTTACAAGCACTTATGAATAGTCTGACTCTAATAACACTCGGTTCGGAAGGTTGCTTTTACTGAGAAGAGCCGGCAAGAAACTCGGCAATTACTCTTTTCAAAAACCAACTCAGATTTATTACTTAAGGCTCCAGTCTACCTAAAATCAGTGTTCTTGCGGAATTTATCAGAAAATAAATATTTTTTCGAATAAAAAATATATGCATTCAAAAAATCATTTTAAATAAATTTACCGAAACTAAGCAAATAAAACATAAAACGCATCAAAATTCCATTCAGTTCCGCTGGGAATTGACAGCGTTCGTTGTGTTATTTGTTTAGTTTCGGTAAATTTATTTAAAATGATTTTTTGAATGCATATATTTTTTATTCGACAGATAAGTAGTTGTTTTCGGAGTGATTAAAGTGTGATTTCTCTAAACCACTTTGTAACAGAAAAAAATATATGTTGCAAGGGTCGAATTCAGAAATGTATAACTTTTTAAAGCAGTTTAAATAAGAAATTGAGACGATTTTGAAAAAAGTAACTAGATAAGATTATTGTAGAGGGTTTGGCGACAAATGTAAACTGAATACATTTCTTGTTTTTGTTATATTTTCTTCGTGGCGTGTGCATGAATGAGACCTTCTACGCGTGTAACGTAAATAGAGGTATGTTTAAAGCCTCACAAAGCTAATAAAATTGGCGTCAAATTAAAAAATAAAATATTTATTGGAAACTTCAAATCTCACACTTTAAAATAACGTAAAATATATTTCATTTATAGCTTTTCTGATGACTAAAAAAATATTTCTTTTCTGATAAATTCCGCAAGAACACTGATTTTAGGGAGACTGGAGCCTTAAGTACATAACATTATTTATTTAAGTCTCACTGAAAATACTTGTGTGTATATGACAAAACGAAAAGGTATCAAAATTATGAGTAGGTATGTAACTTAGTAAATAAATGGATTACAAACTTAAGCAGACCAACCCCCATAAGCAGCACCTGTTCACAAGTATGACGCATGTGGCAGCCATCGCCCTCCTCGCACATATTATATGGTCTTGGTGATAAGCACGCTAAGTCTAAAATATGATAGCCGGCTTTCAAATGCAACTGCCGGAACTCACAGTAGAAAGAAATATGTAATTTCAGAATAATATCAATAATAATAATTCTAACAATGGTACAGACCAGCCACCCACTCCTCTAAAAAGTACCTATATCTAATCAAAATCATCGTAATAATATAATCTAGTTGGTGGGTTGACTACGCAGCTCCCTAGATAAATTGATCGACTGAATTCTTGTTTTGAAAAATTGAAGTTCAAATCTGAATACGTCCACTACGCCATCTTGAATTTTGTCTAAGACCCGGTCACTAGTGAAGAATTAGAAGCTGACAATATAACGTGACATTACTGAATTTAAGCCACCTGAAAGATGAATCCTTCATAGTGAAGATGGCCAGATGGGCACAAATCGGTGAAGACTCCTCGTTCGAGTTGGATCTTGCTTGCATATCACTTTGAAGCCTTAATTAGCTGAGGATGTTATGTGATGAATTGATGCAATGAACGTCTCGTAGGGTGGGCTGAAACGGGTTAAGAAATAGTAAGGCAGCTATCTGCACGAAAAATGCATTTTGAAAAAAGTGTGTTAAAAAGAAAACTAACTGCATAGATACCTACCTACCTACGGTGTTCTATCAACTTAAGTGTTCCAAAACTAGGTAGGTCATATTTGTCGTCAATAATGTTTAGTCCGGAAGGTCATCAAGCCCCATACCATTCGGAGAACACCAATGCCAGCCGAGCTATATCGTTGATTGGGTGGAGCCACCAATGTAGGTACTTACTGTTCTACTTTCTTTCAATGCGCTTCCGTGACGTATATGACGGTAGACTGCAAGTATACCTATGTTACAGATCTTCGTAAAGAAATACTTTCAAAGATTTATAAAGAGACGTGAATATTTTATTTTCAGTCTCAGATTTCGAAAGTATTTTTCTCTGTTTTTATGATTTTTTGGTGCATTTTGAGGCGGAAACCATGGGAACTTGGTATGCGTAGGCGAGGGGGTGTTGTTTTCAGGGTCTAGGTCACGCCCCGGGCTGTGAATCGCATGCGCGGGCCTCCGAGCTCCGTTCAGGAACCTGCCACCCTCAAAGCTCGTCGGTCACTTCCTCGTGGAAGTAGCTCCTCATGTTAATCGCTGCTCTTGTGACAGACGTCCAAATTGGTATATTTGTGCAAAATGAAGTGAGTGCTAGAAAATTGGTGTCAGTGAAGTGTTTTAAATTATCAATCATTGAGGTGTTATGCAGATTTTAGGGGTATGAACCAAATTTTTATTTGCAGGAAATGATATTAAGTATGTACCTATAAAGATATAATTTAAAGGCTTTGTATAGTTTTATACTGAAAAAAATAAAACGATACGAAAAATAACCACCTGCTTACAATTATTTCCACATTTCTTTACCGGCCGTTAAGAAAACCGACGGCCGTCTTCCATAAGAGAAGATCTAATGTAGGTACTTAGGTACTTATTTAAATAATAATACTCGGAACGTATTATATTGAATAATAATGAATAATGAAATCACTAGAATGACTGAAGTTACCAGAATGATTTATAAATATAGGTATATCTACCTAGGTTGGTGAATTATTGTCAGCCAATTTATTAATAATATTGTTTGCCTTGTAAGTATTTATAGATCGATAGATCTCTTTATTGTACAACAGGAAGAAAATAAAAGAAGTATAAACAAAAGTAAGTAACAATAAAATTTGGCGGTCTTATCGCTAAAAAGCGATCTTCCAGACAACCTTTACTTAATTTATTTAACCAACATAGCTACATTTTAATGATTTTGTTGCATTGTATGCCATAGATATTTGTATACATCTCCTAACGAGTCTAACCTAATCCGGACAATTCTGGTCGAACGAAAAAAATAATTGAAAAAAATGGTCTGTTTCCATCTACTTTCCCTATTCATTTTGTTTTTAATAAAGAAAATTATGTCCAATTAAGTCTCAATCGATTTTCAATGTTAGGGGTACCTTCCGTACTACCCTGCCTGATTTTAAATCTTGCGTGTGTTCTTTAATGTTGTGTGTTGTGTTTTTAAGGTTTATTTTTGATTAATAAAGAAATTTCTGGAACAAATATTCTAAATATTAGAAATTTGAATTTAAATTCTTTGACGCTTTAAGTACCATCATCATTTTAGCATTTGATTTCTACGACAAAAGTATCTGAGTGACTTGCATCCAGTAGATCATAGCCACTCAGATACTTTCTAATTTTTTGGATGAGAATACATAGGAATACGAATGTAGTGAAAATACTTTAAATATTGAAAAAATGGCAAATTCTTATCAAGAGAAACATTTTTATTAAAAATAGAAATAGCAGTCATTGTTTTTTAGCCTTTTGTTTCATCATCTTTCTTTCATAAGTTGCTTGTATGAAGACCTATTTTTTTCATTATTATATACTTATTGAAGGGAGTATATTTTTTATCAGTTTTTACAGGTTTTGTCGCTTTTGCGATTATGTCGCCCTTGGAGAGACTCACACGATGACAGATCCCTTTTCTATGGCTTTTCAAATATTATGTAGGTACTATGTTTATTCACGATTTTCATGAACACACGATAATTTCAGATGTAATCTGAAAGAAGCAAGAAAACATATTTGGGCCTTAAGCAATTCTCCATAACCAAAATAATACTGTGCGGCAAGAAGACTGAACAATTCGTATCTTCCACCGGACCGATTTACGAGTGTACGTAATCGAAATATAAGTACTTAGGTACCTACTTAGGAATCAATGAAATAAATAAACTTGGAATTAAATTGGCCACAAATCTGTATCAGCAATATTCATTGAGTTCTTAATAATGAATCATAAAATCCGTTCAGAGTAGAGATCCGTAATAATACGTGGCGACAAGGTCAATTCTTAATTTTTCAATCAGCATCCTGCTAGACGATAGTTTCAGTAAATTCGGCCACGTGTCTCGTTCATTCATGCGAATCATGCGTACGAATGAATGGGTGTCAGCGACGCGGGCGCTGTGGCTGTGCTGAGCTGAAACAGTCGGCCGCCGCACGCCCGCGCGCACGCCGCGCAGCGCAGGCGACCCTGCGCAACGCGAGTGACACCACACACGAACACTGTCTCGCTGAACTGTCTCGCCACAGCTTAACATCACCACATCACACCGGATCTTCCCTCGCTCGGTGCGTCATCTATTTATACCGATCTTTAAAAAAAAGCTACTCGACCTTGAACAAAATATGCTGTGGTTTCATTCATTAAAATTATCACTTCATACTATCTCTTCGAACAATGTTCTCAGTTAGCATACGATAACGGACAATTTGCTAATTGAAGATAATTTAAAAGATCTATGCCCGTTGTTAAGATGCTATTAATTGGGTGACTAGCACCCAATTCATCCAGTTGACTTTAGCATTGTTTTCTAAGTACATGACTCGATATCGTTACTCATTCCATTCTCATTACTTACTTAGCTATGAAACATCAACACACATTACGCTTAGTATCTACTCGTCTGATTACTCTATGCCAACGATATATCAAGTCAACTACCTATAGAGGTTGAAAGAACACATTGACAGGAAATTATAAGTTGTCGGTGGAGTTGCTAGGTTAGCAATGGCGGTGGTGTCCCGTTGCACGTAGGTACTTACTTACGTATAGGTACAGACCGCTAGACACTGCCGACGCATGCCGGCCGATACCCTACACCTACACCACTCCACGTATACAGGAAGCGGTCTCTTCTTTCATCGCATCGTTCATATGACATTATTACCGGTTACATGATAGTCCCTAACTAAGACTACCTATTAGGTAGTCAAAAAATATTTAAGAAAAACGCATGCCAAATGAGCTCTTATTTTTTGCGATCAGGATGTTGATATCCGTCTCGTTGATAAGAATCACTTCAAGGGCTCCCATAGGACGAGATAGCGCTCTTAAAAAAGATTTAAGTCAGTTATCTCTTTTAAAAGCCAATACGACGGGCTTTTTAAAAACTTTGAGACTGTTATCAACGTGGCGCCAGTCTTGTTTTTTGCTAAGATAATGTTAGCTGTTAATGTTAAAAAAAAGCGAGTAGACCAGCTGATACGCGACTGGCGAGACAAAGGGTTGTATGTAAAATAAATTGTGTAGTGCGACAAGGAAAACGATTTAGCTTTTTTTATAAAAGTTTTTGGAAGATACGAGTATCCGGCATGGCATGACATCGATTTTTCTTGCTGACCAAATGCGGCCATCTTATTCGCGGAAACCCACTTCGCCGAATGACTACAACATACAGTTTGTGTCTGCTCCAGCCCATCTATTTATGGATGAATTCCTATAACGACATATTGTACCAAGGTACTTTCATTACAAAAAGCTGTTTGAAGCACGACCTATGACAGGTAATGAATGCTGAAAATGCATAGAAACTATAATCACTAATAAATTGTCAGTTCCAAATGTGAGTAGAAGTTTTGTGCGACAGTGCGCGCGTGACTGGCGCAGATCGGCGAGCGGACAACGCGACCTCGTCCAGATAAATCTATCAATGAACACGATAAGGGGAGCGCGTGTCACGCAACCGCAGGAAGTGCCCCAACTCGCCTCCTGCACTCTGAACTGAACAGAACGCACCATATCGTTCGCAATACATCATTCACGACTTTTAAATGCACTCTCAATACCTCTCATGTCACATTTATTTGTTAAATACCTACGTAATGTTTAAATTGGTTATTTATTATGATTAGAAAAGTGATTGACTATACAAAACTAGGACATAACTTATCTAGTAACTGACATGTTATTCGAATATGGAATTCAAAATGGAGTAGGCTTACCCACTTTCAGTAACTTACCCCGTTTTCCCCACAGTTATTGCGGTTGTCTAGGTACGCAGCAGTTATTATTTTAGACAAGATTTAGCCCCTGGCTTCCCTTGTGTGGAGATATTTATAAACAAGTATTATTTTTTTTTCGAAATAGGTATAGGTAGGT
Organism: Tetheella fluctuosa; assembly: GCA_951216915.1. Lineage (NCBI taxonomy): Eukaryota > Metazoa > Arthropoda > Insecta > Lepidoptera > Drepanidae > Tetheella > Tetheella fluctuosa. Next base: position 10,579,405 of record OX578217.1, read on the forward strand.
ACTACCTGCTTGATGAAATGAAGTATAGGTAGGTATATGTTGTTTTTCGCGTGTGATTATCTTTTTAATTTGAATATGTTAAGACTGCAAATGTTGAACGGTATACTACGAAAATACAACAATTATTTTATTAATGTAAGTACCTAATGTTCGATACCATCTTCAATTCAATTCTATTGAATAAGATCGATTTAAATTGTATTTTATTGTTAATTCTTTTACTCATTTATTTAATATAAACTTTAAATAAGTATCCAGATCTACCCACACAACATTAGTAAAAACAAATGCTAAATAAGTTAGGTTCAAAGTAGGCATTGCTCTGAAGTTACGCCATGCGGGCGGAGGCGGTTCGAGGTTAATCCAAAGTGGGCCACATAAGTATATGACCTCGTATGTATCAAGTTTTTCAAAGATTACCTATTTTTTGGAATTTCGAACCAAACCGTAATCAATGTGGGCATTTCATTTGAAGTGATATCAATCGATAAAACCTTAGGTATGGCATAGAACAGGGATCAAATTCTTATAATTTTAAATTATTTTCAAATAGTATGCATCCCGTAATGTAGAAGCTTGCAGTGTACCTACCTACCTATCTATTTTGTGAAAGCTACTTACTCAGAGCGTCATTTTAGTGCATGAAATACCTACAATCGGCTACCGATCAATTAATATTGTAGGTAGTGTAGCAGTTTATTGTTTTTATAATTTTATGTTATGTATTTTGAAGTCTTTGTACCTTATACCTGATTTTAAAAATTACACTGAACTTCATTTAGTTACCTAGTCCCTTTATTAAAAACCGGCCAAGTGCGAGTCGGACTCGCGCACCGAGGTTTCCGTACAAACTTCGTCCATCACGGGAAATGCCAAATTTTATTTATTTACCTTAATTAAGGTTGGTGCCAATTAAGCTAGACCTCTAAATTGTATGAGCGCCCATACAACTCAGAGGTCTTTATTAATTTGCGTAACTATGTATGTATGGGGACACCCTTTAATTTTAAAAAATGATATTAGAAACCTTAATATCATTTTTAAAGACCTATCCATAGATACCCCAGACGAATGGGTTTGATGAAAAAAAAAATGTTGAGTTTCAGTTCTAAGTATAGGGAACCCCCAAAATTTCTTGTTTTTTTTCTATTTTTGTGTGAATCTTAATGCGGTTCATAGAATACATCTACTTACCAAGTTTCAACAGTATAGTTCTTATAGTTTCGGAAAAAAGTGGCTGTGACATACGGACGGATGGACAGACAGACAGACAGACATGACGAATCTATAAGGGTTCCGTTTTTTGCCATTTGGCTACGGAACCCTAAAAAGAAATATTTCTAATAGAACCGCTAAGTATGTACATAGGTATTATCTTTAAGTTAAATAAATTGTTTGTTTTGTGAACTGTTATGACAAATATAATATTACATGGAAACTAACACGACATTTAAATTAAAACATACTTAGGTTGTAGGTAGCTACTTGTATTGACGACAAGCATTCGAATGAAACAAATATACTTACCTACCTAATCGTAAACAAATCATTATTCTCAATCTATAAATTATAATTAATAGCAGTCTGCGAGGACAATTAATTAAACTAGTAGGCGGCCAGTGGAGGTGCGCGTGCGACACTTAGTCAGGAGTTTGCACTCATTTAAATTAACATGATTTTTCTGTTGGCATGAGCTATGATTATGTCCTATCAAGTATATGTTTATAGGCGTCTGTAATTTTTTTTTTTTACCAATAATGGTGTGAGGGTGATGTAGGAAGAGTAACAGAATTAAAAGAGATTTTTTTACAAGCTATTATTTAATTTGCAATGTATGCAAACAGCGTTATTATTCTAAGATTAAAGTTAATACGGCTTGGTTTGTCGTTTCGAAAAGCTTTTAGTATATTCATCGAAATCGGGTGAAAGAAAGAAAATATATAAATATTTCATAAAACCTGCGCGAGCAAAGACGCGTGCGAAAACCTAAGTCTTTAATATCAGCTATGTTATTCTGTACTAAAACTCGACGGTGAATTCTCGAAGCGACTATTCTCTGTCTCACTCGTGAACTCCCGATTACCGAGTTTCACGAGCGAGACAGACAATAGTTACTTCGAGAATTCACTGTTGAGTTTTAGTACAGAATAGCATAGCAGCAAATCTGTTACCTTCAAATGTGATTGCCGATTATAATTAGCATTATCATTATCATTTCCAAATCTTTATCACAAGTTCAGACCCATTCGGCACTCATCGCAAAAGCTAAATGCCATCGCTTGTGAAGGACGGCCCCGTCAACTTTCGCATCCAATAAGGTGCATACCATATCGATATGTTGCATAAGAATCAGGTGTCGGTTTGGTCCACTTTCCACCTGCCCACGGGCTAAAGCGTCTGTGGGTTAAGAATTTGGTGCCAAGCAGCCACCCAGCCGAGTGCATCGCGTTGTGAAACCAGCGATAAAACTGGCGGTAGAACTGAGGTACGTAGGCGCTGCCTATAGCGCTCTGCCCACGGTTGATTTTAACAATCATGCTTCGATATTATCACGTTAGTTACATTATTAGACAATATTAACTCCTAAATAATTGACTAAATAACTTAAAAGCAACTAATAAGTAGGTATAAGTATGCAAGCGTTTTAATGCTTCAATTTTGTTGTGGGTAGGTATAGATTCCTAATATACGTGGGGCACTCAGAAAGTTTTGAGAAACTTTAAAAAAAGTTTTATGAGTTAAGTTCACGTCGATCCGATGCTCTATTGCTGCGTGAAAGGGCAAACCAACAAACATACCTTCGCATTTATGTAAAAACAAACAAACAAAAAAACCCTACTCCTTTATTATATTAGTATAGTAGTACCTATAGATAACCTGCTAGGGCTTTGAATACAATCCTTATGTTCACACAACTAAATATTTTGTATAAAGGCATCATAGCGTTATCAAAAAAAATATAATATGTATATTTTTCATTATTTAAACCATTTAACTTTTATATGAAAATTGTCTGAACCAGAATTATACACGAAAATTGCAGATATTAGGATAAGAAGGTACCGAAGTCACACACATCACATATAATTTTTCAGAAAATGTTTCCGAACTACAATTTTCAAAGTGGTCTGCCTCTATTTTAGCAATTTGGATTTCTTGATAAATTAATATTATAAATCATGAATCTGGGCCTGCTTGTTGTAAGTATAATACAGTACCTAAATACAGGGTGTAAGGGACAGCCCTCCGCAAACTAAGGGGGTGAATTCAGATATCATACTAATCTTAGTACTTACTATGATATGTAGGTAGAGCCCGGTACATGAAATAATTTCCGGAACGTCATGGGAATCCAATAAACCTAATTTGTTTGATTAGCTCATACGCAATGTATCGCTACCGTGGCAAAACGCACGTAGCGAACTGCAGGCGCAGCGAGCCGTAGGCCGCCCTCCCCGCGTCGTTCGTTAGAGTATTTCAACATCCATTGCTGATTTTTTGATTTTAGCTGTTTTATTTAAATAAATGGAGTGTTGTGAACAAATAATTTAATTTTACATTGAAATGAAGGTATAGTAACTGAAATAACGATAAAAATATGAAAAAATTCCGGAAAATTTTCGGTGGAATATGACTCAAAATAAGGAATTGAATGCAACCTGTAAATTTGCGGAGGACCGTCCATTACGTCCTGTATACACGGTCAAATTTATAAATCAAGAGATAACCGCTTAAGCATCCAGCATCACTATAATAGTGTTGTGCTCTGAGCCAGTTATCATATGATTATCTGTAAATTGAATATCAATTCTTGTGCAACTTGGCAGTAGGCGGAGCCACATTCTCTGAATAGGGATACACTAGTCTAGTAGTTAACAGTACATTAGGTGTGGGTACCATGATGTGGGTGCGCCCCCGCGAACCACGAATATCATTCCATTTATTATCTACACATTAACAAACACACGCATTTATTGCTGTTGTTATTGAAGTAGGTAATAAATATAACAAAGTACAACATTAATTAGGCAAATACACTCGTGGTTGTCTAGCTAGAGATTGCTTTAGTACGAGTAGATATATAAAAAAACAGGTTCTACTAATAGGTATTCATAGGTTTATTATAGTTGCAGTAATTATAATTTTTTATCTAGTTTTGAATGCATAATTAATACATACAATAATCCATTGCCATACATCTCATGCGCGAATCACAATACTATGTCCCAATGGGCGATTAAAATTGACGTAATAATTAAATCGCGAGAAAAAACCGTAAAAAAATCAAAATGGGGACCATCCACCTTAAACAATTGATTTAACCACCAATTTATTATTATTCTTTATTTTTATTCTTGTTTTGTTTACCCTTATTTCGGGAAGGCAAAGGGTTCTAGCCTAGTTTTAAGATACAGCCTAATCATGAATAGTATTCTTCTTCTTAGTGTTAAATCAATATGTCTGATATCCTTAAATATAAAGGCCAAAGCCAAACCTGGTATACATACAGGACAAAACTTTTCGTGGACTATTTGAGACAACATGAAAAGTCACGAATCACGATACACACATTCATTTAATTTGCCTGCACTCGTGCACTCCTATTGATCTTTATTGGACAAAACGCCACCAATAAATATCATTCAATAAAACTAAAAATACTCCAATTTCATGAAAATAAAACGAAAGCGCAACGTCACTTCGCAAGTTCCCGCCAAAAAATCCATGATAACTTGTTATTATAACTAACATGGCAGAAAGCCTTCTACGATTTTCAAAACAGCTCCTTGTACCTACTCCTTTATTTTGTGACATCAGTCTTATGGAGTAGAACATTACAGTTTGCATTGCATTGCACAGTTCCTTTTATATGTAAAAATATAAAAAGTACGTAACTAATCAACTTATTTATAGTAGGATTTATTGAAAATGTCGTTATTTTTTTTTAGAAATTATAAATAATTACATGCCATTGTATCCCACTCATCGTGCGCCCTCTAGCGGCAACCAATATGATATATAATGAACTTAAATTACATACAGTATATATTTTATATGTAGATAGCAGGATTAGGTACTCCACCTATTTACCATGTAATTTCCCTGTTACAAGTAGCGGGACTAGTTCTACGAGCTACCAGCAGAGGGCAATACTTGTTAAGAAAAAAAACACTGGCAATTTGTTTTTTATAGCCAACCGTAGTAAAATAATTTGCTTCGCTTCATAACCAACATTAGTATTTGTATATGTATTTGATTATATTACTCTAATTATCATACTAAAATAACTGTAGTGTACTAAAATATTATTATTTCTTAGCGTTTCATTAGACCCGCCTATACCTACCTACATAATGTCTTCTATTTCTTTTTGAAAACTCAGTGAATTGTCTGCAGATGGCGCTGCAATAGCAGCATTATATAAGTATTACTTATCTCATCAATATGATTTTCTTTCATACACATAAATTAATCTTGATTATCTATTAGGTATGTATGCATATTTATTAGGTATTCGTTATAGCTTAACATTTACAGGTTTAACTAAAATAACTTCAAATAACATGAGAAATTTAATTTAATTTACAAATTATTCTATACGAGTAAATACTTATCTATAAGTAGCAAAATGAGTAGTTTACTTAGTTTTATTGTGGGTTAGTAGGTACGCTTTAACTTTTAGGTGTAAACTAGTAGTTTACCTTATAAATTCGTGACCTGTACAATAATCAGAGAAAGGATTGAATCGGAGTAGAGTTCCAATATTTTCGGTGTGGCAGGGCGCAGGGTCGTCGACCGCACTCTTCCATGTTGGTGCCGTGCTATTTCGAGGCGGCGAGCGCTGGCGAGCACACCCGACTCTGGCCGATCGCGCGATGTGCCGCGCACGCGTAAACAAACAACATGGCCGAACTGTCATTCACTAATTCATTCATAAACGATCATTGTATTTGACAAACTGACTCGAACTCATTATCTCAGAAACCTCAATAAACAAATGAGGCTACATTGTTTTATTTTTAAAACAAATTAAGACTGATTCAATGAGTGAAATATAATGAGTCTAAGTTTCTAATTAGGTGCTTGAGTAGTTCAGCCTGGACTATATTTCACTACATTAATTATTATTTTTTGTTCATTTAAGACATATTGGATGAATTCTCATATGCCCCTTTTGGCACCAAAATAACCTTTTACACGGTGGTAGAGCCACCCTCAAACTGATATCTGTCGCCAAACACCCACCAGTGTGTTCCGGCAACTGCTTTTGAGAGCTTACCACTTATTTTTATATTACCTTACTTTCTACGTTTTGTGTGCTTACCACAGCCTCGACCACATCATCACTTATCATAGCGAGACTGTGGTGAAACTTAGGTCCATATCTACATAGATAAAAAGTACCTAATGTAAAGTTAAATTATGGAAATAGCCTTCCTCGTGAATATATTATAAGTAACCATTAAATGTTATACAACTAAACAATAAGAAACAAAATTATACTCGCACATAGCATTTTATTGAACGTCCTCGTATAAAAATACCTAACATAATTCAATTGATAAACTCGTAACCTTTAATTAAGTACTTAAAAACGTATCGTAGGTAGGTAGTACATACGTATACATTCTAATAATATTATTTACTTGAACATTATCAAGTAGGTACTCTTTGGTTTTATGTAACTGGCATATCGAATTATTACTGTCTCGCTAACAAGTAATGTCTCGCGGTCGGTGAAGGCAGGCATTGTTCGTGACATGTGGACCACATAGCACATCTGTAGAGCATATTCAGACGCGGCTTTTGTTACAACCCTGACCATGTGGGCCGCGGACGGAACGCGCTAGTTTTTGCCGCATTTTTTATCCGCGCCACGAAAAAGTTCTTTAGCGTATAGTTACCAGATTATACATAGGTACCTACATGTGGTTATTATTGAAATTTCTCATCACGAGTATCGGTCACTAAGAGTAGGAACTTAATATAAAAATCTAATTTAAACGTTCGACAAATTCATGTTAAAGGTAGGTACTATTCACCGGTGAAAACTACATATTGTAGCGCTGATTAGGAGAGCGGTTGGATTAGGTAATAGTTTTTATCGTAACAATATGGATGTCACATATTTAACGTTGACAAATGTTTCGTAGAATTCATTATCGATGAACAGCGTTTAATATCGCGAGTGCGCAGTGCGTCGTCGTCGTCGTCAGCGCCGGAGCACGTGGTAGTTGAAGAGTTGCCAACACTCGCTTGCCCGACACCGCTTCCTGTTTACCGCGCCGTCTGTCGGACTCGACGCCACAACGTGGCCTATTGGAATTACCAAAAGTCAATGCGTAATTCCTGGGCAAGTTAACGGGAACGGAGAGCGAACTAATAAAACGTTATCTTACAGATGATACTACCAAGTCTTATTACGCGATTTTTCGATTTAAAAGTATGACGTTTGTATTAGGTATCTTACGATTATGTCGATTGAGATACCTATGAAAAAATCTGAAATTAAGAGAGTAATCGATGGAGTTGCATGAGAAACCCAGCTCGCAGCGGGACACGACACGAAGCGTATTATGTCGTGACTTGCTCTGGGAACAAACTGAATCAATTCAAAGCCCTTTTTTTCGTTATCGCAGTCAACTATGCTACTTAACTTGGAAGTCGCTCAAAAAAAAAAACGTTGCATGAAGACTTCAACGATTATGGCATACAGGGAAACATTATAAAACAAAATACTTACTATCTAGTCTCGCGCGCTTCAAAACTACAGGAAAAGTGAGAATATCTCCAGATTGCTTATTCTAGGAATTAATTAGTAATGAAATGAGTGGAACATCTTACTATCATATATTAACTACTAGGTATAAGAATAAGGTACAACCTAGTTTAAGGCCGACCATATACAACCGGAATTTCATAATCTTAAGTCCATACTCTAAAAGCGGACACTTGCGACATACTTCTCTGACTACTACGCTCTTCAGTAGCATTTTGTCAGATAGATCTGAAAAAATAATAGGATTTATGCAGAGCACTCTTCCTCCATTATATGTCCCACTGCTGAGCACAGGCCTCCTTTCACGACTAAAGGTTTAAGGGTGAAAGGGAATGGGTAAATACTCCACCACGCATGCCCACTGCGGATTGGTGGAGGTAGGCTAGTGGTCAACCAACTGTTGGAGTTTTCAAGCCACCTAGGAGGTCTCCAACTAGCTTAACGACTATCACAATTAAGTGGTAACCGGGACCAGCGGTTTTACGTGCCTTCCGAAGCACGGAAACACTCAAGATGAAATACCACTAGACGGCACCCATCCAGGTACCAGCCTGACTGGACATGCTTAACTTGCCGATCGGTTAAGACCGACTAATCAAACTACGCCACGTGCGCTTATGAAGCACCAAGTATCATTTTCTTAAAATGCATTTGGAGCACTATAATTTTCTTAAAACTTTACATTCAGATTATGAATTTCCTCTCTGAATTCTTATAGGCATTCCGGTTGTCTGTGACCGGCCTTAGCGTTTGGACATTAAAACGTACTACCTAAATTGTAATGTCCTTTAAACGTCCCCATATATATTTATTTGACATTGCTAACTCTCGTGGTACCTACCTATATTTTACTTCAAAAAAGTTATTGTTAAGTTGAGATTTCCGCATACAGTATGGCCTTGATGGTTGTTGACCAAATATTTTTTCTTGTTGGAGTAGACAGATAACACATTGTATCTTGTGTCACCTTATCACAAATGTAACCAATGACGATTTGGCACCAGTTTTGCTGGCGATATAAGCGATTTTTTATTTCACTCAAAGAAATAGTTTTCACCTAAGATACTATAGTCTCTGAACAATGAGCACTCATCAAAATGTCAAAAGCAAAGCAGCAGCGATTATTTTTATCGCTTTGTGCTAATTTATTTTTTGTTATTTAAGCTAAGCCCAGACAACTTTTCTTAATTACTAGGTTACTTTTGACTATCGTTGATAAGCAGCTTATTAAAGATTTTATAAAGCTTTAAATGGTCCCTGAATAGAACGCCATGGTTCAAGAAACGTGTACATGTGTTCTCTCCAGCACACTCGCGCGCGGGATAGGCTTAACGGAGGACGCAATTATGATGATTAAATGAAACTGGTTCTCCGCGCCGACCGCTTCGCTGCCGAGTGCCGCGATGTCGATGTGTAGAAGACATTCTACACTTACCTCCAGTGAACATTGAATGTATCGCCTCGTATTCGTAATACTTGCACCGCAACATTGAAAACGTTATTAAAATTTTCATCCACAGATTAAAGGCAATATTGGGTCTGTTATATTACGATCACACCCTGAAATGTCCAACAGATGATGATTTATTAAACATAAGTATCGATTCAATAATGCTAGACAACCGCAGGGCTAAAATTAGTAGGTACAAAGGAAGTAAGCTTACATACCTACTACAAAAAAGAAGCGGTCGCCTCAAAGGGATATAAATACGAGTATGTGGTAGCAACATACGTTACTCCTCATCATGACAGCTGATCTTTTAGCCCAAATTATTTTTAAACATATACATAATTTATATTCCACAAAACAAGTATTAAGGAACCACCGAAACCAGGAACACATACATGGTTGTATCTCTAATCTGTAACACAAGGCCGTATTGTAAGTACTTACTTACAGGACAACAAAAAGTGTACTTTGGTTTGCCGTATTATCACATATCCTTGAGGTGATTTTTGATAGAAGTCAGCTGTTCATACAACCTCCGCGTTATGCTATAGTAAATAAGGGTGGGGCAGGACAAAACTACTTAGTCTTGATAGTCAGTCTGAGAAACACGTTTCAATACTTTCAATGTCAAATTGTCAATCAAAAGCCCTGTTGATTGCTATTCGCAAATATAGTTAATTGCAATTTACCTGCAGATGATTATCATACCTAATGGCAGGTCTGTGGTATTTTAATATTAGCACCACGGCTCGGATTTGAGTGGCGCATTGCTGCGCGGGCGGAAGTCGCCTCTAAAATAACAATCTACCCACTTGCGAGCACTAAACGTTCACATCCAATGTGAGACCCGCATAGCATAAGCAACTTTAGCTTATCACATCACCATAAAAATAAGCATTAGCTCATGTGGTGATAACACGGCAGTAGAAATCATCTCCTTCATTTAGGTAATGTTAGGTAGTCAAGACAAATCGCAAAATCGCACCATTCTCCACGTCGACATTTGTCCAGTTCACATCGGTTCGGATAAGAATAATTTATCTGTAAAGTAATATTCTCGATTGTCCGGGTGGGCGTTGAGAACGTGGATATTTCGGGCCATTATCACGCGCCCACGCCTCGCTATTGGCAGAAAAATGTTACAAAAATACATCGTCGCAATTTACAGTCTGTCTTATACGGGGTCAGCTAATGACATTGATACTAGCTTCAATTGTCTGATATTGCCATCTACGAGAAAGCTCGTTCAAAGTTGTTGCCATTAAGATTCAAATTGTGTCTGTGCGTTTAAATTAAAACCTGTTGTATCAACAGTACAAGTAGCGCGCTAGGTAAGTATAGTATACCTAAGTACTATAAAACTTCCCTTTAGTTAAACGATTCTAAGCTGTCTCGTAGATCTTCTTTAACATTTGGCCTTATCTGTATTTCTTATCATTATTACTGAGAACCGAGAGACAGACGTAATGGAAGATATGTGTTCCAGAGCAGTACGTTCTCTCGGCCGTTTCCGGTGGTTGTTTACAAAAAATATAATATAAACTCGTTGTCCAAAGCGGCCATACGAACCGGCCGGCCGAGATACTTGCTACGATTAAAAATCGTTTCAACTTCCGTTCGGGTCCGAGACTCGAAGCGGAGCACCAGATAAAAAAGATAAATAAGAAAAATAACGTAAAGATCGATACAGTGGATGGAACGGCGCTACCTGTTTTTTCACCGTGTTAGCTTGCGGCTGCGGCCAACGCGCCAGCTAGTCCATACTTCGCGGATACACTTCACTATACAATGTTATTTAGGTTTACGTTATCGAAAATAAATTATCTCGTAATAATGATTATGTTCGACGAAAGCGGCGGTACCTGCAGGTGGCATTTACAAAATTATTTCGTGAAGCGCTCACATAGCAATTTTGTTTCACTTCAACCAGCTTATAATATAGATACCAACGAAATTGATCACTTTTGAATATCTACAATTTGCCATAATATTGGGTAGGTATTGAATAGTTTGCCAAGTGCGAATCGATTCTATGCAATGATATGGTCTCTCTATTTCTTCACTAGCATTCAGTTATGTAATTATGTTTTATTATAATTTACTTTATACTTGATACAAGTTATGCTAATGACATATAGGGACATACAGATTATGCAATGTAACCAGCAGAAGTGCTGATAACACTGAAAAACGTATTTATATAGTCACACAAAGTAGAGGACAGGAAATATATACCGATCAAGTAGGTAGACAGGCATTCCACTATTGACAAGACTATTGGAACCAGGACCAATTAAAGAATCACAAACCTCAGGAATAAGGTCCCGAATAGTTCCGATCTAATAAATGAAAATATAAAGAGAACGTAAAGAACGTTTTTGGTTTAGTTTTTGAAAACAGAGGAACTCCGATTAAACGGTGATTGTAATGATCGATTCTATAGAAGATTTATAATTCTAAATGATAGCGCCGCCGGAGTGAATTAGCATCACATGATGTCATGTATCCGGCTGCATCCATAAGAGGAGCTATAAATCGAACGGGTTAGATGTTTTACTTTAGTGCAACCGGTAATGGAAGATATCAGATTAATAAAAGATGTCGATGGGACCAGACGAGATGCACAGCAATTTCACGAGTGCTGCGCCATGATAATTAAGTATTCGAACGCGGTTTTGTGGTGTGTGTGGAGCCGGGCGCTGAGTCGTGGCTGAGTCGACGCGCGGCGCAGAGCAGGCATATCAAGTATGCGGCGTAACTCCGGTAGCGGCGCAACAGGTCTGCGGCAGGGGAGGGTGCGCGGGCGCGGGGCGGTAGGAAATCCTTTGCGCACGCACTCACACCAGCGCACGCGCACTGGTGTGTGCCATCCGGTTTTCTTTGTTTGTGTGTGAGCATTCTGTATAGACGACGTGTATCTGTGGTGGAGACTATCGAGTCGATCGATCAATGAGCTCGACATTGGCTCGGACTCTTGCCTGCATGCAACTCATTGATTAACGCTATGAACGTGGAATTGTTTTGTTCATTCATGATGAATATTTTATTTTAAATAACGTTTTTGTTATCCATTTTCTCACAGTATTCAAAACGACCTTCTCACTTAAAGCGGCCACGCACCCCATGCTTGCGCACGCGACCCAATATAGTGTACATGTACCTACCCATTATACATGACATACGAGGAACTTTTAAAATTACATCAATCATAAATAACACTGTATTTGTTGTCGCGCAGTCGGGTAATGTTTAATTGCCACCAAATATCAACATTGTAGTACAAACGAATACTTTGTTCCCAAAATTAAAACTTTATCAGTAAGTAGGTATCATAAAATATTTATGATTTCGTAGTGCTAGTAATGTAAAACTAAAGACAAAATAACACTTTAATTTCCCAAAAACAGTAACAAATCACCAAATTTTACATACATAAGTAATACCCTGGAATATTCCTTACACACGGCCATCTAACACGGCAAACTAAGCAAAGAATGGAAAAAAAATGGAAAATAGAATACTAACCAACCTACCATGGAAACCGGATAACTGATATAGTACGTAATAACATAACATACCACTAATAATAATGCAACGTTTTTGCTAAATATATACCTACTTATACTTATTAGATCTATAATTCTACCCAGGATTAGGACAAACAGGCATGTTCAATGTTCATGTAGGTACACAAATGTCTGACCTGCGTGGGAATCGAACCCACGACCTAAGTATGACGTAATAGGTGTTGTGGTATCTTATTAACCACGCCAACCACCCAGTCAGAGTACCTTTAGAATAAGAATACATTTATTTTTTAGGTACCTATATCATAAAACAATCACTCAATAACTTTTGGTATACCTACTTACTTAATAGTATTTGACTAAAAAAAAACATTTCTTTAATTCTTAGCGTCTTTTTTTAACTTGAATTTTAAAATACATTACCTCTTAATTTGACCCCAATTTGAGGTATATTCGTACTTATGCAATATATGGCAATTTCTTTTTTTGAGAAAAGTGATTCAATACTTTTGTGTGGAGCATTATATTTGAACTCAGTGTATCGAAAAATAGAGAAATCGAAATACTTAAATAGATTATTTTCTAATTAAGCGCATGAATCTCTATTTCCCTTATTTACTTCAAATTACAATACTGCTAACGTGTAGGTAAATACTAAATTTTATTCTCTTTTTACAGGTACTGATTGTATCGTCCACGTAACATGTAGGTAAGTTCAAAATCATCATAATATGAAATGAAATATTTTTTATTTAAATAGGCATTCACGAGCACTTATGAATTGTCAGACGCTAACGCACAGCTGGTAAGGTTGCCTTTGCTGTGAAGAGTCAGGAATAAACTTAGCACGTGAATACTTAATAAGTTGACTCGCGATTCCTTATCGAATACGATCTTATAATCCTGGCTGAAAAATTCTCCAATGTCCAAAAAAAAAGCTTGAGGATTTTTACCACGCTAACATAAGTGTTCCTGATGATTGATTGACCGAGATACAAAGATGACATTTACTGTCAAATTTAGCTGAGTGGTACCTTAGAGTTCTGAGCTAAATTTTACACCACCTGGTGAAGATGAAGACGCAGGAAGACGAAAGGTTGGAATATTAGGCAAGATATGGAAGACGTTGTCCGGTAGATGTAGCTCAATGTTCAGACAACATGTAATCCAAAAAAAACCGGCCAAGTGCGAGTCGGACTCGCGCACCGAGGGTTCCGTACAAACTTCGTCCATCATGGAAATGCACAAGTTTATTTATTTACCTTATTTGAGGTTGGTGCCAATTAAGCTAGACCTCTAAATTGTATTTCAACTTTTTTTTATATTTTAGAATTTTCCTTTTATTTGTGCTGTATCTAAGACCTTGCTTTTTGCCAAAATTTCAACTGTCTAGCTATAGCGGTTCTTGAGATACAGCCTGGAGACACAGACAGACGGACAGACAGACGGACAGACAGCGAAGTATTAGTAATAGGGTCCCGATTTTACCCTTTTGGTACGGAACCCTAAAAAGGATAGGTGTCGGTCCTCGGACACACTAAATCAATACGTGATTTACTCGTATGTCATCCAACCGACCACACAATAAACAGTTCGAAGACGGCTCCTTTCGCATTAAAATACGAAACTAATTGGATGGTACATGTCCGGAACATGAACATAAATGAAATTAATTCTGTACCTATTATAACTAACTTAACCTAACAGATCTACCTGCTCAGTTTAATGAGCATAAATTTGATCATAATGAGGAAAAGGCAAAAAGTCGAAGCACTTCATCGATTTGGTGAAATTTAACGAAAATCTAGACCAGTGTTGTAATTCTGGTTCCAAAACGACCGCTCGAATGTGATATTTCGCTCTTTGACTTAATCAAAGAGCGAAATATCACATTCGAGCGGCAACGAAAATTGACAAGTGTCACGTATATGTGGTGTGGTGACTGTTAGAGAGCGCAGGTGTGGGACGAGGAGTAGTGGTGGGCTCGGAATTTGCGGCGACGCTTGCTCGACGCATGGCCGGCGCGTGTGGGCGGCGGCTGGCCCGTTCGCCCACGTCACCGCACCTAGCCGTACCGCCGCCAAAGGTGTAAATCACTACTCCCCCGTGCTATGTTGCTGGTTACCACCAGCTAGGTATTGTCGAAGTTGGATTTTGCTTGTTTTCGAAGAAAGGGTCGCTATAACTATACTGCGATAAGTACATTAAACCGTTAAAAGACTGAAAGACAGCTCAGTGTATGCTCATTGACATCTACCGACAAATTTCATGTCTATGCATGGACCCACTTCTAGTCATGGTGTCACTCAAAATCAGTCACGCTAGACCTTTTTGGTCTTCTGCTTTCTCGTCATTAGTTATGATGAGTATGTATGCATAAAACATAATACACACTTTATGAGCAAATAGATGAAGTAATAATTATAGCTATAAGAACATATATATGTACTAATATTTATGGGATGAGGACGTGGGAATACATGATGCCTGATATACTAAATTACCTACCTATCGAAATCCAAAATGAAATAAATGTCGATAACTGTAAAAAGGTTCTTTTAACACACTTTAATATAAATTAATTTCTTAATGAGGTAAAGTAAACACAGTTTGCATCGAGCTGTACCTAACCTATATACCACGGTTAAACCCGCGATGGTTTGTGTGGCATGTATCTGTAGTGCAATTTCATTATTTAGTAAAAATTGTGAACAATTAAAAAAATAAAAAATGTTCCAAAGATGAAAACAATACAAAGAAAGTCAAGTGTTTACATCATATTTTTACCATAGCTCTTATAATCTACATAGCTACTGAACCAGTAAATTTATGAGGAGCAGTACGGGAACGTGAGAAATGGACGAATAAAATATTCTTATCAGAGAAGTAATACGTACGGAAACGAAATGATAACAAAATTTTAGATTTTCTAACTAAATATCAATAGTCTCTCTCTAGTTTAGTAACAATGGTGCAACTATCAATTGCTGCAATGGAAGAAAACTGCTCAGCTTATCATCAATATTGAGATCTATGAAACTGGTAAATAAAGCGTGGTGTTAAGCGGCATTATGAACATAGTTACGGCGTATTGGAGGTAGAAAGTGATGTCATTGGCCCGGCTATGGACGCTCCACTCGCTCTCTGTCACAGATACTTTTGCTTTTCGAGTGAACATTGTATCCTGGACGCGCACGTCATTAGTTTGGTATTTTCTAATCACAAGCAACTTTAGTGGAATGTAGAAAACTGTCGTAGTAAAAAGGTGGCATAGCTTTTAGGAAAATAATAGGGTTGAGCTTGTTATCGTTTCCAATAACGCTAAATAAATAACAATCCATTATCAATTTTTGAATATTAAAGTATTTTATCGTACGAGTTTTATAACTCGATCAACATTCATATTTGAACAGATCTATCACCTATTAGGGTTAAATTAATGAATGACCTGGAATTGAATTTAGAAAACTTAAAAATTAAAAGTTATAATACTAAGGTATATGAGAGCAATAAATAAACCTTTGTTAAATATGCGGAAATAATGTAAATAATGCAATTTAATCTGAAGCAGCTCTTTCTCTAATTAACAAGGCATGTCTTAGCAATTTCTTGTAAACAATTAACATTGAGATTACCGATTTTTTGCGATTTTTGACTTCCAATTCTATTTGAACCTATCGCTTAGCAAGAAATCGCTTTCTGTTTATTTTGGATTGTCCATTTTCAATATTGAGATGGTCATGTATGGGGTTAAGAGAGTTGATATCGGTGCTTCCTGTGATCGTTCAGCGGGAGCAGTAATAGCCGTCACGATGGTAAGCAGTGGAGTGGCACGGAGGGCCGGCGCGGCGGACGTGGACGGACGGCCTCATGGAAGGTCGACCGCCTCGCCGCACCGCCCGCACCTCACTCTTGCACGCCCTCACCCGACCGCTACGTGGAATTTAGATAATTGCCTTCGATTAAAACAAGAATACGTGAATATCATCTATGGTAAAGATGATGTCGCTCCCAACGTATTGCAATATTAATTCACTTCTATTAATTCAATTCTTGTAATGCGATGCGATCAAAACGAACGGCAAGAATTTATTTTATGATCCTAATTACACAGTCAACGAATATTCGCTACACACATCCGCCGGCGCGCTGCTTGTACTAAATAACCAAGCACATGGGCTTGGTACGGCTAAGGTCACCGACGATGAGTGTGTGCCATGAATGGACCGAGTCGTGCGCGACACTCGACCATTCAATGAGATCCTTCATTCTAGCTTTTGTTATTACGTAATACTCCGTTCATATTGGCCGATTCATCAAAAATATTGCTTGGCACAAGAAACTACAGAATGAATCGTTTATCTTTTCTGTTATATAAGCACTCGCATAATACGATATATTATTATGCTACTTTTGAATGTACATGTTCGGTGGGTTCATATTCCGCGTTAAAGCGTAGGTAGACGACATGAATTTTATATGTAGATACTCTTCAATACTTGAAACAGGCTGCTAGTGTGGTGCGCGTTGGCATATAGCCTATTACAATTAAAACATTATATTTTACCTACGTATTTATTAAGTCTGTTAAATGTATATATTAATACTAAGTTTAAGAAAATCTGAAGAACATGTAGTACTTAATGATGTCTACTTCATCCATGTGCGATTAGCTCAAGAATGATTACCTTGTGAAGACGCCAAGTCACCAACATACGGACGCAAAACATACGCGGATCGTTGCAACGCTCTCATTCACGTTTCTTTTATCTGTGGCAAACATCCGGTATTATTTTCAACGCGTCCGCGCCGTTAGTACTCTAGTTATTATCAAGCGATTCGGGTACACAATACGATAATAAATTTAGACAAACAACACTCTTTCAATGAACTGTTTATCAGCTCTTAAACTTGCGAAAGATAATTAACGTTCAAAACAATGCTATTTATCATTGTTAAACAACTAGACCGATCATTTCGCAATATAGGTATGAATAAATTTAGTATACGCGTTTTCGTTAGGTATGTTTCATTTCATGCAATATTTACCTAGTATCTTTGCATTGAATTTGAATTTATCTAATTTAATAATGACCGATAACTCCGTACGACCGCTGCAGGAAGTTCAAAGATTATGATTATTTTAGAAAACAATCGAATGATAACAACTAGCGCCGGTTATGTGTATTAATTAAAAATGATTTGAATTCAATATGATAATAAACTGATAAACTGAAATAAACATGTGATCTGTCGTTATAAATAAAAGTAGGTACGTATTAAAGTTATACCCACAGAAGTCATAGCAAATTAAATATTAATTTAATATGTAGGTATAAGCCCTTATCTAAGCGCTTTGAGTCACATGCATTTTAAATTCAATAGCTAAATTAAATATAAATGTAGTTATAAAACAGATGGGACCAATTTAGCTGCATAGGTGCAAGCCATGGCGGATGGAAAGTGCGGGCGGAGGCGAAGTCGGCTTCCGCTTCGACTCGACTCACACCGCCTCCAGAATAACAAATGAAACCTGATTTCTATCGCGCTGCCCAGCGATTATAACGCCTACTTTACCACAAGACCACATAATTTAAATACAAATTATAGTTTAAACTGGTATTATTGGCAAAGGTTTTAAACAAATCTGGTGAGATTCTGTTCTATAGAGCTGATTACTTGCAAAGTCAATAAATGATAACCATAACTGTGTAAATGAGTACCGCGAAAAGGCTGATCTCTTATTAATCTCATTGTAAGACTTAATTCCAGGATCGGCGGTACAAATTACATTCCATGAAGTGGTTACTTCATACATCGATCAACTGGTGAAGGCAATGGTGTCATTTTCACTACCAATACCTATTTAGGCCACCCATTGTCACTTCCATTGTTCTTCCATGATCGGCGTCACATTTCGTAACAGCCCATGAATTCAATCACCGTATGGTTCCATTAAGTGGAATAATCAAGTGATAATAAGCGAATGTATTGAAGGCATCAGTAGCAGAATTTATGCATCTAAATTTAGCCAGAATTACTAAGTGCCTTATAGTCACTAGTGTTGATAATCTATTTAACTTTATCTTTTACCGAACATTATTGTAGCATTGCCCATTTCTCTTTACATTGTACCTATATAATCATAATTTCAGTGATAAGAATATATTCAATATTCTTATCCTCATATTCTGTACTTGAGCTCTGCTTAGTTTGGAGCCAAATGGCCGTGTGTGAGGAATAATGTCCCCGAATATATTATTCTTCTTATCTTTATCCACAAATAACAAGACAGACCAAAATCCATGTTATATGTTTTATAACCACAATGAATATTTCTCTCCATTGAAGTTCCCATAGTCGTAGCGACGAAACTTTGAAACGTTGAAACACATCTGGTGTAATATTTGGGTCTACATTTCAATTTAACAATAGAAGTTTGGGGAATGAACAAGCTCAGGTAGAGGAATATTGTTATTTTTTTTTGTAAAGGCACAGTCATTCTATCGCTACATCCATTCAGGATCGCAGTGACCGCTGGGATCTTTGTTCTAAGTTACTGAATAATTTATTAATATCGCCATTTTCTCCGAGGCGGCCAATCCATTCATATAAAATATATAAATCATATGTGTATAGTCATTACTAGACTAGTCGGAGAGGCAGTTACCAGATACCATCAGAAAAATTATGATCTTGCCCATCCATCAATTAGTATTGAAATGGGTTACCCAGATATAAATAAAACTAACTAATAACTCTATTTGATTCCAATGTTATCTACAGTAAAATCAATAATAAAATATCTTTGTAATTTTTTTCGATTTCTAAGTCGGTCTCTTAGTGTTTGATATTCATATTGGTTTACTACGGTATGAATTTTGACTCAATACAAAATAACCTTGCATATTTAATGATTTCTCATTTGCTCCAGGTCTGTCGTACCTACATCTATTATGTCAATTCCGTTATTATTTTGCAACTCTATTGTCAGAACGTCATGAGGTTTCTATCCATTGCAGCTATTGGGAATATTTTATAGCCCACATCTGCAATTGCAAAATTGAAAATTTTGTCAATTTAATTTAATCAGATTTTTACAGACATCTGCGGACTTATTCAATTGTTCAGCGTTTCGATGACTTTCGACCTATAGCAGACCTCCCAATCAGGTGTGTGTGCACGGCCACATTTCACATCCATTTGTGTGTTAGCTTGTAAAGCGCATTGATTTATTGCTTGATACCTACATAAGATTTAGCACCGTACCAACATACGCATGTTACTCATATTACCGAAGCTACAACAATCAAGTCAGTTTTTATAGTGTAGGTACGTACCTATTTAGTAAAATTTAATGAAAACATTCCATTACCGGTATGAGAATAGTTCTGTTCAAAATGTAGTCGACATTGACTTCATACACCGAAGTAATGGTAACTTACAAATATTTATAGCAAAGATTTGTTACAACTTTCACTTGAGCTATGAACCAGATACAAGTTATTTTACGTGTTTGATTCTACTTTTCTGCTCAAGATTTATCATCTGTTTTCAATTATTATATGGTGAGATTTTGTTGGATCTCCGGTACATAATAAATTTCAAATACGACAGTTTTTTTTCACCGGCTTGTGTAGGTATTTTAGCAGCGATTGGTTGTAGTGTGACATCCATCGCGTTGTGGCGTTGCGTTATCGCTCGTCCTTGACACAGAGACGCAGCGTGCACAACACGCCTTATTGTCGCTGCAACCTTGCGAAAATTACCGCTCGCGATAACAGATGCCGTCGTCGAAGGCGGCGCACTTCTCTACCACGCGCATACCAAAATATAGTAGTGAATGAAGCGTTACGTGCCCATGAATTTCAAAACATCGTTAATCAGAAATAGAACGTTAATGATGTTGTTTCTATGTAAATAAAAATATAAGTAGGTACCTAGTTGAACGTCGTCATACCGCCATATTATGCTATATCTACTGATGGTCACACATAGGTTATTGCATGATAAAAATTGCAGTTTTTCGTGCAAGGGGAGTACGCAGTTGTTGCAGGACAAAAGTGGGCGGTATCCTGGTGGTGCGACACTCACCGACCGGAAACCCAATTCCCGGATGCGGCTGCGCGGGGGGATCTCGCCGGAAGCTTGGTAAACGAGCACATCCGCTGCCGCCGCCCGCGCCGCAAAATTTGGCACCGCGAGCGCTCGCAGCCCGCTTCCGGCCTCCGCCCCCCCGGACCCCTAACGTCGCTCTCGCCCGCGAAAATAGCGGCCAACCGCTCCGTGTACGCGGTTCATTCAGTATGGCCGCCTTCCATTCATAAAAAGGCGAGGCGCGGGCGGAGTGGTGTGCGGCGGAGGGAGCGCGGCCTCTCCCGCCGACCCGCACCCGCGGCCGACGCCAGTGCGGAATGTGCCAGCGAACGGAACGGTCGTTTCGTCGGAGCGTAGCGCTAGCGCTCCCGGTTTTCCATTAAAATGTGTATAAGAATAAGTGCAGTGAATCCGCACGAGTTCGGAACGGTTACAAAAAACGCCGTCGTCGAGATCAGGAGTAGAAATCAACGAAGAACTTCAGCGAGGAAGTGAGTAGCGGCCATATTGCAGTGATAACCGCGCGGCGGGCGGACGAGAATCGAGGCCGGTGCGTGGGCCGCCCCCCGCCCGCGCCAGGTGCCGCTCCGGACCGCGCCGGTCTCATGAACCTTCCCGTGGATTTGCGCGACCGAAATTCGGTGGTTCTACCGTATTTTTGTGTGTCAGTGAATCTTCCGGCGCGGTTTCGGTGCGGCATGACCGTCCGCTCGGAGACCACAGAGCAACAAGGAGCTCAGTGTTGTGTGTGGGGCCGTCAGGCCCGAGTGCCCTTGTGTAAAGATGTGTGTAGGAGACGAGTGACCGTGGAAAGTCTGTTTGTAAGTACATATGGCATTCTGACGTGGAACATCTCGCCCACTGATCGAAACATTCGTCCTGTCCTCGAATTGAACTCATAGCGGACCAAACTAGCTAGTTTTTACATGTAGATCACGTAGTCATGCGTAGGTAGTAATTACATGGATTGCAAAGAAATCGAGCTAACATGAATGACGAGAGGCGACGCCTCGCCGCGCCGCCTGGCGACCGGCACACGTGCAGCGATCAGCGCTCACAGCGAGAACCTTCTCAACTAACGAGTTAATAATAATGCTTTCGTTTATTGTACGATTTGGATCTATTTAAACACCAAGTGTATGTGTAATTATATTATACAAACAAAACATCAAGTGTGGTTGGCGACGCTGTGGTGGTGGCGCATCACTCAAGTGTGGTTCAATTATCTATCTATGAAAAATACCCTGAATAATCACGAATATTATTATCAATAATATACATATTTAAATAATCACTCGCGAGGCTACTGCTTACTGCTTAAGCACTTTATTATAGCAACAGTGGGACGAATTTCGACAATAAGATGATAACTGTGAACATAGATAAAGAATAATTGTAAACAATGGCTATATAACTGTTAATATCTTGTAACGAATTTTACAGATAAGGCTTTATTATTTAGACACAACAAAATAATACTGTTTCATGTATATTTAAACGGCTATAATAGCGAATTAAATATTTGCCTACTTATACGTTAAATATACTATGAGTTTGAATACTAGAGTGATGCATAATAATATTTCTAAGAAATTTACGTTTTGAGCAAGAAAAATTCCACTTGTAATTCTAACACAAATATATATCTCGCACCTTCACTATCCGAAGAGTGGTCAGCAGAAACCGTTCCTATCGTGTAGTCAATAAGGCAGATCGATGGTCAACCATATTATAAAATCAGAATACCATGTTGTTTGGATATAAGAGCATATGGTTGAAGTGGTCTTGCATCACTAGACAACTGTAAATATTTTCGATTCGAAACGTAGGTAAAATATTTATAAATTAATTAAAGAAACCTCATTATTATTCGCAATCAAGAGATCGTGGTAAATAAATATTACCTAGCAAACTTATAAAACATTCGAGATTGGATTACTTTCATGAACTTAGAACAACTCGGTAAACAAAATTAGATTAATAGAAGACTTATTTTGAAATAAGAAGAATAGGATAATAATAATATCCTAAATGCGGAAGTCATTTATACGTTTAAATTACTTGAAGCAACAGAATAAAATCTTGATAAGTAGTAGGGATGCGCAAGAACAACGTAAAAGATTCAATGGAAATGTTACATAACGTTGCCGTTTCTAGAGGAGCAATGCAGAAAGCTGACATTTCATCAATGAAGACGTTAAAATATCTAAGTTAGTTAACCTACTCGAACATTGAACTCTGTGATAAAAAGTTTCGGCGTACGTGACATGACAACAATCGGAGACTTAAGTCTTTAAAGGTGGTATAAAAAAAAAGAATCCTCTAAAACATTAAACGTAAGGAATTTCTTGTTGATAATCCACAAGGATTATCATCAAGAAATTCTTCCGAAAGCGACGCTTGATACGGGAGAATACTGAAGAAAAATATCTAATTAGCTTAATGGGTGCCATCTTGAATACAAATAAGAGCTAAGCAGGTTATACCAGTAAATTTGGTACCCATATACTGCTTCACTTAAATAAGAGATAAAATCCATTAAAATTCGTAATGACTATTGACCTATGACAGTAATCGATAGAGGTGCGACTTAAATGTTAGGTGAAATATATCAACGTATACTACATACCTACCAGGTATATTGGCAGTTTTCTACTTGAAGATAGCCGAACAAATTTAATAACCATAAAGTTTGCCACCTTCCCTAGCAGGCAAAAATTAGTACAATTTTAAACTCGACTCCGGAGTGCTTCAAAACAATAACAGCATTTAGCGCAGGCATAAATTAAGTCCAATAAAATTCATTAAAATATGCAAACATTACTACAAACTACTCTATACTATGATACTGCCGACTACTATTGTACAGTATATTCGCCTTAAATCTTAATTTGACATTTAATATCAACTTGATTGCACTCAGCTCTAATCTGAAATAAGTAAATAAGTAAAATACGACTATTTAAGATAAAATAGTCGTATTTTATCGATTTCTTTAGTGCAGTTTATTTAACTTGCTACTTGATTACTTCGTAACTAAGCAAGTTTACCCCATCTAGGAATCTTTTTTTACATCGAGGTTCATCAGTAAACTGGTGACTATACGTGTCACTTAATTTTGGTATTTTTGTTTTGAGCAAATAATACCATATCGCTGATTGATAATTTTCTTACTATTGCTATATCTCTTTGTTTAGCAAATGAGTTAGTTATGCCTTACTTCAGAAGTTCAGAAAACGGTCATAGTTGTTATGCTTCCATGTGTTATAACTTCATAGTTTATGTACCATTCAATTGCAATACAATGGCATTGCAGTGTAGTTTGAGAATATTTACAATTTGAAATAACCAAATAATTACTTCATCTTCATCATTATCATTATGATTTAAAGGTTCAATACTATTTGATTCTGAATTTAACATGTTTAATTTGATCAACGTGCACTTGGTTTTGTGAACTCGATACCTAGTGTTAGACCATAATGTCACCAGCAGAGAAAAGAAAATCTTGAATTGAATTTCATGTCTTGTTATTACATGAAATCTTGAAAATTTCATAAATCCAATAACAATCTCTGTTGACGTCACAAAAACAAATCTCTTTCACTTTTTTTAAATACACCGTCAAGGAAGGTATCTACGGATCATACGGATTACGAGATGACTCAATGTTCAAATGCCAATATGTACGAACACGCACGTTGATTTTTCAATTTATGAATGTGGATGAAAGTGAGATCTTGTCGATCGTTACTAGGTTCCTTACTAACAATTAATATTTTTGTATTGGCAGGTGGGGACGATGAGGGAACAGGAAGGCGACGGCCCGGAGAGCCGTTAGCCGGACTCGATGGATGAGTATGGCGGGCCGGCGGCGCCGCCCCGGCCGCCCAAGCCGGCGGCGCGCGTCCACAGGCCGACGGGCGCGCGCCAGCCCACCGTGTCGCTGCTGCGGCCGCGACCTGAGGCCGAGCGCGAGCGCAACGCCTACGTGGAGGCCCCGCGGCGAGCACACGCCGCGCCCTCGCCTCCCCACACGGCCGCGCATCAGCCTCTCAAGCCGGTGACGATGCAGCCGGCCGCCGCGGCCGACAAGCGGCGCGCCGGCGCCCTCCCGGCCGACTCGATAGTGTGCGAGACCTGCGGCCGCTGCCGCTGCGAGCAGTGCGCGCGCCCGCGGCCGCTGCCCTCCCGCTGGCTGTGCGGCTCGTGTTTGTGCAGCGCCGAGGCGTGCGTCGACTATGCCTCGTGCATGTGCTGCGTGAAGGCGCTTTTCTATCACTGCGGGAGCGGCGAAGAGGAAGCGGGCTCGCCGTGCGCGTGCGGGCCGCGGCTGGCGTGCGTGGGCGCGCTGGCGCTGCCGCTGCCGTGCCTGTGGCTGTACTGGCCGCTGCGTGGGTGCGCGGCAGCGGGGGCGGCGCTATACGCGCGATGTCGCCGCTCCGGCTGCCGCTGCCCCGACCCTCCGCCGCGGCTCCCCAGTATTATCTAGTCCCGCCGCGTGCCGCCCGCGCCCTCCGAAGCACCGAGTCGAGCGGCGCGACCGCGTTGTACAAATATTTATTGGCGAGCGGAGAGCTTCGGACCGCGCGGGGGTGGACT
The DNA here is from genome assembly GCA_951216915.1 of Tetheella fluctuosa. Lineage (NCBI taxonomy): Eukaryota > Metazoa > Arthropoda > Insecta > Lepidoptera > Drepanidae > Tetheella > Tetheella fluctuosa. Next base: position 10,604,861 of record OX578217.1, read on the forward strand.
CAGTGATCGCTGTGCCTGGTCCGAGTGGAGTGTGTGGCGCGGGGCCGGAGTCGGACGAGCGCCCCGCGCTCACTGAGTGAATCGTCTACGAGTACCTTGTAAATATAGTCGTATAGTGTGAATGTACGTGAACGTGTCGCCCGAACGTCGAAAGTCTCAAATTTTCTTGAGACCGTAACGTGTCATAAGAAAACGTTAACGTTAGTATTTTGGATTCCACACAAATCCAGAGAAGATTAAGAAATGAGATATAAAACATACTTATTAAGATGTAGATAATTTACCATTTATTTATTAACTGAATTTGTATTTATTTGTAAATAAAACGACAACATTATATTATAAATACGAATGTTTACTACATTATGCTTCGTTTTTCTGCTCCTCAATAAACCTCTCAGTAGCAATTTCTTTTTAAATACAGTTAATAACTAAAAAGCCGAAGCAAGGAGGCACCTAGTGTAAACTAATTATTTCCAAGCTGTGTTGATTAAACTTGAAGACACCCATGTCATGTATTAAACATGAGACAGCAGTCTACACACTGTCTTTTATTTCTATATAAAAGAACAGCAACATAAGCTACAAGTACAAAATGCGTATTACTATGCAATATAAATAGCAAAGGCATTAAAAAAAAAAGTTCAAAGCAAGACCAGCTCAAATTATCTATCATATAAAATGATCCTATAACCAATAAAAGTAGCCTAAGTTAGTCCTTATAACATCAGCTATCTACCAGTGAAAGTTTCATCAAAATGGGTTCAGCCGTTTTGGACATTAGCCGGAACAAAATGGACAGACAGCCAGACAAAAAAAAAATTGTTTATTGTTATGTAGGTAATTACCTACAGTATACCTATACTGTCATATGCATTTAGTAAAAAGTATTTATTTTGACAATACAAACAGTCACTTAAATTTTATTAATTTGTGTAGATAGATAAAGTGTATTAGATAATCAAAAATTGGTTGGGTACTTACTGATACCAATTGCAGTCTCTATGAGATTGCTAACCAACATATTATTTGTTTAACTTTAATTCATAATCACCACAATGTAGGTAATCCACGATAAAATTCATTCAATTCTGTTAAAGTTTAAAAATCATTTTTTTTATTTACATATTTACAATTAGTAAAAATTACAAACTATGATATATAGAAAATATCCTCAAAGCCCTCGCTGCTGTTTAAGTTAAGTATTAAAATATTAGTAGTAGATTTAAGGTTTACCTATACATAGTAAAAAAAAATCATGAACTTTTTTTTCGAACTACAACTTACCGAATTATGATTGTTAGAAAAACGATTCAAGTAAAAAATAACTTACTGATGGAAGATACACGATGGATTTTTTGCAGTTGGTATTGTCTCATGCCACTTTAATTTATCGCCATGCACCGAGTTTATTTTTATTTGACCACTGTTCAAATTGTTCAAAATCAAAGTTAATTTTGAAAATAATTGTTAGGAAAAGTTTTGATTGAACAACTGTCAAGTCTGTCAATTCAATCAACGACACTGACATCAATGTCAAAAAGAGTCCATAGACTTTTTTTTGTATTTAGGAAAAGGCAAAGGGTTCTAGCCATAGACTATAGTCCATAAACTAGTGTGTGAAGAAAACTAGTGATATCGTTCAAGAAACCGGTTTCATAGTGACCAATAAAATATTATTATATACATGTTATAATAAATTTTTAAATCGATCTACTTCACCGGTACGTTTGAAAGTGAAAGCCATAAAATTACAGAACTGTAACTAGACGCTATAAATCCTGTGAACACTATCATTAATAATAATACGACATTGAGGTAGAATAGGTGACAGTAGGTAAGTATTTAGATGGTAATGAGTCACAATAATTCCTTCTAGGATCCGTTTATTATAATTATTAAAATTCACATAAACATTTTAATGGTTGAATGATCAAGGAGAATTGGCTAATTTTAACCCATTAACTGCCTGTATGTAGAATGGGCAGCAAGGATTTTATTTCTATGCTTTTATAAGCTAAAGAATTTGAAGATATTATAACCAACACACATAAACAGTAATAGATGCGATATTCCGAGACGAAGGAAGTGGTGGCGTGGCAGGCATCCGATGCGCAGCGGCTGACCGCCGCGCCGCCGCCCGGGCGCGGTGCGCGGACGGCATCAGTTGAGCGTCGCGCCTGTTTCCTTTTACCGACATCATCCGGGTGGGTGCACAGACCAAGAGCACGCCTCGTGTTGGAAATTTTTCCGTCTTCACGCAAGTATAGATTCTAAATACGTAAGTACATACTTACATAGTTATTTTAAGCCAAACACACCAATCAATTATTAATAAATAAAATTATAAGTACAGCTAATATAGGTAAAACTATCCAAAGGAAAAATTAATAGGTATGTGGTAACACAATCATATTATAATTTACTGGCCCTTGGACACACAACAATATAGGGCCCCTTTAGAAAACAAAAAAGTGAATTAAAAAAAAAACAATTAAGTATGTAGGTACTTTTATTTAATGATTTTATTGGTTAACTTAATTTTTTACTTCATTTTGTTATAAAATGTTACTATATGTGTGTGTGTTTACTGTTTCGAAAATATTTCTTCCCCGTTCTAATTAGATAATTGTATATTAGAATATTATTTTATTTAAAAATATTAACTTAACAATTTGACCTCTATAACCGAACCAAAGCTCTACCTTTTTGGGTTCAAAAGGTAGAGCACCAACGCAGTTCTAAGGGCCAGCTCAGACCTCGGCTTAGGTCTAAATTACAGGAAATTTGAAAAAGTGCGATGCCTCAGCGTAATGCTTCAGTTACCTACATAAATGTTGAGAGGAGCCGTTAGTTTTGTCGCTTGTTCGTAGTATAGTATTGACTGTGAACACAGTGATGTGGAGGGATGAAAGCAATGTGAATAGAGAGTTATGAATATGAAGGTGAATTGATGTCCAGTGTTCATCCATGGGAAGAGGAAGACCGAAGATTTGGATTAAAGTTTTGGATTCATAAACGCATCGACGATAAAACTAGATAGACTCTGGATAGAACATAAGACTACCTAGATCCCGGAAAAAAACATTAGATCCCTCGGGAACACGGCTTAACCATGGGGCGGAACCTAGTTAGGTACTTATGCGTATTACTGCAGCAAAGTTAGATCGTTTTAAATTGGGACAACATATGTTGACAGCCTGTCGACAGTATTGTTTGATGGCCGGATGGGGCCTGGCAATGTGATAAAAGGATATTATTGGTGATTGGCCCTAAGAGGAGATGTGGTAATGTAAAAAATAAATCTTAATAAATACCTATCTGACAGTTCTTCACACACGCCCAACTAAGTAGAGCTTGCGCGATCTTTTTGTACACTTTTAAATAGGTATCTATTATCTATTACATAATGATGTCAGTTAAAAACAGTAGAATCCGGTGTGTCTGTATCTGTACATTCAAGAAAAGAAATAAAAGTTGCTTTTGCATAGTAAATGTTGCTTTTGGGTTTAATCTACCTAGCTAGACTAGCACTAGCACTTGAATTTTATGGGCAATAATCAAATTAATAATGTTGATTAAATAATAACTATCTGCTTCATATTGTGCAAAAGATTTTAATACTTACAAAAAGTTTAAAAATCGGAGCGTAAAAATAAGTCAAATATTTACCTACAGCTGGCATTAATTATATTCTAAATATCATTAAAGGCCTCTTTCATTGTAAATAATTTTAGGCACAAATTAAGTTCATAAAGGATCTAAAACCGTCACTTCATCCCTTGTATAAACGTTAAATAAAATTTCAGACAGGAAAGTGAAATCCCAAGTAATTTCTCAACATTTGTGACAACAGGAGTTGCTGTTTGGACGAGTTTGGGCACAAGAAGATGCCATAGACTTATAAAGTGTAGTACCTAGGTACTTCTAATCTGTTCCCGATATATTTTGGTCCTGCACCCTCCTAGTATCCAGTCGAGCGTATTCAGGCGGCAGTATAATACGGTGGTGTTTATTCGTGTCGTGGCGTAGGTACGTAAGCAAATGAGATCGAGATTTTAATGCTCTATATTTGCATCCACCGTAGACCCTCCGGTTACAGACAAAAATAGCCACGCCATACACTTTGATTTTTGGTACATAAAATATGTCAACCTTGATGTATTATAATTGATGATAAACCTGTTTGATCCAGGTGAAGTCATGTTTTTATGAAAAAAAAACTACCGTATAAAATGACTCCGCTTGCTCGGCGGGCCTGTTGGTTGACCTATGCTACGAAGGAGATGGATCATTCGTGCTATTGTAAGGTTGATTTGTGACCAGGGCTGCCATTATGGGCGTTTTGATGTACACTTTATTCGAGACTCTCGCTATTTCACTGTCAAATCTCGCCAGTTATCGAACGCATTCCTTGACCTATGGCCTTATATGCATCATTCGCTGCCAGTTTGATTTTCTTCGACGCGCGGTTAATAATAATATTTGAGAGGTTCTAGCGTGACGACGAAGATTCTGCGCTGAATATAATTAAAGATTAATAAACTTTATTATTTTACTTGTCCATATTAATTAAGTAGTTTATTCGTTTAAGTATAAAAATACTTAATTAACACAACAGAATTTAGTTAATAGGAGGCATCAAAAATATTTAAAATCAATGAAAATACTATTTTTTATTCTACCTACATCTTGGCATAAGTACTACAGCGTGAGCCCTCAATGAGTCTTTATTATATGCAGACAAAGTACAATGGTCCGAGTTTGGTCGCTTTCGATCAGTGGCTAAACATTCCGATCGGGTGACACATACTATTGTATTTCTAACACGTTAAAATATTCCATATAAACGACAGCCTTAGAAATTAACAATTGATTGTTTTATACACATTTGTGATTATCAAACAATGAAGAATGATACTTGGGTTTGACATTTGTGCAATGCTTGGATTGGCTGTTGTGGCGCGCAATACTCTTTTGGAATCTGTATGATATTTGACGGTAAAACATGATATACCTATACTAAAAAAAAAACACTTAACACCATCAATGTGCCCGAGCTTGTATAAAATATACAAAAAGTCATGTATGAAGTCTAGTGTTTTTTTTTATTAAGTAAGTATACATTTAAAATTATCAAGTGAATAAATAAGACACTTAAATGGCCCTATTTTTGTTAATAACTACGGTGCTTTTTTCACGGTTGCACTCATTGTTACATGCAATGCAGCCATCATGCACCGAAGCGTTCGCGGCGCAAGCGCGCCGATAACGTAGCAGGTCATCGCGCAGGAAGTGGCGGCGCTTCAAACACACATTATTCTGCCGAACAAACCCGATAACAGCTATTGGGTAATCTGTAATGACGACCACAGACGGTTGCTAACCTATCTCATGCGTGTCACGTCAAAATATAACGCTATTACGATGTAATTTAACTGATAAATTAGAGAGAGCACCGACCTAACAATCGACTGCAGCGAGGGTGTAAGATTTATAACCACTGCTTTTTGATGTGTGATGTAATAAAAGCGTATAAAAAATGAGGTGACCAACGCTGATACAAAAATTCACGTTCCCCTCAAATAATCAGTTTTATCAGAATAAAATTGATTTGACACATGTATATTATTCCTGCTTCCATGAATGGTAAAATAGCTCACTTTAAATTACGTTGTAAACGTGGACAATCTTATCGAATCTAATGAATAAGACAATGAACAAGTGATGCGAGAACCCCAGCGAGTTTGCCATTCATAGCGAGACTGTTATAGGTACTCTGATGAAGTTATAACTTAGGTAGGTATCTCCACCCCTTTGAGTCCGCCATCCGCCATACCTATAATATACGATGGTGTTATAGATTCAAGGGACTTTATTCTTTTCCCATTAAAGATTCTTGACGTCAAGCGGGCACATAAACAGTGTCCGCTCGACAAAACCATAAATCGATTCATTCATATACGACGTTTCGCTTCATCAATCAATCATCTATAAATAAAAGATGGAGACGCACGAGGGAAGCGGCTTCCACTCCGAATTCTGACGTCAGCTACAATGGTAGAGAATTTTTGTATTCAATTCATCTTCATAAAAATATTATGTGGTTTCCTCGACTTCTTTAAATTCTTATTTTATTTCTGATAGAAATAGACTGGATACAAACAACATGGCATGACTCACTGTGAACTCGAAAACAATTTATAAATCGTTGTATTCGAAGTAACATGGGGAAGATCGCATGTTTCTGCAAGTTGTTGCAAGCTTCTTTAAGTCTTGTGAATTACCCTGTGGAGCTTTTTTATATATTGTACGTACGTATATTTTCTCATGGAACGAAATAAAGCTACATCAATTTCACTTTCAGAATTTACTATCTATCACAATCGATATGTAGTAGATATGAGTGGGCAGCGCAGTCGGTACGACGCCATTCATTTGTCGGGTTCGTGTGTAGGCAGCACACGATTACAATGGAAATGACTATCTTGCTAGCAAAGATCCTTAAGAAATAACAAGAGCGTTACATAACAATAGCACAGATTACCTAATAGTTACAATAGCAACATAAAGCTATTGGACTTTAGGAATGGGATTCGTTCCTGCATCTAAATGTATCATGTAGTTTTTACTAATTCTTACATAACATTGTATGAAGTACTTACCTAATTTATCTGAGATCTAAATTAAATAATTAAAAATATTTTTTCCTTTAAATTTCGGGTAAATGCTGCACTTTTTACGTACTTAATTTATCCACAAATCCAAACTCACTGAACAATAAGTCTGATGACATAATCGCCTTCGATTACAAGATGCGCAAAACTCACTTTTGGAGAGATAATGTTGAGGTTTTAGTGTCAAACCCAGTCTGGCGGGTGGGCAGTGAGTTTATCATGCGCAGGAGTCGGCCCGATATCTCGTACAAATTGGCGACGTTGCAAACTACGGTCATCAGGTCATGCGTCGAGAAACAGATAAAAAAGCGCCCTGGTTGTCGGCGCTCGCGTCTGCCCACGTAGACTTACTCCCACTTGGTCTCTGATGGGTCCGCACTCTGCAGTGCTTTGTGTATTACACATATAAATATATAACTTACTATAATGTAAGTATAGAAGTTAAATAGCCATGATGGTATATATTCTAAGCCACCCCTGTTATTTATTCGTAAAGGTGAGCCAATTCTCATTCATAAATTAAGTATATACTTACCTACATAATTATGTTCAACCAACCAGTTTTCATTTACCTAAGTAGGTATCTGATTTTTTTAATGCTGTATTTTGAAGTTATTATTTATTTTTAACATTTTGAAATATGGTTTGATACCGAATTTCCATTAATAAAGCTAGGCCTAACTTTATTTTGTTATTTGGCCAAACAAACCGAACCTATTTTGCAATTTTATAAGGTATTTTCATGTGGGTAAAATACATTTCTTAGGTAGGTACTTTTAAATTCAAACTTCATGTACCTATCCAGTGAAGAATACCAAATGTATGGTCATAAATATTTAGCCCTTGTTTCCTAAATATACCTACATATACTTAAAAATACACAATTAATAAGGTTTAATAGGTTTAGAATCGAAACGAGCTAAAGAGCGCGCGAGTGGCGAGTTTGAGGAACGCAACTGTCACTCGTTCAATGGAATCGCATCTTGGAGCGAACTAGTTTTTATATTGACTGACTCGTGGGAGCCGTCAATTCGTCCTATTCCATTTATTTTGTCGCCCTAACTTCAACTAGCTTCTATACCTAATTATCTAGTTTTCGCCAAGATCCTACAGGATGGAACAAGATTTTCAAGTAAGTAGGTAGGTACATACAGATGCTAAGAATTTAGCTTGAATTTAATTGTGTCCCTTTCGATGCGTAAAAAAATATTAATTTTTGTATCTGAAAAAAGTAAAATTTATATTATTTTGAGATTGATGGTACGGTAATGATATTGATACAAAAATTGTGGCCTAAAATTGTTTCACAGAACTAGGAGAGCAAAAATAGTGGTTAACTAAGTTTTATACAATTATACCTATTTATTAGGTACTATACGAATGCCTACCTAAAGCTATACCAAACAACCAATTAAGTACCTAATGCTTATTTTATCTTAATAGCTAATCATTTGTTTTATGCTACCGGTGTTTCAAAATCATTGCGCAGAAAGTAAGCGGCAAGCAAAACTATCTGGAAATTTGTACGGACCACTCGCCGTGAAACTGTTGGAATATGACACAACCAACAAATTACCAATATTGTATGTTGACATAAGACACAAATAAACGGATTAAAACATTTATATAGCTACTTGTTATTCAATGAAAGTCATTGTGTTTCTCATCAATCATAGCACCATAATTCCTGTGGATTTCTGCCAAGTTATCTTCAGAGAGAGACAAGACAATAAAAATAAGTAAGACACGGAGACAGATTGTGAATTTACACCCCTAGTAAAGCATTGTCAGCAGGTTAAATGCTGAATTTATTATTCTCAAATCCTAGAATAGTAAAGATGATAAATCCTCCATGGAACCGGTAAGCAATTAAGGTAGAGCACAGTTTATCATTCCAAGTGTAGTAGAATGTAGTTCAGAAACGAATTGATAGATTGATGGGAAAGCTGCTCGGGGCTAATTGTCGCTCATAACCATATCTTTTGGCCCTAATTGTTGGGCAGAATGTTGACTAATCGACGCGACTTGTCTTGTTCGCGTAATGATTTCGTGATCTGTTAACTTTATGTGTTAGAATTGCTGGTAATGTGATAGAACTGTGATTCAAGTCAACTGCGCAATCATCAGGCTTACGTAAATTATATGACTTGACTGCCTAATTCTGCTGCCTTTAAATGCCGTCATGGGTTTAGATAACACAACAAGCAACCATAATCGATTATTTACTATTGATTTTATTAGTTAAAAGGAAGGTGGATGCAAATAATACGTGCACCTAGAAAAAAAAACTTAACAACCATGCTTAGAAAGGTTTTTCCCAGGTCAAATCTTTTCGTCCATCTCTAATTCTGGTTAGAAATTGATTTATTCTTGCAATATCCACTTTGCACCCTTTCTAGGCTACATAAAAATGCCTACTATATAAATTAATACATTGGTTTTCAATAATTATTGTGTTACCTACTTTACGAAGTATTGCATTACTTTTAATATCAAGTGTCGGCACAGGAAGGACTCGCATTACGAAACCCGCTGCATAGTCCACGAGTATCTACCTAAGTATGTCTTTATCATAATGTTTTGTTCATTATCTATATTTTATTTGTGCGTAAAGTTATCCGTTTTCTTTTAGTTCATTCATACTTACTTGAGTTATTAATCATCGCTAATTACCAAATAGATTGATATTTTTGTGACTGACTAGGATTAGTTTTCTTATTTTTTATTTTAAAATACCTAATATTTATTTTTTCTTAGCTCTAAGTGATTCAATAAAAGGTAATTAATAAGGTAGTCATTAATAGGTACTAAGGCAAAATTTATTGAATACAAATTAATTATTGGCCAGAGTAACTTAGTAAGTAGGATTTTAATAAAGCTCATTTTTGTTTAATTACCTGGTACCATAAAATAAAAAAATTCTCTGACACCTCCTAAAGTGGTTCTGCGAAATACCCGGGCATATAATTGCTAGCTATTTAAGCTACACGCACAATACAAAGCGTAAATTCCAGGGTAATCGGATGTGACCGTACAAACCGGACGCGCGTCCGTCCGTCGTCCGGTCACAGACCGGACACGGACCGATGTCAAGATATGAACCGCGCTCCCGCATCCGGCATCCATAGTAACAATGTGGACCTTGTTTGCGGATTGAGATAATTTAAACAAATCTATGCTTCACAAAAGGAATGGATGTTATTGATTGATTTGTGATCCATTTTACATCTCAAGCTCTCTAGCACCGTAGGTGTAGGTAGGCGGTAGGTGTGCTCCTTTTCTTTGAGGAATTCCGTCATATCTTCCATGTCCAAGTCCATGATCAGATCATTCTAAAATTTATATTGGACCACCTCTCAAGTATGACCTACCAAACGAAAAAATAATCATCAAAATCAATTCAATTCAAGGCGGAATAATCACGTAACAAACATACAAAAAAAAACATACTTACGGTCGAATTGAGAACCTCCTCCTTTTTTTAAAGTTGGTTAAAAAATCAGCTCTCTTCACAGTTTGTGTTTGGAATAAACTTCGAAGTTGTGATTAAATGTGCAGTTTCAATGAGCTAGCTCTCGTACACTATGAACACGAATGCATGATGATGAGAACTTTAACCTGTAGATTATCATCACAATCTTACCATGGCCAGTGATATGGCTGAATGTTGAAAGCGCACTAAAGTCTAGAAGGAAACTGGTCCTCAAGCTGCTGGAACACAACGGTCTATGCTCAAGCTCATATACCTACTATATCTGTAGGATTCAAACCCACGATGCATAATTAAAATATTTATGAAAAAAATCATACAGTAACAAGAAAATGCTTGCTGGTAGTAATCTCTACATTTAAAGACATTTAAAAGCGTCTATTTTATTTTTTGATATATTAAATCAATATATTATGGATTTCACCATGATTATTAATTAAAATGAATATCTATATTATATTTGTATTATATTCCATATCTATACTAATATTATAAAGCTGAAGAGTTTGTTTGTTTGAACTCGTTAATCTCAGGAACTAATGGTTCGATTTGAAAAATTATTTCAGTGTTGGATAGCCCATTTATTGAGGAAGGCGATATGCTACTTTTTATCCTGAGGAAACACAAGATCCCTCGGGAACGCAGGTGAAACCGTGCGGAAAAGCTAGTTTAAAATATAACATGAGATACTTTTTATCCTTGGCCAACATTAGATCACACGAGAACATAAAACTCGTAAAACCCGTGGAAGAAGCTGGATTACTCTCGCAGAATTATTTATTTTATCACGACAAAAAACAAAGTAACCTTTAGTGGCGTAACCTTTCCAAGCTCGATGCACTTTAAAAGTACAGTGTATTGATCATCCGTGATGAAATTTCAAGGTAGCAAGGCGAATCGAGTGACGTCGACGTGGAGCGGAGTTCATTCATATTTGGAGTGGAGCGGTGCGGAGCGGCCCACGCGCGCCCCCTCCTCATTCTACTGCCCCCACCATCCTTTAACTTTTCAATGTTTTCCCAAAACCTAAGTTACTATAAATTCGTGTTTCATTGAATGTTTATTTATTTACTAGCTTCCGCCTCGTGGTTTTACCCGCGGTGTTTTTAATCTAATGTTTACTTGGGATTTAAAAAATGTTATTTTCAAGGTACCAAATCCTATGTTTCCAGAATCATGTTTTCCAACTTTCATCCAATTCCGTTCTGTCACTAAAGTGTGAATAACTTATAAAACCCAACTGTATGTATGTCTATCAACAAATTTTCACTGAGGGTTCTACCAATACACATAAATTTAGTGAGGTTTTAAGACCAGTGACCGACCGTTTTAGTGTAATAAGTGAGAGTCAAAAATAATGCGGATTGCGGGTGGGCCGCACTGTCTGCAAATGAAAATCAGATGCGAAATTTGAACGAATTGAGATTGTTTTTTTTGTTTCTACTACCAACTGCCACCACCACCACACACCATTTTTCAAGGTTATCGCGGTCTTTACGTCACCTCTCTCAAATAATTAATGATTTTGAATTCCTAAAGTTTCATTAAATGAAATGATGCTTAATTAAATATGGTGTCAATTTGTTTTGAAAGATTGAATGACGTTCTTTTGAAACACAATCGTCATTGAACGTGAACGTTATGAACGTATGAATTTACGTTTGCTTGATTTGTGTTTTTTTTTATACCACTTTGTCGGCAAACAAGCATACGGCCTGCCTGCTGGTAAGCGTTTACCGTAGCCTATGAACGCTTACAACACCAGGGATATCACTCGCGCGTTGCCGACCCTTCCCCCCTCCCCGATGGTGATTTGGTGACCTTACTCACGCGCAGGAACACAACTATAAGCTATTTGGCTGCGGTATTCTGTAAGGTGGAGGTACTTCCCCAGTCGAGCTGCTCTTTGAGCGACATATCGCTATGCTCTACCTCTCTTAAAACTTTTTTGTTGATTCTACTATTTGTATGTAATGCCCAAATGCAAGCATAATATGTGTATTTGAGCTGAAAGTGCAATCCAGTTTTTAATTCGTTTCGTCCGTTTTCATCAAATAGCAAGTCTCCTCGGAGTCGATAGTAGCATCTTGGATATGACTAGGTATGCTATTATTCCCTATATATGCTTATCGTAAATTCCGATCGCCTGATATCTATTTGCAAACTTCGTGAATGGCGGGTGTACAGGGGATGGGGTGTTGCGTCACCCCCTACGTTTCCCCACCCCTCCTTTTTTAGTCACAACTCAAGTTATGACAACTCGACATGATTTCATAATTATGTCCTGTGACATAACATAGCTCGCGTAACAACATTGTTTACACAACCGACTGAGGCAAACACTAATAAATTTTTAATAAGTAGTTTGTTTATGTAACTACATAATACATTTTTATTTAAATATGGCGTCTACATTTGAATTACATTGTCTATAATATTTAAACACTAGACATCTGACAGTGTATGACGTCAAGATTGATTTGTATGTATCTACATTACTCCGAGAATTTAAATGATTAGGTTACATTATTTTTTGCTTTGACGGGCTGGTTGGCGTGGTTGGTAAGATACCCTACCTACCACGCCGCAGATTCGATTCCCACTCAGGACAAACATTTGTGTGCATGAACATATCTGTTTGTCCTGTGTCTGGGTGTAATGATCTATATATGGGTGAATTTCAACAAATGTAATTTTTTTTATCATATCGGTGAACATTTTCTCTTTTTTGTATATTTTTTAGGTTTTATGTAATCTTTAAGATATTAAATATCCCCAAATGTATTATCATCAACGTATCATTTAAGACTAAGGAGAAAATTTAGTTTGAATTTTAGTTGCCACCGATATGATAAACCAACCACCGATTATGTTTTCTGTACACCGATTTCAAAAGGCTCACCACCGAAATGATAAGTTTATCCACCGAAATGATATGCCTATCCACCGATATGTTAATCGAAAGAAGCAAATGAAATGACACCGGATCCACCGATATGACAAAACGACTCACCGACATGATAAAATAATCCACCGATATGATAAAGCAATCCACCGATGTGATAAAACTGTGCGCATTATCATGAATTAAAACACCGATATGAGAAATAAGTCACCGATTGGTGATATCGGTGAAAATTATCACATCGGTGGGAATAAAGACCACCGATTTCACCGATATGAGAACACCGACGTGATAAATAACACACTATTTCGAAAATTACAAAAAATGCATCATATCTAGGATAAATTCAATAATAGTCAATGAAGCTAATTCACTTACTACCTCTGTAAGAACCAAACAACCATAATATAACTACTCATTACACTAGAAAAATGCAACCACCGATATTATAAAATAATTGTCCGGGACCAACTGAAATGGCGTACTCACGTTATGGACGGGACGCTGTCGGACTTGTCTATGTAAAGTTAGGTCTAAATTAATTTTGGTCACCGATATGAGAACATTTTGCAGGACAAGTACGTTTGTGCCTCTCAGCAAAAATAATCGTTAGTTATATAATAAAATATGCTATTTATTAATTATAAAACTACGTCGAACTTTAACCAGCGTCAGTGTGGCCGCCACACTCGAGCCCCGTGGCCTCATGAGAGACGATGGCAAGAGGCCCGACGGAATGACTCTCATGCCCTGGAAGTTGGGACGACCCTTGGTTTGGGATGCCACCTGCGTTGATACCTTGGCGCCGTCTCATCTTCAAGGCACATCAGAGAGAGCCGGCTCCGCAGCAACATCAGCGGAGTGCCTCAAGCGGCGCAAGTATGCACATCTCGACAGAGGGTACTTGTATGAGCCGTTTGGGGTAGAAACTCTCGGCCCGTGGGGGCCAGGGGCACACAGTATATAAAAGGACTTGGCGGAGCGGTTAAAGGAACACACGCGTGACCAGAACGCTGGCTTTTATTTCGGTCAACGGATAAGCTTAGCTATCCAACGTGGAAATGCAGCCAGCATTCTGGGCACGCTCCCATTTGGTGACGGTCTTCCTTTTTAGTTGTAAATATTTTTTTTTAATTTTAGTGTTACCCTTTAAATAAATTTACCTACAGAGTAAATGTTGTAAAACTAATATTCTATAAAATAAGAATTTCATCGTGGTCGACTAACTTTGAGGGATGAAAAACGAAGTGGTCGCCCTTTGACATCTGTTACGGAAGGAAACGTGCTAGCAGTGAAAAAAATAGTTCAAGAGAATAGGCGAATTACGCATGAAGAGCTTCAGCACATACTGCAAATTGGATCGGGAAGCGTTCACGAAATTCTACATGAGCATCTTCGCGTGAGGAGGATAGTTTCATTCTGGGTGCTGGATGCGCTAACAGCGCTCGAGAAGGCCATAGAAAAGGTGTCTCGCGGCGGATTGGAAAAAATGTTTCGAAAATTTGTTTAGACGCATGAAACTTTGTATAGATACTGGTGAAGAGTTCTTTGAAAAGATTAAATAAAAAACTTAACTCATAAAACTTTTTTTTTAAGTTTCTCAAAACTTTCTGATTGCCCCACGTACAGTCTTCTGAATGTTCATTTTGAATATCAGCTACTGCACACCATGGGTTGGATACTTTTTATCTTTGAGCGATGCGTTATGCCGTCCAGGACAATTTAAAAGATGAGAGGTATTAGGCGTGTGTACACCCGCGTGTTTAAGTATTCCGTTAGACTCTGCTATTATATTCATATGTTTTTTAGGTAGATATATAAGTAGTGCTTATGTAGGACAGACTTTGGATTTATTTTATTTGATAGACTTCTAATGGCCTACATAATAAACGCTTACTGATAACGACTCTACATGACTACGTTGTCTAGCTGATGTCAATATCTCATCAAATTGTTTAATGACTATTCTTCCAGCGCTTATCCAATATGAATAGCTTTTAAAAGGAAGGAGTGTCAGCTCTACACGATATGTAATCTAGTGCCCATGATACGAGCCTACACTACTACGTCCGTCGGAGAGATCAAGTAGAGGATGAGGCGGGAGGGACGCGTGGGCGACGTTGCGTGGGCGGCAGCGTAGGCGAATCGGCAGCTATACACTACGTAACTATATTAAATTGTTATTCGCATTTGGGCAATTAATGTGCGTGTCGCGATAGGAGCCATGTGACTATGACGCATATTTAAAGAATCGTATTTATTTGATTAACGAAGACATTGAAAGCTATTCGCTAATCGTGAACTTGTATTTTTAGATTTTTTTATTTTATATTTATAGGCCCAGTATTGTACAAATAAATAAAATCATAATTTTGCCATAAAAGTAAAAGTATTAGATTAAAGAGACTTATGGCCAACTACTGAAACGCCACAATAAAGCCCAAATTTCAAATATAAGAATTTTATTTACAGTACCTACATGTAAAGATAAATTTAAGTTGTGATTAAGTCGACATATTTTGACAGTTCGGTTAAATGGGATGGATGGATATGGTATGGTATATCTCAAGTAAGTATTTAACACACTCTCAAATCGACTCTTAGTCGTTTCAGTATTTGATCGTTAGCTGTCTTATAGTATAAGAATAATATATCTAGTTATAAATATATTGTATTAACACCTCTCCGATTTAAGTTCGGTTCGACTTTTCAATTTTCCAGTACACACGACGGTAAAATTTATGTTATGGAGTGTCGGAGCGTTCGGCAGCCATCGGAGTGAGTCGTATGTGTTCGGGCTCGATCGGCTACGGTCGGGCGCGCTCGGCTGCGCGTGCGACGATCTCGGCCCTGCAGGAAACAGGAAGTGGACTAACCGCGGGCTTCCGCTCCCATTCGCGCCGCTCACTGCTCGCTGCTCGCCGGACGCGCACTGTTTCATTCATAGCTCTTATATTTTGTGCCGTTGAAGTAATATCACAATATTATCTAGTTGTTGTAAGACTTGTAAGTACATGTTGTGAGCTTCAAAATAGGTAAATGCAGTCCATACCCAGGAAACGTAAGCGTAATATTCAATAGCTTATTTTTTTTTCTTTAAGCAGGTAATTTAATTAATAGAAAAGGTTAAATTTGATCTAATTTGAATTTTAATGGAAATAATTTGTCAAATTAAATTATTATTTGTCATTATTTTCCCACGCAGATAACCTGTTTTTTTTTTCATTCTTTTGTAAACGAAACAAATTCAATAGGATTTGAGTATACCTACCTTAACAATAGATCCGATAGCTACAAGTAATTGTTATTTAATTAAATAAAAGAAAATGTTAAAAGTTCTCGTCTGATAAGTGTCTTCATTCACTCAAATTTCATTTTATATAATTTTATCGCCGCTAGTGCTAACAGAAACCACATTAAATAGGGCTCTATTCTATAAAATGGATTTTTATTTGCAGTTATAAATTGCCTGTGACGTCACGGGAATAGTGGGTGGGGAGAGTAATTAACAGGATGAGGGAGGGGTGAGTTGGGGACATGACAACTCAATGAACGCTAGGATGCTCGGGTTACGTCACATTTTACCAACATATATCTACATATAGGTTATCACTTTTATATCATGTAGATTAGGTTTAAATTCGAGTGAAATGTGGTTCGGGAAACGCGTTGCGTTAATAAATTTAATGACGTGGTAAGAACCTTAGAAAGGGATCGACCTTAGACGGTCAGAAAAGATTTGGTTTTACAATAGTTGGACTAAGTCTTAACTAGTATTTTACGTTCTGCAATTACTTAGCTATTTCTGTATTTTTTTTAAATATTCTTTAGGTTATTGCTTTCATCCTTATATCGATTTAACATCATTCTTATAGTTTTCTTTCAAATAAGATGAATTATTTATTAGTGAAGCCGTAAAAATAAAATCATTTTCAGTATAGAAAGAAAGAAAGAAAGAAAAGAAAGAAAGAAAGGTAATGTAACTACTACATCGCAACCATTGTTTATATCCATTGACGATGGAAACATCAATGAATGATCCCCGTTTCCATTCTTATTTAATTCCGCTACCTATCGTTATCACACACTTTTATTCTAGAACTGTGCGATAAAGACGGCGTAACATTCGCTACCCTACTCGGTCACAATTGCCTGTGAAAGTGGCGCCGGCGTCGCGCAAGTGTTGGCAAAGATGTTTCTTTTAAATAGATTTTTCATTGAAACCAATTTTCATTGCCATCGAGACTTCATTATCTCTCAAATAGTTATATTATATTTTCGATAGATAGATTATAGTGTTTTAAATTAAGAAAAAGAGTAAGTTAGTATTAATACCAAATTGCCTAGAGCATTTTTTTTATTTTCTATTCTATTCTATAACTTATTAGAAATGTCGTCCCACACACATTTAAAATATAACCGCCCTTTTTAAAAAGGAAACATTAAGAAGGAAATAATAATTGATGCGAACAGGGAACATACGTATCCGGTGACAGCGGACGACCGGAAGTAGCGCCATACGCCTCGCGCTACTCCGGAAGTGACGCGCCCCTTTCTTTCTTTCCCTCCTTGAATCGTGCGCAAACGCACTTGGCGTCGCGTCCCATTCATGCAAGCGTGGGAGAATTCCAAACGGAACTAACCGTAACCGTCTAATTCATGAATGAATATAAAACGACAAATTATATGTACACAGTATTTAAATAAAATAACACCACTTACCTAAAGATTTTTCACTCGGTCGGTTTATACCGAATGAATGAGTTCAGGATATGAATGAGTCGAGGGGAGGATATTTTTAAGCTACGTTACGTTATTGTGACTTTACCCTAACTATTTTTATTCTGGGTTAATATGGTGGTAATTTGTACCAGTTAGAACAATGATAGTTGATTAATTTTAAGGTTTAGTATTTTAGATTTCGTTTGCTTCGAGAACTCTTTAGATATTAACGTCAAACAAGATGTTTTGTATTTTGTTACGTGTTATTTATAATGTAGTAGGCCTGCTAATCTAACGTCTGCGCACCTTTTTCATCTAGATACCAGAAAAATAGGTAAGTTGATGAACAATTAAAATTAAAACGAAATCGCTAATTGATGCTGCTACCCATCAGACTTTTTTTTTAACTACAAAATAGCAGATAACAAAATTTTATTCACGTCGATGAGTGATTTGTGCATGTGAGGCAAATGACATTTCTCAATAATATATTTTGTTCTCAAAGGCATATTTGGTATTCGTAACCAGTTTTGCTAGGGTTGTCTCATTGTGCTAAAGGTATCTTTATATCATTTATGATAGTTTTAAATTATGTGTAGATACTTAGTTCAAGTTCTATTCAATTATTAAGTTACTTTATTCAACCTCTTATGATCTCATGTAGTAGGTACCTATAGGTACCTACTCCACAAAGTAACACCAGCAGTTAGTGCGCCACTGTAGTCTTCTAAAAAACAGAAATTTATAAGTATAATATATTATAAATGCAAAAGTGAGTTTGTTTGTTTGTTACATTTTCACGCCTAAAACGATGAACTGATCGCGAAGAAATTTGGTACGCAGATAGCCTATGGTATGGAGAAAGACATGGGCTACTTTTTTCTAGGGAACACGGGTGAAACCGCGGGGGGCAGCAAGTAAATTATACTTTTTCTCTTCACACAATCCTCTGGTCTAGAATCTAGGTACGGTACCAAAATATAGTTTCATGAGTTCGGTAATTGACCAGTGATTTTATAAACCACTTTTATGAACTGATTTATTGTTTACCTACCAGTTATCTTATAAATAAGTACAGACTGGTTTCTAATGGTATTTTTCATTATTTAAGTCTCACTTTATCCAAAAAGAAATGCTTAATTAAGAGGCTGAAGTCTCAGTTATGCAGCCCAGATTGTGTTGGTTACTGCAAATTGCAAGATATTCAAGGATATAAGTAACAAACCGATCGATCTCTAAAAACACGAACATATATAAATGATTCGATAACTTTTTTTACAAAATCGTCTAAAAATCTCTTTTTCGTGTGGCGCCACGATATTGGAGTTGTAAAGGGGCGTGGCTAAAATATAAATTTCCCAAGTTCATTTAGCGGTTGTCTTCCTCTTAATAACATAATATGCTCATATATTTGTGAAACACTGATCTTTTGTTTTTAGAACAGGATAATAAACAAATATGAACAATATTTTAACAACATAATATATAATGGACGTAATGTTTTAGTTTTTATTGTTATTTGGTCAACCATTTACGAAAAACATAGCCTAGGTTGTGTCGCCCGGTAAGGTACGTTCCATACATAAAAAAAACTTGTCACTGAATGTTTCAGTAATCTTTATTCCGAACAGGTGCTGTCGTAGCTTTGAGTATAAAGCCAACTACCTAGCAAACTACCAACCAAGATGGCTTTATGCTCTAAGTGTCGTAAGGCCATAAATTGAATGGAAAAACAAAAAAAATATTTCGAATGACTTAATTTATTGCTGAGGCACCAAGGTTTAATTACATACGTCATCTTCATTCCAACTTTACAAAAAATCCTCATATTTTGACATTCATACATTTTTATAGCCTGTTTCTTTATAAATATCTAAAAACTTTAACAATCTAGGTAAATCTCTCGATGGACTTAAAATTTTAAAATTACTTTACCTATTTTTAAAATAGGTACAAACCCGCACTTGTAAACTGGGTAATTTTTATTTTATTAATGAATTAAGCATAAAAAATCGTTAACATAAATCATAAAATTTAGAGCATAAAAAATCTTACATTTATTTTATATGACTAATTACATAAAAACACATGAAAAGATTAATTACCTTTTTGGACATTTCTAAATAAATAGACTATAGGTACCTCGGCCTCAGGAGGAAGGCAACCCTACCTTGGACAGTCTAGTTTACCATTACATACATGTAATACTTAATTATAACAACGTGTACGTACAACATAGGTACTATATATTATGTATGTTTGGATAACTATGGATGTTTAAAACCGGTGGGAGACGTGTCTTGAATCTTCATGAGATTTAACTTAAAAATAACTTGTGAGTACCAAATTATAGTTTTTGTTGGTTACAATATTGTAGGTATATGAATTGTTAAAAAACAATTATTTCCATTCATTACCATTTTGACTTTGGTTAGTTAGAAACATTTAATATGTTTAGGTATATACCTACCTAATTTTATAATTTATATTTTATCTAAGTCTGATAGTATTTTTTCCTAAACTATTTTCCAAAGTATTCTCAAGTAATTGAAATTATGTACCTAGTTTATTTTTGAATAAATTCCGTAATGTTTGTCTAAAACTAGCTAGTTTTAACTAGCTTTCCGTCTCGAAGTTTTCCCCACGTTGCCCTATTTTACCCCCTTAGGGATTGCATTTTGAAAAACTCTTCCGTAGTATCTAATGCCTACAATATGTAAGGAACCTGTGTGCAAAATTTCAAGTTTTTAACCCCAGCGATTTAAGCTGAGCGTTGATGGATCTTTAGATGGACAATATAGACATTATTTTTATAACATAGTAAAACAATTAGTTGACGCTTAGAATAAGCAAATGTTCTTTTAAAAAATAAAAATGTATGAATCGTATAACTAAAACCATTGATAAAATTGGCTAGTATTGGTGGAACAATGCCTATAAAAGTGTGATGTAGTCACCAAGACCCACCAGTAGCAGCTGCTTCATTCGTTACAAAAATACAGCGGACAATTATTTCTCCGCTGTAGTAGTATCTTTATCAATGGGTGCACAAGTTCAATTTTGATCGTATGATTCAATGATATAATCGTTTTACATTGCGAAAGACGAAGGTTTACCAATAATTATGTAAGATCCATTACAGACAAGAAGTGCTTACACTACCTTCATTATGCTTTCATTAATGAAGTCAGCCAAGTAACATTTGGAATTGAATCGAAGTGAATTCGATTCGTCTTGTTCACAATATGCAACTCACACGCGAAGGTTAGCTTTACACGCAATTGTTTTATGCTGAACTAAAATTAGAATTATTTTTCTTCAATTTTGATCAGTTTTTTTTTTTTTTTTTTTGACTGGAACAGGAAGGTGGTGGGTCCAGGGGACCTTCTTCCACCGTTACGCGGACTTTTGCGGTGAGCGCTGAGGGCTCTCAACCGCTACTTAAAACTAAAAACTAAAACTAAATAATTTTGGGCAACGGTAGCCTGAGGGTGCCCCCTGTGGGGCTCGACCTCGGCTCAGGACGTTGCCTGGGGAATGAGGGAGGACTTAGCATGCAAACAATTATAATTATTTGGGGATCGGTCGGATTGCTAATATGCAGCTCGGGCCGCTTAAACGGGACGAGACTGAGAGGGACGTCGCGACGGTCCTCGCCGGCGAGGACGAAATCTTGGTTGTCGGTTGCTTTTGATCAGTTAGTTCAGGACAATTTAAATAACAGCGCCTCCGAGTCCGAGTGAAATTGCTGTTAATTAGGATTTCTTATTGTGAGGTGCATGGACTCCATTTTGAATTTTAGTTTAATATTTTACCTAGGTATTAATTTTGCATTCATATCTTTATTGTTCCTTGTGTTTTAAGTACATATTTAGTTAGTAAGAATACTTAATTTACTGCAATTACAGTTGGATCTGTTGACTAAACTTCGATGTCACGGTTTCCAGAGTAAAAAGCCTGTGCCTGAAAAATTGCAAATACACAATAATATAGAAAAAATGGATTCGTATTGTTTGAAATTTGGACTCTATCTGTGTAGTCTCAAATAACATGTAACTGATCAATGTACACACAACCTATCATTCCTCTAATGGAATAGAACCATTGATGCTACACAGTACTGTCGGTTCACGCGGTGTTACTGATAATTATTGCGGTGTTTGAACCGTGGGAGCTACTGTAGTCTGAACAACCAATGTGGCTAGATATAATACAGTTTTCAATCATTAAGACTTTGCTAGGGAACCCATTTGATGCCATAACGGGGTTATTGTGAATGAAACTGTGATCTTGGAGTTCTAAGGACAACTACCTTACGTCATCTTTTGCTGCAGGACCTTAGGACCGTTAGGAAGAAGACTATAATCTGTTATTTGAATTTTTGTTTGCAGGATGGATACATTGAGACTTCATCTTTTTTTTAATTTTATGTCAAAGCAGGCAGACGCCTGTGCAGTGCGCCTGATGATAAGAGGTCACCGCCACCTATGGACACCTGCAATGCCAGGGTGTATTTGCAACATTTTGGGTTTGTATGCTGAATAATGTGACCAACTCAGAAGACGCGAATAGTATAAAAATATCTACATACTTTTGTGGCTTCACAATTTTAAGGTGATTTTGATATTTTATCATAGTATGAATTGTGATAGATACCTATTAACATTTCTGTAGATCGCAGAATCCAATTTGTGGTCCAGTAGCTACTCGTATCACTTTTAATGAGTTATCTAGGTTTTACATGAGATTCAACTATATTATCACCAAGAGAATCCACGAGTAATATTGTAAGAAGTAGGACATAAGAAATATTCTAATAGACCCGCCTGTGATCGACGTAGATATATATAAAATCCACATGCACATGTCGTAAGATAAAAAAGGAACGGTGAATGGGTGTCGAGACTCGAGAGCGAAGTGCGTCCGCGATTGATAAAATTTTGCCCGGCTTGAATGGAACGGTGAGCATCTGGTGGGCCAGGTGTTCCGCCAGCTTGGCGACCGGCCTCTCGATATGCTCGAACAAAGGGTGAACTACTTGTGCGAAATACTTGCCGCATTCATCGAATGTTTAGTTTTAAATACAAAGAGAATCGTATTCTACTCGAAGGTTTATTTTCTATGAAAAGTGTAGAGAATCAACAAACTAGTAGGTACCTACCTAATCTCAGTTTAGGATTATATAGTTAATTTGCAGTTTAGAAGCGAATTTTCGATAAAGCTGAAACGAGCTTGTTTACTTACTTAGGCTCGAGTTCAAAGTGGAACGAACTAACGCCAACAGAAATCATCGGTTATATCTAAGATAAGCAAGTTGTTCAAGTGCCTACTCTCCCCGCCGAGTATCTAGCACGGATCTCTATTTTTACTTGCCGCAAACTTAAATTAATTAGTGCCCGTCATTTAATCCGAGGAGCAGTCTCGTAGGTGGGTGCGTTCGTTCCCACGCTGCGCCCGCGCAGCCGGAAACCGTCCCCCCCTCGGCCCCCGGCCCCCTCCGCCCTCGCGCTGCTGTTAAGCCCCGCGTCGAACGGTCGCTCACGCACTTGCCTCCCTACAAAACTCAAACCTGCCTGCTACAATATTCAGCTGCGAAACCGTGCCGAAGACACGTATGGCGAAATATCTATTCATAGAACAACACCCGGCGATCCCTTTTACAGCTCAATTGCTGTACGTTTCCTTCCGTTTTTGTGAGTCGACAATTCTTATGGTACCCATTGAAATGGCGAGTCGTTATTATGTACGCAATAATGCTTGTTATCGTATCTACTACTACTACTCAGACATTTTGTTTTCGTTGCAGCAGATTGTGGGTCCAATTATTTCTTTGTTATGTACCTACTGTAATTTTATACAATTCGTCTTTGTCATATTTATTAGGTCCGGAAGGAAGTAAACTTCTATTTTTGAAAATTATTAGCCCGCCTTTTAAAATATTGTCCTTGCCAGTTACGACAAAAACTACTTCCGCTGTTTCATTGTGTCTTATTTGGTAGGTTTACAGCTTTACCTGATGCAATACAATAGTAATTTATACTTAGCAGAAAAAATATAGGCTGTAGGTAGGTACTTAATTTGGGTAACAATAGGTGGAAATGAATATAAATTTACAAGGTCGGTACCTATAACCGTCAGATCTTTGATGATGCTAGTTCACATATCTATTACAGTATTCCTTCGAGTATATGGGTACCTACATTCCGATTCACTTCCACTTGGCCGTTTATATTTCACAGTTCGACATTTTGACATTATGATAGATAAATGTTACTCACGAAAAGTTATTTATGCTGGCAATCATACTTTTTTAAAGCCGATTAGTTACTGAGATTTCTTAAAATAAGTTAAATAATAGAACAATTTTTTGTTTTTTTTTGTCAGTAAGTATTATCTTGCGGAACGAATATTTTCCGAATTCTTATCTGTATAAAACATTATTCCGTGTTATATATAGAGTCCCAAACTTAAAAAGTCACTATTTTATTACGGCCATAAATAGCGCCATGATATGGTATGTAAATGAAACAATGATACATCCCATAAAAAGAAATACAACTTTTAAAAATAATTGAAGAAGAGCAAAGAGGTAGGTATATACGCCATCCAAGGATGACTACTTGAGTCAACTCAGATAACAAACAAATTAGAGGTGTGAACTAAATGCAGCTGAGCCAGATACGAAAACATACTATACCTACAAGGGCAGCAAACATTGGTTATTTCTATTAAAGGATGTCTAATAAGTGAATCTTGGTATTTTAAAGTAACTTATTACCTAAACTCAAAAAAGTTACCGTCGGGCATTAGATACATCTATTAATCTATGCTCGTTCAGGACTTAGATTTTTTTTGTGCGTTATGTTATCACGAACTCCGTGTATTTTTTTTTACTTAAAACGAAGTCAGTATCTGTGGTGGTGAATTTTACAATTATTCGTCAATCTGCTTAGCTTCATTGTAAATATTAAGCGAGTAGCTAGTAGACGAATCGTCAAACGCCTATCCGCCTATCTGATTTTTTTTAATTAAGTGTTGAGGATCCGGGGAAGGATGCGGTTGGCGAATATCCACCTGCTGGCGCGATAATTGCTTATAACTTATTTCATCAATAAAACCAAGTTAAATCATCATGCATCCACTCATTTTATCAACCTTCAACCTGACAATTTGATGGGCCGGTTGGCGTGGTTGGTAAGATACCCTATCTATCACGCCGCAGGTCGTGGGTTCGATTCCCACTCAGGACAAACATTTGTGTGCATGAACATGTCTGTTTGTTCTGTGTCTGGATGTAATTATCTATATATGTATGTATTTACAAAAGAAAAGTAGTATATGTAGTATATCAGTTATCTGACTTCCATCGTACAAGCTCTGCTTAGTTTGGGGTCAGATAGCCGTGTGTGAGGAATAATGTCCCAGAATATTTATTTATTTATTATTTAATTATCATTATACTTTTCATGAAGTGTTAGTCAGAAATGACGGCTCGTGGCTACATCATAATCTGCCTGATTATACTCAACCCATACGGTGAGTTTTTTTCTGGCGAGTATCCTATCCTAATTGTTGTCATGGTTCTTTTTAACATTTTTCTCTTTGTCCCATAGTTCAAGATATCTCCATAATGGCCAGAAAACAAAACATCCTGTGTATAAGGTTGGTATTTGACCACAATCTCTCATAATAGGGCTTTCAAATAATGATAGATTCTCATATGATGACAAATTTTCAATGGCGAATAATAGTGTGTTTATCCGCTCAAAGAAATAAATTTCACTACAGATCATATGCAAATCATCAAATCTGTATTCCGTATCATCAAATTTCTATGAATTCTATTTACTAAAAATATTGATTAAATATGTATATATATTTTTTTAATATGATCTGCTTTGAGTAACCTTTTTAGTCACCCTATTTGGTATAAGCCACTACCTATATATTTGTATTCATACCATTTGTCTAAGGAATAACTCATCCGTAACACAGAGGAGAGCGGTGAAACAGGCTTTTAGAGAAGCAAAAGTTGTTGTCGTAAAGCTTCACTTCATTTAACAAGGATCCCTTCGAGCTGTGAGGCTTGCATGTGTAAATAAAGGGTTTGAGGCCGCCGGGTCGACCTTAAAGGTTGCAGTCCGGGCGTCGAACCTCGTAACTCGTTATATAACGTGAAACGCAAACTAACGCGCCCATGTACCCATGTTTATGATCATCGATGCTGAAACTTTGACTATTTCTCTCAAATCTGATATGCATGTAGCGTGCGGATGGCCGTTTCCACTGCATTATTTGCATTGTATATGGCTGAATCGAATATAATTGATGGCTGGGTTTTTATTGTGCAGACAGACGGGTTCTGAATTGTTAACTTGCGATTACTAATTTGCTGATATTATGATAAGAACTGAGTCGGGCATATTTTAGATTTTTATTATTAAATTAGACTCGACCAAAAGTAAAGTACCTAACTAGCAGAATGATAAGTATTTAGTTTATTTAATATTGTCACAAATCGATAGTAAGAATTGCTTAGTCGAATTAGAAATCCAAAAATGCGAGCGGACAAAGTTTAACCAGAAACTTCACGTTCGGAAATAATTATCTAAATGGGTACGAGTGAGTGAAAATAAAAGAGTGAAGTTGAAAGTTTGAGCAGCTCTTGCGTAGGATCGCGAGATGCTTGGTGGTTGCTCGCGCGCGTGCCCGCAAACAAAGCGCGCCTCGCCGCCCGCGACCGACCGCCGCGCGCACCCCCTACACAAATAATAAGCAAACACACTTTGTTCCCTCACTAGTTTGTTTTATTTTGTACCACGACTCAAATATGAAATGTAACGAAAAAAGTCACTATGCGCAAGCATAACTTTACATGCTATAAAATTTGTTCCTAATGCTTTTGCCTCAGATTTGTTTGGCATAGAGTGTTGGTTTGGAATTAAATATTATATGTAATAATAAAATCACAATAAAATACATAAATATGATTGAGCTAAAGTTCAATCCTGCTGTGTAATACATTCATTGCAGGATAACTACTTACTTAAATGATAGCAAAGAGGGATTTAATTAAAATTAAATTCATATAAGTAATTTGGTTTCCAATTGGCTCATTAATTAACCCTATTAAATTTATTTATTAATTATTTACCTATTAGTTATTTTCTTTGATATTATATAAAATAACTTATGGAACAACTTATTAAGATTGACTATGGGATGTAGATGGGGCAAAAGCCTGCAAAGCAGTGCAGGTGCAGTAAGACCGTTGAATTAAATTGCATTGTTTTTTAATGCAGTCAGGTTATGATGTGCTAGCTACTAAATTTGGTGGGGTGCGGTCCGAAGCCCTGCCGAGGCCGGAATGTGTCGGCAGGTGTGCATCAGGGACAGAACCGGTGGCAACCGGTAACTTAATGTGGATATTCCTCACAATGAGCATTATTAAAATATGAATTTAGGAATTGCATCAAGGTTGAGTACGTAGGTTCCCAGGTTCCCAGTGGAGATATGATTCTTTAGACTTTATTTATATCGTCGACACCTTTTTATTACTTACTAATGACTGTGCTGATGAGCCCTCCGTATACCTAACTATATACATAAATGTTCGTATCGTGCTAGACGTTTTACTGGCAAATGGCATAGTAATGTCTCTGTCACTCTCTTGTGCTTAACTCCATTGCATGACAGTGAGAGGAAAACTAATTTAATAATGACAATGTCTATAAATACATATCTATGCTACCAAGATTCTAATCAAAGTAGGATTTTCAGTAGGCTTTGGCACCCATAGCTAACCTATCTCAGTGGGTATACTGGTCTCATGTCAAATCAAAGGTGGATCATAGAACTAGAAATAAAGATAAGTACCATTTTTTTATAAAATGATATGGTTAAAGAAATATTTTGTTCTCCTACTACGTTATATTGTACAACAGGTCTTCCTAGTACAGACACAAGTCTCTCACAAAGGAATGTTACCTCAAAACTGTAATATTGTAATTGTCTATTTGTTGGATATCTACCTTTGTGAAAGAGAAATAAAGAGAAATAAAGAAATTGTAGCGGCGCATCAATACAATTCTAACGCAAGCAGATTTCGGAAACCACATGTCATTTCCTTTACGGCCACATGCAGGGCGGGGGCGATGCAGCCAGCTATTTCAATAAAAACCATGGCGAGCCGAGAAGGGTTAGCCGAGTTTGCCAAATGGACAGCGACCACAGAATGAATTGAATAGGTAGGTAACAACACATTTTTTATTTATTTATTCTACAACGATAAATTGTATTAATGAAGGGAGCGATATCTTTAATTTCCTTGTAAATGCACGTCCCATTTCACAAGCCAATTTACAGCGTATTGTTAACAATATGAAGATCAAAAAAGCAGGACATCTGAAAACCGCAGACACGTTCAAATATTTTTATACAGTCAAGTCGACTTCTCAATGGTTCCTTTCATAATTGGTAATTTTGCACGTAATTGTCTTCAATGAATGTCTTCGTTGAGCGTATAGGTACCTAAGTATCATTTCGTTACTGTTCTATCCTTAATTCTATGTAGATAAGCGACTTCCGGGGAAACACGCCATTTCACCAAATCCACGTTTGCGATGTCCATATTCGAATCTTATAAATAACAAGTACGTATTTATATTCTTAGAACGTTTAACTACTCTATATTTTTAACTTACACAATATCGTAGGTATGTATCAGAGTTATCAACATTTACAATTTATCACTGCAAACTACATTAATGCCGTTAAGTAAATACGATTTATACAATCTAAATAGATATGTAGTACGTTTGTTTGTAGGTATAGTGTGCAAACAATGCCGTTGGCACTGAATGAGTGGTATTATCTCTTGATGTGTGTGAATTATGAGGCTATGCGCGGTAACCGCGCGCCCCGGCGGCGCGGGCGCAGACCAGCTGTCTCATGGATTGGACATCATTCGTGACGAGAATACACCGTCTGTGTATTGGACGTGTTCGGCAATAACACTTGAACCTACCTAAAATAAACTCATCTTGTCTATGAGATTTTTTAATACGATTCAATCTCGAATTAATTTGACAGGTATTTTTCATTAGACTATATGATGTTTTCTTAATAAAACCTAACCTTCAAACAGATTGCAAATTGATAGTTTAAATCGATTCCGTTGGTAAAGGTGATGGCGTGGGCACCTACCCATATGCACGAAAAGTATCATCCTGGTACCTATCTACTTATGAAGTCGAATCTTAGAGCGTGCCGACTGTCTAGTCGACAGTAGAGCTGCTACTGTTTTTGATCATGACAGTGGTCGATTACAAAATGAAACACTTCACTTTTCAGAGCCTTCAGTGTACCACAGTTGGTGACTAACCAACGATGCTTGAACGTAAGGTACCCACGATTTATGTTTCACGATAAGCTTCAAAGTGAAATAACAATTTCGATGACAGATATCCTGTCAACAGTCTTACCGAACGTAGATGAAGTAGAGACGTCCGAAGTGGAACGCACATGCGGCGAACAGGACACACTGCATGCGCGAACATTAGCATGCACCAACACGCGTACGCCGGAAGCCGCGCGCGGGAACATGGCCGCGCACTTACATCCAAGATGGCGGCGCACTTACGATGAATCGATAATTAACGACGATAACCGATTTCATATTTCGAATCCATCGCACCTTATTAAACAAGATGTGATGTAACCTGGACCATAGTAGGAAGGATGGCATCATAATGCACAGCGTACGAGATCCTTGAGAGACCCAAATGGATCTCACGAAATTGATCACTTGAATCATTAAATACCTAAGTACTTGTTTTGTTTTATGGGAGGTCGATTGAAGTACACGTGTGCATTTTTATTGTTTTATTGTCTCAGTTCTTATAAAAGGCGTCTTCATCGGTAGGTAGCTCAGTTTATTGGATTCCTATATGGTCGGATAATGAATGATCGTTAAAAAATCGTTGATAAATCGTAACTCCAAAAGACGGAAAATACAAATTTTTATGTGGAGTTTCTGCCACTCCGAAGATTTAATACTTATGCTATACCTAATTTTGGCTTAGGTTTCTAACATGTTGGGAAATTTTCGTTTTTTGGAAACCCTTCTTGGCCTCAGCGAAACAAACAGAAAGAAAGTTTTAACGTTCAATGGGATGCAGCGAGTACAATATCATTGGATGCAGTAGTCATAGTCGAGCGCACATAGTTTTTTACAGCTACCCTCAGTTACGCCTCAGCGCGCGTACTCCCGATGAGATGTCACGACAACCGCAACACTGCCACCTAAGTCGAATATCAAAAACATAGTTTCACTTGTAAGTAAACTTTTTTGAAACTCAGGAGTACTTACCTACTTTTAAGTTTTTAACGGTTAGTGTTGCGTTCTGTTTGGACAGCAATTTGAACAAAACTGGATGTTAAATATATGTAGGTACATAGACGTCGCTGTATATGTCATATACTATTTACTACATACATATGGAAATGCTAAGTGAAAATTATAGTTTGAGAACAAATAATTTGTTACCCTGAGGGCTATTTGTCAATATTTGAAAAGCCTTGAAAAAAGCTTCTACTAACTTATAATGTGAAGCTTTTGATGAGCATAAATAGCTGTAAGTTATTAGATATTTAATAATATCTTTATTTCAGTTTAAAAAAAGTCAAATTGGGTTACATACCTAATGATACGTTACAAAATATGTTAACTGTACGTTTAATAAGGTATGGTGATAATTCCTTATGCAAATTAATCTGCAATGGTCTAATCTAAGGGTCTAATGATAAGAAATGAAATGAAATAATTTATTCATTCAAATAGGCCTTCACAGGCACTTGTGAATAGTCACACTCTAACGCACGGTTCGGAAGGTTGCTTTTACCGAGAAGAGCCGGCAAGATAATCCTGAATGCAGCTATGACGTAGTCGTGACGTAGCGGGCAGGGCGCGGCGGGGAGGGTGTCGCCGAGGACGCTGACCCGTGCGCCCGCGCACCGCGCCTGCGCCATCACCCGATGTCCTGACAGAGCTGATATTTTATTCTACCTTCAGTGTCAATGAATATATTGGCGTATTTAAGTGTTTCGTAGTTTTAGAATCATTTGATATCACATTTATAAGTATGGCTGTGAATATTATAGAAAAAAAAACTTTACAATATTAACTACACAGTAGGTACGATTCGATAAAATTCTTCGCTCTTAGATACTAGTCTGCGCTACAGGTAGGTCGTTAAATAATGTGTATCTTTGATTAAAGATATTAAATACAGGAAATTTGATCCAGATAGGCTTTATTACTTGCACGTAGGTACCTATAGCATGGCAACTGCCTATTTGTGAGGGCCCATGAGATTAATTAAAACGGGAAGTTTCTATTGGCTTTACCATGTGAAACTTTTTATTTTTAAGTGGCTTCCGCCCCGCGGTTTCTCCTGCGTTCCCGTGGAATCTTATGTTTTACCGGGATAATATACTTATTAGCCTATACTTAGCCTTCCTCGATAAATGGGCTATCTAACACTAAAATCCTGAGATTAGCGCGTTCAAACAAACAAACTCTTCAGCTTTATAATATTAGTATAGATTTGCTCCATTTAGAAACATGCTGTTGATCTAGCTAGATCTTTTTTCAGTGCCTAATTGAAGACACTCTGGTTTCGATAAGAACCTGCTGGCGTCTGAATTTACTTAGAAAATTGTTCCTACTTATAAATGGGAACAGGTACCTACCTAACTGGTACCTATATCGAAAATAGTTTCAAGCAAGGGAAATTTTCGATAGATGTAAGTACTTACTTAGTTACCTAGCAGTAATGGACAATAATAAACTTATACTTATGACCACAAACAAATACTAGACAAGTATATAGGATCACCTTAAAACCCGTAAAACGATAAATATAAACAGCGATCAACGTGAAGAGTAAAACAAAACATATGATTTGTACAAAAACAAGCGAGCCATCATTGAGGTTTTTATCACCACCGAGATTAAAGTAATTGCTCTTGGCTCAAATCATAGTATCAAGTGATTTACGTGTCAACAAGCAACAACTATTAATTATTCATCACTAATTAGCAGTTTTGTATCGGTACGAGCGGTCGGCAGATCAGAGCGGCTCGTTCATGCCGGAAACAGGAAGAGGGCAATCAACATTCCTAAAAATATCACACATTTCGGTGTTCATCCGGCGAGCGACGCGTCTCCGCCTCTCCGGCGTCAATATAGCGACTTCAGACTTAAGACTAATTTAATACCTGCCTGTCAGCACAACTGCGTACACGCCTATGAAAATATCGCGTATATGAACGTATGAAATTCAATCACAAACAACGTTGGATTTTAGAACGGTTTGACGACATTACATTTGAAGAAAACAATTTTTAGTAATGATTTTATTGCTGTCGAAATAAGTGAGATCAATAGACGAATGTTCCATTAATTCCCTATGAACAGTATGATAGGTAATAGACTTGAATTAAATTAGCAAGGTGTGTAACAATCGGCATGAACTCACGATTTTATCTAGGTATCTACATACCTACGCATGTAGGTATGTAGTACATACCTACATGCACTGCACCATGTTCTGTGCTAACGTAAAAACAAACATATACTTATATAACTCCTAACCAACCGACCACCTAAATCTAATGTGTGTACATACTTAGGTAGCTTATCAACATATTACAATGTGTAATGGCTGTAACCGATAACATCGACCTTCCTATCAAAAAAAGGCGTTCAATATTTATCGAAATGTCATCGTTATAATTATTATTTATTGTTCGGTCAGCCACGACTGATATTACAATTCCCGACAAGTACGCGGCTAGTACTCGCCCGCACATAATTAGATAATTTCTATTATTTATATGCGAAGTGTTGTGTGTGATGCGCATTGAAACGACTAGGCTTCCTTCGCCGATAGCCGCGTACGAAGAAATCCGTCGACGGCTTCTTGCTAAAGAGGATGTACGCACCGCCACCGATCATTTAATTTACAAAAAGTTCCTGTCGTGATCGTTACAAGCTTTTCCTGCAGGTGACGCCCCACGTAAAACGCTTTTAATTTCCTTTATGGTAATATTATTAAACGTGTCAGCGTACTAATGAGATACGGGATCTAGTCACGATTACAATACAATACACGCATACATTAGATATGCGGCTAATATGATCAATTGCATTATTAATTTATTGGAGGGTTAGTTATCCGGACGGATACGTCGTCCGGGTGAAATACCGGATTTGAGGTCCCTTCACCTATGCAAGTTATTACGTAAAGCACGTAGCTAGAATTTATAAATCAATTTAAGTAATGATCTACATGTAAATAGGTAGGTATGTAACTTGAATCCTAGATTACTACTTTAGTTAGGTATATCTAGGTACCATCTAAGTTCTACTGCAACTATGAACAACATATTTATAAGTATAGTTTACCTACAACAAAGCAAGCAGTGTCATTTTCATTAGCTCATGTTATCTACTATCTACCATGAAAAAGTTATAAGACCCGATTGTGAGAAGGTGCAGATTATAAACATACAACTGAAATAAAGGACATCATTTAAAATCGTGACAGCTAGCGCCATCTATGGATTTATGTAAAGACTAAAGCTTCACATTATCCTGAGTAATAGCTGTGGTAATAGTAAAAGTATAGAAGGCAATCCATTAAAAAACTAAAAAAGGTAATATCCAGAATATTCAACTAAATCATAATAATCTATACTAATATTATAAAGCTGAAGAGTTAATAATAATAAGCGCTAATCTCAGGAACTACTGGTTCGATTTGAAAAAATCTTTTTATCCCGGGAAAGAAGCTAGTGATGTAGATAAAACAAAATGAATGATAAAAATATAGAATATTATAGCTAAAACCTGAGACTAGCTCCGCCACATTGCGGGAAAACTAGGAACTAATTCTTCCAAACGAAACGACTAATATAATTATCTTTAGTCATGATTCTTGAAAATAAAAGCGCGAGACATGCAAGTATATGAGACTGCAGTTTTTCATTGGATTTGGAGACTGTACGCACACCATTGTTTCAGTTTGCATGCAGTGTGCGTACGAATGCGGCCTAAAAATTAAGTTCCAAATCGAAACGAAAATCTTATGAAGATATTGTTTCATTGACTTATGTTGGTTTTTGTCCTATATGCCCCCTTATTCAGACCTGCTCGGTTGCGGTCCCGATCGGGTAGACAAGTCTACTGAATAGGATGGCCTTTATCATAGGCTTCTATTATCTAATTTCAGACTTCCATTTGGAATGAGGCAGTCGTTCGGTACACGATCGCGACAAAAGAATTTTGCGACTAACACAGCATCAGCCTAAATTTAACGAAATAAAATCGTCCATTCTTTTCGGAATAGCAACCGAATGGGTCTGAATAAAGGGGGATAATCTGGAATCCATAGTAATTTAGGTGGTAACAAGTCTTACTTGACAGGTAATTTCAGTAAAACAAAATAAATACTACCTAATTCAAGGAAATAAGAGTGATGAATAAATACATATAAATATTTCAAATCATGGATTGTATTTAAAACTTAAAACACTATTAATACTTACATCAATTTGTGAAATCACTACAATTAATAAAATAATATTGGTATACATTATTTATCAATGTAATTTTTTAAATCACATGAAACAGGCAGACAGTGCACATTTCTAACACATATATAGATTCGATATCCTAATATAATAGCTAATTTTAAAAACAGAACACACCAAGTGTTATTGAAAAGAAATGTTTATTCTGGTAAATTCATTGTTTTACATAACTATTACATACAATAAGTTACTTATTTATTATTAGTCTATATGATTTTATAAAGTTGATAATTACATTTCTACCAAGTTATTCTTATACGCATAGGAAATGTTTTAGGGGCGTATATAATAGTTTATCAAATTATAGGTACCTACATAAAAAAATTGTTTCGAGTGTAAATTTTGAGGGCACTTGTGAAAATTAGAGCTCACAATATAATTTCTCATATAATAAATCAAAATATTACATATAATTGGCAGGAAATGCATAAAAAATAAACTGACTAGTAAATGCTTTTAATCTTTTAGTGTAAATTAAACATAGAAGAGTCTCACTCGCGACGTCGTGATCAGCAGGTCTCCGTCGAAGAACTTTGTTTCTATTACGACATTTCCACTGGAATAAAGAAGTCCTTTTTATAGTTATACAAAGTAAAAATAGGTTTAGATCATCAGTTACTGGTCCAAATTATTACATAATACTAACTTTTCCCCGCGGTTTCACGACCTATTCTCAGACCTACCAAATATACACAAAAAAAATCATAAAATTCGGTCAAGCCGTTTCGGAGGAGTTCCATAACAAACACTGTGACACGAGATTTTTATATATTAGATTTATAAATCGTTTTTATTGCTTAATGAATTCATTTTATTAGCTTAACTAGCTCCCGCCCCGCAGGTAACGCGTTCCCGACATATCTTATGCTTGTATATTCCAGAGTACCCATGTGCTAGCAAAACATAGGTATTGTTATAGAAAATTTGTTACTGTAGTGGCCTTCATTCATTGTGTTGCCCAAAATACCTAGTTGCATTAGTATGAAGTTAAGTATAAAATTCGGTAAATTACTGTTTGCCTAATAGACGTATTCCTCAATTTCCTACAATAGTCAATGTTAGTATAGTTCACAACACTGAAAAAAAAAGTTATTTTGCTTACTTGAGTACATTGGCCGGCATCATTTGGGACTCGGGCGCCGACTCAATGACAGACTGCCATGTGTTGGTCGAGTTGGGGATGACATAGCCAAACTCAAAGAACCACTCTTCTAAGCAACGCCCTTTGAATAGGACTTTCTGTAACAAATTCAACATCTTTAATTTGTTTTTCAAATTATGATTTATTTATCGCAACATGATGGACGT
Organism: Tetheella fluctuosa; assembly: GCA_951216915.1. NCBI lineage: Eukaryota > Metazoa > Arthropoda > Insecta > Lepidoptera > Drepanidae > Tetheella > Tetheella fluctuosa. Next base: position 10,640,619 of record OX578217.1, read on the forward strand.
ACCTCATAGAGTCAGAAAACTAAATTGGTAATGGTCAGACCATATTGTTTGAAGAGCCGATAGTCAATGAGGTAGAAAGGTTCTCGAGTGGTAACCACATACCGAAAAACATAGGAGCGAGGAACTCTCCACCAGGTCGCTGGGAGCAGCGCTACATTCAAGCGGGCCACGAACATTCGATGTGGAAATCTATGGGGAGGCTTTTCAGCAGTGAAGATCCTTGAGCTGAATGAAAATTAAATGCTTTGTGCGGTGACACAAAGCCTACAGGGTAGGTATGTGGCAGTAGATTTCGAACTCGAGGATGGTAGCTAGTGGTTGTGGAGGCAAGTGCAAAGTACCCTACCACCATACTATGGTTTCCTCACGAGGTTTTCCTTCACCGAAAGCTCAAGCTCATAGTAGGAATCGAACCCACAACCATCGTCTTCATATAAATAAGACAACTTTATATGAATTAGACCTTGATATTTTCACATGAGATTAAGAAGTACTTAAATAGGGTTCTTAATATAGATTAATGACGTTCTTAACCGAATCCTGTCTAATTCATGGATAAAATCAGAGATTTAAATCATAGATGTGCCATGCGCTTGCAAAAACGGTCCACGTTTCATGACTGTGTGCGCAATGTGCACCGTTCACTGCTAGTTGCTACCTACAAGCGACTACGACGGAAAGAGTGAGCTCACTCTTCCCAACGATGACACATTTTCGTGCGCCTTATTTATGGCAAGGGCGCATCTATGATTAAAACTCTGGATATAAAATATACTTCCAGTACCTGTTCCAAACGAAATCGATCCATTGACTCAATAGAGCTGAAATTCATCTCACGGGAGACCACTCGGCACTTGAGGATGCGTTTGGGGACACGCGCCTCGTGTTCCAGTTCTGGGTTGGACATGTCTTCATTGTGCTGCCAGAGGATTTTGCCTAAAAATATTTACTAGTACAATTTATAGTGTAAACTAACTAACCTAACCTAACTTTTCCCTGACCATTAAAATTTGTCGTATTAACCTGACCAAACAAGTTAAACTAGAGCAGAGGTTCCCAATCTTTCCTGTCCAGACCATGTGCAGAATTTATGTTTTACGTAGATCCCCCCCTGCCAAAGCTGAATGTGAAGAAAATTGGTGATGCATTCTTTTTATCTTTTTCTACAGTTTATTTTTCAGTAAAATAATAACAGCACAGACATTTTTCACTGTATTGTTGTGAATAAGTCTTTTCCTTTTTCTAATATTAGGAATGATGTATATATTTTTTTATTTTTAGTGCATTTAAATACCGCAGTTGACTTACACATTTTTTTAAAGATATAATCAACAGCTAAGTAGGTAATTTCCAAGTCTGTGTAAATTTCGATGATGAATAACGAAGACTCCGATTTAAATCTCATGCGCTCTTTTTTTTTTTTCATTTGGAGCCACCCTTGCAGTTCGGAATAGGGGTCTAAATAGAAACCAATTCATTGAGCCCAATTTAATATCAGACCCTTAAATTTCTCCGACTTTCCCTAACCACCTTGAGTTTCATCGACATTCCAGATAGTGGACACCCTGGTTATATAGAATCAATTATTATAGAAATACTAGCTGTCGCCCGCGGTTTCATAGCCGCATAGTGTATATATACACAAAAAAAAACATAAAAATCGGTCTAGCCATTTTGGAGAAGTTCAATTTTTATATAATACTAGCTTTCCGCCCCGTGGTTTCACCCGCGTTCCCGTGGGATCTTATGTTTTTCTTTGCTATAAACCTCACGGAGCCCGAGACCTTTCCAACGAATGCAAAACCGTGGAAATCGGTTTGTGCGTTCTGGAGTTATAGCGTCAGGAAGGAAAACCTGACTTATTTTTATATAGTAGATTAGATGTGAATATATGAATTCTGCTTAGTTTGGATTCAGGTAGCTTTGTGTGAAGGAAGAGATCTCAAAGAATATTATCATAATTTTTTCTTTATATTTTCAACAGACTTTATTTTGTTATTATAAATTAATTTATATTTACCTGAATCAGCATCTCGTAGGTTCATCCAATTACTAATGAATAAAATGTTAAGGAAATAAATAGTTAAGAAATGTGCTTTATTATTTTAGTTAGAGTATGTCATTATGTGCCTGCTCATATGCCGGTTGGCTTGGTTGGTAAGATACCCTATCTATCACGCCGCAGGTTGTGGGTTCGATTCCCACTTAGGACAAACATTTGTGTTCATGAACATGTCTGTTTGTCCTGTGTCTGGGTGTAATTATCTATATATGTATGTATTTACAAAAGAAAAGTAGTATATCAGTTATCTGGTTTCCATAGTACAAGCTCTGCTTAGTTTGGGGTCAGATGGCTGTGTGTGAGGAATAATGTCCCAGAATATTTATTATTATTATTTATTATTATATAGATATGCTATTAAAATTAAAAACCAACCAAGTATGAGTTCAGTTATAATAATAATAATAATAAAATTAACTTGATTTTGTTTCTTTATTGAGTTATGCCATGGACTGTGAAATTAATAGAAGGTGCAGCAAAATATAATAAAAGCTAATTGGACAATTGGATACCAACCAATAATTTCATTAAAGGTGAATTGTGACACTTCACAGTTTACTTTGTGAATGAATTTGATTGGGATCTCAGGTGAAATCTGACTACTTATTTTGTGCCAAAACTGATTGGAAAAATATTAGTATGCTTGATATGAGGCAATAACATTGTATACATTGATTTTAATACAGTTAACAGACTATAGCCTTTAACCCCCTTGGCTTGCAAAAATAGTCATAAACTTATAAAACCAGGCTGAATAAAATGATCTACTTTGATGATGTGTAATGAGAATGAATGATTCAAAATAAATCAAAGGATCGAATTATTATTGAAATTTACTATATTTTTTGTAGCTATGCTAGAAATGGGCAACAATATGTTACAAAAATGTTGCATGAAAAGGATACACTTGAAAGCCTTTTAGGATAGTCTCCACTCGGTCTTGTCTAGCTTCTTCGGCTGATAGAACCTCCATCATATTTCTTTTCAATGGTAGACTTATAAATTACACTGAAACTTCTTTTTATGTAAATTATAGCAATAAAACTATCACAAAACACAAAAATATAATAATAATATGACCATAGAATACATTTACTCTAGCGAGTTTATGACACTTACTTGACTGACAGATGTGTATAGTAGTTTAGTTGTATTCGTCGTTTTCGGGCAAAGATATAAGCCATACAGCCAATTCTTGTATTTCTTCTTAGTTTTATTTATATGTTTAAATATAAAGACCAAAGCCAAATCTGGTGTACATAATTATAGTCAAGTTTAGGCTGTTTTACTTAAACTTTTCGTGGACTATTTGAGACAACATGAAAAGTCACGATACACGCATTCATTTAATTTCACTTAACTCGTGCACTTGTATTGATCTTTATTGGACAAAACGCCACCATTATCATTCAATAAAATTCAAAATACACCGATTTCATGAAAATAAAACGCAAACGCAACGTCACTTCGCAAGTTCCCGCCAAAAAGTTTGACAGATGATTGATTTGATGTGATTGATTGATTGATGATTGAGATTTTTTTCTTTAGCACAAATAGGGACGTACCTATAAAGGTGGAGTTATCATAAGAAGATAAGAATTTTTCAAAGCTTATAACTTTAGTATTAATTCCCCTTTTTTCAGACCCCTTCGGTTGCCGTTCCGATCGGAAAGGATGATTTTATTTCGTTTAATTTAGGCTGATGCTGTGTTAGTTGAAGAATTATTCATTTGCTGCCATCGTGTACCGATTGACTGCCTCATTCCAAGTCTGATTTGAGATTTTTTTTTTTTCCTTATAAGTAAGTAGTTTTTAATTTAATTTCAGTATATATTAAGAATATTATAATTATATATTTATTCTAGTATACTGCTAAATAGCTATTTTATTCAGTAAACTTCTCAATCGGTTTGTCTACCCTATCTAGACCGCCATCGAGCAGGTCTGAATAATGCTGATTATCGGGCTTCTCGGATCGGATTATTAGGCCGAGGATAGCGACAAATGATTCTGCGATTAAGCATCATCAGCCTATGCGAAACAAAATCGTTCTTTTCGATCGGAATGGTAAACGAATGGGTCTGAATAAGAACTAATCGACTAATTTATTAATAATAAAATTAGTAAATTTATTTTTAGCCTGTGGTAAATAATTTTTGTAACGTTTCGTTTCACAGTAATTAATTTCTAGTTAGTGTTTTATATAAAGATTTTATTATTTTGTGAATAGTTATATTTACTAATTAGTTCTAGGATTTGGCATTTAGATTATGTTATTTATTTATATTGTTGTAATGTAGTTTTTTTCTCAATCTCAATTATTGATCAAATTAATATTTTGTTTTTAGTTTGCATGTAACTGATAAGTTCAAAATGGTTGCTTGACAGAGTAAAGAATAGAATGGAAAATAATAGTAAGACTGTTGGTATTTATGTATACTGAAAGTAGAATTTGTTAAAACAGAAGAAACACGATTGCTGGCGAATGTGTAGATTTATGCCATTGCATTTATGTAACTTGCCAATTAGGAATTATTTTGAACTGGACTGCAATTTCTATGAACTCAAAAAGCGAAACTGACGAAGCTTCAAGGTAATTAACTAGTGGATAAATATGAATATACTGTCAATATTAGGTGGTACTGAGGTCGAATTTAATCATGTAAATTGGTGTATATGAATCTATATTTAACTGCTGCGTAATTTATAAACAAAGGTTAGGTTATAAGCATTACTTGCTATTTTTGCCCTTTGTAATGTTATGAACTACGGCGCAGTGCGGCACAATGTCACGTGAATTTATTCTGATATTTATTTTAGGGGGAGCGAAGCATCATCGTCAAAAAATACAACCCCTGATAATAGTGAAGAGCAACCATCATCTAGTTTATGTTCTGGAGCTGTTAACAACCATACTCAGGACATTATGAAGCGTGCTGCTGCTAAACAGTTGATTGAGAGGTACTTTTATCAGTTACTGGACGGTTGCGGTAACCCCAACTGTGACAATAAATATTGTGCTTCTAGTGGAGAGGTAAGATCAGGTTCTTCTTTTGTCGTAAGGCAGTCATTTTACCTTCCCAAATTACAAGCAACAGTTAAACAGAAAATGTTGATTAACTGCACCTTTTATCAATAAAATGTTTTATGTATAAGTAGCTCAATTATAGAATTTTGGTATTTTCATAAGTATAACATATTATTTTTAAATTTAAAAATATGTCTAATGTGAAGTAAATTATTACTTAATATACTTACACTTATCTGAAATCTCCCTAATAAAATATTATGCTCTAGTTTAGGTGACAACTCAATATATATATTTACACTCGTTCCACATGTCACATGTTTCTTTTGAGAAATCATAGATGCCACTACTAAATATGAAGTTTTATTGCTATTGGATAACAGGAACCAGACCCGACTTATTGTCAATCTTAGAACATAACAATTTGTATCAAGTATTATTCATATGACCTCAAAATTCTTGTAAATAAAACTCTTATTAATCAAAATATTAACTTAGTCTATTATGAAAATATTGTATAAATATCTACATATAACATTTTTGGAAATTTTCTATTTACAATCCATATATATCTTGCAGTGATTTTAAAGTGCAAAATGTGGGCAAAATTACTTTTGTTCTCTTCAACTAAACCAATTTAAAACATGATAGTCTTACATTCACTTTACCTTTATTTTGTCTATGTCATTTACTATTCTGAGTGTTGAAAAACTTTTTAATTTTAGATGTGAATTTAAAGTAATCCATGAAAAAAAAAATCTTGAAGAGTACAGTATCAAGAATGTATTCAGCCAATTTCTACATTTTGATATGAGAATTTAGCTCAACACCATCAGGGCAAGGCCAACTCTTTGGTGTGAAAGTGCCATAATCAAAATTGCTACACATGGAGCGAGTTTGATAAACTGATACTGAGTTAGAGTGCATAGTAGAACTAGCATAGTGTAAAGAGTACAATCTAAATTGACACCACCATTGCAGTCTAAATTTAGATTCTAGAGACACCTTAAGTATCGAAGTTAGTTTGCACAGGTTCCTGTGGTTCAAAAGTAAGAAAATTTTATCTACACACATAATATAAAGCAAAGAAAATTAGATCACTTAATTTTATTTTGACACCCTAATCTACACTTGAAAAAATGTTCAATCATGTGTTAGATTATATCATTATTATTGAGTGTAATTATCTACATAAGTATGTATTTAAAAGAAAAAAAATAGTATATGTAGTATATCCAGATTCCATTGTACAGTCAGCGTCAAAAGTAGCTTGGCACTTTAGTACCGTGTCACATTACACAATTCATAATTTTCATACAAACTGTCAAGAAAATGTCAATAGTTTACTATGAAAGGGTACTAAAGTGCCAATCTACTTTTGATGCTGACTGTACAAGCATTGATAAGTCTGGTATCAGCCATGTGTGAGGAATGTCCCAGGAAGCTATTATTATCTCTATTTAATCTAGTGAATTTCTTGTGCTGAAAATTTGTGAAAACCTTTTGTTACCAAACACTATGCTGACTAACAAAGACAACAAACTATTAATTTAAAATACAGTCACATAAATATGTAGAATTCTTATTGTATAGTCTTGTGAGAAATAAGTTTAGAAATCATGTCGCAATATTCATAATTTTCAAATACTGTGATACTAACTAGCCTCTTAATATATTGAGTATTGCATGTAATTTACCTGAATTCGTTGACAATACAGGCAAGGAACTTGTCGCCAAATGAAGCAGCAGCAGAAGCAATAAAACTGTTCTACAAGGAGGCTCGCTTATGCGACACACTTCCTAACAAAGTACCTCGCACTGAAACTAACGCCTGTGACTCTAGTGCCAGGTAATGTTAATGAAATATAGCTTTATCTTTCAACTGATATGGGTTTAACTTTAACTGCTATAGGCACATGACATGTGAAATACTGGCTAGATCAATTTGAGTTTGTTATGCTAAATGTCTTTTAGAATCAAACCAATTACAGTAACGATGTTGGCGTCCTACTAGGTATTCGCAACATTAGCCTCCAGCACTACATCTCAAATGCATCAATCCTCTTTCTCTCTTGCTAGAATATTATATATTATATTATTATAATAGTTGTCTCTACGCCATCCTAACTTAATATTATAAATGCAAATGTGAGTTTGTTTGTTTGTTATCTTTTCACGCCTAAACCGCTGAACCGATCGCGATGTAATTTGGTAGCAGATAGCCTATGGTATGGAGATGGGAATAGGCATCTTTTTTCTCGGGTATGCGGGTGAAACCGCGGGGGACAGCTAGTATAATATAAATAAAATAGCTGAGGTTTATCATGATTAAATTATGGGTTTTTATTTAGTTACTTGTAGCTGTTTTTAAGAAGTCCTAATGGAACAATAATTCCCATAAGGAAACTGATTAACAAGGAATTTAAGGAAAAAAAATAGTTTTTTTATAACATGAGTATTTTAATACATTAGTTATCTGAGGTGCCACCATGAAATGTATTGTGACTCAAGTTAAAGCTATATTTAAGTACATAACATTTTAATTATAATAAAATAAATTATTTAAGTACTTCACTTACTTAAAAAAAAAATTGCAACAAATTATATTAACAATAAAATAATTAAAAGAATTATTTTTTTCTATATATCATAGATTGTATTTTATAAATTGACTAGCTTTCCGCCCCGCGGTTTCACCCGCGTTCCCGTGGGATCTTATGTTTTTCTTTGCTATAAACCTCACGGAGCCCGAGACCTTTCCAACGTATGCAAAACCGTGGAAATCGGTTCGTGCGTTCTGGAGTTATAGCGTCAGGAAGGAAAACCTGACTTATTTTTATATAGTAGATTGTAAATACTTGTCGTAAATAAAGATTATAATATTTACTATTAAAAGATAACTGTAATATGTAAATAATGGCATATTGCCCATGTGTAATAACAATTTTAGTATATGAGAGCTAACTATATTTTTTCCTTTCAGTACAACATGTACGGATTCAAAAGACAATTTGGACAGCAAGAACACAAAGCAGTCTCCAACAACATCACTGAAAGATGAACCACAAACTAGTCACAATGTATCTCATCATGAGGAATCTAAAACACGTAGTCATAATAGTAAGTAATGAAATCGTTTTTTTTTTGTTGTTTTAAATTATATATTTTCTTTTGCTCTGCAGTTACCCATGTGAAAGAAAGTGTTTTGGGATCTCGATTTAATAAAATTAATCTCATATTTACTTATGACCATATATGCCTATTAAAATAAAATCCTATTGTTTGTGTGTATGTTATGAAGATGTTTGTTACGAAATCATGCAGTAATATTAGAATAGATTATAAACGGATTTTAGTACATATTATGTAGATCATACATAGTCTAAGAATAAAACAGGATATTTTTATTAATGCAAAACAATCTTAAATCTAGTAAAATATAAAAGGGTGTAGTTCATTTCCACCAAAGATTCAGAAAAATATTAATATTTTGAACTGATTAGTGAAATAATTATTATAGTGAAGCTAAATACTACCTGATGAAACATAACTACAGACTCATTAGTGTAATGATTTAAAGTACCTAGTTTTGTTACCTTATCAATAACTTAATTGGTACATAATTAAAAACCTTCCCTTATTTAACTAACTCAATACAAATCAGTTGTCATTCCAAATTCGTACTGATAACATATAAAATGGAGGTGGAGAAACGGTTTTTAAGGTTAATTAGCATGCTTGACGAGTTGCTTATGAACTTAGATGGTGCACCATTGACTGAAGAACGCATATATCAACTGTGCGACGAGTGTCTGCAGACTAAAGTGAGGCAGCCGCTTATAAGGGCGCTGGGCGAAGCGTTCACGCAACCCGCTATATTAGCCAGATGTTTCCAAAGCAAAGTCACTGATGGTAGCAGTAGTAGTGGAAAAAAAACAGGTGAGTTTGTAATTATTGTTGTAAATCATGCTTTCCTGCGCTCTATGGTTCATAAATAAATAAATAAATAAATAATGAATTATAAGGCGATGATAGCTCAGTGGTAGTGTCGTCGGACGCCGCGACGAAGGTCCTGGGTTCGAATCTTACAATGAGCTTGAGTTTTTGGTGAAGGAAAACATCGTGAGGAAACCATAGCACGGTGGTAGGGTATTTTGTTTGTAGTACGGGCCTAGTTGGCTACCACCCTCAAGTTGAAAAGCTGTGTTCCGGCAGCTGAATTTGAGAGCTAGTTCCTTCTAGGCTTTATGGGCTTACCACCTTCGGCCACATCATCACTTACCATAATGAGAGTGTGGTCAAACACACGCCTATACAAAGTAAAAAATATGAACCTAATTGCTATTTTTTTCAAGTTATTTTCTAATTTGTGTTTATGTGTCTAAATTATGCTTAACTAAAATAATATGCTTATACAGTTTGAACTTTATTGGTTTCCGATAAGGCTAATTTCCATCTGTCAAAGGTTTGAAACTAAATGATACCAAAACGGTATATGTTAAGAGTTCTTGTTCTCTGAATGTAACAACAAAGTTGTTTATTAAATTTTTATCAACTGGCAACATTCATTCTTATAGGTCTTAATTTCTTTTTCTGAACGGTGCACCCGCTATATTGTTTTGTGACGTTTCTAGACAAAGAATCAAAAGCACAGTCACAATCGAGTGACCCAGACAAAGATGTGGACAGTGTTACAGGACCCGGGTTAGATGTAGCCTCGTGTCGTAGAGCCTTCGAGTACCTCGCCAAAGTAAGTAGTTTAATTTTCACCCTTAAACTTTTGTAACTTTGGTAACTGGTTATTAGTTTATAGATTTTTCATTTTGACCAAGCGTGTAATATTATAACTGCTTCCTATATCGTCCATTTTGTTGCAATTCGATCCCTCGGGAACGTGGATGAAACCGCGGGGCAGAAGCTTGTCACACTATCCTAACTTATAATATTATAAATGCGAAAGTGAGTTTGTTTGTTTCTTTGTTACCTTTTCACCGCTGAACCGATCGCGATTAAATTTGGTATGCAGATAACCTATGGTACGGAAAAGATCATAGGCTACTTTTTATCCCAGGAAAACATAAGATCCCTGGGGAACGCGGGTGAAACCGCGGGGCGGAATCTAGTAATAATATTATAAAGGCGAAAGTTTGTGAGTGCGTGTGTTGTATGTTTGTTACTTCTTCAGGCTCAAACTGCTGGACCAATTTTGATGAAATTTGGTATGGAGGTAGCTGACACCCTGGATTAACACATAGGAACTTTTTATCTCGGGAAAACATAAGATCTCTCGGGAACACGGGTGAAGCCGCGGGGCGGAAGCTAGTTTTATATAAAACCGATAAAAATAATAAAAACCGAATAAGTGTACGACTGAACATTCGACTGGTCAGTCGAATAATATTTTGATATTGAAAAAGATATTAAAAAAGGAAAAATATTGAAAAAATATAAAGTGGTTCGAGCATAACCATATAAAGGGACGACGCGACGCTATATGTCAGCACAATAAGTGCTTCTCTTCCTAACTTGTAGCGTTTATATCTCGTGTAAAGTACTTCGTTCGATTCGTTCTTCTGCCTTGCGTTGCGGGTGACGGAAAACTGGCGGGAGAAGGATAGCTTTTTTATAGAAAATAGGCTTGTGTTAGACCACCATCTCGCTATGGTAAGTGGTCATGTGGCCAGATGTGATAAGTACCTAAAACCTAGAAGAAATCTGTCTTACAAATGCAGCTGCTGGAAAACACCAGTAACTTGGTTTCGAGACTGGCAGTACTACGTGTACTACAAAGTACTCTTATGGGCTACTAGCTCTTCACCCGTGGCTTCGCTCGCGCAGACTATATAAAATTTCTATAACTTTTTTCCCTTATAGATAACTTTCTAACAGTATAAAAGTAAATTCCAAAAATCATTAAATGGCGATAACTTTTTTTGCCACATCCGATTTTAATGAAACAATGCCTATATTCTGCTAAAAATTAATCTCTGTCTACCTGTGAAAACTACATGAAAATCCGTTCAGCAGTTCCGGAGATGTCTGTGAACAAACAGACAGACAGAAAAGAATTATAAAAATCGCTGGTTCATGTTCTAATAATACAGTTCTTTAGTTACCCTCTTTCTACTTTTATTATTACTTTTCTTCAATACACACCTAATTATACAATTTTATTATATATGTATAGATTATCACCAAATCGCTTCTTTATGTATTATACGTTAGATAATAATACCGTGTTTTAGGTGCCATTAGAATACTACAGTTCCGCGCTAGTCACAGCTCTGAAATCCCTGGCAGACAACATGGAAATAGACTTGAGGATAACTAGGAAGATGAGCATAGACGATGCGGTCAACTGCTTCGTGATCGCGTTTGAAGTGCCCGACCTTGGGTGCAGCGATTATTTGGAGATAGCTCTGCCCGCGTTGTGTCATGCTGCTGAGCATTTACCTTTAAAAGGTATATGATATTTCAATGGTTATATGTTAATTTAAAAAGGTTACTATGGATGTAAATCATAATGTGTTTCATTAAATTTATTTCGAAACTTCATGTATGTTAGAAAATAATCCTTGAATAAAGTAGGCTATTCGAAATACAACAATTTGTTTTCCACAAGATGACTTATGTTGATTATTTATCAGCAATTAAGACTGTTTGATTTTCTTTTATTTTATTTTTTGGTTTGTTGTCTGTACCTACAATAATAAATAAAAATAAATATTTTTAGGTCAAGCGAAGCTAGCAAGAGTCTGGGCGCAACACTGTAAGGATAGTCTTCTTCATATACTGGAGACGCTACAACAGCTCATCACATTGAGGGTCATCTCAACCAACTATAATAGACAGTTTCAAGTGCAAGATGATGAGAATGTTACCATGGCAACTAAACTAATGAAAGTAAGTGTTTTCTCACTTTATATTTTTCAGCCATTAGGACCTAGTCCCTCCGCTGAGGTGTAAGCGACTGGCTATCGACTATTTTCTCGTTCCAGAGTCGTACAGCTGCAGTAAAAGTTTATAATTGATTGTTCATCTAATATATAAAATTCTCGTGTTAGTTACTCTTCCGAAACGGCTCGACCGATTTTTATGAAATTTTGTGTGCATATAGGGTAGGTCTGAGAATCGCCCAACATCTATTTTTAAACCGCTGCGCGAGTGAAACCGCGGGGGACAGCTAGTATTATATAATAATAAATAATAAAATGTACTTAATACTGTTGGTGAGAATTTTTGCTCCACTAGTTTGTCGCAGGGACGAGCTATGGACTCTTGCACTCGCTGATTGAAATTCATTTGGTACAATACGTATACCAGCAAGTGATTTAGTGAGCGACAAAATACACTGCATATGGAAAAAGTGCTTGATTGCAAATGGAATCATTGTCATATTTCTATCGATTTAGAATTTATTTCAAATTATAACTGATTACAACAAAGTTACGTAATCCACGCCTACTGGTTGAATTTTAACTTTTTTTTTTGCAAAAGAAATTCCAAAATATTTCCATTATACTTACAGATAGTATACTATGCAAACATGTTAGCTGGAGTAATGGAACCGAATACATTACGAGAGGAGCCCATAGTGATAACGAGCCAACAGGACCCGCTTGAGAATGTACTCGGTCATTTGTACCCACCGACGTCTATGAAGGGATCTAGGCAAACGCAACCTGACGATCCTTTAGGTGAGATTGACACTTGTGTTACTAGCTGTGCTACGCGAATTCGTCCGTTCTTGGATTATAATAAAAATCAAGTTGATCCATTGTCCCGTTGCGATTTTGAGGATAGACAAAGAAAGTCACTTTCGCATTTGTAATATACTTACCTACCTCCCATTTTTGGTACTCGTTACACTATAACTGCCTCTCTATCCTCAAAAAAATCCCCAAATAACCCCCTGGGTAACTGAAACCGCATCATAGTCTAGTTATCCTGCTATTAATATTCAAGGAAGTGATTACCCAGACAAAATACTGGTAGAATTTCGACCAATACTAACTTGAATAAATATCTACCATGTAGTACTTACTATACTAAAAATTTTATAATTTACAAGTGTCTGTGCGTCCGTTGTTGGTTGCCATATAGTGCACAAATGTTATGAGCGAGATAGCTAGTCTCATGTTGTTTTATTTCAAATCTAAACGTAAAGCAATAAAGTCTGAGTGTGTTTACAATCGTTTTTAGTCTACGTTAGAATACTTTAAGGAATATTGTCGATGTAACATTGTACTTATGCACCATTTGTAATTGATAATTATGTTTTGTTTTAGCAATTGAATTAGATATTCATGTATTAGATGCTAGAAAGCCATACCTGCCATTTGAGGAGTTCTACAACGAACCTCTTAGTGATACTATAGAAATGGATATAGATTTTGGTAATTATAAGACAGAAATAAGTAAAGGTGAGCATTATTTATCATACAATTGTTTATTTTGTACTAGCTGTCCCCCGCGGTTTCACCCGCGTTACCGAGAAAAAATGTAGCTCATGTCCTTCTCCATAACATAGGCTATCTGCGTACCAAATTTTATCGCAATCGGTTCAGCAGTTTAGGCGTGAAAAGGTCACAAACAACCAAACAAATAAACAAACATGTTAGGAAGGATAATTATTCCTAGGAACAGCTCCCTAGGAATGCTTATACGAAATATACTGGGCTTAGATTAGCACTGGGCCTTTTAACCAAAAATTGCGACGTTGCCAATCCGATCGAGCAGTAACTTCACAGCTATTTGGTTATAAACGGAGTGGCAACACCGATATAATGCTTCATTAATTCAAACAGAAGATACTATTACATCTATTACCTGTTTTTTTTTTTTATCAATATCCTTTGACATTCTTCGCACACAACCCAAAGTAACCAGAGCTTGTATGGAATTCATACTAAGATATTAACACCCAGACTCGGAACAAACAGACATGTTCAGTACATAAATGTTTGTCCTAGAATCGATCAACCTGTAGCGTGGCAGTCAGTACCCGTAAATTTAAGACCGAATTATTTTTTTAGGTAAAAAATTCGCGTTCCTCAAGTACCCGTTCATATTAACTGCGGCGACGAAGTCTCTAGGGCTGTACTATGAAAATCGCATCAGAATGTACTCGGAGCGACGAGTGTCGCTGCTTCACGCGGTGGTCGGCGCGGCGCCGCCGATGCCCTTTCTTAGGCTTAAAGTGCGACGGACACACATCATTGATGATGCCTTGGTGGAGGTCAGTTTGTTTGTAGTTCCTAGTATACTGTGATGCTAAAGTATTTTTCCATGTGAGCCTTATAGACTGAAGGATCAAGTAAAGCTACGTAAACCTGAATAAATCCAGTTCTCTTTGTAATAATTCAATAATGCCTCAATAAGTGGTATGTAATCATTTACAGCGAATATTGCACACTTTGTAATTGTCTGCCATAGGTTTAGTAAGTCAATAGGTAAGGCATAGGTAATCGTAGATGGCGCCACCGGAATACATCAGAAATATGTCACGATTAAGGGTATGTTCCGATATACACTGCGAGCACTGTAAGTTGTGACGTCAATTTAGTATACTGAGAAGCCGTTCCTTTATAGTTGGCTATACTGGGTACTGCTTAAAACGGAACGCAGTCCAGTATACTGTCTGTCATCCATGTACCCACTGTCATTCTGGACGCTGTTGATCACGTGACCAAAGCACTGAGAGCACCTTACCTCAAAAATGGCGGCGTTTATGATGTCATTATGTTTCCCTAGGATACTGCGGCAGTATACTATCAGTCCATAACGGAACGAATTTCTCCCCAGTAAGAGCACTGAACAGTGCTCCCAGTGTATATCGGAACATACCCTATGTGAAATTAGTTTTGTCTTGTCATTGTACCAATCGCGTCATTTATTTACGTTATAACACAATGGCGCCTCTAGCCGGTGAATTTTGCAGCTAAGCGACTTTCCATTGATACATTGTCTAGTAATTTTGTACATTCGCAAAATAGTTATATATAGTTATGACTACTATATCTTTGGGAACCATGGTCGGGATGCGTATGCCAAAATTTTCTCCTTTCTACAGAACTCATCAACGATTAATGGAGACTAACTATACATTTTGTACTTTCTAAGTTTAGCCAAACGTCTTAGACTCAATAATAGCACTAGACCCATAAACCTTTGTGGTTTTTAGAGCTATTTATAACAAGTAATTCGTGGAAATTATTTAAACAATAAAGAAATTTAAAAAAATATGGTCATATACCGGATTATTCAACATTTGGGTTGACCATTTTCATTAATTTCCAGCTGGAAATGGTAGCAATGGAGCGAGCCCTAGACTTGAAGAAACAACTGGTGGTAGAGTTCGAAGGAGAACAGGGGGTGGACGAGGGCGGCGTCAGTAAGGAGTTCTTCCAGCTTATAGTGGAGGAGATCTTCAACCCAGACTATGGCATGTTCACGCAGCAACCTGACTCGCTCACTGTGTGGTAAGGATTTTAAAATATTTCGTCACAACAGTGGATTACGTAACTTTATTTTAAATTTAATTTATATAAATATTGGAATGTCAAAAATGGTTCCATATGCAATCAAGTAATATTTGCAAATGGAATGTGAATAGGTTTGCGCAAAAAATGGCCGCCCTATTAAAAAAGAGTGCGTGCAACAGTATACATGACAGAAATGAAACTATAGTACTCTCCTTCGCTCTCTGGCTAAGTAGCCGTCTTTCTCACTTATGTCCGCGCATGCGCCCGCCTAATCTTGTTTTTTTCTAATACTTTAATCGTCACCTAGCAACGTATTTAGTATAGTTATCTCCTTTTCTCTTTGGCCTAAGTACCTATTTCCGTCCTTTTTGCATCAGAAACGCTTCATATAAAACGGTGCACTCAATAATTTATGCCCCGACAGCGCCCAAAATTTCACTAGCCTTATTTTTTGAAGAGATAATTTAGCGAGGTAATGTGTCTTGCAAGGGGCTGATGATTGGGTCTACTAAAATCTTTTGCGATCTCCCTAAATGTTGTTCCTCATCAGCATTGTCGACCATGCGTTTGGTAATTGCTTCGACCTATTTTGACGAAATTTTACAATCCTAACTAATATCCATAAAACCATACACATGTTGTCATATGACATGGAAAAGGACAAAGTAAAGACTCTAATAAATATTGTAATATAGCATTATTATACCAGGTTCAACCCCACATCCTTTGAGACTGAAGCACAGTTCACACTAATCGGCATTGTACTCGGCCTAGCCATATACAATAACATCATACTGGCGGTCAATTTTCCTATGGTCGTGTATAGAAAGCTTATGGGAAAGAAGGGGTCATTTGAGGACTTGGCTGATTGGAATCCGGTAAGTGAATGCTGATAAATCTATTGCTTTTATGAATTGATAAAGTTCCAGAGCATTATTCCATGTTATAATCGTCTTTATTGTATTGGAATAGAGTTGGAAATAGATTTTATCTTCTATAAATAAAAGAGCGACACACTCCTCGCGTCATAATATTTAGTTATTACAAACGTGGAACAATGTTTGAGCATGCCCATGCGGTTTTTCGTTTGGTTCCGACAGAGGTACAAAAAAATATATATATACAGTGGAACAAAGAACCTCCTCCTTTTTTGAAGTCGTTTAATTAAAGACATAGCACTCAAGCTACGAGTATCGCTGTTCTTAGGTAAATTTTGTTTATTTTTCCGAACATAAATTAAATTTTCATAAATGTACTGTGACGACACAGTCATAATATTAATGGATTTTAATTTATCTTTAAGAGAATCTCTAGGACATAATTTATAAATTGCGCGAATAGCCCACTTCTGCAGAATAAAATTCTATTGATGTCGGCACCACTGCCCCAAAGGAGGATGTCGTAAGTAAGACATTAAGCTGTGAATCACTAAAATGAAGTAATCTTGCCGTAGATTCGTCAGTGAGAGAACGAATTTTCCTCACTGCATAAGCGTCTATTCACTAAATTACAATTATGTGGGCTCCATTGTAGCTTATCATCTAAATTGATACCTAAAAATACGGTTATTTCTACTTTGTTATTTATAATTAAATAGTTACATAAATAAAAAAGAACAAAGATCTATAAAAATATGCCTTGCCGAGTTTATTGCCGGGGTCTTCTCAGTCCAAGTGTATTCCGAACCGGTGGTAGAATCAATTATAACGTTCATAAGTGCCTTATTAGGGCCTAAACTGAAAATGATTTTGAGTTTGATTTCGAGTTTGGTATTGAGGCGAAGGTCGTGGGTTCGATACATTTTACAAAGATTTAAGGGATTAAGAAAATAATCGTGAGAAATGTTTATAATCTGTGTCCAAGCACCTACCGGTATTTTTCGGCAGCACATAAGTTCCATTCATAATTCCTTTATGATGTAAAAAAAAGTTAATATTTATTTTTGTCTTGCCTTTCAGACTCTCTATAATGGTTTAAAAGATATGCTAGAATATACAGGCAGTGATTTAGAAGAAGCGTATTACCAAACATTTAGGATATGCTACCAAGATGTGTTCGGGAACACTATATTTCGTGATTTGAAGGAAAATGGCGATAATATATTTGTTACACAAGACAACAAAACGGTAAGAAAATTATTGATCCTACATAATATTAAGCCAAAAGAAGTTTTCAATATTTGACAGTATTAGGTTGGGAGCACTGTCCGTCTTTATATATTTCACAGCCATTTTAATCAGTGATTAAGGCATTATGTACATAAAATTTGGAAGGTAGGTGCTTTTTATGTTGCGATTCATAAATAATTCATACAAAACGCTACAGTAAAATTGCGAATGAAGAAATTTGGCGAGGCCCTCCATACATGTAACTGAGGTGTGAAAAAAAAAGAATCCCAGTCAAGCATGTCATTTATCTTTAGATAGCTCTTCAAAAATGATACGGAGGTGTCAACATGATTTTTAACATGAAATGACATACAATTCAACAACCTAATTTAATACAGGAATTCGTGGATCTCTATGCGGACTTTCTTCTGAATGAATCGGTGGAGACACAGTTCCGTGCATTTAGACGCGGCTTCCTGATGGTCACGGATGAGAGTCCACTAGCAGCGCTCTTTAGACCTGAAGAGGTTGAGATGCTCGTATGTGGTAGTAAGGTGAGATCTGACTTTCTTTAAATTATTATAGTATTATAAACTCTTGT
This sequence comes from Tetheella fluctuosa, assembly GCA_951216915.1. NCBI lineage: Eukaryota > Metazoa > Arthropoda > Insecta > Lepidoptera > Drepanidae > Tetheella > Tetheella fluctuosa. Next base: position 10,658,902 of record OX578217.1, read on the forward strand.
TTGCCTCAATGTTGGCCCATTGACATAAAATTTAACTTTCGAACAGCAAGATTTTTGCAGGTTTCCTCAAGTTATTTTCGATTAATGTTTATAAGTCAGAGGCATAGAACCGAGCATTGGCCATACATTTTCAAAATCGAAGGCAGCATTCTATACTGATTCACCACGGCTATTTAATATTCTTAAATTATTTTGTGTTATCCATGCGTGTACGTGTGCCTGCTTAAATGCGTGCGTGTATTTATTGTAGTCAAAAATCAGTCAGGTCATCCCTTTTCACAGAACTTCGACTTCAACGAATTAGAAAAGTCAACAGAATACGACGGAGGTTACACATCGGATTCCCAAACCATAAAAGACTTTTGGAGTCTCGTCCATAGTTTATCTTTAGATGACAAGAGAAAACTGCTACAATTCACGACAGGATCAGATAGAGTGCCCGTTGGGGGCTTAAGCCACTTGAAACTAGTTATAGCCAGAAATGGGCCGGATTGTGACCGGCTCCCCACTGCTCATACATGCTTTAACGTGCTCCTCCTACCGGAATACGAAAGCAAAGAGAAGTTACAAGACAGACTGATGAAGGCAATAAGTTATTCAAAAGGCTTCGGAATGCTTTAACGTTCGAACACGCGCTTATTAGTAATGAACCAACGATAATAAAAAAATAGAGTATTGTTGTAAATGAGCCATGCTATTGATGGACTTGGTAATTTTAATTAATTAAAAGTTTGTTTTATTTATACAAGTATTTGACTTTTTTTTAATACCTTCATTCACAGTCGTGTATTTTATCTGAATAGTGGAGTTTTTATAGTTTTTAAAATAAAACATATATTGTTTTTGTAAATAAATTTATTGAGAAAAGGAAAGTAAAGAATATTTTTAAATAAGAATCTATCAATAAGTAAAGTAATAATAATATTAATAAAAGCAATAACACCAAATCATGATGGTTTAGGAACTTTTTACCGCTAAATCTTATTTCTAAATGAAAAAATAAGCTCTGTCTTACAAATATACCGCTCATGCTAAAATTATGAATTGATGTTATCCCTTTTAGTTTTCAAAACTAGATCTAAATCCGATGCTAAGAAAGTATAATTTGAATTGAATACACTTTATGGGTAGAAAAAATTAAATAGCAATAATAATAGATTGTTTTGCGGTCGAGTCAGGCAAGTAAAGGGTTAGGAGGCACCAATTTTATTTATTTGGTGGTTCAGGTTTGATAAAGGTTTGAGCCTGAGGTCGTGGACTGTGAGTGGGAAGGGTCTTCGACAGGTTTTCGAGGCGGGACGACTAGCAGATGTTACGTCCACTGAAGCACGACGTTGGGAATCGTGGTGTCTGTAAACAAGGTAAGAGAAGCTTGCTTTATTTAATCCGTGATTTATTATAAATGAGATAGTTTCATGTTTGGATGTTGGCAACTCAATCCCGCATAAACGGCTGAATGGATTTGAATGAAACTAGGCACATAGGTAGATCTATCTACAACTATCCTAGAATAACATAAGTTTAGATAATTATCTAACCACAAGGTTAGATTGGAAAGTAACAATTGTTTTTAAGCAAATGATAGGATGTGTTCATAATTCACAACAAACTCGTATCATGTTATTCTAAATTGAACCTTATATCAATAGAGAATATCAAAAGATAATATGTTTCCTATATTTTTTTTAATACTACTTGGTGGCAAACAAGCTTACGGCCCACCTGATGGTAAGCGGTTACCGTAGCCTATAGACGTTCATAACACCACCGGCAAAGAAAATACAATATTATATTTTCCCTGTCAGGGGTATCACTCACGCGTTGCCAACCTTGAGACATGAAGTTGTTAAGTCTCCTGTGCCTGTAATTTCACACTTCGGCTCCCATACCCTCCTAACCGAAACACAGTAATACAAGTGCACTACTATTTCACGGCATAATTAGATATGGTGGTAGTACTTCCCCGGGCGAACTCTGCACTAAGAGTTCTACTACCTTTAAAAATATATCCTATATTTCTGTTCTGTAGATATACATAATAATATATACATTTGGTAAGCTATATCACTATTTACCACGTTTTTATTAAGTAGCTTTTTTTTAAATTAGCCATACCTGTGTTTAGCGTCGCAAGTGCAGGCGGCGGCGCAATGTGCGGCGGCGGCGGCCTGGCGGCGCGCGTGCCGTTCGCACACGTGCCCCTCCACGACGGCCACCCCCGCCACACCGACCACCCCGCCTACCCCACCTACCCCACCCCCTCCCGCGCCCTCACACAGCCACGCCGGCGCGCTGCCGCGCCGGTTTGACCGACACATTGACGCGTATGTAGGCGCTGATACGCGTTCCACCTACGGGAGATGATGTTCGTAGGATAAAAGAGGTACGATGCGCTATAGAATAAGTCCTTCTTGTAGTTGTTTCAATAAATAAAATAGCAGTTACTATATCAAATTTACTAAAGCTCCACACCAATACAAATTAAACTTGCACCAAGCTTTCTTTCTAATGGAATCTGACCTCAAATCCCTCTTTCTTCTTGCGTCGTCGCCTTGGCGAGGCTGGCGTGGGGTCCTTGCCCTTGCGTCGCTGCTGCTGCTGCGGCGGCGCGGAAGGCCCGAACAGCCCACGCTCCTCCGCCACACGGATCATATATTTGGCATCGAGCCGGGTGATCTCCTACGATAATCCTACTACAGTTGTGTGTATATATTGTTACATAATGCTTGACGTAATAGTTAGGTTGTATAAAAAACTCGTTGTTTTATCACGATTAGTCACGAGTGTATTGCCAGATATTATTTTTGATAATAGATTCAATACTTGCTGAGACCCTCTAATACTAGAATTCAGATTAATTAAATATAAGTCTTTTATCCTATAATTATTTCAAATTTACTTTACCTATTTAGTTTTCGGGAAAAATCTCTGAGACAGACGGACGGGCGGACTCAGGGGTGAACTTTTAAGACTTCAGATAAAATCGTCCACCAAAAAAGTCCCGTGGAATTAATTAAGGTCGATCTTACGTCTTCTGAGATAGAGGTGGGCCTTCGAGACTTCTTTGGTGATGCGGACTTTAGTTATTTATTACATACACGACAGGCAGGCAAGGAAAATGAAAATGTACCTACTTAATGTAAAATTTGTTATCTGTACGAGATGTCTTCCCTCGCGTGTTTTGTTGTAATGGGATTCCCGGTAAATTATTATCAAGAAAAGCAGAACACAGCATCCTTACCTTCCTTTGTATGAGACCAAGGTAGCAACCATCCCTGTCAAGAATATAGTTGATATCCAAACCATTTCCTAAATTTGGCAATGTCCTTATTTCAAACAAATCACAGCTAGGCACCTGCAACAAAATCGTTTCATTTTCCACAATTCCTAATCCATTTGTACAATCTTTTAACGTTGTACTTACAATAATATCAGGGTTATCTTTATCAGGATCCCTCGGCAATATAGGCTCAATACCAGGCAATTCAGGGATAGGCCTTGCTTTATTTGTCCCTGGTCGAGAACCAATTTCAGTACTGCCTTTTCGTTTCTTAGAAATCATATCGTCACTCTTCGGTCGTGTTCGGTCAGTGCTTGGTGGTGAGGATGAAGAAAGGCCTTTTGGCGATCCGTTACTAGTTACTTCATCGAGTTGTTCATCTTTATCTAAGTCAATCGTGTTATCTAAAGAAGACGTGGAATCTAAAACTGTTACTTCCGTGCAATGTTTTTGTGGGCTCTGTAAATGACGAAATTTGTGCTTGTGTTAATAAATATTATATGACAATCTGAATCATGTTTTGCAGAATGCAGATCGAGCAAGAATTAAATTTCATAGCAGATTGATAATGAACCCTATGGTTCATCACTGGGCAAAGAACTCATCTCATCTATGTAACATGTACTAACATGATGACGATGCTTTCTCTTCAGAAAAGCATGTCGGTCTCGTGCCAGTCTGTTTGCTTCAGCTACAGCCCGTGTCACTTGCGCTTGGTTTTCAGCTTCCAGAGCAGAATGGGTTTCGTACAATATCAACTGGATCTACAATATAACAATAAATCTCTTAACTTCGCGAATCTTTACTATTTCTATCAGCGAATAAGTCTTACCTGAGGTTTTGACATGAGTGTTCTTAAAGTTTTCTTCTGTTCCTCGAGTATTGATTGCACTCTAGCTTTACCTTTGACATCTATCTCTGATTCTGTGAGAACCTGGACAAAGCGCATTATCCATTTAATTTCTTCAGGCATACATAAAAGTTTGTTAAAGAAACAAAGACCTACTTCGAGCATTGCTAAATCTCCTCCACGACCGCAGACAAGATCTATAGGATCCGTGACAGCTGAATAAGAGTTAGGTGGTGTGGCCAATACAGCTACTACTCCATCCAAAGCGCTGGCAACCATGGGTGTGTCGCAATGCACGTGGTCACTTATAACGCAAACTGGTGCTCCAGATTGAGGAGCCTCAGAGGCCTCGATGCCGAGCTCTCGGAGAGCACAAAGGTAGCTTTCCACTCTGCAAATATTTACCATTATTTTGGTTAGAGTAAAATAATAAAAAAGGCAGCGGACTTCCAATCTTTTAGTTTCAGAAGCCAATCGATTTTGGTTACATGAGGCTCCAGAATTATTCTGAACTACCTTTCCCGCGCGGTTTCACCCGCGTTCCTGAGTGATCTTGTGTTTTCCCGGGATAGCCTATATATAGCCTTCCTCGATAAATGGGCTATCCAACACTGAAATAATTTTCGAACCAGTAGTTCCTGGGATTAGCGCCTTCAAACAAACAAACAAACTCTTCAGCGTTATAATATTATGTATAGATTTTAAAAAAAAATATAATATATTTAATGATAAGTATTTATAGGATAATCGATAATGATCAAAATAATCTCCTCATTTTATCTTACTTGTCGCCAGCGCCAAAAACGACAAGTTTTCCAAGTTCGGGCGTGGCCGGCGCAGGTGGCTGCTTCGCCTTCAACACGGCTGCCAAGTCTCGTAGTTGAGCCGCAAGGTACGCGGAACATCGCGGTGATGACGCGTGAGTTTGAGCCACTACACCGCGTAGTGAGTTGGCGCGGAGAGCCCTGCATAGAGTTGAAGCACCTTCGCAGAATTCCCGCTCCTATATTCGCAGTTTCTTTTTAATATGTATAATGCCTGTGTTTGCCTCACCATGGTAAGTGATGATGTGGCCGTATGTGGCAAGCACCGAGGAGGAACTAGCTCTCTAGTGCAGATGCCGGAACACACCAGTAGGTTTTTGGCAATAGAATTTCTACATAATATGCTGAACATTTTTCACTAGCAACTGGCAAAAATGTTTTTGTTTCATACATTTTGATTGAGCAAGCTTGACCTTTAGGATGAAAGTATGAAATAATTTTCATGATTTCAGAGTTGGTTCTGAATATGTTATCTCAAAGTATCCTTGTCTTCAAGCAAAGTGATTGTGACATACCGACAGACGAACAGTACGAAATTATAAGAAAATAGTTCTTTGCCAAAAGCAAAACATGTGACATCTGGGCTATTACCTAAATGCAGCAATACAAATGTAAGTTGAATTCATAACATTATTTACTTTGTACCTGTAACACAATGAATCCATCCTTCACAAGTTCCAACTGGCCAATGCTTACGTTGTCCGGCGGACGCAATGTGATGAATCTGACAATATTATCAAAGTTATATCATAAATACGATGCAAAAAAGTATACTTTAAAATCTTTAAATGGATGGATTACCTTGGACAAACACGGTCAAATCTGTACTCCCCAGCGCATAGTTGTCGCGAGTTGCTGTACGTGTATCCCAACTCATGCAATTTTTTCACCAGCAATGCCACCTTTCTATAAATATAAATAAAAAATTGACTTCGGGAATTTTGATTTAATTCTGAGCATTATGTAGATATACTTGCTTAGCTTTGAATGTATTCACCCAACCGGTGACACTATCCTTGTTTGCACACCCCGATATACGTTCCTCACGCAAATGCAATGGTAGTAAATCGGATAATCTATAAAGAGAACGATTTGATATATTATACTGGGTGATTTTGTTATCACTGGCAATACTTGCAAGGGTGGAAGTACTCATCAAAATGAACAACTTTTATTATGGGACTAACTGTGAAATCATGAAAAAATTATCAGCTGTTCCATACAAAAGTTCAATATCTACTCGACCAAAATGTATGAAGCAACCATATTATTTTACGCGATATCAGAGTTAGCCCTATAATAAAAGTTGTTCACATTGATAAGTACTTCCACCCCTGCAAGTATTGCCAGTGATAACAAAATCACCCTGTATAGATGGTCCTTCGAGCCGGATGAGAAAGAATATTCAATCTCGATAAATAAAATCGAGATTGAATATTCTCAATTAGACTCAAATCACATTAATCTTACCTTACAAATAAACTACATACTTAATTGAAATACAATTACGTGAAAGCTCTATTTTTGATCCGAATCCTTGCGATGGCAGCCGCAAAATGTACCCTCTGGTCCCATATGTCTCTCTCTATATCTTTGAAGGGTGAACCGGCTTCAGCTAGTAGTCTCGTTGCTCTTTCCATTTCACCACGCGACCTGGCCCCCCATCGACGTCTGGCCAGCTCCATAAGGAATAACCAGACTCCATGCCGATGTTCAATGTGCTGGGTTAACGATTAGATTAATTAACCACGTAGAAAGGTAGGATGATTGAAGGCAAGGGTAGTGTCTCTGGATATAAATCTGCATTCAGTGACAGTCTGTAGCTTGAAGATATAGGTACACTTTTTATGTCAATGTGTAATTTATTTCATAAGGATAAAAAAAAATATTGGCTATGCAAAAGCCAACTCAAATTGATTCTTACTAGATACTCATCTATGGATTTCACTTAACTACAACCCTGGCGTTTAGCATAAACATTCCGACACGAAGATTCGTGTAGTTACTAATCGAATCCATTTTATCAAACTCGAAATCGCCGAAATGCGGATTCTTTCGTTCGCCCCACGTTAAATAACTGGTCGTAAATATAAAGCTCATTTTCGTGAGCGTCCTCAACATACGAAAAAGAAATAGCTTCAGTCACGAGAATACAGCAAATACCATTTAAACGGGACGATACTTTTTATTGTAACATCTTGTCGAACCTACCTTAACTCAGATTTATTACTGTACGGTAATGTAATGACTTATAAATATGCAACCTTGATAACCGTATCAGCTAATACAGCCTTCAAGTTCAAGAACGAATTAACAATACGGGGTAAAAATCGAACGAAATCTTGATGCTTGTGGTTATTTTTGTATTTTGTTTTAGGTATACGCCCACGTCTCGTGTATTGGAACTGAGCTAATTAATCATGTATTGCGACTTCGGTTTGGTACGATTGGCGAGTAATTTTTCTCATAAATCTAATAAAATTATTGGCAACGCATGTTAAATGACACAACCTTTCTTGATGAATGGAATGAGATTACTTAATTCTATCACAATAAGCTGATGTGGAGTAAAAGCTTACGTGGGTAGCTGACATTTATAGACATATGGATGATGTGACTTATGATATTTGATAGACCGTATAGGTAAATGATGTTTAAAGATATGAACAAACGCGCCATATCTTTTAAAAAGTTAAATTCCTTACTTTAGCTATGAAAACCGAGGATAGTAAAATTCAATATATACCTAAGTATTTGGAATTAATGTCATTCTTAAAGAAGGTAAATAGTTTAACTATAACTAAAATAGAATTGCATTTGACTTCTAAAGTTTACTACATCGACAGTATACAGACAGCCTTTCTTTTAATTTAAGATTAGTGCAAGTGAAGGCAAGAGAATGAAATATTTTAAGCGATTTACCTGTGGAGAGTCGGAGAAATAATCAATATCTTCGATTGCTTGATCTAATATGGTTTTGTCTGCAAAAGATAAAACGGATTATTGACGGTGAGAAGTTCTAGAACGTAATTTCATTTTATAAAAAAGAATATTATATAGGTACTCCGAAGTGCTATGGAGCTCACGAATAATAAAAAGGCAAAGTGTATGGATGTTATATCCACAGACAGGCACCTATCAAATGTCGCCAAACTCCAAATTATTATTCAAATTTTCCGTATGACATGCGTATACGTCTGGGGGTAAAAAAATTGAAAATTGTTGTAGTATATTTAAATAATACATAGGTCGTAGATACAAATCATATTTCATTACAATTCTGAATTATAGTAAACATAACAGCTACAAGTAAATTATTGGGTATAGGTTAGATAACCGCTATGAATAAGCCATTAATCTGAGGTAGTAAAGCAAACCAGTTACGAAGACGAAGCTATCACGCGAGTATTTATCGCGGCTTGATCGTGTAGGCATTGTATGATAAAAGTTAAATAACGCTTCCAAACTGCAAACTAGCTTTTCAGGAATAGCGTGTGGTAATTTACAGCTGCTATAAAACGCGCGAACTTCGGCAGCATCGTAACACTTCGTATCGCTTCGTGACACTCCAGTTTAAATGACTTCTTGCCTTTCCGTGTCTGTAATACACTCATATACACGTCGGTGTTACTATTTTACGACATCTGAACTGTGATTATATCTTGAAACAATTGAAAATAGTCACGCACTCGGTCTGATGAGTCAGTTAACAAATTTTTACAACATTTGATGCCTATTTTCATTCAATATCTTATGTTATGAACCTCTTCGACTGTACAATCAATTTCAATTCGATACTTACATCGGAAAACATCGTAAATAAGCGAGTAGACACATCGCATTTCTTGTTCGTCAATGAAATCCACTTTCATAGGTGGCTTACAGAGAAGTCGAGCCGCTTTCAGGACCTGCAACAAAGCTCAGCTATTATATCTAACTAAGCACTTGTCTATACCATGAGTCTATTACCTATATGAATACTGATTGAGGACCTGGAGTATAAGTTTAATTGAGATCTATACACACTACATTATTTCAAATACCAGAAATAATAATTATCTAGGGCAATGGTTTCAAGAAAGGTTTATTGCTTGTTTCAGAAGTGTCTTTATTAAATCAGTTCTAACCTGTTCGATATCCCAGACGGGTCCAGGTGAAGTTTTAATAGACACAGGTGGTGGTGCGTGTGGGTTCTTGGTGGCCACCACAAAGTTCCAAGGCGCCCATTCTTCGGGCTCCTCGGTAACTTTGACTCCCGTTTCACCATTTTCTTCCCTAAATATGCAAAATAAATAATTCAATTGATTCAGAATTATCCATTCCAGAGTCGGGATTTTACTGAACTTGTGTTTGGCCACGATCTCAGGAAACCGATGGCTGAAGGTGCAAAACTTGAACTGGATCTCAAGTGTAGTTGTGGGAACACACTCGTGTTGGTGACAGATTTTCAACTTGAGTGTGGTAACCAGTTAGGCTAGTCTAAACATACAAAGTACCTTACCACTGTGCTATGGTTTCCTTGCGATGTTTCCCTTCACCGAAATCTCAAGCTCATTGTAAACCTTCGACCTTCGTCACGGCTCTCCATGTTTAATAGTGCATATTTTTATTAGACTTTGGCAAGTTAATTGGAACAGCCTCATTCTACATTATATATTGTACTATTACAGGTTCGGATGGTTGCATTATATGAGGAACAGGAAACACTTACGATAGTAGAGAACCGCTCTCGTCTATTACCATGACTGGTTATTATTTATCATTAAAACCCATTTTGATAAAATTTCAGGACACAATTTTTTAATGATGTGTCTAAATAGTAAAATTGTATTGTTGTTAGGATTTGAAATACCTACGGTATGGTAAAATATGGGATCTTGATAATTTTTAGAAACTTTTTTTGGTTGCTATTTTGGTTTTCTCACAGACATTAAATTTGTTATGTTTCTGTGGGTTTTATGCTAAACTGACATATTGCGACTGTTTTAATTTTATGACGATTGACAAATTTCTGGCCAGTGTTTAAGTTAGTTATAAGTATCTCTAGAAAAAAGAACTGATTTCATGCTACCTCACTGTACGGTCTTCAAATATATATACAATGTAAATACCATGTTTCAGCATTAAGTAAATCTACGTTTACCTATAATCCTACTAAATAATCTCCTACTAATATTTTAAACACGTAATTTTGCACTTAATACTTGGCATATAGACCTGGAATAGGTAGGTACATACATAGTTTTTGTTTTTTACTTCTTGTCCCGGGAAATTGCAGCTAGTATAGGTAACTAAGTTATAAATTCATTTATAGCTTATAGTGTTTCTTGAACAAAGCACGTAGGTATAGTTAAACAAAACCACGACTCTATCAAGCTATGATCGACATTAATGGCTGGGTCAGAACCATTAAAGTAGATATAACCACTTTCGCATTTACTAGCTATATTGCCATACTGCCACCCTCAATAGGTATTACCCGTGATTTCTGGGATCTTTTTTATTTTTTATACCACATTGGCAAGCATCATACGGCCCGCCTGATGGTAAGCGGTTACCGTAGCCTATGAATTAACGCTTGCAACACCAGGGGTATCACTCGCGCGTTGCCAACCCTTCCCCCCTCCCCGATGAGCTCTGGCGACCTTACGCACGCGCAGGAACACAACTATAAGTTATTTGGCTGCGGTATTCTGTAAGGTGGAGGTACTTCCCCAGTCGAGCTGCTCTTTGAGCGACATTATCGCTATGCTCTACCTCTCAGAAAATCTCAAATGTTTAAGTAATAGGTAAAAATAATCTTATTCTTGACCCATGTTAGTACCTACCTATCTATATATGTCTGTGCCTAATTGAAATTCGTGATTGAGTCACAAACATCCAATCCAATATTTAGATTATATACCTACATAGAAACATCTCAAGGAATTATACTGAAATAGATGGAAAATAGCTTAGAAAATAGTTTAGGTAATCATACTGAAATGTAACATGCAAACATTTCCATGTATCGGTTCCAATTTGAGTTTGCCTAGCTGGCAAGTCTAGTTTTACATGAGCTCTACCAATAGGTTGAATTTCACTTTCCATTACTATCTATGTATATTATTTCTTATTGTACTCTAATCATTTACCTACTTGTAGGGGTGGAAGTAGGTACTATGAAATCGAGAAAAAAAAACTTCTATTCCATAATTGTTCAATACTAAGGTACTGGGCCAAAATGCATACTGATTAATTTTTCACGAAATCCGATTTAGGTAGTCCCATAGTGAAAGTTGTTCATATTGATGAGTAGGTACTTTTACCCCTGCTAGCAGATAATGACAACTAGGTACTTTACAATCACCCAGTTAGTATAAGCCCACATGAACCTTGGAAGTGCATCCCGTTATCTAACCTAATAGTGTAAGTAAGTACTCCTCCAACTATCGCCTTACACCCTGAACTTAGGTAGGTACTTGTCTTCAAATCAGACACGCATACAGGCAATGGGTGCAATTGCCTCACCCTGATGCACGAACGAAACACTTTTTTTATTTCATATTTCTAAACAGCTTTCTCGACAGTAACTGTACTATTGCATTACTCAAAAAATGAACGAAATCTTGAATCCGCGCCTGTATCAAATAGGCAGAATATCGCGGCCATATAAAGATGTACCATGTTGCTTACATATATGTAGGTATTGTAATGGATGGCGGGTCACGGCCACCCACATTCGTCCCACATACTGTCAACTCTGTATTAGTGCGAGTAGAGGAGTCGGAATATGTAATCATTGTTTATTTTCATCATTTTCCCTATTGTCTACAGAAGCATTTACCAACATGTATTGTTTAGGTAACATATAGATAAAACCAAAGATTTTCTGCGGCTTTCCTACTCAGGTTGCCGGTTAATTGCTGTGATATTGTGCATAACTTTTTTCCTTCAAATTTATACTGGGATAATGAGACTGGTGTCGATAATTTTTATTTTAAGATTTATTTTTGTGGTGCTGTTCAGTCTATTTTACCTGCTCTCGAAATTTGAAACTGAACCTCAAAATTCAAAACTGTAATTTGCCTCGAAAGAATCTTCGATAATAAATACTTGCATTTCCAATGTCTTTTGTAATTCAACAAGACTGAAATACTGAGTGAGCCTCCATTCTCTATCACTTGGCAGAACAAGTTTCTCCGCTTCGCTGGTGTCACCATCCTGCCTCGCTGCTTCCTCTTGTAACAGAAGCTCGGCCAATAGTTTTGGGTAAACGTTAAAGAGGTTCCCATCACTGCACTCTGTGAGTGCCACCCATAACGCATTAGGGTCATATTTCGGTGACATAATGCGAACATTGCAAAACTGTTTAACATCACAAGTAAATTACGATTAATTTAGCATTTTTGTTAAATGTAAACCTTTAGAAAACCTACGCTACCACTTTTTCAGTCGCGGAAAAGTATTGGAAACCTTTTACGTCGCGAGCCGCCCGCCCACTGAACGCCTTGGCTGGCCGCTATGGTTGAAGCATTCGACAAGTTGTAACAAACTTGTTGCTTACACTACTTGCATTGCTTAGTACCTACCGATTTAAGCTAGGCCTTGGCTCAGGTGTGAGTTCAGCCTTCAGATTACAGGAATTTTAGTGTACTATAATGTCAAGTGCCTTCCTTTCGAACAATTTTAATTTTATTTCGCCACAAAAACTGCGTAGGTACTTACATAGATTTTTCACAATGTCGCAAAAAAATTACCGTTCAAGTTGCTTTTTATTTCCATTTATTTTACTTTTGTTCTTCACCGTACAGCGAACTTTATCGCAATTTCAGTATATGTATAGGTATATAATATTATTATTGAGCTCGATAGCAAATACCTAGTACGTGCCTCATCCGGCTTTGGTGTTTATGACTACCTATAATCAAATTGTATAGTGCTTAGGTATAAGGTTTGATATGGTCCCACGTATGTATGTAAGTAGGTAGGTACTACTTACATTACATAGATATAATAGCTACCGATACCTACTGGGGTCATACTTATTGAATTAGGAGACGATATAGTTATGGAACTAAATAGAAATACTGTACTCGTGTGACCCTTCACACAAGTATTTACAGATATTTTTGTTTATATTTTTTATAGAGAACTCATTGTATAGTATAGCACCATAGACTAGTGTATTATAAAATTTAGAATAAAATAAATCAATCAGGGACTGTCAATTTTGTAACAACAAATCATCAACAAACACAAACCCCAAAAAATGAGTTAAACAATAAAAACAATCTCCCAAATAATCAATAAAAATAATCTTCATGATGGATCACAACATGACCAAAGAAGAAAGCTATGCAGATCGTAGGCAACTCTTCAAGGATATCTGGGATACGGCAATGCAAATTGATGACGAGAAAGATACTGAAATTATGAACAAGCCTAAAGTTATTAAGTAAGTTTAGTTGCGGTCACAGAGTATTTTTTATATGGTTGCCGTCAGCAACGTAGATAGCTGAACAGTTCCATCCAGACAGATAAAACATCTGTAGGTACTAAAAGTGACAATGATTTAGAAATTTATAGAAGGTATATTTTTATAGAAGGAATAATGTAGGTTTTTGTAGACGCAAATTATTTTACAAAACACCTGTTTACTTTATTTTTCTATATAAGTACCTACTTATACTTAAATATATGTTCAAGTACTACAAAAGTTTATGTTTAGTATTAAGTACATTCCTCATTTACATTTGGTTGCTGCACCATAAAATAAATACCGTTAGTACCCGTTATTTTGTTTCCGACTGTACGCTTTTATAATTTTGCACGTCACGTAAATGCATTTTTATAATTCACAGCCGTGGACGTGATGGATGCCATTAATGGAGGGCTTCAGAAGAGTGCGGACGCCATGGTCTCTAGACTAAGGCTCTTATACTTGAAATATTCCATTCCATGAATTTAGTTTCATAATTTTGTCCCTAAATTAGGGAAGTTTGGTGTACCAAATATCGTAGCGTCACATCGTGTACGTGCACGTTATAACATTATCGTCAACGGAAATTTAAAAGCGTCTTCATATATTTCCATACAATTTACTTCCCTCTGTTATCGTCGTATCGTGGACGTCCACAATAATATCGTCACGTTAAGAATTATAAAAGCGCACATTATGGTTTAATTAACATATTTTTTTATAATTGAGTGAGTAGTAGGCATCTTCTGAGCAAGCGTATAACATCATCGACTCTATCATCACTCCTCCCAGAGAGAAACTGACACTAAACACAAGTACATTTCTATTTAAAAAAAAACATCGTGCTTTATAAATTCAGGAGACTGCGATAGGTAAGTACAACAATTCAAAATAAGTAAATTAATATAATTTTGTTTTATTTCAGAACTCTACGGTTAGACGAAGTGGACCGTTGTGTGATGGGTAAAAAAAAGAAGCAAAGAATTAAAAATTTGCGGACCGTCTGTAACAAAATACTAGACTTCTGCGATCGTCAAGACGCAGATGACATGTTTTATGAACAGGTAACTTAAGTAGATATGTCGCAGTCAAATTGAAATAGGCGGGATAATAGATAGATTCAAGTTCTTTTCCTAAATCGAGCATCGCTCGGTATATAAATATAGTTACTTACTTAACTATATACTTAACTACTTAAATAAAATTAAAACTTACTCCAAATTTATTAAATCCCATTATAAATAGACACATAGGTATGTACACAAGTAGGTAGACAGGTGCTTACCCATTACTTACCTTATTTATGGAAATGACTCGATATCGTCATAATTAGCCCAAACATATTGCCAAAACTGTTGAACATTTTCAAGCCATGAGGGCCCATGGGATTCTGGTAGGGATTCCTCATGTATTTCAGGAATTAATGGATCTGACTCCTGATCTTGCAGCTAGATTCCAGGGGCTCCCAACGACTTGATACTAATTTAAATTTTCAATGGTGTGTTTTAGATGGCAATAGATGGTCGACAGTCACCAGTACACAACGTTGAAAATAAAATTAAAAAAAATAAAAATAATAGAACGAAAAAGAAGGTTTGGAGAGCCAAAAGTATGAATTCCCCTGTACGTGATCCATCACAACCCAGAGCAACAACGTCAGAAAGAAAAGAACATTTATTGAACGATATGAGCAAGAAACATTCTAGAAATACATCTCCCATAAAAATAAGACAAACATCGCTTTTAAAAAAGTATATATTAGTTGATAGAACTGTTAAAAGAAAAACGAGTAAAAAAAATCCGCCAATATCTGATAATTTGGCCACTGAACCTATTTCATCCCGTCGAAGAGTCGTGAGGAAGAAACGTAGCAAAAGGAAAAAGCCATCTGAACCTGGTATGAAGAACCTAACATTAGAAGAACATAAGAATGGTCAAACCCACACCACCATAACATAGGTAAGTTAACATTAACATAATAGATTATATCAAATACGTGAATTGCTAATCATTACTTTTGGGGCTAACCATACCATATAGGTAGGTAACTACTTTATTTAATTAAAAAATATGTTTTTCTAGATTGCCAGTAACCTGGAAAAAACAAAGTAAAAAGAACGTGAAAAATAAATTTATCGAGCGAAAAAATGGATGGAGGGCCAAACAAATACATCATCCGTTGTGCCTTGATCCTTTGTCCAAACCAAGGCTGGATCCTCGAAGCGGAAGGAAAAAATCGCTAATGATTTTAGCAAGAATACTTCCAGAAATATTAAATCGCCGATTATAATAAAATCAATTAACGTTTGTAAAAAATCTTAATGTATAATTTTGGTAGAATAAGTTAATAATATTAAGTCCGATCCAAGAGTTAATTAGTTCATTAAAGGACAGTAGGCTGATTATGACCTTTTTTTTTAAGGTGGGGAAATCCTCATGGATACCCGGGCGACTTCGGGCGAAGCGCCCGGGTTATGTGAGACTCGTACTGTCTAAAACCCCACCCGTATTCCTTCTCTGCCGTATGGCGAGGCTGCGGGATCAAGTTAATTCTCAATCGCGTGCCCCGCCAACGGCACGCTCCCTTTTCAGGGAGCCCTGCTCTTTGGGCTCCGCTGCGGCGCCCAGGAATACTTGGGCGCCTCCAGCACGGGACCCTTATCGTCGGCTTCAGATCCCCCGATTTACCGCCCACAGGTCCCCGTTTAGGGCGGCATCCAGCCCGCGAAGGCCAGACGCCGCCTGCCACGTCGTCGGCGGCGGATAGGGAGCGAGTCGATATTGTCTTCCCGCTCCTGCTCCGCCGCGCCGCTTCCTTCTGCGACAAGACTGTGTCACAGAAGGAAACGACCGTCTGCCAGGACTTTTCGCTTTCGACCATGGATCGTATCACGGCCGGCAGCGACAAGTCCCCTCTTATGGTCGCGGTCAGGGCGGCGGCGCGAGGCACGGCCCAAGCTGGGCAAGCCTCGCGCGTGTCTTGCGCCGTGTCCCGTGTCCCGTCGCCGTGAAACAGGCTGATATGACCTTGCGAGGCCACAAACCAATCATGTGTTATTTTTAACTACGCTGCATCGTATTGAGTTTTTTCGTTATTAATTCCATTTTTTTTGTAAATGTTAGGGTTCCGTATTCAACAAGGAGCCATTATAGTTTCGCCATGTCCGTCTGTCTGTCTGTCTGTCCGCAGCTTAGCCCAGAGACTCTTAGTACTAGAAATCTGTAATTTGGCATAGATATACATATTATTTATATTATTCACGCCGACAAAATGGTAAAATAAAATCTTTAAAAAAATTTTTTTGGGTCACATCTAGACGTAAAGCGGGGATGTTTTTTTTCTCATCTACCCCATGGTGTGGGATCGTTGGATAGGTCATTCAAAAATATTGCGGGTTTGTAAAATCAATTTTACGATTCAGGGATCCGTTTGTGAAATATCAAGCTTCAAAGTGCAAATTTTTGTTACAGTCAAGATTCCCCCCTCCTGCCAGCTAAATGTTTATTTTTGTTTATTTATTTTTAATTTATTTAGAAAACCAACAGCATATTTACAAACATGATAACAAAATCAGTATAAAACTTAACATAAGCCAATTATAGGTTTTAAGTTAATTAAGAATAATAGGAGTGGTGTATTTCTTAATTTTTTTTTTTTAACTTATGTTATTACAAATTTATTTCACGAAGTGGCAGAAATATAAATCATGTGTGAGTGATTTGTGGTTGTGGTAGTTACAGAGTGAAGAGTGTATTAAGTATGAGTATAATTATAAAAAAGTCTATTAAAAACTTGCCTTTTGAAATAGAGAGAGATTGGATATGTGAAAAAAATCATGGTAGTAGTATATATAATTAAGTTAAAAGGAAAACTATCACAGTTAAGTAGGCTTCACAAGTTTACGAGTCCTAACAGTCGACCAACTTTTAAAAGTAAAAATTTCGTACTAATTCGATTGAAAATTATTAGGATTTTAAAACACATGAACCAACAAAAAACCCTCTTCTTAGTCCACATTATTGTGATAGGCAACTACGAAACCCTACACTATCCGTGGCCCGACACGCACTTGGCCGGTTTTTTTATTCAGAGGATGGGTTTGAAAACTATCAACATGGTCACTGATGTAAAAAAGGTAAATGTTAGGTACTTATCTAGTTATTTCCATTAAATACCGTTTTATAGCCCGACCGCTTAACTGAGACCATCCTGAGGTAGGTGCGCGGTGCGGGGGGTCACAAGTTGACTATCAGTGAGCTCCTGCGTCGCGTCACCACAACCCTCCCTCACAGGGGCGTAGCTACCTTAAGAACGGTCTCTTTAATTAAACGGTCGAGCTATAGTAATGTTTCATTTTATTTACATAGGTACGTATGTTTCGGTCTCATGTAGGAATCCTCAGATCTCATTTATACTCGTATATAGGCAAATAAATAAAACAAGGTCTTCTCATTTGGGTTCGGGTTCAACGGCTGTTCCAATTATTGACTAGCTTCTGCCCGCGTATTCGTCCGCGTGGAAGTCGGAAAACAAATACTAGGAACGTACTTATAACTGTTACCTGCGATGGCGTTCGCGTGGATGTGGAATAACAACATTGCATTGAGTCTACCTATATATACATATATATCTATCCTAATCCTAACTAATATAAATGCGAAAGTGAGTTTGTTTTTTTATTTGTTTGTTTGTTACCTTTTCACGCCTAACCGCTGAACCGATCGCGATGAAATTTGGCATGCAGATAGCCTATGGTATGGAGAAGAACATAGGCTACTTTTGATCCCGGGAAAACGTAAGATCCCTGGGGAAAGCGGGTGAAACCGCGGGGCGGAAGCTTGTAATATTATAAATGCGAAAGTCTGTGAGTGTGTGTGTGTTTGTATGTTTGTTACTTCTTCACGCTCAAACGGCTGTACCAATTTTGATCAAATTTGGTATGGAGGTAGCTGACACCCTAGATTAACACATAGGATACTTTTTGTCCCGGGAAAACATAAGATCCCTCAGGAACGCGGTTGAAACAGCGGGGCGGAAGCTAGTAACTTAATAAATCGATTCAAGTCCTATACCTTTTACGTGTATAAAAAAACCCGTCCAAGTGCGAGTCGGACTCGCGCACGAAGGGTTCCGTACCATTGTCTATAAAAACGGCAAAAAAATCATGTCTGTTATATAGGGGCCCCCATAAATATTTATTTTATTCTTTAGTATTTGTTGTTATAGCGGCAACAGATATACATCATTGTGAATTTTTCAACTAAATATCTAACTATCACGGTTCATGAGTTACAGCCTGGTGACAGACGGACAGACAGACAGACAGACGGACGGACAGCGGAGTCTTAGTAATAGGGTCCCGTTTTACCCTTTGGGTACGGAACTACGGAACTCTAAAAAGCCGATTTCAGCTGAAGTTGAATTTTTCACAGAATATTAGAATAGCTACCTACATGCTACTATCTATAGTCTTTGTCACATAAGACGTAGGTATAAGCCAAAAAGACGATGCAAGTCATTTATTGTTTCAATTTGATTATATAAAACAGGCAAGAAACTTGCATCGTGCGTGTGAATGGGCGTTTATATAGTAAAGCCTCACTGTAAACAATGATAGGTAGCAGTAGAAGCCATCAGGAATGTGTGCATATAGAACGCTTGGGTGACAAAGCCACATTGAGCTGACCATAGGGACCATGCGTCATGCGAGAAGCACACGTCTGTCAAGAATTTCAAGTCTTTGAGAAGACTATGCTAAAATCAAACTGAGTACCAATAAAATTGGTAAACTAATCTAATGAAGATACGACGACGAAGAAAAGATACGTAGCGCCATAATTTTTTTGAATACCGTAGGTAATGCAATAGGTATTGTCCTTCTTGTTTTATCTTGTAGTTCATAATATGTGTACCTAACTTAAATAAAATAAATAATTAGGTATGCAAATTATTCGCCAATTCTCAAGCTTTCTCATCTAAGCTCAGCATCAGTGGAGTGTGCCGCAACTATTGAAAGAAAAGGATGTCTTATAAAGAGAAATACACTAATAATATTTGACAGTCCATATTATCAGCTATCCACCATGTGCCAAAAAGAGAAACATAGTGCGGCAAGGCGAGACAACCTCTTGTCAAATATTAGGATGGCCCTAGTTTATCATTATCAGTAATTTACTCAAATTAGCAATCACTTAGATCGGACACAATTCGACTAGCAACTCAAATAATTGCCGATCAAATTCAGTCATTTGGAACAGGCAGATCTTACTTTTAGAACTTAGTAATCTAATATAATGTATTGTATTATGACTTACCGATGAAAACTGATTCCACCAGTTTTAAAACTAGAACTTCTTTTGTAAAATATTAAAAATCTGTCTATACAGGGTGATTTTGTTATCACTGGCAATAGTTACAGGGGTGGAAGTACTCATCAATGTGAACAACTTTTATTATAGGGTTAACTCTGATATCGCGTAAAATAATACGGTTGCTTCATATATTTTGGTCGAGTAGGTACCTATTGAACTTTTGTATGGAACAGCTGATAATTTTTTCATGATTTCACAGTTAGTCCCGTAATAAAAGTTGTTCATTTTGATGAGTACTTCCACCCCTGCAAGTATTGCCAGTGACTAAAAAATCACCAGTATAAGCATAATCCGGTGAGTCTTTGCATTGAAGAAAAGTAATCAAAATACAATAGAGGTAATTAAAGAAGCGTAACAGAACATAAACCAGCGATTTTTAAAATGCATTTCGTTTGTTTGCGCACATCTCCGGAACCACTGTACGGATTTTCATGTAGTTTTCACAGGTAGACAGAGATTATTTTGGAGCAGAATATAGGTTTCTTAATCGGATGTTGCAAAAAAAGTTATCGTTAATAATTTTATGAATTTACTTTTACTTTACTTTCTGTTCGTTTCATCGAAATTGGCTAATGGGAAAAAAGTTACAGAAATTTTATAAAGTCTGCGCAAGCAAAGCCGCGGGCGAAGAGCTACTATTGAATAAAAATTGTATATTTGACTCCAGTTTTTGGTCGGTCGGTACTATTCAAGTGCGTACTGTTATACAGTACAAAAGGTTGCATTAAAGTTGGTGTAGCCCTTCCTGGCAGGGCCACCATCACGGATTTGTATTCCGAGTCTGTAGCAATTTTGTCCTTAATTTGTCCAATTTTGTCATCGAATATCAGATATTGTCGCGCCCTGATTCAAAAGTTATAAGGGTTTTCAACGTATCTCAAGAACTAGGGCACCTAGCGAAGATCTGTTTGTTCCCAGAATTTGTCCTTATTTTGTCCAATTATGTCACCAAGTTGATATTTATTGAGAATCGACTAACAATGAATACTCGACTAAATGTCAACAGTGACATTTAAACTAAGCATGTCGATTCATTCTGGAAAAAAACAAAGATATCGAATCGAGTGCAATCGAGTGCGATTTAATCTAGAATAGCATGAGATTTTCAAGAGAGATTTTCAATTTATCATTTTTTTAAACGCTGACAAGAGAGGCTAAATATTTATACAACATTATATAATTTTTATCATTATGTATATGAGTATATATTGATTTTTAATTATGAATAATTTGCAATTGTTCACTTAACTCACCAATTTAAATATCTTTAAGAATAAACGTGATGATGATGGACATTTTGACTTACATGTGCCAAAAAGAGACAATCATAATGAGACAGTAGAGATACCCTCATGTTAAAACAGCCATCATAGCGCGCGATGCCGTAACAAACTCTTCAGTCAAGGGCGATTGTTGCAAAAAAAGATTCGAATGAATGGACAAGTAGAATTACGCACATTCGATTGTTGATTCATTCGTCACCACGAACAATTATTCGAATAAAAATTGACATTTGAATGATAGTCGACATACAAAACAACTCAAAGGGCCTTTGACAAAGGCAAAGGGTGTTTTAGATTATTCTGCACATGCACGCGCGAAGCTCTTTACATGTTGACAACTATTGACCAAATCAGATTGTCATTCGAATGCGTACGACGAATAAACCGAACATTCGAATGATTTGATAATTTTAGTAATAATCGCCTATGGCTTTGGTAAGTCTCTCAATTATTATTACTGTCTGACAGTGTCTCTGATTATGTTTAGTCTGTGGATTAAATGATGCACACGAAATGACACAAATTGAGATGACCCAATAATAAAATAAAATTGTGCCGAGATACACTCAAAACTGTATGATGTCGTAAAAATTGAACAAATAATACGTTATCGGGAAATTTCCTTTGGTAAGACAGCGCTATGATAACTAAGTGGAATGTTTCACAGCAATACATAGGTTTAGATGTAAAGTTTTTGTGTCGTGTTGTGTGCTCATCATGAAACAGTGCTATTATTGTTTTAATTCCCTCGCTCATTTTGTGATCGTTGTAGATACACATTGAGGGAGGACAAATAATGTCTGACTACGATCTACAGTTCCAGGCGGACTTGGAAAAGGCCCAGGCTCTCAGTTTAGAAAGTCTGGCATTAGATCAGTTTCGTAGGCAGAAGCTTCTATCTAGCGCAGGTAATTGACTTTGTTTACTCCTTCAGATAAGTTATGATTCAAGGTCTTGCTATATAAATTTCACAACAATGTGTCTTCAAATATGCACAAGCTTGAAAAAATCCATTTACTACTTATTTTATCATGATTTATTATTGTTTTTGATTATTGCTAAACAATTATGAAGATAAATACATGTAATGGTGAAAAAAATATATACATTCATAGATTGGAAGAAGGTTAGGTTACGTAAATAAGAATTTAAAACCATACTATAGGTACCTAAATTAGTATTTTTGAGTAAGACCTTCAAAATAATGTATAAGGGAAAGTAAGCTGTTTTTTTCAATTGTTTCCATTATAATCAGGAAGGTTTATAGCTGAGCCCTGCAAATGTAGCATATTAAGTTTTATTAAATGCCAATTTAAAGTAGGTGGATATTATTTTCATAGTAATAAACTACATGAATGATTGTGTTTACTTACAATATTACAAACATGTTTGTTTATACAAACTCAGCAGAATTGTAAATATCTTTGTAGCTAAAATGATATTTATCAGTTGTTATTTTTATTTTATATACAAATCTTGCTCATACAATCAATTCATCAACTGTAGCTGTGGTATATTGTTATCCTTACTAATAAAGAGGTTTGTCCTGACGGACTGATCTATCAACGCACAGGGTATACCGCTGGGAATAGGATCAATTTTGTATACAAATTCCTTAACAGACATCCACTAAGAAAAGTTTTTTTTTTTAATTCTGATGATTATTATTATAGTTACTACACAGGCAGATTTATTTGAAACTTGGTATTAATATTCTTCAATACAATTTTAATCAAACACATATGTTGGCGTTTTTCGAAATTCATCCCCTAAGGGGGTTAAAACAAAAGGTACAAAAGATTTATGGGAAAACATGATTTTTTAATATGGAGTAAGAATGTACAATGTACAGTTTGTTTGTATTGAGACTTCATTCTTAACCAACTTCAAAAAAAGGAGGTTAGTTATATAATGTAAAGTTAAACAATGAAAAGATTTTCCGTAATTCAATCCCTAAGGGGTAAATTAGGGGATGTAAATTTGTATGCTTTAATGTTTTAATTTTTGAAGTTGTTTCCATATAAAAAAATAATATTGGGAATTCTTATACTGTAGAGGTATACTAAGAAAGGATTTTTTTAAATTCAAATACTGAGGGGGTAAAAGTAAAATAGGAGATTGCTGGTGAAACCGCAGGGCAAAAAACTTGTGCATTAATATGTGGTAACTCTTGTAAATACAATAACACTTGTAATAAGCATTTTTGTTGTTGCTAATAAAACATTTAAATATTTTCTTTCCAATTTGCCCATCTGTTATTGCTTAAGATATATGAGACAGTGCTATACCAGCGAAAGAGAAGGAAAGTAGGTAGGTAAGAGGTACGTCGTTGCTTCTCTTTTCACAGTATAATGCTGTCTCATGAGCTTAAGATAAAATATTATACTAAATTGATATCACACCTTACAGTACTCACAGTGTATGTGTTACCGGAAAATAACAAGAACCGCAAATAAGTTTTCGAGGAAGCATAAGCATTTGAAGTAATTTTAATGTATGCTCTTTGGGTTTGTTTTGAATAAATGTGTTGCTATCCCTCTCACTCTTATACTCTTAGTTGTATATGATGGTAGAGTAGAATCAATCCAAATAACTCCTATTCTGTTTCATTTCAATATCTATTACATCCTCTTATTATGTTGCTTGATCTCATAGTACCATAAAGAACAAGGTACTACATTCCCCGTTTAATTATGGGTCTTTCCTCAATTACATTGTTAGTAATGTTACATACTTCATGAGAAATGCTTTGCATGATTACCACCATTCTATCTTGTGTTGTTTAACTACCACAATAATAAAGGCATTTATTTTTATCAAAACAGGTACTTTCATATGTATACATACATATTTTTAAATAAATAATATTCTGGGACATTATTCCTTACACAGCCACCTGACCCCAAACTAAGCAGAGCTTGTGCTATGGAAGCCAGGTAACTGATACACTACATATACCTACTACTTTCTTTTGTAAATATATACTTAAGTATATAGATAATTACACCCAGTCTCAGGACAAACAGACATGTTCATGCACACAAAGATCTGTCCTGAGTGAGAATCGAACCCACGACCTGTGGCGTGATAGATAGGTATATCTCAGAGGTATCTTACCAACCACGCTAACCGGCCCGTCAAATCAATATTATTATTAAAAAAACATAGGTACATGGAATTGACACATTATATGCAAGCACTTCAATAAATTAATATAGGTACTAGAATAAATTACAAAATAAAAGAAATAACTTTATTATTCACTTGTAATTTTTTTTATCAGGATCAACAATTCACCAAAGCTTAATCACAATTGGATGAATGGTATAGGAGCGTATATGTTACAAACTGATAGACTGATATATATTTATTTCATATTTATTAATCAATATATTAATGTATTAGGTAGTTAATATTTAATAAATTATATGCTATAAATAATAAATGTTCTGATTATCAGAAATAATATTTATAGGGTAAATAATAACTACTTATTCATAAATTAATTAAAATAACTTAATAAATACTATACCTACTTATTTAAAAATACTTAAATACGCCAACATACAATAAAACTCCCAATAGTTGAAATGTCCTCTAGTCCTGCAATTTCCGCATACACCTGCCATCTGCCAGGTTTCATAGGTCATCAGTTGATATAGCAGGGGGGCATCCCACAATTTGTTTATCTGCAATAATGATATAATAAAATAAGTTTGCTAAGTAGGTACATATGCTATGTTATGTGTTTGTTAAACAGTCTGCATGATTCAGTCATGTTTCATTTCAATAAGGTCAATTGAACCTGTGGCAATAAAAAGTATGAGCATCACCAAGTCAGTAAATGTTTCGACATGGCCACATCAATCAGAGAGGAAGTCGGGTCGGCGAACTGACGCGACTAAATAGAACATTGATTAAACGAAATCGCGATAATTTTGCGTTTGAATTTCATAATGCGTGCTATCGCCTCATTTTGTGATGAGGTACTCTATCTACCTACGCTTTACAAACTAAGGACCACTAAATGCTGTATGTTTACTCTCGCCTTTAGATTGCTTGATAAAAATATTTGCCATGTTACTTTAAGGTCTCGTTACATACGCAGTAGCAAATATGATTAATTGTGTAGTTAGCTAGCTACTTCCGCGTCAATAATGCGGATTCATTCGCTTATCTTCCCTTACACGTTCCGGATATACTTAACAAAAGATTCATGTTTGTTATCGAATTCTCCAGTCAACTGTAGTGCAAACCGTCTCGACGCTATCTACATATGTTTTCATGCTTTCTCCTTATCATTGATAAAACAAAATATCATTTGAAAGGCAGCTATGATTGGTCAGTGGTGTCTATCAAATCAATATTGTTTTATAGATAATGTTCGTGACACCGCTAGTGTCAGTACGCGAAGACGCGAAGAGAGTGACGGCCCGCCGCCCGCGCTGCCGCCGCCTCCCAGGAAGCCGCCACGAGGACGAAGTTCTACCACAGAGACACCTAGGTAAGGACAAATCATAATCAACCTTATCACTCAAGCTGTTAGATTGAATCTGGAAGCATGGAGATTCCGTGACATTTAGTAACTTTCAGTAGTAAAAAAGTAAACTAATCTTTCTGTATATTATGTAACATTGAACTGGAAAAATTTTTTGATGATGATTCAACCTAATTTTAACAGGAGATAAGTAAAAGTTTTTTTTTTTTTAATATAACATCTGATAAGGGGGCGTCCATAAATTACGTGAGGTGTTTTTTTAAATTTTCTTTCCCTCCTCCTCCCCCTGGTGAGATGTCGTGAGATTTTATTCAACCCCATCCCCCAATCTCACGTGAGATTTTTCAAAATGTGGGTTACTTACGTAAACGCGTTGGATTGTTATTGTAAAAAGAAAAAAAAATGCTTCGTGCTTTTATTTACGACTAGTTAAGACTTGTAATCAATATTGCTGAGAGTTTAAATTATAAGTGTAATAAAAATTTAACAATAGAATACTTAAATCGTAACTACTGTGATTCAAAAAAGAATATCTACTCTAATTCAGTCCATGGAGAATCATGCGCGGTCTCAAGAGAGACTATGGCAACCAACATGTTCATATGATTTTCAGTATGGTGGTTTGACAGTCAGTAGATGTATAACGTCGAAGTATGAATGAAATTATTTTCTTTTGAACGAATTAGTGAATGATTTTAATTGTATTACGATTACGCTTAAGATTAAATCTTAAGCATGTACAATCTGGATTAAATGGACCAAAATAGTATTTTTTTCTTTGTTTCAATCAGAAAAAAAATTGCGTGATATTTGCCGAGACCCCCCCTCTCTCGAACGTAAGATTAGATGAGATTTGACTCGACCCCCTCCCCCCCTTAAACACCTCACGTAATTTATGGACGCCCCCTAATGCAAAAGATTAGTGGGCTCAAGAGGCTGGTACACATAATAAATGAAATTTCGTTATAATAGTTTTTCTATCATAAATCATTATTACGGACTGCCTAAGTATACATATATCGCGTGAAATCGCGACGCGTGGAATTATAGTAATGAAGACTAATGTCTTTTGTTCTTTCTTCCGCGACATGCATCAATCGTAGTGAACACTTCCATCTTTACTTCATTGTCTGTTACTACTTAACTTACTAGACATAAGGTTGAAATAATTCCATAAAAATACATGTGGTAATTAAAGTGATTAAATCGTAGTTCTTTTCTATTAACAAGCCTCCATACTTTGTCGTCATTGCTATTGGCAGGAAGTTATTAAAATTGTTTTACTGTAGTGTGGTGGATGTCCTTTATTTTTAAAAGGTGAATTTTGCTCCAGTGGTTCATAAAATAATATACATACCGCAATGTCTCGGTTCCATTTCGACCTTCTATCTAGGCTTTATAAAGGTCGGCAGCCCATCGGGTGGACCATCTCACATAAATTAATGTGTCATATTATTGATTCTTCTAGTATTCGATCGCCTGGAACTAGTCCAAATAGAAACGAAAGCAGTGATCTGATATCATTCGCGAGTCCGACCAGCAAGACAGCAGCAAAGGACGCTCATTCCTCGCTCAAGGAGTATATTGAGCAGATTAATAAGTAAGTATTACATGTAAAGAAGGAGCTAGAAGCTAGCTCTATTTTTTTTCGGCTTATTTCAGGTTATGTTCATATGAACATTATTATTATATGACATTTAGTAACTTTCAGTAGTAAAAAAGTAAACTAATCTTTCTTTATATTATGTAACATTGAACTGGAAATATTTTTTGATGATGATTCAACCTACTTTTAACAGGAGATAAGTAAAAGATTGTTTCTTTTTTTTTAAATATAACATCTGATAATGCAAAAGATTAGTGGGCTCAAGAGGCTGGTACACATAATAAATGAAATTTCGTTATATTATATAATAATAATGTGATTTATAAACAAAGAAAACAGTTTATTTTCAGTGAAATATCTTGATTATATTTAGGTAATTGAAAATAAATTGAGCAACAATTATGCCTAAGTTTTTATCGGTTCTCGAATAACATGTGTATTTCGTTGTTATTATTGTAGTGTTATCAGAATGATAGATAAAATATTTCTTTTTAAGCTTAAACTATAGTGATAACTTTAAAACCTTTGCCTAATCTTTCACTTCGATATTAAAAATGTCATAAAAATAATATTGTTTTTTTTAACATCTGATTCCAAACTAAGCAGAACTTGTCCTATGGGAACAAGATAACTGATATACTACATATATATTTTTAAAACATATATACAACTTCTATATATTTACACCCAGACTCGGGACAAACAGACATGTTCGTGCACACTAATATCTGTCCGGTGTGGTAATAGAACGCACAACCGCATGTAGCATGACAGGAACCTCGCCAACCAACTCGTTATTACATTATAATGATTTCATGATCTGGCGCAGACTTTTGATTGTTATTTATTTATTTCAGATTAGGCCAACAAACAGATGAGTTCGCAATCAACCCAACAGAACAACCAGCAATGAATAATCAACACTACAACCAAAGGCCGGGGTATCCCTACGCGCCGCAATACAATTACAATTACCAGCCTCCTTACAATCCGATGCCTCCATACCCCGCGACTCCATACGGCATGCCCGCTCCAATACCGAACTATTCGTATTATCCAACACCAATGCCGCCTCCGCACGAAACCCCACCCACGTATGTGGGAACAAACCCGCCAATGTATGCACCAACAGTCGCTTATAGTCAAACGCGAATGGCTTCCCCATCACCATACGTTTATCCGCCAGGACCGCACAATCCCTACAACTATAGTACAACAAATATGATATCAAGACCACAAAGGCCTATGAGCCTATATCCTCAGCTGAGTCAAATGCACGCCTACCCACCGTTGTCAAATGCACCCAATCAAAGTGTGAATGTCGTCAATAACTCAAATGTAGCACAGACGGTTGTTAAGACTGAGAGGGATAATAGTGTGGAGATTAGTAAATCTAGGAAATCGTCTGAAGTCAGTATTGCGGTAAGTTTTTATGTAAAAAATATTTATTTGTATTTATCATAATAACTCCCCCCCCCCCCCAAATACAGTCATTTGAAACATAAAAAAATGTATGTTATTTTTTCTCTTTCTTATTCCTATTTTTTTGCACAAGACACACGAAATTAATCCTCTGTTTCAAAACCGTGAATTCTAATTCTAATCGAGCGATAATAATCATATTAATTGGTATCGTTATTGTGATTTACAATTTTAAACAGTACAGTAGTCATCAATGTTATTATAAAAAAATATTGACATAGAAATTATTTCCCTATGCCAAATCGTGACCATAATGTACAACTTTCATTTCCAGTCGAATGAATCCAACGATACTGTAGGTAGTCTGCCCAAGTCGATGAACCTGATAGACTTCGGAGGTAGAAGCTCAACCAGCAGCCAAGGTAGCGTAAGAGTTAGTGTGCTAGAAGCGTTTGATCCGCTACTAACTGAACAGAATAATGGTGAGTGGGTTTGTGTCTCATTATTTGTGGACTTTTTAATGAGCTTATAATCAACTTAGATCTTATTATTATGCTGTAAAGGTATAATTTGAAATAAATATTATAAAGAGGAATGATTTGTATTTGTAACGAGTATGTTTGTAACGAATAAACTCAAAAACTACTGGACTGATATCAAAAATTCTTTCACCTGTGGTAAGCTATATTATTAGTGAGTAACATGGCCTATATTTTATCCCGGAAACGCGGGTGAAACCGCGCGGAAAAGCTAGTTTGAAAAATTTATGGAAATTATCAGAACTATCCTTGGTTCAAAAATTAAATATTTAAACTGTTGTTAAAGTTAACTTATATTCAATGAATCAAAATATAATTCGAGTTTGTCATTTTAAAGTCCACACTCATTATTCATTTTGGGCAAGTAGTTTACATTTTTTTAAACATGTGACAAATTAATTTTGTTTTTTGTGCCAAATGCACCTTCATTGCATATTCACCTTTATTTAGTCTGTATTATGTGTTTGATTTGTTTGTTGGTTTAATTTATTCATTCACGGGAATTTGCCATCTAATTAATAATACGTAGAGACGAGAATGATATATTTTACATTTTCTAAAAGAAATGACACATTTATTTAAGACCTAAATAAATAAAAAATACATGAAACACGAAAGTAGAGCTGTTTGATGCTATAAAGCTAGCTTGTATAGGTGGTCCAAGCAAATGCTGCAGTGTGCGCATTTCATAAATACCCACGATATAGGAAGGAAGTTCTGGAGTCGCGATAATTAATTATGAGATAACATAAATGCGGTTTTTATGATTTAATGTTTCCCTGTCATGTATCAGTTATATTTAAATTGTGTAAAATAATTTATCATTGTTGGTTTATATGTGTTGTTTTTGTACCTAATGTTTTATGGGAAATGTGTGGCGGACCAAATCACCAAATCTTCGATACTTATTTGTAAATAGGTACTCACGACATTATCTTATCTTATAACTTTAAACGAGTAATTCTTTACAAGAATTGCTTGTATATCTATGCTTCTCTATGTATCAATATATGTACTTACATAGTATATATAGGGTAGATATACTATTATACCTCCTCTCTTAGGGGATGGTGATAAAAAAGATATGTTTTTATTAGAAGCAAGGTGGTAGACTCCACCAGGCTAGGTCACCGTGGCTAGGGGCCGCGGTCTAACTGTTGATATTGGAAATTCGTATACATGCCGAGTGCTCATGAAAGTATGTATTACTCTTTAAGTAACCCATATTACTTAGTATACACCCTTTCAGAATACGTAGTAGCAAGTGAATCGAGCAGCGTGTATGAAGAGTACGACCCATTAGACTTCCTTTACGGAGAGACAGAGATGCGAGAAACGCCTGTGTATGCGACCATCAACAAGCGAGACAACGCGATATTGCCGTCTCCACCACCTAAGTCCATACCGACCGTGCCAGCGGTTGCTATGAGAACTACTACTGTAAGTTTTTAGTATCTTCTTGTTAATTTTAAGTATGGCAATTCAATCTTTTTCTTTTTGAGTTATTTTGCTATCCTTGCTAATATTATAAATGTAAATATGAGATTGTTTTTCTATCTGTTTATTTGTACAATATCGTTGAGATTGATGTACTGTATACATATACTTGTATATAGGTAAATTTTTCAACTAGCGCGCCTACCACTGACGTCGCTGGCAGTAGGGGGGGACTCCGCTCTCCTTCATGCCGCATCGTTTCCTTGTCCTTAAATTAGTGAGACAACTCGGCCACTTGATATTTCACTAATTTATTACACATTATAATACTTATAAAAAAAAAATGTTTCAGAACAAGCTTTACGACTGTATAGTAAAAGTAAGGACGAGAAACTACGATAATGAACACAAGGCATTCTTAAAAATGGTTCTTGATGTACGAAGTAAGTAAAATTGTTCGTACCAGAATTGATTACTACTGTTAAATAAAAAATAAAAATTATAACCTATGTGCATACATTTCGCAGAAAAATATAGCTACTCTGATGAAAATACAAATCCGGGTCACGTGATAGCGGCGCGGTCGGGCGGGAAGTACCCTCCGAATACAAGCATAAAGATACTAGTCCACCACGCACATTCCGATGAACCGATCACCTTCACATCCGATGGTAAATTAACTCTATAGCACTAGAAATAAAGTCTAAATTGCGTTGTATTTTGAGGCACAGTATGTAAGAAGGTAGTACTCTGTTGTTATAGTAATAAAGTTCAAATTAGGTACTCTGTATTTTGTGGTTCAACTTTTATATTAGAGAATAAACTGTATTATTGTTAGAATAAAGATAAAAATACATTGTGTTTAATTGCTGTATTTGGATTGCTTACAGTGGAGTCAACTGTAGAACATGTGATATTAACTGTAGTTTGTTCCCTTGATGAAGATATTAGAGACGATATGTCTGGTTATATGCTAAGGGTAAGTGGAAATATTCTATACTTTATAATGTTACTAGTAGCGAGTTTATTTTAATGAAGATTGATAATTTAACTTCTCGTCTCTTTTTATACAAAAACAGAATTTCATTTTTTATACAAATTCAAATTCTGTTTTTGAACTACATAAATGTATAAAATGTTTGAGTCGATTTTAAAAGGCGATTGAAGATTTTGCTAAAATAATAATAATTTGTTTTAAAAATCTTAAACATAGTAAAATTACTTGGAAAAATATTAAATAATTTGCGGTATCGGTAATTGTATAGGTAATTGCATAGGTAATTGCTTTTTCCGTTGTGCAAAATCTCAACCATATGATTATTTATTCTTTTATCTTATGAATGTCATAAGATAAAAGGATTTGCTATAAAATTATATAATAATTAAATTCTTAATTTCACTCGTTTATAACTCTATCACAATTAATTTATAAATTAATTGGAGACCGTATCAACTCAGATGCAATACAATTTACAATAAAATAATAAATATTTATAATAAAATACTTGCCTTTAGGTGTGGGGTGCAAAAGAATACCTAACCCCAGGCAGTTCGCTGAGCGAATACGATTACATCCGCGAATGTGTGCGCTTAGAAAAAGACGTAAGTCTATGTCTACACGAGGGCAGAGATAACGCGCTAGCGAGGACAGAGAGGGACGATGCTAGGGACGCGCATTTAACACTCGATGATTTGTTGCCGAGCCAGGGTGCCACCCCTATGTTGTCGTTTGATAACCTTTCTATTTTGTTGGGTAAGTTTATTGTTGTTATGTTATGATAAATGTCGTGGATATGATTTTTCTGAAAAAATAATACAATCTTATTGTTTGAACGAATTTTAATTTTTTTTATTTTGTCTATTTGTGGAACACTGAATTTTTTATCAAAATATTGCTAAACTGCAAATAATATTAAAAAAAACTATAAGTTCAAGAAATATGCTCGAATGTGTTAATTTTAAATGTCTATTACCTATTGATAGCAACTATTTTAACTAGCAAATAATGTTCATTATCATTATTAAATTCAGCCCTGATCAAGAGGTCTTGGACCGCTTGCTTTCAGTTACAAATAACACGAATAATGTTAAAATTCCTTAATGATCCAGAAACCTTAGAAGGAGAATTATCAAGAGCAGTAGGTGTAACTAGTGGAGAGGGCAGTTGTTCGCCGAAGGCAGTGTTCCAAGCGGTCAAGGCGATCTGCGCACTCGCCGGCGGAGTCGAAACTTTACACGTCACGCACACTTTGAATGCGTTTGCGCAGGCTTGTACTGCACAGGTGAGATTGTTTTGTAATTAAATGGATTTAATTATTTTAGTATTGTAGTCAATAATACTGTTGCATTACCTAGAATATGATACGAAAATTTTTGGTGCAAAAATGTTAACACATCTACACTATTTTGTTTTTCAGATTTAAAAAAAATTCTTATGAATTTATGCTACCATTTAAATTATAACCATATGAGCTTGAAATAAGGATTATTTTATATTAAAATAATAATATCAGACAAATTTCTTAGCAACAGTCTGGACGAGTAAAATTGAGATACTTGTCTTTTATTTCTAGGAATTCTATTCATTTAAAGTCCAATTTTATATTATTGAACCAAGAATTTCATATAAATACTTATGATCTATAGTATAGAAGTTTTAAGTTGAGCGGATAAAACTTATTTAAAGAGTAAGAATTAGAAGAAAAACCATCTTAGTATATAATATATTTTTTAATACAAAATTATGTTCTTTCAACATTATATTATGCCTACTATTATTAAACAGGGTAACAGCAACGGAGTTACCCCAGAGATCCAATCAGAGAACGGCCCATACTGCAACGTATCTATCCGAGGTGCGACTCGGCGAGAGACAGTGTCCCTCCAATGTACTAGAGTACGGGACGCAGTGAGGGCGCTACTTGCCTTGTACTCACGCACTAGACTATTGGACTTCCAACTCGCTGATGCGCATTATCTTGCGCCCAATAATGTTAATAGTAAGTTGGATTCTATAATTTTCTCTTAAAAAAAAAACAATTGCTGATTCACTCCCACTTACATCCGTAGAACAATTTTAGTTCTTAACGTTCTTAACTAGTCTAATCTAGGATTTTATGAAGTGGTACAACTAGACAAAAAGTACCTAGTTGCACACATAAATCATTACATATATTCTTCTTTATATATAAAATTCCGATGTACCTATGTGTTTTATCCTCCTAAAAAACTTGACCGATTTTCATATTTTTTTTTGATCTTATAGAGTCATTTGGACGATTTTTCGAGAACGCGACAGGTATCATGCCCCATATCATAATCCAGCGATAATGCAATTTATGTATTCATAATTCATAGTCATTTATTGAATTTTGGCCCTATGAACCAGTTTTTTTCTGGTATGCTTGCGTTTTGCACAATCATGATATCTGACGTTACCTTTACGTATAACAGAAGCAGTCCCGGCCCACACATTATCAGAAACAACCCTGTTCTGCATCGAGGCGGTCCACTGCCTGCCCCTGTGCTGGGCCCACGACGAGTACCTGTACCACGCGCAGGTGTACCACGGCACGCGACCCTTGAAGACGTTGCACTTCACACACACCTCCAAGATTGAGAGCGCCGGATTCTATCCGAGAATTATATTTGATACTTGGTAAGTTAAGATCGGTTTTGCGTAATTTAACAGTGTATTCAATGTTTTATTTTGTAACCAGCTTCCGATCCACAGTTTAACACGACATTCAGAATAGGAAATTATCGGAACTGTAGGCTTTACAGATCATTGAGTGACATATCAGTAGGATCAGAAATGACATGAAATGTTTACTTTATCACCAATTTACAGGATAAATTTAGAAGACTTACCAGTGAATACACTACCGCGCGAGTCGCGACTCGTCCTTACTCTTTACGGTCGCACACAACGAACAGTGGACAATCAACATCAGAACCAAAATAATCAGACCAATGAGAATAATCAGCAAGATGGTCAGGAGAATGAAGAGAATGGAGATGTTCAGTATGAACAGGTGGAGCTTGGCTGGGCTGCTATACAGTTGTTTGATTATGATGGGTAAGTTATGGCTTTGAAATTTGTGTTTGGATTATATTTCACAATCAGAAAGATAAAACCTCGGTTACTTAGTACTTTCGCGAACAAAAGTTATGTTTTAGGAACATTTATGCGGCCATATATTTTTAATTTTGTGTCATGAAATTACTTCTCTAGTGTATCGAACATCATAAAATATGTTCAATGATTTTGGGGTTTGAAATACTAAATAAGTCTCAGCCAGAACATTTAATACAGTAGCACAGCGTAAAAAACATACAGTGGTCTATCGCGTTCGAAGTCACGCGAAAAAGTCATCGCTGCATTGTGTCCCGAGCGAGTGTATGGCGGCTCGGGCTCGCTACCGCCCCCCTCTCACCCCGCAAACCCCGCACGATCGCTCCGTCTAGACGTGTCCGTCGGCCGACCGTAAGAGTTAGATAGACTGTGACAGTAGTGTCCGACCGTAGCTTCGGCCACCTTCGGCCAAAAGACCTTTTTTGCCCAACACGGGACGAAGTTTTGGCCGGAGCCGAAGGTCTCTAGCAAGCGCGGAAATCGAACGAATACTAAATATGAGTGATATTGTGTCAGGTTGCTAGCGTCGGGGCACTACGCGCTGCCGCTGTGGGCGGCGCGCTGCGACCGGCGCGCCGGGCCCGCGCCGCCGCCCGCCCACGCGCCGCCCGCGTCCTATCCGGTCGTTAATATTGGTAACGTACTAATACAACTATTTTTTTTTACTATTTTTAGGATTTTTTTACCCCGATCTCACTATGGTAAGTGATGATATGGCCGAATGTGGTGTGCGCCCAAAACTGAGGAGGTTCTGATCGGTCCTGAAGTGTAGACGTCGAAACGAAACATTTGGTGCTCGGCCCGAGCCGGTCGCTCACCGTGCTATAGTTTCCTCCCGGTTGTTTCTTTCACCGGAAGCACGAGCTAAATGCACCACCGTCGAGTAGCCATATACTCAAACATTACCCTTCTTTTTCTAGTGAGGATCAAAAATAAGAAATAATGCATGTGGACCGGCAATACGAAAGTATTTATTAATGTTCTTTCTCACTTACTGCTCTCGACGACCTTTTTCGGGACTCCGTTATAACAAAGCCTTTTCTCATAGTATTAATTTAAATATCGCAGCTGCAACGACTCTAATACGGCATAAAGTTTGGCGTAATATTATATTTATTAATAAATATTCTAGAAATACCTCTTTACGCACACTCTGGCGTGAAATGGTCATCGGACGACGACAACAAGGCGAAGTCATTGACACAAGAAGATCTGCCAAAGTTCGACAGTTTGGACGGACACACGCAATCACAACTCCTACATTTGATCGAACAGGGTGCTTATCAGAGAATGCCTACTGATTGCAGAGAGGTAATAATGAGATTATATTTATTTTAATTTTAATTCGAATTTTTCGTTTTAAATCCTAATTCCAAACTATATTATTATATGAGTATTTTTATATGATTCCTTACGATTTCCCTGCTAACCTTTTCTTATATTAAAAGGGTTGACAAGCACCTGATGTTAAGGTTTTCCGTTTTAAAATCAACCTTTATTCCCTGGCATTTAGTGGCAAATGCTTCTTTCGGCAATCCCCCTGGCATCGCAAATGTCCTAATGATCCTAAGTCATTTATGGTATTTAGGACCGAGTTCTATTTTCGACGCTTTTGCCTACTTTCACTAAGAAAATACAGGTCTCTAAGTCTAAAATGCGTATCTAAGTTTACGGATGATTTTTATTTATCTCCAGATAATGTGGGAGAAACGTCAGTACCTAGTACAGTTACCGGGCGCTTTGCCTCTCGTACTGCTAGCCGCTACGAACTGGTACGGGGAACATAGAGAACATCTCATCGCTTTACTTCGACTCTGGGAGAAACTTTCGCCGTTGAACGCCATGCATTTACTGCTACCCTGGTAAGCTCGTGTTTTTTTCAATAGTATTATTTTAGCAGTTTTTAAGGGATTTAGCACAGCTGAGAGGCCCCCATCTTCTTTTGGCTGTACAATTTATATAGACTTTCCAAACTAGTATTATTCACACAGGAAAAGCTATGGGTTTTCTTGGTCCAAAAGATGAATTATTTTGCTCCCATAATTTGTTGAGTCTTTGGACTAGACCTTATTACAAATATTTTTACATCAAACATTTATTTATTTTTACTACATTTTATTATTACTTTTCTATGATCTTCACCTAAACAAAAATATAATTTTGTAATATGTGGGTAACGTAGTTGGTGTGACATTGACCACATCTTATTTATCTATATTCTGTATAATTATATTATTGTCACGCTGTTTGTTATCCTGAATAAAATAAAATAAGGTATAAAAACATCTATATTTAAAGTAGACCTTATGTCTATAACTATAGAGTTAACTTTTTCCACAGCTTCCCGGACATTGCAATACGCGAGGTTGCAACTCAGCTATTGAACAATATGTCAGATGATGACTTGTGTCGTGTTTTACCGCAATTGGCACAGGCATTGCGGCATGAAACTTATGAAGCAAGCCCATTGGCCGGTAAGATGTTCCACGATTATCTATTTTATTTTTTAAGTTTATAAGGTTTAGAATCGATAGCAACAATAATGTTATGAATTGTTGCAGAGTTATTACTGTCCCGTGCTCTGAAGGCTCCGTCTGTCGCCCACCGTTTGTTTTGGTTGCTAGTTCACTCCCTACCCAATGTACCACAAGTAAGTAGGTATTTTCATAGCTAATGCATTTTATTTTAGACTTTTCATCTTTAGAGTCGGATCGTTTTCGGATGGAATATCCAGCGATTGTTAAAGCGAGCAAAAAATTTACTTGGAAGTGTTTGGAGATGTCATGTAATATATTGTTCAAAATAGATACGCGGTGAGACGCGGAGTGAAGCATGTCGTTTTATTTTTTTAAATACAATTTTCTTTATCGCATTTAATCAATATCGTCTTGAGTTTTAATTTAATTTTAATTCTATAATAGGGTATTTGCCTGTATTCAAAATAAATTATCCAACACTAACCAATGTATAAAACATCTAAAAAAAAAGAAGCCGCGATTATTTTATTAAATTTATCCTTATTATGATTTTTAATGTGCCAATCTAACCATAAAGAGTATTCTATATAATGATGACGTCACATGCTTGTATTTCATACAAAACTCCATATAAACCTATCGTTTTGACATTTCATAAAAAGTTGCTGATTTGAATGTTAGTCAAATACCCTATTATAGTAATTATATATTCTTTGCTTTTAGTAACTTATTATTTTGGAACATTATCATCGATTATTAATAAAGTTGTTGGTCACCCACCAGGCTCCAAGTCAAGAATTCCTCGGTATAACATTAGAAGAGAACTGTACAGAGCCGACAGAGTCGGACGGGTGTTTAACTGCGACCTGGCGCTACAGGCTCATGCTGCGGGCCTTGCTGGCTACATGCGGAGAGAACTTGAACAGAACACTAGTCAGGCAGCAGCTGCTTGTTAATGTCAGTATAATTATTGCTGTATGGAATTCTATGTTACTGTAGAGTAATTTTGAGATAGCGTATAGTTGGGTAAATGGAAATTTTAAGGCGATGATAGCTTCATACGTAATACCCTTACTTGGCTACCACCCTCATTTTGAGAATTGTCGCCAGGCGTTACCGGTGTATTCAGACAGCTGCACTGGGTTCTTCTAGGTTTTGTGTGCTTACCACCTTTGGTCATATTATCACTTACCATGGTGAGATTGTGGTCAAACACAGGTCTATAG
Organism: Tetheella fluctuosa; assembly: GCA_951216915.1. NCBI lineage: Eukaryota > Metazoa > Arthropoda > Insecta > Lepidoptera > Drepanidae > Tetheella > Tetheella fluctuosa. The sequence goes on from OX578217.1 coordinate 10,697,312, forward strand.
TTAGTAATGAAATAAATAAATTAAAAAAATAAATACCAATGGCCCAGAAAATTTGTTCTTGGGTAGGGACCGCAAGAAAACAATATAGCCGAGGTAATAGTTCTCAGAGTCATTGTTCTTTAAAGCTCACCATAGTGAATGGTTGGGGTCTCTGCGAACCGACGACGCAGGAAAAACCGACTATAACTTTTCTCTGGCCTATAGTTTCTCGCAACTGGTGCAGAATGCAACCCGCATTCCAGATATCAAGAATCTCCAGCCCTCTCTGCTGGACCTTCTGCTGACCACACACCCAGACGATTTCTAGGTCTCCCTCGGTGTTCCTTGGATTGTCTGACCATTGCCTGGTTCAGTCTGGTGTGCCACTTGCGAAACCAGAAAGATCTCGACCCTGCGAGGCGTGCAAAGTTTGGCATTACCGGTCAGCAGATTGGGATGGACTGACGGAGTTTTATTCGTCCTACCCATGCAGGCAGCTTTGGCATTCTAGTCGCTCGCTAAAGCTGTCGAGGGAAGGTTCTGACAGTCGTCGCTACCACCGTTGCGTACACCGGATGACTTTCTGACCGACACTGCAAAGGAGAAAGCCGACCTACTGGCTACCTTTGCAGATAATTCGGCACTTGACGACGGGGGAGCCACTCCGCCTACAATCCAGCATTGTGATAGCTCAATGCAGAAAGTCCGCTTCTCGCAAACCGCGGTGCGGCGAGCCCAGCTCTCCCTCGACGTCGAAAAGTCGAGTGCGCCAGACTGTATACCTGCCATTGTGCTAAGGACGTGTGCTCCAGAGTTATCTCCAGTTAGCGCACCTATTAAAGCTTTCCTATTATGCCGGACGTGTTCTTTCGTCCTGGAAGACTGCCCTAGTCCATCCCATACCTGAAAAGGGCGATTTCAAGAATATATTTGCTGGCGTACCGCAAGGCTGCGTGCTATCGCCCACGATGTTAATCCTGTATATCAATGATACTGTTAGTGATTGACTATACTATTGAATTAGGGTTTTCCTTGTAATGATAGATGTAAGTGAGAAGAAATAAATAAATAAATTTTGGACAATTCCAACATTCACTGCTATGCGGATGACAGCACTGGAGATGCCCAATATTCTGGTCGTGCTAAAATCCCTCGCTCAGTGGTGGAGGAAAGCCGAATACGACTTGTTTCTGAAGCCGAAACTTACTTGGTGCGGGTCTCGGAATGGGGAAGACTTAATTTTGTCCAATTTAACACCTTGAAGACACAGGGCTGCGCGTTCACTGCGAAAAAATCCCATTCGTAGCAGCACAGAAGCTCGAAGACAATCTCATCACTATCTCAAAGAGCATTGGGTTATTCGGTGTCGACATAACGAGTGATGTCCAGTTCCGGGGTCATTTGGAGAGTAAACTCAAACTGCCTTAAAAAATGCTGGGTGTGCTAAATAGGTCCAAGGTGTACTTCTCACCACTCCAACGGCTGCAGCTTTATAAAGCGCAGGTTAGGCCGCATATGGAGTACTGCTCACACGTCCGGGCAGGCGCACCTGCTTACCAGCTTGATCCACTTGCCTCGGTGCAAAGGCAGGCCAGTCGTATCGTTGATAATCCCGAACAAACTGATGGTTTAGAGTCCTTCGGAGAGATATAGGCTCCCTCTGTGTGTTCTACCGTCTTTATAATGGGGGAGTGTTCTCAAGGACTATTTGATCTGGTGCCATCATCCATCACCTTTCTACCATCACACCACTCGCTGGTTATGTGGAGCTCATCCTCATATCCTCGAGCCGCCTCGATCGCTCACACAACGATTCAGTTGGACGTTCCTACTACGGATCATTAGGATGTGGAATGAGCTCCCCATTACGGTATTACTTAAACGCTACGATATGGGGATCCTCAAAAGGGGCTTAAAAAGAGTTCTTCCAGGTCGGCAACACATCGGCAATCCCCCTGGTATTGCAAATGTTCATTGGCGGCGGTGACCACTTACCATCAGGTGGACCGTCTGCCTGCTTGTCGACGTACTGACATAAAAAAGAAAAAATCTATCGTTCAGCACGGAACACTGGGTTTTCCGGCAGCTGTATTCGAGAGCCAGTTACCATGGTATTGATAAATACAAGTAGGTATATAATGTTTGATACGTATATAACAGACGTTGTCGGAGACGGCGCTGGGCGTGAAGCAGGCGAAGGAGGGCGTCCGTCAGCGCGCGCTATGCGCGGGGGCGGAGCGCGTGGCGGCCATGCTGCGCGCCGAGCCCGCCGCGCTGCCGCTCGCGCTGCACGTCTACCTGCACGACGTCGACGTCAAGTACTTACCTTACATTATATATACGGTCGAAGGAGGGCGGAGCGCGTGGCGGCCATGCTGCGCGCCGAGCCCGCCGCGCTGCCGCTCGCGCTGCACGTCTACCTGCACGACGTCGACGTCAAGTACTTACCTTACATTATATATACGGTCGAAGGAGGGCGGAGCGCGTGGCGGCCATGCTGCGCGCCGAGCCCGCCGCGCTGCCGCTCGCGCTGCACGTCTACCTGCACGACGTCGACGTCAAGTACTTACCTTACATTATATATACGGTCGAAGGAGGGCGGAGCGCGTGGCGGCCATGCTGCGCGCCGAGCCCGCCGCGCTGCCGCTCGCGCTGCACGTCTACCTGCACGACGTCGACGTCAAGTACTTACCTTACATTATATATACGGTCGAAGGAGGGCGGAGCGCGTGGCGGCCATGCTGCGCGCCGAGCCCGCCGCGCTGCCGCTCGCGCTGCACGTCTACCTGCACGACGTCGACGTCAAGTACTTACCTTACATTATATATACGGTCGAAGGAGGGCGGAGCGCGTGGCGGCCATGCTGCGCGCCGAGCCCGCCGCGCTGCCGCTCGCGCTGCACGTCTACCTGCACGACGTCGACGTCAAGTACTTACCTTACCTCACATTATCTAGAAATAAGGTCGCTTTCTGCCTGTGTCTCACTTCTTTTAAACCAACCAATGGATTTTGATACGGTTTTCACTGATAGAAAGAGCGATAAACGAGGAAAGTTCGTGTATATAAGTTGTCCCCATGCGAAGCCGGAGCGGGTCGCCAGTATATTATAAACCATTTACCATTTTCAACAGTATTTTAGTCAAATTGCATTTTATTACTAGAAACCGAAGATTTTATTATTACTCGGTACAGACAGACGTGCGTGTACGCAAGTCTTATGAATGTAGGTGGATAAAGCGAAAATGGTGTATCAGGTGCCTAGTATCTGAAAATTTATAGTTTCGGCCCTTTCTATATTAACGATTCTTAACGATCCTTTTTTTACATTAACTTTTTGCTTACAGATCATGTATCTACTTTTCATCGAATACTCTACCACTAAAGATAAACTTCATCGGCAGTGACAATGCTGTGGTTCCCGCCATGTTTAAGGTAAAGCTTATTTGACTCAATATAAAGTAAAATTTGTGAATTGTGTGAAGGTTTAGGGGTATTTCCAGAACAAGAATCAAGACATTATGCAAAAATATATTGGAATGATAAAAAATAAACCCTATGTCATTCGTTTAGGATTTATATTTAATTGCTGTTATTCTAATATTGGTGTATTTTTATAAGTCTTGAAACAGTGTGTAGAATTGTAGAAAGTATTGTTATTTAGGTGGGTGACGACTTGAGACAAGATTCTCTGGTGTTACAAGTGATCAAAGTTATGGACAGCTTGTGGCTCAAAGCAGGACTGGACCTGCGGATGGTCACCTTCCAAGCTCTGCCTACGAGTAATAAAAGAGGTGAGTTATGTTTATTATGAGACCTAATTGAGGATGCTGTGTGAGGTTTAATAAAATTAGTTGGCGAAACTTAATGTATTATCAATGTTTATAATTTTATAGGAAAAAAAGAATTTCTAACTCACGCGTACACGGCCGCGCGCATTTTGATATTCGATGCCAAATATTATTGGAGTATAGCAGTAACAAGCAACCATTATTAAATCAGTTCTGTCGGCAATTAGTTCCGATTTTTTAAAATAATTAGACTGGGATGGTCAAAGGTTCTTAATAAATATAATAAGATATCGACATGTGGGATATTGACTCGGCAACTATTGTACCGATAGTCATTTCAGCCCATGGCCTTATGGCCAAGAGCCTCGATAAACACCTCAAGAGGCTCGCGTTAGGCGGCTGGATCAAGGGCCAAATTCAGAAGGCAGTGCTCCTGGAGACGGCATGCATAGTGAGGAAGTTCCTCTCTCTGGAGCCTTGACCACCGGTAACTAGGACCCTCTTCCCGATATCGGTGGGGACTGTTTTTTATATTTTTAAATGTATTTTAAATAACTTATATTTAAAAATGTAATTTATAGGAATATATTTTAATAAATGATAAATAATAAGAATAAAAAAATAAAAAAGTATTCATAATCCACCTTCCAGGAATGATAGAAATAGTATCAGAGGCGGAAACTCTTCGCGCTATCCAAACAGAGTGGGGTCTAACAGGTTCCTTCAAAGATAAACCTATAGCAGAGTGGCTCGCAAAACACAATCCTTCCGAGTTGGAGTATCAACGTGCAAGAGACAATTTTACTGGTAAGTGCTTGTAAATTCACGATCAGTTCAATATATCATTATAATACCTATAATGATAATGATACGTGGCCAAATCCTAATCTTATTTAAGATCTAATATCTGTGGAATTTGTGAAATAAATAAATTTAATTTCATAAATGTGAATGTTTCTATGTTTGGATGTTTGTTACCATTCAACTCCGTGACGGTTGAACGGATTTGGATGAAGTTTGGCACACAGATAGCATAAATTCTGGATTAACGAGTGAAACCGCGGAGAGCTAGGTAAAATAAATTTTGTTAGGAGTTGAGATTGTTAGATTTACCTACATACACGCAAAACTATGAAGTCAAGTTTATGTTGCTTGTGTAGGTAGATCGGTTGTCACTATCTAACACTCATTTTTAATGGTTTTGGGCTCATTAACTCTTAGAAATATTCATAATGATCTAAACTAGCATAAATTATATTAATATATAATTTTTATATAATATTAATCATAAACCAGTAGGAGTCAACTGTATTAAGTGAAACGAAACGATTATAATAACGATTATATGGTTGCTAAACTACAGGACCCTTGTGCGTGTATTCATTAGCGCAGAATAACTAAATTTGTCTTAAAGAGTCCTTCGTCTCGTTCTTCCGTTTACAAAATGTCTTTTGTGTCCGAAAAATCGGCATCGGCATCTTTAAACTTCAAATAAGGGATATATGTTAACCTGAGTTTAAATTCTTTATAGCTTCATGCGCGGGCTACAGTGTTGCCACATACTTGCTCGGCATCTGCGACCGACACAACGACAACATCATGTTGAAGACTTCTGGACACCTGTTCCACATTGACTTCGGGAAGTTTCTGGGTGATGCGCAGATGTTTGGCAACTTTAAAAGGTATTTATAGTTGCATTTAACTCTTGGAAAGATTTTTTGCGGATTTGCCTTGCTCCTGCGCATGTGTGAAATAATGTGCATTTTGAAATATTTACTCCGTGTCGTCTATTGCCAACCGTATAAGTAAAAGATCTAGTCTCTTACTAGTCACCGAATACATTTGGTTCTTGATTAAATTTTTATTGTTGGTGATATTTGTTATTTTTATTTTATTTTTGTTATCGTTTATATTTGTCTAATTTATACAGGCAGATTTTTTTGTCACTGGCAATACTTGCAGGGGTTGAAGTACTCATCAATATGAACAACTTTTACTATTGGACCAACTCTGATATCGCATAAAATAAAATGGTTGCTTCATACATTTTGGTCGAGTAGGTATTGAACTTTTGTATGGAACAGCTGATATTTTTTTTGCGATCTCAGATTTAGTCCCATGATAAAAGTTGTTCATATTGATGACTACTTCCCTACCCCTGCAAGTATTGCCAATGACTAAAAAATCACTGTATAATTACTCGCTTAATTCCACCTGCCTGTATGATTATTAAAATATTTGAAAGTGGCTATCTATTATGTGATTCGTAAATACTTTGTTTGTAAAACCCATTTACCAAGGCCAATATTCAAATTTAATGTCGTATAAAAGTATCCCTGTCTTTGTTTATTGAATAGCTAATGAAAAAGACAAGGCATGACCAATAATAATATAATGTGAGTACAGTACAGTACAGTAGTAAGTAAGTGAGTAATGATGTGGTTGTGTTGAACAGAGACCGCGCCCCCTTCGTGCTGACCCACGACATGGTGTACGTGATCAACGGCGGCGAGCGGCCCACGCAGCGCTTCCAGCACTTCGTAGAGCTCTGCTGTATGGCCTTTAACATCGTCAGGGCGCACCACGACCATATACTGGATATATTTGCTTTGGTAATTTAAATAATACGTCATTATGATGCAAATTATAATGTACTAGCCGTTCCCCGCGGTTAAATTTAGACACTTAAATTTTATTTATCTGTATAGATATGTTTAATACTAAATAATATTATATGGTTTATGCGTACAGATGGCAATGTCCGGAGTGGCGGGTGTGACAAGTGCCGCGGTGGGGTACGTCCGCGCGGCGCTACTGCCGGCCGCTACTAATGCCGAAGCGGCCGCCGCTTTCGCCAGACTTATACATTCCTCACTCAAGAGCAAGTCAGTATATAATACAAACGCAATTTATTACTAAAGTCGAATCATTAATAAAATTCAGCGGAGTAAACTGACAGGTCCTTATGTCACTGTAAAATAATGTTGCCATATTTATTGTAATTGTGATACAGTTCAGTTCGGTTCAGCTCATTCGCACAGAGTTAATGTGAACTAACATTAATAATAATTAGATATAGAAATTCAATTTAGTAATTAATGGATCAATCATTAAAAATTAAATAATGGATTTTGAACCGTAATTGGGAAATTTCTTAGTAAATAAAAAAAAAATATTTACGACGTAATAAGTGAGTAGAAAATGATTCACAACACTATTTTTTTCTTCATAAACTGGTAACACAGTAAATGTCATTTTACTCCGCTGAATTAATGATTAGACTTTAGTACTATAGTATGGCCGCAAATGTTGTGCCGCCATGAAGATGATCCTATGTTTTATATATACGTGAGATACCTACTTTTATAAGCCTTATTTGGCCTAAATAAATCAAAGGACATGAAATATGTCTGTCACAGTTCCTCTGATATTTGGGTCAATTTTATATTCAAAGATAATTTATATACTCATTTTATTATTACTGCATTTATTATCGAGTAACATGTAACATGCGAATTATCCTTTTTTTATGTACATATTTCAAAAGTGCGGCTAAAAACTTGATTATGGGTTATTGGCAATCGTGTAATAGAAGCTTGGGAATGAGTTATCTTAGACTGAAATCATGCTGTAAATAAAAAAATATTGCAATTTTAAACCGTTCGGTTACGTTTTGATTTATCGTAGTAGTTATTCTTTCGAGGGTCATTAAGCACTATTTGTATGCATCGACGCGCCATATATTCGCGCCTGATTCATGCATATTGATCAGACACACAAGTTTGGGCTATTTTTATTACGTATAAATAATGTATGATATTTCACTTGTGCAGATTCACACCAATTAACTTCTTCTTGCACAACTTAGCACAGTTACGTGCCAGTGGAGATCAGAATAGCAACACATCTGAATTACTCTCGTTTATGCCTCGGACATACACGTAAGTTTAATTTAAATTAATTAAATATATTATTAGTGATAATGCAATCATATGTGGTGTAATAATAAAGTTGTATCTATCTATTCTTTGGTTTAGAAGTGCTCAGCTAAATCCTATTATTCTGCAAATATTGTAAATGCGTTTATGTTTATTACCACTCAGTAACTTAAAGCCTGATCGGAATTTCATGGTATATGGTTTTCCCGGAAAGCTAATAAATGTGATACGGTATGCAGTGAATTAATTAATTAATTTATTTATTTAATTTTACAAGATTCACAGCATTACAGCCAAAAAGAATCACATTATATAATCCAAACATAATTGCATTGTTACTTAGAGAGTGGTATAGCTAGGTGATGTAAAAAATACAAATGAATAAGTGGGTAGACTTTAAATAACATAAAAATACTAAGGGTAAAACTTATGGCATAAACATTTTCTGCCAGTACGAAAACAATTTTTCCTACTAATTAACAGTGTTTTTTATGTTTCAGTATGGCGCAAGAAGGTCGCCTCGTAAGCGTAGAATGTCTCGGCTACGAGAAGCGCTACGACCCGGAGAAGCACTACGTATACGCTCTTCGTATCTACAGACAAGGACAGACAACACCCTTCGTGCTGTACCGCTCTTACAAACACTTCACGGAGCTGTACCAGAAGATATGTCTACACTTCCCTTTGGCGAAGGTTCATAGGTAAGGTTATTTTAAATTAAGATTTTGATTGCGATTTAACTTGAGATTGTGTTACCATGTGTTAGAATTAGGATTATTATCGTTATCGACTGCTTTGTATGTTGTCAAAGTAGAGGCATGAGTTGGTCTCCATAATTATTATAAAAATGATTATACGGCCAAGGATTTTAAAGCCTGCTTTTGAATTTAGGTGAGGTGTTTTTCTATTTTTTTCAGCTGTTACGGCGTTATTATATCCAATCATCTAGTATGACCTATGAGCTTAACTTTCCTGTGAGATCTTACAGATAACACCATGAGGAGGTTCCTCCTGGACCTCCTGATATAAAAAGCAAAAACATAACTTATTTGTTTTATTAAAAAATATGTCAATAATTAAATTAATCAGTTCCTAATATAGAAAATGTATTAAGTGTCCAATAAATCAAGTGTGCTCACTCAAGCTTCACTATTGCCGTTGTCATTACTATCATTTATTGTTCTTGATGCGGAATTTTCACCGAAATTGTAATTTAAATCCATAACCATCTGTTTAGGTTGGCGACTCCCCACAGCGACTGTAGGTCTACTTATTTGTTGTCTATGCTGCGATATCATGTCCCAATTGCCTCCTGTATCTATAGGCTTACTAAAACTGACATTATCTACTTTTTCATTGGCACTCGTTTTATTTCTGGTTGGCTCTGGTTTTATCTCTTCGGAATAAGGCGGTGGGCCGCTACTTTTGCTAATAGAACTTTCTAGCGTGTTCGTAGAAAATGTAGAACCTTGCGCTAACGGGTTTGCTCGTTGAGAAGGCGGCGCTGGCGCTTTTTTCTTTTCCACCTTCTTTTTATTATCTTTCTTTATTTGAGCTTCTTTCCGTTCCCTTTCCTTTTTTAACTTTTCTTGTTTGGCTTGTTCTTGAGCTAATTTATCTCTCACCTTCTGCTCAGCTAATTTCTGCTTCTCAATCTTCTTTAGTTCTTTCTCATGTTTTCTCACGTCTCTCGAGTTTTTCCGCGCGTTTGACTCTTCTGCGCCTCTAGGGTCGAGTGAGATAGCAGGAAAGCTCTGTCTCAAGTTATCTGGAGCATTGTTAGCCTTTGTAAGATCGCCGGTACTTTTTGAAGGTCTTATCGATGGTGGCTCGCTGTTAGGTAACACGACCATCGATGGCGATATCTTTTTTTGTGGCTCAGATAAGCTACTGTAACCTGAAAATACCAAAATGATTGGCGTTGGAATTTGTCGTATCAATTAACATGAATTTTATCACAACAATGATTTGTTGCGATAATATTTTTATGTCTTTATTTAATATGGCTCGGTTTACAGATAACTTGATAAAAACAGCAGAACGCCTATAGGCAAAATGTAATATGACTCAAGCATTTCGCAAAAAAACTATCAGTGAATTTATTGTCTGATAAGATAATAAACTAAAATTAGTCCTTTATTATATTTTTCTTAAAAAAATGTTTTAGTAACAATTAACGCTCATTATCCCGGAAAAAGTAGATAGTAGAATGAGAACCGACATCCACACCACTACAGAACAAACGTCCAAACATGCATCGGGCACATGTTTGTTGGTTTTGTAATATATTCATTTTAGGCACCATTAACGGGTGCTTGTATCTTGCCTTGTTTTAGTATAAAAAACTATTTACCAAAGAATTCATCTCGACTGATCCTATAAGCTCCGCTCAATGATAACGAAGGCTCGTGCTGCTCTTTGTTTTTGTTCCGACTGTACAAGTTGAATGTAGTCTTGAAGCCCCCGAACTTCAGCATTATAACGACACACGATACACAGCAAAGGAACGCTAGCGATGCGATGTAGTTTACAGGCTCTCCAACTAAAATATGAAATCAGTAGGTTAAAGGGAATCAAAATGGTAATTATTTAAGGCACCTCATAGTATTATTATTTATCCTACGGCAGCGGGCACTTAAAATCACTCACCCAATTCGGGATTTTTTATAACGGCCATTAATTATTACAATACACTAAATAATAATTAGTAAAACACAAGTATTTGCAACGACAATAGTAGTTTGTCCATAACAGTTTGAATCGATACTCGTTGGTTAGATAAGATACGGGGCAAGTGTATCGTCCGACATGCGCTGAATAATGAACGTTATCTTATCGTTTATTTAAAATCATTATTACTTATCACGGTGGAGTGAAATTGTTGTTTAAATATTGTAATTATTTATGGAATAGTTGGCGATGCTTGTATCTCCGCATATTTAAAAAATGCTATGAATAATGACATGCGTTGGACTAGTTTTTAATTTAATGACGGTAGCTGGTTGCATATTTATTTTGAGTTCTTTTTTTTTCATTGAGTATAATAATTAAAAAACTCCAATATAAGTTTTTTTTAAATTGTTTAATTGTTATATGAACATATTTTTACAATATCTATTTTTTATTGATTTGCCGGATAAACGTTTATTATCCATGTTTCAATGTTTCAAGTTATACCCCTACTATTATATAAACAGATAGAATCACTCTCTTTTAAAATATGATTATGGAATAATGAAGTAAGACTTATAAATAACAATAATTGTCATTTAACAAATATGTACGCATTTCTGAAGAAAGCGGAGAAGGAAAGGATTTACAGGATTTAGATAAATATAATAAACAAAGTAGGTATTAATGAAATTAATCTTATACGTTATCAGTAAGGCGATGATAGCTCAGTGGTAATGACGTCGGACGCCGCGGCGAAGGTCCTACAATGAGCTTGAGCTTTCGTTGAAGGAAAACATCGTGAGGAAACCATAGCACGGTGGTAGGGTACTTTGTAGTACCCGCCTGGCTGGCTACCACCCTCAAGTTGAAAATCTCTCGCCAAACTCCTATTGGTGTGTTCCGGCAGCTGCTCTTGAGAGCCAGTTCCTTCTAGGCTTTGTGTGCTTACCACCTTCGTCCACATCATCACTTACCATAGTGAGATTGTGGTCAAACACAAGCCTATTCAAAGTTAAAAAAAAAGTTCATAATAGGGAATATGCATAAAATTTAAATTAGTCTCAAATATTTTTTTCTAGATTCTTTATTGTCATTACATTATACTTAAAAGGTATTTTTTTTATTTAGTTATTATTTAAACCCAGAAAATATTACATAAAAAGTGAAAAATAAGGGAGGGAAATTCAAACTTACAAAACGCGTCACCATTGGTCGAAACGAAATGTGACGTTAATTGTCACGTCATTGAATTTATCGGCGTCGATATTCATACTGTGTTAAAGTAGTGTTTGTGAGAAAAAGTGTTTAAAACTGTATTCCTGTGTGATTACTTGTGGATATATATTTGTAGTCAATCGAGGACGATGACAGAAACTGGTTTTGTTCAAGCACAATCAGATAATCTGCCGAAAATAGATGCATTTATGATGTCAGCATATTTTGCATCAAATCTCGATTTTACGAGCGCAGAGATCAAAGGAGTGAAAGCTGCAAGGTAATTATTATGTTACTTGGTATATTTTAGTCCATAACATAGGCTTTATTCATAGATGTATAAATAATACTTCATCAAAACATAACCTATACATAACCATTTGTCATTTAAAAATTGTTCCTAAACTCCTAATTTACGTCTATATCATTATAAGTTACTCGTATAATATTATATTATTGAAGCTCAAAAAAGTATGATATGTTTATATACTCTTTGTAAATATTAGATAAATACGATATTCCGATTTACATGAACAATTTTCTTTCAGTATTTAAGTGCTTGTTTGTTTCAGATCTGAACGAGAATCTTACGGTGATTCAGCAGTTGGCTATGTCCAAGTGAACATTATTATTATTACATTTTTCTCCTTTCTGTTTCATTATGTTATATTCAATATAATTAACTGTATCTTCCTTAACCTGAAATAAATTATCAATCATTAAAATTTCGTAAAACCGCAATACGAATATAAGCAAGCTCTTTAGATACATTTTTAATGAACTTTTGTAAACAAGGTTAGGTTAGTTTTAGACCAAACCTCCTATTTTCACACTAAGCTGTACATAAATATATGCTATACTTACGTTAAAATGATCTTCACAACAAAATAGAACCGATAATGGAGATACAATATCCCTTCTCATCATCTTACACCATTTTTTTCGTAATTTCGCATCGCATGGAATACGAAAAAACACTTTATCGGGTGTACTAATAATAGTGTTTTTGCACTTCGGTACCATACAATACTTGTAAGATGGTTTTTTAACTACTTCCATGATTTGTATAGCAATTAAAACTGAAAATACGTATGAAGTAACTGAAACACTATAGTAAACAAACGCGGGACATAACAAATGACGTCATCAAAAGCGCGCGCTAAATGGTGGCGTTTGAACGGCTCAAATTTATTCAATGTTTTAAATTTCACTTTGAAAAATAATTTGGCTCTTTTCAAGCCTATTTATATTTTTTTCCATGTTATAACAATGTAAATGATAAATTTAAGAAATAAAACAAATTCATGCATATTCCCTATTGTAGTTGGCTATATAAAAAAAATTAATGTATTGTTATGTTTGTAAAATTTGTTTTGAAAAGAGTAATTGCTGAATTTATTGACAACTCTTCTCAGCAAATGCTACTTTTGGAATCGCGTTATAGTGGGAGTATTCATAATTGCCTGCGAAGATCAATTTGAACGAAATATTTTATTTTTGAAAGGTAAATGTTTGTGTGGCTAAAAAAATACCAATTATTATTTTATTTGTTCGGATTTGGAAGAAATTTAGATAGTTCATAATTCTGTCTATCCTTCTATCCCTCTCTTTCCTATAGACCTACATTTTCGATGTAATATTCGATTATTTAACTTAATAAGTAGGTAATCTAATCATTTTTGCGATGCATTTATTACTGACTAGCGACCCGCCCCGGCTTCGCACGGGTAGAAGAGCATAATATGTATATTATGCCTACATTTTTGACGGGACAACGTCTTATAATTCGATGGAGCCGGCTGCACGCACGAAAAAACATGACTCATGCGGCGTTACCTCGCTCTGAGGCGTTCCATTTAAGGCTTGAAGTGCAAGCGAGAGCGCGGAACGAGCGACAAAGAGGCACAATCGGCCTCCTTATGACGTTGTCACGTTCAACTATCGTCAGTAAAGCGACTTTACAGACAACCGTTTTTTTTTTGCATCAACTTGTTGCGTGGCAACAGGCGGGCAGTGGAGCGCGGGCGGAGGTGGCTGCATCAAGCGAGACCCGTCGTCGTGTCGCGTTAGTGCGACACCGCTTGAATTTATTTTCTTACGCATAATTTTATTAAATTTTAATTTACGATAGCTCCTAAGATATTCACTTAAATTATATGATGTAAAAGAGTAAAATAATGTGCATGAAATGCTTAAAGCCTCTAACTTATTTAAAATGATAAGGATTAATACCGTATTTGTGTAAATAACTTTCCAATTACCGCTTTATAATTGCCCATTTTTTTAAGTATCAAAATGGATATAGTATGTTATCCTTAAGAGATAGACATATGCCATCGCAGACTTTTCTGTAGACCTATATAAGATACACAATTCCACCAAACATCATTTTGTTATATCTCAAAGGGTTTAGGCAGCGTTTTTGTTGAAAACTCCCAGCCACCTTTTTTTTCCGACACCTCCAACAAATATAATTCTATTTTAGCCAATGTATACAAAAACTCGACAAATTATATACTAAAACCTTCCTCTTGAATCACTCTATCTATTAAAAAAACCGCTTCAAAATCCGTTGCGTAGTTTTAAAGATTTAAGCATACATAGGGACGGACAGACAGCGACAGCGACTTTGTTTTATACTATGTAGTGATTAGACCGTTATTCTACGTTATTCGTCAATTAATGGCCAAAATAGTTAAATTGTTCATTGAATTAAATGATTTATTTTTTCATGCGGAAAGTAATCAAATATTGATCACAGTAATTTTGTATTAGTACTAGCGGGCAGCTAAAATGTACTCTGTGTCTCTCTCTATCCATCCTATGGGATACCGCGTGTTAAATTTCGTTACCATTAGTAGTTTCGTTAGAGGTAACAAACAAACACTTAAAAAAAAAATTCTAATTTATCTGTAAGAAAAGTTATTACTTATCGAAGTTCGATATTATTTTTTGTCGATTCATCTGTCTGTTATTATTGTAGGCATTTATATTTGTGCTTAATTTCCGCTGGCACTCACACATTCATTGATAAGCTGAATTTTTGAGTACCACATACTTAGATTGAAATTTGTTTTAGCCTCCCATCGGGTCTCCACGTCGGCCGCTCGAACACGCGGCAAGTAGCCGAGCGTCGGTTCGGTGACGTGCAAGCCTTCCTGACGTCACTATTCAGTTTGGCCGACGAGATTGCGCATTCCGACCTCGTTTACACATTCTTCCATCCGCTGTTGAGGGATCAGCAGGATGTCGAGCCGCAGAGGATGAAGAAAGGTATGTCATATTTAATTCTAGAATGTTCATTTCATATTTTTTAATAGTTTTTGAACAAAGATGGCGAATAACTATTCAAATTTGCCGAAAATGCGACAAAAGTATAATACCTGAAGATTTCAACTATTTTTTACGTTGTGTAATTGGTATTTGACCACAATCTCACTATAGTGAGTGATGATGTTGCCGAAGGCTGTAAGAACATAAAGCCTATATGGAACTGGCTCTCAAGTGCCGCTGCCGGAACACACTGGTAGGTGTTCGGCGAATTAATTTCAGTTCAAATTGACCGACAATGTACAATTGTAAAAATATTATACTGGATGACTTTTTAGTCGCTGGCAATACTTGCAGGGGTAGGGAAGTACTGATCAATATGAACAACTTTTATTATGTAACTAACTGTGAAATAAACCTACTCGACGAAAATGTATGAAGCAACCGTTTTATCTTAAGCGATATCAGAGTTGGTCCCATAATAAAAGTTGTTTATATTGATGAGTACTTACTTCCATGACTATAAAATCAACCTGTAAAAACACGAAACAGCGTATATTTTATTTATTTATTACTAGCTTCCGCCCCGCGGTTTCGCCCGCATTCCCGGGGGATCTTATGTTTTCCCGGGATAAAAAGTAGCCTATGTGCTATATTCCAGACTATAATTTAACTCTGTGCCAAATTTCATCTAAATCAGTTCAGTGGTTTTTGCGTGAAAGAATAACAAACATACATCCATATATCCATACTCACAAACTTTCGCATTTATAATATTAGTAGGAAGTAGGAAGTGGGAAGCGGGATAGTAGGATGATTATCATAATAATTCCCGTCAGGTAACGAGCCGGTGCAGGCGGAGAGCGGCGACGCGGGCTCGCTGAAGCTGTCGGTGCAGTACGCGGGCGGCGTGCTGTCGGTGCTCATCCTGCACGCGCAGTCGCTCGCCGTCACGCCGCCCGCGCTGCCGCCCAACCCCTATGTTAAGGTATTCTGCTTTCTATTTTATTTTCTTGGTTAAACTGACCCATTGCTGCCGATTGTCACACTCCAACGCCTAGAAAAATCGCTTTGGTTACGAGCTTTTTTGAAGGCTTCTCGGTTTTCTAAACTTATTTGATGCATAGAACATATTGTAATCTTCGATTTATTACAAATCTACGATAGAAGCGAATCACCTCATTACACACTCGCTCGCCGATCCCGATACCTCAGAAACTATAAAACTTACAGATTTATAATTGAAATTTAGCAAGCGGGTTCCTTATAAGGCGTAGGCATGCTAAGAAAGGGTTTTCCGAAATTTGACCCCTTAAAGGGAGAAATACAGTTTGTATTTATATAACTTTTTTGTAGATAGTATTTGGAATACCAAACTTGGTGTAAATATTGCTTAGAGTGGATTATGAATTCTGTATTTTCAGAATTTACCCTTAAGCGAGTGGAATGAGGAGTTAATGTTTGTATCGAAAAAAATATTTTGCACTGCCCGAATAACCTTGTAAATTATAATTACAGGTGTACCTAGTACCGGACCCGACCAAAGAAACGAAACGCAAAACGCGCGTGCTCAAGCGCAATTCGCACCCGTCATTCATGGAAATGCTCGAATATAGACTACCCATAGAAGTAGTTAAGAACCGTAGTCTCCAAGCGACAGTATGGCATTACGATTCTTTACAAGAGAACCAGTTCTTAGGAGGCGTCGTCATACCCTTGAACTCATTACCTTTGAGGCAGGAGACAGTTGCTTGGTACCCATTAGAGTATATACCACGGTAGCTATTGCTTGCCGGCTCTGCTATATGGAGCACGGATTTTCACACGTAGAGATTTCTCTACTGTATGTGATATCGTGACCTTAAGCGGAACGGAACTCTAATATTGAAACCTTAATTTGTAAATCTACAATAATATTATGAAGCTATGTTTGAACGCGCTAATCTCATGAACTACCAGTCTGATTACAAAAAAAAATTTCGCGTTAGATAGCCCATTTATTTAGGAAGGTTATAGGCTACTTTTTATCCCGCGAGTAGAACCGCGAGGGACAGCTATAGTATATAAAGAACAGAAATCTTCAAGTGCCTAATACCTTTACATATGAATACTGAATTCGAAATTATTTTGTCTCTTTTCTATCTACGCGTATTAGGGAGATGGGTGCTTGAATTCTGTGTGTATGGAATGAATAGATAAACGTATGTTGTTGTGAAATTGTCTTGTATAATGAATTTTGAGCTGTTTACTCTATTTTAATGTACAATACACAATTTACAATCATTTTGATACATAATATGAAATAATAATCTGAGTCATATCTATTTTTAATGGAACAATGTATTGTAGTCTTGTAGTGGCAGCTAAAACTAAAAGTTAACGTAATATTGGGAGCTGTAACACTATCATACAAACCAATTTAGATCGTATTACCATTAAATATGATTTATATTTCATAATTTGTTACATCAACTACATTATATTTAATGGTGATAGAGTCTAAATTAGGGAAACATACGTTGACGCGTATGGGCATTATAATCGTAATTAAATCATAAGAGCTTATTTGCTAAAAATCATATCAAGTGGTACGGTCAGCGTCAAAAGTAGATTGGCACTTTAGTACACTTTCATAATAATCTATTGACAATCTCTTGACAGTTTGTATGAAAATAATGAATTGTGTAATGTACGGTACTAAGGTGCCAATCTACTTTTGACGCTGACTGTACATGATAAATCATTTGTTGACGTTTAGTGCCAAATTCTTAATTGTCAATTGCATATGAAAATTATATGTGCATATCATATTCTTGGATATATATAGGTGAAGGTATGGCATTAATAAAGCTGCAGCTGTTAAATTTTTAAAAAGCCAATTAAATTTTTAATAGTTTTACAAATTGTCGTATGGAAAGCACTGGGGCTTTCCATATCTATCAAAATATGATATTTAGCTATTACTCTTTGACATAATAATAAGCAACGAATACAAGGGTTTGCTTTATCCTAACTAATATTATAAATGTGAGTTTGTTTGTTTATTTGTTACCTTTTCACGCCTAAACCCCTTTACCGATCGCGATGAAATTTGGTACGCAGATAGCCTATGGTATGGAGAAGGACATGGGCTACTTTTTTTTCTCGGGAACGTGGGTGAAACCGCGGGGGACAGCTAGTACTTATATACTTTTATATCCCCAATCGGTCTGACTTTATTATTCACATTCCAAGATATCGTATTATTATTACCTCAAGCTTCAATCTTGTTGGTGCTTTAAACAAAAAAAAATACATAAAAATCTCATCCTTACACCCAGTTTCTAGAAGCCTGATCAATGTTAATGTGTTGTTAAAAGTATACTTGTCACTGTCCATAACGTATGGCTACAGTTTTGAGATTGGCCTTCAGAAACTGGCGGCTTTTTAGGTGTTCTCACACATTTGAAAATGGAACGCGCGAACTTTGAAAGTTATGGATGTTCTGATCGTATACATAGAGTTAGTTCACTGAGCGATATTCATCGCAGGATTTGTATTAAAAAAGCAATAGGTCCTGTATCTAAGGAATAACTTGAAATATTTGAATAATTCAGTGTTTATAAAATATAATTATTATTGGAAGTGATTTAAAACCCATTTTTTTGTATAAATTAATTTACTGGTCTGGTAAGTTTGTGTTGAGTTAAGGCACTACCTGGTAAAAGTATGTGTCAAAAAATCGGTTGAACCATGCATTAGTTTATATTTTGCAGATCTGATTGTGTTAATGAAATATACGAATGAGCGAAATTGTGGGTATTATTTCCGATTTTTTTTACGTTTTGTTCTTTTTTCAATCGTGTACACTAATTTCCCACTTTTAGGGTATGTTTGCATATTATAAAATCGCATTATATTAATTTACACTTTAGTATTTTCATGTATTATCTGTGTTATATCACTATTGTTATTTGGAATTAATTATTTTTAGATCATGTATTATTTATTGAATGTAAAATAATTTATTTTAATTCAATCATAATATTTTGTATTACATATAACTTGGTATTACACAGTATATTTTGAAAAAATATGTATATTAAAAATAGAATAAATTGAATTGTACATTTCAAATGAAATATCAGATTTTTTGATGGTTTTAGAAATTAAGGGCATTGACCCTTTATTTGTAATAGGAACAAATTGCACGAATATTTCGAAAAAATTAAACAATATGCCCTGTACAAAGTACTTTTTGCATTAGAGCTATTTGTATGGAAAACCAATGCTTTTTTATCTAAAACCAATTAAAAACCACGGCTTATATTAATGGCTTCCAGAATTTGCTCAAACTGGCAAATATCTAGTTCATAAATATAGCCTTTACTATAATAATCCTCAACTGAACTTTATAACCAGCCCGATGTATATAAACACTTTAGATAGATTTTTTTATACGAAGATAAATTTCAAAATCGACGCTTTGGGCCTAACAGATACATAATAAGTAGTTGTTGTTAATTGCATACTGTAATAAAAAGTAAATAAATCGCATTGATATCATTATTGTCTTTTATTTAATTAGAAATGATAACATCTTCGTCTGGAGAAGACTTTAATAAATAGTTATTAGAGCCGAAGTTGCGTTGTTTCAAGCCGTCTTTACCTCTATAATATGGCGGTTTTTCGCTGGTCGGTAGGTAATATATTCCGGGTTTGTTGAAGTTTGTTTTAGGCCCTAGAACATTGCTAGTGATGTTTTTAGAATAGCATTGTCCATGGCGAGCCTTGGTAACTGAATCGCAATGGACTGCAACAAATTTATCTGGGTTGGTGTGAGACGCCAACCAGTAAAGTCCGGCACGGACATGGCTGCATAGTTGGAAACATGGAAGGATGAAGTTACCAGTAATTGCTGCCTGGTATTCACCTGGAATAAGAAGAAATATTACCCTCGCACATACACACAATAAATACGAAATAAAATTACTGCTCTATTTCTTTTAATAGTCGACTAGGGATGTGAAATTTGAGTGAAAAAAATCAATTACTCAATAATCGATTCTTCTCTTATTAATATAAACCGATTTGTGAAAAATCGATTTTAGAAGATAATAATAATCGGTTTTTTCACTCTATGTCACATCTGTGTAGGGTTGCCACCTCAAAAATCATCTTGTCACTAGATCCAGTGTAAAATATCGCTAGTAGAAAATCCTTTAAAAGATGCGAAATTATTATACATACATACATAGCACAAATTAATGGCGCCGTATTTCGATTTGTTTATTTTAGTGAACTTACTTCGTATTTTTTCATTCGTCGCACAGATAGCGTTGTTTACAGAAAGAGGTTGAAAAAATGTGTGAATTATATAATCGATTAATTAAAAATAGATATATATTATCAAAAAAATCGATGATTGAAAATCGATTGTATGAAGAAAATAATCGATTAATATGATAATTGATTATTTTTTCAAATCCCTGTAGTCGACGCGGGTGCGCCTCGCCTTGTCTGTGTCATATCGCTATGTGGGCGGTAAGCTGCAGAATCACTTCAATTGCTAGTGATTGTCTAAGCTGGGAAATTAGTAATTACCTCCGTTCACATAGAAGTCAATGTTGGCAACAGGTTGCGCGATCCCGAAGCCGTCGATGTTGGTATGTAGAGCGTCCACGTGTTGCGCTGCATCTGCGTTGAAACGCGCCGCGGGCGGTAAGTTACGGAAACACGGGCCCGCTGGGTCTAGCCCTAGATAGGAATACTTGTTATTTAGATAACATTTTATAGACTGGTTTGATTATAAGTAGAAAATCTTGTTATGTGTACCTACGGTAAGTTAAAGGAAATGATCCTAGGTAGGACAGACAGATACAGATGGGTAGGTACCTACTATGAAAGGAAACCTTCCATGACAACGTGGGGATTATAACGATTACAGAGTTCACCACACGCTGCATTGTTGGACTTATAACTTCACATGTAATCAGATCAGATTTCCTCACTTCCCTTATGAACTGACTGAGTGGTAAATTCGTACGTAATGTACCTACCTTTTCGTAAAATTACCTACTAAAAAAACATATATTGGCTAACAAAATGTATGCCCATTTACCTATTAACACAATCCTTTACGTTTATTCAACTAACCAGTTAGCCTGGCGGGTCGTCGTCCGGTCAACTGGGTGTACTTGACGGCCGCGTAAGATGCGATGTGGGCGCCCAGGCTTCCACCCAGAAACTCCAGCCGATTCGAAGACAGCCCGTGTCGCGTGAGACTTGCTAGGAACTCGCCTAATAACTCGCCCAGAGGTTTAGTGAGGCGAGCTGCTCTGTTGATAAGATGATACCTTAGTAAGTACTAGTGATCCAAGTATTGTTTTTACATTTCGATATGTTGAGCTAAATGCGTTTTTAAGTAACACAATTAACATTTTTTATGTTTCGAGATATTAAATTAAAATTGTGAAGTTTCACCAGGATCCAATGCAGTTAGAATGGGAAAATGCATTAACTTATCTTTATCATGTTAACTAAAGTGTCGATATTGCGTGGTTTGGTTTAGTCTATTGGTTGTGATGATTGGTGTACTAGCTAAGTCGCTAGTCGACTGTCGACAAATTTGAAACTGGTGAACCACCTCTGTGTTTATGTTCGCTTTTATTTTAATTCTTCGTAATATATATGTAGGTATGGAGATAAGCAACCTTCGTCCTTCGAACTTTGAATCGGAACATTCGTTATAACAGCGATAATAATTGATTATTAAAATAATTCTTCTAGGTTACTAGCAAATAGCATCCTTTTGCATGTATGGTCAAGATGAGACGCTACCTCGCGTGTAGGCACGCAATAATTTGATTGAATATTTGTATAATGTGAAGAAGAAGTTATGAATAAATTAGTTGGAGGCTAAGCAAGTGTTGCTGTGGGAACCCTACCACTGTGCTATGATTTCCTGATGACCCGAAAACTCAAGTTTATAGGATTCGAACCCACTATAATCGACGACACTACCAGTGAGCTAAAATAATTAAAGTATAATTTGTAAATTAATAATTTGATTATGATTAAAGAATAAACTTACAAAGGATAAGAGCGGAACAATATTGGGAAGTTTTCAGCTACGATGACGTTGCGTCCACGCTCCAAGTATAAACTTGCAAAGGAGCGGACCAAGGGGGAGGACGATGAATCCATATAGCCGCTTATTATTACCTGATGATGGAATGGATGGCTTTAAAACCATGCTTTGCTTTTGGACATATTTATTTATGAAGTAAATTCTTAACAGAAATCATTTATCAGTTCCGAACGTTGATCTCCTTACATTTCCACCACCAAGGGAAAATACTACTTTACATATTAATTTTATACATTATTCAATATTTATGCAAATATTATTAAATTTGTACCACAGTTTTCCTCTTTAAATCCAGGTCTTTAGCTGCGCAGGCGGCGCCTTCCTCGCTGAGCTTGCATTTCTTCTCGCTGTGTCCGAGAATGTTTGATGAAGGGTAAATCAACACTACATAGAGCGATCGTTTACTTGCTTCTGATAAAACTGTACGTTTTGTCATACCTGGACCTGTTGTAAAGAATTTAGTTCAAATTTTAGTGTATTACTTTTTTGCAGCAGCCTCTTGACAGATCAAGATAGCGAAATATTGTATTTCTCCTGATCGGGAGAATTGGGACTAAACTTTGGCAGGAAACAAATCTACACTTAGCTTCCTGGTTATAAGCTGAGAGCTTTATATGAATATGTAGTAATAAAGTAAAAAAATGAAACAATCTAGGAAATTTTTGTTATTAGCTATTGCTGTTTTCTGTTAGATATCGTGTAGGTAGACAGTGCAAGGCTGCGTGAGGCTCCGTTTTATTTTTTTATGTTGCGGTTAGATACTTGTTTCTCGGTTCATTAAATTTCTTGTATTTAACCAACATCTTAATGCCTAAAAAGAATCTCTGCTTATAATGTTAAAGATTAAATATTTGTCGTTTATGTAAGTAGAGTAGTGTCTAGGTATTACCCACTTCTATATTAGGATAATAAAAACTATATAATTAAAGCCTGTATGTTGTATAAAAGAACGAGAATCAAAACTTGTTAAGTCCCAAAATAAATTGTGTTATTCGAAAAATTAAAACCATAACCATCATAACTAATATTATAAATGCGAATGTGAGTATGTTTGTTTGTTAGCAGTGGCGTAACTATACCATCTCAGGCCCGTGGCAAATTCTTTGGATGGGCCCCAGTAAAAATCGTCACGTTGAAATTTAATTTGAATAAATCACTGAAGTAGTTATCCAACACAGTATATTGTGTGCATTTCAGTTAGGTACATAACTTATAAATTTGCTTCACTTTCAGAGCACTGTTCAGTTTACAATTATTCTTAAATTACTGACTAATTTTAGGTAACTTTTTATTTTTCCTTCTAACTCCCTCTTTCGCTTTCGTTTATCGCTACCACTCAGATATTTTTAGAACTAGACATGTTGATTACTAACTTTCACAATTAACTTTGCAGGTTCATTAAAACAAAAACTACGAAAAACCAAAGATACAAATAACCAATTGTCATAACACTCAAACGAAAAATGCGTAGTACAGGCCTTAAAAATACAATCAAATTAAAGTATGTACCTAATTATATAAAATTTTGTTTAAAAATGTTAGGTTACTCTGAGCTCGCGGCCCCTCGGGCCGGGGGCCCCTTCGGGTCAGGGGCCCGTGGCATTTTGCTAGCCCTGCCACCCTATAGTTACGCCACTGTTTGTTAGTTACCTCGCTGAACCGATCGCGATGAAAGGTAGGTAACGTATACTCTGTCCATCAGTTTATTTTATTTTTGACGTTTAATAATATGAAAGAATTATTGACCTTATTACTTTAAGATAAGGTCCATCTATGTAGTTATACAATTAACCATAGAATAAATAGATAAACCTTATTAGTGATAGTCATAAGATTCATATTTCTTTGATATTTTAAACGTCAAAAATAAAATAAACGGATGGACAGAGTATAGAAGGACATGGGCTACTTTTTTTTCTCGGGTGAAACCGCGGGGGACAGCTAGTACCATATAAAGTCAGGTTCTAAATAGTACAATTGTTATCTCGAATCAAAATTTTACTTAATGTTTGATTGAAAATGAAAATATTTTTTAATCAAATAGGCCTTCAAAAGCGCTTATGAATAATCTGACTCTAACGCACGGTTCGGAAGGTTACGAAGAGCCGGCAATAAACTCTAATAACGTTACTAACTCTATTATCCTTTCATAGTATGGCTATGGACCTAGGATTTTAAGGTAGGTAGGTATTACGTACATACTTACATCATAAAAACTGATATTGTTTAACTATGAAAGGGCATTAAGTAAAGTATTGAAACTCACAGTCAGCCATCAATCCCGCTGGGAATCCAATGTCTTGCGTTGCCAAAATAAACCCACAGGAATATAATAATGTTATAAATACTCTCATTTTCATCACTCAAGTAAGTTACTTTAGGTGATAAACTTAACATAGTACGAGAACGAGTTACCTACACCCGAATGCTTTGAGAACTGACTTGGTCGATAAACGTCGAGTTCCTTCGTTTGGAAGGCCGAGAGATACAACCTAGATGCACATATAATTCATTCGTAAACTAAGAATTTGGTAGTTACATTAATTAACTCAAAAGGATTATAATTTGCGCAATAATTGGATTGAAGATGAACTGAATAGGTATTCCTTCCATATTGTTAGACGAAAAGCAGTAGGATATGATACGTAGAATTAAGAAAACTGCTATTAGCTAATTTCCACCTACAGACAGGTGTCGTTTAGTAAATAGATACGTTGGTCTTATCATGTTAGGCTTTTATTTAGAGATACTACTTTTTTTGTTAAAATTTGAACTTGTTCAGGTTATAATTTTTTATTTATATTTTTTTCATTTTTTGTGTTTATGTGTATTATATTTCTTTAAAAATTGTTAAAAATTTAATGGAAAAAAGCCAACATTGTCAGATTGTCAAAAAAAAAGCAAAATATATAAGGTCCTAATAAATGAATTACGGTCCTTTTGAGGGATGATTTTTTAGGTCATAAATATTCCGAAAATGATAAAATAAAAATATTCGGTCGTAATTTTAATGAAAAAAAAACCTGAAATTATACTTCATCACTACTAAGCATTAATTAAAACCATTAACAGCATAATCAGGTGTAAAATTTACTATTAAATAATAAAAAAAATCTTTAAAAACTTTTATTTTATTTATTTATTAAGTACTTTTATTTATGAAGTACAATTTCAGGTCTTTTTTTTTGAATATTTTTATTTTTCGAAATAGTTATGACCTATACTATCATCCCTCAAAAGGACCGTACTTCATTTATTAGAACCTTATATAAAAAAAATGTAACCTTGCTGTGTTTCTTGCCGGTTCTTCTCAGTCGAAGGCGACTTCCGAATCAGTGGTAACTTCAGTAGTTTTGACGTTCATAAGTGCCCTCCTAGGGCCTAAACTGAATAAATGGTTTTGACTTTGACTTTATCTCGGATGTATAGGTAAAATACACTTAACTCTGCTTGCAGCAGCTCAGAAAGTTGAACACATTCGGAATCACGGAGATAGCCGAATCCCATATTTTATCGAAGCCACAAACTTTTATTATCAACAAAACCGGCTAATAACTTTGCGTGGTATTGATCGCAATAAGGGAGTGATGGAATGGCCGAGTTTTATAAAAATAATAATAAATAATGTCTTTCAATGTTTTATTATGACAGTGGTAATAAGGGTAGGCTTCTAGAGTTAGGTACAAAAGAGAAAAAAAAACTGCTAAGTACGTATCGGAACACGCACAGGGTAGGGTTCAGTAGTCGTATGATATAGTACAAGTCTAACGCTTACGCATGGACTACATTACATTATGAATATGACAAACCAAACATATATTTTTCGAAAATATGTCATCTAGGTAGGTAGGTCATGTAGGTTACGATAGGGTCTCAAGTTATTTTTAGCACACCTAACTGCCACAGTGATTTTTGTTTGTTTTTTAGTTTTAATAGCTAAGTAGATAAAGTTCGAGTTAGATGATAAATCCAAAAAGAATAAAAAAACACTCGTCGAATATATAACCTACTCCTTTATGGCAGTCGAATAATTATTTATACGTAGGCATTAAATTAGTTTAGCGTTGCTATGCGTTACCATGGCGTTACCTGAATTAACTGAATGTTTTTAATTTTGATCGGAGAAATTATTCTGTACCTATGCTTTATGTTTCAATCGATTTACACTTTTTAAATATTATGTTATCAAGTTGACATTGAACAATTAACTTTTGTATAGTGGGTAATGCCCTATACACTTAAGTTTTCTGTACTGTAATGTAAATATTCGATTGTGTAAAGTAAATATTTTTGAAATGATCATAAATCAAACAATTAATTCTGCAACACATATTTCTTTTGTACGCGTAAATATAGTCCCTTATATAATTTAAGCCTTCCTTTGTCCATATTCAAACTTTTTATTTTTTTTAAAAAAAGAGGATTTGACTTTCCAAAACGTTCCATTCTTTAGGAACAAGGAAACCAACATATTTTTTCAAACGAGTTTTGTTATCAAATCACCCAAATCACCCATAGTCGTGATATTCTAAAAAAATACAAAACATTTTTAATAATTTATGTTCCCATGTTTTATTTTATCGTTGATCGAATAGGGCGCGACTTTCATTTATTGTTCCACAATTTTTTGCAGATCGAGTTGCAGAAAGCCAATTATTTACTAATGTGTGTTGAGACGGCGCGGACTCAGCACCGGTTATACCGGCAGTACAACTTTGCGCCGAGTGTCGCTCACACGTAAACGCTCAATGTACCTAATACTAAAGAAAAATAAAAAGTAAAGTTTTAAGTGTACCTACAGAAATATGATTTCCGACCGTGAATATATATTTTTCTAAAACTTTTTGCTACTTTCGTTTTGGAAGAAATTGCAAACGTTAAGTAGTTTTTTTTGTGAACAATGAATGAGTCAGTGGCTGTAACGAATGACACTTGGCAGTGGTACAAGGATGTGATCATGTCGTGGCTGGAGGACCCTGGCGTGGAGGAGTATGAGGGTTTGAACATGACAGCCCTGCAGATGGACCAGGCGTACATGGTCGGCGTTTCTGATAGAGATGTTGGCATCTATAGTGTTTCTGATGATTGTTTTCGGGTATGTTGAGTTTTATTCCTATTGTTGTAATGTTTGAAATTCATTAGTAAAATATCTCAATTTTCTAAAATACCAACAATATTTTTTTAAGAATTAAATTGCAGATTACGCAATGCAATTGCATAAAACAAACAAGTTAATTTCTTAACTTGTTTTTAAAGACGCGACAATGCAACTTGTTGCAATTTTAATGTTGTAACTGTCTGTTTCCGTTTCGAATTAAAATTGGTAAGGTTTTAAATTATCGACTTTGACGGGTAAAAGATTGCATGGTCACTTGTAATAATTCATGAATTTCGTGTCTCGCTTGAGTTTATCAAATGTCGCCCAACACTTACTAAACTATTAACTAAACGACTGTAAATGCTTTTTTAATTGTCACAAAATTGCATCATGGGTTGAATTCTAGGTTCATAACTATTTAGGTTCTTAAATAAACTAACATTATAGTAGGTAGGTCATTTATTTGAAAATTTATCCTATCCTACTAATATAATTGCGAATTTTGGGTTTTTATGTTTGCTACCCGATCAATAATGTCTGAACGGACCTTTCTATTGATTTAAAAGTGCCTACATATAGGCAGGCCCGGACTTAGAGACCCAGGGTCCCTAGACACTTGACATTTGGGGCCGCCAATCCCAGCCATCCCGAAGCCATTTTGGAATTTTAGCTAATAAAATGCACTAGTACAGAAAATATAATTTGTAACTTTAATAGGTGGACGGTTAACGGTGGAAGGCCTAGACGGAAATCCGGGACTGCATTTAGGTAGACACATTTTACTTTTTATCTCGGGAATGCGAGTAAATAAATAAAGAAGTTATGTTTCAATAATACATAGCACTACGAGTAGGAACATCCATAGATTTTTAGACATCAGTTCTAATCTTTGATTTTATCGATCGTTGATCAAAACAAATACATTATGCGATCTCCATATCGTACCTAAGTATGTATTTTATTGTGTCAAGGCAATTTTACATACATTTTACAGGCCGGTTGGCGTGGTTGGTAAGATACTATCTATCACGCCACAGGTCGTGGGTTCGATTCACACTCAGGACAAACATTTGTGTCCATGAACATGTCTGTTTGTCCTGTGTCTGGGTGTAATTATCCATATGTATGAAATGTAATTACAAAAGAAAAGTAGTACATATAATGTAGTGTATCAGTTATCTGGCTTTCATATACTATAAGCTCTGCTAAGTTTGGGGTCAGAGGGCCGAGGAATAATGTCCCAGAATATTTATGTGTTTTATTTAGTATGTAGCTAATATGTATAGAAGGTTGTCTAATGATTTCACACCTTTCTATGCGGAACAAATCTCAGTCCGTTCACAAAAGACAAGTGATTTTGACAAGACGTGTGAGTTTTTTGTATTCTAGTTATTGACAATACCTATGCAAGCGTAACCTCGAAATACTTATATATTTTTTAAAAATATTAACTATAAAATTTCATCAATGTTTGTATGTAAAGTTATAATAAGTGAGTAACATTTTCTAATTATATTCGAATCCAGTAAACTTTAAAATTCGATGTCGTAAGTTACGTTACGTCACGTTACTTACTAATTTATAGATGTGATCTATTTAGTCACGACCATGAAGCGAAAATATTGTCCATTTATATTTTACCGTGAGTCGTAAGTGTTAGGTGCATTATTATGTTCCTCAATATACCATACATTTAGTGAAACTGGATTGCATAATGGAAATTCTGGTCATTCATCACTTTTTGTATGATGTCAAAAAACCCAGCAGCGTTGAATGCAATGACAGTAACGTAAGTAAGGGTATAAGTACGTGACTTTTTATCATAATGTGAAACTTTTTGTTTGTTATCGTGTCTGTTTGTGTTTCGATCGTTTCCCAAGCAATTACTCAGGAATACATATCGTACGTAAATATTTACGTTTTTCCTTCTATTTTCAAATTCTCATTCATTCATCATATTCACGATGCTTTTCATTCCTTTTTCAAATATAAAAAAAAAATTGAAGATAAATCATTGAATGTTGCGAAAGCCACGCCGCTATGCCAATGGCCGTCGTCGTTAAGTTCGATCGACATGCATGTCACAGGGATTTCCATGGTAAATTATCGAGGTAATTGTACAAAACAAGTAGGTATACAGCTCCCCTAGTAAGTGAATAATTAATTAGCCTGGCGCCAAAGTAGGCGGGGTTCGGCTAATTGTTTAGACAATTGCATTTTTTCTTTTTATAATTAAATTTGAATAAAGAATTTCCTATAAGAAGAATTAAAAAAATATATGGCTAAAGTGAATAAAAATTATTTGAGAGTAGGTATAGGTATTATATGTTATAAATAAAGTTGATTTTTTTAGGACTAGGTACTATTTCGGAGACGGAATTATTACACAATAATGTATCATTATAATTAATGCACACCATGGAAGTAGTTTTTAGGGTTCCGTACCCAAAGGGTAAAAACGGGACCCTATAACTAAGACTTCGCTGTCTGTCCGTCCGTCCGTCCGTCTGTCTGTCTCCAGGCTGTATGTCAAGAACCGCTATAGCTAGAGAGTTGAAATTTCACAAATTATGTATTTCAGTTGCCGCTATAACAACAAATACTAAAAACAAAATAAAATAAATATTTTAGGGGGGCTCCCATACAACAAACGCGATTTTTTTGCCCTTTTAATTGTTTTGTGGTAGTTCCCGTTGACCTAGAATCACGGAATTTGGCAAAAAGCAAGGTCCTACAACACAAATAAAGGGAAAATTCCAAAATATAAAAAATGTTGAAAATTAAAGGGTGTCCCCATACATACATAGAAACGCCAATTAATAAAGACCTCTGAGTTGTATGGGCGCTTTTACAATTTAGAGGTCTAGCTTAATTGGCACCAACCTCAAATAAGGTAAATAAATAAAATTGTACATTTCCCGTGATGGACGAACGATGGACGAAGTTTGTACGGAACCCTCAGTGCGCGAATCCGGCTCGCACTTGGCCGGTTTTTTTTAAGATTCGGCTATATGGAGTCGTTTTCAGTCACTAACATCTTACTTTTGTTGTTTACTAAATATTGTTTATTTAGGAAATTAGTTATACCTACTCATTGTGGGCGAATAGTGTGAAAAACTTTATACCTACCTGCTTGGAATAAGGTTGTTTTTTTTTTAAATTGAGGTATGTTCGTTTTAATTATTTTTATAAATACCCGTAACTATTAACAAAGGCTGAAATTGACCCTGTACTACTTTCAGGTGTGCATTTAAGTAGGTATATTACATTTGAATAAATTTGTAGCTGTCCCTGCGGTTTCATCCGCGATCCCGTGAAAAACAAGTAAGTAGCCTATGTCCCTCTCCATACCATAGGCAATCTGCGTACCCAATTTCATCGCGATCGGTTCAGCGGTTAAGGCTTGAAAAGGTACTTAACAAGACGGTTGTGGAGTTTCCATCACAGTACATACTTATAGGATAGGCAAATCAAATTATCAGAGTTGTTTCGCAGCAGGATGACAGAAGAGAGTTTGAATGGACTGACTTTAATGCATAAAACATTGTGACAAAAATTAACGCTAATGAAGTGCTGGACATCTTTGGCAGGAAACAAAAGCAAACTGTCTTTATTTAAGTTTATATTTAACAATTATTGTTGATTATTTTTGCCCGTCTGCTCCATGCGCCCCTCCCAGAAAAAAATCCCGGATCCGCCCTCGGTTTGGAAGTTAGGATAGGATCATATCAAGATAAGCCTACATCATTAGGTACTTACAATCGTACCTATTGCTAAATGAGTAATGTTTGTGTAAATACTTACTCTATGAGATGTCCTTTTTTTATTATACTACTTACGTGGCAAACAAGCTTACGGCCCACCTGATGGTAAGCGGTTACCGTAGCCTATAGACGCTCATAACACCACAGGCAAGGAAAATACAATTTTATATTTTCCCTGCCAGGGGTATCACTTACGCGTTGCCAACCTTGAGACATGAAGGTGTTAAGTTTCCTGTGCCTGTAATTTCACCGGCTCCCATACCCTCCTAACCGAAACACAGTAATACAAGTGCATTACTATTTCACGGCGGAATTAGATATGGTGGTAGTATTTCCCCGGGCGAGCTCTGCACTAAGAGTTCTACTACCTTACAAGTAATTATCGAGTAATTAATTAATGGTAACATTGTAGTGTTATTTATCTACTGCGTGCTTGATTACATAACACAAGAGACAAACTGATTTCTAGAGCGTAGATTGATTGATTTGTGCTACTGCATTTGTTTAAAAAATACATTCGACGACCCATATACTAGAAAAAAACTAATTACAGCGTTACCTATTCTTTGTAACAGACTTAGTAACAAACACCTCATGATTTATAGACGAAAATAATGTATCGTTTAACAAATAAAAGACCTCATGATTACTTACCCAATATTTTAATTTAATTTGCCTTTACATTGTTTTTGATCATTTTTGCTACTAAATAAGATGGTACAACACCCAAATTATTTACTTTAATATGGTATGGTCCATATGGGTAGGTATAGTTTATTTTTATATATTTATTATTAGGAGTATTTCCAAATATTTTATACACTCTTGAATTTCGGAAATACTTTCATGCGGGTAAATATAATTGCGTAACATACATAGTATTAACACAGCGTAACAAGTCTATAATGATTTACAATACAATAATGTTTAAGTACGTAAGATATAATATTTTTATTGACAATACACAACACGTCATATTCTATATAGGTAACTGTTTTTTGAAGCAAATCGCGAACAAAAGATTAACTACTTACTTACATAATTATTTTTTGTGCTGTATAAATATCATGGTACGTATATGGGATCAATTTTCTAATCAGTGCCCTAGTAATGAACGCTCGCTTACCTACTATCACGTTAGCGTTTAATACATTTCTCTCATGGAACTAATTTCTTTCATACAAAATTTTAGTAAACGCAAACGCGATAGTTAGCGTTTATTTACATCAATTCTTTACACTCAGGGTACAGAAGTGGAGAAACTAAATAAAATGTATTAGCACCTCATATCCAAAAGACACATAAAGGACGAAAAGACATTAGATAGAAAAGTGTTTTCAGTCTCTATTTTTTTTATAGTGCCCATTCGAGCTGCAGAAGAACTTGACAGCAGGCTCCCAAAGTTGGTGGGTGGCGAGCACAGCACGACGATCTACATGGCGAGTCTACAACGATATTTCCGATCAATACATCACTGCTGGGAATACAACGTGTGTACTTTTAAAAGTTTTACTCCTCAATCGATTCAATTAGGTTATGAAAATAACTTCCAAACTTCAAAGCGGCAAACTTAAAAAGGGAAACCTGTACCCTTTCTAAGTTTTCCGCTTTGAAGATGTTTGCTGATTTATTCCGTATTTTTTATGCTAAAAATAAATAATGTGAGAGAATATATAATCCTAATGTATAAATAGTACCGTGGGGTAATGTCCTGCCACTTCTAGAAGTTATATAGACAATAGCATATTCCACCGTACATACATAACTCAAAACGAACTATAGCGATAAACTTAGATTGAGCGAATTCTAATGTATCGTCTTTCACAGATGATCTTTTGTCCAATACTCATTAACGAACAACGAAAGAAAAAGTTTTACAGTCTTTTGTAATGAAAATGATTGAATGCTCACTCTCTATACCTACTACTAAGTACTACAAAGAACAAACCAAAATAATTTGATAATTTTGAACGTTATTGAATTTAGTTTTTTTTTTTTTTAATCACGCAGAGGCTTGCTGTGTCAGCTGAGGCCAGAGATGGGCCAGTTTGGAGTGTACTCACTCAATGCCACTGAGGAGGGCTGTGATGTCCGTACCTCGAGGGAACCAGTCGACATTTATATGCGTGAGTAATACACATACCTACTTCAGAATAACAACTCATAGTTCTAGAGCAGTAATTAACTACTGTTATTATTATATTTCTTAATCTCACCTATTAAGCCGCCTACACATTTACGAACACGAACATCGCGCGCATGAATACTGATAACGAATTTTTGAATCACGACCCTTCGAGTATGAAATGTCGTAAAAGCCATTTTGGCCAAAATGAGTTTTTACCACCTCTGTATTCAGTTACGCGAGCTCTATCAATCTGTATATTTAAAATGTTCAAATTCGCAAAAAAATGTATTTTACGACGTGCTCTGATTCACGTTCAAAACCCAGTTTTTTTTATTTTATTTTATGTCTTAATGATCAATTTGGGGAGCAAAGTTTTAAAATTAATGTTGTAAAAGTATTTTTTTTCTTGACATGGCTTATGCTACATAATGTATTAGGATCATGACAGAATATTTTTAAGACATTTTAGTCGTAAGATGCACATTTTTTTCAAATTGGCCTTCACGACAATTTTTAAATTAAAGATTTATAAAAGACCGAGGCTTTTTAAATGGTTTAAATAAGATTTGTAACTTTTTATTTGGTATTTAATTGCGTACAAGACACCATTTTTTAAATTATGACTTTTTACTGTATTAATTGACATCCAAAAAATAGAAGTTTGCACGAAATGTTCATGCAAAATTTATCTCACGTTCGAGATACGTCAAAAAATGTCAATTTCAAAGGGATTTCACAGAATTGGGGTCTTTTCGCGACTTTTTTGTTTGTATTCAAATGCGTAGTATTCTATGTACTAGTGTATTACAGTTGATTGTGTTTGACCACAATCTCACTATGGAAAGTGATGACGTGGCCGAAGGTGGTAAGCACACAAAGCCTAGAAGGAACTGGCTCTCAAGTGCAGCTGCCGGAACACACCAAAACAAATCCGTTTTTAGTGAAGGTTGATTGGCAGATAATGTCTTAAGGCATTAATCTTTTGTATATTTTTTTTTATAATGTTGTGCAATAAAGTTTTAATAAATAAATATGTATTGAAAAAGCAATGCAACAGCCTATGAATGATTACTGCGATTCCAAGCGTACTTGTGTTTTTATAAATTTTAGTGCCACGTGTGAATTTCTGTAATTGGCTTCGCTATTGTTACTGAAGACACTTATTTTGTAATTTTAGCTGTTGGTTCTCCGAAAATAAATAAATAATAAATTCATACTCAATGATACCTCTAAAAGACTAATTACTTAGATATACATAATTCATGATTGAGCGTTTTTCAGACTGTTATTGTCTTCTTGCTTAATGACTAACATCCAACATCTTTTTTTATTAATAGCGACCGGTATATTTTTAAGTAATATAAAGAATCATAAAAGCTTTCGAGTCAAGTACGATTAAACAGCATATCCTATGCATGGTTTAAAGTCTATGGTGATTTTAATTTGATATTCTTCTATTTTATTACAAAAAAAGGTACATTAATACTGAATAAATAATGAAAGACTTTTAAATAACATGTTTTTTCTAAAATGTTTACTGCACTGAATTACACTTTCTTTTATTACATTTGTCTTTTAATACAAAGTTACCAACGATAAAACCATTGTTGTTGCCTTTTACAACAAAGTTTACTGATGCAAAGCAGTGGCGTAGTGTGGGTTTTCGCCGCCCGGGGTGGACCGGAAATTTACCCCCCCCCCCTATATTTTTAATGGCTTATAAAGTTTCAATATTTTATTCAACGGACTTAATGTACATCGTAAGACTTATTGAAAGTCAAAATAAACTACTACTGCTTCGGAAGGAACATACATCTTCACAGTCCACTTCGGGCACCTGGTGCCTAGGGTGATGGGTGGGGTGGCTGCTGCCAAACACCGACAAACCGGGTGACCTTTGCAGGCGGCTGTACTTAGAGATAGTGCGATCAATATGCCCCGTATGGATGGTGGACGCTCTGAACCGCGGAAACTTCACCCTTCTGCGTAGGCCGTAGCGATCTCCGCCGAAGCGACAGTGCCTCGGCAATGACGTCGTCTTAGAGGAGGCCTCCCACCAGGCTGTCGCTGCTGGGTAGGTGCGCGGATTAATGCTTCGGCGCCCTCGTACACCCAGCCGGCAGCAACATATAGGAATAAATACCCCAGGTTTTTAGTCAGTAGGAGTCTGACGTAACCCCGCCGCTTCCCTCCTTCCCCCCGGAGCCACAGGGGGGTATCCATGAGGATAACTTCTTCTGAGCCCAATTTTCATCGATTTCATCTCGCCTCCTAAAAATCATGGTGCTTGCCGCCGCCCCCTTTCGTATGCCGCCCGGGGCCATGGCCCCCCCGGCACCCCCCAAGCTACGCCACTGATGCAAAGATTGAAAAAAATGTCGTCGAAGCCAGTTGCATATATTAAAAGTCATGCAATCTCTGGTCCTTTTTAAACTACGTTATTTTGGGTTTCTCTCTAATGAACAACACAAAAACCTAAGAATAATGAGCTTTAGTGGTTCATTTTACCTTTAATATTTCAAACGTTAATGCAGAAAATAAATGTTACCATTTTTGTTTTTGCTTCTCCTGAAAAATGGGGTTTTGGCTTTTACTACATTTCATACTCGAAGGGTCGGATGGAATTCGTTCGTTTTTCGATGTTTGTTAGTGGTACGCACATGCAAAAAAAGTTGTTTTGTATCGCAACGTAACAAATATGTTCGTAAGTGCGTATACGCGTTTTTAGAACAGGACTTTGATGTACGCGAGTAGATACTCGTACATTAAATTAACAATTGAATATTAATTTATTTCCAAATTTTATATTCTTAAACTCGCCCGTATTTATCACGAACCCTTGACACACAAATATCATACTGTCCTTGTTTGTTTAAGTGTTGACAGTGTTTATTATCTGTTTATATCTTCAGCTGTTTATTTTATCTTTAGAGTCTGATCATGTCATCGTCTGAAAGTTAAATGAATTTCTAATGAAGGATGAATCATCGCTGCTTTGGAATTTAAGAGAATATCCATAAATTGTTTAGAGTTAGGTTAAAGATAAAGAAATTACTGGTCTTATCATATACTAAGGTAGTTAGGTATTTACGATAGATTTTGGCAATAGGATTATTGGTGGATAACAAGTGGAGATAGCAGTACCTAAACATTATTTTAGTAGGTACTTATACCAGTTTCAAAATTACATTTTCCTTACAAAAAGTGCATCAAAGTAGGATATGTAACATGCCCACCTCCCCCCTCTTATTACATGAGATGGTTTATTTAAAGCCAGTCTTATTAGGCAGGTTTTAAGTATGTCTGTCACTTTCTCTCGACATGTAACAAAAAGGGATGGGCTATTTTAAAACGTTGGTTTTATAAGACTTATTTTAAACCATCTCACGTAATGATACCGATATGGGGTGATACTGAGCAAAATAATTTCTGGAATCCTATCCTACTTAAGTACTGCCGCACTCAGAGACGTCAATTAAGTTTGATGGTCGATTATCTCCAGACCTGTCTTTTTTATAGTTATTAAATAAACAAAGATGGACATACTTTAATCAGACATTAAATTCTAATTGACGTCTCTGAGCACGGCATGCGGCAGTTAATATCCTAACTTAATATTATAAATGCGACAGTGAGTTTGTTTGTTTGTTTGCTTGTTACCTTTTCACGCTTAAACCGCTGAACCGATCGCGATGATATTTGATATGCAGATAGCCTATGGTATTGAGAAGAACATAAGAAAGAAAGAACAAAAAAACATTATCCCGGGAAAACATAAGATCCCCAGGGACCGTGGGTGAAACCGCGGGGCGGAAGCTAGTATAAGTAAGCCTTTCGCATGATATACATCGAATAACCCTATACGCACACACATACATTACATACCTAATACATTCAAGAATACCTATCAAATGGAATCCTACAATATGTGTTCGATTTCAGGTGAGTCAAGGTCAAATCACTGAACAAACCTCTATAATGCTTTGTATTTTATCTATACATCTATAGATCAACAAATTCTCAATGGTACGCGGTCTGTCCTTTATTTTTCCTCTATCTGTATGGTAATGTACATGATTGTGCGCGGCTACGAGTGTAATAGAAATATGTTAGCTAATCTAGGTAGAATCATTTTAGTATGACTGTGTGTGCATACTTATTTAATTTATACTTTTATTGTTGTAGCGTTTTTTTAATCACACAACATATACATAATTTTTCATTGTTATAAGTAAGAGTACCCAAAATGCTCATTCTATAGGCTGTTTTTCTTTACTGTTGAATGCAAGTATTTTTTTAAAGGTAAAGTTTATAAACACAAGATTAAGTAATTGTATCACAACCGCGTTAAGTAATCAATTGATAAGATGAATCGAAGTACAACAACAGTCACGGACTAAAAGACGGAGAAAATTGTGGAAATCTGGCGTAACTAAATATCGGTGGTTGCAGCGATGGGCCTAGTGAAAGTAAATTTCCAAGTGTCAATGTGGTGATAACGATAAATTACTTTATCCACAATATTATCGTTAATTCACCACATTATGGAGTTTGTAGATAAATTGAAAAAGTAGATACCCTATTCAATGGCTAAATAAAAACGAATTAATTTTGAAACAAAACATTGTAAGCAAATAGATGTGAGTTATTATTATATTGTCTTCAAGATGTAGATATAGATAACACCAGAAAGCAGTTAATCAAACACATAACCCTCTTCTATTGGTTTCGCCGCAGTCGGGTAAAAAATAAGGAATACTTAATTAAGTACTGCACAATGGGCGGTCTTATAGCTAAGAAGCGATCTCTTTCAGGCAATATTTGCATGAAGAGGACATAAGATACGATAATAGAGATCAAGCTGCATTTCTGCAGGATACAGGAAGGGTAATGAACAGTAAATAAAACGATTTAATCTTAAAGAATACGTGCAAAATAACATGTCACGATGCAAGTGGTCCAAGTGGGCTGGCAGTCGGTGGGCGGCGACGATTGTTGGCCCAAATCCTTTGTTCGGAGTCGATTTGTCTTGATGAGCACCATCCGTTCAAGATGTGCGACACTGACGACTCACAATAGCTCTACTTATATTTAAGAGTAACCATTTATATGATTTGGCGATAGAGCAATAAAACAATGGCTCCCATGTTCATAAAATTGGTCGAGTTGGGCTATAAAACCAAATTACACGATGCAGAAACAAAGATTTTTTTTATTATTTTTTAAATCGATAATTGAAACTTAGGCTTGAATGAACATTGACTTACTTTAACTAACTTTGAATCGCGTCTTTCTTCTTTTTTAAATTAGATTAATAATATCAAGGCCGTCAAACCATTGGAGTTTCATGTAATGTTTCAATCAAGTTTAGGTGTCAATAGACAGAATTCAGGTATCATGATAGTTCGGATTATAATCATGTCATAAAAAGGAGTTAAGAAAATAACAGCACGCTTAGTAATTTTTTATTCTCTTTCAATAAATTATATTTCCAGTCCTCTTTCTTTCAACATTCTCAATATCTATCAAATTTTTATCTTAAAATGTCACATCTAAACAAATAAACAGATAAGATTTTAGATTACATAATGTATTTATTTACAGACAAAAATATTCAATGTGAAATTCAGTCAATAAAACACGCAGATTATATGTAGCATTCTCGAGTCAAGTAACTGTATTTTCCATAAACTGAGTAGAACAAGTCCCAAAACGCCATTCTTTCATGGTGGACCCTATTTTCCAGTCGGATGTCTGAATCGATCACCAAATACGGTCTGGTCTCTTCAGTTAGTGGCGACCAAGTCACTGGTACTAAGTCTGTTACTTGCGGCGTAGGGTTCCTGAAAGAAAAACGATGATTATCATCTCGTATCTACGTGCAAGATTTCTAAGATTACGGTACTAAGAAGATTTCAGAAAGATGAATGTAGATCAAATAGAACAAAACAAACTACCTACGTGATAAAAGAAAGTTTCGTGCAGACAAATTATGCATTCAAACTAAGTATTGCTTACCCAAACTTAACAAAGTTGGTCCATAACGTTGTTATACGATCCACTATTAATTGGTCTTCTTCAGTTCGCTCTTCGTCAGATATATCGAATAAATAGTTCAGTTCTGCTGAGTGTCCCGCTCCAATTGCACTTGAATCTTTATTATAACTAAACAAATATTCATAAATTGGACTGGCATTTTCTTCCAGTAGTCTTGTAATAGTTCTCTGAGATGGATGATTATAAACGAAATCTGACTCGAAATCTTCCAATTCAGAAGCTACTTCGGGAGATATCGCTTTATCACCAATGTAGAAATGTTTGACATTCTTCGCAGCTTTTTGTAATTGTTCATCATCAAGATAAAAATTATTCTTTAATTTCTCCACAAATGGATCAGTTTTGAAATAATTTTCACCTAATGAATCACTTTCTTTATCGGTATAGCCAATTAGAATTGGAGTATTTTTAATTTTCCTTTCATTTGTCAATGCAAATGGATCATTTTCAACAAAGTTTTCAATACCGCTAAATGATCTTTCCTTACACGGCTTAAGTTTTAGTTTTAATTCTCTTGTCGCTGCTGTTACCAAGCTATGTGGAGAGCTTATAAGAAACTCCAAAGCTTGTTCGGTGTCACTTGTATTAAATCCTAAGTGCTCGGCAATTTTTAAAGCAGCATCTGTGTCACCATTTACAAACAGTCCTTCGCTTTGTGGCGTCCCACTTTCTACAATAGCTTTATGAAATATCTTATCTTTTGCTGAATATAGATGTAATAGAACAGAGGTTGCACCAGCATCTTGACCAGATATTGTTACATTGTAAGGATTACCTCCAAATGAAGCTATATTCTGTCTGATCCAATTGAGTGCTAAGTATTGATCTTTAAGGCCTTGATTGCCTGGTAAACCGGGGAGGTCAAGGCACATGAACCCGTATGGTCCTAAACGGTAATTAATTGAAACCACCACAACACCATGTCTAACTATATTACGGACCCCATAATCTCCTGCACTTCCTTCGGCAAAATCTCCTCCGTGTATCCATACTAAGACCGGTAATGGATTCGTGGAGCTTGCTGGATAAGGCACGTAGACATTCAGTCGGAGGCAGTCGATTACCTCGCCGTTACTTGCAGTATGTGAAGTTTGAGGGCATTTCACTGAGTTGTCATTCGCGTTGAAGATTACATCATGGAATGGTTCTGGTGTTTGCGCAGGCTAAAACAGAAAATTGTATGTGAGAGCTACTTTAATAAAATATTATATTATTATCGTACAACAATTTGTAAGACACTACTTCACACAATTAATTTACATAAATTGATCTTATGATATCGTGATATTAACAATTTGAAAGCTACATGTATTTTTATAACAGTTCATAAATAAAAAATCCTTATATATTTTTTAAGAATAATTTTATTGTAATATAAAGGGCCGTTAAACGTATGTAACTACGTATATCGCTCTTAACCATTAACAACGACAGATCCTACATACGTTTAATGACCGATGTTATTCACACAAAGTATTTATTACCATATAAAAAAAATGTCTTTCTGCTATCAATCAATGATGAATATTGGCACTTACCCCGAATGGATCATTTTCATTGACTTGAGCATATGGTATACCCAAAAACAGGGAATAGTCTCCATCAGTTGCTTTCTGACCTCTCACTAGACCTTGACCACTGATCAGAACCAAGGGATCAACTCTTACTTCAGCACTGTTTACATAAACAACGAAAGACAGTAAAAATAAATATAATCGCTTCATTATTTCACGCACTTAAATGACTACTTCATCAGAGGTAATACTTGTAACAGCTGCAGAAATATTCGTATTGTGATATGGATTTTGATATTAAATACCTATTTTATCTGGACGTTTTCAATAGAGACAGATTCAGATAAAAGTTATCTTGGTGACATGATGTGCCAACGTAACAAACAGCCGATAACTCAATGAAGATGCATACACTTTTGAAATCTTTGGATGTGTTAAAAATGAAAATGTGACTCAACTAACCTAGACGAGTTAGGCAGAACTGAACTAGTTTCCTTACATCTGATATTACTTACATATAGTCCATGCGCTGGTAACAAATTAAGTTTTCTAGCGTATTATTCAGAATTGCAAGCTCCCAAAAAATAAATCAGAAAGTACAATGTACTCAATACATTGACTTTCAATTTTCGACCTTACTAATCTATTAATGCAAGAGTTTAATCTGAATACATGAGTAGAAAAACTTGACATTTGCTTGATAACCCTGACACGAACCAGTTTAAGCGAAGCATGGTTAATGCAAATTGAGAGGATATTGATTATGAATTTAAGGATTAAAACTATTTACCTTCTCATCACTGAGAATATATCGACCTTAAGGATCAAATGTGACGGCATACCTACATAATTACGTAATAGTTTTCTTTGCTTCGGTGATCGAGCGCAGCGGTATAATGTTCGTCTAAAGGTCTTGGGTTTGATTTCAAGATTTCCTATAAATTATCGTTGGTTGCTTGGGGCTTATACTAACTTCGGGAATAATAATAGAATTAAATTTATGTATTACTTTTGAATAAATAAATGTCCTAGGATATTCTTCACACACTGCCATCTGATACCGAACCATGCACAGCTTATACTATTGAATCTAGATAGTTTTTTTTGTTTTCGTTGAGCGAATAAATCCCTATTATTGATTTATGTTATTTCCCCGCCAGCTCTTCTTCTACTCCTCGGCGTGTTAGTGTCAGCATGGTTCCTCTACGGGATCATCAAGCTGATCATGTCCCGTGTGAGGAGGACGGGCAAGTTGCGGTACGGAGACAAGGAGTTGGCCATACAACAGAGATTACGAGCTCTTGATACGTTTAGAGGGTAGGTTAATAGTTTGCGATCTTAGAGTTGATTTTACCCCATTTTCCTGTGAATTTTTCATAACATATTTTACAGAAAGCGTGAAGTAGACCTAATGATAGTCACGCTACTTATACTTTGATAACTGATTAATGATAACTGTTCTGATTCATCCAATATAGCATGATACATTTGTGTTGTTTTAGATGCGAACAATTTTGTCTGTTACAGTTTTGTTTTTTTTTATAGTCCTAATATTTAAAAATATAATATAATGTA
The DNA here is from genome assembly GCA_951216915.1 of Tetheella fluctuosa. Taxonomy (NCBI): domain Eukaryota; kingdom Metazoa; phylum Arthropoda; class Insecta; order Lepidoptera; family Drepanidae; genus Tetheella; species Tetheella fluctuosa. The sequence continues at coordinate 10,739,440 of OX578217.1, forward strand.
CCCTTGGTAATACAGAAACATGTAAGATTTACCTTCATTTATAGGATGGCAATAGTATTCATGATATTCGTAAACGATGGCGCGGGAGGATACTGGTTCCTCGAGCACGCCACATGGAACGGCATGGTGGCAGGCGACCTAGTGTTCCCAGCCTTCCTCTGGATCATGGGCGTCTGTATTCCTCTCTCGGTGAAGAGTGCGTTCGCTAAGGGAATCCCGAGGTGGAAGATCTTCATGCATATTGTCAGGGTAAGCTATAGTTTTGGTTTCAGTTGATGGAAGACAGATTAAGTGTGATTGAGGTGATAGGATTATGGTGTAACTAAATCTGCAATGCCTTTTATCTCTCACACCACTTTCCGGTCCAACAAATGTTTTAAAGTTTTTATATCGGGAATGAAATCTCAGTGCAGTGAATTTAAACAAGCACATTTCAATAGCGCCATTTAGAAAATAATGATTATGTAAGTCTTACAAACAGGCTGGTTGGAGTCAGGTTATCTGAAGAAAGGGTGGGCCAGTCAGTTAACCTTTGCCAACCAGTAGTGTTATGTAAAAGTTACGTGGCTTCGTTTGTCTGGCGCATGAGTGGCACAAAATACAAATACGTATTTGTAAAGGGTGTTAAGAAATGTATTTGCGAAAGATAGAGCGTGAGCGGGATTTTAAAATGAAAACAATTACCTTGTGTTGTTTTAAGTATCGTATCCTAAGATGTGTTATAAACGTCCTTGCCTCAGATTTTGTGTGATATGAAATGATAATTATTTTAAAGTAGGTACTTACCTTATTATTTCGTAATGGTTACGTACAAATAAAAGTAATTTTAATGTATATTACTAATTAACAATACAGAAAAATATTGCAACAGCTGTTCTCAAAATCTTTTACGTGATATTTTGGGTGGTAGTGGTAGATAGTCCAAGCTGAGCTGAACTTTAGCACTTTTAAAAAAAAATATTTCGAAGTGAACAGAAAGTTCTCTTTGATTTATTAACCAAATAGGAGAATTTGACGGAAGTAATGAATATAAATGCGGTTGGACAAGCAGTTCATTCTGCCTCATGAATAAAAGCAAGAAAGAGAAATACAAGACGGTTACGAGACTCGAATGTGCTGTGATTTGCTAATCGTGCGATATTATACCCTTTTTAAAATTTATCATCAATAGCTTACTCTGCAACCAATGACAAATTCTTATTCTCAGCACGCGATCCGTTCACTTTCAAACATTACATCACATAGGCTTCCGTATTCTGTATCATTCCCTAACTTAATCCAATCTCTGCAATTGCATCAACTCACGATGCACGCATCTCTAATGATAATGCAGCATACTTCATTGGAAATTTTGTACTTGCGTGATACACGTTAAAATTACATAGCTCTCTCTATTCAAGTCAATCGGTAACATTATAATCGCTTCATCCATTTCTTTGTAACTTGTTCTTTATACGCGAAGTACTCTATCATTTGCGTCAATGTATATCATATATGCGTTAATTGTTACAACCACTGGTACAAGTATCATTAGTTTGCTCGATATACTGACCCAGTAACGGACATGGCCTGGTTTAGTTTGTGATCTCGGAAGGAGGCTGCAAAAAGTCATTCGGAATTTTAGAACAATGGTCAAGTGTCGATGCCGTGTGATATTTGAGTCATGGAAAGCTTATAACAAAGAGTATATGACATTTGGAATGATAGATAGCATATTTTATGTTGTTTGAATGCATCCACTAATAGTTCCGTGTCTTATATTATGCAAAAGGCAGCGTTAAATGGCTATTGTAGGCAAATCTCATATTTTTCTGTAAGGAATATGTACAGTAGCAGTGCTGAAAAATTATATGACAATGTTGGATTGTTTTATTATGGATACGCTTGTGTTTGAACATAATCTCACACTGGAAAGTGATGAGGCCGAAGGTAAACACAAAAGGGAACTGAGTCTCATGAATAGCTGCCAAGTAACAGATTTCTTTCTTGGCAGATCCTGCTATGATTTACTCACAATGATTTCCTTTGACCTTCTTTACGGTATTTGACGTCACTACCACAGACTATACAGTAATTTATTTATTCCACAGAGATCTATTATGATGTTCCTTCTGGGCATGTCGCTGAACACAATATACGGTTCGAACATGCTGCACGAGTTGCGCATATTTGGAGTCCTCCAGCGATTAGCTGTAGCATATCTGATAGCAGCCGGGTTCTACGCTCTCACTGCGCCTAAATATTATACTCCTCCGAGAGTAAGTAAATATTATTGCGTTATATGTGTTATAGATAGAGCATTGATATATTAAAATCATCCATTAAAAATACAAAGGTGAAGGAACTCATCAGAGTCTCTATTCAGTGTTTATCTTACCATGTAGGTATTCATTATGAAAGTTGTTTACAATCAAGATATAAGGGATACTTACTTACTTACTTCTTTTAGAAATAATGTTACGTGGGATTGCAAATGATATGCTATACATTTATAAAAGTCATACCAGGTGATACTTACTAGATCTTTAACATAACAAAGAATTTAATTATATGACTGTAATTTATTAATTGCATTTTCATAATTTTTACAACGATTTTCATGTTTGGATGATCAGAAGATAAATCAAATAATTTTGTTGTACGCAGTTAATTTGTTTTCAAATGAATTGTTTTAAAATCTTGAGTAGGTTTAAGTTTTTTTAAGTAAAAATTTGGAAAATGAGTATTTTAAAATTGTTATATTTTCAACAGGGTGCATGTGGCCAGGCTCTGAAAGATGTCCTATCTTGTGTGTGGTGCTGGGTGCTGGCTGCTGTATTGGTGGCAGTCCATAGCGTCATCACCTTCACCATACACGATCCTGACTGTCCACCGTAAGTTTATCTATTACTGGTCAGGGACCAACAAAACCTATAAGTACCTAGATATTAATTCTCTCAATAGTTTATTGCAATGTACGAATGGAAAGATCTTAAGTTTGATTAATTGTAGTTTGTTGGTTGGTTGACTCTGATTGAGTAAAGTATTATACGTGTAGGTATGTGTAGAGGTTTTCTTTCAACATACAGTTGAAAGAAAACATACTTTCAGCTACCGTACCCGTAGCGTTTCCAACAATTTGCCATTAAGTATTTACGTGTTTCTAGATCCGCTACAGGTTTAAATATGGCAACAGATAAATAATATTTTTGTATGTTTTTTTTGTGAAATGTGTTAATCATGGAATGTAATGTCGTTATTTTTTGGTATTCTGTCTTACTTGAAATTCACATTCTGATACTTTTTTCTTACGTAAGTTTATTTCACAACATTTTGATAAGATGATTTTTCGCATCTGATACAATATGTATCGATTATAGTTATCAACATTTTTGTTGCCGACCAATCATCTTATTTACATAACAATTTCAACCTTAACTTATCAACGATTCAGAGATCCTACTAATATTATAAATGTGAAATTTTGCTTGTTTGCATGTTTGTTTCAACTCAGTTCCGTAACAACTGAACGGATTTGGATGAAATTTGGCACATAGATTGAATATATTTTGGATAATAGATGTTTTTATTGTGAAAAAACATACCCCGGGGCGGAAGCTAGTTAGTGTGTAAAGCAAAACTAAGTCATTTGAACATCCGTAAGATATTTTGTAGCATAGCTAGAAAAGAGTTAGAAAGTGGTCAATCGAATCTTATTTGATAGTTTTTTTTATGGAAATTCGGGCGTAACTCGAGCAAAATGAATCTCGATTTATATGTTTATTTTGTAGTCATCGAAAAAAGCAGATGTTCCATAGAAAATTTACAATTCAATGTTAATGCTAGGCGTCACTGAATATGTTTTGTAGCCTTAAAAAATTTGGTACAGTGAGATTATAGTTACCTACTTAGGTACATCATTATTTAATACTTTTCAGTGCATTCCAAATTTGGAGTCGGTGATATTTTTTGTTAAAAGTAAATGTTGTTTCCAGCGGTTACTTAGGGCCTGGTGGTAAGCACGATGACTGGGTAGCTTTGGACTGCAGCGGTGGTGCCGCCGGTTACATCGACCGCCTGCTGCTTGGAGCATCACATCTGTACCAGAACAGTGACGCACGTAGGATGTACGGAGGACCAGCAACTGACCCTGAAGGATTATTGGGTAAGATAAGTTTAATTTGATCCCAATGCTGGCCAAAAGTAATAAGTACATCCTTTACAAGAATTTATATAGAAACTCGCCCCGGAGGTATCAGAGCATACATACGCCAACATTTTTTTAAATAAGTATATTACATATTCTGCTTAGTTTGGGGTCAGATGGCCGTGTGTGAGGAATAATGTCCCAGAATATTTATTTATCTATTATTAACTATATTTGTTTACGCGGCGCATGCCAGTAAATCTCCCAGTCGGCATGATTTTTTCGACATCTTCAACAATCATCATATTTCAGCTAATTTACATAAAATAAATTATATACCTAAACCTTTCTCATAAATCACTCCGTCCATTGGTGAAAACCACAAACAGTGACAGACAGCCACGGCGGGGGGGACTTTGTTTTATAGTAGGTACCTATGTAGTGATTCCTATTGGTTCCTTAGAATTGTAAAACTGAACTCTGCTTAGGTTATCTTAAATGTAATTATTGTATGCATCGGTAAGCAAATTTATCTGTTGTTCTCCTTGCTCCATAAATTTTTATGAGACTTAATACATAAAAAAATAATATTTATATCGATAGAACCTTGTAAATCTTTATATGGTTTTATAGGGAGTAGCTTTTTTGATCACAGAGCTAAGATGTCAAGGTCGTGTTTACGAAAGAGTTTTATTTACCGACTTTAGCTTATATGATACAAAATGAAGACAATTTAGTAGTTATCCTTTATAGTCCTTATGGGGTCATATGCCAGTAAAGGTCATGATTGGTTTCTGGCCTGATGATTCACAACATTATACTTGATTCTTCTATTATCAAAAAAACTAGTTGTAATATTTGCATTTTATTTAAATATTCCCACCATTCCTTTCTGGGATTTTCGTTTTTGCCACAGTTGCGGATGCATACAACCTACAATTCCTATTAACAGGAAGAGCACCTAAATACATACTTTTTACCAATAAGACTATAATATTGTAAAATAATAACATTACACTACAATTAATCTTAACTAGTTCCGTGAAAAAAGTAGCCTATGTCCAATTCTATACCATAGGCTGATTGCGTACAAAAAATTCGTTACGATCGGTTCTGCGGTTTATCTAATTAAGTATTTATTTTTATATTTTGACAATTATTTCTTTCTTTCTGGTATATAATAATGAGTTAACTATCTATGTATTTCCCAGTTAAGACTTTCAAAGTAATATTTAGCAATATAATGAATATATAAATAGCTAACTTTCTTTGCATAGGTTGTCTAACGTCAGCAGTGCAAGCACTCCTAGGAGTGCAAGCCGGAGCAACCGTGCTTCTGCAACGGTCACACAAAGCGCGCATCTCAAGATGGTTGGCCTGGGCCCTGGTGTTTGCCTTAGCTGGTGCTCTCCTTGCCGGCTTCTCTAGAGAACATGGAGTCGTGCCTATTAATAAGAACCTTTGGTGAGTGTCAGAGAATCTCACTTTCTTTTGTTCTTATATTGTATTCCCACTCTACATTTTTGATCGCGGTAACTCTGACAGATTTCCAAATATTTTTATAGCTATTAATATGGTAATAAATCTTTTATTTTTTTATGTAAATAACAAATATAAGGGGACTAAGAAAACCTCCTTGTGGCATTCCGATCTAAAACTATAACAAAATTTTCTTAACTTACCTACGTCTTGATTATTATATTTAGTTTTTTTTAATAACGTTCAACTTTACTTACACATATTTCTTATATGTATTCAGTTTTATTTGCAGTAAATTATTATAGGTATACAATATACAATTGTTAAGTAAGTGTGACTAACACAAACAAATGTAATGCTGACCGCATACATGTAACAAGTGTAATTAATTAGTGTTTAATATGTCTGCTGTTGATGTGCATTTTTCAATAAATAAACAAGACCAACCGATTAACTATTCCTGTATTAATGAGTCATTATATTTCCCAGGTCAATGTCCTTCGTCCTCGTGACGTCAGCCTGTTGCCTAGTTCTCCTCAGCTTCTGCTACACAGTGACCGACGCCTGGCGCCTCTGGGGAGGCGGTCCCTTCAGGGCTCCGGGGCTCAATGCTATAGCTCTCTACATCGGACACTCTCTCTGCGCACATCTCTTCCCCTTCCATTGGAGGGTGCCAGGAATGCGGACACATACTTTGAAACTTGTTGAAGCAGTTTGGGGTACCGCCCTTTGGGTAATCATTGCTCATATCATGTCTAAAAAGAAGGTCTTTATTACTCTCTGATTTGTTTTTTATAATTTAAGAGAATTGACAAAATATTTTATTTAAGAGTATTAATGTGTACCTTATAAGAAATTTGTTTTCGATGCTCCTCTTCGTTATGATGGTATTTAGTCGTAGTTCCGCGATTTGAGACACTCAACTTGCAGAGCTAAATATATCGCAAATAGATATAAGATTAGGTATACTACCAGAAAAATTACTTTTATTGATTTATTTTGACGCCCAACATTTGGAAAAAAATCTACTGTAAAGAATATAAATAGGTAGGTATGTTAAAAGTGACAAGTTATCTTTAACTTCACGACATCTTTAATTTTATAAGCTACAATGTTAGATTAACTAACTAAAATGATGATTTTGGAACTACGATTATTTGGGAGCGATACAAAGGAAAGTTTGATGGATTGTCAATATTTAAACATAGTATTTGCAGTTGTCCAGATTAAGAATAATTAAGAATTTAAAGTTAAGACTGAACGTTTAATAACGGTGCCTATAAAGTGCTCTAAAATTAGTTCTTGAATTTCTCCAGGTATTTTATAAAGAGTTCTAGTCTCTAAATGCGTATTTCACATGAATGTTGTTTTCATATTATGTTTTTATACAAATTAAGTTAGTTTTAAGAAAATGTATGCTCGGTAATTATAAAAAAAAAACAAACATAAATTGAACTAATTTTTTAATCCCTAGAAGTCAATATCAAAGCATCCACCAAATTTTCACTTTGCAAATAAAGTAGAGTGCAAAGTGCGGAGTCGTAGAGAGCAAAGTGTAGGAGTCGCAAAGTGCGGTCTCCTCCTTCGATCATACCCTATTCTGGCTTCTCTTAGCACGCGTCCTGTAGAAATAAGCATAATATCTAACTATAATACTCGTACGTAGCATCAAATACGTACCTACTGCAAACTTGTGTTGTTCTTATTGTACAAAATGGTACGGAGGTATCTCAATAAATGTGATATAAATGAAACAACCGATGTACAATATTTGACGCTTTATTTTAGCTCAAGGGTGACAGTAAATCCGCAATGTCATTGGAAATAAAAATAAAACAAACGATTCAACAAAATCATGACTCAAGGTAACAGCGAAATAGTTTTTAACAATAAAACTATATCAATAAAATTACACATAAAATGAATAACAAAATCATACGGACGCGGAAAGTTGATTCGTTTCCATTATTGGTACGAGTACGACCCATTCGAGATACAATACACGAATCTAATATTTCTAAACTTAACAGATTTAAATGTCTTTCGACATTTTATACTCTCGAACGAATCCTACAACAGTGTCACCCAAAATAAGTGCAGTGCATACTAACACGAAAGGTAAGTATGGTTTGGCATTTCGTTTACATTATGATATTATGTCGTAACAAACCCAATGCGCACAGTGCACAATGCAACATGCGCACGCGCCACACATTTAAACATACATAATATTAATTCCATAAGTTAAATATATCTACTTCATTTAATTTATATAAGTCGTTTTCAATTAAATCACTCTTGTAGACGGTAAATGCCATAATTAGGAATTGAATATTTTAAATACTTTCTCTTTCTATTTATATATTATTAAGTCCCACAGTTGGGGATACTTTTCGATATCGTTTTCTATTCTATCATCGACACTTATATCATATTGGTAAAATCAATAGCTGACGGACAGGCACGCATTGCAGTTTTTCATTAATAAATTTGTAAAATGTAGGTACTAACGATACGCTAAACTAGAGACCTAACTTGTATAGCGATAAAGACACGTAAAACAGTGTTTTATACAATATATATTTGTCTAAAATTTATTTTGAAAAAAAATCTCTTAAAATATATCTCAACTCTCATACATTCCCTGATGAATCGGGATAATTATATATTTTCCTTTATATTAAATTGTTTCACCACTATATAAATATATTTCTTTTACGATATCTAAATAGGAAGAACATTCATGTATAAGAAAAATATTAATTGCACATACAGTTATATAAGATATAATGAAATACTATGTACATATAATGATTTATAAATTTCAAATATGTAAGATGTAAAAGTCTAATCTATCAGTAACAAACATCTCAACTTGCTTCCATTTATAAATTAGGCTAGCGAATTTTAACACCACACGATAAATAATATTTATATTTTTTACTATTTATAAAACTGGTAATGATTTATAGGTACAGACAGAGTCGTAAGAAGTTTGTTACGTTAAAATATATTTCTATGATAATAAGTACAAGAGCTCACTTTAAGTCACTCATATTACTAAAAGGAAATAATGGAATGTTTAGTGTATCAAAAGTGTGTAAGACAGATTTGGTTGCACTTATGCGAGCGAAGCCTCGAGTGGCGCCCTCTACAGAACATCAAACAGAATGAATAGTTGGCAAGAAGAAACTATAACCCTAACCTTCTACAGGAGATTCCACGTATTGATTAAGTTATGGATGGCTGCAATTAAATTAAACTGTACATTAAAAATACTGCTAGCTATGAAGGCTTAGTTCGCTCACATTTCTCTCTATGTACATAATGTTAGTTACGTTACTTTCGTCGAAGGCATGCCATTACTTTGTACTTGTCGATCCATAGAGCGCAGTATGAACTGAGTTTGAATACAGCTAATCGTCACGCGGGGGCTCCACAATGAGGCCCCGCTACGGTTCTACGAGAGACTAGACATAACCGAATACACTCGTCATACAAATCGGTCTTTATATAGGTCCTTTATTAGATACATAAACCTAACTTTATCTTAAATACAAGGTAAAATCTCTAGGACGATACACATTTCGCTATAAATGCAAATTCATGGAATTCAATAGTAACCGGTAAGACGGACGCGAGTGTGGCTACGTCCGCGGCCCGCCTTACATTTATTATGCTACTAGATTCCCGATACATAACACCGCACCACCATAACGCCAAGTTTATACTTCTAAAATATTTCACAAAGGCCTGTTGCATACGCGACAGAAACTCAAAGTAGTATATTAGTCATGCATATATCTTTTAATTTACCACCAAAGTCGATGTTAAAACGTAAGGCCGCTAACACAGAAATCTGATCAACAGTGAATTGCTTACAATTATATGAAGAACGAGTCAAGTGCGCCGGCGCCGGCGCAAACACACGGCGACATACTAATACAATGTATGCTTTGGGTAACAATTAAATTCCTTATGCTAATTGCACATTTCATGAAAACACGCATAAAATAAAATCTTAAAATTATTTATCGCCTTTACAGCTCTGTTAAAATATATTACGAGATTTCAAACAACACACGTAAATAACTATCGATACTTATCTAAGAGCCCAGTAGTATCCCTGTGGTCGAGTCGTCGAGCCGAGTCATCGCTCGCGAGTCTCGCTCGATGAAGACGGTGTACAGTTGTAAAAATAAATATCTAGTGTGGCACTTGACAGTTTGTATACCTATTATCGCAACGCAGTAGGTATAACCAATCCAGCACCACAGAATACCTATTTACTAACAAATATAGTGAGCAACCATTCAAACGCTAACAGTTCTTCCCTCCGGTTCGTGTTATAAATGTAAATACATCCAAAATATACATCGTTAAAATACACACTCCGAAGTAGGGATAGCGTTATAATTTCGACAATCTACCGAACTGTGAGGACCAAGTCTCTCTCACAGCCTGAATAAAGTCTGCCGTTCCAATCTGACTACAGATTGATCCAAATGTAGGTTATGATTTTTTTTAATCTGTGGTCTAATTCAACAGCAGAATTAAGTCCTATCGGGTGACGTCGGTGTTGATGTGAAGTGCTCGCCCTTATCTCTGTAGCAAGAGACTATTTTTAGGGCGGGGCACTTTAGAACGAAGTATGACGTCACGCGAGTTTCTTCACTTGATGGCGTCACTTGCGGCCGCCGCGAGTGACGATGGCCTGCAGGGAGGCTACTTGACTAAGGAGAGTGGCGTTCTTCTGCTCCAGGTTTTCTACCCTCTTCCTATAGTCTGAGTTTTCTGATATCAGTATTTCCACCTTCCTTTCTAGTTGGTCCATGTATTCTTTCTTTTTGCGTCGGCTTTCTTGAGCTGATATCTACGAAAAATAATGATCATTAGAAACAAATTTCAAAAACCCTTTATGCATTTCTATTGTAGTTGTTTATTGATTGTTGTTACCTTATTCTTTATTTTCCTTCTGATTTTCTTTAGAGATTTCTCCTCGGCCTTGGTAAGAGGTAGACGTGTTGGAACAGGGTATCCTTCAGCCAGTAGTGTGCGTTTCTCTTCCTCTGTCAGCATCAACGTTCCTGTTGATCCTTTCTGGAATTTGAAAAATAACCATACTTCAAATACAACATTTATTTTTCAATTAATAGATTTATCGCCAAGACCTGGGTACATATTAGCAAATCTTTTTTTCTCTTGATGATGTATTTCGACGAGATATGCAGAGGCGAGGCTCCGCAAGAATAGTACAATGAGAGAAACTATTCTTCCACGTTCTTGCCTTGTTCACATGTTCCCAGACATACCTCGCGCTTTATAGCCCAAAAAATGGCAACGGGAATGCATCGCCTACACTCTTCGCGTTCTCTCACCTACCGCCCAAGAGTGTACGTAGAGATCTTTTATAGGGTTCAACATATTTTCAAATTTCGTACAAAATTATAATCATAACCAAATAATAATAAGATCCATATCTTAGATTAAGATCGATTACATAGCATTGTTAACAGTACGAGCATTTCGTCGATCGATCGGAGCAGACCTTTCTCTGATAGGTATAGATATCTACTTAACATTTAGAATGTGGAGGACAAGCTTGACAATACTATAAGATTGTTAGTCCTTACCGGTTGAGTGCTAATGAGCGGCGTGTTGATGGGCTGCCTCGAGTGGTGCGAGACGTAGAGGTGCGCGCGGCGCGAGGGCGCGGGCGGCGCGGCGGGCGGGGCCGCCTCGTGCGCCGGCGACAGCGCGCCCTCGCTGTCCGACGACGACAGGGACGACGGCGGCGTCGGAGGCAGGTTGAAGCCTGATGGATTTCATCGAATGTTAGTTGATGTTGAGTTTACTAGTTTTTTTTTCTAACGAGCAGGCGGGTCACGCCTGGTGAGTGCTGTATTCCTGTTGTTTAGAAAGTAGTGCTATCTTCGTGGTCTTTCTTCAGATATAAGCCTTGAAACACTGAAAACTTAATCTCTTTAGATTCATGGCTTATGAGCCAGTAGCGAAAACGTGTAGGCTGGAGTTGATGAAGACACAGCTTTATTATACTATTATTTAACATTAGCTCTAGTTGGCTATGTAATTGACCATTCCCTTCAACATGGAAGAAGTATAGCAATACAGCTGTTATATTAAAGTCAAGTCAAAATTAGTTTATACTAACTAGAGTTCTTGTGGCATGCGCATTAGTATTTATTATGCATTGCTTACCCGAAGCGCCTGAGCTGGAGGTGACCTTTATAGATAATTTGTTGGAGTTGAGCGAGGTAGCTAGCCGGGGTGCGGCGCTGAGCAGCAGTTGTGGTACCCCAGCCGCCCCGACCTTCTGTAGTACTGCTTGTGGCATGTGAATTGTTCCGGTCTGGAAATAGCATTAGATTTAAATAAGAGCTCCTTTGATTTTCCTTCTTTGGAACTGCAAGTGAGTATTTTATCATTAACATTACATTTCGCTAACTAAATTGATACCTACCTAATTAAATTATAATATGAGATCGACAATTTACCGGTGGGCGCCCATGTTGGTAACATGAACCTAGTTCAATGTCAATATAATATTGTCGGTTTGTCATAAAGTAAATACGGTACGTAAGTACTTAATCATTTTTATTTCATACTTGACTGATTTCCAAAAGATAAGTCCAAAATAATTACTCTTGAGTTCATAAGGAGTTCTTGGTACGAGGTTATACTTCCTTGATCGGGTGATTGATCAAAACAGTAATGTTTGACGATATTGACTGATTACTTGTATTGGTAAGGTGCTTTACCGAATGTTTGTAAAAATAAGTAACAAAAAATAGAATTTAGGAATATTTTTACCTTTAATTGTTTTATTTATTTCTGTTTTTAAAGAGTAGGCCTGTGATATGAATTGAAACACTTTATTCATAGGTTTTCACAGGCACTTATTAATAGTCAGACTTTAACGCACGGTTCGGAAAGTTGGTTTTGCTGAGAAGAGCTGGCAAGAAACTCCACAATTACTCTTTAATTCTCGATAATGTGATCGATGGAAGTAAACGCACAAAAATTTGAAGAGAAGCTCAAGTGTAGCTCTCACAACACTGGTAGGTGCTTGGTGGGAAACATAAAGTAACCTGCCACGTGCTGCCACCGTGCTATGCTTTACTCGCGAGTTTTTTTTTCACCGAAAGCTCATGTTTGTACTACATAGATACTACATATCCCAACATTCTAAACCCACGACATTCGTCATGTCATGTGACGTCATGTGAAAATTCATCGCCAAATAATGTTGTTTCTCATGTATATTTTTATTGCTTTGCTTTGATGTGCAATATACTTGATTTACTTTATGAATTGTGATTGGAAATTGAGGTCGATGTAGACCGGATTATTCGCCAAATGCACCAAATAATTGGATCGCAACAATTTCATTAGCATGCACAATAGGTAGGTTAATTTTGTAACCTGTTTTCTCATTAAGTTGGTAGCTAGTTTCTAAACATTTTAAGGTATAACTTTTCCACTTACTCCTGCATGCTGGTTGCATTTAGAAACTATGATAAGTTAAAAATAAATTTGAGCTTATGAAATCATCTTATGTTATGTTTCGCTTCTAGATAAAAGTTAAAACAATCAATAAAAGTTAATGCAATTACTGCAACGATTATGAAGAGAATTAAAATGCGTAGATACTTGATCAATAATCGTTATGAGTCTTAACCAACAACATTTTTCGGCGAAACCTCCCAAGTGCCTGATTGCAGATAATAATTATTTGGTATAATTACCGTGGACGCACGCTAAGGTAACTAAGTAAAAAATCTTGGTACGTTAAAAGACTTTTGTACAGGTGAAAGTTGCAAAGCAAGATATAAGAAATACTTGAACTCTGATGACCTTCAGTTTTTTGTTGAGTTATCAGAGGTCGTACGGATTGATTTGAAATGAGATGAAGCTCGTCAATTCTTCACTAATGATTTGTGCTGTCAGTAACATGTCCATCCAAGTACAATTTACAAATAAATAATACTATTGATTACACGACGTATAAAACGGAGACTTATTACCCAGCATAACTTTTAAATCGGTATTTCAAATATCTATACTGAATATAGATAATGCTTGAGTGTCTCCTAATAATCAGCCTATACTAAATCATTTTAAGAAAAATCGATAGCCTATATATCCATGAAAATATCCGACCAATTTTGGATTGAATATACATTTAACAAATACTCGAATAACAAATTACCTTACCGTATGGTCAATAACATAGTCGAGGTGCGTGACAGGCGTGCCGGGGGTGGGTGAGGGAGGGCACGAAGAGGAAGGCGACTCCGGCTCTGACTTGGGCTCGGCCTTCACCTCCCGTGGGAGGGAGTCGCAGGACCTCCGCCGGCTGCCCCAAGCACTCGCCGGCATCGCTGGGTAGCACTCGTCTTCCATGTCTGAAAGGAGGATTAAATGAGTTTAGTGTTTTGCATCCCTTATTTAGACCTGTGACACCGCAAAAGATGGCACTTATGATATGAAGGTGTCTCTCTCCTTGTCTCTTTCTGGCACATGGTCAAATAGGGCTGTCATATACGGTGCAACGAGCTTATGTTTTGGCTTGATACCCTCAAATTAAAATTTATTAGTATTCATCTGTACCCTGGAATTGGCGAAATGGTAGTTGGCTTCTCTGACGTTCCCAGCGGGTTTTGAATCCGCTAGCAATCTAAGGGAGTACCCTGAGATTGGTTTAATAGTGACAATATTTACTATGTCACGGCTAAAATGCAAAATACATAACTATTACCAAATTCATAGCCAATATTCTTAAATCAATCGCCGCCATTTTCAGACTGTTCAGTCATAATCAGAAATAATTACCTATTAATCATCGAAGATTAGCATAAAATTAGAGCATTTACTAAAATGGCTTTCTCTAGCGCGCAATAATCATTGTGCGCGAATGCAATGACTGGAACAATTAGGTGGAAGTGCAGTCTCGCATTTACTTAACATCCTTTTATTTTTAGGGTTCCGTAGCCAAATGGCAAAAAACGGAACCCTTATAGATTCGTCATGTCTGTCTGTCTGTCCGTCCGTATGTCACAGCCACTTTTTTCCGAAACTATAAGAACTTTACTGTTGATACTTGGTAAGTAGATGTATTCTGTAAACCGTATTAAGATTTTCACACAAAAATAGAAAAAAAAACAATAAATTTTGGGGGTTCCCCATACTTAGAACTCAAACTCATTTTTTTTTTCCATCAAACCCATACGTGTGGGGTATCTATGGATAGGTCTTCAAAAATGATATAGAAGTTTCTAATATAATTTTTTTCTAAACTCAATAGTTTGCGCGAGAGACACTTCCAAAGTGGTAAAATGTGTGTCCCCCCCCCCCCCCCCTGTAACTTCTAAAATAAGAGAATGATAAAACTAAAAAAAATATATGAAATACATTACTATGCAAACTTCCACCGAAAATTGGTTTGAACGAGATCTAGTAAGTACTTCTTTTAATACGTCATAAATCGTAAACCGTAATTTACTTTTCATTCAATCAACTCAAATATAAAAAAAATGGCAAAAAGCTAGGTCTTACAGCACAAATAAACAAGTAAAAATTCAAAAAAATAAAAAAAAGTTGAAAATTAAAGGATGTCCCCATACATACATAGATATGCCAATTAATAAAGACCTCTGAGTTGTATCGGCGCTGATACAACTTAGAGGTCTAGCTTAATTGGCACCAACCTCAAATTCAAAATTCAAATTCAAATTCAAAAATCATTTATTCAGTTTAGGCCCTAATAAGGCACTTATGAACGTTACAAATGATTCTACCTAAATAAGGTAAATAATTAAAATTATGCATTTCCCTTGATGGAGGAACGATGGACGAAGTTTGTACGGAAACCTCGGTGCGCGAGTCCGACTCGCACTTGGCCGGTTTTTTTATCGATACTAATATTGTTTTTATGACTTACTTTTGTAATTCCTGCTTTTCAAACAAAAGAGAGAGATAAAATCCTTTTGAAAAAACTAAAGAAGATAATGAATAATAGGCTGAATTACCTGTTTTAATATTTGATATGGCATCCCTTTATTTTAAGGCTTCATGTATCTTTAAGTAGTAGGCAACTATTTTCTTCACGAGCAGCATAATTGCATTTCTTTTTATTATTATAATTTGCAAATGTTTCACACAAAATATCCACCTATATGTACAAGTGCGTTCAATGTGCGCGAATTTGCACAGCTATAATAGTTTCGGTATATAATTTTGTAGCAGTTTTTACAGTTACATACATCATTGAATATTGAACAGGGACGCATGATTAACTCATTACTACTAGAAAGTAGTAAAAAAAAATCATACCACATTTTTAAAATTATAAATAAACAAATGTTCGGATGCTGAAAAAACTTGTTATAATTAAAGAAGCTATAGTATATATAAAACTAAATGCGGGCTAGAAAACATTAGAAAAATTCACAAAAAAAAATTATACCAGGAACGCGGGTGAAACTGCGGGGAACAACTAGTAATTTATAAAGCGGTAAATAAAATGACTCGTCCAACTAGACACCAAGGCATCAAGGCGTGACCATGACTTCATAGCTATAATAAGACACTTGACATTTCAAGATAAATCAGCGGACGATCATCATCGAGCGTTCACCTACAGAATACCTTTCACCAAAATCAGTTGTAAATGAATGGAGTCAACAGTTGGTTAATATTAAATTTAATGATAGCCGTATAACGGTATACGTTGACGAATAACAAGAAATGTTCTGAGTGAAGTGAGAATTTAACTTCACTTTTCAAGATAATTAAGTTGCTCAAATTAACATTCTTGATTGGTTATTTATAGTTTAATTGATGTTTTAAACATCTTTTATCGACACCTTGTGAGTATTGACAGCTTCTGTATCATTTTGTACCTACAAATAATAATGTTTTTTTTTTTTTTTCAAATCCTACCTAAAGTCAAGCGAGAAAGTTGTTACACGTTCTTACATAAATATAGCTATCTAGATAGCGATATAAAACCATGTTGAATTTATTAGTGATATCGGATTGATTTATTTATTAATAAAGTGATGATTAGGTGTTTTCGTCAAATAATACTTCAAAACGAGTGAACATCCATTAAAAAAAAATACAACCGAATTGAGAACCTCCTCCTTTTTTTTAAAGTCGGTTGAAAATCGAAGGTTGACATCTTTGGGATTTAAAAAGGGACATTTGAAAACAGTACCTGTCTTTGTTTCGTTTTGTTTGTCTCAATTTGTCACATGGATGGATACAGGCTGTCAAATGCGGGGTTTTACGTTACATAACCTACAACTTCATTAGGATATACAATTTTTAGTTTTTTACTTTATGAAAACGATATGAATAATGATTCAGTAATAGAGAACTTCCAAAAAAAATAAGGTAACCGTAAAATAGATTAATAGTGCCGATTTTTAGGTTTCGTATTTTTATTAAGCATACGACTTTCTATATTTTTTTTAAATATATTGTAGACGTCAGGACTCCTGGCATTCATACTTTACATTGTTGTTGTTATTTTTTTTTTTATCAATATTGACATAAGTATCTTTTGCTTTGTGCGTGATTATAATATTTTTTATCTGTTTATAATTTGAAACTGATGGATATTGGACATGTACCTTTCATGTTTTTTATCTTATCATATTTTAGTAATTAATGTCAGATAATTATAAAGGCACTTAGAAACTTTTCAGGAAAGTACCTATTGCTTTTTGCATCATAAAGTTATATACTTCCAAATAAAATAAGTCTATTATAGGTAATAAAATAGTAAATAAGGAAGTAAGTATGATAATAAATCTAATTTCAAGGTTAAGATTGTCAACGTGATTAATTTAGCAATTAAGTAAAGTTATGCATTGATAATAAAATCAGATTTTTTATATCATTGGACTATTAACTGCTGTATGCCTCGAATTACTTCCAAATGTCAGACCGTCTGGAATTTTCTAGAAAAGGTCAAATTAGTAACTGTAAGGCTTGGCGTCCACTAGAGTGCCGAATCGCAATAATTCGCCTCCTAAATAGTAATGAAACTAAACTAGAGGTTGTCTCGCCTTACCACACTATGTTTGTCTCTCAAATATATGGACTGTCAACGGACGGCCTTTTAAAACGACACCATATTACGTCATCAGCAGAGCCGAGGCGCGTTGAGCCGAATCACACTCACAAATCGCTATTCAAACCTGCGGCCGCGGGCGATGCGTTTCTTTCGTTTCAACTCGGCACGATTCACCGAAGTGGACGCCAGCCTTTAAGCTTAATTTAATGAATGGAATGGATTTGGGTATATCTTTAACAGAGCAGGGATACAACGTTTGTTATTTATCATGGTTTTTATTGCCGGCGTTACATTCATCTTTTACATACATTCTTTATGAAGCTTAAAATAAACATGACATATGGCACCCCTTATCAACATCATACCTACATGATCATTGTTCCAAATTTTCCGTTTCTACTCTAATTCTTGCATCAAGGTCATAATACTATCTAAGAATAGTTCATAAATTCTTATTAAGTATACAAAACCAGGTAGGTCATTGGATTTAATGTGCCTAATAAGTGACCTTTAGAAATTGATTCCATTAGCTAGGTATTTAAGTTAATTAAAATGTTAGTGATGTAATATTTACTGACTGTAGTCAAATGATGCCGTGCTCACTGAAAAAACAATGGCAGCGCGTCAGCTGTGAAAACTAACCGCATTTAGTTTATGGATGTAATGTAAACTCGTGTTGGTGATGTTATCAGGAACTCATGATTTGGGATAACAAAATACTTGGTTTACACAAAAATTACGATTACGATAGCCAGGTAGGGACCTATAATATATATCGTCAAAGATGAATTGTTTTTCTTCGAATTAATAAAAAATGTCATGTTTAAATCCGACAATTGTAACATACAATAGTAATTAATATTATGTAGAATAATAAGGTTGACTAATTGTTTGCGCTATTTGTTCTTGAAATGTCTGTTTATGTGGCGTTAACAATAAACTATATTTGTATTATATCATTCATATAAAATCGACTAGTACCTACTGTTAGAATAAACAAATAAGAAAAAAACCCAGCTATAATAGAACAATCTTATCACACAATAAAATTAATACTTATAGCGTAAACATGAGCGATTTTTTGTAGGTATGACTCATTTTTAGGGTTCCGTATCCAAACGGGGCCCTATTACTAAGACTTCGCTGTCTGTCCGTCTATCTGTCACCAGGCTGTATCTCAAGAACCTTGATAGCTTGACAGTTGAAATTTTCACAAATTATGTATTTCTGTTGCCGCTGCAACAACAAATACTAAAAACAAAATAAAATAAATATTTAAGGGGGGCTCCCATACAACAAACGTGATTTTTTTGCCGTTTTTATAGATAATGGTACGGAACCTTTCGTGCGCGAGCCCGACTCGCACTTGGCCAGTTTTTTTTTAATCTGTTTTGTTTTGGCATTATACCTAATCAAATGACATCATTGCTTTCAACGAACGAAACAGGTAATAGAAAGTATATCTACGTTAGTCGTTTTCCATAAAAAATGTAGCAGATTTCTTCAGTCAACCTAAGTATACAATTTCCATCTATATCAACATAATTTTCGAGGAATTATTAAAGAAAGTATGTTCAGATAACCGTGAAATTATGAAAAGTATATAATATAAAAAATATAAAATAATGAAAAGGACATAAAAATAAATATAAAAATAAAATTTGCGTAGCAATTCGTCCTTGAATCTGAATTTACCTACAGAAAGTCTTTATTGAAAAATTTACGCGTAGAAAATGCCATTAAAATCGATAAGCCGAACAGAAGTCAAATAAAACCATCTTTATTTATATAACAATGGGAGCCAAACATTGCTTAGCACAAGGTCGCTCGATCGCCGGTATGATGTTGATGACAATGGAACAAAATTATATAATGTTTTGTAAATAATAAAACGTTATCTAACGCATGCAATGAACACGTAGCATGTAACGCAAGTAACAATTGTGATTTAAAATAATTTTCATAATAATGAACCCATAAAATAAATAGCAAGCTACGATAATTTTGACAAAGGTAAATATTCCATTTATAATATAACTAGCTTTTTCGCGCGGTTTCACCCGCGTTCCCGGGATAAAATATAGCCCATGTTGCTGAATGAATGCATGCATGGTGAAAGAATTTTTGAAATCGGTCAAGTCGTTTTTGAGTTTATTCGTTACATACAAAAATACAAATCTTTCCTCTTTATAATATTAGTATAGGTTAAGTTAAAAGTTTGATCTTCAAAAATGTAGAGAAGTTCATGAGGATGGCCAAATACGTAGCATGTCTGACAAACAAGCCTAGGGCAGCATAATATGTGACTAACAGATTCATTACTTACTACAAACTATAAAGCAAGCAATGAAGTAAAGGGTGTATGTAATTGGAAAGCTGAAACCTTGATATCTTCGGGAAAGCAGGTATGCATAAAAAATAATGCTTGAACCACATTAGAATAACAAGTACATAAATGAATATATCTCAGATAGAAGATAGAAATGTAATAATACTTAGATATAGATAAACAGTTAGTTTGAATGTGGGTGTTTAAAGTAAATTCGTAAATTGAAAGGTCATGCATTAATTTACAAACCTACGGATCTGTCCTTCAATGTTATGGTTGTAAAATTTTCCTGGATTTTCTACAAGCATTTGTTTAGCTCTTGTTTTCAAATTGTTTGTAAAAAACATATCGTTCGAAAATTATCTTTTTATGGGTTTAACTTGAATGGTTTCCATCGGATTAAAAAAGTAAAGGTCAAAAGTTCCTTGCTTGACATAAACGATAAGGTTTTAGGTATTCAAAAAGATTAATAGATTATCTATCGTAGAATACATACCGTCAACTTTGGTATGGTGTGGTGAAGGTGGTAAAGATTCCACGTCTGAGTGTAGGCTGTAGGAGTGTTCTGTCTTGATGGGTGCTGCGCCGAGAGCCGCGTCTGTCATGAGCCTGTCGTGGAGTACTACGCCTGATTTAGAGTCCCGTTCAATGAGCCAGTCCGTCATTTCTGTGTCTGTGTCATCTAACACGTCTTGCATTTCCTGGAAAGAAGATAGGGCATCATAAATATTTTTGTAAGTTTGTAACGGGTAGTTAACTATTAGGTTGAACAGCAGTCGGCGTCTATATTCTGATGACGATGGTGCTTCTTTTAATTCGTGGATGCATCACATAGATCCTAGGACCTATAGATAGCTCAAATACATTAAAAAATTGTATTTACACCATAGGTTCCATCATTGTGATTACGATCGAAATTCGCTAAAGCTGCGGCGGATTTTTTTGTTACTTATTAGTCAAGCAAAAATCTTTACATCTTACTAAATATTAGGAAACGTTAAACATATCTAAGCATGAAATACTTGGTTGTTTCAATAATTATTAAATATGTACTTGAAACATAAAACAAACGAGTTCTCATAAAACAAGACATGTGTAGATAGACGGGAGTTCACGAGCATTTTATAGTCATACTTGTTATTGAAATGAGAGGTAGAGCCGATAATGTCGCTCAAAGAGCAGCTCGACTGGAGAAGTACCTCCACCTTACAGAATACCGCAGCCAAATAACTTATAGTTCTTGCGAGTGAGTAAGGTCGCCAGACCTCATCGGGGACGGGGGAAGGGTTGGCAACGCGCGAGTGATACCCCGGTGTTGCAAGCGTTCAGCTACTTCGTAGGTTACGGAAACCGCTTACCATCAGGCGGGCCGTATGCTTGTTTGCCGATAATGTGGTATAAAAAAAAGGTGACTGAAGCTCCTTCATAAGACCTTTATCTTTATTAGGTTTTATTTTATTTATTTTGTTTTATTAGGTTTACCAGTGACTGTTACAATAGTTCTTATCTATAACTTAATAACAGTGATTTTAAATATGCTAATTGTACAATCTATTAAAGGTAAACACCACTTGCATTAAGGTACTATTAGAAAAAAGTAAATATAAATGTATAACAAAAATGGTCAAGTGACAGAGAAATACACTATGGAACAATATTTTACATTGTTAAGATATTATTATTTAATTCGAGATATGCTCAAGCAGAAACCTACGAAAACCATTTAAAGAAACAGTGAAGACATCGATTGATTGACTATACTATTGATTGATTTTAGTAGATACAGGTCTACAGTGAGCTTAAAAATCCTTCAAAGGGCATTTATAATAATATAACATGAAGAAGGTCTGTCATACGAAGGTACATGAATTAATGATGAATCCAAGAGATGAATTAAGTCGGGAACAGCAAAGGAAAACATGAGTTGTTTTTAACCGACTTCTTAATATGAAGTTTTTTTATGGAAATTATAAAGCCAAATAGTCACAATATAATTTACAAGTTTATAAGTTTCCGCTCGTGGGATTTTGTTTTCCCGAGATAAAAAGTAGCCTATGTGCTATTCCAGACTATAATCTATCTTTGCCAAATTTCATCCAAATCCGTTTAGTGGTTTTTGCGTGAAAGAGTAACAAACATCCATCCACCCATCCATTCAAACTTTCACATTTATAATATTAGTAGGATTGATTCTCAAGCATATTTTTTATTAAAGTTTGAAAGGTAAGTACTTAGTTTTGGTTTAAGTGTTTAGCTCTTAATGATGTAGGTAACCGTATCCTAAATTGGTGTTTCTGCTTTATTTCTTAAGACAGTCAAGGTTATATTAAAACACATCATGGACGTTTATTATATTACTTAGCGAGGTCTGCAAAAGTAGGGCTGTCGAAATCAAGTTTAAAAAAAAATAGAAAAATCAAAGTTCTAAACTAAATATTATAATTTAATACTGAGTAAAAGAAAGTCTATTAAACAGATACACGCCTACAATTTTAAGTTATATAAAATGCACCGATTGGCGACTCCATATTTCAACAGTTAGAACTGTTAATGGAATGACAAACACAAGGATATGCTTTTAAGCAGGTCCCTTAGGAAGTAAATACGGATTTAAAGAAAACCAGATGGATATCAACCCTACATGAGAATAACAGCCTCCCACAGGGCGACAATCATTTTGTTTTCCTATACACTGATCAGTACCTAACGCAATATGAACACAATTCACTATACAAGGCAGCCAACTAATGGCGGTCAATAAACTATAGAGTTGTTACCAACCAAATAAAACGTAATACTTATGTACTTTAGACGGTATTTTAGCACGTTCTTTTACTTGTATATTTGCAAATCAAAAGATTTCATATCCCAATGAATTTTTAACCACGTAGGTATGTAATAAAACTCTAATATTATAATAATTTATCATTTTGTACACGTGGTTGGCACATACCGAGATAGATTACAGTTATTTGCCTGGAGATCACTTAAGGCTTTTAAATATAGTAGACTATATTTAAAAGCCCAGGGGTCGGCAACCTTTTGAGTCAGAAGAGTCAAAAATTACAATTTAAGGCGATGATAGCTCAGTGGTAGTGACGTCGGACGCCGCGGCGAAGGTCGTGGGTTCGAATCCTACAATGAGCTTGAGCTTTCGGTGAAGGAAAACATCGTGAGGAAACCATAGCACGGTGGTAGGGTACTTTGTAGTACCCGCCAAACACCTATTGGTGTGTTCCTGCAGCCGCACTTGAGAGCTAGACCCTTCTAGGCTTTGTGTGCTTACCACCTTCGGCCACATCATCACCTACCATAGTGAGATTGTGGTCAAACACAAGCCTATACAAAGTAAAAAAAAAAAAAAAATACAAAATTTCAAAGTTTTTAAAGAGCCACAATTTTTTTCTTGCCATCAATAAATAGTACTTGCATAAATAAAGTTTTTTGATTAAAAAAAACTAATCTATTTATTCATATTATTAATCGATTAAGAACGATTTTTAAATGTTTTTTTTTATAAAATAAATAATATTTGCGTATGGAACTAAAGAGCCACAGCTTCACATCCAAAGAGCCGCATGTGGCTCGCGTGCCGCCGCTGGTTGCCGACCCCTGGTCTAGCCTGATCAAATTGCAGTCGTAAAAATTTGGCAGCTCGAAAATATTTTACATAATTAGGTAAATTATGTCTGATAAATGTAAAAGTAATGGAAAGTTCATGTTTTTCGGGGATGTAGTTGGTGATAACAAGTTATCAATAATCTGACATAAAATCGTATATTATTCGAATACACACTGTCCAATTTTTTCGGTGAATATTTTTGACATAAGTTCAGCAAGCAGGTTAAAAGTTAAAACAAACGTGTTTCCAATTAACAGAATTAAAAAATACTTCCAGGATATTATACCGACTGATAATTTAAACGTTGTTAGGTTTTTCTCATTTCTGTAGTTAATTAGCCATACTGTGTACCGCTACTTTTTCTCAAGGGAAATGTACGGTTGCTGGCAATGTGGGGCACGCCTTTATGAGTTGGAACAAGTATGTATACTTACTTACTACTGTAGTATAAGTATATATTATTTATTAGCTGTTCCCCGCGGTTTCACCCATATTCCCGGTGTATTTTTTTTTAATACAAACCTTGTCCTGACAATAATGAACACAAATAAAAATATATACCTACTTATCCAATTTGGTGCAGTCGTTCGGAAGTTATGCGCGTACAAGCATTTCGGTGATCCATTTTTATTTATATAGATTATGTAAGTTCATGTACATAATGTGAAAAATAATGATGTACGAAAATAATATTGAATAACATTTTATTTGTACAGGTGCGTAATAGAGTGGCGAAACACGTTCGAATTGAGAAATAAAAAAAAACTATTCGCCGATAACACGTGAGGTCACTATAACCGGCCAGTAATCCTATTTCTAACATTCATCAAAATTTGTCCCTCACCTTGGCCGTAAGTGTAAATAGGCGTCGCACAAACAGTGGAGGCGATGCGAGTGAACGAACGGCCGTGGTTAGCCGAACACGGTCGCCGACCTTTGCCGAACGCCTTCCGACTACTTGATGAGCTTCCGAGCTTCACCTAAAGTGCCTAAATTAAACTATGGTCGACGACCACAACCTTATTTGCATCATGAAATGCTAGGCGTGTCAAAAATATTTGCATCAATGATTTCTCTCCTGCGCCTGCGACTTTTATTTTTTTGCCAAACAGGCAGGGTATTGAACCTATTTATAACGAAGCTGGGCTTGTAGTGGGAAATACCAAACAGTTTGTCTATACTAAACGTGGGGGAAATTATAATTTTGTTTTGGAATGTGAAATCTTCATTCGATAGATAATACAATATACTTATTACTGAGCCCGAAGAACCCTCTAAATTAAAAGTAAAAAATTACGAGTTACCTACTTCATTATGGTTATCTTTATTATTCAATTATGACTCAATGGTAAGACGGAAGTGAATGAAATTTTGTATGCAGGCAGCCTATGACCCATTCTTCCAAATAGGTTGTATGTCCCGGTCAATCACCCGTTGACGTTATTTTATATTATTATCTAAGTACTAATTATTGAAATACATATTTCTGTATGCAGCCATTTTTTAACTCATTATTTCAGTCACCGACACTGTACATTACTTTGAAGAATTTAAACAGTTATGTTGAAATTATTGTACAGATTTAAAAATTCTTTTAAAATATTTTTTAAGCAAATTAAGCTTTCACAAGCACTATTATCAGACTCAAACCGGTTCAGAAGTTAGCTTTTGCTGATGAGAGAGGCCGGATGTAGACTTTTACTCTTTTCAAAACAAACTTAGAATTATTACGTACAATTTGCATTCTAGCTTCACTGATTAGTTACTATTTTGGGATCTTTTTTTTTTAATTATTGATTATAACAACATAATCTCCAAAAAAATTGCTGTTTCCCCAATTAATTTGAAGACTTCCTCGAAACCACTTATCTTTTTGATAATTGAATTGAATAATTAGATTAGATCTTAACTTATAACGATTTGTTTATCAATCTAAATGATAAATATTTGAACAACTTAAAATTTAAAGTTAGCTGTGCTATTTTTGAATCTAAAAATTGACTTCCAAGCCGGCGGTAACTTCAGTAGCTTCGAGGGTCATAAGTGCCCTCCTAGGTCCTAAACTGAATAAATGGTTTTAACTTTAATTCTATGTTATTTATCGATTTCATTAAAGCCTATATTAAAGACATAATAGACATTAAAGATACAATCTGTGTGTAAAAAAAATACATACGCTATGATTTTGTTTTCTCTTCGCAATTTTAGAGTCATTCCTAAAGTAAATGTTGGTCATTGTGATAAACCTAAGTATGTTATTGAAATAATGGCTATGGGCGTATTAAAACGCCATTTCTACTAATGTTTGTTTGTTCAACAGAACAACCAGTCGTGATGAAATTTAGCATAAAGACAGATCGTACCTTGGAATAAAACACAGGACAATTTTCATCCTAAAAACATTAGATCCCATGGGAACTAGTCAATTACAATAGTCGCCACAAGAAAATGTATGTCATAAAGCTAATAGTAATAATGGAATGATCCTGAAAAAAAAAAGTATGTAAAAGTATGATGAAACACCAATCATTAGGAATGTCGTTATTTATTGCTATAACGTTTCCAACCGGCTAACAAGTCCTCCATGTAACTGTACTACACTTTTCGCACTAAGTAGGCATTATGTATTGTATTGTATTGTATAATGTAATTTATCTTTATTAATCTTCTATTTTATAACTACAATAGTAATATACAGTACGGTTTCATTGTATATTTCAAAGCGAAACTCCGTTAATTACTTAATTGTCGTATAATCCATATAAAACTAGATTAAAATAAAGTATTAACTCATGACTCATGAGTTTAATCAGTGATTTTTAATACGTGTTAAATAAAAATAAATAAATTAGACACACAAAATACTTTGCAAGACTCATCCACGGAAATTAGAAATGGAATGGAATATCTAGGGTGCTTTGAGCTATTTCAATAGTTATTTTGAACTATTGCGTGACGATCACTACAGAACAAGCGCACCAAGTCGTTCGGCGCCCTAGTGAACGCCAGGCCTAACATTGTTTTGTTGGTATTTTTGCATAATCACTCGGTGGTTGGTTTTGGTATATACAGGGTGATTTTGTTATCACTGGCAAAACTTGCAAGGGTGGAAGTACTCATCAAAATGAACAACTTTTATAATGGGACTAACTGTGAAATCATGAAAAAATTATCAGCTGTTCCATACAAAAGTTCAATACCTACTCGACCAAAATGTATGAAGCAACCGTATTATTTTACGCCCTATAATTAAAGTTGTTCACATTGATGAGTACTTCCACCCCTGCAAGTATTGCCAGTGATAACAAAATCAAAATTATCTTCCGTGTGACACCGCACATTATTTTCACTCGTAAAACTGAGCTCATATTCATTATTACCATTTGTTTTCGTGGTTACTCGACGATGAAGTGTTCACGATACGATCAATTATAAAGTGACGTAATATCTCAGAAGAACATACTCGCTATGATTGGCTACGAATGCTTGTCTCTCGAGACGTATTAGAATTCGCTTTCTATTCGTTGAATCGGTATTGTTCTTGTAACATTAGATATTTTCTGAATTGGTTCTTTACTGTTATCTATAATTTCATGTTCCTATTGATAGTCATGTTTGAATTTAGCTTTTCAAAATAAATGTAAATTTTAGACAGAAAGGGGATTTAAATATAAATATTTATACAGAGATTAAATCAACAAAACTGCAACAGAAAGTTAGAAGCTCTTGTGTAACATTGTAATTTGTTAAGTTATCAATATTTAACGGCGATTATTCAATTAGCTTTCACTTTGGAGACGTAAATGCACACAGATTCCTTATTTATAACTATTGTTATCATGACATATGTAAGGGTCTATATTGTGGTACCGTTCAAGTGGAAAAATGAAATGATACGGAAGTTGCCTGAGACTGATTTAAAAAGACCTGAAGGAAAATCCACTAATCACAAAAAAAATTCATTAGCCGCAAAACATAATTTAATTAACAATTAGTTACACTTGCGTTACTAAATTGTTGACAACTTTGTATAATAGAAGCAATATTCAATATTGCGTTAGCGTTATACAACACATTTTCATAGTGAAACTACCTATATACGGGTATTTCTAATTTTCAACTAAAAATCGATATTCATCTAAAACTTGTTATAATATATTATAGCAACGTAATATATTATATAAAAAAATAATTCGCAAGTTAGTTGTAAATAAAATGATAATTAAATTAGATCATTAGTCAAAGAGAAAATTATGTGATAACATATATCATGATGATCGTAAAAGATGCAAAAAAAGAACTGGCACTTAAAAAAATGAAGATGCGTGATAAAAAAAGGAAAATAACACATTAATAGTAATAATATTGACAGTGTTACTATGAGGCGGCCTTATATTTAAAAATGATCTCTACTATACCAGCCAACCTTTGGATTGAGAGGATTTGTAATAAACGGCAAAAGACGGAGGTAGAACTAGATCTGATTCCATCCACGTCACTTGGTTTTCCAGTGTACAAAGCGTGACCTTTGATTAATGGACTTTAGGACCTGATTCATTCATAACTGACGCTACAACATAAGTGTACCTATCTACATACCTTTAACAGGCAACAGTTAACTAATTCCTGCATTGCTCTGACGATGCATTGACGTAAATTGGGTATCTAATTTTATAATTATTAACCTGCCTTTACACCATCATGAACATTTTAAATAATAATTTGAATCCTTGAGTGTTTTTATTGAATATTTTGATGTTCCACACGATATATCGTAGCGTAACTTGATCGTAGCGTTGTCGTTAGGTATAAAGCGATCTTTTGATGTTGCTAGGTATAAATTAAGTCATTTTGTTACGACCATATTCGCACGACCTGATAATGTTCGTGATTATTGTCTCTAGAAAGTAAAAAAAAGAAATAAAAGACATAATAATTACAAGTCGCAAGTCGTACGTTAACACTATTGCAAGATTGTCGTGACTTAGTAATTCATGGTTTGGCAATTCAGCCTGGTCGATAATTGCAAGTACCTACCTATTATAATAAATACAATCAGATATATTTAATAAATAATAATATACGGTATCATATATATTTTCAACTATGCCGTTTAATTATGTGACGACATCATCCACATGTACATAGGTACTAACAAACATCACATCAAAAAAAAACTTTGTCACGAACTGTACCCTGAGTGTAAAGAATTGACATTAGTAAACGCTTACTATCACGTTTGTGTTTAAGATATTTCTCTATAGGAATTGGCACAGCGCCTCTCGCGGAATACACATGGAACTAATATCCTCCATACAAAATTTTGGTAAGCGCCAACTCGATAGTAAGCGTTTACATACGTCAATTCTTTACACTCAGGGTACTGGTCGCATTTCTTAGTTTAGTAAAGTTAATTCTGCTCTCATTGTATTTCTGTGGTCACACTGCAATACGATTTAATTGATTGTAGAAATACACAGATTATACATATATTGGCATTTGTTCAAAACAAGATGCTACGAATTAAAAAACATTGGTTCTCAAGTGCAGCTGCCGGGATTTACCGGTAGATTTTCTGCGACAGATTTTCAACTTAAGGGTGGTAGCCAGCCAGGCGAGTAGGTACCCTACCACCGTGCTATGGTTTCCTGACCATATTTTCCTTCACTGAAAGCTCAAGCTCATTGTAGGATTCGAACCCTTCGTCACGCCATTCGACGACCCTACTACTGAGCTATTATCGCCTTAAATACATGTTTAATATTATCATTGTTTACGAATTGTATATTCTAAGCGGTAAAAAATGATTAAAAATAGATTTATAAATAAGTATCTATTGATGATCAATACCGATTAAACAAACACGAAGGCAATATCGTTGTAAAATCAGCCACAACGTCATTAACATAATGATATTTCCAATATCTACTGATTCTTGGAACGGTACGACCTTTAATATTACAACAAAATCATAAGTAGAAATTCGTGGTATAGGCGAACGGCCGTTTATATCGCAGCGTGACGGATCAGAAGTAGTTCTTTGAAATGCAATCTAAGTTCTCGAAGTTCGCAATATGACAACACCGCTTCATTATACAAATTGTCGAACAAAACGACTGAATAGGGCAGCAATTTTTCTACTCATCTTTGGAGTGAAAACTTTGTGGATACACCACCTAATGACTTAACCTACTGTACTGCATATTATAGTGGACTTACGCCAGTGATAGATATTGAAACTGAAAATATATTAAAAAATAATTAATCCATAGTAATTTCCATTTGGATTGTTTGTTGAGATGCAATCGTATTGTGGTTCAGTCAAATTGGTTCGTGTCGTATTCATGACCGAATCGTTATTTTATTGATAGTCCTAAACTCAATTGAAACTAATTGTGAAATAACGGTCATATGAACATGCTTTCATTCTACTTATTCTTTTAATTGATTAGTTCTGGAAATATGATGATAAAACCACTGTTCTAAGTAAGAAGGCACTTAATTATCTAAACATGAATAACAGTAATTGTAAATATAGCAAAACATTGAGATCGAAGATCGTGATCTAGGACAAGAAGCTGACTACAAACTTACGTTCACGTACAGAGGTACAGTCAGCGTCAAAAGTAGCTGATCAAAAAATAACTCCCAAAAGTACTGACCCTTCTAAATTTCACAATAACCTGACACCTTTATTTTTCATTATAAATATATACGTCAAAGTTTCAAAATAATAAAAAAATAAATTCTCTCAGAATAATATGATGAAATAATTTGTCAATATACATGATTTTTTGATGTTTCTCTTTAGAAACATCAAAAAATGATATGGCACAAGTTTTCAATTGGATTTATGTCCGGTGATTTGGGTAGAAATGGCAAAGCAAAAATTTCGTGGTTGTGCTCTCTAAACCATGCTGGTCATTCTTGCAGTGTGTACAGAAGAATTGTCGTGAACAAAATTAAATGGATCAGTAACTGTAATAGCCACTTCAAATGACAATGTCAATGTTACGAAGCAAAATGCAGAGCATAGGTAATGTAAATATACATCGGTATTCCAAAAAGATTCCTGTTCGACAAAAGAAATTTTATTCTTATTTCAGGTACTTTTGAAACTTTCAAATACTACTTTACTTTTGAAAGGGTAAAAAATGGTTATTTTGAAAATTTATTTTATCGTATACTTTTGCGAAGTTTTGGTGTCAAACTATTATGATGTGTTTTGCAATGCGATTCTTTTGGAAAATTCAAATACCAAGCTACTTTTGATGTTGACTGTACAATGTCACAATCAGTCATAATCTATACTAATAGGTATTATAAAGCTGAAGAGTTTGTTTGTTTGAACGCGCTAATCTCAGGAAATATACTGAAAAATTCTTTCAGTGTTGGATAGCCCATTTATCGGGGAAGGCTATAGGCTACTTTTTATCCCGGGAAAACACAAGATCCCTCGGGAACGCGGATGAAACCACGAGGAAAAGCTAGTATAGTATAACAACATTAGTACAGGAGTAAAGGTCAACACGAATTCCAACGATAGATGTACCCATAACAAGATGTGACATTTCTAAAGCATTGCGTTATTGACAAAGCGGACATGTCTGTTATTATTAGACCAGTTTGGTTATAGGACACACACCAACATACACACGATCATAAATGTGCATAGTGATGCAATTGGTCTAATAAACCGGTTAACACGCCAATTCTTGAAGTTGCCGCGTTGCATAATAGCATTTAATGGAAATATCACATAGTAAGCTCGCGTGATTTGCAGCTCTCGACGCCTGGTTAGCCTTTAGATGTAGGAACTACTTTAACACGTCACGACACGATTACGTAAGCTAGGCTACTACAAAAAAGGTTAGGGGAATAAATCCAGTAGAAAATATAGGTACTGAAAGGTAACAAACTTGAATGCAGAAGTAATAAAGTTGTACTTAAAACATTTAAGTTATATGACAAATAACTAAATAAAGTTGTTAAAAGCAAGATCGTGTTACGTTTTATTGAAAGACAGCTTTCCCAATAATTTAGTCATGTGCCTGTCAATTCGAAAGGTGACACTCTTTATCAAATTATAACTATCTCCAAGTAACATCCCAATGGATAGAAACATATTTTTTTCAAATCTACCAAATTGTTAAGTTACCTCCATTCTTCATACTAGATGGCTATCTATGATTTTAGACCTTATATACTTCGTGTTATGGAGATTGAACATCTACACGCCTATCATATTATACTTATGCACCGTTACTAGAAATACCTACATGCTGTAATTTAATCAAAACAATTTATCATCCTCCTATTCATTGTAGAGTTCGTGTGAGCAACAATATGGAAACAATTGACGCAACATAATACCGTCTCCTTCTTACAATGGCAATCAAATGCGTTAGAAAGAAACAAACATTTACAATCACCAAAATTTATAGTTTCAAATTAAACACATTAATCAATTAGCTTCGGCCCCAACTATACATTTCTTTTATTGCATTATGCTATTGCTGTAATTAAGTTTGAATGTATTTGGCTTGATTGTATGAGAATTCTTTAAGTTGCATATGAATTGAGAATTTCTTGGCTGCAATTCATTGAATTAACATTTATTTACGCTCTTTATGATCAGCAGTGAGGTCGACGAGTGTTTTATAGTCCAATTTGACAACGTAAATTGGGTGAATTGTTGGTAAGTAAGCTTAATTAGCATTTTAAAAGTTCACCCCTGGACAAATTAGCAAGGACAGCTGCAATATATTGTATTGCTTGCATACGGATTTTCTGTGCCACCTTCATTACAATTTATAGTCTGACCTTTCAGGAAGGCCCTGGCATCTGATGAGCTTGGTTTGGTAATTCCTTTAATTTTTACATAGCATATTTTACTTTTGATGGTGACATTATAAAGTTGATGCGTTGGTTATGTGATTTTCAGAATATTCCTTTTTTGACAGTATGAAAATAAAAATTGCAAGTCTCCCCACTATATTCTCACAGTATTTTATTTACCTCCCAGGATGTGAAACAACTTTAATAGTTACCGGTTAACTCAAAATGTACAAAGAATTTGGAACGTGCAATGAAATCGGTCGTAAAGTCGACATTTTCGTCACGTGTCGTCTGTCGCCCTGTCGAAACAGGCCAAGCAACACCCGTTCTAAAGTCTATTTCATACCAGTCTCAAGTGAATGTCTCATGAAATATCAAGCGCAAGGAATGGGAGCATTTTTTGTAACATCTACTTTCACCGGCCGATAGTGGATTCGCATCCGGTTCACTCAGTACCGTTCTCGTATTGGCCATTATCTCGATCGAGAGCCGGTGCACATTTCGACTTGCTCTTGTTAAAAATACCAATGTCGTTAACGTTTAACGAGTCCTCGTCGATGCGTCGGGTTGGTGTTTGTCGGGCCTTATATAATTTTCAAAAAAACTGTTTACAATTTGAAAGCCTTTTTATAAATTTCCAAGAACAGCATCATAAAATTACTAGATAATTAAACGATTGTCAAATAATTTGCTAAACATCTTCTGAAATCTGAATATACAGCCACTAAAGCTATTATGACTAATATGACTGTGACAGGCGTGTTACTAACGCTTGGATACATTGCATATGCCATACATAATGACGTGAGCATCTGTTGCATCAATAATATTAAATCTGGGACAATATTCAAGCTCGAAGCGAAATAGGTCGATTCATAACAGCGATAGTTACTCTTTTCGTAGAATGGCTAAGTTATGTTGCATTTATGTTAAGTTCTTTCTTCGAATCGATGAATATTATACAGTATTCAAAAAGGATTATCTAAACATGCTGGGTCAAATGCTTGATAATTTAATTTGAATTGCGGGGATATTTTATTTATTAATGTAATTATCATTACTATGTGTAACACTTAGAATTCAATGGTAGTGAAATATAAATTATTGTTCGGCATTATATTTAGGGTCCGTAATCACTTAGCTAACAATGTTTGTGAAAATGAGATCTAAAACTTGCTATAATTATTCGTTTAGTTGATCATGATTAAATGTTTTTATTAACCTACAAACATAATGTTTTTATTGAACACCATTTGTCAATTTTATAATCATAAATTTTGATTAATGACCGACATCTATAGGCAGTTTACGAGAGTTAGCTTTATTGAATGAATGCACGACTATTTTTGAAACAGTTCATTGACCTGATTATGAAGTATTTTTTGTATATTTATGTAGTATGAGTAACTTTGTAAAATATATAAGTGATTTAAGTGAATTCTCAGTGCCGTTGGGTCTCATTTACCTACTTCTTTACGTGTGGAATTCTTCTCACAAACTGATTCTCAAAGACTGAGTACAAAACCATAGTGTATTATTTCTTACGTCTTTGGAATATGATAACTCAGCTCAAAGAGAATGTATACTCTCGTTGTAATTGAGATTTTATTCCCAAAACGGAAAAACGTATTTTCTAGTGTCCGTATGACATTGATATTATGAAACGAACAAATAATTTGATGAAAGAAATAAAGTGCCAAGTTTGATTCAAATAATTTAACATACATTTTTAACCGACTTTTACTATAAAAGAAATCCGTACGAATGATGTTTGTTAGTATGTAGGTTTTAGGTATCGTACGCTTAAAATCGTTGGCTAAACGATTGAATGCCCTCTTCATGTCACTTATACCTCTAAATCAGACACACCGTGACCGTAGATTTTAAGCTTGTCTTTTAATTCTGTAACATTCACTCTGTACTAGAAACAGCCGTCTAGACAATGGATAGAAGATAATTGCTTTAACCACCACACTAACATTCCGTCTCCGCCATACCGTGTTGCCAACGATACTTGAGTACATCGATCACTATACATTGCTTTATTTATGAGGCTTCAGTTCAGATATGAACGAACACAAACGCCAGTAGTTGTTGTCAAGGGGAAGTTAACGTTTTTTAACGACGGGTGTCATGGGGTCTCGGCGCCACTTCATGCTAATGTTTCTCATGAAAATGCCGAAAAGCCTTTTAAATAACATGTTTCACAAAATAAAGGCTCCATTTTCGTGGAATATTAAATTTTAGGTCAATATCGTGTCGTGATATAGCTGTTAGGTATACTTACAGTTATTAGATGTTTTCGGTTATTGTTTTGTGGTATTCTGGATTGATTTCATATTGGAAAAGGCACATGTTGTAAGGTCAAAAATTTTGAATAAAGAATAATGTTTGGGTTAGTCAAAGAAATTTCTGGTTTCAGGGATTCTACTCTGAAAAATTACATCACATGATAGTCCGATCATATTCCAATTTCTATAGGATAGAATTTAAAAAAAACATTTCTCGGAATAGACCACCAGTTCATTACAATTGATACACGATTCATAAAATATTTTATTCAAAATTCGAGTCACGACCGAAACAACGTCACTATTGTACTTTTTACATACATTTGCACAACAAAAACCTACTGATCAAAATTGCGCTCTTCCCACACTTCCCAGTAAAGGTTATAACAATGACAAGTGATAAAGCATATAAATCCATGAAAATTACAAGTGAGACTTAACACCCGGATAATATCCAAGTAGGCAATTCAAGAGCGTGGGGGCAATGACGTCATCCAGGGCATAAAATTAGTCTAGACGACTATGACGTCATGCTTCAATGATGCCGGCAGTTGATCGCCTTATCAACAACAACTGTTAATATTTTAAAAATAATAAAATTTTGGTATACATATACCGATACTGTGCGGATGTGCGATAATATTTTTTAGGGCTTGGATTAGTTGTCTTAGTTTATCGAAGGGAAAAAAAAAAAAAAAAAAAAAAAGAGCAAAATTTCTATAGGCAAAGTGTCTATAGAAATTAATATACTTTTTGGTAATTATTGTAAAATCATTCAAAGGATGCCGAAGTCAAATTTTGAATGATAATTTTAAACAATCGAATTTAAAACCAGACTTACGATTTATATTCAGTTAACACAATCTATTTTGATTATGGTTGTGAGATCCATTTTATAGAACCATTTTCATCGTAATTCAGCAGGTATTAATAAACGAATAATTTTCGTTTGCTGAGTAAGTAACAACTTCACCCGTGTTCCCGATATAAAAGGTAGTCTATGTCACTTTCCGGAGCCCACAAACTATCTAAGCTATGCAAACAATCACGTCAGTCCTTTTCTCCTTTACTGTGTCAAAGAAGAACAAACTAACAAACACGCTTCCGCATTTATGATATCATGTTGGGATGATATAGCTATTTTTATAAAAATATTTCAATTTATTATCAGGCTTTCCATCAACCTTCCATTTTCCATCGAGGAGCTTCAAAAGAGATAATCAGGCCACAAAACTTTGTCCAATTGCACGTTTCATTGAGAAATGAGACTGCCGCTCCGTCCAATTTTCCGGGTGTGCGGATACTGTCTCGGATATCGGATACTGTCACACGCCGCCGACGCAATGGGTTCAAACCTTTGCAAAGATTTTGTGCTATACAGGATGTCGAATAAAAATGGATGGAAGATCGTGCCCCAAAAGGAGAGACTAGAGTTTGTGGGAGAAAAAAAACATACTCTCTTTTTGTTTCAAAGTCAAAGCCATTTATTCAGTTTGGGCCCTAGGAGGGCACTTATGAAGGTCGAATTTACTGAAGCCACCACCATTAAATTTAAAATCTCCCATTATCCTATTGATATAATAAATGCGAAAGTTTGTGTGTATGTTTATTTTGTTACTAGATCATGCCGTAATGACTGAACAGATTTGGATGTTTGGCACA
The DNA here is from genome assembly GCA_951216915.1 of Tetheella fluctuosa. NCBI lineage: Eukaryota > Metazoa > Arthropoda > Insecta > Lepidoptera > Drepanidae > Tetheella > Tetheella fluctuosa. Next base: position 10,775,890 of record OX578217.1, read on the forward strand.
TAAGTAATAGGTTATACCCTGGAATAAACTTGCGAATGCGAGTAAAATTGCGGGATAGATACTGATAGATAGATTTATTTATTATATCATTATTTTCTATGAATTATTATTTAACATAAGTTAGGAACAGAGCCCGTTGTATATTTTAATTGTTAAAAAGAACATGCTCTATACTAGCTAGGGACCTAAAGAAAGAGCTGTGGTTATATCAACCGCCTGTATAGTTACGTTTACGAACGACAGTAACGAGTTCCGTAGCGTAAAATTATTCTTTAAATGTCACCGTACGTATATCCGCGTTCGCAAGTGATTCACAAGTTTATTTATTGACAACTATTATTTTAATTCTAAAAGTTTTTAGTTTATATAACAAAATAATATAATAAAATAATCACACTCTAAAAGGAACTCAAACTAATAATAAACATATTATATATTGTTTTCAATAAACAATCGTGTGTTTTTTTTTTGTAGCTATTTACTTAATTTTTATATTTGTGAGTCACGATCGATAATAACAGCGCGTGCCTATTCATTGTCAATGTCATCGGCTAAGGTTACAGCTATCGTGTGTCGTGTAATTAGCATGACAGTTCAATTCAGTATAAATGAGACGCTTCAATGCTAGGTCGGCAGTGTAATTATTGTTTTAGTAATAAATCTTATGCAGTTTTTCCTTGGCTTTACAATGTTGTAAATATGAAAAATACATTTAGGATACTGTTAATGAACAGACTTTAGATTTTAAGTTTAACGTGATTAATTAATTAATTTGTCGTAGTTAATTAATTTCGGCCATAACAAATATAGCTAATGGATATGGACTATTGAAAAGAGAAAATAGGAGTTTCCTGTAACACTTATCTTCACGCAAGTACAGCGTGCGGCGCGTCGTCGACAGGGGTGCGCCTACGTGACGTCATGGAGCGCCAAGCCAGTAATGTCACATTACACCCTCACCCACCATCACCCACGCATGATGTTTTACTATTTTTCTCAATTTTCCGCAATTCTAACCACCGCCTGCGCCCACCATGATAACGGGTGTTACAAATAAATTGAGTTTCGTGCTATTTATGGGACATTCTGTCTTTAAATAGATAATCCTTGCGTACTTTATACATAACCTATTATTGGCTTTGGTTTTTATATGTAAATAAATAAAATAGTTAACTGTTAGGATGTTCACTCACTTCTTGCCTGATTTTGGAATCAGTCATTATTGATTCCTCTAAGTAAACCATGCAATGGTTACAGGCTATGTTTTTGTTTTAAAAAATCATAATGGCGGCCGCGGAATACGAAATAGCGGTGGAGAAAAAAGTCGCGTACCATATTTTTTTTGGGTATGACTAAATACATCTTTTAAATTCAACATATTGTTCCCAACCAGTTTAAGAAGTAGACCTACATTGCCGTCTACTTATTACTAAAAAAACATCTTATTATCAAAATCCCGACATCGTAAAAAAACAATAGAAACAAGAAAGTTCGTGAACTTTGTAAAATTCATCCAATCAAATATAATAAAATGCAGTCGGAGGCATACCTACTTAGGGGGGAAGGTGAACATACATTTTAGATTTTACTTTATTAATTACTACACAATTTGTTTTGCGTACTTCTGTCGCACAACCATGCCATATAGGAACTCTTATATTATGACTAAATTATAAGTTATCTTGGAAATAGCTTCCGTGCATACAAACCATCGCTTTAAGGTGATTGATTAGAAAATATTACACATAATGGCCATGCAACAACATGTAAGGCAGATAAATTTTTATTGTATTTTTTTTTTCTTTGATGTCATCAGGCTTGACAACCTGCAACAGGAAGACGTTCCACCTAATGCTAAGTGGTCACCGCCACTTATGGACATTTGCTCCAAGACCAGGAAGGTTACGAATGTATTGCCCACCTCAAACAACTATTTTTACGCCCTTGAATAACCCCGCTTCAAGGTACTTACATATCGAGAAAGAAATATCAGTCTTGTATGTCGGAAACAACAAAAATATTGACAAGTATAGTTTTACATAAGTTGTGGCGTACAGTCGCTCACCCAATTGTTGTCTAATTGGATTTGCACGGTAATAACATTATCAGCTCTACCACATATCTTATGAGCTCTACAATATTACACAGAACTGAAGATAAAAGTAACACATATAACTCATTAAAAGATATCATCAATATTTTAAAATAAGATAGCAGTATTGTGTTTGTGTTTATGTTTTCATCTATACTAATATTATAAAGCTGAAGAGTTTGTTTGTTTGAACGCGCTAATCTCAGGAACTACTGGTTCAATTTGAAAAATACGTTTACGTTTTATGCCTGGGAAAACACAAGATCCCTCGAGAACGCGGGTGATTCCGCGCGGAAAAGCTAGTAATGTAATAAAACTATTCCGGTCTCATTTCGTGAGATGGCTTAAAGTAAGTCTTGTCAAAAATTTTAAAAAAAACAGGTTTAAACATAGACCTGTCATGTTTCTAAAATAACGATTTATAAAAATAGTCCTAACTCTGTTGATTAATAAGTAATTTCCAAAAAACCCAAGACGTTTAAATAAAATAATAATATATACGTGTAAGATAATAATTTAATCGACAGGTACTTATTGTGATAAGTAAGTACCTACACAATTTCTTATAAACGAGATAAGCAAACTATTTATTACCATATTACTTTTATAGCACAGTTGAAACTTGTATAAAGTTAATAGCACACAACTAATGATAAGACAGCGGCGACAGGAAGGAAACTCTCTTATCAACGGAAACTCATCTCAATGTTTTGAAACAATGATATTAATTATCCAAAGAGTTTACTTTGGATTTAATTATTAGTTTTGTGTTAATAAGAAAATGGCGCCAAATATTTAATAAAACAATATACGCATAGAGAGATGTATAAAAAATAACAAGCATAAACTTCTTCTTCTTCTTCTTCTTGATGTGGCTCTCCACTACTGGAGGTTCGCCATCAGCTCAGCGAATCTAGACCTGTCTTGCGCCAAGCGGAAAAGTTGGTCAACGCTGGCAATCTTCGTCCACTCCCGCATGTTCCGCAACCACGACTTTTTTCTTCTGCCAACGCGTCGCTTTCCCATTACTTTCCCCATCATTATGAGCTGGAGTAGCTGGTATCTCTCATGTCTTAATACGTGACCGAGATACCCAACCTTTCTGCGTTTGATGGTTCGCAGCAGTTCCCGGGACTTCCCGACGCGCTGTAGAACTTTCTCATTTGAGTCCTTCTTTGTCCAGCTAATGCGTAGCATTCTACGCATAAACAAAATAGATTAATTGCTAAGTTTATTGCCGGCTCTTCTCGACAAATGGAACGTTCCAATTGTTCCAAACCATGCGTTAGAGTAAGATTTAGGTATAAGTGCCTGCGAAGTTATTTGATTTTTTTTTTATTTTAAGGTGGCAAACAAGCAAACGACCCTTCTTATGGTAAGCGTTTACCGTAGCCTATGTGTAATAGACTGTTCCTCCAGGTGGAACAATGATTTGGTCAATCATTGGCTCAATGCAAGCGACCCAAGACCATTTTTTGTGAAAATCAATAGCGAAGCCTATGTTTAGCAGTGGACATAGGGATGTCCACACAGGGGTGTTGAATATGGAGATGTCTTATAATTCTGCAACTTCAACACTGGTGATATCAAAATAATTACTCGATCTAAAAATATCCCCTACAGAGTGCAGACACTTCATTCCTATTTAATTAAGTCTACTATTATTTTAGGCGCGTCTGGTTCGCGCAGAGCATTTTTAATGTCATTCCCCTCCCACGTCATTGTACTGATAACGGTAAACGAATGCCTACGTAATCGGTAACTATAAGGTCTCATAAAGACTTCACTTCACACCATCGTCAGCTCCAATCGGCACTAATTGAATTCGTGGAGCTTCATTCAGATCACGTAGGGCTAGACGGGCTTCTCGGACATCCCTGTACGTTGATAACCATACTTTTGTTTATGGTTCTTGATGTGTTGTAAATCTTATTGTGATTTGTGTTGCTTTACTGACTGCTTAAGGCTATGCGGGTTTCTGTTATTTGTATGTTTCAATTGATTCCTAAATTACCTAATTTGAATGGGTCTGGGATTGTATATCTATATAAATATACATATAGTAGCATAGTATACCTACATATGTAGTAGTCAGTTATCTGATTTCCATGGTACCTACAAGCTCTGCTTAGTTTGGAATTAGGTTACCGCGTGTAAAGAATATTCCTGGATATTAAAAGTACGTATGCAAAAAATAAGACGCCTCACAATTTTCGTCGTATTGAAGAAAAATAGACGCTAAACTAAGGGGAAAAGTATGTTGCAAGGAATGTAATTGCTCAATTATCATGTCGGCCCGGTTCCACGGTATCTATCTAGCTTAGATAACGCGTATGCAATGCAGTAACACTTGTACCCACTGGCCCAGATTGTCAGCTGTGACATTGCGTTTACTATTCCAATTTTCAATACATACCTACCTATTAATACTATAACTATTCTATAATTTATGGTACTTATACCTACGTGTATGCCTTCGATATAGATATTGTGAAAGTTTTCAACGTATAATATTGGTTCCCTTAGTTTACTCATGATATTTCATATTCATGAAATTCAATGCCTGGATTACTAGTTTTGATGATAGATTTTCTTTACTAAGTTTGTTTAGGTATTGATCGGAAAATATTGAAATAGAACTTGAACTTTCTACGTAGTTTTTAGTAACCTTGATACATATTAGGTACTTAAAATAATGATAGTACATGACAAACAAACAATTTTTATCCTGCTAATAGCTGAACGGATTTGGATGAATTTTGGCAAGTTGATAAATGATATTTATGTACTTATATCATACTTTTGGATAAAAAAGGTCTCTCGGGAATGCGGGTGGTAGTAGGTACCTATTTATTCTAAACCTATGTTTATGATTTATAATAACTTTATGCTTCGGGCACATTTTGAAAGATGAAAGTATTGGGGATACTTTAAATAATGTAAGTAAGGCAAGGCCTTCCTTTACCGGTTCACAAGCACTGCCCGAAAATAGGCTTTTTTAACTTGACAGGGAAATGACGCAAGGCAACTCTGTAATCCGTTTGCGGTAATGAACATTCGTGTCACATGTACGCATTTACATAGCTTATTTACAGCTCTTTAACGTTACAAATAAACTTAAAGATATTGTTTTAAGGTTGCAAATCGTACAAACATCGTGTTTACGGACACGGATTGTTTACGGATGACTGTGCGTCCAAGTATCGGCATAATTTCACATTCATTCTGAAGCTATGCCACTACGTGATTGTCCCAGTGCATAAAGGGCCGTGAGAAAGCTGCATTCCATCATGTTCTAATATGCCAAATATTTTCCTTGGAGACGTGTTAAGATTAACGCAGAGGATTAATTTTATAACACCAAAGTTGCTCAATCTGTGGCACGCCCCGCACGCCTCATATATTTATCACGTAGACAACGAGAGCAAATTTTATGGTTATAAGTTATGACTACATGACACAATATACTTGTTATTTGAATGGTGTAAATGAAATAAAAAATAACCACAATTTCAACTTATTCTACTTTATTGGTTCATTTTAACCATTCTGAATTATGTGCGGAAACTTTCACTAGTTTAAATTAGCCTAGACATAAATATACAAGCTGATAGTGTGACAGAAGTATCTCTGCTTTAAATTCAAGTTGACAGTTGAAACGAGTTCAACGATTAGTTAATTATAATAAATAATGTGATTGTTATTCCTCTTACACTGTTATTAATTGCTCATTACGATCACAATGAATACAGTCATGGCTACAGTAAGTTGTTTGCATTGCATTTGTTATAACTATGATTTATTAATCAACTCTACAGGACATTCCCTATTGAAATATATTTAATTAAGTACTAAGTATATAAATATTTACTCATCCTTGAATGTTGCAGTAAAAGCAAAAACTGGTCAAAGCTGTGAAAGAAATGTAATCCTACATTTTGGAACAGAAATAAAACACAACAAAAGATTTTAAACTGTAAATAGAGTAACTAATTAGTTACTACTACCTACTAGTAGGTACCTACGTTATAATATAACAGCTTAAATACCACCTACTCTACAATGTCCAATTTCATATTACGCAACCTCAACGTAAAGCAAGTCATTCAGTATATCCCAAAGGATGTAATGTTGTATGAAAGCCCCAAGGTATATAATGTGATTTGAATTTGGAACGTTAAAATTCGTATGAATACTCTTAGCTAACTTAACTGACTTTTTTTGTGTGCTGCCCTTGTATTTTTGTATATATTTTTTTTAACTTGTGCTTTTTAGGGTTCCGTGCCCAAAGGGTAAAAACGGGACCCTATTACAAAGACTTCGCTGTCTGTCCGTCCGTCTGTCTGTCTCCAGGCTGTATCTCAAGAACCGCGATAGCTAGACAGTTGAAATTTTCACAAATTATGTATTTCTGTTGCCGCTATAACAACAAATACTAAAAGCAAAATAAAATAAATATTTTAATTTGCTCCCATACAACAAACGCGATTTTTTTGCCCTTTTATTTGTTTTGTGGTAGTTCCCGTTGACCTAGAATCACGAAATTTGGCAAAAAGCAAGGTCTTACAGCACAAATAAAGGGAAAATTCCAAAAAATAAAAAAGTTGAAAATTAAAGGGTGTCCCCATACATATATACCCCAATTAATAAAGACCTCTGAGTTGTATGGGCGCTGATACAAATTAGCGGTCTAGCTTAATTGGCACCAACCTCAAATAAGGTAAATAAATAAAATTGTGCATTTCCCGTGATGGACGAACGATGGACTAAGTTTGCACGGAACCCTCGGTGCGCGAGTCCGACTCGCACATGGCCGGTTTTTTTTGTTTTTTTTTCAATTCTTTGATCTCTATTACAAAATTTACATTTTGTGTGGTATCTTATGTAGCCCTGGGTTTTAATTGTCTCGCAGTAAGTATGAAACGTAGAGTATTCACCTCGAGAATAAAGCCTGTCTTCGTCTTGTGCAGCTTGAACCCCTCGCTTCACTCAGGACTCTTCATAACACCCTCGCTTCACACGGGAGTTAACTAGAGTCCCTCGTTACGTTCAGGGTACAATATGCCGCCCGTGACGTAAGACACTTTATCCCCTTGGTGCATAATCTACTAATAACAAGTGATAATAAAGGAAGGACTTGTAAGCTTGAATGTTTTCCGTCTGTCAGATATCTGGTTTCCATAAAACTAGCTCTGCTTAGTTTGGGATCAGATGGCCGTGTGTGTGGCATCACGTCGACCTGGGACATTCCCAGAATATTGATTTTATTATTAAAAGAAAATATTATGATCAAGGCGAACGTGGAAATAAAGCGTTTCGACAAAACAATATAAACGTAATAAAATTTCGACATTTCAAACAATAAATTACAATAAATCGCTGATTGTATGAAAATGTTACGCGTGAAAGACATTTGTCCTCATTGGCACCCTTGAGATATTGATTAAGATCGGATGTTATTTTTAGCCTGTTTGTCGTTGATGTCATAAATATGTAAATAACTTTAGACCTGCTCATACATAACTATACGGCGAATTTTATTTTCATTGAAAATAAGGTTTTGTAAGAGTTAATAGAGGCGTAAAAATGAATGCAGCTGACGAAATTAAATGCAAATAACCATGTTTGTTTTACGTTACTACTATATAATGTTTATCACTGAATGCAAACTACAATCCCTTGAGAAATCACCTACTATGTATTTGCAATGAAGCACTTTATTATTAGATACAATAAATACAGAATTAAAGTATTTTTGTGTAAGTTTATTTTTTAGCTAAAATGCAATTTCTAACATTTATGAAAAGTTTTAATTATTAATAATTAAGTAAAATACAGGTATCTCATTATGATCAGTATTCATAAACCATTAAGGTTATAGACGGCTATGGGATGGACTATTTTATCCTACTTGCTCGTGTATCTTTTAGCATTGCTATCCCTTTCTCTCATGGTATTTGTGTCCAACGGGACGTCAGACCGAAGGCCCATCTTATGACCGTGTCGCCGTTCACCTCTTGCGATTGAGATGCAATTCACACAAATATTCAAGGCCCGCCTTTCCTTTAATAGAAACTACTAGGGTTATCGCTGAATTATAAAAAAAGTTAATTACAAAAACTGTTACCGACATAATCATCTAAATAGATATTTAACTGTAGATGCAAGTTTTTAAAAAAAAAACTTTTTACATAACAACATCGGAAACAACAAGAAACGGGCTAAGTGCCCGATTCTTGCATCTTAGACATCAATGTCGCGTTCGACATTTGTCGAAAAACTAGAATATTTAAGATCCACCAATCTTTGTGGCAAATGTGTCATGCGACATAGATGTCAAACGCGTGAGGACCAGGAGCCTTGAAGGAGAACTAAGAAACTCTAGAAAAGGAACTGTTGATCAGTGAATAATGTTAGAAGTCAAAATTAAAACGCTCTTACCGAAGCAGAAAACAAAACGAGTAAAATTTCATTGACAACCCTGATGCAAACAAGACATCAATCAAAGTAGCATAGAATGCAAACAATCAGCCATTTGTCTTATTCATGGGTCAGCAGTCAGCACGTCCCTTTACCGAAGGTATCGCGATCAGCACGAACGAATATGCGTACGTAATGCGACCAAAGGAAAGAGAATTTTGCCTCTATTTCTATACATTAATGCTAATTCCTTTGCAAACTGTTGAATGAGTGGAGTTTGAGGATTTCTAAGAAATCTAATGCATAGTACCCAGTTTTTTCAATAAACCGATGCGAATAGATCTTATCTTATCTTGCATCATTATCATCTTAAAAAAAATATTAGCTTACTTTAATCCCAATGTTTTTGAAAATGAGTAACAAAAAAGACAAAAAGTGGCACGCCGCAAACTGGACAAAGCAAGTCGTGATAACATTAACAGTAAACTATTGATTCGATATACGTAACGGTACTGGGTATAACGAGACCAGCATTCTGCGTCACACCACTGTTTAGAATACATACTATTTTTATTATTACAATACAATACTATTTGTACAAAATATAATAATAATGACGGATTCGTTTCGTGACACTAGTGCGAATGTTGTCACTATTTGATTTAGTTTCAGAGTTTGAGAAATAGTGTGGAATGATAATTTTAAGTAGGTAAATATTCAGGAAAATAGTTCGTATATCTTTGAAGTAACTTTTTGATTACTGTGCTGGCTATCAACATTAATCAACAATCAATGGTTGATTAAAAGTTACCAAGGTATAAACAATGTTTTAAAAAAAAAATGGCTGTAATTAAATTTAGCAAATGGGAACAATTTATGATGTATCTGACATTTTTTTATATCATAAAAAATTTAGTATGCCAGCTTAATTAATAATCATGAATTAGCAAGTATATACCTATTACAAGGTTGCAATAAGCAATCGCTTCAATATGAGTTGATTTAAGATTAAAACAAAATAGGGATGATTAGGGTATTCAGTCCATATGTCTAGCTGACGCACTATTACTCAGTTGTTGCTATCCAAATGCCTTCTTGTTCATTTAACAGCTAGAAGTAGTTTTTATCCAACACGCAGTGAGTGGATACCGTACCTTTTGTTTATTTTAATCTAAGGCATAAACGGCATAATGTAAACAAAACTTTTTACTCACTAATCACAAACGCAGTCCGATGAATCATGGTAACTTACCTGAAAACATAAAATAATTTATTAATTTTTATGAATAATTGAATACTTATTTGAAGGGTAGGTAATAATAAAAGTACCTAGTTTAGGATTATCCTATTTTTTATATATATATTTTTATATGTGTCTATATCATACATCTGGGTTGAGTAGGTACTGACAACCAAGTCACCGTTTATACTACATATTTTGGTTGTCAGAGTAACCAAACTAAAAGTGTAACTGTTTTTTTTCATAATAAATTATATTTATTGTAATCAAGTGGGTGATGAACGTAATAAAGTACTAACACTGTCATTTGTCCTTTATATCACATTCATCTATTAAAATAACATCTTAGATGTGAGCAAAAAAAAGATACGGTACATTCTATTTTCATATAAAAACAAAATTAGTTTGTGTTGTTTTTGTACATAGTAAACTAAGTATTTATTTATTGTTACTTATGCTGATAAATAAACGATTAAAACCCTCAGTGCGATATTTAAGAGACCTTTACCGAGACAACTTTCACTGAGATCTAGTTGCCTCTCAGAAGGACAATGGTGGTTTTCCACTTTCACACGCCCGCACCCTCTGCTTGCCCATTCATCTGTGAGATGATTAATCTGACTACTAATCAATATGTGTCTATTGTTGTTTCATTGTTAGCGAGTCGTGAAGAATTTAATTATTTAAAAAAAATGTACAATCATAATTCATTAAAATGTTATTGTGTATTAGGACCTTTTTACGGTATGATATTACAAATTTGAAAAGCATAATTTAATGCTTAAAAAAAACGCTGCATAAAAATACGAGTAAGTAAATCTCGCTCGCCCATCTTAATTGCGGCTCCTTTAATATTTCAATAGTAGAATGCAGGTGTTCAGTGGTCGACCTTCAGGCTATATAGCGCCACCCTGCAGCATTCCAGACTTTATGGTCACTACTTGTGCCTCACGCTTGATAAGAAAAAGCCGCACGCTCAATAATTCGTGTTTGACGGACTTTTTGTGTGAAACAGGTAAATTAAATTGTAGTATAAATTGCTTTCTGAATGCTTCAATCCGGACATAATATTTAGTATACAGGTGTCCTAAGACTATGCCATACTGAGGGAAAGTAGGTATCTTGATATAAAAAAAGTCTACTAAACTACTAAAAACTATATAGGTATATGATAATATATTCAAATTTTATAATAAAATAATTCATTTCATTAAAAAAAAGTACAAAGCTAAAAAAAATATTAATAAGTAGATACTATGTATTATAGAGGTTTTCACCCGAAGTCAAGTAGGCTTGGTTTTCGACAAAATATCTTATAGAAAATCATGTTTAATAGATAAATGTAGCTACCAAAATAACTAAAGTTTTGCTATTAAAATGTAGAACTGAAAATGATAAAAGAAATAATTTTCTCTAATAATAAAAAGCATTTTTTTACATTAAATTTTAGTAATAAGTAATATTTTTATTGCGCATGCTTAAAATACATCACATGCATATAAAATAGAAAATAATCATTTTATAGATTTCCAAATGATTCGTATTTAATCAAGATCATTGTTTTTGTGCTTTCGCGAATATATTGATGATTACAAAAACATGTTTATTCAATAAATTGGTAAGTAGTTGTTGTCGTAACCCACTTAGCTTCGATAATTGCAGGATCATCACAATGTGCTGATGCGTTATACTGACGCTTTATTAATTAGAAATCAATGTCTCTGAGGAGATTGATTATTTATTGGGACATATATTTACATAAAATTTATATTAAGCAATTCATTTGAAGTCTACGGTAGGCATAGCATCAAAATATTTTCACAAGTCGTTACTTATATACTGAAATCGCTAACCATAAACAAAATAGTGAAAGTTAACCTTTGTATATAACCGGATATAAAAAATATATATTATGTTTCCGAACTAACAATTACTATCTCATTGTGCGATTTTACTTTTTTGCTGTTGACTGTACTAACAGTTATAAATTCGGTTTTCCTCGAATGCAACTCACTTTCACGAGACGTTGAATGATTTAACAATTTAGTCACGCAATATTTTAACTGAAAGTGACGGACATACTATTTTGATACTATATAATATCTTTAAATTCTCTCAGTAAGTACCTATATTTTGAAACAATATTGAAGACAATGTTATTACAACAATTTATGACAATTTATAGCAGTGTCATTTGCAGTAGGTCCACCTGATAGAGAGGTTAGCGCGCGCCTGTGGACATTTACAATCTCAGGGAGATTGCTAAAGTGTTGCCAATCTGAAACAGATTTTTTTTCTGAAGTCAGAAAGCTGATAATCAGACTGGCGATCTACCTGATGGTAAATGGCTACCGTCACCTATGAATATTAACAGTACCAAGGCGATTGCCAATGTAATGCCGAATTTTATAAAGCCTAGATGGAAACTGGCTCGCAAGTGCAACTGTCGGAACACACCAGTAGATGTTTGACGACAGATTTTCAACTAGAGAGTGGTAGCCAGTCAGGCGGGCCTCCTACAGAGAACCCTACCACCGTGCTATGGTGCAATGCTCACAGTGTTCTCCTTTACAGAAAACTCAAGCTCATTGTACCACTGAGCTATCATCGCCTTAAATTATCGATGTTGTATTTTAAATCTTATTAAATGACGTATCTACCACACACAACCGATCAAAATGATGAAGTTAGGTTAAACTCTTAGTCCGGGAATGAAGTCTTAAAAATATTATGCAAATCGCATCATATAAAATTGTGATTTTACAATTATAAAAGCCAATATTGGAATCGTGATAAAAAAATAATTAAAAAGTAATTATATAATCACAAGTACCTGTTGAAAATTCTTCTCAGAAAAACGCAGGTAAAGTACAGGTTCAATGATACAAGATGATTACACTGACGTCATCATCACGAGGTTTCCGATCCTGAGAGAGTCCGCCAGGTGAGTCAACAGACATTGACATTATTACATTGATATTCAGTTAAAACAATGGATATTACAACAAAATATCAGCGGTAATATTAAATCATATTTATGACGTCTCTACTATCTGCTTATAATATGGGGATCAGAAACCATGTCTTCCGCGACAATAATTGCGGATAGGAGTTAAAAAAATCGGTAATACATTTTTTTTTGTTTTTTCTTTAACCTTCTTCACGCACAGCCTTCTGATCCCAAACTAAGCAGAGCTTGAACTACATAGAAACCGGATAACCGATAGGTATACTAGGTAAAAATATCTACATAATTACTTTCTTCTAAATATAATATAATATTTATATATAGATAATTATTCCCAGACTCAGGACAAACAAATATGTTCATGTATAAAAATGTTAATCCTGGGTGGGAATTGAATAAACCAAGAGCACATTGAATCTAACTCAAATATTAACAAGGAATATAATTAAAGTAGAAGACTAAAAAAGAAAGACTTGCAACAAGTATAAGAAAAACCATACGCAATTCAGTTTTAAAATTTTACAATATTTCGATAGCATTTTTTTCCATAGTAATTAATTCGTGTATAATTCACAGTATAAATGTACACAATACAACGGGAAAACGGGAGATTTGTTGAAGGTCACAAAACATTGATCGGTATAAAGTCACAGCATGAACATGAGTATGACTCAGTTACTTGGTAACGGATTTACCTTTACCACTATACAAGTATTGAAATGTGTCTATTACTACACACCTTTATTTAGATGTAAGTCTTCGGTTGGATCTACTTAGTAATTTTACTAAAAGTATTTAAAAATGTGTGTGTGTGTGTGTTTAAAAAATATTGTTTTGTAGATAGATGTCTAAATCAATATACGAGATGATTGTTGAAATTATAAAGTTGTATTATATTCGAGTTCGAATTCGATATTAGAGTTTTCAAAAATTACCTTTGGATACCATTAGCTGAATTTCAATATTAGATAAATACAAAGTTTGTAGGTTCGAACATAAATCCTACAATCAGCTTCAGCTGGCTACCCAGTTGAAAATGAGCTACACTTGAGAGTAAGTTTACTAGGCCGCGTTGTCACTTACCAAAATGAGATTGTGGTCAAAGACAGGCCTATACATAGTAAAAATTGAAAATACATAACTACAGCGTGTTTCAATAATGTGGATAGGATGACATAAAAATACTACACAAAATGGCGTTTTCCATCGATATGCTTCAAACCGGTTAAGTACTCGTACATTATGCTTATTGTACAACATACTCGCGTATGTAAAGATATCAGACTAATTTTGGCTTCTGCCGAAACGCGAGTCGACGATCTGAGAGCAGTCAAGGTCGAGAACAAAATTATAGTCTTACATCTATCGCTTTATCAAATCCACTTTATGATGTGATTAGGAGTCGATAATTAAGAGGTTTAACATTGTCAATGAATTTAATATTTATCAGAGATTTAAATCGTTAGATGCGCCCTTGCCATATTACATAAGGGGCACGAAAATGTGTCATCGTTAGGAGTGAGTTCTTTACGTCATAGTCGCTTGTGGGAAGCAGTGAACGGTGCACCTTACGCGCAGTCATAAAACATGGACAATTTTTGCAAGCGCATGGCACATCTAACGATTAAAATCTTTTATGATTTTAGATTTCTATGATAACAAGAAAAAACAAATGAGAATAGTTTGATTTAATTACTGTGTTTCTCTGTTAGCGCAAAGACATTCTTACGGGGGTCTCGGCAACTCGTTCCACGTAAAACTAGACCATGGGCCTAGATGACTAGTAATTTTTATTTATTAATTTTACTGGGGCAACTAGTCCCATAAGAAACAAAAGATCTAAAGTACATTCAAAAACTAAAGTCATTTGGTTGTTAACCTACCGCGGCTAATCTGAAAAGGTAGGTATCTACCTAAGTATACGGATATGATTCATCATTACAGTGAAAGGTCACCAAAGGTACACTGACATCATTCTAGTAACCACATTACACGTCATTTTATTTTAGCTCACACTATGAAACTTTTTTTTTTATTTGTATAGGCTTGTGTTTGAACACAATCTCACTATGGTAAGTGATGATGTGGCCGAAGGTGGTAAGCACACAAAGCCTAGAAGGAACTGGCAACGTAAGTAGTAAATAAATCACCATAATAAGTAATCACAAAGGTCTGCTTTATTACAAGAAACTTAATCAGTTATACGTTCATAGATACAGGAATCGTGAGCCAATATTTCCTTGAAGCATATAGCTTGCAATCAACAGCAATCATATCGGATTATCGCAAACACAAAAGGAGTTATCATAAGACATCATCTTTGTTCATAGACTTACCAATCCATGATGCGAACAAAACAATCGATTTGAGATCGATAGTCTATCGATGCAATTAAAACAATATGGGTCGGTTACATCACTTGGAATGGAAAGTGTTGCGGAGCAATAATGAATAGCGTTTTGAGATACGTGTGTCGTATACTGCGCTAAACATCTATGGATATTAAACCAAAGTGTACAAATAATTGGCACACAGTTTTGGTGTGATTCCAGCCAACAATGCAATCTTATAGCCATTTGTATTCTCTCAGCAGTTGACAGGCAGAATTATGAATTCTGAGGCAAACTGTGTAAAACGGTAAAAGGGAGTGGAATTTTAAAATTGACATAATATTATTCAAATTGTAAACAACATGGGTAAACAGCATACGTCTTGTAAGTGGCAGTTTCGTGCATGACTTGAAATTAAAAAGAAACCGCACGGCATTACGACAGTTTTAGATTGATGAGTCCAATATACCTACCTGTTTTCTTGCGCATTCAGACTGAAAAATTATATCTTTTTATTTTATACTAGAATAGTAATTATCTTCATGATTTCCAAGAGATTATCAGTAAATCTATACTATTCTATACTAATATTATAAAGCTGAAGAGTTTGTTTGTTTGGTTGAACGCGCTGATCTCAGGAACTATTGGTTCGAATTGAAAAATTCTTATAGTGTTGGATAGCCCATTTATCGGGGAAGGCTATAGCGGGAACGCGGGTGAAACCGAGGGGCGGAAACTAGTCTGTATATATAAAAGGATACACTGACTGACTGGCTGATAGATCAATACACAGCTCAAATCGTTGGGTCTAGAAATTAGACATTTAGCTAGGAGGAGCTTTCACCAATTTTTCAAATTCAACGTTTAATGAGGTAAAATCGAGGATCACGGAAAGCTAGTATGTTATTTGAAGCTAGAAGTCGTATGATGCTCTAGAACTACTATTCATTTGTTACAATTTCGAACTGCAATACAATATCAATTTATAATACGTACTATACTCCGACTTTTAATAAGATAGACTAAAATGACAGCTGCGATCGACCTTTTTTTTTTTAATGTTGCAAACGTAGAGCATAGTGTTGTAGTATGGCTCATTATGAATGATTCATCGAACTGTTGTGACCTGACCTTGTGATTAAATTTTACTCATTGGTGTAAATAAATGTTTAACAAATATAAACGTAATAAAATAAATATAACAAAATTAATAAACATAATACATAAACTTTTCTAATAAGAAATCAACAATGAAATAAATGTGATCAATAGAATTTAATTCACTTTTTACTCTTTTTGTTAGTAGGTATGGGTTCTATTGCCTGTGTAGAAAATCACTATATTGTTGTAACGATCATGTTATAAAGGAAGAAAACAAAATGATGCAACTCGACCACCTTATTGATGATGTGACAGAAAACTTTATAATAAATGTAACAGACTCAGATTCTGAAAGTGATTATTCAGAAATAAATAGTGATTAAAAAAGTTCGGTTTTTCATTTATTTTTTCCATTTACTAGTCAACTAAGTCAACGCAAATTCAAACTAATTATTTTAAACAATTTATCAAAAAAGATAATAAATCACAATCACAATGTTCGATTCTCGATCGATATACTCGATCACTCAAGATACAACACTATTTTTACTCTACGATAACGTGGCAACACACCAAATGTCATTTTAGTCTACCTAATTAAAAATCGGACTATAGCTCGCAATACAAAACAAGTTCTTGTTATTACATTATATACATATAGGTACATACATGTACATACACATCTAATGATAATCAAAACTTGTTTGCTATGCAATAAACCTTCTAAACATTGTCATGACATTATTTTCTAAATAATTTAATTGACGTGTGAACCGAATATACTAAAGCTTGGCCCAAAAAAAACAACTTCTAGAACTACTTATCTTATTTTGCTAGAAGAATAAGAGGATGCGTGATCCCGTGTCAATGGAAAATACACTTAAGGACAATGCAAAATACACAATGCCTCTGTCATAATAGGCAAAACTGTGTATGTATGTGAATAGAAGAAACAGTTCAATAACATCATTAGCCTATAACGGTTCAGTAATGAACGTAGGTAGAGATTTAGATGTGTTATGTTTTATGTTTTGGACAGTTTTAAAAATATTGAGATTTCAAACAAAAGGCCATATATTTTGGTATTCCGTTAATTTATAAAAAGAAGTAGGCTTCGACGTTAGATATGCTTTGCTGGTTTCCAAAATATTTAAGAGTTTAGTAACAATAGTAGAAAAATCACAAAAATGTCAGAAGGCTGAAAATCAGGTAGGCGGTCCACCTGATGATAAGTGGCTACCGTCGCCTATGGACATTAGCTACCAGAGGGATTGCCAATGTGTTGCCGACCTTTATAAAGACTAGAAGGCAACTGGTTCTCAAGCTCAGCTGCCGGAACACCCCGGTAGGTGTTTGACAGATTTTCAACTTGAGGGTGGTAGCCAGCCAGGCAGATAGGTATTACAAAGTACCCTCCGTGCTATAGTTTTCTCATGACGTTTTCCTACGCCGAAAGCTCAAGCTCATTGCAGGATTCGATTCGCTATCATAACCTTAAAGTTTTTAGTGATGTGTTCAAGACAATCAATGTTGTGAATACGCATTTTAAAGGTAATTTCATCGCTAAATCTGCCATATGTTTCATAAGTATTCAATGCACGTAACACGTTGCGTGACTTCTGAAACATGATCGCGATATGAAATATGATATGAAAACAACAACATAAAATAACAATTATATTGAAAATTGTTTATAATAAAATATCAAACAGATGAGAACTTTGCGTGTGTAGATACAATGACAATACAAAATATACCTTTTGAATATCGTAACATGCAGAACGATTGATAATAGCTTATTCAACACCGATTGATAAAGCAGCACCGATTGATATGGGTGCATACGCGGCGCGCCTATATCACTGAATCAAGAATCATGCATTTTTGAGAGCTTCTTAAAGCGTAGGGGAGTACTTATAAATAAGATTTTCGGGTGGGTAAAAAATTGTTACATATAAATCAAACATGAACTACGAAGCCTGAACATAGGGCTTCTCATGCCTTAAAGTTTGGTCCATCTAGTATTGCCATACGTATGTATATGCCTTTTTAACTACTACAATACTACCTTAGTCTTGGTTGAAGATGGCAAGCATACAAAGCTTGAAAGGAATCTGTCTCTCAAGGTCTCGCACTGCGTACTTAAATTTATAATCATCTACAAGACGCCTGTCTTTTTATCGTCATATATATTTTCACGCACAGTAATCCATTGAATGGGTCCAGCAAGCAGGGCTCGCCGATGTACTTGTAGGTTCTCGTACCTAATGTGCGGCCTACGGAGTGCGGCAAGCCTTCCTGCTGGAAGGTATAAACCAGGCAGGGTACTACCACAGACGATGTAAACATTACGCTGTGGTACTACAGAGTCCATAATTTTAAATCACGAAACCCGTTTAGGGATTTCATTGAATAAGTCACAATGTTATGGTACCACGAAGTTTCACAAAGATTAAATGTTAAACATAATCCCAACATGTAAACATAGTCTTAAAACTTAAATGTTAAACTTACTCTTTAAATAATAAAAGGTAAATCTTATTGATAAAATACTGATAAGACTGTGACAAATTGAACAGAACCAAAAAAAGTTAATGGTAAATAGGTACTTACTTACGACGATTGCTTCAACAATTTAAATGTGAAATAAAATTGGTATTTTATTTATTTATATAGACTTTAAGGTCGATCCGTAATGTTCCTGAACTCATTTATACAAATCACATTATGATGTTGTCACACCAACAAAATACTATTTTATAATTTTCATGCATTATAACCAAAATTTAATTTCAGTAACTTCACATCCAAAACTTTTTGTTTCAATAAAATTGAATATTTATTTCGGACCTATTCCATAATTCAAAGTTAGATTCAAACGATGGCGTCATAATGTTTATAGCGTTAGAAAAAACCTTGAAAAAGTACTTTACACTGTGCGTGCGCCTGCGGTTCAAGAGACCGGCAGAGGTGAACAACCCCTTTTGGCACAACCTGTTTACTGATAGTGTGATTAGCATTACATAAGTGGCATTATTGTCGCAACATTGTCGTTTTTGAATTGTTTTCAAAGTATTTTGAATATAATTTGCCTAATTGCAATGTTATTTGAAAGTCATCACCATTTCATTTAAAGTCCAAATAAACAAATAAAATTTGTAATTAAAATTAGCACTTTAATCTATGTTTTTGATTAAATTGATTACAGATAGTTAAAAAAAAACTGTGACCCTATACTGAGCGTTGATGTCTTTTCTATAACAATATTTCTTGAATATTTGAAGGTGAGAAAACTTTATGGACCTATTTTTGGGCGGTCCACCTGATGGTAAAAGATGAACCAATGAAAAAAAAAATTGGCTATTTTAAAATTAATAATAAATAAATAAATATTCTGGGACATTATTCCTCACACACGGCCATCTGACCCCAAACTAAGCAGAGCTTGTACTATGGAAGCCAGATAACTGATATACTACATATACTACTTTTCTTTTGTAAATACATGCTTATATAGATAATTACACCCAGACACAGGACAAACAGACATGTTCATTCACACAAATATTTTGTCCTGAGTGGGAATCGAACCCACGACCTGCGGCGTGATAGATAGGGTATCTTACCAACCACGCCAACCGGCCCGTCAAAAGCATTTCACCAAAATTAAAACTAATGTAGGATTAAAAAGATGACTACCTTATACGCTAGATAATTAAATATTTGGTAACAATCATGATCCTAATTATCTGAGCCAAACAAACCCGATGCGAATAGCACACGTAACCGTAGTCCTTGGAGTTTAAATAGTAGATAAATACGCAATTACAACAATTCACGTAAACGTCGGGTAATTTTTCACATGTTGACGTGGTAATAGCAGGCAAGTATTTTAAACACGGTGAAATTAAAAGGAAATTTTCGACTATTTAGGAAAGAATAATGAAATTTGATATAAGTTTAATGAGAATACAGAATTTGAGTATTCTAAATGTGAAAATTTATATACCTACCTACATGTTTGTGCGGATGTTACATTACTCAATCACGACGTAATGGCTCAACGAATTTGAATCAAACTAGTCACAAATATAGATCATACCATATCTTAATATATCTTAAATATATATATTTCTTGTGTGCGTGTGTATGTGACTGAACTCCTCCTAAACGACTGGACCGATTTGAATTAAATTTTGTGTGTATATATGAGTGGGTCCCTGGATGGTTTTAAAATACAATTGGACCCGGTAGATGGCGTCGTAATCGAGTTTGGACAGGACAACGTCTGTTGGGACAGCTAGTATGTATATAAATCTCCTGTCACGATGTTAGTCCGCGATGGATTCCTAAACTACTTAACCGATTTTAAATTAAATTAGCACACCGTGAGCAGTCTGGTCCAACTTGAGAGATAGGATAAACGGCTGGACCGATTTGGATGAAATTTTGTGTATGAGTTGGACAGGACAACGTCTGTCGGGCGTGCCACAGCTAGTGGATTATAAAATATAATACTCTCTTTTCCGAAAAAAAATAAGATCCGAGAACGCGTGGTGGAAACTAGTATTGGTATAAATAAATACTTCCTATAGTATGATAGTTGAATGATGTAGGTACCTATAGCAATTTACTTTTATTATGCATATTTCATACTTAGCAACATGTTTCCCCGATTTGAATATGAAAACAAGTATATAGTCGTGAATAGGACGATAATTATTTGAATACATTTGAAGATTCCATAAAAAAAACGTGCTTCGTAGCGATGTTAGCCGTTAGATGAAAGTGTTACTATATGTCAAAACTCACTCTATTCTCGACATGAAACTTTGACTTGTGAATTAAAGTCTAGTTTTGATTACACATTTAATTCTAAATTTAAATTGGAACAGTGAGTTTTTCACATAGTAAGAAGAAACAACATAAATATTGATTTGTTTTATTTACTTAAACATTTTTTTGAGTAATTTATAGATTAATAGACACCATAGAGTATTGAAGCGAGAAAACGTCGAGTAAGCATAATAGTAGCACAGGTCAATAACCCTCAAAACTGGTGGTATCAAATGCGGGTTATTTATTTCCTTTGCTCGGTTGTGCCAACGCTCATTATACCAACTTTACGGAGCCACTCACGTTTTATTAGCATTAGCTTTCATTTCGCCATAATTACACACTTATAACATGATAATTAGTTGATAGTTGCAGTTAACTACATATTATTATAAGATTAAGCGGTACCTACTTCATGCCGGAGCAGTTACTGCAACTGTATAAAACACAAGTACGGTCCAGCATGGAATACTATTTCTATATCCAGAAGCTCCTAGGATGCATCAAGTACCAGATGGATGCAATTGATTCAATAGACCGCGCCAGGAGATGATAAGTTAGCAAGCTGCGATATTGCGCACGTACTTGAGAGCCTTTAAATCTGGTTCAAGATATTTAACATAATCTTATGTTATCCTCATTATAATTGTTAATTATAATAGGGGTTATGTATGCCGTAATTGCTCAGATATAAAAGCAGGATCAACGTTCTCAAAGGCATAGTGAAATTACGCCTACGTAGGATATATGTAGGTATTACATGAATATTGTAATGCGAGCAGCATTAAGTATTTACAATTCTAAAGGTGCTCTAAATTTATCCATCTAACCTGCTAATCTGCTTTATGTCAGTCTGTTTTATATCTACATCTTATTGTAATTATAAATACGAAAGTGAATTTGTTATTATTTCTGGGTACACTATTGAACCATTTCGATGAGTAGAAATATAAGGTAATAAAGAGTAGTGATGATGATCACAGGAAACACCATATTATTTAAATCTTAGTTGGTTTTGAAAAGAGTAATATCTGAGTTAATTGTTCTTCTCAGCAAAAGCAACCTTCGAAACCATGCGTTATTATGACAATACATAAGTGACTGCGAAGTTCTATTTGAATAAAAGTAGTATAAGATCAGTTAATAAAGGACAAGGTCAACTTTTTATTCCGAAGAAATAATATAAAAGCAAGTCTCAGATTTTTTATTTCTGACTAACATAAAATGTGTTAATAGTCATCATCATTAGACTGTTTCGCTGTCTTAAACTCACAATCAGTCTGCTTCTTCCGCAAGCGCCCGCTTCCCACAAACTTTCTTAGGTCGCCACTGCGCTTTCCGGTTTTAATACGAACATTCATTAACTAAACCCAATCTCCCTGACTCATGTTGAGAATCTAATGTATAGATAGAATATAAGGCTCATTTATAGTCCGAAACTTAATATGTATAAGTGGTAATACTAACATAAGAAAATATGAAAGTACGCGGTTTCGCCCGCGTTCCCGAGAAAAAAAAGTAGCCTATGTCCCTCTCCATACCATAGGCAATCTGCGTATCAAATTTCATCGCGATTGGTTCAGCGGTATAGGCGTGAAAAAGTAACAAACAAATAACCTCACATTCGCATTTATAATATTAAGTTAGGAAGTTAGGATTAGGATAAATAATCGTATTATTCTAAGCAGAATTCTTGCAGGCAATTCATTTTCTCCCATAGAATCTACGAATCTAATATAATGAACCAGATCGTGGTTTATTAGAGCTCCAAATCAACATCTTGCATTGTATGAAAAATAGATGTCTTTTATGATGTCATTCGTGTTCTGTGCTCGGTTTGCGCGGGCGCACCGTAAGCAGGAAAGCGTATCGACGACCCGCAAACCCAGAATTTCCCAATGGCGATGACACCGGACTATATTGGAAGCTGTATTTAGATATTACCTTTCTATTCAAACATTTACTTAAAAGCAATTGTTTCTTATACCTACTTATTGCAGTATATATTTTGGGAAAAATTATATTTTTCCAACTACGTGCATTTTGAAGGAATCTGATATTATTACAGAAGTGCTTTGAAATATCCTGAAATCATTAAGAACGTTTGCCATTTAACTTATACTTAATTAAAATTAAGATGATATTACAATATTAATCCTATCCTAAATGTGAATGTTTGTGAGGACGGATGGATGAAATTTGGCACACAGATAAAATATATTCTGGATTAGCATATAGGATACTTTTTATCCCAAAAAAACGTAAAGATCCCTCGAGAACGCGGGCGAAACCGCGAGGCGGAAGCTAGTTATACATATTTATTGCAAATAAAGTGATCTAGTTTTCAATTGAACGGCATAATAACGACAATTGCAATTACACACTTATTTTTTTTCATATCAGCACGATATATCCATAATAACCAATTATAGCTGTTTCTTCACGGTTTACTGTACTGTTACTAGGCTGCATTATCAGCAAATACTTTTTTATAGTTAAATATGAAGCATGAAAAACGTATATACAAGTAAATAGTTGAATAAGCAAGAATTTATTTACCTCAATAATATTACTAAATTATTTTCGCTGATAAAGATTTTATTCGCATTTGTCACATGTGTACTTACATGATTGATGTATGGTTCTCTTTATTTTTTTAAAACTGCGCAATATACTGTAAAAATCCTAACAATGCGGTAATTATTTATTAAAATTCTTCTTAGTGTACAGTTCAGCAACATAAGAAGCTCAACAGATACAAATTAAAAAACAACTTAGATTTTCAACGACACACATTTACTTTATCTTTCCATGATATTGTAAATTTGAATCTATTCAACTACTTCTGTTGTTCGTATTTAACATGAAATGTTATCAAAATTAGTAGGTAGGTAGTAAGGTCATTCTAAAACGCTTTATAACGCAAATAAGTAATATAAGGTCATAAAACACCTGCGCGTCATTGTCAAAAAATACTTTACTGATGACCGTTTAAACATTATATACGCTAAACAACGTTAAATTAAACCGTTAGTCTTTACCAATATTAGAGAAAAATGTGTGATAATTCGTGGCCGCGCCACAGCTGCAATTTAAAAAACAATTATGTTTAAAAAAATGTACACAATATGTACATTATTGTACGCTATGTAAAAAAAATGTACTGTTAAGGCTCATGAGATATTTAACAAAATTGGTGGCGCTGCCAGGTAGCATGCTTCCTAGCCGCGCCACCGCGTACAACACGCGTACAATGCGATAAATGGGGTAATGATGTACAGAATGATTGTAAAATAAATGTACGTCTATGGTTCATTGTATTAATAGTGAAAAATACTGCTTAAAGTCATGACCTACACGATAAAATTTAAAATTAAAATACTGCATGCTACCTGGCCGCGCCACCAATTTTGTTAAATATCTTATGAACCTTAGCAGTACAATATTTTTTACATAGCGTACAATAATGTACATAGATACTATGTACATTATTGTATGTATCGCCGCAGGCCGTGTCTTGTTTTAACTTTTTAATTTGACAGAGTATTTTTTTGTGTGATACAAAAAAAAATCGCCAATTAAATAGGCCTATGGCGCCAATCAAATTGTGTAATTAAATGGGCCTGTTTATACCTATCAGACATAGCTGGCAACAAAGCGACAATTACCTTTTGCGGTTCCCACGGCTGATATGTGGTTTCTTATCGGACAGCATCGATGTTGCCCGCTCGGCCGTGGACATCCGCACCTCATGCTATCCCATTCATACGAGCATAGCACGAATTGTACCTTTCAATGATTATAGTAATTTTCCGCATGTAATTTATGATACAGTTAGCTACGTCATAGTTTTTTATTGCAACACCGATTTTACTGGGGTAATAGAAAGTGCCATTTCGGAACAATTTTGCAGCTTTTATGAATCTGTCAATAAATTATTTAATTTCTTACAAAAAAAAAATTAAAACAGTATATATTTTACGTACATCCCTATCGAAATAACTAAGGCGTGTGAGTTCTCATTAGCATTGACGTTTCCGCTTACCTAATCTTACTTATTCTTCTTTCTTTATCTGTTTATATTAAATCTCATAAATAGAGGGAAATTATATAAAAATGCAGCGTACTGTAAAGTGTAGATAACATTGAATGAGCTAGAAAACAATGCCCAATCCAAATTGCATCAAAACACGCAATCACATTTTATTTTTACTACAATTATGAAATTAATATGAACTTGGTTAATACTTTTTATTCATTTAACATACAAAATCGAAACTGTGTGAGATAATTATGAAGTCAATTAAATACTTAGGTACTACAATGTCCTAAAGAAGACAATAAAAACATCAAATTAATATTATTAATTTTGTTGAATATATTTTGCACCGGTACATTTAAAGGAGAGGGTAACATATAACGATGGAACCTACGCAGATGTAGTTTTTGGTAGGGGCCACATTTACGCGCGATACATTTTCTCCCGCTATTATGGTTGTCATACAGTGCACAAATGTTATGAGCGAAACAAAGTCTCTTGTTGTTATTGTATTTCAAATCTAATCGTGAAGTTACAAAGTCTGTATTTCATTGGCTTTTCCGCTAACGAACACTTATAAGAGTGGGTATTACTCCTGGGATATCCTGGGACATTCCTCACACACGGCCATCTGATCCCAAACTAAGCAGAGCTTGTACCATGAATACCAGATAACGGATATACAACTTTTTTTTCTAAATACATATTTAAATAGATAATTGTACCTACTTTAATGTACCGTACCTACCTGTACTGTAACTACCTATTGATAAATATGCCATTACCTGCATCATATGTCACCCGTATAATGTCAAATGTATTTCGCAAAAATCACACAAAAATAAAAGATACAAATCTGGGACATAGCGCTTCTATTGTGTAATGATTCAAAAAGTATTCGTTGATTTTCCTTATTCGTAAATATGTATAGTTTTTATACCAATGGACATTTATATATTATGTACTTACCTACACAAGTCATACATAATACATACTCAATAATTATAAATTCTGACATTCCTTATTTATTTTCAATGCCTAAATAATTCAATAAATATGTGACACATGGTGTGATTATTATCTATAGATATTGGGTGGATATTCGATTTTCATAGGATTGCGATGAATCTTGATGACTTGTGCGCACGCCGGAATTGTTATACATACATAAAAACTTCTTCTCAGTTTCTTATCAAAAATATAACAAGACCATAAGGTCTATAAGGTATAATAATATAAACAGCCCATTCTGGGAACTGCTATGTTATTCTCTACTAAAACTCGACGGTGAATTCACGCAGCGACTATTCTCTGTCTCACTCGTGAAACTCGGCAAACAGGAGTTCACGAGTGAGATAGAGAGGTGCTTGATAATAATTTAATTATCATGTTTTCACTTTGTTTTACAATAATTACGATGTTTTTTGAAAGTCGTATACTTTATTTATACAAATTAATAGGTGAAACTATCTTCACACAAATAAAGGTAAAATAAATAAAATTATATTTTACAAAACAGCAATTATCCATAAAAAAAAATGTCATGAGTATAACCATCAACATCAAGCAAAATGAGATTTATATTACGAATATTAAACATGTTTTTATGTAACTAAGTGTTATCAGTCATTCTCAATCAGCATATAGGATAAAACGACGTTATCTCGGAATACGGGCATGTTATTACTATTCCGACATGTGTACGATGTTTACATCAGAAGCATGTTGGGATTCCCTGCCTCACAGTATTGTAGTTGTGACTGTACCGATAATAATTACATTAAACGAACGGCAACAATAAATTGACGTGTAGCCATGATTATAAGTGAACAAATCTAGGTCACCTGTATGTCCTTCTAATTTCATTTTTATTATTAGTTTTTTAATTTTTTTTTGTATAGGTATTACTTATGATTTTGTTTTAGGTTTTAATGAATGCTAATAGTATGTTACAACAACAATTAGGTTAGGCTGATAGTCTTGTAACTAAAGCCTTTTTAATAAAAAAAAAAAACTATAAATGTCAAAATTGACAGCTTGAAGAAACGTACATTCGCGTACAAATGTTGACATATAAAGTATGTTAATTATGCGTATTCGCACTAATTCGCAGTTCAATCAAAACAAATCTATATTATTATGTAACATTTAATTGTGACCTGTATCTGACCTTGGTACGCGTATATGCATGCCTATGCAAATAACATTAAAGGAATACCTACTAGTAGTAAGTAAGTACCTATCAATCATAATAAAATAAAGGATTACTTTAGTACTTAACGTCTAATACCTATATAATTACCATTCCATTTTTAATGTAAACGACCTTCACTTTCTTATCAAAATGAAAATGGCCTTAAAACATATTTATAATCGGAGAATCTTGATAATATAGAAGTGGAGATTGTTCTAAATTATCTACGCTGATGAAGCGCAAAATATATAGTACGAGACCGATAGTATTTAGCGAGTGTTAAATATATTAAATTATAAAATAAATCAATTTTAATCTTATGAAATTAACTAGTTTCTACCCCGTGACTTGGCTTGTGTTTCCGAGGCATCTAATGTTTTCACGGTATAAAAATACTCGGTTTTATTCCAATGAACAGCTATTGCCGCGTCGGTGAATAACAAACATCCACGCAATTTTTTCACATATTTATATTTATGTAGGATTAACTGATTAGAAATAAATAAATAAAGAAGGAAAGAAATACATCTATTCAGGACAACAAACAACATTTAGGTTATCGAATATGGATAAAATGTGGCGATTTTTGAAAGGATTTGCTAATTAGGGAATTGAGGTTTTCCCTAATTAGCAAATCCTTTCAAAAATTCGATAAGGCTGTATATTTTTTCACAAATATATTTTTTTTATTTAAATAAAATATCCTAGTAATTAATTAATGATGACACATTTTTTTTAAATTCTGCATATATCATGAGTCGATACGAAACTAGCCTTTTACATGTAGCATAGAGTTGTTATGGTAGTTGCCTGCCATGCCGGTATTTTGGCGGGATCGATGACCTAACGGACGCTACGACCGCCACGTGACTTGCCAACTATCGCACATTTATATTGGTATTCAAATATTTAAATAAACATTTACTCAGTAATTTGCAAGTAAATTCTTTTTAACATTATTTACACCTTCTAACTATGTTTTTTGCAATGAAATAAAGAAGCTAATTTTATAGTTTAGTTAGATCAAATATTAATGCTAATAAAGAGTACCTTCCAGATTATATTATGTAAATATATTATATCTAACTAAATAATCCCCTAGCGTACGTGTGCAATGTTTTTTTTTCTTAGAAATTATCGCGGGCGTGTGCAAAACAACAGAGAGATAAACAATGTTTCAGATTATAATTAATTCAAGTAAACTATAAATTGAAATGTACTGCCTATCTGTACTCTAGGTGAAAAAAAACCCTATGGTTAAACAAGACGTAAATACCTATGCAATTAAAGTTACTTGTCAATATTAAATAATTTTGAGTATCTACCTACCTTGAGGGATTATAATGAATGTTAAGTCGCCTTAAAAGGACGAGACACTGAAGGATTAATTAAGTATGGCATGGACCACTTAACTGCATTTAAACGCTTGTAGATTTCGTATCTCGAGAAAGCGATTCATACCAGCACTTACCTGTAAAAGAAGAAAAACAATTTGAAAAAAGAACGTGCGGAGAAAGATGTTGGGAAATTAAAAAGTAAAAAAGTGCATACACTGTTATCGGCCAGTATCGGTTAGTTTCCGCCACACATGCGTAAACTTGGCTAGTTTAATGAAAACGAAAACATGAATGTACTCGTAACACAACTTTATTGCTGAAATAGTTGATAGGGAAATGTTTTTTTTTTATTAGTTTCAGTATTGTGTGCATACATATCCTAACCGTATTGTTTTTAGTCATCTCAACGCTCTGTGACAGGAGGCGTATCGCTATATCATTATTATAATCTCCATACAATTCCATGAACAACGTATTTGGGTTATTGTTACTAATATTACTTTTAAACAAATTATTAATAATTGATATTTCAACACCCGTCAGTTAAAAACATGCTGATAAAATCTCATCGCAAACAGATTGTAACACAAACCATAATTAACAATATTTTTAGGCCCATTGGTACGATAATGAACGTAACATAATACTGTTAATTAGCAACGATGCATTGACAGGATGCGGGCTTGAACATCTGGGATTCTAAGGAATTAATTATGTTGATGCAGTTCGTTGGTCACAGTTCACGTAGAATATCTGTGACATTTCATTCACAGTTGACTAAAATGACTGCGCCTACACATGCATGGATATGCGCCTGCCTCGGGTAAAGCAAATAAGTAATGAAGCAGATTAAAAACCGAGTGTTTAATCTGCAGAATACAGTAACTATATTGTCGATGGTTTATAGTTTTCGTTATCCATACTTCTATACTAATATTATAAATTCGAAATGTCTCTATCTGCTTGTTTGTTACGTTTTCACGGCTAAACGGATCTTGATGAAATTTAAGGACATAGATTGTATCTTGGGGAAGGACGTAGGCTACCTTTTGTCTCAAAAAATAATCTTGAAGGGGGTGGAAAAGGGTATGGAAATTAGTATAGTTCCTCAAGTTAGGGATATGAAGATTGAAATTTAGGCTTTTGGTAAAAACAAAAAATACTAGTTTCTGGCTTACCTAAAACTTTCGATAAATCTGTTGCCATCTCTTCTCGGTGATATGAGAGAGACAATAACAAAATATTTAAAAGCCTTAATATACTTAATGAAAGCTGAATATAAATAAATGGGAAAGAGTTTACTAACGAGGTAGGTAGGTACCTGCTTCACTTTCTAGTTATAACGGATAAAACTGTAGTATTTTTTGTGTTTACCTACACTTTCTCGCCCAAAGGTTTCGGAATTCAAAATATAATTATTGCGGTTTCAATTATTTGTATTTGCGGTCTGATGCCCGATGAAGCAAAGAAATCGGTAAACTCTACCGAAATCATATATTTTTTTAGATTTTTAGGTACATTGCTGTGTTAATAAAAACCCTTTGGGTGTAGCAGAAGATTAATATGCGCATTATCTCCCATTTGAATTTGAGGCTTTGGCTTTTGAGAGTAAAAAAGGGATATCTTTCGGTAATTCATTCTATTGTTTCGAAATATTTTTTAATGTTGCTGAACCGTTTCAAGAATTCTAAAGAGAAATTCTTAAAATAATTCGCTAATTGAATTCAAATCTATTGGTTAGGTATGCATGTCTGATTGCTATCACGCTTTAAATGAAAATCTGTATTCAGGTTGTCTATGACCCGGTATAAACAAATAGCATAGACAAATAGGCTAAGCGAGCACATACATACGTACCTACCTGCCAATAAATTTAACACTTTATTGCTAACAAGTCAGCCTTGCGAGAATGGGCACCCATTGACAAATAATTTATTCGAATTTTAACGAAAAATCTAACATAACTCATACGAAAATGACATTTGAGATGGATAAAAAAGCTGGTTTATCAATTTCGACAATCCATACAATAATCTATCAAATATTAAATGTCTAAACTCAAGATAGGGAATGACATATTTTCAAAACTAATTAATATCTTAACCTATTTGCAAACATAGTATGATGACATCGTGGAAAGATAGGTATTGAGACAAAAGACTATCTAGATTTATTACATTCACAAGAAGATCCTCAGTTATGAACTCGGTGACAAAATCTTACTTATTATTGAAGTGTCGATGAACCCAACTGTGTCGTAATAAACAATTTAACGTTGCCACAATTTGCGAAGCCACCGCGTTTTTGCTGCAAAGCGTAATTTAATATTACCTACACTTTCTGCTGCTTAATCAAACCACTGTTGGCTGACCTGCCCCGTTGTGAATAAATGAACTGTATCAGTTAGCAAAAGGGATCTTATCATCTGGACGACCTAAGCTGTTAAAATCAGGATAATAGCTGATCGCACAATAATTGGCTGACACGATTTAACTGATAATTGACTAGACGTATATTTTGGATTTCGACAGCCATTTTACCGACTGCGCCAGAAGGAGGGTTATAAAGTTTACATGATGATATCTGAACAGAGAATGTGATATGACATTGTAGATTATGTAGAATAGATAGCTGATGTTCGCTTGTTAGAGCAGTAAGACATTAAATTTTAATGGTGAAAGTACTAACCTAAATATTTTTTAATAAAATTAATGACTTTTAAGAAATATAAATGCAATGACAAAAGTTTTATTGACAACAAAGAATAATAATACATACTTACCTGAACAACATTATCGATGCAGTCATATCTAGTTTAAGAATATTAAACTAGACTGGCAACGTAGCACTAATTACAGACAGGGTGATTGTTCCCATAAACTTTACAACGTCTTGTAAAATGTACGTGAACGTGTGGCAAACTTGCACGCGTCTGTTTTCAGAATATTTCAACATAACCAAGTTATTTATTGCTTCTAGAAAATAGTGTTAAGTATAGCTATTTAGAAGTTTCCTGTAAACTTTTGTTAATGGTGACTCATCAATGTTTGTTGGTTAGGACAATGGATTCCCATGCTACTGTATAGGTACAGTGGTATGTTTTGAGTTAAAAAAGGCGATTTCCATTAAATTCAAAAACTGATAAGCAGGCAGACGGTCCACCTAATGGTAAGTGGCTACTGTCGATATGGTTTAAAAAAAAATACGGATACGCTTGTGTTTTTAGGGTTCCGTACCCAAAGGGTAAAACGGGACCCTATTACTAAGACTCCGCTGTCCGTCCGTATGTCTGTCTGTCCATCTGTCACCAGGCTGTATCTCATGAACCGTGATAGTTAGACAGTTGAAATTTTCACAGAAGATGTATTTCTGTTGCCGCTATCAACAAATACTAAAAATAGAATAAAATAAATATTTAAGGGGTTCCCATGAAACAAAAGTGATTTTTTGCCGTTTTTATAGATAATGGTACGGAACCCTTCGTGCGCGAGTCAGATTCACACTTGGCAGGTTTTTTATATTTATATGGGCCTGTTTTTGACCATAATCTTTGCTGCGGAGGATTGCCGATGAGTTGTTTGTTGATCAATACAAAGTTAATATTATTATTTATTATATAACATAAACATTCTCATGAAACAACGCAACAGATGCCGTAACAGATAAAAATAGAGTCACCGAATAGCAACGTTGACGTCAAATCAATTTCCCAGTACATATCTAGTGAAGCATTACTAAGAAGACAGAGGAAAAACCGTAGTTATTTATGATAAGCGATTAACACATTATCAGGTGGCCAGGGTTCTCTGGGAAGCCCACAACGAACAGTATGTAAATAATTAATATCTTTGTTATTTTGCATGAATTTATCGGTGTTAGATAAGAGATGAGACCTGAATGATCTTTAGTGATGTCATTCTATCTATATTTTTATTTTAGGTGTTTCCATACATTTTTCTGCAAGCGATGTAAAATTTATCCTAGATAACAATGCAATGATCCCAACTCAAATCGGCTACTTCAATCGTGTACATTCAAGTCTTAGGTGAAGCATCAACATTATCCCTTTGTAATAAATATGGGTCTGGTAGAAATTGAAGACGAGCGAGCCACTTGTAAAGTGAGTACCTACCATTTTAAGGGTTGGCAGTATTGATTTTGAATAGTATTCTCTAGCTTTGCAAATAAAAAATAAACAGTACCATTAAGTGAGGTTAACTTTAAGATTTGTTGTATAGTTAATAAAATATTATTTAATACATACCTGTGATAGTTATCAGAGTGATATAAAAATGAACTTTTTGCTATACGTTTCATCTGAATCGTAATATAATTAACTAAAGATTAGACGGATAGTCCATACTGTGACTATTGTTACAGATGTCCATATATATTATAAATTACAGGGCTCTTTTTATTGGGGTACCTACAAATCATACTATCTATTTATATATGTGCTAAATCTTGTGGTCAATAAGTCAATACGATTCAGTATGATATCATACCTAATTGATAACCACAAAATCATAACATTTATATATAACAACCTGATTACAATGAAAACAAAATTATACAGGGTGATTTTTTTGTCACTGGCAATTCTTGCAGGGGTGGAAGTTCTCATCAATACGAACAACTTTTACAATGGGACCAGCTCTGATATCGCGTAAAACAAAACGCTTGCTTCATACATTTTAGTCGAGTAGGTATTGAAGTTTTGTATGGAACAGCTGACATTTTTTTCTTGATTTCACAGTTAGTCCTGAAATAAATGTTGTTCATATTGATGAGTACTTCCACCTCTGCAAGTATTGCCAGTGACTAAAATCGCCCAGTATACAGGGTTAGTTTTAATTGATTAGCTAAGTTTTTTATTTTTGCGTTTTCGTAGTTGATCTCATAGTATACGTTGTTTATATTAATGAGTACATTCAACTCTGAAAGTTTAGGTAAACAAACAAAAATAAACCTATAAATATAATTATAGTTGTCTCATAGAACTAATAAGTGCCAACCCTAACATTTTTGAATGGCTACTTAGTATGCCGAAAGTGGACCATAGAGCAGAAAATAAATAAAACTCCGAGTGTCGGGACGGAGTGGGTCTGAAGTAACGGTACACCGGAAGAATGCAGCTTGCGACAGGTGGCTCAACTTTAACCACAGATAATCTGAGCATAAATAGAGATTGTGCTGTAGGTATAATCTGTGAATATTGTCATAAACAATATCAAGACAATGTCACAGAATAAGTTACCTGTACCTTAGTTATTTTCTTTGATAGCTAGTAGTAGGCCATACCACCTGGCTCCCAACCACTGCTGCTGAGATGAAAGCTAGTTCCCTTTTCTTGATTTTGTGTACCACCTTTACACATTATCACCAAGATTAGATTGTGGTCAAGCATAATTCACAAAAATAACTGGGTTAAAATTCAAACTCGATATCACTATTATCTCATGTTATGTTGACTTGTCAACTCGTTTCTAAGTGATTCGACAACAGATTCTTTCCATATCTTAAATGAAAGGTTAATTGAACATGCTTTTCTTCATGAAAAGGTTTGATAAGGGTCCCGAACAGCAGCAATGCAAATGATGATTTGACTCAACCGCGGTTTACTTTGCAATAATTATATCGCATATACATATTTTTTTTATGTTAAACAGTTATTGCTACTTCGTTTAATGTTAAACGTTTACTGTTTACACGACTCAATAAATATAAAATGAATTAATACAACACATCAAATGTTAACCCAAGAGCACACCTGTTTAATTTATGATCGTTTTTTGCATTTTATTATTTACAATGTTATTGGAAAATATATTACATTTATCGTCATTTTATTAGTACTTATACTTAGTTCCATCTTCAGCTTTGTCCCGTTCTAGAGCAAATTAGGCAACATTTCAAAAAAAAAATTAGTTCAAATAAAATTAAACTTTGAATTAAATAAGAGTATAACAATTTTAATTCAACATGAAGTACTAGGTCCTGTATCTACGGTAAAAAATAAAAACAAGTGTAATGTATTTCACATTACACTTGTTTTTATTTTATCACATTGACCTCGTGTTTTGGTTTGTATTAATAATTTCCGGTAATAATTAATAATTTTTGTTTTAACTTAATCACACTAACCGTAACATATCTATACTAATACTAGCTGTCGCCCGCAGTTTCACCCGCGTAGCGGTATATAAAATAGCCTACGGCCTATTCTCAGACCTACCAAATATACACAAAAAAAATCATAAAAATCGGTCAAGCCGATTCGGAGGTATTCGATATCAATCACTGTGACACGAGATTTTTATATATTAGAAGATAAAGCTGAAGTTTGTTATTTTGTTTGGACGCGCTAATCTCTGGAACTATCAGTCGGATTAAAAAAAAAACTTATTGTTGCATTTGTTAGCATAATTATTGAGGAAGGTTATCTATGACTATTTTTAATCCCGGAAACAGATACAGATATTTTACAACGATGTTATAGAAAAAGTTTAATGGGAAATATTAGTTTTCTCTTGCATATTAGCTAATGGTAGGAAATGGGCTATGTAGAAAACACACAACATTCGTACGTGTGACCTTATCAAATGTCATATAGGTACATACGTTATTCTAGTTATTTATTATCTGTCGCTGTGCCTTATCTATCAGTTTTATCACTACTATGCTGGAATTTGCGCGCGTGTCAACAATCTAGGTTCTTGGTTATTGGAAAGGCAAGTAATGACTTATTTAATTGACCTGTATCTAGATAATGATGAACATGTTTTGCAACAAAGTAGGTAATCCTTTTGAGATAATGTAGTTAGAAAGATAGAAAGTTTCAGTACCTATGCATTGACATTTGAACGCCAAAGTATAAAAAAGCCTTTCTTGGACATTTTCATACTAATACCAGCTGTCCTGCGCGATTTCACTCGCGTAGCGGTTTCAAAAATAGATAAGAACCTATTCTCAGACCTACCCGATATGTACACAAAGTTTCATCAAAATCGAGCCGTTTCGGAGTTGTTGTGACACGAGAATTATATATATAAGATTATAAATGCGAATGCAACTCTGTCTGTCTGTTCTTTCACGATAAGGTACAAATTAGTTTGATCGAGGTATCTAACTTAAATCTCGACAGGAATAATTCAAATAAACAATCCATAAGTTCGTTTTTTTGAAATAATAATAAAATGCTATAAACGAATGTGCCCAAAGTCTACGAGCACCTTCGTCAACAAGATTAAGCGATTAGACGTGAATTACAACTTAAAGTATTAAGGATAGCTCAATTTACAACACAATAAAGATATCCAACGTTTTATCTGTTTTTAGATGCGTATTGAAGTAAGTTCATAGGATATGATGATTATTTCTACTATTGTACGATTAACGTGTGGTTGGTGCTTTCTCTTTTGTCTTTAGCACAAATTATTAAGGACATTACCTATCTCGTGTATATGAACTTATATGCCCATAAATATAGTCTACCTACAATGTAGACTCTATGTAAATGTCCTTTTGTTTTCAAGTTAATCTCTTTTTAATGGTAGAAAGTGTGTTTAATATTTCGTTTGCTATGTTAAAATGCGTCGACTTTTTGACGGAAAGTACTGTCACGAGCATAAATATAACACTTAGTAAAATTCGAAAGA
Source organism: Tetheella fluctuosa (assembly GCA_951216915.1). Lineage (NCBI taxonomy): Eukaryota > Metazoa > Arthropoda > Insecta > Lepidoptera > Drepanidae > Tetheella > Tetheella fluctuosa. Next base: position 10,812,105 of record OX578217.1, read on the forward strand.
GTTTTTCTCGTAAAATATTGATAGCGACTTTGAAATAACACCTATAGTATTAGCACAGTCTATGTAACTCTTACAGTCGGCCAACGGACACGTCTAGCTAGACTGCGCAACCGTGCGGGGCTTGCGGGGTGAGAGAGGGGCGGTAGCGAGCCCAAGCTGCCATACACTCGCTTGGGACACAATAGAGTAATTACGAATGCCTATACAATGCGGCATTTCGCGTGACTTCAAACGCGATAGACCACTGTATGTAATTACGCTGTGGTATTAGTTCGTAAATACTATGTTCGTAACACCATACAATACAATTTCGATCAATCTTTGAATACTAATATTAAATATGTATACCTAAGTTTATACGAGACTAATAATAATAACTTGCAGAGTGCGACATTTTCAATTTTACTCGCAAAGCTAATGATAAACCTCAATAATTTACAACATAGTAAAGAGACAGTCTGACTCAAATGTCAAATAAATGATCGCTACAGATCCTGTTATGCAAATAAGGTCCGGTCAGTTGAGGTGCGACCGATATGATGTTTTACATAATATTTTAGCCAATCTGCAACTATGTTATTTTCTCATACCTATAAATATTAAATGGCTGATTGGTTATAAAACCAAATATCAAAGACTATAATTTCATATATTTGTAAATTATTATCGTATTTTAACAAATTTTAAGGCGAGGTTGATCGTACAACCGTTACTGTAACTGTTCGCCGATGAGTATCTGATAGTAGACAAAAAATAAGATTATACTTATCTTTAAAATCGAACGTATTAGATTACACGGACATAATAGAAACGAGATTTTCCTCAACATTAAAAATCACGATGTATTTTTTACAAACTGGCGTTGGCGTCGGTCCCACGGCGAACGATCTATATAGTTTGAGATAGAATCCTTTAAAAAGTGCATTCGCTTTGTCAGATTGATTCATGATACCTACATTGAACGCAGAACTTCAGACCTCTTGCTGTGGGACTGACGCCTTAGGAGTTGAACCACCTAGCTGTTTTATACGTAAAAATATAGTCACAAAAACTTGGCGTAACTTTTCAGCGAACCATTGGCGCAATATTTTTCGTCTGCATTGAACGATGACTCGCTTCCTTGAAGAAATCAACCGAAACCGGGCCAACCGTTGAAAAATGTACCGAAAAATCAGCTTTACAAATACACATTACGGTTTAAATTAGTTTGTTAGCGGTTGTAACGACTCAGTACCGACAATAAGACCAAAACGTGCTGCACTAACAAAACGCTATTTTATTTAATAGAGTATAGGGGGTCGATGAACCTCACATATTTAGGAGTGATCGGCGAATGTCCGAAACATTTTTTGCCGTATTACCGCTATACACCAATGTACTCGTATGTACAAGGCTATAATGGTTTATGACAAGAAGAATTGTTTGCACCAGTTATTACGGCCGAGGTGTGAAATTAATTGAGCGTATTATCGAGTTTATAATTGCTAGGACTAAAATAACACTACCTATTTGTCTTATAATAATTAATTAATTAAGTCACATTCCATCAATTTACACGTACCTACTCAATGATTCTATGTATTATTATATAAGTAGGTACATAAAAAATACTAATACCTACCTACCAGTTTATCTTCATTATAATGATGGTAGACCCATTTAATTTTAATAATCCGCATTTTTTTATATTATCCACTAATTATGTTCTTTTTACTAAGTATCTTCTGTCTGTAGTGAGAATAAATAAGTTATGATAAAATAAACATAGTAAATATAATAAATAAATAAAAATAAAATGTATTATAAATATTGTTTTTATTTTGAACGTATAAGCGTGCTATGGTATATCCACAATACAATTAAATAAATTAAAGACATACCTACCTACATAATATAACCACAATATAACTGAAAATGATAAATGAATCGATGATACTACGCACATTGCCTATAAAATATTCTATAGAGCTAAGTATTTTGAGTATGATATTTTTAGACTATCAATTATCCTTCCGCAACGCAATACCCGAAAATGAATCATCATTATTATGAATTAGAATTGTCGTAGTAGTAGACTATTTTAGTTAAAAAAGCTTTATTATGTCAAAAGAATGACAATCAGACACCTGAAGGTATGTGGTCACCGCCGTCTATCGATATTTGCATTACCACGAGGATTGCCAATGCGTTGCCAACCATGAAAAGCCCCTTAATGCATCTTTGTCGGAAAACCGTGATGGGGAGCACATTCCTCCTAATGGTCCATAATAGGAACGCCCGACTGAATCGTTGATAAGATGACCGTGGTTTGAGGATATGAGGATGAGTTCCACATCATCGGTGAGCGGTGCGATGAAAATAGGTAAAAGACAACCTTGATGCTTCGATCAGCAAGAAAGCTGGAAACCCAATTTAATAATCCCTCGGAAACACCATATGATGGTGGCTCCGATGCCTGCGGCGCTTCTGCTTTATTAAATTTGGCTTTCAGTATCTAGAATTCTATAATTATTAAGACCCTACGTGAGGCACCAGATCAATGTTTGGCTTAAAGTGCTCGTTTGATATTCGCGTGTCTCATAAATTCCAGAAAATGTAAGATAGTTTATTATAATTTTCTTGCGCGGTAGCCCCGCCCCACTGGTGCTAGAACTTGTTGAAGGCCTTAGCGATGTCTAAACTAGTTAAAGCTAAAAATCATTTGAAGGACCTATCGTCATAATTTTTTTACTTGAAGAATTAACAATTGAGAATCCCAAGCTTGTTAACAGCTATTGGAAATTGGCAGTATCATTATGTCAGTGTGCTAAACTAGTATGCAAATAGTCTTATACAAGGAGTGAGCAAGCAATTAATAAATGTTACAACCTTATCCCTAGACCGTGCTTGTCTGAGGCATTTAGCTATTTGAGACCTGAGAACTACTCTACTAGAACTATAAATGAACAAACAGTGCCGCTTTTAATTGACCTTTGCCAAATATCACCTAAAAATAAGTCTATAAAAGAATCAGTGTTTCTAAAGCTACTAAGAGGCGTGATAAAGAAACTGTAGTTCAAAATTAAATGCTTGGGACTCCAACTGATAATCCTATAGTCCCAATGAAATATAACTCAGAAGAAGAACATGAAATGGAACCTATAGCCATCATATGAAGTAGAGATGGCATGACATTTGAAAAGAAAAAGTACCTACTTCACGCAACATATCAAGACACACCAAACCGTGAAAAGCTAACAAGCCCAAATAATTCATTTCAGGTGAGGTAACGGGCACCAGTCGAGTACCGGTTGTCGGTCAAATAGCGTGGCGGTTTAACTAAGTTCCAACAACTAAACGTGGGAGAGTGCGCTCATCTTATCTATCCCACGGCAAGACTCTCGGTGGAGACTTTTACTTATTTACACTGTTATTCGAGATGAAAGGTACGATTGTGCCGCAGAAATTGTTTGCTGCACGATTATAATTGAAGAACAATTAATGTTTTATGAAAACTCTCTTAGTTGTACATTGATTCGTCTTTTTGGTTCCCTAAATATTGTTGGTTCAGATTGTGAAAAAAAATCTCACGAGGCTGTAAAGCACTGCAATTGTGTGCAGTTGCCGCAATATTGGGTCTGGTTTCGGAAGCAAAAATTGTATATATTTTTGCAAACAGTTGCTTTCGTTTGTCTAGCGCCTATATGGTATTTAAACTATTCTAACGAAAATATAATCTTTCTAAAAAAGGCAATCACGAAATTCTATTTAGAGATCGCGCCACCAAAGAAGTCTGGTGGGATTGATTAAAATCGATCTTATTTCTTCTGAGATAGTGGTGGGCCGTCGGGACTTCTTTGGTGACGCAAACTCTATAAAGGAAACTGATTGAATATTCCCAATTTGAATGAGGTTTGTTTTAGGAGCAGGTGTTATTCGCGTAGGCCCAAAGACGATCAGGCCATAATTTTTAAGCAAATTGTATTAGTGCAACCATTTTCTAAATGATTAACAATTTAACGAAGTGCATATAAGGTGAGGTGTTGCAAATCACTCGGTACCATAGTTTCCTATTTGAAAACACCGGATAAACGCGATTAGCTCGTTTCCTCCCACGGCTTTACCTACTGGACACGCTTCGGCATTGTTCCAATGATAAAGTTATTGATTGAATAGAAACAAAAGTCACTAACGGAGGATAAGGACAAACTAACTGAAGTGACAGTGGGTAGGCCATATCTATTATATTGACAACAACCCAAGGGGAACTAGAATGAATGGAAGTCCTTAATGGGAATAGAATTTAAACTTATTGGGATGTAGCTACCAGATTATTTTACAGGCCGGTTGGCGTGGTTGGTATCATACCCTATCTATCACGCATCAGGTCGTGGGTTCGATTACCACTCAGGACAGACATTTGTGTGCATGAACATGTCTGTCTGTCCTGAGTCTGGGTGTAATTATCTATAATAAGTATATATTTACAAAAGAAAAGTAGTATATGTATTATATCAGTTATCTGGTTTCCATAGCACAAGCTCTGCTTAGTTTGGGGTCAGATGGCCGAGGAGAATATCCCAGAATATTTATTTATTAAGTCTGCTGAATCTTATCCTATGTTATCTTATCTTACTAATATTATAAATAGGAAAGTTTGTGTGAGTGTATATGTTTGTTAAATCATCATGAATGAAAAATAATAAATTTTGGTACCGCTTACATCTGAATATGATCAAATTATCAGATTAATTGAAAAAAATATTATACCGTAATATAAGGCTGCAGAGATTACTGTTATGTTTTATGTTGCAGCTGTTTATTGTCTCTGTACCTAATGTGCACTCAATCACTTGCATTACGCTAGCGGTCAGCTATCTCGAACAAAAACCTGCCCTCAAGAATGTCACGTCATTACGAGAACATGTATTACTACACCTATAGTGAGTAGTAACATTTTTGAATGTTGTCTGTGTATCTGTCACACAAAGAGCTAATGTTACAAAATTATTATTGACTAGATTCAGCAACGCGGTGTCATCCGCGTTTCCAAGGGATCTGATGACGCGAAAATCCCTAAAATTTTCATTCAAATCTGTCGAGCCATTGCGAAGCCTTTTCGAGACAAAAAGACAGACAGACGTACAACAATTCTAAAAACCGGCCAAGTGCGAGTCGGACTCGCGCACCGAGGGTTCCGTACAAACTTCGTCCATCGTTGGTCCATCAAGGGAAATGCACAATTTTATTTCTTTACCTTATACTGTGACATACGGACGGACGGACGGACGGACAGACAGACAGACAGACAGACATGACGAATCTATAAGGGTTCCGTTTTTTGCCATTTGGCTACGGAACCCTAAAAAGCATCGTGTAAATAGCAGTTTTCACTTAGTTAACACACAACATTTTTGGATCATAATGGAATTTAGATGTTGACAGTATCAATTTGACTCAAAAAAAATATCCAAAAACACCAAGTGTATTCAAGTGCAACCACAAGTAGGAGTTAATAATAAAGCTAGGTGCACATTGTACGGAGGGTTACCAAGTGCACTGTATCGGCCCAGATCGCAACCCAACCGATCGCCGGCACTATTTAACTTAGAATTATGTCACGACAGAACCGGTACTTTGGTCGCATTCATGTTTAAATATCGATGTTCTATGAAGGACGTTGAAAAATGTCAGTACGAATATTTCTATAGTCAAATATTGCAAATTATTACTAAATGTAGGTATACATTTGATATTTTCATATTAGATATTACCTACGGAATCTAAAATAATATACTAATAGCCTGAGATATTCTTCACACACGGTATTCTGATCCTAAACTAAGCAAAGATTGTACGGCTTGTATGGATACCAGATAACTGATATACTTCTCTATAATTAAACCTAGACTCAGGATAAATAGACATGTTCATGTACACAAATATCTGTACTGGGTGGCAATCGACCTGTATCACTATACCATATCTATACTATCTATACTAATATTATAAAGCTGAAGAGTTTGTTTGTTTGGTTGAACGCGCAAATCTCAGGAGCTACTGGTTAGATTTGTATTTTTTTTTAGTGTTGGATAGCCCATTTATCAAGGAAGGCTAAAGGATACTTTTTATCTCGGGAAAACATAAGATCCCTCGGGAACGCGGGTGAAACCGCGCAGCGGAAGCTAGTTGGTAATAAAAGTTACAATTTTAATAACCTATTGGTACCCTAACATCTAAACTAGAATACAAGAGCAAATGTATCACCAAAATACATAGGAACAAATGTTATCAAGATCAATGTGGTAGAAAAGTTCAAGGAATACCGAATATTTCAAGTTAAATAACTTGATATAATAGAAGACTTATCTCTTCATTTTATATCCCTGAAGAAAGGTATGTAAGAGAAAAAAAAATACCGAACTCTGGAAATAAAATTATTAGAAAACAAACAAACAAATTGAGTTAAAAGAGTGGGCTGTAAACGGAAGCGAAATACCTACTGACTGAAGGAGAATCTTAATCAACATAAAAAGTACCTACCTCACCTACAAATATTTGACTTCACGAAAGTCCGACTGAATTAGAAAATTAATTAATATTTTAACAATGAAAGAAACCATCAAACCACATTTCAAGTTCGTTTCGAAACCTTTAAACTTTATCGTTTCATTTGTTTCTGTTATTAAGTCTGGTTTTTGCACTATTATGCATGAAATACCTACAGGTATAATGGAAAAATACTTTGAAAATAATTTGAAAGGTTATTGAAAAGTTTCTTATTCGTAACTCCCTGTCACTATATTGATATCAATCAAGCAATACGTTAAAATATTGGTTTGCTTTAGAAAATATGTGTTGTCTAACACTTCTCAAATTAGTCTGATCATTTAATGTCAGTTGATAAACTGGTGAAAACAATCCTACATGCACAAGCAACGGTTCTCTTTTGATCGCATACATTCCAAGATATCAGATACACGCATAGCAAATCATGCAGAATATCGCAATTTAATACTTCGATCACTTTGAAATTTTATAGCACTGGCGATAGAGAAACTTAAAAAAAAACTGTTTCAACGACTGATATACAGTTATTTGAAATAAATTCGAACATTTTAAAAAGATAACAAAATGCTTATATCATCCATCTCTATTACTCAATGAATAAAGAAAGAGACAGACACCAGGAAAATATGAATCACCAACAAAGAAGGTGATGATGGGACGTAGCGCTGCGGCGGCGGGACGTATTAGGCACACTTTATTGTGTGTCCCATTTACCTTGTTTCGCGATGCACTTGTGTGGGCCGCAGCCCAGTGACGCGGCTGTGTGGGATGCCTGCATTGTTACGAGGACTGTTATCAGGAACAATTGCTTGTAAAGGTCGGACCAAAGTGGCATTTACTGTTTCAATGTTTACAGTAAATATGTCGATAGCTTTTCATTGGGAGGAAAATTTCTATTTTTGGAATCTCGTTGCTCAGAAACATTTTCATCCACTCAATTTTTGAAATACAGTAGTTTTAAATTAGTGGTAATTTTTGTGATTAGAATAAATCACTACATATTACAATAAATACCCTCCTATGAAAAATAGTGTGAGAAACTGTACTCAGTCACAGAGCAGGAGATAATAAAACTATACGTTTAGCTGAAGCGCTATCACTCAGTTGTAAGCGGAGCTGTTAAATTAACTATTACAAATAGAAATATCGCATGTGCTCACGCGAACGCAGCTCCACTTACAATGAGTAATTGTGCGTCAGCTAGACATAGTTTTGGGGTACTTTTTGTTTTATTCCAAGGATTACCCACCGTTTAGTTTACATTTGTATGATTAATCACCTTCACAAAATTTGACAATAGCTACATTCCCGTTGCGAGGGGTGTGTACATAATTTTGTTATGTTATGATTCACTAAGTTATTAAATTATTATATGTTACATGCATCGCACGCGACGCCCGGCCTACGCTCGCTGCATTGGCACAGATGAATATTTGTGAGACGGAACGACGACGCCGACGACGGCGCTGCGGGCAAGTGCTCGTTTAATCTACTTGCCAAATTTCAAATAAAATATTTATTAAATATTATTTGCTGTAGAAAAACTTTAAGGTCTTTTTAATGATAATCGATTCAAATATTAAAATGTAAATTATGTTAAAGCCAGTTTGTATAATATTTAGAATGATAATTATCTAAGCGAATAAATTTTCATTTACTTACTTCGATTCTACTCGTGTTACTTGGTATAAAACGTGAAACTATATGTAGGTATTTATGCATCTATCTAATAACCTGTTATGTAAAATGTGACATTTATGATTAAAGTTTAAAAAATATACCATCCAAAATAACTACATAAATTACTATCCACATTAAAGTAGGTTAATTGTACGAATAAGAAATAAAAAATAACAAGAAAATGTTGCACCTAACAGTAGTAACACCTAACATGCAGTATCTATATTTCACGAAAGAAAAACATGCAATTGCAATTAACTGGAAAGGATCGTACCAGTAGGAAACAATGTAGTATATACATACGTCTAACATAATATAAGCTAGGCTGTGACTAGTATTTGCTAGTTGGCAGCTGATTGCGAAATACTTCCTAGGTCATTTATGCCAATACCACGGTACCACTTATAACTGGTAGGAATTCTGGTGACGATTGGCTATAAAAACCGATTAAATCTGAATGAGCCTTCATCCTATATCCTTTAAGAAAACTAATATGATACAAACGTAATGAGAATTCCATTCTAAATAAAAAATACTAAGTTATAGTAATCATAAATAGAGATGTTGTATTTACGATAATAAATGTTAAACTGATTGAATACGTAACAATTATTTAAAATAAGAAGCAATATCACCGGCACCGGTGCTTCTTATACTTACTATTTTTATAGTTCAACAAACATTTTGAAAAATTATCAATTCTACATATCGATAGACAGCTAGGTATAGGTAGGTACATAAATAAATTATATTTGACTTTTTAATCATTAATCATGATAATTATAATAATTGAGAAAATACGCCCAATGTTGCTTTCATGATATTCCTACGCTAAATTTTCGATAGTAAAACTGTAGGTATCCTTGAATGTCACTTCTGGCTTTTCTCTACGTCTACAACAAGCGAATAGGTACAGTCCACACCGGATATAAGCAATAAGCGACAATGGACGGCACATGGAATACATGCTTAATGTGTGTGTTTACCTACGCCTCAACGGTGACGTCTTCAAACAGTCACGTTTGAAAGGATTTAATTAGTGTAAAGACCGCTGTTTATCTCCTGAAAGAGTTACAGGGCATAAGTACTCGTAAAACTAGTTTTCACCCCTCGGTTTTACCCGCATTCCCGTGGGATCTATGTTTTCCGGGAATGAAAATTATCAATATATGCCATAATTCATCCAAATACGTTCAGCTATATCATCTTAATATCGTAAGCTCCTCTGACATAACAGTTATACGAGTTACTGATAATGTCAAATTGAGATAATCTTGTAACTGAAATTAAACTACGTAACTATCTACCCACATATTCTACAAAAACATAAGTATTTCAAAGTATCAACCGACTATCTTTATCAGCTATTTTAAGTGTCAAATTTACGATTCAAATGTGTAATGTTATCAACACTCTATTTTTTATCAAAAAGTTTGTAAGTTACGAGTTATACTACTACGAGTACTACTACCGCTAAGAATTAATCGAGTCGAATCGAAACTTTTTTCGTTCATTCATAGCCCGCAGCTTCGTCCTTTTGTTGCTTTTGTCCGGCAAGGACCTTAACAGAACAAACGGCTTCGAATTTAAAATTGAGTACTTATTGTAATAAGTTACATAATAAAAGCATACTTAGTGGACATTGATGCCCACAGGCCTAAGAATAATCTTATCAGAACGCCATTTTCCTCCCGATATTTTCAAAGCCAATCCAATTTACACCGGTACAGGTAAATTGACTTTAATCAAATAAAACGTGATATTTTCCCGACAATCGAAATTAGATTCCAAATATAGAAGCCCATTAATAGTTCTAATAAATTGCGACTTGGAATATTGGCAATAGTTGACGGGTTATGGAATTTTCATGGAAACGTAGCGAACTGCTCACATGGCAGCCGTTGATAAGCAACACGTGGGAGTAGCCTATTCCGATACGGTTACGTAAAGGTTACTAAAACTTGAGCTTAACAGGGTTGCCATTGATAAATAATAATATTACAGGACTTAAAACTAAATTAGAACATTTCAGTTTGTTGTTCTTCACAGAATCTCAAAGGGTTTCGGAGTGAATTTTCTTTCCAGATCTTCCCGCTGCCTAAAACATGACATAAAAATATACATAGGTATAACTGTACAATATATCTCGTCTTCAGATTTATTGAAGCATATGGTAGGTAACCCTGGTTATAGTTTAACACGAATGTTTAGGAAGCGTGACAGGTACGTACACCATTAATAATTCGTTGATTATGAAAATATTTTTAAAGGAGAATATTATTTATATTATAATAGAACCTGTGGCGAATCGATTGATTATGTTTTAGTGTAGGAATTAGTATCGATATAATTTTGTCTCAAAGACCACAAATTAGTTAAGAGACATCATGTAAGTGTGGTTATTGTAAACGAATTCACTTTTAAAAACATTGTTGGCATGTTATTAGCTTAAAATTAATTTAATTTTTAAATTCGATATTTCATCGATGTAAATATTTATAAAACGATGTAACTATATAACTTTTGTTTAAGTCATTTTGCGTAGCCAAAATAAAATACACATCTGGTGTTATATTAAGCGTTTATACTGAATGAATATTCAGTTCTTGTGGCCAAAACTGCATCAATAAGACATTATTCACGCAGTATGACGTGCATGGATAAATGAGAAGAAAATAAGTACGCGATACTAATTAATAACTTAATTTTTCACCATAAGATTCATTTTTAGGAACAATAATATTGTTTATTGTTCCAAATGTTAAATGTTTCACGAATGTATTGATTTCTAGTAATCTGTACATCCGATAAAAAAGCGGAGTCCTTTTTCCCCGAATGAACAGGACTAAAGAAGCTGAAATTTGGCAGATATAGTGTATGATCAAGTGTACCTAAGGGTTAGTTATGAGACACAGCAACAAAACAAACTAAAAACGTTTTATAATTAATCGATAGTTTAAAAGATATTAAATTGAGCCCATGCAGGGCGTAGGCTTTGTCTCCGAAATTACAGTCATAAGTAGGGCCTCAATAATAGATTACAGGAAAACCTAAGCGAAAATTAAAAAATGGTCTTAGAATTTCACGAAAAACCGCAAACCTTATTTATTTTTTGAGTAGCATAATATAAAGATGGATATGACAAAACAATCTAATGTTACGGAACCTAACAACTCAAGAAGCAAATGACGAGTAAAGGCGTGACATGTATGTTTTAATTAATTTAACATTTACGTTAGAATATATCGTAAATGTATGCCGACCTTCGAAGAATGTTTATTATTATCTTATATTATTCTCAAAGCTAAGTACAAGCTTTGATACAGGAAAACCCATGTTTTCCTCATCTTGGATCTTTATAATATTTATTGCTGTATTTATATTAAGTTTAATGAAATATATAAAAAGCTGTATATTTTTATGCTCAGAGACAATGGAAGGCTAAACCTAATCTTAATCCAGTACCTATCGAACTAACTTATAGATTTAAATGGCATGAATAATACAGAGCTGTAATATTTCATACTAGTACCTACCTACAGTGGCTTATATGTTATTAGGTACTGTAGTAATAAATTCGTAGTTCAGAAAACCACATTATATCGAAATTTTTAGGCACAATACTATTTCTAACAAGTATTTAGATATCGATAGATTGACATATCGATATCGACCATCACTAGCAGTAGGACTTACAGATAAGTAAATTGTTGTAAAGAAAATAATCACCTGAGAATAATTTAATACAAATAATCTATGAATCTCTTACTTACATAATCGAGAGGCAAAGATAACTTTGTCGAGGTCAGTGCGAGTCGACAGACAGACAGACAGAGGAGCGCTGGGGTCACCTTCACCTTACGTTCATAGGTCGTTACTCGTTACATTGCAATTGTTAAACATTTGTAAACACATTAGGTTAGATGAGCGATTTATAATCTATGCAATTTATTTTGTGTAGTAAATTCGTATTTTAATGAGAGCAAATTTTCGTTTAGTAGATTCAATTTCTATATCATTGTAAGGTCCGAAAGAACATATGAATTTTACAATTTATTGACTTTTCTTCATGCCGCCTAACCAATGTTACTTGAATATTAAATAGTCCAATATAATAATAAGGCGACCAAATTAAATGAATACCACACGTTTGCCAAAACCAGTCTATACGACCTCAACATTTAAGCGTATAATGACAGATCTGTAACAAACTGCAGTTTCAAAAGTGCAACCGGATTCGTCCGCGCAGTTTCACTCTATGTTGAAGGAGTTACATAATACAATACTGTCCAATACAAAAACGTTCGCTTAGTTAAGCGTTATCAAGCGATAAATTTTATACGTTCACGGTCGAATAATCGACTTATGCCGCGGTGATAACGAAATATTAAATAGGCACCAACCAATGCCGCGCGATAGTCCGCGATTGTAAAAATCAACAATTGTTTCAGGTAAGTATTTAAATTATTGCGTTTGCATAGTTATTAATATTATAAGTACCTACTACACGATTCATTTTTGTATAAAAGTAGGTACTTACCACTTAACAAAAACTCCGATACATACCAACATTATTTTAAGCTAAAGACGTAATCAATTTAGTACAATATACCTTTTACTTACGAAGCAAAATTATAATATACTTATTTATGCATTTCTTTTAAAATTACTTTATTCATGCATAAAGTGCAATAATATTGTAGGTAGGTAGGTACATACATGATCAGTTTTGGCACAAAATAAGTTGGCATAAAAACTATTTTCGATCCATAAGGTAATTATGGAATAATCCTGTATAATAATCGAATGTTTTTGAAGACTATATAGGTCGATAAAATATGACATTTACATGCTGCATTAATAGCCCGTCCTCAATATGCTAAACATTATGAATAATTCGTCAAAAATACTGAACCAGACGTTCTACTTGCACGCTTTTTAATTTCTGACATGAATGTAACGTGTATTTACAATTAAATGTAACGTCTTTTGTGTTGAAGTTAGGAAGTATAATAATATTTTGTACAATATGGATATTTGAAATTTAAGCACGTAGAAAAGAAGATACAAGAAAGAAAGCGCAATACGAGGTAGTAAGGTGAGGTTTTTATACTAAGTACTTATAGATTATTCGTTTTTTGTTTTTTTGGGGGACCAACATAAAATAAATAAATATTTTTGTAGTAACATCAAAAAGTAACATGGATTTACTCAGGGTCTCGCTCATAGATGGCAGGAAAACCTAAACAAATATCTTAAGTCTTAGTGGAAAACGGAATGGTACGGAATCCTCTCCATTACTTGTACATGCAACTATCGTTCACTTAAAGACTGGTAACCTAAAATATAATATACGTAGAAATATTAACTTATATTAAACCCATTATTTATAGATGCTTATACAGAAGCATTATTAATTATTCAGCACATCTCTCACATCAAACATGTAAAAAAAAAAAAAATTATGTCACATTCAATTTCACGCTATTAGGTACCACATTAAAATATCTAACGCGTCGACTGATCTAATGCCTAAACATAATTATGTTTGTTTATCAATTTATTATCTTGAATTGAATTATGAAATACATACCATAAATAAAATGTTTATAATTTTAAAAAAAGTACCCATGTAGTAATAGTAATAGTATCTGTGGATCAAAACAGTATTTGTAACATTATTTAGAAGTGTATGGTTTGCTTTTTAGTAACTTAAGTTACAATTATAACCAATAGTTGCATACTTGTTGTTATGTCGCAGTTATGAAGTTATTTATGTACCTTATGATTATGTCACTTGCAAATTAACCCGGTTTTTAAATTATCATTTGTTTACGACCGGCTTGTAACAACCTTATGATCACTCGATTACTTCATTTTGTACTCGTTTGTTGAGTTGAATGCGATAACGCTCGGATTGATAAATTATGAAATAATGTAAATAAATATCTAAACACAATCTATGACTACTTATGTAGGTGCATAATAATTGAGATGTTCCTTATCAGACAGCATACTATATGTACTAATATTTTAAATACACGACTTTGTTTATTTCCTCTTGACGCCACAATGGCACAACCAATCGTGGTGAAATTTGGCACACAGATAGCCTATGTATGGCATACATGGGGAAAACTAGTAAGTAATAAAAACAACTACACAGAGCAACCTAATCAATGTTGTAACTAGCACAGATTTTTTTTTAATAATTCACTAACAAACTTAGTTATGAAGTTGGGTTTTTTAAATTTTGACTAAAGGTACGGAACCCTCGGTGTGGGAGTCAGACCCACACATACTGGTTCTCTTCTTTATAAATATATTTTTTTAAAGTTAACGAATTAATGATCGAGAAGTATCGGTCATTACAAAATGGAGAAGGCCTCCATTCACTCCTCCCTCATTCATTGATTTGTTTCTTTTTAAATCGTGTAAATAAATATAGCATCATAATTTCACGTAAAGTCAAATCTTCGAGTCATGATTCAAGTCGTTGTAGAGTGAATAGCTAAAGTTGCATGAACATAAATTATGCATCAGAAATAGAGAGTAGGTTGTGAAAGTCACACTTTTAGTGGTTGTCGAATTAGTGTCTAACTTAATAGGGTACCTATTACACGCATTTTTGAAAAGTGTATCAATTTGTTCTTGAGGTGCTAATAAACCACAAAAAAACAACATTTTTATTCAATTGATAAGTGCCAAAAAAAATGCATTTAAATTTTACATTTCCAATTTTCGCGCGTAATTTGGTGAAAACGCTGGACGCAATGTTACTCTTTGGTCATGATGTCATTTGGTCTCTTGTAAGTAAATAAATGCGCTGATATTGGTCTCAATTGGAGTTATAAAATTTTATAAATTAAAAATGAGCTATTATCCTATAGTGTGCTATTCCTGAATGCATGAATACTAGAGTAAAAAAAAATAATAATAATACTCCAGACTCCAGTTGACACTTTTTAGTTTACTTACAGCACCGTATGACGTCATTATAATGGCGGCTACTGTTTCGCTTGTTTAGAAACAGATTAAAAATACTGAAAACTTTGAAATGAAATTTTATGAACTAAAACTATAATTTTTTCCGACTGCTTATTGCCTAAGCTATATAAATTGTATATTTTAGATTTTTTCTCATATAGAGTAAAATACCCTATTAGACATACTTACATTGTATTTTTTTTCTGAATAGGCGATGTTTGAATAAAATGGTGTATTTTGTTTCCACTGAACAAATAAGTGATTGAAAAGTTGAGAAGTCTATAAGAGTGGTGATCACGCAAGTAGATGGAAAACCAAGAGATGGATGGATTGAATGCTAGCGGATATAAGGATTCAATAAACAAGACCAAATAATAGTCATGCAGATGATAAATTGATGATTCTTGAGTCTCAAGAACAGATTGTGTTAATCAAAAATAAGCCGCATATCATAGACTCAGGATTCAAATTCAAATGTTTTAGAATTTACTCAAAACTATACTAAAGTAGCAAAGAGGTTTCTTATACTATCTATTTATTAGTTGTTTTCTACTATTTAATCTGAGCTTATGTCATAAATAATTCAACCGCGTCATCGTCCTTTACATCCAGTATTAATTCCTTAATTCGCCTCACATAATATATCACTAAGAAAAATACTGAAAGCGGAACCGGCCAGATTGCACTTGGAGGCTATAAAAGCCGTGTGTACCTACACGTGGGAGTGCAACGTGCGAACAACATTCATACCATTGTATGCGTACGGCGTACTACAACATTTCCACAAATATGGTAATTTTACACATTTTTTTATAGCAAAGCTATTCACTTGACCAGTTATTAGTACCCCATTGGAATTTCTTAGATGTATTTGTGTGTCGTGACATTCAATAAAGCATAAGTCCATAGTTATCTACGCATTACTAAGTAACTACAGAATAATAACACAATTATAATATCGATACAGGGCCTGACATATTTGCTCATTAATAACTTTGGCGAGATTTAATATAAATTACAGCTCTGAATAAAGTATAACGTAGGTAGATAATGTGAAATCAATAGTACTCAATAATACCAACTTATTAGTAACTAGCTTCCGCCCCGCGGTTTCACCCGCGTTCCCGAGGGATCTTATTTTACCCGGGATAAAAAGTAGGCTATAGCCTTCCTCGATAAATGGGCAACACTACCAACACTATCCAACACTAAAAAAATATATTTTTCAATTCATACCAGATGTTCCTGAGATTAGCGTGTTCAACCAAACAAACAAACATAGAAACTCTTCAGCCTTATAATATTAGTAGATATAGATTGTACAGGTCGGTACAAGGTACCTATGTTATCATACTGTCAGAGGTCACTCAGCTCAACATAACGTTGATTACGTACGCCAAAAGCCGATTTAGGTATTATCTATTTTTGTACCCAATTGCGAACTTTTGAACTCGTTACCGTGATCGTGTAAAACCAACGTTATAAAATATTCGAGTATATACCTACGGTATTTTATACTTTCTCCTTGTTTTACGATTTCATAAAATCGAGTTTCAATCTGCCAATACGATAGTTGTAAAACACATTCACCAATTATTTTGTAATTTATAATGTTTACTTTCGCGTTTAAATTGCATTTATGAGTAAAGATTTTTATTGTTAAAATTACCGAACTCGCAATTCATATTTAATGTTAAATTGTGACGAAATAACTTTCGTTTAGCCTCATAAGATCTTAATACTTAATTTTAAATTAATTTACAACTGTCTGAGGACGAAATCGACCTATAGTTATAAGTTATTTACAATATTACATACTTTCGAAGTTCCTTGGTAAAATTAAAGTAAACAGTAAACTAACAGATGAACAAATCAACACAACAAATTAACTCAACAGATGAACAAATTAGGTTGTGATTAAAAAGGAAGTGATACTTATTTAGTGGCCAAAACTTTGTAAGTAGAGCTAAATATGTAATCACAAAACCGCCAGTTTTCAATCTGCCAGACCGATTGAAGATTTACTTGCGGCTAACCACAGACTATTAACAACTCGATTAGGAATTAGTATCGATATTAATTCACTCATTAACACACACCTGTGTTTTAACGATTGTTAATTAGAGCCAAGCATAGCAGCCGGGTTATTGTGTTTGAACTTTTGGATTGAGTATTTGCGTAATGTAGCTTAGTTACTATATAGTCATTGATTGGAAATAAGGTTATGGAAATTCGTTTTTAGAAGGAGAAAGTCGTAATTATGCTAAAAGAAGTGGACCAATGATGGGATGAGTTGAGTAGGTATATCCAACAGTTATTTTAACAGATTTAATTCTGTTGGTATGCAATATTATGATGCATGTGATTTTAGTGACTGTAATTCAAATCTACAAGTGAAATGTTTAGAAGTTCAATTGCCCCTAATGTGGCGACCGCGCGGCGCAACTTCTGACGTGATTGTATAAAATCAAAACCATTCAAAATTCCAAACTCATTTAACGTTTGTTTGTTGTTATGATTATTTATTATGACCGGTGTCAATAACCGTGTCGATTTAAAATGTGCCGCTAGACAGTGCTAATGAGGAATGACAATTGTTTCAGTTCGCCGTCGACTCTCTAAATTCGCCATGCGCCCGCGCAGCGCAGAACCGCACTCGCGGTGAGAGGAATGCAAACGAATGAGCATGACGCACACGCCGCCTTTCACACGCGAATGTGCTCCGCGTTATATACATACATCTTTATTTCATGATTGTTGATGAAAAACATGCCTATTGTGTGAATAGCACTAGCACAGACGAATTCATAGCGGCATTTATTTTATGCCTTACAATATTGTCCCACATCCCGTATCCTACATTTCATGATGGATGGTTTCAGGAGTCATTAAGGACATCTTTTCTTTCAACTTATTTTGTTGGAACCGACATAATACCACCAGTTTTTACAGCACAGTAACCTTAAATGTCATTGAAAAAGAAAAGAAAGATCCGTAATCTTAGCTGCGGAATTCACAGGTCTAAAGCTTAGAGATTTTGAGCTAAATTCTCGTTATGTTATGTTACTCTAAACTCATTATTCAGTTTAGACCCTCATAGCGCTTATGAATGTAACAATTGACATTACCACCGGTTCGGAGACGGAATACACTTGGATTAAGAAGATTCGGCAAGGCAATTTTTCTGTAGATCTTTCTGTAAATTTTTGTACATAATTGCAAATAAAAAGGTTATTTAATTATTTTAAAATAACTTGTGGAACAATTTTTTTAATCTTACTACCTTTTCTTATATAACTAACTTTTTTAAACTTTATAAAAGTTTGGTACTTTGTTGAAGCAAAGCGTAACACTAGAAACGATGCTATTCTCTTCCATATTTTAATGGAGGACATCGAAGAAGTTGTTGTTAACAGTTTATGAGAATCGGCGTCCTGGACAATAAGTTAATATCAAAAGAGACAATAAAACGTACAAGCACCGCGACACAATGTGACATATAGGCACTTGTGTCAATATCTTGTTTTCGAAACGATACCATTCGATACATCGTGATCGGGTGTGACGCAACCAACGAGCGATGTATTTACGCAATATGCCCATTGTTTCACATCTACAAACATGACGGTATGTTAATTACTGATGTTATATTTATCTATGGTTAAAGTGAAATGGTTCCAAAATGATCTAAATTATAGTTAAGCTGAAATAGGTAGTTAGAAACTGGGCCTACGAAGAATAGAATATGACCAGACATTTGAAAGAATCTCTGAGAAGTTTATGTTGCTAAAATGAAAGAAGCCCTTGCTGTCGCAGACCGTTAAATCGATTTGTGGTTATGTCTCATTTTTCCTATACCTACCTCCTATTGTAAAATTTGGTTGTTATTGTTACTGATTAGTGAAGACAGTTAAACGGCCTTCATTTTCAATTAGCCATACTGTATAACTGAAAGGTTTCTTTGGGAAATAAACTAAATTACTGTGACTTTATTCACTACTCGAGTAATATTAAAATACTTATACACTATGCAGATATAAACCTCATGTTTGATTGTATGCTCTTCCAAGTTATTTCATCTCAACTTTTGAAATGCAAAACCGAATACCGTTACAGAGTTAAGATTTAAAATTCTGTCACATAATTATGCAAATGAAATGCGATAAGGGTAGCTACACAAATAGTCGTAGGTCGTTTGGAAAATTACATCGAGTATTAACATGTTAGCCTAGATTATAGCCTAGAAACTATTTCACATGGTATATTGCCTGATAATCTGCTATGTAGCTAAGTAGGTAGTTGGTATTTCTTTTCCTGCCGCATATCGAGTTTCCTTTTGAGGTGTTAATTTGGCATAAATAATTTATTTATAACTGTTTAGCAAAAGGTTTTTCCGATCGCCTATTTTGTACGTGCGATCACGTACAAATTAGGTTGTGTGTGGGAGGCATTACTTATACTTCGGTCCTAGTGAATCGCCCAAATCCATGATATATACATATCGCATTACATACAATGTTGGAACTTAAAAGCTAGAACCAGATTTTCTCTTCGTGCCCGGAGTGAGTTGCTACGAGAAAAAGTGAACGTTTGTGCTTGTTCGACTTGACGGAGGCACTTTCGTGCCCCAGATAAATATGATCACTTAATATTTTTATCTAGATGTTGTCGTTAGCATTTTTTATAAACAATACGAAATGGAAAAACTGCAATTAAAAGATAGTAGTTATAGTTAGTTAGTTATTGTCTCATATACTTTAACATTAACGCTCATCACGCTGAGTGGCTTAGTTCTCGGTCCACTGACTGCGCGGGGAGAGCTGTTCACGACTTTGCCCTGGCCTATGGCTTCTCACAACTGATTCTTTCTCCCACGAGAATACCAGATATCGAGAGCCTCATCGGATCACTGTCTTGTCCGGTCGCAAGTGCCTTGCGTGCGGCCCGATTCGCTCCGGGCACCTGGACGGTGTCGCGTGTGGCACTACAAGTCAGCAGATGGGGATGGATTGCGTGACTTCTTCGCACCGTACCCGTGGAGGCAGCTTTGCTTCGCATCCGAGGATCCTGACGCCTGTGCAGCTGCTGTCGCTGAGACGATACTGGCGAGTATGGAATGTTCCCGCAAGTGGCTGCAGGGGTGAAGAAACGACCGTGGTTTAGTCGGCCCTGTAAAGAAGCAAGACGTAATATGCGTACTTTGTATGAGGCTTGGACCACGGCCTGAACTAATCAGGATCCTAACATCTCTGTTGCAAAACGCAAATTTAATGCTGCCTCGAGGTTCAGTAAGCGCTTGATTAAGCCAGGCTAGGCGCCAGGGCTAAGTTCGACTTCGTTGGCAGAATTGGCGAGAGGCTGGCTAGCTTCCCCTCTGGGAGTCGCGCCTTCTGGTCCAAAGCTGCTGAGGGAAACTTTTGTCAGTCGTCCTTGGCACCACTACGTAAGCCGGACGGGAACATGGCCCATAGTGCTAAGGAGAAGGCTGATCTTTTAGAATAGAATAGAATATATATTTATTTGCGACATCACAATGTATGTATATTATAAGAAAAAATAGAACAAATTAATACTAGGACAAAACATGCAATTGTCACAAATTGGCTCCAACTCAGCATAATGCCAGCTTTAGGCTCTCTCTTTGCCTCAAACTCGACTTTGGATGATGGGGGCGCAATACCGCCTACCATCCCGCGTTGTGACAACTCTATGTCAGAGATCCGTATAACCCAACGAGAAGTCCGGCAGAAGTTGCTCTCTCTAGACGTCCATAAGTTGAGTGGGCCTGACGGCATACTGGCAGTGGTGCTAAAGCTGTGTGCTTGTGTCCTGTTTTAACGCGCCTTTTCGCGCTTTCTTACTCCAAAATGGAAGTCCCGTCTTCGTGGAAGACTGCTCATGTGCCCAAAAAGGGCGATAGATCAGACCCGACGAATTACAGGCCGATCGCCATCACCTCCCTTCTCTCAAGGTTGATGGAACAAGTGATTAACAAGCAACTCCTGAGATACTTAGAAGATCACGACTTGTTGAGCGCCAGAAAAATATGGCTTCCGCCACAGTCGCTCAACTGGTGGTATTTTAGTGAAACTCCAGGTGAGACATTAGCAGTAATCCTAGATGTGGCGAAGGCGTTCGATCGGGTCTGCCACTGTGATCTTCTATCGAGGTTACCAGCATACGGGCTTCCCGAGGGATTATGCAAATGGATCGCCAGCTTTCTGTCCAGCAGATGCATAAGAGCCGTCGTTGACGGTAGTTGCTCCGATAGCATGGACATCAACGCTGGCGTCCCGCAAGGCTCTGTGCTGTCCCCGACACTGTTTCTGTTGCATATCAATGATATGCCGTCTATTGACGGCATTCATTGCTATGTGGACGAAAGTCGAGAACGACTTTGGTCTGAAATCGAGAGTACACATTCTAGTGTCTCCGATTAGGGTCGACTAAACCTAGTCCTTTTCAACCCCACTAAGACACAAGCCTGCGCGTTCACCGCTAAGAAAATCCCATTTGCTGTGGCTCCACAGTCAGAACACGTCCCTAAACATCTTGAAGAGCTTCGGGATCCTTGGCGTGGACATTTCTAGTGGCGTTCAGTTCCGTAGTCACTTTGAAGACAAGGTTAAGCTGGCATCCAAGAAGCTCGGTGTGCTCAACAGAGCTAAGCTGTACTTCACATCGGGGCAAAGACTGCAACTTTATAAGTCGCAAGTCCGACCTCATATGGAGTACTGCTGCCATTTGTGGGCGGGAGCACCTGGATACCAGCTTGGGCCTTTTGACTCGGTTCAGAGGCGTGCCATTAGAATTGTCTATTAGACGATCCCGAACTCACAAGCGGTTTAGAGTCCATAAGTCTTAGGAGAGACTTTGCCTCCTTATGTGTGTTCTACCGCTTGTACAACGGACAGTGTTCTGAGGAATTGTTGACTTGATGTTCACGGCTACCTTTTACCATCGCACCTCTCGCCATCGACGGGCAGCTCATCCTCACACATTTGGAGCCAAACTGGTCTCGTACAGTGCGGTTTCATGGAGCTTTCTACCACGGACGCCTAAGTTGTGGAACGAGCTCCCCGCCGTAGTTTTCCCAAGGGAGTACAGCATGGGGTTCTTCAAGAAAGGTGTGAAGAGATTTTTGCAGGGTCGGCAACGCCCGTGTGATGCCCCTGGTGTTGCAAGCGTCAATATTCACAAGTAGTCTCAATCGAGCAGAAAGAATCGGTGCAATGCCGGCTTCCAAGTGTTACAACCGGAAAGGAAATTCAATTACCATTATAACGCGACTGAAGCGACTCGCTAGTAAGTGCAGTAATACACACAAAATAGGGTTGCCAATGATGCTATTTACACACTACAACTAAAATCTTATTGCCTTTACTTAGCTTATGATGTAGGGGTGTCCAAAACTTATCACGGCGAGATATTTCGCTTGATAGGTAGTTGAGTCAGAAATGGTTTTCGCTTTTGATGACATAATGCTTCAGTAGTTAAACGATCTTGACTGTTAATTAAATGATTCATTGTTATCTATCTGTTGCAATTCATAACGCAGATGTTGCGATTTATTAACCGACTTCTTTTATGTAAGATAATTAATTACGTAATTAACAAATAAATAACAATATATATTCTTCACACACAGCTATCATAGTTCAAACTAAGCAATGCTTGTTACTATGGCAACTTATACCTATAAACTAGTTGTAAATATATGAAAATGACAGAGAATCGTTTTATATATATTTAGACACATAGTTTGGGAATGTCGGAGATATCTTTACCGACATTTATCTTAATATCTAATAAAATAAGAAAGGGCTTGATGTTTCAATATTAAAATAAACTTTTCTATACACACTGGCAACCCTATAACAGCTCTATACTAGACATTATGACTCGAACGTATGACGTAGTAGGTAGGTATGTACCTACATTACCAAACGCAGGAATAATAGTTAACTTTTTTGGAACCAATAATACAAAACTTTTTTTAGAGCAAGTCTCAGGTTGCCAATTGCAACACAAAGTATAATTTAAAATGGGAATCAAAATTAAATTTTGTGATATACAATTAATTGATATTATAAAACAAAACTAAGCACTGTGTTAAGAAAATAGAATTATAATGAATAAAAAAAATACCTAATTTTATTTTTGTTATCACCACATATAATTTGAAGAAAAAAATCGAATCACTGCCAATTGCCAAGCCATACCGTGGTAAGATTGTGGTCAAACACAGGCCTATATATATAGTAACAAAACATGCATGTGTTATCATTATTTATTTTACATAAGTAGGTAGGTAGGTACCTACAGCAATCATGTAAGTAAAATCTATACTAATATTATAAAGCTGAAGAGTTTGTTTGTTTGTTTGAACGCGCTAATCTCAGGAACTACTGGTTCGAATTGAAAAATTATTTCAGTGTTGAATAGTCCAATTACCGAGAAAGGCTATAGGCTACTTTTTATCCCGGGAAAACAGAAGATCACTTGGGTGCGCGGGTGAAACCGCGCGGAAAAGCTAGTAATTAATAAAATTATAAGCAGGAAAATTCACATACCTATTAATACAAAGTTATAGTGTCTATATGAAGACATAGAAGTAGGTATTATTAATATTACAAAAGCTTGCGCAGAAATTCCTTAATTTGAATTTAATTTGAATTTTTCATTCCAATTATCATTTTTTATACATTTATAGCGTGTTCTTTATGCTTTCAACTAGCAATGGCTGTCTACAATAATGAACATGAGCAAGTTATAGTAATAAAAAAACCGCCTCCGGCGCCGGGCCTCTTAGTTCAACGTCAGGTCGACGCACTACGTTGTACCGTACGTCCGTAACCATAAGAAATGTACGCCCAGCCAACCTGACCAAACCTAGAGGCACGCACGCACATCACAAATCACCGTATGCAAATCATCTCCGCAACTCAGCCGGGTTAGCGACCATTTACATCCAACCGTGACGTCACCGCATAGCAGAGAAAACAAGTTACAGGTGTCAATCCTAATCGGGGACTCGACGACCTCCCCAAAAGCCTTATACTACGAAGAATGTTTCAGAATAACGCTCAATTGTAACGTTTCTGTGATAAAATATTATTTGGTGTTAATAGAAACGGTTCATCCAGTCCAATTCTCATTAAGGATAATATCATGAGTTCTCGACCGACGGTCCGATTAAATATACTCGAGGAAATCTGTGTTAGTTATATTTATTACCGTATAATAAACATAATAAAGCATCGCGGCGAATAATAACTTTTATAATTATAATATTAATCGACGTGCATCCTTGGTTCATGGACAAAAAATTGTTTTGCTGCGATCAGTCAGACGATGCACGATGCAGTAACTCGCTTGACTCTTTTTTATAACTCTATAGGGTCAACATCCGTGAGCTTTTCTATAGTACCTATGGTACCTGTGGGATTCCCATTCCTTTTATTAATAATGAAACCGGTTGCTATAGCGAGGTACCTCAAACTTATTGGTGAATGTAAGACAGGTGAAATATGCAGTAGGAAAACCGCAGAACAGCTAAATATAGATTTCAAACCGGCAAATCCAGGTTTTAAAGTTGTTATGGACGTCAGGATAAACTTAAAAAAAAATACGTTACACACTACTTCATGTTAACTCTTACTTGATTACGAGTTAGAAATATCTTTTGTATGAGTTCATTAAAATAATAGTGTAACGGAACAGAGGGTTGGAATTGCGACCCGGAACCTCAGTATCCAACCGGAGCATCCAACAGTTGGGTAACGACAGATTTTGTATTTAGACAGAGTCGGTAGTTAGTAACTTATACGAATTAAAAAAAAATCGCAAATTGAAGGAATTTGGCAATTCAGTAATTCGACATAGGTACCTACCTCCTGATTAGCATGATTACGAACATTTCGCTTGATTTGAAGTTGATTTAAACTTTGTAGGTAGGTACTTAAATTAGAAAATTACATTAGAACGGTAATTATGTAATTAAGTACTTAATTAAACTTGGACTGGGGTGTCCAAAATCTGCCATAATGAACACCTTTAGCAGATAAGTGCTATCGACATTAATTTATCATTGCACAAACGATCCAATCGTGAATCAGACTTAGTTTATTAATTTTTCATTGCAAAGACAGGTAGATTTCAAAACAACGTTTGTACATTCAAGTGGTTGTTATCAAACGTTATCAAATGAACTTCAGGCCGCGCATTTTATGGTTTCAATGGACGATTCCCATCATTTTATAAACAAGACTTGCAAAAAAATACTCAAGACACTTATATAATTCCTACCCTGAATTATTCAGCGGTGTATTGGCCATCGTCACCTCCAGCCGATAACAAATATGGGCAAGGTTAACTCACCGGGTCGATGTCCGCCTCCCAGACGTCCTTCAGGTCATTGGAGATGTCGAAGTAGCCCTCCATGTCGGGGCCGGTGTTCTACGACGGCCTCCGACTCACACAGAAACTCCCCCAAGAAACAAACTCGCACAAAACACAGCAAACTGTCACTCCAAGTTTCCAACTGTCCTGTCCCTGCGGGCGGAACTCGGAAACAATGTAAAACTGCACTTCAACTCTGGTCCGAAGGTCAGAATCACAGAACACTGTGCATTATCACAAGTTTACGTTTCACTATCGACGCCCATTTGTTTTTGCAATAAAATATTTGTTTTTATGAAGTTTCACTGCACGCAAGGAATGTCGTTCGGGCGATAAGCGCGGACGGTTCACGTGCTCGCGGCAATGTACGGCCGGCGAATGCGAGCGCGGCGTCTGTCGGCACGATACCTCCCCACTGCCCGTACTTTCCCCCTGTTTGATATCAGCCTCTCATTCATAACATGATAGGGTGTAAAAAAGTATCTCAACTATAGGGGGCTGCCTACAATACGACAATTATGTGGGTACTTACTTAGATCTCAATGAAGTTACGAGATGAATCCGTGGGAAATCACAGTCGCAAACTTGGGCAATAACAAAACAATTTGCCTCGGTATGTTTATTTAACATTTCGTATACAATGAAGCTGTTAATAATAAGAACAGGTACTTATATCATAAAGTATAAATAACAGTAGATATAACTTATCTTCAAATTAAAACTTTTGATTAGGCACAAATGAAAAACACCAAATGAAAACCAAAAAATAGATGACATGCAATTATTAATTTATACAATTATTTTGAGATCATTCAACAAAACTTTTATCATAAGTTACAACAAAATATAGCTTTCAGAATTATTTTACAGTAGGTAAAAAATGGTCATACAAGTAAGTACAGTCAGCAAAGAAAAAATTCAAAATGTATAGGAGAATTAATGAGTCATTACATAACTAAGTAAGAACATTAGCAACATTCACCTGTTAATTAGGAATTAGGAAATAGGAATATTCATTAAAATTTAAAGTAAAAATACCTAATAGACTTGATAGGTAAGTAGATAAGTATTTTTTATCTAATTTGACTATATTACAAAAAAAAAAGTGACATTAAAATTTATTTAGACAAATGTGTACTCAGAAAGTTTTGAAAAAAAGTTTTATGTATATGACACTGGCCAGTTATAATTTATTTAGAAAACACGATTATTTATAAGTAAAAATACAAACATTCCAATTACAAAACTTCCCTCCACTTTTTTTACGAGCTAGCTAATTTGAACTATCGTGTCTCATTGAAAAATAGATCTGCGTCGGGAACATTTTCGCGCGATGATTTTTTATGATTTCAAATGTCGTCTTAAACCGGACGAATCGTATAGACTTCAAATGTCATTTATAGAAGAAGGCCCTTCTAAAGCAACCGTATACCACTTGTATAACGAATTTCAGCGCGGTCGACTAAATTTGAGGGATGAAAAACGAAGTGGTCGCCTTCGACGGCTGTTACGGAAGGAAACGTGCTAGCAGTGAAAAAAATAATTCAAGAGAGTAGGCGAATTACGTATGAAGAGCTTCAGCACATACTGCAAATTGGATCAGGAAGCGTTCACGAAATTCTACATGAGCATCTTCGCGTGAGGAGGATAGTTTCATTCTGGGTGCCGGATGCGCTAACAGCGTTCGAGAAGGCCATAGAAAAGGTGTCTCGCGGCGGATTGGAAAGTGTTTCGAAAATTATTTTAGACGCATTTTAGAACTTTGTATAGATACTGGCGAAAAGTTCTTTGAAAGGGTTAAGTAAAAAAAACTTAACTCATAAAACTTTTTTTTAAAGTTTCTCAAAACATTTTGAGTGCCCCACGTATTTGCGGAGTTTTTTTTTAATATAGGAATAGCGGAATAAACGTTATGTTCACTTTATTGCCCATCCTACAATGATTTGTAAAATATTTGTGATTGAGTACGACAAAAGTTACTTAATTTCAAGATATCAAAAAAGATTTTCCTGTTTAGATGTTTGCTCGTTTGGAAATTTTTGCACCAAAATTGTGACTTAATTTCTAGATATAAAAAAAGATTTTCCTGTTTGGTACATAGTTCGCTCGTTTGGAAATTTTGAACAAGTATAAAAACTACTGAAGAAAATAAGCTGTAGTTCGATTCATCGAGTAACCAGAGTACCCCTTAGATACCTAACGACTTTAATATTATTCTAAATCTATTTCGCCAAATACCCTTCAACGATTAAGTGCTCTGAGTGGCAAATCAACAATACAATAAATTAGAGATGGGTGCGGTGCTAATTGTATCGATATCGATACTTGTTTCACACTGATTTTGATGTGTAGCAGCATTATCACCATGAAATCAGACATGCACCATATTTGTATAGAGTATCAGTGCACATAAACTGATTGGTTGTGCAGTTGGATTATCTGGTATTACATCTCTATGGGGTTATGTGCTTGATGATGCTTCCTGTTATTGCAGAAACTCGGGCTTTTTGCAAGTATTGTGTAATAATTAGTGACTACAACACAGGTACGTAGACACATGACATAGAAACGTCTTACAAAACCTGCTCTACCCTGCGCTCTACTGAACTGTTGTTGCTTGCCTGTCAGCAGAATACAAAAATGCATACGCTTAGCTTTAATGTTATTATAAACGATTGTATTTTATAAATTCAAATAAATTGGTTTATAATAATACTTATAATTTATCTAAATGATGACAAGTAAAAAAAATATGTAAGCAAATTCACTATAAATTAATATTTTACACATTTTATCCTTTTCTACTTTCAAACATAACTTCCAAAACAAACATTTAATATGGACAGTGTACTATAAGTGTAATTTATAAAATTGAAAATAAGCTGTAAAATATTCAAATACATAACATATAGCCACAATTAAATGTATTTTCTTTCCATCTTTCTTTCTTTCAAATGACCATAATTTACATTATTCACAAATAATTAACCAAGAGATACAAAACGAAAAGAGTTATTACATACCTTTATTGTTTATTTCCCTCACATTTTTTAAAACAAACAGTGAAAGCTTCGGTATTGTTGAATTTCATCAGTCGGTTACTCAAGTTAAGTTGAGTACTATATCGTCAGTAATAAATAAGCAATTACACCAATAATATTCTATAATAACTATATCTCTATACATACGGTCCTTACAAAAGTAACTTCTGAATAAATATATTTTTTTAATCAGGTCTACCTTATTCCGAGTGCTATGGAATGTAAATAAGGTTAAATATCCAATGTATCCATAAATACTATTTGCTTAAACTATGTTTTTTATTTATGACCGTTTCTTTTAGGCGGCACGGTGAATAGTGAGGGGACATGCGAGTGTAACGCAGATATACCGCCATGCAGTATGCATACTCTTGGAACTGCACACTTCACTAGGTAATCGCTGAACTGCAAGAGAAAATATATAATTTTATGATTAAAAGTCCCTTAAAAAAACTGTTCGGGCGCATAGCTTTTTTTTCTGACTATGGTAAGTGATGATGTGGCCGAAGGTAGTAAGCACACATAGACTAGAAGGAACTGGCTCTCAAGTGCAACTGCCGGAACACATAGGTAAGTGTTTGGCGACAT
Source organism: Tetheella fluctuosa (assembly GCA_951216915.1). NCBI lineage: Eukaryota > Metazoa > Arthropoda > Insecta > Lepidoptera > Drepanidae > Tetheella > Tetheella fluctuosa. Next base: position 10,841,351 of record OX578217.1, read on the forward strand.
ATTTACATCTTGAGGGTGGTAGCCAGCCAGGCCGGTACTACAAAGTACAGTACCACCGTGCTATGGTTTCGTCACGATGTTTTCACTGATAGCTAAAGCTCATTGTAGGATTTGAACCCACGACCTTCGCCGCGGCATCCGACGTCACTACCACTGAGCTATCATCGCCTTAGCTTGACACAATTAACTTTAATTCGCTTTGACATTCACAACTATGCCTTTTGCAGTTGTAATTTAAAAGCACGATATTCTTAAAAAAAATACTTACCAACTGAGCAGTTTCGTCCTCAGCCGATGCTACTACGACAGTTTTCTTCTGTTTCATTGCATCTAGCAACACTCTTTGTGGGTGTAATCCCAGTGCACGAAGCTCATGCTGTCCCAAGTGTACACCACTGTATGGTACGTTGATACTGCCATCTATGCAACTTTTTTCGTACCTACAAATTAAATTACTGTAATGTTGCCATATATAGAATTCATCAACCCAACTTTCTGGGGTAAAAGTACTCTTTAAAACAAACGACTTTCATTACAGGACTAAATGTGAAAACGCGAAAAATATACAATATAATTCATACAAAAGATCAGTCTTGTTGATTAACATGTATGAAAAAATAATTAGGTTTCTGGATAGTCACTGCTTGGCGCTGGACAAATGACATTTCTGAGCATAATAAAGACCATGTTTCTTATGCTCAGAAAAATCATCATTATCATCGTTTTAGTTCAGAAACCAAAACAAGTTACACACTCTTTGTAGGTAGTTTTGTGACTCGCGAATGGGTCGCGCGTCACAAAACTACCTACAAAAAAAAATTAATTCCAGGAATCGCGAGTCAACTTAATATGGGTTATCAGAAAAAACTTACAGCAAATTAGACCTTATGTCAATAACGCAGCATTTATCTTGGCATATCAATGAGAAGAAATCTGTAAGGCTTATTCTTGGGCAGATCTCGGCAAAAAGCGTTTCCATTGTAATATCTATATTATCCTGAAAATTAAATAAATGGTCAGAACTGGATATAATTATGGTTCTCTAGCTTCTGTCCCGCGGTTTCACCTGCGTTTTCTAATTTGTGATCATGACAAAAAGGGTATCCATATGATGTTATATATAGATCTTACTTGCAGGGGTGGAAGTACTCATTAATGTGAACAACTTTTACTATGGGGCTAACTCTGATATCTCGTAAAATAAAAAGGTTGCTTCATACATTTTGGTCGAGTAGGTATTGAACTTTTGTATGGAACAGCTGATAATTTTTTCATGATTTCACAGTTAATCCCATAGTAATAGTTGTTCATTTTATTGAGTACTTCCACCCCTGCAAGTATTGCCAGTGACTAAAAAATCACCCAGTATTTGTATCTTGGAGTAAGACAGAATACATACTAAGTATCTACATAAAGAAAAAAATGTATTGGAGATTACGTTTTTCTCTTACCATAGGATCTGTAATGACAACTTCATTTGTAAATCTTCTGTAGCTTATACTTCGAGGAGAGCTGCGGCACATTTCTATCGATTCCTAAAAAAATATGATATATGTAACAATTGAAAATCAACCTTATGTATAAAAGCGTTGAATCTATTATTATTTCATTAATATTATGTATAATACTAAGTATGAACCGAAAGCACAAGTATGAACACAGAAGGGTCTCGAATGGGGATGCGGGAGACGCGGGGCGGGCGCAGACATTTCGTCATACATGGAACATCGCAATGAAAGCGCAATACCATAGCAAAGTATCTATAAGACATTTGCTTACGATCGGCACAACGGACCGGAGCGACACTTTTACTCTATAGCTAGCTTACGTATACTCTAAGAAAATTACCCATACCTTAACACACTCTCCGATATCAATTTCGGGTAAATCTGAGAATAACAATATACATTCATTGAAGCCCGAGGCCAGTAGAGTGTCTCTTAGTTGCCTTAATATTCCAACTCCCATGAACAGGGGTAAGGATGGTCCCTCCACTAACAAAGCGTCCCATAAGTGGACTATTTTGTGTAGTGGGAATACATCTAAAATAAAATTGTTACATTATTATTTGACAGGACGGTTGGCATAATTGGTAAGATACCCTATAAATCACGTAGGTCGTGGTTTCGATTCCCATTCAGGACAGACATTTGTGTGCATGAACATGTCTATTTGTCCTGAGTCTGGGTGTAAATATCTATATAAATATATATTTAGAAAAAAGTAGTATATGTAGTGTATCAGTTATCTGGTTTCCATAGTACAGTCAGCGTCAAAAGTAGATTGGCACATTAGTAGCCTTTCATAATAATCTATTGACATTTTCTTGACAGTTTGTATGAAAATTATGAATTGTGTAATGTGACACGGTACTAAAATGCCAATCGACTTTTGACGCTGACTGTACAAGCTCTGCTTAGTTTAGGATCAGATGGCCGTGTGAATGTTCCAGGATATTTATGAATTTTCATTCAACTTCTGAAATCCATAACTAGGTAAGTAGTTTTTTAATTTTTTTGGTCAAGTGTAAACGTTTTTTGTTGTATTGTACGAGAACCTTATGTTCAGGCTAGACACAGTATGTAAAACATCCCTCCAAATTCTCTTATCAAACTCACAATTTAGATAAACTTACGTGAAAACATAGTCAAGAACCATGGAATAGCAAACAGTTCCGGCACAAAGTTAATGTCATGCAGATGGGTTGCTAACTGTGGCTCATGGAACGCGGTCATCTGCCAGAACTTAGCCAGGTATTCCTTGATCACAGCACTGTTGTCCTTTAGGAAGAACTTATGAAGGAACTTCGGTACAAAGGCTGATAGGCACGCGAAGGCACGAGCTAAAATTAAAAAATATGACATGTGATATCTGCACTAATTTTATAAAGACTGGCCGACTACAACCTTCAGTTCTCACCCTCCCTGTTCCGGTAGCTACTTTAGAGATCCAGTTCCTTCATAGATTTTTGTGCTAACCACCTTCCAAAACTGGATTAAAAAATGAAAAACTAGGTAACTAGTTTTAACATTTTTCAACTAGTAGGTATATAATTGTATTTTAAAGACAGGTATTGAAGAATGTAACATTAAGAGATCAAAATTGATTACATTTGTAACAAGTGTATAAAATTCAGACACATTCACAGACCTTCATTACAAAAGTTCAAGTACAGGAATGGCGCAGTCAAAGAATCCAATCCTTGCCAGTAAACGTACTGAGGGTTAGTCAGTAGCCACGCTTTGAGTAAACGCTTGAGAGTGCGATGTCCCGCTGAGCCGCAGAGTAGCCAACAGTACTGGTGACATCGAGGAATGTCCACGTCTATCTGTTTGGGGATCAGGTACTTTGGATATAAGCATAAGGTTGCATATTGATTGACAATAAACCTCCGTAGTTTTTTAGATTGTAAGATTTATTTGTTTTGTGAATTTTAAATTATTATAATTTAAAAAAAAAGTGATCTAAAGTGATCCATTGAATCGTATTTTAAACAGTGACCTATCCGAATTGAAACAAGAGTTAACTGTACGCACGGTGATAATCTCGCGCGTGGCAGACAAGCAGTTCTTCGTCCTTATCGTTTGTTTCTGACAAACTGAGATAAAGACAGTTTCTAACGGGAAAACGAGTCGAGATAATTTTCTCGTGGCGTACATGTTAGCCCATAAATAAAAGTATCTTGACATGAATGGTAGTAATAATTTAGCTTAGCTATGATTTTCAGGGATGTTTATTGTGATTAAAAAAAGTTTAAATAATTTAACATGTTACTTAACCAAATACAAAATTTACGCTAATCCCATTTCGACTTGCCCAACAATCACTAAAGTTATTTAGTTGCCACTAAATGAATTTATCATGAAGATTTTGAATATTTTTTCTTAACTCTTCACAATTTTAATAGGTCCGTATTGACAAGAGGATAATTATCTCTTTTTGTCTCGCAATTTTTGTCTCTTTTTGTCATTGGATCCATATGGGTCAGAAAGGGCCTATTAGATTGTGACGACTTAGTTGCTGTCGAATTGTAAAGAGGCATCTGATTCTTCTATATCAAAATAATTAAATAACACATGTCAGAAAGAACAAAAAGACCTCATAGCTTTTATATTGAGGACGAGACAGACTTCTTCAAAATAATACCACTCTATATAAATAAATATAAAATCTATATAAAATCAATTACCGTGCGAGTCTCGCAAAAACTCAAAAATGACTCAACCGATTTGAAAAAAAAATTTTTTGGTTCAACCCAATACTGGGGTGGTATAGAAAAAAAATTGTTAAACCCCAAAAGAACAGCCGAAAAATAGAAATTTTTGTAGCTCAAACCGTACACGATGGGTCCAATATTATCTCACGTGGAAAGAAGTTCACCGGGTCATCTAGAAGGTATTCAATATAGATAAATACCACTCGCCTGTCTATCAGTGGGTGTTGGAGTCTCTTTATCTATTCTCTCGTACTGTTCCTCAATATCGCCCACGACTCCCAACAAGGCGGCCCACACGTCGCCGCGCACCAGCGGCGGTATGTCCACTTCAGCTTCTGCCTTTATGTATGGAGCTGTATATGGATAGCCCTGAAATAAAGTTACGACGATTTAAATGGTGTATTTTTTTAAGAATATAGGTTACTTGTACCATCTTGGCTATGTTGTTGGTTTGGTATAATAGTTAGGTAGGCAGAAATGTAAATCTTCTCAGGATTGTTTGAACTGGGTCAATTCCTGAACTACCAACTAAACAGTATGCCCATAAGATCTATTTAGATACTCGCCAGTCACACGGGTTGCATATAAGTTTCGGTTAGCTTATTTGACAGTTATATGAAAATACACTCTTTGTAGTTTCTGCCTGGCTGGCTACCATCCTCAAGTTGAAAAATCTATAGCCAAACACCTATAAGAGAGCAAGTTCCTACTAGGCTTTATGTGCTTACATCCTTATTTCTAAATGAACAGAATGATATAGCCTGTAATGTAAGCTATCAGGAACTCGTCGGCAACCTGAGTCTGGCCCTCAATATTTTTATTTACATATTGACATTTAGTTTAGGTATTTAAGACACAGGATTAAATAATAAAATTATATTACATGTAATAGCCTCTGGAACCACAAGAGCCTATAAAACTGATATTCGGTGTCTCTTTCTCTTATTATCTTGGGGAGGGTGACAGCATCATATTCCTTCCTCCGTTCATGCATCAACGGGTAGAAGTCATGCGAAGGGATGTGACTTAGACGAGTCTTGAGTAAATCTAGACTGTATTTAGCGATGCGGCGGTCGAATAGGGCTCCAACCTTGCCTCCTACTGTACAGCCGTCTAGGAGTATCGCACTGGGAACAAAGATACAAAATTATCACCCATTGTTAATTTAAAGGTATGTAACAGAGAGGGAGCTAGTCTTGCCAGCTGGAAGAGCATGCATTTTTTTTGTTGTCTGTCTGTTTGAACACTATCTTCGAAACTACTGAAAGGATTTTCATGGAATTTCCACAGGTGAATGCAAATGGGCAATAGATTTCGTTTCTTTGAAATCAGGTCAAAGGAAGAAAAGCTGTAGATATTTTATAAAATCAAACAGCTCAAAAAAATAATAAGTGTCATTTAATTACATTTTTTAAATGTTGATATTTCTTACTTTCTTTTTTCTATTGACCTCCACTACATTCTTCAGTTAGGCAAGATCCAAGTGCTTTTTATTTACTTTTTTACCACAATCTTGTAGTCAAACTGTTACCATGTGGTCTGATGTGGTCAAGTGGTAAGCATGAAGTCTAAGAAAAGATCTTACACCTTATTTAGCATAGTTAATCTATTCTTTTATTTATTTCAAAAGGCTGACGTAAATAGTCAGGGTCCACCTGATGCTACGTGGCTACCGTCGCCAATGAACATTGGCAATTCTAGGGGGATTGGCAACTATCTACACACGGTCACTCATTAATTCAATACTCACATAGGCATAGACAATATAGGCGGGCTATTTTTAATCAAGCCATTCTTCTTTAACTCAGCCTGTACATCACCTCCCGCCAACTGCCACCAGTGATAAAGGTACTGCAGCTTACATCCCATCAAGCCTCTAGGGGTTTTAACCACAGACAATTGTTTGGTATCCATTTGAGACAGATCTTCAACTAATTCATCAAATGTCACTCTCTCGCTGGGATATATTTTTAGACATTTTTCTATAACTGTCTTTAGATTTTCTGGTACTTGCTGGAAGATTTTTATTGTATAATAAATATTAAATGAAAATAAAGCTTCTCCAACACAATTTGTTTTGTTTGACTTTGGTATGTTCATTATTAATACTTGAAGGTTTTACCCACTTTTCTGAGCACTTTCATGTATATTTGTGCTAAATTTCATTCAAATCCTTTCAGAGTTAGTGCATGATTGAGTAACAAATACATACATTTTTGCATAAGTTTTTTTTCAGTTTTTTGTTTGCAACAATTAACACACCATACTGTATCATACCTTGTAAACATCATAACAGTCAAGTTCCCTTGCAATCCTCTCTGCCGGATTATTAGCATGAGCCAGCGTTAGTATCCTTCTCAATATTGGCCCCGGCTTCAAGTTGTTCCATAGTTTTCCAATGCACAGTTCCAGAAGGATTATACCAAATGTCCACACATCAGCTGCTGGACCACCCCCACTGAGGATTGTTTCTGGGCTCAGGTATTGTGGCAAGCTGGAGTTTAAATACAATCTCAGAATATTTATTATTATTAATTTTTAAAACTGAATAAGGGCATCACAGAGATTCAAGCATTCAAAACTAATGAAAAATTGTGTTAATTGAAAATAAGCCCTATATCATAGCTTCATGATTTAAATTCAATTGTTGTAATTGACTTACTTTGTTTGTTTACAAAAATCTACTATTTTAACTACAAGATCTTTTGTAGCAATTAGTGTGACAAAGAAAGTACTTCAATTTTGTAGGAGAGTAGTACCTAATCATACCATCATGAATCCTTTTGTTTTTGGAATTTCTCTGACAGAAAGAAAAAACAAAAAGTTCTGAAAATGTGAATTACCCAAGAGGAAATGATACTTCACTGCCACCTCCAGCCATGTAGTACAACCCATAATTGTATAGTTTAACTCGGCCATTGCCATCAACCAAAATATTGTCATAAGACAGAGTTCTATGAACCATGCCTTCACTATGAAGGAACTTTAACGCGCTTGCCACTTGGCGGGCAATGTTTGTGATTTCTTCAAATGAGAACTTTGATTTGTATTCTTTAAGTGATTTTCCAATTACTTCTGCTACTACTATAATCCTTTCTGAAATAAGAAAATGCACAATAGTATTTGTCATTTTATTCAACTGCCACAAAGCATAAAAAGTGCTAATGTAGTTTTAGCCTGAGTAAAGGTGTTTTTGCACCAAGTAGATTAGATACCAATTATATTTATAGTTTATTTCTACAAAATCATTGATGAGATCTATATTATAAAATTATATTACATGTATCAGCAGTGAAAAGTGATAGGCAAATAAAAAGATAAACATGTAATATTCTTTGTATAGAGGGAACAATTGAATGTTTGATTTTAGTTTATAAACCTGATGCAAGGGTATGATGCTAATATTTTCGGTCAGGCAGTAGTCTTAGGTCTGCATCTAATGTTTAATTCATATAGATCAAACAAAATTCAAATCTATAAACCTACCATGTTTCCCACGAACAATATCCAAGTATGTACACAAATTGGGATGTTCCAAGGTCAGAAGTCGTTGTGCTCGTCCCAGTATAGTGATAGAGCTAGGAGTGAGTGGGAGCCCGTTACTTCCACAAGTCTCCCCCGGATGGTTCTTGGCGAAATATGTACAAGCGGCAAACTTATAGTCCTCTTCATTTTCCTCGTACATTATTCTTATAACTCAAGCAATTGCTACTAATATCCGAGTCACTTTTTACTTCTTGGAAATATTTCTCGACTGAATTTGGGGAGCAACCTTTTGTAAACAAAGGGGCGGATCTTGGGCGGAACGGTCTGCTCAACAACAAATAAGTATATTAATCTGCTGACCAAAAAATATTTCCAGGTAGAAATAAATCTGAATTTTGAAGTCTACACAAATCAATCAAAGAAATCAAATTAAATTAAATCAAACCAACAGTAAATGGAAAATCATAGCATCATCAAAGCATAAATCTATGCGGCAGCTGATACTGACATTCAAATCAGCAACTTTTTATGAAATGTCAAAACGATAGGTTTATAATGTTTATATGAAGTTTTGTATGAATGAAATACAAGCATGTGACGTCATAATTATATAGCATACTCTTTATGGTTAGATTGGTCATTAAAAATACAAAGTGTCTACTCGTCCGCTAAACGGATGAATAAAAAAAAATCTATAACCGATCAATTTTTTGAACAGTTAACAAACAGTTGAAGTAGCAAAAATAATAGATTGGTATTAGTGAGTGGTGTGGCTCCATTGTTTTATAAAACTAATGTGATTATAGGTTTTATTACCTTTTTCGACTTGTTTTTAGGGGAACTTTTGTTGTGGAGCTGTTAACCCTGACTGACAATGATAGGACTATGAGGCAAACTAGGGGTGTCAACTTAAAAAATACAGAGATGTTTTTTTTCGTTGCAATACACCAAGACTGCGCATCGATGTTTTCCGATGCATCGATTAAATACGTCGATGTTTTCTTAACATCCATATTTTTTTCTAACATCACATCACAAAACTGTAGTCAGCTAGCCTCCTGTCACTCAATATAACTCTGCGAATTTTTTTCTAATAAATTATTTGGTTACCTATTATTAGTAAAATTTTACAAAGTGATAATATATAGATAATTCGTGTTCAAAAGTATCTTACATTCAGTAAGTTTATGTTTACTATAACTTTTGATCACATGAGAAATGACATAACTTTACTTTATTTTCAATCAACTTAAAAAAAAGGGAGGTTTTCTATTGCACCCGTATATATGTATGTATGTCCAAACAAAAACGATGATAGTTTACTCCAATTAGTATATTATATCTCCACTCCAAATCCAAATATTCCGTTCTGTAGCGTGCACATTCACGACACATAAAACCAAATGTAATTTAACGTTTTTATTCCAATCAAGCTCACCAAGACAGACCGAACGAACCACAGAGTACATTCTATATATTTTTTTTTTCGTTTTTATATCAGATCGATATATTATGCAAATACATCGATACATGGAAAAAATCAGTAGCTTCTCGAAACATCGGATCGATTCAATGCATCGCATTGTAAACATCGGGTGAATTCGATGCATCGATGTATATCGAATATCCCTACCTAATGCTAGCACCACACATGGCTATGCGTATTTGCTATATTTGACACATAACTACCATGTCTGGAGGGTAGTGTTGAGTAGGACACGGTTTTAAAATGAGTTTGTAAGAGTAGCCTCTTTTTTGTACTGAACCAGTACAATGTCCCACTTCAAATGAGGCGAGGTGTCGTGAAGCTTTGTAGTACATTTGAAGTAAAGAGTATGTATGACATTTAGTATTGCTGTCTTTGTATTTGTACTGCCCAATGCCGTACCTTACAAAGTGTTATTGTGATTGACGTAATACTTATCTCAAAGTTATAAGAAGTGAATGATAATAGAAACTGTACGATTTTATGACGTGACTACAAATTAAAATTTAAAAATAAAATCTGTCACACTTTTTTGCCACTGAGCCTGTTCCTCCTATCTACAATGACTTACTTAAGTAGTTTATTTATATATAATAAGAGACATTAATAAAATGAAGCCTAATTGCAAAGTTATTAGGTACAATGACTTACCTAATAAGTTCGTTTATTACTTCAATCAAACCGTTTGATAAATAAACTCGGCAATAACACACACACACACACACTAGTCACCTGTGCGAGTCACTAATGCAATACATACAAAAATATAATAGAGTTAAAAAAAAGTCCTGAAAGTCCACCTCTATTACATAAGAAATAAGATCGGTTTTCTTTAATTCCACGGGACTTCTTTGGTGGCGCCAACTCGAAGCGTCATGTTGTTGCTCTCGCTCGGACGGTCGCGTAAATGTCCGTCGTTGAATAAAAAGACGTGCTATTGAAATGAAGCATGTAATGCTTCTCTGTCTCTCACTCACAGTTCACGTCATATGAAAGAGTAAAGAGTACCGCGACATTAAATTTGAAGTAGTACATGTCAAAATCTCGTACCGCTCTTACATTATTTTGTCATGTACGGGACAAATGTACCGCCTCTTGTATGTCCTACTCAACACTACTGGAGGGTCTATTCGCCAAATATTCGGGAATATTTGCCTATTTGGCGAATAAGCAAATAACAAACACACGAGTCTGCACGCCTGTCGGTTTTTCAAGGCACAGGACACAAATCTTATGCAAATATACCGGCCACACATGGTAGAGCAAACATGTTTGTTGTTTTGGGTTTGGCTCCATGTGTGGTCGGTCGTATCGCCTATTTGCCTATACGTCAAATATATGCCATACACTGTTAAATACCTATCACAAATACGATTAGCCAAGTGGGGAGGCGCCATAAGGCATGCTGTTTGTAGTAATGTGCTGAGTCAGCTATTTTTGGTATACGAGTTTTCTGGTACTCGTTAAAAAAAGGATCGAGTCAGTAATCGGAAGATTCGAACATATACTCGAATACCTTTTATGAGTATTTGAAATCTCAATAGGACTCGATCGAATCTTTTTGTATGATGTAAATAATATAACAATGACTATCTTAATCAGTAATTTTAATAATTTACCTACATGAGGTAACAAAATAAGCAATTACAGATCTTATTTCTTGATTTTAACAATATTTTAATATATATTAGTATAATAAACATTCTATAAAATAAAAAAAAACATCGTAGTACCTACCTGAGCCTTCCCGCCCCACGGTTTCCACTACCTTTTACCTAGTTAGGGGTTGAATTTCGGAAAATCCTTTCTAGTAGATGACGTTAGTCTAATCTAATCGATAAAAAAATCTGTAATATCTGCTCACAAGCACCGACTAAGGATTCGAATACCATAATGTACTCGAAACCCGTATTCGAATTTCGTGTATCCGAATCCTATAATCTGAATACTCGAGTGTGTGAGTACCTAAGTATTCAAGTCGATACTCGAGTAGTGTTGAGTAGGACACGGTTTTAAAATGAGTTTGTAAGAGTAGCCTCTTTTTTGTACTGAACCAGTACAATGTCCCACTTCAAATGAGGCGAGGTGTCGTGAAGCTTTGTAGTACATTTGAAGTAAAGAGTATGTATGACATTTAGTATTGCTGTCTTTGTATTTGTACTGCCCAATGCCGTACCTTACAAAGTGTTATTGTGATTGACGTAATACTTATCTCAAAGTAATAAGAAGTGAATGATAATAGAAACTGTACGATTTTATGACGTGACTACAAATTAAAATTTAAAAATAAAATCCGTGACACTTTTTTGCCACTGAGCCTGTTCCTCCTATCTACAATGACTTACTTAAGTAGTTTATTTATATATAATAAGAGACATTAATGAAATGAAGCCTAATTGCAAAGTTATTAGGTACAATGACTTACCTAATAAGTTCGTTTATTACTTCAATCAAACCGTTTGACAAATAAACTCGGCAATAACACACACACTAGTCACCTGTGCGAGTCACTAATGCAATACATACAAAAATATAATAGAGTTAAAAAAAGTCCTGAAAGTCCACCTCTATTGCATAAGAAATAAGATCGGTTTTCTTTAATTCCACGGGACTTCTTTGGTGGCGCCAACTGGACGCGTCATGTTGTTGCTCTCGCTCGGACGGTCGCGTAAATGTCCGTCGTTGAATAAAAAGACTCGTATTGAAATGAAGCATGTAATGCTTCTCTGTCTCTCACTCACAGTTCACGTCATATGAAACAGTAAAGAGTACCGCGACATTAAATTTGAAGTAGTACATGTCAAAATCTCGTACCGCTCTTACATTATTTTGTCATGTCCGGGACAAATGTACCGCCTCTTGTATGTCCTACTCAACACTATACTCGAGTCAGCCTGACTAACTCGGCACATCTTTAGCTGTCTGACGAGTGACGTGACGTCTGTCAAGTGTCAGTCAATATATTTCTATCTTTTGCTTTTTGTGAGTTCTCTCGAGCAAGGCTGATTTTATAATCTTGAGGATTGATCAAAGAATGAAATTTGTATCTTTTGATTTACGTTACTATAAGTACGACATTTTTTTATATATTTCATATCTTATGTGTGTCCCTCCTCTAATAATAATTCATCACACAGATAATCTTAAGTAAATATTTGATTGGAAGACAAGAGATGGCTTGTGTGGAAAATATTCCACCAGCGTCAGCGAATGCTGAATCAGAAATGGAGGAGGGAGAGATCATCGATGACCTCGATGATGTCTCCGATATTTCATCTGAGGAGGAGTTTTTACTTCGGCAAAGGTTGCAAGTTTTAGAGAACTATAACAACGTCCTTGAACGCAAAAAAGCCAAACGCACTTCAATTTTACCAGGTAAACTTGTTAAAATACATATAGGCTGTATGTAAGTGATGCTTGTTTTTTCTTTTCTTTCCTCATGGTCAATTCTACGATATGTGTAACATTAAATGGGCGAACAATCAACATATAATTCTTGGATATACAGAATAAATTATCACAATTTTGAGTACTGATGATTGATGATGAAACAATAAATAATATCCTGGCACATTTCTTCACTCATAGTTGGGCCAAATGCAAGATCATATTTTTACACTCAGACAGAACAAACTGATATTTTCAAGGACTGAAATCTTTGCCTGGGTGCAAATTAAACCCACAATATGTAGTGTGGCAGTTCAAATATCATGCTGGCCCTCAACTGCTGACCTAATAAGCTAACCTAGCTTGCGGTGTTGCCTGCACTTCAGTGTTTGCTGCTCCAAGTTTACCAGATTACATGATTTATTAAAGTAAAGTTGTGATATAGCAATGCATACTATTACCACAGCGTAAAAAATGTACCAGTGGGTCATTGCGTTTGAAGTCACTTGAAATGCCGCTTTTGTGTAGGCATTCGTCATTGCTGACTTGTCCCAAGCAAGTGTATGGCACCTTGGGCTTGCTACCGCCCCTCTCACCACAGTTATTCCTGTCAGTATGAAGTATTTTATAAACCCTACATAAATAAAATTAGGTTTAGATAACAAAATTTCACAATAACTTTAATTGATCTCATTTTTAATGTATTTATTTACTTAGATTAGAATATCATATTGGGGAAATATCAGGTTCAGAAAATATTTTGTAATTAACAATTTGACGCTGATATGCAATAGAGTGTTAATCCACTAAATCTCAAAAATTAGGTTTAATGCAAAAAGCTTCTTTAGTGCTTAAATTACCTGGTGCGTTAATGTTTCAATTTCAAGTGACTTTAATTATTTCAATAGCCAAAAAATCAAGAAAACTAGACATGGAACCAGTTTGTAGCATAGAACATTATTTAGCACCTAACACAGCAAGTGTTAGGTCCCATAATATTAATTTCAACTGTAGAAATCACAGAAAAAAGAAGTAGAAATCAATAACTGTAACCATTATGGTCAGGTATCTGATAACTAGAATATACATATATAATACTAATATGCTCTGAGACATGACGACCATATGACCCTTAATTGAGCAGAGCTTGTGCTATGGAAAATAACTGATATACTTACTACATATATACAGACATGTTCATGCACACAAAATGTCTGTCCTGAGTGGGAATCAAACCCACGGCCTATGCCATGATAGATAGGGTACCTTACCAAACACGCCAACCATTCCATCAACCAAATTTATTTAAAAAAACACAAATTGAGTTAAATGTACATTAATTTTAAACAATAAAATTATATTAATTACCTGATAGAAGAGCAAATTCAAAAATCATTTATTCAGTTTAGGCCCTAATAAGGCACTTATGAACGTTACAATTGATTCTACCACCGGTTCCGAATACACTTGGACTGAGAAGACTCCGGCAAGAAACTCAGCAAGGGACATTTTTTTTATAGATCTTTGTTCTTTTTTATTTAATTTATGTAACTATTTAATTACAAATAACAAAGTTAATAAAATTATAATGAAATAGTTTGTGTAGCGAACATTTCATTTAAATGCATTCTTGTCTACTACAAAATCAGAAACTTTATAGTACCCTTTTTTACATAACTTTTGTTTAACTAATTTTTTAAATCTATAAACAGATAGTTCTTAAATTTCTTTGGGTACTTTGTTATAGAAACGTATACATTGCCTCTTGAATGAGTCCCTCACTTTGCTGAGCCGAGTTACAGGTACAGCAAGTTTGTGCTTATTTCTAGTGTTCAAGCTATGAGTATCGCTGTTCTTAGGAAAATTTTGTATATTTTTCCGAACATAAATTAAATTTTCATAAATGTGCTGTGACGACACAGTCATAATATTAATGGATTTGAATTTTTCTTTAAGAGAATCCCTAGGACATAATTTATAAATTGCGCGAATAGCCCTCTTCTGATATAAAATTCTATTGATGTCGGCACCACTACCCCAAAGGAGGATGCCGTAAGACATCAAGCTGTGAAAATAACTATTCAGAGCTTATTCAAAGCTTCAAAAAAATCTATTTTAAGCTTAGTAATCACATAATTATAATATGTATATATTTTATTATTAAATTCTCATTTCGTTCTGCCATTGCAATAACATAATTATAATTTAGGTGCCTACAGTGAACTTTACAAAACAACACCATTTTAGGTATTCATCACACAAAGGATGATAAATTGTTACCAGACCTGTCAGAAATTTCTGCTACTGAATTTGAAGATGGTCATACTCATGCTACATATACAAATATAAGGGTACATAGAATAAAATCACACACAAAAACAAAAAGAAAAAAAGAACTGGTACAAAAAAATAAAGACCACAAAAAGAAACTACACCGCAATAAAAGGCGATTAGAGTTAAAAATTATAAGTGAGACCAGTGAAGAATCTGAAGATGAGTATAGAAACAAAAGGAGGAAACTAGCTAATGCTGTAGTTGTGAATAATGTTGAAAAAAATGATAAATCATCCTTAAGTGCTAGACTTAAGAAAATGCTTTGTAGCTCGGAACTTCAAGTATCCGAAAAACCTATTATTATTGAAGATAAACAAACTGATAATAATGAAAACAAAACTCATGATGAAAACAAAACTCGTGATGAAAACAAAACTAATGATGAAAACAAAACTAATGATGAAAACAAAACTAAAGATGTAGCACTTTCTCCTATCTCATCCATAAATGCCGATGATCCAATTTTTTATCCAGAAATACAAGATAAGGAGTTAATACAAAAAGTAGCTGAAGATCATGCTAAAGTATCTGAATTAATAGACCTTTGCACGGATGACGATGTTCATATAATTGATATTAGTGAGCAACAAGAAATTATTGATCCAGTTGATGGAATAAATGAACAAAAAAATATTGAATCTGATGATGATATAGAATTGCTCAGACAACATGCATTGAAAACCAAATCTGCCAAAACAAAACCTATTCAACGTACTCGTCATGAGGATGAAAACAAAATTCTGTCCGAGGATGAGGATAGTGATACTGCTGAGTTAAGACTGATATGCCTCAAGTCTGCTTTGTTAAAAAAAGCTATTGAAATGAAGCAAAAGCAGAAACTGAAGAAAAGACTTTCTTCAGTGTCAGTTCATTCTAATCTAGCAGAATGTTTACTGAATGATCAGGAATTATTTTCCAAAAAGATCGATACTGGTAATAATACCGATATAGAGTCAGTTGATATGGACATTGGTTCTGATGGAGATGAAAAAACAAAGAATTGTACTGATGACGGTCTAACTCGTAATAATGTAGAAAATAATGCTATCTTAGAAAATAATGAAAATATTGTAAAAGACATTCCTAAAATAAATGTTCCTAAAGTAGATGAACTGGAAGATGATGAAGACTTACTACGGGCAAAACTATTAACTTCTTTAAGTAATAATTTATCTAATTTGGTAAAACCTAATATTTTGAAGTCTTTAGATGATACAAAGAGTATAAAAAACGATATTCCACAAATAAAAGTTCAGGTTGATAAAGTCATACAGGTAAAAGTTCAGAATAATAATGTGCCACAGGGAAAACTACAGGTCAATAATGTGCCACAAAGAAATGTTCAGGCGAAGAAAGTGCCTCCGGAAAAACCATTTATTATTCATCTTGGGGGATCCGATTCAGAAGATGAGCATGAAGCTACAAAAAATTTGACAAAAATGCATATGAAGTTGTCTGAGCAGCCAGATTTTCAACTTAAGTTGGATATGTTCTTAAAATCTACACGAATGCAAGTTGAAAAATCAACACTTCCTGATGTTGTCCAAGAGCCCATAGTTTCAAAAAAGCCGGAAAAGTTTATTGCAAAGGTTAGAGGTTTGATTACATACAATTTTGTATTATTTATTTCAAGAATAATAAAAATCTCAATAACCATATATTGTTTCAGACTGTAAAACATTTACCAAAATCTGAGCAAATTGAATACAAGAACTTAGTTAGGAGAATGGCAGAATTGGAGAAAGTAAAGCAAACAAGACAAATACCAATGCCAATAGAGAATAACGATAATAATACAATAGACAAGGAAACATTGAAACTTAGAAATATGTCTATAGATTCAAGTAAACTCATTGCCATAAACAATGTGGAAGAGCAAATTGCATTGTCCAGGTAAACAAAATATTTTTTATTTGTGCCTATAGGATAAATACCACACTTATCAGTTTTAAAATTTTACAGAAAAAAGATTGCAGAAGAGTCATCTAAAATGTTGAAGCTAAAAGACGAAGCAACGAAATTATCTCAAAAGTATAAAATTGTTGCCACAGAACTACGAAACATTTCAACTGCCATTAGTTTTAATAAAAAACAACAAAAGTCTGTCCATACCTGCTTGTCGAAAATAAGATTACAGCATCAAAAACTCCTGAAGAGGTATTTGATGACCTATATAATATTGCTATACTTAATGCAGCTTTATTTTAATATTCGACTTTTATAAAATATTGTGAAATATTGTTTCAAATTGTTATGTTTCAGTTCAACTACTACATCACATTCCAAAGTTAGCAATATTGTGCCATTTGTACACCCCATAAACAATAGACTTATTACTGCATCCAAGTTACAGAAAGAAAATGAGCCTCTGAAAAATAACTACAAAAATACTGAGATACTTAAAGGTGTAAAAGTCAGTGTTAGTAATGATTTGAAGGTTGAAACAATTGCACCAAATGCTAGGCTATCAGTGCAAGTAGACGTCTTGAGTAATAGAAAAGTTTTAGAGTTACCAAAGAGTCCAGATAGAGATAAATTCGCTGATAATGATTACAATGATAATGACTGTAGGACTAGAATAGAAAAATTACAAAAATCATACCTAGAAAATCAAAGAGATGCAAGTCGGCAAGTGGTTGAAAAAGGTGGGGGGAAAAGAAAACATAGCAGAGATATGGCACCAATATGTAATATAAGAGAAGAAAGACTTGGCATGGATAGTAACGACTATAAATCACCTCTTCAAGCTTTAGACGCTACCAAGTAAGTTTTCGTACCAATATAAACATAAATTACATACAGTTTCTACGATCTAGATCTAATAATCTATTATTTATATATTTAGCATGTTACATTTAAGATGACGCCGCGTTAAGCTTAAAAATCTGAAATTCAACGTGCTGCGTCCCGCTCCCTACTATAGCGACCTCTCATAGAAAACCCGCGTAAACGGAACGGGCGTATGCGACAAAATAAGTACAATTTACAGTATCAGTTTCAATTAATATATATATAAATTTTGGAACCTCAAATCGATCCTCAATGCCGGTAAAATTGGAATCTCTTATTTTAAAGAGGTCTTTTTGATTAATTATTTTGTGTTGTAAAAGTTAACCAATCGTGTTATGCAACGTACAAAATAAAGTCAAAGACATGATGAATTCTTACAATAAATTTCGTTCGCTTCAGTCATTGTTGAGAAAAATCGGAATCCTTGCAACCAAAATCTTCAAGGCGTCGCCTTAATACAAACAAATTGGATCAGGCGATGTATGTGACTTTTTTAGAAAGTCTTTCTGTGAGCGTCTCATACTGACTAGGTTTTTTAACAAAAAGTAGGAACTTAAGTCTAATAGAATGGCACCATAAAATATTTATTCATGACTAGCCGTTCCCCGCATCTTACCCGCGTTAAAAAGCATGTTTTCTTCATACCAGCGCAGCGTGCCAAATTTCATCACGATTGGTTGTGCCGTTGCCATAAATAAACTTTTGCATTTATTCATTGATAGTATGATTAGATCTTTAAAACTGAAAAGGTTTGCGCCGGTGCCTTTCTTAGTATCTCGTACCGGTAGATCAAAGTACAAACAGGTTCTTCTCCTTGGCTAACCTTACTACTAGGCTTGTGCCCCCCCCCCCTCCCCCCATATAAATTTTAGTATGATCCGACCGTGAACTTTGAAGATAAGATAAAATTCCTCAACGGACAAGATTATGATTATCGCGATTGAAATATGTTATTAAATATTGTCGATAGCTTATTAATGATATACGTATTGAATACACATATGAAAATCAAAATAGAAAAAAAACTTTTAACAAAAAATAAAAACCGACTCCAAAATGGGATGGATTAAAAGAGTGCAAAATAAGGATATTAGTTAGTCTATGACGCCGTAGGATCACCGCGTCTGTGTGAACGCGATGGCAATATATTTGTGCATGAGTGACAGAGACAAGTATTGACGGGTCATTGTACAAAATTCCGCCTGTTACCTGAATGCGCGTTAGCAAAAATGAGACGGACATAGACAAAGTGATCTAAAGAAGTAACATACATTGTCTAATCCAAAAATTTCAACTCACTATTTTAGTCGCATGGTAATTCGAGTTTAAGAGTTGATCAGTTTTGTGTTTATTTAGTGATTTTATACATGTTTTGCTTATTAGGTATATTCGTAGAAAAACAAGAAAGTGTGCATGTTTCGATTATAAATTACATCAGTATGACTGAAATGTGGATGGGCATGCGTACACATCGCCGTACCGTGTTGCGATGTAAGTATGCATTTAAACTATCCACGCGCTGTTGAGCATTTACCTAATTTTGTTTTTTTTTTTAAATGAATGGATTTCAGTTGGGAGGCTGATCCGAACGCGATCCTCTGCCCGTTCGATGTCGGCGGTGAATGCAAGGATCCCGATTGCAAATACTTACATACCCTAATATCCACACATTGACACTAAGACACTTTCGTACACACATATTCCATACATTTATACATACCTCAATTCCCAGACGCATTTCCTTCTCCCACTCCTCACGACGGCAAATGGAATCTACAGCGACGTGTAAAGTATTTCATACATTTTCTATAATTTTAATGATTGAGGTTATTCGGTTATTAAAAAGGTTATCGAAAGTTAAGCTCACGGTGTGGATAAATGGCTCAAAAAAAGTTTTATCAGCATGTTTGTCAATTAATTTCTTTTTATCTATTCTCACGTTTTTTTTATATTTTTTATTTTTTATCTTTCTTTTTAATACTTTTAAATTTTATTGTTATGTACATAACATGAGGTAGGTAATGTAAAATTTTAAGATTTTGCCATTGTATATTGATAGTTTAACATGGTATAAATATGCAATTTTAGTTGGTGCTGATCATCTCCAGGATCGCAACATGGCAGTGTTAGGTAAGTTACGAGTAACTTTGTACTAGTGCATTAGTAGTGCTCTGGAGTCGGACTTTATATCAACATGTGGAACAACGAGACTGCAACTCTATGGTAAAGTGTTATGTGGTACTCAAAATATACATAGTTTTAATGAACGTTATTTTTTATTATTGAACATTAAAAAATGTTAAAAGTACAACCATGTAAAAAGTTATATTAAATAAATGATTAATTTATTGTAATTCATGGATTTTATTTATAGTGTTTGTTTACTTTTCTAGACAGGCCTGTTTTCTTAATAACTTAGCAGTTTATTTGGATTGTGAAATCAAATAACTGTTAATCTTACAAATAGACATTTTATTCAGACATTGTAAAGAAAAATATACTTAAAGTAAAATACTTTCTTCCACACGGATACATACACTTAGATAAAAATATGTACGTATATTTTTGAATAAAATTCGATATAATTCATAAAACTCTTGAACAGAAGGGAGTACCTCTCCACTGAATGACTACTAATACATAATATTTATTTTATCTATGTGACAGAATAACTGTGGGCACAATTAGAGGATAGTGTTAGGTATAAGAGCATTTATAATTATACATTTTCCTATTGGACAATATGATTCGTTAAAATTTATAATAAAAAAATTAATATCCTCTTATATAATATAAATTTATATCAATTCATAAGACATGTTTGGTGTTTCGAAAGTTCAATCGATTATTTCTTAATTTATAAATTTTAGAGTTGTCAAAACGTGTTATTATTATGATAATATATATTTAGATAGGTAGGTATAAAAGCCCACAGTTAACACTGGATAGTAGGTATAACTACAGGAAAGAAGGCAGGGAGTGTTTAGAGTCAAGCTATATACCTATAACTTGATGGTAGAGGTAATATAACACTTAATTTATCTTTGGTTCATTGGAACAGACGTGCTTTTGTGTAAGGTCTCATCAATTTACCTCTAGACATTTTGGCTACTAGATTACAACTATGATAAATACCTTTAAAAACAGTTACTTACATGCAAAGATAATATTAAATGCAGTTTCAATACGACGCGTGTTGCTTACATGCAGCCATCACTGAGTCTTCAGAATGAGTAACTAATTTATTTTTGCAAACGAACGCGAGTGTTTACATCCGTTCTCGTCCCAGTTAGTCTTTTCGGTGGAAGTCATCAGGGAATCCAGCCCAGTGGAAGTACTCATCAATATGAACAACTTTTATTATGGGTCTAACTGTAAAATCTAGAAAAAAATATCAGCTGTTCCATACAAAAGTTCAATACCTATTCGACTAAAATGTATGAAGCAAGCGTTTTATTTTACGCACTATCAGAGCTGGTCCCTTAGTAAAAGTTGTTCATATTGATGAGAACTTCCACCCCTGCAAGTATTGCCAGTAACTTAACTAACTTTACTAAAAAATCACTCTGTATAAGCCCATATGCACTGGACCCATTAAGTCCTAATCTATTCTAGATTAACTATATAATCATTGTAAGGGCCTTTATCGTGACTTTGTGAATCGTGACCATATTTTCACTAGCTATATTATACCTACTTTGAAAAGGTTTGCGTGTGAATACATTTTTTTTATGATAAGTAAAATATGTAGTAAACTCGTCAAGTCTAGATTGTAAGTTAACTGTTATTACTTGACTACGTGATGACAATATACCTTAAAAACTTAGCAAAATTCAAAAGGACAAGAACTCATCCTAATATTGATTGAAATTTTATGGTACTGCGAACATAGTATTTTCAAACCAATAGGTAGGTAATAGGTATCTACCTACTTTGAATAGCTGTTATTTCAAAGTTGCAATCATTATTTTACAAGAAAATCGCTTTCTAATTTTACTACTACTTTGTGTGTAGTAGCTTTTTTTAAATGTGAGGTAAGGTCGAAACGTTGGGTGCAAATAGATCCTTCAGAGCGGCAAGCATTCGTTCGGCGTCTGTAGCCATGGAATTGATATGTACTACGTATAAATTAGTACACACTAATTCTATGTCTGTAGCTACCCTGATCTATTTATTAAACACCTACTAGATAAGTATTCGCAACACGCATCTTATTGGAACTGTCTGGTCTTAAGTGCAAATCTACCGGTGAAGGGTCATCGAGATCACTTAATATTTCACTTAACTATATCCATTGAAGTATTACTTATATCTGTACGGCTGTCACATTTCACGTTAAATCAGAAAATGCGCATTGCCTAAAAGAAACAGTGCAAAATTTGATCAACTTAGGAGTGAAGCAACCTGTTTGAAAACGGAAAATCGCGAAATTTCGTTGTCATCTTTCTGTGCGTCACAGGTCATAAAATATGCGATATGAAATTGGTCATGGTTGTTTACCTCGATTAATAACTTGCTTATGAAAATATAATAGGTTTTATTCCTACCTACGGAATTCTTGATAAATGTGACATCACAAATATAAATCGTTAAAACTATATTGCAATAATATATGACACTGCGCATGTGTATGAGACACCATACATGCATATAATCTATGTTGTCTAAACAGAAGTTTCACTTCATAAAAAGATATGTAAAGATTTACTATCAATACTTACCGATTGTAACATCACTTCGGGTGTAAGGAGAAGGAACGTGAAGATGTAGGTAGGTATATTACATAATGCTTCATATATAAGGTCCTAATAAATGAAGTACGGTCCGAAAATGATGAAAATAAAAAAAAACCTGAAATTATACTTCATCACTACTAAGCATTAATTAAAACCATTAATTTTATCATTTTCAGAATACTTATGACCTATACTATCATCCCTCAAAAGGACCGTACTTCATTTATTAGGACCTTATATATCCTTAAAATAAAGAAATCAGTAAAATATATATCATGGGCTCCATCGACTCGAGTAATTCTCACATACTTAGGTGTATTTATAATTTAGTGGGAAATAAATATTCCGTAGACATGTTTTGCGGTAAATATCAAATGCGACATTGATGTAAAGCGCCCGTAGACTATGGTTAAATATTGAGAGAGAAGGGTTATCAGAGGTAAAATGGAGACGATACAGTTGTATACAGTACAGTAGAGTAGTAGTGAGTAGAGTGTGTCACTGTAACTGTAACTGTCAGTGTAAGTGTAAGTGTTAGTTTATCTGAGCGTGTGCCACATGGCGACGGCCTTGCGCGTCTCGTGCGCCATCTGCGCCCAGTGGCGGCCCTCGGCGGCGGGCTCGGCGGCGCCCACGCAGCACCACCCCACCACCAGCGCGCCGCCGCCGCCGCCGCCGCTCACCACGCACACCTCCATCGACATATTACATTCTATCTATTATATCTTATAGGTATAGGTATAGGTATAGGTACTGAGTGCGATAAGAACTCTCGCCCCGAGGGTTCCTTACCGACTTGTCGGTATGTCAATTTCAAAGAAAAAAACTGATTTTTGTATTTTTTTTTTTTGCATTTTTTATCAATATTTTGGTATTTGATAGTCAAATAGGTAATAATAAACATTATCACCAAATTTCAATTTCATAAGTTGATGGGAGTTTTTGTTAAAAATTACATTTTTAATACAAGCTTTTTTGGTGACTGTACTTTTTGTTGACTTTACTTGCATTGTCTTGCGATATATTAATGTATACCAAATATCGAGTTAATCCGACCACTGGAAGTGGGTGAAATTCCACCTTAACAAACATACATACATAGCTACATTGCAAGTTAAATAAAAGCTTGTAAAAATTCTACGGTACAAAATTGTGACAGACGACGGACAGACGGACACGTGAGTGACAGCAATAGGGCTCCGTTTGGACCCCTAAATCAAGTTATGTAATATCCGTACTGATGGCCGTGTGTGAAGAATACCTACCTATTTACTTACCTACTAGTAACTAGTACCTACTACTAAATTTAAGTAAGAAAGTAAACATACTTCAATGGAAGCTTCTTGTAAATTCGCGGAAGGCAGGCTGAAGGACAGAGCCTCATTCCACACGGGGTTATTAATTTCTTTTCGGTTGGTTTTCTTCTTTTTCACTCGTTTGCCGTTCACCAGTAGGTACACTTTCACGAACACATCTGGAAAGAAAAATGTATAATACATTTTTTTTTAAAGATGGGATAAGCTTTTGTTTGACCACAACTTCAGTGTCGTAAGTGATGATGCGGCCGAAGATGTAAGCACACAAAACTTAGAAGGAATTAAACATTTGAATAATAATAAAAAATCGACGGAATTAAAAGACTCGAGTATTAAGTATATCTAAATGATTCTTTCGAATTTCTAAGGTTTGATTATTGGGTGAGATTTTACGAAATTTTAAATGGCGGCATGCCAAAAATATTCTATTTGAAGAAAAATTTACTTCCTATATATTAGTGAGTAGCTCGTTTTATTAGGCGCTAATAAAATTAACACATTGAATACTATTTTTTTTATCGTCATATGAATAAAAACTGATAAAATCAGAGCGTACTTAGCTAGTTTGGAAATTATTATAAACATTATTTTTTTGAGGCAATCCCAGCAATTTTATAAGCCTTTGAATTTTTATCTATTGTTGTACCTATACATAACATAGTAGGTACCTAAAGTATCCTTCCCTTCCTGAGGCGGCAGCAGATTCCTAGCCTTCAGCACGACCACCGTCAACCTCTCAGCTGACGGCAAGTATGAGAGAGACAGCAACAGCTCTTGCAACTCTTCTGGCGGGCGACGTTCCCGAGAGAGCTCCGCCCATACTTCGGCTCCGCCAGCGACTTCGACACGCGATAGCGGGACCTTGGCTGACCCCATTACTTCGTTACGGGAGAATCTGAAATGGAAATAGAACTTGTTGAAATGAATCGCTTTTTTATGATATTCCCAGTCTATCGGAGAAAGCAGGGTTAGGTACTTTATAGTATCTACCTGCCTGGTTGGCTACTACCCTCATGTTGAGCTGCACTTGAGATTCAGTTCTGGGGCTATTACTTACCACTTTCGTCTAGATCATCACTTTACCAAATTCAGGTAAAATTGTGGTCAAACAAGCGTATTCACACGAAAAAATAGGGCAAGATGTACCTAACTATCACAGAGTCGTCTATGAAAACTGACTGACAGTCAGAGAGATATCATTGGTTAAAATCCACTCACCTGTCATAATCAAAAACTTGCAACAGCAGAGTCTTATCAGCGAGCTCGTCATGGGACACTGGAAACTTGAAGTGCTGGTCGAAGAAGGGGTTGGCCTCGTTCCTGTGCACCGGCGTCTGGCGCACGCGCGTGTCCACCTCGGGCAGCAGCGTCACGCGCACGTACGGGTCGTTGAACCCGCCCGCTTCGTACCCCGCCAGGTCGTGCGCTGCGGATGTTACCATATAATAGGGGTTAGGCCTAGAAATTGTTATTATTAATTGCTTAGATATGTAAGAAATTTTGAGACTATTGACCTACTAGAGTCCTATAAAGTATAGCTTCCAGTTTGTAAATATGTAGATAATGGCTGTCAGTTGTGTGTGGTGTATAATTTTTTTTTATACCACTATACTAAGGTGACAAACAAGCATACGGCCCGATGGTAAGCGGTTATCGCCTCTTGACGCTTGCAGAACCAGGGGAATCTCTCGCGCGTTGTAAAAATCACTTCACAATACTTCTTGAAGAACCTCGTGCTGTATTTCCTTGGGAAAACTACGGCAGGAAGCTCGTTCCACAACCTGAGCGTCTGCCGCAGGAAACTCATATAAAACTGCACAGTGCGAGACCAATATGGTAGGTTCTAATGTGTGAGGATGGTGTAAGTACTTAGGTACTTCTCATCAATATGATCCACTTTCAGTATGGGACCAACTTAGACATTGCGTAAAATAAAACAGTTGCTTCATCTATAGAATATTAACATACCTTCAATAAGATGCACTTCCAAATCAGATCGGTCGAAGTCGTACTTCAAGCGCAGATGGATCCTGCCGAGCGACGGCCCCGCGCCCTCGAGCTCGATGACCAATGGGGCCTCACGCTTGGTGTACAAGTCGGGTTGTAGGGCCCCAAGAGCGCTGATTGCGGCCCCAGCACCGGGGCTCAGTGGACCTAACCCACTGCTGCTCTCTACAAGAGAATTGCTGCGGTCTATCCGTCTGGAAGTGAGGTGGTGACTGTTTTTTTTAACAGGTAGGTACTTAGTTATTTATTATGTCTCTTGGAAATAATTTTGGCAGTAAATTAGTGACTAAAAACTATACAATTTAATTTAGCAAGATATCATTCGCAATTGTAGGATCTTCAAAATAAATGTATTTTCTTTCTATCTTTCTTTCAATCTCGTAAGTCCAAATTGTGTTGTTGAATACAGACGTGAAATTCCGGGAAAAGATTTCACTGATATGGGTTGAATAAATGTATTACAACTTCATGTTCTTAACATCCTGCTTAGGACACGTTTACGAAGCTTAGAAAGGTTTTATAATTAAAAATTTTCACTTTGATATGATAAGAGACAAATTTTAATAAGACAAAAATTGATGCCGTACGTTCAAGGCTTTTAATTCTTAATGGGTATTTTGGTACCTACTTAAATCCAACCAAAATAAAGAAAAATAATATTATCGTATTACAACGAAGGTCCCTGAAGAATTTACAACTAAGTTCCATAACTAACTATAATAACATAAAATCTCAGTAGGTACCATACAAGTTTCCCAGAAAAGTAAATAACATTCGAGTCCATTAGCGTGGTATATTTTGTAAATTGAATACATCGATGGATCGGAATGCTTCCAACAAACAATTTTATAAAGTTGCTAATAGAAAACCTACATGATATATATAACTTTCGACGTAGCGTGATACATGGGATAAAAATTATGTGCTTTATCTAAGTACCTATAGGACCTACATATATATAGGTATGTTTGTGGATAAATGTTTATGTTTATTTCTCTCACGAGCATAAATATATTTACACTTAGCAAAATTCAAAAGGGGTTTCATCTCTAGTACCTATCGATTTAAGTTTTATAGTGTTGCGAACATAGTATTATTGAGTTTTTTTTTTTACTTTGTATAGGCTTGTGTTTGACCACAATCTCACTATGGTAGGTGATGATGTGGCCGAAGGTGGTAAGCACACAAAGCCTAGAAGGATTTTGCAAGGTTATTTTTAAAACACCGGCAGTGCTTTAGGGTGTAGAAGTACTCATCAATATGAACAACTTTTACTATGGGTCCAACCCTGAAATCACGAAAAAAAATATAACTTTTCATACAAAAGATCAACCTTGCTCAATCAAAATGTATGAAAAGTTTGAATTTTTTTTCACGATTTCAGGGTTGGTCCCATAGTAAAAGTTGTTCATATTGATGAGTACTTCGACCCCCTAAAGCACTGCCGGTGTATTAAAAATAACCTTGTATATCGGTACATTTCATGCTTATGATGTTTCAGTTACATGTAAGTTTAGCCTGAAAAACCTAACTGTTTAGTGAAATTTTGCTTCATTTACCAAAAGAACTAGGTAATAAAAGGTGATAAAGTAAAATGAGCTGTATTAATTATGGTGTTAAGCACAGTCAAATAACATCGAGGTTGATTTTTTATTATCTATTCTACCGTGCACTAGTACCAGCAATGTAATGTAACAACGCATTCTACGATTCATAATTTAGATGTGAAATGGTATACACGGCTACATATCAAGCTATACATAACCAGTATAAGCTGGCCATTCGAAACTATGTGTGTTTCAGCCTACGCGAGGCTTGTTTATAATGGTTGACGTACGTACTACCTACAGCGCTGTCAACCGTAAAACTAAATACAAAATTAATTTGCACTTTGCAGTCACATATACGAGATAGGAATTCTCCGCTTTCATCGTACCTGGCAGCACTAATTCACCTTATATAAAACAAGAATAGAATAGAATAGAATATTATTTATTATCATAGATGAAAACACTTACACCAAAAATACATAGGTAGGTACTCAAGTAAAGTGTAACATGCCATGCTCGTCATATTATTTTAGTTTAGGTATCACATACAAAATTTAATTAAAAAATAGATTACAGCGTATCAGATTAGTCTCAATAAATTATACTCGCTAAAACAAAGGTAAAAATAATGTATGTATAATATAACAATTTATAATGGATTCTTTAAAAATATAAATAAATAAATAAATATTCTGGGACATTATTCCTCACACACGGCTATCTGACCCCTAAGCAGAGCTTGTACTATGGAAGTCAGATAACTGATATACTACATATACTACTTTTCTTTTGTAAATACATACATATATAGATAATTACACCCAGACACAGGACAAACAGACATGTTCATGCACACAAATGTTTGTCCTGAGTGGGAATCGAACCCACGACCTGCGGCGTGATAGATAAGGTATCTTACCAACCACGCCAACCGGCTCGTCGGTTTATTATATGTTTAATTGATTGATTTCAATAAATTATACTTGCTAAAAGGGTAAAAATTATGGAATATAATAATTATAAAGGATAAATCAATTAAATTTTCGACTCTCACACTGCGTCAGTCCCTGCATTTATCACAGACAGGTAGATTAATAAAACTTTAGGTATCATTACATACATAGGTAAAAGAAATATAGATTTTATTTGTCATAAGTTTTCTTGTGAGTAGTCATTTTTGAGGAATTCTTTTATAGTGTAAGTATATTGTTTTAAGCAATAAGAGCGTTTTAACTTTACAAATGAAGCAACTGTCATTATTAATTAACTTTATCTTTAACGGAAGTTTATTGTATAGCTTGGCACCTATAATTTTTGGAATATTTTTTTAGATATTTAATCGGTGGTAAGAGCTATATGTTATCAGCTTCTAGGTGTGCCCTGCGGTTTCGCCTGCATCCTTATAGCCTATAAATTTGCTTAATAAACGGGCTATTTAACGCAAAGAGATATTTTCTGAGGTTAGCGCGTTCAAATATAAGAAACAAACTCTTCAGCTTTATACTCGTAATAATAATATTACGAAGGCAGTGCTCTTAGAGGCGGCACCATTCGGGAAGTCACTCTAGAGCCTTGACCACCGGTAACTAGGACCCTGTTTCGGGAGGTCCAAGTTACTGGTGACAGTAGTGCAGTTAGGAACTGATTTTTATATTTTTAAATGTATGTTTTTTTATACAACATAGTCGGCAAACAAGCATACGGCCCGCCTGATGGTAAGCGGTTACCGTAGCCTATGAACGCTTGCAACACCAGGGGTATCACTGACGCGTTGCCGACCCTCCCCCCCTCCCCGATGAGCTCTGGCGACCTTATTCATGTTCAGGAACACAACTATAAGTTATTTGGCCCAGTCGCGCTGCTCTTTGAGCGACTTATTATCGCTATGCTCTACCTCTCATAAAATTGGGATTGCTGCGTACGAAGAAAGGTCCAGGATATATTATAATAATAATTATTAATAAATAAAATTTTACCAGTACTAATAGATGTACCTATTAATAAGTACGTATGTGTACCCAGTCACGCATTTCCATTTCCATTTCCAGTGAGAATAGGCGTGTAGCAATAGCAGGGCGCGGAAGGATGAGGGCAAATTGAGTTTACAACAATTTGTGTCGAGTGATGGCGACCGTCCGACGAGCGGAGGGCGACAGATTGATTCTCATTCTCACACGGTCAGGCCACATATTGTGTAAAAAAATATATTTGGGGTTGACTTTTACTTTATTTATAGCTGTTCCTCAGGCTTAACCCGCATTCCCGGTATAAAAAATAGCCTTTAACCATCCTAAATAAATGGGCTATCTACCTAACCTATACCTATTTCTCTCCATATCACAAGCTACTTTACCAAATTCCATCACGATTGGTAGTGCCGTTGAGGCGTCAAGTGACTTTCGTATTTATAATATTTTTATTTAATACGCTGTCACCCGCGGTATCACCCGCGTTCCCGATAAAAAAAAAGTAGCCCATGTCCTTTTCCATACCATAAACTTGCGTACCAAATTTTATCGCGATCGGTACAGCGGTTTAAGCGTGAAAAGGTAACAAACAAACAAAACACCGTGAAGAAACCATTGGTAGAATTCTAATCGATCAGATGACACCTATAATGGAAGATGGATATAAAAAACAATGAATACCTACAGTATTCAACGAATACATTGCGTAAATAATTCATAATGATACCTCATTATGCTGGATACGGAATGGTAGATAAGCGTAACGGTTGACATGACAAATCAAATTTTCATTGCCCCAGATGTAAATTCCCTATTTCGATAAACATAATTAAGTATACATATGTAGTAGCAAGCACGTTAGTTAATTATCATTCGTGCAAATAAATTATATAATGTGGAAGCTTCACTGTACCTAATGGTGTTTAGATTTACCTATGTTTTTTTTTATGTGAAGTTCGGGTTGGAGACCTAACTCAGAAAATGTGTAACGAACGCGGCGATACGCACCTCGTAGACAATTCTATTTTGCGTATTACGCTTTGTATCTGTCGAGTGTTTAATTTACTTATTTTTATACTCTTGCTATCTGTAGTAGACCTCCTAAACTGGAGTGCAATATAATAGAAAACACAACAACCGAGAACTGTAAGTACCTACTTAATTTATTTATATTAACGCTGGATGCAGGCCGCCCAAGACCGTTCCTATTGGAGATCCTTAGGAGAGGCATATGTCCAGGAGTGGACGTCTTGCAGCTGAGTTGATGATGATGATGAGCCTAGTTTAAGTCTATCATCACTTTATGGTTCCTTTGTTTTATTTAGGCTTGCGGTTGACAGTAATATCACCATGATAAGTGATGATATGACTGAAGATAAAGCACCATACAGTTTCATTTAAATTACTATTTTGATAAATATTTGTAAAGAATTTCTTACCTTGGAGGCATCAACAGCGGTGAAAGACACCTAGGTGGTAAATGCCGTGGGCTAGGCGGCGCCGGCGTGTCGGCAAGTGAAGCCAAGGAGCCATGAGCTTGTGTAACCGCTCTGACATCTAAGGAAGCAGCGCGAAGTGGAGAAGGGGAGCGTGGCACGCCTGTCCCACCGGCTTCTAGGGTGCGGCCATCTGGCGCGAACGTGCGTATTGCTGGCGACGAGCCGCGGTGACTCTGATGAAGAATGTGACATTTAAATCTTGAAAAGTAAGGAAAGAAAGAAAGGAAATACATTTAAGGAGAATATGGAATGCAAAATACATATTTTTTCTACTATAGATAGACTTGTGTTTGGCGACAATATCACCAAGGTAAGTGATTTTGTGACCAAAGGTGATAAGCACACACAACCTTAAAGCTAACTAACTCTTTAGTGCAGCTTTTGGAACATACTGAGGGTGGTATCCAGTCAGGCGGTTTCTCCAGATATTTCCTTTACCTAGACTCAGGCTCATTGTAGGATTCGAACCCCACGACATTCGTTACAGCATTCGACGTCACCTATTATCGCTCAAAAATTTTATGAAACATAGTTTTCCTGTGGAACGCGGCGGTTTTTCCTTTGAAACGCGGTATAAACCGCCGCGCCCAGTGAAAGCGAGACAAGTGTCTCATTATAATATGTAGTGCTCTTATATCAAGATTGTTGCGGGAGGTTTTATTGTTTCGTTTCAGTTCCTCATTTTCTTCTATTTTCTGTAATTTCAAGTGAGTACATCACTTTTGTATTGTATTGTATTGTATTGTATGTACAAATTAAGTCCATAATAAAGAATGAAATATATTTTTATTCATATTGAATGCAAGAAACCTCAATTACCGATTTTCAGTATTCAGAGCCCATAATCAAGCCATCGCGAACATTCAGGATTATCACAAGTTATAATATAATAGAAAAATATAATACAACACCAATAATAACGAGTCACTCCTCACACACGGCCCTCTGATCCCAAACTAAGCAGAGCTTGTACTATAGAAACCAGATAACTAATATACTTAAAACATATACTATTTTATTATTAGACCTACTTATTTATATAATTACACCTAGACTCGTTCTGTTCTGGTTGGGAATCTAACCCACGACTTTTAGCATGATAGATAGGGTTGCTTACCAATTATCGGCCCGTCAAATTTCTACAAACTAACATTTCCAACAAGAAAATAAATATACACAATACTCCGCTGTGGTTCTATGCACATCTGTGAATTTTATCTTTATATCAATACGGCAATATTTAACACAATACTCTCTAATGTATCGATAACATGGATAAATAAATAAATAACCTAAAACATACGTTCTATGTCACTTACACCCAGTTTGTTTCCTCAGGTGTATTACATTACATGTATGTATTACCATGTATTACATTTGAATGATGGTGAATACTTGAAGAGGTATCCTGCACACTCGAGACAAAGTACGTAAGTGTAGTAAACTACTTCCGTAAATTTGATTCGCATAGGTAATTCGAAATGGTACGCTTAAATATTTAGAGAATGGCCTGAGTCTTAAAACTCAGACAAATTCTGAATATGAATGGCAGAAAACTGTTTGTGCAATATGAAAATGTTGTTTCACAAAGACTATTTTTAAAGTAAAATCCATCGAAGCAGTTTTTGTAGCACCTACCTCGATGGCTATCAATAAATGAAAATCTGTTATCAAGTATCTACCATGTTACGGCAGCTGAGTCGGAGGTAGTTCCTTCTATTAGTGTGCTTACTGATTTAGGTCAATTCAAAATTAACTTACCGGCGAGATTAGTTCCGAATTTCTAGAACGTTGATCAATGATATCGTCTGATCATAAGTATATTTATCATTATCATTATCAGTGCCTCTTGGAATGATAAAGGGGGAATAACCTTTTGACAGGACATTAAGAATCTATCGGTAAGCCTATTCAAGATAAAAAAAAACGTAACCTAATAAATAAAACAGTTTTAAAATCATAATCATCAATTTCTTGAATGGGAAATTTCAAGGTAAATCCGCTGAGCACTGACACACATACATTAAGACGTAACATTGAAATTCTGCCATATAATATACTCGTTTGCGTAATAAATTCACGATTCTTGACGCGTCAGCTATAAAGGGCAAAGGCACGTGTTTATGTACGTAGGTATGTACTTTATGACCTACTTGGCGGCAGGAGGTCGACAATACCCCTAAATATTTTATTCTCGCGTTTACGAGTCAAGTTATAGGGTAAATGGCGGATAGGTATAATAGAATATTATGGCTTTTCATAATTTTAGGAGACTATCTTTAGTTTTAAGTTATACTTGATTTTGTACATAGAACTACTGTGAAAGGAATATTTTTCAATGTCTGCATCCTGCTTATACGAATGTCTGCATGGGTTCTCACCCAAGCTCATTGTTCCGAACATTCCGACAAAGAATGGGAAATGTATATTAGGAAAAAATAATTCACCGCATCATCAGGATAGTAACAAAATACAAGACGTACTCACAACAAAGCTACAGAAATGAGTGGCTGGTCGCAGTCTGTGGAGAAGAACTAGGTAATTAACGCTATACCCCATTAAAGGATAAAGAGAGGACAGGGACTACAGCTTAAATTACCCATAATTTAAGCTGTAGTCCCTGTCCTCTCGGGTCCCAACCCGGCCTTCTTCGCTGACCAACCTCTTGCAAGTTGAATCGTAAGGATCGCAAGGTATACACGGCTGTATAAAATTTTATTCCTATACATGCGTGTGGAACTCCTTGCAAGCAGACTTTTACCACACGTTAACACCCCAAAAAGACCGGACATGCGATACTAAATGTGTGCAACTCTTTTTTCATATGAGGTACTGTCACGAGCATAAATAAATGAAACATGAAAATGAAAATGTGTTTTATTCAAATAAGCCTTCACAAGCATAAGTTGAGTATATAATATACGTGACTGTACATGTATTTTATTAAATAATGGGATGTCGATATCGCTGCAATGGTAGCCATAATCTGGAGTAGAATTTGCTTACAATACAAAAAAAAAGGAAACGGTACGAGGCTTTTGCAAAGGGCACACAAATAGCTTGAAAGCAAAACTGTACATTAGTAAAACATACATAATATGATCTATATGTTTGCTTTTAGGGTTCTAATTAGGGGCTGTTAAATGATATCAACCGAATAACAGGAGAGATATGTTTTCGTAGCACTTCAAATTGCTATGAACTACGAATAATTGTTACTTGCTACGGATACTGATATGGCCTACGACCGTAGTAAAGTCACTCACGTTAAATTATGTAACTCCTAAAATGACCGTCACGATAAATACGAAAGTTTAGGGTCTTTGTAATAAGTTATTATGCTCATACGCGATTCTATGCTAATCACTTTTAATATAGATGACGCGACAAAATGTTGAGGGATGTTTTAGGTAGGTATTTGGGGTTGAATTTTGACAAAACATTCCTTAGTGGATGCCTACGTGATATAAGAAGCATGTGTGCAAAATTTCAAGTCTTTAAGACCTTGTCAGTTGGTCAGTCAGATTCTCCTTTTACATAATAATGTAGACATGTAGGTGTACGTGCTACTAATCTAAATCTTTAGTAATCTAAATATGCTATTTTATTGCTAATTAATTTTTATGTTGTCTAATAGTCTGGCTAATAGTCACAGTCTTTTAACCCCAATGTTACAACAATATACAAACTTGCTGTCTTTTTTACATCGATGCCTCTCTCAGGTAAGATAAGGCTCCGAGGCTAATAAATATGAATGGGAACAAAAGCCTTTCCTTCGCTGAGATTATATTACCAACCTCTAAGGGACCACTCAAGTGATATTTAACGTTGGAGTGGAAGATGTAAGATTTGATTTGTGCTCGTCAGCGGTTCTCCACTATAAGTATCGCGTGCATGATCGTGATTGCTTCGTCTCCACAATGGCAGGTACCACGTTATCTATTATTACGATCGCCAAATCGCGTCGTAAAATTGTTTTGGACGAAATTGGCCTATTACAGACGGAATACATTATATTTACAGGGAATTTGATTTCTTTCTCTAATTTTACTGAAAGGTTAAGCGGTTTATGGTTATGAGGAAGATTTTTTCTTTTGTATTGATATTTTTTATATTGATAGAAGTGAAGTAACAAAATTATTGAAGATATTTTTATACTAAATACAGAATCCAGAAACTTAAATGTAAAGAACATACAGTGCACATTAATATTGCTTCCCGGAATATCGCTATGTATATAGCAAATCGCATTTAAAGACATGCCTACTCGTCGTTGAGATATAAGCGGACAGTTAGACTCGTTACTAATATCTGAGGTAAAACCTTGACAAAGCACACAAAATTATCCAACAAAAGCTATAACTGCTACGGGTTATAATCCGTTATGTATAACCATTGTAATAAAACAAATAGTCATCACAAAAGCGAAAATTTCTAATAATTAAAAACTTTTGGGTAAACCATAACGAAAGAAAGGATAATTGAGTCAGACACGACTCCAAGCTTTTATAGCTGTTAAAGGCAATTTTGTAACATTTTCCTCTTTCCAAACTGCATAGCCAATGAGGGATTGCGGGTGTCAGGTCGACTCGACTCGCAATTTTGGGCGTTCATGATTAATTCTGTGTACATCGCAGCTTGTATATTGAAACAGGCATAGCATACACATATATAAAGCGGGAAATGAACTCGAGTGTTAATTGGATTAAGCAAACATTAATTTCATGCTGATTTTGTATGCGAAGTCACAGATATTGTGTTCAGATTGTTTTATGTTTCACTCTCACGTATAATAAGGACCTGTCAGTAGAGAGATTTAAAATAATGATACAGTAAAGAAATTAGTATGATCTAGCTTCTGTCCCGCGGTTTCAACTGCGTTCCAGAGAGATCTTAAATTTTCCCGGTATAAAAACTACCCTATATGTTATTCCAGGGTAGGATCTATCCATGACCCAAGATTTATACAAATCCATTGACCCGTTTAATGCGTGATTGAGTAACAAACTTCCAAACATTGACATTTATACCTAATATTAGTAGGATTTTTTTGCTGCAACATTAATAAGTTGACTCGTGATTCCTGGAATTCTATTTTTTTTAAGTTAATTTTGGGGTGCGCGTCCCATTCGCGAGCCAACCGATTAATAAATAATATTTTTCATGTGCCCGAGTCAGACTTCCCAATTTTTTAAATGCTTAAAGATTGCTAATAAGCCTGACAATTTACCTGATGGTAAGTAGTCACCGTCGTCTCTGGGTAGGTATTTGCAATATCTAGCAGGTGTTACCGACCTTGAAGTGCTCTTTCACGCTTTTATGAGACTATATATTGTACATTGCACGGTGCTACAGTACTTTGTAGTACCCGTCTGGCCAGCTACCACCCTCAAGATGAAAATCTGTCGCCACCTACCGGTGTGTTCCGGCAGCGAGCCAGTTCCTTCTAGGTTTTATGTGCTTACCATTTTCGACCACTTCGTCACATAGTACATGATGAGATTATTGTCAAACACAAATAAAAAAGACTCAAAGGTTTTATATAAATACTAGCTGTTTCTCGCGGTAAAGGATAGCCATAATCTCAAGAATTGGGCTATCAAATGCAAAAATATTTTTTCAAATCCGACTGCTAGTTCCAGTGATTAGCGCTTTCAAACAAACAAGCAAAAAACTCTTCAGCTTTATATTAGTATAGATATTATTGGATTGTATAATATACTACTATATTTATGTATAGCACTATATGACTCAATAGGAATGGACGCACATATCTGAGGAAACAGAACATTCGAACGCGTTTCTTGTTTGCGAGATGAAAACACAACGGATGTAAGGATTTTCCATTTCATCTAAGATTTATTCAGCGAAATCCATTCAGCCGTTTAAGTCCTACGCGCGAATAAAGAAAACTGCCGTAAACACACACGACTTTAAGCAAAAACCTATAAGACCAAATATTCGAATGTTGAATATTTCTTGGGTTATATAAATGAATACGATATATCTATATTAATAAAAATGAATCCCTATTTCCCTTGGTCACGCCTCTACCGATTTCATTCATCTTTTTTATGTTTTCTAATACTTTGTAGAAGGTTCTTACGGAAAGAAAAATTAAGAAAATTGCGTAGAAAATTGGAAAATTATGGTAAAACTGAAAGTATGGGATTTTTTTTTGAACTTAAGACACTATATTTTTGCGTTAGAAATAGGCAGTTTATTGAGGGATATAGGCAGCTTTTTATGTTGAGTACGCAGGTGAAACTGCGGGGTACAGCTAGTTTAGCATAAATACAGCGGGTCTAAAAAGGTAATTGAGGCAATATTGCGGAATGGAATTAACTTCACTAATACACAGCAGCTATGTTATTCTGTACTAAAACTCGACGGTGAGTTCTCGAAGCGACTATTCTCTGTCTCACTCGTGAACTCTTGATTACCGAGTTTCGCGAGCGAGACACAGCGAGAAACAGAATAGCATAGCAGATCCTATCCAATTCTAGTATCGTAAATTAGCCACTCATACTCATGCAATTCATTAATAGATTCAGATTTGATGAATTGTATAAAATTCAGCTTTATTGCCCGATTGGCCCTTTTAGGCGTCAGAATATTGTACATCCTTAGTTTTACAACAACTTAGTTAAGTTAAAATACAAATACTATTCATAGCTTAACTATGAGTTTAATGTTTTTCAAACTTCCTACTTTATTCTATTAAAATGATACATGTGAAAGTTTGGATGTGTTGATGTTTATGACTCAATTACGCAAAAATTACTTAACGGATTTGGATGCAATTTGGCACACAAATAGAATATATTCTGGATAAACACATAGGATACATTTTATCCCGGGAAAACATTGGATCCCTCGGGAATGCGGGTGAAACCGTGGGGTGGAAGCTAGTAATCTATACATATAATAACAGTGTGGTCAGTACCTACAGTACAGTAATGTACATAGTTGTTGCACTAGTAGGTTACAAAGATTAAGAGATTAAATTAGACAGGGAAAAGCCATCATCTAAAGCAGAGCAATATTATGTCATAACATTTTTTTTTTAATTTCAGAAGGCTTACTAGCAGGCAGGCGGTCCACTTGATGGTAAGTGACTACCATCGCTTATGGATATTAGCGATACCAGGGACATTGCCTATGTGTTGCCGACTTTTATATAGCCTAGAAGGCAACTGGCTCTCAAGTGCAACTGTCAGAACACACCAGGAGGTCCTTGGCGACAGATTTTCAACTTGAGGGTGGTAGTTAGCCACACGGGTACTACTAAATACCCTACCACCGTGCTATGGTTTCCACATGATGTTTTCTTTCACCGAAAGTTAAAGCTCATTATAGAATTCGAACCCACAACTTCAGCCACGGCTTCCGACGTCACTATCATCGCCTTAATAACTTGCAATAAAAAAATAACTCAATGCAATTTTTTTTTTTTATGTCTGTAGGTTGACAAGCAGGCAAACGGTCCACCTGGTGGGAAGTGGTCACCGCCGCCTATGAACATTTGCAATACCAGGGGTATTGCCGATGTGTTGCCGACCTTGAAGAGCTCTTTTTACGCCCCTCTTGAAAAACCCCATATTGTAGCACTGAGTGAAAACCGTAATGGGGAGCTCATTCTACATCCCAATGGTCCGCTGTAAGATCGTCCGACTAAAACGTTGTGTGAACGATCGAGGCGACTCGAGGATATGAGGATGAGCTCCACATCACCGGCGAGTGGTGCGATGGTAGAAGGGTGACAATGGCACCAGATCAAAAATTTCTTGAGAACACTCCCCATTATAGAGACGGTAGAACACACTAATGGAGCCTATGTCTCTCCGAAGGCTGAGGGGTTCTAAACCGTCAGTGAGCTAATGTTTATAATTCTCACACAATTTGAAGTAACTAACTGATAGCAGTAGAGTTTGGTAAATACAGGTATAGATACCTAACTACGACTTCTGAATTATTTGAGCAAGATTCGTGGTCGCAGTAACTCGACTCAACTAACTCGAGACTTTCCTATTGTTAGCATTGGCATGTTGCATTTTGTTAGTCTGGTAGTTTGGTGCCGATCCAATTGCCAATCATGGCCCATATCATTAGCCTCTACGACCGCATAAGGTCATCTATTGAAATTGTCTAGTTAGGTTATAAACCCTGGCTGCAATATAATGGTCGTGGGTTCGATTCGTACCCATAGTATAATGTATGAGAATATTTTAAGGTTCTGTTATAATGTTTTTTTTAGTTCAAATTGATTTATTTGGGATCCAATGATACTGTCATCAGAATGATAAAAGAGCTATGCTTTCATTATGCGCAGTTTATGTATACGTTTGTTAAAAATGTATCAGGTCACGAGAAAATTCATATGTATGGAGATTATTTATTATGTTGAAAATGCATAGTCAGACATTATGCTTTCATCAGCGGGTTTGTCTCAGCTAACGTTTGTTGAATCATTAATTTACCTACTGTCTTGCTAAAACTCACGCTTAGGTGTCAAAATTTTAATATTGCATAGGCTATGCAATTATTATATGTAAATGGGTAACAGAGTGATATCATATATAAAAAAAATGTTCGATTTGCATTTCTGATGTAGGTTTTTTAAGGCGTGATGAGCAGGCAGACGGCAAAAAAAAGTCAAGATCTATTTGCTTCGCTCTAGCCATTAGCTACTGTACTTACAGTTGCTCTAGAAGTGCCGCTATCGAGGCTACTCTGCGACGATATGGATGGTGTCCGGGCGAGTCTTGCGTGTGGCAGTGAACCAGCCACTCGGCCTTCCACGCTTAGAGGCTGCACGCGACATTGCTCTTTCGGGATTAGTATTTCCTGAAACAAAAACAAAAAATAATGTCTATACAGGGTGATTTTTTAGTCACTGGCCATACTTGCAGGGGTGGAAGTACTCATTAATATGAACAACTTTTATCATGGGACTAACACTGAGATCACAAAAAAAATATCAGTTGTACATACAAAAGTTCAATACCTACTCGACCAAAATGTATGAAGGAACCATTTTATTTTATGCGATATCAAAGTTGGTCCCATGGTAAAAGTTGTTCATATTGACGAGTACTTCAACCCCTGCAAGTATGGCCGGTGACAAAAAAATCGTCCTGTATATAAAAAAATGTCTATTTGTTTGTTTGTTTGTAACGTATGTGCTTTGCAATGAAACTTTGGTGAGTTATTGTGCGCATGCACGTGATGGTTTCTGACAAAAACCAATTCTTTAATATCAAGTATTACTGCTAGTCTTTGAGTAAAATTACCATGACAGACAGACATAACGTTACTATAAGCGTTCCTTGTTTGACTTCGGAATCCTAAGCAAAAGTCTTTTTTTTAGGTTTCACACTGAGGATGAATGTTGTGTAGTGGATGTAGATGTGAACCGGGAACTTGCGTAAAAGAAAAGAACAAGTACTTTTATACACAAACAAAGAAAAATGTAGACTAGACTGAAAGTGGTGAATACCTACAACAAAACTCGCATAAAAACTTACGATGAGCAAAGAAAAACTTCTTGAGAAAAGTAATTTTATATCTAGGTATTTACAACTCTAAACAAATATTCACCCTTTTATTACTATAGGAAATAAGCTTCCTAGTCATATTGCAATCTGGAGACAAAATATAAGAATACAAGGAGCTTAGAATATAAAAAAAAAAATATATAAGAAACTTATGAAATAAAATACCTATTCAAGACGCGTATAAAGTCTATAAAATCTTTTATCACGGTCTGTTATGGTTACCTCAGAGCTTTTCCTAGTTCACTTTTATGAAGTTAGAATTCTTATTTTATTGTTACATATAATATTTTAGGCAGCAT
Source organism: Tetheella fluctuosa (assembly GCA_951216915.1). NCBI lineage: Eukaryota > Metazoa > Arthropoda > Insecta > Lepidoptera > Drepanidae > Tetheella > Tetheella fluctuosa. Next base: position 10,881,981 of record OX578217.1, read on the forward strand.
AATGAATTTAATTATGTGAGATGGTTTAAATGGTTGTAAATATTAGTTACCTATATCAAAATAAAACAAGATAATAAAATTGGGCGTTTACTATGGCATTTACTACTTTCAATTAAAGATGTTTTTTTGAAGGATAAAAGTTACTTGAATTAAAGAAACATTTATTAACGTATTAATAAAGCATAATATTTTTCACACAGCTAATAATATTTTAACATTTAAAACCAAATCAAATAAGATGTTAAATAGGTTGGCTTTAATTAAAAGATAAGCGAGCCTAGAAGACAAATCACTGAGTCTATCGAGATTCTGACCGGCTTTATCGTTAAGATCGGTATACGTAACATTAGTAGATTCAACGGAAGCTATTACTCTTGTCTGCTATAAATTAGTATCCTTTCTTTGTTTACCTATTCAATCAATTAGTAAATCGTTTAAGCGGATTAAGGTGCTCAAATAAAAAGCTGTTGCTTCACTGTTTTACCTCAGTAGGAGTATTCCTTACACAAATAAAAAAAAAAATCACTACTGTAAGTCATTTTCCAAGATAAGGCCATGTTCATTTTATTATTTAGATGATAATGCTTTTATTGATTATATTATATATATATTATATTATGTATAGATATGTTGGAATGCAGCCGACATTAATTACGTTTCTTTTAATACATTTAAACCAGAATAATATATCTTGGAGGCATATTAAAAAGTATGTGAGTTGAATATTTAGTTTTTAATCGTAGCAGTTATTCACTTACTGAAGTTGTGATTTCTATTTTTTTTTACATAAAAACATAAATAAATCAGAATTTAGTTTAGACTGAAGTAAAACGAAACGTCAAATTATCAATGTCACTGGCAGGCAAGCGTCGTCGCACCGGTTGGCTCGGGGTTCGTCAATCTATTACCACAGCTATTACTAGCGTGCTTGTGTTATTGATTTGATGGTGCCGAACGATTTTAGATTTCTCTGTTTTTTTACTTCTGCATCGCTTTTGCCCTGATATCTGCGACTTATGACGTGTTTTTATTTTACCTCTAAGTAATAAGTATAAATGTACGATTGATACGTACACTGGGACTGCCATGAGATTTGTCATCTCCGAAGCTATCCGTAGAATTGTGGCTTTGGCCGCTGCTGGCGCTTGAGGTCCTCTCCCTCGCTGCTCGAGCCCAAGACTCTAGTCTTTTCTGCGCAGCCCATACGCCGGCGGGCCCAAGTCCACTCATTGCGACTACACTCTCATAACTTCACTAAGAAATTACCGCCACTTCTAATATCACTGTTCAGTATAGGCCGTTAGCTTTAACACAGTCTTTTAGGGTCCTTATTCACTAAATACTCTATTTAGATACCGTTTTATAGGTCGTTGTTGATAATTTATTGAATTTATGTAGTAGCTAAAAATAATGGAATTAATTTAATGAAATTTAGTGTTTAAGTAAATTAAGGGCAGAGGGCAGAGGTTATTAAACTTTAAATAAGTATCATATTATGAAAGTCATGAAGTTCAAAGGTTGGGCTTGCCGCATCTGGCGACTGAGGGGTCGTAGACAGCGATTGTCCTGCGTGGGCGCTGCCACAACGCCACGCGCCGTTAGTAAAGTAGTACGTTACTATAGTCTACGGGAGCCACGATGATGTTGGGGTAGGACGTTTGTTTACTTTCACACCTACATAACCAAATCTTCATATTTAACTGGCATCTAAAGCTTGTTTTCTTGTTAGATACATTTAGTTAAAGTTAACCGCTAACATAGTGTGGTTGAAATTCCCGACCACATCAGCATAAACAAAGTTTTAAATAACTACTAAAACAATGTTCATCATATTACTTCTACTTGTCTCAATGTATTAAGTAGGATGATGATCATATTGTGAATTCCGTCAAGTTTTTTATTTAGATATTATTCTTTCGTACAGTACTTACAAAAGGTATTCAAGGATAAATATTTAGTCACATGTTGGGCGCCAAATAGAGCAGAAAATCAGCTCAGGTTAAATGAAATGACAGGACAAGGGAACAACCTGTGATCCACGAGCCCCTTGAAGTTAATGGGGTAAATTTATAAGACCATGATAAGACCTGTCTTAATGTATATAGTTTAGAATGTTGAGCAGTAAAGGGGACAGAAGAAAAACGATTGCATGCATCTGAGATAAGGATGTGTGGAGTGACAAGAATGGATAAGGTAAGAGGATCCGTTTGTCACAATAAAATAATAGCATTCCATATATGGGGACATTATTATGAGGAGGGATGAAAGCCATGTTAATAAAAGAGTTATTGATATAAGTGGATAGTTAAATGGATTGAGGAAGACAGAGAAAGAGATGGATGTATTGTTAAAAATGATATTAAGAGTAAGAAAGGAGTAAATACAGATATTAGAAGGGTCGAATGATATCACTCCCCCCTCTAAATGATTGGTAACAGGACAGGAAGATGGGACTACAGTAGTGGATCTAGGGGGGACTAAGGGGTTCAAGTCCCCCCAAAAGCATCGGGGTCTTGACAAATCTCAAATTAAACTTGATATAATCCTACTACCCCACCCTTAGCTGGGTCGGTCAAGGTCCTTCCAAACCAAAATCCTGTATCCACCACAGTGGGGCCACGTTGGGCGCCAAATCCAATAAAATTTCTTCATAAAATTTTATCCTACTTATCGTTAACATATTGACGTCAAAGAAAGTAAATTAACAAGAGTGTTCAACGTAAAAATATTATTGGATCTCTTTACAGAAGCAGCAAAAATTCAATTATAGCCTGACAGCATTTTAATTAAAAGGAGCACAGATACACTAAATGAAAGCGCTTTTATATAATACGTTCTTTAAGTATATCGCTTACAATCTATTTGTATACATACATTGTAGCGTGCTATGCTGTCAACTTCATGCGACATCGATAATATATTATTATGAAAACATCCAGAATAACAAGAACTATTAATTTAGATCTGATCTTCAATCATTCCAAAAATTAAGCTTATATCTCAGACCTTTTAAATCGGGTTGGTCATATACACGAATTCGGGGCGTGAGATGAGTCGGCACAGGATTATGGGCAAACTGTTGCGTTTATAGCGAGCGCTCCCTTGAGCGATATTATCTCCGTGAGATTGCGTATTTATTCAAATTTTCAAGTAGCTCGCGGTGCTGTGATTACATTTAGAGGGTTCTATTGGCCGCGAACACTTTATAATCTTCGATAACTTAGTCAACTGTTAACTGTTCATTAGCAGTTTAATTAAAATAACATCATTGTGTCATTAAAAATATGTATACAAGCCAGTAAATTAATTCAAAATACCTGGGTTATTAAGATAACGTTTATAATAACTTAAAAGGGCTATAGATGATGAAGCACTCGTTTAATATTAATTAAGATGCCTGAGGAATACGCTGTCACTTGTCTATACGGTTATGCACTAAATATGCGAAGTAATATTTAAAAATGCGCAGATTCTCGTGATACATTAGATATCTTCCTATATTTAAATTACCATTGAATTTACATACATTCATTAGAATCTGCAGTTGATATTCAAAAAAATATTTCCAACAAATATAAATCATAATATTATTAAATCAAACATTAAAGCTTTATCGTATCGCGCAGATAATTATCAAAATAATTCCGACTTCAAAAATGTTAGAGAAGCGATATTTAAAAGATACAATGTACTTGAGCACCATGTAGATAAAAGACAAAGTGGAGAAGAACTCAGATTTTATGTACACACGTATATACTTCAGGGATGTTTAATACAGTTTGGTTGTTATCACTTATCACTAGGGCTGGTTAGGAGCGGTCGGCGCGGCAGAAGGCTCGCGCACACTGCCGCCGCCCGGGCCCACAGTGTTGCCAGCGGACTCGACGACCTTACCCCACATAGGCTTTATTCGGTCGCCGTGTAACAAGTTTCAAATTAGCTCATCCACATAATTAGGGCTTTCAGGTCAGAGGAGATCAGCCGTACATCTAATTGTGAGCAACTGCTCAAATAGAGGCGAATGAAATGAGCTTCCAAGATAATGAGCTAACGAGTACTATTCTATGTAGACTTAAATAATAAACTACGATGTCTGGAAGTATAGAGTTAATGGGAAAGTAGATAGAATAAAATACTTATTCACTTTTAATTTATTACTATTGTCTTCTGTATTTTTGTGTAAGATATATAAAGTTTGTTCTTATTATTATTATACCCCGTATGTTATGCGTGAAAATATAATTACCTATATTATTTGACTGTGACAATTAATTTAAGCAAATCTATACTAATATTATAAAGCCGAAGAGTTTGTTTATTTGGTTGAACGGGCTAATCTCAGGAATTTATCGAGGAAGGCTATAGGCTACTTTTTATCCCGGGCAAACATAAGATACCTCGGGGCGGAAGCTAGTAATTAAAATAAGTTAAAGTAAGCAAAGTCAACCAATACATGAGCCCCTCCAAGCGCGGTGCTGAGATAGCCCGTCCCGGGGGAAGTGTGATATCACACGGTGTGCTACCATAACCCACATCGATGCTACTGTTGCGAGATCTCTTGATGATAATGCATTGAATATTTATATTATCGTCCAATAAGGTTACCCAGATAATAAGAAAAAGTTATTTTGCTGGTAACACAGAGGGCGGCGGCGCATTTTGGTCGCGTCACTTTCTCCAGGCGTAAGCAACAGGTAAGGAAGGTCATGAGGGGCAACTTGGAACTACACGCGACAGCGCTTCTTAACGAGGACGGGCTTAATTTGTTTATAAGTGAGTATTTCTCCTTGAGAGGTTCTAGAAGTTAAATTGAAATCTAAGAATTTCAGATTCTGGAACACGTGCTTTCCTTTCGCTGACTTCAAAACGAGTTCTAAGTAGTTCTACCATCGTTATTTTATACTTTTAGTGCAAATCCATTTTGAAGTCGGTTTTTCTTTTTGTTAAAAGTTAATTTTATTTTTCCATTTTTAGTTTCTTGTGTATTGAATACCTACTTATCAAGATTTGTCACGTGTCAACGATATTGAATAATATTTATTTATTATTTTTTGTGTTAATAAGTGTTCAGTAGCATAAAATTAAGACTCCCGACGCAATCACCCAAACAATTAGAAATAATAAAAACTAGCGGTCTATACAGTACTTTAAGAATTATCTCCTAACTCCTAACTAGCAAGGAGTAGTTGTACCTTCCATCATCAGCTCACCTGACTAACTCAATGGAACATAAGTAACGGTGTATACGAACCTATAATATTTAAAGAATTATTCACTAGATACATTATTAACTCCTGATAGTTAAGGAGTTAATAATGTATCTAGTGAATAATTCGTTTGTAATTTGTTTTCCATCATCAGCTCAGCAGCATGAGATGGTGAGTATCAGACGCAAATACTAAATAGTTTTAGAAAATATATAAAAAAATTATGCGTCCCTGTAAAATTTGAGAGTTGCTCTCGATTTCCCTGAGATCCCATCATCAGATCCTGACTTGGTGACAATGGGACCAAATTGGAAGTATACCCTACCGAACAGAAGAAAAAAAATTAAATCGGTCAACAGTTGGCGGAGAAATATGAAAAAAAATATATATATACAGTGGAACATTGAACCTCCTCCTTTTTTTGAAGTCGTTTAAAAAGTAAATATAATTGTATTATTTGGTGATAAATATTCGAAATTTAATCGTTTACAAAGATTTTCACTTAGCAGTGGTAAGATGCAGGCCGAATACAATAAAATTTAATAAACAAATGTAAATTTCTGTGACCTCACAGTAGGTAAGGAACATTGCTAATTTTGTTCTGAATATCAAAATTATACATCAATAGTATTGCTTCTTGAAATATTTTTTCTACCAAGTGGAAACTGGAAACTATAGTACCTATTGTTTCCAACAGCTAATGAGCTAGTGCTCGAAACAGACTCAAATAATTTGATTGTTATAGAGTTGGAGGCCACATAATCCTTACTAATATTATAAACGCGAAAGTTTGTATGCATGGATGTATGTTACTCTTTCACGCCAGAACGGCTGAACGGATCTAGATGAAATTTGGCACAGAGATAGATTATAGTCTGGACAAGCACATATATTTTTATCCCGGGAAAACATAAGATCCCTCGGGAACGCGGGTGAAACCGCGGGGCAGAAGCTAGTATAAAATAATTTGGTTAAATTAAATGATTGATTAAGAAGCAAATGGTTAATAAAGTAAAAAAAATCTTGTATCATGAATTGCTAGTTTCGCTGAAGCGAGATTGGAAGCGTGAATTTGTAGAAAATTCCCAAGAGTTCTAAAAAAACGATGCGAGTCTTTGAGAAAGTGAATTCGTAGAATAGGATTTAATAGTTATATATGAAGTTCAATTTCACGGTCTTGTACAACAAGGTTCTGAGAATTTTAACGATACGTATGCATTTTTCAACAAAGAAGTCTTTCAGATCCTTTTGACATATTCGTTACCCTCACAAGAAATATACTAACTGCCGTACTCAGAGACGTCAATTAGAATTTAATGTCTGATTAAAGTATGTCCGTCTATCTTAGTTTATTTAATAGCTATAAAAAAGACAGGTATGGAGATAATCGATCATTAAACCTAATTGACGTCTCTGAGTGCGGCAGTAAGAGAGACTATACTATACTAAGATAGAGTCTCAGTTAAGTTCCATTTTCTGTGATAAATTATATGACATACTAGCTTCCGCCCCGCGGTTTCAACCGCGATCCCGAGGGTTCTTATGTTTTCCCGGGATAAAAAGTAGCCTATGTGCTATTCCAGATTATAATCTATCTCTGTGCCAAATTTCATCCAAATTCATTCAGTAGTTTTTGCGTGAAAGAGTAACAAACATCCATCCATCCATCCAAACTTTCACATTTATAATATTAAGTAGGATAGTAGGATGTAAAGCTGCAAAATTCCTAACCAAGATATGTGAGTAATTCGATATTTACCCGAGTGCCAAACGTTTTCAACAGGGTGAAGGCAGTTAATTATTGCAGCGATCGTTTGCGTCACACTCACACTACAGAGTACGTTTTGGCAACACGATCAATTGCTCTCGTTGTTTAACTTCCGATCGGTTGAGTGGCGGCGGTCTACCTCTCAGAAATTGCAGCTGAATTTTCGCTATTGTTTGTTTAGTAAAAACAATATGTGGACGGTATTAGATATGGTTGTTGTAGAATGTTGAGTAGTCAATAAATTTTGTTAGATATAATGGTAAACCTCATAAAATAGAGAGGATGTCAAACAAATTGGTATATTTTCAATCGATGCTTAGGTTTTTATTCAATCACTAGATTATCAATTTTGTATTGTATCAATTGTATTTAATCAAATGAAATAATTTATCTCATTTACAAATGTAATATTAGATACTAATGAGAAATGTATTTTTATTGAAATAAATCATTTTTCATTATAGTTTAAAAGTTCAATAATACAAACCAAGACAAACTACTAATTAGTTGATTCAATATTTGTCGAACGCAACGATATGTGTACAATATGGACAAACATACAAAATGAAAGAAATTTATTACATCCGTACCTTTATTGACGAAGCCTCCCTCGGCACTGTGTGGACAAACAGTTGCTACTGTTTCCTTTGACCTCTTGACTTAATATTATTGTACAGTACGTTTACTTGTGAACACTGTACACAGAACTACAAATTGATTTGGGAGCTCGTTTCAATCCAACGTGAATATCTACTTTAACAACATTTTGTGAGCAATTTTGGTGAGGCAATGTCAGCATTGTAAAACAACAAACTTTAAACAATGCTTTTGGAAGAAATGTCATGAATCAAGTCAATTTGATCAGATGATAATAATAATTCAATCGTCCCAGGTCAGACATCAATTTCATAATAAGCATTAAGTGCCCTGTTCTATCTCATTCAAGATGGGGAAAAACTAACGTATAGGTAATGAAAAGACCCTTTTCTTCGCAGACACAGATGTTCGTTATCAACATCCTTGTTATCCGTTACCTACAGTACGGTCGACTTACATTTACTTAAGCGGTAGAAACATAACGTTTATGTGCCTAAAAACAGGAAAACTAATAAAGAAAATGTTTATTTTGATAGTTGAAAAAATATCTACCTACTTGATAACAGACTCTATTTGTGCAGTTTTCATATTTTACTACTCACTTTCCGCCACAGGGTTTCACACGTGATCTCCTATTTACCCCCTTAGGGGGTGAATTTTTGGGAAATACCTACGTGAAAAGTCAAAGTCAAAGCCATTTATTCAGTTTAGGCCCTAGAAGGGCACTTATTAAGATATATAAGATACACGTTTTAGTGTTGTCAAAAAATCTTTTTTAAAGGAGATTAAAGTTTGTATGGGAATTACATTACAAAAATCACCCTTTAAATTAGATCCTCGTAAAACCGGATAAACAATTTACTCAAATGTATATGTAGTTCAATTTTAATATTACTTGGGTAGGCGTTAGTTTTAATGGACTTTATATTTGTGTAAATATTTGATAGAACAAAACCAAAACATTGAAATCGATAGTTGTGTGTGCTTTTCCTCTAAATATGATGTATTTCAAAAACATCATCGTTGTTACATATAGCTCCTCACAAGGTAGGTACTGAAGAATGTGCGTTGATATGACAGTCAGTCAGTTCCTCCTTTTATATAATACGGATTAAATGGAAAAAATCATGCTAAAAAGGCTTTTAGTTGCAATAGTGACCTGTTCCAAGTATTAGATATACCATACTGTACTGAAACGGAACCCTACACAAGTAGGTATAAATATAATTTATTATTACGTACGTAGGTATATTAGGTAGGAGTATTTCCAATTAACATATTTTACAGATCCCTTCTATAGGTTGTATGAGCTTAACGCCTTCGGCCACAAATAAAAAAATCTTTGACATGAACATTCAATTAATTATGTACATAAAAGAGCGGTATCTATTGTTCCATTCGACATGCCCCTGTTTATTGAAGACCATCTATGATTAATTAATTTATCGTCGTGCCATGTACTGGTCGACGTCGCGTTACTGTAACGTAGAGTAGTGCTTCTGATGCCGATTGATTAATACCTTGTATGGTATCACATTCTTGAGAAACTATTTCATTACTCAATCTTAGAAACCTACTAAATAATAATTATTATTTATTTCTTTTTTAATATTAAATTAATGAGAATGTGTTTGGATGTTTGCTCGCCAAATATTTCGAAAGAATAATTTGCGCCCAGCCTGATAAACATACTAATTGGTTTTTAATTTCAACATACCTACCGGTGCATTCCGGCAACTGTACTTAAGCACACCAAATCCTAGTGAGATTGTGATCAAACACATGCTCATACCTACATAATAATAAAAAACATACCCTTTCTAAAGTTGTACTCGCTGTATATTACAAAATTAACTACTGAATAAGTTATAAAACTACCTCTGCATCTTTCAACTGCCTCTGGGATAGCTGGACTGAGTTCACATATACTATATGTACGTACAAAAGCTTCATAAAACTTATTTAGTTGGATCTGGGCCATGAAAATATCAGCGTGAAACAAGGCATTCGTTAAATTGACCTACGTACCAAGTATGTACTTGTAGATTTTAAAGTAAATCACAGGCATGAAGATGTAAAAGGAAGCTTCTTGATTGAAAGTTATGTCGATAAATAGAAACTGCTGTGTACCACGGCTAGCGCTTAGTTAATGGAATAACATACATTATAAATTATAATCAGAATGGGTATGTGATATTAAATCAATAATTCAGTTAATACAAATATAACTGTTGCACCGAAAAACTCTGTTTTTTGTAAAGTTCCCTGCATCCTAGTACCAGGCGGTCATCAAAACGAGGAGGTTGCAGACATTATTTAGATATTTGGTGCCTGTTGAACGCGGCAACAAGTGCTGCATCGATCAGAGTGACGCACGTAGGTACCCTGCCCCCGCCGTGCCTCACCTCCCCGCGGAATCCCCGCCCCACCCTCCGACGAGCCCCAAAACGGATTTACTGGGACGATTTTCTATAAAATTCACTTATTATCGATTACGGTTAAATCTTTTCGGACCGTGTCGGAAGCTTTGCCAAAAAAGCCTTTGACATGTTGAATAAATTAATGAATGATGTGATTTTAATACTGTTAAGCAAAAGTTCATTATTCAGAGGACGGAGTGAAACATTCTTAGAGGAATCTTGAACACAAATAGATATAAGTAAACCAAAAACAGTTTACTGTCATGATAAAGAGGAAATAAAGAAAAAGCGCTACTTAATGATAAACCGCCCATAAAGACAAAAGCTTGTATTCTAATTGAATCTTCAAACAAGTAGACAAATGGTACATTTTCCGTAAACAGGAAACAAAAACTTATTTTCGTGTCTCTAGAAAATGGTTTCAGCTGGCTATAGAATACTTTAGGTAAATTTGACTGATATAATTTTATTATAATTAAGAAATTTCAAATTAAACTAAATTTTCAAAAAGATGTCATGGTCAAATATGCTTACACATTTAACACATATTATAATTCTGCATGTGATTATGAATTCTGGTTATTGTGTAAGTACCTACTAGGTACTTACCACTACATCAATACTTGCCATAGTGAGATTGAAAGAAGTGTATATGAATTTATTCTCTATAGTGTAGTATCTATAAAACATGGAATATAAAGAATGAAAAGAAAGAAAGAAGAAGAAGCTTAGAAAAGCTAATACAATTACTTTAAAATTATTAATAGAAAAATACATTTTTAATTGCATTACAACCGTAAGCAAAATAGTTTAATTATGCATAAATAGTGAACAGACAGACGGTAATGAACATAGCACATATTGTATGTGCATTGGTCCCTAAGTAAGAAAGTTCGTAAAAGTTAAATTGTGTTACAGCAAACAAATTACAAAATCATAGAGCAAAGTTTGCATAAAAGGACTTGGCTTGCAAGCCAAGGCAAGATCGGTGACCACTAAAGGCTGGTATTTCAAATGTTACTATAGTCAAAGAGTGATTGTTAATCGACGTTATTACGTCACGATTGTCACAAGCAAGTACTAACATACAAAAAACATTTGAAAATCGTCATTTCTGATAGAATACAATGAAACTTTTAAAAAGGCAAACTAGATTAAATTTTAAGTAACAAGTCAAGAATTCTCAGATAAAACGTTATGTAAGTAGATCTTATATTTATATAATACTAGCTTTTCCGCGCAGTTTCACCCGCGTTCCCGGGATTAAATATAGCCCATGTTACTCAGGGATAATGTAGGGATAATCTAATGGTGAAAGAAATGTTGAAATTGTTACAAACCTACAAAAATACAAATCTTTCCTCTTTATAATATTAAGTATGATTTAACAGCAGGTTAACAGTATCTGAACAAACTGTCGATTCAAATACCGGGCCTTAATGTTTGGTTAAAGTGAGAGTCAATAACCTGAAAATGAACAAATTCTAGGTTGTGTAGGTATTGGAAACCTTTGTGTACTTGTGTGCGAGTGAAATAGCAATAACTTTTTTAACTGTATCATACATGTACATACACATATGTACCTCGTCGATAAGTTTGCTAAATTATTTTATAGAATTCGAACAACTACGGGATCAAAACTGTTATATGTTTTCTACTTTCAGTAATTTTTTTATTGGATAAATATGATAGATTGTGGTCTAATGCAGGCACCACAATTTTCCCGTGGTAAGTGATGATTTAGCTGCAGGTGAACACACAAAACCTAGAAGGGGAACCAGCTGTATCAAGAGTATCTTAGTGAAAGATTTTCAACTTGATGGTAGTAGCCAGGTGAGCACTACAAAGTACTCTACTACCGTGCTATAAGTTCAAGGTCATTGTAAAATACGAACATACGAGAACTTAATCTATACTAATATTATAAAGCTGAAGAGTTTGTTTGTTTGTTCGTTTGATTGAACGCACTAATCTCAGGAACTACTGGTTCGATTTAAAAAATTCTTTCAATGTTGGATAGCCCATTTATCAAGGAAGGCTATAGGCTATTATTTATCCCGAACAAGATCCCTCGGAAACGCGGGTGAAACCGCGGGGCGGAAGCTAGTTTTTTAATAAAATTAAAATCTATAATTTATTGGTTTATGAAAAGTTGTAGAAAAGTACGATTGTTTTTCAAGATTTCACTATGGTAAAAGGTATTCAGTTGGACAACCCCAACATAGGTTTCAAAAAGAATATTTGCACTACTTGTATGTACCAATGATTTGTCAATAAGGTAACGCACGAGGAAACTATATCGAAAGTTAATGATAAATTTGTGAGTAAATACAGGTATGAATATTTCAACATAAGGCAGTTGTAAGCCTTTGAAAGTATTCTGAAAAATATTGTCATTTCAGTTCCAATTGAGTGTATTATAGAAATGTACGATCGGTGAGTCATAATGTTTCATTTGTGTTAAAGTTACGTGAATACATTTGAAGTATTTGTACACAAGGATAAAAGTATTACTAATATTGTTATTGTGTATTCAAAAACTGTCTGTATATTTGTTAACAATTTAAATAAAGATGTCTTTATCATATTCTAAGGAGTTTATTTACAACAAGTATTTACAATCATTGTATAAAACATCCTCAAAGTCCTCGCTGCTGTCAATAGGCAAGGTTCCCAACAGGCTGGCAGCGTTCTCTTTTTGAATGGCCAAGCTTATGCAATGGCGGAAAAAGCTTCCAGCCTCGATGAGCTTGGATGATAAAATCCGAGCAAATCGACGAGCCTCGAACCCCCACGGACCCAAGGTTTGTACCGCGAATGGCATGAACAAAAATCTTTTATTAACAAACAGATATTTGTAAGTTATACTGATGTACAGTCATATATAAAAATATTAATTGAAATGTGATGGTGTTATCTCAGAGATGCAATCTTTTTTTCGCGAGAAAATCGCTATCGAATTTTACTAAGTGTATATATATTTATGCTCATGATCGTACATATGTTTATGATTGGGCTACCTAGAATATCTCAATTAATTTAACATACCTTATGCAATACCGTTGGCAATACTATAAAACAGAAAATAATATTTTACACTGGTAAGAAGTTACGCTACAAAGTGAGACTTCAAAATTTCGGAGGCATTCGTATATTAAGATAAAATTTTAATGAAGGTTAATATTTAAAGGTGGCAGAAAAGTCCTGGCTGGTTATTACCGTAACATTGGGAAAACAATCAAATTTTCATCAAAAAATTCTTGGCTATTTTTAAACGCTGACGCATCTCTTTTGTCTATTAGTATTCTCACTCCGTCCGCACTCATTGAAATTGTTATCCTAAAGTATAGGTTTTATACGTATACGTTTTGGACCGGCACGCTTTTCGTAGCCTTTATTGCATCGTAGGTGTCGTAGACTCGTAGCACACGTAGCCGTAGCAAATAGCTACGACGTAGCTGTAGTTACGTGAGATTTAAAAAGATTATAAAGCGTTTGTCGCTTCTATTTCTAATGGCTGTTCTTCTGTGACTCTTAACCATTAACTACATAAAAAAAAATAAGAACTGCAAGTCAGGTCCAATGATAACTTTCATGGAAATGAATTATATCTAAGTAAAACTTCTTCAAAATATCAAACGAACATAGGATATCGGTTTGTAGGTCAAGAACGGGGAGGGAAGTTACGTGCGTGCCTTTCAATATTGAGAAACATCTTAATTACAACAGGTAGCAATAGATTCTCGTCCTTTTAGCATTGAAATTAGAGTTTGTTTCGCCTCGAGAATTCGAATTTGTCTGAATAGAAAGTATTGTAAGTTATCCCGAATTCGTGGATGCCCCATTAAAAGGCCGTACATAATTGAGAGCTTTTAAGGGAGATGGAATTGTAATATTATTATCAAGTATAACATTTTAGTACAGTACGTTTGATTAAGTTAATGATTACAGGAAATAGCAATAAATAACGCTTTTACCAATTGTGTAAAATCCAATTTATTAATGAGATTTTTTTTTATACATTTAATTTATTAATATCCAGAAATTAAATAAAAAAAGAATAAATAATAAATAAGTACCTACTAAATATTCATCATGCTTTGATTTGAAATTCAGAATGATTGCTACAGTCTACATGCTACGAAATATAGGCACGCTACGAGATATACTACGAACCAACCATGTGAAAACTCGTAGCGCCACCTTTCGTAGACTTTGCTAAAAACGAGCTACAATTTTCCGGGAGTTTCACTTGTTTATGGTTCGCAAACCACGTTCCAAAATTGAATGTAAGTTACACAATTTGCCGAAAGATGGAGCTGTGAAACATTCACAAAGTGGGTGGCTTGCGTGATTACAAAAACAAAATTATTTCGTGTTTTATTCATAAACTACTAACGCGATTTTAATGTGGTCTTGATTGTTATTATTTTGACAACTGAGATACTTATTCTGGAAGGCAAATAGGATTGAGTGCGAAAGATACCTAAAATATGTTATCTAATTTAATACTTTAAATGAGCAATTCTTGACAGACGTTGTCCTGTAACTCGATTACGACGCCATCTACCGGGTCCAATTGTATTTTCAAACCATCCAGGGACTTACTCATATATACACACAAAATTTAATCCAAATCGGCCGTTTAAGAGGAGTTAGGTGACAAACACACGTACAGAAGAATTTTATATATTAAGATAATCTGAATCTCGGAAACGGTTCCAACGATTTTCATGAAATTTTGTATGCGGGGGGTTTCTAGATCGTGATCTTTCGTGATCTAGCTAGGTTTCATTTTTGAAAAACGTCGTATAAAAAATTCATCGGTCATCCAGGTACTTTTTTTATACCTAAAAGGCTAAAACTGACATGTTTTCTTTAAAGTAATAGCTTTTTTTTTGCAAAAGGGCTCTAGCATTAATACGTGATTATTTTATCTTAACATATATTTTTTTACTATGCATAGGCCTGTGTTCGACTACGATCTCACCATGATAAGATGCGTCTGAATGTGGTAAGCACACACAGTCTACAAGGAACTGGCTCACAAGTGCAGCTGCCGGAACACACCGGTAGGTATTTGGTAGCAGATTTTCTACTTGAGAGTGATAGCCAGCCAGGCGGGTACTACAAAGTACCCTACCACCGTGCTATGGTTTCCTCACGATGTTTTTCTTCACTAAAAGCTCAAGCTCATTGTAGGATTCAAACCCACGACCTTCGTCATCGCATTCGATGTCACTACCACTGAACTGTCAACACCTTACACTTTATTGCTATCTTCCTAATTACATTCCCCTTAATAAGACCAAATTGCGGATTTACATAATAAGCAGACATTTTTATACATAAAACATTTTTCTATTTTGTGTGTCATTTGAGACGTTGAATATTTGAAAATTAAAATTACTTTTAAGGAATACATCTGCCCACAATGTTCGGGCAGAAACTCAAACAAAATAACTCTTAGAAAAAGTTACAAGCGTTAAGGCTCCAGTCTCCCTAAAACCAGTGTTCTTGCGGAATTTATCAGAAAGGAAATATTGTTTTTTAGTCATCAGAAAAGCAATAAATGAAATATATTTTACGTTATTTTAAAGTGTGAGATTTGAAGTTTCCAATACATATTTTATTTTTTAATTTGACGCCACGTTTATTAGCTTTGTGAGGCTTTAAACATACCTCTATTTACGTTCCACGCGTAGAGGGTCTCATTCATGCACACGCCACGGAAAAAATATAACAAAAACAAGAAATGTATTCAGATTACATTTGTCGGCAAGTCCTCTACAATAATCTTATCTAGTTACTTGTTTTCAAAATCGTCTCAATTTCTTATTTAAACTGCTTTAAAAAGTTATAAATTTCTGAATTTGACCCTTGCAACATATATTTTTTTCTATTACAAAGTAATGGTTTAGAGAAATCACACTTTAACCACTCCAAAAGCAACTACTTATCTGTCGAATAATAAATATAAGCATTCAAAAAATCATTTGAAATAAATTTACTGAAACTAAACATATAACACAACGAACGGCTGTCAATTCCCAGCGGAATTGAATGGAATTTTGATGCGTTTTATGTTTTATTTGTTTAGTTTCGGTAAATTGATTTCAAATGATTTTTTCAATGCTTATATTTATTATTCGACAGATAAGTACTTGCTTTTGGAGTGGTTAAAGTGTGATTTCTCTAAACCATTACTTTGTAATAGAAAAAAATATATGTTGCAAGGGTCAAATTCAGAAATTTATAACTTTTTAAAGCAGTTTAAATAAGAAATTGAGACAACTTTGAAAAAAAGTAACTAGATAAGATTATTGTAGAGGACTTGCCGACAAATGTAATCTGAATACATTTCTTGTTTTTGTTATATTTTTTCCGTGGCGTGTGCATGAATGAGACCCTCTACGCGTGGAACGTAAATGGAGGTATGTTTAAAGCCTCACAAAGCTAATAAACGTGGCGTCAAATTAAAAAATAAAATATGTATTGGAAACTTCAAATCATACACTTTAAAATAACGTAAAATATATTTAATTCATTGCTTTTCTGATGACTAAAAAACAATATTTCTTTTCTGATAAATTCCGCAAGAACACTGATTTTAGGGAGACTGGAGCCTTAAGACGAAAACGTGTTGAGAACGAATTGTTCCAGAAACGAACGCAGCCCCAATTTTCTTTGTAAAAGTTTTATCTTTGGACAGTTACCGGGCACGCAACCTTGTACTATTCAGAATAAAAATAAATAGAATTCAGGTGGATCTGTCTTGTCTTATTTGGTAGCCGTCAAGCATATAACGACGACGGAGTTCTTTCACTCGAGATCATATTTTTCAATTCATATTTATTATTTGAACACCAATCGTCGATACAACATAATATACTATTTTATTTTCGTATAATGGTTCTTATTTTTAATTTTATTATTTATTTATTTATTTTTTCCTAACCAATCATGACACGTTTTACGCTTAGAAGACTTCATACGCATGTTAATAACAATAAATTTGACATGTGTTAGGTAGGAGTCTGCTATACTGAAGGACAATGCTGATATTGAGAAAGAAAGAAAAAAAAGAGGGAGAAAGAGGGCGCTGGCGGAGACCACGAATATGATAGACCGCATGATACTCGTAACTTTAAGTTATATAACAAGAAAACATAAAATTTAAAATCATACTTCTGAGTAATTTTTTTTTACACAAACTGATTTTTCGGTGAAAGAATACATGGTGTAGAAACTTGAAAGTCCAGGAAGTAACATTTTCCAATCTACACTGGGGCCAATTAAAGGTCTATGGTCAAGGTCCGTTTCGTTTTTATGCTTAAGCCGCTGCAGTGCTTCTATGAAATCCATTTCTAACCGTAAAAGTTCAACAACGCATAAAAATAACTTGGATTTGTTTTTGTTCTAAAATATCGCATATCATTATTATTTCCTATAAAAATAAATTTAATTGATTTTAAAGTTGGGATATAAGGGAAAGCTTTTATTTAAATGCAAACATACAAATTACATGCTCAGTCTAAAGGTCGGATATAAAGCTGCGATGAGGATGCGTAGGTTGTGTGTAACAGGCTTATGACGCTGTATAAATTAATTGGAAGGGTTGTTTTTCGGCCCGTAAAACCGGAACAAATTGGTGACTAATCGCTATAAACCATTATGTTTCGGTAAATGTCCTCCATATTTTGATAGTGATATGTTTAACATAACAGAGTTTCTAAGCTATTGAGGATATTAGGCATTTATTTGCGTCGTTTTGTTTTGTCAAAGTCAAAGGCAATATAATTGTTCAATCAAATGTTTAACAATTTTTAAAGAATTATAATAAACATAAACACAAAAAAAGAACCACGTCTTACTATTTCGATATTTATGATGTAATTGTCTAACAAGACTTGTGCAAATTGACTTGTGACATGGGTTAGATTGCGATACCTTAGTTCGAGGTATGCATTTGTATGCGATGAAGGCAGCTATTATTTTTCAAAAACATTTCACCGGAAAAAGATGTCAAACGATCTCTAAATCACAAACAAACAAAAAAATAGAGCTTTTACAAAAAGAGGAATTTACCGTAACTCAACCTTAAGTACCTTAATTGGCAAAGGTAACCAGCTTAACGTAGAATTTTGTAACGTCAGTATTAGTACTTAATTAGTAGGTTGAATTCTCTCAATATTTAATTTTACTCGAAATTCAGGTTGAATTTAATAAATAATTAAATAATATAATTTATATTGTGAATGCCAAACTGACTATGTCAGTCTGCCAGTAGGCAGACAAAATCTGTCTATCTATTTCTGTGAAAATATAGTAATATTTTCATAGAAATACATAGACAGATTTTTTTATTACATAATACAAGAATATAACAATATATAATTTACATTGTGCAATAAATAAATTAATAAAAAAAAACATCAAGAATAAACGTAATAATAAGTATTCGGATATAATTAGTATTATTAACTCACTGGATAAAAAGTAGCCTATGACACTCTCCGGTTCATAAATTACTTTGCGTAAAATCACGATGCTCCGTTGCTGAACCAACAAAAACACTTACATTTATTATAATTTTAAAAAATGGGAGGGAATGAGCAGATTTGACGCCAAAACTGTCAGTCAACCTTCAAAGTTTATAATGGTAAATCTTGGAATTTATAATTTATTAGGTACTTTGTAAGCTATGGCACAACTACTAAGCCAATTTGAATAATAATTTGCTTGGACACCAGAGATGGACATAGAATATTTTGTATCCCGGGAATGCTGGTGAAACCGCAAATGTTCAAATCCTGAGAGAGTGAAGTTTCGGTAAAATCAAAGCACCCACACTTTATACAATCCACCTGCTACCTACATACCGGTGTTCCTAACTTTAGTCTATTCTTAGGTAAAATAAATAAAAATTATAAACGTACGTATAATCTATTTTAATACGGACCGGTTGGCGTGGTTGGTAAGATAACCTATTTATTACGCCACATATCGTGGGTTCGATTTCCACCCAAGACAGACATTTAGGTCATATCTCTTTGTCTTGATTCTGGGTTGTAATTATCTATATATGTATATATTTAGACAAAAGTTGTAGTACCTATATATATGTAGTATATCTGGTTTCCATAGTACAAGCTCTGCTTAGTTCGGGATAAGATGGCCGTGTATGATGATTGTCCCAGGATATTTATTTTAATAAAATAAGTTAAACTTTCGTGCCCTTCTTTCTGTTGATGACAATACGTGTTATAATAAGTGCCAATGCTGGCGTGGTTCCTTGAAATAAATGTATTTTATTGAAGTATTTTTGAATGAAACACATTCGGCATAAAACCAAGTTATAATTTTGTTTGTTAACTAAAATTCAAGATTGTTTAAAATTTCAATCAAGTAGAAACCTCAGTTCAACAAACGAGCGTCCATCTACAGTTAAGTAGTGCACAAGTGCAAACTTTTTACGTCTGTGAAATTACACTCTAGGAGATGAAACTTTCAAGATTTGCTGAGGTTTAAGGATTTCACTTAAATAAACAGTTGGTAAATCCTTGCTTTTAAAATGTAGCGTGTGTGTTCCTACATCTCTTATGATTTTTAAGCTTAACCAAGATACTATTAATACTAAAAGTGAAGTAACAACTGACGATATAATGTAATAATATGTTTATAAATTAATTAACTTCTGTCCGCAGTTTTACCCGCGTTCGTAAAGGAACGAATGTTTTCCCTGCCATAAAAAGTATTGTGCCCATTCAACTTGTAAAACCCTATCTCCTTTTGTTATATGGCGTTAGAAAGTGACGGATATATTGAAAGCCTAGATTTTACCAGACTTGTCTTAAACTATCTCACGTATTAATAGAGATCTCAACCTGACATACACATACAATAACCACAAACACATCAGCAAACATTTACACATCATATGTTACCGGCCAAACTAGATTTCAGGCCAAACTAGTTCTGATTTTGAATTATTATGCAAGTAAAAAAGGGTTTCCGTGCAGTTAAAAAAAAACAACTAACCTAACCTAAAGTATCCGGTTCGTTTCTGAATAGGAAGATAAATTGATCACTAAATTACGATTACTTACATATGTGAAAACATTGTACATGTAACTTCTCAAATGTCATTTCTCAATTCAAAATCAGTTTGGCCTGAAATCTAGTTTGGCCGGTAACATATATATATACTTTTTTTTATGCTACTAGGTGGCCAACAAGCTTACGTAGCGTCTATAGGCTACGGTAAGCGGTTACCGTGGCCTATAGACGCTCATAACACCACCAACAAAGAAAATACAATATTATATTTTCCCTGCCAGAATGATACCCCACTCACGCGTTGCCAACCTTGAGACATGAAGTTGTTAAGTCTCCTGTGCCTGTCATTTCACCGGCTCCCATACCCTCCTAACCGAAACACAGTAATACAAGTGCACTACTATTTCACGGCGGAATTAGATATATACTCAATAATATTCGCATTTATAATATTTTATGAATATTGTTGACCTTTTGACAAATTGCCAGCTAAAAATATATTTAAATACCTACGCGGCGTGGCTTCAACGAGATTGGGCGTTATTTAATAGGGTTTGAAAGCTATTTCGTCGTTTAGCCTATTTAGAATAACGATTTTACTCTTAACACGTTATAAGGCTAAAATCCTACTAATTATATAATTATAATCCTAATCCTACTTCCTACTTATTACACTAATATTATAAATGCGAATGCTTGTGAGTGTGTGTGTTTTTATGTTTGTAACTTCTTCACGCTCAAACGGCTGGACCAATTTTGATGAAATTTGGTATGGAGGTAGCTGACCCTAAATCTTTTCAAAACCAGCTCAGATTTTATTACATTTAAAAGAATTATCTTAGTCTGAACAATAATTGAATTGGAACAATAGATGCAAATTTAAATGTGGTTAGCGGAGTCAAATAATGTGGTGAGCATTAATAATTTACAAAGAAAAAAATACAGAAAAAGACAAACGAACTGTATCAAATGAATTCATCACAAACATGGATAGATGAATAAAAGAAGGCAATCTTCATTCAGAGAATACGTAAGCAAGCTGAGCGTGATTATGTTTAGCCATGAGACCAGTGGATACAAGATATATAATTAAAGAGGTACAGACACGAGCATTAATAATATTGTATAATATACACTTAGAAAAAATACTATTATATTTTCTTTTATAGTATTCATTGTAAGATTATGGCATTACGTATGTAGTATTTTCAAAATGATATCTCAATGTTGCAATAGCTTCGACAGCTGCACTTGAGAGCCAGTACCTTCTAGGCTTTGTGTGCTTATCATCATCATCCACTAAACATCGTGAAATTGTGGTCAAACCCAAGCCTATACAAAGTAAAAAAAAAACACTTTCGAATGTTATTAAGTGTATATTTATTCATGCTCGTGAGTGTACAATAGCACGTAATAATAAACTGGTGAACAGTGACCTGTTTACAGCAAATTAAAGGTTATGTCAGTGCCCAGAACTACTTACCTGATTTAATAAATTGAAATTGAAGATACGGGAAGTGCAAATTATGGTTTTGAATTTTGGAATTATGATTGTCATACATTTGAAGTTTTATGATGATGAATTAGCCGAATAAAAATTGGTTCAGTGGCAAATGGACTTGATCATTGCATGTTGATTGGATTAATGGACCTATAAAAAATGAGAATTCGGGCTACAGTCATTGCTCATTCAATTTTTAAAAAAATTTTAGGAAGCTCTTGATTTACAAGAGGCATGATAAGTGCTTTGCTTAGTTGCGTTATTTTATTTAACTTACAGCGGTATAATACAATAATAAATTTAAATGTACAGAAAATCTGACTCACATTACATCCGACATCCATAGGCGCCAATAGAGGCATATCACGTCTTCGCGGTTTCCTCCAAAGCAGCACAATCGTTGCCACAAGGAGAACGGAGCCAGCGCCCGCAATCGCACCCATAGCTGCACTCCAAGCGTTTCCATGATCAACCCCAGTATTATCACTCATAACCCTAGCTTGTGGGGATGCAACCTCCCTAACCAATTTAGTGGTAGGTTCACTGTCCCAATTTCTTTCATTCCCCACATTATAGTCGTACTCCCATGGTGTCTCACTGAGTCTCCGTCGATCTGCCCACAGCTTATCTGCGAGATAACAAAATTAGCTACATACAATATTGTTACATCGATCCGATATCATCACAGCGTGATATACCTACATATTGTTTTGTATAGTGGAAAATTTATCAGTTTCAGGATGGGTTTTTTTCAAAATATGTAGGTACTTAAGTGGACTATTTCAGTAGTAAGTATTATAAATCTTTTTCTTAAGTTTCTTCTGAAACTTCTGAATAAAGAAAATACAAAGATAAATTATAGACATAATAAATGCAACATTGGTATGGTACATAATAGTGTTAGTAAGTATAGTTTCCTATTGTACAGTGAAAAGATTTTTTTTTGTTATTTAAAAAATCTTTAAATAATATTTTTTTAAATCAGCTTGTTGAGAAAACATTGGTAAAATGATATAAGTCAGTGGTGCATATTTACAATAATATGTCGGTTTGCATCAAACGGTGCAGAGAATTTTATAATCAAGCACATACTTCTCAAATAATGTTATCTAAACTTACATACACGGGTATTGTTCAAGACCCTGAACATATTATGCAAATGGCAAAATATGCTCATTATTCATAAATTGACGCACAAAAACCAACCAAAGTTCGTTTTCACGGCCATTCATTTCTTTACTTAGTTTAAAGCACATACAAAACAAAAAATTAACTGCAATTACACAATTGATTTCGTTAACAGTCAACCATATGTTGTTAAATTGTGTGGTTAATAATGAAACTGCTTGATTCAAAGTAAGACTTACCCATAGGGATAGTAATGCACTTTTTGTTTTGAATATAAATAGTAATTGTAAAGTTTAGTTGTTGGGGACACGTGGTTAGGGCGGGCGGGCGCGAGCGACTGGGCGACGCGGCGGCAGCGCTCCTCTTATCATTAAACCGACTTGTTTACCCCGACGGGACTCCGTGATCTGTATCGTGATGTTGACTTTATTGCGTCGAAGTAATCGCGTGTACGCCACTCACTGTAATACCATTTACTTAGTTATGTTAGCGAATGGCCTGAAAGCTTGAGTGGCTATTCATACGATACGCGTTAGTACATTTCCCTTTGTAATTATGCTGTTTATTGTACGTGAAAATGATATTGCATTACATTTTCTTGGTTATCGTTATTGTATACCTATAATTTAAGGAATCGATGAATATCTATTTACTTACACAGAACTGGGTTATAATAATCTTAATCTAAATATATAAAAGGAAAACGTGACTGACTAACTGATCTATCGTCGCACAGCTCAAACCACTGGACGTTATAACGTAATCCGCTAAGGATTTTTGAAAATTCTGAAATAAAGATTCGCGGATGAAGCCGCGGGGCGGAAGGCTAGTAAAATTATAGAGTAAGTAGATACGTTATATATGTATCTTAGCTTTACGATCTGATGTACTTTGATGGACAATTTTTTATTTTATTATACAAATGAAATGTATTAGAACTGGCAAAAGTTGATGAAGTTAAGTAAATTGCTACGCTATTAAATTTTTTCTTCCTCTATTCTGTAGATACAGAAAAGATAGATCTAGGTATATGTCTTTATATACCTAAGTACTTACAACTTATAGGTTTTCGTAATCAGTAAAAAAAAATCTTAGTATTTAAAACTTGTTTGACTACGGAACCCTAAAAGGGAAGATACGGTATTCAGTTACCAGGTCGTTGGACCAAATCAACCTACGTCTAGCTGACGCACTGTTAGATACTCATTATGCTAGATGTATATAGATATTTTAGGCAGAGCTGTATATTTCGCGGTTCATTTTCAATTTTGAACGGATATTTCTAGCTTTTTAGGGTTCCGTACCTCAAAAGGTAAAAAAGGGAACCCTTATAAGATCACTTTCTTGTCCGTCTGTCCGTGTGTCACCACCGATTTTCTCAGGAACGGGTGGACCTAGCAAGTTGAAATTTATACCAGATACTGAGGTCTATATAGTCCCTATTAGGTGTATAAAAATCAAGGTCCTGAGTCAACACGATAAAAAGATATGGGCAAATTTAGATTTTTGCGAAAACTTGTAAGTACCAATATTCACCTTAATTTTCAACTTTTTTATTTTTCGGAATTTTCCCCGTTACTTGTGCTGTAAAACCTGCGTGAGGTTTTTAGTCGAAAACCTATATGGTAGTTCCCGTTGACCTAGAATCACGAAATTTGGCAAAAAGCAAGGTCTTGCATGCAAATAAAGAAAATTAAAGGGTGTCCCCATACATACATAGTTGACGACAATTAAGATAGTCCTCTGAGTTGTGTGGGCGCTCATACAATTTAGAGGTCTAGCTCAATTAAGGTAAATAAATAAAATTGTGCTATTGTGTGAAAATAAAAGGAAATATTTAGTGCAATATTATGCTCGTGTGCGCAGAACATTTAACAGTAAAGAAACACCGTTACAGTGAAGATCGTTACACTATGCGATGTATGAGGACAACAGTTTTCCATCGACAAAGTTAAGTTTGTCCCTCAATCCATATCTTATCGTTAAGATTCCCGTGATGGACGAACTATTTACATACCTACCTATAAGTTTGTACGGAACCAACGGTGCGCGAGTCCGACTCGCACTTGGCCGGTTTTTTAATTTATTACATCAATTTTAACCATTTATGGAACGTAATTTTGTCATTCGCGAGACGTAACAATGGATTATTGTAAGTTTTGATAATGCTTTTAAAACTATTTAAACTATTTAAAACATTGGTTCCTTAATTGAAAACCAACGTAAGTTCTATAACATTTTGAATACGAAATGTATAAAAAGGTTCAAAAATCTAGTGTCAACCACCTCTAGCGCAAATCACAAAATTACGTCTTATGGACGCTTGCATTATTTTGTTATCCAACGCAACATGGATTGGGTACCGTATCTTCCCTTTGTTATAATCTAAGGTTCTAATTCTTCAAAATGTGAAAACGGTGAAAGAATTCAAAAACAGCTCAGTTAATGTAGATTGATAGATAGGATATCTTTATTTATTGGATACGTCCGTTAGTAGGCGCGCTCGCGCTCGACACGAATTTTAATAAGAATTCGGGTTTATGTCCCTCCTCTTAAAAAAATACATTTTAGTTACGGACTTGTTTTATACGTGTCTATAAGAATGCTAATCAGAATTCTAGGCTTTCCTTTTTAAATCAATCTATAGGTTGAAGATGATAAAATAGTGCGAAAGCTGTGATCTCTCTTTGTTTCTTGCATTGCAAGTAGTAAGTTCATTAGGTAATTTATTTCTATCTAGATCACCTATTCATTTTCAACGGTCGATATATCTGGGCTTATGACGACAAATCCTAGGTACTATTATTAATATTATAAATGAGGAAGTGTGTTTGTTGGTTTGTTCTTCCACCAGATCCCATTTTTAAAAATCCGTGGATCCCTTTGGAAAAATCCGTAGATCAACTTTTTTAACGCGCTTTATGTAGGTAGACCTATCTGTTGTAATATAGTCCCTTTGACGTTGATACCGCCCGACTGTCTGTCTCACAATGACAAGTTAATAGAGTGTTAAACTTCACATCACATTAAATTTTTAAACAAATTATATTTTTTAAACGAAAAAAACCTGTTTCTGTTTAGATAAATAAAAGAGTCGATGCTTCTGTTATTTTTATTCATTTACTTTATGATGGTTTAATTAACAAAACAAGAGTGAATGCTTCCTTAATATTTATGAGATGCAAATGAACATTATTTCTTATTAATTTTCAGATTCAACTTTTAGATGGTGTCCCATATTTAATATTATGTATATTATATTAGTCGATATTCATCGATTCCTTAAATTTCAGGTTTCTAGGTCCAAGGGTTTGGGATGGGCGCGTGCGATGGCAATATATTTTGTGCGAGAGCGACAGAGGGATCATTATACGAAATTTCACCTGCTACGTAAATGTACGTTATCTTTATCCTAATCATCGCCTAGGTACTTTAAGCTTCATCTTACAAAGTACTTAATAAAATATCGATAAGTAATTGAATAAAAATGGCGCACCGTTAACAAAATTATAATTTCGTTCGATGATAGCAGCTCAGAAGCGAGTTATTAACTTAGGTAGGTAGGTATTGATCATATTTGTAAGGACATGAATATTTATTTGTGCTTACCTTGACAACGTTCTGGGTACTAACCTATTAAATAGTATAGATTACGGGAATCAACGCCTAAGGGGCCGTCCATTAATCACGTGATGTATTTTTTATGCATTTTTTTACCCCCCGCCCCCCTCCCAACCCAAAATCATGTGCATTTTTAGTACTTACAAAAAATCTTAAATTTTTTAGAATATTATCTTTAAATACAGGTATAAAGTATAATGTAATTTTATTTATTTATTTATTTTTAATTATTTATTTATTAATTAATTTATTTTTTAATTCTAGAAAATCGCGGCGCGCGGTGACTTGGTTCGTTGCCTGGCAACGGCGAGTCAAGGTCACACTACACGCCGTTTTTCGGTTTAGAAATCACGCGTTTGACGTAAAAATAAATACACGTGATATCTTACTACACCCCCCTCCCCCCTTGTGATATTTCGTGATTTTTGCCGAACCCCCTCCCCCTTTTCGAGCCTCTCGTGATTAATGGACGGCCCCTAGGTAGATATGAAGGTATTTTTTTTATCATGAATAGGCTTGTGTTGACTTACATCATGGTAGATGATGAGGCCGAAGGTGGTAAGCATACAAAGCCTAAAGGAAACTGGCTGCTAAATGTAGCTCCCAAACCGGTAGGTACACACCGTTAAGTTAGCGACAGATTATATCAAATTGAGGGTGGTAGCTAACCAGGGGGTAGTCCAAAGTACCCTATCTATCACCGAATAATGGATTCCTCACACTTTTCGTTCACGGAAAGCGCATAAAGCCTAGAAGGGATCAAGATCTTAAGTTTTTTTTTTTACTTTGTTATAGGCTTGTTTGACCACAATCGATCGACCAAAAAGTGATGATGTGGCCGAAGGTGGTAAGATCACAAAGCCTAGAAGGAACTGCAACGTGTAGAGACAATATAAAGTATTGACGTGTAGGTAAGTATTCCTATAGATTTAAGTACCTGATATGCGTCAAAAACGAATTTTCTACTTTATTAGGAAATTACAAGTTCTAGTGTAGAATTACAAGGTAGGTACCTATAGTAAAAGTCGGTTATATTAATTTGCTTGTTTGTTACATTATGCATTAGTAAAAAAAGACAATGTTGGTTTAGTACCAAAAAGAAAACCACGATATCCGGATTCTATATGTATATAGTGACGTCAGATGCCGCGGCGAAGGTCGTGGGTTCGAATTCTGAAATGAGCTTGAGCTTATGGTACCGAAAAACATCGTGAGGAAACCGTAGCACGGTGGTAGGGTACTTTGTAGTACCTGCCTGGCTGGCTACCACTCTCAAGTTGAAAATCTGTCGCCAAGCACCTAATGGTGTGTTCCGACAGTTGCGTTCTAGGCTTTATAAAATTTGACAACACACTGGCAATCCCCTAGTATTGCTGATGTCCACATGTAACAGTACCCACTTACCATCAGGTGGACCGCCTGCCTGCTTGTCAGCCTTCTGATATTAAAAAACCCGATAGGTGGCACTGTGGTCTAGTTATTAATATTTATAGAGCAGTTGGTACCTACCTAACCACAAATGTTCCAAAATGTTTCAAAATCCAATAATATTAATCAATCAAGTTCAGTGCCATCTATAGAAACATGGTGAAACTAAAAAGTGAAGAAGCAGTACCAATATACCTACAAGAAAATTGTATGTTTTCACTATGGCAGTCAAATGCTTATCTGATTTGATTCAGTGTCACTAGATGGTGTTAAAATAAATGAAACACCTATTTATTAAGCAAGAACAATAATTCTATCTGTAGCATGATTGCAGTTCAAAATAAATGAAGTATTTTATTGTTTTTTCTGTTTTACATTATTATGTATAAGTGATAAAGATGATCTTGAGACAAGGTCCTATCTACCAGTGATTAACGGTCCAGGAACGGTGAGGAACTTACTATGCATGCCATCACCAGGAGCACTGCCTTTTGAATGATATTATATTAATCTTCTAATTACTATTGTAGATTATCTATTTCACAGTGCTATCAGATAACTCTGGCCAAAATTACTAATAAAATCCATATAGTTATATGATAATACACATGATTATTACATTTATTTGGTCATCAATATTATTTCAATTTACTATTACCACTAAGGATTAGCTAAACTATTATTCTAAAACTTACTAGTAGGTACCTACATACTAATAAATAAAAAACATTTATAATTCTAAAACATTTGATTTATTTACATATTTACATCCAAATCTGAATAGTTAATTTTCATGGATAAAACTAGTGGAGCACAAAATCCAATCTTTTTTAAGAAGTTATCAATTTGGTTAACTACTAGTGATTAGACTTATATAAATAAATATCCTGGAACATTCCTCACACACGGCCATCCGATCCCAAACTAAGAAGGGCTTGTACTATGGTAACCAGATAACTGATATACTACATACTACTTTTTTCTAAATATATCTATACTAAAATAATAAAGCTGTTGTTTTTTGTATCAGCCGGCTAATCTCTGGAAGTATGAGTCGGATTTGAAGAAATCTTTTTGCATTTGACAGCCCATGGTTACTTTTAAACAGTGAAACCGTGGGGGACAGCTAATATATATATAGATAATTAAACCATATTAAATGTTCCTTACTTTGCCTTCATAAAAATATACAGTACATTAATACACTAAACAATATTACTTTCGAGAAGTTATAACAGTTACTTTTATATAAGAAGTATGTTTTCATAAGTACTGGTTGATTCATTATTACAAAGCAATGGCAATTTAGAAATTAAAAAAATAGTACTGAAGCATAATTTCAGTAAATGAGAATGTTTCTTTTATTATAAAAAAAATTGCAATAATTTAGGCATATGATAAAAAATCGAAAATTTCTATTAACCCCGCACATTCCATAGCTACATAATATAATCCAGGAATCACAATCTAAGGTTTTAAAATGGTTTACTACTGGTGCATTACCATTACCTATACATACGTTATAATATAATAAATTAAAAATGCTGAGTTATATTATACCTATGCTCCTTTCTTGTTGAACGGGTATGTTTGCTTGTATCTTGCAACTCCAAGACAAATGAATGCTGTAAGAAAAAATCTGATTGTATAATATACAACAAAATAGAAAGTACAATCACAAACTAAAGTGTAAGTCAGCAACTTGTTTGTCTTGTTCCCTTTAACTTTTAGGCCTTATTCCAGCACTAGTTACCTTCCATGGTTTTACCTACATTCATGAGGCCACTTAAGCTTTACTGGGATGAAAAGAATCCTATATGCTATTCCAAGATATGATTGATCTACATGCCAAATGTCAGCACAAACTTTCACATTTATAATATTACACATACATACTCAACTTTTCATTCTTCTGAAGGTTATTCACCTGCAGAAATTAATTATGAACTGAATGTCATGTAGCGCACACAATTTTTGACGAAACAAGTAGACCCTTGAGCAGTGCTGTAACTAGCCTTTTAAGAGCCCGGTGTGAGCATCTATATCTGAGCCTAACTAACATGCATGACCCAAAACTTGGTCTGCCCTGTAGCTGGACACCACTGGTACTGCCCTTGAGTACCTAGTAGACATCTGTTTCTGCTAGCTACAGCCCAAAACTCTCTGACCCAAATGTCCCAATATCAATCATGATTTAACATTCTGGCCTTGAACCAGTGAAACACAAAATACTGCTTTCTATCTCTATGAAGTATATAGTCTAGTTTTTAAATAGTGACCTAGTGATTCTAGTGACCTAAATGTCCTCGCAAGTAAAGTGATTTTGAGAAACCTTATTCCCTAGTCTTTATGGCGGGGACTAACAAATGATTGTACTTGCCGAAAGAAAGTGTTGAAAGGGTTAATTGTCCTGGTAAAGTTTTGTTTTTCCAAGCATAGTTACCGAGATAACCTCCAATGCCGACCAAGCCGACAGACCCAACCAATCTACATGCCAGGCAGTCCTTCGGACGGGCTACCACTTCTGTACTCATGGTACTTTATAAATTGTAATATTTAGGTAAATAATAATTTAGTTTAGCGTAAAATAAATTATAACGAAATTGCACCGCACTTGTCAACTTGACAAATGATGGATGGATGACATTGTAGGGATGTGAATTATTTTTTATTAATATTAATCGATTTTAATAATCGATTATATAATTTACACATTTTTAAATCGATTTATATAATCAGCGCAATCTGCGCGACGAGTGAAAAAATACGAAGTAAGTTTACTACAATAAACAAGTAAATAAAAAGATGGCGCCTTCTGTACTATGTATGTATGTATGTAAAATAGTTTCGCATCTTTTTAACGGTTTTCTTCTAGCGATAATTTACACTGGATCAAATGACAAGATTATTTTTGAGGTGGCAACCCTGCAAAGATGTAATATTGAGTGAAAATATCGATTATTAAAAAATTGATTTTTTACAAATCGATTTATATATTGATAAGAGACACTATCTAACCATAAAGAGTATGCATAATTATGACGTCACATGCTTGTATTTCATAGAAAACTCCATATAAACCTATCGTTTTGACATTTCATAAAAAGTTGCTGATTTGAATGTCAGTCAAATATCCTATTTTAACACATCATGTAAGAGCTGGTTGAAAATGGATTGTTGAATATTGAAAATGGATATATTCTATGGCATCGTAAATTACGCCTTAGTACCTACACGTGTAAATAAAGTGGAATGTTTTATAGTTATCTATACTACCTATAATAATATTATAAAGTTTAAGAGTTTGTTTGTTTGAACGCGCTAATCTCAGGAATTACTGGTTCGATTTCAAAAATTCTTTCAGTGTTGGATAGCCCATTTATCGAGGAAGGCTATATGCTACTTTTATCCTGAAAAACACAAGATCCTCGGGAACACGGGTGAAGCCGCGGGGGGAAGTTAGTCATTACCTAAAACGTCGTGGGTAATGATAAGCATGAATATAAATTAAAGTTAAACTACATAGTTAGTTACATTCTACATTCCTATATCTAGTATTTATACTAGATATAGGTATGTAGAATGTATTTTAGTAGGTAGGTACCTTACAAAATGGTGTGTGACGTAGTTACATACCGTTTGAGTAATTATCACTGGAGTGTGCATGTCATATTTAACCTCTGTCTACGTGTTAGGTACATCCCAAAAATTATTAATCTTAGAGTACTGAGTACCTATATATTTCTATGGTATTAATATATTGGCAAGTAGCTAAGTACATCCCTAGATATTTTTGACAGCCAACGTTCCAGGTTTTCAAAGCAACTGCGGCGATACAAGCATTTATAGCATTTTGTATAGGGGCCAGCAATTACCAATATTAAATATCAAAAGTGCACTTTAAAATGTGGTTATGATAATTCATAGTAATAATTCCTAGGCTACCAAATAAGATAGCTAGGCGGCCAAGTCTTTGAAAGAACGTAGCTCATACCAAATACATTCTTGTAGGCATGGTTCTAGAAAATCATGCTCAAAGTGTAAGTAGCTAATATTATAAATTAAATAGGTAGCTAGCACTCCTAATAAAAATGACCATTTTTGTTCTACATGGTTATCTATTTGTTTTTATTACTGATAATTTTAAGTTTGTACCGAAATAGTACCTACAGCCTTTTCTTTTGTTTCATGCTTGAGTGAGAGCAGTATATAACAAAATAGCATAGCTTGCTGAAACTAGGTCAAGGGGTGAACTCTGAAGAGAAAACAAGCCAATGTCGAGTAAATGAGATGCTTAGTTAGGTACACAGCCACATAATAACTTTTAATTACCTAAACAGCTCTTTGAAGGCTAATTCATTCAGAGTCGCAAGTGGGTTTTGAGATTACAGTAACTTGTGTGAAAAGCTCTGTTACCAATTTAACTGATAAACCCCCTTATTCAGACCCATTCGGTTGCCAATCTGATCGGAAAGGACAATTTTATTTTGATAAATTTAGGCTGATGCTGTGTTAGTCGCAAAATTCATTTGCCGCGATCATGTACCGATCGAGTGCCTCATTCCAAATAGAAGTCTGAAATGAGAAAATAGGAGCCATCCTATTCAATAGACTACTCAATCGGTTCGTCTACCGAATCGGGACGCAACCGAGTATGTCTGAATAAGGGGGATTGAAGGATCTTAGATTGATAGGGGTTCTAGTTTATTTATTTTATATGGACGGCCGACAAAATAAACACCAAGGAAAGCAATATCGCAGGCGCAACCTATAATACTTAAAGTAATATGCTGTTTTAATTATAGACTATCACAACAAGGTTAGGACAAAAAGACATGTAAAAAATGTTACAACATGAAGCCTGTAGATATCCATTCTATTACCTAATTTATATAGTATTTTTTTAAAAGTATGAAATCGACTTGCGATTTAGGTTCAGTCAGACTCAGTCTGGAAGGAGCGATGTCAAAACCGTGTAGGTGTACCTATAGGTACACTTGTAAAACAAGCTTGCTCAGAAGGTTTTCAAATTGGATAGGCACCTATTTGTGAATAGTATCTATGATGACCTACCTGAAGCCTCGGTTAAACCCCCTTAGAAATTTAATATGGAAAAATCCTTTTTTTTTTAGGCTGACAAGCAGGTGGACGATCCTCTTGGTAGTAAGTGGCTACCAGATATTAGGAATAATACCAAGGGCATTGTCAATGTGTTGCCGACCCTGGAGTAAAAGTGTTCTTCAGCGAAGGTTGTACCATATCTAATTTGAAATGGTTCGGAATATCAAGTTCTTGTTTAATATAATAATATATATTAATAGTATCTAGGTAAAAACCTGCTCGAATAATTACCATAAGTATTTTATCGGCCATATTGTTTCAGGTCGTACCGTTACACTTATCTGACATATTTTATTAAGTCATTATGGAACATGTTTGAAATGGGAAATTACATTACCGAATATTAATTGCAAAGATACTTATTAGTATTGTATCTATACATACCTACTTCATTACCGCATATCTTTAGGGCAAAATAAGTCATTATTTTTTATATGATGATGAGTGACTATTCACAGAAATGGAGAGACATTAGTTTAACTACGATACCTTCATGCATACGTATTATACAGTAGGTACCTTTCTATAATAATTAAAAAAAACATATCTGGACAAAATATTATTAATGAGTATTGAAAAGCGAAAAACTTTAATTTTGGTATACAAAGGCAACTCACTTTGTAGGATATTATGCTTGCACATTAGGTCTACCCATTACTACGTTTGTATTTACTTATTTTCAGAGCAAGTATTGGAGCAAGTCACCACTGAGACATTTCTGGATAATGATGACAAACTCCATATCAAATTGATTCGCAACATCTTTTTCTGATGGCGTACCATCTGACGCCATTGTTTTGTCTGAATCATTTACATGTAAATGATATTAAAATAACAATCAGCACATAATATACTAAGGTACTGACTTACTATTAAATTCAAAATAATTTTTAATGGAATGTAATTTCAATTTTAATAACTTGTACGTGAATTACGTGTCTTTGTTACAACCAGTTTCAATTAGATTCAAATTGAAACAACCTCTAAATCGATAGAAATATTACGTTGTAGATAATGATTCCATTTGCAATGTGGCACTGTTTACGTTTATACAGTTATCAGAACGTAAAAAAAAAACAGAAAAACGCTGTATCTAACCGGTTACAAATTGAAATTGATTGCAATCAAGTTATTACATAATCGCCGCACATTTGCATTATTTGCAATCAGTTTCAATTTGAAACCGAGCGTTTAGCGTTCATTTATTAACGTTGTATAAGTGTATTTACAAAACAGTACTTGATAACATTTAAATTACATTTTAATGTGTCTATCTATATGTTAAATGGTGAATTATATCTATCGTCGTTGATAGTCCAATACCGCGTAACTAACATTGTTCAATACCGCGTATGTACAAAAAAAACAAAATTGAGATTTCGCGGCTGTAGATAGCAATCACTTTTTTTTTTTTTTTTTGGACTGGAACAGGAAGGTGTTGGGTCCAGGGGACCTTCTTCCACCGTTACGCGGACTTTTGCGGTGAGCGCTGAGGGCTCTCAACCGCTACTTAAAACTAAATAAATTTAGGGCAACGGTAGCCTGAGGGTGCCCCCCTCGGCTCAGGACGTTGCCTGGGGAGTGAGGGAGGACTTAGCATGCAAATAAAATATATTATTTGGGGATCGGTCGGATTCAGTTACTCCAGCTATAGCCATCCTACCTACAGCCTCGAAATGTCAATTTTGATTTTTTTGTACATACGCGGTATTGAACAATGTTAGTTACGCGGTATTGGACTATCAACGACGCTATGTACCTAACATATTCCAACGCATAAGCTTGGCCATCCAAAAAGGGAACGCTGCCAGCCTGTTGGGAACCTTGCCTATCGACAGCAGCGAGGGCTTTGAGGATGTTTTCTATATATCATAGTTTGTATTTTATACATTGATTGTAAATATGTAAATAGAATTTATTTTAATAATTCCAATAAAGTAACGTAATTTATATAGGTATACCTACTACCTACTACTGAAATATAAAGATAATAAAAATCACTACATATTATTATTGTTTTTTTTTGCCGCGTCTGATCGGTCTGATCTCGATGGCGATGATCTCAAAAACTACTGAACGGATTTTCACCAATGCACAGAGTGATTAATGAGGAAGGTTTATATAATTCATAAAAGGTTTTGTGTAAATTGGTTGAAATATGACGATGTCAGAAAAAAACATGCCGACTGGAAGCTTTACTCGCGTGCGCCGCGTAAACCAATAGAGTTATAGTTTAATATACATACATATTTAAAAAAGTAGGCCTATATGATCTGCTATCCGTGTGAAATCGGGGCGGGTCTCTAGTAATAAATACAATGTACGACGTCTTTGTATAAATATTTGTTCTTGCACATGGATGCTCTACAAATACTGTCTATGTAATCGTGCAAAAATCAAACAAGCCTTCGTGTTTTGTCGCAACCTGAAGGTATATGATGAACTGAGCTATTTGGTTTTATAAAGTTCTTGAATTTTAATTTATAACAAGATTCTGCCCCGCGGTTTCACCCGCGTTCCCGAGGGATCTTGTGTTTTCCCGGGATAAAAAGTAGCCTATGTTCTTCTCCATACCATAGGCTACCTACGTACCAAATTTTATCGCAATCGGTTCAGCAGTTTAGGCGTGAAAAGGTAACAAACAAACTCACTTTCGCATTTATAATATTATTATATAGTTAGGATTAGAATAAGTACAATGCAATTGAACGTATAATAAGATTGTACAAAACAAAAATCTTTTTTACTTTTGTATAGGGTTGTGTTTCACCGATATCTCACTATGGTAAGTGATGATATGGCCGAAGATGGTAAGCTCTCAAAGTCTAGAAGGAAGTGGCTCTCAAGTGCAGCTGCTGGAACACACCAATAGGTGTTTGGCGACAGATTTTCAACTTGAGCGTGGTAGCCAGCCAGGCGGGTATTACAAAGTACCCTACCACCGTGCTATGGTTTCCTCACGATGTTTGCCTTTACCGAAAGCTCAAGCTCATTGTATTATATGATTTGAACCTACGACCTTTGCCGCGGCGTCTGACGTCACTACCACTGAGCTATCATCGCCTAAACCGTACAACAAACAGTACATATTTACCGCTATCTATTAAAGAATAGTCTGCGTGCCTACCTAATATTACCAATTGATTCCTGTGAACTGTAAGGATATCGATGCACTTTGAAAAACAATTCAATAGGTATAGGTACCTACATTACATAGGTTCTTTGTCACCACAAACTTGTGGATGAGTGGGACAAACACAAAAATATAGTTATGTTTTTCGTGCGCACATGCACATTATCATAGTAATATTATTATTATAAATAAATGAAAAAGTGAGTTTGTTTCTTTGTTACATGTGGACGCCTCAATGGTACCACTAATCATGATGAATTTTGGCATGCCAGTAGCATATGTACCGTGAGCATATGGCAGGGAGA
The DNA here is from genome assembly GCA_951216915.1 of Tetheella fluctuosa. NCBI lineage: Eukaryota > Metazoa > Arthropoda > Insecta > Lepidoptera > Drepanidae > Tetheella > Tetheella fluctuosa. The sequence goes on from OX578217.1 coordinate 10,918,269, forward strand.
AAAACATAGGTTACATTTTATGCCGGGCATGCGGGTAAAATCTCAAGGGACAACTAGTAAATAAATTACCTACCGGTAGGACTTTTGTACACAATTTAAATCCCTTAATTTTTTTAAATATTTTTTATACAACATTGTCGGCAAACAAGCATACAGCCCACCTGATGGTAAGCGGTTACCGTAGCCTATGAACGCTTGCAACACCAGGGGTATCATTCGCGCTTTGCCGACCCTTCCCCCCTCCCCGATGAGCTCTGGCGACCTTACTCACGCGCAGGAACACAACTATATTAAATTATTTGGCTGCGGTATTCTGTAAGATGGAGGTACCTACTTCCCCAGTCGAGCTGCTCTTTGAGCGACATATCGCTATGCTCTACCTCTCAAACGGGCAGCAATTTCTTTTTAAGTTTTATCAACATAATTTCTCTAGGTATACTTCCATTGGAGCATAATAAATTTCAGTAAACAGATACCATACGTTACCAACGTTACGCACGTAAATATGTAGATTATATTTCAAATTAATCCCTCTTCAAAACACTGTGGTAACTGGTATGCCTCAGATATATTCTGCTTTAGATGGATGAAGCCTCAAGGTCGGAGATCAAAATGAAATGAAATATAATTTATTTGCCAAAATATGGTCATTAAAGGTCTTACACTAAAATTATTATGTTTCACATATTCGACCGAGATTCGGTGTGCAAATGTCTTAGAATTAAAGATCTCGTTACAACTATCAAGGTTCATCATTAAATCATTATAGCGAATAACATATAAGTATAATGCTTTCAACAATATTTCATAATTTATATAAATAGCATTTAAGTTTAAATATTCATTTAAGTTATAAAAACATTTAGAAATTAACCATTTGCGAAGACTTTTTTTTAAAATATATAAATGGAATCTCTCGAAGTTCTTTAGGTAGTTGATTATATATTTTTATATACATATTATCACATATTATTACATTCAATTTGTTAAGTGAAATTCTACAGTATGGAACATATAATTTAGTCTTATCTCGGGATGTATACAATGTGGATGTTTTGTTTGAAAAAACAACTATGATAGTTTTTAACAAATACTGAAATTTCATATATGTACATGGATACTAATGTCATCGTATTTAATTTACGAAACAGAGGCCTGCATGAATCAAAAGGACCAGCACAACATATTGCTCTTATATATTTCTTTTGTACTATAAACGCTTTGTTTATATCTGTTGAGTCAAGTAAATTAGATCCTAACTTGAATAATTAAAGCTAACAATATGAGAAACACAATTAGCATAGCAACTCGGACTGATTCAGTAGAAGATACGAACAGACATTTTTTATCTTGTTTTAACAAGGATTTACCAGTAAGTGTAGACTGTAAGTGTTTTAACGTTTTTTTTTAACAAATTTAAGTACCTACCTTTCCAAAATGACACCTATATTTTCCCAACAACAGATTGGGCTATATTTTTATATACTAGGTACTAGCAAATGCCTGGCATCCGTTGCAATCTTTTGCGTCTCTTTTTAGGGCTCCGTACCCAAGGGGCAAAATGGAGTCCTATTGCTGTCAATACTCTGTTTTGCAGTTTTGCTCCGGTCCTGTTTTGTCAGAGTGACAGGACTCTTCTGTATGTCTGTCTGTCTGTCCGTCCATATGTCACAGGTCTCCAGCTCGTAATCGGAATGAGTTTGAAACAGTTTGAGACCTGAAATTAGGATAATTTGTGTAGAATGCTGATCCACAACCGAATACCTATTGAATTATTGTATTGAAATAAGTATTTTATAAGAGGGGTCAATACCAGAACAAAACCGGCCAAGTGCGAGTCGGACTCGCGCACCGAGGGTTCCGTACAAACTTCGTCCATTGTTCGTCCATCAAGGGAAATGCACAATTTTATTTATTTACCTTATTTGAGGTTGGTGCCAATTAAGCTAGACCTCTAAATTGTATGAGCGCCGATACAACTCAGAGGTCTTTATTAATTGGCGTAACTATGTATGTATGGGGACAAAATTAAAGGAATTTTCAACTTTTTTATTTTTTAGAATTTTTCCTTTATTTGTGCTGTAAGACCTTGCTTTTTGCCATTTTTTTTATATTTGAGTTGATTGAATGAAAGGTAAATTGCGGTTTACGATTTATGACGTATTAAAAAAAAACTACTTACTAGATCTCGTTCAAACCAATTTTCGGTGGAAGTTTGTATGGTAATGTACATCATATATTTTGTTTAGTTTTATCATTCTCTTATTTTAGAAGTTACAGGGGGGACACACATTTTACCACTTTGGATGTGTCTCTCGCGCAAACTATTCAGTTTAGAAAAAAATGATGCTGGAAACCTCAATATTATTTTTAAAGACCTATCCATAGACACCCCACACTTATGGGTTGGATGAAAAAAAAAAGTTTGAGTTTCAGTTCTAAGTATGGGGAACCCCCTAAATTTATTGTTTTTTTTCAATTTTTGTGTGAAAATCTTAATGCGGTTCACAGAATACATCTACTTACCAAGTTTCAACAGTATAACTCTTATAGTTTCGGAAAAAAGTGGCTGTGACATACGGACGGACAGACAGACGGACAGACAGACGGACAGACAGACATGACGAATCTATAACGGGTTCCGTTCCGTATCTATAATCTATGACGGGTTCCGTTTTTTGCCATTTGGCTACGGAACCCTAAAAAAGAGTAGTCAAAATCTTTTTTCTTATCCTGAGATTGTCGTAGAGTTTATTGAGAAGAGTACAAATATGTATGTTTTTTTTAATTCTTTTTTATCTTCACAAAATTTTGAAATTTTTATTTTAAAATTTTCTAGAGGGCAAATCCCTCGAAAATTAACCTTCAAAATTAGAATTCGTTTATTTACACCATAGGTACGTTCGTAACTGATTTATACATTCTATATATGTGCCTTAAACTCTATTCATACATTAGATTCGGAGAAATTTAGCCGTGACAGACGTACAGACAGACCGTCAGACACGAGAAGGATCCTATAAATTTCGTTTTTTCGTCGGATGTGCGGAACCTTAAAATCTAGGTACCTACCAAGTAGTGGAACATAATGATGATTATTTTAATAACATCACCTTTATCGTCAATATCATCATCTACTATTAGCTTTACAGTTTAATTGTCTCTTATCGTGTAATTTTATAATAACTGTGATTATATAAGATTTAATCCCATTGCTTGCACAAATACTTTCATTGAGAGAGAGAACCATCGGCCCTGCAGTTACATAAGGTAAATTAAAATGACAATGTAATCTTAAATTATTGTTGGTAATATAATATTGATGAGCCGGGTTTGATTCCCACTCACGACAAACATCGTGTACATAAACATAATGTATATGTTAGTGCCTGGGTGTATTTATATCTAATACAAGTATATTTTTAAAAGTAAAAGGTCAACAGTGAATTTATTTCAGAAAACCATGACTTTGGATTCTCCAACTTATGTTTTCATCATCAAGAGTTTAATAGGCTACCGCCGTAGGACATATCCCTTTCCCAAAAATGTTGCTACTTCTTCTGATTCGTCACTTTCCGCATCTAAGCACCGGCGCCCTTTGCCAGACATCGCAGGTTATCGGTCCATCTTTAAACAGGTAGTAAAAGTTGAGTGTAACTAGCAAATTATTCTGTAAACATTACGTTCGAAATTCATAAAGTTTCTTATTTGTGAAATTGAATCTAAAACCTCTTTATGCATGCTATAATTTAATTTATGGGAGAGATTAAAGTCAACATTTTGGTTATTTTCGTTAAATTTATAAAAAGTTATTGATGTAACTTTACTCATCAGGCAGACATTTGATATAAATTTAAAGATTTTGGATATCTCTTATATTTACAGAATAATCTCGTCACAATTGACGATTGACTCTTGTTTTTACGTGGTCTACAGTCAAGACTCTATGTTTTTTTATTAGTGTCATCAAAAACGATCAAATACAAGTGTCATATTGAAGAAGTTAGTTGCAACTAGTTTGTTTTGAAAGAGCCATTGCAGATTTTTTGTCGCTTTCTCAGCAAAAGCAACAGCAATATTGTGAAGGCCCGTTAGATTACAAATATTCAGATGTATTTTTTTTACTTTACTAGTTTTTCGCCCGCGGTTTCGTACGCACAGACTTTATAAAATGTCTATAACTTTTTCCCCGTAAGCCAATTTCGACGAAACAAAGCCTATTTATTCACTGAAAAAAGTTTCAATTTGACAGCACAATCCCCATCTGAAAAAAGTTTCTATTTGACAGCAAAATCCCTATTAGCGAAATGATCCGCCATTTATTGTTACAAAAAATATGATAAATGAAGAACCGCTCGACCGATTTTATGCAAACTTCACATAAACCATCTACTAAATAGTCCAAACAAAGCCTAAAAATTTGGTTTGGATAGGTGAGCCCGTTCTGGAGTTATAAAATTACAACGAAAAGTGGCACTGAAATCTAAATATGATGCTCTACCGTAACTATACAAACAAAAGCATTATTATTAAATTACTATTACGAAGACCGCTTACCTGCTCGTCAAAAAAACGCTTTAAGGATATGAAAAAGAAAACTATAAATTACTTATTGCTTACTTATTCCTTACTTGAGCAGAACGTAATTACTTACTCATATTATTATGTCCTCGTGGGACCAAGAACACGCAACGCGATATCACGAACTGCCCGCTTGCCTTTCACTTACGAACATAGGGTTTTTAGGTCGCCTCGAGTACCAACTAACCATGTATAACTTCATTACTTTGTTGCGAATATAATAGTGCTGTTGTTACCTGTAGGTATTGCGTGATCATTATTGTCTTGAAGGGAATATTTGTAAAAAAAGTTTGTCAATCTACAGTTGTAAGTATTACGTAGTAGTTTTACCACTTTCATTGAGCGACTGAGAGGACTGTTTTCTGTAGGGCTGTACAGCTAGTTAAAAAAAAAATAGATCCCGAAAAAATACTTAAATGATATGTTAAATGGTACAAAATATTGAGTATTTTAAAATTGTAGTTCAGAGAAATTTAAATTATTCAAACCTTCAAATGTTTTCATATTCAAAATTGGAAGTTAACGTTGTGACAGGCAAACTAAATCACTAATTTGGAACATGTCCAAGTACATATCTGAGTGTCCATGGATAGACATTCAGTGAAACTAAAGCTTTAAAATATGATAGTAGGTAGGTACCTACACCTATTCATAAAATTAACAAGATCACCTCTAGTGGAGAGCCACTAGAACTAGTGGCTACGAAGAGATGTAGTCCCACCCTTTATGCAGTGAAGTTACCGTTCTAGTTTCGTTAGCATACTATGAATATTCTACTACTTGTGACCTGTTCACGGTATGTTTAGTTTATGGGAGAGTAACTCTCTTTACAAATTATTTTAAACTTTTAACGTTTGACTTCTATGTAGTAGGTACCTACCATTTTGTGAAACAAAATTCTGAAATAAATATCAGGTTAACTGTTTTAACCGCTACATGGAAATAAAACGCATATTAAATATTTACCTTATTTGAAACCTTGTGTTTATGAAGGTAAAATAAGGCAGAAAACAGAGAGGGTCTATTTCATAATCTCAAACACGTTAATTAACATTTTGTATAAAATTTACAGATGCCACGCGCTTAACGGGTTGAACACGTGTATTGATTGCTGTGCAAGTATATCTAAGGTTGTATTATATTCTGGTTCAATAAACGGTTTGACTTGACGGAGTTATAAATTTTGAAGCAAAAAATAATAAGAACTCTTTATAATGATTACTTACCTCCTGATAATAGCTTAGGAAACAAGGGGAAATACAAAATAATTTACAGTGATACATCTTTATCATAAAAAGTCATAGGTCAATTTTATTTTAAGAAATCGGTGTAATTATTTATCCAGTTACGACTTATAATTACTTACCTAATTTAAAAGAAAATTTGACTTATTCTTAGTCTGTTTATTATACAACTACTTCAAAAGTGTTTTTATTTAGATTATCACTACTTACAGTCACTTGTAGATATATTACTTTATTTATGTAATTAACAGATTTATTTACTCGGAGCTTTACAGCATTTATGGTTCGTCATTCTGAAGTCAACGTGAAATAATTTACTGATTATAAAATATGTAAAACAAAACAAGCATGTCTTAAAAATCCCCTATACCATAACAGTCAAGTAAGTCTATTTGACTCAGAAGTCAGAACTGGCGCAGCGCGTATTCCGCGCGCGGCAGTCACTCTTTACCGCTCGTTCGCCGCGCTCCACTCGCACCACCCATGTTTTGTTTACCGAAATTAGTACACACGCTTACGTTCAGTTGATAAACACGCACTACTGTTTATATTTACAAATATGGGCCCAAGTGAAACAAGCCCATTTGGGCCCAATACTATATACTGTTATCATGGAATGTGAACTTGTAAACTGCTATAAGTGATGTTAAAACTTTTTTTGTGACTGCAGCGGGATAATACAGAATTAATTCTATCAATTAGTGTTTAGATAAGTGGACAAGGATAATGAAGAATTCATGTTGTTTGTGATGAATTTGCTCCTGTAACCAGGAGTGAAAGAGGCATACATTTGATAGGTGCCTTTCTGTGATAGTTAAGGTAAGATAGAGTTTGGTTCTACTCTTTTATTTTTGAAAATATACTATTATAAGTCCCACTTACATAAGTGCTTTATGTGGATGTTTGTTACACAATTGTGCTGTAATGGCAAATCGGAGATATAATTTTGCACATTAATTGAATTTTATGTATTTTTTATCCCGAGAAAACATAAGAACACGTGGGAAACCGCGGCAGCCCACCTATCTACATAAAATTATTACTTATCTACCTATTAACTACTCATGTTTCCAATAATAAATATTTATTATATTCCAGATTACTAGTAAATTTTTAACTTTAGATTGACTTCGGTATTTTAGTTTGAGATTTTGAAGAAGGTCACGTGTTCCGAAAAAAAAGTCTTTGTTTACTTCTGAAAAGCAAAAGAGTTCCAGATAAAGCTTACTTTCCTTACTACAACTTAAGAAGATCCATAAACAACTTGTGTTTCCTCTCAATGCGCTCTTCCATAAATTTTATAAAGATAATACCTACGACGCGGCATTGTTTCCTGGAAAATGTAAAAATCCCGCGGGAATATGAGTTACCTCAAGAAAGGTTAATGGTCCTTAGATTATTACTTTTTGAACAAAACCGGTTCGGGTCTTTGGAAATCTTACGATAAAATAAAGGGTAGAGGATTTTACTTTGCTCCCTTGCTCTTGTAAAAAGAATAAGGCGATTGTAGATCAGTGGTAGTGACGATGAATTCCCCTGACGAAGGTCATGGGTTCAAATCCTACCTTCAGTGAAGGATAACATCATGAGGAAAGGTAGGGTATTTTATACCCGCCTGGCTGTCTACTACCCATATTAGCTTTATGATAGTAATTATTATAGAGGTAAAAACAATAAACTCTTGTATACAAGAGTAGGTAACAGGTAATAATAAAAACTACAGTTTTCTTATGAAGATTATAATGGATTCAGGACTAGTATAGGATAACGTTTTAACAGGTATATCGTAAAAATAATATAATAAAAATAAGGTGGCCAAAAAATCTCAAACTGAAAGTAGATTGTAGGAAAATAATATTTTTTTTCTTTATGCTACCAGTATTATTTACCCATAGATGGCCTGTCTCATCGATGAAGATCATTATCTTCCTGTCCTGTTCCCAATCATTTAAAGTCAGCGCAATATGTACCCTTAGTACATTCGGCCCTTCTATCCCTTCTAGCCCTTCTATCGGCATTCAATCCCTTCTACAATTTTTTTTGTGTAAATTATTTGTAGTTAGTCTATTTGTTTTGTTTTTTTTTCTCTTCGTTCTTATTTTTGTAATTATTATTTTTATTTTTCCGTTATGTGCTGTCATAAATATGTTTCTTTCTTTCTTTTCTTTTCTTTCTTTCCTTCATACTCAGTTCATATTTCACACAATCAATTCATCTGTTCCTCTTACCGTATATCCATCCACTTTCATATTCATAACTCTTAATAACTTTTTCAAACCATGACAAACAGTTCTCTCTCGACTTTTCAATCACTGGCACTTCTTATAAAATTCCTCTTATAAACGAAATCCTAATCTTATATAACATTTTCAGTGTCATCGAGAAAGATGTCTCCTACTGGATATAAAACTCCCTCGTGGATAAGTTATATCTCCATAAATCTTATATCTATGATATTCATTGACATTCATTGCAGTAATCCTTTGGTGTGATTTACATTAAGATCAAGTAAATCGTCGTGTCTTTCTCGCAAACATTTTGGTTTTGTGGTTTATGGTTCTTCAGGGTTTAATTGATTTAGTAAGTTTCAAAAGGCGTAATATAACTCTTTATTGGTACTAGTGGTTGCCTGTGCAGCTGTGGTCAAAATAGTTTGTCTTTGCCGCGTTATCGACATAGCTTAGAGATGTCACGACTGACAGTAGTGATATGTCAAACGCAATGTTTTTTTTATTAATTTAATTTATTTTTATACATATTACATAAAAATATTAGCTTTCTGCACTCCTTCTCCACGTGAACTTTAACTGTGCCAAATTTCATACATCTCCGTCTGCGTAATTTTCGTAAAAATGAGTATGAATATTATGGTGATATCACTAAATTACCTACTACGTTTATTTACGTTTTATTTTATTTCATTTACTATTTAGACAACTGTTTTCAAATCTTTACTCGCAATTCTATCACAGTATTTTAATAATGTGGATCGATATCTTTAAATTATAAAATAAATTGTTGAAGCTAAAGACAAGACGTAGGTTATTGCCCGAACAGGCATTTTTTTCTGTCTTGTTTTTTTTTATCTAGTTCTTGGATGTTCACTGTGGGTGGACCAGTAGTTTTTTAAATTTCTTATAGGCCTAGGTGGTAACGACAGTAATTTCGACGTTCATATGTGCCCTTCTACGGCCTAAACTGAATAAATGGCTTTGACTTTGACTCACAGTGATAAGTAATTATGTGGCCAAAGTTAGTTAGTTCATAAGTCTAAAAGATTTCAGACTTGAGACAGAGAAAAAATACATACTACAGACGATTATTTTTTCCTCTTCCTTTTTTGAAGTTGATTAAAATGTAGATTTACCTACCATTGTAAAAGCTTCAAATAGATTAAAAGAAAGAAATAAAATGAAAGAAATTCATGAATTCACTTTTTATGAAAATATGTAACATAGATTACTTAAATAAGTACAGATAATCTATGTTCTTTGAATATGTAACTGCGATAAACAGTAATAATTGTTTAGACCCAGTTCTCCTGCTGCATGAGTCACTTCAAACATGTTAGCTATTTTAACAATTGTTGATCTTTGACCAACCATTTCACGCTTTTATAAGACTTCGTTAGCATTCACATAATAGGGAACTAGTTAAGTGGAAACTCTTAAGTTGATTCAGTGAAAACTACATGAAATGTGACGTTATTAAACTCAACTTTAACGACCCGCGTCGTTAAAGTTGAGTTTATTTTAACATTTTTACTTACTGCACTACACCTTCTTTCCTTCCCTATACCGAACTTTTCCTTCCCTATGTAAATAGTAGGTCGGTAAAATGGGTTCAGCATAAAATCATTTAATTCCTATCCAGTACAAACTTTATTCAATTCGTTAGATAAATTTCCCGAAACTCGCTTTTCCTTGTAGCAAATTTTACATTCGCCTTTATTTCTCATCGTATTTTTTATATTTGAAAATTTCCTATAAGCTTCTAAGGGCTTTTTTTCATTTGCGAAATGACCAGATGCTCGGTAGAGCTTATTTTACTTTAACCAAACATTATTTGTAACTTGTAATATTTGAATTTTCTATGACGATTACAAATAAAACAAAGAGTAGGTACCATGTGGATCCTTGGAGAAAACTTGCAGATACCGACGCAATGCAGACTTCCAACAAAGGAGAGCGCAACGTCATTGAAAAGTTTGATGTATTGTCACAAGTACGTTGGATGCTGTAGTTGTTACAAATATTGGAAAAAGTCAAGTATAGTTGATGGAAATATTACTGTCTCAAAACTATCCACCTATATAATCCTACAAATATAGGTAAATGCGAAAGAATGCGTGGAATTTACATTTATTTCTATCATTTCGTAACTGCTGAATTAATAGATTATTATCACATAACTAGTATACGACTTTTCGTCGCTAGAGTAAAAAAAAGAGCGAGAGAATGCGATTAATAATGGTAAAAAAACCGACCAAGTGAACATCGGACTTTGTTACGTTATTGACAGAGTTCTGTACAATGATAGCTAGTTACCAACTTAATTTTATGATCTTTTTACAGTGCTATTGTAGTTTTTTAAACATATTTTTAAACAACATTTTCGGCAAACAAGCATACGGCCCACCTGATGGTAAGCGGTTACCGTAGCCTATGAACGCTTGCAACACCAGACTCGCGCGTTGCCGACCCTTCCCCCTCCCCTATGAGCTCTGGTGACCTTACTCACGACTTAACACAACTAGCAGTTATTTGGATGCGGTATTCTGTAAGGTGGAGGTATTTCCCCAGTCGAGCAGCTCTTTGAGCGACATATCGCTATGCTCTACCTCTCTTTAAATAATATAATAATATTTCTTGCAATATACATAAAAAGTATATAATATACTATTTATATCTATTAAACATAATTGACAAATTCTTCTTACCCTGCAATAATACTAATACATACTTTGGAGCACTTTCGCTGGTGAAAACGTAGTTAGGTAACTTTAAATGGAGATATTTATCACGCATAATGAGGTTTTACCCACAGGGGTGCTTGGGGGCTTCATTTCATCTAAATCTAGTTAATAAATGCCGTGACTTGACCACTCATTCATTTTGCGTGACTTTCATTAGGTATTACATAAAGAGCCAGTATACTTTAATACCATTACTACTACAGAATATTCTGTGACTAGACTGCTTTAAGAAAACAAAAAAAAATGAACAAAGAAATTGAGAACCTCCTTTGTTTTCATTTGGTTAAAAATACATACAGTATAGCACATGATCTGGTAAAAAATGCTGTTAAAAAACATCCTAACAAAATATGGTGTTGTGTTCTAAACAGGAATGTAAATGCTATTCATTGAATTGGTATGTACTCATAGCATTAACTAGTAAGTTTTTACGTACAAACTCTCAAGGATAACTAGAGACATTTTCAAGTAGAGCAAATCATTATGTCATACTGTACACAAAGAATACTAACTACTACATGTACTGTCGACAAACTTTAAGCAAGATCAAATATTTAACCACTAGCGCAGGGTAATTACATACAGTGGTCTATCACCATTGAAGTCACGCGAAATGCTGCTTTGTATAGGCATTCGTAATTGCTGCAATGTGTCCCAAGCGGCTGTATGGCGAGCCCCGCACGATTGCTCTGTCTAGATGTATCCGTTGGCCGACTCTAAGAGCTACATAGACTGTGCCACTAGCAGGCAGTAATCATAGCTCGCCCCCCATTGTCGAGACAAAGGTTTTTATTTGTAAATTCATTTGTTTTGACAACTTTTATGATAAGCACATTATCCGCTTGTATCTTTTGTTAAGAACCAAGTCGCTAGTCACTGTACACAAAAAAGGAGTCTTATGATATAGGTACATGGTTGAAGTATGTTGACTGTATATAGAATTGTTATGTACGCATCGTAAAAATATAAACGTACTAGATACGTATGTATGTGCCTCGTCACACATGTATTGTATACAGTAAGTAATAAATAAAATATATGCAGCATTATTCAATTAGAATACATATTTATCCGTTAAATAATTTGTATCACCTATGAATTAAAAAGCCGATTCTGTAGCTAAAAAAATTCATATTACCATCCAAAGATGAGCCAAGATTACTTCGATCATCAAGGTTATCTTCGAAGGTCGTGGTCGTCATGTTGGAACGACCATAGAGAGAGAACTTATTCTTTATTCCAAATAAAAAAAAACAACCTACACTATGCCTACATTGAAACACTATGCAACATTATTTACCTAGAGTGTCAAGTCGTCGACGTCCATTGTCAGACGTACGACGTCAATGTTTCATTTATCTCTATTCATACAGTAATGACGTGTGAAATATAAACAGGGAAGACCCGCTTAGGGTTGCCAAGTAGGTAAAAACAATGACATGACTAATACTGATAAGACATAATAATTTAATTTCATTGTTAAATATAGGAGTATGTTTGCGAAACTGCATCATTTTAGATAATTACTTGGTCATCAATATTGTTAAGTATCAGTAGAAAGTTTTTAAAGATACAAACGTTTCCCAATTCAGTTAACAAATATTTACCAGAGCCGTTACCTTGGCAACCCTAGGTCTTCTGCTAAATTAACCTCTTCTATACACAGGTGGATATCCTTTGTGATCTAGTTAAGGCATTCATGAATGCCGCTTATAATCGGCTATAGGTTACGATCAAGTGCTAAATTATTCATTGAACAACAACGTTGGATGCATTTTGCATCTTGTGTGTATAGAATTAGAAACGGTTATATCTGTTGCCTTGCTGGTAATTGATGTCAGTCTGTAGTCACGTCAACAAATGGTTTGTTGTATAACTTGAACGATTATGCGTGAAGGTTGTTCTTTTTTGTTTAGAATGCAAATACATTTTCGGTATGTGGAGTAATATATCTGTCAAATACATTGAACTCTTTATGGGACTAAGTTACACGTGTCACGTCTGGTCTTCGTTATTCTTTCGCTATGGTTTGTTAACTATTCAGATCAAATACAGTCTACCTATATACCTTGTGGACAAAACGGACAAACATCTAGTTGCGTATTAAGAAAATTTATGGTAGATTCTTATTTTTTCTCTGGGTAGGCTTGTGACCAAAATCTCGCCATGGTTAGTGATTACGTGATCGAAGGGTAAGTAAGTACACAAAGCGAAGATAGGAAGTGGCTCTCAAGTGCTCAGTTTAACAAAGTTAATCAACATTCTTAAGAGAAATAATTTCAATCTTTCTTCTATGAATATTGACAAATCGGGCCGTTAAAGAAAACTCGATTGAAATAAAAAGTAAAGCTCAAAACCGACAGGAAGAAAGGAACACTCTATAAATAATGCATCGATCTTTTAGGGATGTCAAATACATTTTATGTCAATCCACGGCTAATGCAAAAGTCTGCGTAGTGAGCGTCAATCTAACAAATAATTAATGACAAGCAAAAGCAGTGTTACGTAAAAGTGAAAACATTTTCCGCTCCTGTATTATAGATGCCACAGTAGTACACAATACCTATACTATATGTTATTTATGGAACGTTGGGGAGCGCAGCGGAGCCTTACCGGCTTCACACTCACTACATTTGAGATAAGTATAGTTGTCGACACGAAGGCTACCAACAAGATATTATTTAATGAAACTGTAAATACAAATTTATACTTAAAAATTATTACATATTTTTTAAGTATTTTCAATCATCAATGGTATGATGATGCTGTAAATATCCAATTAGTCTGCGATCGATTGTTTTCTGTAATAAAAAGAAGTTGATTAATAGTAATAGAGTAATAGAGATTGTTAGATACGTAATAAATAGCTCGGCATAAGTAGCAAAACTCCGTATATGCCTCAATAAGGTAAGTAATTACCTAGTCTGAGATAGTTATTTGATGACCATTTACCTAATTACGTCTATGAATAAGTTCTTATAACGAAAATGAAAGTTCTATTCTTCTTTTATTTCTTAGTGGACTCCTGACTCTGAAGAATGTATTATTTTAAAACAAATATTATTATACAAAACTAGTTTTAAATCGCTTGTAGGCCGTCCTACGATTATATAAATGTGACAATATTTTTTACTCCTCTCTCATTATTTTAATCGCGTTTCAAAATCTATAATCTAAACTTTTTTGTATTACCTATTTGCTTTTTTTATATAGCTTTCAAAATAGTATAATAGTGTTATTCTAAATTCAATTATAAACTCTCATAGTGTTATTTCAATCAGATTGCGGGTGTCTGCGATAATGAACGGTCGTGACAAACGGCCGCCAGATGGGATTCACACAATTAGACCTTCTGAGAACTTGATTAGTTTCTCTCGACATGTGTAGTATCTCAGCTCTATCAAGCATATTTGTAATTTCTGATGAGAAATGTTTTCTGTTAATCTCTTAATCTTGGTGTATCAATATTGTTATATTTTGGTACTGTAAAAGTAGTCTCTAACTCTGTTTTAATAGAGTTCGTTCTTTTATCCAAGCAAACGGCCTGATATGGATAGTTTTCGTTCTGCAGTTTTTTATTGTAAAGGATGGATATGATGATGCTAATTATGAGAATATAATACCAATTTTAGATTAGGAACAAATCCCAAAAGTGAGGCGGGCCGAATGCTTGTTTGCAGGCAATGTGGTATAAAAAAAAACAATAATAATACGGGACCCTCAAGATCTCATATTTTCTTAAATTTCTAACTTTAGAACATTATAACTTCTTTTATATAGAACTGTTGTAGGAAAAACTAGAATTAACACTATTTAGAGAGACTGAAATTATTGGACAATGTAAAAAAAAAATATTTCGACCTTTCGAATAAAATAAAATAACCAACCAAGATTAAGGACAAAAAACTATTATAATTCAGTCACTATTATTTGCTATTTCATTACGAAAGCTACATAATAATGTATGTGTATATTATCGCTCATGGATAATTTCTATAATACTTATATAAACGAGCGCACAATTACGTAATTTAAATAATAAAACTAATCAAATTAAAGATAATTTACCTCTTACCGACTCCACTGATGAGAAAACCTAATTACTAATTTAGACGAAATTACCTTCATTCTAGAGTAGCAATGCGTCCCACCTAACATAACCACGAAGTTTTCATTCCACGTTCATAAATATACTTATTGTTAAGTTTTAAAAATAAAAATAATAAGTTTATAATAACAAAACTCTATTTTAACTGTGTGATTAGGTATCTACTGTTTTGAAGTCAGTGAAATAATTTGAGATTTTAGAAAACTTGCTACTCTTTCGTCAATGAGTCGATAGAGCAGTGAAGTCGATTTTATTTTTCGTTAAAAGTTAATACAATACAAGACAAATATACTTTATTGTTGACACTACATTACAACACAGAAGTTACAAATAACAAAGACATCAAAGTCAAAACAATTAAGGCGGCCTTATCGCTGAAGCGATTTCTTCCAGGCAACCTAGGGTAACAGGATATATTTATGATGGGTAGGTAAACCTACGTAAAACATACACTACATAATTAATTAAATTTTTTGGTTATGATATTTTAGAAATAAATTGCCGTTGTTTTAATTTAAAAAAAGGATTTTAATTAAATTATATTATAGCTCTAGACTACGCTCGCGGCTTCGCTTGCGCAGTCATTAAAAAAATTCTAACTTTTTTCCGTCAGGCGTTTTGATGAAAAATTCACCTTTTGGAAGTCCCAAGCTAAGCTTTACCTGTGAAATCCCCATGAAAATCTATCCTGTAGTTTCTGAGATAAGCGTGTTCAAACAGACTGTCAGACGGACGAATGACAAAAAAGGGTCTCTTTTCATTTTGTTACTCTTCCCCCAATATTTTTTGTTTCGATTCATTATAATTAATTATGGTGTCGATTGTAAGTAAGTTTCTGTTGGTGTCGATAATTCAATAAAAGTCTGCTGAAATGTAGGCAATTAAGTGACGGAAGTTGTCGGAATTACTTACATTATATAAAGTTCTATGAAGTAGGACAATTAATTACATTAATGATCAAGGAAAATATAACAAAGAGGTTAAGATTGGACCAGAACGAGTTCACAGCAAGCGGCCTTTAGGGGAAAAGAAATAAATGTGATTATATCCACTCATGATGATTATTGTTTGCTTTTCAGGGTGAATTGCTTAAGTGGATTAACTGGTAGAGGCTAAAATAATAAAGTAAACTTCCACCTCAGCCAGTTTGTCGACTGAATATAATATCACTCTGTATAAAGCTTAATAAGAATATCATTGTTAAAATAGTTGTCTTAAATTTTTCATTACTTATAGAGAGGCTTTTAATCTTATAAATGCACTGAAACCAGCCAAATTAAAAAAATATTGCATATTACAAAAACTGTAACTCTTTTATATTTTCAAAGTGATGGATTTTACGGAAATAATAAGATAAAATATTTGCTATTTTCAAATGAAAATTCTATGAAAGTTAATAATATTTTTACAATACTTTCCACTTCCAATTATTATTGTAATCTCGATGCAAATCTCTATGACATTTTCAAAAGTTTTAGAAATCGTAAATTATATTAAAGAATATTTAGCTGCGTGGCTATCTCAAGTCATTTTAGAGTAAAATTCACTGTCATCTGCAGTTGTAATTAACTGAACTATTCTTGTCATATTTTTTCTTATGTCAGAAGGCTGACAAGCAAGCAGACAGGTTTTTACTTTATGTAACTGACGTTTCTTCATTTGCGTTTTTTGTGTAGGTATAAGTATCGTAAAAATATTGAGTTATTAATGTTTAAAAAAATAATGATAACAGAATCTCAATTTGAACTCGTAAAGGATGTCATATAACAATAGAGTCGATTAATAATACAGACAAAGTGTATGATATAATACGCTCGAAATATGAAGTAACAAATACTTTTATTGAAATTTTTGATAAAGCTATTGACAGAAGTTTAATTGAATAATCTAATCTATGTTGGTTTAAAAGTTTTAATGTGAAATTCGACTTAAATTAAAAAGTGCTCACTTACAGACAATAAGACAATCTTCACCATTTTTTGTTTTTTTTTATATTTTTTATTATTAAATAATAAGCAAAATACAAACTAGTTCTGCTTCAAATTCAATCTGGGATGAGAATCGAATGAGAGCCAAAACTGTCGAAAATGTTACACGCTTACTCAGAAGATAACTTTTAATCACACGTTTTTATAATACGTTAAATATATTCTGTATCGGGGAGTATCTCGATTGATGCCGGAACATCAGACATAATAACAAACTAAATCATTATCGCAGTGAATCAATGTGTTGCTTTTAAAGAACAAAGACATTATGCTTATGTAATTACAGCAACACACTCTTACCAAATTGAAACAAATAACATTTGCCAAGGAAATCCAATAAAAGCGGCAAAATTTAATTTCACCGGAGTACAGGTCATTGACAAACTATTTGACCCAAGGTTTGCGTCTGCTATTAACTGGAGAGAAAATTAAGACTAATATAGTCTACCGCTCCTAATACGGTTTACGAGTGATTCCAAGTATTTGGGTAACCATTATCATTTTATTTGGCGGATTTAAGGCTTTAGAGAACTTACGAGATACGGTTAAGAAATTTAGCTCAGAGAGCACGTTAGGTAAAACAGTAAGTGTCAGAAACGAGGTCACTGGTAAATTGGTACTGAATAACTGATTTCCATTTAAACGACTATTGAATTTTAAACTGGTGAAGGCTTTCGTACATGCTACTGAGGTTGGTTTACAAGTACATGAGACGAGAAACGATATAGTTTTGGTAACTGCTCAATAGCAATTTGTCTCGGTTGTTATTATATCGTTAAAATTGACAAAGAGTCTCCAGATTATTATTTTTATATGACCATTGCTTTGTTGCTACGTAAATGACTAATGAACACACTTTCGCATTTATAATATTTAGTACCTCGGGAAATCAAAGTATAAAATCTATAAACATTACATAATAAATATATCGATTAAACTCAGTAATCCTTCTTTTTTAAGGTGGGGAAATCCTCATGAATACCCGGGCGACTTCGAGGGAAGCACCCGGGTTATGTCAGACTGGTACTGACTAAAACCCCACCGTATTCCTTCTCTGCCGTATGGCGAGGCTGCGGGATCAGGAAACTCAGTAGTCCTGTCTTAACCCTAACCTAGATTATTGTTTTATTGAGTTTCTAAAGATAAAAGATACAACTGTTTTAAAAGGAAAATGAATACAATGAAAATCTTGAGATAAAGTACACTCATGAGATAAGTTAACGTTTAAGGTCATGATGAGATAAACAATAGATTTCTTGGAGTTGTACATTAATACTCAGTTTTTAAATAATTGTGTTGCGAAAGTGCCTCCTCCGAAATGGCTAATAATTTACGGAATAGTGCTATGCGATAGTTTTAACCAAAGTTAGAGAGACAAATCTAAAATGCTTGACTGACCGTTAGCTATTTGTACATAAACCTATTATTAAATCTTCTCCATGATTAGATAGTTCTAATAAGTGGTTAATAATTTTACAGTTTACCAAACAATTTGTGCAATAATTCTATTCGGATAACCAAATTATGCATCCATTATGTATTTTTCATGTAAGTCATTTGAAATGTGATTTTTATTTAGCATTATTATACAAAACAAAGAGGATACAGTTTACCAAACATAAAGAATAGAGGCAAGGTGCCCTTTGTAAATCTAGGCATTCGAATACACATTTGTTCGATTTTCTGCCGGGAACGACAAAGCAGAATTATTGATTCATGAATTTTACTGGAAGAATCTACTTATATATCATTTATATTCTGGGTTTGTATCAAATATATATTATCATTAGCTTCTGACCCGCGGTTTCACCCGCGGTCCCGAGGGTTCTTATGTTTTCCCGGGATAAAAAGTAGCCTATGATTTAATTCAGGGTGTCAGCTACCTCCATACTTCATCAAAATTGGTATGGAGTCCACCCGTTTGAGCGTGAAGAAGTAACAAACATACACACTCACAAACTTTTGCAGTTATAATATTAAATGTGATATTGATTTGAAGTTTAAATTTATGAAAATATCAAAACCCAGCGAGATGATCCAAGGTGGGACGACAAACTAGGGCGGTGGTCCACGCAAGGTACACTTAAATGTTACAATTCACAAACTCAATGACGAATCCGCACTGTCATGCTCTGTCTCTGTCGATAACCAAGCAATCACTTGGTCCGCTGTCTGCGGCATCGTCAACGATCCAGGAGGCGGTCAGTCACGGGGAACCGCTGCTGGTTCAAGACCGTGTGTCTATCAGAAATCAGAATCTATCAGAGTCCAGATCTTGTCTTCCTTCAATAATGGTCATGACCTCATTATAAGTGTTCAATCAGAGCATTCAAACGTATAAACCACATCAATCTTATGTAAACGCTATGGAGTACGCCTTATAAATAACAAGCGAAAGTGTTTGTTTTTACGACACTGTTACGTTGTTTTTATTATTAATTCAAGTCAGCACCTCGTAGAAATGCGCGATCGTGACGAAAGTGTTCGTGAGTAAACAGTAAATTGCGGAGTAATTACGATACCAGCGCGGAAATGTGATAATTATCTTGTTATGAA
Organism: Tetheella fluctuosa; assembly: GCA_951216915.1. NCBI lineage: Eukaryota > Metazoa > Arthropoda > Insecta > Lepidoptera > Drepanidae > Tetheella > Tetheella fluctuosa. Next base: position 10,937,721 of record OX578217.1, read on the forward strand.
TTGTATTTGAACACGAGAACAAGTTTTGTACAATTGCTAGGGAGTAAGTTTATTGTCGCTCTGAAGTTACGCTTGAGTTTGATGGATACTTCTTGAAGTAATCTTTTAAAAAACTCGTGCTCTTTATACTTGACTAGCTTACCGCCTCGTGGTTTCACCCGCAAACCCCTATTTTACCCCCTTAGTGATGGACTTTTCAAAAATCCTTTCTTAGCGGATGCCTACATCATAATAGCTATCTGTATGCCAAATTTTAACCCGATCCGTCCAGTGGTTTGAGCTGTGCGTTGATAGATCAGTCAGTCACCTTTTCCTTTTATATATACTTGATACTTGGATGACTTTTATTTAGAGATCAAAAATGCGAAAATGCTTTCTAACTTTTCGTACAAACAATCAAATTTGCTCTATGAAATTGTTAGAAAATCATTTTTTTTTTCACGATTTCAGTATTGACTAATTTTATAAAGTATTGATGACATTTTTAGATTATTGTAACTAAGCGCAGTCCGCTTCATACCCCGCCTTTTAAGTAAAAAATGGCACTGTGTTACCATTTCAATCATTTACTTTAAACTAGTTTCTGCCTCGCGGTGTTGCTCGTTTCCCATGGATCTTTAATTTTGCTGGGATAAAAGTGTCCTATGTTTTTGATTTATTCCTGGATCAAATATCAATTAGTTATTAGAGCGTAATTGGATAAAAGCACACACACAAATTTTATAATAAAGTAGGAGTTGGATTGCAACATTTTTTTTTTAAATAATCAAAGCGTACAATACCTAGTTTTTTTAATAAATAAGTAAAAAAACACAGTTTTCGATTTTAACTCGATGGCTTAAGGGTTTGTATTAGTCTGCACTTTAGCAGTTAGGTAGGACAGAAATATTTTATTCATACCACATTTCTTCATTTTTATTTACTAGGTAAATCGTAAGCCCGTAGACGTAAGGAAATGTCAATAAAGAAACAGCTTGTTAAATTGAAGTGTTCCCGGTTCCCACCGTTCCTTCAGTAAAATTACAAGTGGGAAAGGAAATTCATCGTGAAACCGTGGGAAATTGAGAGAATACCGCGAATTGTGGCTTAGTTTGCGATGGGGTGGCGAAATGAAGGTGTTATGTTGGGAATCATAATAAAGCTCTAGATTTTGATTCTGACTTTTTAAATATACCTATATTAGACAATGATAGCTCAGTAGCAGACTGTGGTAGTAGTGTCGTAAAATGCCACGATGATCATTGTGAGTTCGAATCCCATCCAATGCTTTCAATGAAGGAAAACATCGTAAGTAAGGAAAACATAACAAATAAAATAATACCAGTCTGGTTGGCGACTACCCACAAATCTTTTGCCCAGCATGGAAATAATACCTTACTAATATACCTTTTCGATATGCAAAATATGCACTTGCTGGATAAACTAATTGGCAACTTGGTCAAAACAAATTCGACACCCAATTAGAATTTAAAAAAATCATTTTTTTACAGTTATTGGCTGACTTATTATTTTCGCAAGCATTCCAGCCAGTTATTTGAATATTATGTATTTTGTATCCCTTATTTTACTGCAATTAATTTTCAAGCATTTTTTTAAATAAAAAACTTAAATAAAATTGTGATCTTATTAAGTAGGTACATTGTGATAGTATTCACGTGCCGTGATAAAATAAGAATTTACAATTTAATATATTCAAATTGATATAATTTATCTACGACCTAGTCACTGATTAAAAGTATTTAATTCTATTATCTTTATGTATTTGATAGATAATCTAATTCTTATTGTATCCATTTTATTTTTCAGTGCAGTGGGGATACGGCCATAGGCCGCTCTCTTTTATTTTTATAGGATTTCTTTGTAACGTGGTGAGTGAATTTTATGTATTATAATTTTTGGGATATTGGCATATAGGCCTACAAGTTATTTGAATTAAAATGAATTCTAATTAGCTAATAATAATTTAATATCACTTACGTAATTAAGTCAATTATTAAATCACAAGAAAATAAAAATTATAATTGTTGTAATTTAGTAATGATTACACACCCAATTAAAAATCTGTCTCTTTATGTCTATCTGTGGTATCGTATCTCCATTGTCGTAAATGGCGGAACCGATTTCAATGCCATTTGATTTTTTTTTTTACTATGTAATAGGCCTGTGTTTAACCATAATCACACCATGGTAACTGATGATTTGGACGAAAGTGGTAAGCACACAAAGCCTATAAGGTCACTAAAACTACGTAAATCTATTACATATATATTAGTAGGATATTATAAATGTAAAAGTTTGGATGGATGGATGTTTGTTAATCACGCCAGAACGGTTGAACGGATCTGTATGAAATTTGCCACAGAGATAGATTTACTACATTTGCTTTACTTGCTACTTTTTATTCCGGGAAAACATAAGATCCCTCGGGAACGCGGGTGAAACCGTGGGGCAGAAGCTAGTTATATTTTTTTTAAAACCTACCTTGAATAATGACTTGATACCTAATACGTATCGGTATACTTAAATTGATCTAACAATTATTAAGTTTATCAATTGAAAAAGAACCTAAATTACTGTTATTTTTATGACAACAATTAATAGATACCGATTACATGGCGCAGATAAGACAAGAGCAATTTGTAATAAAGATATTAAATAAATTATTATAAGATATCGAACTGATACCGGATCAGTTGTAAGGTAACCAGTAACCTACCTATCGTTATGTTAATCATAATTACATACATCAGTCAGTAAAAAAAAAATTAAAGACATAATTTATATACCGTAGCTTCGAGTTATTATATTATTATTGATTATAGATTGTATTTTGTATTTTTATCACAATAAATATCACAAACTTCCACCCCGCGGTTTCACTCGCATTCTCAGGGGCTCTAGTATTTTCCCAGGATGAAAGTACTCTATATGTAAATCCAGAATATATTCTACGTGTATGTCAAATGTCATTCAAATCCGATTAGCCGTTACGGAGTTGAGTGGTAACAAACATCCAAGCATACAAACTTTCAAATTTATAATATAACATAATAGGATAGGATAGGATAGGATATTAATATATATTTTTATGGAATTAATTAATTAAAAACTTACACATCCTAACTATAATATTATAAATGCAAATGTGAGTTTGTTTGTTTGTTACCTTTTCACGCCTAAACCGCTGAACCAATTGCGATGAAATTTGGTACGCAGATAGCCCATGGTATGGAAAAAGACTTATATGGGATAGATATTAGGACCTACCTACATAAGAACTACATCACCATTTAAACTTTTTTATAGGTAGGTAAACAATAGACAAAATTTCATATTATTATGTATTCACAAAAACAATAACATAAGCACGAAAAGAAAAAGAAAACATAAAACAAAATCTTGTTAAAAATAATAGAAATAACAAATAAATAATTACCCGGCGGTAATAATGTACAATAATCAATCCTACTATAAAAGCGAATGTATGCTTGTTGGTTAATCCTAATTTCACGCAGCAACGAATCGACGTGAATTTTGCATAGATACCAGGGCACTCACAAAGTTTTGAGAAAAAAAGTTTTTGTGTATGTGACACTGGCCAGTTATAATTTATTTAGAAAACACGATTATTATAAATACAAACATTCCAATTACAAAACATCCAAAATAGTTTCTTTGCAATTTGACTCTTCCTACATCAAACACACTCCATTTTAAGTAAAAAAATATGTAGATACACTCGGGTTCTAGATAACTTTCGAACAGTAGGTATAAAAGTAAATTCCAAAAACCATTAAAAATAAATAAATAAATATTCTGGGACATTATTCCTCACACACGGCCATCTGACCCCAAACTAAGCAGAGCTTGTATACTATGGAAGCCAGATAACTGATATACTACATATACTACTTTTCTTTTGTAAATACATACATATATAGATAATTACACCCAGACACAGGACAAACAGACATGTTCATGCACACAAATGTTTGTCCTGAGTGGGATTCCAACCCACGACCTGCGGCGTGATAGATAGCGTATCTTACCAACCACGCCAACCGGCGTTACATCGTTGGATTACTTTTTGCAACATCCGATTTTATTTAAATAAAGCCTATATTCTGCTCCTTTATTAATTAATCTCAGTCTACCTGTGAAATCTACATGAAAATCCGTTCAGTAGTTCCGGAGATCGTTAACAAATAATCAGACAGACAGATATAAAAATAGCTGGTGTACGTTCTATTACTGTTCTTTAGTTACCCCTTTCTTTTTTTATTACTTTTTTTCAATGTACAAACACACCGGATTCTACTGTTTTATTATATGTATAGATAGCTTTCCGCCCCGCGGTTTCACCCGCGATTCTCTACAAAAAATCCTTTCTTAGTTTATATGTTTATAGTCTACGTTATAAGAAGCCCCAATCCGTATACACAAAGTATACCTCCCTACTCCATACCACCCATACACACCTTTGCACACCTTTTCGGGTTAAAAGAGAGAGATGATAATAATAATAATAATAACCCTAATAATCTGCTCTGAGCGATATTCACGCAAGATTCGTATTACAACTACTTTCAACAATAAAGATACTTCTGCCAGCCAGGAGCCCAAATATTTTTTTTTTATGGAAACAACTTATTTTCATACAAACGTACACCTCTATTTTTATTCCCAGAACAGTTGTCAATTGACGTACGGATTCACTGGCTTTTTAAAAAAAAAAACAAAGCGTAAACAATGAAGCAGTGATCGTACGCTAATGTCTAAATCATCTTTTTTTTTTATACAGTAACTCGGGGGTGTAAACTTACATTCGTGAATTCATCACTGAGTCACTACGGCTCATTTATGGGTATTTACTGTTAACTTCTATTAACACCTTGTTGACAGGTGATAGTAACACCTCATCACCATGGCCTCGCCTCAGGACAACAGCAATGTCTCTGTGGCTCAGGATAACGTCGAGGTGAACATGGCTCAACTTCAGGACAACAATGCCACTACGGCGCAGGACAACAGTAATTCTGGCATGACTAAGGACAACATCGCTCAGGATAACAGCAATTCTACCATGGCTCAGGACAATAGCAATTCTACTTTGGAGATGGGCACCAGTGATCAGGTGAGAATTATCATAATACTAAAACATGTTTTCTATACATTGCATATCACACTTTATGTTGCAGTACTAGAGTTCAGTTTTCAATGAAAGGTTTTATATCTCTAGTGAGTTAGTGACGGTTAAGTATTTATCACATGACAAAACATTGTGTATAAATATTGGGCTCATTGTGTAAATAAGGAGAAACAATGATCATTGTCTAAATATTTCTTTATTTTTAATATCGGAGTTATGCTCATAGTCTTCATGACTGATCGCAAGATGAAAAAAAAATAAAAAAAAACGCAGTTAAAAGATGGGATAAATAAACCTTGATCCAGTTTGATTGCCTGCCTCGCGAATGGGGCGCGCGTCCGAAAACTAACTACATATAAAAAAATAGAACCCCAAGAATCTGCAAGTCAAGTTATTGAAGTTGTTCCATCAAAGTGTGTTACCAAATCCTACTTCCAACTATATCCTAACTATAATATCCTAACGTTATAATATTATAAATGCGAAAGTTAATTTGTTTGTTTGTTACCTTTTCACGCTTAAACCGCTAAACCGATCGCGATGAAATTTGGTATGCAGATAGCCTATGGTATGGAGAATAACATAGGCTACTTTTTATCCCGGGAAATCATAAGATCCCTGGGGAACGCGGGTTAAACCGCGGGGCGGAAGCTAGTGTTTACTAAATTGAATGTATACTAGGTACTTCCATAATTTAATATGTACTAAATAATTTAATATTTGTATGCTGTATATTAAACCAAAGTATGTATGCTCTTATTTTTTGTTACTACCTGTACTTAACCATACTTTTGGCAAATAAATATCTTTTATCTTTTTATAAAAATAATCGTCATATATCCAACGGACAAGTATTTTATATAATATAAATTGTACTGATTGAAATATAAATATTTTGGTGACCTTTGCGAAAATAATGCGGTTACTTATATTTTTTTCCATTATCAAGGATAAAATCTTCGGTCACGCTGCTGAATACTATCAAAATCAAATTTAATACTTACTATTTGGATCTACTAAATAAATCTCGAGAGATAGGCTCTAAGACAATAGTTGCTAAGTACTTATCATATCAAATATAAGCGATAACCTTCGATGACACACTAACTTACATGTAAAAAAACCTAATCAAGGTCCATACCGTACCCTCACTTGGCCCATTCTTGTGGCATTCAGTGAGCGGAACGGCCGCACTGTGATTTAAATCTAGTGCAAATATTATATGACTGTAAATATAGTGTAAAATGTTATAGAAACAATACTAGTGCTAGTTTAGTTATATATAGTGAAGTGAAGTGTGAAACTACGTGTAAAGGAATGTACGTATATGATTTCTTAAATTTGTTAAATTGTTAACGTGTTTTGGATGGTAAATTATTCAATGAAAGGGTACAAAACTTTTGTTATTAATATACCTACGTTATATTTTTTTTAACTTCTTGACCTTTTTTATGTGATCTTTTCGCCGAATAATTACATATAGTCTAGAAAGGAAATTACACGATTGATAATCGATTATTATAATCTTCTACATACTTAATAAAACAATAAAATAAGCGAATACCAATTTTTATTTTGAACTATGTAATTAAAATTGTTTAAAGAAAATTTTAAGAATAAACTCTTGAAAATTATAAAATTGTGAAGTTAAATAAATGAAGCAATGCCATCAATTTGTAAAAACCATTGTTAGGGTCCTGTCGTGGTGCCAACACATAATCTTCGAACGGTAGGTATTAGGATGGCTTTTAAATATATCCGAGCATTTTTTGAAGATATTACAAATAAAGAAATTTACTGTAAATCATTAAAAATATATATTCTTTGCATATCGCGTGGGTATTTTAAAAGTTCATTGAGCTTTAGATAAACAAATGTAATCAAGCTGAAGTAGTTAATGTTACTACGTAACTCATACCTTGAGATAGAATATTCTGGTAATAAAAACCCAAAGTTCCTCACACTTTTGTCATATTTGTATCCAACAGGTCTTAGTGGCAACAAAAAGGAAGAAGACCTTAACATTCGTCATCGGGGGCATCGCAATGGTCCTTGTAATCGGTGTGGTCATCACCCTAGTTGTCGTCTTATCTGGCAACGAAGGCGCCGGTGTAGCTGAGCCAATTATATCCAGTACTGAAGGCCCGACCACGCCATTGACCACGACTACGGTATCAACGACTACTACATCGACCACTTTACCACCGGTAACTACAACTGAAGGATCTACCACGACAACTTTAGAACCTGACCCAGATGCACCAACTCCTCTGGAATTAGATGAGATTATTAATGGAGCATTCTCAACACCTTCCTTCAATGCAACCTGGGCAACTGGTAAGTTCGTTTTTAATAATATTAATCATAAATTGTAAGTAGTTTAATGGATCATGGCTTTTGTTTATGCGGTGTCATACACAATTTTCATTTTTTTCGGCCTTGCTTCATATTTCTTGCCATTTTGGGACCGGTTATTATTTCCTCAATGATTAAGATTTTTTAAGTAATGAGAGTTTATTTAAAAATATCTGTTGAAAGCTTAAAAAAGTATACAATGTTTTCCTCAAAAATAAATATGAGGCGCGAAAAGTTAAACCACTAAGTAGCAATCTTGTACATAATTAAACGCACAACTTGATGAGTTGTTAGAACCAGGAAAATATAAGAATATTTTAACGTCTCCTGACAAATCTTGACTTTTTGTTTGATGTTGATTTTTAAGGAATGTTGAGACTCCTTGTAAAAATATTAAAATTCATGTTTTTATCCTAAAAGCTAAAATTTTCTTTGGAATAAATTAATATGATCTGAGCTTTTGTAGGGCTCTTGAATAATGAGCCGAAGAGTTTCGTAACTTTTTAATGATTTGTTCTGAGGATAAGATTTCTGCGGGTATAATAATTGAACAACAAGCTCTTCGTATTGTAGTGACTTCTTTGTAGTTTTATATTTCTTTTATAATTTCAGAAATTCATGTAAAAATAACATTTATGTCTCTGTTAAAAATATGTTCGAAAAATATTCAATTTGTGTTTCAAATTCAATATTTTCGACATAGGTACACACAAATCGAACATTACAGTGTTGTTTGGAGAATTTAAAAATACATCGATTTGTTCTGGTATTATATACATGTTCATACTGCGATTGAATTATGTTTTCTATCATGAGAAATATAGTTTATAAATAAATCATGCAGATGCTTACTTAGGTGTGTACAATGTACTGTTATGGTAGTATTTATTGTTATGATTGGTAAACTCTACATTATTATACTAAATCATTTTATGGAAACACATTTAATTTTATTTCTTAGATAGGTATCTATCAGGAACTCCAACAGTTGTAACATCACATACAAAGTAAAGTAAAGTATTATTATAAGTAGGTACTAATAGTGTAATTAATCATGCACACAAAACATGAGAAATATTTTTAATGTTGAGAGAGAGAGAGAGAAAACTTATAGACCAAAAAAATACTAATAATATATAAATTGAATAATATGTCACAATATTAAATAAATAGATAAACGGAAGTCAAAAATAATCTAGAATCTATCATTTTTACGGTTTCGTACCCAAAGGGTAAAAACGGGACCCTATTACTAAGACTTCGCTATCTGTCCGTCTGTCCGTCCGTCTGTCTGTCACCAGGCTGTATCTCAAGAATCGCGATAGCTAGAAAGTTGAAATTTTCACAAGTTATGTATTTCTGTTGCCGCTATAACAACAAATACTAAAAACAAAATAAAATAAATATTTAAGGGGGGCTCCCGTACAAAAAACGCGATTTTTTTGCCCTTTATTTGGGTGCAACGTATATGGTAGTTCCCGTTGACGTAGAATCACGAAATTTGGCAAAAAGCAAGGTATTAGCAGCACAAATAAAGGAAAAATTCCATAAAATAAAAAAAACGTTGAAAATTAAAAGGTGTCCCCATACATAGTTACGCCAATTAATAAAAAGAGTATATGGGCGCTCATACAATTTAGAGGTCTAGCTTAATTGGCACCAACCTCAAATCAGGTAAATAAATAAAATTGTGCATGTGATGGATGAACGATGGACAAAGTTTGTACGGAACCCTCGGTGCGCGAGTCCGACTCGCTCTTCGCCGGTTTTATCATTATTAAAAGCCAAAGTATGTTAATTTTCCGGACACATAATCACATTCTTAAACGCTGATGTTAACCGATCAATTAATTACGTTAAAAACATTTAATTACTCATTATAGAATAAGAATAGTCAAATGTACCTATGTCATAAATTATTATATTGACGCTGGTACTCAACCAAACTTGGCTGCACTGTTACAAGAAATAGCAATCTATTGTAACCCAAATAATTATAGAAGAGTACAACAAAATCTAGTAATGCATTAACAAAGAAGAATTTTATGACAAAAAACTTGGGTATAACACAAATCTGGCGTGAAAATTTAATTAAAGCATAACATTGCAGGTAGCGAAGTGCTATACAGCGACGAGAATGGTGGCTTAGTGCTGTACGATGTCGATGCAGATAGCACCACTACACTTGTACTTAATACATCACAGGTACATTTTATTCAATCACTTTTAATAAATTTATGTAGCCATCAGTGCTCATTCACGTTAAAACGATGAAATTCAATGCTTGAAAGTGGCTGAAAAATTGTTTGTCAAGCCAAGTGCAAATTGTTGAATCTTGAAACTATTAGATACCATTGCACTAATTTACAAGATTTCAATGACCGAATATTTAAATTAATAATAATATTAAATAAAGATGCTTTCAGTTTACTCAAATAATAATCTTGATATTTTTCTTATAAACACATAGACATTTAATCAACATACACTTCAAGATTCAAGTGTTTCTTTCAACTATAGAATGATATCATTGTTTTGTAATGAATGTGTTTATCCTGTATTGTTTGTTATAAATATACAAGTCTTTATTTACATGAAAAATTTAAATATTCATAATCAACTTTACACTTGCGTCTAGCGTTGAATATTGTATGAAACTAAACTGAGTGGATATTTTGGAATGTCTTCTTTTTAAAACCTATATAGAGATAGTCATGAAGGACTTTGACATCGCGAATCGCAAAAATATCTCATATATTTATAGATCGAGCAAGTTTGACATTTACTATGAAATGATTGATTTTTTTTTCGAGATTTCAGAGTTGTTCCCTTAGTAAAAGCACTAGTTTTCTCCCCGCGGATTTACCCGCGTTCTCCAGGGATCTTATATTTTCCCGGGATAAAAACAACATACCAAATTTCAGCCTTTAAGCGTGAAAAGGTAACAAACAAAAACAACAAACAAACAAACTCACTTTCGCATTAGTAAGGATGACAAACCCAACATAGATTTCGAAAACAAGCCATGTGAAAATATCCACCAGGTATAAAAAAAAATAACTTGAGCATTTTGAAATACCTTTGTATGTAAATAACTTCAAAACATTATGATTGCCATTACAGATTCTCCAGCAGTCTTCGAGAGTACAGCAACTGTCTGCAGACGGTTTACACGTCGTTTTAGCCTACAATGTGGCGCCGGTAAGTGACCACTGACCACTCTGTTAATATTTGCAACTTGACATTTTTACCCATAAACAATGATTATGATAGAGCTGTAGAAATTAACATTTTTTTTAAATAATTATATACTAGTTGCAGTAGTAGATACCTTAACCATATAGGTTCTTTTGTTACGTTTTGAAAACTGTTACTAAATTAGGTAAGAATACACCAAGAATTTCAAAATTCAAAATTCAGGGGTAATGTTGGGAATCGCAGGTGAAATAGTTTTATATATATAGGTAATAAATGCAAAAATATTACCATTGCATACTTAGTAGAATAATTATAATTATTATTTGTTTTCTATACATATATCATAGTTTGTATTTTATACATTGATTGTACTACTTGTTGTATATAAATATACATATTATTATTAAAACTACAAATTATCCAAATTAATAATTCGGCTCATCAGTTTTTTTTCTATCAAATGATGATATAAATGCTATGTAATATATTCGTTTTATATAAATATTTATCCAGGTGCCATAAAACTTATAAAATACACGTTTTTTTATTTTAAAATATTGTTGATACCTTGATGATTTCTAATCAGTGATTAAATATCGTTTTCAATATACGTACATAGTGAATTAAATGCATTTTTTTGTTGTTTAAATCAGATCATTGCTACGATTATGTTTTTATTTTGGTGTTGCGTACAGTACGAATTAAGAAACTAATAAAATGTTTCATTAAATGTTTATTGGTTGGTTATGGCTATTCACTTTTGAATCTAATTTTAATTATTCAAGGTGCCAGTAAGGGTATAATACAACTGAAGGTAAACAAACCGAACAGCGTTTGTCCTACGTATTTTTGATTTCCGTGAAAAAAAAAAAAACATTTTTATTAAAAGTTATCACATGGGATTTTTTTATGATACTTTCACTCTATGGGATATCCTGTAGTATAATAATAATAAGCTTTTATTTGCGCAATCAATTTTACAACTTTTATTATTGTCCTAGGTTAAATCACTTAAATATTAAAATGTTGGAACAATGAATCTGAATGTCAGACATTCACCTTCAGAGGTTTCTTCTTGACCTCTCGTGAGATACCTAAAATATTATATACCATTTATTTATGGTAAATTAAATTCAATAACTTTTTGAGTACTTATCAACATCTATTTGGTTTGCTCAGTATAGACTGCGTGATTTTTAAGCTATATGAACAACATTTTTTTAAAAATTATGTTAAAAGATTTGATCGGTAGGTCATCCTCAATTCTTCCTTCTGTACGTAAATACATGACTATATATCTATACTTATATAATAAAAGAGAAAGTTTTTGTTTGTTTGTTTAAAGGCGCTAATCTCTGGAACTACCAGTCAGATTTGAAAAAATATTTTTGCATTTGATAGGTCAATTCTTGAGGAAGGTTATAAGCTACTTTTTATCCCGAGAATGTGAGTGAAACCGCGGGGAACAGCTGTATATTATATAAAGAAATAAATATTATACGATGATAATAATTCAAGTGACAATAACGACGAATCTCACGATAAAGGTCATTGGTTCGCATAGCACGGTGGTAGGGTACTCTGTGGTTTGAAAGATCCGCTTGGATAGCTAGGTACACTAGTACCGCAACTAGCCTTTGTTCGCCCGGTGCGAGTGTCTGCGCCCAACTAACATTTATGACCCAAAACTTGGTCCGGGGTCCGGTCCCCTCCAGGGATTACGCCCTCTTCCTGGGCACCGCTGGCACCGCCCTAGTTACACCCACAAGATCTGTCGCCATGCACTTACTGGTGTACCTCGGCAGTTGCAATTGAGGTCCAGTTCCATACTAGGCTTTGTGTGCCTTACCACCTTTATTCAAATCGTCACTTAAAGTAAAAAAAAAGTGACTTCATCATGCTTTGTTTAACATTGAACAATAAATAGGTACCTATATGTACAATATTAACAGCGTATTCAAGTTGTCAATTATTAGGAAATGTACCGTGCCAATAATTTTATGAATACATTTTAATAATATTCTTTACAAACTTTATACATATGCGAAAATATGTTTACACAATTGTTCAATTTATTATAATCTTGATATTTTTTATTAATTTATTAACCAATTTGTTTAAATAACGCTTAATTACAGGTCTACAGATACAGTTTCCTCGCCCGTTACTCTGTGGTAGATATTATTACGGGCAATGAATCTGACATCCTTCCCCCTTCACTTGGCTACACTGAAGCCTACCTCCAGAACTTCGTTTGGGGACCGTCTGGCAATTCCCTCGCCTTCGTCTACCTTAACAATATCTTCTACCAGGCCAATTTGACCAGTGAACCTCAGCAGATAACCACTTCTGGACAACTCAATGTTATTTACAATGGAATTCCTGACTGGGTATATGAAGGTTAGTCATATTCTAATATGTTTTATCATTAATTTCTATATTTTACCACTTATTCGATGTTTTCTTGTATTTTAGATGTGTTATATACTTACTGGTTAGTGTTCGATCATTTATCTTGAACTAGCTTCTGCCTCGCGGTTTCACCCGCGTTCCCGAGGGATCTTATGTTTTCCCAAGATAAAAAGTAGCCTTTGTGTTAATCCAGGGCTACTCAGTCAGCTAGTGTCGCATCGACTCGCTCCCTATCCGCCGCCAACGACGTGGCGGGCGGCGTTTGGCCTTTGCGGGCCGGATGCCGCCCTAAACGGGGACTTGTGGGCGGATCTAAAAATATGGGTGTCAGCTACCTCCTTACCAAATTTTATCAAAATTGGTCCAGCCGTTTGTGCGTGAAGAAGTAACAAACATACAAACACACTCACAAACAAGTAACATCCCTATTACTGTAGTAGTAGTTCGTTATACACTTTACTGAGAAGACTTCGGCAAGAAAGTGACTCAGGTTTTTTTATGGGTATCTTTTCGATATAATAATATTGGCACAAACTAAGTTACGTATTCATATCATAATATTATTATTATTTCCTTTACGTAATTGCTATCATATGGATTAATGAAATCCATTTTTTATTACTTTTATCTTATTTTATAGTTGATAACGTTTCAAATTGTTTTTGCTTGACGAGCATTTAAATAAGAAATAATAATGTTCAATTTTTTTACTTATTAAGTTATCTTTGATCATTGTTATACTTAAACTAAGGTAGGTACTTACCTATAGCAGATGCATTTGAAAGCCAACTGCAGTTGCGTTCTAGGCTTTATAAAGGTCGGCAACAATCTCTTAATATTGCTAATGTCCATAGGAACAGATAGAACGGGCGTGACGTGCTTGGAGCGCAAAATGTATGAAAGTATTGCGGCGCAACAAAGATCCTAATAACATTACAATAATTTCATAAATCCATTTCGTGTGCTCAATGCACCCGATACGCGTGATATCCGTTTTGTCTGCTTTGCGCTATAGAGATCTAAATATCAGAGACGAACATTTTAATTAAAATATTGTATGTGTATAATAATATTAGGGCCTTCATAGTTTTTTTTTAATAAAGGCGATCTATCATTGACTTGTTGATTATGAGCAACAAAAATTTTATAGTACTAACTCTACATAAAGAAGAGTTTGTTTTATGTTTGATCGTGTTAATACCAGGAGCGACATTAGTCCGATATGATTTTTTTGCGTTAGATAAGCCGGTAACGAGAGCGGTGAGAGGAGGGAGGGTAGCTAGTATAATTATAAAGATATTTAACCCAAACATAGACCAAATAGAACTTGACTTGTAGCGAGGTACTCGGGATATTTGACCCCCATACTAACCAGTCCGGTCGACAGTTTATTGTTTTGAGGCTACTTTGAATCAAAATTTTCTTTTATTACAGAGGAAGTTTTCGGCTCAAATAACGCCCTCTGGTTTTCAAATGATGGAAACAAAATTGTGTATGTCACCTTCGATGATACAAACGTGAGAGTTATGAGGGTACCGCACTACGGTGTTCCCGGTTCCGTAGACTATCAGTACACACAGCATCATGAAATACGGTACCCTAAGGTGAGTCTATTGTTTATTTAATAAGCACATAAAACATAATAAATATTTATTTATTACATTGCGCAAATCATAACAGCTACAAACGAAATGACTGAAGTATTATAACTTACTAAATATTTATTTTCTCTGAGCAAATTCATGTGCAAGCGAAATGCATTCATTCATTTTACCTTGAACGGAGACCGCAATGAGGCGATTGAATCAGTTCGCCTAAATTGAACGGATTGACCGGTTTCGCTTCCAGAAGTTTAATAAACTCTACTCAATTTGTGGAGATCTAGTAAGAAAATGATGCTTAAATAAACAAGGTTGGATAAGTCTTGTTTAAATTTACCAACAATTCGTGGATCTTATATTATAATGAAAATATATGATAAGATAGTTTACAGATATTTAGATACCATGGAATTTCCTCCTTTCTGAAAACCTTTTATCCAATAAATAGCTCTTAATCGAACTGAAAGTTAGCACAAAGTTTCGAAACCAATAGTTAACATGTTCTACGTAGTATCTTATAAGTTAAGCCAAACCCACTCAATATAAATATATATAAATATATAATAGAAGTCAATACAAACTCGTTCCATTTCCATTACCTTTAGTTCAACCACATTCAACCATTTAGATAAAATCTCTCGCCCTTGCCTTAATAGTAAATGGCAAACTCAATTCTTGTTAATTGCATTAGTCGAATCGTGCCCGGCGAGCTTCTATTGACTTACCGCCAGGGGTAATCAAGCTTTATGATAAAATTAAACACTTGCACGTCTGGTTAATTCACAAGTTAATTTTTGCTGTTTTGAGTACCGGGAAAATAGCATACCCTAGTGTTTGACTGTATTTATTATCTTCAACTAAGTAATGTAAGTTTACCCGAGGGATCTAAGAGTTCAGTGTATTTTATTCCAAGATACATATATATCAATGTAATCCATAGGTTACCTTATATTTTCTAACATAATGATTTAGTAAATAAAACCAGGCTGTGTTTATAATAATTATGAAGAAAGAAATAAAGACATGGTATACGTTTTGTCAAGCTTGCTATTGTCTTGGCCCTTTATAACCGACTTACATTATGTCACGGTCGTATTGTTATTCCACAACCGCAAAGGGAATATTGTTTAGAACAGTGACAGCTACGGCTGTAGGCTGACACTTGGGCGGAATTAATTATTGATTGTCTTCGCGTTTATGTATGTTTACTTACTAAAGTAGTAAAAAGCTCTTGAAGATTCTGTGATGATGAAATAAGACTTTTTCTTTTGGAAAAGACTAAACAACACCAAAAGCATTTATGAATTTAAAAAGTAAATGGACTTCACTAAATAATTTTGTTGCTATGTAGTATTAATCTCTCTTTAACATTTTTTTTGTATAGTTATGTAGTTCAATAAAAATCGTAATACTGCAAAAACAACACAATTAATCTCGGGGTCTGCGGATTGTGGGCATTATCAGAACTAGCAATGAAAGGCTCTACTTCCACTGAACAAGGTTGCATCGAAAGAGGCCACACTCATAAACTGTTGCTACAATCATCTCAATTATTGTACTCTCTATTGCAGCCAGGCACAATAAACCCTACAGTTTCAGTGACAATCAGAAATTTGCAGAGTGGCAACTCAACTGTTTACCCAGAACCAACCAATCTTGAACAGTAAGCCATTTGTACACTATGATATATTTAACAAATTGTAATCCTTTCTAGTTCGAAATTATATTTGTGATGAGAAAGTAAACTCGTCATCATCAGCCTATGATTCAACAAGAGCAAAAATAAAAGGATATAGTGCTTGACACATTACAATTAAATGCGGGTAGAACCTGGCGCTTCCGAAAACTGCTTCGTAGAAAAAAACTTTGGAAAAAACTATGGAGTCTATAGTTCTAAAAATATTTATACTGATTTCAGACCTATCTTGAAGGCAGTGAAATTCGTGACAAACGACTCAATAGCTTTGATGTGGACCAACCGAGTTCAGACAACTCTTGTGGTGCTGCTGTGTACAGAGGGACAAACTATTTGTTCACAGGTAAAACTAAAAAAATCTTAGATCAATCCTCTATTTGTGCGGTACTGTATAAACATTATGGTACTTATTATTGTTTTGTATAATTATCATTCCAGATTTACCAATACACTGAGTCTGATGGATGGATTGATAATATTCCACTTATTTTCAATGACGAAGGAAATTCTTTCATAACTATATTACCACAAGTGAGTTCATAATAAAGTAATAATGCAAATAATTCGATTTAAAAAAAGAATACCCAGAATAACCATAATAGGTTTTGATAATTAACTTACCCGTTATAAAAATTAGAAATCATCGTACTTTATATTTACCTGTTAAATATTTTATGTAATACAAAAGTCATTACTAGTACTAAGTAAGTCATCAAAATATGCATATTAAATTTCAGGCGGTTAATGGAGTCCTGTACAAGCAAATAGTGCAAGTGACCGAATCTAATGTCGGTACATGGACGAGTGTCGATCGCACTAATACATCACATACCGTCGCAGAAATCATGTCTTGGACTTCTGATGATATTGTGTAAGTGGCATTTGATAATAACCATTTAATGAATGCGTCCAGTGACCCAGTTACTTAAATTATTTTAAGTTATCTTTTTTTATATTATTATCTATAAGCCTGTGTTTAACAATCTCACCATGGTAAGTCTAGAAGGAACTGGCACTCAAGTACAGCTGCCAGAACACACCGGTAGGAGTGTCTGGCAACAGATTTTCAAGTCGAAGGTAGTGTAGCCAGGTAGGTCTTACTACAAAGAACCTTACCACCGTGCATACAGAATCCAGTGTAATATAAATACCTACTAGAAATACCCACCCATTATAAAGCCTTAAATAATCTCGAATTTATCTCAATTGAAATTCCGACATTTATGAAGTAGACATTTTGTATTATTATCGATGACTTTACTAATATGTATTATCTAAGTTTTATAAATATGCTTATCGTAATTCGCAATTCCTTTGCATTTCAGTTGGTACAAAGCAACCCATGTCAACGACTCAGCAGAACAGCACATCTACTCAGTAAACGCTGCTGGTGGAGTTTCCTGCTTCACTTGCAACATAAATCGCGCCGATGGCGGTGAATGTTTGTACAACGATGGTACTATAAGTTCATCTGGTACTCACATTACTATTAACTGCGCTGGACCCGATGTTCCTCAAATTTTCATTTATAATACTGTAAGTTATTTTTTTTATTTTTTTAAAATACAGATTACTGAGTATTTAAAATACAAATCTTTTATCTATCATAGCCTGATAACATCTATTCTGTCATAATTAGTATATTGATGATATGTATTAAACTCCTACCATCTTATATCTGGGTGGACACTATATTTATATCTGCTACAGTATTTTTTTTACATGCTACATATAGTTAAGTAACTATTTTTAACCTTGTCAACGCATCCATTGCATTGAAGCCATATGTTTTCATATTAAAATATAAATAGTAGATACATAGCTGTTATGCAATATTAAGTATTTTTTTCTTAACAATACCTCCTCAATGTTTCAGAATGGTGTTTTAGTAAGAGTTTGGGACGAGAGCACAGAAGTAGCGTCTCTAGTAAACAATCGAGAGTTACCCACAATCATCCGCCTCTCTGTGCCAATCGCTGCTGGTCTACCTGACGCCGACGTACAAATACAAGTACCGGCTGACTATGAGAACCGTGTCAATGTGCCGCTCTTGGTTTATGTGTAAGTATCTATCTATATATATAAAATAATAACTGATTGACATATCAACGCACAGCCTAAACTCTTGGTGCTAGGACCGTGAAAATTTACATGTGGATTTCTTTGAGCACTAAGGAAAGATGACCACAGAAGAAAATTCAACCCCTAGGGGTTCGCGGATGAAACCACGGAGCGGAAAGCTAGTTATTTGATAATTAAGATATTTTACTAATGTAATATTTAGCCCTGGACTAATTTGAGTACCTGTAGATGCTTGCTGCTATGGATTAAATTATTATTTAATTGTTAGCTATTGCTAAAAACTTTTCTCTTAAGAAAGTGAAACCCCTTTGTATCAGTATACGATATGATGAATAATATTTTGAGATCAACTAAAATACTTCTATCTAAATTTCAGCTACGGTGGTCCAGATACAGCTCTAGTAACAAAACAATGGAGTGTAGACTGGGGAAGTTCCCTAGTAAGTAGATGGGGGATTGCTGTAGCTCAAATTGATGGTCGAGGTTCCGGACTTAGAGGTGTCTCCAACATGTTCACTGTTAATAGAAAACTTGGTACCGTTGAGGTCGAGGACCAAATTGCTGTCACAAGGTATGTTTTTACTACAGTTTAATTGTACCAGTACATCGTTATATTTACCTATTGCATACTATCAAATATCGCCTAAGTTGGTACATGTATGTTCGAGTGCAAGTTTATGGTGGTATTCAAAATGTTGTTTATCCAAATTAAAAGTACTTATATTAACTTTAAAAGTAAATGAAAATGTTAATGTTGGATGCTATAAAATTTTAAGAAAAGGCCCCCCCGGTCTCTTCTAGCCGCTAATGATGCACTAAAATTAGCATGGATTACATGTATTGACTAAGGACTGTGTTATAAAACGTTAAACAAAATTAATGTGGAGTTTTAAGGCAAGATTAAAACAATAAATTCTTGAGACTTGACTTAAATTTTAATTTTCATTCGTTGATATGTCCCAAAACTAGTTAATTTTAAAGTAATATTTAAAAAATGTCGACGTTCGACGTTCCACCAGTTTTGACGTTCTCAAGTGCCCTCCTAGGGCCTAAATTATATTAATGGCTTTGACTTTAACTTAAGGGTGTTCGGTTGCATTACAACAAACAATGTATGTTCATCTACTGTCGACTCCTACACTAATTATGATCGAAATCATATTACAGATACCTGCAACAGAACCTACCGTGGTTGGACAGTAATCGTACTTGTATTTGGGGCTGGTCGTACGGCGGGTATGCCGCGTCTCTCGCTCTGGCGCGTGGAGGTGATGTGTTCCGATGTGCTGCTGCTGTCGCTCCTGTTGTTGACTGGCGGTTTTATGGTAAAGATTTTTTTAAATTTTTCATAACATCGTTTGGCCAATGAATATGATATTTACCCAGAAAATGTCTTTTGCTTATGATGTTTTGTATCTACAAAAAATGTTGAGAAGTTTCTAGTGAGGGCTTGCTATGTTATATTATAGCTGCTACAGAATATAAGCATGTTTGATAAGAGTGTTAGGGAATCTATAAATGTTTGTTTAGCTATAATAACAAGGAGAAGGCCAATAATGCATATCGTGGGCCTTGTGCAGACTAGTGACCTTTGAGGACTGATAAAATTCCTAACGATAATTTTCTTTACAAAATGCGGTTTGCTGACCCAGGGATCAACCTTTGATAGTAACATTTACGAACCGATCGTGACTAACGCCTAATCAACAAGATTCCAATATAATAAATTGCTTGTTAGGTAAAATATCGGAACCTCATGTGTCCTCTAATATCTTCTTTATGGCTAGAGTAAAGGTTCCTCAGCCTCGACTTCCTTCCAGAGTGAGATAAAATGTAAAAGTAAATAGCTCAGTGGTAGTGACGTCAAACGCTATGTAAATTGTCGTGAGCTAATTTTTGAAGCCACGTATAGGAAAGCGTCGAGCGGGACTGCCTCTCACCAGGTGGAATTATGTCAGAGTTGCTGGTAGCCGATGCAAGCGACCCAAAACCGCATATTGGAAGTGGCCCATGTTCAGCAGTGGAAGTCCTCGGGCTAAATATGATGATGATGATGATCGAAATTACAATGCCCTTTCATGGCTATGAGTGAGCCCATAATCCATTAACAGCATTTATGTCATTTATTTTCAGATACAATCTACACTGAACGTTATATGGACGTACCAGCCAACAACACGCAAGGTTATTTAGAATCGTCATTGCTGACCGATGAAGTGGTACGTGTACTTAGTCACAAGTATTTTTAAAATGTCTGTGTCGTTTTACACCAATTAATCAAATCAAATATCGAATCAAAAAAAATAATATTGAAACCTCAGTATCAGTTTGTCATTTACTTGAGGAATCAATATTTTGGATTAGTTAAGGTATGTTATGAATTTTATTAAATCCTACACTTAAAACTTTAACGGCACTTTAAACTTATTAAAAAAAATCCTCTACAATGTAGATAAAACCGTGGTGATTATTGTAGTAGTTCTAATCATAGAGCGTAAGCTGGATAAATGGCTTTGACTTCGACTGTATTTTTTTTTGTGTTCAGGTGGAAGCATTCCGTAACAAGAGCTACTTCTTAATCCACGGAACAGCGGATGACAACGTGCACTACCAACACGCCATGTTGATATCTCGCTTACTACAGAGGCGGGACGTTTACTTCACTCAAATGGTGAGTTTTCTTTTGTATCCTACTTCCTATAGGAAATATTTTATCATCTATCCCATTCTTTATCTTATACTGTATCATATCATATATTAGGATAAGATAGGTCCTAGAATATCCTATATACGACCCCACAAATATTATAAATGAAAAAAAATTGAGGATATTTTCTATAATTGGAAACCAGTATTATAAATGCCAAAAAATGTGTGTATGTGTTTGTGTGTGTGAGTATACAATGTTTGTTACCACAATTCTCCTTAAATGCGGAGGGGGTGTAATGGCGGGGGACAGCTAGTGTTCGCGCTCGAACCAGAGAGGAAGATGTGGCTGGCAACACCGAAGGACGAGCGGCCATTACAACTTACA
This sequence comes from Tetheella fluctuosa, assembly GCA_951216915.1. Classification (NCBI taxonomy): domain Eukaryota; kingdom Metazoa; phylum Arthropoda; class Insecta; order Lepidoptera; family Drepanidae; genus Tetheella; species Tetheella fluctuosa. Next base: position 10,959,248 of record OX578217.1, read on the forward strand.
TACAAGACGAGATTCGAGGCATATAACGAACAATATTATCTATCTCTGTAAAATCCATTAAACCTAATTATAAAACCAAATGTTTTCTCTTGTACGCCCCGACAAGAATTGGCGACCGTCCCGACAGCTAGTATATTATACATATCACGCAATGCTTCATGTTAAGAGAGATAGAGCATAGCGATATGTCGCTTAAAGAGCAGCTCGACTGGGGAAGTACCTCCACCTTACAGAATAACGCAGTCAAATAACTTATAGTTGTGTTCCTGCGCGTGAGTAAGGTCACCAGAGCTCATCGGGGTGGGGGGAAGGGTCGTCAACGTGTGAGTGATACCAATGGTGTTGCAAGCGTTCATGGACTAGGGTAGCCGCTTACCATCTGGCGGGCTGTATGCTTGTTTGCCAATTAGGTATGTATAAAAAAAATATATAATAAAACATTTTTTTTCAGAGTTACACAGACGAAGACCACGGCCTGGTCGGAGTACGACCTCATCTCTACCACGGCATAGAGAAGTTCCTACATGATCACATGTTGTAAACTACATCACTATTTAATTAGTTTTAAACGAAATTTTGCTCAGTGTTACTTTCAAAAAGAAATGCACGGATTTCTTGAAAAAAATACAATTAAATTTGTAAGATTTGGTGAAAAGAATAACACCAATACTTATAGAAAGAAAATTTAACTTACACTAAACAAATATTTTTAGTTTTTCAAACATTCTTAAATATCTTAAAATTTTAGGATATAATACTTTAATCTATTCGAGTAGTATCTTTAAAAAAATACATATAATTCAATCGTAATGAGCAATAGAGTTTAGCTCCAAAATTAACGCACATTGTAAATTATTGTTCAGAAGTATTTTACACAATTTTTAATGTCAACATAAGTATATAAATTAAGTATAAATTATCCTAACGTTACCTGTTACTGCAATAATAATTAAATTATAATAAAAAACGAAATACAATTTATAAATAATATATTTTACAGTGTTGTAAATAATTTAAAATTAATTGAAGTATTTTGAGTATTGTAATATTACTTAACGTTGCCAAATGTCAAACAGTATGACGACAGGGTTTTTCAGTGTATAATAATAGATTTATTAATATCATTCAGAGCACCTATTTATGTATTATTTTAATAACAAGAGAGTACCTAAAATAATAAATAATTTAGATAACTATTAAATAGGTTTGTCAGTATGTATAGTTTCATTGAATCGTGGTAATATTGTTATTTGTAAATAATTTAAAGTACTTTAAGTACAAAATATTATCTAATAAATGTGTTTTCTACAAATTTTGAATTAATTTCAAAACCATGTGATACACATAATAATACTTAAACAGGTAGATATAGATCAACTGCTAAATTACTCGATTGTTATTTAATAACAAAAATCTTTTCCTAATGAGTATCCTTCCAAAAAATAAAACAAACCATAAAAAAAACAATTGAGCGTTTCCTTTTTATTATTAATATTATTCTCGTGTCTGTTCTACAAAGAATTATCTCCTTGAATAACCTCGGTCGTCCACGCAATGATTCAGTCGGAGGTTCCTTTTGCGGACCATTAGGAAATGGCATGAGCTATCCCCATTACGGCTTTCTCTCAGCAATATGAAATCGAAGCCAAACTCATTGTCAATCCCTCGAGTATGCAAATGTCCATCGCAGGAAACGCTTTTAATCATCGAATATAAAGTTTCAATAAGCACGCATTTATATGATTAACGCATCTTTTAAATAGTACATCTACCTTTTATTGGTAGATACCATAAAACACAAAATAAGAATTCCGTAGCCAAATGGCAAAAAACCGAACCCTTATAGATTTGTCATGTCTGTCTGTCTGTCCGTCCGTATGTCACAGCCACTTTTTTCCGAAACTATAAGAGCACTGTTGAAACTTGGTAAGTAGATGTATTCTGTGAACCGCATTAAGATTTTCACACAAAAATAGAAAAAAAACAATAAATTTAGGGGGTTCCCCATACTTAGAACTGAAACTAAATTTTTTTTTCATCTAACCCATAAATATGGGGTGTCTATGGATAGGTCTTTAAAAATGATATTGAGGTTTTTACATCATTTTTTTCTAAACTGAATAGTTTGCGCGAGAGACACATCCAAAGTGGTAAAATGTATGTAACTTCTAAAATAAGAGAATGATAAAACTAAAAAAAATATGTGATGTACATTACCATGCAAACTTCCACCGAAAATTAGTTTGAACGAGATCTAGTTAGTAGTTTTTTTTTAATACGTCATAAATCGTAAACCACAATTTACCTTTCATTCAATCAACTCAAATATAAAAAAAAAATGGCAAAAAGCAAGGTCTTACAGCACAAATAAAGGAAAAATTCTTAAAAATTTTAAAAGTTGAAAATCAAAGGGTGTCCCCATACATACATAGTTATGCCAATTAATAAAGACCTCTGAGTTGTATCGGCGCTCATACAATTTAGAGGTTTAGCTTAATTGGCACCAACCTCAAATAAGGTAAATAAATAAAATTGTGCATTTCCCTTGATGGACGAAGTTTGTACGGAACCCTCGGTGCGCGAGTCCGACTCGCACTTGGCCGGTTTTTTTTAGACAGATTTACCATAAAAAATCATTTTGTCTCAATCAAGAGGGTCTTACGAATGTAAAAGCTATTGAAGTTACCACTGGTTCGACAGTCAGCCTTCAACTATGGAGAACCACCAAGAATCTCGGCTAGATTACGTTTCTTATGGACATTTAGAGGCACGCAAAAAAGGTCTGGCCATCTACGTCAGAACATGTAGGTATATAATTTAAAAGTGCGAGTCGGATTCCGCACGAAGGGTTCCGTACCATTATCTATAAAAACGGCAAAAAAATTATGTTTGTTGTATGGGAGCCCCCCTTAAATATTTGTTTTATTTTGTTTTTAGTATTTGTTGTAATAGCAGCAACAGAAATACATAATTTGTGACTATTGCGGTTCTTGAGATACAGCCTGGTGAAAGACAGACGGACAGACAGCGAAGCCTTAGTAATAGGGTCCCGTTTTTACCCTTTGGGTACGGAACCCTAATAAAAGAAGGATTTTGATTATTTTTTATTTTCGAGTTTAATTTGTTTTTTCGACTATGTGTTAATTTCATTAAATGACTATTGTACGAAATCACGCAGATTTTTGTTGTTTTTAACGAATCTCTGCAATTTTTTTCACAAATCCCTTATCTTTTTATCAAAAAATTAATGTTGTCGATACGTCATTCGATAATTTTAAGTGATAATTCCGGATCTCAGCATAGCTCAAGTCTCTAAACATGTAACTTTAATTAGAATTGGCATTGCAATTAATTCACCCAAACAGTAGCAAGGTACGTTAATAACTCAATGGATTTTCTTATACTTTTCCTGAAAATGAGCTGCAAATTCAATGAAGAACCGTGCAAATTCAATAGGGAATAATAAAATTTGGACGATGGCAATAATGAAAGTAAGATTGATTAGCTGTCAATGTATTTTAAATTTGATTCCGAGCGTATTCTGAGACGAGGCATCCGTATAAGGCTACCTGTCCTCAGAAGCGAAGTGGAGCTAGGAAATGTAACCAAATTTACTCATAATTGTCGTCGGCGCGATCGCGTCAATTTTGTGCAATTTTATAAATCAATAAATTTTCCTAGGTCTGCTTCGGTAGACAGGTAGCCCTAAGATGGGCAAAATATTTTATACTTACATAATATTTTATTCGATTGTAAATAAAATAATATTATAACAATTTTCTATGCTTTTATACGTAGAAGGATGTCTTGCGTATGTAAATAATAAGTAAACCAATAAACCCAAAATCTTATGCCACTTTTGCAATAAAAATAAACAGAGAAGTATAATAACAGTTGGCTTAGATTCAACCCTTATTATTTTCAGTTTTATCAGACCAAGTAATCTGTAAAAAGGTCTGATATTTTATTAACATAACCTATTCACATTATGGAAATATTTACCTTTTATGTGAAAATCTAGGCCAACAAAAGACATTCTTGAGCTTGATTTACTTGCTACATATTCTTTGACAATCTTTGATTTTAGAGGTCTAAAAAAATTTTGTTATCCTATCTTATCCAACAATTTTTTTAGTTAACTTTCTGTTACGACGAAATGTTGGAGAACTAAAAAAAATAAAATTATGGTATACCTACTCAAGGAATATTGCTAATACATTTTAAGCTATCGATATTCAGATGCCTTTTTAGGATTCCTTAGTCAACAAGAAACCCTTATAGTTTCGCCATGTCCGTCAGTCTGTCTGTCTGTCCGCAGCTTAGCCCAGAAACTCTTAGTACTAAAAGCTATAATTTGGCATGGATATACATATAAATCACGCCAACAAAATGTCAAATAAAATCTTGAAAAATAGTTTTTTTAGGGTACCTCCTCTACATGTAAAGTTGGGATGTTTTTTTTTCAAGTCATAGTCTTCTTCTTCTCTGTCGTCACACTCTTGGCAGAGTGGTTGTGGTCGTCATGACAGGGGTGGTGGCAAGCTTCACAATTCGTCGCCATTCCTCTCGTACTCTTGCTTGTCTCGTGCATTCGTAGAGTGGACCATTTAGTGCAGCTTTGACTTGGTTGGTCCAGCGCATTGGTGATCTACCGCGCGCCCTTGTGCCCTCAATTTTGTCAAATCGTGACCCCGCTGCATTGATAAAGGCAAAATGTTTATGCAATTCTGCGTATTAATGTTCAGTAATTAAACAAAAACGCTAAACGTCGTTTAGTTGTTTTACATAACGGTGCCGTTTTGTAAAACAACTAGCGGTTTTGTAAAACAGCTAATTAAGAAATCCAACTGCGACATATACAAAACAATGTCCTATCAGTGACGTCTGTCACGTTTCATTACGTGAGATAGAGTGAAGATCTCATTTCTTTTTATTATATGTCGTTAAAAAATTACGAATAAAGGAGGATGCCCGCGGATAGTACTCTTGAGAAACGCATTGTGTCACATAAAGTTAATGAGTATCAAAAAGCTAAAATAAAATAGTATTTTTTTAATATGATCTAGTTATTATTTATAATGGGATACTTTTTTGAGGAATAAAGAGTATTTTTTGTTTCCGGCATTTTTACTATCGCCTGTCAATGTTAGGGATGTCCATTTCTTCTATTGCATGTAATGTAATTCACGATATCGATTCCGTGTTGATTGTTCGATTTTATTTATTACAATACTGGCAAGCAGGCAGGCGGTCCACCTGATGGTAAGTGGCTACCGTCGCCTATGGACATGGATTGCCAGTGTGTTACCGACCTTTATAAAGCCTAGACTAGACCTAGACTGTCGCCAAACACCTATTGGTGAGTTCCGGCAGCTACACTTGAAAGCCAGTTCCTTTTAGGCTTTGTGTAAGCACACAAAGCCTTCGGCCTTATCATCACTTACCATAGTGAGATTATGGTCAAACACAAAAATGAACCATAAAAAATGTGGCAGACCGTTGTTAGCCATTTTTTTATTTATTATTGATACTGAAATCAGAATTCTTTCCGACTCGCTTAAGTAAAAAAACAATAAACAAATAAGATAGGTTGATAAACAACAGAGATTTTTAATCTGTATTTTATAAGAAGATATATCGGATTATTTAAATCTTTTTTCGACACGGGTACAACCCTATTTGACATTTTCGTCTGTCATATTTTTGACAATCAGTCAGTATGTATTTTCTGTTCGGTTTCGGTTTGTTTGTGTACAGAGTTTGAGCTTTTTAGTTCCTCATTTACTGTTACTTAACCATTGAAAATAACATACTTTTGACGCCGCTGCACCGTGCATGTCTGTGTTGTGTTGTTTATTAGTAAAGACACGACTTTTTGTGATATATTGGAAATGGCGACTGTGAGACGATGTCTCAACTTCTTGTAATGATGGATAGCCCATTTATCGAGGAAGGTTATAGGCTCCTTTTTATTCCGGGAAAACGTAAGATCCCTCTGAAAACCGCGGGGTGGAAGCTAGTTATCTATATAAGTATATATTTACAAAAGAAAAGTAGCGTTATATCAGTTACCTGGCTTCCATAGCGTAAGTTTTAACACTGAGCTACTGGCTATCATAATGACGACTTCTTCTATGCGTCTTCTATGCGTTTTAATTAATCGTAGGACTGTGAGGACCAGTCGGATTAAGGTTTGGTCGAAACTAACCTCAAAATATTAATTTAACTTTTGTTAAATATCTTGGAAATGCAATTACATTTTATGTCGAATTTTTTGAGAAAATATTTAGACATGTCATAGAGTAGAATTAAGGTGATTTGATTAAGACACAAAAATCCTGAATGAAGTACATTTGTCCATACTGCCATGGGCATTCTCCTTTAAAACTTGGCTTTTACTAGACTTCTTTTAAACCATCTCACGTGTTTGTACTTCAAAGGAAAGATCAATTTAGGTAGTAATAATACTAATATTATTTATTTGTGATTATTATATTGAATGTAAATGTCAAATTATATTCAATTATATAGCGTCTTATTGCAAATTGATTCCGACTTTTAGTTCATCCGTTATCGCATGATACTAGTTCATTAGCTTATTTCTAATAAGAACTAATTTTTATTTCTAAATTCATAAAAATATTTTTGATCTACATAAGAATTAATATGACTAGATTAAAATACCATAAAAAACCGTGCTCGTAATATTATCCATTAATCTTACAATTATGAAATATCTCACTGCATGGAAGTAGAACAAGATTTTCGAAATACCCACGCCTACAAAATACCTGTACATTTAAACTATCCACGATGTAAAAATATATATTATGTATATATCGCAGTCATCTGGTTGAATTTGCTATTTGATTGAATGTCTAGCGCGTTCATTGAATGACGACATTTATTTGAATGACTAAAGGACAAGTTGTTTAAAGTAACGTTTAACGTCTTGACTGATTGACTGAACGTCATTTGGCATAGTCGTTGAGTGGCGGATACTTTAGGTTAAAAGTGTATGGCGATCACTTCGTGGTTATTTTTTTATTTACTGCATGAAAACCCTTCATATTCAACTATGACGAAACTATTTCAATCACCTGACTGATTTTACGTCCGCTCTTTTCAAAGGGCTATGTTACAATCCGCTAACTAGTTGGACGTTGAGTGACGTTTGTTCAATAAACGTTCGGCCTAGTCATTCAATTAAATGTCGTTATTCAATGAACGTGCTAGTCATTCAATCAAATAACAGATTCAACCAGATGACGTCGACATGTATATCTTAAGTATGTACGTTTTTGTAGACAAACATTTACAAAATACCTGTATACTTTAATTTTCCATATTTTGGATAATTTTCATTTACATATATTTTGCAAATTTACATAGGTATATTCTGCTACTTATGTTGCTATCTTTACATTCATTATCAAATCCCACAAATTAAACACCAATAATGCGGGCGTATTCAATCCCCATTTAACTAGAAAGCTTACAAGAACGGTGCCAGTCTGCCGAGACAAGACCAGACTTGTTAGATAGCGGACGACAGTGACAAATTAGATAGCAGGTGCTGGCTTGACCCTTTCTTTCACCAAACATGATTAGTAAGGCGGCCACAGCTTTTCCAGGCTTTTTACTTGCAATTTCAGAACAGTAGGACGTCTGTTGTCTCTTGACATGAAATGTGAGATAGGAGGCCATTTTCGTTTGAACTAAAAGGTTTTTTGTGTACTTACTTAAGAATGACGTTATTGGCATTAGGTAGATATACATTCGATACGATGAAAAGATTTCGTCTTTGACCTTAATTTATTAGTGACTAGCTGCCGCCCCACGGTTTTACCCGCGTTCCCGAGGGATTCTCCAATTTCCTTAATATTTATTTCCGTAAGAACCTTCTACAAAAATTAGAAAACTTAAAAAAAAAATTAAAGAAATCGGTAAAGTCGTTCTCAAGTTTGGCGTGACCAAGGGAAATATGGGTTCATTTATATATAGATAGATATGTATATATACAGATAGATTATGTAACTGTTATCTGAATTAAAGCAATTTGAAGTGTAATAAAATTAGGTACTTACGTAGATATATATTTACTAGGCCATGGTTTAAACAAGAGCATTAACAGTCTATATTAATAACAATTTTAGCACGTACATACACTCAATCAGTGAAAAATACCATAAAACCTACCCCAATTGTCGTTTGTTGAGCGATACTTCATAAAGTTATCCCGTTATATACATCTGCTGTTGTAATCATGTGTCAAATAACGATGGAACTTGCAGTTAGCTACAGCTTTTATATAGTCAAATTTAAGTCATATTATAACTGTGTATGACCATACATGCGATGGACTTAGTTGGTATCTACAAACAAAACGAACAAAGTAACAAAATGTCATAAATTAAAACATAAATTGTCCAATCTATAAGTAACTTAATTAATTTATCACTGGACCTGACGGGTGTGAAATACTTCTTACTCTGGTAAATCTAGATTTGATGGTGAAAAAGAAGGGTTATCACGGATATTCGACAGTGAATTGCGCAAGACAGATGGTGATTTAGTAAAAATATATCTAATATCATATTTCATTAATTGTATTGAAATCCGGGTGTCCATATAAATGCCTTTACTAAAATGCATTCCTCATTTGTATTCAATAAGTTAATAAATTAATGATGCAGGGTGATTTGTGGCATATTTTCTTTACCGACACTAGTCTACCGATACTAGTCACTTTCATAAATAGTCAGTCTATAAAATGCTCAATGATATGTTATGGTAACGATTTGTAAAGAGAAAATGAATACATGATTTATTAACATGAACATTATTGATCAGTTTGTCAGCATAGTTTAACCACCTGACTAAATATTATGAAAATATCAATGTTAATAGATTTTTTCTCATTGCCTAAACCGAAATTTTATCCTGAAATCATGCAATAAACTGAATAGCCGCCTTACATTTATCGTTTGGTATTTTTCGTCACGTACTCTCGTTACACAGCCCTCGTAAAACTGACTGAAGGACCTTTGTTTACTATTCATCTAGTTTTCGTAATTTAATCACGTTTTATTTGTATTATGCACAAATATGTACGTAATAGCTTTTCCTAATATTTGGCAATCAAATTAGGTGGATTATCAGACTCGTATCAATATTTAAATAAAATTTTGGGAGCTAGGTAGGTAGGTTTTTTTTAGCAAAAACAATTGAACACCATAAATGCCATTCTAAAGTGCTACGAGATTACATTAGGGTCAAGAAAAATCAAAAGTTACAAGTAAATGGTGATAATAATATTGAATGTAAGAAGAAAGTTATTTAATTTATTCTTATATTTCTTGCGCAGATTCTGTGGAAGATGGTTCATCTATCTTCATCTGTGAAAATGGGCACTCGTAGGGGAAGACTGACACGCCTAATGTATGGCAACCATTCCAATTGATGATTTTGAAGAATTGGTAGTTGTTGGAAATAATTATCTTAGTTCTTTCACCTGGTTCTTGAAATATAAGTACCTGTACGTGATTTTTCTCCGCAAGATATCTAATATGTATAAATTTGGCAGCTGTAAAAATATCAAATGGTAAGTACTATTGGAAATATTGGATGAACAGAAAATTTAAAAAATGTTTACTTCTATCGTACGTACATTTTCATTACATCGATATTTTCAATAAAATAATTTTAATATTAATATACAAAATTAATATAAAATGACTTGCGTTAAGGCTCCAGTCTCCCTAAAATCAGTGTTCTTGCGGAATTTATCAGAAAAGAAATATTTTTTTTTTAGTCATCAGAAAAGCAATAAATGCAATATATTTTACGTTATTTTAAAGTGTGAGATTTGAAGTTTCCAATACATATTTTATTTATTAATTTGACGCCATTTTTATTAGTGAGGCTTTAAACTTACCTCTATTTACGTTCCACGCGTAGAGGGTCTCATTCATGCACACGCCACGAAAACAATATATCAAAAACAAGAAATGTATTCAGATTACATTTGTCGGCAAATCCTCTACAATAATCTTATCTAGTTACTTTTTTTCAAAATCGTCTCAATTTCTTTGATTTTAGGGAGACTGGAGCCTAATATTAAATTAATATTCAGCAAAAAAACGTTTAGTTATTGTTATGTGTTTTAATTTATCTATGTTTATACAAACTTAAAATTGTAACAATGAGATTGTATAACAAAAGCCTCAGTGTGGATTAAAAGAATCCCACATTTTATTCAGTCGGTCGGTAGCCATGTCGAGAATTATTTTGAAAAAGTAGCTTTTGTTCGGAAAGTTTTCATCGGACTTATTCATACGTCACAAAAGAGCTTTCACTCAAAAGGTTAGTCAACACCGGTTTTGATTACTTAGGTGATTTAAATAAGATATTAAAATACAATATAAAAAACTGGATGGCAGTGCGAGTCGGACTCGCGCACGAAGGATTTTGTACCATTATCTTTAAAAACGTTGTATAAAAACGGCAAAAAATCATGTCTGTTGTATGGGAGCCCACTTAAATATTTATTTTATTCTATTTTTTTAGTATTTGTTGTTATAGCGGGAACAGAAATATATCATCTGTGAAAATTTCAACTGTCTTACTATCACGGTTCATGAGATACAGCCTGGTCACAGACGGACAGACAGACAGACGGACGGACAGCGGAGTCTTAGTAATAAGGTCCCGTTTTACCTTTTGGGTACGGAACCCTAAAAAAAGTAAAACAAACATCAATGTATTGCAACTTAGGCTCCACTGTAAATCCTTCTTGGAAAGTACTGATTTCCGCCATATTTCTGTTGGTATTATATTGTATCGCAACATAGCGTATCAAGCAAGTCATATAAAAAATATAGGTATATGTAGGCGCCCTTTATCCCATTATCTTTCTGCAAAATCTAACTCGAAGGTATCCATCCGAATCAGAATTTATTTTCTTCAGCACTTTCCTTAAACTGTATTGAAACTGAAACTGTAAGCAAGCAATTCTTTTGGAATGGACTTAAGTATATAAGTATTTTTTAATGTATATGTGATGTAAAAGTAATTTATTTAGACAACCAACATAATAAATTCAGACCAAAACCATTTTGCCTATGGTAGTGTCCATTATTCTGATTAAATAAAAATACCGTGGGATAAAAATTTATAAAAGTTGTTTTTACCACTACTGCAAAAAACATCCACAAATCTCGAGTAATACAAAGAAAAAAATTTAATAGGTATTCGTTATATAAAAAAAATAATTAAAGATTACACAGTTACGGAGTTGGCATTATGGCTTAAGATTTTAGAACCAATTTATATGTAGTGAAGGTAAACGCAACATAGGTAAAGAATTGTTTTAATGCAATCACATTAAAACTTATAACAAAAACGGAGTATTTTGTCCTGACCCAAAATAAGTTTGTTCATAGTCAAAGTCAAAGTCAAAGCCATTTATTCAGTTTAGGCCCTAGGAGGGCACTTATGAAGGTCGAATTTACTGAAGCTACCACCGATTCGGAAATCAGCCTTCAACTGAGAAGAACCGGCAAGAAACTCAGCAAGGTTACATTTTTTATATATATTTTTCTTTTTTTTTTTATAATCTGACTATTGGCTATATTTTTTCAATAACAGCAAAATGTACAATACAATATACAATTAAATCAAAAAGAAAAATACCAATACCAAGTAAATAATAAAATGTAACGCAAACAAGTTCTTATTAAATAATAGCAAATACGCTACATAATGGCTAAAACTAAAAAAATAAAATAAAAAAAACAATATGCGAAGTGCACCTGTGCAGAGTGAAACTATTTCCAAACATCCCTATCTTCAATATATTGAGCTACCTTGTAATAAGCCTTTTCCTTCAAAACTTTCTTCACGTAATATTTGAATTTAAAATCGGTCATCTTGGTTACCGAGTTAGGTATTTTATTATAAAAACGAACGCAATTACCAAGGAATGACTTGCTAACTTTGGCTAACCTAAAATATGGAACAACTAATTTCTCTCTTTGCCTTGTATTTATATTATGGACATCTACTTTTGTTTTAAACATTCCTATATTTCTACGTATGAACATTATATTTTCATAAATGTAGAGTGAAGGCAAAGTCATTATATTTATTTCTTTAAATAAATGCTTTAATGAGTCCCGAGGACCCATACTATAAATTGCACGAATTGCCCTTTTTTGTAGTATAAAAATAGTTTCAATATCGGCTGCTGCTCCCCATAATAAAATACCGTATGATAACAGACTGTGAAAGTAAGCAAAATATACTAGTTTAGCCGTCTCGACATTCGTCAATTGTTTAATTTTTCTTACAGCAAATGCAGCAGAACTTAATTTACCTGCCAAAGAATCTATATGAGGACCCCATTGTAATTTATTATCTAATGTTAAACCTAAGAATACAGTTTTATTAACCATGTCCAAATTACTGCTATCTATTATTATTTGACTATCTACTTGTGCTACATTGGGTAGAGAGAATCTTAAACATTTAGTCTTCTTAGAGTTGAGTAACAAATTGTTTGCAGTAAACCATTTGGAGACTATTGACAAGGTATCATTTACTCTTATAAGATCTTTGTCTTTTCTATCAACTTTAAAAATCAACGAAGTATCGTCAGCAAACAAGACTATATCTGAGAGGCCATTTACAATATATGGTAAATCATTTAAATAAACTAAAAACAAAAATGGTCCTAGTATTGAGCCCTGGGGTACCCCCATTTCGATTAAAGAGCCCTCAGATGTTGTACTACTAATCCCTACCTTTTGTTGACGATTAGATAAATAAGATAGAACAAGATCATAAGCAGTTCCACGAATTGCGTAATAGTCTAGCTTTAGTAGCAGTGTACGGTGGTCGACACAGTCGAAGGCCTTGGATAGATCACAGAATATACCAATTGCATCCTGTGAACCCTCCCAAGCCTCATAAATGGATTTCAATAATTTTGCAGCTGCATCGGAAGTAGATTTTCCCTTCGTGAAACCAAACTGATGACCATGCAGTATCTCATGTTCATTAAAGTGTTTTAACATTTGATTGAGTAACAGTTTTTCAAATATTTTACTAAGTGCTGGAAGAACGGACACTGGTCTATAATCGGATGGATTATACTTACAACCGGATTTAAAAATAGGTACTATTTTACTAAACTTCATTAAATCGGGAAAAGAGCCCTGATGAATGCATTCATTGAAAATATCGGACAAAATAGGTGCTATTACTGCAATTATTGATTTTAAAACCGTAACCGATAAACCCCATAAATCTTCAGTACTTTTCATATTAAGGGAATTAAAAGTTTTTAAAACATCGTTAGCATTAATATAACTAAATTTAAAACTAGGATATGATTTATTGATATGAAGCTTTAGTAATGATTCCGCTACTTTAGGACAAGATTTAAGACATTGAGTAGTCTCCCCCGGTATACTAGAGAAAAAGTGCTCAAAAGCAGTGGCTACTTCCAATTTATCTGACAACAATCTATCATTAATTTTAAGCGTTAGCTGTTCACTCTTATCTTTAATTTTACCAGTTTCCGTATTAATAACATTCCAGACTGTCTTTATTTTGTTAGTGGCTTTACCAATTTTGTTACTTATGTAGGAGGATTTGGCTAGATTACATACTACTTTAAATAATTTTGAAAAGTTCCTAACATATTTATGAAAATCTTCGTTTCTAGTTAAAGATTTTAAATGGTAAAGTTCATACAATTTATCTCGGCTCTTTCGAATTCCTTTAGTAGCCCAGTCACTAAATACCAATTTACTATTAACTTTCACTATTTTCGAAGGACAGGCTCTATTGAAATTAACACATATATCAGATAATAAACCTTCATACAAAATATTGGGCTGATTACTATTATAAATTTTACTTTCGAGTCTTAACTCTAAATTATTTTTAAAGTTATCTAATCTAACCTTTGTAGTAGGCCTAATTACTTTTGTTACCTTGGAAATTTGACTTTTATATGGTAGTTTGATTAGTTGAGCCATATGATCTGAACGAACACCACTTATGATCGATTTTCCCAATATATTGCTATTTGTTAATATATTATCTATACATGTAGCTGATGTAGCTGTTGATCTTGTTGGCTCATTAAACAATAAATCTAAGTTAAATGATTTAAACAAAGAAACGAAATTTCTACTTTCAGACGAATGAGTAAGAATATCTACATTAAAGTCACCACATAGAACTATTGATTTATTCGACTTAAATAACTTTCGAAGAATCTCTTCAATTGTAGAGGAAAATAGTATAAAATTTGATGCTGGTGGCCTATATACACAAAGAATTATATAACTATCTAACTCTGCACAAGACACCTCACAGACGCGCTCAACAGAGAGGCTACAAATATCTTTCCGTTCCTTGAATTTAATATTATTATTTAAAAGAATAATTGAGCCGCCACCCTCTGCTGACAATCTATTAAATACACTGGCAACCGTTAAGTTTTTAATATTAAAAAGCATGGTGTCCGGTTTCAACCATGTCTCTGTGAAACATAATACATCAATTTTTATAGAATCGAGTAATAAATCAATATCAAGAATTTTGCCAAAGAAGCGATTAATATTTTGGTGTACAAGTGAAATTGAATTGTTGTGCTTCTCTGTTGTCGAAACTAAATGTTTAAAAAACTATTCACAGTATTAATAGTAGTCTTACTAGTTAAAACTGTTTCATCCCTTAACCTATTAATATTATAAGCTACAAGAGTAGCAATCAATTTCTTGCATTTTTTAGGAATAAAAAATGTATCCTGTGTCAGTTGTAAATGACTAACAAACTTGTTAGAATCAAAATAAATAAATTCATCACTATGACGACATGTCACATTGTACATAAGATTATTTAACCGCCAAATATAATTATTCTCTTTTTCAGAGTAGTTAGAAGAGTATGGAAAAGCACATAACATTACTTTCATTACCCCTAGTTTGGTCAAAGAGTTAAAACTATTTATTAAATCATTTTTACATATATGTAATGCCTGGCCAATTAAAATGATAATTATTGTTTGATCATCAAATTTTGAACGCATGATTTGATCCATTATTTGTTTGTATGTTGCTCCTGGCATACAATAATTAATTACCGAATGATTTACATGTTTATTTAAGATTGAGCCAAAGTCAGTGCCTATTTTATCAGAGAAAATAATTGTCTTTTTTACTAGAGGACAAATGTATTTTAATTCAGAACTAATACCCTGAACAGCACTCTGACCGTCAGGAGATATTGGAAGCGACTCACCAGTTGTCAGATGGTCACAGTCACAAGTGTGATTGTTGGTTAGTGATGTTAGTCTATCCTCATTGTACTTACATAAGTCAACTAGGTGTGTCGCTGCCAATATATGCTCATTTATTTCCTTCTGAGCATTCTCATACTTAGAAACAAGGTCCCTAAGACAATACTCCTTGTGCTCAAGGTCAGAGATCAAACGCTGAGTGTCAGTATCATATAATTTTTGACAATGGTAAACTTGCTTTTTATATTCCCTTAACTGATTAATGTTGTTTATATGCTCTTTTCTTAATTCTACATTTTTATAAAAACATTTTTGTTTTTTAACTATAGAGTTGGTTTTTCTAATAAACTTATTTAATTTTAGGTATTTCTTAATTTTATTGTGACTTGTCATTAATATATTTATTTTATTATGAGTATGAACTGAGCTATCATTAGTTAGATCAATAGTAACTACAGAATTTGCCGGCTGAGAACATGAATCACTCCCGATCAGCTCATCAAAGAGGCTCAGTGTATTGTTGGTTTGGTGGCAGCTCGCTTCAAATTCCAGACAGCTGATTTTGTTGTTAGCCTGACTCAAGTTCAGTTCTAGTTCAGTAATGCGAGTCAGCGCTGTCTCATAGGTGTCACTGCATTCGTTGAAAGATGATACCTCTTCCTGTAAGTGATTCCGCTGATCGAGGACTTCAGTGTAGTTGTTGTGAAGCTCAGCCAGCTCCTTCTTCAGTTGACTATTTCTATTATTCATATTTTTAACTTCAACCTCGCTCTCTTCACGTTCCTGCATCAGTTGGTCACAAAGAACTTGGGAGGCCTTGAGATCTTGTAGGGCCTTTCTAAGTTTGTCCTCCAAGTCCCGGGTACAGGCCTTGCGAGTCATCATGTTTACCGACATGATTCCACAGACCCTGAAGTGCAAATACAGAAAACTGAGTAGCGAAGAGAAAGCAACACTAACAATTAGGGAACTTGTAACAATAATAAGTTATTTATAAATTTATTAACTTTAAAACTATTTGTTTAAGGTATTTATTTGATGTTTGTTTTTTAATTTTTAACTATTATTCACAGTAAAAAGATATTTGTATAAGCAGGATTATGATTATATGAATGTTTAATAGGGGTAATTTAACTACAAAGATAAAGTTACATACAAAACATGAACCTGTGTACAGTGTCAAGTATTTTTGAGTCTGAGGCAAATGCTTTTGTCATCAACTTTGCTTCCACAATCAGTCAAACAAGGTGAGACTGTAAAGTTGCCAATGTGTGTACTGGAAGTTGCTCAACGTACTGAGCGGTGTGCAGGGTCAGTGTATGTTATGTTGTGTGTGTTTATAAATCTAAATTATCACAATACTCCCCAGTTTTAATGATGATAAATTCAAACTTTGTCCGTTTTGAACCGTCGGGTGACAGTTTAGTTTAGTGCCGTTTTATTGTATTGTGAATAGGTCACAAACACTCTTACATCAATTATATATATTTGACAATGTATTTGGCTTTGAACTTTGAATATTTATTTAAATTTAGAAATATTTAATAAATTTTAAAATACGATATAGATTTTGACGTCTTTACGGTGGGGTTGCCCACTTCCTCCACAATTTGATCCTCTCAGTTCTCGTATTAATTGGAAAGCTCTTTGGCTTCGATCCAGAACGTCCGATTCTCCATAATGGGTTCAAATGATGAAATATTAATGGCACGTGTAACGCTATAGTGGAAAATAGGAAGCTTAACTATAGCATCTAATTTTATTCGGAAATTAATAGGTGGCAAACTTTTTTTAATACTATTATGGTGGCATACAAGTATAGCCTATTGACATACCCATTTTGAAGAACTTCATGCCATTATTTTATTATCCACTAACTGGTAGGTATATATATATATATATATATATTTATAATTAAAAGTATTAGTATACTAGCAGTGGTTTTGCATTCTTACCATACTTACGAAGGGTGAGATCATCATCATTATCTTCCTGCCCTATTCCCAATCATTTGGGGTCGGTGCAACAATTACTTTTCTTCCATTTGGCCCTTCGATGGGTGATAAAAAATTTACTCATCGTGTGGCGGGTCGCTCACTTCCCTATAATATGTGCGAGGAGGGCGATGGCTGCCACATGCGTCATACTTATGAACAGTTGCTGCTTGTGGGGGCTGGTCTGCTTAAGTTGATATATTTTTTCCTTACTGTCATATAACACACACATATTGTCAGTGAGACTAGAAAAATAATTTGATGTAATGAATCTGAGTTGGTTTTGAAAAGAGTAATTGCTGAGTTTCGTGCCGGCTCTTCTCAGTAAAAGCAACCTTCCGAACCGTGCGTTAGAGTCAGACTATTCATAAGTGCTTGTGAAGGCTATTTGAATGTAAATAATTTTCATTTCATTTCATTTCACTCTTTGTCGTTAGATTACTCAGTATCGAAAAAAAATACCTCACGAAAACATTAGAAATGTAAGTAATTACTACAAAAGATTTTACTACATTAGTGTACTATTCAAGTAGTACTTAATATTTATTAATCTTTGTAAATATGGCGAGAATACAAAACCTCAGCCGCTCCATTTCCTATGCATAGATACTAATAGTACACGAAGTAACTAATAATAACTTCCATAATACAATATCTCAAGCCCCATCGCCAAAGTCACACAGAAGTTTCGCTTAGGTACTCAACACAAAACTTGAAGAGTAAATAGACTGGATATTGTTTGTTTGTCATTTGAGCAGCTCTCAAGAATTTTGAGCGGTTTGAAGATCTTCCATGTAAGGCAAGTACTACGGAATACATTGTTGTCATAAACACGAATTGATCATCCATAAGATCAGTTTCTTATTGTAATTATCGTTCTATCTTTTCACGATCTAAGAACAACAATAACCTGCCCATTGAAATTATATTCAAGTTAATAGTTAAGATATACATTTCAGAGATAAGTTTCAAACATTAATTTTCATAACGGAAATACTGTTTGAAATAATATTGATTTGTAGTTTACAGATTAAATGCAAATTTAAACATAAAATAATAATAAAAAAATTAGTCTAAGTTCCAACGAATACAAAATACAAGGAGAAAATCATCGTCAAATTTCCACCTACCGTCTACATTTCACAGCTCGCCGTCGATGTGGTATAACCACCTCAGTCGTCGATCCGTCTGAGCTGTGCGTTGATAGATCAGTCAGTCAGTCACGTTTTCCTTTTATATATACAGACTAGCTTTTTACCCTGCGGTTTCACCAGCGATCCTCTATTTTACCCCATCAGGGGTTGAATTTTAAAAACCTTTGTTATTGTTAAAAATGGTTACGACATGGAATACTTCAAAAAAGTATTAAAAGAGCTCTTCAAGGTCGGTAATATTGACAATTGTCCTGGTGCTACATTGTTCATAGCTGACGGTGACTATATCAAGTGGACAGTCCAACTGCTTGTCAATCTTTTTACATAAAAGAAATGTACATTTATTTAGCAGCCAAGATTTTATGTAGGAACACCGAATAAGAAATAGTACGTAGAAGCATGAATAAATCCAGAACTTTAGACTGTGCACGTACCGTAGCTAATGAACTTAGTAAGTTGTAGGTTCCTTAAACTTAGCTTGATTCTAACAGATTTTCCTTTCAATTAAGTAAAAAAGAACCGCCAGCTCTTTTATAATGACAATAACCCAATATTCAGTGGACAGTCTTATGTAGTTTCACAAAATGTACGAAAGTAGCTCAAGTGGATACTTGTGATTATTTGTTTTCCTCAAGGCAGAAAGTTTCGGTTAATAAATGTCCCAAAGTATCGAAAAGACCAGGGAATTTTTGCGTTTAACGATAAGACTTAATTAAATTACTCAGCGGTTTGTTATCTGAAAGTATTTCATATAAAAACAGTGCTATTATTGGGGACTTTAGCAAGTTCCAGGATATTGCGTAGGTATTTATCGACACCATGGTTAATAGGAATTCTTTGTAACAACAAAATTTTTTAAACATGCCAGTAAAATTCAAACGGTGAAACGTATTTGCTGAGGATTTGGTAGATGTTTTGTTTTTTTTTAGATGTTGACTTCCTCGCAATGTATCCCAAAAGCCAGTGGTTCGATATATTTTATAGCTCAGACGTATCTACGTATGAGGCATTCCTGCAGTAGTACAGTTCATTCATGAGAATTCACCTGCAGTCTCATGAATGAACATAGGTGTGCGTTACCTCTGTGGGACCACTCGACCACCACTCCGGAAAAAGGTTAAATCGTTTATTGGAACCTTATAAATAAAGAAATGAATGGAAATTTATAAATATTCCTATACCTACATAAAAAAACAAATATGACAAAGACATGACAAATTCAGTAATAGCTATTATACTTTACATGTTCTCAAGCGTGGTCTTGGTTATAAGCTCCGGGAAAATTACATCCGCAATTGTTTCCCGGATGCTGTGTGACTTTGGCTCAATGATGATGTTCGGCAAATAGAATATCAGATAATATAATCTAATACCTTTAAACGAGCAATTCTTGTATATATATAAATATATAATCTGAATCTCGGAAATGACTCCAACGATTATCATGAAATTTAGTATGCAGGGGGTTTCAGGGGTGATAAATCGATCTAGCTAGGTTTCATTTTTAGAAAACGTCGTTTACCAAAAAAATAGTGCCGAGCAAAGCTCGGTCATCCAGGTACTAATATATAAATCATGTTATAATTATGTTGTAAATTATATCACATGTAGAGATAAGAAACTTAATAATTGCAAACATAATTTATCAATTTTCAGACCTAGTTATAAAATATCAGTGACCTATTTATTTTGTAATAATAGTCAAGTAACGTAGAATTTACTGTTTATTCCCAAAAAATCATAGTCAATATTTATTGAAACAATTTCCTACCTCACAAAATAAATCAACTAACATCCCGTTTAAACTTGGTTAAGAAACAATCCTGTATTTTACTAATTATTCAGTCAAGTGGCAGTGACCTTCTTCGAGCTGAAAGGATGGCCAGACCCGATTTGCGGGGTCGACTCGTGTTTCGAAATAATAACATTTACAATTCAGATGGCGGTTTGGTACCTCCCGCTTTTTCATTACAAATCCTTGGTGAAACTGGAAGAGATGTCAAGATAGGGTCGCTTTCATTTAAACAGTGGCAAAGTGAATATGAAATCAAAAGATCCTGTCCAATGTTATACGTAAATGCATTGCATACTACAC
The DNA here is from genome assembly GCA_951216915.1 of Tetheella fluctuosa. Classification (NCBI taxonomy): domain Eukaryota; kingdom Metazoa; phylum Arthropoda; class Insecta; order Lepidoptera; family Drepanidae; genus Tetheella; species Tetheella fluctuosa. Next base: position 10,979,804 of record OX578217.1, read on the forward strand.
AAGTGCTTTATTTTTATTCAATTTTTTTTATTTTTTTATTTCTCAGCGCGGTAAGTGATGATGTTGCTGAAAGTGGTTATTACCCAATACCTAGAATAGAACTGGCTCTCAAGTGCAACTGCTGGTACACAACAGAAGGTACTTGGCGACAGATATACAACGTATAAGGTGATAGCCAGCCAGATAGGTATTACATTGTACCTTACTACCATGCTATGGTTATCTCACGATATTTTTCTTTTTCATTGGATTCGATTACACTATCCTGGAAATATTGTATATCTCTAAATGTCTTCAAATCAAAACTCATTTATTCAGTTTAGACCCTATTAAGGCACTTATGAACGTTACAATACAATGAAAATGATTCTACCACCGGTTTGGAATACACTTGGACTGAGAAGACTCCGGCAAGAAACTCAGCAAGGGATATTTTTATAGTTTTTTTTTTAAGTAATATAATTTAATTACTAATTACAATGTTTATACAGTTATTATGAAATAGCTTGTTGAGCGAACATTTCATTTAAATGCATTCTTGTCTTCCACAAAATTAGAAACTTTATAGTACCCTTTCTTACGTAACTTTTGTTTGATTAGCTTTTTAAATCTACATATATACACAGATAGTTCTTGAATTTCTTTGGGTACTTTGTTATAGAAACGTATACATTGCCCCTTGAATGAGTCCCTCACTTTGCTGAGCCGCGTTACAGGTACAGCAAGTTAGTGCTTATTTTGTGTGTTCAAGCTGTTTTTTGGAAAAAAAAAAATATTTTTCCGAACATAGATTAAATAAATAAATATAAATAAATATTCTGGGACATTCCTCACACACGGCCATCTGACCCCAAACTAAGCAGAGCTTGTACTATGGAAGCCAGATAACTGATATACTACATATACTACTTTTCTTTTGTAAATACATACATATATAGATAATTACACCCAGACACAGGACAAACAGACATGTTCATGCACACAAATGTTTTTCCTGAGTGGGAATCGAACCCACGACCTGCGGCGTGATAGATAGGGTATCTTACCAACCACGCCAACCGGCTCGTCAATCAAGTTTTCATAAATGCATTGTGACGGCACTGTCATAATATTTATAGATTTGATTTATCTTTAAGAGAATCTCTAGGACGTAAATTGTAAATTGCGCGAACAGCCCTCTTCATATCGTTAAATAAACGAGTAAGTCACTATGTTTTGAATTGTACAACGTAAATCAGTTATTATTTTATACTTATTCCCGTCGTTTTAATTAAGTATTTAAAGAACCCTGAAAACAATGATCTATTGAATCTCACTGTATACAATCAGCTCAGTCATAATAAAAATTGCATGACTTTTCTTTAATCTAAAAGATATTGCATTTTGTAAAATGGAAATGGGATTTCAGTTGTTGTAATAGTCCTAAAAGAAGCATATTTTGTAAAACATGCTTTAGTCTTTCAGGACTATATGTATACCATTATTCTGAAAATTTTAAAAGCCTTTAGGATTTTTGATCTTAAGCGTCTCAAAAATAGGTTCTGCGTATCGATTACCTTCGTTAGTAGGTACCTTAATTATTTTGTTTGCAAGACAGTGTATAATGATAATTTTTGGAGATAAAAAAAATTGAGAACAATTCAAAGTAAGGTGAGTTAATCTTATGCGGTTGAATTAAATAATCGAATAACACTTGCATCAATAATTTATAACAGAAGATAACCACAGATATTTCAACATAACATGGGCGAATACATTCCAATAGGCCACCCTTTCCGAAGGGTTAGGAATAATGAAAGCATAAGAAATGGAATGAGGATAATGTAATACCAAAAGTGTTAGCGTTGCTATCATATTTCCGGCGTCTATAACGAGTCGGGTACAGACAACGATAGATCGATACATACGGTCCAGATGCTTGAAGGGCAAGTTATACGTTTGGTAAATAAGTGTGAGATTAAATGAAGATACATGCTAAACAATTAAGCAAGTATGTATGATATGATTAAAAAACATTGAAATAATGGAATAGTATCTGAAAAACTATAAAAATATGAAAAAATTCCTGAGAAAATTTTCTGTTGAATATGATTAAAAATAAGGAGCTTAATGCACCCTGTCAGTTTGCGGAGGGCTATCCCTTACACCCTGTATATTTTGATGTAAGTGTTTCATCTATGATAATAATGAATATCTAATATTATTTTTAATCTATTCTATTCATGCCTACAGATTTTTTTTGGGTCGACAATGCGCGAGTGATATCCCTGGTGTTGCAAGCGTTCATAGGCTACGTTAACCGCTTACCATCAGGTGGGCCGTATGCTTGTTTGCCGATATTGTGGTATAAAAAAAGCCATCATTTACGTACGTAGTCTCACAAGTTACCGTATTTGGTCATCCGTATGTCGCGCAATCTGTTGAGATATATTTACGCGAAATGTTCCGTCCGAACTATCCGGTTACCGAGCCGAAACATGTTTTATTGTGGAGAAAACGACCGCGATGAGTCTCAAGCTTGTTCGCCAGACCATGATAACGTTACGTCATGTACTTACGTAGGAATATGTAACCGTATTTATAGATAAACCGTGTACCTCTATGATAGATAACTCAATAATAATACGTCTTTGGTTAATGACGGGTTTTTATTACGTAATAAGAATACTTACCTATTACTTTATTCAAATTCAGTTCAGTAGGTACTAGATGTAATATACCTACCTATTTTATTTAGCGGTTTTACCCGCTTTTCCGAAGATATTACCTAATGTTTAAAACCTAATTATTACTAACAATGAGATGTATGTGTGACTGACCATTAAAGAATGCTTCAGATTAATTAATTACTGCCAAGCTATAAGTTACTCAGTAGCTATACTCTGACCACAAGTATTGTGCCACACCCTAAGTAGGTGTGCGGCAAGACGCCCTGCGTCTGCGTCATACACAAACGATATGAGTGGTGCCTTATCTTTATACCAAAACCATTATTTATAATATGGTCGATTATTTCTGTAAAGTAAAAGCGGTAAAAGATTACTTAGAATATGAAACTGACGCAAATATAGTATCACAAATTTTGACTAGCTTGATAGTTTTTTTTTTTACAAAAAGCGCTGATTCGAATGTAGATACCAGCACAAGTACCTATTAGATAGTTCGGCTTTAGACTATACTGATGCTGCGCTGGATGTGATGTGTGCTTGGTATAAGTAACTTCTTGCTACCTATTTAATAAAAAAAAACATCGTTGATTATATTATGTATAAGGTTGCCTGGAAGAAACCGCTTCAGCGATAAGGCCGCCTTAATTGTTTTCACTATGTCTTTTATAATTTGTAACTTCTGTGATGTAATGTAGTGTCAACAATGAAGGCTTCGGGAGACCGACGGGCTGGGAGCTTTTTCCGCCTGTTGGGAACCTTGCCTATCTGCCTTTGAGGATGTTTTCTATATATCATAGTTTGTATTTTATACATTGATTGTAAATATTTGTTGGCAATGAAGTATATTTGTATTTGAATATGTATAAGTTAACATATTGAATTGACGTAATAATTGTCTCATTCGTATAATTATTAATCTTAATTAATATAAAACATGTTTATCACAGGCTGGCCGTTGACCAGACCGGATACAAACGATAAATGTATGCTCAAAGTCTATATGATAAATTTCAACCTTAGTCGATATCTTGACTCCTTCGAGTGCGCAGGAGTAGTCTTGTGAGCATTTTTTTTAAGTCAGAGGACGTCATTACCTACCTAATCTATTCTGCAAGATGGATACTAAATGTAAGTTTTTTTTTTCATTGTTTAGATTAAAGATAATTTCATATTGATGTTGACATATTCCAAATAAAACTATTTTAGTTTTATGTTCTATTATATAAATAAGTATATGATGTATTTGTAGAACCAATCCTGTTGATTTAAGCTCTCGTTTTTTTTTTGTTATATCACAAGGTTTTGTAAATGTTTTAAAGTGATGATAGCTCAGTGATAGTGACTTCAAATGCTTCAAGAAGGTCGTGAGGTTGAACACCTCAAGTGCTTTTGGTGCAGGAGAACATGGTGTGGAAACCATAGCTCGGTGGAACGTTGTACCTAGTACCCGCTACCGCGCTAAAGTTGAAAATCTGTCAACTATCGGTGTGTTCCGGGAGCTGTACTTGAGAGCCAGTACCCTTTAAGGCTTTTATGCCTACTACCTTCAGCCACCCGCTATAATAAGGCCGCCGCTAGTCAAATACAACCCTTTATAAAGTTAACTCAAAAACACAAAAAAAAATATCATTGTCAACGTTTTTGATAAAATCACGCTTTACCAAATATGATTGAAATTTATGTATAGGTAATGAACACAATAATGATAATAAATATAAATATTGTGTGATCCAAACAAATACAGGGGGTATTTGTTTGGATCACACAATATTTATAAATGGAAATGTATCCTAAATATTGAACATATGTAGCTAAGTTTTTGCACAGGTTTCTATCTCTGTATGACAAATAGTACAAATTAATTTTATTTACAAATATACAATTAAAGTAAAAAATACAAACTATGATATATAGAAAACATCCTCAAAGCCCTCGCTGCTGTCGATAGGCAAGGTTCTCAACAGGCTGGCAGCGTTCCCTTTTTGGATGGCCAAGCTTAGCTAAGTTATTTTATTTTTCAAGTGTGGCACTCAAAAAAAAAACATCCTGAATTTTTATGATACCTTATCGAAAGGGCCAATCATAAAAACTAAATTCTTTTAACGAGCACAGTATAATTAATTAAAGGAAAGCCTTGAAATTTAACAATAACCTATAAGATATTCTATTTTAGGGTATGTAGGTACCCTGGAGGGAATCCCTCCAGGGAGTATTATCTAGCTAGTATAATATAATATAAAATATTGTGACGCTGAAACTAAAATGTTTTTGTGTAAATAATTCAAATGTGTAACTTAAAAATAACATAAAGTATATTTATATTATTGTCTGTGCAACTCTCTTACAAACGAACGACTTCACCACGCACAGAAAACCCCTTGAGGTTTGCGCTACCTACATCATAATTTTGAGTGCCTATTGTGTAACGTAAATACATAAAAATAAACTAAAAATTGCGGATACAATTTTATTTGTGTGGATATAAAATAAACATTTATTTTATTAAAAATGGTTTGTGTTCCTTTAATAAATCTTATATATAAAAATGAATGTTTGTATGTGTGTCCTTTATAGACTCAGAAACCGCTGAACCGATCGCGATGAAATTTTCAGAAAATCTTCGTATTAGCTCCGCGGGTGTACCTGTAAGGTTTGGTGGCGATCGGAGCACTCGGGACCGAGGGTGAAACCGTGGGGCGGAAGCAAGTATATAAATAACATTAATTTCTATGTTATTGTTAATTAGTCATTCTTTAGCCTCGCTGTTTTTCATTTTGATCCTTTAGCATCAATGTATATTTATAAAATATATATTTTTCTTCTATTCCACTTCAACAATGAGGAAATGCTGCTGGGAAACTTGACCATGTGCAGCGACGGCAGTTTCGAGGAAATTATATATTACACTGTATATTTCTGTTGTCCATAAGTACTTCTATAAATAAATACACATAAATCTTTAATCAGATTTATTACTATTAAGATAAATGTCATTTAATTCAGTACCTACAGTAAGCTATTCATTTATGTTTCAGTAATCAAAAGTGTGAAATTAGTAGATAAAGCCGTGGATGTAGAATTTGAAGGTGGAAAATCTATTAGATTTGAAGATTGCTGGCTTCGAGATCATTGCAGGTATTTTTGAACTAGTATTTGAATTCCGAAAAGTATCTAATAACTAGCTTCCGCCCCGTGGTTTTCCCTGGGTTCTCGAGATGATAAGTTCCCTGTGTCTTATTCCAGGTCTTAAGTAACTAATATAAGAAATAAATTATTTGTAATTAGAATGGTATTAACATAAATAAAACAAGAACACGTGCTTCCCTTTCGCTGACTTCAAAACGAGTTCTAACATCGTTATTTTATACTTTTTAGTGCAAACATACTTTGAAGTCGGTTTTGCTTTTTGTTAAAAGTTAAATTTATTTTTCCAATTTTAGTTTATTGTGCAATGAATACCTATCAAAATTTGTCACTAATCGAGGATATGCATAATGAATAATAATTGTCGACAATATTGAATAAGATATTTCAATCTCTATATTAAATTAAAACAAAACAAATATTTAAGGGGGGCTCCCATAAAACAGACATGATTTTTTAATGCCGTTTTTATAAATAATGGTACGGAACCCTTCGTGCGCGAGTCCGACTCGCATTTGGCTGGTTTTTATACGTTAAAGATGAATTTGTTCGTCTTACTTCTTTTTTCTAGAATACAATTAAAATGTTTGTACTGCATGAGTAGCTGTCGCTTCATTAGCCGGCGTTTTCAAATACATGTATAATTATATACTTTACTTCCAAGCCTAACAAGACTTTATTAACTGAACTAATATTCATGTCTAAAATTTGAGATTCTAGTAATCACATTATACAAACTAGATAGATAGTTCTGTTGATACTAGCACCAACTTTGATTAGTATGGATCCGATAAGACTCAAAGGCAGTCTCTATAAAGATAAGGCATCACTAGGCTCTAGGCTTTGTACGAGACAAACAATGGAGGCTACTGAGTTTATGGACAAGATTTAAAATAGGAGTAAAGTATTTTTTTTAAACATATTTCACATCATCATAAAGTGAAGAGAAAGAGGAAGAGAGCTAGACAGAGGTAATCGAGACTCATATTTTCACCGAATATATATTTTAAGTCCCAACATGGCGTGTGGTGTTCATTTTATTCTTTTCTCAAGTATATTACTCTAATCTTGGGCTACTGGTAAATATTTCCAAACAAGGAAACATTAATGGTACCTTGCCCGACCTTAAAAAACCAAATACAGAATTTCCGAGTTCTACCCAATTTATAAATTATTTTTCGGAACTAATGATTATACCCAATTAATAATATTATTATCCTACCATTCGATTTCATCCGATTTCTGAATATTAAAAGCCAAAAGTTTGATCCAGTGTAACGTAAAAGTGAGTAAGTAGGTACCTAATTACCTACTAATAGACAGATAGGCTCACGGCAGTGTGTCCGCCAAGAATGGATATGAAAAGAGCGACACACCGGCATCGCGGCAATATAATGTTCCACGAACCATTTAAAGCTACTTTCTACCCACCCCAAAACTCGAAAATTATTAGACATTACAATTTTCATGTCTAATAAAAAGAAAATGTGTTATATTTTTCGATAATGAATTTATAACTTTATAAATTTATAACAAGCAAAATTGTTTATAGTAGGTACCTAATACATAGAACAACTTTAAATATTGTCACGTGAAATATAATTTATTGACTATTAAAACTTATCAAGTTATAAATTCAATGACAAAGAACGAAACCAATTTTCTTTAAATAAGTTGTACATTCTTATAATATGAAACTTGGTACCCATTCAAATCTCAATTCTTTTATCGGCGACCCTGTCAGCCCGTCACGTTGTTTGTACCAAACTTGGCCCCGTTTTCATTTATGTTTTTGGTGGGATTCAGTATTCATTAATCGATTGGGGCTAATTTATTTGCAAATCTCACGTCAATCATTTATAACCTTTAATTAACAACTCCTAATTAAAAGCAAATTATCTAAATATAATTTAGTAATTAATTTTCTAACTAAACAATAATTTAAGAAAATACCTTTCATTGAAATAACGTTGGCAGTTTCCTGAAGCTGGCTGAAAGGTAATCTCGTCGCTGTAAACTGTGAATTATTTCAGGTGTTCATCGTGTTACCACGCCGACACATTTCAGAGAGCTAAGCACATACTAGACATACCGGACGTGACAATTACTAATGTACAAAATGTTAAATCGGAGCTCAAAATCAAATGTGAGTAATAATCTAAATTACTCTACCTTTTTGCGCGGCAAATGACGCAGCAAGAATTGTAATCATAAACTTGTTTTCGTTGATGCCTTTTTGATTACTAAGTAGTAGTCTAATACCAGCCTACCAAAGAAATAATTTAAAACTTTATCAATGAACTAGCTTCCACCCCGCGGTTTCACTCGCGTTCCCGAGGGATCTTATGTTTTTACGGGATAAAAAATAGCCTTCCTCCATAAATGGGCTATCCAACACAAAAATATTTTTTCAATTCGAACCAGGAGTTCCTGAGATTAGCGCGTTCAACCAAACAAACAAACGAACTCTTCAGCTTTATAATATTAGTATAGATTATTTTAAGTAACATCACCTTAACAAAAACCTTTTTGTAAATAATATACAAAACAAACACGAAACAAGATTACAAACGAAAGTCTCAGAGTGAGCTTGCGCATTGGCATTTTTAAATTAGCCCTGTACTGTTTTCCAGGGAGCGATAACCACGAATCAACATATCTTAGTAATTTCTTATCACAATTCGACTACTCTTCGTGGAAAGAGAGTAAAAGATTAAAGCCTGTGATATGGAATGGTGGAAAAGTGTCTGGAAAAGTATGTAATATTCATGTTGATAAGTTTCTTAACACTGTGGACGGTGCTAAGGCAGTATTTCAATCGCTCCTCGACTATGGAATCGCTTTGATTGACGGGGTTCGTAAATAACTATTTTTATAAAATACCTATAGTAAATTATGTACTGTAAACTATTATTTTCACATTCGCGACATTACCTAAACCAGTTTATGTATGAAGCTTTCAAGAAACACTTTAATGAGTTAATACATTATCTTGAACCATTAAAATGTTAAGGCACAGTATTACCATCTTCAGGTAATATTTATCTACGAGATAAACCAGTTTATGTGATAGGTTTTGTATGGAAAATTTGTAAAACAGTATCTAATTAATAATATAAATAAGGATCATCCAATGTTGGTAAATTTGGGCTATAAGGTGGAAACGGCAATTAAAAAAAAAAATTCTAGTTTCGAGAAAAATAATTAAAAACGAAATAGCCATGCAGAAACTAAAATAACCTATTTCAGGTGGAACCAAACGTCGATGCAACAGAGACCGTATGCAAATCACTTGGCGGTGTTCAGCACACGATCTTTGGTGGCATGTGGCATTTTACCACAAGAGCTGACCACGCAGATACAGCCTACACTAACCTTCCTCTTGCTGCTCACAATGACAACACTTACTTGACTGAAGCTGCAGGGTAAATTATTCGTTACTTCCCTACTAAACATATACTGTATAATAATTACAAATGCGGAAGTGTGTTTGTTGGTTTTCCTGCTACAGCAATAGAGTAACGGATCGATTCGATTTTTAATGGATTGGAGAGTGATATAGGTTACTTTATAACTTACTTATTTAATAGAATTATTATGGTTCTATTTTTAGATCGGTTCTGCTCAATAAATTTATTGTACAAATAAACTTATAATATAAAACAAATAAATTTCTTGAAAAAAGTGGTCGAGCCCTTGTTTACTTTTATCTTGGACTCAATAAAAATTAATTGAGGTGTGAAAATTATAATTTCACTTTCATCTACAACAATAGGGTACTCGACGCGAATTCTTTTTGCTATACTAAAATAGATCCATTTTGATTTACAAAATAATGAGGCTAGTTATTTTTTCAAGAGCCTATTTGTGACTTGCTCCAAGCGGATCCTTTCCGCCATTATTATTTCAAAGCCTATTCGAAAAAGCTTTCACTTGTTGGTTGCTTTCGAATTCTGTTTAGCAATTCATTCACGGCGACTCCACAATTTGGCTTCCGTCGGTTGGTACGGAACCCCTGGCTCAAATAATGGCGGTCGCAATTCGCAGCCATGAATGTCACGACCCGATTGTATAAAAGTGAAAGAAAAAAATAAGTCAGGCGACGCAAGTACGCTACACACACCGTTTGATTTGTCCGACCTTTGACTTTTTCCTTCGCTGAGCAATTTCCTTTTATTTGTTAAAACATTAATATTTCAATATTAATGTTTTAGAGTGTCTCACCATTCGAACGAAAGAAGATAATAAGCTCGCTTGTTAATAATAAACTTGGATTTTTAAGAAATCTCTTTACTAGTAACAACTAAAATATAGTGGTAAAGCCTAAAATCTTTACTCTTATTCATTTTATTTATAAATTTCTGATGTATTTTGAAATTATTTAATATAAAAAAGTACTTAGTCTTAAATTTATTTTTTTCAATTCCAGATTACAAATACTTCATTGCCTAGAACATTCAAATGGTAGTGGTGGTGATACCGTATTGGTTGATGGGTTCTTCGGTGCTTCGTGCCTCAAGGAAGAGCACCCTGAAGACTTCGAGTTCCTTACAACCTTTGATTTAGAAGCTGAGTATATTGAAAAAGGACATCATCACAACTGTTTGGGGCCGGTTATAAGAGTCGATCGTCACACTCAGGACTTAAAACAAATAAGGTACTTTTTTACCAACTAATCACATTTATTGAATATTTATTTTTAACAATTTACATGATATATTTAATCGTTGAGAAATTAACAGCGATACAAAAAATATATAGTATTATAAAATATAGAGGCTTCCGGCGACTGGGACCGCAATAAAATAAAACCGGTCCCAGCTGCCGGATTAATTTAATTTGAAAGTTTTCTTCCATACTAATATTAATATTAAAGGACATCCAATAATAAATTAACAAAGTATACATTAATTTTGGAGATATAGGTACAGTCAGCAATATAAGTAGCTGAACTTATAGTATTAATAGTTATAGCATAGTTCCGGTGCAAACACAAAGTCAGTAAAAATATTCAACAAAAAACAAATAAAAACTAAAGAATTCGATATTGATTACCCACATAATAAACTTTTCACATATTACCTATCAGCCCTCTCTTATATAGGAATTACTATACTCAATCAGTCCCAGCTGCCGGATTAATTTAATTTGAAAGTTTTCTTCCATACTAATATTAATATTAAAGGACATCCAATAATAAATTAACAAAGTATACATTAATTTTGGAGATATAGGTACAGTCAGCAATATAAGTAGCTGAACTTATAGTATTAATAGTTATAGCATAGTTCCGGTGCAAACACAAAGTCAGTAAAAATATTCAACAAAAAACAAATAAAAACTAAAGAATTCGATATTGATTACCCACATAATAAACTTTTCACATATTACCTATCAGCCCTCTCTTATATAGGAATTACTATACTCAATCAGGTTTGTATTATTTAACTACATTGATTTAAATTAAGATCTTTCAATGTACATAATAATAATATGAATGCAACAATGAGCAATGAACATAATATGGAAAAATTAAGTAAAAGGGTGTTTTACATGTGTTCAGCTACTTATGTTGCTGACAGTACATCTTTATATACCATAATTTATTAAAAGCATTTTCATTCGGCTCCCAACCTTCTGAATACGATCACATAAAAAATAATTTGAGAGAAGTGTTTAACTATCTTGTAATATAATTAAATTTAGAAAACCGCTCTACTTAATTCAAATATTCTTTTGGGTTATTAAACATTTGGGTTATTCTTCACACTTAACATATTTTTTATTATTTTTAACTTTATGTACTTACCACTTATCTTATCTTACCAATATTATAAATACGAAAGTTTGTCTGTTTGTGTATGTTTGTCACCAATTAGTTTCGTATTGGTAGAACGGATTTGGATATATAATTGTGATCATCTGATTGACCGCCAAGTTAGCCCAGTTTGGCGGAGACTGGTTTCCCATGACACGATTGACCCCTGACAATGTAACTTGGCACATAGGTAGATCATATCCTGGACATTAATCCTGAATATTAATTCAGGATTTTTATTCCAGGAAAACGTAAGATCCCTCGGAAACGCAGGTGAGGCCGCGGGGCCAGCTAGTATAGTATACATAATATATAATAATATTTACTCCCTGGCTCGGAACAAATAGATAGGTTCGTGTACACAAAATGTTTGTCTTGGGAGGGATTCGCACCTGCGACCTACGCCTTAGCAGTCAGGGTATTTAATCTCCACGGCAACCGCAAACGCTTATTTAAATATTCATAGCAATAGCAATAGCAATAGCTACTTAAGTAAGTTTAGGCGTTCCTAAAGTTGGCTTAGAATTTATTCTGGTTTCTTAAACTGTCATATAATTAGCTATAAGCGTTTTTCGTTTTCAGATTCAACGTGTACGATCGCGCACCCATGGCCTTTAGGAATAGCATTGAATGTAGGTCTTATTACAGATCTCTGAAAACATTGGCAAAGTACTATGAGGATCCGAAAAATCAATGGCAGTTTAAATTGAAACCAGGTACACAGTTAACTTGGTTACTTGTAAAAATATTCTTAAGCATTATCTCTGTTTTATACTTTGTATAGGCTTGTGTTCGACCACAATCACACTGTGGTAATTGATGATGTGGCCGAAGGTGGTAAGCACACCAAGCCGAACAGCCGCTGCCGGAACACACCGGTAGGTGTTTGGCGACAGATTTTCAACTTGAGGGTGGTAGCCAGCTAGGCGGGTACTACAAAATACCGTGCAATCAGACTATTTTTCACGAAATAATTAAACAATAATTGTCAATGTTGTTTGATTTATTTTTAATAAAACAATTCTTACATTTTAATTTCCAGGTCTGGTTATGGTAATGGATAACTTTAGGGTCCTCCATGGAAGAACTGGTTTCTCTGGCAGTAGAGTGCTCTGTGGCAGCTACGTGTCAAGATCTGATTGGCTGGATAGAGCGCGAGCTCTTCGACTTATTTAATAGTTACGGTTAATTTTATGAAATAAAGATTTAGGTAATAAATTTGTATGAAGTTTGAATCCCTGCTTCTTTATACTCTCTGTCTGACTGTTTATTATGCTTTAACAGTAAAACTAACTAATTGAGGCGTAGTTTAAGCCCCAGAGATGGCTTATGTAACTTTTTGTTCAGGGAAGCTGGGCAAGAGCGCGTCTCGACTGTTAAGTAGTCTCTCATAGTAAATGTAATATGAGCATGAAATTCTCGTATAATTAAAAAATATTTTCATCATTTTTAATTTAAATTATACTTCAACATCTATACAATACCTTATTACGACTTAGTTGTACACTATCGATTATTCAAATAGGTCTCAATTGTGGTGTGACCCCCAGCCTATTACCATGAATAAAATTGTCAATTTCTATTTGTAGCAGTCAACTTCACCAAATATCTAGTACCTAGGTATTTTGTGATAAAATATTCGATCATTTAATGATTGTGCCTTTAACCGGCTACTGAACATTAAATACGTAGGTAAGATTAATTCATTAATTAACTTAATGTAGCTGTGTTGATTGGAGCTTAAATGCCTATCAGTAACGTAAAACATCAACATTTATTTTGATTCGCAAACCAATAATTTAAATTAATTTTATCAAACCATTGGGTCAAGCATTGCCTTTCAATTATTATTGTCTATAGATCGATATCTGACAAATAATCTCCGCCAACAATCATTAAGAATGATGCCAAAACTTTTATATTATATTTTCACTAGAGGCTCATTTTGATTGGACGGGAAGGTTACGAACTGTTTGTACAGTATTGAATGTTATTGTTTTAATAAGTAATGCCCGCCACGCATAAGATTAATGACTGTTTACAGTAGTCCGCTATGGATATGGATCTAAATTAAATTTTCGTCGCTTTAATTAATTCAAGAATTAAATCCAATATGTCTGTCATTTGCGTTATTTTAGCAATTTGAATGCACATACGTAATTTTTTTTGTACAATCACGACCATCAATATATTATACTTAGCAAAATTAAATAAGTATTTCTATTCAAAGTATTGATTGTAGTTTTATGGTACGTACATAGTATTTTAGAACCAATACTATTATGATACAGGTGTTATCTCAAAGATGCAATAATTATTTCACAAGAAGGTCACTTTAGAATTTTACTAAGTGTAAATATATTTATGCTCGTAACTGTACTGGGAAACTGAAAATCATGGCTTCAATATTCCACACAGCAGCTAAGTTAAGTGCTTTATTTTCGACGTCATACACTCGCACAATGACTCACACATATGGGAACAGTACTTGTATACATATTAAACACGAAAGTATAGCACTCTCGAGTTTAATATGTTCTGTAGGTACTGTTTCTTTGTGTGGTGTGAGTGCAATTTGTTTCTTTCTTTTTTAAAAGCTACATGAAGTAGTTATTAAATGGTGCCTTGGCTAGCAGACTGGTTGATAGCAGGCTAGAACTATGTCGAATATCTTTTTAAGCAGAATAGTTAGCAGTATTGTTCTATTAATGATAGTTAAGTTTAGCTGTACTATTGTTATTGCTGTGTACGTTGTGCAATAAATAAATTAATGTTTTTATGGCATTTTTTGCTTTTTCCATGAAGGTATTTTTTTTTAGAAGTTTACCAGTGTAGTTGGTGCAAAATTATAGCACAGTTTTTTTATGGGTTTATTTACAAATTACACATTACAATTAGAAAATTGTCGTCGTCCCTTCTAATATTATCCATCCAACTGTTTTTATCTGTCATATACAGTTATGTCGTATTTTTAATTAAGTAAGCCAGTTAGTCTGTCGACTCGAGTGCAGAGGTTGGAATCGCCGCAACAGGGGACTGCCCTTGAACCGTTGGGGCTTCATCAGCTTGTTGTTGATGATAATGAAAATGGAAAAGAACTTGTCACATATAGAAAATATTAACAAATAGGTACATTTCGTATTAATTTGTACACCATAAAATGTAGAGTGGTAAAATTATATTTTAGCTTATAAGAACTTTCTGTAGCAGAACTTTGTTCAAATCTGTTTTGCAAGCATTGAACTGTTTTCATCAAATAACCAGCTCGAAATATAATTGCTATCTACCTAATTGGCCTAAGTTCTTGTTGATTAGGTATGTTCTTCCAGAATAATGATTTTCCTTTCTAATGTGTAATTATTAATTAACTTTTAAGAAACTTTGATGTAATTTGTGATTGCATCATGTCACTGCCATTGCCATCATAATTTTCATAGTATTAGTACCGTAGCGATAGTCGTGGTATCGAATCCTACAATGCGCTTAAGTTTTCAGTGAAGGAAAACAATGTGAGTAAATTATACCACGGTGGTAGGGTACTTTGTAGTACCCGCCTGCTTGGCTATCACCATCAAATCTATACTAATATAATAAAGCTGAAGAGTTTGTTTGTTTGAACTGGTTCGAATTGAAAAATTATTTTAATTTTGGATAGCCCATTTATCGAGGAAGCCTACAGGCTACTTTTTATCAGATTTAATCAGAAAACATAAGATCCCTCGGGAACGCGGGTGAAACTGCGGGGCGGAAGCTAGTTGTAAATATATTGCTAAGAACTATCCGTTATATAATATTTCAGCTACACTTTAGAACCACCTGGGTTTTGTTTGCTGAGCACTTTCAGCCACATCATCACATACTGTGTTGAGATAAATGTCAAACGTAAATCTATTCATTAGCACAAAAAAGTCACGCGTAATATGTCCCAGGGTTATGAGCATAAAAGAAACCAGTATAGCGAGGTTCTTGGGATTTATTCAGCTCACCATCGTAGTGGAAATAAAAGTATGTCTGTATAACACTTCGACATGGCACAGAGTGAGTAACACAAATAAAAATAATTACATCAAATAAAATTCAGTTTACACAAATAAGGTTTAAATATTTAATTATTTTCAAGTAAATAACAGGTTTACTTCCTATACCTCTGAAGTTATATGATTCGGTCGAAACTTAGCCTTATCGTCAAGTAAATTCCAATTCCGAACTGAAACTTACGTTATTACCTAGTCAAAACATAACCAAATGGCTTCACTAATAAAGCTTGTGTTTATTTAATATATATTTGAATGCGTCAAATAACTAAGGTACTTGATAGAAATGTGTGACATTTTATGTTAAATCAAATAAATATAAGTTTTCTATACAACGTGTTCCTTTTGATATCCTATAACTCTAGGGTAGTAATAAAACCATGTGAAAGAATCAACTGGCATATTATTATGAATTATTTTTCAATAATTGTTTTTTTTTCGTTTTCATTTTTCATAGAAAATAATTCGACAAAACCTTAGAGTTATGGGATATCAAAAGGAACACGTTGTATATTATAGTTTGTATGTTTGTAAATACTTGAATATGACGGTATTAAAATAAACTCATTAGGCCGTTGAACGCTATAAAATAAATAACCAACGTCTACAATATTAACTAGCGACCCGCCCCGGCTTCGCACGGGTAGAAGAGCATAATATATTATGCCTAACTTTTTTCATCAACTTGTTGCGTGGCAACAGGCGGGCAGTGGAGCGCGGGCGGAGGTGGCTGCATCAAGCCAGACCCGTCGTCGTGTCGTGTTAGTGCGAGACCGCTTGAATTTTATTTCTCGCGCGTAATTTTTAATTTACGATAGATCCTAAGATATTCATTTAAATTATATGGTGTAAAGTAAAATAATGTAATAAAGCCTCTTACTTATTTAAAATGATAAGGATTAATACCGTATTTGTGTAAATAGCTTTCCAATTACCGCTTTATAATTGCCCATTTTTTTAAGTATTAAAATGGATATAGTATGTTATCCTTAAGAGGTAGACATATGCCATCCGGGACTTTTCTATAGACCTATATACGATACACAATTCCACCATACATCATTTTGTTATATCTCAAAGGGTTTAGGCAGCGTTTTCGTATTTCGTATATAAATTTAAATTTTAACCAATGTATACAAAAACTTGACAAATTATACACTAAAACCTTCTTCTTGAATCACTCTATCTATTAAAAAAACCGCATCAAAATCCGTTGCGCAGTTTTAAAGATTTAAGCATACGTAGGGACGGACAGACAGCGACAGCGACTTTGTTTTATACTATGCAGTGATGATGATTTCCAAATATTTCATAAATACCACTTCGAAAGATGTTCATAAAAATATTATGCGATTTTATATTTCTCCTGGGAAATATTTGAAAGTTGTATGAGACATTGCACCAGTTCATTGGCTTTTTGATGTTAATCGATTTTGACTCTTCGGGTAAATGCTCGAAGATTTGACTACTTACGATAAACATCAGAGGCATTCCCAAAGGAAATTTATTTGAACAAAAAATAATATTTGGCTGCAATTTTAATGTAATGCGCACCTGCCTTCTTTAAGTTTTAATTTCGTTATTGCATTGCGAATGTTTTCAACACCTGCTACATTTTGGTAATCGTACTAAAAATACTTTTCAGATGGTTTTCGTTGATTTTATTGAACTATGTATTTTTTTAAATCCATGTAATTGAATGGACTCATGCAGTAACAGTTTTTTTTTACTATATATTGGCCTTTTTTTGACAATAATTCTATCAATAGTGATGATGTTTAAGCATACAAAGCCTAGAAGGTATCAAAACAAAAATAAACTAAACATTTTCAATTTCTTTAAAGATCAGACAAAATGTAAAAATATTTTAATCACAATAGAAAATAGATTGCGATTCCTGCTTCTTTGTTTTCGTTTCGTTATCTTAAAATAAAACATAGTATAGGTAGGTAATTAAAAGGATCACCTTAACGTATATCAATACAAAACGAAGTATATGCATTTTCCATCAAATTTTTAAGAATAAAGATGATTTCATTTTATTTATACGATAAATATAGGTACGCAAATTAAATAAAATTTTTGCTACTGACTGCTGCGCAATCTACCTCTCATTTTAATACTTAGCTACAAAGTGTTTTATATTTTAAATATGTAATATGAACTAGAAAAAAATTCACCCCTACATGCATGAATGTCACTCGACAAGTCTAATAATGATAATAAGATTTTTAACGAAGAGTAGAACCAGTGTTGCGTACGATTATTATAACTATTTAACGAGCTATCGTTAAGGCATAACGTTGACAACAGTCGATAGGGGTCTCAGAGGTCGATTGTGTATCGAGACACATCGACATTTATTAAATTGATATGGTTTTTAAGGTAATCCGATAAAAAACAAAATTCTTATATGATGCGAGTCTTCACACTGGGCCGGCTCTTTATAAGATATGTGTCGGTTTCTGAAACTTCAAACCATTTTCATGTGTAACTAAAAATTAATCATGCATGAAGTTATTTGTATAATGTTATTCAGTAGGTATGCCAATATAGTGAAATGAAAATTAGGGATAAATAAAGTCACAACCATATAATACAAACATTCAATATTATAGGGAAAATCTTAATAAGCATTTAGAAATACTTTTTTGTTCATATTTGGCACAAAATAAGATTATATGATTCCCAAGGAGATCAGTTCTCCTGGTGACCCTGTAATTAATAGATTTTATGTTATTATTGTAGTTTGACTTACTTTGACCGATTATTATCTATTAGTACTGTGTAAATACCTATTAACATAAGTATATTATCATTAATGTAAATACATAAAAAAAAAATCCTTTTCAGATTTTCCGAAGTAGGGTAACAACTACATTTTAGCACTTACGGCCTTAGTTTTTGAAAGTACTTTAAAGCGTTTGTTTTTTGTAGGTCGAGATGAAGAATGAAAGGTTTTTCACCCTATGGGCGTAGTACTATTTATTATTTTGTGCTATGGGTCGAGTTTTGCGTGGGAAGAGTTGCCTTAGCCCGCAATTAATCATGATGTATATATATAATTGTAAATATTGTATAAGTAAGTGTTTTTTTTTTATTTACCTACTTCACGATCAGTCTCTTGTAACGATTGAACTTTAGAAACATAAATTATAAAACGGAGGTGGTAAAGAATGTGTGCCCTTTACTTCAGAGGGAAAAAAGGTAATATTGGACGTAGGTACAGTCGACACAAAATTTCCGCTAACCATGCGGGTCAGAAGATTTATGTTGTACCAATGAATGGGTATATTTTATTCTCTGTTCCCACCCTGCACAGGTTACAACTCACTTTGTATTAGAATCTTAATATTGTCATCCATGTAATGGCACGATTTCTTCAATACAAAAAAGGAAGCGGTAAGTCTGTAATAAGTTTTCAATCAAACATATTAGCTTGTATGTTTTAACAAGAGTTTGAGAAAACCAACCCTTTATTGCACTTATCTAGGAAACTAAATTTAAATAATAGGCAATGTGTATATACATGTTTGTATTGTACCAAACGTACCTGTGTAATTAACAATTTATTATCTATTGTAAATACCATTCAGAACTTCTTTCATTACAAATTAAGTTTGGGGTTGGATAGTAGAGATCATTTATAAGGCCGCCAATTGTAACACATTCACTGTAAGTAAAGTTTTTGTATTATCTACTACTCTAATCATGTGTGGTGCAACAATAAAGTGTAATCTTTATTATCTATCTAAGTTTTTGAAGCGCAAATAAATATTTTGCTAAAATTAATACAGTATCTTCTGTATATATAAAAGGAAAAGGTGACTGACTGACTGATCTATCAACGCACAGCTCAAACAACTGGACGGATCGGGTTAAAATTTGGCATACAGATAGCTATGAAAGGTTTTTTGAAAATACCATCCCTAAGGGGGTAAAAGTGGGGTTTGCGGGTGAAACCGTGGGGCGGTAGCTAGTTATGTATATGGTAAGTGGTCACCACCGCCTATGTAGGTACAAGTTTCATAGAACGTATTTCCCTTATTTTTAAAGACAGAAACAAGAATCTTATTAGTTATTTCTTTACGTTACAGAATCTACCATCTTGTGAAGAAAACACGGTAATCATCACATACACCTGGTTATAAATTATATAAGATCTTCATAGATTCAATGAAAGGATGTCAACCAAGTTCCTGTATTTGACACATACCTTGCTATCTATCAAATCTTTGATAATAGAGGCTCCGTAAAGATAAATGTCGGTGTCAGGCCGTGTCAGGCATTTTCTTGCTAAAATTGAGCTGGTATATTTCATGTCATCGGCACGTCTGACCCTTTGTCTACTATATTTCACAATTATTGCCGTTTTAAATCTTACTATAATATATATTTAGTGTTTCTTGTTAACAAGCTCATTACTCAAACATCTTCAAGAAGTCTCTGGTTTAATTATATCCCCGCAATTTTGTTTTCTGTTTGCAAGCATTTAAGCTTCAAAACCGTTTGTCTTGTTGAGAAGAGATTGTAGAGTTAGAACTTGCGAACTTGGTTGACAACTTCCAAGCTTTTGAAAGTAGATCGTGGTAACACTAGTTTCGAATTTGTTTCTATATCAGACTTTTAAGGCTCAATTCACATTGTGGTAAAACGGAAGGGAACGTAAGTGAAGCGAAATATCTGGAGCAAAATTGTACATAGCATTTTCTACTTTATCTCTGTTATTTAAGTACTTATGTGTATTATTTTCCGCGGATTACCTCTTAGACGCTCAAGGTAGGCGCAAGAATTTTCGAAAATGCACGAGGATTTTAAGTCTTATATCGAAAATATACGGTATACAATGGAGATAAAATTCAAAATGCAATGTACAATTTTAATCAAAAAATTCGCATCGCCTCCGTTCCCTTCCGTTCCGCGGCAATGTGTATGAGCTTTAGGTTTACAGGCTCGTCACTTTCTTCCAAGATCACAACAATATATCCAACTCAACTTACCCTACAAAAGGGTGTTATACATATACGCTGAGGAATAGAACCTTAATCCCCTTTCAGGGCATTTGTTTGAAGGCTCTTATCGGGCATCAAAATGAAGGGCTGAAGGCTTCCGTCCATTGTTCTAAGCGTACAAAACCCGACGTTTATGGAACAGTGATCCTTATGGAAATCCATAAACGGTACGTTGAATACTATTAGAGAGAAAACTACTACAGAGGTTTTACTTTGATTTTAGAATGAATTTGATCGATATCTTTTAATTTTGCCGATAATATTTTATTAGATTTGTTACGTAATTTAAAGCCTAGTGAAAAATGCTTTGCGCATAAATAAATGTATATGAAGTCGGTTAAAAATAATAATACTTTTGTAGTCTATTTTTAAAAATATTCAGGGACATCATGTATTATATAATCGTATATGTGCGGTTTATAAATTATGTAATCTTAATAATATTCTTCGGGGCTAAAAAAATAAGAGACTAATTTGTTAAATGTTTCATGTAAATTAAAAATAAATCAGGATCCAAAAAGTACGAAAACTACATAGGAGTGTAGAATTATAGCTTTTGTACAACCGTTTCTGCTATAGTATAACTTATAGCCGACAGCTTCAACGGGTAATATTTCTGAAGTTGATCCATAGTAAATCCACAAAACATTTGCTTATAGACCAGGAGTTGACATAAAAAAGTGATTTACATTTCCATCGTTGAGTGCTCGTAAATATGTCGTAAAATCGAATGACCTATGTACTTAGTGCCATGGAACATTGTACATTGAGTATGTTTACTATTCTCATACTCAGTTTTACATATTTTTCACGTAGGTTTACACATAAACGTGTCGTGAATATATACGCCTAAGTACTATTATAGTATTATTGTTATCTAATATCCTGGGACATTCCATACACACGGCTATCTGATCCCAAGCGAAGTAAACCAGATAACTGATATTACTTTTTTTCCCAAACTCAGGACAAACAGACATGAGCACACTGAACTTGGCATCATGATGTATAAATAAATCAAGACCTACAAGTATACCAGATATTTAGTTATCTTCAAATAAAGTTAACAGTATATAACAAATTTTAAATAAGGGACATCTTAATGGCGTGACACAAAGTCGTTACTTTTTAAAGGTATCTCCTACTACTCCTCCATTTATTTTCACAAGCTTCGGATTCTCTCCTAAACCTGTTTGTTTATATATTTCGCTAATCATGATATGAAACATGCACTAGTATTTATGAAAATGTAATAGTATACGCAGTTATATGAATGTATACATGTACCAACGCCAATGTCATTTTATACATTCTTTAGTAGGTACAGGGTACGTCTCTCGCCTTAAATTTCAAATATAAATCTAATAGAATGAGATTTTCGAAAATACTAGTGTATTTTTATATCAAGATTATGTGTTGAATGTTCTAGAAGCTCACGTTTTATAAAAATCAATTCTCCCCACTCGGTCTCTAAAAATAAGTCCTACATTTTGCTCCGATGCGCTGCGCATAACTCAAATTGTCCAATTTATGAAATGGGACCGAAAGTTTATCCAATAACCGTATTAAATATAACTTTAACGACACAATCACAATCTGCTTTATGACTGAAAAAAAACAATGAAACAGATAGGCCCTAGGTATATTGTGAAGTAAAAATGTTTTTAAATAAGTAACTTTGTATTAAGTTTGGTGGGTATATACCTAATAGTTTGTGTCGAGTATCCTTGAGTCGCAATTGAAATAATGATACCACAACAAAGACTAGGTCTGGACGTAAGTTTCATTAATTAGTGAGATGGAAATTTTAGGTCTAGTTTAACAAAGCCTACCATTGTGGGAAAAGGTATCTTTTGGAGGCAAACAGAATCCCTATCCCTTATAGATTTTTTATTTTATATCCCTTATTCCTATCACTAATATTAATCATAAATGCGAAAGTGTGTTTGTTGGTTTGATGCACAGACATAGTTTAGGGACCGCAGGCAGAGTGACATTGGCTATTTTTATCTCGGGATCGCGGGAAAAATCGCAGGGCGTAAGCTAGGTTACATATGAAGATAGAGTTACCTATTTAGTTTTCTTTGTATAGGTATATTAACCACAAACTCACCATGAAAAGTGGTGATATGGCCAAAGATGGTAAGCACATAAAACTTAGAAGGACCTATCTCTCAAGTGCAGCTACTGGACCACACTTGTAAAGTGTTTGGCGACAGACTTTTAATTTCAGTAGCCAGCTAGACTGATACTACAAAGTATCCTACCGCCATGCTATGGTTTCCTTCACAAAAAGCTCAAGCTCATTGTAGAATTCGAACCCACAATCTTCATCATGGCATTCGACTACTTACCACAGAGTTACGAGTAAAATAGCTTACTTCAACAAACGACATAGTCATAAAGAGTTTGCACGCCATCCGGCTATCCTAGACCATCATTAAATAAAAATAAAACTGTGGAAGATGAGCTCTGCGAACTTGTCATTTTATTCCCTCGGTGAGCCACTGCAATACTATAATGGGGGCAATAAAAAACGAGATTATCTTTCCTGTAATTTTCTCTAGCCGCCGACCCGTTTGCCGGGAGCAACAATAAAACAGTCGTTAGAGCAAAAATAAAGTCACCGACTAAAAACTGTGCACAATATAAAACATGAATACCTCTGGGGTTATTATATTGCTTCAATTTTGATCTTGTATAATAAATGAGGCTGGTGCAATGTGTGCTTGTGGTGGCTCAGAGAATTATCTTCAATTAGGTATTGTTATGCAAGTTCAAATCAGTAGCCCCGTTCATCAAAATTTTGATTTAATGCAAAACCGAAATGCAAAATGAATGAAAAATTTCATTCTATAGATATATAGAGTATTCGTTTTTGTTAAAATCGGCCCCGAGACTCCTTTGAACATATTTTTCTATTCCCTATACTTTCGGATATAGCCATCCATGCCCAGTTGAAAAAATCACCCAGACTATCATAATAAAAAATGAGGTCACGCTACACTTTTTCTATCCATTTTTTTTTTATTAATCGTTGCTTTTTATCTTGTATGATAATATCGTTGGGTTGGACGTGCTCTCAAGGCTGCATCGTATAAAGTGCAGAAAATGAGATATGTAGCTTGATTAAAAAGAGTTTATACTTTAATGGTTAGCTCTATTTTATATTTTATAAATTAATTTATTAAATGCTCTCTTAATTAAACCTTATTATTGAATTAACATGACAATATTGTTTATAATCATATAATTAAAGTAACTTATGAAATTGTTATCATAAATTATGATAAAATATGGTTTTAAATTGAACCATAAAACAGTGAAAATAACAACAAAATCCGTCTTTTTTTGTCTAAATTAGCAACACCATACCAACATAATAATATGATAGATAGAAATTACTTTACTCTTTAATAATAGAAAAATTTCAACAAAAAGACGAAATTCAACCAATTTTGTAAAACAAAACAAAACTTTTAAATAATTTATTATTGAGAAATATGAGTTGAACAAAAAAACAATATTGTTCAAGGGACAATTAAATTTATAGTTGGATCCGTAATAAAACTGAAATGGATTGGATATTGAGCGCTATCCAGAGATTGTGGATGAAAAAAATAATAATGTAGATACTTCTACAATATTAATACTTTCTACAAATATTTGTGTATTTTGATGAGAAATATTTGAATTATTTTAATAAATATTTTTTTTTAGTTTTTATGAAGAAAAGAGGCTTCTCAGTACTTTGTGTTTTTTATTAACTCACTTTCTTATTTGTTCTATACAAATTTTGCAATCGATTTCAAATTAACTTCTCGATGAACTTATATTTAAAACTTCAATGAATGAAAAATAATATGGTACCATAGAGCTGATCTGACGATGGAGCCTGAAGTCCACCACCTCGATTGTTTGTTTGTCTATGATACATACGTACATACGTGATAGATACGTATACATCACGACAGAACATAATAAACAATCAATGAAATAGAGGAAAATAATAATATAGTAATAACATCTACAGTGGCGTTCCAAGCAACTGGCTAATAAGAAACGATATTATAATGAATTAATTAGTAATATCTAAGAAGTATATTTTTTCCTGATTCTTTTATTTCGACGGGAAAATTTGCTTCTTATATTAAATTATATCGCTCTCTAAAAAGGCGTGACAAAAGTAACGTTCTTTATATTGTAACAATTAAGTATGAACACATTTCCGGCTGCATCTCTTGACTGTACTGCGCTGGTCTTGCAAATGTAAAGGTACCTTCAACCGGAGGTTACTGGCGCACGTTAGTTCCACCTCGTTTAATGTACATTAGGGACGTAATAACATCCCCGTCTATATGTACTAGAGGTACTTCAGATTTGCCTGTATATTTGAGATAAGTAGTAATGTAACGGACGATGTAAAAACAATAATATAGTACAAGAAATGTTATTATTATTAATATTAAACTAAATTTAGTCTATATGCTATAATTGTGAATACAAAATAAAGAAAAACGCATTTTGACGCATTTGACATTTGTATATACATAATATATATGTACAATTAAAGTAAAAAATACAAACTATGATATATAGAAAACATCCTCAAAGCCCTCGCTGGTGTCGATAGGCAAGGTTCCCAACAGGCTGGCAGCGTTCCCTTTTTGGATGGCCGAGCTTATACGTTGGCGGAAAAAGCTCCCAGCCCGTCGGTCTCCCGAAGCCTCGATGAGCTTGGATGATAAAATCCGAGCAAATCGGCGAGCCTCGAACCCCCATGGACCCATGGTTTCAACTGCGAATATATGTATATGGAAGAACAAGTTCTGACTGATTAATTGATTGACTGAGAGTGGTTCGCAGAACCTAAATTACTGGTTATAGAACCATGAGGAGTATATATTCTTTTTGTAAAGTAAGGGTTAACTGAGGTTTTTTGAAGTTCGTTTCAAGTTAAAGTGGTATAAGCTAGTATGTACAAAATAACGATAAACCTATTTTTTTATTATATGTTAGTATTTGTAGATATCTCTGGGTTTACTTACTCACTCAAAACTCTGACGATCTTTGCATATTTTAAATGACGAAACTAAAAATAAACTGTATCGATTATTATTATGAAAATAATTTTGTCGTTCTCGATTACCTACGCAAAATGCTCAAAAATCGCCGTTAGGCGTTATGCTTAAATAACTTGCCAATAAACATGCTTAATAAAGTCGGGACTCTTGCCAAATTTTAATAGGTGATAGTTTATAAAACTTATTTCATAAATTGGAAAAGAAAAGCTATTTTTCTGGTATCTAATGGAACTTGGCACCGTTTTGGAAATATGCTTTTAGTTTATTTAATAACTCCTTGGGATGCAAAATTATGTACGTAAATGCATTAAGATAATATAATAATATACCGACTAAAGAGGCTCACTTAAAATGTTATTTATATTGTTAAGAGCTCTAATATAAATTATGGCATACAAAGAGGAAGTCCGTACAGATTAAAAATTATTACCATGCAAACCCAAATTGGCATAGCTCTTATACTATTAGGTACGGTTTATTTTTCAATGATAGCTCAGTGGTAGTGACGTGAAATGCCGCGACGATGGTCGGGGTCTCGAATCCTACAATGAGCTTGAGTTTTCAGTGAAAAAAAAACATCGTGAGGAAACCAAAGCACGGTGGTAGGGTACTTTGTATTAGTACTTGACCTTACCCGCCTGTTTATCAAGCCAGCCAGGCGGATACCACCCTCAAGTTAAAGATCTATCGCTAAGCACCTAACGGCGTTCCGACAGTTGCGCTTGAGAGCCAGTTCCTTCGGTTTCGTGTGCTTACCAACTTTAGTCGCATAATCGCTTACCATGGTGATATTGTGGTCAAACAAATATCATTATCATCATTATCTCAGCCGCAAGACGTCCTTTGCTGGATATAGCCCCCCATAAGGACCGGCCTTGGGTGACCTGCATCAAGCGTTTTCCAAACAGATTACGCAATAAAAATAAACTTATCTATTCTATCTAGGTATATAATAATATATATAAAAATGGATCGCCGAAATGTTTGTACGCGCATAACTTCCGAACGACTGCACCAAATTGGATAAATCTTTCTTTTATGTGTTCGTTATTGTCAGGAGAAGGTTTGTATGAAAAAAATATGTATACCGGAAACGCGGGTGAAACCGCGGGGAACAGCTAGTTATTGATAAAATCAACATAAACATTTACTTGTGGATAAAAGTAAAACAGATTTTCGGTCCCAACTTAAGCATATTTTAAACAAAATATCGCATTTCAAATGGATGCCGCCTCATGTCCCTCGATTCAGGGAAGATGAGTACCTGTCGAATATCGACCTAAGTACCTACTTTAGAAGAGTGGTTCGAACACACATTTTTTTAAATTTAAAACAACCTCATCAAAATTAAACTCAATAGTAAATGTATAAAATTGAAGGACCCAAGTACTACTTACAGTAATAAATATTTTTTCAGTAATAAGTTCGAGGAGGTAAGAATGAAATTGAAGTAACAATAGATCCATTTGCTGCAGATATGAATGTAATCTAATCAATGTGTAGTACCTACGCGATACAAAAAGCTCAAATAGGAAGGAAAATCGTATCTACAATTCTGTATATTGTTTATGAGTAAGATTATTGTATTGTCTGGAGATGTTATATTGAGAGCGCTCAGAGTTCTGCTGCAAACTTGTGAGCATCATGCTCGAACGCACGGATTGACATACAATGTCACGAAAAGCGAGTTCTTGGTCTTTAGGGCTGACGGTGGTAAATGCCCAGAATAGGTACCCACTATAAAATTGAATGGGTATGAATTAAAAAGGGTCCATCAGTTTAAGTATCTGGGACATTATGTTGTCGACAGCCTTAACGATCAAGCGGATATAGAAAGGGAACGAAGAGCGCTGGCGGTCCGTTGTAACATGTTGGCACGCAGGTTTGCACGCTGTAGTAAGGAAGTAAAAATATCACTATTTAAAGCTTACTGTCAAGTCTTCTACACGTCATGCCTGTGGACCAACTATACGCAGCGGACCGTCAATGCCTTTCGAGTCCAATATAATAATGGATTCAGGATGTTGATGGGGCTGCCCCGCTTCTGCAGCGCATCAGGTATGTTTGCACAAGCACATACAGATGACTTCTATGCCATTATAAGAAAAAAAGCAGCGTCGTTGCTCTGCAGAGTGCGGGTCAGCTCCAACTCCATCCTGAAGACAATAGCGGCAAGGTACGACTCGCCCATTATTAAGCACTGTGTTCGGTTGTGTGTCGTACGCAACAAATCTGTGTGTATTGGGGCTCGCTAAATAGCTAAATTAATTCATTTGTATTTATTTATTATTTTATTTTATTTTTGTTACTAACATAGTACATAAGTCATTTGTTTGTTTTTACTAATATTCTATGGATTTTTATGTGGTCCGAAATAAAGATTATTTTATTTTATTTTTTATTTTATATTGTATTATTTATTTATTTATTTTATGTCAGTAGGGTGACAAGCAGGCAGGCGGCCCACCTGATGGTAAGTGGCTACATTATCAATACCAGGGGGATTACCAATGTGTTGCCGAACTTTATAACGCTTAGAAGGCAACCGGCTCTCATGTCGGAACACACCAGTAGGTGATTGGCGACAGATGTTCAACTTGAGGGTGGTAGCCATCCAGGCGGGTACTACAAAGTGCCTACCCTACGAACCTACGTCAAAACCATTTAACGTTGGACCTAGTAGGGTACTTATGAATAATAAAGCTACAGATTTTGCCAAGAGGACTTTAATGTTAATAATTAAAAATATGAGACAGGCAAGAAACTCAAAAACCTGATTATTTTTGTTTTATCAAAAGTTAATTATTGTTAGGAATATGATAATAATACCACCGTGGTTTTCACAAGGGAGCACAGCATGTGGTCCTTTAAGAAGAGTATGAAGGCATTTTTTACAAGGTTAACAATGCGCGAGTGATACCCCTGGTGTTGCAAGTACTATCAACAATCATATAGTCTATTTGTAATCAGGCAGGATATTATACTTGATTGTCACCTTACTGGTAAAAAATATGTAAAGGTATTTAATTATTTAATGTATTTTATGAACACGATGAGGCTTAGATCAGCTAACCTCAACTAGATTGATAAGTAAGTAAACAACAAGCATTTCTTAACAAACGTAAACCCATTTTACATAAAAGTTCTTAAAGATTATAAGCATCTAGATATGTCTGAAATCACTCAAACAACACCACACACCACAAACATTTCGCAAAATTTATAGTAGGTATTTGTTGATAAAGTGAATATTGATTGTAATTTAGGTGTAATCTTGGGTCACAAAATTGGAATACTTTAGCAGGGATATCAAATCCTCACAATAAGGTCTACTTAGTTTAGGACTTGAGAGCTGTGTGTGAAAAATATCCCTGGATATTGTTATATTATACTCCCGAGGGATCTTATGTTTCCTGGGATATTTCTATTTCAGACTATTCTATCTCTGTACCTACCAAATTTCATCCAGATCCGTTCAGCCGTTCAGGCGTGAAAGAGTAGCAAACATACATATATACAAACTTTCGCGTTTATAATATTAGTAAGGATTTAATTTAAAAAATAAATGCTTCACCGGACTAGTCTATTGATTGCGTTTCATACACTTCTTGAAACTGCTCTATTAACATAAGAAATTATTATACTTGTACAAAGGTTATTCAAAGGCAATTCAGAAATATGTTTTTATTCTACGTATTGTAAACAGCATTCGTATGCTCACTTTATGTGACGTCATCAGGCGGAATTGAATTTGTTCTCCGAACAAAGGAGCAAAGGAGTGTAAAGGGTCAACACAATACAACGTCTCTATACGATTCCAGTCAAAGGAGCAATTACTTTTCTAAGAAAATAAAAAAATGCAAATCTTATTGCAGTTTAGGTACTCACTAGCTTCCGCCGCGTGGTTTCACCCGCGTTCCCGAGGTCTTATATTTTCCCGGGATAATAGCCTAGAGTGATAATATATTCCTGATTATATTAGTAGGAATAGTAGTAGTTGAATATTTAATACTATATTTTACAATAAAAACAAGAACAAAAAATACACATCTTAATTTTATTTAGTTGAATTAGTTTTTAGATCTATTTAAAAGATTATATTTACATAATAATATAACGTCGTAAGTTAGAGACAACTGACAAACATCAAAACAATAGCAATACCTAATTAGTTTCACACTCCATTACGACGTAATTATTGTAAAGTTTCTCATCAGGTGCGTATTTTAGAAATAATAAGATGGTGTAATAATTTTGTAATACTTATTTAAAATATGAAACAAGCCTTAGATTTGCCTCATGTTCCATATTTTTTTCTTTATCTTTTGACGGTTTATTGAATGTATTATCCATTGACAACAAAATTTAAATGTAGTTTTTGTCAAACTAAACTCTGCTTCACCCTACATTATACTAAGTTTAGATTAAAGTTTTTGTGCGACACATAACAAAAACAGGTTTTTGTCACCCTCACAAAGATAACCATTATCAATTAATTTTCACACAAATCCTTCTTTAGAAAATTATTTCAGTATTAATCCATTCGTTTATTAAGGTTCCATTGTATTATGGTTTATGGGAATTTACGGTCTAGTAATTTTGACGTAATTATTATTTGAGCCTCGAGGGTCACGTGTAAATTGATCGTATTATATGATACTGTTGTTTGAAAGCCTTTTGGGAATTACAAACAAAGGAATCTTTTACGTGTTATTAAATCGTAGTTTAGCAATTTTTGATAAACCATTTATTCAGAAACTGGTTTCTGCCTGCGGTTTTATCCAGAATCGCGATGCATATAATGTTTTTCCGGAGTAGGTACTAAGTATCATCACTCACCGTCCCTATCTCATTTACTGATGATTACATAACTAAAAATAGGTATGCATAGATAATTGAAGAAACAAACTGTATAGGTTATATAAGAACCAGGTGTGTGGAATCGCGTCACTCATGAATAAATGGAACACGGAGGCAAATATTTGAACATTCGACACGGTCACAATGATTGGCGAAGTCTGAGGCCGCAGAATAGAGTACATGTCGGTTTGTGTGTCATGTTTGAGACTGTACGTATACGTATTCTGTTTTGCTTGTTAAGCTTGGGTAGTCTTCTATATAAATAAAAATGAATGTAAGGTAAGCGCATAACTCAAGAATGGCTGGACCAATTCGGGTAATTTATTATTTTGTATGTTCCTTAAGGTCCACGGAAAGTTTTAATACTATAAAAAATATACCGGGAACGCAGGTGTAACCGCGAGGAACAGCTATTAAAAATAAACAAATATCGGCTACATTCATCACATACAATTTACATAAAGTAACTTTATTTACAACAAATATTTACAATCAATGTATAAAATACAAACTATGATATATAGAAAACATCCTCAAAGCCCTCGCTGCTGTCGATAGGCAAGGTTCCCAACAGGCTGGCAGCGTTCCCTTTTTGGATGGCCAAGCTTATGCGTTGGCGGAAAAAGCTCCCAGCCCGTCGGTCTCCCGAAGCCTCGATGAGCTTGGATGATAAAATCCGAGCAAATCGGCGAGCCTCGAACCTCGAAAAATAGATTTTGCCAAGTTTTTTCGCATAGAGGCTTGTCCCACTCTCTCTGAGAGTGACTTAAGGTTAGCGACGGAATAGTTGTGCCTGGACAAGCTTCCTCCCAGGCATTTCTGGCATCGGACAGGTGAGAAACCTCAACGGATCCAATAGATGGGTCCAAAACAGATCCAACGAGGTCGCCCACACTATATACCGACGACAGAAATGCCCGCAGTGAAATGTCTGAAATTTTCCGCACTCCTAGACTATCATAACACACGGGAAGGGTGGCCTGAGACCACACTTTGTTTTCATTAAAACAACAATTTAGGATTTTAGCCAGAGAAATCTTAATCATGTTATCTAACGAATTTAATATTTGATCAAATTTAAACAAATGGGTACATTGGAGTAAATAAGTAAACTTAGGCACAAATAGACATAATCTTACAATAATAAAATGCATAATGTGCATTGATTTCAAATAGCCGATTAGATGAGTCGTTAAAATTTTGAATCCTTTGCTCAAAGAAGCCAGGAATGGATTCGTCTAAGATAGGAGCACCAAGAAGTAGAAGTGACTCCTTTGATAGTAATTTAATGTTAGGTGCCAAATCATTAAAATTTTGAATAATTTTTAGTTTTTCAGATTCAGTAACAGAATCTGAAATAAGTAGCTCGCATTTGGAGCAGTTAAATTCAGGGACAATTTTTTTAAATTTTTCGATCAGTGATTTAAAATCATTGAGAACATAACTAACATCACCTCCCAAGGTGCCATCGTCTAAATACCAAACATTAAATTTAGACTGTAAACCGGAAATGATTGGATGAATTGCCAAACTAAAGATGTCTGGACCGAGAGGGTCGCCCTGTTGACAACCCACAACAGAAATAAGTGGGTGTAAAGTAAAATTCACATATGGCTTATATGCAAAGGAAAAAAAGATTCTAAAATAAAATATACTCAATAAAATATTGAAGGAAATTAAATTTAGCTCAGACTAAGTTTATGGTTGTGAAGTTAATATTTGTAATGTATGGACATTTTGCGATTATCATAACTTTACTTAATTTTTTAAGCCATAAAAATAATTGTGAATTAATGCGCATTAGCGCGAGCAATGGCTTATAATTTCACAACCTCAAACTTAGATTCAACGGCCTGTTTGTTTGTTTATATCTAAAAAGTATTCGGTAAATTAGTAAATGCCTTTTCGACCTACTCATTACTATAATAATAAACATAATTAATAATACTTAGAACCAACCACAAATTGAAATCATCAAATTAAAATGTGAACTTGATACTTTTACGATTGCTTCAATCTCAAAGTAAATAATATGTTGTAAGCATATTTATCAACAGCTGTCAATTAGACTAACTAACTTACTCTAGATTAGACGATAATTTACCTAATCACATGGCTGCATTTTGGATGCAAGAGGTACAAACATTTAAAGCAATTTGTGCTTTACACTCTACGTGACAAAGTTTGTTATGAGAGTAAATTAGAAAACAAAATGCTACGAACATAACAATAAGCTAATGTAGTAATGTGTAGATCACATCCATCGAAGAATATAACCAAGTGAGGACCACAATCTCACTTGGTGGATGATCTATACCCTGAATGCGTTTATTAAAGTTTTGTATAGGAAAAAAGTTTCATGAGTATCCCACGAGAGGCCCTGTGCCAATTTCATTTTTTCTGTTCCTGAATACATGAATACTAGTGTAAAAATAATAATATTAATAATTCAATTGACACTCTTTAGTTTACATATGGTGACGTATGACGTCATTATAATGGCGGCTACTGTTTCGCTTGTTTAGAAACAGATTAAAAAAACTGAAAACTTTGAAATGAATTTTAAAATTAATTAAGTTATTTTATGAACTAAAACTAAAATTTTCCGACTGCTTATTGCCTGAGCTATCTAAATTGTGCATTTTTAGATTTTTTCTCATATAGAGTAAAATACCCTATGCTGAAGGTTATTTATTGTGTAAAACCAAGAAGTAAATCAATGAAAATCTATTTTCAATTATGGAAAACGCTCCGAAATGATGTTAATGATGAACCGAACCGAGAATATTTAGCGATAAATAATCATCTATGTATAGCAAACTTGAGCTCATTGCAAACTCATTTAACGAACATTAGAAGTATTGTGAAACAGAAAAGGTTATTATAACTTCTCCAGAAAAGAAGCGCAAAATCATGTGATGTCAAAATTAATGACATGCCTTCTAAATTTTACTCATAAGTAGGTACCTACCTTTAAAAAAAACTTTGTGATACCTATAATTAATAAAGGGATTAAAGGAAAGGTATAAATGACAAGTATATTTGTTATTTTTAATTTAAATTTACTTATTTGAAAACATAAATTTTAATAACATAAAAAACGAATATATTTTGTTATAAAATATAAAACTTGCAGCCAATAGACTTATCTAATTTGAAATCAAGAAATAAACTATTATGTATCCGATTAGAAGATTATTTTTGTAAACAAATACATTTAGTGTGTATTTTTGTGGAAGAAGGATGTGTTTAATATTTTTTAATTTTGTATTCAATTTATATCTTAACCTAAAACAGTTTTCTCATGTAATTCATTATATTTAGCTGGGTATTACAAACGTTTGTTTTAATACAGTAATTAATTATCAACTTCAAAAAGATTTATGAGGATGATTGTACGCATCATAAGTGCTGTATAAGACCCAGAATATCGCTACTTCGGGTTAATTATCGGTAATTAATCATGTATAATCACATTTCGTGCACGGCATTGCCAGCTTTACTTCCCAGAGTGTTTCACAGGCTTACACCAATAAGTATTACTTGTTCCTATGCGTAATAAAAGTGAATGTTGAGTCTCATGTATTACTAGTAGAATTTATTTTATTTATTTATCAAACAAAACGTTGTTTGGCTTACATATTAAAAACAAACCTAAAGTTGAGTCAAATGCCCAAAAATATGTGCACACAGCTTATTATTTAATTACAATTTCGACTATGTTTTATTTTTAATAATTATTTTATTGCTATCAGTTTCAATTTGAAACAACTTTTAAATCCATAGTCATATCCACTCATAAATATTAGCCACCACTGAATGAACTGAACTTCAGTATTATTCGATTCAATATCAAGTTTTATAATTTTACATTTTCAAATTACGAACATAAAAATGGTACCCGAAATACTACGTTCCATTTATGAAGTCATCTAAATTCTCCTTACACATGCACCCTCATTAAACCACAAACGTGTTCACATAATTGCCCTACCCAAAGCCATTAACGCATTAACACACCGTGGAAAAATTATACCAGCTCGAAACTTGTTGTTACTTGCTAACAAACTTACCGAGCAGCGCCACTAATCTCTAAAACTTTCCCGGCTAAGCACAAGGCTCATTAGCCACGTATAAAGTTGTTATGCAAAAGAAAACACAACTTTCGCAAGTTTCAGAGGTACTTTCACAAGCTTATTCAACCAAGAATTTTGGAGATGATTTAATTTATCAGGCGGAGCTTTGAGACGTTTTTTTACATATAGTTTTCTTCATCGGTTCACAGGTCTCAAATTTTTTTTTTTTTTGTTCTCTAAGTATCATAATATAAATACGTGAAGCAAAAACTTTGGCACACCTTTTTACGCAAATTATGCGGACGGTGAAGTATGAAATTTGCCACAGTTAAAGTATTATTATAGAGAAGGAGTGCGGAAAGCTAATATTTTTATATAAGTAATATGCATTAGAAATAAATTGAATTAATAAAAAAAACATTATACACACACTACCATGCGTTTGACATACATACACATGTTACCATTATCAGATGTGACATATCTAATTTTCAAAGAAAAAAAATCGGCAAAGACAATATAAAGAAAAGAGGTCGTATATTGACCCTTCGAGTATGAAATGTAGTAAAAGCCAAAACCCCATTTTTCAGGAGAAGCAAAAATAAAAATGATAACATTTATTTTCTGCATTCACGTTTGAAATATTAAAGTTATAATGACCCACAAAGGTCATTATTCTTAGGTTTTTGTGTTATTCATTAGAGAGAAACCCAAAATAACGTAGTTTAAATAGGACCAGAGATAGCATGGCTTTTACTACAAAAAAAAATTAATGCAACTGGCTTCGACGACATATTTTCAAGCTTTGCAACAGTAAACTTTGTTGTAAAAGGTAACAACAATGGTTTTATCGTTGGTAATTTTGTATTAAAACACAAATGTAATAAAAGAAAGTGTAATTAAGTGTAGTGAATGCAGTAAATATTTTAGAAAAAAACATGTTATTTAATTGTTTTATTCTTTCATTATTTATTCAGTATTGATGTACCTTTTTATAACAAAATAATAGAATATCAAATTAATATCAGCATAAACTTAAAACCATGCATTGGATATGCAAATTAATCGAACTTGACTCAATAAACCTTCACTAAAAACAGATTTGTTTTGAATGGAGGAAAAATTACAAGTAAATCAACTGTAAAACACTAGTATATAGAATATTACGCATTTGAATACAAACAAAAAAGTCGTGAAACGAACTAGACCCCAGTTCTGTCAAATCCTTTTGAAATCTGTAATTTTTTTACGTATCTCGAACGTGAGATGAATTTTGCATGAACATTTCGCGCCAATTTTTTTTTTGGATGTCAATTAATACAGTAAAAAGTCATAATTTAAAAATTAGTGTATTGTACGCAATTAAATGCCACATAAAAAGTTTACAAATGTTATTTAAACCATTTAAAAAGCCTCGGTCTTTCATAAATCTTTAATTGAAAAATTATCGTAAAGGCCAATTTGGAAAAAAGTGTGTATTTTACGACAAAAATGACATTAATTTTAAAACTTTGCTCCCCAAATTGATCATTACGACATAAAAACTGGGTCTTTAACGTGAATCGGAGCAAGTCGTAAAATACATTTAACAGATCGATAGAGCTCGCAAAACTGATTACAGAGGTGGTAAAAACTCATTTTGTCTAAAATGGCTTTTACGACATTTCATACTCGAAGGGTCGATATGAGTGAAATTATTTGCTTTACATTCTTAAGAAATACTCTTTTGTTTTATTATGGTCTAATTTTGACCACTGGTTAGGTAAAAGAGGTCAATCAAGGTCAGACTTTTCTAACTGAATACGTGTTATGTAAAGTTTTTAGCCCAAACATTATCTGACCCTGATTGACCATACACGATAAATCGTTTAAGCACACACACTAGAGTGACTAATAAAATTCATAACCACAACATTTTAGGTGATACGTAGTGAGTGCTATTTCAATCATAAAACCACTAAATGTGCGTAATATAACGCTTAATTTCCATTGAACATTTACGTGTGGGAATGTAAAAGCCATTAAGCGATTTGAGGGAAAATTGCGTGGATTTGTACCAATAAAGTGGTACTGCGTATAACAATGACTTGTATTTGAATAGAGTGTGGATGTGGCGTGACTAAACGGATATGTGCTATTCATAATACTTAGTGCTATATATAATACGTTGATTGTAAACTCAAATGATCTAGAGGTCCATGCAACGGACCGTAAGCAAAAAATCTTTTATAAAAAATTCTTTTTACGAAGAAAATTACAAGTTTATCCTAATTACATATAGTACGAGATCAATTATACTAAACCTAGTAGGTAGTCATAGAATCGATGTTATTTAATTTTAAGAGAAACCAATTCTTTGATGGTACCGGTCATCTTAGTATGATATTTTAAATTCACCCTTGAGTCTACGGAGGGCTGTCTCTTACATCATGTATACAGATAATATTTTTTTTTACAAGTAATTTACAATATCAAGACACAATTCACAATCCAAAGTATGTTTCTTAAATTATTTAAGACATATTTTCAACATAGATTACATTTAACAAAGTATTAAGTATAGGTAATATTATAAAAATAAACAAACAAAAAATAGATTTTATCACTACATGATATGCTAACGGTCCACACTTTAGACTCATCTGAATTCTTCAAAACATTCCTTATACGTCGTGAACGCAAATGGACGCGTTTGACCAATAAGATAAAAGTTAAAATGTTACTTTTCACAGTATGGATTCTATTGCCATTATTTGTAGAGTCTCGAAGTGCTGCCAGGAGAAAAGGTTATTCAGAATTGAATTTGTGTAACGTTGGTGATCTAGCTGATGAAATTGCTTCGTACAAGTCCGTTACCAGAGATATTGTGAACTACGCGGTCTCCGGACCCTTCAAAGGGAAGACTTATGAAGAGTAAGTATTGTTAGCGATCTACCGAACCAATATTGCTAGTAAATTGCATCTTGAGGGGTTTCATAATTCGATAGCCAGTAAAAACCTCCAAGTAATTGCTAAGTTGAATAAAACATTAGATATAAAACACTAGATAATCCAGTTTAAATAGCAATCAATAAAAAATGTATTCAATACATTGGAGAACATCTAGATATTCTTTTTATGTAAAAAAAATATAGAGACAAGTCTACAGATATAATAAAACAATAAATATTCGGAATATAGCACCATTGTTTATAAGTGTGATTGAAAAATAACAGAATGTTCACAGACAGACCACTTGATAAGATATCAGTAAATCCACAAATACATTTACAATAGTCTCTCAAGTATTACGTGTCAGTCAAAAATGGTTAAAGTTAATGGGTATTGACAATTTCGACAGCTGACGATTTCTCTTTAGCGATAAGATATAAGATACAAAAGGGATCGCTCGTTTCGCAACATCTCAATATCGTATTGGATTTGGTAGGATCATGAATTTCTATATTCCTATATTGTTAACCCTTTTTATTAGTGATGTAAGTGTAGCTAAAGTGGTGCCCAAAGAAACAAATATATGCGCTGAAATTTTGGGACCAGATTTGGTTAAAGAGATACAATCTTATGAAAGTGTAACTAATGAAATACTAAAATATGTGCTAGAAGGTGATTTTCAAGGCAAAACTTATGATGAGTAAGTTAGAAATAAAGAAAAAAGAAACAAATATTTTTCAATTTAAAATATATGCAATCAATGTTTTGAGTATTGTAGGTATTGTAATTATGTTTCTGATTAGCAATCATGAACCGTTTAATTTCAAAATACGTTGAAAGGGCTTATCAGCACACTAGCTTCCGCCCGCGGTTTCACCCGCGTTTTCCGAGGGATCTTATGTTTTCCCGGGATAAAAAGTAGCCTATAGCCGTCCTCGATAAATGGGCTATCCAACACAGAAATATTCAATTCGAACCAGTAGGTAGTTCCTGAGATTAACGCGTTCAACCAAACAAACAAACTCTTCAGCTTTATAATATTAAATAAAGTATAGATGTGAAGTTGACTAAAAGTAGGAGGTTTCCAAACAAGTCCACATGACTAGTGAAAATTTTATATTTTTCAGATTATCTAAATTTGTGGACAAGTTTGGAGCTCGTCCATCAGGTTCTAAAGTTCTTGAACAATCTATTGATTATATGATACAACTAACTCGCGATGAAGATATTAATGATATTACAACGGAAGAATTGGAAGTAAGTATTTTTTTACGAATCAATATTTTTTTGTAATCGTGAGTATAACTTATCATTAATAAAATCTATGCTATATTATTAAACAACATAATAATTATTAAAATAGCAAGGCTTTTAAAATGTTGTTTATTATTTCTTTGAAAACTACTTACAGATTATTATTAATATTCTAATTTACTCTTATCTACTCTACTTATATATTCATAGGATTAAATAAATTACAGGTGCCACATTGGGTTAGAGGCGAAGAGAAAATAATGATGTTGGAACCAAGAGAGAAAAATATGGCCATGCTTGGCTTGGGTCGAAGTGTGAGTACGGCAACAGAAGGAATTACCGGAGAAGTAGTAGTTGTTTCCAGCTTTGCTGAGTTGGAAAACGCCACAGATGACGATATTAGAGGCAAAATAGTACTCTATGATCCAATATTCACGACATATAGCGAGACAGTTGTGTATAGATCATTAGGAGCATCTAAAGCCGCAGTCAAAGGTGCTGTAGCATCTTTAGTAAGATCCATCACTCCATTTTCTATTAATTCACCTCACGCAGGGTCTCAATCATACAGCGATGATGTTACAAAAATACCTACAGCTGCAATTACTTTAGAAGACGCTGACTTAATAAGAAGATTATACAATCGAAATGAAAAAATCGTTCTGAACATCAAAATGAATTCTACATACGATACTAAAATTTCAAGAAATACTATAATTGACTACAAAGGTACTGAAAACCCTGAAAAACTTGTAATTGTATCTGGCCATATTGATAGTTGGGATGTTGGTCAGGGTGCTATGGATGATGGTGGTGGCTTATTTATAAGTTGGGCCGCTCCTGTCATTTTAAAACATTTGAACTTGAAACCTAAACGTACTGTTCGATCCATATTCTGGACAGCTGAGGAATTAGGGTTGGTTGGAGCTTATGCTTATGAAAAGGCACATAGGAATGAGAGTCATAATATAAATTTTATAATGGAATCTGATGAAGGAACGTTTGCTCCTCTTGGTTTAATTATGGCGGGTAATCAAGAAGCAAAGTGTATCGTGGCAGAAATCCTAAAACTATTCGATTCGATTCGTGCTTCAACATTAATTGAAGCCGATAGTGCTGGTTCAGATATCGCAATAATGATTGAAAATGGTATCCCAGGAGCCAGTCTCTACAATTTAAATGAAAAATATTTTTGGTTTCATCATACTGAAGGAGATACTATGAATGTAGAAAATCCTGATGATCTCGACTTGGGAGCAGGGTTTTGGACGGCTGTAGCTTATATATTAGCTGATTTGTCTATTGACATACCTCGCTAATATATATTTAAAACTTTGTAATATTATTTTTATTAAGGTAAATAAATGATGCTTCGATTAATGCGACGTTGCTTGACTGTAATAATAATCTGTCCGTAAGGAAAAAAACAATACAAAACAAACGAACTACAATAATCACTTAAGGCTTCTTTGAAAATAAAATGTACCCGTTATAAACCTTAAGGAAACACAATGTTTATATATAATGATTATAAAAATCTGTAGCAGACAGGCAAGTCTTTGAAAATATCAATTTCATATTTTATTCCCTAAGAACTCCTTAAATCAATAAGTGCGAATCTTTTATCTACGGCTCATTTTCTTTCGGGATCGTTCCCTAGAGGACGGTAAATGGGATAGAGAATATTATAAAGATATTTTCTATGCGACGCGACGACCAAAAGAGAAGAGAATTTTCTTTGGCAAACGCGATCCACCTCTCGATAAAGGTCTTAAATTATGTTATCGCCCCTCAGCGATTGTAATAAAAATTAAAGTGTAGCTTTCCGGAAAAATGCCTGTTCAAGCACATAAAGTGTAAAAAAATATATATATTATGAAGGAATCGATTCTATGATTTGGAGTAAATATTGTATTATTTACATATAACTAAATGCAAATAGGTATTATAAAAAAAACAATAATTAACATTAACGTGTAGGCTTTTGATTAACAAGCAAAATTGCCTAAATATCAGTGGGTTTTAATTTTTTGTTTGGTCTGAAATATATTATCCTCATATCTTAGTATTATAGAGGACATGTTGACAAGTTTTAAAATATACCTAAAAGATCCAGCACAGTTTGTTATGTCCATTTCAAGTCGTACTAATCTTTTGACAAAGGATGGGAAGTGGCTTGATTGATTCTGATTGCTATTGTTGGGTTCTATAAATAATCTTTTGTGATCATCTGCTGAGAGGAATTATTATTATTATTGTTTTGCACTCCATTAGATATCTAAACTGTATCGTTATAACGATAGAGCAAACTATGTATACATAGTCAGTCTCTTACAGCGAGAGGAATATAATTTGAGTATATCCAGACGCCTTGTTGATTTAAAAGGTGACCAAAGAGCTGGCGCTTATCTTGGGCACCGTATTAGTCTTGCAAATCAACGAGGTAACGTTGCCAGCTTTTTGGGAACCATGCCTGCAGGTGGCGACCTAAACGCAGTTTTTTATCTTTAATTATTTTCATATATTTTATTTTAATATTTAGTTTAAGTACCTAGTTAAGGTTGTTTTTGCTATACTAATATGTATATAATATTATAAATTTGAGTGTTGAAGTTATTTCATTCTAAGACTGTTGCCATTTCACTGTTATTCCAATCAAATTTGTGGCCAAAGTCAAAAAATAAGCAACGTCAATAAAAATACATTATTGAATCTCAATGTAACTTAAATTATACGTGTTTGTGACTAAATTGAATTGCTTACGCAATCAAAGCAAGCACTCAAGTAGATCTTGATAGCTTTGCCTTAAAATATACATTGTAATAAAATATCAATTTCGTTTATAAAGTAAATAATTACAATGAGAATTCATACAACTGTAAAATTGTCTTTGTTTATCCAATTACCATATAAAAAATTTCAATCAACAATAATGTTCTTTTATAATAACTAGAGTAAATCCAGCTTGCTGTGGCTTTTCCATTCCATTCCAATTTTTTTTATTGATAACACGAATGCTTGTCAATAGCTACTAATAAAATATAAATAAAAGAAAACGATTCACAAACAGAAGAGAAAATGGTACCAAACTATTTTGTCTTAGCCTATTTATAATAAACTAGCTGTTTCCCACGGTTTCACCCGCATTCCCGAGATAAAAAGTAGGATAAAAGGCCTATTACCTTCCTCAATAATTGGACTATCTAATGCAGAAATAATTTTTCAAATCCGACTGGTAGTTCCAAAGAGTAGCGCCATTAAACAAACAAAAAATCTCTTCTCCTTTATTATATTAGTAAAGATACATTCAGTTTCAATAGTCATCTTTCATATTTGTACATTACTGCAAACAAACAAAAAACAGTCAGCATCATAACTTATTGGCACACTTCTGAGAGTTTATCATTTAAGACCAATTAAATAGTATACACGAGAGATTAAATACCCGACTGGTACTTAGTTTATTTCAAGCTACTATGAAGTCTAGATCGAAAACTTGAATAACTCTTATGTTAATGAGAT
Organism: Tetheella fluctuosa; assembly: GCA_951216915.1. NCBI lineage: Eukaryota > Metazoa > Arthropoda > Insecta > Lepidoptera > Drepanidae > Tetheella > Tetheella fluctuosa. Next base: position 11,022,208 of record OX578217.1, read on the forward strand.
TAAGCCCGGCCAGTTGAGCTTAATTATGGCTAAGCTTTTACTTCAGCAGTAAACTGTTTTACTTTTTAAACCCTTCATTTGTTGACTTCATCTGAATAAATCCAAATGGCTTGTTGATGTTGAACTTTGTTATTTTTATAGAATAAAAGGTATGTGTACCTACTTTTATTGCTAGTCTATAGGATCTAACAAACATATATTATCAAAAAAAAATTGCCTTTAAAACAATTAATACCATAGTTCCCAAAGGGATACAAAACAAATGCATAATGGGAGATAAATTTAAATCCCATGTGGTGTTCAGTTTTATCACCATCCCATAAAGGTAGTCTCCCGGGCTACATGGAAAAAAAAAACTATTGTAACTCATACGAATTCGGTATTGAATCCAGCTCTCTCGACTCAAGCCAAACTATATTACCGCACGGATACTATCGACAAAATTAAAAATAAAAGAAAATACAGACATTATGGTCATGTCGTAACTGTCTGATGTAGATTACTAATATTGGTATATTCTTATATTGATTGATATTGGGACGATCACAGGTATTTTATCATGGTACAATGTGTTATCTGCTATCTCTTTTTCACGATCCAACGGAGCAGACAATAAGTTTTGTTCATTGACATTATATCCTTTCTGTACTGTTTACGAATCGTATGAGACGTGTTTCACGATCCTGTACCTATCTACAAAAAAAGTATAAAAGCAATAATAGTAGCTACATCTTTGCCCATAAAGTAATTGACGGCCAAGTAATATTGTAAATTTAAAAGGACAAAGTGCCAGCAAATTCTATTTGACTAAAAAAGGCCGAGACTTGAGTACTATTCTTTAATTTGAGAGAAAACTTTAAACAAATTAATTCAAGATATATAAAAGTTTACATTTTATGCAGTTTGATAGCGATATTTGAGCACAAGCCTGTCTAATTCTTCTTCCGATGAATTACTAATGTTTATATACAACTTGAAATTGTGGTAAAATTATGAAAACATCCATAATACAATTCAATTCCGTCAATTCGACCAGGTGCGGTTCTTGTTCTCGGATTAAATAGTTCAGAAAATAAATGCGCATTTAACGATTGAAATAATAAATATCGTGTAACTAAAAACACCTAATGTAAAAATATGTAAGTGTGTAGGTACATAAAAAACTTCGCTAGCACTCCAAGAATAATTAAAAAATATAAAGCTGTCCAGCAATGAAAATGAAAAATATTTTTTATTCAAATAGGCTTTCATAAGCACTTATGAATAGTCTGACTCTAACGTACGGTTCGTAAAGTTGCTTGCTGAGGAGAACCAGCAACAAACTCAGCAATTACTCTTTCGTCTCGCTGACAATATTTGCGTGTTATGGGGGAAAACAAAAACAAAATTATGAGTGACTTAATAAATAAATAAAAACCAGCCAAGTGCGAGTCGGACTCGCGCACCGAGGGTTCCGTACAAACTTCGTCCATCGTTCATCCATCACGGGAAATGCACAATTTTATTTATTTACCTTATTTGAGGTTGGTTCAAATTAAGCTAGACCTCTAAATTGTATGAGCGCCGATACAACTCACAGGTCTTTATTAATTGGCGTTACTATGTATGTATGGGGACACCCTTTAATTTTTATTTTTTTTTATTTTTTGTAATTTTTCCTTTATTTGTGCTGTAAGACCTTGCTTTGTACCAATTTTTTTTTTTAAATTTGAGTTGATTGAATGAAAGGTAAATTGCGGTTTACGATTTATGACGTATTAAAAAAAACTACTTACTAGATCTCGTTCAAACCAATTTTCAGTTCTAAGTTTGGGGAACCCCCAAAATTTATTGTTTTTTTTCTATTTTTGTGTGAAAATCTTAATGCGGTTCACAGAATATATCTACTTAACAAGTTTCAACAGTATAGTTCTTATAGTTTCGGATAAAAGTGGCTGTGACATACGGACGGACAGACAGACAGACAGACATAATGAGTCCATAAGGGTTCCGTTTTTGCCATTTGGCTACGGAACCCTAAAAAGCAAAATCAAGCAGACAATTTCTATTTACAAATTGCTGGCGTATTATTTCAATGCGTACCGAATAGTTCGTGCGTTGAATAACGAAGTAATTTCCGAGCAAGTGGGAGAAAAATAATTTAAATTAACCGTTTCAATAATCTATTTTAATCTTTACTCGTACCGTATTTTCCAACACTCACAAGTTTTCATCCTTAGTGACAAGACAAACAATCCTTTGTTTTTATACCAAGTTTAAATCAATGTTCCAGAGCATAAATGAAAATTTTCCCTGTGGAAATCTGTGTAAATTTACCGTCAATCAGATTAAATGTTACGGCGACATATTCGATTTACACTCGTGGATTTCAATGCGGAAATAACTAATGTTTCCACAAAATTCAGCTCATCGTTATTAAGATAATTGCACAAAGACGCACGATTGCGCAGAACTGCTTTTGTATTATCATTAATTACTTGAAAAAATATAAATGAAGTGGAAATGTCGTTACATGGTGACTATATGCTATCATTTGTTAGGTCAATAGTAACTACAGAATTTGCCAGCTGAGAACATGGGTCACTCCCAATCAGCTCATCATAGAGGCCGGAGGAATACCTTAAGGCCCTTAAAAGATTTCTAGATCCCAGAGACAAAAGCTGCTATTTTCAATGTGGAATCCTAACTATCCTAATCTTCTAATATACAAAACGGCTTGACCGTTTCTTATGTAATTTTATATGTATATTCCGTAGGTCTGAGAATCGGACGTAGTCTATTTTTCATACCGCTACGCGGGTGAACCCGGGGGGACAGCTAGTATATATATATATATATATAGATTTAAGCATCAAAATATCTAGCTTTCCAGAAAAGCAACCGTTTAAGTAGGAAAGGCTTTGTATCCTATTATCGTCCCAAAAACCACACCAAAGCATATACTGCACAAAGTAGCATAATATTCTCGATGTAAACACCTTATGTGGCCTTGGTTTTCCTCTAAACCTAATAGTTTCTAGTTGAATATTTATCTATCGTGGTCTGTAGATGATACAATTTATAGTACTTACTACAGTAAATTCTTTATGCAAATAACGTTATTTTTGCGTCAAACAAAAATAGGTTAGAAAAATGTTTACTTTGGTTTGTGACTTGTGTAACTTATATAACCTAATTCTACAAATAAGCTTTAAATATATATCAATCATATGCTTAGAACACAAAATAAAGATGTCTACCATAACATTATGAATGACTAAAAATTTATATTCTCTACTGACGGTAGCTGACTGTAGTTTACGAAAATATTTTGTCTACGACCTATTCAATTTCACACACCTCAATAGTTGTAGGTTTTTAAAACTGTTCCAAACTCTTCCAAAGTAATTTAAAAACTTTCAAATTGATCGTTGAGAGCGCAAATATTCACTGTAAAGATAGCTTTTTCCAACAAACATAATTTTGTTTTTTTTTCTACTAGGAGTGCGAGCTTTTGTTAACTTTATTGAGAAAAAAAATTGACATAAATTAAAACTCTATTAATTTTTCAAACAAAAGATTAAGCTTAAAACGTAAAAAAATACCCGGTATTTAGATACATTATACTTAACTTTATATACTATATATAATATGAAACGCTTTCAAAGGAATTAACAATACGTACACGATGTATAAACAACATTTTATAAAACAACATGATTTCTATCTATTTAACAAACATAAAGGATGCCAATTCTAATTATTAACGGAGGCTGCACAAAACTGAATTGAATTGAATTCCATTTACGAATTATATAATTTTGATGGTTTCCAAATGGTCTACCAAATATGAATTTCGCACTGGATATTATTTCTCACAATGGCTGTAGAATGAAGAAGGTAATTAGGTATTAAAATTCCGCCCAACTGAGAAGCATCCATTAATTTCCTTTATCTCGTAAAATTAATAACAGTTCGTGCTAATTTGGGGTTCCTTTAAATTTTTATGAGGACTATAGTAAACCTTCTAGCGAGATGGCTTTAATTGTTCCTCGGATAATACTCAACTGTAAAAATGTTAATTCAGTTTCGTAAACGGGGAGCTCGGCAGCAAATTAAAAATAATGAATTCAGTTATACCGCAGGCTGGAAAAACGATTACTATTATTACATTAATTAGGTTCATTTGATAACTACCTTACCAAATATTATTTCATGACGTGTTCAATAGATGGTAACGTTCATGACTCTCAGTAAAACGTACATGACTCTCAGTAGGTACAGCTCTCAGAACAGACAAGAAAGCTACTTTTATGTATAACTAAAGTCGTCACAATCTAATAAGCCAGACTTGACAGCCCATGTGTCAAAAAGAGACAAATATAGCGAGAAAGAGATATCCTCTTGTCAAAACAGATCTATTAGACTGTGACGACTTTAGTATCTACCCGCGTATTTAGCCGCATTTCTATGGTACCTATCTTATGGTTTCCTGGAATAAAATGTGTCCTATGATTATGGCCAGGGTATGATTTATCTTGAGTCAAATTTCATACAAATTCTTTGACCCATTACAGCGTGATTGAGTAACAAATATCCACGCAAAATTTCGCATTTAAGTAGAGTGGTTAGTGCTTCAGTTTTACCGGTGTTACAAAAAATAGTGGGTGGTTTCATCACGATTGCGTTTGACCACAATTCCAGCCTGGTAAGTTAGTAACTAAGTATATTTTACATTTCCCCGGCTATGATCCACATGTAACCTAATGAGCTTTAACGATATGATTGGGTAACAATTATTCACGAAAACATAACACACACTTTTGTATGTATAATATAAGTAGATTAACGTATTAATATATAGATAAAAGCATATTTAACTTTAGCTATTATCAAATAAGTCTCATAATTCCTTGGCTTCACTTCGATTAAAGTACAGAGCTGTAAGGGCTCAAAGGTTTTCTTGCATACAAAAGGTAACAATGAGCGCTTTCTAAGCCTTTATAATATAAGAGAATGATATTGCCCAACTTTCAACGCCGCAATTCTATGAAATTTCTCTGTGAAAGTGTTACTACTATAATTGGCTTACTGTATTTTTTAAAATAACATGAAAAAAAGAAACGAAAAAAATTATTTCGATATAGACACAATATTACAGAGATATACAAACAACCAGGACAAAAAATTTAATGATGAACTTTGCCAGTATTGCCCTGACAATCAAAAACATTACCATAAAATAAAATTATCAAAAATAAATACATACAAAATAGAAATTAAAAATATACTTATGGGTCTTAGATATGTGTTCTATATTGCGAATACTATTTTTTATATGAGGTAACCAGAGGCCTTTAAATTTTTTACCATCATTCTACTAATCATTTTAATCACAAAGAGACCTCTAGTTACTTTATTTGCCATCGTAAAGAGTTTGTTCAACTTAACTCAACAATCAAGCCATTCAAACTAATTTAATATCTACGAGTGAATGTTCTCAGGACACTAAGATCGTTTCTTTTGTGCTCAGAAGCCGGCAGCAGGCGATAAGAAGTTGCGAGACGTTTGCCGTCGTTTTAATTGATATCGTCTGAGGCCAAAAGTCGAAAGCCGAGCGCCAAACGTCGGAGCAACTCAAGGCACAATTTTAGACCTAACAGATTATATTCTACACGTTGCAGTGAAACGAAAAGATTATCTTATATAACAGAGAATTTGGTAAAAATACGGTGGAGGAAAATATTTACTTTGCCATTTCCGTGCTTTGCGTTATGCATATTTATGTACGAAGGTAAACAGTTTTATTGTAGCTCTTAGCACGTTAAATATACAGTTTAATTTACATTGATATTGACTTGATTTTATGGAATATTGTTGTATTTAATATACTATACGGGATAAAGACTGTTGTTAATGAATTGTTACATTATCCAATGTGTTAAATTTAATGTTAAATTGATATATGTGAAATTACCTATGTCGGATAACACTTATCCACGAGATAAATATGACCGAGTGACAGATTTTGAATAGAAATCTGTCAAACTGTTATATTTATCTTATGGATAAAAATTACCCGACGTTAGTAAAATTAGATAATATAAATTACTGTCAATAAGTTCCTTTTACAAATACCCCAAGAATGCTTACTGACAGGGTCTGTAATAAGAGTTTCCACTAATAAACTCTTGAGGGCACTTAAGTAATTATCGACTGAAATTATCTAACTAAAAATTTTAGGATCGTCAGTAAATTTAAATATTCATATTTAAGATCTAAGTTTATTTTTCAACTATTTATTGAATAACTTAACCCAGATAAAGAACTTTAATCTGGACGAGGGAAGGTTATCAATTTCTAACCTCAAAATCACTTTTTACATGTTATTCTTATTATTATGAATATATTCTCTCTCTCTCTCTCTCTCTCTAGTCGTATCACTCACTGCTGAGGATCGTGGCTCCTTCTGACTATATGAATATATTAAAATTTCAATAATAGAACTGGGTCTCAAATGCAGCTGCTGGAACACACCATCAGATGCATGACAAAAGATTTTGAACTTGAGGGTGGTAGCCAGTCAGGCCCAGACCGTACCACCATACTGTGATTTCCGTTACCAAAAAATCAAGCTTGTAGGAGTTGAACCCATAGCCTTCGCCTCGGCATTCAACGTCACTACCACTGAGCTATATCATCACCTTAATTGCAAAAATTGGATACAAAAATATACTATATTACTAGTTTAAAAATGGTGGTAAGTAGTATGGTGTTTCGTTGAAAATGTAGAGAAAGTTTACAAAGGGTAAATTGAGTTCACACTTTCTAACACATATACCCTTCAAGAGAGAACCAATAAAAAGAACCTGAAAATTCAGCACACGTTTTCAATTTATCACAAAGGATTAAAAAACTACAAGCGATTCTACGCCCAGGGCAAACAGTTTGTTTTTCTAAAACACAAGTTAGTAAAATTTATAATACGAGTAGGTTAGGTACTGTAAAAATACAATCAAAAATTTCAAATGAAATTCCGAACTCATAGTATTCGATAAATAATTCATAAGTCGTGTTATTTTATTTTCATTTTCTTATAAAAGAGTACACCACTTGAATCGAGATTTCCTGAAATCGTGACTCAAACAATACATTCGATAGAAAACGGCCGCTGAATTTAAATTTGATCTGTTGGAAAGCTTTAAAATTGTCAAACAATAGTTTACACTTTAAATGCAAGTACCTTAATGAATTAAAGATTAAAGGCTTGAGTGAAAGAGCTACGAACGAGGTTGAATAAATTTCATAAAAGGTTAAGTGGTGATGAATTTAGTTAAAACGCCACACACGTTATGCTTTCTGTAGGTTCGATTGTTGGCTAACTCAAGTCTGGTCCTAGTAATCCTACAAATATTTTGGTTGGATGGATGTTTGTTACTCCATCACGCCAGAACGGCTTAACGGATCTGGATGGAATTTGGCACCGAGATTGATTATTGTCTGGAATAGCATATAAGCTACTTTTTTACTTGGAAAAATATAAGAACCCTCGGGAATGCGGGTGAAACCGCGGGCCGGAGGCTAGTATAATAAATGTGAAAGTTTGATGTTTGGATGTTTGTGAATCAATCACGCATAAACGGCTGAATGGATTTAGATGAAACTTGGCACATAGATAGATCATACTCAGGAATAATATAAAGGGTACTTTTATCCTAGGAAAACATAAGATTCCTTAATTAATTAGGTAGTGTTGTCATGTCACATTATTGTTATTTTTGTTTTCCTTACTATAAACTACTGTCTGTTTGTTCATATATTTTATAACTGTGTCTATCCGTGGGGTGGGGCTCTTTTAAACCTATCTCAGGCACCAGTGTCTCACAAATCAGGTTTCTTTGCAGTATGTAAATTGTTAGCAAACCGATGTAAGTAACCTGCTGTGAGAGAAAAAATATATATATTATTAAAATTATTATTCCATTTATTAATATACACTCCTATAAATTACATTTTTAAATAAAAGTTATACAAAAAATACATTTAAAAATATAAAAAATATTATTATTATTATATTCTTCGTGAAGGCGGGTGAAACTGCGGGGCTGAAGCTAGAAAAGCTAGCTTTATAAATAAAAGTGACGAAGCGATGGCAGTCACTAATCTCTACGACTGGGTATCGAACGCCGTGGAAAGGAGGAAGGAAAACATCGTGAAGAAACCCTTACGAGTCAAGTCCTTCATGGCTTTGTGTGTTTACCATTTTCAGCCACACTAACACTTAACATAGAGTATTAAATAATATATTGTTTTGAATAAACTACAGCATTTACTCATCGTCCTTCAATGTTGATAATACGTGTCTAAGAGTGTACCTATTCCAAAGAGAAAATCAAAATGAACGAAAAAAAAAACAACTCTTATTTTTCGAACTATACCGATTTCACGAGACCATTAAAATTATAATGAACGTAAAATAATACACGTATAGAGATTGTATTTCGTAATCTTGTGGAATGTTTGGATAACATAATAATACTAACAAAAACAAATGTATATGAGAGAAGAAGATTGTAGAATTTCATTACATTTTTTTTTTATGAAATGTAAAAAGTTTTTATAAACGGCAGATTCGTTGTTTTAAAAACATTCTTAGCAAAAAATATGTGATAGGTACAGTTATGCACATAATTTATGTAAATACAATATTTCATTCGATTCATGAGTCACACCATCGAAACAATATTTATCTAAGTAAGATGAATATGCATTGATGCTGGGCGACACATTGTGCCTTTGAAATATTCGAATTTGAATTCTAAATAGCAACTTATACCTAAAAATAGAGGTCATAATGTAAATCATTGACTTGCCTTATTAAGAAATTTTGTACTTTGACTATGTAATGATTTTGTTTCCTATTGAGGGCTATTTTTGAAGCGAGAATCAAAACTATTTTAAGTGTCAAGAATAAACTGTATTACATGAAAACCTTATGTTATATCTCAATTTCGACTCATAAATACTTGATTGAAATACGAAATAACCGACAACAAAAATAAATGGTAAGGATCCCTTACATCGTGCCATGGTTTCTTCACGATATATTCCTTCACCGAAAGCTCATCCTCATTATAGGATTCAAACCCACGGTATTCAACGTCACATGCCCCAATACAATCATGCACAAATACAGACATATAGTCGTGTTTAAAAGTAAAAGCTGACTTAAACTAACTATTAATTTTAAACTAAAAATATACAAACTTAATACGTAATGTGTGGAAGGGCATAATTAATTCAAAGAGATATACCCATGTTGGGAATAATATCAAGCATACCGCAGCATGTTCCCAGTAATTGTAATTTACTTTAACGCCGATGTGCGTACCAGTACCTCGCGTATATTATGTACAGATGCGTACGTAAATTAAAACGTGAGCTCTTGCGTGTACGCGAACGATAGTTACCATTTAATAAAATAGGTAAGTGTAAGAAATTACTTGTTATCTTAGCTGGTATTAGTAGATACAATTGTTTCGACTTTACAAAAAAAACCGACACTATCTGGCTTCTGATGATAGTAACTGTCAAAGAAATATTCAAAGAAATTTTCAAAGAAATAATTACAATTATAGATGTGTGGTTAGTGTGAAAAAGATACGCCAACATTTTGCTTTATAAAAAATACGTTAGATATATCGAACAGCCATATTGGTAGGTAAATTTTCTCAGTAAAAGAGTCAAACCAGTATTTGAGTCAGACTATATTAGTGTTTATAAAATACAAAAAAATATTTTCATTTAATTATGTATGCATATGAAGTTACAGTAGTAGTATAACATAAAAAAAATCTTCACACCTATAATAAGATTCCAGAAATAGAATCTTCTATATATAGTTAAGGGTACAGCCGGTTAATTGTTTTATAAAGCTATTGTCTCTCATACAAAAGCGCACTTAATATTGTTTCCGTACTTTCCGGTCAGTTTTGGCACAAACTAAGTCTAATTATTTATTATTTAACTATCATCGTGTCATTATTGATGTTTTATTTTCTTAATGTATACTTTATTAAACATGTTAATAGCAAATATATTCGCTTGCATCATTCAGTGAAATACATAGCAATATTGATTTTGAAAGCAGCAAACAACCACTATACAAGTCATAGGGGATACCAGTGAAGTTTACAAACTACTGTTTACTTTTACATCGACTGATTTCAAGCGTTAATTGAGATCTCATGAGGGTTTACTCGATGTAAATGGTCTCTCCGTGTAGTTTCTAACTAGGATTTATTCGTGACTTCATCCACGTTCATTTCAGTTGGGAAATGCAACACGTGTGGAATAAATTAAAGCTTTGATGACCAATTTGAGTTTCCAACAGTTTTATTTTTCTCCTAATACGTGTTCTATATACGGGTTAGTATAAATGGATATTGAGTTTAGGAAAAATAACCTGATATTAGGTATTATTTTTTGTAAAAAATTGTAGGAGGTATAAAAGCCTTTAATATTATGATAGATTTATTATAATAGTGGTGATTGTAGCTATTGAGAGAACTTTAAAACCCCGGAAAACTAAAGAGTTCTTGATTTATACCAAAAATTTGGGGCAATATTTTTTGCATATCTTCCTACAGGAAAGTTAGGTGTTATACTGTATTATGTTCCTTTATAATTCTACACAATAATAACATTAATCTTAACTGGTATTTACGATAAACGCTATCTATCCCACGCTTGACCTATATTTTAAATTAAAATTTGTTGCATAAGATAGTAGATGGTCTAAACTCTAAACGGTACCCATCCACGCTTTTGCTAATCTTAATTCACATCATGAAATATTTAAGATTTCAACCCTGGGGCACTTAAGTTTCAATAGGAAACCATGAATAGTCGTAACGAACGAATGCTTTGAGCTCTTATTGAAAACTGTAGCATGAAAGAAGATCCTTCTATAGGAAAACATGGAAGAAATTTGAAAGAAAAATCAAAGATACTGACGAAATTAACATTACTCTTGAAATAATTGGGACCTCACAAACATGGGAGTAATCTTTTTTTATGTGCCAAATGTAAAATGTGCTTAATATAAATTTACTGCAATACTAAGTCCCAAAATAATACTTACATACCTACGTTTTTAATTTTACGTTTGACGTATAAATTGGTTCAAATTGATAGATACCAACATCATTCACGCTGCAGACACTGCACTGAAAGGGTTTCAATTACTAGCATGCCTCCATACGTCCACTGCTGGACATTTTTCCGAGCACTTTTCGGCCGGCATACAGTAACTATTATACTAACGGGGCGGTTGGCGTGGTTGGTAAGATACCCAATCTATCACGCCGCTGGTCGTGGGTTCGATTCCCACTCAGGACAAACATTTGTGTGCATAAACATGTCTGTTTGTCCTGAGTCTTGGTATAATTATCTATATATGTATGTATTTACAAAAAAAGTAAAAGTAGTATGTGTAGTATATCAGTTATCTGGCTTCCATAGTGAGGAATAATGTCACAAAATGTCACAAGTTACTAAACATAGAAGTATCAAAAATGTATTTGTACAAGTTACCGTGATTGTTCATTTGTATACATATATTATTCTATTTCATGTACATGATGAAAGGCTGAAAGTGATAAACATACAAAGCCTAGAAAGAACTGGCTCTCAAGTATTTTTGGACAAACCATTTTTAAGCTTTTATCGCGGGCTTTGAGCGCGGCGACCGAATCAAGAAATTCCGTAACGAAAATAAAAACTAAGACGAGCTGCTCCAAAATAGGACGAATACGTAAGCAGCTGTTTGTGAGAAAGTATATAGGTGTATGGGTATACAGGGTGATTTTGTTATCACTGGCAATACTTGCAGGGGTGGAAGTACTCATCAATGTGAACAACTTTTATTATAGGGCTAACTCTGATATGGCGTAAAATAATACGGTAGCTTCATACATTTTGGTCGAGTAGGTATTGAACATTTGTATGGAACAGCTGATAATATTTTCATGATTTCACAGTTAGTCCTATAATAAAAGTTGTTCACATTGATGAGTACTTCCACCCCTGCAAGTATTGCCAGTGATAACAAAATCACCCAGTATATTAATTTCAAAGAAAAAACTTGAATTCATATCAAAGAAAAAAAATGTAAAAAAAAAATACTGCATAAATAAAAAATAAATAAATAACTATAATTGCATAAGTTGATAAAAAATGCTATGCAATAGCTTTACCGCGCTAGTCCCCGAGTGCCACACGTATTTTTTTTCTTTAAGTTTATATTATCAGTTGTCTGAGTTCCGTAGTACCTACAATATAATATACACTGAGTTTGTCGCAGGTTATTAATATCATAAATCGAATAGTTAATTAGAAATTAATATAAATACATAAAGGAGAGCTGTATCAAAAAGCAATACATTTACATAATTATAATATAACCAATCATTTTGTAATTTGTTACCAAGAAAATTTATTTAAATATGAATTCGTTCTTGCATAATAGGCACTCGCAAACTCCATTGACTTTTAGGCACAGTTAATATTCAAAATGCAGATTTGAAGGAGTTAGAATGAAATAAATAAATAGGTTTTATAAATTTATTCATTGAAGACACTGATGCCTGCATATTTAAGTGTAATTGAAACGTCACATAATTATTGTCATGTGTCACATGATTTCATAATTTTATCGAACAAAAACTTTTTAAAATTTTATCGTTAATTTGCAGTATCCCTAAATTTGTGAACTAATTATTATTTATTTAGGCTAGTTAAATAAAAAAGTGCATAATAATTAAACTATTTTGTGTTATTTTATACGTAATTTAATCTACTAAACATAATAGTACCTACTTCACAATCAACAAAAATCGCCAGTGGTAAATCCATCAACAACAAAAACTGACAGATTAAAATAAAAATAATGCTAACTTTACATTTCGCACCCTTTCAGTCGTCGTAGCATCGTAGATCCGTAGCGCAGTCTACGAAACCTTAAGCCGCGATCGTAGACGCTCAGTCGAAGCGCAACGTCGCTACGGAACGCACGTCGCGTCACTACTCGCGATTGCGATCATGATACGAAAGTAAACAAATAAAATGTGATACCATAGACTTTACTCTAGCTTGCATAGTGAACTAAAACTATTTGGAAACTAAAGAGAAACGTTTACACTGACTCAAAGGTAATAAGTTATTGAAGTTTTATCGTGTTTTAATTTTTCAGAAGTTCGTGATAAAAGTTTTTTGTTAATTAATTTGCGGATACTGTAAGTAATGAGCTGTCAAAACAATTAATTCATTTATAATTGAATTAATCTATACTAATATTATAAAGCTGAAGAGTTTGTTGTTTGTTTGAACGCGCTAATCTCAGGAACTACTGGTTCGAATTAAAAAAATCTTTCAGTGTTAGATAGCCCATTTATCGAGAAAGCTACTTTTTATCCCGGAAAAATGCATGATCCCTCGGGAACGCGGGTGAAACCGCAGGGCGGAAGCTAGTACTCGGAACAAATACTAATAAATGAATGAATGTTTTTTTGACTGGGAATTTATTTTAGTGTATTTTTTTTAATGTCAGACGGCAACACGTTTGTTGCTGACTATGACAAAGCCTAGAAACCAACTGCGACTGCGATTGCTTTTGTGTTCCTGCAGTGCAACTGCTGGAACACAAAAGCAATCACTAGGCGATTTGTTTTGTACTTACAATCTTACTACAACCATTATTTAATAATTATTAATCGAACATCTATTTGTTAAGTATCACAACAAGTAACATCAAAATATTTTCATTATTATTATTTTAATAGATAATATTCATTTGTAACTAGCTGTTCCATGTGGTTTCACCAGCGTTCCTGGTATATTTTTTATTTTCCGATATTTTAATAGTTATTCAGGACGGAAACAAAGCCAACAAATCAAAGATCGTAAAAACTGTTCTTGAGTTGTTTTATATACAACAGATTATTATACCATTTATTAAAATATATTCCTATAAATTACATTTTTAAATACAAGTTATAAAAAAATACATTTAAAAATTATTATTATTATTATGTAGATTATACGCACAAATTAGTGCGTTGATTAATTGTTGTTTTATGAAAACAGAATGTTGAAAAAATCACAATCTTTTTTTGTATTTCAACTTTGTGTGTTTTAGGCCAAATAGACGCAAATGTAGACCATTTGCGTCTACAGTTGCGTAAGCCCCCTTAATTTCATTGTTGTAAATACAACTGTCACTTAGACAAGTAATTAATTTCCAGTTTCGATAATTATGACTACTATAAATTTCGAGTTAATCAACAAAACTACCGGCCGAGTTTATATACTAACCAATTACCGTAAATTATGTATAAGTGGTCACATTAATAATGAAACGCTACTTTACAGTGATAGAAATATGGTCTTTTTTTATTTGACCACATTACCATACATATTAAGCGTTTATTAAATGGTGTAATAAAATAATATTAATGCTAATAAAGAATTGAAGTTACTGAGTTATTTATGCGTAAACTAATTACAGAAAAAAACTACAAATATTTTATTTTGAACTGTATATACATTTATACGATAGTTATTTATGGCACTATCAAATTTAAACTTATTACTTTTATAAACTACATAATTTCATTATTTTAATAATATTGCATTAGACTACTTCATTTTTTGTTTCAATGATAAGTATGGTATAAGTGATTATATTTTTTTTACTTGAAATTCCCAAGAGTATTAAGTATGTATCTTACTTAATTCGTTCAGGGACGTATCTTCGCTTGCATTATTATTTTTGCTTTGGTTTTCCCTATAAAAGGTTTTACGTTATAAGACGTACTTTTTACGTAACAATTGAGACATGTAATGAGTAATGTTAACTTCAAAAGAGGAGAAGATTCTTGATTCGAAGCGTAAAGAATTTTTAAAAAACATTACCTTGAAATAGAAAGTATGAAATTTCGAATTGGTCCCATTCGATTTTTTCACAAAGGTTTTTTTAACGATACATTATTTCAAATTTCTTATTTTAATTCAGTACGAGGACTAATCCTACTTGATATGCAATCTAGGGGTTTGTCAAACGAAAAGTTCAATGACAGGGCAAACACCTATGCTAATGGTAGCTTTTGGTATGTTCTAAATTTAATCTCTATTAATATGTAGCAGGTATTTACTAATGAATAAAAATCAGACACTTTTTTCTAATAAAATATAATAGAAAGAAGATTTTTTAACAAGAAATATGTTTTTTTATATACACATGTATATTACTATTTTCCCGCGGTACCTGACAAGGGTAACCCCAAAAGAAAATACTCTTTTCATATTATAACTTTGTATGTTTTGTTTACCCTAGACGTAAAAAAAATACAATTTATATGATCACTTTAAATTATTTTTGGACATATTTCACCAATCCTTCGAGAATTACATTTTTAGATTAATATAACGAGGTACGTATTAATTTGCATTGGTCCTAAAATATTAAAATTGACCCATTTTTAAGTTCTTATAACGCATTGTTGTAGAAATATGTTAGATTTGATACAACAGGAATGTAGGTACATGCCTATTGTATAAAGTCAATCATCTACGTAGGATTTCAGTAATAATTCATTGAATACTATATGAACTCACTTTATTCCAAGTAATTTGCAAAAGAAATAGCTGAAAATAAACTAAAGCATCTCACAAACCTTTATTTTCACAAGCTCATAAACTTGGCACAGGCGTTTAAAATAATAATTACACTCGGTCACCTTTACTTATTTATATTATATCTCCTTCATAATGAAGATAGACTCGTTTAATAACTCCATTGAACGAAATAAACATTATCATTTAAATATAAAAGCTACATTTAAAATCTATTTAAGACATTTGATCAAATAAAACTCATAGAAAATTCTGTTGAATTGACATCGTTTAGCTCGGTTCTCGAAGCTGTTGACTCGTACGTCTACCTAGGACAAACAGTCCAACTAGGTAAGTCCAACTTCGAGAAAGAGGTTAATTGCCGAATCCAACTCGGTTGGGCAGCGTTCGGGAAACTACGGAATGTCTTCTCGTCCAAAATACCTCAGTGCCTTAAGACGAAAGTCTACAACCAGTGTTTGTTACCAGTGATGACATATGGCACAGAGACGTGGTCTCTCACTGTGGGCCTCATAAAGCAGCTCAAAGTCGCTCAACGAGCCATGGAGAGGGCTATGCTCGGGGTTTTTTTACGCGATCGAATCAGGAATGAGGAGATCCGTAGACGAACTATGGTCACCGACATAGCCCAGCGGATTGGCAAGTTGAAGTGGCAATGGGCAGGCCATATAGTGCGCAGAGCGGATGGCCGATGGGGCCGAAGAGTTCTAGAGTGGAGACCACGGACCGGCAAGCGCAGCGTAGGACGTCCGCTCACAAGGTGGACAGATGACCTTGTAAAGGTCGTTGGAAAACGCTGGATGCAGGCCACCCAAGACCGGTCCTATTGGAGGTCATTAGGGGAGGCCTATGTCCAGCAGTGGACGTCCTGCGGCTGAGATGATGATGATGATGATATCGTTTAGAAGTTTTTCATAGTTAAGTTATCGCTATTGATTCTGAATTAGGTTCTTTGAGTTGAGAACACATTGCGAAATAGGTGAAATTACTTTACTTGAAAGGGGGGGGGGGGGATGGGCAAATACTCCACCACGCGTGCCCACTGCGGATTGGTGGAGGTAGGCTAGTGATTAGATTAGATTAGATTAGATTATTTATTTATATAACTTAGTATACAAAATAATAAATTCAAAATAGCATTAGTTGAGTTATCATCAAATTATCAGTATTTTAGAACAGCTGGTACTTAAAATAGGGAAACCCTGTACTATAAGTACCAGCAACCTTCAGTGATACAATATAGTTAGGGTGATTAAATAATGTACAGTCTGTTTGAATTTACTACCAAATCAAATAAAATCCAATAAACAATCTAATAAAATAAAGATAATAATAATAAAGAAATGCTTGTTTGCTTAAATGATTGAGATAGTGTATGAGAGTGTGTTTTGTGTGAAAGAGTGTTATGCGTGTAAGTGTGTTGTGAGAAGGAGTGAGTGTATGGTATGTGATTTAGTGTACCTATTGTGGTCAACCTACTGTTGGAGTTGTCAGGTCACCTAGGAGGTCTCCAACTAGCTTAACGACTATCACAATTAAGTGATATCCGGGACCAACGGCTTTACGTGCCTTCCGAAGCACGGAAACGCTCAAGATGAAATAACACTTCAGACGGTCACCCATCCAGGTACCGGCCAGACTGGACGTTGCTTAACTTTGCCCATCGGTTAAGAACGGCTAATCAAGCTACGCCACGAGCGCTTCTTTAAAGTTGTATATTATTTTTCAAAAAGGTAATTAATTATTAAATTCAGTATTCTAATATCATGTTAGAACCATGCTGAGTATACTTAAGAGATTTCTCTTTAAGTATTTACTTAAGGACCAATTTTCAAAATAAATTTAGTTCTTCAAAACTTTTTGGTCGATTAGCGCTTGAACTTTCATAAGCAGTCGTTATTTCTAGATCATTCTTGTTAATTTTTAAATCTCTGGTATTCTGTTTTTGGAATTATAAATATGTTTTATTGGAAACCTACCATTTTAACAAGTAGGTAAGTAACAAAAATCACCAACGTAAAATGTAAAATAAGAAGGTAGTCAAAGTTTTTTGCGAGATTGCAAATAAGTTATAAAGAGTTCAAACTTTATTATTCAACAGTTAATTAAAAGTCGAGCAAAATCGTTAACGATATCTTCAGCTGTTTAGCGATAATTGCTTTCGAGACTGTTTACTTTTACTTAGGTACTAAACGAAATAATTGAATATGTCGGCGTCACGAACATCCTGTTCAAACATGCATGCTTATTACTACTTAACATTGCTTCGGGGTTTCACCTACGCTTTTTTTCGACTTCTCTGACATTATTGATTGCTGCTCTGACATAATAATATATTTTATGTCAGATAGCTGATAAGCAACTAGCAGATAGCTAAGGCAGTCCATCTAAGTGGCTACTGTTGCCTATGGACATTAGCAATAAATACTATTACCAACGTGTTGCCGACCTTTATAAAGCCTAGAGGGCCTGTAAAAGGATGATACATCTTTGTCATTCTGTAAAGTATGTACCTACTTTCACTTAATACTTAAGAATATTTTAATTTTTATTTGAACATATTGTCTGCTAGTTCTGTGTCTGGATGCTATAGTCAATATAGGTATAACAGTTACCTACAGTTCCACCCGCATTCCCTAGATAAATTGCATTCCGTTATAGAAAGAAGAAACATTCCTAAACGATCGACTCTTGTAAAAGGAAAATCTTTTCCTCGACCTCGTGTTATTTTCCGTAATTTCATAAAATCTTTTTCCTTGGAAAAGCTTATCAAATTAAATATTATTATCCCTACTAATATTATAAATATAAATAATTTGTTGGTTTGTCTGTATTTTTTACATATTAGGAATAGTGTATAGGCCGGAGAGTGACATGGCCTATTTACTATCCGGGGACCGCTAAAAAAAGGCGATGCTTATTCATGCTATTTGTTAAATTGGACTTTATAGCATAAACAGTTTACAGGTAAAAACGGCTTTTGTTATGTAAAAAGGTGCATTTTTTTCTTTATTATGCTTTAAAAATAATGAGGCGTGAGTTTTCTCCCTACCTCCCTGTTGTACTTTCATTTATCGTCATTTAGGATTATCGTTTTTAACAAGCTATCATCCGTCGACAGTCCCGTGGGATTGTTCTAATTCATCATTCGTTTATTTTGCCCCGGGGAGTTGTTGCTTGCATATTTTTTAACGCGATGTAAAGGGGATTTTAACAATTCATTCCTGCCTTTGTTTCCGCAGATTGTTATTTTTTTTTCATTTGATAATAAATTGTTTTTGTAATGTCCGTGAAAACGTTGCAACTAGATGTTTTTTTATATATGTGTCGTGTATGTTGTGTCGGTGTCTGAGTATTAATATTATAACAACCTTCGGAACCGTTGCTATAGAGTTAGGCAATTCCAAAGGGCATTTGAAAAAAATATATAATAATTTTATTTATAAAGTAAAGCTGATAGTAGTACCGGCAAATGCTGTCGTAAGTCATGTGTTTAATTCTACAATAAAGTTGAGCTTTCGGTGAAAGAATATATTGTGAGGTAACCATATTACGGTGGTAGGGTACTTTGTACCTAGTCCCCGCCTAGCTGGCTACTCAAGTTGAAAATCTGTAGCCAAGCACTTACAGGTGTGATTCAACAGTTTTAACTTGAACGTTCCATTCTGGGCTATAATATGTGCTTACCACTTTGATGTCAACATCATCTCTACTATGTTGAGAGTGTAAGGATGTTGCTAAAAGTAGTTATTATCTATTAGATATAAGAAAATATATTTACAAATACCTAATATTAGTAAATATGTATATATATATAGTATATGAGTTACATATTCCTACGATATTTGTCACATTTCTTTAATAGATTTTTGAGATTGATTTCTGAAAACCATTGTTTAAACCAACTATTTCCCTCTCCAATCGTTTCATTTAAAATACATTATTATTTTGGATTACTCGATATTATCTGTCAACAGATTGTTGTACAGTTATACATTATGTATGATTAATTAATGTGATTGGTCAACAGATGAAAGCGTGGACTGGACATGAACAGGATGCATCACTGTCGTGCTGTCGGACGCTGCATGTCAAACACGCCGCATACGCAAGTGCACTATATACTTTGGTAAGTTACAATGATGGGCTGGTGGAATGGAAGATAAATATTTTGTCTGACGGCCATGCCGCAGGTTGTGGGTACGACTCCTACTCAGGACACACTTTTGTGTGCATGACTATATAAGGTGACAGGTTGAACGTGGAACATACTTGCAGAGGTGAAAGTACTCGTCATCATAATAACGAATCTCGAAATGAATCTATTTATGTGCCAAGTTTGAGCCAAATCCGTTCAGCCGTTTATGCGGGATTGAGTCGTAATCATCCAAATATCTAAACATACAAACATTCATATTTATTATATCGGTAGGTTTATAAAATTTTAATATTTTTAATTGATTCATCACTATCACTACATATTATACAACAAAGTGCCCCCGCCGCGTCTGTCTCTCTGTACGCGATAAACTCAAAAACTACTGAACGGATTTTTACAGTTTTCATTAATGGATGAAGTGATTTATGAGGATGATTTAAATATATAATTCATCAAGGTTTTGTGTAAATTGGCTGAAATATGACGAGCTTTACTGGCGTGCGCCGCGCAAAACAATAGAGTTATTACTATATTATACTTATTTAAAAAATGTAGGCGTAAGGCTCTGCTACCCGTGCGAAGCCGGGGCGGGTTGCTAGTGATTTATAATTCAAGTTTTACTTGTCGTAAGGCAACCAATTACTGCTAAATGATCTTGCAACAAGTAAAGTTTAATGATGGAATTAATAATATAGGTAATATAAGATACCTACAAAATGATCTCTCTGTTCAGCAGACGTAGGTATAAAGTGGAATCTCTCTAGTAAACTTAATAATGTAGATTTCGTCTGATCACATTGTAATTAGATATTTAGTTGCGGTTTCAGTGGTCTACTTAGTCTTTACACAGGATGATCAATTTGAAATTATTCCATAGTAAGTATTAAAAATAATTAAAAAACCAAACTTATAATGATGCCAGTTTTCACTGCTCGGCTTTAAAGATTTCCGAGATAAGACTACGCTTTTACCAAGAACTTTTCTTCCAACTCAAGTAGAACCTGTAGATTTCCAAATGTCCATGTTAACAATTTACGACACCCACAGGAATAGACGGGTTGACCCTATTTTAAGTCGGGATTCATAAATAAATAAATACCGTCAGGGAATTCAATGCATTATGAATACAACTTACAGTTACGCGTGTATTTTAAAATAAAAGTCAGACGTTCGTAAGAATGACTTTAAATAAGTATATTTATCTCAAAAATATTACTGTAATCATATAATTATAAACATAGTTCTAGCTTCCGCCCCGCGGTTTCACCCGCGTTCCCGAGGGATCTTATGTTTTCTCGAGATAAAAGGTAGCCTATAACCTTCATCGATAAATGGGCTAGCCAACACTAAAAGAGTTTTTCAATTCGCGTTCAACCAAACAAATATACTCTTCAGCTTTATATATTACTAGATTCCACCCCGCGGTTTCACCCGCGTTCCCCAGGGTTCTTATGTTTTCCTGAGATAAAAAGCCTATTGTCTTCTCCGTACCATAGGCTATCTGCATAACAAATTCCATCGCGATAGGTTCAGCGGTTTAGGCGTGAAAAGGTAATAAACAAACTAACTTTCGCATTTATAATATTAGTTAGGATTTATAGATATATGTAATTATACTTACTTGCATGTCCACCGGGTCTATTAGCTAAGCAAAAGACAAGTCTGCTATCTTTTAATATACCTTTTTTTCTCATATTTTTACTTTGTGGCCAAATTCCCATCGGCCTGTATAAACGTCTGTCATTTTTATCTTCTTCTTCTTCATTTTTTTTTGATGTGGAATTTGATTTAAATCTACAACTCCTTAGCAAACAAAGCCTAGAAATAAATACTCTCTAGTGGCCAAGTCATACTATCAATTTCCAGGAAATGATAAGATTTTAGGCAAACGCAATCATACATCTACCATATCTGGTGGATATTGTTTAATAATATATAATTTGTATTTTTTTTCTTGTTGTATGTATTTTTTGCGCATTATTATATTCATAGGTGTCTGTACTTTTTTTTAATATTCGTTGAAGCTCTGTGCGTCGAATGGCGTGCTTAAATAAAATCTTTTTCTTTCTTTTCTATAAACTTCAGTAATATAATACATCAGTGTTCAGTTAGACTACTAAACAAGGTATTCACATAATAAATCAAGGAGTTATACTTATCCGTCGGCCATACTAAGTATATGGCATTATTTTTTGTTAGCAGGCTGAGGAAGATACAAATCATTGTTAGTTGGTGTGTCACCACATATGTCTTAGGTCACACGATGAAATTATGCCGTGAATTACTATTTATACCAATATAATAAAGCATAAGAGTATTTTTTGTTTGTTTTCCACTACTACCAGTCGGATTTGAAATATTCTTTTTGCATTTGATAGCCCAATTCTTGAGGAAGGTTATATATTTTTACCGCGGGGAACAGTTAGTCTTAATATAAATGGAACTGACAATGACTAACTGACTCCGGGTACATAAATAATTTTGAAACTTCTTCACAAATTTCTTTGCAACGTAACCGCCGAGTTACGAGGGAGTTTGAGCAATTACTCTATACAAACTGAGTTTCAAACAAGTAGGAAATTTCCTGTGAAATGTAAATAAACTAGTCATTGAATTATTGTGAATTTGTGTAATGTGACTTTCATTGGAATAATAAGCGTGACAGTAATTTATGGTTGCTATTTTTCTCACAAAAATAAATAGAATATACAAAAACAGTTATTTACCTTGAAAACACTCTTATTTGACATGTCGCCATATTTACTTCCATTCCAATTTAAGAAAGCCAGGTAGGTATATTCAGAGCTGACAAGATAAGAAGCCATAGTTTTCTTTATCGTCGCTCTTAAAAACAGAATAATTCACAAACACTCCATAACATTTAAAGCTGCGATAAAAGGCTTTTATCAAACTTTGATATTTAATGACACTTGTTCAACTCCGGCCTAAAATGTAAATACGTATCTGGCAATCCCACGTATAGATGATAATACCGCCGACGGCAATGATAAATACAAATTTAATGATACAATGATTTAATAGAAATAGGCTATTTGGTTACCCGAGTTATGATTCAAAAGAAATAATTAAAACGACTGAATCTAATTTAACTTTATCCGATTGTTTGTATCCATCTAACTTTATACTATTTCTTCATAACTGATACTGAAATAGAAATACAATACAATACAATTATTCTTCATGACAAAATATATAATCAATAAACTAAGTATTTAATTTGATTTTTTTTTTCCGGTAAAATAAATGTAGTTAAAGTTATTCCTTATAACATCAACTATCTGCCAGTGAAAGTCCCGTTAAAATCGGTCCAGCTGTTTCGGAGATTAGCCTTAACAAACAGACAGACCGAAAAAAAAATGTATTTTTGTTATTATAAGTACCGCAAAAACTGTTATTTTTATATTACAAACAGACATTTCGATTTTAGTTTCCTACCGGGCTTTAGTTCAGTTCGTGTGTTCTAAAAGCCAGGACAACACAGTCCAGATTAACATTCAGATACCTATATCAGTAGGTAATTCAAAGTTAAAGCCATTTATTCAGTTTAGGCCCTAGAAGGGCACTTATGAACGTCGAAGCTACTGAAGTTACTACCAGTTTGGAAGTCGCCTTCAACTGAGAAGAACTGGCAAGAAACTCAGCAAGGTTACATTTTTTATATATTTTAATTTTTTGGACAGTCTGACAATGTTGGATTTTGTTCCATTAAATTTTTTGCAATTTAAAAGTAATGCAAAATGAAAAAAAATATATAAAAATTATCTACAGTTACCGATTTCCTCACGTACAATACGTATTGAATATCCTGAGATACCAGTTAATGGTGGTGATAATAATCGCTGACCTCATTGAACCACATTAACGCTTAGTAGGTCTTATGCTACCAAAATTACTACAAACATATTTTACTTTGATAGTACCTACTAGGTATACGTAAACATCTAGTGGTCCTTTTTATTATGGATGTGCTTCACCAAAATTTACCATAGTATGGTAATGTGATCGAAGGTGGTAAGCACATAAAGCATAAGAGTACTAGCTCGCATCATGTAGCCTTTATTGAAAATCCTATGACCGACTTAATTAATAATCCTCGGATGATTCATTGTATTTATTTCAGTCATCGATGCTTCAGACAGCTTTTGTGCAGCCATCTATAGTTTCTGCATCGTTATCTAAAAAGGCAACGATTGGCAATTATTTCCATGAAAGGCCAACGGATAAGGCAGTGGAGTAGAAAACATCGGATTTGACATTAGAGCGGTTAAGATGACAGGTTCCCTCTTGAAGTTATGGTCGAGATTACTTCCTTCGTCCTTCCGACGTCGTTCCTAAAGCTTTCTTTTGGTATCTGTAGCAAAAACTTGAATATAAAAACTATAACTGTGTACAAAAAAATATTTATACACGTATGTGCATACTTAGTTTAATGTTCATGTTCATTTTTATTATTATTATGTAACACAGCAAACGTGTATGTTAAATATTGTCAAAATCACAGCTAATTCTTAGTTTTCACATCATCACTATTTATATAAATGGAGAAACTAAATGCCTGACTGGCTTATATATTGATATATAGGTACGGCTACAACCGCAGATTCTTCATTGATGATTCAAAACTTGATTTTTTGCACACTTAAATAACATAGGCATCTACTAAGAAAATGTTTTTCAAACCGACGGGCCGGTTGGCGTAGTTGGTAAGGTACCCTACGCCACAGACAGGCATTTGTGTGCATGAACAAGTCTGGTTGTCTTGAGTCTGGGTGTTATTATCTATATAAGTATATATTTACAAAAGAAAAGTAGTATAAGTAGTATATCAGCTATCTGGATTCCATAGCACAAGCTCTGCTTAGTTTGGGGTCAGATGGCCGTGTGTGAGGAATGTCCCAGAATATTTATTTATTTATTTAAAATAATTTTTCCCGAGGGTATAATCGGGGTATAATCAGGGATAATCGAGGATCACCGGCAAAACCGTGGGACTGAATGCTACTACTAATACACACATTATCGTTTTTTTATAGAAAAAATAAACTATACTCCTAACATATTAAGTAACATCTTTAGGTTTGTACTATGTGTTTATATAGGTATAATGTTTTTTAAATATTAAAAACATGAAAATACAACTACGTAAACAAATCCAATATTGTACTAAAGAATCGTTAAAATAGCATCAGAGCAGCATCGACATATTAGTTTTATTGAACGTGTCTCGAACCTAAAATAGTATTCGTATGCTGTTATGTTAACATAAATCCAGCCTCGAATACGGACAAATATTGAGACGACAAATACTCCTATTCGCCTTCAATTATACAATAAATTTTTCTGGATACAATTTTCGTATTTTGATGTATTCGTTATGCAATTAACAGAAAATATTTATTCAGAATATGAAATTTGAACAATGTATCATAATTTGATGCACAAAATTTCCATCAATTCATTATTGAACGTCGTATTGCATGCGGTTTTAATGCAATAACTACCATTTCCATGTTGACGGATGGAATGAAATAAATTGAATATAATATTTACACAATAGGGCGTCGTAATGATAATTCAAAGGGGAAAATTATGAGCATTGCAATTACCAACTGAAGAAGGGGCGGATAGACGGGCCGATTGGCGTGATTAGTAACATACATTACCTATTACTCCACAGGTCGAGAGTTCGATTCCCACCCAGGACAGATATTTGTGTGCATGAACTGAACATGTTTGTTTGTACTGAGTCTGGGTATAATCTTATATATAAAATTCTCGTGTCACAATGCTAGTTACCATACTCCTCCGAAACGGCTCGACCGATTTTTATGAAATTTTGTGTGCATATCGGGTTGGTCTGAGAATCGGCTAAGATCTATTTTTTAAAACCGCTACGCGAGTGAAACTGCGGGAGACAGCTAGTCTATTTATAAAAAGTACTATAGGTATGTAGTATATCAGTAATCTGGTTTCCATAGTACAAGCTCTGCTTAGTTTGGATACAGATGGCCGTGTATGAGGAATAATATTATTATCCCAGGATATTATTATTAACTTTTATAATAGATCTATGAGGTTTTCAAAAATAGGGCCTAAAATATAGTATTTAGGAATATTTCTCCCTGTACATCATCATTTGGAACTTAGACATTAAAAATGATAGAGCTTCTGTTGAAAATCGAATGAAACAGTCCGCCCGCCGCTTCCGGCGTTCTTCGCAAAATGAACGGGTACCTATTTCACGAAACTTGTACAGATGAAAACACTTGAACCATCCTGCCATCCGGCCCTGAGGCGGGCCTGTGCCCGATTTTCCTACCTTAAAGCATAGAATGCTCAATTCCGCTTGGTTTTATTGTAGTTGTATTTTTAATTCTTAATATTTTTACCATGAAACATTGCTTTACGAATACATTTGATTGTAAACCAGATAACTTCATACCAAGTTACGTAAACTAATTTATATTTTTGTACATATTTACACCCAGACACAGAACAAATATACATGTTATTTTACACTCACAAACTATGGCGTAGCAGTTAGGGTCTAACATCTAACCCATACACCAACTGACCCGTCATCATAATTTAAAATAATACTTTTTTGACTATCCCAGTAATATTAAAAGCTTAGGTCCTGAATGACCAATCTACTAAACGCGGTGATGATGATGTTAATTAACCATCTACACTGAGACCTAAATATGGTGATAATGTTGGATATTGAAATCTCTAACAACTTTAATGTAACCAGAGATATAATATAATACCCAGAAAATATTCATTGCCGAACAAAACAATTTCAACTTTTGTGTTTAGAACCAACTTCAAATTATTTGCCTATTAAAACTGGGAGATCGTAGAGCCAAGATAATTTTATTTTATTTGCAAACTTTTCTGAACCTACTTTTGCATGCATTTTAAAACTTTTTCATCATATAAATGGTGTGTTTAGGTAAATTGTCACACGAGACCGTTTTGGTACCTTTCCAACACTGTACAGGCAATTACTTTTTTTATTTGTAGTCTTAGAATATATCTCTCGACGGACACCTACAAGCCCATTTGTTTTATTTTTACGTTCCTGAGGTCTTTTTATGAAATGTACAATTAATAATGAGGTTGGTCCAGTACATAATTAATTACATACGTTTCTTTGTAACTTTTATAGGTATATTTAGGTAAATAGATACATTGTAAGTATAATGAGTGGAAAAAAAATAAGACAAGATCAGTGAAGGAAAACATCATGAGGAAACCAAAGCACGGTGATAGGGCACACTTTCGATCACTTCGTCACTTACGCATATCATATATACCTTTTTTCAATAGAAATGTATAAAAAGGTAACAACCTTTTCATGTCCTTTAAAAATAATAGTAAGGCATTAATTTTAACACAGTTTACATTGTGTAGAACAATTAATTTTATTAATGACAATAAAACTAAAACTAGGTATTTAAAAAGGTCTACCAAAATCGTTTACCTTTTTGGATATTTCTATTGAAAAAGTTATATTTATTTCATTGTAAAAATAAATTAAGTTAGAATGATTAAATTGACAAAATATATAATATTAACATGTTACTAATGAATTTACTGAAAGAGAATTGAGTCAAATTGCTTTTGGAGCTTAAAATTTCTTCCAAATGAGCTCTCTGTGGCAAGTTCCTGTTAACTTAATAAAGAGGAAATTTACTCATAAGCCTAGAAAACAATTTTGTTTCCGAAAAGACAGTTTGAGTTTACGTAGATACAATTTACACAAACGAGGAAGCTGTTTTATCTACTTTAGTAGCGTATTTTAATGTTTGATAAAACAATTTGTGAAATCCTGTTACGAATATATATTTTTATGTCACGACGATGTTTTAGCCCCTTACTTTTTCAAATATTATAAATGGACACGTAAATAACGTCATTTTGTTTGACGATGACAGTTAAGTGATCAATAAATATATGAAAACTTAAACTGTGTTTTAGTTAAGTAGAGTTTTATAAGTAAGTGTATAATTGTTTTACTTTTCAATAAATATCTAGTTAGAAAATTCGAATTGTTATTCCCCGCGGTTTCATCCAGGTAACATTTCTGTAGCCAGCTAAAACCAGTCCATATAAGAATATTTATTACTTTTTATAATGTTTTAAAGATATGTGAAACAATAACCTCAGAGCATAAAGGGTAACGTAAAGTAAAAAGTCAAGTAAGGGACACGGACCAACATTTTCGGAGAAAAACAACATTAAAGATTCATCACGAACTTTTATGTTGGTTCCTTCGTTTGTCTCTTGTTTCAGATACACATGTAAGCCCAGTCGGATAGTCATATACAGACGTACAATAGGGTTGTTTAGAATTTGTACATAAATCTTTTTTTATTTCATATCCCAAATCATATACTTCAAATACTTATCTACTTACATCATATACTTCTTAAGATTTTCAATACAATTTTTTTGTCTATTCGAATACATGCATGTCTTTCAATATTATTTCATATTTGTGTTACTGAAAGGAATTGAAATTTTAATTTAACAACAAGAAATTTTATATTTTAAGTTAGCAGTGGGCCCCAAACTAGGCTAAGCTTTGCTAATAAAGCAAACATATATTAATTAATAATTTCAATGTTTAAATAGGAAGAACATTATTTATTCATTACCTAAAAAATAAAATAAAAAATACAAACTATGATATATAGAAAACATCCTCAAAGCCCTCGCTGCTGTCGATAGGCAAGGTTCCCAACAGGCTGGCAGCGTTCCCTTTTTGGATGGCCAAGCTTATGCGTTGGCGGAAAAAGCTCCCAGCCCGTCGGTCTCCCGAAGCCTCGATGAGCTTGGATGATAAAATCTGAGCAAATCGGCGAGCCTCGAACCCCCATGGACCCATGGTTTCAACTGCGAATGGCATGAACGAAAAATTAGAACCAAGACAAGCGTATTTTTTAAATTTGGATTTTTCAGCACCGGTCGCAGCCGCCCCAGTGACTTTACAAGTCGCCAGTAAGTGGGAAGGCGCAAGTGTATCTACACACGTGGCATCCCACACCAGCGGCTTGCCAACACTCCACGGGATCAAAGTCATACCATCCGGCCTCTTGCCATCGTCACGCGCAATTCCGACTGGTTCTAGTACAGAAGGCACGTTGGCAACAACAAGAGCCCTCCGGATAATATCATTAAGAGCCGCGTGGCGTGAAAAACGGCCGGCGCTTAAAGACCATGAAAGCCCATGGTGGCCGAGCTCGTTGACGAAGTCTCCGCAGCGGCAGCGATGAGGATGATTGATCCTGGAACCAAGACGGAGACAAATGCATAAACTTAAAGTGATTCGGTCTAACAAGGTACCGATGTTTGTAGATGGAATGGCTTGCAACCAGAGACCCGATTCCTTCTCAGAGACAGCTAACAAGCGTGCGCGGTCCGAATTTGAAGAAAAAATATTATTTCAATTTTTATTGTGAATAGTTAAAGATAAAGAGCAAAATTTAAATAAAAAATAACAAAACTTACTCTCTTTGTATAGGGTAAAAATGTCTTGGACGTGGACCCCGCGCAATAAAACCATGATTCATCTATGTACGACTGAATTTTGGTTAAATTAATTAACTCAATTAAATTATTACGCATTCATGTGAATTAAAATATATTGCGCGTTTGTTCATAACGAACGGTTACCGGCGCTGCCGAAACAATGGCTTGCCATCATAAATTATAATATTCCACCGGATTATATTTGCAATCCGTTATAAAATATACCTACAATTTTAGAGAGAACTTATAATTGAACTGTGAAACAATACTGTGAATTCAATTATATTTGTATTAAGAAGTAATATTAACAATTTTGCAATATACCGGTATATATACATTTGCTTTATACAATCCACTAAGTTCTATATTCCCGAAACTTAATGACAGTGTGAATATGCAAATACTACATGATTTATGTTTCCCCTTGTTTCAGAATATATCAATACTGGTGGTGCTTTTGTATAGTTGGAGAATCGGAGTTAATGCCAAAAGGTATAAAGAGCTCGATGATGTTTATTATGGTAAGTAAACATTATTAATTATTATTTTCACTACGGTTTTATTATCCTTTCATACCCCCATTTATCTTACCAAGTAAGAATTGAGTAGCGCTGGTTTTAATTTTAATTTAATTGTGTGTTTGTACCTTTACTTTAGTGCTTGTGAGACTTGCCTACTACTTTTGTTATACTGTAAAAGTAAAATTATTAAATTTTGTTTTATTCTATTATAATTTCAATTATTTTGTGGCAAGCATCGCTTGATATTTCAATAGGAAACAACTTGATGCAACTTTATGTATAAGGTATAAACAAACACTAGTCACTGACGAAACTGCACGGCCACAGTTCTGACCAATACAATTCGATCGTAGTCCAGTCATGTTTTAACCGCAGACTTGCCCAAGTCGGACGCCTGCGCCTGTATGAAATTGCTAGCATTTCAAGATTGTTCCACAATTTCATTCATCAACCTAGACATATTTTGATCTACCGTGAGAGAAATATTTGCTTATCCAAATAAAATATAACATTTGTTTTTCTAAATCCAAAAAGCACTACAACCAAAGTTGATTTCTTTGGGGAGTAACAATGTAACAATGTACTACGGAGTATCCTACTTATGTTAAATGCGAAAGATTTGGTGTATATTTGTTACCCAATTACACTGTAATGTTGTACGAGCTATTCAATTTACCTGTACCATATTACGCACACTTTTTGTACGTGAAAAGTAATTTTAAAACGACCATAATATCATCGTTAGTATGGAGATATTTTATGGTTCTCTGGTATACTAACTACACCCTGTTATAAAACATAACTTACATTCTATCTCCTATATATAGAGCATAATATCCAATGGTAATGCGGGTAAAACCGCGAGACAGAAACAAGTAACCAATAAATAATGTAACAAGGTAGAAGTCACGATCAAAGTATTGCATTATAATATTCAGAAAACAATCCGTCACACGCCAAACAACTCAATTACTCTGATACAAGTTTAATTAACTTAAAATGTTACAAAGAACACGTAATGTAACTTACTTTTAGCCAAATTACAAAATTAATTGTGACATGTTGCTTGATAAACTTTAAAGTAATTTTAAGTACATCATTAATGTTATGTTTCGTACCAAATGCTATTATCCTTTCGTAAGCAAAAAAATATCACTCCCATTAGTCGAGAAGAGGTACGGACTTATGGAATCAATTGTTTCTTCTTAGTTTTCAGTAAAACATCTAAATCTTTCTTTATTAAGCCTTATTTTTGCCAATGTTTAGTTATAATAAGAGTCACGTTAAACCACTTTCACAAAGTCACAAAAGTCTTATTTTAGTCAAATAGTGTCCATTCTACTATAACTTTTAAAAGGCCTTTTGCGATGATTTCAAAAGCCACTGCGTACACATTCCTTTGATCTCAGTTCTCTGGTGTTATTATATTGTTTTTTTTTTATGGGATAAAACACCAACATTATGTAATACACTTAAAATAATACCTTGCCTATCGACAGCAGCGAGGGCTTTGAGGATGTTTTCTATATACCATAGTTTGTATTTTATACATTGATTGTAAATATGTAAATAAATCATTCTGGGTACGCTGCCTTCTGATAGCGACTTTTTTAATTTAGACTATTTTATTTAAGTTTCTTACTTTTAGTTTAGTAAGTTGGTCTTGAATTGTATATTATATTTTTGTTGTGTCGATGAAATAAACTTTTTTGTAAATAAATTAATTTATGTAAATAATACGCTTAATGTCAATAATCTAAAAAGAAACGACATTTAGCAAATTCTCGCCAAAATGCCAATGCGGCTATAGGTATTACGGTTTTCACAGTTACTGCAAATCTTACTACAAAAGGTAACCAGAAGAGCTTTTTAAGGTTGGCAACATAATTAATAATCCCCTGGTATTGCAAGTGTAGACGGTAACTATTTACCACTAGATATGTTAGTCAGGATGTTAAAAAAAATACATACTGTCGAACATAGAACTTCCTTTTTGAAGTCGGTTAAAAAATAAGATAATTAAAATCAGTCTCAGTCCACACATGAGACACATCACTTAAGATTCAAGTGATTTTGTGTTTTTCCCAAAAACAAACATGTTTTTCACGTAAGACGTAAAATAACTTGGATCGTATCACTGCTATATAATACTTTGTATATTTCCGGGAACCCCTATAATATTGGCCAGTGAGTGGAATGATTGATAGCCTACAAAAGAACTCAATTTGTTGCGCCAATGAAAAATACCTCGCGGGCCTCCAATTAAGGACTGAAACACGATTAATATTTTTTCTTTTAAAAGGGTTTCCAACAGTATGGAATGAAAGCCATTTTAATGGATGCCTTAATATGTTTTGAGATGAAATTTGGCTTTATAAAATTTTATCAGTTGAAAAAAAAGCGCTTCATAAATATTTTAAACCATTGGGCAGGCACATGATCAACATTTAATATTTCCAAGGAAAATTATGTCTCACGTTATTTTTGCAAAAAATAAAGGTAAAAATAAGAATCATAATCTCTAAACATACGAGTTATTCGTATAATCTTTAAGAAAAATACTAAAAGATAAATTGCCCTAAATATAGACCTACTCTACCTTTATTTTTCAAACGACTGAACCGGAAAATCTATGATGAAGTCATAGGTGTGTGGGACCATAAATTATGAAGGTAACAAGGGTTTATGTAGGAAAGTTAAGGAAAGAGTAACTTGAAAGTTTTTCTTTCGCAAACTGAATTTTTGGGAACAGCCTAAACTTTTCAAAGAGCCTCTAAGCAATTTTGTACAAGGATTTATGGACAGAGATTAATAAATAGATGAAGTTCACAATATTTCTATTGAACTCAAAGAGCATTTGGCACTAAAATAATAAAGATACCTAATAAAGTACTGCGTATATTTTACAAGTTATAAAGTATACAATATTTCCGATCATGAATATTTAAATCACGAAAAATGGGCTTGAAGATTTTTGCATGTTCTTATCGTGCCTGAAAAAAGTCAAAAATTCCTTTGCTCCGAACATAAAAGGAAACAATTTCTTTCTCATAAAATCGTATAGGTGCCTAAATAAATGAAGAGGCAATTACTATGTAACAATTTCTATATAAAAAGCTTCATTATTTCGTAAGCGCCGTTCATTATGTTGCTTAATCCAATAATTCTGAGAAGTAATCTCGAAATTCGCTTAGGTACTGTGCACATTTTTAACATATTATGTTTTTTGCATTCGATTTATGTTATATTAGTATTTTATTGTTAATAAGGATAGGTCTATATTTGATATCGTGATAAGCAAAGAGACTGATAGTTGCAAAATCACAAATCAAAGTAGGAAACTGACTCAAGTCCAGCTCACGGAACACAATTTAATTTTGGAATTTTGTTATAATTATATACATACCTAATAATTATGAATTACCAACCTAGGATATTTAGTTACCATGCTGTATCATAATATTCTTTTTTAGTATAGATTACTGTCATACTTCACATTTTGAAATATTTTACATTGGATGGATAAGTTTACCTGTCAGACGGTAGGCCTTTTACATCATAAAATAAAAATTTACTAAATTGTACATAACAAATGACACTATGGGATGGCGCAATAATCAATCCATACAAGCAGTGTTGTTTTTTTTTCAAAATGTTCTTATTTGATCAGGAAAATTGTTTTTTTCTTTTAATATAATTATATAAATGTACTTATAGTTTTTATCAAAATATCAGTTTATGTACCTACTTACTACTTGTAAATGTAAACATCAAATAATTAAACCCACACTCAAAACAAACAGACATGTAAATCGAACCCAATATAATAGTAGTATTTGATCGAACCCACAACTTGAGGAGTAGCAGTAAGTATATCTAGCCGCCACGCCGATGTGGCCGTCTGTAATTATTTGACAGGATCGATAAGCAATGTTACCTTTCAATAATTTAATCAATCATCAAAAAATGAACAAACATCTTAGTATCTAGAAGAAATACCTTTCAAGAATTAAGAATACAATACCAGCGTAAATAAATAAGCATTCAAATTAAATACACCAATTTATAACTATAAAGAGTTATTCGTTGTTTAAGAAATTAGTTTACTCGGTATCACCAGTAGAATAACTTATATGCCATGATATATTCGGACAAACCGATCAAAGACATTGTGCACTTTTTGTATAAAAAAGCTATTTTAAAACAACAATATCTTCATACATCTTGGTATACTAAAAAAAAACATCGTATAAAATAAAAGGAAACAACGTGGTAATATCTTAACGTTAATCTTAAATATCAAGGTGTAAATTATTAACGGCTAATGAGGCAGCGACTCGGTAAGGGGACGGGATATAAATTTTAAAATTAGCTGACGCCGAGCCAGTTTAAGCTAAGTAAATTTATATGAAACGATATTTATATCTCCAACGTAGCGGCTTCTCTTTGTGCGGTTTTCTTTATCTTGAGGATTATATAAGCTCATTAATTTTTGTTGCTATTTACAATGTTTTGACAAAAAAATAAGGGGCTCATGAACCAAAGGTCAATCTCGTTATAAGATACCTAATTGTTATTTTAAGGGTCAGTTCATGATTAACTTTACCTTTATTGATCAAAGGTAAAGATCAAAGAGCAAAATCTCACAAAACCAAACAACAAGTCTTTAATCTCTAATCTTATAATTTTGTAAAATATGGAATTTTTGCACAGCTCATAAAAAACCTTAAAGAACACAAAAGAATTCTCGACCTCATACGAAAAAGCTATGATCGCTAAGTTCACTTCACGTACAAACTTAAGTTCCCACAAATGAATTATACGAAACCTTTATCACACAGAGATTTCTCATTCATTTCGCCTAGCATTACAGCCCCAGCTTTTTTTTCCCACTAAGTGGGTTATTCTCGTTAAATTACTTACAATAAAATACTGTAGACACATAAAATGAAACAATTTCTCGACGGGTAAATGGTGTCACTTTTCGGGAAGCACGGCCATTCGTCGAGTAAAGTAATTTCACCGACAATCTTGACTATAAGTCCCACTTTTGAAAACTTTCAAGATTTAAAAGCACAGACTGGTTGTAACAGCTTAGGAAATACTAGCAGTCTAACATTGTTGCAAAATTGTTGAAATAGCTCAAATAGTTTTGAAATATAGCTTTGATGAACTTTGATATAGATCTGATGAACTTATTCAAGTTCAAGAAAAGACTTTGAGTTGGGATTTGTTATAAAGGCTGAAGCCCCATTAATTTCTAGCAAATACAAAACCCCGACTAACACCATATCAATTTGTATTAAATTAACACAGCAATCTATTATTGAAAATATCCATATAAGCGGGTCCACATAGCATCAGGGCAAGCTGGTAGGCAGCTACCAGGTTGTCAACCTGCAAAAGATATAGGCTCTTTAATAATTATTTTGCATCGAGCTAGTGGCTCTAATGCATTTAGTGATCGTTATGCAACTCATCCTAAGCCTTGTAATAATCAAAACAATTTAATATCGTTCATATTAGAAAAAAATACAATAAGCTGTAAAATAAGGGTGCTTCCAAGAATCTAGTTAGAAATTGTTGACGTAATAGTGTACTTATCTAGCGTGAATATTCCACGAGCAGCACACCACATGTGCAGTGTGTGAGAAACATGCAAGTAATTAAATTTCTTTGTGAATACCGAATGAGATCATAATAAGGGTATGTTATCTACTACTATATTAAACTATTCCTTTATTTATAACTTACTCTGCATTTTTTCTCTCATCTATTTCTGCAAAAATGTTGTTAATTATTTTTGGTGAGTTTTCTACCGGTGCTGTCTTGAATTACGAACCTTGGACCATTGAATACGACCAAGAATAAAGAGACCATTGAATAAATAAGTTCTGAGTTGGAGTTTACAATAGTGCAGCTCCTAGAATACACTGGTAGTTGTTTACCGACATAAATTCAGCTAGATAAATAATACCCACCTTGTAGCCAGCCAAGTGGGTATTAAAATGTACCCTATCATCGACCTATAATTTCGTCAAAATATTTTCCTCTACCAAAAGATCAAACTCAAGCTCAATATGCTCAGGGATGTTGAACCATCCCATATGCCATCATAGTTCTAATAGTCAATACCAGATCAGCAGTTTCATGACGTCATTACCAAAATTACAAGTAATTACGAGGATGACGTCACGCGGCCATTATTATTCGCCTCATTGCTAAACGCGAATGTCGATTCTGCAAATGTTAGTTTCAGATCTAGTGATTAGGTAATGTGCTATTGTGGAAAAATATATTATCTCTTTTTAGCTTGCAAGATAGTTCTCGATTACAGACTTATGTATTGAAGATGTCTTCATTGAATATGATACAATTCATAAAAAAACTATGGTTTTGTTTCATAAAAGAAAAAAGTAAAGAATATTAAAACATCATGTAAATTGGTTTCAAATCACTGTCCCGTAGGCTTTATTAATTTGTTGTATGTACATAGTAAAATAAAAAGTATACACTTTTAGTTTCTATCAAAAAAGCATTAGCCAATATGTATTTGACCGATATGTCTAAAAGAATCGAAATATTAACGGTGACAAGTTATATCCCAATATCAAATAGGTACGTCAAATTTTATTTGAAAGAGAAGTATTGAACAGCATGTGGCCTTTATTCTTTTTAGTTTTGGCCATATTTGGAATTAATGACTGTAAAACAACTACAACTTTTTTTACAAATTCCACCAACTCCTTTCCTTTACTAATTTTATATTTAAAGCTATAATAAGTCCAAATGAGGCATCTTGATGTCGAAAAGCATATTTAAATTACAAACACGACCATATCACATTTAAAGAACTGAATAAGTTATTCCTCTTGTTAAAGTGATTATAATATTCGGAATTGATTAATTAAAACTTTTATGATAAACCTATCATTTCCAGATTTCCATTAATTAACTATTTTCATTTAAATTTTAATTAAGAAACGTCTAAATATTTAATTAGAATCACTCTATTGAGTTTATTGATGTTGAATCAATTTCAATAGCGAGTTAATTTAATGAATCGAAAATAATGTAACCTCGTAGAAAGTACTTTAAAAAATAAGAGATTTTATATATTGCAATACATTTACTTACTTTTTACCACAAATACAGATTCGATTTTGAAACGAGTCTCTTTAATTTTATTGGAAGAACGTCGTAGCTGTTATACTTTATTTATTTTTATATTTTCTTTTTATTTTTACTTTTAAAATCTATTTGTTATGTTGACATAGATGATAATTAGTTAGGTAGGTAGTTCTCTTCATTGCATACCATTTAAAAACTGGAAAGAATACTTCGACCTAAGATCTAGAGAAAAGGGAATCTGGTACCGAACGATCCAGCCACAACCTATACCTGTACCGTGGATAGATAAATCGACTTTGTGTAGACAAGATCTATCGTTACTCTTACGACTTCGTTCTGGACACATTCCTCTAAATGAATTTGCATATCTTGTGCGGAAATCGATATCTACAAAGTGTGATGTGTGTAACGATGACGAAGATGTAAGCATTTTATTTCAGTGGTAAGCCACATAATGACTAGATGTGTCCGAAACGAGGTCCTAAGAAAACGTTTGGGTGTTCACATCGACTTGTCGGACCCTTTGTCTGGCGGTATATTGTCAATTTTAAATATGGTTAAGATTAGGAACAGAAATACTACAACTTGACCCATTGTTATTTGTAATTTTGTAATTTTACAGAGTGTCATATTCGCACAAGCGAATAAACTCTTTAAATAAAGAAAAACAAAAAATAGCAGTTAAATAAATTAATGAAAATCTTAATTACTGTATATTGGGCGGTCTTATCGTTAAGAAGCAATATGTTTCAGTCGTAATTTGCAAACAAAGCACTTATATTTTTTTTTAAGTTTAACGTGATAAATATATTTTGGCTTCTCTTTATTTGTGTTTAGCATAATTACTTATTCTTTAAAATTTATTATATTGCAGCATATAAAAGGTCATTTTGGTACAGATACTTAGAGCTCGAAATAATAGTCGATTTTAAATGACAAATTAGTATACGGTTGCATAAAATTCTGCAAAATACTCGTAAGTACCAGATGGCGAACTGATGTAACGCTCCTAGTAAACCCTACTCTGTAACAACTAGGGCATAACCCTCTTATTTCAAAACAAGCTATAATTAAATATCTACTTCATTAAATCCGTTTCATTTAATTAATTAGAGGAGACGGACTTGAACTCCGCATACTCATCTTCGGAAGGCAGGAAAGGGAAAGAATTCTCATTATCAAGTCGTGGCTTGCTGAAGAATTCCATCTATTGTGTTATTAGGCGGTACCTACAATCGAGATACGTTTGACGTTGTTTTATACGAAAAGCCCAAATGTGTAATTCGATTTGTAGGAAATTTCACAAAAGGCTTTCGAATTGTTTTTACGTTAGGTACCTTTTAAAAGGGGAGTGGTAATGTCACCAGTAACATGTGTCGTACCTTCGTGACTTTTTGATTACTTTAGTGGTCTAAAATTAAACATGCCCCAGGCCTAATGGTTATGTTATTTGGTTTATATTTGAGAGAAATTAACAAATCATTGTAAAGTAATACAAACTTTAAAAACAAACATTGCCTTTTATATAAATATATCTATACATACCTATATTTTACGTTGATAACCTTGCTTACTTTCATAGAATAGTTAGCATTATTTTACTATTCACGCTAATCTCTGACACTCACCTAAATACTAATTTTATTTCACCCAATAAAATATAATTTTATTCATGCAACGGATCATGGCAACCTGGTTAAATAAGAATGACTTATTACAATAATTCCCAAAGAATTCTAAATCAATTTTAAAGCAATAGTAACGTAAATAGATTATTCCTACTGATTACATCAAGCATCAGCTCCGAAAATAATATACGAAAACTTTACTCGAAGTTGTCACTCGGAATGATTGAGTTTCTTCTCTTGAGACGTTTCGATATAAGACTGACATGGATATAGATTGGAAAAGGTTTAGGAATAAAACTAGATCTCTGAAACATTACACATTTTATCAATATCGGGGCAAGATATAACTTACAATTGAAAATAACCTACATTGGAGCGTCGCATTCGTTATTTACGAGATTTTGTTACAATTCTGTATCTATCTTTTCATGTTTACTCCTCATTTGATTCCGTATGACTCTCGATAAAATATTATTTTTCTTTTTCACTATATTGAGCTTTTTTTATCGATTGGCAAAGCCTGATCAAGTGATGACATCTTGCTTGTGTTTTTACATTGGCTTAGTTAAGCGGTTGTTTTGAAATAATAACAGTTTATGTACAAACTTATAAACGTATAGGTAAATAGTTTAACGGTAGTGACGTCGAATGGCAACATTTTTTTGTATCAAAAGGTTGAGGAACCGTCAAATAGGCAAACCTGATGGTAAGAAGTTACGACCTATCATTGATTGAAAAATCAACCCTTAATCTAAAAAAATATACCCTTGTTTTATAGCTCTTCTTATATCTTATACTTTTTATTCCCCCCGAATGAACATGAATTAAGCTACTACCTCATCTCACTATAACTACGTTTTGCGGAATTATACGCAGTTGGAGCTTGAAGGCAAATACCCTAGGGGTAATCGATGTGATCGATTCTGGCTCAATTTGTTTGTTCACTTGAAAATCGATTACGTGCCGATAGCAGGAGCGGTTTTGGTTCGCCGCACGCTCAACGCAAGGCTTCCATTTTCATAAATGTGTAATTTATAAAATGGTTCCATTAAAATAATTAAGTATATTTGTGCTTAATTAATTCTCACCCCACATACGTATAACATTTTCTTTAATTGTATTTTTATGTATTACACTTGCTATATTCGTATTTGTATGTATTCTGTTACCCAAATGTTGCCAAAGGGAAATCAATTGCTTTAGCGATAAGACCGCCAGTTTTGTAATAACATATTTCTATTATTAGCTACGTCTACTGTGTTTTCCTGTATTATCATCTGTCCAAATAAAGAATATTATATATTCTATTATATGAGGAAACCATGCAAAAATGTTTTTTACCTATTTCATCAATTATCTTTCATAGGAAAATAAATTTAAATGTCTACAAAAAAGGTTTCTAAAGATATTAACTACATATGTCATTGTTGATATACTATACTAATATAATAAAGAAGAAAATATTTTTGTTTGTTTGTTTAATGGCGCTAATTTCTGGAACTACCAGTAGGATTTAAAAAAATATTTTTGTTTTTAATAGCCCAATTCTTGAGGAAGGTTATAGGCTACTTTTTATCCCGGAGATGCGGGTAAAACTGCGGGGAACAGCTAGTACTATATATTTCTACATTTGATTTGATCTTATTGAATTAATTAATTTGTCCCAGAATATTTATTTATTTAATTATAATTTCAGTTTCTATAAAAAAATGTAGGACAAAGTATCGTCATCATTGAATCGATACTTCGTCATTGTTTGTATCAAAATAAGGCATCTTGTAATTCATCTTCTGAAAGTAAAGTAAGGTTCGGCCCTTACAAAACAAGCGATTCGTCAACTGGCCCGTCCTTCGACACAGGCTTGTCTGCTTGCTATATTATTCTATATATCTCTCGTCGTGTGTTTACGTAGGTTTTAGTAAAGAAAGATGTTACATTGATATTTATTGCTTGTTTCAGGTGTACAGATAGCATATTTCGCAATAATAGGAACACAGATGTTCATGATTGTACTAAGCATATTCCTGTTTTATGGGATTTATAAAGTGAGTATTTTTTTATAAACTTATCTATTTGTATGTTTATGATTCTGCGCCAAATTTTAAAATGAATTGCAATTCATTTATTTATACTATTTTT
This sequence comes from Tetheella fluctuosa, assembly GCA_951216915.1. NCBI lineage: Eukaryota > Metazoa > Arthropoda > Insecta > Lepidoptera > Drepanidae > Tetheella > Tetheella fluctuosa. The sequence goes on from OX578217.1 coordinate 11,063,016, forward strand.
TTTTGTTTAATAAAATTTCAGCTCAACATAAACTTACGCATCTTTTAATAATTCTGAATTTTATTATAATCATAAATCAATGTGAAAATGAGTTTATTACGCACTTGTCTGAACCTATCGAGTAGTAAAAATATACATTAATAAGCGTTTTTATTTACCATGTTCAGAGAACCCCATTTGTGGTGCCACAACAATAAGAGTTATGGCCAGAAATCCATTTTGCCCAAGCATCCACGACAACTCCTCAGATTATTTTATGTTGCCCTAAAATTCACGTCTCAAAGCATTGAGAGTCGTAAAAAGGGAAATGAATGTACCTTTGTACGTATTTCTACGTAATTGTAAGGCAGCTCTTTGTATAGAATCACTACGAGAGGTAGCTACATACCCTAATTAAATACAGAACACATTTCAGAATTAAATTCACTTGTAGATATATAAATTCAAGGATTATTTGCTTTTGTGGAGCGTTACAATAATTTGTTGTTTTGAAATAGCTTTCTGGATGATTTGCTGAATTTTAAGTCAAAAAAAGGTTGAGAGAAAATAAAACAACTTTTACAGATAGCAAAAATGTCTTACGAAATTCCATTTACAATAGCTGTAATAATATTTTCTCTGACCTAATCTTTTTATTCAGGGTTCTAGTATTTGAACTGTATTCAAGTACAAATGTCTAGGGTTGGAGGGATGCTAATACAAACGAAGGTTGAGTGCTAAAATCCAGGATGTCACTAAAGTGGCTTGGGATAATAAGCCCCGCTTTTGAGGGTGCTTAAAGTCAGACTTACGAGTACATGTGAAATAAAAATATAAACAGACTTTTGTTAAGACAATCATTTAAAGAATTTCAATATTTAATAAACTTCAAGGTGCTTCACATGTTGGTTTATACTACGAGTAGGTACAGTACCTCTACCATTAGTTTGCTACGGTAACGATACTCGCTAGCGACTAAACTATCTTGGTAAACAACGTATATGGATATTCGAGCAGCGCCTCTAGTGGACAGTTTTGGAATCACAGTATTTCATATAAATTGTTTCACCGTAGTCGCTAGTATCGAGTCGCAAGTATAGTAGCACCTACGGTAGAGGTACAAAACAATGTCAATTATACAAACAACAGATTATTTTATATTTAGCTTACTTTCACCTACATTTTCATCCTATTATCCATTTACTTGTTTTTTTTTAAATATAAAATTGACTTACGGTTGGCCATTCAATGACCCTAGATGGAGTTATATCGAGGCTGAGGTTGTAGCACACTTGCCCAGAAAATATCTATTCATTCTGGCCTTGACATCTGGGTTAGTGTAAGTTTTAAAAGAAAATATATATTTTTTTCTTTTTCAGGAAAATGTGGCCTTTTTAGTTCCGTGGGTGGTTGGATGTATGACTTTCATGGCGCTTGAAGCGATGGCCATGGTCTACTCTAATATACTAAGAGATCATGTTAACAAGGTAAGCTGGTTTTACTTTATATCATTTTTAATTACCTACTGTCTTCGATCGTTATGTTTTCTTTGTCACTAATTGAATATAGTAAGCGACCTTGAGTTCAAATAACAGGAATAATTAAAAATAATGCTGACAAATATTTTCTTATTTATACGCGTATTTAAAACTACGTACGCGTACATAGATGTCGATCGACCTAAGGCACCTGAGCATTAATTAATAAGTTATAGATTACTAGCTGTCCCCCGTGGTTTCACTCGCATAGCGGTTTGAAAAAATAGATATCAACCTATTCTCAGACCTACCCGATATGTACACAAAATTTCATAAAAATCGATCGAGCCGTTTCGGAGGAGTATGGTAAAGCTAACATTGTGACACGAGAATTTTATAAAATACTAGCTGTCCCCCGCGGTTTCACTCGCGCAGCGGTTTAAAAAATAGATGTTGGCCGATTCTCAGACCTATCGGTTAAGCCGTTTCGGAGGAGTTCAACCACGCACCCCGTGACACGAGAATTTTATATATTAAAGAAGATAGAATATAAGATATACATTTAAGATGTGAGACTTTCATTGACTTGATATAAATTTTACAGCTTGTAACGATAGGGTGAAATAATAACTTCAGAGCATTTATAAACAATTAGCTTGTGTTATTTCACAGTCAAAGAATAGGAGCAGAAACCTCAACAGTTTTGGAGAAAAACAACATCAAAGTTTCTAACACAAATTTTCTTATTCGCTTCTTCCGTCTGCCATCTCAGACACATTTGTGGCTAAAGCCACAGTCCCATTTCTTAAAACTCAGTTCCAAATAATCAATAGGATTGTCCAAAATTTATAAGTAGGTATTATATTCTTTTTTAATTTTGAAAATATCAAAAAATAATCCGTATTTCAATTCAATACTTTTACAGATGATTATCTACTCGATATACATGCATATCTTGCTATTAAACGATGTATAGTAACGGAGAAAATTGCACCCAGAAAGACAGACAGACTGATAGATATAATGGGGATTTTTTTTAATGTGTACTAACATTTTATGATGTTACGGTTGTCCTTAGAGACTCAAGTGAAGTCAAGTACTCGCTCACTCTAAAAACTAAGACAAAGGCGTAAAATATATTTAGGCTTAGATATAAATTATAGAAACATACTCAAAACACAAGTGATAAAATACACATCAGAATACAGTACAAGCTTAGTTGTAACAGAGTTCTAAATGGTCATAAAATATATAACAGTTTATAAAACCCGCAAAAGGGCGATACCACAGACAGAGTCGTATTACGACCTACATAAAGATTAAATATTATGCCTTACAACCAGGGCCATTAATCTCTACGTAGAATAATATGGTTGCTATTTTACAAGTGCTTAAATAAATATTTATATTTTTATGTAACCGCATAAAGCAACGCTTTTATAACGTACTAATACTTCTTTTTCTTCATATATGTATTACAATCCCATTGATAAAAGGAGCATACTGAATGTGATACTCTTAAACAGTTGTTTTCTGAAGGTAACCTCAAACTCCCCAAAACAAAAAACACATACTTACATTACACGGAATTTTCCCTGGCACATGTTTCGCGCATTGCCAGTAAACGCAAAGGCAACAATCAGGGCCAGGCGTCGACTGACGTTTGCCTTGCATCGAACTACAAACGAGGGAACAAAGGCACTGCTTGCTGCGGGTGGAGCAATTTGTCGATTACAATCTACCCAGGCATTGTTTGTTGCAAACAAGTTTAGATATTTGTTCACATACTGCTCGATGTACCGGGGAGCATACAGTCTTGAGGAATCTGTTATTTTGTTGGTAACTTTTGTTTATTTCTTTGAAATGGTATAGGTAGTTTTATATGAACTAGATGGAACCAACATAAAAATCGCGAAAAGAACTAGTTGTCCACACGTTTTCATCGTAAAGGTTTTAATGAAACAATTAATATTCTTGTGATTTCAATGTGGTAAATGTCTAGATAAATACTTCCACCTGTACATATTTAGATAAACAAGATCTTGAGATTCATAGGCTTTTGAGAAATAAAAAGTTGAAATAAGAATAATTAATTTAAAGACTGTAGAATATAATGGGAACAAGTTAAATGGTGAAACAACTTTTAAAAAACTTAGTATACCTACATTCTATAAGTCACGGTACTTAAAAATATTAACAAAAAACCAATATAAGTCGTGTAATATATACAGACAAATGGACAAGTCACTAATAAAAGAAGATATTCTTTTTCTACTTCAATAATTCAACACTGTTTAACACAAATAATAGATTACTTTAGCTCCGCGCTCGCATTACATATACGAGTATATGTTGAACAAACGGAATGACCAGCGAAATATCAACAAGAGGAAGGAAATATCCTCTGGCGGACATCCAAAGACCCACAATATTGTTTGAATTCTTGAAAATGATACCCAACGAACAATGCTACAATGTTACTTCGAAATGAAAGAAGACTGAAACGAATTTGTCCTAAGCTTGTTATCTTTTTACCCTGAGATCCGCTTTGCCCCAAAAACACTGTTCGCTACAACAAAGGACAAATTGAATCAATTGTCATATGGGAATATTAAAATTCGTTTACTTTCGTTGGGTTCGCAATGAAAAAGTTTAAATATAGACATTTGAAAAAACGTTTTTTTTGGGTTATTCTCACAGTTTTAAAGCTCTCATCCTAACGTAAAGTATGTATATGCGTGGGAGATATTGTTTACGATTTTATTAATCTGTATTTGATTTTGGATAATATATTAGTAGATAGGAATAAAATATCTACCAATTTGCCATCCAATAACCCGTACGATGTTGTTAGAATATATGATCCTTTTAAGTCAAGTTTTGAGACTATCGATTAAAACAATTGAATTTTATTCCTGGCTCTATGACCAAAGGTTCATTTTCGATTAACACAATCTAAAAGATTTAAAATGAGGGTAGTTTGTCAACATAAATATATATTATTATTTTGAACCCCTCGACACGAACGGACCATTGTGGAACTTCCAAAAAACATTCATCACATATATATATTTTCCAGTTCCTCAAATACGATAGAATTTTTTAGAAAACGTATCAATTTTTTTTTTTTAAAATAGCACTGTTTATTTATTCGATCATGGTAAATTAAAACTGCATCTAACACAATATCAGCATTTTGATTAACTTAAAACATTCTTACATAGAATATAGGTACCCATAAGTAATAAAAAATCCAACTTATTATAGTTCCTACCTAATAAACTAGTTTCACTCGCATACCTGCTATGCTATTCTGTACTAAAACTCGACAGTGAATTCTCGAAGTGACTATTGTCTGTCTCGCTTGTGAAACTCGGTAATCAAGAGTTCACGAGTGAGTCAGAGAATAGTCACTTAGAGAATTCACTGTCGAGTTTAAGTACAGAATAACATAGCTGATTCGAGGCTTCTAAGTTATCCCGAATTAAAAAGTATGCCTGATTATGATCTAACTATGCCAAGTTTCAACGACATAAACATTTACATAAACGTTTGCAATTTATAATAGGTATTAGTAGGATTTATGTATGTAATAATAGGCATATAATATATTCTTAACATCTCAACAATTCTACTTACTATGTATGGATAACTATGAGTTCTCTGGCACGCAGGTTAGTGAATTTATAATTTTGCGTTACCCTGGATACTTAATTAATTCGACTGCAAACAAAGGACAAATAGGTAGTTTATTTGCATTTACAAGACTGTTTACAATTGAAAGACCGAATGAAAACACGCTACAAGTAGGGTGACCATACGAGTGTCGAGTATGCGCCTCGATGAATAATATTTCATATTTAATTTTAATTATAACTTTTGTTGTTTGACAACAACTGAAAAAACTCCAGATTAATTATATTTTTGATAATAAATAATAATAATTAATAAATATTGTGTAGTGTTGGATAGCCCATTTATCGAGGAAGGCTACTTTTTATCCCGGGAAAACACAAGATCACTCGGGAACGCAGGTGAAGCCTCGCGGAAAAGCTAGTTGTTTATATTTTTGTTATAATGTGTCAATATTATAGCAATACCTTAGTTAATAAATCTTTAATACTTATGAGCACTAGAAACATGTCTCGTTATAATAATATAGATTTACAAAATATATGCCTAAAATAATTTTGTGAAAATAGACTCCAGAAAATGTAAACGCTGAGCAACAGGTAAGGATCTATAAGCTAGGCTAAATTAGGTTTTGCTGGTCTGCCTTGTCAATTTCCATAATGGAAATCTTAAACAACAAACTTGTAAGTAGGTTTGTTATGAAAAAATTGGCTTTAGAATAACAAAAGAATAATTTTCGTGCCTCCATTTATGATAATAAGGAGGCTTACGAAATAAAAGAATAGAAAATGTAGGAAGATATTTTTTCTGGAGACATATTTTACTGAATATGTGATAAAAATATTCTTTGCGAGTTGATTGTCGTCGGTTTGGGAACGTAATTTTTATTTCGTTCAAAAATTTCCTCTATTTACATTTCAGAAGTACCTCTATTTACCTGTTTACGCTTAGAAACCACAGTTTTAATGCCGCTACTATGGTATTCCTGACTTCGATAAAATATGGTAACCCTAACAGAATTGGTGCTATTGCTATAATAACAGAGTGTGCGCGTTTGATGAATGGAAGGTCGGAATTATTAGTTAACCAATAGACTATAGAAATTGTCTTCCACCTCACGACCAAGCAGGGTAAAAGTTATATATGGCTGACTATATAAACACATAGTTTATTTAATATTCATGAATATTGTCAGGGGAGAAAATTCATGGGTAAAAAGGATCCGGTGTCAATATAAATTTTGGAAGTTGCACTGACATTAGAGGGTCTTAACAGAAATCTAATATATTCTTTGCGAGTTTCTCACAAATTGTTTTTTATTTAGGAAAAAAAAAATATATATATAGGGGTTATTAAGGTAATCAAACAAGGAACACGTATAGTATCGTCAGATCCATTCGTCCGTCCGTCTTCTGTCATCCCCATTTTACCCTAAGACTTTTACAGTATCTTTTATAATACAGTTTGTAAAGCGCCAAGCATTTTTTCAAGTTTATACGTTATAGAATTCTGAAAACGTTAGTGCCTAGTAAATTCAAAACCAATCAGTTTGGATTACGTATCATTCAAAAATACAGACAGTTTAAATCTATGAATAAATTACAGTATATTCAAGTTATGATTTGTGATCGGCTTACCATATTTATCAATTCAATCAGATTTTTCAATTCATAAAATCTTTGCTTCGAAGATGAGATAACATGAAAGGAGACAACGTTTTTTTTAAATAAGTAGGGTGTAATACAATAGGAGTGGATTTAAAGGACTTTGTTCCAATTAATCAAATTTTACTTGGCGATCACGATTCCTGGAATGATATTATTTAATATTTAGTTTTGGGACGCGCGTCCCACTTACGAGCAAACGGGTTAGTAGTCGAACAGCAGGAAGTTATTAAGACAAGATTCCCAACTTACATCTACCCACTGTCGACACACAGGTGATAAACAGACAGACAGTATAGACAACGGAATATAAATCAACTAATGTTGTATAATTGTGATAGTTAATAGAATATGACAATTGTTAGGAGAATGAACGTGGACGTCAGTATCAGGCATGAAATTGTTGAAAATAAATGTCTAAAAATTATAATAATTCCTAGGTAGGCTTTGTACCAAAATAATTTCTTATATAGTTTTATAAATAAATAATAGTCATTAACAAAGCACCTACTTACTTTCCAAACACCTTTGGGTTTTTATACACCCATTTTGTATAAAAATAATGAAATAACATCCAACTCTGTAGGTAAACTTTGTTGGGCGTCAAAGTTTTTCTATAATTGACCAATTGGGGAATGACAGAAAGAAATGTGATGGATTCTTATCGCTTTGTTTGAAAAATATATTTAAAGCAAATTAAAAAAAATGTGTGAAAATTTGCTTACAAATTAAAACTAGATACTTTTATCGAGTAATTTTGTATTACAAAAAAATCAGTGTGACAAAGTAACAAATTGCCAATTACCATTTTCATATAAAAATCCGTGTTGGAAAATTCTCATCTACTGCCAATTACCAATTACCTACAAAATAGCCTGAATGATAATAATTGTTCGACTTTATAACATTATTATAATGACTTTGTCATTGAATTAATTTGTGAGACATTTCTGGGAGCGACTGTACACAAAGCTTTGAGGGTCGCATAATGAAATTGTAATTATGCCCATAACAGCTAGTTAGGTACTTAGTAACTTCATGAATAACTTATCAATGCTACTTCATATAGAATCAATAATAGACACTAACCTAATTTATTTATTGAAAAAGACACATCAATAGCAGACATATTTATGCTAAATAGGCTTGCTAATCACCTGCTGTTGGTGTCATATTTTACAATTTCATATTCTTTGGTAGCTTTAGTAGTTTTGTCATTGTACGTTCAATTTCAATTCTTTTTTATTAATTCACGCTGACCTATTTTGCTATTAGAGTTGCACCACGTGGACCATAAAAAAAGAGATGTTTCTTTAATCTACTACTTAGTTTCATCTTGATATTTTATGCTAAATATAATCGACTAGCTATCGCCTCGCGGTTTTACCAGTCAATTATCGGGATTAAAATAAAAATATCGAATGCTTTATACACACACACAAACTTTCGCATTTAGAGGAAGTTGAATAGAAGGATATGTTATTAATTTGAAGTAGGTTTATACCTACTTATACTTACATTAAGGCCTGTACCCACCGGAAAAATTTGCAGTGCTGCAGCAAGGCCGTAGTAAATAGGCTTCTTCTTGGCATCTTTAGCTTCGACATCGTCCTTTATGGGCGGGTCAGTAGTTAAACACTAACTAATTTGAAAAAAAGCAAGCAGATACAACGTCTGATTCAGTCGCTCTGTTGCGGCACTGAAGATAGTCGCGGTGGTAAAATTTGATCACATTTCTCTGCATCTCTCTCTCTCATTCTCTAATTTATCTATTTATTAATTTAATATGTTTGTTTCAGCAATTTGACTCAATATGCAAAGCTGAAATATCATTCTTAATACCAAGGGTACTTCTAAACGTAAGTAAAATAACCCTAATAAATCTATTTTCAGGTTTAAAATTTCTCTTGATTTGCGTAATGAATGATGCATAAATATAATACGAGTTCCTAGAGCTTACCGAACCAATAAATTAAAGTTTACTTGATAAACTCTTCAATTTGTATTGTTTGTTAAGGTGTTTTACTTTCTGACACAAATAACAATCGACATAGCTCAAATCAACAATACGCTACATGACGCAAAAATAAACGTTTTGCTGTTTGCATGAAATTTCCCAAACAGGAAAAATACGTTTGAAGTGGAACTTTTATTCTTGCATCATTTTCAGTTACGCGTCGATGTGTACCTTTTCTTTGAAGTGCTACTTATTGGATTTTTGCGCTTGACTGTACTTCACAATTTCATTCAAAATTAAATAAATGTTTTGTTATTCAATGGTAGGATCGAAAACAATGGTGTAAGTTGAATATACTATATGTTACCCAGCGGAGGTTCGATTTGAGCATATCAATGTATGTTTAAAATACCTAACAATATATTTGTATTTTAAATTTTAAAATTTTATTATTATTAAAATTTATTACGCGTATTGTGCAACAAAACCAGGGTACAAACGTAAAGCTGGGTAAATTAATCAATAATAACAACACCTCAGTTCGTTGTTTCAACGCTCATTCTCTCTCTACTATTAATTAAACTACCTGGGTTTTGGTCGTTTTGCTTCAGGGTAGAATCAAATGGGAAGTAATCAAACAAACACAAGAATTAATCTTCCCGAAAATACGGTTCAAATCTTCCTAAATCGAAACGCAACCTTAAATATTGTACCTACTTTGAAAATGTATTTCATTCAACAGTGTCTATGCATATATTGCGTACTTCGGCTGTACCATCTTCTCCGCGCCGGCGTGACTTGGAAAGGTGCGGCTCCCATCGAACTGTGACTACTGCCACCCTTGGAGCCAGATCAGCGACCGCACCTTGCACCTTGTGAGTCTACGCTCTTGCTCGGAGGCGCCGAGAGTGACACTGATGCCAGCCTTCATGAACTCTGACGACGCTGTCTGAAACTCAGTCTGCAAACTAAATAGGTTGCTTAGCGAAATTGTGCGGCAATTTATTGGTCTGATCTGTGAGCCCGCTCATGCTCCAGTAAGGTCATTCAAAAGATTTTAGGAAGATAGCAGCAGTGCTTTGTTGAAGAGGTTTTCTCATTAGAAAACCTCTTCAACAAAGCACTGAGACATTTCTCAACCTAACTTGAAATCTAAACGTGACTTCATTGACTTTTTTCTTTTAAAATAAATGTGCGAAGGTCATTTCTCGCTGAAAGAAATGCGGCGCATTTCTGTCGTTCCCAAATTGAGATATTAACTCAATTATTGAGTTTAGAGTTGTCACATGGACAGCTCAAACCTGCTTCATACTTAAAATTATTTAATATAAGATATAGTCTATTTTTATGTACTTAGAATACTAATTATTGTAATGAGGTGAAATATATAATAACAGATACTTAAATATATTTGACTCTTTGATATTATAATGTGTTTCTGAATTATTTTCATACTATAATACTTATTACAAATATGAATGTATCTATATATATTTGTGTGGGTGTTTGTTACTAAATCACACCATAATGGCTGAACAGATTTAGATAAAACTTGCCACATGATAGATATTATGATAGGTACTTTTATGCAGGGAAAATATTAGATTCCCTCGGGAATGTGGGTAAAACCGCGGAGCGGAAGCTAGTCATGAATATTTTAGTTGTGGGTGGATGTTAATACCTAGTGTTGTTTGAATATCGGTGGTAGATTTATTGGTATTCCTGAAATTTTACCCCTACAATTATTAGTTTGGCGGTAGAGTAGGTACTTTGTACCTACTACCCACCTTAGTGATTATTACGCTCAAGTTTAAAATCCGACACCAAACACCTACCGGTGTGTACCGACAGCAGCATTTGAGATGCAGTTCCTTCTAGGCTTGATGTGCTTATCACCTTTGGCTACATCATCACTTACAATGGTGAGATTGTGTTTTAATAAGTCACCGTAATTCTTATCCAAATTTTTATTTTTAAAAAAATTACATAACAATTATACCCCTAGGCACTCGATATTCTATCTATAGGTATATATCTAAATATCGATAGAACGTCCATGTTCAGGCAACACTAAAACAACACACGAAATTCTATTACACTAATCTAATATCATTAGCATTGTTATCGTCCACTTTTATGTGATAAAGTGTAATAACTACTGAAGTTACTCGTGAACTGTTACATTAGTGGGATTAGGTTGTCATTTAATATGGAATGGCAACACTAAGTTATATTCTGTATATAATTTGTATACTCAACTGTGTAATTGGAATAATGTTACTGGATAAACAATCTTCCATGTTATTAATGAGTACAATAATACCTATATTTGTGTAGTTTAAGGATTAAATTAATTATAAAAATATATTAAATTTTTTAAAGGTGTTGCTTCTGTTTGGTAGCACCCTAAGTTAGTTTCATTTTAGAGCAAATTATGAATATAATATTTTTATATGTAGCAAACCTTGTTTCAAATAATTTCAAATGAAAGGGCAGCAAAAGTCAATAAGTACAGCTTTTGAAGACTTGCGGTATTTGAACTTTTATGAAATAACATTGAATGAAAGCTTCTTTGTTGGATGGTAAGCTTATTTGTAAATATTACTTTAGTTTAAAAAAAAATGTACATAAATTAAGATAAATGTATATTTATAGATGCTGAAAAAGCTTGTTTTATTGCTTGTAAATAAAATAGAAAGGACTTTATATCAAGCGTTAAAATGTAATGCAAATAAATATTAGAATCAAAAAATAATATGTTACAGAAGAATTTTAAATATTGTAATAAACGTCAAATAAATTGAATGTTGAAATTGCAATGCATGTTTTTTTTTATATATTTCTCATTAATGTAAAAAGTTAAAGAAGATATTTCATTAAAAAAACACTTAGCAGAAGATACATTGAGTATGAAACATGATTTAAAGTAGGTACGACTCTACTCATATTTCAACTGAATTGCAGCGGAGTTGAGAAGTTAATGAAATTTTACATTAATCAAACAGAACGGACGAGATAACTCTCAAGAGCTTGGAATATCAGATAGTTTGAAAAGTTAAAAAGTTTATAATATATAGCTCTTTATTTATTCAAGACATTGGAGTATAGTTTTTAATTCTGATAATAACAAAGATGAGAATACAAAAAAAACAGCCAAGTGCGAGTCGGACTCGCGAACTGAGTTTCCGTACAAACTTGTAGGTATGTAAATTTCAAAGAAAAAATCAGATTTATCAATATTTTTGTATTTGTTAGTAAAATATACGTAATAATAAACATTATCACCACATAGGTCAATGCGAAGTAAAAAAAAATCTTCAGAAGAAATTTGTGACAGATGACTGGCAGATGGCCACGTGAGTGACAGCAATAGGGCTCCGTTTGGATCCTTCAGGTACGGAACCCTAAAAATGCACTAGATATTTCATCTTAAAAATCGAATGAGTCCATCAAAATAACACTGAAAGAAATAGGTATATTAAAAATACTCATTTATCTACTATCACGAGATTAGTGAAAAAGCTTCATTTAGCAAAAAGCAGTCATCAAATAATTATAACACGACTGATTATACCTTGCATATAATTCCGCTAACGTCTCCATCACAAGTCATTATTGTTGTAACGAGCGCCGAGCGTGCTTAGGCGAATGTAACGTGATACAATTTACAACCGCTCTAGAAACTTCAGTTCATGTGGAGTACGTAATATAGAATCACGTGTAACTTGTTATAAATATGTATGTTTTAACAATTGAATGAGATTGCCTCATTAATATTCTGCGTCAGATAGATTATTACGTCAAAATTATCGTATTATATTGACCATATTTATTGATAGCTTTCTAATTTGTATCTGTCATACCGATCACACGTTTTAATGTAAAAAAAAACTTAAGACTCAATTAAATTAGTGGAGTTTTTTAAATAAATACAATAAGGCGCTAAGTACTTACTTAATAATAATAATAATAGCTAATAAAATGGCTACAAATAGTAATTCAAAGATATTTTTATTTAATGTATGCATTAGAATTAATAATGTCGTGGGAAAAATTATTCCTAAACAAACATACTACGATATTATTTTCAAGCAAAGCTGGCTAAGTCTAGAACAATATAATAAAATGGATTTTTTTGTTTGCTTCTTGCAGTTACAAATTGTTATAACAAAAATATACAATGAGTACCTAAGTAGGTAGGTACCTATTGCAAACCATTGTATATTTTTTGCCATTATTTCGGATACTTTGAAAAGATTTTGTAACACGTCTTGACTTGAAGTCAAAATCACTCATTGCATTATAATAATGTTTAAGAAGTTACTTACCGCCTAAAAACGAAATCGCAAATAAATCAAATTCCCTCATATCAATATACGTGAATACAATATCTCGGAACAACCCGGGGTATATCATTAGTTACACATAAACAACGAGACGAAATGCTCTCAAGCATAAGCTCGGCCATTACGACTGTACTTACGAGGCTGAGTGCTCAAATAAGAATGGAATAAGATTTAGCTTCTGAATAAATACAAGCGAAAGCAATTGAATTGAAGATTTTCGAACCATACGTCCTGAAACTAGACCATTAAGCAGAATGGGTAGATTTTGTAGTACCGTAAACTTTTGTATACATTTATAAATATTATTCAAGTGTATTTTTGTGCTATCTCGGATGGTACGAATTTGTGGTACTTTCTGCGATTTTAAAGTGAATTAGATAAAAAATAATAATATAAAAACAATAATTGAAGTCTTCGCGATATCTGTAGTTTTGTGATTTAATTATTTGAAAGGAACACTAGCTTCCACCCCGCGGTTTTATCGCTTTTCTGCGGCGATTGGTATTGACGTTAAGATGTTAAGAAACAAACAAACTAACTGGTAGGATTATTCAGATACTTCTCCAAGAAATGATATGCAATTGACAAAACTATATTGACGTTTTATAAACACCTCGGGAATCTAGTATCGATGACCATTGTAGGTACTCCGCTATTTTCCATGCATTTAGCGTTGAATTTTATCCTTATTGTGTTAAAGTTCAAGTGTATTCTTGCAAGTAGGTAGAACATAAGGAATATCATGTCAAATATTTAGTGGATCGTTGAAAGGAAACGCGCCGTGACGAATAGTGGGAGATAATCTGCAGAGTGAGGATGTCTCATTAAAACTACTTGTATAGAATCATTTTGTCTAACCGTATATTGATTGATTTTTGACCATTTGACAATTAGGATCAATAATCAAATGAAAATTAAAACTGTTTCAAATTTAATGAGCTATTAAATTGATCATTTGTTATTAATTGGAGCGCCGGGAATAAAGCGGGCAAAGCTTCCTTGACAGTGGCTCAATAAGCAAATCTTCCATTTCACTTATTTCGGAGATGGTTTGACCGATTTGCATGTTATTTATTCCATAAAGAGATCTAGTAAATTCCCTCCAAACCCGAATTTAGAAGTTTGATACACCTGGATAAAGAATTCCTAGAAGACAAGAATTACTTAAGGTACCGGTAGGTAATAAAACTTGAGCCGAGTTTACAAACTTATATTATAACACAAACAGACAGGATGACGTTTCATAAATACTGAATTATCACTGAAGATTGTATCCACCTTCTATTGTATACATTTCTCATACAAATGAATGTCAAATGTGCCTTAATGTTTATATTCAGATTTAAAATTATCTCTGAAGCGGAAAATGACATCGCTACACGCAAACTTTGAGTAATGAATTCAAAACATTAACACTCCCTTGCAGCTGCCAAATGAATGTTAACACGAACATTCTCCTTTGTAATTCGAAAGGATTTCTATGAGGTTCCTTTGCCACGTCTTTTTTGCAGATTTTAATATAGTGGTTGTTTGAAAAAAAATAATGGCTTTTGAGAACTTTCGAAAATATGTGTCAAGTCGATTAAATGTAATGTTTCTTCTTCATAGCAATAAGATATTATTTTGTTAGATTTTATGGTTTTTTTTTAATTGAATGGGTTTGCGTTTGCTTTCATGGTATCATTGTTATAATTTATTGTAGTTGTTATTGCTATTCTTGAAATAATTAATAGGATCCTTGCGCGAATACTGAACCCTTTTCGTAGACGAAAACGAAACATTTTAAGGTTGCCCACACATTACCATGAGGTGGACTATTTGCAACTCGAGCTCTTGTCCAAAGACTCTTGATTTTCTCTGAAAAAACGCAAAATAATGACGTTTATTAAAATAGAAAAATATATTACATAAAATATTACAAAAAGCTGATCATTTTTATGAGTTCTTTAACAATCTTTTGACTTGTAATCAAAAAATCAAAATAGATAACATTTAACTTCGTAGTACAATTACTTTTTTTTTCTTTGTTGTCTGGACCGGGATATTACTAAAGGCGTTAGCTGAAAATCAGCGCTGCTAACAATATTATAATCAGTAGCTTGATACTGAGCTGAATGTCCTATTTGGCGGCACATACAACATTTTACTTTTGGTTTTGTTTTTATCATTATATTCGTCAAATATCTTTTTTGTTTAGTCTTTCTTTCTTATTCAGAAAGGGAGAATAATGACAGAGGAGTATAATTAAAATTTTCACTAAAATAACAATAACTGAAGTTCAAATAAAGCAAAATACATGAATCAAAACAACCACAAAACGGTGTCACAGTTGAATGTGTACTTACACGACAAAGCACTTTATTATGCAAATGAATGGAAACTATCTAAGCTGTTCTAGATACCACTGCAGTTCCAAACTACTTCCAACATGCATAAAAACATCACTATAATAGCTTATTGTTCAATGGATGAATATTTATGTAATAAAGGAGGGCACATCTACTATTGATGAATTAGATTTTAAGGTTGATGACCATAATTACCTATTAGTTTATGGCGATGATAACTCAGTGGTTGTGATGCCCGACGCCGCATAAAAGTCGTGGGTACGAATCCTACAAAGAGGTTTCGGTGAAGTAAAATATCATAGAAAACCATATCATGGCCTAGGGAAGTTTGTAGCACCTACTGACCTGGCTACCACCCTTAAGTTGAAAATCCGTCACACTGGTGTGTTTCGGCAGTTGCACTTGAGAGCTGATTGCCTTCTAAGCTTTATAAAAGTCAGCAACACATTGGCAATCTCCCTGGTATTGCTAATGTCCAAAGGCGAGGGTAGCCACTAACAAGTGGACTCCTAATCTTGTCAGCCATCTGTCATTAGAAAAATTGTCTTGATGAACTCTAAAAAAATAAAAATTATTGATATTCGTCATTGGAATAATATTAATTGCTATATTGTACCATTAATAATATAGTACAAGTTTAGCAGTTTTGTGTCTTTGGTTAAGTTAAATATACTTAATAATAAAAATGTTTCAAGTATTAAATTTACTATTTATTTTTATTATTTGGTTTGTTGTTTTTTTTATAAGATAATGATTGTAGTATTAAATACTTAAACATTTTTGAACCACTGTTCCTTCATACTCCACATATAGAAAAAATATTTTTCTGCTGCAAACTGCAAAGTACTAAAAGTTATCCTAACTAAATAAAATAAAATAATAATAATAATCCTAACTAATCTTATAAAAAGTGAAAGTGAGTTTGTTTGTTTATTTGTTTGTTACCTTTTTACGCTTAAACCGCTGAACCGATCGCGATGAAATTTGGTATGCAGATAGCCTATAGTACGGAAAAGAACATAGGCTACTTTTTATTCCAGGAAAACATAAGATCCCTGGGGAACACGGGTGAAACCGCGGGGCGGAATCTAGAAATAAAATAAAACTAAATTAATGCGAAAGTGAGTTTGTTTGTTTGACCTTTTCACGCCTAAACCGCAGAACCGATCGCGATAAAATTTGGTATGCATATAGCCTATGGTATGGAAAAAGACATGGGCTACATTTTTCTCGTTTACTATAAACTTAAATGTCTCCGTGTTTACTTTTAAATGTCGTCAACTGACCGTTAGGTATGCATACACCTTATAAAACTCCAACTTGCAACTAAGTTGGGCCAACTTGCATCAGAATACTACATTAAACTAAGTTTAAGTGGCTATCTTGCTCCAAGGATCGGTCACTAACTTTATGATTTATAGTGCAAAGTTTTAAATAAAATGGCTATCAGCGCAGTAACACGTCTTCTGGTGACGTATTCAAGCTAAAAAACTTTAGTTTTATGTTCTCATTCTAGACTATCAGTTGGAGGAAAACTTACGTTATTTCTGAACACAACTTTGTGGTTTTGACGTTCTATTTCAACTACTCTCCTCTTTTTGCAAGCTGTATTCACGTCTAGTAGTATACCTATTATAGTAAAATATTGTTTGAGTGTAGTTTTTATTATGTTTTTTTTATTGATATCACCATAGTGAGTGTTGACGTGGCCGAATGTGGGAAACAAAAAAATCCTAGAAGGAACTGGCTATCAAGCGCAGCTTCCGGAACACACCGGCAGGTTTTTGGGAGTGGTATCCAACCAGGCGGGCACTGCTAAGTATCCAACCACTGTGCTATGGTTTCCTTCACTGAAAGCTCAAGCTCATTGTAGGATTAGAACCCACGACTATCACGGCATTCAATCATCGCCTTACTGTGTTACATTTCATTAAGAATGACGGCTTTTTGTCATTCATATCTCATAGTAATCAACAATAAACAAAATGAACTACCAGCTAGTATGAACGTAGTTCCTGGAATGAACTGGCTCTTAAATATTCAAACGACAAAGACATTGTAAATGTCCCGACGATGCATATTTAATTACATACTGAGCGTCGACAGTAAGAAGTGCTCTTTCTGTCCACATACATAATAATGAGTTCGTCTGTTGTGTTTTATTTACATACAAATGAAATGGGTCAAAGAAGGGAAGTATTACATGCTTTTAGATACTTCATTAGGTGATTTTTTCTAAGTTTTTTTTTGTTCTAAACAAAATTAACATCACACGAAAAACTGCTATGAGTGATTTTTTGTCGTTTAGTATGGAGCTACGATGTCTGCTACGACGTAGCAGGTCTACGCGTATATTTGTATGGATGATTCAAACACGTTTCATAGTTTGTATTACAATTAATATTATTATACTGTGTAGTAATATGTAATCAATTTTATCAATCAATCAAATCAATCGGTTTTACCCGCGTTCCTGAAAAAAAAGTAGCCTTTGTCCTTTTCTATCTACGTACCAAATTTCATCGCGAACGGTTCAGCGTGAAAAGGTAAGAAACAAACAAACTCACATTCGCATTTATAATATTAATAGTAACGTTTAGGATAATATAATCACATAGTAACGGAAGCTCAAACCCAATGATTATAAAAAACCTATCCAATATAATATAATATAATCTTACTAGTTATTTGACCTTATACATTGACCTCATAACAATATTTAAAGAAAATATTCTACGGTAACAATTTCTTGTTTTAACGAACCGAAAAAAAAACGTTCTATAATAAAACTAGCTTCCACCCCGCGGGTTTACCTGCTTCCCCGAGGAATTTTAGGTTTTCCTGAGATAAAACGTATCTTATATGTTAATCCAGAATATATTCTATCTGTGTGCTAAATTTCATCCCAACTGTTTACTGTAAAGTTGAGTAGTAACAAATATCCAAATATACAAACATTTACATTTATATTATTAGTAGGATAGATAATAACTGGAGTTACTGAGTAACTGACCCATGATTTTAACGAAAGCCATTGACTTGTGTCGTTAGCTCTCCAATTACTCCCCCGCTTCATCACATGATTGAGCATCAGATAACAGACAGCTATTATAGTGAACCCACCTACAATTATTAGAGTCGCTTTTACGGAAACAATTACTGAAAATACAAAAGTGAAAAGGTAATATAAATAAATGGTAGCTTATTCCTTTTTTATTGAAAGTAATTTCTTTTTGTAACTAGTTTATTAAGAAATTTATTTAATGCCTTGTTTCTAATTCTGTTTGTTTTATTTTTTATTACTATTACTTTAAAATTTGCATTAATCTATTATTATCTATTCGTCACATATTAAACTGCTTGTAAGCACAGAGAAAGCAACTTTTAAGATGACAGAAATACTAAATTTGTGAATAATTAGGATGTGTAGTAAAATTTTGTTACACATTGTATAGGCTTGTGTTTGACCAGAATCTCACCATTGTAAGTGATGTTGTGGCCTAAGGTGGTAAACACACAAAGCTTAGAACTAACTGGCTCTCAAGTGCAGCTGCCGGAACACACCGTGTTAGGCGACAGATTTTCGTTTGGTTTCTTGTGAGCAACGAGTAGAGTAATCTTCTCTGGAATGCGAGTATTCTAGTAAGTACCTACATAAGATTGGAGCCTGGGAATTAATTAATTTTACTATCATCATCATCATCATCATCATCTCAGCCGCAAGACATCCACTGCTGGACATAGGCCTCCCCTAAGGATCTCCAATAGGACCGGTCTTGGGCTAGATTGAATACTAGCTTTTCCACGCGGTTTCACACGAGTACCCGGGATAAAATATAGCCCATGTTAATCAGTGATAATGTAGCATTCCAATGGTAAAAGAATTTTTAATATCGTACTTTTGGAGCCAATTCGTTACAAACATACTTACATACAAATCTTTCCTCTTTATAATATTATTAGTATATATAGATATTTAATTTTATTAGATACATAAAAAAAATATCTGTATTCAATGTATTTGCGTTATTAAACATTTCATTGAACTGTCAATTACAGAGTTTAGTTTCAGCTCAAAGTAGTTGCTAAACGTAGTCAGCAATATTAAATATGGAAATATGACCTACTATATACATCATTTTATCAAAATACAATGTATGTCTCACCTGACAAGAGGTAATAGGCCACAGTTCGCAATATCATGATAATATTCCAAGAAACTTTATCTCATAAAAGTCTAGCTCAGTTAACAAGGTAGATCATGACATAGTTTGTTAAATCTTAGTTCAGATTACAAGATAGATAACAGATAATGGCTACTAAGGCAGCTTCGCTGAGTAAAGTTGATTTAACTTCGATGGCCTAGGTTACCAGACAGACAGATTACTAGAAAATTCATTTTCATAAACTTGTTAGTTACAGATAAGTTTTATATAAGGCTGTTTTTCAGTTTGCCTAACTAGAGGGAATATGAAATTTTAATTAATAAAATTAATGTTATTTTATTTTTTATTTAGTAAGGTACCCATGTACCGTACCTTTTTAAATTCAAAATTACTACACTTTAATTTTTTTAATAATGAATGATTACACTGTACTTCTTTCAATTTTACCATCCTCGGGACAAACGAAAGAATTTTCTA
The DNA here is from genome assembly GCA_951216915.1 of Tetheella fluctuosa. Taxonomy (NCBI): domain Eukaryota; kingdom Metazoa; phylum Arthropoda; class Insecta; order Lepidoptera; family Drepanidae; genus Tetheella; species Tetheella fluctuosa. The sequence continues at coordinate 11,083,064 of OX578217.1, forward strand.
CAATGAGATAAATATACGTTAAAACGGTTTTATAAAATCCACTAAACTCGAGAAAGGGATAGCAATCTAAATAAAATTCTAACTTAAGATACTTTAGACGCAGCGTGAAATAAGCGTAGAGCTAGGCTACACCTCACAAACTTTAACAAAAGAATCTTGGAGATACAATTAAACAAAGCGGCAATAAATATCTGCTGGACTCGACAAGATCCTTTCGATTGCTTACTGTCTTGAACAATGCGATTTACAATCTTGGCTCGCTATCGCAAGAAATCAGGGGTCGTAAAGCCGATACGAGACAAAAGGATTTGTATGGTCAAATTGATAACAAGACGATAGCGGTCTTATATAAAAGCCTGTTTCACCAAACGATATGATTTTATAATTATTTTTAAGTACTAATATTACTTAATTCAAACGCAACTTCCCCGTCATGTAAGTAGGTACCTACATAACTGTTGATGATGATACCCGTTCTTTTTGTCTGATCATTAGCCATTATGAATGGACATTCGAATTTTTTTAAGTTAAAGCTATTTGCAATCTAAAAAAATCCATTTGGTAAATTGCAGGTAAAAAAAATAGAAATGCGATGTTCTCGTCCTTTTTCTACACCTGATTGTGGACTGCCTTTGAAGGGTCATTGACACGTCCTTAGTTAAAGGTAGCAAATACTCGTGGGTGGCGTAAGGGTTTGCATTTGGATAAATTGGTTTGCATTAGGATGAATGGAAATATAATAAAAGTGATCGTAACTTATTTTGCATATTATTACCTATATTTCGTCGTTGTAGTTTCTTTTAACAACTTAAAAAAATGGAATTGTATATTTTGATATTAATGAATTACTAGTTCCTGCCCCGCGGTTTTATCCGCGTTCTCGAGGTATCTTATCTTTTCCCGGAACATCCAAACTTACAAACTTTCACATTTATAAAATAAGTAGGAAGTAGGATGGTCGAACGCTATAATTTTTTTTTTTTTATATAACACTGATGTGACTAACAAGCATACAGTCCGCCTGATGACAGGTAAGTTACCGTAGCCTATTGACATCGCAACAGCAGGGTTATCACTCACGCATTGCCACAAGAATAATTTCACACTCTTCTTGAAAACCCCTTGAGAAAATCACGGCGGGGAGCTCGATCCATAACTTGAGCATCCGCGTTAGGAAGCTCCTTTGAAACCGCACCGTGCGAGACCAGTTTGGTTCCAATGTGTGAGGATGAGCTCCCGTCGATGGCAAGAGGTGCGATGGTAGAAGGTAGCCGTGGGGATCATAGAATTCCACAGAATACAGTCCGTTGTAAAAGCGGTAGAACACACAGACGGAGGTTTGCCCCCTTATACTTAAGGGCTCTAAACCGCTTGTGAGCTAGGGATCGTCAACAATTCTAATGGCACTGAATGGCGGTATGTTTTTATTTTTAAGTATTTCCATGTCGCACAATATCGTCGTATAATTAAGATACTTATGGGTTAAAGATATTTCGTTTTACAGAAACAACGCGAGATTGTTTTTTGAGATTTACATAATACATAAAAAATATAACTACCAGATGGATCAGATAAGCCTGGTAAAAATAAAATGTTAAAGTATAATGTTGAAAGCGTTTGATGACTAATTTCGTTATAGAATAATTTTTATCCCGATTATTTCCTTTTATATACCGGGAACGCGAGGGCATCCGCGAGGGACAGCATATTATATAGTTCATATTTCTAGGCTTATAGTCTGGCTGGTAAAAATATATTTTCTTCCCAAAAGTTTCTAAAATTAAATGTTATTACTGCGGTTTCGACACTCGTTCAGAAGTGCTATTGTGGTCATATTAGTTGGTATAATAAAATAAACTGTCTAGCCGGTGTAATGTCCAAAACATATGGGACAGCGGGGAATGTACTCATATTTTCTATTGTTGGCAGCTTTTGTGTTGCCTGTTATTGTGAGTACGTGATACTCGAACGAAGGCAAATAATTCTTATTTATCTACAATAGAACGTGACGACACTGATACGAAAGAACCATTTCAAGATTTAAAAAACATTGAATAACTACTCTATATGTATATACTTCACGGCACTGTATAGTGGGTGGAATAGAGGAAAAGGAGCTGATTTTTTATTTCGTGACATTACTTTACACTTTGAAATACAATCGAATTCACATTTCATGTCGTTGGGTGGTTTTATTTAGGTCATCAAGTGATAAAGTTACTTTTATACAACAAGTGACGGGACGTTCACAACGCGTGCAACGTGGGCTCGATACTATCTTCAATAAGGCATTATTACAAAGGTTTTTGAGGGTTTCTTTTCTATTTCCCGTGTCATTCATGGGTCCTTTCAGCAATGAGACGATGAATATGTGGGTGGGCATAAATATATTATTGTTGGCGGCTAACCCTACTTTATTACCTGCTCAAGGGTGAGGTAGCTTTTGGCTGGGTATTTCAAAAAGGTCGGTTTGTTATATTAATTTTTTTGTAGGTTGTATGATTTCTGTACTTCCAATATGATTTTCCAACTATGCCAAAAATACTAATACCATTAAAAGGTCCTCATTTCAAAAAGATATATTTTTATGTTTATGTTACAACTCTACCTTAATAGTGTTGTTTGCTAACGTATAATATGAATTCAGCATTGCCTAAAGCTAAGCTTACATTTACATATTTGTAAGGCTTAGTTTCCATTTCGCTTCCGTTGAATTATAATACAAGTGAGGCTCTCGAAAGCTAGAACCATTTACGTTATGACAGGCTAAATCGTTTTGCATCAGTATACGTGATGGCACCAAATCATTTACGCTGTCATTCTTGAATTTCATATTCGGAATTTGAAGTAATAAGAATATGAAATATTTATGATATTATGTAACTGTTTTTGCCATTAGGTATATAGTTTTATATAAAAATAAATTCGTACGTTTATTTAATAAAAAGATTTTTGCATTATGTTATTTGTTTGGTGGTTAAAAGTGGATAGGTGTTTCATAAATTAATTATTGAAAAAAAGAACGATCAAACCTAATTTAAGACTAAAAAGTGGGACTTACCAATCTGACAGATTTTTAATTAATACTGAACCATTAGTCATATCACTCTTTTGAAATAAATAGTTTTTATTCTACAAATCGGGTTTTTAAATCTAGTTCTCATGTCAAAATTAACATGAAGTGTATTTTATAATTTTCTTCAAACATCCATTGGTCCAATATATATATGGTTTGAAATTACCAAAACTCCCGTAAGAGAGTTGGTGAATATTGGCCGTGCATGGGATCTTCGTGTGGAACTTTCTTCTAAACTTTCGGGTGGCTTCGAAGTTTTCACCCTAAATACTGTACCCCTAACTGAAATTTGATTTCGTCGAAGTTCGACTGAGAACATAATTTATACGCAATTTTGATACGTATCTTGTCGTATATATGTGGATAAATGAGTTTCTGGTTAGCAGAACAACACTATGGTTCTATTCGGTTTTAAATGGGTCCGTGGGGGTTCGAGGCTCACCGATTTGCTCGGATTTTATCATCCAAGCTCATCGAGGCTTCGGGAGACCGACGGGTTGGGAGCTTTTTCCGCCAACGCATAAGCTTGGCCATCCAAAAAAGGGACGCTGCCAGCCTGTTGGGAACCTTGCCTGTCGACAGCAGCGAGGGCTTTGAGGATGTTTTCTATATATCATAGTTTGTATTTTATACATTAATTGTAAATACAAAGAGATCTCTCTCGGTATTTACTGTAAACTGTGTTAATTAAAAAAATATAAAAAACATACACTATCGTCTCCATTACGAAATCGCTGAAATCCAGCCTCAAGTGTATTGACTAATTTAGATCACTTTTATCATAATGTAATATGTTGTATTAATTAATTATTATCATTCATGAAAAAAGTGTACCTACCTACTTTTTGGGTTTAAAATTTAAATAGACTAAATAACTCCATAAGTTCATTGATTAAAGGAGATATAAAAAGTAACCCTGCTTGGAAAAACGTTACTATTGAATAAAATGCTCATTCAGAATCTTTACTGCTTTATTTCAAATAAATTTGAATCGATTTGGGTTTCTTAAGTGGTTTCTACTCAATTATTTTCATGAAGATTTATTCCAATTGCTCGAGCAATTTGTAAAAGTTCATTTATTCCTTTAATATGAACTTTGCGTGAGTACAATTAACATTATTTGTGAATTCTCTGTTGAAATGCTTTAATCTCCTTTATTTCCATCGCACCTTACATTAAACTTTAAAGGTGCTCACTTTAATCTGTTTCAAATTATAAGTAATTATTATAATAAAGTAGCTTACCCATTGAGTTACCCTATACCGTAATTTTATGGATCATTAAAATTGATACAAAAATCAGTTTATACCCTGTAAGTACAGTTGAAGTTATTTGCACAAGTTCACGGTGGGTTATATACACATTTATTTGTTGCGTATACATTATCACTATAATTATCGTAACACATTATTTCCAAAACACATAAGTTATAGTCATATACAACAAAAATATACATCACAGACAATTAAATTCCACAAAATCTTTGAACATGTGAACACAAAATGCGTTAACTTTTCTAAAGACAAGAAAAGTTAACGCATTTTGTGTTCACTTCCACAATATTGCTAACAACAGTTGTGTAGTTAGTTTTGTTAGGATAGGAAACAGATAAAAATAAACTTTGTAACGTCGTTAGAAAACTGTTTATGGTTACATCATTTTATTTTGGAACAACCTGTTGGATTCCATACAGGAAATATATATATATAGGATATATATTAAAATAAAACTGATCGGTGAAAGCATTGAATTTTATAGGACCACCTAAAATGTACTTTCATTTAAAAAGATAAGCAATATCGCTGCAAATTCTTGGCATGCGCATAAAAAAATCTCTACCTATAAAATATACGATAATACTAAAATCAAACAAATCCTAAAATCAAACAAATTTATTATTAAAATAAAATTTCTCAAGGTAAGTACTTTGTTCGAGCCTAAACAAGTATTTTTAGGTTTTATTTTATAGCCGAGAACCCTCGCTACGATTGAAGCAAAACAGCGTCTTCGAGTCGTGACCGCATCACATTTGGCCTCTTTCTTTTTTCTTATTATTAAAAAATTAATGTCAGTCTATTGTCAATACATTTGTTGGAGTTGATTCTAAATAATTTTATCACCGCGCCGCTTTATTTTAATTTGATTCAAAGCACCCTTCCTGTGCGACTTGGAGATTGCCAAGGAGCTGAAATCAGGTGAGTGGCTATTGGTTATATTATAACTCATAAAGTTACTTGTTTGGGTATAACATCTCACCGCCGCATTTTTACATGGGAGGAAACGGAGACGTGAGGAGGCACACCTAAGAATACAGTCCACTAAAAAGGCTTTTAACATCTTGCCCCATCATTTTGGTCCGTCGAACCGCACGTTTTGCAGTTTTTTTTCCCTTTTATAATTTCGTATATAACCGCTTGAATTTTCAATTTCGCAATTTGTGTTACTTTGTATTGTTGGGTTCTGGAGTTTTCCATTTTAGAAAAATGACGTCTGAAATAACACTTTTATTAAGCAAACGCGATTCTTATTTTGCACGTATTCAAAACATTTACCAATCAATACCGAAAAATAAAGGCGAGAAGAATCCTTTGTTTGAATTGCAAGCAGAAAATATAAATAATTTACGCACAGAATTTGTTCATCTAATTGACCAAGTTAATTCTAAGAGCTTGAAACATGACGAGACCTATGTTCCTACTTATGAAACCTTATGGGCTTTTGATGATATGTACTACGCTATAAAAACTGCTCATAGTATTAAAGATTCTCGTAGCACCGATAACGTTGCTAATACTTCGACTACACTAAAGCTACCTCGTATAGAAATTCCTGAATTTCATGGGGATATTCAAAAGTTTCCATTATTCATCGAATCATTTCGAACAATCGTGCATTATAACACCACCATAACAGATGCAGAACGCATTCAGTATCTTATTTCAAAATTGAAAGGCAAAGCTCAAAGTATTTGTATAGGCATTGCGCCTACCCCTGATAATTATAAAGTATTATATGACACTTTGATAACTAAATATGAAGACACGCGTGCTATCGCTATTTCGTACTTAGAAACTATACTGAATTTGAAATCTTTACCAAGCAAGGCATCGCCTTCTAGCTTAGAACAATTCATCGATCAGTTTTCAACTTCGATTTCCGCACTACGTCAACTAAAAATAGAAGATTTAGCCGATTTTATATTTGTACATATCGGATTACGCAAATTAGATTCAGAGACTTCCCGTGCATTTGAAATGTCTTTAAGTAAGAAAAATTCTTTTCCACAATATAATGATTTTGTATTGTTTATTCGTGATCAAACGAAGATTTTACAACGAACGATGCCCGCGTCACCTGTTTCTTTTGCTCGCTTGGGACATGTACACCGGAGTGAAGCGGTCATCTCGAATCGCCCGCCGCAGACATTCTTAGTAAACAATAGTAATCCTGTTTGTAGTTATTGCAATAGTAACAAACATTCAAATTTATACCAATGCGACTCATTTTCAAGTTTATCACCTATTGAGAAATATAATATCATTAAAAGATGTAATGGTTGTGTCAATTGTCTAAGTGTCCGCCATACTCTTGTGTCATGTAAATCTATGTCAAGTTGTAGGTTCTGTAATAGGCCGCATCATAGCCAGCTATGTCGCTTTTCCACAGACTCACGATCAAGTACATCGAATCAAGGTTCATATTTTAATAAACAAAATCATAACTATGGTTATGGTCAAGTAAATTCATCCGCGTTCGCCGCGCCGCTGACGCCGTCGCAGCCCGCCGCACCGCTGACGCCGTCGCAGCCCGCCGCACCGCGCAACTTCGCGCTCGCACCGCACCACGCCGCCGCGGCTGCCAGCACCGCTTCGCAACCCGCCGCTACTTCGCCACCGCGCGCTAGTGGTCAGCGTAATAGCAATAATATCGCCGCCACCGCGCCATTGTTTACGGGCTCTGCTACAAGTAAACAAGATTCGCTTAAAACCGTGTTGCTCGGAACCGCTATTGCATCAGTTTTAGATTCTTTCGGTAATCGCCGTAATATTAGAATATTAGTTGATATGGGGTCACAGAAACATTTCGTTACGTCGCGTTGTTTACGTACATTAGGTATAAAAATATTGCCTGATAATAAAAATACGTTAGTTCAAGGTATCGGGGAAAATACGCAGCCTATTAAAGGTGTTTCGAATTTAACGTTATTTTCAAACTCTGATGAACATTTCTCATTCGAGTTGCAAGCGCTAGTTATTGATAAAATATCAGGTAATCTTCCTGAAAATCAGATAGACACCGCGTATCTTGATTATTTGCAAAATGCACCCCTCAGTGACCAACATTGGTATTTACCTGGTAGAATCGATCTATTACTAGGCGCTGAAGATTTTGTGAAACGTATTTTAAAGACTAACCGCATTATTGGACCATCTGGTCTTCCTGACGCTATTGACACCGTTTTTGGATATATTGTTTCTGGTTCCGCCTTTACGTCTAACCCTAAACTGCCGTCGGTAAAAAACTTCCTTGTTACCACTGAAAATGTTGACAATCTTCTTTCAAAGTTTTGGGATATCGAAGAAGTTCCCATGCGCAAGCATCTATCCGCTGATGATAAGAAGTGTGAGGAAATATATCTACAAAATACGACACGGGATAATCGTGGCCGCTACGTTGTTCCTTTACCATTTTGCCGTGATCCAAAAGATTTAGGTGACTCTCAAACTACTGCGACGCGTAGATACAACTCACTGGAAAGACGATTCACACAAAATAATTTACTTCATAAACAATACGATGAAATCATTCGCGACTATTTAGATAAGGAATATATTACCTTAGTTTCTGAATCGCAAAATAATTCATCTTTTTACATTATACCGCATCATCCAGTTATACGCGATGACAAACTTACGACTAAGGTTCGCCTCGTACTGGACGCTAGTGCCGCTACTTCAACAAATATATCGTTAAATGATTGTTTATATTCAGGACCTAATTTACAATCTGATCTTCTCACAATAATTTTCCATTTCCGCTTATTTCCCATCGCAATCACCGCAGACATCCGTCAGATGTATTTACGAATATTAGTTTCACCTGACTTTCACCGCTATCTTCGAATTTTATACCGCTTTTCAAATGAACCTAAACCGCTAATTTACGAATTCAACCGCGTTTGTTTTGGCCTTAAATGTAGTCCATATCTCGCAATGCGCACAGTTAAAAAACTTATCGAGGATGAAGGCTATGCCTGTCCTGATGCTTCCGCTATTATTTCCCGCAATCTGTACATGGACGATTTAGGAACTTCCGTTATGGATGAAAACACCGCTATTAATATTTCTCGCGATTTAATTAACTTGTTTCTTAAAGCAGACTTAGAATTAGTCAAATTCTCAAGTAACTCGCAAAAACTACTTGAACAGTTGCCAGAGCAACATCGGCTGTCCGCTTCTGTTGATATTTCTGATAATGACGAATTGAAAATTTTGGGTTTACGTTGGTGCCCACTAGATGATCAGTTTTCTATTACCGTTAAATCAGACCCGCATAATATTATAACTAAACGAACTATCCTGTCAACAATCGCCAAACTTTGGGATTTGGTAGGCATCGCAGCACCTATAATTTTGTACGCGAAATTAATGATTAAAGCCCTTTGGCTAATGAAGCTGGATTGGGATGAACAGCCACCCGCTGACGTTTGTACGCGGTGGTTGAGTTTTAAATCTGAACTTCCACTTCTGGAAAAACTTAAAATTCCGCGTCACCTCGGTATCAATTCCACAGATTGCGAATTGGTTCTGTTAGGTTTTGCTGATGCAAGTACATCTGCCTATGGAGCTGTGGTTTATTTATGCGTGATACATCCTGACTTTCCTAACAATATTGTCAATATTGTTTGTGCAAAGTCCAAAGTGGCTCCAGTCAAGGTACTTACTTTGGCTCGTTTAGAACTCTGCGCATCTTTATTACTTGCTAAACTTTTAAGATACGTATCTGATAATATATCAGACAAATGTAAAGTTTCAAAAATATTTGCATTTACGGATTCCAGCGTTACTTTACATTGGATTCATTCTTCACCGCACCGCTTCAATGTTTTCGTCAGCAACCGTATTGCTCAAATAAATGATTATTTACCCGCATCGCATTTTTTCCATGTCGCCGGTAAAGAAAATCCGTGTGATTGTTTGTCGCGAGGGCTCACGCCTAGTCAACTGCTTGACCATTCGTTGTGGCTGCATGGTCCTTCTTGGACTCATCAACCACTTTCTGAATGGCCTCTCAATAATTTTGTTTTTAAAGATGAAACTATATTACCTGAGGTTAAAGCTAAAGTCCTAACTTTATTAGTGGCTGACCGTGAAAAACCATTTTTTTGTGAGTTAGCATCCCGTTTTTCTTCGTGGAGCAAGCTCCTCCGAACTGTAGTTTACATATTAAGATTTTTAAAAAAACTACCGCGCGCCTTTAGCATTTCGGTTGTAGATCTAAAGGTGGCTGAAGAAACCGTTTTATCCGATGTTCAATTTGTTCATTTTGATAACGAAATTAGTGATATTTCCAAAAATAAATTGCCATCAAAACAATTACGCCCACTTTGTCCATTTTTAAATAATGGTTTATTACGAGTCGGTGGTCGCTTAAATAAATCTGATCTTGAATTTTCCGCTAAGCATCCTATTTTGTTGCCTAATAATGATCACGTGGTAAATTTAATTATTGACGCCTATCACAATAAATACTTACATCCTGGGCCTAATTTACTAATGTCTCTGTTGCGCCAGAGGTATTGGATAATTTCATGCCGTAAAATCGTTCGTAAGCGTTTTCGACTTTGTAATCGCTGTTTCAGAGTCAATCCAAAAATTGATTCTCCTTTAATGGCTGATTTGCCAACGTGTCGTGTAATAGAAGCCAAACCGTTTTTACATACCGGGGTGGACTACGCTGGTCCTATACCTATTCTTATCAGCCGCTATAGAGGTGCTCGACAACAGAAATCTTACATTTGTTTATTTATTTGTCTTGTAACTCGCTGCACACACATCGAGCTTGCAGTCGATTTAAGTACATCCGCTTTTATTAACGCATTTAAGAGATTCGTGTCTCGTAGAGGCACTTGTTCTACGTTATACTCTGACCAAGGAACAAATTTTATAGGAGCTAAGACTTATTTTGATGAATTGACTGGTCTTGTTAATTCAAAAGATTTTAAAACCGCTTTTTCTGTTGAAACGCGAAATCAAGGTGTTAACTGGAAATTTAATCCGCCAAGCGCCCCACACTTTGGTGGATCTTGGGAATCGAACATCCGCAGTATTAAACTTCATTTAAAACGCGTTATTGGCGAACAACTGTTAACTTACGAGGAAATGCTCACGCTGCTTACCCAGATAGAAGCTTTGTTAAATTCGCGCCCGTTGACGCTTCTTAATTCAGATCCATCTGAACCAACGGCTTTGACACCTTCGCATTTTTTGACCCTTGGTCCATTAAATTCGTTGCATAACGCGGACGTTTCAACGCTACCTCTCAATTTAGTCAAGCGTAAATATTTATTAGATAAAATTATCCAATCGTTTTGGAAACGATGGAGAACAGAATATCTTCATACACTCCAAAACCGTCAAAAATGGAATACTCCAACCGCACCGATTACAAAGGGTACAATAGTTTTGGTACATAATGATAATGTCCCCCCTTTGAAATGGCCGTTAGGTGTAATCGATGATGTTTTTCCCGGAAAAGACGGTATAGTCCGCATTGTTTCTGTACGCACGAATTCAGGTATTTATCAAAGACCTGTGGTCAAGGTTGCTCCTTTACCACTTCAGTAAATTCATTCGTCGTATAACTGCTAACTATTTTACTTAACTATCCAACTATTTTAATTTCTTATGATTTTCAATGTGGAGGTCAATTATTAAGTTTCGTATCGCGTAATATTTTTGAGTTTTATCTTTTTTGTGCATTCTCGCGCTCTTTGTTCGTTAGAAGAACAGGGAGATCTTTGTCCTTCTAGGCGGGGGGAATGTTCGAGCCTAAACAAGTATTTTTAGGTTTTATTTTATAGCCGAGAACCCTCGCTACGATTGAAGCAAAACAGCGTCTTCGAGTCGTGACCGCATCACATTTGGCCTCTTTCTTTTTTCTTATTATTAAAAAATTAATGTCAGTCTATTGTCAATACATTTGTTGGAGTTGATTCTAAATAATTTTATCACCGCGCCGCTTTATTTTAATTTGATTCAAAGCACCCTTCCTGTGCGACTTGGAGATTGCCAAGGAGCTGAAATCAGGTGAGTGGCTATTGGTTATATTATAACTCATAAAGTTACTTGTTTGGGTATAACATCTCACCGCCGCATTTTTACATGGGAGGAAACGGAGACGTGAGGAGGCACACCTAAGAATACAGTCCACTAAAAAGGCTTTTAACATCTTGCCCCATCATACTTTCTCTTTTTTTTTTTAAATATCACGCATAAATTCATTGACTTACTTATATATTAATTGTTAATTTTATCATAAATCATAAATAAATAATAAACAATAATTAATAACGAAAATAGTTGACTAAACATGACAAATAAATTATAATATTTACTTAGCTGGTTATTTCTCCTTTACTCCAGAGCTCCGTTCGGACCGACAGATGAAGACAGAATGAATAAGCAACCTTTTTTTTTGGCAGGAACAGAAGTTGGTGGGTCCAGGGGACCTTCTTCCACCCTTACGCGGACTTTGTATAAGAAACCCGAGTGGCAGCGCTTTTATAGTGGCGAGTAAACAACTCGCTCGCCACGTGTTCTGCTAAAATGGAAACTAATTCTCTTTGAATTGTGATTTTTGCTAATATATTTGTAAAAAGCCTTATTAATCACTTCTACAAAATAATTTATACATATTATTCGTTATTTACCAAGTTATTAACCATTTTAAAAACAATGTAATTATTTGATTAGAAAGCTAGTAAATTTTAACAGAAATCTTTCCATCTTCACAAAAACACACCTCATTTGGTTACAGACACATTTACCCAGTAATTAGGAGTATTTTTTTTAAATAATCTATCACATTCATAATAAAGTTGGCTTCACAAACTAAAAACCTAGTATGTTAACAATTTAGAATAAGAATAAATAATACAGCCAGTTTGTCATACAAAAATTATATCACTTATATATAATTATCATCATCATCATCTCAGCCGCAAGACGTTCACTGTTGGGCCTATGCCTGCCCTAAGGATCTCCAATAGGACCGGAATAATAATACCTACAATAATAAACCTATATAACTACGTATCCTATATAATTATACCTACTTAAAATTTTACCGTCAGTAAACTCGTAATACCGAAAACAAATTTTTATTTGATTAAATGAAAGAGAATTTCATGTTCTCTAATTGACAGGATTAAATAGTGTTTTAACCATGCCGTGCTGGCATTTACTGAGTTAATTGCAATAAAAACCATCTGACGGTAACATCCGGCGCTCGCTAAAAACTTCCAGCGCTTTCTGAAAACTCTCAGTTTTCAGTCGTATCCATTCATTAGCTGTAACTCTGGTATCCGCTAGATAACAACATGTAACTAATAGTTAACGTCTGTGGGGAATTCGCCTCATTAAAATTATTTGCGTTAATATATTATTGGTCTAATTATAATCAAGGACGTGTTCTCTGTGATGTTAGTGTAGCCTATTTAGGATCAAAGGCTATTAATGATTGAATACCGATAGGAATTTTATAATAACAACTTAAGTTACAAAATCACTAATGAATCAAATTATTATAAATGAAGAGCAAAACTAAATTATCAAATTTTTACATTAAACAGATATTTCGTAATGCAAAAAAATACATACAGACATATGTAAGATAGCTTATACAAGGATATATTATATACATTATGCTAAAGTATTATACATTTCAAAAAGATTTTCATTGTAATTGTGTTATGTAAAAAAATATCAATGTTAACTTGAAATATTACGGATTACAGTTTTATTGCGTTAATTCTATCATTTTCACAGCAAAATGGTTTCACTAATTTTGGGACAAATTGCAACCTATTCTATTGATTCTAGATTCTGAACATACTTCTTTCTCAAATAAGTAATGTTGTATATTTTGCTCCCCGTAGCATTGAAATAAAAGCTGGAAACCCAACAGAAAATATTTTCATCACAAACTTTCACATTCGCGCCTTCGTTTGCCCTCCATTTCAGTACGTGTGCCAATTTATAGTCTAGGCAGTAAAATTTCTTAAGGCCTGTTCAGATGTAGGTAGTATAGAATAGTAGATTGTATCATAAGGGAGCAAAATAATATTTTTACGGCGAGGGCGCTTTTTTGAATCCAGAGCAAAGTGAGGGATTCTTTAGTGGAATCCTGAACGTAGCGAGGGATTCAAAGTACGTCGCCCGAGCCAAAATATATTTTGCGCCGAAGTGATACACTCTACTTTTCATCGCCCTTTAAGAGAAAATAAAAGGTGCCTTATATTTTATTGTAATATTATTATTTAATAAAACATAGAGCAACAACTAAATTGAAATTAAATAGTATCTAATAATAAAACAACTTAAAACATACATTTACATTTGAGACATTTTCGTAATTATGAAAATTTATTGTTATAGTTTTATTTATTTTTATTCAGCCGGCGGCGCGACTATGCTATGGGCCGTCGTACCAGCCAGTCTTTATTCAAACAACATTTGCGTTAGATTTCTTTGGCGCTGAAGACTAAGATGTTAAAGATGTGCGCGGCAAAGATAATTGCGGCGCACTTATCACTATAAAGAGGATTAAAAACTCATTACTGCCCGCTAAAAGTTTCTTATAGAAAACACCACCTTTGGGTGCACTTAAAGGGGAACCAAGTCGTCCTTTTCGAATAGATGGAATGAAAACATTTTTGAATGAACTTTCCACGAATATTGCATTCCAATTGATTTTCGCTACCCACACGGTAGCAGATCGCCTCTATCTGAACAGGCCTTTAGTGATAAAATGGAGTTGTCCTAAATTCATACCTAAATATTTTTTTCAATGTGATAAAAAAAGTAGAGTGCATAAATTAATTCTTGGGAACGCGAGTGAAACAGCGGTTCAGAAGCTAGTTATTTATAAAACAAAGCGTATAAGTATTTGCACACTAAGTTGTAGTATATATTTCATAGCTGTTTACTTGGTACGGTACCGTCGAGAGAGATGTGCACAATTAATCCAATCTTCCTCTACCTCGGTGTAATTATTTAGGTCTGCCTTCACCCACATACTAAATGTCCCTATCATAGTTACCTAAATATCTCAGTCATTTTCAATTTCACGTTAAATTGCGTTCAGAATTGCCAGTTCTACGTAAAGCTGTTATAAAATTGATTTAACGGTACAATTTTGCCTACCTTTTTCTAGATTTTATGAAATAGCAATATTCTTGTTAAAAACTTGTTTCATTAGGAAAGCAATCAAAGTTTTGATAAAATATTTTTGAACTTTTATGTAATAATTTGAATAAAAAAATATATCAAATATCAGTAAAAAGAATCGAACCAAGACCAGAATACAACCCAAAATACTAAATTCATCGTCAGGAAACCATAGCACGGTGGTAGGGTACGTTGTAGTACCCACCTGGATGGCTACCACCCTCAAGTTGAAAATCTGTCGCCAAACACCTATTGGTTTGTTCCGACAGCTGCACTTGAGAGCCAGTTCTTTCTAGGCTTTGTGTGCTTACCACCTTCGGCCACATCATCACTTACCATAGTTAGATTGTAGTCAAACACAAGCCTATACAAAGTAAAAAAAATATATAAATTTAATATTTGGTATACCTACTTTACCTTTGAAAGTAGGTTCAAAAATGAAATTATTCGCAATATTACCTACAGACTGTTGCTGACTGTTAGGTACATATCTAGAATATGTTTGGTAGGACAAATCCGATTTCGGACCTAACCTTTTATTACGAAACGGGTAATTTCTACCCTAATCTAATAACTGCTATATTTTGTATCTTGTCATTTTCTCATTTGCCGTGTTGCCAGTAAGTTAACTCTTATTTATATAGGTAGGTACAGGCCCCAATTACCTTGGTATGTACTTATCAAAATTTGTATAACTAAATGGATGTAACTAACCTCATCGTTTTTGGTTTTTTATGTTTTCATAATTTAGCAATACTTACAAATTTATTTTTATCAAAAATCAAGCTGCTGACTTTTTATTTTTTTGCATGGTAATTAAAGGAGAAGTACATACATAATGCTAGCAAGCAGCTGGTGGGACAACTGAAAACTAAGTTTTTATTCATGTTTAAACCATGCATAGTAATATTTAAAATAGCCGTTGGTAGAAATTATGTGATAAAACTTTGACATAATGACAACACGTTTTTAGGTACAGTCAGCTTCAAAAGTAGATTGGCACTTTAGTACCTGGTTAAGCACTGATGCTTGTACCATTTGTAGGTAGGAAATAGATGTTTGCCAAAATTACGGGACATCTATTATACTAAATTTAATTTTTGATTTGATTGATACGCCTTCTTGATTCTAAATATATTTTTTTTTTTTTTAAACTTCGTATAGGCTTGTGTTTTGACCACAATCTCACTGTGGTAGGTGATGATGTGGCCGAATGGTAAGCACACAAAGTCTAGAAGGATCTGGCTCTCAAGTGCAGCTGCCGGAACACACTAATAGGTGTTTGGCGACAGATTTTCAACTTGAGGGTGGTAGCCAGCCAGGCGGGTACTACAAAGTACCCTACCACCGTGCTATGGTTTCCTCACGATGTTTTCCTTCACCGAAAGCTCAAGCTCATTGTAGGATTCGAACCCACGCGAAGCTTGTCATATTTAAACGCCAACTAAATGCAAACGCATTTAGTTTTCATATTCAATGCGGAACCTTATTAAAATATATTTATTATATAAATTACGTATATAACTATCCATTATATATTTCTTGGTTTATTATTTAGTCAGCCAAGTGGTAGTCACTTATAAGTTACATCGACAACATTCGTTAGCGCTGAAAGTAATATGACGCCGACTAAAAGCAAGTACAAATACCAATGAAAGACAACACTTATTGCTTTACGTTTAAATTTGAAATACAACAACAACAAGTGACTCATGCTGCTCAAGTTGCTCATAATATTTGTGCATTATTTGGCAACCAATAGCAGACGAAATACTTTCACACCATCCTACCAAAAAAATTACATCTGCGCAAGTACATCGTTGAAACTTAAAAGTGATTTACTTACTTAATGTATATTTTGTCGAATCTATTCTTACAAAAATCGATTACTCTTTGTTCTTTTCCAAAATACACAGGTTAATAAAAACGCAAATAAAGAAAACACTCCAAACAAGATATTTATTTTCCCATTACATCGGGAAAGAATTGAATTAGACTAAGCGGGAGTTTTTAAACAACATTTCCGGCAAAAAAGTTCTAATGCCTATCAGATAACTCAATTTTCACTCACAAATCCGGAGTAGAACAACTTTTCAATCTTGCTTGAACCCCTGAAGCGCCTTTCGGTCCCTTAAACCAATAAAATCTCCCCAGAATCACTTCCGGCCGACATTTATGATTATTGCGAAGAATTGCTAATACGGCCCATGTTACATTGTAATCTATGTGAACGGATGGATCCCTTTCTTAGTAACGATACTGAGGTATGGATGCGTGTAGTAATATTACTGATACTACCAATATATAAAAAAGGTTGGTATTTTAAGATTACTTCCAACTAATCCTATACTATCCTACCTACTTAATATTATGAATGCAAAAGTTTGTGTTTGTACCTACTCTGCTCCATAATAGCTGAATGGATTTTCATTTTAGGTCCTGGAATACTATCGAATATAAGTTTTATCTTGGGGACGTGGGTGAAACCGCGGTAAAGCTTGTTACTTTAATATATTATGTACAAGAATTTCTTGAAGTTTTATTCTAATATCTAGTGAGATGAGTTAATTATTTGACGTTTTGTTCTGGAAAGAATCACTAATTAGAGACTGTCGTCTTTTTATTACTTTTAATTAAGAAGCGTCAAGACCGCAAGATACGGACAGAATTTTAGACAGCAAAAAAAAATTGTCTAAAATTTCATGAAGTGATCAATTTCAACAAACAAAAGTTTCGCCCGTTAGCGCTGTTCTTACTATTTTTCATACAAACACTCGAGGCGGACCCGCCGCGTGCACCCGCTTCACGCATCGCACGACCTGAAGTGATTTGGATAGAAAGCAAATAAATAAATGTTCAATTTGTATACCTATGATAGGTATATACTGGAATAAAATTTAAACTTTATATTTCGGAAAAACATTAGACTCCTCGAGAAGGCGGGGAAGTAACTAATATATCTTAAATCGTCGGCGAAGTGTTCAGATTCCATTAAATATATTTAATCCAATAAATCATTCTCTTGAACAATAACGATTAGTTATTTATATATAATTTATAAACCAATTCATCTGTTACTTTTATATTGATTATGCGATGACCGTCGAGGTAAATCGGTGCATTGGCCATGAAACACTTGCTGTCCACCCTGACACACCACCAGCTTATTCCCCACAATCTGAATTCAACCTTAAACAAAACAAGATAGGTTTCAAATTGTAAAAGCAAGGAAACTAACTGACCATGTACCAAGGCGTAGAAGCGAGAAATGCAAAGGTCAACTCTCTTGGAAAATTGCACCACGCTACGGTTATAGGCACATGTCTACATTTATAAATTAACGGTACGTAATGTCATGTTAAAAGCTTTCAAGCGTATTTTCACGTTTATGATTATAGTACGGGTTACCGCATTCGACATTGTAAATTGCGCGGATATTTTTTAGGCGGCGGTGCCGAAAATGAATGTGAATAATTCGTATTTTGTAATTGCCAGTCTCATTTCATGTTAAATGGAGCAATTACTTGTTTTATGTATGTACATTAAGCTTCAAATATTTATTTTCTAGGCATTTAGGTAATAATATTCATTTCTCACTTTGCTTATCAAACAAAAGTTTACTAAAATATTTTAAAAGTATACAATTAATTGATACCTATTAATTTCGTAGGTTAATAACGATGTATGTAGGTATAATAAAGCTGTTGTGTGTGTGAATCAATTTATAAACCAGTATTCGACCAAAATCACATCATAGTAAATGATGATGCAGCCGAAGGTGGTCCGCACACAAAGCCAAGAAGGAACTGACTCTCAAGTGCTACTACCGGGACACATCGGCAGATCCTCAGAGACAGACGGGTACTACAAGGTACCCTACCAACGTGCTATGGTTTTTTACCATATTTTCAACTTCACCGAAAGCGGCATGTGACGTCACTAAGCAAAAATATAACTCACTCTTTGGGTTGTTAAAAATAACATAATTTTAATCCGTATGTCTATATTTCCTGATACTCAAATATTTAACAAACCGTAACATTATGTACATTTGCAAACGGCAATAGCCAGTTGTATTAAAAATAATGGTATCGAATCAAGACGTTCTCAAAATACAAGATGTTTGTCGAATATATAAAATCTGCTCACGTTTCCTTTTGGTTATAGGGTATCGAATCGATAAAAATCGTATTTTTTCGGCAAAACGATATTATCTCATTGACGTCGTTATCTTTAACTTCAGCAATATTTTGTGATCTTCCAAATTACATTACGTGTACAATTTCATACAATTTCTTGAGGTAAACTGTGACCAAGGACGTACAGAAATAATAATGAACTTCAATGAATTTCGTTTATTTTTTTTTTAATAAATACTGAGGGGTGATTTTGAAAGACATAATGATTGCACGGACAGATCATAATTTCTTTGGGAGAATGTAGTCAAGAAAAAATATGAACAAAAAATATTTTTAGATTGTGAATTTGGTGGATATGGATATTATTTTTTCCCATTAAATTGGGATGTAACCAAAATATAATTTAATTTAAAATACTACGGATCCCAAGTGGAAGTTCTTTTAGGGATCATACCGTAAGTAATCACCCCTTTAGACCCAACACAGTGATGGCTTAATTGACCCAAAAGAGTCACTCTTTTGGGTCCCATGTGGTCCATAAATATGGAAGCAAAATTTAAGTATGTTCTTACAGTAGAGCCCGTGCAAGTCCTTTTTATACAAGGCCTGACTGATTGATAATGAGATACTTCATCGACTAGTCATAGAACCATAAAGAGGGTAGCTTCTTGTAGCGAAGGGATGTACCTACTAAAACAGATTTTCCGTAATTTTGTCCCAAGGGGATGAACTAAGGGGTTCACAGTAGAAACTGCGGGGTGAAAAGCTAATATTAAATGACCGTAATAAGAACAAAGTTAGTCAGTATTGCTACAAAATATATGTGTAGGTATTATTTAAATTAAAGGGAACAAAAAACACTAACATAAAAATTTTAAATTACAACAGTAATTAACTACAGAAATTATGAAACTTTTACAAGTTTTATCTGTTCCCATTGAAATCCCTCCGGCATGATCCATTTAACTCTTCTCTGCTTTTATAATAACTACTAAACTTTGTAATGGGTTTGGGAACTAAACAACAGGTTATATAAACTTACCTTGTATTATTACTGAAAAATCTCATGGGCAGACAATATTTTATTCGATATTGTGGTTGTCAGCCATTGTGAACATAACAGGCATAGCATAACAGACACATTGACAATATATGTTATTGTTCGTCTATCACCTGTACACTTTCTTTTCTTTTTGATAGAATTATTATGTATAGGTACTTAAATAGAGCACTTCAAGGTCTATAATACATCGGCAATCACCCTGGTATTACAAGTATTGTAAGTCATCTGCGCCTACTTGTCAACCTGCTGATATACTCGTAAAAAGAAAATGTTAAAAAAAAAGCGTGTATAGAGTCTCCATTCAATTTATTTCAGTATTGTTTTCTCGAACCGATTTTTCTAAATGTAAATCTATTTAAATGACAATGAAATACTTAAGATTATAAATCACTATACCCATTTATATTGACGTATTTCGATACCTATGAATGGAAAATTGCAGAAAGAGATGTTCAATTCCTCTCAACACTCAGTTAAATGTATCGCATCGCTTAGTTGCTACACTACATTTAGTTTTATTCCACAGAGCGGAGAATAGTACAGTTGTGTAAACAGTGGGTCTGCGAAAGCCTGGAGTTTATTGAAACAGTTCGTGCTGGTCCACCGCGCACGTACCCACCGGGACAAATGGCCCAACGTGGCCCGACATTTTTACATTGGCGAGCTCACTGCATAATTTACGATGGGTCAAGAGGCTTAAAGCACCTTAACGGTAGATAAAATTGGTATCTGGTAGGTTTTTAAACTATCGGAGAATTAAATGGATTGTGTTAATTTTGTTAATCGGTGGTAATTAGGGTTTATTGGGGTGTCCATACCTTGAGTACCTAATGAAGCAAGTTTTAAAATAATTATACAGTTGCTTGTAAATAATATGTTCATATATATATATATATACATATTTTTAGTTTAGCTATTTCATGATTTTGTTGAAACTGTATAATTATGTTGAATCTATATAAATATGAGACATCATCAATAAACTAAACATATGGTACAGTACAGGTACCTTCCACATCATACTATGTAAAACCTTTTCAATAAATATATGATTATTATAGTCAATATAATTCTCAAACGATGAGATAAAAAATACGAATACCTTTGCAATGTCATTCAGAATTCTAGTCCCACAAAGCCTCTATCGTCTCTGGCTAATTTTTCAAATAAATCTAGTTCAGCGTTCGACGAACTGAAAGGCGACGTTTAACAAACGAAGCTATTCTCTAAACAGGTTCCTGGATTCCCGAGCGCTCCCTAGCATTCCCGAGTATTCTCAGTAATCCTACCTCGTGATAAAGCGGGAGTTTTCCCCCGAGGATCGAGGTTGGAAAACGATTTCTTTAAACGGGTGTCGATACAATGTGCCACGAGCCAATTGGAATAGAGCGGGTGTGATTGCATTGCACTAAGTCGTTGTTGATAGTAATTTTTAGGCCAACTTTTATTTCTTTTTAATAGAAAGTATTTTATGATATTACCTACTTTTCTAAAGATAATAAAAAATAAATAAATATTCTAAGATATTTCACAAACGAACCTTCTGATTCCAAACTGAACAGAGCTTAGAGCTATGGTGACCAAACCAGATAACTGTTACCTATACTACATCAACTTCTAGTATATACATATATTGATATAGATAAATGGTTACAGTAAGTATATATCTACTAATACATATGTATTTTTCAGCAATCTTCAAGTATTTCACTAAATAATCTTTGAAATAAATCAGTGAGAAAAATTTTTCGATAAGAATATTTTCATATTTCATCAAAAATAGAGAAACATTTTATCCACCATTCATATTTTTACGAATTTATCTCGATTGATCAAATGTTTTATTCAATTTATCCATTAATCTGTTTTATTGAGGAATATTTTCAGCATGTGTCAATCTATCATGCCATCGCAATACAACTGTTCATATTTCATGAAAAAATATTCCGGGAAATGTATTCATCGAAATACCATATTTCACAAAACCACTTTCGTATGTCCGATTGCTAGAATATTTTACGGCGAAAAACTGTGTCACATAAAAAGTTAGTGTTATATGCGGGGTAATTTTTTTATCACTACGTGAATTCTCAGGGATAAAATTACTCATTATTACTTGTACTTTATTTTATTTATTTATTTTATTTATTTTATTAGAGACAACAAACAACTACACACTAAAATACAAATGTTTACAATATTAGATGCTTAAAATATTAACAAGTGTGTAGTCAACCCCGTTATCTAACAGCTTACTAAACATGTGGTCGTATTAACCTATCAATGGAAAACAAAAATGAAAAAAAAGAATATATATATATATAATAAGATAAGAGAAAAAGTACGCATTGTAAGCATATACATACACATACACATCCTTACAAACACATATCCATACACACATACTCATACATACATACACATATACAAGTATTTTATTAAATTAAATATTAGTGTTAGTCACAGTATTGGCCTTTAGTCTCTCTATAATCAATTTCCTGAAAGTACCAGGTCGGGTGTTAAATAAATCGATATTGGCAAATGTTTTATTGTAGGTCTGTACTATCCTATGCATTGGGGATCGTTTACCAGCATTAGTGCGACACTTAGGTATAGAGAAAAACTCGTTAGTACGGATGGTTCTTACGTGATTACGTGTGGGTACACGGTAACACAATTTTCTTGTTAAATCATTACTGTCATATTTATTATTGCATATGTCGTATAGCAAATTTATTACAAGTTGATCACGTCTTTCCTTTAGGTTTAGTATATTATAGTGTTTAAGCAATTTGTCATAATTTAGACGCGTTTTCGTGCATTTGTAGTGCATGCTACGTAGAAATTTTTTCTGTACAGCTTCAAGGTTCATTATATATTTATTATATAATGGATTCCACACACAAACAGCATATTCTAATTGCGAACGTATGAGTGATTTGTACAGGTGAAGATAAGTTAAAGGTCTTTTGAAATTAATACTGGTTCGCATTACGAAGCCATACATCTTGTATGCCTTATTAATAATATTAGTGACATGAGTATCAAGGGTTAACTTCTTGTCTAAGGTAACTCCCAAGTCACGAATATAGTCAACCCTTTCTAAATCATTGTCAGAAAGAGAATAAGTATAGTGAGTATTTTTTTTTTTGCGAGTAAACGATATGTAATTACATTTTTTTAGGTTAAGGCTTAATTTATTCTTATTGCAGTAAGCAGTTAAACGATCGAGATCCATCTGAAGGCAAAGGCAGTCATTTTCATCATTAATGTTATTATATACCTTTAAGTCATCAGCGTATAAGAGGAAATTACTGTAATGAAAACATAAATAAATGTCATTAATAAATAAGATGAAAATCAAAGGTCCTAGTATTGATCCTTGCGGGACCCCTGAACTTATTACCACAGCTGCAGACTCATATCCATTGATAACTACCTTTTGAGTGCGTTTTGTGATGTATGATTTAAACCAGCGCCAAAGATTTCCACGTATACCATTGAATGCAAGTTTTTCAAGTAACAATTTATGATCCACTCTGTCGAACGCCTTTTGAAAGTCAGTATAGATGCTGTCCGTTTGTTTATTTTGGTCTAAATTTTCAAAGATATTCGAAGTATATACTAATAGATTAGTTATTGTTGAGCGCTTTTGTACAAAACCATGTTGCTGTGGGATTATTATTTTGTGCAGACTTGGGTAAATTGCTCTGTGCACTAATCTTTCGAAAAGCTTCGACAGTACGGGGAGAATTGATATTGGCCTATAGTTTTCAACATTTCTTTTCGATCCACTCTTATGCACTGGTACGATGCGAGCCAACTTCCACTGAGATGGAAAATACCCACTCTGTAAACAGTTGTTCATTATTATGCTGACCGATTTGTAGATTGTTTGAGCCGTGTTTTTCAGGAAAATTGGGGGAATGTTATCTAAACCTGAGCCCTTGCTAACATCTAGACATTTCAATTCCCTTTGAACATCCTCAGGTGAGATAACTACGTCACTGATGATTAAGTCGGAGTCGGGATTTAAATGACTGTCATCTTTTATGTCGAATTCATCAAGGCCCTCAGAAGGCTCAAAAACATTATAGAAGTAATTTGAAAAAAGGTTGCAAGTATCAATGGGGTCAATAGCAGATTTTTCTTTGTAAAAAACATTATTAGGAAATCCATTAGTACTTTTACGGCTTGATAAATGCTTCCAAAAATATTTTACATTAATTTTGATACTATCTTCAACTTTATCCATATATTCAGCATAACAATGGTGTGACTGTTTTTTAAAGCGCTTACGGTACATAGAAAACAATTCATAATCTGCCAAGTTGCCATACTTCTTCCATTTGATCCAAGCTTTTTCTTTATCTTTAAAGACGTGGATCAGGGAAGAGTTAAACCAGACTGGATAATTGGCATTTTTTGTGGTTGTAGTTACAATGTACATACGTATAAAACCATATATTGTTTCATAAAATATATCAACCACGGCTTCAGGCGATTTATTTTGGAATAAGCTGACCCAGTCCGTGCTTAAAATACTACTATTAATAATCGAATAGTCAACTGTCTTAAAGCAATAATGGTATGGACGTGAGTTGTGGGGCATATTACGTGTTTTTTGAGTAGGTATTGTTACGTAAAATGGCGGATGGTGCTCATCTACAGGCACAAGCGCTAGTGATGAATTCAATACCATGCAATCCCTGTGATCCGTCATAAATAAATCCAAGATTCTGTCTTTTTTATTTTGAAATGTATTATACTGGGAAACATTCATAAGATTCATAAAATTAACTAAAGTTCTACTAGATGTGCATGAGTTAAGAAAAGTAGGCTCCATTTGATTACTTCCCGTTTTTACCCACCCAAGCGATGGTAGATTGAAGTCGCCAAACAAATAACAATACTTAGTTTCATAATAATCGAGAATTTCCTGCAGGTAATTGAGGTAAGAGGAATATACATCATTGTTTTGGTTAGGTGGTATGTATACACAAGAAAAAATATAACGGCGCGCACCAATAGTAAGATCAATTATTACGTGATCAACAATAGGATAAGGCGGGAGTGGCGCGCTACGGGACGTCGTCGCGCCATTCGCGCCAGTCGCGCTGGGCGCGCTCGCGCATAGTGTAGCATTGAGGGTTCGCCTCACAGCCACCAGTACGCCCCCACCATCGCGCAGTCCTGTCACCGCACGATTCCTATCACAACGGTATACGTGGTATCTGTCGTCAATATACTCACTATCGTAAATATCGGAATGTAGCCAAGTCTCAGAAATAACAATAATGTCGAAGTCGTGTAAAAGAATATTCATATAGATTGTATGTAGCTTTGTCTTAAGTCCACGGCAATTTTGATAATAGACAGTTAGATTAGCCATTGATGAAGTAATTTATAAAAAAATTTTGATTTAATAGCATTTAAAAAGTGTAAACAATTTTTTTTTATGGTTGATTTATAGCGTGGACAAGTAGGATAGAGGTACAAAATGCCAACACTGTGATACAACGGATGTAATGAATTATAGTAAAATATTTTATAGGTAGTTTTTAATATGTTATTATAGACATATAGGATATAAGTATAATATGCATGCAACAATACTCTTGTCAAAAGTACAATTGTAATTATAATTAGTATGGTTCTGTGATGACATGATAAGAGTATAATACTGTTTTTTCTTAAGTTACGGTATACTATGTGTAGCAAATAAGATATATATTTGTTATAATATAATGTCATAAAGGGTAAATAGGGTACATTTGCGCTAACTGATCCACTGACATTATAATACACTGACATTAAAAAATCAAGTACCTGAGAGAGAATTATGTGGTTTCTTTTATATACATTTATATTATTTGATCTTTGTGATATCCTGCTTGGTGCGCACTGCCACCACTGGTGTTGTTTCAGACTTGCGCGCGAGGATAACTCCGTGTTTGACCCAGACATATTTATACTGGTGCATTCTTGCTCGTTCACGGGTTTCTCGAAATATTTGTTTATTATATAAGGTCAGATGTTCATTTACAAATATCTTATGACTTGCACCATTTATTGACAATTGCTCCGACGTTACACCCTTTTTATTACGACACGCCGCAAGTAAGTTATCACGGAAGATTCTAGAATGAAATTTGACTATAACATTCTTAGGTCGTTTGTCCGTGTTGGTGGCATGTGGAACACGATGAGCTGAGATGATGCTCGCCGGCATAATTTGGTAGTTAATAGTCGTCCCCAGTTCTGCAACAATTGACAATAAATTTTCACCCTGTCTTTCGGGCATATTGGAGATTTCAATATTACACTCTCGAGTTTGCTGTTCAAAAGTGGCTAGTTTGATTTCCAATTGTTGCACCTGGTCTGGGAGGGCATTCATATGTGACATCTCAGTTTCTATCGTTGTAAGCCGGGCGTCAAGAGAGTCTTGCCTCTCTGCCATAAACGATGATGCCTTTTCCATATCCAACAATCTGTTGTCCATATCCTTCATTGAGTTCTGTAGGATAATGCAATCGGATCGTAGTCCTGTAATGGCTACGGTAACCTCCTTCAAGCTATCCGTGATCAGCGACAGCTCAGATGACAATATTGACTTAAATGATTGCGATATTTTTTCTACAATCATTTCATCCACTTTAGAGTGCCATGTCGAGAAAAAATCGTCAAATTTTTTATTTATCAGCATACACCCACATTCCTCTGGTTGTTTTCGCTTCCGATTAAGAATATTACCATCCATATTTGAGTACGAAATATCTGGATTCGAGACGTATTTCTGGGAATCATCGCCGGGCGGAGTACGTTGTAGTGACATTGTTATTTTCCGATACCCGACAAAACACTGATATTAACCAACGTAACTGGAAGGTTACAGTATTACCACGCACAAATATGGACTTTATTTCGTTCACATAAAATCACTTTTCTGTTATAACGTATTAATATAGACTGGTTAATTGATTAGTACGTCCACACTCAAAGCTAGCAATGGAGTGAATGAAGTGTACGAACTTGTGTAAGAACTTGTACTTACTCTGTGTTATTACAAATATTTTTAGTATGGGACTAACTCGAAAATTGAGAACAATTCTATTATATCTGTATTGGTCTTATATTAAAAATTGTTTATATATATTCAAATATAATTTACTGTGTACATGTACTGAGGAGTATTTTGAAATATTACAATTGTAATTAAATAATAACATAATTTAAAATATTTATTTATTTACATATTTACAATTAAAGTAAAAAATACAAACTATGATATATAGAAAACATCCTCAAAGCCCTCGCTGCTGTCGATAGGCAAGGTTCCCAACAGGCTGGCAGCGTTCCCTTTTTGGATGGCCAAGCTTATGCGTTGGCGGAAAAAGCTCCCAGCCCGTCGGTCTCCCGAAGCCTCGGTGAGCTTGGATGATAAAATCCGAGCAAATCGGCGAGCCTCGAACCCCCATGGACCCATGGTTTCAACTGCGAATGGCATGAACGAAAAATTAGAACCAAGACAAGCGTATTTTTTAAATTTGGATTTTTCAGCACCGGTCGCAGCCGCCCCAGCGACTTTACAAGTCGCCAGTAAGTGGGAAGGCGCAAGTGTATCTACACACGTGGCATCCCACACCAGCGGCTTGCCAACACTCCACGGGATCAAAGTCATACCATCCGGCCTCTTGCCATCGTCACGCGCAATTCCGACTGGTTCTAGTACAGAAGGTACGTTGGCAACAACAAGAGCCCTACGGATAATATCATTAAGAGCCGCGTGGCGTGAAAAACGGCCGGCGCTTAAAGAGCACGAAAGCCCATGGTGGCCGAGCTCGTTGACAAAGTCTCCGCAGCGGCAGCGATGAGGATGATTGGTCCTGGAACCAAGACGGAGACAAATGCATAAACTTAAAGTGATTCGGTCTAACAAAGTACCGATGTTTGTAGATGGAATGGCTTGCAACCAGAGACCCGATTCCTTCTCAGAGACAGCTAACAAGCGTGCGCGGTCCGAATTTGAAGAAAAATTGGAAAATAGATTTTGCCAAGTTTTTTCGCATAGAGGCTTGTCCCACTCTCTCTGAGAGTGACTTAAGGTTAGCGACGGAATATTTGTGCCTGGACAAGCTGCCTGCCAGGCATTTCTGGCATCGGATAGGTGAGAAACCTCAACGGATCCAATAGATGGGTCCAAAACAGATCCAACGAGGTCGCCCACACTATATACCGACGACAGAAATGCCGGCAGTGAAATGTCTGAAATTTTCCGCACTCCTAGACCACCATAACACACGGGAAGGGTGGCCTGAGACCACACTTTGTTTTCATCAAAACAACAATTTAGGATTTTAGCCAGAGAAATCTTAATCATGTTATCTAACGTATTTAATAATTGATCAAATTTAAACAAATGGGTACATCGGAGTAAATAAGTAAACTTAGGCACAAATAGACATAATCTTATAATAAAAAATGCATAATGCGCATTGATTTCAAATAGCCGACTAGATGAGTCGTTAAAATTTTGAATCCTTTGCTCAAAGAAACCAGGAATAGATTCGTCTAAGACAGGGGCACCAAGAAGTAGAAGTGACTCCTTTGATAGTAATTTAATGTTAGGTGCCAAATCATTAAAATTTTGAATAATTTTTAGTTTTTCAGATTCAGTAACAGAATCTGAAATAAGTAGCTCGCATTTGGAGCAGTTAAATTCAAGGCCAATTTTTTTAAATTTTTCGATCAGTGATTTAAAATCATTGAGAACAGAACTAACATCGCCTCCCAAGGTGCCATCGTCTAAATACCAAACATTAAATTTAGACTGTAAACCGGAAATGATTGGATGAATTGCCAAACTAAAAATGGCTGGACCGAGAGGGTCGCCCTGTTGACAACCCACAGCAGAAATAAGTGGGTGTTCCTTAAAAAAAAGTTTTGAAGGGTGCCCATAACATTGCCAAAGGTATGGATATAAGTCAGGACAGATATCCTTAATTTGCGTTAACAGAGCGGCCCTATCGACAGAGTTAAATGCATTTTTTATGTCAACCTTAAGCAAAACTTCACCTCCATTATTTAACAGAAAGGTCCGAGCCGCATGAACAGCTGCCTCACAACCTCCCTTTGAGCCAAAACCAAGTTGAATGGGCTGAAATAATTCCGAAACTTGAGGGAGAATGTGACGGCAACAAATTTTGGAGGCCATACGACGGATAGTATTACCCACAGCGATGGGTCTTATACCACCGTCTTTTTTGGATAGAGCGCAAAGGTTGGCCCCATAAATGATTTCGGTAATGGCGCTCGGCACCTTTCCTTCCAACATTAAATTTATAAGGGAGGTTAACTTTGATAATAATTTGGTACCAGCATCTCCAGCGGCACCACAGACAAGATCTTTGAAATGCTGTGGTGTGAAACCGTCAAGGCCGCCAGCAGAGCCAGGTTTAAAAGATAAAATCACGCTCAAAAGATCTTTGGCGGTACAATTTAGACAAGATTGGTCAAAAGATGGCGGATCCGGGAGATTTAAATTTAGGAGCGGAGGTGGATGTTTCGACTCTAAAGCAGACAAGGTTTCGGGTGTATCTGTAGCGACGACATCGCTAGAAAACAACAAATGTGCTGCTCCCTTGAAATCGCCGTCGTTTGCTTTACTTTCGATTTTCCTAATAGTATTTGCCAAGATATGAGTTTTATGTTTGGAAATATTTGGAATAACAATTAAGTTTGGATTTGAACAATTATTTTTAATTTTCTGAGTGAGAGAGATCTCATTTTGGTGCCGACTAGGGACGTACAGCACTCTGTAAGGAAATGTGAGCAGTTCTTCCCAAGCAGTTTGCGAATTTTGAGAAAGAATTTTGTCAATACATAGACATAAAGCTGAAGCCACACAGAAACGTGCTCCACGTGGGATCCGCTTTAATACCGGAACATTATTCTTAAGAGAACAAATATGTTGCCAAAATGAATGGTTGGAATGATTAGAATTTGAAGCCGAAATAAAAACGCCAGGATTAGAGGAGCCGGTATCATTGATTACACTTGGATTAGGTTTGTGTACCTTTCCAACATGAATCTTCAAACCACGGATTCCACGGAAATACCGAGGTTGAGAGCACTGCTCACATCTCAACAAATTTTCCTGCGATGCGTCACTAACCTGGTTGCAAGGTTCCGAACTGGTGCCAGGAACAATATTTAAGCCCAAAGGGAGCATATATTTACAACACTACTACAATCTTGATAAGGCTGGGTTGGAAGACGAAGGCCGCACATACAGATCGAGCAGAAAGGGATGTGGCGCTCGAGGCGGCAGATCACCTCCCGGCAGGATATGGGTAGCTCACTCACACCAACCGCAGACCTGAAACAAAACGAATAATGTAAATAATAAAATAATTTAAATAATATTTTAATCGGAAAAATTTTGATACGTCAAGTTTGACGTTCATGACTTTTTTAATCTACCCTTACAACTAACCTCCGTTATGACGTGAAGGAAAGACAAACAAAAAAAATCCTAATCATTTTTTACGTTGAGATTATTATTATTTTGCCTATGTCCTGCAGTGGGTCCACTGCAGGACATAGACACAAGAGGTCTCTTGCGGCTGAGATGATGATGATGATGATGATGATGATGCTAATCATCCCCTTTATGGTAATGTTATCAATGTAATTTGTCATCATATTCACCACTATCATTATCCCACAGATCAGAAGGTTTCATTTGCTGTGACAATGCCAATAATAAACTTTGATTTTTTTAAACAAGCTTCAAAACATAATGTTTACATTTTAGTGTCACTGACAACATTTGCATACTAAAATTAATATTTAGTATTAGTTTGGTAAGAAAAATATTTAGGTACTTAGGTACTTGCTTATACTAAAAATAATTTGCACGCAAAAATTGAAATAAAAAAGAGTCTAGACATTTCTTAAATGTATTTCACCTGAAGAAGAGTTATACAAACTTTTACACCTACTTACTGTTGTATTGTGACCTCTATAAAGACTTTAAAAGCACCTTTAAACTGGCATTATCTTGTAAACCTATGAACATTTTATAATCTTGTCATGTGTTTTGAGCTCAGGGGGGCTAAAATGGAAGCTTGAGCAATATTGCTAATGCAATTCATTTTTCCGAATTTACGGTAGATTAATCAATACCAAATCATTTAATGAATTAAACTGTAGATATATGTGACTATTTGTAGTGACTATTTTACATAAAATATATTGAAATAAGTATAGGATCTGCTGGGAATTCGAAAAATTAATTGCATTAGCAATATTGCTTGAGCGGCCTTTTTAGTGGGCCAGGTAGGTATAAGGATTTAAAACAATTTCATTAACAAATGATTAGTGAACATCTCACCTCAGTTGTGCATGAATGTTATTCCCTAGGCAGGCATGATTTTTACGAGTAAATTAAAGTTTGTAAAGAAATTAAAATGTGACGTTGATTATTTCAATGGATATATACTTATGGAGATATACTTAGCTAGTTTAGTATTTTCCAATTTAAGATGGTACATTTCCCTACTGACTCCAAAGTCAACATGATAAGAATTTCGAGCAAAAGAACAGCTCAATGCACTCCCATGTTCATAATGCTTAAGCCAAGGACAAGGTCGACTTTTTAATACTACTAATGGATGCGAAGACCCTACTACTGTTTCACGACAAACCTTAAGCTTAATTAAAATTTAAGTTCTTGAATAATTCAGTGAAAGACGTGCCATGATTGAAAATTCACTTAGATAGCTTTTAAAATAGGTTTAAGAAGCAAATGGGTAATTAACAGAATAATCACATATAGGTTATGTTTAGCTAGTCTTACTCAAATACATCAACTTAGAGAATAAATTTCAATATTTAAGATTTCTTACCTTTTATCATCATGATGAAATTATCTGCTCATTACATGGACTCTGTAATAATATCTACTCTCAAGATAACGGAATACACTTTTTTGTTTCTTTGTTGAATTAAAATTAGCCAATCTAAATATAGACACTACATTATGACCCAATAACACTTAAAAACATGACCTATGACGGAAGTAATTTTAAGGAAATCAAGTGAAAACCAACCGTAAGGGTGAGGGTCGACTAGAGTTGCAGATCGCGTGTGGGACCCAAGGCCATGGGCTCGGGACGTAATCACACCATCGCCAAATCTCTAGTAATCCACTTCACCTAACGAATCAACAATGGACTAAAATAGAACTTATATGTGATAATCATGGGGTCTGTAGTCTTTGAAGTAATTTGTGAATGAGTTTTTATCGTTTTTTGTTGCTACTTGTACTGAGTATTTATAATAACTCTTAAAGGCTATATACCTACTCAATATTTTGCATAGATCAGTGTAATAGTCACTGCTTCTAGTAAAATTTGACAGATTTTTATGAAAATAACAAGTGCAAAATAAATATTTGTTTTTTTTTCTATTACTGTGAACAACGTTTATTTATATCTAAATTATTTAAAATAGAATAAGTGACAGAAAACGGATTAATGCAATTATAACACCCTGTACCTACCTACTTTGTATCCTCATAAAATTATATCTATAGGTACTAATATTATAAAGCTGAGGAGTTTGTTTGTTTGTTTGAACGCGCTAATCTCAGGAACTACTGGTTCGATTTGAAAAAAACTTTCAGTGTTGGATAGCCCATTTATCGAGGAAGGCTATAAGGTTACTTTTTATCCCGGAAAAACATAAGATCCCTCGGGAACGCGGGTGAAGCCACGAGGCGGAAGCTAGTTTTTTGATAAATGGAATTAAAAAGATAGATCAACAAGATATGCTCACAAAGAAATGCGATTTGATTTAATATTAATTAGTCTAATCAAACACAATTAGCCCCAGACGCTTTTAAATGATGAAACTTTGTCAAGTAAACGTTACCTAAGTGAGTGCTTTCTCTTTGTGTGTTAAAATAAACACATTGTTAGAATTAAGTATAGGAATGGAATTACCTCAGAACATAAAAATATTGAGATATGTCTTTGCATTCGTGCGATAGTACTTTTCATTTTTTTTTATATCTCAGAGGGCTAACAAGCAGGCACGTGGTCCACCTGACGGTAAATGTCTACTGTGGCCTATGGACATTAACAATACCAGGGGGATTTACAATGTGTTATAAAACCTAGAAGTCAACTGTATCTAAAGTTCAACTTCCAGGGGGCTTACTATCAACTCTTATTGCAATTCAAATGACGACCTAAACTGAGTTGTATCGCTATTTCGTACCATGACATCGTTATAGCGATCCAACTGTCATCATTTTCGTCAATGGTTCGCATTTGGTTCGTTTAGTGATTTCGTTCATTCATTTTTCGTACCATGACGGCAAATATCAACCTAATCTGGACAGCTAAACTGTCAAAGTAAGCAGACCAAACAAAGTTACTAATATTTTGCCTAAACTGAATTGTTTTCTAGATAAGTTGCAAAAAAGTGATAAATTACGAAGTTGAAGGTATTTCGTATTATTAAATAATGATAAAAAAAAATATGAATATGATTTATAGTTTTTCGAGTAAAAGAGACGGACTTATCTGATGTCTGTGTAGCGTCATCACTTTCTAGCAAAACGCGGATCAGAGACAATGTCGTTCATTCATTCCTCCGTAGGCGAACCATTTGCGATTTTTTTGAAGACGTTTCATGGTACGAATTTTAGCGGTTCTGTTTAGGAACCTAGATTGATTTGCGTCGGAAATGAATCGTTTAGTAAAAGTTGATAGTAGGTCTACAGAACGCACCAGTAGGTGTGTGACGACAAATTTTCAAGTTGAGGGTGGTAGCCAGACAGACGGGTACTACAAAACGCTCTACCACCGTGCAACGGTTTCCTCACGATGTTTTCCTTCACCAAAACCTTAAAAATTCAAACCCACGACCTTCGCCGCGGCATCCTACAATCGTAAAACTATATTGTAACTATAAACTTATATCTCTTACTGTTAGTTGCTAATATCCTATTTGAGTCTCTGAGTCAACATAAACAAGTCCCTATCATGTTTCTACATAAGATTATTTCCGCTTTTTTAATTTCAAATTCGATAGCTCCTTGTTTTCTTGATCCAATATTGTAACCTTGGCAACTGACTGAGAGCCTCGACCTTTGCTCGCTATCACATGCCTATTACTGAATAATGAAGCAAGCTACTAAATAATAAAGGCTGTATTTATTAGGAGGTACTATTTCTGCATACATGGATTCGCCTTAAGGCGTTGTTTTAGATCGACTTTATAGAATAGTCTCGTTTTTGCAACAATATCTAAGAGATATGCGTATTAATTATAACTGTGCCAACAATATCTAGTAAAGTAAAGTTTTAAATGATATTAGTACTATTTATGTCCATGGATAAATCGAAAGAATCATCTTAGTTAATTTAAAACTTACTTAAAGCAAAAGTTGTCGTTGTCAAATCTTTAAGAAAATAAAATTAAATTGAAGAACACTGATAGGGGCTTATCTGCAAATCCTACAGAGTAATAAGCTTATAAAACTTGTTATACGACTTGGTACATCAAAGGTCTAGTTTTCTACGACCCAAATCGTCATTTACAATTTTATGCGCAAACATACGTGACGCGTAGCTTCACTCCAGAGACTCCTAGCACTTACTAAATTCAACTCTAGTTAATTCATTTTTGGTACCTAGTTAGTTAGGCTTGATGAAAATAGGTTCGTTTTTTGTTTCATAAAATCGAGTTAATAATTATCATGCGTTTGAATAAATTATAAAAAAAACCGTCTTTTTAAATAATAAAAATAATTTTATCGGTTATTTTCAGATGAATTATCTGATTTTCGAGCCGGTAGTAAATTCAGTAGCTTTGACATTCATAAATGCCTTCCTTGAGCCTAAAGTAAATAATATGCATTCTACTATATTTTTTCATTACAAGAAGGATTGCTAATATGCTTCCAAACTTGAAGAGCTCTTTTTACATCTTTTTTTTAGAACCCCATGTCGTAGCACTAAGGTAAAACTGTAAGTAATTCACATTCAATCCACTTCGTTATAGTTCGCAATTGGAACGTTTAAATGAATATTTGAGTGGAAGATTGAAGCGGTTCCAGGATACGAGGACGCGAGCAGCGGTGCGATAGTACTAGGTGATGGTGGTAAAATTCTAAAAGTTTTTGAAATACTCCCCATTACATGGACGGTGTTCTACCGTTCTACACAAAGCAAGTTTTTTTAAAACGTGCAGTAAATAAAAACATAAAATTAGAAAAATCTTTCACCAAGAAAACTGGACCTCCAAATTTTTTAGGGTTCCGTACCCAAAGGGTAGAACCGTGATACTTAGACAGTTGAAATTTTCACAGATGATGTATTTCTGTTGCCGCTATAACAACAAATACTAAAAAACAGAATAAAATAAATATTTAAGGGAGCTCCCATACACCCTTCCTGCGCGAGTTCGACTCGCACTTGGACGGTTTTTTTACTACAAGAGCGTTTTTCGATACAAATTACCAAGTATTAATATTGTTTTTACTTTGAATAAGGAAAAATAATAACCACTAATTCACCATTATAAACCATGATTCGGCTGAAAAAAAACAAAACTTAGAATAAAACTGGCATTCAGCAGCTAGGATTTATCGTTTTCTCACGTTGTCTTTTCCGAAATTCCCGAAAATAATTCTGATTCCTTAAACGACGGGGATGTTGCAGTAATGTTCCACGCCAACACTAACAGCGTTATGATACATTAGATAAGCCAGTCCGGCCCTGAATCATATTAACTAGAAACCATTCGTCATCATTACATTACCATTAGTAAATAAGGTACGGGTCACACAAAAACTATTATAATTCCAATAATTGAGACTAATATCATAGTAGGACAATAGTGGAGTATCAAAAATGTATACCTAAATTATATACCTACTGTTTTATGTATTATGTTTGAAGTTTTCAAAATGAGATTACTTATTTATTTTTATTATTACTTTCATAATTTATGAAAGAATTTTCCTAACTACTAGTTATTTATTTAGTTTGGGCCCTATGAAGGTCGAAGCTACTGAAGTTACCACCGGTTCGGAAGTTAGCCTTCAACTGAGAGGAACCGGCACGTAACTCAGCAAGGGTACGGTCAGCAACATAAGTAGCTGAACAGATACAAAATTTACAAAACATGTGTATACAAAACTATCCATGATTTATACATTTATAGTATGAAGGTTTTTGAAGACATACATTTTTAAAACACCACTTTACTTTATTTTTCCATATTATGGATACTTATAGTGTACATACAAGTTCTTTGTAAATTTGTATTTGTTCAGCTACTTATGTTGCTGACTGTACATTTATTTTACATTTTTTGACACTAAGAACGTAATAAGTTGTATTTTTCAAATGTGTGTAACAAATTCAAAACAATATACGCTAAATGACAATAATAAAAAAAGAAAATCCGCATCGCCCAATACTTATTACTTATGATACATTTTTTCTAAGCAATCAAAAGTTAAGTTAAACAATTCAATAAAGCCCTGTATGCTTACATATTAATAAGACAAGAATACATATGAATAACAGCGTAATAGATATACATATGTATATATAGGTACCTACGTATTACATCGGTAACATTTAAAACCCAAAAATCTCGACTTATTAAAGTCACATCAGCTACGTTGTGGCTAAAGACAAAGTTCATTGATCTATAAATTCGTAATTTATCCACACTGAGTTACTCTTAACCCTCATATTTTGTAAAACAGTCAATCCATCTTCTTTACATAGATAATATAAACTAATACGTGTATGTTTGAGTTCTATGACTAACAAACAGCTATATCATTTACATTTTGGGGTTGGCCATACCCCAGAATACTAATGTACTAAATTACACACTAGCCGGTACCTAGTGTTTACTCTTATTCATAGAAACTCAATGTACTTAGTATAAGATAGTATTAGGTATAATATTCTGTAGCTTTATATGTATATGTATTTACGTGAATAGGGTCTGATAGGGTATATCATCATAAGTAATAATTCGTTTTGAATAATTCTTTGGGAAGTTATCAAGATTCGTTATTGCAATAAAAGAAGTGTTCCAAGCTATAACTGATATACTCCATAATATACTACTTTTCATTTGTATATATATACTTATCATATAGATAATTACACCCAGACTCAGGATATACAGACATGTTCATGCACACAAATGTCTGACCTGGGTGGGAATCGAACCTACGACCTGCGCCGTGATAGATAGGGTATCTTACCAACCAAGCCAACAGGCTTTTTTTTTTTTTTAAACCCAGGAAAATCCTCATGGATACCCCGCGGCTCCGGGGGAAAGCGGCGGGGTTATGTCAGACTCCTACTAACTAAAAACCTGGGGTGTTCCTACATGTCACTGCCGGCTGGGTATACCGGCATTCGTCCGTGTACCCAGCAGCGATGGCCTGGTGGGAGGCCATCCTCTTCTTCAAGGACGTCATCGCCGTCGTCGTCGTTGTCGACGGTGGGGACCAGAGCTCTTGTCTCCACCGTCTCGCCTTGGGTAGCGTGCGGGAAAACACGCGCATCTACCCGATCCCGATTGTGACGGGTGGCAGACTCCCCCGAGTCCACCGCCCCAGGGCTCAAATGGGGTGGGAGAAGGTGGTGAGCAAATGCCACCCTTCGGCGTCCCGTTCTCCTGCGGCGGATTGCCAGTAGTTTCCTCCCTGATGCGTTCCGCCGCCTCCAACACTGGACGGACGGCCTCAATGGTCCGCAGACCCACACTAGGGTGCTCCAGCCTAGACTTCTACTCCTGGATAGCGAGCGCGCGCATCTGCGCTTTGCGCCCTTCCACCTCACGTGGTGCCGGCCTCTCGCCCTGGGCCAGCGCCTCCTCGCGCCAGAAGTATACCGACGCGAGGGCTCTCGCCTCGAAGTCCCAAGGCAAGGAACCCGCCAGCACACACGCCGCTTCGGCGGAGATCGTGCGATATCCGAAAAATATATAAAAATAAAGATATTTGAAAAATACAGAACTAAACGGCGATGTCAAGATTGCGTCCATGGAAGGTACGATCAAGCTACAGGTAGTTACAATAGCAACGGGTACTTCAACGTAGCATCGGTTACTTTAATTGCATTTAAAGTTCAAAACCTTTTCAATAAATATATTCTACTAAAGAAATGAAAATACAAATAATACTACACTGGAGCACCTACAGGATATTTTAGAAAAATAAGAGTCGCTAAAGTCATAAATATTTGATTGCTTTTGTTTGTTTAAAAAATAATTTTAGAATAATTTTAGAAAATATATAAAACACATTATGTGTCCCTATCAAATTTGAGGGTTGCTCTCGATTTCCCTGGGATTCCATCATCAGATCCTGACTTGGTGATAATGGGACCAAATTGGAAGTATATCCTATCGAACAGAAGAAATTTTTTTGAAAACGGTCAACAGTTGGCGGAGAAATCAGTGATAATACAAAAAAAAAACAAATATACAGTGGAACATAGAACCTCCTCCTTTTTTGAAGTAGGTTAAAAATAAAGTTATTTACCTTTTTGATGTGTGTAGAGGCAAGGTTACAAAACAAAACATGTGTTGAATTATTCATGCTGGGTGGCCTACCCGTTTAGTGGTCGGTAATTCATTTAGTACACGCGACACTGGGTCAAAATAAATGAATAAAATTTTCTATTACATTTCTTAGAAGAAGGAATAAAATATACCATTTTGATTTCTTCATTAGAGCTTCGAGCTACGTGACATGTTTCAGGACATAAAATTGGATTGAATCAGGGAAGCTAAATAATTTTACACGACTGTTAGCTGAATATAAGAAATTTCTTATATTATATTTTATTTTCAAGTTAATAAAAGGTGAGGTATTATATTATTATTCCCAATATGATTTGAGTATACATATTGCTGAATATTTCTTCTAAAACTAAATAGAAATACGATCATAAAAAACAATACTTTTAATTACAACAAAAAAAAAACAAAAAAAATAACAACCATTCAACACCTCGTGTTTATAATATATAAGTATATATGTCCACTGAGTCCCAAAGTTAACCAGCTCAAAGCAGCCAAAGACAAAACGTTGAATGACAGTGAATAATGCATGAACACTCCGAGTCCGAAGTGAATAAGTGAATAACACTATGGCCGGGTGGCCTCAACCGCACCCGCTGCTGGAAAATTTAACCCGTAATCTGCTTTTCGATTTCGGCTTCATGCCGTTTATTAACGCGGTCGTTCGGACCAAGCTCGTGGAAGCGATGGGAATGGTCGTCGGACTTCATTTAGTGCTTGGCTCGTGACGCTTCGGAGTATTTTTATATAATCTCATTTCAATCCGTACCTACATATATACGGCTGAATATAGAAGTTTTGAACTCTCAATAAAATTGAGATTTTTTCAGGTACCTGCTACATGGTTAGATTGCCAAGTAATTGCATCAGATCCCAATTACTAATACTGTGTTTTTCTGCCAGTTGTTTTTATAATTTGTACGGTACCTACCATCGATTAAAAAAGTCAACTGTCCAAAAGGGCTCGCATTGTCATTCGACTGACGCATCCTAAACTAGGTCGTGACGGATTACTCTTTAACCCGCAATTCAATTTCAGCTTCGTACCGTTTATTAACCCTGTCACCTACCTGCCTGATTTTACTACAAGAAATCATTATCAAAAAATTATAACGACGTAGATCCATGAATAGACAACAGTAAAATAAAATAAAAATAACATTTTTAACGGTACAATAAATAACTACCCCAGCTGTTATTTTTTAAAATCAATAGTTGTTTTAATTTATTTGTGTTCATTCAAGTCATCAACCTCCGTAAATATGTCGAAAATGGAAAACCAGAAACTGTATTATAACTGGCACCTATTTCAACACTACGTATTGAATACAGAATGAGATATTGCACGGTTGCATACAAATGGCGCTCCAAATGAATAAAATGATCATCAGTTAAATGCTGAACGGATAGAATTTGCGAAATATTCATAGAGTAGACAAATACCGTAATTTAGCGAGAAACCGCATCCAGATTTATTATTGGCAATGAATTTATCATACCGATAAATATAAATGTATTCGTTAGCTACCTATAATACCTTTATTGGACTCAATCTATTCTGTATAAAGAAGCAAAGGAAGATTCCAGATAAGAAAAGCTTCAGAACACCAAAAAATTACACTCAATATTCAAAGATAACTTACCTATCCTAGTATTTTTCCTATTCTCGGTTATATCCCAACTTAAAAAGTGCAATATTGAAGCCGAAAACCAATATCGGGAGTTGTATTGAGCTATCGCGAGAATAAAGCTCGCGATCAATTTCGTATATACTTGACGTGCCTCGAAGTGCCATGCAACTACGTGCAATAAAACTTGTACACAAAATATTATTTATGCTCAGAAACTTTTGAATAGAAGTTGGAATTCAACTGTTAAGCTCCGTGCTAAATTAAAAAGTACTGTTATTGGGA
Organism: Tetheella fluctuosa; assembly: GCA_951216915.1. Lineage (NCBI taxonomy): Eukaryota > Metazoa > Arthropoda > Insecta > Lepidoptera > Drepanidae > Tetheella > Tetheella fluctuosa. The sequence goes on from OX578217.1 coordinate 11,123,338, forward strand.
ATTTTATTCTCGGCTTGGTTAATAAAGTGGGCAACTATTTTTATTTTATTTTTGGCAGCAAGGTAACTGGCTCTCAAATGCAACTGCTGGAACATCAGTCGGTGCTTGGGTCCTACATATTACCTACCGTCCTATAGTTCCTCACGATGTTTTCCATCACCGAAATCTCAAGTTCATTGTAGTATCCGAACCCACGACCTTCGTCGCGGCTTTCAACGTCACTACAACTGAGCTATCATCGTCTTTTTATTTCCAGTGTGTTTCCTTTTTCCCATATTTCTTTGGTATTTGACCAGTAGTGAACAATCCTTGTATGTAACCATAAAAATAATCTGTTTCTTCAAACCTAACTACTACGGCCATATTGGCACTTACCATATATTATGAAGATTCTGATCAATTATAAGCATATTAATTTACTCTCATAGCGCAACATGCAAGTCTTGTTCAGGACAAGACATGCAATGACACCGGTTTTAATATCTGGTACCGCTATCAAACGTCGGGTCTATTACTACCACACAGACTTCACTCGACACATGAAAACTATCCCGTGTCCATTTATTTTGGATTAAAGTGTACAATTGAACATTGAGAAATACGTGACAATTTTTAAGTGTGACTTGGGTAAGAAATTGTTTCTTAGCTTGAAAGAGACAATTTTTTAAGAAATTGTGCAACAGCAAAGTAAGCTATAGATTTTACAGAGACTTTAAAGTATATATTATTATATGATTATATATGATATTATTCCATCTAGTTTTTTTGGCATAAACGAAGTAGAGATATTTGTAGGCTAGAAGAAGACATGCTGTAAAAGTACCTAAATAAAAATATAAAATTCGTTGTCGTAGACCCAATATCCAAAGAATAATATTACTAGTACTTTCATTTTGTGAAGGCCTAGGCGGTTATATAATATATTTTCACGAAAATATACGACCCACAAAACTTTCTCTCGATATTAAATAAGTTTGGGAGAAGTCTTTAAAATCACATAACGCAAAGTGGCACTTAGCATTTCTTTTTTGTTATTTACTCTTGTGTATTATAATACTAGTAGTGTAGGTAATATATTTTGTTGATAGCATACTACTCGAAAACATGAATAGGCTATATTTAGACAGCTTTAAATTTGTATCGCAAATATTAAATTGGATTCCTAATTTATTTCAACGTTTCAGAAAACAAATTAGTACTATCAATGAATAAGCTAAATTATATGATATTATATCTTGTTTCATAATCGCTAAATATCTTGAATATAATTATTATATTTATGTAGGTAGTATATCAGTCGCCTGGTCGCCATAGTATAGGATCTGCTTAGCATCTGATAGGATGACTGTGGGTGAAGAATGACCCAGGATATGCATTTGTTTATTTACTTTAATATCATCCGAACAGTGATAAATTATGAATTTCAGTTAAAAACATTCCTCAGAAACACCATATTCCTTGTTTTAACGGGTTTAAGGAGCAGTATTGAAACGTTTACCAAATTAAAAATTACTTTAAACATAAATTGCCTTTTTAGCTAATTTAAGGCAACTTTATAGTTCTGCGTGAACAATATTACAACTAAGTCTGACACCTATCTCAAACTTCGTTACAAAGTAAAGCTTGTTAAAAGTTAAACAACGAGCTTTCTCTGAACTCTGATAAATAGTTTAATTAATTATGAAGATTAGATACTATTTCTACTATTAGACTAACTACATTGTGTAATGTCGCACATGCAGCATATCTTGAGTACGTACTTACTACTTGGTAAAATGACACTTGACCTAGATGCTCGCTCAATTGTTACTTATCAGAAACTCTTGAGTGTCGGAATTATTTACGTGTATTTATTGAACATCATATTTATTGGCAATTAGGTATCATGGATCTATTCTTATAAAAAAATGAAGTAAATGGATTATATATAAATGGATTATATATATATAAATTTGTAATGGTAGAAATTATAATTATGTACGAACAATCTAAATCTACATTTAATTATTGCAGAGAATTTGAAATAGGTATTCTTCCATTTGGTTTTTTGGTATATAAACTTACAAATATACAATAGTGACGTTCATTACGTACTAACTATTTTTGTCTATGTTACCGTAAATCCTCGAAAACTATAGTAAACATTTTTTTTCATTCTCCTCTAGGCAACATGTCTACCTTTTTGTTTTTATTTTATAATGTAAAAGCCCGTGTTAGACCATAATATCACAATAAGTAATGTTATCGAAGGTAGTACCTAAGCACACAACGCCTAGAAGGCCATTTCGTCTCAAGTGCACCGGTAGGTGCTTTGCGATAGATTTTCAACTTAATGGTGGTATAAATAAACCGGTTTTTGTTACACTTTATATCTAAAGCTTTGAAGTAACTTTTTAACATTTTAATGAAGACAGCTGTGCATGTAGGTACCTACAGTGACAAATGAAAGCCGGTCGGGTAGAGACACTCGATTACCAACGGCATCGCAATTTTCACGCATCGCACAACGCGTTAGGTTTAGTCTAGTCTAAAATTGACAATCGATACATTGTTTTAATTATCTATATCGGCTATATTTTGGCCTCTTGTGTAGATTTCACTGAATTTTGATTAAGGATAGTGAAATTGCTTATAAACGAATTTCTAGGCATTTATGAATTTACAACTCCTGAAAATCGATATTTTTTATCTCAACAGATTATAAGCAGGCAGACGGTTCACTTGACACTAAACTAATTATTTTGTATATATTGATTATATATCTTCTATCAAAAACGAGACTTGAACTGCAGATTTTACGTGAAATAATCCCAAGTGGTTGTCAAAAACACGCAGCCAGATTAGACAGTCAGGTATTCGTCTAACAACCTGCAAGATGCCAATCATTCTCTATAATTGCCTCAGTTACAGGCTTCGCAAGCTCACTGAAGCTATTACTTTTTTTTAGGTCATACTTAAAGTTTATTTAAAAAAGTATACCTACGTCGATTAAAAATAATGGTTTTACTGAGACCTTCAAAAGAAATGTCTTTAGCGAAAGGCAGATGTGGCAAGCGGAGAGCTGGAAGATATGGTAACTATTGGGAAAACTTTTGTCTAGTAGTGGGCATCTATATGATGTTGAGGATAATAGTGATAAATACGTACCACAGAACATTGAGTATGGAGAATTAAATAAATGTCTTCGGACATTCATTTCACGACATCACTCCACACTAACCAGCTCTGTAACTATTGTTATAACGAGACAATTGCAAACATATAAATGTTCCCAATAGTTCGAATCCTTTACAAACTGAAAAGCAAAAGAAATCCGATGAAACTATTCCACTATCTCGATATGTCACCAAATAATAAGCAATGCCATTACCGTTATCCTCGAAGACTTCTGTACGGATTATGTGGCCATCTGTTACACCATAATGTAACATGTAATAAGTTTTTATAAATATTTTTAAGCTCTTTGTCCCGTTGTGATAGTCGCTAAGCTAGTTCTCCAACTAGCTTAACGACCTCCTAGGCTTGAAAACTCCAACAGTAGGTTGGCCACTAGCCTACCTCCGCCAATCCGCAGTGGGCATGCGTGGTGGAGTATTTCTCCATTCCTTTTCACCCTTATTCGCGAAAGGAGGTGGCCTGTGCTGCTCAGTAGGATTTATAAAGGCTGTAAAGGAAGGAAGGAGGAGGAAATATTGATATTCTAAAATCCTACCGGTGTGTTCCGACAGATAAATGAATGCCAGTTAACTTCAAGCCTAAACTCAAACAGACTTAGTTATACTTAAGGCCACAATTCCTTGCTTATGGAAATCAAATGCAAGTATATATTGCGAGCTTTATGCTTACGTTTTACGTTCTCACGCTGCTCATGTTTTGCCGGAATACATTTAGTTCTGGGAAATCAGCCCTCTCGGGATCAGACCTCAGCTATGTTTCAGTGTGAATTCAGACAAGTACATTAGACTCGAGTGAGACGTGCGCGGCGTGTGGATGTGCTAAATGTTTTCCAATAACTATGGGGCTGCAAAATGTACCCACAGTCAGTGAAGCAGACCACCATTTCGATTTTGAATCCGCTCATCCAGATGGAAAATACGCCATTTTTACCGAAATTTATTTATTTGCTGACATTAAATTAAATTTGCTCACTTTTATTGAAAGATTTTTTCTTTACAAGCTTCCACTCTGCGGTCTTATGCGCGTTCCCAACGGGTTGTTACGTTTTTTTGGGATAAAATAGTGTCCTATGTTTTATTCTAAGATATGACCTTTCCATGTACCAAGTTTCATTTAAATCCGTTCTGCCGTTACGGGGTGATTGAGTCAATAACATCCTCACAAATATATATACTAAACATCCATACAAACATACACATACTAACCTACCTACCTACTATTTTACTAATCAACAATAAGTAGGTATTCAAATGTAACTACATATTACTCATAATTATGAAAACTATGGTAAGTAACTATAACCCAGGTAGAAGAATGGCTACTTATTAGTACCACAATCTTTACCAGATAAAGAGTATAGTGTACCATTTTTCAAAATTGATCCTTATTTTGTCAAATGATATACGTACTTACTTACCTATTTACCATCATGTCATACATATAAAACCTAGTAAAGATGGTTCAAATTCTCCGAGTCAAAGACGCAATTCGTCGGATTCCTAGTGGGCAATAAACTGCGATCCACCTACTTTACAACGTTAAGATTTCGTTTTATGGTTCCGTATGCAGAGTTTAGGGTCTTCCTGTGATGCAATGCGATCTCAATCTTATCTCTTTATAGTTATGGTACAATGTTACAAAACTTGACAAAATCAAAGTATCATTTTTTGTAATTCCTCCATTAAACCGAGTATATAAACCATAAATCTATCTTCTTGTACGTGCACAAAATCTGATATTAATTAGTCGAATTACAAACATTATCACTTCGCACTTCTTATAAAACATATTGTTTTGTTGCTGTAAAGCCTGTCAAAAAGGAATTAAAAGGTAATTTAGATGGTGCCTATCGCTAGAGTAATTGTGTTCAAAAATATCGAAAATTGTATGTGTGCTGCCAGCCCAAAATAAACTTACCTAAATTTCTTTTAAATAAAGATTGCACTCATTCATTCAAATTCAAATTCAAATTCAAAAATCATTTATTCAGTTTAGGCCCTAATAAGGCACTTATGAACGTTACAAATGATTCTACCACCGGTTCGGAATACACTTGGACTGAGAAGACTCCGGCAAGAAACTCAGCAAGGGAAATTTTTTATAGATCTTTGTTCTTTTTATTTATGTAAAAATTTAATTACTAATAACAAAGTTTATAAAATTTTAATGAAATAGATTGTGTAGCGAACATTTCATTTAAATGCATTCTTGTCTTCTATAAAATCAGAAACTTTATAGTACCCTTTCTTACATAACTTTTGTTTAACTAATTTTTTAAATCTATACACAGATAGTTCTTGAATTTCTTTGGGTACTTTGTTATAGAAACGTATACATTGCCCCTTAAATGAGTCCCTCACTTTGCTGAGCCGAGTTACAGGTACAGCGAGTTTGTGCTTATTTCTAGTGTTCAAGCTATGAGTATCGCTGTTCTTAGGAAAATTTTGTATATTTTTCCGAACATAAATTAAATTTTCATAAATGTACTGTGACGACACAGTCATAATATTTATGGATTTGAATTTATCTTTAAGAGAATCTCTAGGACATAATTTATAAATTGCGCGAATAGCCCTCTTCTGCAGAATAAAAATTCTATTGATGTCGGCACCACTGCCCCAAAGGAGGATGCCGTAAGACATCAAGCTGTGAAAATAACTGAAATAAACTAATCTTGCCGTAGATTCGTCAGTGAGAGAACGAATTTTCCTCACTGCATAAGCTGCAGAACTAAGTCTATTCACTAAATTACAAATATGTGGGCTCCATTGTAGCTTATCATCTAAAGTGATACCTAAAAATACGGTTGTTTCAACAAGATCCAGTTTTTCGCCTTTAATAACAATGTCTGTGTTCAAATGTCTTACATTGGGTTGACTGAATCTGATACATTTGGTTTTTTTCTCATTGAGCAATAAATTATTAATAGTAAACCAATCAACGACTACTGAAAGAGCATTGTTTACGTCGTCAGAAGAATTAAAATCATGTCTATTCACTTTGTAAAGAAGTGAAGTGTCATCAGCAAACAATACTATCTCATGTTTTTTTTCTACAAGGTAAGGCAAGTCGTTGATGTAAATCAGAAAAAGAAAAGGTCCCAGGATAGAACCTTGTGGGACGCCCATCGTTACCGAAGACCCAGAGGAAACTTTACCATTTACATCAACCCTTTGAATTCTATCACTCAAGTATGAATTCAAAAGACTGAGTGCAATGTCTCTAATACCATAGTGGTGTAATTTCCTGATCAGTAATTCATGGTGTACACAATCAAATGCCTTGGATAAGTTACAAAAGACACCGATGGTATCACGTGACTCCTCCCAGGCGCCAAAAATATTCTGAACAAGCTCAACACCAGCATCGGTTGTTGAGCGACCCCTGGTAAAACCAAATTGTTTACTGTGAAGCAGTCTATTACTATTGAAATGTTCCAATAGTTGATTAAGTATAATTTTTTCGAAAATTTTACTAAATGTCGGTAGTACAGAAATCGGTCTAAAATTAGTGGGGTCAGATGTACTACCGGTTTTAAATAAAGGCACTACTTTACTATGTTTCATCAGATCAGGAAATACGCCACAATCTATGCATTTATTAAAAGTGACAGCCAAATGTGGCGCAATACAATCGATTATAGAATTAACAAGTTTAACGGAAAGTCCCCATAGATCAACAGTTTTTTTCAAATCTATGGATTTAAAAGTTTTAATTATGTCACTAGAGTTAACAGGGGAAAATTGAAAATCGACTGCACATTCTGTTACATTTTCTCTTAGTAATGATAGAGCGAGGGTAGGAGAAGAATCAAGAGATTTGGTAGTCAAAACTGGAATATCGGTGAAAAATAACTCAAACGCGTCAGCAACATCTCGGTCAGATTCAATTAATTTATCATTAATCATTAGTCGAAACTCATGATTATGTACTTTGACCTTTCCAGTTTCACTGTTTATAATTTTCCAAGTCATCTTGATCTTATCTTGGCTACTTTCTATTTTATTTCTTATATGTATTGATTTAGCCGCGGCACAAACGCGTTTAAATATTTTAGAGTAATTACGCACATAATTCAGAAAAACAGCATTATGATTATACGGTTTTTCACTATATAGTTCGTACAGTCTTTTCCTGCTTCTATGAATACCGACCGTCGCCCATTTGATGGATTGATTGAACGTCTATCCAAGATGCTTTAACTTTTCTCATTAACTCCGAAGGATAATTTCAGTAACGACGATAGATGAAAACGCCATAGAAAATGGATGCGTAAAGTGTTATTCGAGCTTAAAATTGAACGTCCTAATAAATTTCAATAGATGGCGCTGTAACTAAAAATGGTGAGGAAACGTTAATAGTCCATTAAAACTTTTTTGAAAGGAAAAAGGCTAGATGTTTTGTTCGCCCTTTTTTATTTTATCTGGTAAGAGATAAGAATCCTTTTCGGTATACAAGTATTTTGCCATGTTTTTTTATAACATTATACGTTGAAGGGTTTGAAAGTTTTTTTTTAATTATAGCGATTCCCAAGGAATTTATTACGTTTATCTCTTAACATAAAAAAATGTTATCACAGAACAATACTTTTTCTGACTATTGTTGCGTTAGAAGATACCTAATGTTGAGATAAATAAAAAATAAAAATAGTTCAAGAAAAAGGTCCTTGTCTTTGAAGTAAACTCATTCTACTAGAAACAAATGTAAAATCTGTACCAATTAAATGTAATATAAAAACATAAATTGATTTTAAGTCATTTAGCGATAGGCCCACAGTTTCAGATGACCCTTCATAAAACTGTCAGCGTCTATCGGCACGATCTCGATAAAAACAGCCGGACCATTAACGAATATTATGTTTTTAGCCTTTATAAATCACCACTCAAGCTTTCCTTTTATAATGGACACTTAAAGTACTTTGAACATGTCCTTTAATAATTTTCCACGAATGTCCAGTTGAAAAGAGTATAAAATATGTTTTTTGATCATCCATTAATTTATTAATCAGAAGGTATATATGTATATGTAATCTATACTTATATTATAAAGAGGAAAGATTTGTATTTTTGTATGTGACGAATAAACTCAAAAACTACTGGACCGATTTCAAAACTTCTTTCACCATTAGACAGCTACATTATCCCTGAGTAACATTGGCTATATTTTATCCCGGGGACGCGGGTAAAACCGCGCGGAAAAGCTAGTGTATCTATATAGCTGTTGAGCAAAGGCCTCATTTTGAATAAGGTGACGCCGCGTTAAGCTTAAAAATCTGAAATTCAACGTGCTGCGTCCCGCTCCCTACTATAGCGACCTCTCATAGAAAACCCGCGTAAACGGATCGGGAGTATGCGACAAAATGGTTTTTATTGTTTAATTTAAAAACTACAAATATATTTCATAAAACCGAAGTACAATTTATAGTATCAGTTTCTATTAATATATGTAGAACTTTTGGAACCTCAAATCGATCCTCAACGCCGGTAAAATTGGAATCTCTTATTTTAAAGAGGTATTTTTGATTAATTATTTTGTGTTATAGAAGTAAACCAATCGTGTTATGCAACGTACAAAATAAAGTCAAAGACATGATGAATTCTTACAATAAATTTCAGTTCGTTCGCTTCAGTCATTGTTGAGAAAAATCGGAATCCTTGCAACCAAAATCTTCAAGGCGTCACCCATTATTAAATACTAATTTAATAATGAATCTATTTTTGGGGATTAACCATATTGCTCAAAAATAAATAGTAGTCTATGTATAAACTATTTTAAATTAATTATTTATTGAACTGTTTTAAATTAATAAACTTATTTTGTAATTATTTTGGTAGTTTTTAGGTACAATATCAGTTACCTAAATTCGTTAAAAATATGCAATATCTGCCAGACGCCTAATTAGCTAATAGGTAACTTAGCTGTCTGAGCCTGTCAAATAAACTCTGAATGTTAAGTTCGCCACAATCGGCTTATGTTACTCATTATAAACTTCATGTTCTTCTGAAGCTTGTTAAAAACGTGCATCCGAACAAATGCGCCAAATACTTGTTCGAAAGCTTTGTTTACAGATGGAATAGGAAAACGGTAAATATTTGCTTCTTCTCCTTTATTAAATACGTTTTACAAGTCTTTTTACAGTTTTCTATCCTTGAAACCCAGAACAAATTGCTCGTTTTACTGAAAATCAGTATTTTTAACTATAAAGAGAATGAAGAAAAAGTGTACTTTTGTGTAAGTGTGTACACTTACTTATATTGATCTATTGTATTTCTGGATGTGTCTGGTTATTAATTAAATTAAATAAAAATATTAATACTACTCTGAAAAACATAGATCTAACTACTGTATTATGCATCAAATACTTATTGTTAGATGTTCTAATTTCTTTACCACTTACTCGTATACTATAAAGGCAGACGCAAAATGCAAACAAATCGTGAAAAACATTGATAAGAATCACCAAGATTGATTCTGATTATTCACTTAGGTATTTATAAATATGGCCGGATCAGAGATTTAAATCGTTAGATGCGCCCTTGCCATACATAAGTAAGGCGCATAAAAATGTGTCATCGTTTCGAGGGTGAGCTCACTCTTTCCGACGTAGTCGCTTGAACGGTGCACGTTACGCGCAGTCATAAAAGTGGACAGTTTTTGCAAGCGCATGGCGCATCTAACGATTTAAATCTCTGGGCTCGACCTCTTCTAGTCGTTCGTATTATTTATAACGATAACACGAATCGAATACAAAGTTCCTAAACCTTGTAATATGTATTCACATAAATTCTCACATATTGACACAGAAACGAACCCCTACGACGTATACCCTCGTATCTTTTGTTGAATGTTTCCCCAAATATTAGGAAAATTCCTAGAATGCCGCGCCAAGATTCAATATTAGAGGTCAGAGGGCCACTACGACTACGCAATTGAACCTTCACAAGAATTATGGTTTTTGCTGGTCTACTAAATTTGTCTGCAGATATTTGTACATAGAGGGATTTGAATTACATTTTGTGTCAAATCAATTTAAGGGGTTGCTAAAGTAAATTCTTTACTTTGTTAAACGGACTTGACGGATAAATCCCCGTAAATGTCGCCGGTAATAGTTAATGAACGAGAACACGACAAAGGCCATTTCTGACTGTATTTATTGTAAAAAAAAACTTCCATAAATTGCTTCTTTCAGTGGAAAATTTACAGCACACAGTAACTACACCTCTCTAGGTATTAGAACCTACTGATCACTCCCTTTTCTCGCCTTCGCGAAATCAAAAATAACGGTTACCTACATTGGTTCATTTATCTTCGTTTGGTGTTCCGTAAAGGCAATTAAACCAACGTGGTTTATAATGGTTCCTATCACCTTACCTATAAGATAACTTTGGTTTCCGTACATTTTTAGGTTAGAAATAAACTGTATTATTTAAAATCAATTTGGGAAATTCTGATAATATTATTTAGATAGATAATTATTTTAGTTTTAAAATTTCTTCCCCTTATACCTAGTTCAGTATATATCTATCTTATTAGTATCCAAAAACGGGTTAAAGTGTAAATATTGACAACAATGCATACCAATCATTATAACTATAACCAAAAGTGTAATAAGTATTCCTACAATTAGTAAATGGAAACTCAATAAAGAATTGATGGAAGCTAATTGAAATTATTTTCTCAGCAAATATTACCAGTTCCTTCATAATTTGACACCCGATCCCGACCATCAATAAATACATTTAATCAAAACAAAGTTGGAGTAGAATCGGGCTGCGTACTTGGAAATAAACTCCCAATAAGATTGATCACCTAACTTAATGTCTACCTACGAACTACTTTCTTTGTTTTCAAAGAAACCCGTATTACATAATGAGAATCAAAACTTAAGAATAGATAGTAAACCTTATGTAATAGGTCCAGGATTTATAATCAATTGTTACAATCTTGACTCAAAAGTTGACTTATGTTTTGATTGACTCGAATATTCATATTCATATTCATTTATTTTACAACTAAGTGTTATACAGAGGTCTTATTCTATTACACAGGACTTAAATAACTTAGTGACCTTTTTCAGGTATAGCAAAATTATAGGTAGATCCTACCTATTAAGTATATAATTCATAATTAATTTTAACACATTTTATGGCTGTAACAGATAGAAACGAGTATCACATTCAATCATTTAGTCTACGTTTGTGTACAAACATGAAACGACGTTGCCTTAAACCAATTTAAATGTTCGATTCACTACAAGTATCCTATCTCAAATCGAGTTCAATAAGAAACGAAGATACAAAGAATTTTCTATTGCAACTATAATTTTGTTGGTGGTGGAAAGTTCAGAATGTTAGTGTTTGTTTGAGTTAGAAATAATAAAAATATGGGAAAAGTATTTTATAAGTTATATTTTTTCTAGTAGGTATGTATTGAGTTGTTTTACGACAATCTCACTGATTAGAGATGACGTTATCGAAGCCGTTACCGTAATGGTTCTCGAGTGTAACTGCTGGAACACACAGTAGGTCCTTGGTAACAAACTGGCAACATGAGGCTGGTAGCCTGCCAAGTAGGTGTAATTAAGTATACTAACTCAGTTAGTTGAATTTACTACCTGGCATTGGCTACCTGGTTGTATTTATAAGTCAAGAGACCAAACTAATATTTGAATCTCTACTATATCTACTCTATATTTATTTAACCATTAATACGTAATACCAACCTAGGTACCTACTATTCTTAAGTGCATGTCTCCTTTTCCTTTTTAAATCACCTCCTGTTTGAACTAGGAGAGTAATTTACTTTCCTAGTTCTCGGGAAACTTTACGAGACTTTAAGTGAGGTAATTTTCTTATTCATATTTACTTCTGAAAACCCGAATGGATGTTTGTGTACATTTTCCAGGTAACATTCTAGGTTTACATCAATTTATTTGAACATATTTACGAATGGTACGTTCTTTGAGTAAAAAAAGGCTACTTAGTAACGAGGTTATAATAAGAATACGTGTCTGACAGAATATTCCATACCCGGGTTTGTTCAACATTAACATTGGTGAATAAGTTACACACACATAGCCCCTATCTCAGGTAACAGTCATAACTTAAGATTGGATGTTTATTGTCGAGTCACACATTGTGTTTTGCTCTCTCTCTTCTGGCTTGATGTCCCATGCATTTATTATCAAAAAATATTTTACTAAAACCACTCAACATCATAAAAATTATATGTGTCAGAAATATCGATGCCCCCTTTTCTGATTGAAAGGCTATTCCGGTACAAAATATTAATCAAAATGATTAGATTCACAAGCCAGACACGTCAGACAACCACGTTTTTTTTCTACAAAGATCACGCCGCAACGCAGTTGGCTTTTCGTAACATAATATATCTATAGTAATATAAAATTTATTAACTTGATTTAGTGCAGGCACGTAGCCGGCCTCGATATAGCCTGTCGTTAAATTTTTTTGCCTACTTTAGGTACATGTTATTCTGGGAATAAATCTAGATTTTGTACTATATCTATTTTGGAATCCATTTGTAAATAATATCTATTAAGTATATATAGGTATGTTTTCGTCTGCCTATTAACAGTCGGCCATCTTTTTTATTAATTTCATTATATATAAATATTCATCATTCATTTTTATTAATTTCATTAGTCATTAGACCATAATTTTAACATGCTACTCTAATTCACTAGCCATGTAAATGTTAGTACCTGGGTGACCGGGTATTTTTTTTTTATCTTGTTTTATGTATGGATATACTTTTCCTCCAGCATTATATTAGTTTCCTAAAATACTAAGTTGTGTGCCGCATCCAATAAACAGTAGCCGCACTCCATCGTCCATTGGAGTGGAGAGCGTCTCAAGTTACGTTACTCCATAAGTGGTCTACACTCAAGAACTCGCTTGCTTCAACGGTTATCTTTTGATATATGTACGTACATATCCTTTATTTTACTTGAAATAGAAAGATAAGAAAAAGCATGAAATCAAGGTTTCAAAACTGTTAATGATATTATTTTTTATAAGCCAATATACAAAATTATACTGTGTAATATTTCACAGGCAACAAAACTAAATTTCAAATACGAACTTTTATAAGTTTTATAATATTTCCAGGTACATCTAGGAAAAGATATTTACTTTGAGAAACATCTTACTTATCTTTTGTTGTGCAAGCTTATTAGATTAAAAATGACAACAACAGTGACTTTACTTTAAACCCAATTTAGATTAAGTACCTACCTACTACTAATGAGATAACATTGTTCCAGGATGTATTATTTACTTATTTGATGGAATTATTTCCTCAATTTCACAGCAAATCATAATAATAATATGCAATTTATAAAATCTGAGAAATAGAATTGTATAAAATTTGTATAAATTTTTTGCAAAAATATTGGCATAGAAAAAAAAAATGAAAAAGTTTTTTTGAGACACATACCTACAATTTTACAGAATTACACACATAACAATACAACAAATTCAAGAAAATATAGAGACAAATAATTCAGTAAAATTTTATGATGCCGATACGGATAACGACTCAGTTTTACTCCGTGTACCTAGTACATACTTGAGATCTGATTTTCAGTCGAACTTTTGACGTCACGTATTCGTGAACCTGAATGGTGACAGTAAAAAAAATACAATAAAAAAGAGCACAAAATAGATCACATTTTTTTTTTAACAATAACATGAAGTAGAAAGTATACATAGAATATGCAGTAAATTCGAAAAATATATTCTATTCAGCAACCTTGTTCGAGTGGCCTCCTGAGGCTTCCGATATATTGTTATAGGATAGCATTAGGTAAACATTTTAACATAATTTACGCTAAATACCGTCTATGACTAAGACCTTCTTTAATTTATCGTCATACTATATGCTTACTCTGTGCTGCTTGTGAGGGCTGGTCTGCTTGGGTTTGCTATTTATTTATTTACTTATATAATATAATTAGTCACTCATCATTTCATTTTTGTTTTCGTTATAACACACATGTATTATCAGAGAGACTAGTAAAGTTATTCTACGACTAGTAAAACATTTGCTTAGTTTATTGCCGGCATTTCTCAAGAAAACCAACCTTCCGAACCGTGCGAAACTATTCATAAGTGATTGTGAAGGTCTATCTGAAGTCATTTCATTTGATACATTTCGAACCTTACTCATTCGTATACAGTTGCGTGGGCGCACCACGCAACTGTATACGAATGAGTACCAAATAGTAGGGGAGCCCAAGCGGGGATTTTGCGCGTTACTTGTGCCCGTCAGCGCATCATATGGGGAGAAACCTTACACCCTGTAATGTACCCCTACCATATATGAACCCTTAATATAGGGGCGTGCGTTGAGGGCAACCTATCAGAATTGTAAAAAAAATGGATCCTCAGAAAATCTCGAGCGCGTCAGATTAAGACAAGGTAAGTTAAATACATGGAGAAAAATGTATATTTCTATATATAAAGGTTAGAATATTAGTCATCATAAAAGTGATTATACATTGTTAACTACATCATAGATTGTAGTGAAACAGTAAATTTGTGCTTAAATTAAAGATAATATTTAATACACAGCCACTTGATTGCGCGTTTTTGGTTGTGAATACCAAAGTACTGACGTTTTGAGAATATATATAGTGGAAATTTGCAGACTTGTATTTAAAATGAATAACTGAAATTGAGTGACCAAATAAAAGGCATTTATTTGTTTTAAATACAATTAAAAATATATAAAAAATATAATAACACATCGTTCCATTGTCTAATGACAATGAGTTACCCAACGTTTGTATTATCACCCATATTTATATTGTTTTTATTACATCAAATCGTCAGATTAACAATATTTCTCCATATAATTGTTAGATTATCATTGAGGACGACTAGGACATCAAGCTGAACCGTCTGTATAAAAATCTGACGCGCTCGAGTATTTTAAGGTCACATTTTTTTTTAAATTTTCAAAAATCGGTCATGGTTTTTGTTCGCGTCTGAATCGTCAGTAATTTGAATAGGATACTTTTTTGAGTTCACTGAACATTCCTTCTGAATACCCGATACGCTCGAACAACTTTTTTTTTTCTACACCTTTTTACGGCCACCTCCCACTAATTAATCGTCAAATTAATATCTCTCAGTTATCAGAAAGACATTGCGCGTATACAATATGAATGTCTGACGCGCATATGACTGTTTTTTTTTACATTTTTGAAAATTTGTACGCCCTCTCCCCCCACTAAAATGAAAAACTTTACATAAACTTTTTTTCGTTTTAGGACCTAATCTTCACAATCCAACAGGTCCCCATGACGCTTTAGTAACTGCAAATTTAGCATCCCGGGCTCCCCTACTAAAAACATTCATAAAACAAACTCAATTATTTGTAGGTACAAACACATCTAATGATGGAGGCGCTAGACAGACATACTTACCTTACTCCTATTCGTATCAGTTTGCAAATAACTAACGTCAGCATTTAAGGCCTCTGAGGGTCTTGTGAGGATACTTATGCTCTGGGATCCCTTTGTTAGAGGTAATCGCTTTGCTTTGCGTACACATATTGACGTCCCCTATAACTGTGACGAAGAGCGCGAAGAAAGGTGGCATATTGAAACATACTATCATAAAATGAATATACAACATGTAAGTTAATGAAATGCAGGTACTGGAAGTCTTTTATTAAGAATCGGTTTTTAAATTTTACCGAGTGGAATATTGTTTATTTAAGAAATTAGTTATACTCATAGTTAGGGCAAATAGTATGGATTAATAAACATTATTTTCCTCGGAATACGGTTATTTTTGAAGGAGTGCCTGTAATTTACTTCGCCTTATTATACATACATTTATTTATAATATGCATTTATAATACTATAAGTAATTATTAATAATGATGAGTAATAATAGTTAAGTAATAATAATAATTAGTAAGATGGTATTATTTAGATGTCTTCTTTTGAAGGAAGAAAATTTATTGATAATCATAAATATTCTATAAAATTTAACAAAAATGACCGTCCCCAAAATCGATTTACCCTTTCCGTCATTGGGGCAGGTGGAGACATAGATCTGTAAGAACTTTAGAATTAATTATGGAATTTAGAGATTCGTGCCGCACTGTGCAAATACCGTACAACCTCAATCCACACAATGAATTCTGAATATAACTACAGATTACTTACTATGTACTTACATGTAGGGCACCAAAGGTTACTAAGTTTCCGCCACTCAATAAATATACAATATATGAACGTACACTCAGGCTAACTTAAATGCTCAGGTTCACTGATAATAGTGCGGACTGCGGGAAAGAGCTCATTTCTAAATACCCACGCACTGAGCAAAAGTAAACGTATTAATTTCTGTTGTTAAATGTATATATTGAGAATGAAGTGTGATGTAGAGACGTGGAAGGTTTTTAAGTAAAACTATTAAACCAATAAGAAAGATGCCATAGTAGGTGCTTGCCAAAAGATTTTTAACTAGAAGGTCTGCATGACTGTTACCCCAAACCATGCTGAGTTTCTTGCCGGTTCTTCTCAGTTGAAGGCTGACTTCCGAACCGGTAGTAAGTCATAAGTGCCCTCCAAGGGCTTAAACTGAATCAATGGCTTTGACTTTGACTGTGGTAAAAAAAACAATTAACCATTTTAATCACTACCCGAATATTAGGATGTAACAAATATGCTAGACTAACTAGGATGCTACAAAGAAGTGAAAATAGTTACTCTAACGACGAACAAGGTTTCTTATTATACTCTCTAGTATAACTTTTGTAGACTAAATAGGTCGCAGTAGATGCTTCAAGCAACTTATCTGTGCCTAAGTTGCTTCGGTCTGTGGTGTACCTAACACTATTCGAGTTTTGTTCTAGTTAATATAATTCCAGAGCGCTGAGAATTTTCCGCGTTGGATGCAAAGTTTGTCTCAAATAATGTTAAGTTTAGAAAATATTGAGTATTGTTAAGCGGTTTCTCCCGTGATCTGGGGATTTACCTACATTTTGATAAAACTTTTCTTAATTTTTAGTATGTCTGTTACAAAAGGAATATATCCTTCAAGATTCAGGGTACTATGACTAGGAATTTAGGGTCTGTGAATCACTAGACTGCACTTTATATTTTTTATAGAAGATTAGCAAACTCTAATAGTACTGATTGAGAAACGGATTGCCCTGTTAGTGAGTTACGAAAATCTCATATTATTGTTATTTATTATATAGTGACAGTTAATAAATTTTGAGTTCGACAAGATTGAAATTTATTATTGCCTTTAAAAATATTATAGACATTTATTTGTTCAGTAACTTGTAACACCGAAGTTATGATACTCCAACTGTCTCACGAGATAAAATGTTTCAAATAAACGTAGGTACAATGTTTATTTGTAATATTATCTCTTATTACCCTAAATGGATAACTTTATAAATGTGCGTGTATTTATACATGTGAGTATTATTTTCTGACAAGAATAAGAAAGTTTTAAGTTGGCCTACAGCTATCTATAGAGGACCACCGGTGGTACATGGAAGTACCCAAAGTGGTCCGCGAAGCCATCCGAAAAATATTAAATCGTAAAAAAACGTAAAAAAATTAAATAGTGAGTATTTAACTTTGAATTTTATTTATAGACAGAAAAAGCCTTTATTCATTTACGTTTACTGTATATTATCTCCACATAGTTTTGGTCCATGGCAAGACAGAATGTTTGTCAAATGGTCCCTCATCACCCAAAGGTTAAGAACTACTGCTATAGAGAAACAATCTGGAAGGAAACATGCTCGATTATGATAAAATTTCAAATATCTTAAAATTATATTACTTTGTATAATGTACCAATTTCTACACCACTTTACAGCCTCAGGTGTTAGCCGCAGATGACTTTCACACTCTTACGTGGACAAGTTCGGTGCGTGCTATCTGGGAAACCCTCTCTAGTTCGTCAAAACTAAAAAAAATATTTACATTAACAACATTCGACTTATGATCGTCGTTTTGAATTAGATATAGAATTTTAAAAAGCATTTACTAGAAATTTATACATGGTTTGAATTAAAAATAAGAGACGAATTACAATTCAATTCAATTTATTTATTGTAAAACAGGTAGTTAGGTACAGCGATGGTAAATAAATAATAAAATACAGCTATCCACGTTTAAAAAAAATGTACTCATAGTTGTTCCTTTCAGCAATGTTTGTCCAACAGTTAAGAATGTCCCTATACTGACCAAAAATAAACTCAAACTTAATAGCTGATACAAAACTAGGGCACATAGAAAGGGTGCATTTTTTTCGATAATTAGTTTAATCTAAATATGTTGTATACCTAGTGTTCTACTTAAATATTTAAAAAAAAAATTATAACGTAAGAAAATCTTTTTCAGCGTTCTCAAAATTTAAATGAATCAATAAGTGCCATCTTTGTAACGTCGTCACGTAAAACTCTGAAAGGTGTGACAAAAATTTCATAGAACGTGATATGAAATTCGACCAATATTTTTCCTATGTAATATTGAAACCGAACCGCGTTTGTTTACTGTCTAGCTAGAGTCTTTGCTATGAATATTTACTTAGGCCTTTTATTAAAGTATGTCATTATTTTTGACATGAAAAATAAATAAATAAAATAACACTTTTTAGAAAATTTATTTGTTTCTGACATAGGTGTTTATATGTCAATCTTTTTTGTGATCTCAGTCTTTATTTATTTATTATATTATTTGCTATAGCTAAACTATGTTTTTTATCTGTATAAATTCTCTTTCATCTGTACATAATGAAGATGTTTAAACTGGTTCACTTGTAAACGTTTTTCAGACAAAAAAATACAGCTATCAACTAACTAACCTATTTACATTGTATGGGTTTTATTTCTAGTTTGGTCGCCTGACTGCGTAAATACCTGTAGAAACCTGTTAATAGGAAACAAGATAGAAGGATGTCGTCTTTCAACTTTAAAATATAGTATGCATAATAATGGAACGATTACATAAATTATTGAGTATATAGTTTTATAAATAACTCATGAGCAATGATATTTAGGGATGTCGCACTAGCCCACAATGAACGAGGCGGTACAATTCAGACTACATAATTGTAAGACTTTGATTTAGGCACATTAGAGTAAATTAGAGCATCTTTCAAACACAACTATGTATAGATTAATATTGTGTAGCCCTTTGATTTATTAACTTTCGATAGTATTAACAAATAAAAATTAAAAATAAAATACATTTAATTAAATAATTAAAAAAAATTACGAGTTTCGTCTGCGATGAACACCGAAACTACTTATCCGATCTTAATGCATTTTTTTTTCAAAATGTGCGATTTGAGCTAACTTAAAGGTAGGGTAAGTTTTAATCTGATTATTTCCTTTTTTATACCGGGAACGCGGATGAAACCGCGGGGAACAGCTAGTATATCTACTAAATGTACTTTCCTCTTATCTTTACGCAAATTTTCTAAACATCGCGCATTGTTCATGATCGTCATTCCATTATATATAGGATGAATTAATTAATATGTACATCGCCAGCCTTATCCAGATGCGTAACTAGGTGACCTCATGTTGAGCGTCAATCCGACTGTCGATAAGATAGATGTCATTAGTTGTGTAGAAACTCTTTAAAAGTATTGACATGACTAATACAATAACAATATTAGTGCTACTATTTAGTTTTAATTTAGTTAATTCAAGTGTGGTAATAAATCGTTATGATGATGAGTGTATCCTAGATGCTGAGTTAAATAAAGAAATCAAATCGTATAAGGAAGTGATTAAAAGGATTAATGATGAAATTACTATGGGAGGTCTGGGATTGGCTATGTATAATGAGTGAGTAGATTTAAAATGCATTTTAATATTTTTATGTAAACGTGTTTTTAATAATGCATCAAATATCAGTTCTTTTTTAAAACTGGATTTGACTAAATTTAGTCAAATCTTGTTACGATATTCATAATTACCTGGTATATTTTTACAATTTGCGTAATGGTAATAAGAAATGAGTAGTGGAATGCATATTTGTATTCTTATTACCTGCATCTTGTAGAAGGGTGAGACTAAAGATTTGATATAATTAGAATGTTTTCTATATATCATAGTTTGTATTTTATACATTGATTTTAAATACTTGTTTTAATAAATATTGCAAGTATTTAATAATAAAAAAATAAATCGATTAAAATGATATCGAGAACTCAAATAGATTATATTTCAACTTTTTGTTTGTTTGTTCGAAATCACGTGAAAACTATAAATCATGTTTAGTTTTTATATAATTTTCGAATTCTGTTCAATGCTGAGAGTAGAACTTAAAATTTCAATAGATTAAATCCCAAGAAAACATTACTTATGTCTGCAACGCTCGTGTTAAAGCATGGCGGAAGCATTATTCACTACATCTTCTTTACAGTGACCTAATTTATAATGAATGATTTAATAATTATTGATGTAACTTTTATTTCCATTCCTTTATAATTTGTTTGAATTGCAGCTTTACGATCAGTGTGTAGGCTCAAAATCTTATCGTCAAACCTCAGAATTGAGAACTAACGTAGAGTTTCACCGGTGAAGAAAAACTTTATGCCAAGTTAAATAGAACATGCAAATGAAGTCCGCCATACTATATATGTCCTGCATGTAGATCCTGTCCCTCGTGGTAGATTATGTATGCCCTTTACCCCTAACGTTGTTAAGGAAGATTCGTGCTGAAGCTGTCGATAGCTTAAATATGTTCACATATTGTAACCAATTTTGGCAATGCTAAGCGAATCTTTATTCTGAACTTTGTTTCAGGTATACAAAGTTCATTGACACATTTGGAGCACGACCCTCGGGTAGTGAAATATTGGAAAAATCCATAGATTACATGGTAAACTTAACAAAAGTAAATGGAATATCTAACGTAACTACTGAAGAAGTTGAAGTTAGTAAGGTTTTTAAATTTTCATAGATATTACCTATATTTTATTTTGCACTCATTTTTAATTAAATTATTTGTTATTTCAGGTACCGCATTGGGTACGTGGTTACGAAGCAGCAGTAATGCTAGAACCTTATTATAAGAAAGTTGCCATACTTGGACTTGGTTCCAGCGTAAGCACGCCACCAGGAGGTATTACCGCTGAAGCCATCGTTGTCAGCAGTTTCGATGAACTTGATAAAATTGATAATGCAAAAATTAAAGGTAAAATAGTAATTTTTGATGCTTTATTTACTACTTACGGAGAGACAGTAGCCTATAGAACAAATGGGGCTACAGAAGCTTCTAAAAAAGGGGCTATAGCGACACTAGTGAGAAGCATTACACCGTTTTCTATTAACTCACCTCACACTGGCTACCAGTATTATGGAGATAATGTTACTAAAATTCCAACGGCAGCTATTACTCTTGAAGATTCCGATTTATTTCATAGGCTACAAGATGAGGGTAAAAAGATAATTTTAAATATAACAATGTCCAGTACGTTTGATACTAAAATATCTCGCAACACTATTATAGACCACAGAGGCAAAGTTGATCCTGAGAAGGTAGTTATTGTCTCGGGACATATAGACAGTTGGGATGTAGGAACGGGAGCTATGGATGACGGTGGTGGTATGTTCATAAGCTGGTATACACCAATAGTACTAAATTATTTAAAACTAATACCTAGACGAACAGTTCGGGCTATATTATGGACTGCTGAGGAGCCTGGTTTAATTGGTGCAGCTGCATACTTAAAAAGGCATATAAAAGAACTCCCTAATATTGATTTTATTATGGAATCAGACGAGGGTACATTCAAACCACTTGGATTAGAAATTGCAGCATCTAAAAAAGGGCAATGTATTATTAAAGAATTGCTGAAACAATTTACTCCACGAATTATGAATGTGACCGATAGCCCGGGATCAGATATTACTTTGTTTGTGAAAAAAGGTGTGCCTGGAGCATCATTGCTGAATAACAACTACCGCTACTTTTGGTTCCATCACAGTGAAGGAGACACTTTGAACGTTCAGAATATAAATGACGTGATGCATTGTGTAGGTTTCTGGGCATCATTTGCCTATGTTTTAGCAGATTTATCAGTAGATATACCGAGGAATTGAATATCCTCATCCAAATATTGGAAATGTAAAAAATATTATATGTATACAATTTCACTGTGTTTCTATCTTCATGGATAAAATAAAAATGATAAAGGGAGCTAGTTTTGTTTGTTGTAAAAAAATATTTCGTTTCCTATAATCAAACATGTAAGCCGCAGGCGGTGACGCTCTTTGTGTTTTGTGTGACACATTGTGCCTTTACGCATATGACAATCCTTTCATATTTCAGTTACAACTACGACCTTTATGTAATGTTATCATAAATTTCATAATATCTTATAGTTTATCGTTTTCTAGACATGTTATAGAATATATGAATGATAGAGACAAGTTGCAAGCTGTTACTACACAATGACAAATAAAGTAAAACAAATTAATTTATAAAATGTATGACAAGTAAACGAGATAACCTTTACATAACCTTTGTTTGTACAAATCAAATAGCTATATTCTGAAGCTGATTAATTAATATTATTACCAACACACATTACCGGTTATTGGACGTGCGCCCTGTTTATATTATATAACTTAGTATATATATGTATTTGTTACTGAGTGACATGTTTAGCTAGACCTATTATATAACAAAAGATATCTATATGTATATACAGATATACAGGGTGATTTTTTTTAGTCACTGGCAATACTTGCAGGAGTGGAAGTACTCATCAATATGAACAACTTATATTATGGGACCAACTCTGATATCGCGTAAAATAAAACGGTTGCTTCATATATTTTGGTCGAGTAGGTATAGAACTTTTGTGTGGAACTGCTGATATTTTTTTCGAGAAAGTATGTATGTATGTAAGTTCCTTATAGACTCCGAAACCGCAGAACCGATCGCGATGAAATTTTCAGATAATCTTCATATTAGCCCCCCGCAGGTTTGGTGGCGATCGGAACACTCAAGACCGCGGGTGAAACCGCGGGGCGGAAGCTAGTAAAGCTATATAAAAGTTTTAAAAATTATTGAAGCTCATAAAATATAATGTCAGTCTTTGTTGAACAAATGACAATATCCCGAGGCAATATTATTACACCAAAAATATACTTTTAGAAGTTTTAAAAACAAGGCCATTCTCATTTTTCCGGGTGGCAAACTTGAACTCAAAGAGCCAACAAAACCAGTTGGGGAAAGTTTTCATTATTCTCTTTTTCGCTTAATCATGAAATAAAACCAGCATTGTGTTAATAAAGAATGGCAGTACTCGCTATAATGCTTTTAGAATTCATTCGACATATTCTGTCTGTACCGGTTCCCATGAGCCTTTCATCAAGAGCATATATCCCGTAAATACGCCTTGTCGCTTCAACTTTGACGAAATGTATTCATGTGAAGCGTGGCGTAATGAGATGATTATAGACTTCTAATCATTTTAGATGAATCGAAAATTATATGATATATTTAAATTATAAGATAAGAAATTTGGTGCAGAATTTTTAACTATTTGCATATTTATTTAAATATGTCAAGTTGTTAAATTGCCACTGCTTTTCATCACAATAATGACTAAAGTCGTATCAAAGTCATATAACTTAAACACTGTATTGTTCATTCTCAAATACTCATTATATACATATAAATTTATTGAGAGAAAACATTCGAATAAGCTGCTTAAACGATGGTTACCAGCCCAAATAATTTTGATGAGAAAAGTTTTAAAGTTAAACGTTATTTGGTTCGAGTGAGAATTTATCATTGGTAGATGCTTTATGTATTTAAGCGAGTTTTAAATGTCATGGTCGACCACACACCCACAGAGCTGAAACCCTCGTTAGCCATGATCTAGGATGCAGCGGTGACCACACTACCACAATAGGGTTAGATGATACAATGTCTTAAGGCTAGAGGCGATTTTAATCGAATGAAATATGGTAGAGAATTCGCATGCTAATGGTAAGTAACCGAAATGACTTGTGGTTGCTGAATACAAAATGATTAGGGAAAACGCAAGACAACTAAGTCAGCTGACCTTGATAATTATCAATATGGCACAAAGAATTATATATTCAAAACCAATTATTGTATCGCATTTTTATTACTAAAGTCAGTTCTTAAAATGTGAGAATTAAATTCTTTTTTTTCTATGTATTGGCTTGTGTTTGACCACTATAATATGGCTGAAGATGATAAGCACACAAAGCCTATAAGATGCAGCTGTAGGAACACACCGGTAGGTACTTGGCGACAGATTTTCAAGTTGGTGGAAGCCAGCAAGGTGGCTACTACAAAGGATCTTTTCCTTCACCGAAAGCTCAAGCTCATTGTAGGATTATCATGCCATTAGATGCCACTGAGCTATCTCGCCTAAATTTAAATAAAAATCAGCATTACAAAACCAACTTTATCTTGAAAATCATCTATCATTTTATCGAGCTTTATGTATTTATTACATTCTATTGTTCAGGTCAATAAATATAATGTGACGTGTAACATTGCAAGCAATTAGATGCCTGGTAAACCCAGCACATTACGTAACTAGCAATAAATTATGAGACCATCTGCCTGTCAGGCAATTAATTCTGTTTACACTTCTTGACATACGTTAAGTTGGTACAATGCGTCTACATACAACAATTATTATTTTATTACCTTGATAAACTGAATTTATTTTTATTTATTCGCATGAGTTAGTTTACGATCATAATGAAATCCTTACAATCCGTTATATTACCTATTTTTTAATGCTGTAGATAATTTTGATCCTTTTAATTATATTATCTTTCAATTATAACCACGGTAGGCGATAATGATGTTTTTTTTTACATATAAAACCGAGAACCAATCCGAGCATCGTTCAAATAAAGCTCTAGTGTGAGTCCAAAACGCGCACGGAGATTTCCTTTACTATGCATTTTTGCTATGATATCAATATTAGGAGCACCACACAATATTAATTTTATTTTATAAGTAGACTATGTAGAAGGTGATGAGACTAGATTGTGTTATTGTAAAGTTTATTTTAACATTTTTTTTTGCATTTTTAAATAAAATAACAGCATGGCGTTCTTTGTGGCGAGCTCGGAATCAAAACAAAAAAATAATTTATTTATACCCTGCGACTTTACAATTGACTCTGACACGTTCAGAATACACTTACAATGAGCAATTAGCATGACATTCTGTGTTGCAAACAGCGATAACAAATAGTGCCACAAAGAACACCAATAGGTACCTACAACTTATTGGAAAAGTATCCGTATCATCGAGAATGTGATCTCTTATAGAGACTACATCTAAGAAAGCTTTGCATAACTTGATTTGGATACGCTTATCTGAAGTTTTTATCTAGGCTAAATTCAATTATGGACGATGGATTGTAAGGCTGAGAGGGTTCAAATTTTCCTTTACATTACATATTTAATCAAGTACCCAAATCTGTAGATATTAGGTTCTACGCATTAATGTCACAACAATAGAAAATATATTATTATTACTTGTCTTTTCATAAACAATAAAATATGTCTTATAAGACACCTAAATTCTTTTTCATAAACAATAAAATATGTCTTATAAGACACCTAAATTCTATATTCATTTGGTATTGTTATTTTGTATACTATATTGTTGTGACTCCGTATCGAAAATTATTGAGCTCTTCTGAAGACTGACTCTAGAATATGTTTTCATGTCCTTTCTTTTCTTGAAACCACTTCACTTCATTACGGTTATAAAATTATTTTAAATCCTCATCATTTTTTCAGTTTCAAATAAAAACAATTGCTTCCAAACACCATTCATAAGTTCCTCACCATTTTCTCTGACCGTACATAATATTCTATGACGCTTAATATTCCTCTGCGCACTTGTAAAGATCTGAAGTATGCTCAATATTGTTGTGACCACACCAAACTCACGCGTGCCTCCGCATTCTGCCTGAGAATTAGCACCCTCTTGCGTTATTGCTTCATAACTCAGCTTCGAGAAAAGTTGACTTATGTATAGTAAAAGGAAAACGGAAATACGCTTTTATTGGTATGGAGAGATGACTTTCGTTGACAGCAAAAAAGGGTATCGGTTCGTGAAAATAATGTTTTATTGAGTAGGTACCTAAGGTGCATGATATTGTTATGAAATTTACGCTGTATTTTTAAACTCAATTCATCGAAGTTTGTTGCATAACGCAAGCCGAGTATAGTATTTTTTTTTTAATCAGCTTCCGCTGCAAGAGAGAGAATTTCCTATATTCAATTCTATGGGGTGACGACGAGTAGGTACTAGGTATGTGCCTAACTTACAAATCCGTTCAACCATTACCGCATATTTGAATAACAAACATCTATTCAAATATACACAGAAACCTATGTATAAACAATCGTATTTATAGTAGCCTAACGAAAATTAGTGTATGTACAACTGTCTGTAACGTTTTCAAGGCTAAGCTACCGAACTGATTTTGTAAATTGAAAATATTTTATTCATGAAACATGAAAAATATTATGTCAAGAGAGAAAAAATCTATCAAGCACGAGCTGGCGGCAAATCAACTGTATATATAATGATGCTTATAACACGTGCCTATTAGCAATTATTATGATGTACGATAAAAGAGATGTCAAGCAGATGATATATGGAGGCCCGCTTTCCAAATAACCCCGGGCTTATAGCTATACATCATTCAAGGAATAATAGAATTTATTGGTTATTTCACGCTACGCGATGGTTAGATACAAGTATGTAGTGGAACCACTTTAATTGACATTTGATTGAATTTTTTCTGCTTTCAAGATACACAAGCCTGATTGTAAGTTTTCTTACTCAACTTACTAGATATTAGTGTTTATTTTTTACTAACTTTCGCCCGGCGGTTTTACCCGCGTGGAATAAAAAATAGCTTATGTCACTCTACTGTCCATAAACTATCTCAATGCAAAAAACACGTCGATCCGTCGCTCCGTTGTTGCGTGATAGAAGGACAAACCAACAAACACACTTTCACATTTATAATAAGAGTAAGAGGTAATAGTATGGTATAAAATTGGATATAGTATGTTATCCTTAAGAGATAGACATGTGCCATCGCGGACTTTTCTGTAGACCTATACACAATTCCACCATACATCATTTTGTTATATCTCAAAAGGTTAAGGCAACATTTTCGTAAAAAGCTCCCAGACGGCTTATTTTTTCCGACACCTCCAACAAATATCATTATGTTTTAGCCAATGTATACAAACACTTGAAAAATTATATACTAAAACCACAGCTAAATCTTTCCTCTTGAATCACTCTACCTATTAAAAAAAACGTTAAAAATAGTTTTTCTGTATATGAAAACATCGTGACGTAACCTACAAGGCAGAGAAATCAAAATCAAGGACATAGAAGCACGGCAATCTACACTGGGCCCGGATGGTCGCTAAGTCTTCCTCGATACTCGTGCCTCTGCAGTTAGAACGTAGGTATATGTATCGCGTCGGTGTAATAAATAATACAGATAATTTTATAAAATATTTAGATCATTTCACTCAGTATAAGAAATAAACAGTAAAAGCTAATTAAAAGCTTTGTAACAAAATAAACAAGATAAATCTTTTAAATATTTAAAGGGGACAAATGAACTTCGACTGTTATTTATTCTTTCAGGCAACTAGCAACTTGTCCAGTAAGTTACTCCCTAGACTTTAATTGTGTCTGTTCAATTTGAAACTTAGGAAATATCATATTGTATAACTTGTTACTTATATCACTTTCAGTTATTTATCTAGGAGTTATGTAGTTTATGACAGACTGAAAGTTAATATTGATCAGTCATGGAGTAAAAGACCAACTCTAGATCTATAAGATGTATGGTCTGGATTACATTTCTTTTTATTTTTATCTTAGAAGATGTCACGTAGTTAGATTGTCTGATGGTATGTGGCTGCCGTCAATTATGGACATTAGCATTATCAGGGAGATCGTCAATGTGTTGTTGACTTTTATCAAACCTAGAAGGCTTGGAGTGCTTTGTAACTTGAAGGTGGTAGCCAGCCACCAAGCAAATTTCAAACGCTATTGTTTTATTTACTATTAGCCATAAGGTAAATGTTAATTATACAGAACAAAAGATAGAGAATCTAATAGCAAGATAAATATCTTGCGTCGTAATAACTAACCTAACCTTCTAGTTCGTACCTCTTTATATTTTTTCAATAATAGTTTTTAACAAATCTACAAAATATTTCTCACATTTTGTGGTAATCTCTATTTGTGCGGACACGTCAGAAAAACCGGTTCATTGAGCATTGCCCTGAGCCTGCGAGTCAGCAGGGCTGATAGGGTTAGTCCCAATCCGAGATCTTGAGCCAAATCCAATATACACACCCTTTGGTATTTGAGCACATTAATAATTCAATTCCAGGTGTCCTAAATACATATATGTCATGCAAATTGTCTTCCCATCTCATCTATATATTTAATATCTAACGCGACCCTAGTTACAACGTCACTTCCATAGGATTCCACGATTAGGTACCCTTTAATATTCTATCGTTTGGTTAGTCCTACTAATATTATAAGTATAAAAGCTTGTTTGTTCGGATGTTTGTTACCATTCAATACCGTAACGGCTTAACGGATTTGGATGAAATTTGTCACACAGATAGAATATATGCTAGATTAACATATAACTTTTTATCCCGGGAAAACATAAGATCCCTCGGAAACGCAGGTGAAACCGCAAGGCGGAAGCTAGTTTGATATAAATAAAGATACTGAGTCATTATTCACACATGGTCATAATCATGATACCAAACTAAGCAGAGATTCATAGTACATAATACTGGGTGACTTTTTAGTCACTGGCAATACTTGCAGGGGTGGAAGTACTCATCAATATCAACAACTTTTACTATCAGACTAAGAGTGGAATCACGAAAAAATTATCAGCTGTTCCATACAAAAGTTCAATACCTACTCGACCAAAATGTATGAAGCAACCATTTTATTTTAGTCGGAAGTCGCCTTCATCTGAGAAAAACCGGCAAAAAACTCAGCATTTTATTATAATCTATACGACACAGACACTTGCTAGGCTCTTAGAAGTAAATATAGATATTACAATGCGAGACATCACTTTAATTTTGCATAAAAAAAGTTTCTAGGTGAGTACTATTTATTACTGACCTCATATTGAGATCAATTTAAAAGCATGTTAAGACAAGCTTTCGGTAAATCGAGCCGAATATCCCGTATAATTTGTTATGCTAATCCTGAACATTTGCTATGTTAAGTGCGCCGTAAATCTTAAAACGTACCATCATGTTATCTCTTTCTACGATGTCGCATTCGCACATTCACTGGAAGCCAGAAATCTGGAACGTTCCGTTTGGAGACAGATTTTGAACTTGAAAGTGGTAGCCAGCCAAGAGGGTACCAGAAAACACTTCAGATACTACTAATCTATGGTTTCCTCAAGAGATGTCTTCCGCTCAATTAGCTACAGGTTTTGAACCCAACGTCTAAGTGTGTCATTTGAGTGGTCACTAATTGAACTAACTTCACTAAATTCCATCTTGAAATACAGGGTGATTTTGTTATCACTGGCAATACTTGCAGGGGTGGAAGTACTCATCAATGTGAACAACTTTTATTATAGGGCTAACTCTGATATCGCGTAAAATAATACGGTTGCTTCATACATTTTGGTCGAGTAGGTATTGAACTTTTGTATGGAACAGCTGATAATTTTTTTATGATTTCACAGTTAGTCCCATTATAAAAGTTGTTCATTTTGATGAGTACTTCCACCCTTGCAAGTATTGCCAGTGATAACAAAATCACCCAGTATAGAATTATTTAGCTATCTGTAAGGCAAAAAATTCATCCATAATATAAAAGTACAAGTCTATACTGGCTAATTGATTGACTTCGCAAAGTCTGCTGGTTGCAGAACCATGTTTGGAGGCCATATTCCTATTGGAACATAGACAGTAGTAGATTCGGGGGGCTGAGGGGCTCAAGCTCTTGCCTCAATTTTGACTAGCACTGCTGCATTCCACGTAGCAGCATGGGCCGAGATAGTTGTCTTATCTGTGTATGTAGGTACTGTCAATTATACGACTCTTAAATATATATATACATATGTATATGTAACTATCCTCTTTTTAGGGTTCCGTACCCAAAGGGTAAAAACCCTATTACTAAGACTTCGCTCTGTCCGTCCGTCTGTCTATCACCAGGCTGTATCTCAAGAACCGCGATAGCTAGACAGTTGAATTTTTCACAAATTATGTATTTCTGTTACCGCTATAACAACAAATACTAAAAACAAAATAAAATAAATATTTAAGGGGGAATCCCATACAACAAACGCGATTTTTTTGCTTTTAAAAAGGACCTAAATTGCCAAAATTTCATTCTGCATCTTACGTTTAGATATCTAGAAATAAGACCCCGTCGCGTACGCTTTTACACAAAGTACTGATGCTTCACTGTACTTGTAAGTAGCATGTCCATTACAGACTAAAAGCACTCTTTATTTGAAGCCTCTGCTTCAACATTACTCTGTGCCGTGTACCTAAAAGGCGTCTTGTGACAATGTTAACAAATTTCCACATACCTTCCTACCATGTTGTCATTATTTTGTTAAGTAAATATTAATCCAAATTATTCTTTTCTATGTCAAGAGACATGGGGTCCACCTGATTGTAAGTGGCTACCGTCGCCTATGCAATTACCACTAGCAATACCAGGTGATTGTCAATGTATTACTGACCTTTATAAAGCCTTGAAGGTAATTAACTGGCTCTCAAGCGCAACTGCCGGAACATACCAGTAGGTGTTTGGCGACAGACTTCGAACTTGAGGGTAATAATCAGCCAAGCGGGTACTACAAAGTACCCTACCACTGTGCTGTGGTTTCCTCGCGATGTTATCCTTCAAAAAACAACCGAAATCTCAAGCTAATTGTAGGATTCGAACCCACGACAACCAGTCAAATTCGAATCCATGCAAAATAATTTATTGACTCACAATTGATATAAATATAAAAAGTGCCTACGGATTCCATTGTTCTACAGATAAAACTCTATAAAATTAATTATTTGCAGCAAGCTGGCGTGCAGGCAAAAGATAAGCAAAAATGTTATTTAAACATTTTGACCATTTGGTCAACGTTATTTGAAACGTTGCTCTGTGGCGTAGTTTGCATAGAGAATGTTTACACTCATATATCATACTAATATTTCTAGAGCACCTACATACATTATGCATATTTCCATTGGTATACAGGGTATATTGAACAATATACCTACATCAAAAGTTAAAAGCTGTCAACACAAAAATTCACCAGTCGTAACTTTCTAACATCATAACGAAGCACCAAATTTTATTTGCAACATTTCCTCCACCAGTTTGAACAACCTTGTAACAATTTTATTGTGCTGTATGTACGTGAACTTGTTATCAGTCGTGAGCATCCTTGTTAAAAAGTTCCACGCTACGTGTCTGAAAGTTATATTGTTATCTCGCACAAAACTGCAAGCTAACAAAATTATTACAAATCGTTGGAAAAAAATTAAGAACATCTTTATTGGTTTAGGACGCGGATCGAGTGCAATTTTATCGAGTTTCATTTTACATAATAAATAATTTAGCAACATATTAGGATTTAATTCATTTTCATCATGTATATTTTACCCTATGCTTTATGTTCGCCCACAATTTCATGGTTTGTGAAGATTTAGTCGAAGGTGTAAGCACATATAGCCTAGTATGGAACTAGCTCTCATTTGCAGCTGCCAAAATACACGGATAGGTGACAGATTTTCAACAAATGAATGTATGAATTATAGATTATTATCTATCTATAGATGAATTCTCCGATACTTAAGGCAATCAACATTAATTTCTTACTTCAATAAATATCCTCATCTGACCTAAAAATCTTACCTGTAACGAATGAATAAACAAGCAACATATTTCTTGAGAAATAAATTAGTTGTGATGAATTTATGAGGGTGAATTCGGTATAATCAAATTTTCTCCTTAACGAAGTATGCTTGACACGGTAGACCAAGGTAGCGGCAAATACGTTCATTTTACCAAGTTTTAACTCAATTTCCTAAGCCTTAAACAAGCCGTAAATCATTATACTCTGCCCCTGTACAGCTTTTGTCTGAAAAATGTTCACGAAAATATTATACTAATGTTCATGTAATTCGTAACTAGAAATTTATTATTTATTTATTTACTACAATAACTATACTTAAATTGAACTAACGCTAATTTTAAACCGTGATCGTGATGAATTAATAGATTATTTTATGTATCTACCTCTACCATAATTTTTATTGTTAACGTAAATTCTCTTTAAGTATGTACGCACAGTTTTAAAGTTATGACGCAAATAGAATTTAGATTAGATAAGTAACAATATACAAGAAATCATTTTCAATTCTCTTTTTTGGTTAACTTTTTACTCTGCTGCCAGATTTTGAACCTTGTGCTGGACTTACCCAATCATAACAACATTAGACATATTTTATAAGATGTTATTTTTCGATGAGTGGTGTTAACCCGTTTGTTATTTTTATTTTTTAACAAGTCAAATTATCGAAAATCCTAATGAAATGCATGCGAATTGGGCTTGGGGGATATGTGGTTTCAGCAGGATGGTATAACTGAACACACATCACGAACGACGATGGATATTATGCGCACAGCATTTCCCAATTGCTTTTAATCTCTCAATTTGGTGATTGCCCAATAATATTATGTACCTTGCTAGATAATATTGTGAGAGATACATTCTTATAATAATAACTGGCGGGCCGTATGCTTGTTATTTACCTCAGTATAAAAACCGGTCAAGTACGAGTCGAACTCGTGCGCCGAGGGTTCCGTACCTACCCATTATACCACCAAAATATTTTCTTTCACACAATAGCACAATTTTATTTATTTATCTTATTTGAGGCTGGGCCAATTAAGCTAGACCTCTAAATTGTATGAGCGCCATACAACTCAGAGGCCTATCTTAATTGGCGGTAACTATGTATGTCCATACATACATAGATGACGCCGGACACCTTTAATTTTTAACTTTTTTTTTTTTGGAATGTTTCCTTTATGATTCTAGGTCAACGGGAACTACCATATAAAAAATAAAAAAAGTAGAAAATTAAGGTAAATTTTGGTACTTACAAGTTTTCGCGAAAATCTAAATTTGCCCATATCTTTTTATCGAGTTGACTCAGGACTTTGATTTTTATACACCTAATAGGGACTATAGACCTCAATATCTGGTATAAATTTCAATTTTTTCAGTCCACCCGTTCCTGAGAAAATCGGTGGTGACACACGGACAGACGGAAAAGAAAGTGATCTTATAAGGGTTCCTTTTTTTACCTTTTGAGGTAAAAAAAGGTACGGAATCTTAAAAAAAATAAAATAAAATAATAACTCTGAAATATATATTATACATAACGCGCTTCTTTTTTTGTAGTACCAGTATTGATGAAAAAAATACTAACTGATTTTAAATACATAAATAGATAATACATTTAAATATTGCATGTAAATAATCTATTTTTGTTTCAAAATTAGGATTAACACTGAGTTAACTGTTTTTTTAGAAAAACAACTTTTGTAGGGCTCTTAGGCAACTCATCCCACGTATAAAACTAGACCCATGGGCCTGGATGCCTAATAATTTTTATTTATTATACCGTATTAGTGTCAGATAACATACCGATGCTTGTAAAAACCTACGTCATTTGTTATTTTTACCTATCCTGAGGTAAATATGCAAAATTTCGAGATATCTCAATTTCAGTCGCTAATAATATAGAAAAGAATATTAAAATCGCTATATTTTAGAAAATTTAAAGAAATTTTAAAAAAGTATTATAAGCATCTTACAATTAATTATCATTATATTTACAAAAGAAATAACAAATTATGTAGGTGCCTACCTACATACATATTACTGTACTTCAATTGATCTAACCTTTGTGATCTAAGGATCTAACAATCTCTGATAATGAGTGTGAGAGGGAGATAGAGTATACAACTTTAATATCATCATCCAATAATGTTTGTATACAGAGTTTAATTGAACATGAAATGAACTCTATGACGTGGTATCAAGAATGATAATCATGCGGGCATCCTCAAAATATTTTATGTAACACGAACGTCAAGGTTAAAGTCATTGTAGACTGCTCAACGTTAGAGACACATTGTTTACGTGCTGTGTCTAATATGAGTGTTATTGATATTTTACATCTATGATAATTCTTTTAAACATTATCGTGTAAGTTATTAGTGAGTTTATTGATTGTGAAGTTTGAGTCTAATGAGATAACCTCACAATCATGCAGACTTTTAAGCCACGTTTAGTTTTGAGTTTTGCAAGTTTAAATAAAGAGTGGATCAGGTAAGCAAGTCAATATCATTTTATTTACAATAGATAAACAAAAATATAAGGACATGAGGAATAGTTGGCATGTTAGGAAAACATTGTTTAAATACCTAACGTGTAATTTGTTATGATTGGTTTAAAAAGCTATAGTGATAAATTAACAAAGCCACGGTATGATTATATGCAGGGTTACCAGGTCTTAAAACCGAAAAGACGGACAGACTAACCAGTTTAGCCGGACATTTGGGCAAAAGGCCGGACACCCTTAATTTTTTTTTTTTAAAGTAAAACATGTTTTTTATCATTTAACATAAATTCTAATGAAACAACAATAACATTGAATGAGTCAGTATCCATTCAATATTTATTACAATATTAATTTCAACAATTGCAATATTTGCAATAGTAGCAGTAACTATTGCAAAATGGTCGAATTTAAAAAGCCGAACAAAAGGAAAAATAGGAAAATAACTCTAATTTGACCGGACACATAACCAAAAACCCGGACTGTGTTCGGCATTATCCGGACGCCTGGCAAACCTAATATATATGCATGTTTTTATATCATTTGTCTCTTTGTTATTGTTAAAAAAATAACATACAAAACATGTCATAAATATGCATGTATGTATATCTTATTATTATCTTCCCTATAAAACAAGGTCGGGTTATTTACACAATTTATAGTTCAAAAATTGTTGGACTGATTCGTCTCCACCCCAAATAGCAGAGTAACTATTAAAATATCAGTTTGTTTTGTACCGTATTTTGTAATTTAACAATACCTCCTGCTAAAAATGTCATAATACCATAGTACCTAATATGAATTTTCAAATTGTCATTAATACAAAATGTGATTTTGATAATGTTTAGATCAGCAGTTCGGCGAAAAAACTAGATAGTATAAAACTGGATACTAGGATACTACGCAATTTAAACTAACTTTCTAATATATTTTTAATTCAGATGTATGGCTCTAAAAGCTCAAGTAGACGTGGAAGAACAGTCTATTCCCTTAAAATCATGGAAGGAGATACCTGGGCCATCGTCTCTACCATTAATAGGGCAGATGCGGCACTTCTTACCTGGAGGTAAATTAAACAAAATACTATAAATTCATAAGTATATAATATATGTGTCAACCTAGACAAAAGACCTCGAATTCTTTCGCTACGCGTGATATAGGTTTACAAATGCTTCTCAAACCTCGTGAGGCGACATCTAAAACTACCACAAGAATTTTTTCTTCAATTTCAATCAAAACATAAGTCAAGGTTTGAGTCGAAGTTTAAATAATTGAACCCTAAACTAAACTCTACATCGATAATAAATATATATATATATATATACTAGCTGACCCAGAAAACATTGTTTTGCCATATTCATTATTTCTATTGAATATTTTGGTAGTCAAATAAAAAATAACTATCTTATCAAATTGAAGTACATAATGTCAAAGTCAAAGTCAAAGCCATTTATTCAACTGAAGCTACCACCGATTCGGGAGTCGCCTTCAACTGAGAAGAACCGGCAAGAAACTCAACAAGGTTACATATTTATTTTTATTTTTTTGGACAATTCGACAATGTTGGCTTTTTTTCCATTAAATATTTAACAATTTTTATGAAGCGACTAAAGCCTCACTTAATGCTAGAAAATAGTATAGGTACTGATAATGTATTTGTTCTTTTTAGGGTTCCGTACCTCAAAAGGTAAAAAAGGAACCCTTATAAGATCACTTTTTGTTCGTCTGTCCGTCTGTCCGTGTGTCACCACTGATTTTCGCAGGTAAGATGTATAAAATCAAGGTCCTGAGTCTACACGATCAAAAGATATGGGTTTTAGATTTTCGCGAAAACTTGTACTTCAAACTATTTTTATTTTTGATTTTTTTTTACTTGTGCTGTAAGTCCTTGCTTTTAACCAAAATTGACAATTCTAGGTCAACCGAAAGTACCCTATAGGTTTTGGGTCGAAAACCTATATGGTAGTTCCCATTGACCTAGAATCACGAAATTTGGCAAAAAGCAAGGTCTTACAGCACAAATAAAGGAAAAATTCCAAAAAATTAAAAAGTTGCAAATTAAAGTTTGTTTGTTTGAACGCGCTAATCTCAGGAACTACTGGTTCGATTTGAAAAATTATTTCAGTGTAGAGAAAGGCTAAAGGTTACTTTTTATCCCGGGAAAATATAAGATCCCTCAAGAGCAAATTAGTTTGTAGGTCTTATATCTAAATACAATATACCTATGTACATGTGCAACTCACTACGTTATCCACACACAGGTTTATTTTATTCTTGAGACTTACATTGAGTTTTGATTATCTTAATACGGGCCTCATTGAGTTCAATACAAAATTTTCAGAATTGAAGTATCGCCAGAGGACCATGTAAACTATCCTGGTACACATAACTTGTATAATATTGTCCTGTGTACGAGTATTTGTCACGATATGTAAAGAAACTCACGATAATGACAATGTGATTTTATTTAAATAATGAATGTAGATACCACGGGTCAAAGAACTATATTTTTTTACTATTTAAAAAAAAAAAATCTTTAGCTATAATTTGGGTGTGTTGTAAACATATGACATTGTTGTTATATTTTGTATTTTGTTTATTATTGTTGAATAAATTTTCTATCACATGCAAAACAATTTTTTCATTTAAACGTAAAATTATTTTTAAAATTTTCAACTAAATAATAAAAGATAATAGTTTGGCCGTGGTAAAAAGTAGACCGAATTGTGGTGTGTGATAGCTGGATATACGGTGTATCGACCCCTTAACGTTAGACCACTATTTACGCCACACCTGTATATACAAGAATTGCTCGTTTAAAGGTATTAGATAAATAGTAGTTTATAGTTATAATGCAACATAATATGTATAACCACGGTGTTTAAAAAAAAAACTTACACAATATGACTAACAATATGACTTCAGGTTCATTTTACAATGTAACGGGAACAGACTTTACGGATAAACTTTACAATACCTACGGACCGATCGTCAGATTCGAAGCGCTAATGGGAAGATCACCCATGGTTTTCATATTTGATCCCGAAAGTTCTGCACAGGTAAGCTAAATAAACACTGTAAATAAAGAAAAATATAAGCATTTATCATGTGAAAGTAACGGGTAGATAATATACTATGTATCTACATAACGACGGTGGAAAGGAAAAACAAATGAAACGCCACTTTGGTCGAAAATGAGTTTTATATGTTTGTTGTTTTAATGAAAACAAAGTGTGGTCTCAGGCCACCCTTCCCGTGTGTTATGGTGGTCTAGGAGTGCGGAAAATTTCAGACATTTCACTGCCGGCATTTCTGTCGTCGGTATATAGTGTGGG
The DNA here is from genome assembly GCA_951216915.1 of Tetheella fluctuosa. Classification (NCBI taxonomy): domain Eukaryota; kingdom Metazoa; phylum Arthropoda; class Insecta; order Lepidoptera; family Drepanidae; genus Tetheella; species Tetheella fluctuosa. The sequence continues at coordinate 11,161,344 of OX578217.1, forward strand.
CGACCTCGTTGGATCTGTTTTGGACCCATCTATTGGATCCGTTGAGGTTTCTCACCTGTCCGATGCCAGAAATGCCTGGGAGGTAGCTTGTCCAGGCACAAATATTCCGTCGCTAACCTTAAGTCACTCTCAGAGAGAGTGGGACAAGCCTCTATGCGAAAAAACTTGGCAAAATCTATTTTCCAATTTTTCTTCAAATTCGGACCGCGCACGCTTGTTAGCTGTCTCTGAGAAGGAATCGGGTCTCTGGTTGCAAGCCATTCCATCTACAAACATCGGTACTTTATTAGACCGAATCACTTTAAGTTTATGCATTTGTCTCCGTCTTGGTTCCAGGACCAATCATCCTCATCGCTGCCGCTGCGGAGACTTTGTCAACGAGCTCGGCCACCATGGGCTTTCGTGCTCTTTAAGCGCCGGCTGTTTTTCACGCCACGCGGCTCTTAATGATATTATCCGTAGGGCTCTTGTTGTTGCCAACGTGCCTTCTGTACTAGAACCAGTTGGAATTGCGCGTGACGATGGCAAGAGGCCGGATGGTATGACTTTGATCCCATGGAGTGGATCCCAAATTTAAAAAATACGCTTGTCTTGGTTCTAATTTTTCGTTCATGCCATTCGCAGTTGAAACCATGGGTCCATGGGGGTTCGAGGCTCGTCGAAGTGCTCGGATTTTATCATCCAAGCTCATCGAGGCTTCGGGAATCCGACGGGCTGGGAGCTTTTTCCGCCAACGCATAAGCTTGGCCATCCAAAAAGGGAACGCTGCCAGCCTGTTGGGAACCTTGCCTTAGAAGCCAATCGGAAGCACTTTTTAGCGTTTCATTTAACCTACAAAATGGGGTATTTTAAAAACACACTCCCTTTAAACGACCATTTTAAGATATATTTTTTGAACAATGTCATATAAATTTATTTGTAAATGCCTCTTAAGTTATTGACCAAACTTATTTTTCTACGAAGATGGCACTTATGCAATTTACCCTTCCTAATTTGTTTTTAATTTGGCCTTTCAATTCTTTTTCCCTAATAAGTTATGTCTAGACGTGTCGTAACACGTTTTGTTCCTCGAAAGTAAAGTACAAGTCGAGGCGTTTCAGTTGTTATTCCCATCCTACTTTTAAATAAAAATGTCGAATCGGTTAATTTTACGGGCATAAATAATTTTCCCAGTAGTAAATAATTTGTTTTTCAATTCTTGATTTTCAACAAAGTTGGCGTGTGGTGTATTTTTAAAACGTTTCTCCATTATTGTGTGATAAAAGGTTAGGATTTTAATACTTTCGTCGCATCAAACCTATCAGTCACCAATTACTTTTACAATACTAGGCTAGTCAACAAGTTAAAAAACGTGTTAATTCTTCTTCAAGCTCCTAAAAATATGAGCGATATCGTGATATGAGTGATTCGAAATGACGTCTAGAAAAATGTATCTCGAGGATGACATAAAAAAATGTTATTAATAAATTTAGATGAAAGGCATTTAGTTTTTCGTTAATAACTCAAAAACTATTAATATTTAAGAAATTTTAAATAATTATCCTTAAAGAGGAGAAAATTTCCAATAAAAAAAGTCCGCACTCTTGGAACCCTACCACTATTTATAGCGCCGAAAATAGGGATGGAAAATGGAAACCACACCTATAGAAGCCGCTCAAGTCGTCATCCTAATCCAGCAAATGTTATCTCAGCATACTATCGCCCGACAGCTTCATCCGAGCGAGTCTTGCGTCTCGAAGGTATACAAGAGGTTCAGGAAGTCTGGAAACTTAGTCCGGAGACCAGGATCTGGATAACAGAGTTGCACTTCGGTGAAAGATTACCGATTTATTGTCACCACTTCTCTCCGAAATCGACACCTGACCGGCTTAGATGTCCAGCAGCAGCTCAGAGAAGTTTGAAGGAGGGCTATCAGCGAGTAGACAGTGAGGCTAAGAATCAAAGAAACGAACTTGACCCCAAAAAGGCCAGCCACGGGACCCAAATTGTCTTCAGCCCACCGACAAGCCCGGCTTCAGTTTGCTCGCGATCACATAGATTGAGATATGGAGCAATGTAGCAGAGTCCTGTTCTCAGATGAAATCAGGATGTGCCTGCATGGTAGCGACCGTCGACAGAGAGTATAGGAGACCGGGGGAGTGATTCGCACAATGCTGTTTTGCGAAAACAGTGGCATTCGGGGGTGCGTCCTGTACGATGTGGGCGGGGATTTCTGTTGAAGCAAAAACGGAGCTTATATTCGTACTTGGTGGAGGTCGGAGAGGGGAGCTAACCGCAGAAAGATAAATCAACGACAATATGCTAGGCCATGTGCTCCCCTACGCCGGGTTTATTGGTGAAAATTTCCTGCTAATGCACGATAATGCCCGATGCCACACCGCTGCAGTGACTAGACAGTATCTGGAAGAAGTTTAGATTCCCACACTAGACAGACCAGCCCTCAGTCTTGACTTGAATCCAATTGAACATATGTGGGACGAGTTGAAAAGGCGGGTAAGAGGAAGATGTCCACCTCCGGCGTCGATAGAAGACCTGAAAACTGCTTTAGTTGGAGAGTAGAAGGAAATCCCACAGGATTCCATCAGGAAACTCATTCGGTCAGTGAAAGACCATTTTACAAGCAGTCATTAGGGGCTGGGGGGTACCACAAAAATTATTGAGGGTGAAATAACATAAATTGTAGTTAAAAATTATATCTTTTCATATTACATCCTATTCCTTTAGATGTCCACAACTTCTACCTATTGAAAATTTTTCCTAAATTTAGGTAGGAAATTAAATTAATTTTAAATCTTTTTGGTGTCATTTGAATGCTAACAAAATTACCTTTCAAATAAAATGCATAGAAATAGAAAAAAAAAAATTCAGCAACGTTCGTTGAAGTGATTTCAGTATAATGCTCGCGAGTGTATTTTCATAAGTTTAGTTTTAATATTATGGTTAATAATGACAATTTAGTCGAATGTTTAGTATAATAATTCTGTAAGTAAATTGAAATCCACCTCCCATTGTCATAGTCAATTTAAAAAGGTTAAAACCTAGGTTTTTATAAGGTTGTATCTTAAACATGTTAGATTATCGCCGAGTACAACATTGTTTTTTTGTCAAATATAAACATTAATTGATAAAAAAAAGTTGTAAATAAAAAGTTTCTAAATTTTTGATAAATAAATTAAGTTTTCCATCACTAAGTTATTATTTTAAATCCTTTATGTATTATATTTACATAAAATTGAGCCATCGAATAAGTTAAAAGTGGACAGGCAATAATGATAAGTGAGGTAAATAAAAGGTGCGAATGCACTAAGACAAATTAATTACGTGAGTTCATTCACTGTGGAAATCATCGCAGAAAAGTTTTGTTGAATTGTAATAAGGCTAAAATAAATTGATCGACGGTAACGCTCTTGTTCCATTTATCATCAAAAATTTCATTATGTACAATGACACAATATCTCCATGTTGAAATTGTTGAAGATTGAAATAAACCAGATCAATTAAATCCCTATCCTAAAAATGCATAACATTTAAACTTCATAACCGCATATGATCAATAAATTATTTTACCGATCTATAAAAAATAACAGGTATTGTACATAAAAGTTTCTTCTATATTTTTTTTTTTCATCTAAGTGATATGAAGCATTTTTCCTTCTATGTTTTTAATTTGATTTGGTATTTAAAATAATTTTCCCCTCGAATTTTTATGGAGATTTGGTGAATGAATTATTTTACCTTTTAAGTTTTTTTTCTCGGTGGCCTATGAAGTGTTTTTCCCTGCTTACTCAAAAGGTCATTTAAATGAAACGCCACTTTTCTCATAAATTATTGACCATAATTCATTTAAATTAAATACAAAATAATGAGCACATTAAACATGATCAGCTCACAAAATTTCAAAAAAATCCATTAATAAATAAAAAAGATATAATCATTTTTGTAAAAATTTAAACATTAAACGGCTCTGGTGAACTATTGGCCAAATGGCGCTTCATTTGCTTTTCCTTTCCACCGATAAGTATTCGTTTCTGAAACTTTTAATGTTGATAAGAATATGAGATCACCAATAAAGAATGACGCATAGCCTTCGATTCAATAATAGGTATTGTTTTAAATTGGTTTTACCGTGCTGAAAACAAAACTAGAAACAATCTCATTTAAATATAATAAAGGTTCCTATTTAAAACTTCTATGAATGTATCTGTTTGTTTATACATCTACCTTAGCCTCGTAATAATTTACGAATTTCAGGTGCTTCGAGGTGAGAATTGGCTACCAATACGTCCTGGATTCAAATCTCTGGATTACTACAGGAATGTTTACAACACTGATAAAGATGCTTCAAAACCATCAGGTCTTCTTACAGAGTTAGTTCTTTAATGTAAAATTATCCATAGTACTGTATGAAGCTTTGCCTGCTAGTCATTATGTTTTCCCGAGGGAATTTTGTACAAGAAGCTATGCATTTATCCTGCGCAGAAGGCGGCTTAAGCAATAAACAGAATAATTGACCTAAATTCACAGTAAACTTATCATATCAACATTTATATATATATATATATATATTTACTAGTTTACCGTTTCGGAGGAGTATGGTAACTAACATTATGACACGAGAATTTTATATTTGGTAGAACATGCTAATCTCAGGAACTACTGGTTCGAAAAGAAAAATTATTTTAGTGTTGGAAAGCCCATTTATCGAGAAAGGCTATAGGCTACTTTTTATCTCAGGAAAATATAAGATCCCTTGGGAACGCGGGTGAAACCAAGGAGCGGAAACTAGTATATAATAAATTACTCTCATTGTAAGTTTTACATCACTACGATCACATGTGGAGTAGACATTTATTTTATTTATCTATCTATAAAATGCACCCTGAACTTTCAGCCAAGGTCATATCTGGAAAGAATTTCGGTCGACAGTCAATCCTATCCTATTACAACCTAAAACAGTTAGACTCTACAATGCCGTGCTTGACGAAGTGGCTCAGGATATGGTCACCAGGTATGACTTTTATAACCTTAAATATATATGCATACAATTTGCTAAGCAATACGACATTACTATCATTATTTTTGCATTGTTTTTAGAATACGGTCAAAACGTAATGAAAAAAACAAAATAAATGAAGATTTTGATGTGGATATGAACTTATGGGCGCTCGAGTCAATTGGAGTGGTCGCTTTAGGTGGTCGACTTGACTGCTTCAACCCAAATCTAGCTGAAGATTCTCCTGAAAGGAAGCTTATAAAAAACGTCCATGATTTCTTTATAATAGCTAACACACTGGACTTTAAACTTAGTTTTTGGAAGTATTTAACAACTCCATCTTTCAAGGAGGGTATGAAAATATATGAAGATCAAAAAAAGTACGTATACTTTGGGCTAATATTCATTATATTTAATAAATCACAATTATTATACAGACGTGGATGTTTCCAGTTTATCAAGATACTTTGTTGATAAAGCAAAGGAAGATTTGAAAACAAATAAAAGAAAATCTGAAGATGAAAAAGGTATATTAGAGAAATTACTTGATATAAATGAAGATATCGCACATATAATGGCATGCGATATGCTTGTAGCAGGAGTTGATACAGTAAGTCTTAATACTACTTTTGAATTCAACACAAACTTTTAAGAAAAAGCAAATAGAATAGATTTTTTTCATAACTATTTATTTATTTTATAGACAGCTCATTCAATGCTTGGAGCATTCTACTTACTCGCTACTAATCCGGAGAAGCAAGAAAAACTAAGAGAAGAGATAAATTTCAAACCAGAAAAGAGCCCCTACTTAAAGGCGTGTCTTAAAGAATCTATTAGATTATTACCCGTAGCTTCAGGCAATTTGAGACAAATAACTAGAGACTATAACATAATGGGATATAAAATTCCAAAGAACGTAAGTTGATCATAATGATTTAAAATCTCAACTTTTGCTTTATTTCACACATAGTTAACCATTAAAATTGTACACTTATGGTACTAACTGTGGTGGAGATGAGTGCCATCGACAACCTATAACATAATGTCTTAACTTTTACTGCAACTGCAATGTTAGTATGGATAAAATCTTGTTCCCTACCTACAGTTACCTTCAGTGTAATCTACATATTCTAAATATTAATTTATAGTCATCTAATCAAAATTTTAGCACTGATTGTGTTATGTCTTATCACAGTTTACCAAGCAAAAGCAAACGCCTTTGGTTGCAAAAGTGATGTGAGTGAAGACTTAAGAATTTCAATAGCTAAATTTCGACTTGGGGATAGCAATTTATTTTTCATTGTTCTAGATGCAAGTTGTGTTTGCTCATCAACACATGGCGTCTATGGAGAAGCAATACACAAAGCCATTAGAGTTTATACCGGAGAGATGGCTGGTCGATAAATCGGACCCACTGTACCATGGGACAGCACATCCCTTTGCATATCTACCATTTGGATTTGGAGCTCGCAGCTGTATAGGTAGGTACTAAATGCAATTGGTATTCTGATTATTTTTATTTATTTATTTAGTTAAAGAAAGAATACAATAGTACTTACAGATAGGTTGTTACAGAAACCAGTTTAGGTTTTAACGAACACAGTCGTTTCATCGATTGGTGATTGGAAAGTAAATCTAAATTATGAATGGAGTATTGGAAAAGTAACTTTTTTGTGGACTTATCTTATTATCGTAGATTTCCCATTGACTGTTTAATCTTTAACATAGTATATTAAGTATTTACAATAAAAAAAATGTATAAAAATAAATAAATAAAATGTATATTAAGTAATTCGACTTTCATAAGTGTCTTCCTATGGCTTAAACTGAATAAATGGTTTTGACTTTGAATTAAAATAAACACCAAAAAATCCAGGACGTCTGAAAAAAAACACTCAACCAATCTACTCTAGGATAGCAAAGTTTGGTAGACGGTGGTCTCTGAGTGTAAGTGGAGGGGGCCACAATATAAGATGATGTAATTGCATTTGCTGTCTACAGGTCGTCGAATAACCGAGTTGGAAATGGAAACGCTGCTAGCAAGGGTAATCGAGAACTTCCAAATAGAATGGGTGGGACCACCGCCTGAAATATCAAGCACCTCCCTTAATTATATAAAAAGACCGTTCAATTATATATTTAAAGATGTTTAAGATACATTAATTGTTTAAATCAGTAAGAATAATTGAAAATAATAAATTTTCTTTTTTGGCTATAGTGTTTGCGTATTATTTATGTTTATATTTATTTTAGTAATAATGAAAATGTAGTTTTCTTTTGGTGTTTGAACTACTCCAATGTTGTTTCACTTTTCTTTTATTTACATAATCATGTGTATCTACAGTAATAAATAATAATAAAATACGTTTATTTCACCACAAGTAAAAGTAAAAATAATTATATAAAGAAAACTGGCCATGTGATAAAATAAAGATAAGATAAAAATACAATTATTAGATATTAGACTCATATAATGACGTCACAAAGGGTTCGACTGAAAATCTGTTCTAGGGTATGTGGGAACACACCACATATCTTGGAGTACGCTGAGTCGAATCCTTTTTGGCATCACACAATATTACAGTAGTCTTTTTTATTTTTTGTACTTTTTATTTTATTTTGTTATCTGTTTATTGTAATATTTTATTTTACTTCTGTAATGTTTTGTAAATGTCCAAATAAATGTTTCTTTCTTTCTTATATAATAATTTAATTACACAACAAAATCCATTACTACAATATGAAATAAAATCAATGTAGGTATTTAAATTGTACCAAGTAGCTGTTGGGTCTAAGGCCCCAAATATTTATGTTCTGCAGATTATTGCGGTGCTGATTTTCAACTGAAGCCACGGCTAATTCACGGACGATTGGCGGTCCAACATGAATGTATTTACTTTACAAGATCTAAAAATACTTTATATGTAATAAAATAAAATAATAAAGAAACATAATTAAAAAGCATTATAAAAAAAATATAAATACAGAATAATAATAATAAGTTTTTGTTAAAAATTTCGGGAAAGGGAAGCACGTGTTCCAGAAACTCAAATTCTTTCGCTGACTTCTAATAATCTTAGTTATTTTACACTTTTTAGTGCAAACCCATTTTGAAGTTGGTTTTACTTTTTTTGTTAAATGTTAATATTGCGTACCGTATGCGTTATACGCATTAACCTACCTACCTACCGTATAACACTAGACTTTTATCGGAGTTACAAAATTTATTTATTATTTATACCTTATAATATTTAAATAATTTTATCTGATAACTTTTAAAGTTATCAGATAAAATATTTATTGATATATTAATATAGATTGGCCAATTGGAATTAAACTACTCGAATTAAACTCTATGACGCAAATGTCGTGTCTATGTAGTTATGAATGATCATGTTTATTTTGGTGTGTGTGTGCGCCGCCGCGCGCCGGTTGTATACAACGTGAGCCAGTCCAGTTTTCCGTGTACTAGTTATGTAATATGTTGTGTTGTGTGTATCGCGACTCGTTATCGAAATGATTAAATAACTTCGCGAGATATTTCAAACAATTGGCAATTCAAGAATTATAATGCAGTCGACAAAATTAAGATCGGCGTTCCATTTAACAACGTTAAATAAGCATTGTAATAATCATATAAGGTAAAGAAGTTATTCATTATTGTCTTCATAAATATAAAATCTTATAATTGAATTTATATAATTTCTTTTAAATTTGTAATTGAATCTCTTTGATCCCCAGAACTGTAGCAGTAAATGCTACATCAATAAAAGAAGATGTGGAATTAGCAAATCTCAAACCACTATCAGAAATCCCTGGTCCGTCATCTCTGCCTATTATAGGTCAACTACACAACTTCCTTCCTGGTGGTATGTTAATTCGGAGTCTCTAAGGACATACATACATACTTTCCCTTTTATATATATAGATATAATAGGGAGAGGGATTATTCAGGCAATGATAGCTCAAGGTAATGTCGTCGAATGCCGTGGATGAGGTCGTGAGTTTGAATCCTACCATGAGCTTGAGCTTTCGACAGGTGAAAACATCGTGAGAAAACCATGTAGTACCCATCTGACTGACTACCATAATGGAATTGAAAATCTATCGCCAAGTACCTAATAGCGCGTTCTGACAGCTGTACTGGAGAGTCAGTTCCTACTAGTCATTATGTAGTTACCACCTTACCATACCATCACATACTATGGCGAGGTTGTGGACAAACAAATTAAAAAAAAATTAAAGGTAGATACGGAAAGGCAATAACAAAAAACATAATTATATTCAACAGGTAAGCTATACAATTTAAAAGGAACCGAATTTTCACAAATACTATTCAAAACCTACGGGCCTCTCGTAAAACTGGACCCACTTTTCGGTAGACCAGCTTTTATTTTTTGTTTTGATGCAGAAAGTTCGGCTCAGGTTAGTGAAATCACTTTTAAAACTTATATTAAACCATAACTTTTACGCTTTCACTCGTCCTTCACCCTGTAAGATCTTGACAACTATAAATACTACTACTACTTAATCCCGGTTGAGAGCCCTCTGCTTTCTAAGCATTATCATTACCGAAAGAGCTTACGTTTATCACTCTAATACTTTGAGAAGAGTCTGACAAAGCCGAAGATATTACAAGCTTGTTTAAAATATGCCTATTCACTCTCTCAGCCTTGAAGGCCCCCAAGTTGTTAGTGACAGGAAATACTGATTACGGAGTGTATAGTAGAACACACTTCGGCGTGATGGCATGTTTGCGTGTCTTGCGGTTCGGTGGAAAACATTAGATGATAGACCTAAGTTGAATCATTCCTATGTCAAAAACCACAGAAGACCAGTTGGCACACAATAAATATTTAGTTTTTCTTATATACACTACATTTTGACGCTATGAATATATGGTGTGCAAACGAAACTAAAACAGCTTTATTTAAAATGTAAATTTTATGTTGTGACCAAACTAAATTAAGTTTATAAATAGTATGGAATGCGTAAATAGTGACAAAATGAAACGGTGACTAAACCGAACAAACTCTGTCATCTATTTTAATATTTTGCCAATACAGCACATACCTAGGTTTTTATTGTCATGATGATTTCAGGTACTTCGAAGTGAAAACTGGCTACCAAAGCGGCCAGGGTTCCCCTCACTAGAATACTACAGAAAAAAATATAACAAAGCAAAAGAGCATACTGTTAAGCCTACGGGACTGCTAACCGAGTAAGTTCCTCCTCCTTTTACCTAGCTCTCGTATGCCTCATTGCTGAGAGACGAGAGCTTTTAGTGTGATCTTCGTGACGTATTTGATCACCTCAGCCTCTTTCCTTCCACTTTACCAGTAATGGACAATATCAACCAGGTTCTCACCTCTCTTCCTAGCGATATAATTTATATACATGCCCAAAGTAATTACACTATTACGTAATTAAAAAAAAAAGACAATGATCATGTTTACACTTGGTTATCCACATTTATCAAATGTTTGAATACAAAAAGGCTTTACCTATAATATAAAGATAATGTATACTTAACAGAACCGTTGTTTGTTTGTATATCCGTATTAATAGTGTTTGTTGTCACAGTCATGGAGATCTCTGGAAGGAGTTTCGATCAACAGTTAATCCTGTTATGCTGCAGCCAAAAACTATTAAACTTTACAGCAAAGTACTTGATGAAGTAGCAATGGATATGATTTCGAGGTATACTGACATAGTAAAGAGATAATATACATGCAAATTTACTATTCTTAACTGTGCTATCAATTTTTTTTAAGGATGAGGTCAATTCGTGATGAAAAAAACATGATACAAAATGATTTGGATATTGAAATGAATAAGTGGGCACTAGAATCCATTGGTGTAGTTGCCTTTGGCGATCGACTGAACTGTTTCGACCCTAACTTAGCCGAAGACTCTCCAGCGAAAAAGCTCATACAATGTGTCCATGACATTTTCAAGATCGCAGAACTGCTGGACTTTAAACCGAACCTTTCCAAATATTTTGCTACATCAACATTCAAGAAGGGTATGAAGTTTTATGAAGAACAGGAAAAGTATGTTAATATATTTGATTGAGTCTAGGCCATTGAATATGTCGCGTACAGATCAAGCGTACAAGACGGACGATGGGTTCGGTTGCACTCTTCACACTCACGGTCAGACTCGTTCGTTCTTTCTCGTTCCTAAAGCCTTGGTTACTTGGCCCTCGTACACATGATCGAATGCCATGACGATGGTCGTGGATAAGAATTCTACTATAAGCTTGAGGTTTTGATACAAATATCATGACGAAACTAGAGCAAGCGCGGTGTTAGGTTATGTTATAATATCCGCTTAGCTGGCTACCACTCTTAAGTTGACAATCTGTCGCCCAACACCTTGTGGTGTATCGCGGCAGCTGCACTTGAGACTTGTCCTTCTTTTCCTACCTTAGCATATCAATACTTTCTGTGGTAAGACTGTAGTGTGAGATGTGTTTGAATCTAGTGCCTATCGATATTAAAATAAAAAATATTAAATATGGTTTTTATCTATTACTGGGTACTTATTTTTAGTTTTTTTCTCAAATCAATAACATTTATTCACAGAGAATCAAATCATGGACCTCTATACCTACTGTTATTATACCGTTTACCTATAACAATGATTTATTTATGTGCGTTGTGTGATTCGCAGCCTAGCAAAATATTTTATCGACAATGCGATAATAAAATATAAAACCAACCCAACTAAATCTGAATATGAGAAAGGTATTTTGGAGAAGTTGCTTGAAATTAATGAAGATTTTGCAGTAATTATGGCTAGCGACATGTTACTGGCTGGTGTTGATACTGTGAGTGTTGATGATTTAGATCATTATTAAAACAGAAGAATTGAATAGTTTATCTTGCGTTCTAAAAAATCAAATGTATCATTTAATTTACTCCGGATTCTTGTCTACGTAAAGGTGTCATGTCAAATAAGTATCTACTTGTTATTGTTGCTAAATTTCTATGTTTTGACGATGAATAAGATCTGTAAGGTCTGATTTGCTCCATATTATCGATCGATACTATGAGTCGCGCGTATCATTGGTGAGGGAGTTAACGATAGATAAAATTGATTTCAAATTTCAAGGGTACTAGAAGGTTGTCCTGTAATGACTTGTTGATTAGATATCAGTGACGATCGACAAAAAATACAATATTGATCGTATGTTTCTTAAAGATTCAGGTACTCGATAGTGAATGCACATGTCGATTGTCAAAAATCAAGCAAATTGTAGGCACCTTTAGTTCACAAATGTTTTATTTTCAGGGAGCTAATACAATTATTACAATACTCTACCAATTAGCAATTAATCCTGAAAAACAAGATAAGCTTAGAGAAGAAATAAACAGTGGAGACGAAAAAAGAGCGTATTTAAAAGCATGCCACAAAGAAACTATGAGACTTCTGCCTATCACATCAGGAAATATGAGAGAGACTACTAAGGAATACAATATATTAGGGTATAGAATACCTAAAGGTGTAAGTATTAAGTATACGTTATCACCTTAATATCGGTTTACAAACGGCGTATTAACCCTTATTTTATAATTTTTAGATAAATTTCGTGACCATCCATCAAGATATGTCAATATTAGAAAAGTTTTACCCCAGACCGATGGAGTTTATACCAGAGAGGTGGTTGGCCGATAAATCAGATCCGCTGTACTACGGAAATGCTCATCCATTTGCATACCAACCTTTTGGTTTTGGAGTTCGCAGTTGCATAGGTATAAATACATCATTCATAAGTTAACATATACTTTATTTCTATATGCTTGTTTTGGTGTGTAGCTTCCTTTTTATTTATTTTACAACGCTTTTTACTTTGTATAGGTTTGTGTTTGGCCACAATCTCACCTTGTTAAGTACTGATGTGGCCGAAGGTAGTAAGCACACAAAGCCTAGAAGGGCAGGCTTTCAAGTAGATGCAGCTTAGTGCACTACAGATGCCAGAACACGCCGATGCTTTTCGTCAGGTTTTAGGGTGGTAACCAGCTAGGTGTACTTCAAAGTACCACCGAGCTATAGATTCCACGCGATGTTTTCTGCCATCGAAGGGTCAACCTTATCAAAAGATTCTTGCCCACGCCCTTTATCATGGTATTTGATGTCACTAATCATAAATCATCGTGACCTGCAACAATCGTGACTTGCAACAATTGTGACTTGCAACAATCGTGACTTGCAACAGTCGTGTTCACCACGTTGCACGTTGATTCAGATGACTTGCTATAATCTAAAATATCTCGATTGTTCAGTTGAAGAAAATTTTGACGACCGATAGTATATTTCGATTGTTGAAATATCTCGGAATCGCGTATCGATATCTTTTTTCATGTGTGTCATCTTGGAATTGTTATTTTTTTTTTGAGATCCGAAACTCCGACCTAGCTTCTCAACATTGTGATTCAGTACTTCGGCGGACTGGTTGGCGTGGTTGGTAAGATACACTATCTATCAACCCACGACGGGTTCGATTCCCACTCAGAACAGACATTTTGTATGCATGAACATGTCTGTTTGTCCTGAGTCGTGTATTATCTATACACATATGTATGTATGTATTTCCAAAAGAAATTAATATATATTATGCAGTATATCGGCTTCCATAGTACAAGCTCTGCTTAGTCTGGGGTCAGATGGCCGTGTTGGAGGAATAATGTCCCGGAATATTTATTGATGTACTTCAGTTTAGGTGTTATAGAATGATTTTAACTATTCTTGTAAATATATCAATATTAATTATCCTGATTGCAGGTCGCCGTATAGCAGAATTAGAAATACAAACATTCCTCGCGAGATTGATCGAGAACTTCAAATTTGAGTGGTTCGGACCGCCGCTTAAATTAGTCCAGACCACTATCAACTACGCTAAGCCACCTTACAATTTTATTATAAAGGATGTTTAGAAAATTTGTCATAGAAATGGAACTCACACACTAACATGTATTTTTATTTTATCATAATATTAATACGTGAAGCAAAAACTTTGTAACCATTTTTACGAAAATTCCGCGGACGGAGGATAAGAAAAAACATTACACACACTACCATGCGTTTGACACACACACACACGTCACCACTGTCAGTCGTGACATCTCTATGCTTTGTCGATAACGCGGCAAAGACAAACTTAAAGAAAAGAGTTCGTACATGCGTCAAGTGATTTTCTTTACATTCTTAGCACTACTCATTTGTTTAATTATGGTCGAATATTAGGGTATTTGACTGACATTCAAATCAGCAACTTTTTATGAAATGTCAAAACGATAGGTTTATATGGAGTTTTGTATGAAATACAAGCTTGTGACGTCATAATTATATAGCATACTCTTTATGGTTAGATTGGTCATTAAATCATAATAAGGATAAATTTAATAAAATAATCGCGGTTTCCCCTTTTTTTTAGATGTTTTATACATTGGTTAGTGTTGGATAATTTATTTTGAATACAGGCAAACACCCTATTGTATCAAATATTTTGAGGTTAAGTACTGAATATCATTGTCAAAATATTTGATACAACCCGCCCTTAGTCAGTCACCGTCACGACACATGATAACACTCTTTATGATGTGTATAGATACAAACCCCTATGATAATATAATTTCATATGCAGGGTCTCATATGACTTCCAAGAAACTCAGACAAGGTATAAATATTTATTTGTTAATTTACCGTCACACAAAAGACTGCATACATTATTTACCTCATAAAAAGAGGTTCAAACATGTGTGAAAAGCTATTTTTATTTGTATGTATACAAGATTACATTTTACTATTCTGGAAAACATTTAGAGATGGTAACTAAAATACATTCAAATAAAAAATAACTAACAATTGTTCTTAAGCAAAAATTCGATACCTCCACATACTAATCAGCCTAATGCAGAAGTACTTTGTATGGGACATAGATTTAATAGAATATAATAATTCATTGTATATAACAATAAAAAAATAAAGATGCTAATGAAGATAGATAACTATTTATTGATACTAATTGGCTTACTCTAAATATAGTGGCATAAGTAAAAAATAAAATCCTAATATTATAACAGATATAACATTGATAGAGTCACAATCCTTATCACTAATAGTGATATCTACCTAATAACCAAAACATACATATGTTTCTATAATCTAATACCATTAAAAACAACTGCCGTTTCATACATTTTGATTGAATAGGTAAACTTTTGCGTATGGAAGAACAGATTTTTTTCTCGTTTTCAGAGTTAGTAACAATAATATAATTTGTTTGTATCAATGAGTACCTTCAAGAGTTTAGCTAGGCAATTAAAAACTGTATATTATATTAAAAACTATTACCTAACCACGTCAACGTTGCAACGTAAAAAAAAAAGTAATTGAATTAAAAACAAACCAAAGAATAAACTTCGAAAAGATACACCCAACCTTACTTAAAAGGCTTAAAGGCGCTAAAGAGTGGATTTGGATGGAGGTTTAATCCCCTTTCAAGGCATTTGTTTGGAGGCTTTTATCAGAGGCAAAATGAGTGCCTTCCGTCGAGCCGGGAAGCTGTGTAGATATATTGTTTGGTAGCAATAAATGTTTAATGGGTTTTTATTTCAATCATACCTACATTATACTACTTATAGCTAATAGATACTATAGATCTGCTTAGTTTGGAGTCAGATGACCGTGTGTAAGAAATAGTGTCCTAGAATATTTGTCCCAGAAAGTAAACTTAAGGATCTACTACATACTTTGTTGTATTAAATTTCAATGAGATTCAATTTGAAACCGGTTCAATATATCGGTTTATTGTTTAAATGTATTTGGACCTTGTAATGAAGCCACTATATTGAACCTGTTTCAAATTGAATCTCATTTAAACTGATTGCAACAAAGTTGCGCGGAATTCACGCGCAGGCCTCAGACACAGAAAAAATGTATGTCTATGGATTAGCCTTCGTTGGCAATATCCCTGCGAAAAAAAAACTCTGAGTATACTAAACAGCAATTATTTGATTCTGTTTACCAGTTTTAAACACATATTCAGTACCCTATGTGTGTCATCAATATTCTATGCTTAATTTCCAAACCTCCCAGATTTTAGGATTATGTTGAAGCTATGTTGTGATTGATATCAAATTCACACAAAGTTTTTTTTATTAATAACAAAAATACCAACTCAATGACAGCCCTACCCTTAAAGCATAAAATATATGTAATACCAGGGTTCCATTTGCCAATAAATATGTGATCAATCTGCACTCAGTATTCATGGCGTCGAACCGCTCAGTATGAATATAAACAGCTGCCATCATCCACCTGTGTCTAGTATCCTATCTGTTTTGTAGTTCATCGTTAATCTTTGGCGAGGAATTGTTATATTAACCGTTATATATTTATTGAAGCTTCAGTTAAATCGTAAGAAACATTTATTAAACTCAAAATATGTGGCACTATGTGGTCGCGAGGCTCTTGATGGTACTACCAGTTCAGATGTCAGCATTCAACTGAGAAGAACCAAAAATTGTATGTGTTTTTAGACAATCTGAATAAATAGGCTATGTTTTGTTTTAATATTGAACAACTTCAGAACAATATAAACCGAATCAAAAAACAATAGCCAGAAAAACTGCATGCCATATTTTCACAAAGTCCTTAGTGTACCTAACTGATTAAACTTAGGAACTGTACTAACCTCCATTGTAAACTCTGACATAAAATAAGTATTAGTAGCGACATTGCGGCGACTGGTCCGTTTTTGCTCGTTTTGTTCACTGGCCACCAACGAAGGTGCAATTTGAATTGTAAATGGAGTAGAATCCAGGAGTTGCAGCCAGCTCTAACAAACAAGCTTTGTAACCTACGGTCTTTGCATATAAATCAGAGATATTGCATCTTTCATGCATAAACATTTTTATTCACTCTTCTTGGTCTTAATTTATGCTGGTTTTTACATGCATATTAGAATTAAAAAAACGTGTAGCACTCGGGGACTGCCGCAGTAAAGCTTATTGCATAGCATTTTTTATCAACTTATGCAATTATAATTATTTATTTATGCAGTATGCTTTTTTTTTTTTCTTTGATATTAGTTCATCTTTTTTCTTTGATATTAATTCAAGTTACACTTTTTGAGCGTGGTGACCGATAAGAAAACAAACACCTATGTATACATTTATACCTACATGTATACTTACAGGGCGCACGTGCGGTGAGTGTGGCATTATAAAGATATGATAGATATTAGATACCTATACACGGAATTTCTTGATTCCTAAACCTAAACCTAAATATATACATACACCTTAAGCGAACGCTCGGCCGAGCTACATGGTAGGCGGAGTGGGGGGTGTTAGGTTTTATTTTCGTTACGGAATTTCTTGATTCGGTCGCCGCGCTCAAAGCCCGCGATCGCAATAGCTTAAAATAATTATGATTACCTATCTTTCAGATAAGTATATTTTTGGAGGCTTGTGTTTTACCTCAATCTCGTCATGGTAAGTGATGTGGGTGAGTAGCTCAAGTGCAGCTGCCGGAACACACCAATATGTACTTGGCAACAGATTTTCAACATGAAGAATGGTAGTCATCCAGGCGGGCTCTACAAAGTACCGTAGGTACCACTATAGCACAGTTTTTTCCTTCACCGAAAGCTCAATCTCATTACAAAATTCTCTCGAACCCTCGAGATTCTTTCATGACATTTGACGTACCAACCACTGTCTTACCATTGATTATCAAAC
Organism: Tetheella fluctuosa; assembly: GCA_951216915.1. Lineage (NCBI taxonomy): Eukaryota > Metazoa > Arthropoda > Insecta > Lepidoptera > Drepanidae > Tetheella > Tetheella fluctuosa. Next base: position 11,179,086 of record OX578217.1, read on the forward strand.
ATCAGCTATTTGTCAATATTTTTTGTAGTTCCTATTAGTGCTGGAATTACTGATACAAAGTCTTACAAAAACGTAAAGACTAGAGACCCAACAAGTGGCCGCTTAACGTTATGGAAATTCACGTCGGTCAACTAAATCAAACCGATTGCGTGTGATTTCAATTATCCCAATGTAATTGGTATTCGTCGTTATGAATAGGATACACGAGTGTGCTGGCCTGATAAAGGCAGAGGTCAAATTAACACCCGAGCTAGGGCTGGAACCAACATCAAACGACCGGAGTATTGTGTACCGACCGACCATCAAAGAAAGTGTCTTAATAACGCCTTAATACAAACATGTAGGGTTGGTCCTTTGTTATGAAAATCCTTTCCTTTAAACTTGATGTGGATGTCTCGAGATGGTACATAGGCAAAATATCATAAGCTGTATACAGTTGATAAAACTGCCGTTTTGTTGTATGATCCTTTAAAAAATAAAAATAGTACAACAATTATTTATTTATTTTCTTTTATAATTTTAAAAAGTACGTATAAACATCCGACTTTCTTCAATTGTTTTTTTACCATAATCAAACAAAACATGATTATTTAAATTCTGACACTGGCTCTCATTACAAAGAATACTTTACCTAGTTTGCAAGTCAGAGACCACATAACAGTGTGATTTTTAAACTACTATATTCAAACTTTCAAATTACAATAAAATTACAAATAAATAAATTGTTTAAATACTTCTAAAGTCAGTCTAACTTCCGTCATAAAGAACGTCAATCAAAACATAAGTCTGCCGCCAAACCCCCACCGACCGGTGTGTTCCGACGTTGCACTTGAGGGCCAGACCCTTCTGTGCTTTGTGTGCTTACCACCTTATACGCCATCACATAACATTAGAGATTCTGGCCAAACACAGGTCTATACATAGTAGAAAGAAAAACAAGTTTTGAGTCGAGTTTGAAACAATTGAATTTGAATGCTGGGTTTATTTATTTTTGGTTAACTCAATCTATTCTTGTGATTTGACTTAAGTGTTGATTATCGATCTATATGAACCGAAAAATCAATGTCTAATTTTGAAATTTCAATACCTATAAATTTAAAAAGAATAATGAAATTATAGATAGGCAGCTAAAACACTACAATATGTATAGGTATACTTTTATCATAACTGAACACGAAATGATATTTGGTAAAATAAACAACACTATTGCAGATTGTACCGCTTAGCTTATAGCTAATATGACTTACTTGCAATTCCCTAAGTCTCTGGAGCAATTTCACAAACGTATCAGGGCGGCCTGATACGTGAATTCAAAAGGTTTCCTTAAAAAATCAGCAATGTAATACGTTCTTTGTCCGACGTGAGAGGGGCGAGTGGTCATTTCTCTCTGCCAATCACTTCTTTGCCTGAATTTATGGACCTCAACGTGTTTGGTCAATTTTTCTTGCCCTGTTGTGGAGGCCCCAAAGTGACGAATAAAAAGGCATTTTATTATAGGTCTGAAAATTAATTCCTGGCGCTTTTGGGTTGCTTGAGTGTATTAGCATGAAAATAAAAATAGAGCTTGAAGGCGACGCCTTGAAGATTTTGGTTGCAAGGATTCCGATTTTTCTCAACAATGACTGAAGCGAACGAACTGAAATTTATTGTAAGAATTCATCATGTCTTTGACTTTATTTTGTACGTTGCATAACACGATTGGTTAACTTTTATAACACAAAATAATTTATCAAAAAGACCTCTTTAAAATAAGAGATTCCAATTTTACCGGCATTGACGATCGATTTGAGGTTCCAAAATTTTTACATATATTCATAGAAACTGATACTATAAATTGTACTTAGGTTTTATGAAATATATTTGTAGTTTTTTTAGTTGTAGTAAATTAAACAATAAAAACCATTTTGTCGCTTACGCCCGTTCCGTTTACGCGGGTTTTCTATGAGAGGTCGCTATAGTAGGAAGCGGGACGCAGCACGTTGAATTTCAGATTTTTAAGCTTAACGCGGCGTCATCTTAGTCATTATTATCACACATTATTACTCGTATAATATCTAAATACATGTATCTATTTCAAATCTGCCAACATTCAACTTTACTAACTTTCTAATTGCCATCGCACGTGTGATGTGTAGACCTCAGTCCTTAATAATATTAAAGTGGTTTTTGTAAGTTGTAATTTCGTCGTCAGACACGCACTGTTAATTGTCATACATGGTGACGACGACTTCTGTGTCACGACATGTTTTAATTAAAAACTTTGCACATTATTACCAAGTTCCTTGGGTAAAGCACAAGATAACTTAAAGTTTACATTCAACAATATTCATTTAAGTATGTTCACTGTTTGTAGTACAACAATTGTCTGCATAGATGACATAAGTTTTAGTTTTTATATGAGCATGTTAATTTAAACATTTTAAAGAGCGCGGAAAACTTAGCAATTCGATTGTAGTGAGGTACCAAGGAGATAAAAAAAACAAAAACAAAAAAATATATCCATAAAATGATCATAGACAAAGATTACGAAAGTTATACTTACATTCGTTAGTTAAAATAAAATAAAAATTCTGAGATGTAACGCCATCTGTTAAAAAACTCGCAAATTAGGTATCTACGTGATTGGGGCGACTATTATTGTTTGTATGTAATAGAATATTTTCAGTATTAATTTATTCATCTGACTTATAAGTTCACAATAAACCTATGAAAATTGTTCACAAAATCGTTTTAGAAATAATTAAGCAGTATATACCTAGTAGGTACAGTACAAGGTTTCATTTCAAAGAACCTATAACTTATTTCTTTTCAAGTCTTAATATATATATGCAAATCAAACCTCACTTTGAATGTGAATTCAAGTTAGCTTTTAATTTTGCATTGCGTTTATAAAAACGTTTTGAAAAGGAAAGTATACGATGAAACAAACCTCAAAATCCAATATCCAATGGTATGTTTCCGCTCAAACAAATCTCAAACTTATAGAAGTATAGGTAGATTTTTGGTGAAAACTTGATGAATCGAATACATTCCAAACTCAATCTCTACTCATGACTTTGAAGCAGTTTCGAAGCCTATTTATCACAATCAGACATAATCAAAGTCTTATATAATTCTTGACCATACAACATCTAATTAAGATCCCTATTAAATCGCCAACAAATAATGATGAATGGGGATTTCATAAATATTACTTAAATCTTCAGTGTCCAAAAACACGTGATACTGAGAAATCTATTAACTATTATTATAAAAAAATTACTTAACACTGTCGTCGGATAAAATCCTCGTTACTTTAGTAAAGTGAAAGCCAACGATCCCGGAAAGCTGTTGCCGACGCGAACAATATTGTTCTTAGCGGTTTCGTACAAAATATATACCTACTACGATTGTATAGTCATTTTATAAGGTGTTTCCTCGGAGCGATGAAGATTTTTCTGAAGAAATAATAAAATAAATGTTTGGTTAAGTTCTCGACAACATTTAGGTACTTCTGTGTTGTTGATATTTGTTCGTTGAAAGGGGCAAATTCAATTGCATGATATTTTAGGATCTCATCGAATGATGTTACGACGAATAAGGTTTTTCTTGACATGCATCTCAATTCCTAATGTATAGACTTTATTCTTGTAATTTAATTTGATTACTGTGTGGTGTAGATTCTACGTATAAATAGTGTAATTTTTTTTCCTACTATATATTGAGTGTTTGACCACAATCTCACCATGGTAAGTGATGATGTAGCCGGAGTTTGTAAGCACATAGAGCCTAAACAGAAATGGCTCGTGCAACTGTCGGAACACAACGGTAGATGTTTGACAGTTTCAACTTGAGGATGGTAGCCAGTCAAGTGGTACTACAAAAAATCCTACCACCGTGCTATGGTTTCCTCACAATGTTTTCCTTCACCGAAAGCATACGCTCATTGTTAGATTCGAACCCATGACCTTCGTTACGGCATTCAACGGCACTACCACTGAGCTATCGTCGCCTTAGTTTGCGCATATTTATATTTTCCATATTTAAGTAATAATCATAACATTCAAAATATTAGAAACAAAAGAGCGGCGTATTCTGCGCTTTAACTCAATTGGAATAAGATAGAGATGAAAAAAAAAATAGTCAGACTGTCCAAAAAATATCTAAAATTGTAGCCTTGCTGAGTTTCTTGCTGGCTCTTCACAGTGAAGGTCGACTTCCGAATCGGTAGTAACTTCAGTTAATTGTAGCTACGACCTTCAGCCCTCCTAGAGCCTAAACTGAAAAATGCCTTCTAATTTGGGTTTGTCTTTGTCGATTCTTACATAAACGTGGATCGATCGTGGATGAATGACCCTCATGCTTTTTCAAAGGCCACCACGCAGTAGTAAACAAATAGAGGCAATTTCCCCTTACATCTCCAAACATTTCAATTGTACAGTTATCAATCTCGCCGCGTACAAACGTCACATGTTACAAATGCTCCTAACTTTTCCATTGGCATGCAAAACGATACCCTATCTATCTTTGTCCCGTATTTGTTTTGACAATTGTTTCCAATGTAGGTTTTATCCAGGGGTTTTTTATCTTACAAAAGCGCATTGTCTTTAATTTTTTTTATGTCAGGCAGGCAAGCCGTCCATCTGATGGTAAGTGGCTACCGTCGCATATGGACATAAGCAATTAGGTGTTATAAAACCATGAACATTTTTAATATAAAACAAGGAGGAGGAGGAGATTCAAGGCCTTCCTACCGCGGGCGCTTAAGTTGTTGAACGAGCTCCCCATCGTGGTTTTCCCAAGGGTGTAGAGCAGATGTAAGTGTTCACCGAGAAGAGTGTGAAGTGTTTTTAGCAGATAAGCGAGTTGCAAGCGTCAATTAGTCAATTATATTAGTTATTATAGAAAAATATTCCAAGCGTCAATAAATCAAGATTTTAGTCGAGATTCAAACGATTAAATTCGAAACCTATAACATAAGGTTTATTTTCTATTATTCTTGATCTATAATATGGGCCTAAAAATTCTGGGCCACAAGATATAAAATCATGGCAAGAAACATAATTAATGTTCATATCCAAGTTCATATACAAAGCCATATACAAAATGGATGGATTTAATTGTTAGTAAATGGAATCATAAAACGCAAATTGAAATAAATTAATAATTTAAGCAAATATCTTTTAACCACACGTTATATACACGGTATATATACAGATATGTAATATCTAAATATTCATCAAAGTATATTAATTATAATAAAATTATTAGATGAAAATCATTGCATCTTGTAACATAGGTCGTAACATAACCTAAATTCGATCATTTGAAAATTGTCTTTTCATACAGTTACTCACATTTCCCCTGCAATCAAATGCACGTAACGACGTGAAATCGAATGAAATCACCCAGCTATTGACATTGATGTGATTGCTTGGGTGTCAAGGGCACCTTTCCATACTTAAAGTTGTTCACACTATTGTACTGCCCATGCTCACTTCGGGTCGAGTGCGCCTGTTGATGCGATAGAAGAGTCACGGTAATATGATCTAGTGTACCTACAATCGTCTAGGTCGAGGTCAAATAGCCGAGTAAGTTTGTAGGTAATGATTTCATTAATTTTATTCACGCATAGTGTAGTATAGGGTAAATAACAATTAAAATTTTAATATTTTTCCTATTTTATTCGAATTCTTCATTTAATTGTTTTGTTATGGGAAATTTACTATAAATTAGTCGTATTTATTGGTCGAATGATTTAATGCCATGTTAATAAAAAAACAAAAAGTAACTATGCCAAAGGCTTCTACTCCGTTTACCGGTTACGTCCTATTTTTCTCCTCACGGTAAAAAAAGTCACCCGGTATAAACGGAGATATATAACTACTAGTTAGTGTCGATAGTCCTTTCGATAAAATATTTTTATCGTAGTAGTCATTTTCACTGTCGCATCACTAACATTATCATACTTCATACAAAAGCGGTCAGATAATTGCAACTAACCAAAAAAATTAAAAATAGTTGCAATAATCCGACTTTTGATTTTTAGTCAGGTAAATGTAACTGAACCCATAACTTGGGCTAGATTTATCGTGGAATGAAACAAATTCGTAAAACAAGTTACCGTGGTAGATAATCACTCCCTTTATGAAGAAACCTACCAAAAACCACAAAAATCAGAATTAAATACTTATTACGCTCCGCGTGTACGCCACGTCACTCCGAACAAAATGGCGGTTTGACTAAAAGCCATGTCTTTCACACAGTTCAGTAGCTATCAGCGCCATCATTATTTTTTCATTTAGGATAGAAGAACAATAATTATATAACGCCTATCGTTGTTCGAAACAGTGATGATAGATGGAGTTATTTAAATTAGTTGCAATAACCAGATAGTTGCAATTACAAGACTCGACCTTATAATATTTAATTAAGTATATTTCTGTAGTGTTCATTTAGCTCTGTGCTTGGAAGTGCCCAAAACAAAGAAAATTACTTCAACTTTCTATTCAATCGGAGTTTTCATAAGTAACACGAAGGTATGACCATTAACAAATGTCCAAAGACAGTGCATGAAAAAAGCATCAGTTTAGAGTCCGTAACTGTACAATAGTGTGAAGAGACTGTTTATAGGGGCCGCACGCGAACCACCGTCCATTACGAATATTGAAACCTTAACCGTGGTACGTGACGGAGGCCTATGCTGTAAGCTTTTAGCGTTATTAACTGTCTTTGTTTGTTAAGCTGGAAATATCTATCGGCTGTTTTTCTTCTTTTAGTTCCAATAGGTATATTACTGAAGTTGAGGTTATTTTTAGATTGGCCGCCATCAGGGAATTTCGCGACAATCACTTAGTAGTGATAAATAAATAGCTCTTTAATAAATCTTTTTTTTGTTGTGTTTTGTTGTATTCTATGTTCACACTACATACCCTACAACTGATGTCGAACCTTCGTATTGAATGGAGAATCCATTTTCTCACCCGGTAATGGCGTATGTAGTAAATCTGATAGATCCTCAGTATGGTGAAAGGATACGGGTAGGATCGATGCATTCTATGATAAGTTAAGCTGACGCGAAATCTGTGGAAAGCCGGGGTATTGAGCTAGTATGTCGATTTAGAGAAAGGTTACGTAGATAAAGTAGATCTATCTATTAAACTTATCGGATAAGTTGATGTGCTATGGAGGTGAATAAATTATTAACATTTTATATTGGACCTTCACATAATATTAATAGGATATGTTTCATTGAACTAAAAATATTTAAAAAAGCAAATATGGTGTTTGTAACACATTGTTAAAAATATTTTCTGAGTATGTACCTACTCAGTGATAGTAGGCATGTGCCTATTATATAAGAAGAAATTGGAGGGTAGGTAGGTATCCTCAAAATGTCAGTGACCAGTAGTTTTGAGTCAATAAGACAGACCTTCTTTTATATGACCTACATCAGTCCAAGCATAAAGGACGAAAAAAGCATCAGAAAGTCTAGCTACGAACACATTCCCTTTCAATGAGAGTTTAAAGTAACACTACTTTATGAAGGTAATTTAAAGTTAGATAGGTACTATTTTCATAATATATATGTATATACTCTATATCTATAACTATATGGTGAGGCACGTTTAATGAATCAATCCGTTATTCTTCAATTTCACCTCGTAAACTCTCCCTTACGTCATACGTTTTGACAGATTTATGGACCTAATGAATTGTTGAGCTCTCGAGATAAAACAATCATGCAAACTTTAATTACACATTTGTTCAGCATAAAGTTTAGCTTATTTTAATCTCTGTCATACTGGGTCGATTATTTTCTGAATTCCGATGGTATTCGCCGAGCAATTTAGGCTTACTAATAGGTAGGTATATTTATTTTATAGGGTTCCGTGACCAAATGGTGCCAAATGCGACCCTATGGTGCCCAATGCGACTAAGCCCTCGCCATCTGTATGTTTATTTGTAGTATGCTGTCCCTACAAGCCATTTCATGTCTTTTATGCACTACAGAACCACAGAACTTAGGTTTGTTTTATTACCATTGTATCCCTACAATACGGTAGTTCCCACTCCCATGCATCTCGCACTTGGCCGGTTTATTGTAAATACTACAAATAATAATAATAATTTGGCCAAGATAATTTGTTGTGTTTGTTGACCCAGCAAAATAACAATACCTAATTCTATTTGACAAACCGCAGTTTCGATAAATATTTCACAGTTTCAAAGAAATACAAAAGCAACTGATTAAACAACTTTTAGAATACATCCAATATGAACTTGTATAAAAAGTTAAATTTTATAATAAGTCCTGACATTTTGAAAATTCCAAATTCCGTGAAGAGGGGAGAAAACATTCCTCAGTGAATATTTCTTTTCTGGAAATGTAAAAGAAATAACTTTTGAAGCTTGAGTTAAGAATGATAATGAAGCTTACGGATGAAAATAATGTTAGAATAGAATATTAACGCTCTTATTCTATTTTCTGCGCCTTTGCGAGATGACGCATAATTTAGATCGTCTCATAAACTTAGCCGATACCTACCTAACTAGAATTAATGGAAATAAATAAGTTGACTAGATAGGTACTGTCTCTGTGGATCGGTTATGGCTCTTTTGTTTGTAGTATCTTAAAGTCAGATAAGTTTCAACAGTCACCTTTAATAGATGTATACTACCTATTCGTACAGGATTATTTTTATTTTGGGACGCGCGTCCCATTCGCTGATATTTATGAAAAATAAATTGAATTCGAGAAGTAAAATTCAAAGATCCAAACTACATCGAGCCCACTTGGGACACTACACCTATAATACGTTGACGCGGCGTTATCCACGTGTAGTGCGTAGCACTTTATTTGCATGCCTGCTGGTATTGTTTGATATACCTACAAGGTGACATACCTACTTTGTGAACGGTATAGTTATACGTTTCCTGGAAATCAAAAAATTGTAGAACAAAAATATTTCGGATTACTTTACTCTTTCGGAACACTTTAATACTTATAAATATGTACAAATATCTACATAATTTTATATATTTTAAGTGTTTCGTACAAAAATTGTATACATACTGTTTTCGATCAGTTTTGGAAATAAATAAAACGGTAGAAAACCCATGGGGAACATATTTCTGGATATTTGCATGCCGATGTCTGTCACGTTTATTGCTCCACGTCACTATTGGACTTATACCAGCATTTTAAACGCAGCTTAATTTACGCAGTGTATTTCGAGCTCTGGTGTAGGGGATGCCGCTGTATACCCCAGCTGTGAAACAGTACAAATAGGTACATAAGAAGTCAACTTAATTAGTCCCACAAATGACTTAGCTATACGTTCAATCTCTCTATTTACTCTTGTAGATACCCTATACAGACAATCAGTTCCATTTTACATAAACAAACATCAATTACTCCACTGAAACAATATTACTATGGTACAGACTATTTCGGCTACATACAAACAATACTGTATTATATAATTACTATGTAGTACGTGAACGTACAAACAGTGTCTGACATATTGACATAATCAATATAAGTCAATACTGACTGTTATGTGTACGATGAATCTAAACGTATAGCTGTCGATTAACAATAGCTTAATAGATTTTTTTATGTCAGAAAGCTGACAAGCAGGCTGGCGCTCCATCTGATGGTAAGTGCCATCAGGTGCCGACCTTTATAAAGCCTAGACGGCAACTGGCTCTCATATGCAACTGCCGGAACACACCAGTAGGTGCTTGGCGACAGATGTTCAACTTGAGGGTCACTACCACTGAGCTATCGTGACCTTATTAGAGTAGATTTCGATATTTCGATACGGTATAATTTTGAAACCTATGCATAGACCTATGCGAGGTTCGTTATCCTGAAGATCTTTTCCTATGGGACCAACTCTGTAATCACGAAAATAATCTCAATAATAAAAGTTTTTCAACAAGACGAGCCTAATATAAGTTTTGAAATTAAGTCATCTCAAAATTTCCACCCAGTATACTTTAAGTATTATATTTTCTATATTTCATAGAACTTTTTTTGACTGAACTTTTGTAGTTAACCACAATCTCGCAATGCTAAATTTTGATATGGTTGAGGGTGGTAAAGACGTTAACTGGCTCTCAAATACAACTGCCGCATCATATCAGTGCTTGGCCATAGATTTTCACAGTGAATACTCTATGATTTACCTCACGGTTATTCCCTGCACCGTTGAGCTATCAGTGTTTGTGATAATTTCGGTAGATAGTAGTACTTATAAGCTATAGGTTTTTTGTCCCACCTGGTGTGGACTGGGTACAATATCTTCCCTATTTTTAATCTAAGTGTAAGAACGAGTGAGATAGTTGAATAATAAAAGGTTAGTTACCTACAAAAACAACTATAAAAGTGAGCTTTAGCTTCCCCGACGTAATATTAAGTGCATAAGAAGAAGAACACTTAACTCTAATCTAGTTCTTACTCCCGCTACCACTATTACATTTAACGACTGGTAACTTCACTGAGCGCCGTAAAACATGCAGGAATATAATTTAAATTTATATCCAGTTAGTTTTTATAGACACAAAGCACCGGATTTTAATAGTTCTTTGTGAAAAACGGCTGAAGACAATGCACTTATCCTCATTTAACATGAGTCAGCTGGTTGGTTCTCCTATCTTCAAAAATATTTATAATAGAAATAAAAACATTTCGTACTAGGTGGTACTGTTACCATCACTATTTTGGGTAGTAGGCATGCAGTTGCTCGTAGCAGCTACGCCGTAGCTCAACATGTGGTCGTAGCCCGTAGCACTTCACAAGCTTAAAATCTACAAAACTTCAAAGTATAGGTACCTAAGTATTAATTACACTACGGGTATAATGATAACAATTCGATACCTACAATGTTTTATCTGGTTAACCAAGTTCGGAAAAGACGTGACGTACCGGCCTCGTATATATTACACAATCAATAGTCACCAACTTTCAACATAACGTCTAAAATTATTCCTTTTACAATTATTGAGAAATTATCGTCCAAAAATCATACGTGCAAAATTATCGGCTTTGGCATTTGCTTTGCTCCATTCTATTTCATATATGCTCATAATTATAAACTAAATTTTAAGAAACATATACATATAGTTCTTGGCACGAATTTAGATTATTCATCCTACTCGTCTTTTGTAGCGATCTTAACAAATTTTTCACATTTATGTTTTTGATGAGAGTTAATCATAGGAAATATATATCCCATTGGGGTATCTAGAACTACTTCTGGAAGTGTTATAATATATAATATATTACATATTTTAGGCACGCAACATGATACGATTTCATTATAATACCTATTAATGGTTAAATACGAGTATGTGGCTTGTTTGTTAAACGGCTTAGACCCATCGTACAGTACAGTAGGGTTGTATATAAGCCAAGTTGTGCCCCACACAGACAATGTCAATTAATGGATTGAATATTCATATCGTTAAGAGATGAGTTACCATACACGTAACTTTTCACTTAACATACATTTTGTGTAACGTGCTGACGAATAATTAGGGATTTGTTCCTTTCATTAGATACATTAATTATGACAAAGTTTGTTGATATTAATATTGGTTGTTCCAAAGAGGTATCATTATAAGATTCTTGCACAAGAGAATAACTACCCTTGGGATTTTTATCGGTAACAAAATATTGATTGGAACGTATTAGGCGAATTACTTACTATAGGAGCCGATTATCTTCTAGAATTTTTGGCTACCTTCGGTCACTATTAAATTGTTGTCAAACACAAACTAACAAAAGGTAAAGCAAAATAAAAGTCCATTTATGACGATCATCAAAATACTATCATTGATGTCAATATTATTATTATCCACATTACTATGTCAATCAAATCTATTATGACAAATAACATAATAACCAAAATTAGATAACCTTAGATGACCCAAAGTAATCATTCACCTGTTCTATTTCTTCCGAAAAATACGCAATTCGTGTTCAATTCATCAATAAAATAAAATGAATATTTTAATGGGCTAATTGAAGATGTCCAAAACGTTGCAAGCTCCGTCCCTATGTCCAAAACTTTGTATTTATAAGACGCCTGCCTAATAATTTGAAGTTGCTTCAAGGGTACCCTTGTCAAGACCACAGACTGCTATTCAAACTTCTTACAGATTTCAATCTGGTGTTGCGAGCTCCGCAATTGAATGGACCCTAATAAATAAGAACGGAGCAAACAATATAAGCGTGTTAATTTGTGAGGGTTCATGTAATAAACACGTTGGATTATGACCTGAGTTATACACGTGTGCTGTAATAAGGTGAATGATATGATATATTATTAAATATATTACACAATTAAAATAGCAATATGGTACTAGACAAAATGTCTGAAGCAGGTAGGCGATCCACCCACCACAAGTAGCTACCGTTGCCCTTGGATATTAGCAATAAATAAATAAATAATTATTCTGGGACATTATTCCTCACACACGGCCATCTGACCCCAAACTAAGCAGAGCTTGTACTATGGAAGCCAGATAACTGATATACTAATTACAACCAGACACAGGACAAACATACATGTTCACACAAATGTTTTGTCCTGAGTGGGAATCGAACCCACGACCTGTAGCGTGATAGATAGGGTATCTTATCAACCACGCCAACCGGCAATACCAGTAGGGTTGCCAATGTGTTGCCGAATTTTATAAAGCCTAGAATGCAACTGGCTCTCAAGTGCAACTCCCCAAATACCCCTGTAGGTGCTTAGCGATAGATTTGGTAGTGACGTTGAATGTTGTGACTAAAATCGTGAGTATGAATTCTACAAAGAGCATGAGCTTTCGGTGATGGAAAACATAGTAAGGAAACAATATAACGGTGCAGGTTTGTAAACCCACCTGGATGACTACCATCCTCCAGTTTAAAACTAGTCACCGACTTACTGGTGTGTTCTGACAGGTTAAATACCTTCGGTGGAGATTGAGGTCAATCACATATCTATACATAGTAAACATAATAATCAAAAATTATAAATATATCTTATAATAATCTTCGAGTGTTCTGTAATCAGTGAATGTTCATTAATTTAAATTAGATAAAGAAGGATTCTATAGGAAATCTTTAGGCGAGGCATATGACCAGCTGTGGACGTCTTGCAGCTGAGATGATGGTGATGATGGATGATGAAGGAAGGGAAAAATGAAGGAATTCATATCGCAGACAGATTATAAAATATATTTTACCCATGCATAATATAAGCTACATTAATGATGATTAAGAATCTACAAAATACAATTAAGTAAGGCAGTGTAATACGACTCAAAAGTACTCTACAGTAGGTACATTCTTTCTGTCCGACACGCTCCGGCCCGAACTAAATTATGACAATTATTTTTTACGATTATTATCACTCATTAGGGGCATCTGCAGAAATCTGCTGTTCTCCATTGCTTCTGCCTTCAGAACTACATTAGCTTTTATTTCTTTAATCCGTTGAGAAACGAGGAATCTTTCATTACGGTAAACGCAGACTCCGTGGTAAAAAATAAGAAAACATATTGCTACATCGTACATTGTACATCTATACAGATAATTAGTTGCATAAGTATTTCAGAAATGTATGGAAACATCTATTTAACATGTATTTAATTAGCAGCTAAGCTCAACTTTTTTTGTTACGGATAGAATATATGAACGACGAACGTCCTAGCATCAATCTTCGTCTGGCAGGTAATCTTCGGTATGATTAAATTCCCTGATAAAAATATCCGGCGAATTTTATTAAATTAATATTTACGTGCATTTTATAAAGGTTGGTGTGAACGTATATCCGAAGGTTAGTTTCCATTAGCAACTATTTCTAATATTCATTAACACAAAAAGGATAATAATATTGTAAATTACTTTAAAAAGCCCATAATCTTAATCCACTTTCAACTCCCCGGAGTCAACATTATGTAAATAAGGTTAATAAATTAAAGTAAAGTTTTAAAAGTAATTTAAACTTGAATTACCAGAGCAGGTGGCGGCGGCGGCGGCGATAGAACGTAACGATCGCATCAAAATAAATATAGTACCATTGTACTATGTTTGATTAGTCCCGAGTACGTATTATTCCTGAGGGCCCATTCAGGAGATTGCCTGAATATTTCCCGGAGATTTATGCTGAAATTCGAGCGATCCTTTATCTAAGATGCGGCTTGATATTTATAACGTTCGTATTACAATATTAATTTATTATTATGGTAATATTACAAGGCAGAAATCACCTGTAATGTCACAATTAATGGCTGAAAATTGATAATTATTTAAAAGGATATTTCTATGAATCGTGTTTCTGAACAAAATAAACCAATTACAAATCTACTTTTAAAAAGTAGTCGGAAAGTTAAATTCCTAAAGTCTTTCAGCTCATTAAATTCATTGCACTGAAATTGAAAGCCGCGAAAGCTCTGAAGCAACAATTTGTAGTAACTTTAGTCAGGTTCTTACTTGAAAAACTTTAGTGGAAAGTACAGAGTGGTCGAATACCTGAAATAAAACTCATAAGTGCAAATGAGTGAAGTATCGGCTAATTTCAAGAAAACAGTAATAACAAATATTTTCACAAGATGATGATTTTTTTAATTTCCTGTTTTTCTGTACGCAGCATTGGTTCAATTTTCAAAATGAATATGGAGATGGATTGTCTAACTTACTCTCTTATAATTTAGTTTTACAGTGTTTTGAAACTTTCTTAAGGTTGGTAACTAAGCAGAAAATAAATAAAAGAATAGTGATATTACTTATTCATTGAAAATTGATAATTAAAGAAAATATGAATAATTATTCCATTTTGTTTCTTTTCTTTTTTCATAACGACAAATTGGTAACTTCAACGGACAAACTCTAACAATTTTCACATGTTTTATAAGATTGTATGTGTGAAATAAAAACTCCTTAGTACAAGAGCCTTATTTATGCGTGTCACGTCACGCCGACTGTAAACACGTACGTGTTCTGGGATTTATTTATTTTAATGGAAATGTGACGCGTTACTGCCTCATATTATTATGAATGTTATGACAGTAATATGGGTTGAAACACACTTTTCAGAAATGCTTCGCTATCCTTCCCACAAAATATAAATTGCAATATTTTATGAATTTTACAACTAGCTATAATATTTTTAGCACTATGTATTTACTGTTTTATTTGTGAATTTTGCAAATATTATGCATATTTGGAACACGGTTTGATTTATAGCGCTACCCGCGCAGTGACTTATTACAAAATTTAATACAAAACATCCACTTTATATGCTAAATTTTCGTTTCATAACAAATTACGAGTATGCATATAAAAATATTTGTATACCCTACTATGTTTGAATTTTCCAAGCCCCAAATAAGTAGGTACGTTTCATGTTGGCTATTTTTTTTGCAAGAAACTGCAAAATTGATTAGTTCATTAACTAAATAGACTTCAATTGTTGTAAGAAACTATTTATTTTAAAGAACTTGCGTTTTCAAACTTATGAATAAAACGGAAGCTTTTAAATACAATGGCTGGATGGTAAATTAATATCCACGTACTATAAAGATACTTAGTAAAACCCCAAATTTCCTCTGGATATGATCTGAATATACACCAAAACTAATTAAACCTAACAATATGATTGTAATATCAACAATAGGTACCTAACGCAAGGGATCGACCGTTGGACTCCACAAGATTTGTGGCCAATCCCAATAGATTAAACCTCGAGAATTATGTTTGTTAACTTTCATAGTTGAGACGTGGTTCACGAACACAATATAACCTCATGGATATATTATTAACGGTTGGTTTGTGTTTAGGAACTTCCTAACCATTACTGATATTATCCTAAGTTTCTAGTTCATGTTGTTTAGTTGGCTCGGTGGTATTGAATTCGAATGTCGTGTAGAAGTTTCAAATTCTACAATGAGGATTGACGTACGTGACCTTATTACGTGACAGTACAAGTGACAGAATTGAAACTATTACTTTGCCCTTCAACTACACTACAATAATTTTGTTTGAAATTTCTTTTTACTTCGGTTTTGACTTTTCTTTTTACTTTGCGACTTAGTTATTTTTGAACCAGAGTCATAGATGACGTCGCCACCTATCTACAAAACGTTAAACTGTATAATGTTGTTTATTATTAGTAACTCGTATGCGATTATCGTTTTGGCCGCCATGATACGTGAACTATCAGTAGTCACTATATTACAATCACTTCCAATTTGAAAGAACCTTTTTATCGATAGAAATCAATCCTACTATCATCCATCCATCCATCCAGGATGGATGGATGGATGAACTTTATATAATTTTAAATACCTAATTTTTAAAAAGGTTCTAATTACAATCAAGCTCTACTTGTAATCACATTTGGCGGTCAAAAGTTAACAACAGAACAAATTAGTAACAAAAAGTTTAAAGGATAACCCGTTCATAATATTACTATTCATTAAACTCAAATCATTCCAAAATTGCTTTTTAATTATCATTACACGGTTTGAAACAGAAAATCTATAGTCGATTAAAATGTAAATATTATCGAAACTTTATCCAGATGGAAGGAATTAAGCCCGGATTACGTGCTTTTATCCATACTTCTGGTAATAACGATTGGGTTTTATCCACCCTGAAATGGTAATACCAACGTTATACAGGTAGAAGTTAATTGAAATTGTAAGAACAGTTTATTGATTTTGAATATAGAAGAATAAATTACAATATTTTCAATTAGTTTCCTTCCCACAGTTTTTCTCGTGATCCTGAGGGAAAAACTTATTTTATTCCAGAATATATATTTGATCAGCATATAGAGTTACAAAAATCCATACCAACATTCTCATTAATAAAATTATTAGGATATAAGTTTCCTTAATATGTAATTTATATATAGCATAATATTTTTCTTTCTTTTTATATTTTTTAAATTACAAAGATGTCGTTTTTTAAATTGCGTGATGTCATAGTCTATGTTACAACGGTTGAGGTCACCGCATAACCCAAACTCAAAACTCATTTAATAGGTTACTTGTGAATGTTATAATGATTCTACCATACAAAATTATATCATAACGGCCTAGGTTTTAAGGTTGCGATTTAAATGTTTGATCGTCTATTTGTTTATTTATTTACAGTATGAGAATATGTCTAACTGTGAAACAATATAAAAATATATCTCACAGTGGTTGCACCCTTTTAAATGTATATAAAACTAGCTTTCGCCCCGCGGTTTCACGAGAGGGTTCTTAAGTTTTCCCGGAATAAAAAGTAGCCTATGTGCTATTCCAGACTATAAACTATCTCTGTGCTAAATTTCATCCAGATCCGTTCAGACGTTGTGGCGTGAATGAGTAACAAACACCCATCCATCCAAACTGTCACATTTATAATATTAGTAGGATTCATATGTTTAGGTAAATCATCATCTTGTATAGTGTATGTGTCCACGGTGTGCCCAAAATAATTTCTCTTTATAGACGGACAGACTATTATTACACACGCCTCCATGGAGTTAAAGTTAATCGTAGATTTTTATTGTCTATTCAGAAAATTATTATCACAAATTATTATAACTTCCGCCCCACGGTTTCACCCGTATTCCTGAGGAATCTTATATTTTCTCGAGATGTACATTAAAAAGTATATTATATCCAGAATATATTCTATCTGTGTACCAAATTTCATCTAAATCCGATCAGTAGTTTTTGCGTGAAAGATTAACAAACATCCAGACATCTATCCATCCATCCTCACAAACTATCACATTTATAATATTAAGTAGGATTATTAAAAAAAAATAAGCTTAACTAAACAACGTTTACCAACCAGTTTTGTACTTACGAGGTAATTTATGAAATTAGTTGAAGTTAGAGCGGGCGGGTGGTCGCCGGCTGGGCATGGCCAGTCACGATCCAATCAAAGTTTGCCCAACAACTACCCGTGCGGATGTCTTATCCATGTCATCAGTATTAATGTTTATAGCCTCCCGGAGTGTAACACAATGTTATAACCTTAATTATAATTGCCCGTTTAACACTCACTTGCGTAGGCTCATGGTTAGTTAGCTCAATGAAAAATGCGTGTGCTCTACATGGAGTTAAAAAAGTAATTACAACTTGTAGGTACATTCATGCACACGTGTATTCATGTGCACTGTGACTAAAGGGAGCTGTGAAGTGAACGTTTTAGTGTAACGAGTTAGAGAAAAAGTTAATTCAATACTGAAACATGATTTTATTTTCATCTTCTCCAAACCTTTATATTGGGCTATTAATTTGTAACTACTTATCTATATGAACAACTTTTATTATATGCCTAATACTAAAATCGCGAAAAATATAAAACATTGAATGCATACAAAAGTAAAAAAATATGGAAAAGCACTTTTTTTTTCGCGATTTCATGGCTATTTAGTTGAAGTGCTTTTCAAATTAAATGGCCGTCTTTTAAAATAGCTATAAAAAATTAAAAGTAACTATTATGCTCTTATCTAAAACTGTCTGTTTTTGGTCACGATTCGTTTCAAGTATTTCAATATCGTTAGCAAAATTTTGATACAGAACGAAGGAAATCTCTTCAGGGACCTGTAGTTACCTGAATACTAAGCACTAACGTAGTTAACATTCACGTCATCTTTCAGTAACACAACTGTGAAAACTCTCAGCTTTCCAAATAATATTTATTTTTCAATGGATAGGTATGTGTTTGTCCATAAATAATCTCACCTATTTGTGCTATAGTTTCCTTACTTAGGATTTTAGGTGATTATCATCTAGTTAAAAGGAAAACTAAAGATGGAAACAAATTAAAAATACATAATATTTCTTTAGTAAAAAATCAAATTATATATTAATAAATGTATGTTGATTTCATAAATAATGCTGATAACGCCAAGAACAATTTTCCGTTCTCATAACCACATCGACAGATAAGTAATAACAAGAATATTTCTAAATTAAAACACCCCGACTGGCTGCTCGCAGTTTCATCGCTAATTCGCTCCAGGAAATTCTCGATACTCCAGAACTTACTAATTTCAAGTTATCTTCATTTCAAGTTGCTGCAATCAATATTAATGATTCATTCTTAAATTCTTCTACTCCTCTTTTCAACTTACGAAATTAATTGAATTAACTCGAAACATATCGAAGCAGAGGAACTTCGGAATAATTATTATCAGCTTTAAGGGTGTTATTTTTACTTTTCAACCTTACTAATCCGTACTATCCTTACTCCATTATGGATCTCCAATTTATTGTTATGTAATGAAAACTTTATTGTTTAGTAATGAAAGACCCAGTTAGATACTACGTATTTTTCAACTTTAGAGGAAACATAAAACGTTCACGCCAAATATTCGAACGGCGGAAATTACATAATTTCTCAGCAAACGGAAGCGAAAAGAAATGCAATATTCTCTGTCGAAGCGAGAGACCTAAGTACCAGACTCTTAAAGAAAAGTATTGGAACTATTTGAATAAATTGCACCACTAACTGCGACGAGCGAGCCGGGAGCAGACAAAAACTTGTACGAAGATGACTTTTTCTTTTAACAAATGTTCTCTGCAAATAATCTCAGAAGTCGTAAATCCTTATAAATTGCATTGCATTCTTTATCCTTTACCACTGCAAGATAAGTGCATTAGTGCTAACCCACTGAGGAACATCCATTAAATTCAAGGAGTGTACCTACCTTTACTTAAATAAAGATCTATTAAAAACTAAAACTAATGAGGGCATCTTAAATTATTCTCAACACGTGCTCTTAATTTCATACTAACCGCTTCAGTGGTACGTGACGGGGAAAGGAATTCTACAAATGCAGGGCCATTTGCAGATTAGTCACGCGGAGATCCTGTAGGATAATTTGATTGGATTTTGACAACAGTCGGGTGCTCTCCCGTTTAACATGTTAAGCCGTTTCAATTTGTTGAATGCAACTGTTAGGTATGTACGCTCAAAGGAAGCGAGATAGTGAAACGTAATTTGCATGAAATTAAATTGTAGAGTTTAATTTTTAAAATACATAAAAAGTAAACAAAGGCGATTTGCAAAACGATCACATAAACAGGATACCTACTTATAAGTAGTTAGTAGGTAGGTATTTCTATAATGTTTAATGTTAGTAATTACTTGTAATTTGTCTTATTACGTACAATTATCATTCGTGAATTCGTGAGCAAGAATAATTCAATCTAATATCTTTAGGCTTAGGTACCCAGCCACCACCCAACTATGTAACGTTCATTTTTTTATACATTTATTTATTTCCTTAATGTATTTGCAACCATTCCATTCAGAATGCGATATCGCCTAGAAACAAATAAGAAACTTGCATTCCATAAATAACACGGAGACGCAGTAGTACCTATTGGGAGCCATTAAATCTACAACACGCCTCCAACTTCAAGATAACTTGCACCTCAGCTCTCGGTAGGAGGCCATTTATTTTTTTGAAAATGTTTGTTGCGGATGGATGATGAAATTAGTCGAACTTAGCTCAAAATGTATAAAATAGAAATATGATATCGCTTTCTCCTTCTATTGTTCTATTCTTTATATAGTACATCATATATCGGTCTCACTTAGAGGCTGTCATGACCGATTTTGGCATTAACCAATCACAGATTAGACGATAGTGTGAAAGGGAAACAAGACAACTTTCTCCTTTTAACTTGGTTTATGATATGTTTATTTTCTGTGTATTTGGGTTATTTCCTACAATTTACAGTACGTAAGAATATGTTTTTATTTGAGCTAATTGTTTGTATTATGTATGTGTATATACATCTAACCCGATAGAATAGGGATATCGGAGAAATAGGGTTTTCCGATGAAAACTTTATGTCGTTTTGACTATTTTGTGTACAAAATATTTTATAGCTTTAAGGTAGATTAAGCTGGTATCGACAACGTAGATTCATTGGAAAGACCTAGTTGCAGGCAATGTTTAAGGATAAAATCACTTTGGTACAGATAGTAGATCATAGATAAATAATGTGAAATGATGTAAATTCATAGTCCAAATCTAATCCATAGTAAAGTCAGAATCGGAAAATTATGTATGGCTCTCGATAAGGTAACACGTCGATATTTAAGTATTTTTGGACTTTTTACTCATTAATTCAGATAAATACAGTAAAGTAGAATTCACGTTGAAAAGTAGTAATTTTGTATCTAGTCGGCCAGTGTTCACGAGTTTACGAGTTATTGAATAAGTGATCAAGATACAAAGTGAAATAAATATAGTATACAGTCCATTTGAAGATAAGTTTTTTATTGAAGGGAATCCAGATACCGCACAAGTTTGGTACTTCGAGGACGGATCAAGATCAGTGAATTGTGGTTGCTGTGACACATTGTGAATTGGGGCTGCTGGTACATCAGATCCTCAAGTCAATAAACGTATCTAAACGTATGACTTGGTGTGATAGGATCAGTTTCTAATGACACATTGGATGAGTTTCTAGTGACACATATTGGTATGATCAGTGAATTGGGGCTGCAGGTACATCAGATCCTCAAGTCAATAAACGTATCTAAACGTATGACTTGGTGTGATAGGATCAGTTTCTAATGACACATTGGATGAGTTTCTAGTGACACATATTGGTATGATCAGTGAATTGGGGCTGCAGGTACATCAGATCCTCAAGTCAATAAACGTATCTAAACGTATGGCTTGGTGTGATAGGATCAGTTTCTAATGACACATTGGATGAGTTTCTAGTGACACATATTGGTATGATCAGTGAATTGGGGCTGCAGGTACATCAGATCCTCAAGTCAATAAACGTATCTAAACGTATGGCTTGGTGTGATAGGATCAGTTTCTAATGACACATATTGGTATGATCAGTGAATTGGGGCTGCAGGTATATCAGATCCTCAAGTCAATAAACGTATCTAAACGTATGACTTGGTGCGACAGGATCAGTTTCTAATGACACATTGGATCAGAGCCAGTAAATTGGGGCGACGAGGTCATCTAAGGACCAACACCGCATAGGTGCGACGAGACCGTCGAGTGAAGAACACCGAACGGTGCGACGAGATCGTCGAGCGAAGAACACCGAACGGTGCAACAAGTTCGTCTCGAGATCGCCGAACGCGAGAAAAGGACGACGCAACATCACCCAACGGTGCGACGAATTAGTCTCGAGGCGCCCAGTGAAGAGTTCGTCGTGAGAAAAACACCGAACGGTGCAACGAGTGCGTCTCAACATTTCGAACGTGCGAAAAGGACGACGCAACATCACCCAACGGTGCGACGAGTTCGTCTCGACAGGAACAAAGTGTGGCGAGTTTGTCACCAACGTCGTTAAGCGTGTGACGAGCTCGTCTTGACTACAGGTACATAGTCAAACGTGTGACGAATTCGTCTTAACATCTCGGAACGGGTGACGAGTTCGTCTCGATATCCTGAACGAGTGACGAGTTCGTCGCTATATCATAGAACGAGTGAAGAGGACGACGCAACATCACCCAACGGTGCGACAAACGAAAACGCAGCTCATCCGCGGCCCTTGAACGCCGGTCACCTAACGGTGCCAAACGATCGGTGTCTCGGGTTTTAAGTATTGTGTAGAATAGTGTGGTGTTGTGAGGGTGTACCACGTTAGGTAGAGTCTATATATAGGCATCTGCGCCTAAATATGTCAATATCTAGAAGCCCCGTCCGCACTCGTAAGGCGGCTGAGAGGCTACGGTTACTTGAAAAACCTCCCGCGTCTTCGTCTGCGTTAAACGCACCTGTAACGCACCAGCTTAGTCACAGGCGCGCTTCGATTAGTGAGTCGGGCGTGACCGCACTATCCGCGACTGAACCATCCGTGATCGACACGATACCACCGCGACTATCCACGCTGCGCGCTACCGATAAAAGGTCACGGGCTTCACCCGTACATTCTCATCGCTCCTCCGCCAGCTCTACAACGCGTCTTAGGCTGGCTGAACTTGAAGCAGAAGAAAGATTAGCCGAGATTCATACAAATCTTATCAAGGAAAGACAAGCTGCAGAAAAACGCCAAGCAAAGGATAGACAAGCCGCAGAAAAGGATAGCCAAGCCGCAGAAGAACGCCAAGCAAAGGATAGACAAGCCGCAGAAAAGGATAGACAAGCCGCAGAAGAACGCCAAGAGAAGGATAGACAAGCCGCAGAAGAACGCCAAGCAAAGGATAGACAAGCCGCAGAAAAGGATAGACAAGCCGCAGAAGAACGCCAAGCAAAGGATAGACAAGCCGCAGAAAAGGATAGACAAGCCACAGAAGAACGCCAAGCAAAACTTGAAGAACGACTAGCTGAGATTCAGATAAGGCTTGTTGAAAAGAGACTTGCCGTCAACGTAGCTACGATACACGAGGAATCGGGAAGCGTATGCGCAGAACAGACAGTGGATACAGAACGTACAGTCAATGACTGGCTAGAGCGTTGTGCTGTACGGGGGGAGCTCGAAGAGCTCAAGAGCATCAGTACGGAAAACCATGCGAAGTACCACTCACAATTACGAGAGAAGGCTGCAGATCCACCTTCTCCGCCAGCGTCGTATCATATCACAATGGATACACCACGTCGTACTAGATCACCAACTCCGACGCGATCAGGAGACAGAGCGATTGATCGACTAGCAGATATCTTAGGACAAATGACCAAAAGTAGACCGATACCCAGGCGTACGCCAGATTTGCCTATCTTTAGCGGCGCCAAGGGAGAATGGCTACCATTTAAAGCGGCCATGAAGGAGTCTGCTAGCCTCTACGGATTCACACCGGCAGAAAATCTTGCTAGATTGAGAACATGTTTACGAGGAGATGCACGTGAAGCAGTGTTAGCATTAATGTATACAGCGACCGATTCAACGATAATCATGGAAACATTAGAACAATGTTTTGGTTGCCCAGAGATGATCATCAATCATGCGTTTGAAGAGCTGAAGAAGTTGCCCCGACCAGGTGGAACATCTGAAGAACTAAACAGGTTCGCGATCAAGTTGCAGAACATTGTGACAATGATAAGCTGTGTCGATAAAAAAGGATATCTACAGAATCCCATGCTTGCGCAGCAAGTAGTAGATAAACTGAGTCCACACCTCAAATCGAATTGGTGCAACTACGCAGAGGAATCTGGATCTCAATTAGAACCGGAAATTGTTACATTGTCACGATTCTTTATGCGGGAAGCGAAGCACGCCATAAAACATGCATACGCGTCCAAGGATACGTTGGAACCAATTCGTACTGGTTCAAAACAGGAACCACGACATCGAGCATTAGATCGCAAAGCTCCCGTATATGCTACAACAGAAACATTACCAAAAAAGAACGAATGTTACTGTTGCGGAGCCAAACACGACACACCTAAATGCGCTAAGCTTACGGCTATGCCCATTTCAGAACGATGGGAATGGGCGAAGGAAGCACACGTCTGTTTCCAGTGTATGAATAATAAACACAGACGATCCGTATGTAAAGCAAAGAAATGCGGAGTAGACGAGTGCCGTGATACACATCACGCGCTGTTACATGTGCAGAGGGATAACGAGCCACTAAGCGAACCGACTCAGAACGAGCATTTCGTAAATACGGCTTCGGCACATGTAACCACTGATAACCAAGTGCTATTGAAAGTGTGTCCTATTATAATTAAGACACAAAACGGCCAGGAACTAAATACGTACGCGTTATTCGACGAGGCATCGACTATAACACTGATCGATGAAGGAATTGCCGGGATGGTCGGAGCGAAAGGCCCGACCAGAGCGTTACATATCCACGCAGTCACATCGAGTCAGAGAGTTTTGGATAGTCAGATTGTAAACATCGAGTTACGTGGAAAAGGCCAAACTGACTTTCATATGATTAAAGCACGGACAGTGATGAATTTACCATTTGATAGTCAGGTGATAAGTTCAGAAATATTAGAACAAAAACATCTATGTAAGCTCCGATCAGAGGACGTATGTTATGAATACGCCAGACCACATTTACTTATCGGAGCCGATAACTGGAAGCTAATAGTGACACGAAAATTGTTGACTGGAAAAGCAAATCAACCAGCTGCGTCACTCACACGATTGGGATGGGTTATACACGGATCCATACCCAGAAGAGTTGTAACAAATGAAAACGAAACAGTGTTACAAGTACAAACAGCTCAAGAGATCGAGAAAAGCTCAGTAACGAATAACCGAAATGACGAACTGAATGAACTCGTCAAGGAGAATTTCAGTATTGATGCAGTAGGGGTCTCCTTGAACAGAAAGCCTGACGCAAAGAATGAACGCGCCAAGCAAGTGAGTAGTCGAATCAACGCAGCTATGGTTCCAGACTGCATAAAGGAACCACCAATACTGGACAAAGCACACCCGTTAACACGGTTGATGATTCAACACGAACATAAGAATCATAACCACGTAGGTAGGAAACATATGGTCAAAAACCTACGACAGAAATACTGGGTGCTTCGATTACGTCCAGCAGTAAGAGCTATTCTACAGCAGTGTACTTGGTGTAAGATACGGAAAGCTAATCCAACAATACCTGTTAAAGGCAATCTGCCACAGCTCCGTCTACGAACGTACACCAGACCATTCTCACGCTGCCGGATAGATTGTTTCAGCCCCATGTGGGTAACCATAGGGCAACGGAAGAAAAAACGTTGGAGAATACTTTAAAGAGTACCTGCCTACGTTGGCACCACGTGGCGACGCCCAAAGATCTTTGCGGAATGCAGAGGTGGGTGATATCGTGGTAATTGCGGATGGATTATTACTTCGCAATGTATGGCCACGGGGTCTAATAGAACGTGTGTACACATGACGGTGTAGTACAAAGCACAGATGTGTAGACGTGAGGGGAAATTTCTTGACGGCCAGTTAGGCGTCTCATCATCCTCCCAATTAGTAAGGAAGGCTGCGAAGATCTGCGCCGAGGGGAGAATGTTGCGGATGGATGATGAAATTAGTCGAACTTAGCTCAAAATGTATAAAATAGAAATATGATATCGCTTTCTCCTTCTATTGTTCTATTCTTTATATAGTACATCATATATCGGTCTCACTTAGAGGCTGTCATGACCGATTTTGGCATTAACCAATCACAGATTAGACGATAGTGTGAAAGGGAAACAAGACAACTTTCTCCTTTTAACTTGGTTTATGATATGTTTATTTTCTGTGTATTTGGGTTATTTCCTACAATTTACAGTACGTAAGAATATGTTTTTATTTGAGCTAATTGTTTGTATTATGTATGTGTATATACATCTAACCCGATAGAATAGGGATATCGGAGAAATAGGGTTTTCCGATGAAAACTTTATGTCGTTTTGACTATTTTGTGTACAAAATATTTTATAGCTTTAAGGTAGATTAAGCTGGTATCGACAACGTAGATTCATTGGAAAGACCTAGTTGCAGGCAATGTTTAAGGATAAAATCACTTTGGTACAGATAGTAGATCATAGATAAATAATGTGAAATGATGTAAATTCATAGTCCAAATCTAATCCATAGTAAAGTCAGAATCGGAAAATTATGTATGGCTCTCGATAAGGTAACACGTCGATATTTAAGTATTTTTGGACTTTTTACTCATTAATTCAGATAAATACAGTAAAGTAGAATTCACGTTGAAAAGTAGTAATTTTGTATCTAGTCGGCCAGTGTTCACGAGTTTACGAGTTATTGAATAAGTGATCAAGATACAAAGTGAAATAAATATAGTATACAGTCCATTTGAAGATAAGTTTTTTATTGAAGGGAATCCAGATACCGCACAATGTTTGTCAGAGTTACTCCTCAGAATTATCGGTATAGGTATCAGTATATTTTGGTCAAGAAATACTGCATCTCTATTGCTTAAAGCACTAATTACGTCTAGGTGATGACAACTTTGGCAATCCTGAGAGATTTAGTTCTCTTATAAATATCTACGCGGTTTTAAATGTTACCAATATAGATTTTTTTTTAAAGATTGGCAAACATTGCAATGATACCTATTACAGTTTAACTACAGAATCGAATAAGTTTTATTATTTTGCTACTTTTGGTACTTAAAGTCAGCGTTAAAAATAGATTGGTACTTTAGTACCGTATCACATTACGCAATCCATAATTAGTTTAATAGATTTATTATGAAAGGGTAAAGTGCCAATCTACATTTGACGCTAACTGTACACCATTCTGACTAAGCCACAATCCAAAACTACACTTTTAACTTTCAAATCCTTCAAAAAGCATAAAGGTGTGCACAAGCATCTCATTTAGCAGCCTCCCGAAATATTCATTAAAGCTCGACGAGGTGGATAATAATTCGCATCTCGACTCTACTCGTATCTATTAAAATAGCAGTGTGCGTGCACTCTGAGGAAATACTTATGTACGACATGAAAGTACATTCCATAAGCTAGTTGAATGTTCTGTAGGTTTGATACTTTGTGATAATTTCAGCTCACCTGCCACCCAGTACAATGATCATCCATACAACAGTTGAAGCAAAATGGCGGCGAATTGTTACCTTCAAGCTGTCAACTCTAGAGTTTGAACTCTCTATATGCACCCCTGACTCGGCTTCACAGCCGCAAAGGATAGCATTTTATTATAACGACCGTCTGATCTCTCCACGAATGTAATTACTGCTCTTGTTTAGCGTATCTTGGATGTTAACTGCTGAATATTCTATTATACTATACGTATTTATGTGTAGTATAATTAAATTGTAACGAGTCTCTTTCAGTCGGGTACATTTTCAAAATATTACAAACAGTTTGGGTTAGTTTTGAGATTATGTTAACTTAGACTGACGCCGCTGGCATTACATGAAAACTTCCTCCTGACCTTGGCTCGCAAATGGGACGAGCGTCCCAAAACAACTTACAAAGAAATATATTTCCAGGAATCAAGAGGCATGTGACAACCGCATCGGTATTTTATAATTCACTATGTATTTACTTATTTATTTATCTGAATGTACCAAGATGTAATTAATAAGTCTTAATTCAATCAAAATAAGTCTCAACGTCTGAGTAACTCAACTTCCAAGAAAGAAAGCAAATAAGATAGTTATTGTGTGAATAAGGTCTATTTCCTTACAATGAACGAAAATAAATCCAGCCGGTTGGAAGTTACTAGGGTCCAGTTGGATTAATTAAAGTTTCACTATACACTGTATTTGAAGGCTGGTAAACTTATTATAATGGATAAATAGGTTCCAAAGATCTTGACATGATGAATTTCCTTCGATCATTAAATTCGATTGGAAAATTAGGTACCACAAAGAAATCTTTATAATATTTCCATTATGATAAACATTTTTCATCAAATGAATATCTACGGTTCCACGAAAAATTAGGTACCTATCAAATATTGCTGTATAGATACCTTACTATGTTCTTTCAATCCAATAAGAAATTCTTGAAACATTTAAATTCTACAAAGGCTAAATAACTACCAAGAAACGAAACGTATTCACATTATTTCAGACCTGTTAGCTCAGAATTATTTGAACGTTTACGATTCTGCAACTTTTGTATCAAATAAATCCAAACTCTAAATGAAACTACTTATTTCACGTTAAGGGTGCTTCATATCAACAGATGTAAAAATGTGGAAATGTGCTCTTTATTATGGCTTTCTCATAGTTAAAAGGGCATAAAAAATGTAATTAAAGGAACACATTGGTAATCGTCTTGGTATATCAGGGATATTTTTTCATAATTTGGTAAAGAAGATAACTTTATTTTTTCCCGTAAAAGGTTCATTAAGTATCTATGTATGTTTCGTAACAATCGTAGGTTTATACTAAATAATAATACTATTTTGTAGCTAAAACATTAAATACCATTGTGATTTAACAACGATTAAATAACGATTTTTCAACGATTTTTTTTTATCGATTCCAGATCTCTAAATGCGAAACTCTCTTAAATAAATATGTACAGAATAATAGAAACAAGTTCGATTGGAAACCATGATATTTGAGTTTGGTTAATTAAACGGAGCCCGTAGAGCGTGACAATGAGAATCGTAACTTTGCAAAACAAAGGGCTAAAATTCAACATGAACGGGGCGTCAGAAACCTAATTGCTTCAATATGTTTTGTAAAATAACAATAAAATTCAAACGAGCGAGCATTGTTTTGTTTTATTTAATTAACTTTAATTTCTCGTCGTGTTTTACTTGATTGTAGATTTAACTCATTGGATTTCTGGCCATATCCGTTCGAACAGAAATGAAATGACAGAGCGGTAGAGCAGTTTTAATTTAGGTAAAATTATTATTATGTTTTATTATTTTCTTTTTGTTTTTGTTTATAATGTTATTAAATGTATTTGTAATTTGGCCTTTTTCGTAAAGCGATTGAAAAAAAAAATATAGCCAAAATAGTCAGAGCATAAAAAATGTACAAAAGTGTAACCATGCTGAGTTTCTTGCCGATTCTCCTCAGTTGAAGGCTGTATCTGAACCAGTGGTAACTGCAGTAAATTCGACCTACTTACTCCTAAGTGCCCTGTAAGGCCTATAGTGAATAATGGCTTTGACATTTATTTTGCTGTACAATTATTGTATTTTTTTGTGGTCATTTAACTGAATTATTATTATTATTAATGGAAAATAACTTTCTATTACGTCATTAACTTCAAAATTCGTGATTTCCATTTACTCGACAGATATAACATGCCACAAATTCTTTATAAAGAACGTCAAGTTGTACCGCAATAAATTCTCCAACATTATGTAAATGTTCGCGAAGTGAAATATGTTCCGGGTGTCACAGGTAAAGGCTGTTTACACATGACTCGTCAAAAGATCCTCTCGCTTGCAAAACGTACTTGTTACAAAATTCAATTGGAATAACACTGGTGCTATAATATTTATTTGGGTGGAAAGTTAAATCTACTGTTTTGCTTCTAAGTCGCTAGGAAGCTTTTATTAGTATAGATGACCTTGTTTTTCCGCACTATACGGTCTAAATTACTGTTTTGCAAGAGTTAAAGGCGTTTTAAGGCGATGATAGCTCAGTGGTAGGGACGTCGCACGCCGCGGCGAAGGTCGTGGGTTCGAATCCTACAATGAGCTTGAGCTTTCGGTGAAGGAAAACATCGTGAGGAAACCATAGCACGGTGGTAGGGTACTTTGTAGTACCCGCCTGGCTGGCTACCACCCTCAAGTTGTAAATCTGTCGCCAAACACCTATTGGTGTGTTCCGGCAGCTGCACTTGAGAGCCAGATCCTTCTAGGCTTTGTGTGCTTACCACCTTCGGCCACATCATCACCTACCATAGTGAAATTGTGGTGAAACACAAGCCTATACAAAGTAAAAAAAAAAAAGTTATTAGAAATCCACTTATGAGGACATTACTGCGAGCCAGCTCCATATAAAAAGAAGTATATTCCTATTTTGGATACTTATATACGAGTAAAACACAATGAAATGTAGTAAACACCATGCAGTATCTAATATCTTGGTCCGCAGAAAGTCAGATTCCCGTTAACCTATAAAAAATCCTAATTATTTGGGCTTTTAATCTCGCAGTTTTGATCAAAAGTACCCATTCTGATGACGTTTTTTCAATGAAAAATATACAATTTCCGTTTTTTACTTGCCAGGGACCGAGGAAAGGTGATGTTCCTATCGTTTCGTAGCTAGTTTCGTTACCCTTGTTATTAAATTATAAATGGATTACGTTACATAAACATAAAACCCTAAAAATTATTGCTGTCACACATAAGCGCCTGCACTTCCCTTGCGACTTATTGAGATAACAACAATAATAAAAAACCGGCCAAGTGCGAGTCGGACTTGCGCACCGAGGGTTCCGTACAAACTTCGTCCATCGTTCGTCCATCACGGGAAATGCACAATTTTATTTATTTACTGTATTTGAGGTTGGTGCCAATTAAGCTAGACCTCTAAATTGTATGAGCGCCCATACAACTCAGAGGTCTTTATTAATTGGCGCAACTATGTATGTATGGGGACACTCTTTAATTTTCAACTTTTTTTGCTTGCTTTTTACCTTGCTTTTTGCCATTTTTTTATATTTGAGTTGATTGAATGAAAGGTAAATTGCGGTTTACGATTTATGACGTATTAAAAAAAAACTACGTACTAGATCTCGTTCAAACCAATTTTCGGTGGAAGCGTTGCATGGTAATGTACATCATATATTTTTTTAGTTTTATCATTCTCTTATTTTAGAAGTTACAGGGGCGGGGGGGGGGGCAAAATTTTACCACTTTGGAAGTGTCTCTCGCGCAAACTATTCAGTTTAGAAAAAAATGTTATTAGAAACCTCAATATCATTTTTGAAGACCTATCCATAGATACACCACGCTTATGGGTTTGACGAAAAAAAAAATTTGATTTTCAGTTCTAAGTATGGGGAACCCCCAAAATTAATTGTTTTTTTTCTATTTTTGTGTAAAAATCTTGATGCGGTTCACAGAATACATCTACTTATCAAGTTTCAACAGTATAGCTCTTATAGTTTCGGAAAAAAGTGGCTGTGACATACGGACGGACAGACAGACAGACAGACATGACGAATCTATAAGGGTTCCGTTTTTTGCCATTTGGCTACGGAACCCTAAAAATACCAAAAGTGCGGACGGGGCGTGGCGGTAATGTCCTCTTAAACCTCAAAAATTACTGTTTAATTTTTAAGCTAGCAACCATAAAACTTAGCATAAAATGCATATGGCTTTATGAATTTTATACTATCCTCTGTTGCAGCTGGGATAGTGATATAATAGTCTTAACGCAAAGTTTCCAACTTGCTGGGCGAGCTTGAAACGCATTTGCATGAAATTTTGGATCTAACAGAAATTATAATATCTAGTACTACTTAACTACTTAAGTTTGTATTTCTGTAATGATAATATTATTTTAGACCCATTACCCAACAGTAAGTTAAAGTAATTGTGGAATTGAATATGTCAAAATTTACTACGTGATAGGGTCCGAAATGAGGACATTCGTATAAAAACAAAAGCTACCTATAGTTCGCGCAGAGTCAGTGTACTGAAGTGGGAATGGACAGGCCATAACTCTCTTAAACCTTATAACCTCTGGGAAGAAAGGTTCACAAGTATCGACTACGTACCGGAAAACGGAACGAAAACGGAAAACGAGGACGACCTTCCACCAGGTAGAACAACCTAGTCATGGTTGCTGTGAGCCGCTGGATGTAAGTAGCTCGAGACCTTTGTTGTAGAATTCGATAGGGTAGGCCTATGTTCAGCAGTTGACATCCATAGGCTGAATATGATGATGATAATTATGATATTTTAAAATGAGTACTTGCAGTTTATCACACATTGATAGTCTTTCCCTTTTGTTTTTTAAAAAAAGCTTGTAAAAATATAAAGAAGTTCAATAGACTACCCAATCGGTTCGCTACCTGAATCGGTACCGCAACCGATCTCCGCTTCAGAGCTCTAAATAACCCCAAATATCTAAACCACCCTTTAATCTATTATATGACTAAGTGAATGTTACATCAACCATGGGATATAATCTCATTGGCAATACATCAGCGAGCGCTTTACTATCGTAAACAAACTGACTTGATAGCTTATTACTCAATCAATTGGGATTCACTAATAACCGTAATTAAAATGGATGTTTCCATAGAATTTGGAATCAATATATCCTATTTTCAATAGGGTAAATAGAAAGCATGATGGAACAGGATTTGTGTAAATAGTGCTGAAAAGTGCATTATAACTACATTCCCAATTACATATTAATGACATTTCCTAATCAGGACAATACCTTTGAGATTCGATGGTATAGAAATTAGATTTTAAGCTATTGTATAGCTTTTATTTCGGGCTTCGGGCTTTGAGCGCGGCGACCGAATCAAGAAATTCCGTAACGAAAAAACCTAACACCCGGTAGACTCGATTGAAACCTTACCTGAATAATAAAATATAAAAAAAAAATCGAGTCGACAACATATATCCGCAAAATTCGGATTGTCGTGTATTTTGTTAAATTCTAATGGTGCAAATGGCAGTCGCCATATTGGCGGAGCACAGTACCGCCATATTTTCAATGAACGCATCCCTGTCAGTCACTATCAGTTTTTTCTTTTGTTTTCCCTTATTTCGGGAAGGCAAAGGGTTCTAGCCCATACAGCCTAATCATGAGATGACACAGTGTTCTCAGTGTGTAAATGAGCCTTTATTGACTGCCTATTATTTTTGTTTCCCGTTGTTAAGCTATTGCATAGTTTTTATCGCGGGCTTAGTAGTATAAAGAAAAAATACTGCATAAATAAAAAATAAATAAATAATTATAATTGCATAAGTTGATAAAAAAAATGCTATGCAATAGCTTTACCACGGCAGTCCCTGAGTGCCACACGTATTTTTATCCTCACAACGATTATGATCAGATTAAAATCATGAAATCCTATGTATAAGGTTTCACTAAAATAATATTTTAATAAGAGTGTCACATTATAAAGCAATAATAAAAAAAATGGAAATCATAAATTTGAGTTTCCTTCCCAGTTTAAATCCAAGGCAGAAAAAGGACCGAGGTTCAAAAATTAATATTTAGGCCCACGATAAATCAAAATATTATAAGATAAATTAGAAACGGGCGGAATACCAACCTATTTTTGTCATGAAATTTTGACCCAAAAAGAATTTCATGTACAAACATTTTAGAAAGGATTGGAAAGAAAATAATTAATTTTAAATGCAAATGGTTATACAATTAACGTTACATTTAAATAACACCTTATTACATCAATAGCTTTTAAAATAATAGGCCAATATATCAAACATCTTGAATACTTCTTTTACTATGTATAAATGCTTCTCTGAAATACACCAGCGAGCTCGAATGGCATTGGAAACCCATTTCAATTACACCGTTGAATAGAGCTTCAGGAATAATTCGCGCAAAATCCCTTCGCACCTCACCCATTCACGTTTTAACAAACTTTCCTATATTTATCACGTGGATCGTACCACTTGAATGGATTCAGTGTTATTACGCGTAGAATGGTGTTTAATGTCGTAAGATATTGGAAGTTGAACAGGTTAAATTATTTTGATACTACAAAATTGCTTTTAAAATATTAAGCTATAGATAAGTCACCATCAAATATTTTGTGATATCTTTTATAATTGGGTCATATTCTGTGCCGATTTAATTCCCAAACTAATTTAATATTAATATCCGACCTCAAACATACATTGGTGACGCCGCGTTAAGCTTAAAAATCTGAAATTCAACGTGCTGCGTCCCGCTCCCTACTATAGCGAACTCTCATAGAAAACCCGCGTCAACGGAACGGGCGTATGCGACAAAATGGTTTTTATTGTTTAATTTAAAAACTACAAATATATTTCATAAAACCTAAGTACAATTTATAGTATCAGTTTCAATTAATATATGTAGAAATTTTGGAACCTCAAATCGATCCTCAACGCCGGTAAAATTGGAATCTCTTATTTTAAAGAGGTCTTTTTGATTAATTATTTTGTGTTATAAAAGTTAACCAATCGTGTTATGCAACGTACAAAATAAAATCAAAGACATGATGAATTCTTACAATAAATTTCAGTTCGTTCGCTTCAGTCATTGTTGAGAAAAATTTTGCAACCAAAATCTTCAAGGCGTCGCCCTACCCTTTGAGCCGTACCCTTATTATTGCTAACGACATCAGTCGTATCATATAACAATGTTTAAACGATACATTTAAAAAACAAAATAATTCACCCTTAAATCCAGGATTAAAATCTATCATAAAACTGTCCTGACTTGATAAGGGTGCGACTAATTTTAGCACGAAGGAATATTATATTTCGTCGACGTAGCGCCTCTACGTATTTATTTTATTATTTTAGCTAGCAAGGCAATTAAATTTATAGTATTCCTTCTTATTCACCCGTTTAAAATCTGTCGCCTAAAATCTACCGGGGTAATAAGACTCCTAGGTTTTATGACTACGACCATTATTAAAAATTTTGGTAAACCATTTCCATCCACTGATTCTTCTGTAAAATTTACGTGTCTATGATAATTTTCCGCACTGTTCGTCGGTCTTATCAGCCCCAGACGTCTTAAACCAAGTTTTTCCACTTACCAAAGTGTAAACGAACTTCCAAGTTCCAACTAATGAAAGAGATTAAACTTTTAAAGAAGCGTCAGAGCACAAGGAATGTAGTCACTATCACATCGTATTTTTAATTTATGAGTTCCGACGGCAAATGTTAAATTCAAATAGGCGAGTAAAATGGAAATTTTCTTTCAACGGTTATTTAGCTGTAAAGAGGCATCGAATTTTACATCAGGGAGCTCTTTTAAACGTGAAGGCTTGTCGTTATATTAAAAAAAGTTTCATTTTAATTTTTTATTTTTTTTATAATATTTTGTATTGTTTAGCTATACGATTCAGTAGATGCACATTATAAAACGCCCAGTCCATATCAGTAAAAACTATTACAATATATTTTCAAATTACTTTTATCTTTAAAATTCATGACTTGGAATGAGTGAGTAATCTATCGCCATCTTTCTCTTGATATAAAATGTAAGCAAAATAGAAAGACAAGAATACTTTATGATCCTTTTACGCGTAGTGATGTGAAGTACCTATTATGTCATAAATGGCCCTAAATTGTCCATGATAAGAAGAGAAGATTATTAATATTTATATATTGATACGTTATTATTTATATACAAATCATACTTAATCAAATAATTAACTTCAAATACTAATATAATAAAAGAGACGTCATTAATATTCTCTTGTTATTGTAGGTATATCCTATATATATCCATATATATATATATATATTATATATATACCTGCAATACCACATATCCTACTATCCTACTAATATAATAAATGCGAAAGTGTGTATGTGTGTATTTGATTATTACCACTCAATTTGATTTTTGCAGGGTCGGCAACGCGCGAGTGATGCCCCTGGTGTTACAAGCGTCAAAAGGCTACGGTAACCGCTTACCATCAGGTGGGCCGTATACTTGTTTGCCGCCTTAGTGGTTTAAAAATAAACAACAGAATGGATTTTCATTTTAGGTTTTTTTTATTTTTATTATTTATACAAAAGAATACAGGATAATTCACATAACATAACATTGATAACATTGTTAACGTTTTACCCCAGTAACGCATGTGAAACCGCGGGGGACAGCTAGTAAATAATTAAATTAATAAAGATAGATAGATATATGAGTTTACATATAGGTAAATACTGTCCCTTTTATTTTCTATGTTAATTTCTGACTGAAACCATAAAAAGTACTTGTAGTTACGCAACAATACAAATAGGTATGCCATGAATATAAGCACTGATCCATTCACTCACTCGCTAATTTATCAGTATACTAAGAATATTATTATGTAGTTTAAAACTAAATATCACAGACCAATGATCTTAAACCTGAAACATGAGATTCAGAAATGAGCATAATAAAAAAATTATGAATGAAATCTACTATAAACTTTGATGGAAAAAAAATAAAGTTTCGCCTAGCGTATCTGGGACATTATTACTCACACACGGCCATCTGACTCCAAACTAAGCAGAGCTTGTACTATGGAAGCCAGATAACTGATATACTACTTTTCTTTTGTAAATACATACATATATAGATAATTACACCCTAATTATCTAATCAGTATTTTTAGGGTTCCGTACCTCAAAAGGTTAAAAAAGGAACGCTTATAAGATCACTTTCTTGTGCGTCTGTCCGTCTGTCCGTGTGTCACCAACGATTTTATCAGGAACGGGTGGATACAAAGATATGGGCAAATTTAGATTTTCGCGAAAACTTGTAAGTACGTCTTGTTACCTTAATTTTCAACTTTTTTTTATTTTTCGGAATTTTCCTTTTACTTGCGCTATAAGACCTTGCTTTTAACCAAAATTGACAGTTCTAGGTCAACCGGGAGTACCCTATAGGTTTTTGGCCGAAAACCTATATATTAGGAACTACTCCCGTTGATCTAGAATCACGAAATTTGCCAAAAAGCAAGGTCTTGCAGCACAAATAAAGGAAATATCCAAAAAATAAAAAAAGTTAAATAATAAATAAATAAAAGAAATTAAAGGCTGTCCCCATACATACATAGTTGACACCCATTAAGATAGTCGTCTGAACTGTATGGGCGCTCATACAATTTAGAGGTCTAACTTAATTGGCTCCAACCTCAAATAAGGTAAATAAATACAATTGTGCTATTGTGTGAAAGAAAATAAAAGAAAATATTTATTGCAAAATTATGCTCGTGTGCGCAGAGCATTTTAATTAAAGACTAAAGCGATCGTTACACTATGCGATGTATGAGGACAACAGTTTTCCAACGACAAAGTTAAGTTTGTCCCTAAATCCATATCTTATCGTTATGATTCCCGTGATGGACGAACTATTTACATACCTACCTATAAGTTTATACGGAACCCTCGGTGCGCGAATCCGACTCACACTTAGCCGGGTTTTTTTTTGGTATCATTTATTTAAATTGTTTCAAAGAACAGGTACTTAATAAGCTAAACGTAGAAACATACCCGCCGGCGATTCGCGGTAACAGGACAACGAACGGTCAGTCAGATATTAAAATTTCACAACAACCATATTGTGATTCGTAGAGGAGTTTGACCTTAATAAAATTCATATTTCGCTAGACAAAGTATTAAATATAACCTCGGATTTCGTAACAACCGTACTCAAACTTTTGGGAAAGGCTTTATGTGAAAATTTCGTCTCCCACTAACTATTATTATAAAGTAGTGCAACGCGTGGGTTAGCTTCTGTTTAATTATTTCACGCTTGTATAGTTCGATGGTGGCTTTGATTTTGTGATATTTATATGTGTCGCAACAACGTAGGTACCTACGTACTAACGTAGAATACGTAGGTGCGATATATTTAGCTAGCTGTTCCCCGCGGTTTCACCTGCGTAGCGGTATAATAAATAGCCTACGACCTATTCTCAGACCTCACAAAAAAAACATAAGAATCGGTCGAGCCGTTTCGGAGGAGTTTGCAGACAAACACTGTGACACGAGAATATTATATATTATATTACTAGCTTCCACCCCGTGGATTTGCCCACGTTCCCGAGGGATCTTAAGTTTTCCCGCGTTAAAAAGTTCTATGTTTTTTATGACCTACCTATATGCCAAGTTTCATTGGTCTCGAGTTCACATTTTTTGCAAATCTAGACCTATACTTATTATAATATCTAATGTTAAGTCTAACATTAACCTCATTATTATTATTATCCTTTTTTTACGGGCGTCAAGACAAGCTATCAATCAATCCTCGCGACAATTCGAAAGCACACACAACAAACATCTTTAGGGCAATATAAATGTTTCCCTAGAAGAGTGTGTCCACAGAGCCTTTGTAAACTGGACCGAAATTAGTTTGGCGAGTGTCATTGTTTGATGGAGACGCAAAACTTTGATTACTTCCTCGCAACATGTCGCCGAAGTATAACATAATTTAGAAACATTGGAAATTCTGACAAGCAATATTTTGAAGGTAAATAGATAGATAAGGTACGTTGACGGTGTATATTATACGATCTGTTTTTTCGAAACTTGGTCAAACGAAATGTACGGATATAAGACAAAAAATTATCGATAATAATCCGAAAAAAAGTTGGATAAATTATTTATTTTTAAATGACAAGCTCATCTTTTGTTTTTTTCTTTGAGTAATCGTTGAATGTACTTCAAAGTCATGTCATTTGAAAGCTAGAAAGACTAAAACTACTAACAGAAACCTATTAAAATATACGATTTTTTATTTTTGATCTGTAACTTTAAAACTGGGTCGTTGAGGCAGACTTTTTTGCATGTTTTATTAAATTTTATGGTTTAATCTACAAACTCTCCAAAATAACTATGGGTCTATTTCTTTTCATTGTTATGATATTCAACGTCAAAGTAAACAACACGACGTACT
The DNA here is from genome assembly GCA_951216915.1 of Tetheella fluctuosa. NCBI lineage: Eukaryota > Metazoa > Arthropoda > Insecta > Lepidoptera > Drepanidae > Tetheella > Tetheella fluctuosa. The sequence continues at coordinate 11,218,048 of OX578217.1, forward strand.
AAAAAGAACAACGCGCAGTGTGGCTTTACGTGCATCGGTATCCATTACCATAATTTATGTAAATTAAATCAGTTTAGATTTATGTTGGTTGTTGTACATGATGAAAGTACCTAATTGAAATGGTGAATATCATTGCAACGAAAAGTCCGTTAAAAAGAGTAGAAAAGAACAAGCCAATAATCCTATACTAACAAATATATCACAAAGGAATGTTCAATATGTACCAAGCGATCTTCGTTAACAAGTGTTTATTCAGAATCTCAAAATTCTGCCACTAAAGAGTTTATGCACAAGAGTGATAATATTAAAAAAAATTATTGGACTGAGATAAGAAACAAAGAACTAATGCGATCCAGTCCTGAAACCTATGACCCACAATAAAACCAAGATGGATACATGTTGGCTCTTTCAGCTAATTCCTAATACTCATCATTCTTTTAAATAATATGCAGGCTATGATATTAACTAAAAGTGCTGCTTTATCTACCAGTTAAAATTCAACCTCTGTTTATAGTCCAGCAATCGCGATCCCATGCACAAATTGTAGATATCGTGATCATTTTGACTCGCGCTAAACAAATAAATAAAAAGTAATTAAAGACCTTTATAAATATAACCGCATTATTCCCTAATGAAAAATAAATTGTACCTTAAGCTACAAGTATATTTATAAGAGACGACATCGCGAACTACTTAAGACGCCTAAAGCCTTAATTAAATTTGCTCCATACCCGTGCACTAATTTGTTATAAGTAGCGGACATTTCGTTGAGCGATCAAACGTCTGACAGTGTGCACGGTCTAGGTCTAGACACAGCTTAGACGGCTTGTCGTTAAGCCTACCACTGTTAATGTGTTTGGCACTTTAGCGCTTCCTCTGAAGTTTAGGCCTATTTAAGTACCTAGTATCCATTTTACGACAGTTGAAGCTTATTAGGTTTTGGGTGAGCTAGGGCCTAGGGTTCAGTTGGCCGCTATATATCATAATAATATCTATATAATATTCATATTATATAGATAAAGCAGAAAGCAGTACATAATGCTGTGCAACAACGCCAAAATCCATTTATTTTATGGTCCATTATTTTGTTACTGTTAGTAGTCAAAACTGTGCGCTTGGTACTTGGCATGTTGTCGTCAAAATTTTATGGACGCAATTTATATTAATTACACTTTGATATATGTATAAATATTTAAATTACTTAGTTTATTTTTTTTTTTAAAGCCTCGACCAGGGGCCCAATTCTTGTATTTCAAAATAAATGTATTTTCTTTCTTTCTTTCTATTTTTGATAATGATTTCGGATAGACATTTTGCGAAAAATATACCGATTACCTGTTAAATTGCTTAAACCTCATAGATATCTGCTATGTATAAGGAACTTATTAGGCTCCTTCTACTTTAACTTTTTTTTACTAGGCTTTCAGAAACTGATAAAAACCAATTTTGTAAAAACTGACAAATAAAAAGAAGAATGAAATTATAATTATTATTATTCCATACCTATACATATTATTATTATTATGCTGTAAAATTATAATATATTATTATCACCATAAAATTATAGAATTAAAGCAAAAGCAAACGAATAACGCGACGCAGTTTCATTAAAAGTTCGCACGATCCCAAACGACTCCTAAATCGTCCCCTCATTGTGTCGCGCGATCACCTACACCATGTTAATAAATGGACCACACGCACTGGAACAAAGGTTACATATATATGTCAGTATAGGTAGCAATCCATTAAAACGCCTCCTTTAGGGAACTACCTAAGGTTTTATTTCCCTTACTTGGCTCCCCTGGGTATCTCATTATCTCTACAAAAGCGTTTGTTTTATGTTACACGTGCGCATCATAGGTAAACCCATTTTGAATTTATAACATTGACTTTCAAAAGATTGGATAGTCCTATCCTTAACTTTTTGTGCAAGCTACAAAGAGTGTTAATTGATAAGAAATAAGAACAATGTACCTCATGTATCAAAACTCAAATTAGATAATTTTTGTCATAATTTATGTTAATATTATTTAAAATGTATGGTCAGCAATTATTATATTTAGTGTAAGGAACTATATGGATTGAGATTAAGAAAAGCAAAAAAAACATAGTTGAATATTCTCGTAGCAATTCGTAGCAAATGCTACGAAACCAAAAAAACATGTTATTATGTGTCTATCTAACCTCGCGTGTTGCGTGAGTTTTTTTGGTCCAAATAACTGTTACTAATAAAATTTATAAAATGGATGGATATATTACGAGCAAATGAGTAGGAAGTTGGTTTGAAACATGGAATATTGTTGATTATTTTAAGAATTATTATTGATTTTACTCTTAATTTAAGTGAGATGATCAAGCACGAGTTGTCTTTTGACATAGAAGTTTTGCAAATATCGTTCAAGTACCCTATAGTAAGTCATCCAGCCCTTTAATTAAACTTGTCCACGAGGGACACGAAACCTGAAGATTATGTGTCACTTACAGCGCTCATTTTGCTGTTTAGGTTGAAACATAACACTTTATGAGTCATATCTATTTTAATTACTGCAGCCGCAGGACTACCCTTAACAAAATATTTGAAAAGCCCGCGCTAGAGATGGGACACAAATCTAGTACTCCATTAACTATGTAGAGCTTATTTTACAAAAGAATTAATGTTTTTGAATAATTAGTTACCAGCACTTTTTATGAACAGGTAAATATTTTTTAAAAGTGGACCATGGCATGACCAATGTACTATAAAATTCATTATGTATATTTTTATGATGAATATCAATAAAATTTTCTCTATAGGACGAAGCGTATGGTAAGTTAAACTTATATAGCAGTGTAGTTATTCTAACTGGTGGTGGTCTTCAGTAGCTTCGAGATTCATAAGTGCACTCCTAGGGCCTAAGCTAAATGGCTTTGACATTGACTTTGGCTATGAAATAAAAAAGAAATTAACAATACAGATTGTTTTGCCGCATCACTAAGTGAATTGTATCTAATACCTTGGTTATCAAGGTATTAGAGTCTCATAGAGCTTCACCTCTCTTAATAAGAGCCACCCGTTTCTCATCACCACGTTTATGTGTCAACCGTTAAGGTTTACGGTCTACTACCTTCACTTAACTGAGTCAACTAGCTAGAGGATTTTGTTAAGTATCTCACCTAGACAATATTAAATCGTACGAGGTGGGTAAATTAATTATTTATACTATTCAAATGTAACTAGTAACTTTTGGAGTAAATTAATTAAAGTTCAGTCTATTTAAGTTAAAATTTCAGGTATCTTTCGCAGCATGAGCACTGCTATACTAAACCCTGATCGTCTATGACAACCAAAAAAAGACTTCAAACTTAAACCGAAGACTAAACACTACTATGTATAGTTTGAACGTGAAAAAAGGTAGGTATGTAGGTATATATATTTAATTATCATGAGAAATGCACAATATATCCATATTTCTAAAGTTCAGTTCAAAAAGTTATATATGTATAGGTACATTTATAGCTAATATATACTACACTCATGTAACTTTTATATATATATATATTTGTATTTTATACTATGGTCATTTATATACGAATGCCGACATACATTAGGTATATTTAGAACGTTGAATATACTTAATTCTTATAATTTTCAGTTAGGTTGAACATATTCTTATGCACCAAAAATAAACATCACAAAATGACATGAAAAGTATACTTGAATTCCTTTAGGATTTGTACGCTTTTAGCCATAACATAACGACATAATACCTTCGTATTAAACCATGTACGGTATATCCCCGTATCCAACGTGAACTCAAAGTGCAAAGTAAAACGGGCGTATTCCAGCGAGCTGAAACATCAGATGTTGGCACCAAAGGCACTATACGACTACTATAGCGTATACCTCCTACTAATTAAAACATTCCGTGCCTATAATTATCCGCTTTTGTTAAGTCTGATATACAGATACATGTAAGCTTTGTTACAATATTAGTATGTAGGTACCTACCTAATATTATGTTTATATCGACCAATTCAGATAGAAAAAACATTCTGCTACTACCTTGTCAAAAGACTTCATTATGACTTAGGTTACCTAAGCACACCTCACAAATAATTAAACATAGCAATATAAGTACCTACTCACATATTGTCGGAAGCACGAGTGACGCTCACCTACGAGCTACGTGACAGACAGATATAGTCCCACCATACCTACGTAATGGGCCACGCAACCCGCAAAGTTTAATTTACGCCAAGAAAGATCACTCGCGGGGCGCTCCCACGAGCGCAACGACGAGATAAATTCCACTACCTGCGTATAAACAAAGGTTGTAAAGGGAAATTACTTCGGATGCTATAAGCACTTCATTAAACCTAAGGATACAGTGCGGTTGACACCGCTCTCACATTAACTGATAAATAGATGTAACGTTACTTAGGTACCGATTTTACCTGCTTCTGCTTTTGTACCGGCATTTGCATTTCCATGCGCTGATATGAGCTCGGCGACGGTGATCGAACGTTTACTTGAGATTTTTATGTGATTTGACATGTCTTAACTACATTCCGAGAAAGGAACCCGTACCCCGAGTGTAAACAATTGACGTTAGAAAACGCTTACTATCACGTTAGCGTTTACGACATTTTTCTATAGAAATCGGCACAGCGCCTCTTGCGGAATACTCATGGAACTAATTTCTTCCATACAAATTTTTAGTAAACGCAAACGTGATAGTAAGCGTTTATTTACGTAAATTCTTTACAATTAGGGTACTGTTCCATGTCTACGGACTACGGAAGTGAAAAACTTCATGAATTCATGTGGGATTGCTTTGACTAGGACCACACCTTATAATCCAAGATGGAACAGATAAGTTGGATGTTTCAACGGAACTATTTGCAAATCAGTGCAATTGGGCTTAAGTACGTTCACGAAAAATAACGATTGATGAAAACTAGAAAACGTTCTGAACCAAGCGATGCATTCCATCATTTACTATTTAACAAGTTTTTTGTTATTTCTACATTGAATATGATGTCGGTTAAAAAATCCGTGCTCGTTCCATTTACTGGCAGGTAGCTCACCTGTCAGGAAATACTTCATAAAGTCAAGAGGATTAACAATAATTAATTATTTTTAGTCTTAAGATCTCTCGGGAACGCGGGTGAAACCGCGGAGTGGAAGCTTGTAGTTTAATAATTTAATATAAGCATGAATTCAGTTATTTTAAATTTAAATTATGATAAATTCACTAATCAAAAAAAAAGTGTACGCACGTAAGAAGTTATACATCCTTATTTTTTTTTTTTTATACTATCTTCATGTTTTACTGTGTATGGGACAACCTGACAATATTGACTAGCTAACTTCATGGTGTCGTTTTTTTGTGACGGTGCGCGCGCGCATTGTAAAAATTTACTCTCTTCATTTTTCCCTAACGCGCCAAAAGAAGTATAACTTCAAAAATGTGCGTAGGTACTAAATTTAAAGTTTTAAAATGTGTTTTTTTAATAATACTTACATTTAACTTATTTAATACCTACTTTAATACCCATTTAATGCGCCTTTTATGTTGGTTTTATATATAGATATAGAAGCTATTTTTATTTTGCAAAAAAGAGCAGTCCGAGCTATTTATAATTTGAGTTCTCGAGCTTCCCTCAGAGATAAGTTGAAACAAATTAGTATCCTCACAGTTGCATCGCAGTACATTTATGCAAACATATTATTTGTACAACAAAATATAAGTCTTTTTGTAAAAAAAAGTGATATGCACTCTATTAATACTAGAAATAAGCATAAACTTGTGACCTCTGCTTATAGACTCCAAAAAGTGCAAGGCTCATTCTTGGGACTGAGTACACGCTTCTATAATAAGATCCCTCCTGCACTTTTGAATTTGCCTTTACATACATTTAAGGAACGTGTTAAGTCCATTTTAGTGCAAAAGGCATACTATAACATTAATGAATATTTAAATGACGACAATGCTTGGGTGTAGCGCTCGCTCTTGCAGGATACATTTTATGTAATAAATTTATGTTTGTTTTGAAAAAAGTAATTGCCGAGTTTCTTGCCGGCTCTTCTCAGTAAAAGAAACCTTCCGAACCGTGCGTTAGAGTCTGACTATTCAGAAATGCCTGTGAAGGCCTATTTGAATGAATAAATTATTTCATTTCATTTCAAATTATTTCATTTCATTTAATTTCATTGGTGAAGCTTGATGAAACTACAAGGTTTGAAAGCCAAAGTACGAGATTTTTAGCTGCTAATGTACGAGGAACAAAGTTTTACGGTTGGCAACCCTGGTCAAGAGTAAGCCTGCAGTTTACTGTTTGGTTATCTGTGGTTTTCTTCAGTGTTCCCACCTTAAGGTATTTTCCCCTAGATTTAGGGTAAATTTGAGGGTAAAAAAATATTTAGGGAATGTTTTGTTTTTCTATCGCTAGCAACAAATCATGTTTTTTTTTCACACTCATAGGTTTGTGTACGTGGAAGGGAGATACCTATCGAATAATAATGCTACTGTATTTGTGTATGTGGCCGTTGTGTGTGAGGTAAACTGGTTTATACTTGTTTATTTGACTGCTGTGTTTCATCCGATCAATCGAGTGAATCAGTCTTCCTTTATGGATAGTTACTATACTCTTTGAATCGGTCTCAGACACTAGAAAATCAAGATTTGATTTTTTTTAATTTTGATAAGAATGCAACAATGAAATTATTAAACATAAGAGTTGGAATCGGAAACTCAAACTATGGATGCATTCGAAGAATATATAGAAATAAGGTAAAGGTATGTAGTTAGTGAAATACGTCATAATTCATCTCAATTTTTGTTTTATTCTTAAAATAAATGTTTAGGGGAAAACTTTTTAAAAGTACCTAATTTTGCGGAATTTCACGAGGAGTCCAGTCCGGGGAAAATCAAAATTAGACGGTGGCAACACTGGTGGTGTGATTTGTTTTGATTTTTCAGGGATTTTGAGGTAAAATAAATAATCCTTGCAATTGTATAGTGAAATTTATTATTAAAGCTCGAATACAATTTTTATCCCACCTATATTTTCACGTTACGAATAGTGTGGTTTTGGTTGGACTCGCTGTAGTTTATAAATACCAACTCGCCAAATCACAAAACAATCAAAATAACCAGTCGGCCAGCCAAATCAAACAGTTTTAACTGACATGCACATTTCAGAGGTAGTTCATATTTTAATTTCATTTACATACTGTTTACTATAAAGAACTTAGTTTTTTATGTGATGTTCAAAAATATAACCTAAAAAAAAGTTTTGTTTTTTATATTTTTATTGCAGCTTCCAGGTGATGAGGACTCAGGGCCGACATGCCGTACATATGTATTCCAAAATGAAAGTCACACATTAGGAAATGCTTTGAAATGTATCATCGACAGGTAGTGAGTATTCACTATCTCTATTATATTTTTTTGTTAGGTCAAATTTATAACTCATATACAACTATGTACAACTCATAGTTAACTAGCTGTTCCCTGTGGTTTCACCCACACACATTCCCGGGATAAAAAATATATTTAAATTAGCCTATAACCTTTCTCAAGAATTGGGCCATGAAATGCAAAAATATTTTTGTAAAAATATTTGTATAAAATATTAAATAATAATTAAATACCTCTCACTTGTTAAGACTACAATAAGCATAATGTTAACATATTTTCCGAATTTCCAGTGAAGATGTTGACTTCTGTGGGTACACTGTTCCTCACCCAGCTGAAGCAAAGATGCACTTCAGGATACAGGCCCGTGAAACACCAGCTTTAGAAATATTAAAAAGAGGTCTAAAAGATTTAGAAAAAGTTTGTGATCATACCATAGATTTATTTGAAAAAGAAGTAAAAGAATACTGTAAAAGTTAATTATGTTTTTAAATTTTATTTTCATGAAGATGGTACCTACAAAAAGTTAAGCATATCTTACATACATTCAATCAGCTTAATTCATACCATTCAGCCACTACAGCATAATAAATAGTTTATATCCTATAGGATTTAATCACTTGTTACTAACATAATATAATAAGAATGTTTGAACATAATTTCAAATCTGTTTTTATTATAAGGCAAAACTACTCTCTGACTGACTGTCAAAACCTAAGGTCAAAACTTTAAAAGGAGTTTTTAGATGCACAGCATCAAAAGATCTACTTGGTGGTTACATTGTTAACAAAAAACCAGAAATACCATAAATTTTACAACAACACAATGAATGTTTCTGTATATTTTATAATGATTTATAAACCAACAGCATATAAAAGTAAATATCACTGGACTCTAATTACAATACACCTAATAAAATAATAATATACCTATGTATTATGTACATGAATTGTGATCTGAGACATTCTGGAACTGGGAACAACAATTTGATTATAATTGTACCTATGTAGTTTTGGAACACATACCTACCATTTGAAAGTAGTTTTAATTTATTTTTGGTTCAATTTAATATACCTACATATAACACATTAATCTAACCCCATGACCTCATCTTTATTTATTACCACCATCTATTTCACCCAATAATTTCCGAAATTGCTGCTGATAGGAGATAGCTCCTTTGTTGTTGTATGTCCATTGTATGTGTCAAATGATACAGCTGCACACTTGTGGCTCCTATTCCTTCATGCTTGAAAATAAATGTTTATTCAACAAATATAGCAATGTTATAAAAAGAAAAACAAAAAGTTGGCTTTGAACTTGTTTTATTCTTGTTTTACATAGAAAACTTAGGCTTTGAACTCAGAGTAAGGCGACTTGGTCAGTGGGATGTCCCTCCATAAGTCAGGGGTGAGGTAGGCATAGGTCTTGGCAATAGCCGCATAAGTAGCTTTAGCAAAGTTGCCCAGAGTGCCAGTGGAGCCACGAGCTGATGTGTAGCAGTCCTGGACACCAGCCATCTGCAGCAGTTTCTTGGGGACAGGGGCGGACACAATTCCAGTACCACGGGGGGCTGGGATCAGTCTCACAGTGACGGAACCACACTTTCCAGTAACCTAAGCAAAGATAAACATATTACTTATATGTACACATTAGATAATGAAGCTAATGATATGCATTTATAGTTAATCAGACGCGTTAAGAGCTTCACTGGATTTACCTCAAGAGGATACCACGAATGAAATGATTATCAGTTTTCATCATAATTTATGTAATAAAATGTACTGAAAAATTTCTGAGACTAGTGATATTTACCTTGCAAGGTACAGTATGAGGCTTTCCGATCTTGTTACCCCAGTAGCCTCTGCGGACAGGGAGGACAGAAAGCTTGGCAAGGATGATAGCACCTCGAATAGCAGTTGCAACTTCCTTGCTGCACTTCACACCGAGACCGATGTGTCCGTTGTTGTCGCCGATAGCTACAAATGCCTTGAAACGCGTACGTTGACCGGCACGTGTTTGCTTCTGTACAGGCATGATCTTCAGGACTTCATCATTAAGGGACGGCCCAAGGAAGAAGTCGATGATCTCGAACTCTTTGATGGGCAGAGAGAACAAGTAAATGCTCTCGAGTTTGTCAATCTTCCCCTCACGGACTAAGCGACCGAGTTTGGTGACCGGTACCCACTCTTTTTGATCTTCCTTGCCGCGACCACGGCCGCGACCACGACCGCGTCCACGACCACGTGGACCACCACGGCCTCTATCGCCACCGCGAGACCCAAAACCACCACGGAAACCGCCACGTCCACCGGCTGGAGCAGCGTCCGCCATTCTATAATAAGATAATAACCATAAAGTTAATAACACATGTCATACTAAATTAGCTACTATTTGAATCAAGTTTTAATATTAATCAGACGCGTTTAAAGGCCATCACCGTGTAAACACTATGGTAGATACCACGAATGAAATGATTTTTTATTTCTCATCATGTAAAACCACGTGGCGACATGTGGATAAGTATGTGATGTAAGTTTAAATTACAGTTCAAAAATTTTAACCAATATGTTTATACATAACTCATTGATTATTGTTTGAAAATTTGCTAAAATTTCAAGGATTTATTATAAATAAAATAAAAGGTTTAAAACTCACGTTGAACAGTGGGCACAGAGAAACAGTCAATCACAAAATGGCCGATGAAACAAAAATGAGCTCATTTTTGATCAAAACTTTGTTCCATAAAGTAAAATTTCAATAAGTTTAGCATTCTTAAAAAAGGATAGTTTACTGAATGTTGCATATGTGTAAAAGAGATAGCCTACATTAGGCATGAATGAATGAAATCATGATACGGCGGCATAATATGATAGACTGATAATACCATAAACAATATTAAAAATATTGAAGAATATTTTTATAAAAAATACCGGCACACAAAACCTAAAGGGCGTCACACACCGCGAAGATAAGATAATAATTTTATTTATCTAAAGATATATGAGTCAGTGCCATACCAGTGAAAGAGATGGAAAGTGAAGGTAGGTCGTTGCTTCTCTTTTCATAGTATAATGCTGTCTCATGATCTTAAGATAAAATATTATAGTATCTTAAGATATTAAGGGCTTCACACACGGCGAAGATACTTTAATATTTTTATCTTAAGATCATGAGTCAGCATTATACTATGAAAAGAGAAGCAACGACCTACCTTCACTTTCCTTCTCTTTCACTGGCATAGCACTGTCTCATATATCTTAAGATAAAATATTATAGTATCTTCACCGTGTGTGACGTCCTTTATACTATGAAAAGAGAAGCAACTACCTACCTTCACTTTCACTGGTATAGCACTGTCTCATATCTTAAGATAAAATATAATAGTATCTTCGCCGTGAGTGACGCCCTTTACTCCCCTATATATTTTATTATATTTCACCGTAAGTTCGTCGATTGTTCTTAAAGGATATATGAGACAGTGCTATACCAGTGAAAGAGAAGGTAGGTTAGTAGATCGTTGCTTCTATTTTCATAGTATAATGCTGTCTCATGATCTTAAGATAAAATATTCTTCGCCGTGTGTGACCCCCTTAATTGTTCGTTAATTAACCAAACAGTTAATCCAACCAAACTCATACTAACTAAATTACTATTTCAATCACGGACGGAGTTCCTTATCGCACGATATGATTTGTTTGCGGGCTGAAGGAAGGGTTAATTATTGCAATTCTGTAATGGAGATTAAAAAAAATGCTTTTGTTGAACTTCGTTCCCGGCGGGGTAACCAGGATCTGATGCTGGAGCTGGAAGGTAGCCATAGGAACTTCACAAAAGACGACAACCCCGTCGAGTTTGGGCTCGTTTGATTTGTATTGACGAGTATTTTGATCCTATATGGTAACCAAGGTCTGATGCTGAAGCTGGAAGGTGGCCACAGGAACTCCGCAATAAAACGACACAACCCCATCGAGTTTGGGTTCGTTTGATTCGTATTGACGAGTACTATGATCCTATAATGGTAACTAGGGTCTGATGCTGGAGCTGGAAGGTGGCCACAGGAACTCCGCAATAAAACGACACAACCCCGTCGAATTTAGGCTCGTTTGATAAAATAAAATGTTTTTAAATAAAAAATGTATTCATTAAAATGTAGGTACCTAACCTAACCAAATCATAATTTGCTGGAGGCGCCCAAGTACTCCTGGGCGCCTCAGCGGAGGAGGGGCGGGGCTTGACTATCTCATGTGCCAAGCCCCGCCCCAAAGAGGGCTCTCTAAAAAGGGAGCGTGTCGTTGGCAGGGCACGCGGTTGAAAATCAACCTGATCTCGTAGCCTCGCCATACGGCAGAGAATATAGGAACACGGTGGGGTTTTAGTCAGTACGATTCTGACATAGCCCGGGCGCTTCCCCCGAAGTCATCCGGGTTTCCATGAGGATACACCTATCTCTATGCCCAATTTCATCAAAATCAGCCCATTTGTTCGAGCGTGAAGAGGTAACAAACAAACACACTCACAACGACATTCGGTAAGCAACTGGCGAGACTGGCGATAGAGGGGTTCGGATTAAAGAGGTCCTGCTGTATGTGACAATAAAAGATGCAAGGACCTACTTACTTACAATCTCATTTTATTTAAAATATTTCATAAAATGTACCTATAAGCATTTAACATGGTCAATTTTATAGGTATCTTGACTGCTATCTTGAACGACGAATGGAAAAGTACTTAGACCGTGGCAAGCGGCACCATATTCTCCATCTTTGGTTAGAGCTACTACTGCACCCATAAAGTTTGAATAGTGGCTTGCTATCCTTTGAATAGCAATTCTTGCAGCTTCCACTGGGGACGTTCCTCGACGCATTTCTTCAACGGCTAGAAAACTGAACAGTATACAAGCTTATTATATTATTTATTATTACTATTGTTGTATGAAATTTCTTTCGATGGTTTCGAAAGTTAGCGTGTTCAAATCAGGGATTTAAATCGTTAGATGCGCCCTTGCCATACATAAGGCTCACGAAAATGTGTTATCGTTCCGTCGTAGTCGCTTGTAGGAAGCAGTGAACTGCGTACGTTAGGCGCAGTCATAAAACGTGGACCGTTTTTGCAAGCGCATCACATCTAATGACTTAAATCTCTGGTTCAAATAGACAGATAAGACTGCCAAAAATCAAGGAAGGTTTCTTTGCATTCTGTTATTTTCCTAACATGTAGCGACATGCTGGTTTACAGTTTTATAATATGTATAGATTTTACAAGACTTAGAGATATACCAATTATAATCACTCATTTATAAGATCTGGAAGTATCCACCTGAAAATTGCAATAAAGAATGAAAAGAATTATATTATGTAGCATATTAGTTGTCTAGTTTCCATAGTACAAGCTCTGCTTAGTTTGGGAGATGGCCATATGTGAAGATGTCCCAGGATATTATTGTAAACAACAAGTGTACCTTGGTAGAAATCGAAGCATAACATCGCCATCCCCTGTTGCTGCAGCTCCTCCAACTGTGTTATCAGCATATGCACCTGCTCCAGGTATTGGAGAATCACCAATTCTTCTGGAAATTTTGAAACTAATTAATCTGTAGGTACAATAAATTTATCTACCCAAATATACTCTTATTGATTTTGAAATAATTTGTTTTTGTTAAGAAAGATAATTATTTTCCTCTTAGCCTAATAATTACCCAGGTATTTTATATTTAGCTCCATTAGTTGATGTTCCAGCTGCGACATCACCAGATTTATCTATAGCAACCATCCCAATAGTGTCATGATTGTATCTGTCCACTTTGACATATCTTTGTGCATTGTCATGTTGAAGATTTACAGCATTTGTGTAAGGACCACAGTTTTCAGTTGGGTCAGGTTTGACATTCTGAAAAGAGATCAATTTTATCAGTTTATTATAAATGGGTAAGTTTCCTGTGGATATTTGTTACTTAATCATGGCTAAATACTGAACAAATTTAGTAGAATTTTATACATTAAAATGGTTTAGGTACCATCCAAAAATTAGGCTGACAATTATCTTTATTATGCCACTTCATCCATAGCTTCTTGGAGTCCTTTGTTGTAAGTGTCTCCTCATGAAAGCCCATTTGAACAGCAAATTGAGTAGCTAACTCCCCAACTAAAAATGAATGTTTTGTGTTTTCTAAAACATGGCGTGCAACAGATATTGCACTTTTAATTCTTCGGAGGGCCCCCACCGCTCCTATGTTCATTGTTTTCCTAAAACAAAAATAAAATATCAGGAATTCAATCTGCAAATAACTAAATATGTGGCTTTGTGCTATGTACATACCTATTTATATAAATTGAGTAAAAAAATAAAATAATGGGAGTTATGTGACATAAACAACTTTAATTATGAGCTCTGAATTATTATAGGTACCTAATGTAGGTAGATAATAGATAATAAATTTTAATGGACATACATAATAATATTGTTAGAACATAATAATATTCAGCTTACATTATATTTTAAATTATAAGGAAAATGTTGGGGATATTAGATGCTACTTATATCCTGTGACGAAACAGTGAGGACTATATAATTTGGAGTCTATAAAATACAGGATTGAAAGCCTCTTGCTTACTTACCCATCCATAAGTAGAGCATCCAATGTTGTCTCACCATCCTCGTCAGGACTACCTCCGTAACCGACAGTTCCATCGCACTGCTGCACCTCACAAACCGAAGCACCTTGCTCTATTGCATCTATCGCCGAACCCCCTTGTTTCAAAACATCCCATGCTGTAAATAATAAAATAATATAAATATTCTGGGACAAATAAATATAAAAATATAATCCCACTATCAATCTCCTCCTGATCCTAAATTTAATCAATTTATTTTGTTAGGTACGTACCACGGGAACTTGAATTAGTGAAACTCCATGTGGTAATTACAATAGGTACACTAAAGTCACTATTTACTGAATAAAAATAGAATAAAAAAATTAAAGTTCTTATCATTGCGACAACCCCGCGTTGCGAGTTTGGCGACAGTACAGCAGGCCGTAGTGATTATATCCTCTTTGCAGCAGGCGTCGTTTGAGATAAATTGAGTTTCACGTTTGTTTCAAAGAAAGAGTATATAATCACTGGTTGGTTTGTTTGTTTGAATGATGTTTTTTGTCTTGTTCTAAGTTGTTTTGCTACGCATGTTTTGATACTTTTGATTTGATTGTTATTATCTGTCTGTATCTAGATAGAGGTGTCACCATAGATAATAATATACTAATATAGGAAATGGGTGTCGCTATTATTGGTTGCCGTGCCGCATGTGAGATAGAACGATAGGTGGGTGGTATTGCCATATAAAAGTTTTTACCCAGATTTTTAGCAATCCCAGATTCATGACTCGAAGTCCATAATTTGTCTTAAGGCATCTGTGATTAATTTACAGAACCTCGCGGCTTTACCCGTTACGAAAGAAAACGTTTATTCATTTGGGATCAAAAGGTTATTGAATAATATTATGAGTGTGATATGGTTATTTTACTTATGCATTATGAGTAAAATAAACAACCTTCAAGTTAAGTGACATTGTATTAAAAATATTGTTAACATACCTACTATATTAACACACACTTCATACTTAAGGCGTGGTGAGCAAAGGTAAGTACACAACTACTTATTTAAGTGGCAGTAAAGAAACCTATATTTACTTTCTATAGTACATACTAGTTTAGGGTTAAATTTCTGATTTTATCTATTGGTTAGATTTTTTTTGTGGTATGGTGAATATGGATTTCAAAATAGCGAACCATAATGTCTTTGATCAACAATATTCGGTGATTACCAAGAAGTGGTTGACTATTAAAACTATCTTCAGTGAACAGATTGGCAACATTTCAAAGTCAAGGATATAAGTCGTAGCATTATATATTATTATTATTTTCTCCAAAGAATGATGTTCCTCTAAGCAAATTTTTCTTTAAAAATATTAGAATTTTTCAGCCCGTGGTTTCAATCCAACGCATCTGTAATTCATAGTCTCGGGAAAAGCTGTAACAAATACGAAATATAAATATGAGTATTATTTACTTACATGAAAACGGTCTGAAGAGTTCTTCCAGATATTATAAAGAATATATATAATGTAAGATCATTAACATTATCAATACAATATTTTGTATACCATATAGTTGAATTCACTCTTGATACAAGTAAAACAATATTACCAATTTTTTTATGACAAAATTATGTTATTTTGGGAAAAATTACTTCAAACGAAGGCAGCACCAAAATGTTTTTTTTTTTGGTTAAGTCTAATTAAATTCAAGATAAATGCATAAAACGAACAAACTTCTATTCTTTAAGGGGGTCACATACGGCGAAGATACTATACTATGATCATGAGACAGCATTATACTATGAAAAGAAAAGCAACGACCTACCTCTTACCTACCTACTTTCCTTCTCTTTCGCTGGTATAGCACTGTCTCATATATCTTAAGATAAAATATTATCTTATCTTCGCCGTGTGTGACCCCCTTAATGGTTTCATCTATTGTGATTATTTAACAATAAATTTTGAAACTATTTTATAATCCAATGTATTGTACTTACGAGTAAAAAGACAAATCGGGATGCTTCTGTTCTCTATCACTTTTACATCGTAACACACTACACCGAACCATTTAAGCATTGAAACTCTGATTTGTAGAGATGCTAGGTTAGGTTACTCACTCTGATCACGAAAACGTTTTAACGTTACCACGTCACGTTACAGTTTACCTACCTTTTATTGCCTCTTTCTTTTATACTTTCTCACTTTTTCCTCACTTTTCCGTTTTCTAGCCCACACAGCCTTCTCATCATATATTTTGTCTTATTAAATAATGTAATATTTTTTAAGACAATTTGAATATTTCGGTGGCATTTTATCCAATGAATATCATTCTAAGGTGCCACCAAAGAGTAAAATAATAGACCTATACAGGAGGGTGCCACCCGCCGCCTTTACACTAATAAAGTTAAAGTGAAATAAAATGAATGCTTGAATAGTGAGTTTTCGGGTTGTCTCAAAAAGTCCGTGAAAAATACGTTTTTGTAAGACGGCCACAATTTGACTGTACTATAGAGAACTTGGCTTTATTTATATTATCAATATAATGTACTCTTTGTATAATATTTTAAGATATCCAGACATCTAAGTCAGACATTAATTTGAAATTAAGAAGAAGCTGTAGAACCCTTTGCCTTCCCCAAATAAGGGAAAACAAAGAATAAAAATGTCTATGTTTCATTCAATGTTGTGTCAGTTGTGTGTGTGTGATTGGTTGGTGGATTGTTGCATTGCATGCAAGAGATTTATGGATTGTGAAATAACAGCCAATTATATTGTTCACTGATAACTTTTCGTGATATGATTGGTTGCTATTTTTAAGACGCCTCCCATAACTTTGTTTTGATTTGTTTGACATAAAATATTTTATTTTAAAAACTTCGTCATTCACTCTTGTGCGTCGAGATTTGCTTTCCTATCTGTTCATTGTAGTAATTTTTCCTTTGAAGTGAAATTATTTACGTACCCATGGACTTGAATACCTTTTGTCGTGAGCTACCCAAAATAGTAAGTTTATTTTGATAACTAATTATTTATGGAAAAACTTAGTGTGCGATGCGCCGATGACTAATAGTTTTTATTTTATGATTCCAGGAGCTACATGCTCATTTAAATGGTTCATTGAGTCGTTCTACGATGCTGCAGTTGAAACGATACCACGCTGACAGGGGTATCGACGATAAGACGAATGCTTTCTTTGATGAATTCCAAATCGGTGCTGGAGACTCCAGGAACTTGGCAGAGTATGTACCTACAACTACCTGATTCCACACATGTTCCGGTCAGAGAGTAGCCTTAGGGTTCCAAGCATTTAAAATTGGATACAATACGGAAAATGCATTTTGCAAATATAATATTGGCCGTAAGATTCACCTGTATTTTTTTTTTCAAAGCATCTATAAAGTACAAAAATATTGCGGTTTTAAAAATTGCATGACGTTAACTATGAGGTCACCACAAAACACAAACTATACTGGACAAGGTGTTTTTAAAAATGTTAAAATTAATTATAACATTTTTTGATTTTCATTGATTGTTTTGACTTTTCTATATTTAAAAAAAACTTAAATCTCTATGTAAATAACTTGGTAATCACCGTTAGAAGCCAGAAGTGTATATGCATACAAATAGAATTTTAATTGTTAATAAATAGGATATACTAAAATAACTATTAAGTTATACTTTTAAATATTTCTCAGTGTTTCACAATTTAAGCATAAATATTATAAAAAATAAGTATGTATATAAACAAGATAAACGCATGAAGTAATTATAGGTGTAGCAATAATTATACAAACTAATATTATAATTAACAAATTATAATTGATGGGCCGGTTGGCGTGGTTGGTAAGATACCCTATCTATCACGCCGCAGGTCGTGGGTTCGATTCCCACTCAGGACAAACATTTGTGTGCATGAACATGTCTGTTTGTCCTGTGTCTGGGTGTAATTATCTATATATGTATGTATTTACAAAAGAAAAGTAGTATATGTAGTATATCAGTTATCTGGCTTCCATAGTACAAGCTCTGCTTAGTTTGGGGTCAGATGGCTGTGTGTGAGGAATAATGTCCTAGAATATTTATTTTTATTTTTTATTAAACAACATTACAAATTATTCATAGTGGGTTCTTGATACCTGCTATGAATAAATTAAAGCTGGCTAGGGATATACATTATCTTCACATAACAGAAGCAATATGTTTTCCTTACATACATATATAAAATTATATTTTTCCTGCATATAATTGTTCAAACATGAAATCTAAAAATAGAAAACCTTATTCTTTCTTATTATATTTCAGCTGTTTCCAAGTCTTTAGTATTGCTCATTCTCTGACAAGCACTCCGGAGGCTTTGGCTCTAGCCACAGCCCTCACCCTTCAGGAGTTCCAAGATGATGGGTGCTGTTATTTAGAACTGAGAAGCACCCCTCGGGAAACACCACATATGAACAAAACCCAATACATAGATACTATTATACAGGCCATACAGTAAGTTTCATATTGAATAAGTATATTACCTAGGCAGCTTTAGCCAAATGGTAGAAGACTGTTGGTAAGTACACAAAGCCTAGATGGAACTGACTCTCAAGTGTTTGGCGACATGTTTACAACTTGAGAATGGTAGCCAGCCAGATGGGTACTACAAAGTACCCTACCATGCTATGGTTTCTTTTACCAAAAGTTCAAGCTCAGAAGGATACAAACTCACGACCTTCGCCGTCGCATCCAACGTCACTACCACTAAGCTATAATATAAGCCATAAAATTATTGGCACTAGTCACAATCAACATTAATAGGCCTGTTTTGGAAATAGGATATTTCTTTTGGTCTCTCTATATTTGTCTCTTTCCATCACATGGCTGCATATTATGGGCTGTCAAAACATTATTGTTCATAATATAATTAGTAGGTATGCTTTTTAAATTAATAATTTCTTTTCTATTATTTATTCCAGAAAATCATCCCTACACCTAACAATGACATCCCGTCTTATAGTATCAATAAACCGAAATGCACCTATGACTGAAGTAGAACAGATAATAGATATAGCAATAGAAAGTCACAAAGCATACCCAGATATTGTAGTTGGTCTCGAGCTTAGTGGGAATCCAACTGTGGGGAACTTTCAAGACTATGTGCCCGGATTGAACAGAGCCAGGAATGAAGGTTTGAAGGTACAACTTTTAACTCTAGATAGTTAAAAGTTACTTACAGTACAGGGCCGGATTTAGGGTAGGGCTACCGGGGCTACAGCCCCGGAGCCTCCACAAAAGAGGGGCCCCCACAATAGACTTTTAAATTCCGACTAATAAACACTAGTAAACAAATTTTCCTTTGATTTTTGTTTTTCGCTCTTTTACCTTTACCTACAGTATTTTGTACAAACATGATTATATTGTTCTTAAATATTAACAGAAATTATTGATCCATATTTGTTCATCCCAATCAGGCAATCAGTAAAATATCAAAATCTCAAATGATGAGCACTTCCAATTTACTACTCATTTTGAGGGAGTATCTCAATATGGCTCAATGGCTGAGTGGGGTGGAACTTGCCCACAGCCTCGGAGGTCAGGTATTCGATTCCGTGTTCAGACTATTTTTTTAAAAATTATATTTATATAAATTAATTGCATTTGTTCATTTTATTTGGAAAATAATTTGGGGCCAGGGGGGCTCCACTCCTTTATTGCCCCGAGGCCTCCAGACCTCTAAATCCGGCCCTGGTTACTTAGAATCAATCGAATTAGTACATTATTAATTAATTATGCACAAAATATACCTTTCCTTCTCCCTCTTATTTTTTCTGTCTCAACTAAGTGTGCCCTCAATGAAACACAAAGATAACTTCGCAGGCAGACTATAAATTAAATTTAAAAATAGAATGGCCAGTGTAATCTAGACGAAGCGTGAGTGCAAATTACTAACTTTAATCGAAAGTAATAATCGTCTTTATCTGTATTGTAATAGAGTTGCAAATGTAATGCAAAAGATAATAAGAATCAACAGAACAGACTAAGAAATTGAATTTTAAATCGTCAGGTGACATTACATTGTGGTGAAGTTTGCAACCCAAAAGAGGTGGTGGAAATGCTTGAGTTCAAACCAGAGAGGATTGGTCACGGCACCTGCATCCATCCAAGACTCGGAGGCTCAGATGAAGCTTGGTCCTTGTTGTGCACTACAAAAATACCAGTTGGTCAGTTAAATCTAATATATAAAATTCTCGTGTTACTTCACAATGTTAGTTACCATACTCCTCCGAAACGGTTCGACCGATTCTCATGAAATTTTGTGTGGGTAGGTCTGAGAATCGAACAACATCTATTTTTCATCCCCCTAAATGTTAAGTCCACCCCTAATTTATATTTTTTTATTTTTTAGATAAAAAAAATTGTTTTTATTTTTTTATGATATAGCATTAAATAATACATACAACCCTAAATTTTCAACCCTCTACAATCAACCCCTATTTTATTAATTTATCTTATTTGATTTGCCAATTAAGCTAGACCTCTAAATTGTATGAGCGCCCATACAACTCAGAGGCCTATCTTAATTGGAGTCAACTATGTATGTATGGGGACGGACACCCTTAAATTTTTAACGTAAAAAAAAAAAAAACCTTTATTTGTGCTGTAAGACCTTGCTTTTCGCCAAATTTCGTGATTCTAGGTCAACGGGAACTACCATATCATACCATCCGGTTGACCTAGAATTGTCAATTTTAGCTAAAAGCAAGGTCTTACAGCACAAGTAAAGGAAAAATTTAAAAGTACTTACAAGTTTTCGCGAAAATCTAAATTTACCCATATCTTTTTATCGAGTTGACTCAGGACCTTGATTTTTATACACCTAATAGAGACTATAGATCTCAATATCTGGTATAAATTTCAACTTCTTAGGTCCACCCGTTACTGAGAAAATCGGTGGTGACACACGGACGGACAGACAGACAGACAGACGGACAAGAAAGTGATCTTATAAGGGTTCCTTTTTTTGCCTTTTGAGGTACGGAACCCTAATAAAAATGAATCGCTGAATGTGTTGCTGACCGCAAATCTCGAGAACGGCTGAACCGATTTGTTATGTTTGATGAAGTCTGAGTAAGGTTTTTATGGAGAGAAAAAAAAGTAAATAATACGAGGAAAATAGTAAAAACAACAATTTTCTTTTCCAATACAAACCACTCTGTCCCCAGCTGTCAAACATTAGACGTCAATCAAAACAAAACAAAGGCGCGTTGGAGTTAGACAGAACGAAATCTGTCGGGGCAGCTATTAACATAAATACGTGTGGCACTCGGGGACTGCCGCGGTAAAGCTATTGCATAGCATTTTTTTATCAACTTATGCAATTATAATTATTTATTATTTTTTTATTTAAGCAGTTTTTTTTTTCTTTGATATTAATTCAAGTTTTTTGTTTGATATTAATAGATACCTATACACCTATATACTTTCTCACAAACAGCATATTAACGTATGTGTGTGGGAGGTGTTAGGTTTTTTGTTACGGAATTTTTTCGTTACGAAATTTCTTGATCCGGTCGCCGCGCTCAAAGCCCGAAGCCCGCGATAAAAGCTATACAATAGCTTAAAAAATCAATGTTACTTTGTTTTAGAGAAATAGGGCAGAACAAGGTCTGCCGGGACAGCTAGTATTGTAATATATTATTAGCTTGCACCCATCGTTTTACTCGTGTGTCAGGGATAAAATACATCCTGTGTTATTCAAGGACATATTATATTCCGGCATGGTTTGAATCCCACGACACGGGTCGAGGGTTCGAGTCCCATAGACGATAAACATTTATGTGCATAAAAATATCCATTCTGTTTGTTCTGACAGTGTTGGGTGTGGGTGGTACTGGTATCTATTTACAATTGTATATTATTTCATATATAGTACAGTGGATCTTAACCTTTTAGTGATGTGGGACCATTTGATAAACCTTGCCATGGACCACCAACTATTTGAAGGTAATATACTTACAGTAATGTAAATGAATAAAGGGTTGTTCCATCTATAAATAAAACATGCATACAATTGTTCAAAGCCACAGTATTTTACTTTTTTTAAGGTTTAATATTTATCGGATAGGGTTGCTGACTGCTTTTCGGGTGCTACCAGGGAGCAGGAACCACCAGCGGTCCACGGACCATCTGTGCTTCCAGGGACCACCAGTGGTCCGCAGGCCATCGGTTAAGAACCACTGATGTAGCATATCAGTTTTCTGGTTTCTATAGTAAGATTTGCTTAGTTTGAGATCAAGTGACCACGTGTGATGAATATTCCATAATATTTATTACTTTATGACCTTAATTATAAGGTGCAATTTAGATTGAGATTTTACGTTATGTAATGCATGCTATTTTGTATTTCAGAGGTGTGTCTAACAAGCAATGTTAACACAAAATCGACATCGAACTATGAATCCCATCATTTCAAAGACTTGTTTGACGCTGAAGTACCCGTTATATTATGCGTAAGTTATGTAACGCTTTTTAAGCAAAGGCCACACTGCGAGAGGCGCGCTAGTTTGTAACTGCTTTGCTATGGACTTAAGATGACATAGCCTATTGTACAAACTTTCTTTGGAATTGTAATGAACAGTAGTAGTTAGGTAATAAGCTCGCTGATTTCAACCCACTACTGAATTTATTTGTTCGATTCTAATAAAGTATTTTTTATTATTTCAGACGGATGATAAAGGTGTCTTCGCAACATCCCTATCCCAAGAATTTAAACTCTGCGCAGAAACGTTCAATCTAGATCAACCTCAGCTCGCTAGGCTATCGCTTAACGCATGTCAGTACGTGTTTGCCGATGATGTCCGTAAAACATTGAACGACAAATTACTAAATTTTATTGATAAAAATGCTTTGTAAAATGATTACGTAGCCAATTAAATATTAGTAAATAAAGAAATGTTTTACAATGAATATTATCCTTACCGCTAGTTAATCAATGTAGTTAAAAGAATCGTCTATTATTATTATTTTGTACGTATGAATGTATTATACTTAGTGATTATATCCTCTTTAATATGTAGGTATGTATACACAATAGTCATCAAGTTTTTCTATGCCATTTTATTGGCCAGCGCAGTATGGGCCGCTTCAATAATAATATTTAATGCTCTAAGTCAACTAACTTTTATTTGGAACACAATCGATCTTTTTGGTTGACTAACATGAACTCAGAACATGAACGTGACGTCGTGACAGTCATTACTGCCAAACTTACCAATCAAACCCAAAGTCACAAATGTCACAATATAAATAACCTCAAAACTTAATCGTAGCGACCTGCAACTAGAATAATTTTTGAGTTGATTATAATTTTGAAATACATTCGAGTCATAAATAAACAACCATGGGTGATCTATCAGACTTCGCAAGTCCCAAAGGTGCCGATTCTGAACTGCAAGACTTTCTACTGGCTGAAAAACAAAAGGCTCAGTTCCATGCACAGGTAAACTGGTAAATTACTATAAAATTGCATAACTTTATTATATTGTAGGAATATATCCACACTGCATACATATAAATTAACCTAGTAATTATAATAACGACCAGTTTGTACATTTATGATTTTGTATTGTTGATTTATCATTAGGTAAGTTGGTACTACACTATGAACTTGTCATACCCTTATTTATTTAATTCCACTTCTTCATTATCAAGCAGTAGACATCTATTGCTGGGCATAGATTCTGCTACTTAAAGCCCCCACAATTTTACATCCCAATAATAAAACAAATCAGATTTTCCGACCCTATAAGTATTGTTTTATTTTCCAGATTCATGAATTCAATGACTTCTGCTGGGAAAAATGTGTAGACAAACCTGGTGCCAAGCTGGACTCCCGTACAGAAACCTGCATTTCCAACTGTGTTGAAAGATTCATTGATGTTTCATTACTTATTACAAACAGATTTGCTCAGATGCTTGAGAAAGGTGGTGGCATGCATTAATTTATTTCTTTATTTAAATCCACCAGGCATTGCAAATATTTGATATTTTATATGAGCGTTATGTATATCTCATTCAGAAAATGTATTGAATACATTATATTAATAATTATCACCTTAGAAATGTTAGCCACACTATCTAATTATTGTGCATAATGTCAAAACGTTTCCAACGTTTTTTTTTGTTCTGCATTTTCAATTAAATTAACAGCTTAGCTCTGAAGGATAGACTTACAAGATCTAGAATGCAAGGCCATGTGAATGTAGAACTTAGTTTTTAGAATAGGGATTTTTGTTGTAATTGTCAAAAGAATTGATGGAAATAAACTATTAGTTAATTTGGTTTTTGTAAACTTATGGTGATTCAGTCTTATCACAGTATAAAAGGTATGATGTGTTCACAAAGGGCATTTTCATGTTATTAGCCAATAGCAACACCAATGTAATGCCAAAATGTATGAGATAACATGTATGCCAATTTTATGACATGAATAATCTTGTAGATTTTGGTATTGGGTTGGTGTCATTGTCAGTTATATGAAAACACCCACTCATAAGTTACACATTATGGGATATGTGGTAATATGTAGTATAAAAATAAATAAAAACAACAGGTTATAAATTATGTTTTACTCAATTTGTTATATCAATTGTAGATCACTTCTCTTGAATCTCTTTATCTTAATATTAATCATAGTCCTTCATTTGGTTAGATTGTTTGCCTCAGATACAAAATTCCTTTACAAACAAAATACTGTAAAGAAATATACATAAATGAAATATTATAGTACTTGTAGTACAGCTGGTGTAGGTACTCATGCTAATGCTGATTGAACACTATAACCTAGCATAAAGTGTTCTGGCCACCAAAGTCCCATGGAATTAATTAAAATCGATCTTATTTCTTCTGAGATAGAGGTGGGACTTCTTTGGTGGTGCAATACAGTGTTTTATATGCTGTCAGTATTATTTTGAAATTATACCTTATATTATGTTGTCAAAGAAGAAAAAACAAAATCATATGGCGACGCCATATTGTGAGGGATTAGGAATAGACTGGTAAAGTAAATAAAAAATGTTATTCAATGACAGGTTAAGGCAATGGTCAGCAAATTCTAAATTATCTTCCTACCCTACCAAGCTTTGTGTCAGTACGTGGATCTGCTGTTACAGTCTGGACAGCAACTAAAGCTTCATTAATTTTTGTTTGCAAATCCCTTAGGTCTTGTATGAAGAGTAGTCTCAAGACATCAGACGGTTGTTGGATCATGTTTGCTTCGGTTTTTGGAGGATCAGGGTGGGGTGCTGTCTGAAGAGTTTTTGCTAGAGCAGCTAGTCTCAGTTTGGGGTCAGAATGTGGTCCAATAGATGCTAGAGTCGAAATTCTGTCGACTCCAGTTTTGAATTCTGGACTTGAAACTGTAATTAAACAAATAACAGGTACATGTGATGGTGGGTTATTTGATACATATAACATTGATAAAGAAAAAGCTGACGAACTAGCAATGGTCGGCTCGCTTTCTAGCACAGCCAATTTGTGATTACACTCAGTACCCTAAGGCCCAGTTCCCACCAAAGCGGAGAGGAGATGGCACGGGCGCCGCCTGGCCGCACGACTACACACATCTCCGCTCTCCCGCGCCGCTAGCTCGCTTGCGGCCCAAAATGCTATAGAAAAATGAGACATCTCATCTCCGCTTGATCCATTTCCACCAAAACTAAGCGGAGAGATGTGAAAATAATGAATCTGATTGGCTATTCAAAACACATCTCCTCTCCTCTCCGCTTTGGTGGAAGCCGGGCCTAATGCCACATTAAGAAACCCATCTGATTACCTATAGATAATACTTTTTTAACAGATTTTTTTAGTTAAGGTCTCATTTATGTGCAGTACACAAAGTAGCAAATGCATAGTTACAAATAGTAGTACATACAAAAGATTATCTTGTTTTGGTACTGGGTGTTAGTATTCTTGGTACTTACAATTAAGATTGTCCAAGGGGTTTGAAGACACAACATTTGGAGCCGCTTGTTTCTTTTCTTGTATCTTTGCATTCTTGTATTTGTCAACTAAAAATAATTAATGTATAGGTATAATAAAATTTACTTTGAGGTCCTAGGTTATTGGATCAACATTATGAATATATTTACAACAAAAACACTATAATATGTAGAAAAAATGCCCCTGCATGGTTCCCAACAGGCTGGCAGTGTTTCATCTTAGAATTATGCAATTAAATTCTAATTGTCATCAGTTTTCAGCCATACCAAATAATTGTAAGCAACTTTCCGAACCGAGCTTACAGTCAGACTATTCATAAGTGTTTGTGAAGGCCTATTTGAATAAAAAATATTTTCATTTCATTTAATTGTAAATTGATCCACTTCATATAAAAAAAGGTAATAAACTAATAAGTGTACGTACCTACATGGTGAATAGGTACTTACCAGTAAAATTAATTGAAGTACTGAATTAAACCTAGTAGATGAAAAAGCACACAATATGATTAAAGACAAAGACATACCGTTATCCGCATATTCTAATCTCACAGCATAAGAGAGCAGCCAGTTAAGTTTCTCATTTGGTGTCCCCTCAACAGCTGGGCTCATTAGGTCCTTTTGATAGTTATCATAAGCTTCGTTCCAGTCATCTTTATCTATTTTTCTTAAACCTTCCCGCTCCTCGATCTTGTAGTGTCTAATTTTCTGATCCTCTAGCCACAAAACAACACTCCTATATTCCTTCACATCTGTAAAATTTGGTGAAAAATGCGAACAATTTTACCTATAACGCAGAAACAACGTGAAGTTGGTTTCATTTCTATGTCAACTTCAAAAATTATTCGGTACAATGGTAGTACATATTACTCACCGTCGCTATTAAAGTTATTTGGGTTTGGATGACCGAGGGAACTTAATTTTAATTTAAAAATGTTACTCATATTGGTTCTTTTCAAGATCTGGCGAATTTTTTGTATCAGTCGTCGTCAAGTCAATTGATTGAAGTCAAATTCATACAGTGCTGCCAGCACAGACCTGAAGAGATGTTGCCATATGTCCATCAAAGAGAATATAATGACTACGTTTAAGGCTGGGAATACTGTCTACTAGTCTGATCAGACTATCGGAAGGCGTTAGCGCCATTACTTTGTTTGAACATACAATACACGTCCGATTCAATAGTACCTTACATTCAACACCTCCTTAATAAAAGCCTTAATTCACCCAGTAGTATGATAAAAGTGAAACCGTTACTAGATAGGTAAGTTTCAACTTATGTTTTGATAACATGATTTATTCTCATTGATCTGAAAAAGTGGACAAAGTGGTATTCATATGTAACACCTATTTCACGCACACATCAATAGACGGCGGCCATTTCTATGCTTCACTCGCAATGAGAGTTCCATCCGTCAATTTTTTACATCCATGCATTGATTATACATAAACATACAGTACAGTTAGCAGATATTATATAAAAATGTACTCATTCGTGGCAAATAAAGGGGTTATTACACTATCCAATTTGTAGAAACTCTAATTAGGAAATCTGTAGGTTGGATAGTGTAATAAACCGCTTAACACTCTAGCTAGCCAAGTGAGTGTCGCCCGCCAAACTAGTAAGGTATAATCATCACTGATAGGGACGTAACGTATTCAAACTTAGAGTACATAATCAAACAAATCAAACGTCTCTTTTCTAGCGTAGCAGCTACATTAGTGATTTGTCTGTGTGTATGTGATAGTGAGTGATGTGTATAAAAGAGTATATTACTTGTGTATTATCTATGATCAAACGTATTAGAAATTAGTTAGTTAGTAGCATAGATATATTACCTAAACAGGATTGAGTACTTACAAAATGTAGGTTATGAAAATTAAACTCTTTTGCGTTGCAATAAAACATATATTCTTTTGATATAAGCATCTAGAGAAAGCGTGCCGAGTGAGAGCTACTAACTAGAGGTGGGTGTCTCGCTTGCACAGTTGCCATTACGAAAATGACATTTATCAGTGGTACGATATTATCTTGGAGGCGATGACTGTTCAACCATGTTTAAGTTATTCAAACAGTATAGTTTTGTTTAAATTTGATAATATATTTTAATAAAGCTTTTGGGAATAAATATTTTTATCATTTATCATTATTCGTCAATATAAATAATGATTATAATTTATTGGTGATTTATTTTTATTTCTTACTGGTATTACCGTCGATTGCATATGGCGTCTAAAACATACTACAAATATAACAAAATTATTGTGTTGAGGCGTGGAGGTTATTCTTTTAGATTTTGTCAAGATTCGGCATAAAAAATGCATTATATAGTGAAAGTTTGATATGGGAATGGTTGCAATAGAGAAAGCTATGCATATCGTGGGATATATTTTCATAGGTGAGGCCCAAAACATTTTTTTTATAATTTCAATATAATAAAACTATATATTTTGAAGTAGGGTGACTATACTCCGCTGTGTTTTAATCTAGTATCTATGTCTATTTATACATATTAGTATTACCCACAAAATACTATAAAACCATATGCATTAAGGACTAACACACACGCTACCTCCTAAACGCGGTGTTTTTGCCTACACACGTCCTATATTGGTATTATTCTATGGCAATATGAATAATGAATACCTATATTCTCAATATAGACCCTATAAATACATCAGAATAATTCCTATATTGTACAATTGACACAAAAAATGCTGTTACGTCAGTCCTTAATTCTAAAAAGCTGTTTTTGACAGTTATTTCCTTTTCAGTTTTCCAAAAGATGAAAGCTTGCGTGCTAAATGCTTGGATACGTTAGGAGGTGAAATATCTCTATATAATATATCTTTGAAATAATCTACAGACCTACTGTTCTGCCCTCGTTAACAAAAGATGCCATGCCTTGTGTAGTTGTGTCGTGGTAAGTGCATTACTTATTGGTACTATTCTCATATGCGTTTTCACAAAATACCTATCAAGTGACGATGGTTTTTGACTACTTCTTCATTACATGTTTTTAATTTGCGTTATTGTTATTATATGTATAGACTTTGAATCTAAAATCAAGCTTGTATTTCATTTCTATATTTTATTTTACAGCATTATTTTTATATTTTTTTTTTACATATTATATTACAACTTACACATCATAGCTTCGTTCCTCGTCCAAGTACTTCATCACAAGAAAATATTGATGAACTAAGAGAACTAAATACGGCTTGATATTATTGATGTTGGTACCCAATATCTTTGCCTAGCCCTAAAGAAGAAATTATTCAAAAAAGAGTGAAATCTGTACATTAAAAACATGTGAGACGGGAGTCGGGACATAAAGATAGAAATTACGAAAAATTTGTTGGACACAAGAATTATGATGAAATTCAAGCAAGCAATCTTTGTTAAAATAATAAAAAAGCAAAAATGTTGTTATATTTTATTATTGCCTTGCTGTTACGTTGTTGTCCATCTACATTTCAAGGTGGGCGCGCACTAATCAGAGTGATGTGACGTGGCACAGTGCGGCCCTATCAAATTCTATACGCGTCGGTTTAGCTCACTCTCATACAAATAATGATTGGTAGAGTTTAGCCACGTAGTACATTGCTGCGTCGACCTCGCGCTACTCAGTGTACGCTCACCTTAAACGCATGACTTACATGAATCCCGTTAATGAAAGTTGTTGGACTTAAGCTCTGGTAATTAGGATCTATATTATTCAAAACAAATTACACCATTATTTACGCTCAGTTTCAGTTCATTTCATTTCAGTTATTATTTGTTACTTTTTTGAAATAATTCTCAATTACGTAAGTGCATAATGAGAGACTAATAAAAAAAAATTACAATCATAATTTTGTCCCCCAATGATGGAAGTGTTTTGGTCACCCTACTTAGAAAGAGATGCAAGCCTATGGTTTGGAATCCTTGTCGGCACGTTGTTCTTTCACAGTATTCAATCCTGTTTAGGCTATAAATCCATGGTTAGTAGTCTAGTCTGTGATTATATAGATGCGTAACACAGCACCTCTCACTCCATAGTGTATAGGTCTATTATTTTACTCTTTGGTAACCAGGTAAACGTCAGTAAACGTAACGTACCTGCCTACTGCAAAAAATCAAGAGATCCGAAATAACAAATAATAATCAAAATTGCAATTGAACAATGCAAATATTTGTTCTGGACATTACCAAATAATTCGATTATAATAAATAATGTCTTGGATCAAAGAGAATTGTGTGTCGTTCTTTCAATTATTCTGCATAAAAGTGGTAAAGACCGGGCGTATTCCTCAACACATAGCATTCATAATGGATGGAAACCGAAGATATGCTAAGAAAAACAGTGTCGACTGTAGTGCTGGTCATTACAAAGGATTTGATAAACTTTCAGAGACCCTGAAGGTAAGCAAAATACCCTATCACTATGGAACAGTATTTGGTTATTGTAAAACAGCCCTCAGGTTACACTTTGATTGTATGTTTATATGATCCTTTATTATGTAACAATGATGTTAAAAACTAGCTAAGCTTCACATCAAAATTATAGCAATTATAATTTTTATAAACTTTCATTTGATTTCCTACTTACTGATGAAATATTTTCTTACACTTATCTAGTTATTATTTAGATTAATTATTATTTTATATCTTACAGTGGTGTTTGGATCTTGGTATTCCAGAAGTAACTGTCTATGCATTTAGCATTGAAAATTTTAAAAGGAGTGACAATGAAGTTAAAACTCTCATGGACTTGGCTCGTGACAAATTCCAGAGGTTTTTAGATGATATGTAAGTAAATTGTTGTTACACAAACAATTTATAAATATTATATTATAACAACCAAGTGTAGTGGTGTGGTGTGTGGTTTAGAAATCTCTTTCAATCATTTTCTTTGATCTTTACCTGATATTTTAACAATCATAGATCCAAGATATTTTACATTTATTTACAGAGATCAAATAAATGAATGGGGAGTGAGATTATATGTAGCTGGCCGATTGTCACTACTGCCTAGTGATTTAAGAAGTCTTATATCAAAAGCGATGCTACTTACAAAAGATAATAACAAATTACGGCTCAATATTGCCTATGCATACACAGGTAAAATAATAATATTGTGTACTGTTATGTACTACCATATTTATTTTTAAATATTACCACTTTTAATGGCTCATCTAATTGGTATAGATTGAACTGGATGCAAGTGATATTGTAAACTGATACCATGGATTCAGTACTACACCTCTTTAATTAAATTTAAAAAAAATTACATATTTTTCACTTAAAACTGAAATGTAAAATAAATCTCAGTAAGCAATCAATCAGTTATTAAATTACTTGAGTACATGCATGGGTAGCATGTACGAAGTGCATTTTATATTTAATTTCATTCAGTCCATCTTTTTTTCATAATTCGGTACTTTATTTTAAATGACATTATGACAGGTAGAGATGAAATAAGCAGAGCAGCATCACACATAGTGGATGGAGTGAAGAATAATGAAATAACACCAGAGGACATAGATGAAGACCTCATATCACAAGCTCTGGATCTTGGAGAACCAGAGTTACTAGTAAGAACATCAGGAGAAGTCAGGTTATCAGACTTTATGTTGTGGCAGGTAATTACTTCATATTGATTTTTATGGCAAGGTATACAAAGATCATGGGTTTGAATCCTACAATGTGCTTGAGATTTTGGTGAAAGAAAAAATTGTGCTGAAACATGGTGAATTAATTGGTTGACAAACAAGCCTATCCATAGTAAAAAAAAATGTATTAGTATATTTTTAAGTCCCAGTGAAGATGAGATAAAATAATGCAAATAGGATTGGAGACAAAAGTCATGATAAATCTTTTCTTTCACTCAGATAGGGTAGTCCTTCTCTTTGGTCAATATTATTAAAATAGTGTTTTACAAGGCCCTTAATAATGATAATTGACATAGGGGCATAGGAATATCTTTAAAATTTGATGGTTTGCAGCTGCAGACACACACTGCGCCAATTGATGAAACCATAAGTTTAAGTAAAGTGGAAATTTTCAGGTATCAAACACAGTGCTATATTTCAGTGATGTACTATGGCCAGAATTTACGATATGGAATCTTCTAGTTGCAATTATACATTTCCAAAAACATGCACCAACACCTAAAGAAGATAAATCAATTAGTTCCACTAAGCAGGAGTTTTTGGATAAATTACAAAAAAGAAGGTGGCAAGATTTGGAAAAGTTTGTGAGCTGCTGATATTAAACTTTCTTAATTATTTCAAATAGGATATTTTATTGTTTTTGTTACAATAAATTACTGTTTTTGTTAACTAAAATTATTTTTTATTAATTAAAATGGTTTTGATGATTAATCCTTTTTCATAAATTAACATAAATGATTGCTTTATAAAAGTAATCTTATAACCTAAATATTCACTTTCCTTTGATGGTGTATTTGGAATATGTTTTCGTTGGGTCATATGGTTCCCATCTGGATGCTGGGAATATGTGCTTGTTTCTTTCGTACCAAGATCTGAAAACAACAATATCTTTGTTACCTCTTTGTATTAAAAAAGGAAGCCTCTGAGTATCAGAGGTGGTACTACTTATTATTATATGGCCAACCTTAAAAGTACTTTGCCAGCATGTGAATCCTGCTTCTCTTGTGTGGCATCATTGACCAATCTGATGTCATCTGTAGCATCAAATTGGAAAAGTGGGCCACTTTTCCCCCTGGCCTGTAACAGAAGAAGCCATTATTAGATAGGATTATCACATTAATGCAAGATTAAAAAACCGGCCATGTGCGAGTTGGGACTCGCGCACCGAGGGTTCTTCCATCGTTCGTCCATCACGGGAAATGCACAATTTTATTTATTTACCTTATTTGAGGTTTGTGCCAATTAAGCTAGACCTCTTAATTGTATGAGCGCCGATACAACTCAGAGGTCTTTATTAATTGGCGTAACTATGTATGTATGGGAGCCCCCCTTAAATATTTATTTTATTCTGTTTTTAGTATTTGTTGTTATAGTGGCAACAGAAATACATAATTTGTGAAAATTTCAACTGTCTAGCTGTTTTACCCATTGGGTACAGAACCCTAAAAATGAGACTGATGCCACCGTGGATGCCACATGTTAGGTGTAAAACTCAATTGAGAAATCTTCAGCGGTAGCTTCACAGTATGGGGTTTATTAGGGAGTTGTATGAAAACCAGATGGTTTGGGGCATTATATAAATGAAGAAATTGTTAAGTGTTTGGTTGGTATTCCTGTAATATCAGTTTAAATATTTTTGATTTCTTATATTTACGGAATTATCCCCGGGACACACTTTATGATTACACCTGATTAGGTCACATAAAATAGATCAATTATGTAATTACCTTTGTAACAATAAAGTCATAGAATGTGTAGTGATGTGGTAGTATGAGATCTTCTTTCACATACATGAGCTGATCTGCTGATACAGTCTTCAGTTCACTGAACTCGGGCCTCAGGGTGTCTAGGCATCTCTGAAGGAACTGGTATATTGAATTGCCTGTAATTAAAATATTGCTTTATCAGAAAATAATCAAAATGTATCATTGATATGAAATTTGTAACTCAATCTCATACTCTGGAGCAGATGGATCACAAATTAGATTTGTCGGTTTAAAAAATATAAAAGAGATTATTGCGGTCCGGTTGTTAAGTTACCAACCTCCTTTCTATTTCTTTTTAATTTTCAGTTTAGTTTTAATGTACAGACAAGATTTTACTATTTTATTATAAGTATATAGATTTAATTTTAATGAAGTTCTTTCTTGACAGACCTAGGCTGCTTCACAAATATAATATGTCCAGACCAACATAATAAAGTTTCAAAGCAAAATTCTTGAGATCTATGATAGAGAGATGTTCAAAGTTTTGGCCCGCACAATATAGGTAAGCGGGTCTAGTCCCGAACCCGCGATCCGCCTTTTGGTGACCCCTTTACCTTTTTTCAATGTGACATTTTTCCTATGCCCCGATCCATCCCAGTAACTGAATGTTACAGTGATTGGCTCATCCTTGAGACTTGCTTGTGTCATTACCCACTCCAGTCTGAGTTCTTCTCGCAATTTGAGGTCAGCTTCCTCTCTCTCCCTGTCCGGTAAGAATGATGTATCTACATCTGGATTTTTACGTATTTTCTTTAGAGTCTGAAAACAAAGTAAGTTTATGTCATTTCTAATAAACAAAATACTATCTTTTAAATTGCACAAATTGTAAAATACATATTGAAAAATTTAATTTAGTTAGCAAGAATTACATACTGGTTCTTCTTTTTCACGCCAATTTGTTTCTGATTTCTCATCAGCTGATTCCTCCTCATCATCATCATCATCACCATCTTCCTCTCCTTCATTCATGTCAAATGAAAGAGCTTGAATCTAAAAGTAAATTTATATTTATATTTGTGACTGAAAGTGGTAAGCCCACAGAGACTAGGTTCAATCCCACAACCACCATTCCTTCCAGCATTCAACATCACTACCACTGAGTCATAGATCTTTTAATCTCAATAATAATATATTTTAAGAGGTTTATATTTTTACAATCCAAACACATTTCTCACAGTAATAAGCCAAATTAAAGATTTCAAAAGAACATGGATGCTTACTTGCCGTTTTTGTTTATTTTTCTGTTCCTGTTTTGCTTCAATTTCCTTTTGTCTCTCCTTCTCTTTCTCAGCTTTCTTTTGTGCAAGTTTTTTCTCTCTTTCACGCACTATGTGTTCCTGTTTTGCTTTCATCTCATCCAAAGTAACAAGACCAATAGTGGAACTTTTGAGTTGTTGTTCAACTGCATCATAGTGGGTTGCAAATTTGTTTTCTATGTTGTCTATCTTAAGATCCTCTTCTATTTTCTTCTTTCGAAGTTCTATTTCTTGCTGGGCTTTTTCTCGCTTTTTCATGAGATGCATGGCTCGTCCAGCCTCTGATGCAGCTCCTTTGTAGTGAGCCATGGTTGTGGCTTACCTTACCGTTCGTTTATGCACTTGTTATGGAAGAAACCTGAGATTTAACAATATATATATATATATTTATACTGAGGTACATGAACATACAAACGCACTGACCTAACAGAAATCTAATAGAAATTCCATAAATTGATAGAATTTGAAGTCAAGTCACTCAATCTGTTTGTGAGTTTGTTGTGACAGACAGTAGAAATAGATAGATAGATCGTATATAGTAGATAGATCTATCTAATAGATTGTGGTTTGTGAACTACAGAAGAACAATATGGATCTAATCATGTTTTTTCTCCCAATATACAAGAAAAAAAGAAAGAAACTAAAGACTAAAGAAATACGTATTTATTTATTTATTCTATCTGTCAGCTCAGCATGCCCTGTTAGAACACTGTTTTTTTTATTAAGTTTAGTGCCATCTATCCCTGAAACAATGAACTTTTTAGAGCATTTTAATGCAGTGTTACAATTTTTTTGCGTGAAATATTTGTTATTTCACAATCATTTTCAATTTTGCTATTTTCCTTTAATTAATTTTGTTGAATAAAAATTGTAATAAAACAACATAGTGTAATTTTTTTTTAAATGTTTTATATATTTGTTTGCGTTTATAGAAATATTTTTACGATTATAGAATAGCTTAACCGATACCAAACACTAGCAAACAGGATTATCATGTTTGGTTGTTTTTGTGTTCATTTTACGTTGAGTTGAGCTTTAGTTCGTCCGTATATTGAGAAATACCAAAATTCCAACAAAGACTGTGTTCCTTTGTGAAAGTGTTTGTGACATACACGTAGATAGGCATAAAGAGATTGGTTGGATCATTATATCTCAGTGTGTGTTATTTAACATTATACACAATTCCACGAAACGCCTGCTGTGTTCCTGGTCGTCCTTCGGGCTCGAGATCATTATAACAAAACAAAGGGTACGAAACGGGAGAAGCAAACTGGTGTGCAAATTAATGTTTAGTTAATAAATTCTCTCAATTACAAATTATCGTGTTATCCCATTACCTTTGTGATAGGACATTACCCTGTAGATGTGTTTAATGTTTCGTTGTATTAGATACTTATACTTGTATATTTGGGTCTAAACATTCTATTAACCGTCAAAACGTATAAGTATCTAATAATCGATAGCATAAGTATAAACGCATAGCTATACGTAATACATATTTATGTATAGGTATGTCATACGTACCTACCTACCTACCTATACAAATAGATATATTTAATTTAGTTCATTGCTTGACGTTCAGAGATCGCTGGTCGTTAACTAAAGATTTATATATTAGTCTATGTCCGTCAGTAGGTAATTTTTTTTTCCCTTATTTCGGGAAGGCAAAGGGTTCTAGCCCATACAGCCTAATCATGTATGTATTTCTTATCTGTTTTAAATCAATCCAAATATAACATAGGCCAAAGCCAAATCTAGAATATATATAGTCAAGTCAAGTCAGTCGGGCGGGTTTTAGTAAATTGTAATAAAATCTCTATGGCTATACTATTTGTATCTGGCTGGTTTTGGTATCATTGAAAGTTTAAATTTTAAAGAACATAGTTCCAAATTCAAATTAGGAAAATGTGTGATTTTCAATTGTTTTTAGTACCGTCAAGATGAGTGAGTCTAATGAAGAAATTCGATACATTTTAAAATTTTACTACAAAAAAGGTAAAAATGCAACGCAAGCCGTGAAAAAAAAATGCGATGTTTATGGACCTAGTGCAGTATCTGTGAGAGTAGCACAAATTTGGTTTAAGCTTTTTCAATCCGGAAATTTTGATGTCAAAGATGCAATTACGGATAAAATGGATGCCATTTTTGAAAAAGTGGAGCAAGATCGGCATATCAGTAGTTACGACGTAGCTAAAGAACTGGAAATTGACTACAAATCAGTTTTGGCGCATTTGAAAAAAACTGGGTACACAAAAAAGCTCGATATTTGGGTACCTCACGAGCTCACTGAAAGAAACCTAATGAACCGTGTTGTGATTCTTTATTACGACGTAATGAAACCGAACAATTTTTGAAGAAGCTGATAACTGGTGATGAAAAGTGGATCACATACGACAAGAACGTGTGAAAAAGGTCGTGGTCAAAGGCCGGTCAGGCTTCACAGACTGTGGCGAAACCCGGGTAACTCGCAACACGGTGATGCTGTGTGTGTGGTGGGATTGGAAGGGCATTATTCGTTATGAGCTGTTACCACCAGGCAGGACCATCGATTCTGAACTCTACTGCGAACAACAGATGAGATAAAAGTAAATTTTAAGTACATCATAATACTTTACTGGTACGTAATAATACTGGCACAGACTATGGGGAGATGCTACGCATAACACTGGACCAGTAAAGTTTACTATGTTAATAATAATAATTAATAATAAAATAAAAGTGACAAATTATATTTCACGTACAAGTTGATACATGTATCACGTGACACCCGCAATCCTACCCGCTTGCCCGCTAAAAAGATGTTATATTAGGGTCACTTCTCTCTCGGTAATCATAATATTGAATATAACGCTTTAAGGGGGGTCACACACGGCGAAGATACTATAATATTTTATGTTAAGATCATGAGACAGCATTATACTATGAAAAGAGAAGCAACGACCTACTGTACCTACCTACTTTCCTTCTCTTTCGCTGGTATAGCACTGTCTTTACAGATAGTAAGGTGTCATACCTATTACTCGGTAATAGTCAAATAATAGTCAATCGGTTTATAAAATAGGTGTTTAAATGTCACTGACTATATGTATCGCAAAAATTTTCGTTTTACTGAAACAATACTTATCGTCTTGAAACTATAATCAAAAATACACTAAGTCAAGGGTTCCCAAAGTGTGCGCCGCGGCGAACCCTGGTGTGCCATAGGCTGGGAATACACGTCAGATTTTTTCATGGCGTTGGAGCCATTACTTTATTTGAACATACAATACACGTCCGATTCAATAGTCGGATGGAATTTACAATTTTCGGGGCGCCGTGAGATTTACAATTTTCCGCAAACTAAAGGATCTTGACCAAAAGTCGTACCAAGTTTTCTCATACATCAAGACCCAAATTTTATAGTAATTATTTACATAATGTTTACAATATTAGACGTCAGGGATTTGATTTTTGAATTGAGTATTTAATTTTAAGTACCTATAAAAAGTTATTTTCTTTTCCTTTAACTTCTTATAACGACGTTCTGTTTCACAGTTAAAAAATCATTGAGATGTCGAATGCATCAGGGGCCGATTCTCGAGCAGTAGAGATAAATATCACATTCGATATTTATAATAAAACATGGCGGATATCTATCTTTTTGGTATTCTCGGGATATCACATTCGACAATTATCTATCGTTAGCGTGCGATATCCAACGAGAAAGTATTGAAATATTAGATATTTTCTTTCGATATGAAACTCGATATATTTATCGTAATCGATATTATTATCGAATTCGTGAGAATCGGCCTCCAGAATCGATTTCGCTAAAACCTGATACTGAAATATCGATTTTCGATTAATATTTCGTTTCTTTAATAATAATTTACTAAAACCTGACTGACTTGACTTGACTTGACTACATATATACTAGATTTTGATTGACTCTTTTATACTCATGAAAAATATATAACTAATGAAGAGGCAGTATGGTCTTAGCCTGTTCTTCGGAACGAACAAAAAAAAACATGACAGACATAATTGACAGAACAGAGAATCTGAGATTTCTGAAAATACCGGTCGCTGACGACTTTTAGGTTGTGATCAAAGTTAATTTACTACGGTTTACTCCGCTAATAGTTCTTAGTGTTTTGTGATTAATTCACTAATTAGGTCCGGTAGGCGGTAGTGATTTCGATTACCTATTTTGCTATCTAATATGGATGAAACGGTTTTATTTCCCTCGCCTAATTGGTTTCAAGTGTCTGGTTTGGCCGTTAGCCGAGACAACTGGCTTATATATGGAGGGCCAAGCAAAAGTCTTTGTGTCTTGGAGCCTCTGCCTTTGGAATACAAAAGTGTTGTGGTCGGAAATCGTGGGTACAAGGCCCATGTGATGAACAGAGCAAATCTTGATAAGTAAGCACAATAATGTTATTATTGAAAACTAATTTGATATTTTATTGACCTGGGAATTGCTGGAATATTTTTTTTGTAAGTACTTTTGGGGACTTTCAACTTTAAACCTCGACTTTTAACTTCATGATTGTGTTATTTATCGGCGTATAGTATTCATATATATTCATAGTATTAATAGTAAAAGTATTTATATACAAAATGCATATGCATTGTAACTTTAATATTTCAAATAGAAATTTAAAATAGTTTTAAATAAAAGTATATACAAAATGCAAAATACGTATTTTCAAAATAGGTTTTCCAAATAAAATACCATGTTACTTTTTTAACTGATTTTATTTGAATACTAGCTGTCCCCCGCGGTTTCACCTGCGTAGCGTAAAAACAGCCTACGACCGATTCTCAGACCTACCCAAAAAATACACAAAAAATACACGACCAATTTATAAGAATTGGTCGAGCCGTTTCGGAGGAGCAGACAAACACTGTGACATGAGAATTTTATATATTAGACTAGTAGGTATTTGTTCAAAGAGTTCATCTTTCATGTTCAAAATACAGTTTGATTGACGCCATTTACCTAACATTTGCTTGTCGCGCAATGTTGGCATTATTTTTCTTGTTGATAACGTTTAGGATCAGTTCATAAACAAAGTAGGTAATTTTGGATTTAATTAAGAATGAATAATAAGAAAAATTAATTAAAAAATGTAACAAAACTATTTTGTATTTTACAAATACTATATATTTATAAAAAGTATTTCAAATAAAATACAAAATACATTTTGAAAAACAGTATTTCAAATGTAAAATAAAAATAGGTATTTTGCATTTTGTATTTGCATTTCAAATACATGTATTTCAAATAATTCACATCTCTGTCAACTACATTGGATTTCAACTACTCTGAAAAAGCAGTATCAACGATTTTGTGTAGCAAAAACGCTGGCACACATTGCGTCCTAAGCATTAGCTTATTGGTTGCCAGACCAGCCAGCCTCAGCTGCTGCAGCTGGTATCTCATTTGCAAAATTGTTTCTATAGCTAATATACTTCTATAGTGAATCGGAAAAATACAAAAAAAATATACATAAAGCTAGTCACTGAACTTCATCTTTGGTATCTAGTAATTATTAACCTTATCTAGGGGTACATGTATGTAGACATCGGATTATATGCACTAACAAAATGCCAAAATATGCATGCAAATATGCACTAAAAAAGGCCGAAATATGCACTAAAAACGACTAATATGTCTAAAATATGCACCATACAAAATCAAAAAACCTTTATTAATAACCGGCTTGTTGATGGTTTATTTTTTGCTGCTTTGTGGGAACCTGTGTTTACGTGTTGATCGATCTGATATTTTTTCGTACAAGGTATACGTTTGTCACAAATCTTGCAGAAAATTACATCGC
Organism: Tetheella fluctuosa; assembly: GCA_951216915.1. NCBI lineage: Eukaryota > Metazoa > Arthropoda > Insecta > Lepidoptera > Drepanidae > Tetheella > Tetheella fluctuosa. The sequence goes on from OX578217.1 coordinate 11,258,519, forward strand.
CATCAGTGGTGAAGCCATTCTGGTAACCTTTAATCCAAGATTCCAGTAAAATACTGTTATTTTTCTTTACTGGCGGCATTGTTAAACGTTTGTAAACAAACAATTGCGTGCGTTCAAATTGGCTGGTGGATGGCGACTAGCTCCGCACACGCGGGGGGCCGCCGCAATCGGGCCGCGCGCGGCGCGACTCGCGAGCCGCACTGTCAGTCAGTCAGCCACTGCGCTCGCGCTTACATGTCATTGTCACACATGCCTCCCGCTCCCGCTACTTAACGAAATATGCACAATTGGGGAAAAAGGCTAAAATATGCACTAACGCCGTAATTAGAGAGTTTTATGCATTTGCATATGCAAACATGCAAATGCATATAATCCGATGTCTAGTCATATAATTTCAAATAATAATTAATAAATATCCTTGTTCATGCTAGCCATCAAATACTTTTTTGATGTTAATTTCAATGTTGTTAATTATTATAGGTACTTAGTATCTGAGAAAAAGAAATTTACATTTGTCAATTTAATTTAAAAAAATATTGTTTACAGGATAGTAAGTGTAGATATATCACCGGAATGGCCAGAAAAAAGATCCATCCTCACAGGCAGTGCAGACGGCTCTGTCAAACAATGGAGCTTGGAAAAAGTAGACAAAATACTAGATATCAAGTCAACACATAGTCATGAAATTCACAGCCATGAGAAAGAGGTAAGAGTAAGTTGTAATTCAAAACTCAAACTAATTATAATATCAAATGTACTTAATTGTATTACATACATACTTGACATTTTCTTAGAAAAATATGTCAATTGTTTCTTTCTCTGAATTAAGCCTCAAAAGACATTATCCAAACATGTATGTTTGTCACTCAATCATGCTATAATTTGATGAATTTGAAAAATTTTGGACATAGATAGATCATACTCTGGAATAACACATAGGATACTATTATTTCAGACTGGGGAAAGGGGAGTAAACTAGAGGGCAGATACTAGTATTTATAATATGAAGGATAATTTAATCACTTGCAGGAAGTAGCAGGAGTTGGTTACAGCAATGAAGTATTTGCAATAACTGTAGGATGTTTTGGTAACATAGTCAAATGGGATCTCAACTCCAATGTAGTGAAGACTTACACCACATTTTTAAAAGGTTTCAAGCCTGTGTGCATGGCTTGCTCACAACACATTCCTTTGAATGTAGCTATTGGCACTAAGCAAGGAGTAATCTTTGTCTTAGATTTAACTGGTAAATATTTTTTACTTCTATTTTCCATCCTAGAATATTTATTATGAACTGGCTGTCTTTGTTATACTTATTGATTCTCACCTCTTTTAAACTTTCCTGCTATTCAAATACTTAAATGACTTCTTTAGGTTTAGGCAAAGTAGTATATAAAGTCCGCGGACAGGATGATGAAATAATGAACCTAAGCTGGTGTCCTCAATATGAAGTAGCTCTTAAGAAATCTTTAGAAGAGACTGAAAAGAAATCAAGCCTTGCTGATAGACTGGAAAGTATTAGAAATGAACCAGAACCAGAATTGACTGAAAAAGAAATCTTAGAAGTCTCTGGAGTAGCAAAATATTTGCCTGATGACAGTTTTGATGAGTCTGTTGTTCAAGAAGACGATATGTTTGATATTTATCAGGACCATGAAGCAGATGAATTTGGTCATAAGAAATATCAACCAGAAGACATATTAGTAAAAGTTAAAGTTGATGAAGAGAAGAAATGTGATTATTTGGCTGATTGTTTGAAACTTAAAGATGAAATATTGAAGAGGAAGAATCAGCTAGAACCATCAATACAATCATTAGTTGAAGCTTTAGATAATACTCACGTAAATGAAGGTCAGGTTGAAGCTGGGAGTAGTACACCAGAAAATGCTGTAGTGGAAAGTAACAGTGATGTAGATGCAGTTTCAAGTGTACATACACACAAACATCTCTTAGCTACAGTTGGTAAATATGGGTAAGTTTAGTAATTATTTATTGGTGAATTTAATTTAAATGCATCTGTGTTAGAACACAACCTGCAAAATATATTTAGACTATCCACTCTATTGACTTTCTATTGAAATTATATTTAAAGCTATAAATATTTTTAGGAGTGTGCGTATTTGGTCAAAATCAGGCAAATTAGTGAGCAGTTGTGTGGTGATAAATAATAATATGAAGAACCAGAAGGGCAAAGCACCTAACTGGCCAACATTGTTGTGGTACAAACCTGATGTAATCCTCATTGCTGATGGAAAGAGTCAGCTGTTGGAGTGTAATCCATTAAAGATTGATAAGTATGGCTGATATTTTTACATTGATAAATAAGAAAATTTTGCTAAGTTGCTGTATACAAGGTGGAGAAAACAGTCGATCATTAAATGAAACCAGAGCTTTATCATGTTGTTTTTAAACTATATCAAAAATTATTGAAATCCATTGAATTGTTTATCTACAGTAATTAATTTTCGTTTTACTCATCACATAGATATTCACTAAGAAAAAATTATGAATCACTAAGAAATTCACTAGGCTAAAGTATGTCGGATAATGACTCGAGCAAACCATAATGATCATCGCGCTGCCTCCATTTCTCTGTTTAACACGTTTTGTGAGACAAAGAAAAAAGAGTATCGTCAGCGCCGCGCCCAAGGTCGCGCTTCTTACAGGTGGCGATCTTACTCTTACGATGATGTAACTATAAATAATTTCTATGACAATTTTAGTTTTTTTTTTGTTCTTAAATCGTTTTCGATTCCTGTTATAAGTATTGTAACGATAACGTTTAAATGTAATGATCGACAGTCATATCCACATTGTATAAGAAGCTGCCTTATCAAAAATCTTCCTCATAATATTAATCCCATAGTAATAGTTGTTCATTTTGATGAGTACTTCCACCCCTGCAAGTATTGCCAGTGACTAAAAAATCACCCAGTATATATATAATATATACAGCGGAACATAGAACCTCCTCCTTTTTTGAAGTCGTTTAAAAATATCCTCATCTTGTTAAAAAATAAAAGTTCTCAAATACACACTATAACTGGGTTGTCATCATTAAAATTATATATGTATGTATGTATACTTGTGTGTATAATAAAAATCAAACTTCAATACCGAAGCTTTTCTTTTTTACTTGTAACTACTCTGTCCCATTTTTAAACTATTTTTGGTAACTGCAATCTTCTAAATTGAATCCATTTGCTATGTACAGAAAAGGCAAATTGCAATGGAAAGTGATCCACACGCTACACAAACGCGGCCTATATTGTATTACATCGAACGTACCGCGGGTACAATCTTCCGACTCGTATAACGATGGGTGGTCCGATAACTCGTCTGTATGGACAATATCTCAGGAAAGATACTTGATAGAGTATTGTATGAAGAAAAGGCAGAAAGTAGCTGAGCATGCAACATGCGGAGGATATATTTATATGATAGAAACGTGTCCGTATGATGCTGGGAAGTGAGTATGTTTTTGTAAATATGAAAAAGGTTATTTTAAGAAAGTTTTCTAGAAATTGTTATTGATGTTCGATTGATGGAATCAGTTTATGACGAGTACGAAACACTAGGACCATTCTACCAGTCCTATCGTAGTCGTACACTTCTCATCAAAAAAATCGAAACGTCTCTGAAGTTTGGTTTTTTCCTTACATTAGAGCCCGGGGAGGAAATACGAGATACTGAATACACTTTTTATAATCATTTTTTGTTTTACGTCTTCGTTTCAAATAGTTTACAAAAAACATTGGAAAAAAGCATACCTATTGAAAAAACCACGATAGTTAAACATTAATATTCGTTAAACGATACCTTATAATATCCGCAATAATCTGACATTATTACTTTTTTTGTTTAATGTAAACATAAAACATAAAATTAATTTAAAACCAAACTTCAGAGGTGCTGTTGCAGTACTGTTCCGATTTTTCTGATGAAAAATGTATTTGCGGAGCGCTGGGACTCATCAAAAAATAATTTACATTACTAACTTAGGCTTAAGATGAAATATTGTATATTTACTAATAAGACATCATCGTATTCGTCAAAATCAGGGTAGCAGTAAGTGTTGGAGACGGCGCGGTACGCGTATGGAATGCCAGTACCCTGGTGGATGACGACACCAAGCTGTCCCTTGGGCATGTGTCCACATACTGGCAAAATGTCCAGGGGAAAGTTCTTACTATTGCCTGGCATCCAACTAAGGAGAATCTATTGGCATTCGCCACTGCTGAGTCTAGGGTAAGTGTTTTTCAACTAACTTTGAAACTAAACAAACTTTAATTGTGTTCATTGCATGGCGCGGCAGCCTGTAATTGAGAAAGTATTAAGACATTTATCACCTTCAAGTTAAAAATATGCCGCCAGGTACCTACCGGTGTGTTCTGGCAGTTGCACCTGAGAACTATTTCGTCCTAGGCTATGTGTGCTTATCACTTTCGGCCACATAATCACTTACCATAGTGAGATTGTGGTCAAACACAAAATCATTTAAGTCCAGGTAGTGTTTTTAAAATCCGGGGAGGCGTAACACAATGTTTGCCAAATGTTAAATTCGAAGTTTAAGTTTACCGCTGTGAAATTAGACTGGAGTTAGGTATATTTATTAAAAGAGAAGAGGCAAAGCATGAGCCCAATTCCACAACTTGCCTCAAACAATCCTACTAATATAAATACGACAGTGAGTTTGTTTGTGGAGGTATCTCAACTTCACAGCCATGTCCCATAACAGGTTGGTCTAATCGACACTCACGGTAAAGCAGAGAAGCCAGCTAAAGTATTGGTGCCTGCATTGACCAGTGGTGTGTACGGACTGTGCTGGGGCGAAAACCAGGATCTGTTCGCGTGTGGGGGCGGGGAACTGGTGGTCTACCGGGCAGATAGACCGGATGAAGGTTGGTTTATTATGTTACATTTCCTGTGTTAAATCATAATTCAACTGACTATGAACTGAAATGAGAAAATAAAATATAGTCAATAGTCAGATTATAAAAAAAATAATAACAATATGTCACCTTGCCGAGTTTCTTGCCGGATCTTCTCAATTGAAGATTGACTTCCGAACCGGTGGTAACTTCAGTAAATTCGACTTTCATAAGTGCCCTCCTAGGACCCAAACTGAATAAATGGCTTTGACTTTGACTTTGGAGCCATCCTATTCAGTAGACTACTCAATCGGTTTGTCTACCGGATCGGTACCGCAACCGAGCAGGTCTGAATAACCCCGATAGGCCAATTTATATCCGGGAAACGCGGGGGAAACCGCATGGCGAAATATAGTTTTATTGGTTGCAATTAGTTTTCATACAATTTTGCCTGTTCTTCATAAATAGTTGTATTGTAGCTCCGACACCAATCCTCGTCCAGCTGGAAGGCCAGCGCTGGAGCCTGTGCGCGGTGCGGTACTACCCGCACGCGGTACTGTGCGGCAGCGTCGCCGGCGCTATAGCTGTACTGACCCCCGACCAGGACAAGCCACATCAATATACCGTTACTGCTGCGGCCTTTGTGTTTACGTGAGTATTTACTTGATGGTATCGGTAATTTGTGGTATAGGATCCTATTTATATAATACATATAGATGTGTGTCTGTACGTTTGTGAGGATGCTTAGGTACACTATAACGTTACAGAGTATTCTTGTCGTTTTAGGAATCGTCTTGAGATACATTTTGGGCACTTTTAGTTTTCAAGGTCTGATGATATATTCGGAGGGTAGGCACTAGACCTCCACAGCGGAACAACGTTGGCATGTTTGGGCTTATTTGAGTAGTCTTGGAATATATATCTAATACTAGCTGTCCCGGCAGACCTTGTTCTGCCCTATTTCTCTAAAACAAACTAACATTGTTTTTTTTATGTTAATAGCAGCTCCGACAGATTTCGTTCTGTCTAACGCGCCTTTGTTTTGTTTTGATTGACGTCTAATGTTTGACAGCTGGGGACAAAGTGCTTTGTATTGGTAAAGAAAATTGTTGTTTTTACTATTTTCCTCTTATTATTTACTTTTTTTCTCTCCATAAAAACCTTAGACTTCATCAAACACAAAAAAAAATACGTATATATCACATTGCACCACGTGTTGTTGAAAAAGAAATTTCGAATTCCAACGTGGCGCCATCTATGAGAAGTTCACAATAGATGGTCCGACAGTTTTCTGTAAAAAATCTGATTTAAGGCGCCATCTGTTTGAGACTTATGAAACTTACGATTAATAACAAACATCAACATTGACAATCAGTTTATTGTTAATTATAAATTATTAAGACCATTAATCGAAATCAGGGAAAACTAACCTATGCTTACAATTTTTAAAAAAGAATAAATTTTGTTGTATTAATGAAACTGCAATTTAGTAGTTGAAAAGGAATATTCAGAATTATATAGAGCACATGAAATTAAATGAGAAATAATCCAGAAAAAGCGATGTTACGTTATAGATCGATCAAAATATCACATTGCACCACGTGTTGTTGAAAAAGAAATTTCGAATTCCAACGTGGCGCCATCTATGAGAAGTTCACAATAAATGGTCCGACAGTTTTCTGTAAAAAATCTGATTTAAGGCGCCATCTGTTTGAGACTTATGAAACTTACGACGTGGCGCCATCTATGAAAAGTTCACAATAGATGGTCCGACATTTTCTGTAAAAAATCTGATTTAAGAATCAGTTTATTGTTAATTATAAATTATTAAGACCATTAATCGAAATATAAACTATCCTATATCTCAAGTTAGACCGAATTACACATAAAATGCCAACTTTCATCGAAATCGGTTGACTTGGTGAAGAGTTCACTGGGAACATACATATGACACTGGATTTTTATACCTAGTCTTGCCATAAATATTGTCACAATGAAAAAATTTTTTTTTTTATTGCAAATAATATTTATTACTTTTACAGTATGTTAGTTTAATACATAAATAAAAAACAATTTAAAATATAAAAAGCTTATTCGAAGTGGTGTCCATTGGCTGCAATAAAGTCCTTTAAACGTTGAGGCCAGTTATCAATAGAAGCACGCACTCTTTCCATGGAAAAATTCTTCACTGCCAATCGTATGGATTGTTTTAGGGACTCCAAATTATCATGGCGTTTAGAGCAAGCCGTACTCTCTAAAACTGACCATAAATCATAATCCAGCGGATTAAGATCGGGACTAGACGACGGCCAGTCTTCAGCTCTGATGAAGTCCGAAACGTTTACTTCCAACCAAGACTGCGTGGACCGAGCTTTATGACCCGGCGCCGAGTCTTGTTGGAAGGACCATACTTGGTTATTGAACATGGTGTTGTTAAGGGGCTTAACTACCTTCTCAAGAATGGTATCTTGATACACTTGTGCCGATGTTTTGATACCTTTTTCACAAAAATATGGCTCAGTCACTCCTTCATAGCTACCACCCCACCAAACCATCACTGAAGTCTGATAATGCCCACGTTGCACTCTTTCGACTAATTGGGAAGCTTCCTTAGAGCTTTGAGCATAAATACGATCATTTTGTTTGTTAAAATGTTGCTCAACTGTAAAGATTTTCTCATCCGTAATCAAAAATTTTCTGTGACCTCCCTTTGCGTACCGCTTCAGTAGTTGTTTCGATTTTACCACCCTATTCTTTTTTAAATTATCAGTTAAAAAATGACCAGTGCGTCTCTTATAGGCTGCAAGTCCTAAGTCATCTTTTAAAATACGCGACATGGTTCTGGGTGATATCTTCATCTCCCGAGATAAAATCTTTTGCTTTCGGACAGGATTTCTTCGAATTCTTTCCCTTACTGCTTTAACCACCTTTTTCGTACGAACACTACGTGGACGGCCAGATCTTTTTCTGTCACAAGCAGAGGAGGTCTCATTGTACCTATTAATAGTCCGGTACACAAACATTTGACTAATACCAAGCGTATGGAGAGTTTTAAAAATTGCATTTGGCTCCATACCAACTTTGTGTAATGCAATCACAGCGATTCGGTTCTCTTTATCACCCCACTCCATTTTAATATCGCAAAATATTGTCCAATGTATTGGCGCCAAAATTAGAAAACCCAATGAACAATCGTATAAAAATGACAGATTCCAAATTCAAATGTAATATCTTTCTTATTTTTAATTTTAACAGTATTTATGGCCAGACTATGTATATTAAGACTAGCTGTCCCGGCAGACCTTGTTCTGCCCTATTTCTCTAAAACAAACTAACATTGTTTTTTTTATGTTAATAGCAGCTCCGACAGATTTCGTTCTGTCTAACGCGCCTTTGTTTTGTTTTGATTGACGTCTAATGTTTGACAGCTGGGGACAGAGTGCTTTGTATTGGTAAAGAAAATTGTTGTTTTTACTATTTTCCTCTTATTATTTACTTTTTTTCTCTCCATAAAAACCTTAGACTTCATCAAACACAAAAAAAATACGTATATATCACATTGCACCACGTGTTGTTGAAAAAGAAATTTCGAATTCCAACGTGGCGCCATCTATGAGAAGTTCACAATAGATGGTCCGACAGTTTTCTGTAAAAAATCTGATTTAAGGCGCCATCTGTTTGAGACTTATGAAACTTACGATTAATAACAAACATCAACATTGACAATCAGTTTATTGTTAATTATAAATTATTAAGACCATTAATCGAAATCAGGGAAAACTAACCTATGCTTACAATTTTTAAAAAAGAATAAATTTTGTTGTATTAATGAAACTGCAATTTAGTAGTTGAAAAGGAATATTCAGAATTATATAGAGCACATGAAATTAAATGAGAAATAATCCAGAAAAAGCGATGTTACGTTATAGATCGATCAAAATATCACATTGCACCACGTGTTGTTGAAAAAGAAATTTCGAATTCCAACGTGGCGCCATCTATGAGAAGTTCACAATAAATGGTCCGACAGTTTTCTGTAAAAAATCTGATTTAAGGCGCCATCTGTTTGAGACTTATGAAACTTACGACGTGGCGCCATCTATGAAAAGTTCACAATAGATGGTCCGACATTTTCTGTAAAAAATCTGATTTAAGAATCAGTTTATTGTTAATTATAAATTATTAAGACCATTAATCGAAATATAAACTATCCTATATCTCAAGTTAGACCGAATTACACATAAAATGCCAACTTTCATCGAAATCGGTTGACTTGGTGAAGAGTTCACTGGGAACATACATATGACACTGGATTTTTATATATCTAATATATAAAATTCTCGTGTCACGGGGTGCGTAATCGAACTCCTCCGAAACGGCTCGACCGATTTTGATGAAATTTTTTGTGCTTATCCGGTATCTATGAGAATCGGCCAACATCTATTTTTCATCCCCCTAAATGTTAGGGGTAGGCCACCCCTAAATTTTTATTTTTATTTTTTAGATAAAATGTTTTGTTTTTATTTTTTTATGATACAGCATCAAAAAATACATACAACCCTAAATTTTCAACCCTCTACGATCAACCCCTATTTTATTTATTTATCTTATTTGAGGTTGGGCCAATTAAGCTAGACCTCTAAATTGTATGAGCGCCCATACAACTCAGAGGCCTATCTTAAATGGAGTCAACTATGTATGTATGGACAGAATTTTCAACCCTCTACGATCAACCCCTATTTTATTTATTTATCTTATTTGAGGTTGGGCCAATTAAGCTAGACCTCTAAATTGTATGAGCGCCCATACAACTCAGAGGCCTTTTTTTTTTTTTTTTTTTTGACCAGGTGGAAAATGCATTACGCATACCCCCCGCGCGCATGGGAGTGCGGCAGAGGGTTATGTGGGACTACACATCCTTCTTCACTCCTCGACCGAGGAGGAGAGGATGTGCTACCCACTAAAAACCACCTGGGCGTGCACGCCAAGCCGGGTTTTGTAGGGCACCGTGGTACCTGCGTTAGCATTGCCCACGATGCCCAACCGGCAGCGCCCCGGCAACACCGTTGACCGGGGCTACCCGCTAGGGGAGGTGGCCGCGCACGCTTGGCCACCCCCCTGGACCGCAAAAGTGGCTTATCTCCGCGGGCGGAGGACTCCCATCCTCCGCCCGAAGCCACTATGGGTTGGGTCTGGCGGCAACCGCCGCCTTCCCAACCCATGCCGTCTGGCCGGAGGGGGCGCGCGAGGCACCTCCTCGCGCACCCGCTCCGCGGTCCAACCGCAGGACGTCCGAATGCCCATCTGGCATTCAGACGTCCATGCGGCTACTACCCTCAACAGGGGGGGGCATGGGGCGAGCGGGCCTAGACCCCACCCCCCTGCCCCTCATCTCCGGTGGGGAACATCTCCGTCCCCCCATTATATGGTCTGCTGGGAGTCCAGCATGGTGGCAAACCGCACACCATGCCTCTTCCTCCCAGCAATCCGCCGACTTGTGCCCCTCTTTGCCGCACCGGTAGCACAAAGTGCTCCGGTCCACGCTTGAGGGGCACAGTACCCTCGAGTGTCCGACCCCCATGCACCTGAAGCAGCGCATGGGAGCCGGACCGACGGGATGGACCCCGGCGGACGCCCAGCCCACCGAGATCCGACCATTCTGAATGAGGACCCTTGCGGTCCCCACCGGACATTGTACGAGGGCAACCCTTGTGCCCTCGTACGTGGGGCGAATGCCCCCCACCCTCACTAGCGCCTCAGCGCATCCCCCCGCCCTGGCGACGGCAGCCGTCAGGGTCTCCTTCGTCACCGACTCATCCAGGCCGGTGACCTGGATAGCGGCCTTCTTGACGGGGCGGCTGACGTGGGCAACGTCTCCGACAATTGCCCTTAGCCTTTCCGCTAGGCTGTCAGCCGCCCCTCCGCTATCCGCCCCGGGGACCTCAATAATTCGGCCCCCGGTCGCCGAGCTTCGGACCCTGACGTGCTGCAGGCCGACATCCTCCAATTTGATGCCGTTGATGGCTTTTGCCATCGTGGCCTGCAGCGTGGTGTTGGTGGTGTCACCCTTCAAGGTGACCACCACCGCCGTCGTCTTTAAGGCCGGGGGGGCCTTCGGCTTTGTAGCCGTCTTCTTGGTGGGGGGAGGGGGAGGGGTTGTTGCCGTAGCCTTCCCCTTTCCTTTCCCCTTCTTCTTTAGCACCTCCGCGAAGGTGCCGCCGTCTGTCTCCTCAACCGGGGGTGGACCGGCCGCCGGGGCAGTCCCCGACACCGACGCAGAGGGCTTTGTCGGGGCCGTCGCCTTTTTGGAGGCCTTTGTAGGCCTCCCATCTCCGAGTCTAGCCCCGGACTCCGGCTCCGAGGCCACCTCTCTATTATGGGCCGGTGGGGCCCCCTTCCTTTTGTCCGCCTCGAGTGCGGGGCGGTCAATTGGCGCCGGAGGGAGGCGGCTGCTGATCTCAGCAAGGCGGGCATCCACCAGATTGCCCACTGAGATCAGCAGTTCCCGCTTCATCGCCTCCATCACCGTCACCAAATCCGCAGCCGTAGGCGGCGGGGGGGCCTGGACGACCGGCGGGGCCGGAGGGGCTTCAGCCGACAGGGAGGCCGCGGCCTCTGACTCCGAGAGAGCATCGCGGAGATCCTTTCCCTCCGCGATGAGACGGTCAATCTGCTCCTTCATCCTCTGGTTGTCCGCCCTCAGGGCGCGGACTTCCCCCCCTTCAGGTTGGGACGACAACTCCGACAATGAGTCGTTGATCGTCCGAACCGCCTCCCTAACCTGGTCCAAGACCTTCCCCTGGAGCCTCTTGGTCCCCCGCACCCCGTCGGCGATCTTTTTGACCGCCTGACGGGCCGCCTCCATAGGGTCCACCAAATGGAGAGGCCCTGAATGGCCTCCCAAGTCTTCGAGCACATCTATCGTCTTCGATGGCCCAGAGTTATGCCCCCTGGGCTTCCCCCTCCGGGCCGTGCTGATTTTGGGCCCCAGCTCCGGCCCGGCGTCACCCTCCTCATCCCGACCCCTTTTCAGGGGTTGAGGGGACACAGCCAATTCGACGATCCCCCCATACGTCTCCTCGACGTCCACCTCCGAGTCGGATGAGTCAAAGACCCATCCGGACTCGTTGAACGACGTGGCCATTATGGCCCCGCCAACCAAAACCCCACACTTATCCCAAATCCGGCCACCCAAACCGAAGATATTCACCAAAAATATTGGTAAATAAAATCGGCCAAGGGTGTGCCGGATTTAAAATAAATACAACTCAGAGGCCTATCTTAAATGGAGTCAACTATGTATGTTTTATTTTTTGGATTTTTTCCTTTATTTGTGCTGTAAGTCCATGCTTTTCGCCAAATTTCGTGATTCTAGGTCAACGGGAACTACCATTTTTCCAATAGAAACCACTCTGTCCCCAGCTGTCAAACATTAGACGTCAATCAAAACAAAACAAAGGCGCGTTAGACAGAACGAAATCTGTCGGGGACCTATTAACATAAAAAAATTAATGTTACTTTGTTTTAGAGAAATAGGGCAGAACAAGGTCTGCTGGGACAGCTAGTTAAGATATAAAATTCTCGTGTCACAATGTTAGTTCCCATACTCCTCCGAAACTGCTTGACCGATTTTTATGAAATTTTATATGCATATTCAGTAGGTCTGAGAATCGGCTACTATCTAATTTTTTAAGATTATTATAACAATATTTTCAGTAAAACTATACATACCATCGACTGGCATCCACAACAAACGTCGACTTCTAACCAAGAATCGCCGTACAAGAATCTCATCGCAGCCTGCTCACATGATAAACAAAACACTATTGTTATATTGGAATATGCAAATAAAGAAGGTACTGTACCTCATTAGTATTTAATACACAACTGTAATTTATTTGTATGGTATTGCTAGTCGAATTCGTACAAGAATTGAAAATTACTATTCTTGTTGGCTTTTATTGTGTGTGACATGCATAAAGCCTAGAAAAGAACTAGCTTCTCAAATAATTAGATGTATTATCTTACCGTCTTATGGTTTCTTTGCGTTTTTCTGTGTTATGGTTTTTTTCCGTTTTCCAAACTAAACTCATTTATTCAGTTTAGGCCCTAACAAGGCACTTATGAATCCTCTTAACATAACTCTTGAAGGTGGCAACACTGAAATTATATCGGTGATTAACCTGTTATTGCAAATGTTAACAGCGGCTGACACCATCAGGCGAACTGTCTGTCTGTTAGTAAAAAAAAATATGAATTTTATGTTCTTATACAAAGTTCTAATAAATTATGTACTGTATGTGCTTTTGAGGGATGAACATAATATTGGTCATAAGTATTCATAAAGTAATATTAAGAAAGTTATGTCACAATATAAAAAAAATACTTGTGAATATGTTAAAATGTTGCTATCCACAGATGGCAGCAAACAACTAACCACATGGAAAACGTTGGTCGGTCACAAGAACACAGTGTTTCTTGTATCTTGGAACCCGCACAAAGATGGCCAGCTTCTGTCTTCATCGCTAGATTCCACTGTTAGGGTGAGAGAGCACTTTAAATACATACTATCATATTGGTATATATCTTTTATATTTTTTATAAAAATTTTATAAGTAAATACCAAATACTTAGGACCCGTTACTCTGATTTTATGATTGGGATTTTCTTATGCACAATGTTACGCATATAAGTTAATCGTATCTCACTGGACCTCAAGATACGGGGCCATTGCTAAATACCAATCGTGAAGTAAATTATATTGATGCAAATAATGTTTGTTATTAGATATGGGAGGCAGAAGACGGCACGTGTGTGTCAATATTCTCAGGTCACAGCGCGTCGTCGATGGGCGCGTCGTGGAGCGCGTTCCCGCAGCTGCGCGCGCGCGTCATGTCCGGCGGCGGGGACTGCTGCCTGCGGCTGTGGGACGCCCGGCTGCACCCGGCCGTAGACTATACAGGTTACTTACTTGTTACATATACAAGGGCGCGCGCGCGTCATGTCCGGCGGCGGGGACTGCTGCCTGCGGCTGTGGGACGCCCGGCTGCACCCGGCCGTAGACTATACAGGTTACTTACTTGTTACATATACAAGGGCGCGCGCGCGTCATGTCCGGCGGCGGGGACTGCTGCCTGCGGCTGTGGGACGCCCGGCTGCACCCGGCCGTAGACTATACAGGTTACTTACTTGTTACATATACAAGGGCGCGCGCGCGTCATGTCCGGCGGCGGGGACTGCTGCCTGCGGCTGTGGGACGCCCGGCTGCACCCGGCCGTAGACTATACAGGTTACTTACTTGTTACATATACAAGGGCGCGCGCGCGTCATGTCCGGCGGCGGGGACTGCTGCCTGCGGCTGTGGGACGCCCGGCTGCACCCGGCCGTAGACTATACAGGTTACTTACTTGTTACATATACAAGGGCGCGCGCGCGTCATGTCCGGCGGCGGGGACTGCTGCCTGCGGCTGTGGGACGCCCGGCTGCACCCGGCCGTAGACTATACAGGTTACTTACTTGTTACATATACAAGGGCGCGCGCGCGTCATGTCCGGCGGCGGGGACTGCTGCCTGCGGCTGTGGGACGCCCGGCTGCACCCGGCCGTAGACTATACAGGTTACTTACTTGTTACATATACAAGGGCGCGCGCGCGTCATGTCCGGCGGCGGGGACTGCTGCCTGCGGCTGTGGGACGCCCGGCTGCACCCGGCCGTAGACTATACAGGTTACTTACTTGTTACATATACAAGGGCGCGCGCGCGTCATGTCCGGCGGCGGGGACTGCTGCCTGCGGCTGTGGGACGCCCGGCTGCACCCGGCCGTAGACTATACAGGTTACTTACTTGTTACATATACAAGGGCGCGCGCGCGTCATGTCCGGCGGCGGGGACTGCTGCCTGCGGCTGTGGGACGCCCGGCTGCACCCGGCCGTAGACTATACAGGTTACTTACTTGTTACATATACAAGGGCGCGCGCGCGTCATGTCCGGCGGCGGGGACTGCTGCCTGCGGCTGTGGGACGCCCGGCTGCACCCGGCCGTAGACTATACAGGTTACTTACTTGTTACATATACAAGGGCGCGCGCGCGTCATGTCCGGCGGCGGGGACTGCTGCCTGCGGCTGTGGGACGCCCGGCTGCACCCGGCCGTAGACTATACAGGTTACTTACTTGTTACATATACAAGGGCGCGCGCGCGTCATGTCCGGCGGCGGGGACTGCTGCCTGCGGCTGTGGGACGCCCGGCTGCACCCGGCCGTAGACTATACAGGTTACTTACTTGTTACATATACAAGGGCGCGCGCGCGTCATGTCCGGCGGCGGGGACTGCTGCCTGCGGCTGTGGGACGCCCGGCTGCACCCGGCCGTAGACTATACAGGTTACTTACTTGTTACATATACAAGGGCGCGCGCGCGTCATGTCCGGCGGCGGGGACTGCTGCCTGCGGCTGTGGGACGCCCGGCTGCACCCGGCCGTAGACTATACAGGTTACTTACTTGTTACATATACAAGGGCGCGCGCGCGTCATGTCCGGCGGCGGGGACTGCTGCCTGCGGCTGTGGGACGCCCGGCTGCACCCGGCCGTAGACTATACAGGTTACTTACTTGTTACATATACAAGGGCGCGCGCGCGTCATGTCCGGCGGCGGGGACTGCTGCCTGCGGCTGTGGGACGCCCGGCTGCACCCGGCCGTAGACTATACAGGTTACTTACTTGTTACATATACAAGGGCGCGCGCGCGTCATGTCCGGCGGCGGGACATTTACAAGGTGGAGAAAACAGTCGATCATTCAATGAAACCAGAGCATTTTTAACTTAAAATCACGTTATTTTAAAACTGTATACAAAAAATAATTTTAATCCATCGAGTAGTTTAGCCACAGTAATTAATTTTCGTTTTATCAATTTAGCTCATCACGTAGATGCCTAACAAATTCACAAGGCTAAAGTAGGTCGGATAATGATCCGAGCAAACGAGCTGCCTCTATTTCTGTTTAACACGTTATGTGACACGAAGAAAGCGTATCCCGTCGCGCCTCTTACAGGCGACGATGTAATATAAGACAAGTGATGTTGTATTTTGTTGACCTTACGAAAGATATTTACTTTGAAAATTTTGATTTTTTTATTTTGTTCTATAATCGTTTTCGACTGTTATAGTGCACTTAAATTGTAACGATAGTGTTTAAATTTAATGATCAACCATCATATCCACTTTGTATATTCAGATTTTTTTATTGCTTTTAGAAATAAACAATAAACGATTTTATCTATTGTGAAATCATTATGATTCTTCAATACTAATCGATGTTTATTTTTGTTTCGAAATAATAAGTATTATTATATTTTCAATGTCTGATAATATTAAGAGCTCTTACACACGAGCGGCATGTAGCCAACGGCGGAGGTAACTACAGCCGTCGACACGCGTCTACGGCAGCCCGCAGCCGTCGACCAATACCGACGTTAGCAGTTGTAGCGTCCCGCGTTCGCCATTTTGTCAGTCGACTGCAAATAGTTCAAGAGTGCGTATGCATTCTTTTCCACATTATGGTATCTTGGCGAGATATTGAACTTTTTAAAATAGCCGTTAGCTCATCAAAAGAAGCAATGGACATATGAAAATAGTTGAAAAACTTTTGGTCGTTTCTTCGTAAAAGTGGACGGAGAGTAAAAAAATGCCCATCTTGATATCTATTGATTGATATTTCTTGAACCCACAATGAATGCGTTTTTATTTTTCGTTTTTGTCGGCGTTGACGAAGTAAAAGCAATAACAGTGTTTCTTCGTCGGAATCCATTTTGCAACTGACACCTGTACTAAGAGAGTTGACGACGGGTGCCGCTGATATTCGAAGTTGAAAGGTCGACGGCTGCAGTTACCTCTGCCGTTGGCAACATGCCGCTCGTGTGTAAGAGTACTAAGTCGGAATATACAATAGGACAAATTTTTAATTGTAAGAACTCGAAAAAACATAAACATTTACAAATGTCCCATTTCGTCTATAACGGAATGTAAGTTTATTCATTTCAGATAAATCAGAACATATATCAAAAAAAGATAGGAGGAAATTTAAAAAAGCATCAGATGCGGCTAAAAAAGAAGAAGCTCCAACCGTCGTTAATGAAGACATGTCTGTGGCGGCCACATTAGAAAGTTACAAAAAGGGTTCCAGAAGGTTCTTACTACCTTCTAGTTATAAACAAATGAATTTATGTAACACAAACGCACCAAGGAAAATGTTCGAGAAGTATTTGCAGAAAATATCTGGTGAAACGGTAGAGGCTACTCCGGAGGAGAACGGACAGTACGATTTAGACTTTCTAAACATATTTGGAAGCATTAATGATCTGAACAAATTATTGGATGAAGAATGTGAGTTACTTTTAATATTTGCAGATTTTAAAAGTGATGATAGCTCAGTGGTAGTGAATTAGTATACCACAGAAAAGGTCGTGGGTTCGAATCCTACAACGAACTTGAGCTTTCTGTGATGGAAAATATCTTGATAAAACTGTGGCACGGTGGTATTTTTTAGTATCCATCCGACTAGCTACCACCCTCAAGTTAAAAATCTTTTGTCGGCAGCTGCACTTGAGAGCCAAATACCTTATATGCTTAGGTGCAACGCCGATATTCTGGGAGAATCTGAACTGGATAATACTCAGTTATGGTCATAAGAGAGCTTGATCAAATCTCTAGCTTATTTCCCTGATTTATAAACTGGCTTTCTGATACACCATAAGAAAATACCCATATCATAGAAGTCATTGGCATGTGAAATCAGCAGCTATTTTTTGAGCGTTTATGCTAAGTATATGGTTTTAAAAATTGTTAAACATTTAAAGAAAAAAAAAGCCAACACTCAAGACTGTAAAAAAAATAAAAATCTTTTGCCCGTACTTATCAGTTGAAGGCTGACTTCTGAACCGGTGGTAACTTTAGTAGCTTCGACGTTCATAAGTGCCCTCCTAGGTCCTAAACTGAATAAACGACTTTGACTTTGAGCAAATCCGCACTGAAGCTGCATAGTGGTTGCAATGTTGAAACATTATATTGGAATCTGACTTACCACAGACTTAGATATTAGTTACTAGATGGTGTTTATAAAATGTTATCGAATTTTATTTGTAACTAGCTTCCGTCCCGCGGTTTCACCCGCTTTCCCCAGCGATCTTATGTTTTCCCGGGATAAAAAGTTGCCTATGTCCTTCTCTATACCATAGGCTATCTGCGTACCAAATTTCATCGCGATCGGTTTAGAGGTTTAGGCGTGAAAACAAACAAACAAATAAACAAACTCACTTTCGCATTTATCATATTATGTTAGGATTAGGATAGTTAGGATATCCAAATTAGGAACGTACTTCGTTTTATATGGAGCTGGCTCGTGGTAATCTTAATCAGCCAATTACAAACAAACAATATATTATCCCTTTCTAATTTGTGTTTTTTTTTCAGTACAACGTCACAGCAAATTTAATAACAGCGATTCGTATATAATGCTATCCATATTCCGCGGTCACATAGATTCTATGATACAGTATGCCTGTCAAAACGATTTGTTATGTCCTTTCTTGGTTAGCATCACGCCAAGCGTTTCATTCAAGTGAGTATTTATATTGTTTGATTACAAAATGTACTTTAGCTTTATGGTAATAGGGTATATTTTTGTATGTTACAAACCTCTTATCTTTGTCACCGAGAAATAATATGATGGTTTATATATGTACAATTTTTGTTATTTCTTTTAGGTATTGGAAGGATGTAACTCAGTTATATTTAGCGCAAATAGATAGGCTAGTGGCTAAAGGCGAAGAGGCTAAACTTTATGGTAAGTTACTAAATATTCATGTGATTAATTCAAAATGTTTTACGAAAGTACCAATTTCTCATTAAAAACAAAGGACAAGTTAGTAAACCAATGTCAGTAAGTTGAAGTGGCAATGGACAGGCCACATCGTTCGATGAGCCATAACTGATGGGGAAGAAAAGGTTCTCGAGTGGCTCTACTCAAATGGTTAGTCGGTTCAACAAAACTTTAAATTCAATATCTATATATAAATTGGGTTCATAGTTCATACAGTAAGTTGCTCTGAGTAAGTTTTGCGGAAGCAATCTTACGTAATTGTGTGCCCAGTTTTTTAAATAAAAAAAACACAATTTTTATGAGATACACTATTTTTATGAAAAATAAAAATAATAAATCAATATAGGATTAATGAACAGAGCCTCGCGGAGTGCAAGCTGTAAGTGGTCACATACGTTACTTACACTATAGCATCGGTTGTGTGTGGTAGTCAGCACCGGTTTCCCATCTAGCTTTGTTCTTCAATATCAACTGTACGTCACAGTATACAGACGAATGAAATGATATTATAATAAAGATTTTGGCTCTTAACACAGACGAAATATCGTTTATTATGTTTTATGTCAATACATAGCTTGCTCGATACATAATCAATTTGATATGCTATCATTAAAATGTGTTTATTATGTCATTTAGAAAACAAACTGTATGGTGGTAGTGTTTACCGTAAAGCAGCAACATTACTAAGTGTCCATGACATAAAAGGAGCAGTCGCAACTCTCATAGAAGCTACACTCTTCAAGGAGGCTTATGTATTATGTCGGACGAGGTAAGAAATTATTGTTTACAGGTTTTACTAAATCCTGTATAATATATATGAACTACGTTTTAAAGCTAAGATAACGAACCGTTTTCGATGAAAATTAACAGAGGGATAGTTAAGAACCTGGAGATTGGACGTCAACAAGGATACTTTTGCTCCTAAGAACGCGGTTAAATAATAAAAAGCATGTATGTTATATATAGATTATGTTTGCAGATATATCGACAGCATAGCAGAGAACACGCTATATCAATGGGCACAAAATTGTACGTTTGAAGGGAAGTATCCTATGGCGGCAACATGGTAAGTTTTGTTTATTTTATGTATTATTAGTATATCAAGTTTTTAAACATAACTAACAAAGTAAGAGGAATGATTGGAAATTATCTTTAATTTTATGTAGAGTGCTATCTCTATCACACTCAACAGATTGTCTTTTTCTTTTACTATTGTCTTTCTCACTCCAACAAATCCCGTTTCTCGCCAAGCAGACACTACGATATCCTACTAATATAAATGCGAAAGCTTGTGTTTGTTTATTACGTCGTTATGACTGGACGGATTTGGATTAAACTTGGCACATATAGATCAAAATATTAGATTCAATGAATGCGGGTAAAACCGCGGGGTGGAAGTTAAAGTATTTTATTTGTGTTCCAGCTACATAGCCCTTGGTAACCTATCTAAAGCAGCGGCAGTATTAGGTAAGTCAAACGAACAGGAATGCCTCAGTTTAGCTGCCGATATAGCCAAAGTAGTCGGTCAGACCACATTCGCAGACCAAGTTGAGAAGAAAGCACAAATGAAGGGAAACCAAGAGGCTGATAATACTGAACAATTGTTAGAACAGTTGCCTTCGAAAATTGAACTCATTCAGAAGTATTTAGATAAGGCTCAAGACTAGTTAATACTAAGGAAACCAAGGTGTTTAGCCAACCAATATTATTAAGTTTCCGTATACATACTCTAAATTCGTGATTTATTAAAGAATAAGTACATAATGTTGTTGTTAATTCATTTGAGATGTTATGTATGCTGGATATAGAAAGATATAGAAAGAAGGGGTCACGGTAGTAGGCTACCAAGTCGATAATAGTGAATCTTGTACATTTGAGCCTACCATTTGTAAATCGTTCACTAACACGCCTGATGTAGTAGCAGGGGAGCCGTCGAACACTCGTTGACTCGCTGTGGCCGCGCCAACCTCGGGATACAATGTTCGTCTAGTGCCCATAGAAAATAGTAAACAAATAACTGGTACTAAGAAATCCATTGGTTACTGTATTGAGTCTTGGCGTTTTGATAGGCTGATTCTCGTCTTCAACCCAATTATTTAGCTGTAGGTCTCTCAGTAATAATATGATGATTGGGGTCAAAGTAGTGGCCAAGTCGAGCAACGCTGCCACCGGGAAACTATTAACTTTCGACATCTCTTTTACAAATAAGTCTGAAAATTACTAGTTTCTAATAAATCTAGTTTAAATATCTGCCGTCATAGTTTCGCAATTTCGTTAAACACTCACACAAAATTACACTCAAAACTAAGGTAGGTAATTCTAGCAGACCCACAAACTTGAACTTTGCAATATAGGCAGTTGAAGAATAGGTTTTTTTTTCTTGGCTGTGAAATAACACTAAATTATTTATTTACGTGATTAGTAAACAATGTTTCTATACAAAACTCATAACAAACTCATAAGAGTTACAAAAATTTGATTCATTAATTTGAGGCCTGATATTTCGTCTTATTTCAAACTTTGCAAATGTAATTCCGATGACAATACAATGGGTATCTCGAGCTGGTCTGATGATAGTTCTGCAAGGTGTATGAAGATGAAAGCAATGATAATAAGGTATAATAATAATCAATCAATCATTTATTTTCGTTAACATTTGTGAATCAATATTCATTAAAACAACTATTGAAAAAATTAAGAAACTAAAAATAAAGTGAATTATTTGTGCAAAAGTTAGTTCAAAATGCAGTAAATAATATTAAAATTAAGAAAAAGGACGTTATTTCTTCATAGCATTCATGTTAACGCTAGTTCGCAATACGATAATAACAAATAGTAATTAATTGTCATTACTATAAACATACCGATATATATTAATCATAAGTTAGGCACCTTGAACATTTTAAGTACTAATAATACTATATTGAACAGTATTTAAATATAAAATTCAGAAATCGTTTATTTTATGGCACCAATACTTGCACCAAAATCAGAAATATCTTAAGTCTTGATTGAGATGAGACCAAATTATTAATTATAAATGCTTTTGGAATGTCAGATTAGCATTCAGTCTAGTGCTGAGACACTTTAAAATTATTGTGTTCTTACAATTTTGTTTGTTTTATCTCCCACAAAGGCGTCATAGTTTTTGCGGTGCCGTTTATAAGCACATGTGTGAGATAGACCAATTCTCAATTTTTTTTAATACAGCAAAAATAAAACAAATAAAAAAGACATTGAAATAAAATTAATGACACACTCAAATATCATCCTATCATTTTACACACTACGGACTTGCGTGTGCTATCTACGCGATAATCGATTGATAATCTAAAATCACAATTCACTTATCATTGGTTAATTTAGCAAAATTAAGTCCAGCTTAATGATTTAACACCCGTTTGGCTTTTGTGAATTTGTCAAATTTAATAGTTATTAATATTAAATTAACACGTAACAAGTCATCACCCCTGCTCGGAAGGATCAACATTCTCTCGGTTCGAGTCTTTGCCTCTTTTCTTACAAATGTTGATAAGTTTTGCATTAATTTTCTTCAGTTTCTGGTTTTCTTTCATTACATCTGTTATTTGTTGGTTCTGTGAACAAGTTTGAATTAAAATCTTTACCTCATTACGATTAAGGCTTAAACTGTTACAATGAGATCATTTTAAACTCCATTCACATAGCGGCCGAGCGGAAGCGAAGTCAATTTTTTGGAATTAAATTGTAGATTGCATTTTGAACTTTATTTCTATCCTACAACATACATTGTGAACATTCGTTAGCATATCTACTTAATAAGTAGCTAAATATATATGTTCTTATAGCTGTTAAATAAATAATATTCTATTCTATTCTAATGTTTGTCGTCGATAAAAAAGTAAATCAACGCACCTGTACTATAGCGCTGCCGGTTGCGACGTATGTAGGCGCTGGCGCCGGCGCTGATGACATAGCAACCACCTGATTTTCTAACGCCGCCTTCTGTTGCGACAGTTTGTCCACAGCCTGTAGATTATAAATACATAGCTTTGTAATATTTTCACGCCCCGAAGAAGCAGGCAATAATTAATTGGAAAATAAATGATTGACACTGCCTTACCATTTTGAGACGTTTAATTTCTTCTTTAGACTTCGATTCGGGTGCGATTAGCTGAGAGTTATCTCGTTCCACTTGGTAACATAGAAAATCTGTAAGAAAACAATAAATTCAAAATGTGGTTTTGCCATAATTACGGAAGTTGATAGGTTGAAGGTGATAGGAATCAAATAAGAAAACTATCGATTATTATACGTTATATTTTACGTGTTGGAGGGGACCATAGCTAGTACCTAGTCTAGTTGTGACTTCCCCCTGACTCGAAGCATTGATCTGCCCTTGAAGCATTATAGCGGTGGGCAAGATATAATATAAACACAACTGCAATACAGTCATGTCAAAAATACTAGATAATGATGGAGTTTTACAAAGTGGAGTAACAGAATGAAAGGCACGTACACGGCGGTTGTAAGTTGAAAAAGATCAAATATATTGAATTGGGACAGTACCGTCGCTAGTTTCTGTGGTCGCATCGGTGAAATCGACCGCTAATGTACGGTTTTGATCGTGCGTGCTCTGTCTCTTCTTGCGAACAGACTGTAAGATGTTACCAACGCTGTCGACTTCTTGCAGCTCTTCCAGTTTAGCCTGAACAAGGAAACATACTTCTTAGCTTCGAACTCTTTTAATTTCTCTTAAACTATGGTCGGAAGACTAAAGCACATAAGTCTTGGTTAGTCTCTAATGACTTATGTAGTTTAGTTTCCCAGCCCTAGTTTATTTAAAAATCTCCTAAACGCAGCATGTATGTGAGATGACAGGAACCCTTATAGTTTTGTCATGTCCATCTGTCTGAATGTCTGTCATGGTCATTTTACTCGAAAGATATACATTACACAACTACCCGTAAAGCCGAAAGGAGGTTAAATGGGGCCTTATAACGAGTCCATTCACAATATTTAAGAACCGTAGTAATGCTGTATAACATACCCCAAAAAAAATAAAAAATATTATTTTCACTGATGTGCAAACCCCATTTCAGTAAAATTAAAGAGTAAACTACGCAGAATGTACCTACATTTCTACCTAATTCGCGGAACGACTAAAATAATAATCGTAAATTGACAACATAATATATTTTTTTTCCAACTTGACTATTTTTGAAGCCAGTACTTGAGTATTATGACATCCTTGTATTGAGGTAGCAAACATTTATGAATGAAAAATAGAAAAACTATTAAAGTAGACAATTAATAGGTAAAATAGGTACGTAGGCCTTTCTGTTAAATAATCTGGTTCCCTGACATGACAGCTTACTAGGGTTGACAAAATTTTTGTCTTTGATAATTAATTATATTTTTTACGGGGTATTTTGTAACACGTTGTATATCGACCAGTCTTTACTAGTTTACCAGCAATAGTTGATGGAAGACTTCAGTATAAGATACAATTTAGACTATCACCACATCATACTGATTTTTATGCATTTGTTATTCCTCTTTTATGCAGTTGTTCCTTTTTTTTTAAAGTATCCAACTATAGATAATTTATCATCGAATCAAATATAGATTATGTAAGTATATCACCTCTAAAGCCAGTTTAGCCTCCTTCAATCTATGACATTGTTCATCTCTCTCACGCAGGTACTCCGAACATGTTTCGCACTCTTCATCTAGTTCTTTGTATCGCTGTCTCAGGTCTGCTAGTGCCTCTTTGCACGATTGTAACTCTAATTTTGTTGCTTCTAGCTCTCTGTAAATAATAAATATGCCATTTAGGCCCAATTCTGGCGCTTTCGACATCGATGTGGCATTTGGGGAAAATAGCCGTCAAAATGTAATAAGTTTTATATATATACCATGTCTTTCGCCAAATGACTAAAGCAATATCATTGTCGATAACGCGAGAAAAGTGATTCTAATATTAATGCAACGTTGTCTCGTGAAACTGTCATCATGAACGAATTTATCACGGGATTTCCCCCATTTTAAAGCACAAATATTTGAAGTCAATACACAATTTATAATATTAATTATTATTTTTAAATTAGATAGACCTGTGTCCGACCACAATTTTACCGTGTTATGTGATGATGTGGCCGAAAGTGGTGAGCATTCAAAGCCTAAGAGGGCAGTCGCCGCAACACACCGGTAGATATTTCCCACGACCTTCTATGCCACTACCACAGCTATCATCTATTTAAAGATTATTTCAACGACATTAAAACCTAATATTCTTATATTTAACGGGATATATACCTGTTGTTATATCTCCCAGAGTTCTTCTCCAAAGCTTTCTGCATTTTCGCCAACGTGTTCTTGAGCTCTTGGTTCTTGAAGCGTAGTTCTTCAATAGTTTTGGTCAATCGCTTATTCTTCTCCACTTCGGCGTCGTAGGACATTCTGTCTACGACTACTGAGTGTAGGTTGGCCCAGTCTTTTGAATGAACGAGTTTATACAAAAAAATATTATTTGATATTTATAAAACACAATATTCCAATATTTTATTTAAATAAGAACACCATATAAACCAACAATTCAACAAATGGTATGACTTGAGCTCAATAAATTATGTTAATTTGTTAGTTAATTAAACAAGGACAGACATTCTGAAATCAAAACTGGATACTATGCCAGTGAACTGTGAACAGTAGACTTCTTACCTAAGCACAAAGTGTACTCAAGAGAAAGTGTTATTCAAAGAATGAACGGGCACCTGAATGCAGCTAGCGGAAGCCATTTTATTAATCGCATGGTATAGATTTTTTACTTGAAGCCAGGCAGGCGGGTACTAAAAAGTACCCTGCCTTCGATGGTTTCCTCACGAGGATTTCCTTCACCGAAAGCTCAAGGACATTGTAAAGTATTGATAGTACCAGGAATACTTTTATTTAGATTAAGCACTGTTGATTGAAACTAGGGGCTGTCTTACCTTCATCAGTATTAACTGAGACGTTGGCTACATTGCGTCTCTTGTCGACAAGATTACTCATATTTGGATTGGATGACTGCAATTTCTCTTTCAGTACTTTCACTGTGTTCTGAAAATAAATATTATTATTTTTTTCGACGAGCCGGTTGGCGTGGTAGGTAAGATACCCTATCTATCACGCCGCAGGTCGTGGGTTCGATTCCCACTCAGGACAGACATTTGTGCGCATGAATATGTCTGTTTGTCCTGAGTCTGGGGTGTAATTATCTATGATAAGTATATATTTACAAAAGAAAAGTAGTATATGTAGTATATCAGTTATCTGGCTTCCATAGCACAAGCTCTGCTCAGTTTGGGGTCAGATTGCCGTGTGTGAGGAATAATGTCTCAGAAAACTATTCACAATACAAAACTACAACAAATCAAATGAAATTCGGTTGGAGATATTTCGGCTAAGTGACATGATACTACGATTTTTCAATGGTAGGAAGTAGGCCCGGACGTAAGGAGACCCAGGGCCCCTAGGCACTTGACATCTGGGGCCCTCAATCCCGGCTATCTCGAAGCCAATTGGAAATTTAGCAAATAAAATGCAGAAATCCGGGGCTGGTAGGAAGTGATAAATTGTGTAAGTGTGTAATAAATTCACAAACTGCTTGAAAAAAAAATAATTTAATATACCTCTAAAGCTGTCTTGTCATTCTTTAATCGTTGGCATTGTTCGTCCCTCTCTCGGAGGTATTCTGCGCAAGTTTCACATTCGTCGTCCAATTCCCTGTACTTTTCCTTCAGATCTTCCAACTCTTGTTGACAGGAGGATAATTGTTGTTTCAGTTGTGATAGTTCACTGAAAATTAATATTTTTAATACTTGCTTTCGCTTTGCGTCATTATTGGTGTTCCCGAGTTTCAATCGAATGTTCATCTGTATAAAAATTCCCGTTACGACGAAAAAGGAATATTATTTTGTATTAAAAACCGTTCATACGACAAAGGGGTTTGATGACTTACGGCCACGTTCAGAGATGATAATTAAGTATAGTGATATACTTTAATTATTCATTAAATTGTATTTGACCTTTCCGAGCAGAATTGTGTTGTTATTCAATATACCAGTTTCACCCTCGTTCCCGAGAAATTTAATGCTTAAAAGGGGTAAAAAGTTCCTAGTGTGCAAAATTTTATCCAAAAATTTCGCCCCTTACGGAGTTAAGTGGTAGAAAACATACATACACACACTTTTTATAATATTAAGTGAGATAAGATTAATAAAATTAAAACAATGTTGGTTTGATACACCAATAATTATATCATTCAAATTTACAAACCTGTTCTCTTTGTTATTTCCGGTGTCGGATTTTAGATGGTTTAGTTCTTCTAATAAGCGACTGTCTGAAAATTTCATAAAAAGTTGATTTTAATGACGCAATGCAATTAAGGTATAGTAGCTGTATTTGTAAATATAATTTATGGTAAAACATTATTAGTTGAGGTCCTTTTAAGGTGTCGTGTAACACTCGGTTGGAACGAAGAAGCGCGCTCCTATGACTGGGTATAGCCAATAGCATACGCGCTATGGATAGCTGTCTACACTAAAGGGTCGTGACTTCGTCGACTCCTTCACCCCTCGATCCTCACCACCCACCCCCCCTCACCTCCAACAGCCCCCTCAATAAAAAACTGATTTATTTTTCATTTCGCCACCTAGACTGGCGCTACATGCTAATAATAAAATTCGGAATAGAAACAGTTGTCATAACAGATATTACTGACACTATGAATTTATTTTTAAAGGATAAAACTGCAAATTTTTCACTACTTAGAGGGGCCACTAGCACTTGGGTAATTATTTTTTTATTTTTAAACAGCTACAAGATGCCACAATGATACTCGAATAGCTATAAAATTCCGAACTATAGAAATTGTTGCTTTACATGTGCTGGTGGTGCCATCTACGTCCTCGCATTGCGTTTTGTCTCCTACTAGCTTTCCGCCCCGTGGTTTCACCCCTAAAGGTTGAATTTTGAAAAGCCTTTCTTTAGCCCTTAGGATACTCAAGGAATATTTCCTACGAATTTCAACTCTAGATTCATTCACTAGACTTTAAGGTGTTTTGTCCCTTAAATCTTACCGTGTGGTGAAGGTGTATGTCGTAAAACGCTCCTATGTAAATCATGTGTACTCTGCCTGCGTCGCCGTGTGGCTTGTACACTGCTCGGCCGAGAAGGA
The DNA here is from genome assembly GCA_951216915.1 of Tetheella fluctuosa. Classification (NCBI taxonomy): domain Eukaryota; kingdom Metazoa; phylum Arthropoda; class Insecta; order Lepidoptera; family Drepanidae; genus Tetheella; species Tetheella fluctuosa. The sequence continues at coordinate 11,286,462 of OX578217.1, forward strand.
TGTTCGTCGTCCTTGTCACTCTGGAATAATGTTATAATGACGTCATTTGGATAGAGAATGGATTCATATTATTTTGAAATAGTTAAACGTTTGAAAAAAAACCCAAATATAGTCAGATTGCCCAAAAAATTGTAATAGGATGTAATCTTGCCGAGGTTCTTGCCAGAGTTGCGTGTTGATTTTAAAATATTATCATGTGGGGTATTATTTTTAGGTATTATCACTATTGCAGCATGTTTATTTCTATCATTAGCAACTACAAGATGTGCAGGTTTATTTTGTCTATGGATTTAGTAAAGAAGATATAACACACCTGATCCGTCCGCGAGAGTAAACTGTCACGTCTGTAACACAAAATAAATTAAATGATACAGGAAAATATATTGGAACTAATTAATTAATATTTAATCTATAAAAAACATGCCAAGCCATACACATTGGAAATAGATCTAGTTTATCAAAAAATGTTTATAATCTGTCACAAAACCTCAAGACACTAAAATTACAGGTGTAAAAAGGGTTAGGTATACGAGGAAGCTAAATACATATTTATCTTACTTACACGCATATAGCTATCCCTTTTGTGTCAACCGTAATTTTATGCTCAGAGACAGCATTATGACGTATTAAAATAACCCTAAAATCAGGTACTATGTGCATATTAACCCTCTGCTCATTCTAATCGGAGTGCTTCTGTCTGATGCGTTATCGTCGATGTCCATGAAAAGATCGTCTGGTTTACTTCGCGACTCGAACACAGCATCTCTGTTGTTATGATCTGAAAACAGCATTTGTTTTTAAAACCATTTAGCAGAAACCTAAATAATATTTGCATAATGTTTGTTTACATTATGAAATGGTAATTTGCTTTGGCTTTCTCCCAATCGGGGAGTAATTTTATTAAAGCTGGACCAGAAAAATAACACTTTGCCATATTCCGGAATTTCACAGAACTAATAAGTGTACTGATTTTACTATGAGATGTCAAAATACTTGCAAGTGGCTCCCGCAGGTTTTTTATTTTTCTGGTCAGGCTTTATATTAAACTAATAATTTATTGTTTTTTAAATGTCACCTTCCAAATCATGTTTGTCCTCTGCAAACAAACGTTTCGAGTCGTGCAGACTCTGTCGTCGCCTACGCGATGTATCTGCGATGGAATCTATGGACGTCCTAGGCTTGTAGCTATTTTGTATTTCGACCTCCAACTCTGCTACCCGCACCTGTATTTTTTTTTTCAAATAAATAGTTGGACTTTTATATCACCATCATCTTTCTGTGGTAATTGATGGAGCCGAATAGAGGAAGCACACGTCTAGAAGAGATATGGCTCTCAAATACCTGAACTTATCATTACATGATTGGCGAAAGGTATTCTACTTGACAGTGATAACCGGCTAGACGGGAATCCTGAATATCGATAAATAAATATACACAAATATAAATTTCTGTGCCAACTTGGTAAGCACACAAAACCTAGAAGGGATCTGGCTCTCAATTCTAGCTACCCAAACACAGCAGTACGGTTGTATATAGTACCCTACTAGCGTAATATGGTTTCCTCACGATATTTTCCATAATCGAAGGCTCAAGATCATTGTAGCATTCGAGCCCACGACCTTCGACGTTACTATCATTGAGCTATCATCGCTTTCGAACAACTGATTAGTACCATATCTAAATAAATTAGTTTGATAATAAAAGAGAAAGATAATCGAGGAAATTGGTAGGAATTACGTTTTGAGTAGCGTGTTTGTCATTTTGTTGCAGAGTTTAACTCAATATACACTCCATTACTCAGTAGTCAATAATTTAAGCTGGAAATAATAAATATTTACGAGAGGTCTTTCTTACCTCTAAGGATTGCTTTGCTAACTTCAGTGCTTCATTTTCATCATTGAGTACCTTGACATTATTTTGCATTACATCACATTCATTCTGAATTTGCATCCATTTTTCTGTTAGTTCCTCCAAATGTTTATCCTTTGATTTGTCATCTTGCTCTTTTTGTTTTTGTAGCCTATTTAATTATTCAAATATTTCGATTATAGATATTATAGATCTTTTTTCGTATATGTCAGAAGGAAAGGTAAGGTAAGGACCTCCTGATGGTAAGTGGCTACTGTCGGAACACACCAGTAGGTGCTTGGCGACAGATACTTAAAAAGCTAAAAGTTAATAAGTCTTACCTTTTTTTGTTCTTTGTATAGGCTTGTGTTTGACCACAATCTCACTATGGTAGGTGATGATGTGGCCGAAGGTGGTAAGCACACAAAGCCTGGTAGGATCTGGCTCTCAAGTGCAGCTGCCGGAACACACCAATAGGTGTTTGGCGACAGATATTCAACTTGAGGGTGGTAGCCAGCCAGGCGGGTACTACAAAGTACCCTACCACCGTGCTATGTGTTTCCTCACGATGTTTTCCTTCACCGAAAGCTCAAGCTCATTGTAGGATTCGAACCCACGACCTTCGCCGCGGCGTCCGACGTCACTACCACTGAGCTATCATCGCCTTAAAAATAAGGATGTTCATTACCTCATTATCATTTTGCTCTGAATTTCAGCAGTTTTTTCATGAGTTTTGATATTAGTCTCTAATCTCGAGTAATCTTTGCATTTAATCTCTAGCTGCTCTTTCAGTTCTAAGTTTTGCTTCAGCAATGATTTTGCTTCTAGTTTCAAATTTTCAATAACAGATGTGTGTTCTTTCACAGACTCTCTTAGGATAAGAATGTCTGAAGTCATCTTTTCTAGATCCATTTTGTTTTGTTTTATCATTTCACTAGATTTTTGTAATTCAGAAGCGCAAATTTCCTTTTCTTTAATGATCATCTCATTAATGCCTTTCAAATTTTCAAGGTTCTCTTGCAAGGTCTTAACTACATTCAATAGTTCTGCGATTTTTTCTTCTTTCTGTGACGATCGTTCATGTCTCTGTTTTTCTATATTGCTCTCTAATGACTGTACAATTGCTTCTTTCTCAGCTAAAGTTTCTTTAAGAATATCCATCTCTTGTGTCAAAGTCTCTATCAAGTTGAGGTTTGCTTTATTTTCTTCAATCTTGCTTTCGTAGATTTTATTGAAATCTTCGTGCAAGGTTTTTAAATTTTCTAATTTTTTCTCCTTGTCAACTAAGTCAAGAGTAACGTTACTATTTATTTCTTGCATTTTCTCATTGCGAATTTTCATTTCATCCAACTGCTTCTGTTTTTCATCTATAATCGTTTTTGAATTCTTAATTTCGATAGAAAGAAGTTCGTTTTCTTTTTCTGGATTACTAGTATTTTTATGTTGGTTAATGAGATATTCAAATAATACACTGATATTTTTATTTAGTGGAGATGTCAAATCTATATCGCCAGGCTTCATTATGTTGAGCTCCAGTAGTTTTTGACAACCAGTGGTAATAGCTTCACTTAGATCTTGTTCCTTTTTTATTATGTCTAATGTAACAGCTTTACTTATTTCATGGACCCTTTCCTTTTGCGACTTAAGTAAATTGTATTCATTCTCTTTATCGGATAACTGACATTTCAGCTGTGTTAAGTTATCATTAACAGAGTTAAGTTCCGTAGCCACATTTTCCATATGGGCTTGTAGTTTTGTGTACCGGTCCGTTATTTCAATCAAGTCATTTTGATGTTTATTTACTATGATCTCGAAAAGTGATTCGAATACGTGAACACAGGAAAGCCCAAAATCACTGTCCAATATTTTTAGGAGATTAACTTTGAAAGTTGTTACAAGATTTGTTGTTTTATCTGTATCTGTGATATTTAGTATTTCGTTGTTTAAAATATTTGTGTTATTTTTTATTTGGGCTAATACATTTGCAATTTTAGAAAAATATGCATCTTTTCCTTCTAATTCATCCTTACATTTGGAATAGTCTGAAGTCATATTGTTAATTTGTAATTGCAAAAGATTTTTGGAGTCTTCGTAATCTCTAAGTCTATTAACTAAGTTTTCTACTTCATTTGCATGTTTTGTCATCAGGTTATTGTGAAGCATTTTTAAAACGTCTATAATTTTGATATTATAATTCAAACATTCTTTTTCAGCATCCGTTTTTTCTATATAATAATTAATGCAATCAATTTTATCAACCATATACACGTCCATTGGTAGCTCTTCTGGAATAACTAGCATGTTACATTTATTATATTGAGAGTTAGTGGCCTCAAGAGACTTCAATCCAAAAATATTTGAGTCACTCATACTGTCGTCCAAGTCCATAGATAAGTTACTGCGCTCTATGTGATTTTTTATCGTGGCTACTTCTTCAGTTAGTTCTTTACAATCTGCGCGGCCTGCGTCTAATTCATTCTGCAATGTACAAATCTTGTTGTACCTTGATGAAGTCTCAGAGTCGCTAAAGCTCCTATTTAATTTAGTATGAGTTATTGGTACATTTTTCGTTTGTAGCGAGTTTATCAAGTCATCTTTTATTGCACACTGAGAACAGCTTATTGAAACATTTGTTTTATTGTCTGCATGAGATTCTTTTACTAAATGTTCATCACATTTTACTGTGAGTTCGATGTTTACTTCTTTTAATCTATTTAATTCTTTTAATCTATTTAATTCTTTATTAATATCATCTGCTTCAGAAATGCTCTCCATGACTTGTGTAGACAGTGTATCATTTTCTTCTTGCAATTGTTTGATTTCTTTGGTCTTATTAGATAACGTCGTTGTTAGTCTTACATTTTCTTGTAGTTTAATATTATAATCTTTTTCTAAAACATTCAGTTTCGTAACTAAAGCATCAGTAGAGGGCATTTCTAACATAATGTTTTTGTATTTCTCTTCAATATCTGCTTTTTGAGCTTTTACATCTATCAACTCTTGAGAGAGAGTTTTTAGTTCTTCACATAAGCTGTCATGTTTTAATTGCAGCTCATCTACATTACTACATTTTCTACAAATTAATATATTATTTTTAGTATCATTTAATCCAGTATTCTTTGATTTTTCAGAGAAGCTATTGTTAATTTTGATTGGGCTACATCTAGCGTCAATTTTAGGTTCCTTGACATATAAATTCTTATCCAACTGGATACGTAGTTTCTCATTTTCCTGTTTTAAAACAGTAAGACTTTCTAACATATTATGATATTTACTATTTATTATTTCTACCTGAGAGCAATCAATATTTGGGTCAGTTGCCTGATTTAGTTCGTTAGTTTGACAGCATGCTTCATTATATAAAGTTAAATCTAGGCATGTTTGTTCGTGACCCATAAGAGTAGTATCGGCTGATGTTGTTACGGTTATATTTGTATCTAACATTAAAAGATCTCCGTCTAATGTAGATTCGTTTTTAAAATTGGAAAGCGTAGTATTATTATCCAATACGTCAGGTAATGAATATCGTTTGAAATTATCTATATTCGTTAAAGTTTGTTCTCGTTTTAGTATTGTCATAAGTTCGAGAAGTTGGTTCTTAAATGAAGGAATATCCCTTTGACATACGTTGTGATACCGACTGTGATGATGTTGTAACATTTTTACTTGAGATTTTAGAGATTTATTTTCAGCATAAGAAGTAGCAGTTAATATAGACAGGATTGTTTTATGATTGGTTAATTTCTTATGTAACTCGTTCACTGGTGTTAATAGCAATTGCACTTCTTTGCGAACTTCATCTTGCTCACGTAAAAGCTGTTGGTTTACATTTTCTAATTCCGCCATAATCTTCAAAATCCGCATATTTTCATCTTTTGCTGTCCTTAGTTCTGACGACAAATGATTACATTGACAAATATTATCTTGAGATTCTACAATTTGCTTTTCTATATTTGCATTAGAGCTCGAAGGTGTTACAGACTTAGTATCAGGCTCACTTGGCTCTATAGCATCTATAATTTTATTGCAGCATATTGTTAGCAAGCTGGGCGGTGAAACTGATTCTATAGTTTTGTCTACATTAGAGAGAGATTTTCTATTAACTTTGTCCTGATAGTATTTAAGATCACTAAATGGGTCATTCGCTGGATCATTGTAGCGATGTGTTATTTCCATTTCCGATTTCAAATAATTCGTTTTAAGTTGATCATTTTCTAATTGCATTTCTTCAGTTTGTTGTTTCATCATTTGATCGAGACTTATAAACTGCTCTTTCCAATCTCTCGCTTTCTTTTCTATGCCATCGATTTCTTGCGCTTTATACTTTAGTTCTGTTTTCAATTGATCCAACAAACTGTGACTTTCCAACAAACTTTCTTTTAAACTTCGGTCTTCATTTTGCATCTTTTCTATTTCGAGTGACATGACATGGTTTTTAACTTCAACTTCAGAAAGTAACGTCATTAATTTCAGATTTTGTTGAGTCAATTCTCGGATTTCTTGTTTCGCATCCAACAGTATATTTTCGAGGTTAGGTTCAGTATCACTGCACCCAGAATCTATAAGTTTAATATGATTAACTATTTTATCTAATGTGAGAAGTATTTGTTCATAAATATTTACATTTATATTTTCAAAATCACAAGATAAGTTATTTTCAATATGAAAATCACCTGTAATTCCAGTCACTTTCTCCAATATATTTGTCATTAGCTTATCTCTTCCTGAGCTAGATACACACATTTTTTGGAATTTAATTTCTAGGTCGCTGTGTTTGTCTTTGAGTTCAGTCTCCATGTAATCAAAATTTAATTTAAGATCTGTAATTACTTTGTCTTTAGCACGTAAAGATTCATTCAATGCTTCTTCGTTAGATTTTAAACGGATGCTAAGATTTTCTATTTCGTTTCGGAAATGTTCACATTTTTGTTCGGCATTTTTTTGTAATGTTTCCATTTCAGCACGCAAAGTACACTCATTATTTTTCAATAAAGCTATTAAATTGTCTTTCGATATTAAATCTTCATGGTATAAGTTAGTTTTATGTTTCAGATTAGCCAGTTCTTCAATTTTCTCACTATGTTCACAGCGAATCTGGTCAAGGTATGACGTCAACTCTTTCAATTGTTTTGATAAGATTTCATTTTGTTTATCAAATTTATTTGCAGTTTCGGTAAGGTTGTCAATTTGCAAATGCAGAGAAGATGTGTCTGCATTATATTTATTAATTTTAGCTGTCATCTCATTCTTTAGTTCTATATTTCCTTTAAGTGCTTCATCCTTTTCAGCAATGACTCTGATAACTGTAGTCTCTAAAGTATTCAAACTATCATTGAGGGTGCTAAATACTAAACTGTCAATGACTGTAGGAACTTCTTGGATCTCATCCGTCAAAATAGCGAGAATTTTTTTCAATTTGATAATGGACGATTGAGCTTTATCAAGATTATTCTGAGTTATCTCGTCATCTTGTTTAAGAGATACAATCATATTTTCTTTATGAGTAATTTCTTTTTCCAAATTGTTTATTTTATTATTCATTTCTTCAACTTTCTTCACTAAATCTTCATTCAAACTTGAAATTGTCTGCCCCTTTAAATCATTGTCTTCATTAATATGTAACAGTTTATTATGGGTTTCTTTTAAATTACTTATGACTATATTGCTTTCCTCATATTTTTTTTCAAGGTCAGCACATTTAATTGTGAGGTCACGTTCCACATCTTCTAAGTTATTTTTATCAAGCAATAATTTATCAATGGTGGTGATATTATCAGTATGTTGTTGTTTTAAAATTTGAATTTCTTCATTTAACGAAATTACTAGTTTTGTCTTAGCTTCTACATGTTCCTTTAAACTAGTGTCATCAGTCGTAGATTCAGTGTAATTTTGTATTGTTGACTTCAGTTGATCTATTTCTTTGCTCCTAGCGTCAAGAGCATTCTTAAAAGAATATATAATATTTCTTATATTTTCATTGTTAGCAATGATACTTTCTTCATTGGTTATCATGTTTTCTAAAATTTTGTCGTCAACATTAAGATTTAAAATGTTCTCTTTTGTGGTTAGTTGAATTTGTAATTCCTGAATAACATTGTTGTATGATTCTATATCGCTATTTGCTTGTTCTAGGTTTACTCTTTGACTATGTATAGTTGAATTAAAATTGTCTACTGTGGATTTAAGAAGTGAATTCTCACTTTCGACAAATTCAAGTTTTTCTTGAAATTTAGACACCATTCCTTGAAGTTCCTCAGTTGAATTTTCCAGTGATAATATTTTTTGTTTGTGATCATATAAATTAGTTTCTAATTCTAAAAGATTTTGATTTTTTAATGTTAATTGTGATTGTAAGTCTGAGATTATATCTTGTACGAGTGCTGATGGCTCTTCTTCAGGATTAGTGATGCTACTTTCATTGTCACTATTGACTAAAGAAATGTCTTTAGACATGTCCATGAATTGAGTTAGTTCTTTATCTAATGTCCTTGCTAGTGTTTTACCTAATGAAAAAATATAACAGAAACATTAAAATTACATAAAAATATGATGTATCCAATAAACCAGCAGCAAGACAGTCTAATTAGGCAAAATATGTAACTATAGATCATTGTGAACCATAAAGACGCAACAGGTTTTAAAAACTACCCAAGGTAGGGGTAAAGACATTCTAATTATTTAGCTATATTTTTTTTCGCTAAAACAATTGCTGGACTGTGTTTGTACTAACTATGTACTCACAAATATTTTCTGGATTCCTATATTTGTTGTTTTTCTCATCTAACATTGAAAGTAGTTCTTCCTCTCTTAGCTTGGCTTTCTTCATGAGAGTTTCATAGCTCACTTCCCAGTCCGTGAGTTGTGTATTGAAGTTATTGCACCGTGTTTCTAGTTCCATCTAAAATAAACTTATTTTTTAAAACAACTTAGCAATGGAGACAGATTTTACATTTAAACATTTTATTTTTTTTGCTTTTGTTTATTTTCAGTTATGCACTGAATTTTCGGTAAGGGATAACATCGAGAGGAGACTGCCAAGAACTTATTAAAAGTATGCGAAGTAAACAGAGCTGGTCAGTTGGACTTCTATTAATTGAAAGAGAGACATTAACCCCAGCAGTGCTGGTTCATTATGATTATTAATAATATAGATAGAAATTTATAAAGCGATTCCAAATTGAAACCCAGAAATAATTAAAATATTATCTTACTTTGACAGTTTTAATACTTTTAACTTCCTTTTCAGTCTTATTTATTTTGTTCTTTAATTGATCCATTTCAAAGTCTTTGTCTTTACTTTGTTTATCTAAATTGTTTACTTCTTCCTGTAAGCTGGCTATCACGTTGGTGTAATCTTCATTTTTTTTTATTAGTTCGACCTAAAAATATATTTTTGGTTACAAATTGGGAATAATCAATTAATATATGCACAGACGCATCCTAATAAAATATCTTATTAAATTTTCCGCTCTGCTAATATATTAGGTGAGTAAAAATGAAAGTAAAACATGGCATCATGTATTACATTTTATAATTGTTACGTGCTGTAGATTTTGTATTTTTTAAAGTCAAAATTACCTAAAGCAACGTATTGCCGACCTTGAAGCACTCTTTTTGATCTTTTAGTCACATAATTAATTTATAAGTAAATATAAAAATCAATGTATGTTTGTTTGTAACTGTATCAATCTTCCTTTGATATAATTAATTCATTATCTAACTAATCTATTCTACATACAGCACACATCCATCTAAGCATTCAATAATAACAAATCCTACTAATATTATAAATGTTAAAGTTGGTACTGTATGTTTGTGTCTCAATCACATCGTAACAGCTGAACAGATTTATATGAAATTTGTCACAAAGGTATGTTCTATCCAGGGAATAAAACAGGAATACTAGATACTACGGAATGCTGGTAAAACCGCTGGGCAGAAGTATAATAATATATTATTTATATCTTACTATGCTAGGACTGTACATCTTTTCCCTTTCCGTAAGTTCAACAATATCTTGTAAATTCTTCTCGGCTTGTTTTGCATTCTTTCTTAGAATGCAGGGTGGTGTTTTTGACGAGTCTGCAATGTATAAATTGATGAATTACATACAGTTTTATAATTTTCTTTTGTCTATGTATAATATTATGAATATTTACCGTAACACTTGTGATAAGGCGAGCAAGTCGGTGCATTTGAACAATTGTCATCGTCATCGCTATCTGTAAAATAGTTTACTTACTATTAGTTATAGTACTTATGAACATCGAAGCTACTGAAGTTATCCCCGGTTCGGAAGTCGGTCTTCAACTGAGAAGAACCGGCAAGAAACTTAGCAAGATTACATTCTTTATATATTTTATTTTTTGGACAGTCTTACAATGTTGACTTATTTTTCCTTCAAATATTTATCAATTTTAAAGCAATATGATAAAACACAAAAAATTAACAACAATAAAAAAAAAATAACCTGAACAAGTGCATACTGACTGACATATCAACGCACAGCTCAAACCGGTCTAGAAACTTAAAATTTCGCAAACAGAATCCTCTAAGGAAGAGTTTTTCAAATTCAACCCCTAAGGAGATGAAATAAGCGTGATATGGTGCAGCCGCGGGGCAGTAAGTTATAATATTATAATTTCGTAATTTTGTGTGGATGTTTGTCACTCAATCACGCCATAATCGCAGAATGGATTTAGATTATGTTAGGTATTTTATCAGTTTGATATAAATAAATCGTTATCTTACCAAGCTGTATAACTTCGTCACTAAAATTGACTCTTCGTTCGATGGGCGGCGGTGTAACAAGTCTATTGGGCGTCTCTTCTGGCAACGTTTCCAATTTACCTGAGCTTTGTATTGGAACGAACTCTGATGAGTTTGGTATTGACATTGGACTGTAAAAAATATATATAGTCATATTATGGTATTAATTTTCCTCATTTTTTTCGATAAGGATGAAGGTTGCGTTCTTACATAACGTAACTTAGGTATTAGAGTACTTTATAGGATCTTAAAATCTACACTGAATTTGTTATCAGAGCACTCATTAACACTGTTTGTGAGCAAAATAATATTTTTTTTACCTTTTTTTTATTTTTTTTACCTGTACTAGTAAGCAGGAAATTAAGCTTATTTTATTTATAAAGTGTATGTAAAAAAAATGCATAACATTATTTAAAATGACCAACTTACTTATACTTAAGTACCGGTGTACGAAACTTTAACACATTTGGCGGAGGGTCATCCTCTAATGAATGTAATGTGGATATAGTGACTCGTCTCTGCTGCTGTAGCTTTCTGCGAGCGCCGTCCATGAAGTCGACGCTACGTCTTTGCGCAAAACCATTCAAAATCAACCGTTGGAGTGCCGCTATTTGCTTTTGGAGGTTGTAGTTGTCTTGCTATAAATATAAATTCATTAATTGACAAACATTCCAGTTTAAAAAAAACAAAGGGAATAAACGCAACAATGTGCACGGGTTTGACGGGCCGGTTGGCGTGGTTGGTAAGATATCCCTATCATTCACGCCACAGATCGTGGGTACGAACATGTCTGTTGGTCAGTCTGGATGTAATTATCTACATATATAAGTATATGTTTAGAAAATAAAAGTAGTACATAAAGTGTATCAGTTATCTGGCTTGCATAGCACAAGCTCTGCTTAGTTTGGGGTCAGATGGCCGTGTGTGAGGAATGTTTCAGAATATATAAGGGTGTACAAAGTTTCATCCAAATTAGTCACAAGTTTCGAAGCAAATAATCGGACCTTTACTACATAAAACCATATAATAAAGTAGTGTCTTACTTCAACAGTCTTCTTGCTCTCCAACTGAGATTGGAGCTTGGACAGTTTTTTTGTGAGACCCTGGATCATAGTGGCGTCTGTTGCGACCGCGTTCACTTCAGGCTTGTTCTTTATTGCTTTAGCGCGGTTCGCGAATCTGTAAACGAATGGTTATTAAATTTATTAAATTATTTAGATATTATTACCTACTACCAACATATTTTAAATCTGTTTTAGGAAGATATGTCAGAGTTTTGTGCAGCTAAGTGGATCAATAACCTCACAATCAATTGATTGATTTTTATGTAAAGAAATCCATATTTTCAGATACTTCTTACAGTCTCAATACCTGTAATGGTACATTTGTTTATTTGGTGATATTTAGTTGTATCATCCAAATCAAGATGGGTTAATTAAAAATTATATAATAGTTTTTTTAATGTAAAAAAATGGACAAAACACAATATTATAAAATCTGTTTGTTGTTTTATGAGATGGCATTTAAGGCGATGATAGCTGGCGAGGCGAAGGTCGTGGGTTAAAATCCTACAATGAGTGTATGCACACAAAGCCTAGAAGGAACTGGCTCTCAAGTGCATCTGCCGGAACATACCGAAAGGTGTTTGGCGACAGAATCTCAACATGAGGGTGGTAGCCAGACAGGCAGGTACTACAAAGTACCCTACCACCGTGCTATGGTTTCATCACAATGTTTTCCATCACCGAAAGCTCATTCTCATGGTAGGATTCGAACCGATGATGGAGCTATCATCGCCTTAAAATAGATAGTGGTCCAATAAGCCGGTTCACAGTAAAAAAAAATACTTACTGCAAAGTGGAGATAGTTTCCTCAACAGCTGCTAATGTGACGGCGCATATTATACTCGTTTTCGCGTTACCTCCGAGCGAATTTTGCAGTATACGCGTCAGTTTACTGTCACGATAGTTCGCGTGTCTGAAAACATAATATTTATATACTTTCGGACAGTACCAAGGAAAGTATCTCTATTATGCATATAAATTGTAAGTGCAGTGCAGTGTGCAGTGAGCCTTAACGCCAAAAGACGTAGCTTTGAAAACCATGTTAAAATTCTCACGCGATAGCCCCCCTTACAATGGCTCGATTGATACAGATAGTGTTCCACATTACCTTACATGCACATCATAACTTGGGACTGTATGTAATAATAATCAAACTTTTTTGGAGATTCACTTTTAGATTTTTGGAATTTACTTTTATATACTGTTTGTTTCATCGAAATTGGCTAATGGGAAAATAGTTATAGAAATTTTATGAAGTCTGCATGAGTGAAGCCGCGGGCGAAAAGCTAATGATGATAATCAAATCTCGACATACTTGTTAGGCCCCTCGGATAACTGCTTTATGACCAGCGCAAGTACAGACAGCGACTTGTTAATGTGGGTTCCTTCTTTGAACCTCAACCCTGTGGCTCCGGTTTGTCCAGCTCGTTCTGAACCAGCCAAGTCCACCAAGTTCAGTTGTGATACGTTAACACAGCCTACTTGCTCTTCACCTTCAACATGCTCACGGGACTCTATAATCTGATATACGAAAAATATTTATATTACAATAAACTATATTTACATTAATTGTATCAGGTGCTTTCATAGCACAAGCTCTGCTTAGTTTGGGGTCAGATGGCCGTGTGTGAGGAATGTCCCTGAATATTTATTTATTTATTTTTTATTATTTCTATGGTGACATTCATAAATAACTACTAGGACCCTTTTTTGTGTGTCATTACTATGGCAAACGTGAGTCAAACTCGCTTTAAGCATCAGTGGTGGAAAGGCAGCCTTAGGCCTTTGCTTGCGGCGGCGTCGTATAACGAGTCGCCCACTTTCCTGCAATACCGCAAGGTGATCGACTGCCACACGCATCATACTTGAGAACAGCTGCTTTAGAACTTTGAAGCACATCAACAAGTTGAAAACAAAACTTTAGACAATGGGGCTCCTAGAGCGCTCATACTAGTCTGTCTGTGCACAAATCCATACACATGGTGATTTGACCATTTTCTTTCAAGTTGCAGTTTTATGCAAAGAGGTTTATTACTATACAATGATAATGGGTATTCGTGAAATTTCAATTTGCAACAACTATGCAAAATTTACACTTTCATCTAAAATCATAGATAAACCATTATGGGCCTTTAAAAACTTATTAGTGCTGTAATCTTAAAGATTATACTTACAATTTGAAATATGGAATGAGATCTACTACTTGTTTCATTCATATTAGTGGATCCTGTTTGTCTATTTGCTTCACCCTGGAAAAATATAAAACTTATCATTAGTTTTATAATTAGTGATGTAAAAATAATTTCTCGAAATAATATTATAATAATCATATTTAATTCTAAATTATTAGCTATAGCACTAAGACAGTTTTTTAATTTAGCACAAAATGCCGAACACAAGACATCCTCGAAAAAAAACTAAGTCCATAAAAACTTCAAAGCCATCTCGCCAATGGTGAGTCACCATTCAGAGTTCAAAACTTGTCAAGTCCTGCAAGTGCAAGTATTTTTTTTAAGAATTGATCCCTCAGAAACACGGCTGAAATTGCGTGCTACTGCGAGCGAGTATTTCTTACCCAGTTATGCCCTAATTGCTGAACGGATTGGGATGATATTTGACAAATAAATAGATTATACTTTGGAATAAAACAGGATATTTTATCCCAGAAATGGGAAAAACCATGGGGAACAGGTAGTTGTAAATAAGAGAATTCAAATACTTTGAGCACAACCACAGTAATCTATGCTAATAAAGAATCTATACTAATATTATAAAGCTGAAGAGTTTGTTTGTTTTGTTTGGTTGAACGGGCAAATCTCAGGAACTACTGGTTCGAATTGAAAAATTCTTTTAATATTGGATAGTCTATTCATCGAGGAGGAGAAGTTACTTTTTATTCCGGGAAAACATAAGATCCCTTGTGAATGTGGGTGAAACCGCGAGGCCGAAGCTAGTATGTAATACTTTCATATTAGAAAGCGAACAATTTAAATACTGTTTACATAAATATTTTACAATAAGCTAATAAATAAGGTCTGTCATACTTATAATTTTGTAGCAACATAAAGATTAAGATATTTTACATTTTTGGAAGTACTACCCACACTGGTGCACAATTAATAAATCCATGTGTGCTTAGCAACAGTTATTTTATACATGTGGCATTAAGGCAACGCCTTGAAGTTTTTGGTTGCAAGGATACCGATTTTTCTCAACAATAACCAAAAACGAAAGAAATGAAATTAATTGTAAGAATTCTTCATATATTTGGGATGCAGCATGTTGTTGAGTCATGAAAAGCAAGGAGTTAGGCTTGCACATCAAGCGAAAGACCTTCGACACATGCATCCTACCGTGCTTGACCTACGGCTGCGAGACTTGGTCCCTAACAAAGTACCACAGAGAGAAGCTTGCAAAATGCCAGCGTGCAATGGAACGCAGCATGCTAGGCGCGAAGCTAAAAGATAAGATCCGAAACGAGGACATAAGATCAAAGACCAAAATTACCAATATACTCACGCGTATTGATCAGTTAAAATGGAGGTGGACGGGTCACATGTTGAGATGCGGGTTAGATAAATGGAGCAAGCGAGTAACGCAGTGGTATCCCAGAGACGGCAAACGCAGGAGAGGTCGACAGCCGAGAAGATGGGAAGACGAACTCTACCTAACATTGGGACCTCACTGGAGAAGAGTAGTAACGGACAGAGTCCAATGGCGTCAGTTGGAGGAGGCCTTTGCCAAAAGGCACACGGAAATTAGAGACATTCTATAGGCTATTATTGTTCATCAGTTTTTCCGTATTAATAAAGGCTATTTATTTATTTATTTATTTATGTTGAATTTTAGATTTTTAAGCTTAACGCGGCGTCACCTTAAAAGTACAAGGTTATATCTAATAAAGAATAATATTTCATAATGCAACATGTTGAGAATAATCAATAATCTGCAGACAGTTTGCTTAATTTTTAATCAAATCCAACACCTATAATACAGCCAATCAAACTTAGAATAGTTAATTTTGGTCTAACTAATAATTATAAATGTGGCAGTATATTTGTTATTTAATCATGCCTCAGCTGCTTATCAGATGAATATGAAACCAGTTTTCCAACCTAGTTTACCTACCACCCCCTATTTAACTATTTAGTCATTGACTTGCCACCCCCTTTTTAACTATTTACTCTTTTACTTGCCACCCCCTATTTAACTAAAGGGGGTGAATTTGGAAAAACTCTTAGTGCATCCCTTGTTAAATTTCAAATCTTTAGATCCATTGGTGTAGGCTGAGCATTGCCTGTCAGTCAACCACTACTATTTTATAGGTACAATGTCACATAGATACACCATACATAGCGGTACCATAGCATATGATGGGGAAGCCTTGCTGGAGGTGGATGTTTATAGAGAAGGAAGAACTTAGGGAAATTAATAACACAAGTAGTTCAAACAAAGGAGTGGCAAAACAAAGGTTTGCATAGCAATAAATTTACACAGGGTGATTTTTTAGTCACTGGTAATACTTACAGAAATAACTAAATTAGATCAGCTTTCCATACAAAAGTTCAATACCTTATCAACTAAAATGTACGAAGCAACCATTTAATTTTACGCAATATCAGAGTTGGTTTCAGAATAAAAGTTGTTCATATTGATGAGTACTTCCACCCCTGCAAGTTTTGCCAGTGACT
This sequence comes from Tetheella fluctuosa, assembly GCA_951216915.1. Taxonomy (NCBI): domain Eukaryota; kingdom Metazoa; phylum Arthropoda; class Insecta; order Lepidoptera; family Drepanidae; genus Tetheella; species Tetheella fluctuosa. Next base: position 11,302,834 of record OX578217.1, read on the forward strand.
AAAATATCCCACCTGTATCTTGTGTTTTCATTGAGATTTTAAAACATCACCCATAAATTTTGTTTGAAGCTTTGTGTTTCTTTTAGAATAAGAAAACATTTATAGACCCACAAATTCACAAAAGATAAGTTTAAGTAAGTAGGATTGATTATTTTTACCATTTTCATTATGTCCAACACCTCTTCTGGAGTGGATGTGACTTTCTCGGTAACATCCACTTTGATACCCTGATGTGATTCATGTATCTTAATATTATCTTTCTCCAAATTAAGCAAATCCTTCAGTGTTTCATTGTAGATTTCTATGTATGATACTCTGTATTTAAACAAAAACTTTTGTTAACATTTTTTTTTACTTTGTATTTGTGTTTGTACTCTACCACCAAGCTATGGTTTACTCACAATTATTTCTTTCACAAAAGCTCACACTCATTGTAATTTAAACCCACAATCTTTGTTGTGGCTGTATAAATATTGTTGAATGCCATGGCATACAATATTGTACATAGTGAGCAATAAGTTATACAATTATTGCTTAGCTCTCTTACCTTACTAAGAAGTCCCGATCAGGTATATTTTTGATAATTTCAAATAAATTCAATACAGCCAAGGGAATGATGCCAGGGGACTCTTCCGTCCCTGTCATAGTATATGTCTTGCCCGACGATGTTTGCCCATAGGCAAATATTGTTCCGTTGAAGCCAGCTGTGGCAGCTTCCACGATCGGTTTCGCAACGTCGTTGTAAACATCGTTAGTCTTGGTATCTTGGTCGTATACCTTATCTAAACAAAAAATATTGAAAGTTGCAAACAACCTACGTCCTAGTGACGTAATTATTCTGTACTTATAATCTTGGTGCTTCGTAATGCATTACATCCTAAGACATTAGATAACCCTCAAATTACCTACATACCGAATGTAAAAGCCTGGCCAATGTCTCTTCCGTCCTTCTGGTCGAGCTGATAAAGAGTATTATTCTTCACGCGCCACTGAAAAGAGAGCTTGTCTTCTATTTCGCGAGGAATTAGAGGTCTAACTTTGACAACTACTTTGATATTATCACTCATTTTTCTAGCATTATTTTGTTAACGTATTCAAAAACGCACGGTCATCAGAGAAAGGTGTGATTATCAACCACGCACATTCATTTTTACAACGCGCAGCGATTTTAATTTTAAACCTTTTGTATTGTAATAACAAACAGACTGACGGACGGCACGGCACCCGCACACGTAAATAACCGACATACGATTTCAAAAAAAAATTGGTCTATTAAGCAGGGTTGCCTGCTCGGGCAAGCAATTTGAGGCGGTAAGTTGTCTAAAAAGACATGGTGTTAAAGATTTAACTATTATTAAATCTTCTTTATACAAGAATACGATGGTATAATATGTATGGTGGTGATGGTTATATATCATGTAAATTAAATTCCAAAATATTTGTCTGCTAGTTTTGTGAAGCGCGAAATAAACTCTAGCTAAGCTGATAAAGGTTTAGGGTCAGTTCACACCGAGACGCGACGCGGCGCGCACTTTTTAAGATAGCGATACAATATAGAACTTTATTTACTACAAAAAAAGGAAAATTTCTCACTGAAACAAAGTTTAAATGAAATTCAAGCCAGTGTCTCCATGTACATGATAATTACCGTAGATGTACCGTAATCTGAACCCGGTCTTCAACTACCCTCAAGGTAATAAGGTATTACCGTATCATTTCACCGTATTTTAAATTACGTATTAAATATTATTATTATTTTTATTTCATATACTGCGTACAACGAAAATCAGTCAAAGTAACAAATTTTGTAATGGCAACATTGCTCCTGGTTGCCGGGAATCCCCGAATATTTAAAAGTCTATATCTACTCACTCATAAATAAAATCTATCAAGCCTTGGCAATCTATTCTCGTCCTTTTTTATACATATTATATTATTATAGGAAGGAGTGCAATGTAATTATTAAAATTCTAAGTGTGATGCATTGAAAAGCTAGCTTAGCTTAAAAAAGCAAATATAATATTTCCGGACTCAAACTTTATTTGGTTGGTGTGGGCGAGGAAATCCCCTGTAATCTCCATTTTTCTTGTATGTCATAGCAGCACTGTTAGTCTATATTACCGATAGTCTATAGACGAGGGAATCCCGTGTATTTTAATTTTCGTTTAATGGTTTTCAGTGTTACCGCCATGGATCTAGAAAAAAAAACACTGTCCAGTGTGTGTGTGGTTCGGAGTGTTAATTGGCGGGCGGCCGCGCGTCCGGCTTAGTGTAGTGAGAATGTGTGCGTGCTGGACTTGTATGTATTAAGCGAGCTGGCTTACTGTGGGTGCGTCAGTAATTGTTTTATGTGGTGGCGTCCGCCTTTTTTTCTAGATCATGGTTACCGCATTCAAATGCTGACATCGAACGTGTGTTCGCGTCGCACTTAAAAACAATTAATGCCATTTTAATGATTTGTACAGGACTAACTACTGTTCATAGCAATTGTTATAATTATGAGCTTCCAGCCGATAGTCAGAAAATAAACGTTGATGAAGCTGGCTCTAGTGCAGCCGTGCAGCAATTTTATTTAAGAAATAATTAGTTAATTTTGCATGAAATCTAGCGCTTTTTTAAAGCGTCTAAATCGTAAAATCTAGCGCTTTTTGTGTCGTTTTAGCGTTGAATGGTTTTTTTAATCTGGAAGCACTGTCAAGCTGTCTGTCTGTCAATTGTCTGTCTGTCAGTAAATTGAGGTTATTTCCATGTGAATTTATTTTGACGATCGCATACATATAATAAAAATATTTATATTATAGCCACGTGAACTTTAAGTGTGCAAAATGCAACACGATGATGTGAGTATTTCTAGAATTAAAAAATTTCAGCGCCAATAATGTGTACCTACTATTCATAATTGTTCTTTTTTAGGTTGTGTGGGCTATAATCAACAAAACGCATTGTTCGCACAAAGTTACGTATGTATTCCTTTATTAAATAAAATTCGGATCAGAGAGCCTTAGGTCGCGTCTTCCTTTCAGTAAGAATAACCAAATATAACTTTCAGAACGAAGACTCAACATTTTTGCCGAAATGAATTCAACCTCACTGGTTTATGCAGTCGGGCTTCGTGTCCGCTCGCGAACAGTAAATATGCAACTGTGCGTGAAGAGAATGGTATCATTTACTTATTTATGAAGACAGCAGAAAGGTGTGGCTTACATTGTTTTAGATAAAAAAGCAGTAAATTATGCAAACAGTCTAAGATATATTATGTGTTTTTGCGATTTCTTAGCCCAGCCTGCTACCCCTAATTTCTTAAATATTTGTCCAAAATTACGTCGGCAATCATACTTGATTCCTTTTTTCCACGGAAATAATATTTATGACTATTATGTGAACATTAATTTCCTTTCCAGGGTAATGTTTCCTGCCAAACAATGGGAGAAAGTAAAGCTATCAAGGAATTTTGAAAAAGCAATACATCAGATTAATGAGAATCTTCTCTATTGGCCGGGTTTCATTAAAGCAAAATGCAAACAGAGATTTGTGAAAATAACTCAGTATCTAATACGTATGAGAAAGCTTAAGCTAAGGAGAGTGTTAGTACTAACAGTAGTTATACCATTTGCCTAAGTTATTCAGCAGAAGTAAAGATGGCTGATGTAGGTTATGAAAATCATTCAAAGTCAATGCCATTTATTCAGTTTAGGCCCTAAGAGGGCACTTATGAACGTCAAAACAACTACTAAGTTACCACCGATTCGGAAGTCTCCTTCAACTGAGAAGAACCGGCAAGAAACTTAGCAAGGTTACATTTTTTATATATTTAGTTTCTTTTTTGGACAATCTGACAATGTAGGCTTTTTTCCATTAAATATTTTTCAATTATCAAAGAAATATAATATGCATATACACAAAAATTTAAAAAAAAATAAGAAAAATTCAATAGAGAATCAAAAGATGTAGCATTTGACCAATCAAACACTGATTTGTCAAATGCTACTGATACTTGATATTTTTTTTCTATTTAATAAACAGTTTATTTGATAATGTCTCCCAGTTTTATAGTTATAGAGGAGATATTTTAAAGGAGATAAAGACAAATTAGCTGTATTTCAAGGTGATTATAGTGGTAGTGATGTCGGACATTGCATTGAAGGTTGTGGGTTTGAATTGTACAATGAGCTAGAGCTTTCATAGAAAGAAAACATTGTGAGGAAACCATAGCATGGTGGTAGGGTACTGTGTAGTACCAGCCTGACTGCCTACCACCCTCAAGTTGAAAACCTGTCGCCAACCTGTTGGTGTGGTCTGGCAGCTGAACTTGAGAGCCAGTTCCTTCTAGGTTTTGTGTTCTTACCACTGTCTGCCGCATCACCATTAAACCATAGTGAGATTGTGGTCAAACACAAGCCTATACAAACTAAAAAAAAAAACCAGCCAAATAAACTTTTTGATCAGACCTCTTATTACCAGCACTTCAAAGGTAGTCTACAAAACATTATTTTCAATGAATGTAGTAAAAGTAAAAGCCTATACATAATCATTTAAATATGTTTAACATACATAACCATTCATAATTATCATGTTTCAGTAAAGAGTTAGTACCTATACAACGCAAGATAGAAAGACGTGAAAGGAGAAGGGAAGAAAAGGCACTAGTTGCTGCAAGGATAGACAATGCTATTGAAAAGCAACTATTGGAGAGACTGAAGAAAGGAACAGTAAGTAATTTAAAAATGGAATTGGGAAACTTGCTTTTTTCAGTCTAAGCAACCTTCCGTGCAAATCTATTTGATAACACATAAGTGCCTGTGAATACCTATTTGAATAAAAGACACTGACACAATGTTACAATCTTGGTAGATATGTATAAGGAGGAGGGACACAGGCTACTTTTTATTCTTGGGAACAGAGGTAAAACCGCGGTAGACAGCTAGTATATTATAATATATAAACAAAGTAAATATATTATAAAACGCACATTATTCAGTTATGACAGGATTTTAGGTATGATAGGTTAAACCTAGAGAAATGTTGATCGGAGATATTTGATTATACCTCAGAATTGTTAGCAACAAAGTTGTTATACATACAGCACATTCCTATTAGGTTAGTGTTATTAAAAACAAAAGCCTATTTATTTCATGAATGTATTACTATCACAAATAATTTCCTTTTTTTTCAGTACAATGACATTTACAACTTCCCACAAATGGCATTTGATGCTGCACTGAAAGCTGAGGAAGTATCCGGAGAAAGTGAAAGTGAGAAAGAGGATGAAGAGGAAGTTGAAAGGGAAATGGAACCTGAACTTGAGAGGGAACTTGAGAAAACTATGGATCAGACAGATGAGTTTGTTGTAGCTGACAGTGATATGGATAGTGATGAGGTACTTACATTTCTAAGCTGCTAACAATAAATTTAAAGCAATTTAAACAATTAAATTCTTAGACATTATTAATTTTACTGTAGGATTATGCAATTCGTTTTATCGCCTAACACATTTGAAGTTTTGCTTAATCTCTGTAAAGAATAAAGATCAAATATAGTCGTAAAGACCACTGATAAATTGCACTAAAAACTTTTTATATTCGAAGGTTTTGTGTAAAAACTACGCCATTAGCACAAGTCTTGAAATATTAGTGTATTTCTTGGACACCTTTATGTAAAAGAATATAATAAATATAATCATCATATTTTAAATTACAGGAAAGTGACTCAGGCAAGAAAGAAAATGCTGACGTTGACAGTAATTTCGAGTCAGAAACATCTGATATAGAGGTAACTTGTTATTTTGCCAATTTAATTTCATATTTAAATACTTTTTTTTCACTGTTTAGTCCTTACGTGTGGATGATTTTCTTTACTTTTACGACACCTACTAGAACTAGAAGAGGTTGACCATGTTTGAAATACTGCTATCTTATTTCAGATTTCTTATTTATTAATAATAATTTAATATAGATTTTAATGAAGACCTTATTTTGCAGGATGTCGGCGAATCTGTAGTGAGAAGGAAGAAGCCACGAGTGGAAATCGAATACGAAACAGAACCAGTTGCGAGTGTATCTAGGAAGAAAATAAAACATTGATACATTTTATGTTGTGTTTAATTTAAATGAACAATGGAAAATATACTCGTCGAGAAAGCTATGTACCTAAATGTGCTGTGGTGCCACAATCGCATCACAACGGCACCACTGTAGCTAGTTTTCTAATACTAACGAAATTCATAGAAATGTATAAAATATGTATGTATGTGGCGTGTAGCTTAGTGCAAACAAAATCCTATCCAATCAATATCAAATTTAACATGACAATCGATGTATGTAGTGACGTCGGATACCCTGGGTTCCATAATTTGCATATGGTAATTTCTTAATGTGTCAAGCTTCTATTTATCAATCAAACCATATCATAATTTACCTAGAGGTTCTGTAAGTTTATGATAATGGTCTCTATCACTGATCCACGGCGTAGCCTTCCTGCTCGCGGTTTCACCTACGAACCCCTATTTTAATCCTTTCAAAAATACTTTTTTAGTCTTCCCTACAGTGTTCGAAAAATCCACATGCAAATTTTCACGGTCCCAGCCCCTAGATTGGGCTACGTGTTGATATAATTATCCACAATTATTGTTTTAATCAATATAGATATACGACAATATTATTTTCAGCTGTTGCAATAATATTACCGTAGCACTATTTCTTATTCTGTGCCGTAGCGTTTGATCCAGCACCCTATATCGGCACGTTTACACCCTATATCCTACATCCCACACTAGCCTAAAGTATACTATAGTGAACGGCTTGTACGCGACAAACATCGGTGTTATTGCGGCCGTAACTCGTGTTATATTATGTTCTTAAGATTATGGCGCATTTTTGTTCCGCATGTTACTGTTTACTGTCACATAAAAATATAGGTAAACAGCAATTTTGTAAGTGGCACCTTGACTTTATTTTCGAAAGGTTCTTGAATGAATGAAAATGAATGAAAATATTTTTTATTCAAATAGGCCTTCACAAGCACTTATGAATAGTCTGACTCTAACGCTCGGTTCGGAAGGTTGCTTTTACTGAGAAGAGCCGGCAAGAAACTCAGCAATTACTCTTTTCAAAACCAACTCAGATCTTGTTTATGTTACAGTTGTATGATGGATCAGACTTCATGCATAGGTACGCCGGGTACGCGTAATATCAGCAGGACCGTCTTAGGTCATGCAAGGGAACATGTGCACATAATTTGGGGACCTGGGGAAAAAAAACCTCAATGAGACATCAGAAACGAAAGTAGGTATGTTTTGTTTAGTGAATTTACTGATCTATTAGGTAGGGTCCCTGTACTCGTTATTCACGTGACCTTTTGAAAGACAAAACTGAATATCAGCCTCAGGTAGTTTTTGCTGAAGATGTGTGGACTGTTGCCTACATCGTAATATAGGTACCTACCTAGGTACGTAAGGTAGATACAATACGAACAACTTGTTTTAGTTTCAATTTTAAAAATTCTACTAAGTCACGCATCACACTAATTACATACCTAAAGTACTTACCCATATTTTTTCTAGTTACCAATTAGTTCCAAAAATATAACGGCACTTTGTGGCAATTGTGGCCTTACTATGTGCTATTTCCTTATTAAATTTTGACTTAAGATTTCGTCCTAACTGCTCTATTAGGGATTGTAGTGTTATTCAGTATTCCAGTGATAACAAAACTTAAACTTAACGTTCGATATAAACCTATATTTTAAAGATCCAGTAAAGTGAGTTACCTAGCACCAAGTTCCATCTTAGACAGACAAATGAAATCACTGGTCAAAGACAAAATATAAGATGACCCCGGACTAAGGTAGTTTAAAAAAGTAGGAAGAGAGGTTGAGGGGGTGAGGGTTTGGAACGAAGTTCGAAAATCCCGAAGTCGACGAACTCACGACCCTTTCTTTAGTGTAGACGGTATGCTATTGGCTGTGCCCAGTCATAGGTCCGCGCTTCTTCGTTCCAACTAAGTGTTCCACGACACTCATTAGTTTTTTATATTTGAATACCAATCACAAATTCTCTAGTCTTTGAAATAATTACATGAAAGCAACTTTTTGTATCCATCCATTGACATTCGTTATTGGCGCCAATTGGCGGCAGTGTTGAGAGCACTCAGCAGTCGGGCGGATCGCCATGCCCGCGGTAAAATCCCCTGGAACAGTGCTGTCAACTTCCAGATACAAAGCTGAGTAAACATCTGTACAATGCGATGCTCGCGTGCTGTTACTGCAACTGTTTGGTGCGCCTGTTTAGCCTATTCGAAGCGCTAAGCTAAGCTAACCTGAGAAAACTACACGAAAATCCATTTAGTGGATCCGGAGATGGGCGCTAACAAACAGACAGACAGAAAATAATTAAAAAAATCGTTCGTTCAAGTTTTATATTACCCTTCTTTAGTTACCCTCATTTTTTTCTTAAATAGAAGAAAATGTTTTGCTAATTAAAACTAACCATGTATACCTATATAAAAATCATTTTTTGTCTGTTTGAAGGTACATACCTAATACATATGCGATCTTATACCATATATGGCAAATGCTGTTCACATATACCCCGAGTGTAAACAATTGACGTTAGACAACGCTTACTATCACGTTAGCGTTTACGACATTTTTCTATAGGAATCGGTACAGCGCCTCTCGCGGAATACTCATGGAACTAATTTCTTCCATACAATTTTTTAGTAAACGCAAACGTGATAGTAAGCGTTTATTTACGTAAATTCTTTACACTCAGGGTACTGTTATTTATTTGGTGTAATTACCTACCTAACCTACATATCAAAATATTGTAGGTACATGCTTATTATGCTGTTGATGTGTGTCATTCATAAATAAATACAGATCGACTTATTTATGTACTTAGGTAAGGTACCAACTTTACTATAAATAAATAACTGAGTGTAGGATATGTACCTAACTCAAAATAATGCATCGTCACTTCAAACACCAAAACATCTCAGCTTCTGTATAAACGTAACAAGGTGCGAATCTCGACGGAATAATGTGATAAAATGATACTTAATATAGCGCTAGAAAAAGTGTAAGTAATCAGTCTTACTTTCCGCCAATCTTGGCAGATATACTTGCGGTTGCGGGTGGCAAGCCAAGATGTCTGTCGCTTTCATTAATCTGAGGCCATCGAGGTCAGGGACACGGTGCGGGCGTCGTTATGTGAGAACGTGAAGTATGGGACGCTATAATACTTAGCTACATACCTACAGTAGGTATATTTTTTCTGTTTATCTTAAATTAGTTTAACCCTTATTAAAATAAAGGTAGAATATTTACCACTTGAGTTTTTTGTTTAAAAAATATTTTTCTTGCGCCGGCAACACTTGAATTTGAAAGTAAATACAACGTTATCTTTTTTTACATCCAACTACTGGCAACATTTCACTCTTAAACGTCACCCGTCCATGTACGTCAAAGTCAAATGGAGCCAGTCGGCAGTTTGGTGAAAAAAATCGAAATTATTGTGACGTTTCGATTCTTTTTTCATGTATTATTCAACAAAAAATCTGATTTTTGCGTTCAGATTCATAAACCATGTTATATTGTTGTCGTTTTACATCCATCAGGTTGCAATATCCTGTAATATATGTATGTTTTTTGATCGTGTGAAGTTATGGGTAATAGTGGTAAATTATTTACCACTGTCCATTCGTGTCAAACTATGAATTGGAATTACTAATATAAAAATTATATGTATCTTTTGGTTTGTGAATGATGCGTATTTCACAGGAAAATTATCTTCTTTTAATAATTAATAAAACTATGTACTATTATGAACACGACCATATTTTATTTACTTTCTACATTACATTCATGCCTACATTCGAAAAACATTCTGGATCGAATGCTTCTGAAAGAAAGTAATGTATTATACAAAAAAAATGAAAATACAAATATTTTTTTAGTATTACTTAAATCACACAAGCAGATCCAGGGAAAACAACTAGTCTAGGAATTTAAACAGATCTTATTGGATAAAGGTAACTATTTTACCACCACCGTAACATTTTACAAGTTGTAAATGGATAATGATAAGATATTTACCACCAAAAAAAACCCCCTTTCCCTTCCCTTTTTGTTTTTTTTCCATCAAAAATGAAATCAGCGGCCCCTAATTACCCAGAAATCGCGTTTGTTTAAAGGGTTAAAAAATGATATCAGGAATTTTATGTTTTTCCTTTTTATTTCCTTTTCAAATTTAATGGACTTTAGATTACTTCATAATTATTATTATTTGGTATTAATGATGATTAAAAAAAAGTGCTAAATAATATTATTTTATTACGTAGATCTCAATTTTACTTGAAAATCATATCAATATTCAAACAGACAAACAGATGGACAGTCAGACAGTTAAACCTAAACTTTTTTTTTAATACCAAAGTGAAAAGTTATAAATTAAATAGCAACCTAAATAAAATTCTCATTCTGAGACTGCTTGCACTGCCCTAAGTAGCCCAAAGTGCTAAAGGTGAAACGTAAATAACAAACTTGTTTATTTTAGATTATTGGGAAACTAATAGCTTTGCTAAAAAGTATAATTAACTGTTTGTTTTATTCGTATTTTTGCCTTCCTTCAGACTCAAACCTCCTTCAAACCACCCGACGAGCAGTGGATCTATGTATTTGAACGTGAGTGTTCCGACAGCTGCACTTAAGAGCCAGTTCTTTTTAGGTTTTGTGTGCGTACCACCTTCGGCCACATCATCACTATCTATCTCCAAACACGTGATCTAAACCTTATATTTTAAGAACTAGAAATCAAGAACACTTCGATTTTTAAGGATTTTATTTGATGTTTTTCAAATTCCATAAAGAAGAAATGATAAATCACTTAGGTATCTACGTACAAAAATCATATACTACACTATAGGCACTTAAATGTATTTAAAGTAAAATACTTTATAGTGGTTAAATATTTCTAGCATTTTAATTTAGTAAATTTCAAGTGCATATGACACGTAATTTTATGATTTGAGTATTTCGCATCGTTTTAAAACTTTGATGACGTGCCAAACGTGTTTAAAATTGATGAAGCTTTGTAACGCAAGAGATATCCTCATTAACTAATTATCTTAGTAACAATCACAGGTGTTTGCGGAGACACATTTTCCGTGTGAAAAGTGCAGCGCTTGGCACACAGCTTGGCAGGTCGCATCATCACACTGCGTCAGAGTCATCGGGATGTATAGGTTCTGTGTCACCACAGCTCTCAATGGTTCATGATGCCTAACTTCAGGCTCATCTGGAAAACAAACACAAACATATATTAGACAAAAGTGAGTTAGACCAGAGATTTCGGTCTCTCTGGCTTAGTTAATGTCAAAACTTATTAACTTACATTCAAGATAAGGGTGATTTTTATCATATTGAAATCGATAAAAAATATTTTCAAAATCGGTTCGCAATTGACGGCGATATCGATGAACATACATAAAATATATATATACAGTCGACTATAGAACCTCCTCCTTTTTTGAAGTCGGTTAAAATTGTAAAATATGCATAAAAAACATTGTATTTGTATATGTTTGATACAGGAAGTCATGATTGATCCTACATTGTTGTACAAGATAAAATAAATATAGCTTGCATGACGGCTGGCGCGGGCGCACTATATCAGACTCAGACGCATTAAGGGTCAAGGAGGGTACATTCGTCCAACAAGGAGAGGACTATACAACAAAAAAGTCGAACTGTAAACATACCAATGCTGTTGTTATCGATGATGATAACTTTTGCACTCGCCGTAACAATCATTACACTCAATACAACAAGTAAAAGCTTCATGTTTGTTTATGAATTATATCAAAATAAAACAGGAATCGACCGTTCTTTACGAATGTAACTCACAGACTAACGTACAGTGTAAGTAAAGTAACCGCTCTGGAGAGTAGAGACCAGCGTCATGTAAATATGTAGGTATGCCTTTTAATAATGTAAAGGACCGTCCTTACTGGGAGGATTCGTTTGCGAGCAATGACAGCATTCGTAAACGAGCAACAAATTCTGTCTAGCGAGCCTAGTGTTCTATTGGAAGCTTGGAGTATTTGAAAACGAGCTCGTAGAATTTCATTTCAAAGAGAATTATTATCGCTACGTTTTATTTCATTCATGTCAAAATTATTGATAGAGCTGTCGCCCTTAACTTACCATTTTTAATTTAAATGGTTATGGCATTTCATAGTAGGTATTTACTTCATACAATAATTTGGAATACTATCCCTATCATTACAAAGGGATTTAATAAGTTGATATAATGTATCTGTTAGTGCATAAAATAAGCGTTTTGTTTGCGTGACCATTCGCAAGCGATCCAATTCTACGAACTTTGCCACGATAACGTTATGTTATAGTATAGATACCAGCAGTGACGACATTTCTATAAGATACATTACACACTTTTATCTCCTTCTTCTGTATGTATACATGTAGAATGGTAAACTGACTGACTGTTGATGTATCAACGCACAGCCCAAACAGCTGGACGTAGAGATTTGAAATTTTGCACACCTTATACAGTGTAACACCTAAGGGAGTAAAATAAGGGTTCGCGGGTGAAACCACGGGGCGGACGGCTAGTTTATACTATGCAAGCATACTTGACAACTGTAGTGTTGACACTCTGGATGATCGAATATGGCTTGGGCCGGACCGACTGGCAGACCAAATCCGCCACACCCCATTTTGTGTCTACGACAGAATAATGTGATATTACTGTCTTTTCGGCTCTTACTTATCTATACAGTCAAGGGCTCCATCGAAAATAGTGCCTACATTATAATTGTCGACTTACCTAATATTTATATTTTTAAATGGACACTCATTTACTTAATTAGGACTTCCAATTTTGTCGGCCTGAATAGATAACTTGGTGGCTTAAAATAATAACGCTACCAGCCGATTAATAGCCGATCGGTCCGCGTTGGATATTACCTTGTTCCTTCTTCGTGGACCTGTCTTGGTTGTGAGTCCGTAAACCAATGAAATCCTTTTAAATCAAACCGTAATGAACTTTATATGGGAAAGCAAGAAGGGAGGTATACTTTTTAACTAAGTAGAGTTCGCGCTACCAAGATGTCCCGAAGGCCCAACTCTATTTGCAGAAGAAATTAGATCGATTTCAATTAATTCCACGGGACCTCTTTGGTGTCGCGAACCAGTGTCGCATTTTTGTTAAGAACATAGTTGATAGTATTGTTTGTTATAAACTATGGTCGTTTTATTTTTGTCAATGGTATGTGGCACTTGCGTCATAATTTATGCACTATGCGTAACTTTGTCAATTATTTTTACAATGCAGAATTTCAAAGGGACTGCCCCGCAGATTCGAGACGGTTGCCCGCCATTAGGTAGGCACCTATTGCGCCTGCGTAGTAGTTATGCTGAGTTGGAGGCCAATTACTCAGAACACTAACAACATGCCTACTTACTATACTTTTTTGTGTTGTGTATTCTAAATTTATGTTGCGCGAATGTGACAAAGAATATTTCTTCTTTCTTTTTGCAGAAGTATCTAACAAATTACTCCTAGTTATCCAAATCCTCCTGCTCAAGATATAGCATCGCAGCTGTTTAGCAGCCGCGCAAGTTTGGCTCGACCTTAATATTAATAAAGAAGACCGCATCAATAGGTATTGGTAATAATAAGTCTTTAGTCAGAGTCAAATACTGAGTAGTTAACTCATACAGTATTTGAATAACCATCATTGTGTAACGTACATTCGCTAAGAGCGGTTGACTCCTGTTTTTGTTCTAATAAAATCAATTAATCAACTAACATGAAGCTGTTACTTGTTGTTTTGAGCGTGATGATTGTTGCGGCGAGTGCAAAAGTGATCATCCTCAATACTGATCTTGATAATTACAACGACATTGGTAAGATATTAAACCCAATTATTTTCATGTTTCAATAATACAAGGCATTTTGCATTTTAGGGTAATGATTTTAGAGTGTATGTGTGTCTATTTATTTGGCACACTCTGTAGCCTTAAGAAACAACTTGATGGATTTTAACATTTGAGATGTCGTTAGATTCGTCTAAATATTGTGGAAGTGACATGCAAATCAAATAAAAGAGAGTTATATTTTTTTTGTCATTATTATTAAGAGGCATATTCTAGTCCATTTTATTACCTATGTTAGATGTTGTAGTCCACTTGATGGTTAGTGGTTATCGTTCCCTATGGTCATTAGCAATACCAAGGGATATTTCCAATGTGTTACCGACTTTTATAAAGCCTAGAAGGTATACTATAAAAAAAGAAAACTTAATAGAGCTCTTCTTTTGAATGAGAATCAAAATCAAGCAATTATCAAGAATTGTATTAATCGAAAATAAACCTTGTGAGTCGGCCCTATGATGTTTATTTCCAAATTAATAAAACTTGAATTAAGTCCTAGAATAAGAAGTAGAATATAATATATACTTACTACGTACATATAAGCTTAGTTTGTAGTTCTATACGGACTCCTTGGGCTCCTTTGTATCGGCTCCTTTCTATCGTGACAGATGAGTTGTGAAGGTACTCTACTCTATCTCTTATCTCAACTGGTGCTAGGTCCACCAAGGATTTGAAACTAGTATCTTTTCTCTTGTCTTGGATGTGTGTTTTCAACTAATACTTACTTTTCTTATGTTTTCAGGTGAACATAAATTGAAGCCAGTAAGTGCCGTGGTAACACAGGAACTGTACATTCCGATGACCCTGAAATCTTGCGACAACGCCTCCTGCAAGGCTGCGTGCCACGCATTGGGTTATCCCAACGGTATTTGTGTCTCGGATACCACATGTGATTGTTATTAAACTAAATCATGATCGACGGGCCGGTTGGCGTGGTTGGTAAGATACCACGCTACACGTCGTGGGGTCGATTCCCACTCAGGACAGACATTTGTGCATGAACATGTCTGTTTGTCTTGAGTCTGGGTGTAATTAAGTATCTATAAGTATATATTTACACTAGAAAATTATAGTATATCGGTTATCTGGCTTCCATAGGACAAGCTCTGCTGTCCCAGCAATGTCCCAGAATATATTTATTTATATTATGACGACTATAGAACATTCTGTGAAGTTATTTAATAGTATTTACCGCTAAGCCGAAACTTATTAAAATGTAGCTCAAAATAATGTAAAAATTACGAACATCCGTTCGTGATGTTTTGTATAACCTACCCGTTTCATTCATTAAAATGGTATGGCGTGATATCTATTCAATCTATTTTAGAACAATTTTGTACCATGATATTAACAAATTTTGGGATGTGTAAATTAGAAATAACTTTTACTTTTAGGAAAGTTAAACATATTTCCATATGTATTAAATCTTTCAAAAACCATTGTATTCAACTGAAATCTTACGTTGCCTGAAGCTAAGACAATTTTATAATAAAATTTTCAAATAAAATGATACATATTGTTTTTATTAATCTCAACCTATGCCTATTAAGAAGTTCTTAACCTCTTATACCAAGGTTTGTTAGTTTAGAGTTAACTCTAATTGGAGTATTCCAATAATCTGTTCGTAATAATATTTTTGTGCATATTTTGACTTTATTTTGAAATCTATGATGGTCTTGCTTTACTCTCGTATGGATTTGTCAAGCTTAACATATTTTGGGACTAAATCTCTGAAATCTCGAAAATAAACTATAGCTCGGTATGTTAAGGTACGTTGTAGTTAAAACTGGCTGGCTACTATCCTCCAGTTAGAAAGTCGCTAAACACCTACCGACGTGTTCCAGCAGCTGCACTTGAGAGCCAGTTCCTTCAAGGCTTTGCGTGCGTACTACTACTACTACTCACATAACATCAACCTTTGCCATGGTGAGATTGTGGTAATTTTGATATATAATATTAAAATCATGGTAGAATTGTACCCATTATTGTCCCAACCAAGCAAAAGGAATACGTCTAGCCATGTAATAGATATCAACTTGATGAAAAAATAAATGCAAGCAAAGCGAATGAAAAGAAAAATAAATAGTACCTTACTCATAAAGCTCTTCTTTTCTTTTCTTCTTCTTCTTCTTAGGCGGGCCGGTTGGCGTGGTTGGTAAGATACCCTATCTATCACGCCGCAGGTCGTGGGTTCGATTCCCACTCAGGACAAACATTTGTGTGCATGAACATGTCTGTTTGTCCTGAGTCTGGGTGTAATTATCTATATATGTATGTATTTACAAAAGAAAAGTAGTATATGTAGTATATCAGTTATCTGGCTTCCATAGTACAAGCTCTGCTTAGTTTGGGGTCAGATGGCCGTGTGAGGAATAATGTCCCAGAATTTATTTATTTCAGAATATTTAAAGTATTTAATAGTGTTAAAAAGTTATAATAGTGTTAAACTGAAACATTGAAATACCTAATAAATGTGAATTAATTATATCTACAATATTTTGCTTAATTTATGACTTCATAAAATCGCTCTCGATATAACGCTACCTAAATTAAAATATTAATATACCTGAATAAAAATATTAGTTAAGTATATAATAATAGGGAAAAACATTCAGAATTTTGGTATGATGGGCTGCTATGTATGTTCATTATTTTGTGACGTTAAGTTATTTAAATATGTTTTTGGTTCTGCTGTATTCTTTAGTAATCGTAGTTTCCTTTCCTTTAGGTAATGAGTCAGCCATTTATTTGATTCTCAAGTTATCAGTATAGGTTAAATTTAAATTCTACAAAACAAGCTTCGATAAAACCATTTCTTTAAGTAGGTACCTACTTTGAATATAATCTACAGAAAATAAACTTTTATCTTGCGCTCACAGAAGACAGTAACTACCTACAATACTTAGTATTTAGTTGTTTTAAAATCAACGCTATAACAACCAGTATAAGTGTCAAGCTGGAGCAATTAGGAGGATGCGGGATATTAATACTGAACTATTGAATGGATGCCGTGGCGTAGGTATTCCGATATTGCCACCCACTGGTTGGTGATCGTTCAGACGAGGAATATTTGACATAACTCGGCCATCATAACGTACGTTTATTTTCTTTGTTCATTATGACCTCGTTTAATACCTGACTTAATAGGATTCATATAGGCTGTATGCGTCGAACGTGTTGCGGCCTCAGAAAGAATTTATTCAGTAAAAGAATTATAACTTTTTCCTAATTTTTGGGTTGCCAAATCAAACACGGGACTCTAAGTTTCGTGATATCAGTCCGTCCATCCATCTGCCACTTTACTCGTAAAGTATTATGAATTATGATTATTAAACATCATCTACAAGATAATTTAAAAAAATACTGTACCTACTGTAACATATGTCACAATCTACATCATTATATAGGTGATGTGAGTACCTACTTATTTATATATCCCCGAGACATCGCACTCCCTTGGGGGGACTTAGGTCTACCAGCGATTTTTCTCCCATTTTATTTATTAGGGTTTAGCACTGGACCTTAGCGATCCATAACGTTACCCATTTTTCTGACAGATTTGGCAAATCGATATAAATGCCCTTTATTTGAAAGTACGGCAATTCAAAACCCAGGTTTGTTATGATAAATTTTATTTAGTTAACTCTATAATTGTGAAATAAGTAACATAAAATTTAAACGTTTAGTATGGAAAAAAGGCTTTCTAGACTATCTTGGACCATATCAACACTTATCATGATAAAAGTGTGGTTAAACACAGACCTTTATACAAAAAAAACATACTAGATCGAAATGTATAAAACACGATTTCTTTTCTATTCAGATTTTTTGTTGAAAGTCCACCTATATTTGGTCACAGTTTTCCCTTACATACCTATTTATAGGATGAAGGAAAGCCATTTTTGTACAATTACCACGATATAGCAGTAAGTTCTTCGGAAATCAAATGGTTGAAGTCACTCGGAAATTGCGTTTTTAATTTCCGCTTCAGTAGTAACTTTAGGTACTATTGTTCGATGGACTTCTATTACTCTGCCGTTTTTACTTTCTCAGAACAAATAAAATCTAAAGTAAATATGAAAAAATAATATAAAAGTGAATCCCTATTTCCTTTGGTCATGCCATAACTTGAGAACGACTTTATCGATTTCATTTACCTTTTTTTTTAGTTTTCTAAAACTTTGTAGAAGGTTCTTACGGAAAGGAAATTTTTAAAAAATCACAGAAATTGGAAGATTACAGAAAACTTAAAGCCTATTTTAACAGCGCGCGTTTGACAGTTGAGAACGCAGGTAAAGCCGCGGGGGACAGTTAGTAAGTACCAAGGGCGGATTTAGGGGGGGGACAGGGGCACTTTAGCAGGAAACATAGAAAACTGTCTTTACTAAACAAGTACTTTTAAGTTTATTTTTAACAGTTGTTGATTATTTTTGCCCGTCTGCTCTTTGTGCCCCTCCCAGAAAAGAATCCTGGACCCGCCCTTGGTAAGTACATAATTTTTAAAACGCTTGTTTGTTATATAATTTTCTCATAAATAAACTAATAAATTATCCCGTATTTTATAATAAAAGGGTGTGAATTCGTGGTGTGCAGTATTTATGTAAAAGAAGAGTGCGAAATACTGCGAATAGACAATGGTGGGTTGTGCAGTGGTGGCGAGCGCACTCTGCCGGCAGGCGGCGGAACTAATGGCTCATTCATACACAAATAAATGATGCGGGGTGAACAAAAGCTACAGTCTTTTTTATGTGACCTCAGAATAGTTTTTTTTTTTTTCAGCATAGTTTCATTTAAAATAATTTTCAATTCAATTTTACAATCTGTGAATTGAAGTAAAGCTGCGTTTGTAACTCTCAGTAGAATCTTATTATGAAGATAAACATAAATATCTTTGCTAAATCAAACTGTCCATAAAACATATTTCAGGTTGACGGTCTATGAGGTCTATGAGGTGGTTAATTGAAACCCATTGTTACCATTAATACCATCGAATAATGTAATAATTAATTATTACCTACCATAATATACTATTCTATTATAATATTTGGGATCTCATCAGTCTATCGATTGGAGAAAATATTTGTACCGATCCATTCAGCTCAGCACAATGTCACATTCGTCACTAAATGGATGGGTAAGCGAAGCAGAGGTTAGTCAGTAAGTCAAATTACTAGTTGAAAATAACGCATTTTATAAGCAGTTTTTATTTTTTTGGGAAAACTGAAAGAATTCTTCCTTTGGTATCGTCTCTAAGAATATCTTATAAATTACAACACTTCAGTAATCATTACAGCTATCATCGCCTTGATAACTCAGTGATAGTGACGTCGGATACCGTGGCGAAGGTCGTGGGTTCGAATCCTACAATGAGCTTGAGCTTTCGGTGAACGAAACCATCGTGAGGAAACCATAGCACGGTGGTAGGGTACTTTATAGTACCCGCCTGGCTGGCTACCATCTTCAAGCCAAACATCTATTGGTGTGTTCCGACAGCTGCACTTGAGAGCCAGTTCCTTCTAGGCTTTGTGTGCTTACCATCTTCGGCCACATCATCACTTACCATAGTGAGATTGTGGTCAAACACAAGCCTATACAAAGTAAAAAAATGTTCTGGTACTTTTAGTTCCTGTTGATATGCTTGCCTTTTATATCTTACCTACCTCTTACTGTGAGAACTGATGAATTTAGGAAAGTACCTAGTCAAATATTGGAAACCTTCGATTATTATCTTTGGTACAAGCGTATACTTTGGTTAATTTTAGCATTTAGTTATTCAGTGGTATCAGAGCATTAGGAAGAAGAAGGCATAGATAATAATAGTTTTTTAACTATTTTCAGATTAGAATTAATAAAAACAATAAGACATTATATAAGAATTTTATTATAAAAGTATGTTTTAAATTCAGGCAACGTTTTAACGTTGAATACAATCATTTTTAAAAGATTTCAAGTAAAAAATATTAAATATGTGACACTGGTATCATTTAGAATTTTAACTCAAACTAGATAAAAAATTTATAACGCCATACCTTATTTCATGCAGTAATAAAAAAAAAATTGTTTATGTATTGTTCGTAATGATTAGATTCGTTTCAGCAGTATGTTTGGAGTTTCGACTCAGCGCTAAATTATAAATTGATTTCCACGGGTTATGGAGTTTAATAACAATAACAGTAACCCAAAATACAAACTCCGGGGAACCCAATCGCTTCGCACGAAGCCTCGCAAGAAGCCTCGTTGCAAGCTTTCAGGTTCATCGAAATGTACAGTTTCTGTGTCACCACTGTATTCGCTGTTTTAATCAGTTTTTGCTCACCTGTAAACAAAAAAAGGTAGGTATATGATATAGAAAAGAAGAGAGATTCTAGTTTCTATTCCTTATAGGTATAAGGAATAGGAAGGTTCCTATCAACCTTTTCTATCACGCCACAGGTCGTGGGTACCCACAACAAGACAGACATTTTTGTGGATGAACATGTCTGTTCAAAAGAGTAGTATAAGAGTCACAATAAATGTATTATTTTAATAAATTAGTGCCTAAAACCGACAAAAATATTATTAAAGAAAATCTAGTTAGTACCTAAACTAAAACTATAATGTTATTGAATTAAGGCTTAAACATTTCTAAAAATTATCTTTCACAGTTTAAAGCAGTCTATATACAAATATATACATACATTAGTTAGTCTACACTCGACACTAGATATTAAGGCTATGTATTAAGACATAAAACAACATCCATGTAAATAAGAAGAGCCTAAAATACTATCTACCTATTACAAAAATGTTTTTTTTTTATAATAAGGATGTATGTACTCCATATTTTTTTTACTTTGAATAGGCTTGTGTTTGACCACGATCTCTCTAAGGTAAGTGATGATGTGGCCGAAAGTGGTAAGCACACAAAGCCTAGAAGGAACTGGCTCTCAAGTGCAACTGCCGGAACACACCAGTAGGTGCTTGGCGACAGATTTTCAACTTGAGGGTGGTAGCCAGCCAGGCGGGTAGTACAAAGTACCCTACCATCGTGCTATGGTTTCCTCACGATGTTTTCCTTCACCGAAAGCTCAAGCTCAATGTAGGATTCGAACCCACAACCTTCGCCGCGATGTCCGACGTCTCTACCACTGAGCTATCATCGCCTTAAAGAAAAAAATACTTATATGAAAATAAAAAAATACTACCTATGTAGGTTTTGTATCGATTAGAAATTATAGAACACTAGCTTCAGCCCCGCGGTTTCACCCACGTTCCTGGGATAAAAAGTAGCCAACGTCACGTCTACGTCGTGTATATGCAAAAAATCACGTCGATCCGTTGATCCGCTGCCGTAAAAGGACTAACCAACAAACACACTTTCGTATTTATAATAGTAAAAAAAATAATAGGGATAAAGATGACAAAAACTACCCGGTTATATTGATAAAATAATTAAATTGATTAATTTCTTACCAATGCCGTTGTAATGATCAGAATCATTATCGACGATGATAACTTTTGCACTCGCCGCAACAATCATCACGCTCAATACAACAAGTAACAGCTTCATGTTTCTTGACTTCTCTTTGCGAATGCAGCTTTCATAATGAAGTTGGTATGACCATCCCATGGCGAGGCATTAGGTGTATAGGTACTTAATAATAGTTGAAAGAGTGTCGCGTTGCGTCGCGTCCTGCTTCCCACTTTTACTCGCAGGTTAGCGCGCATTCTTACCCACTTATACACTTACATTATAACATACTGTTAACATAACAATATTTCATTATACCTACTTAGTAACTTAAATGGGTATGAAACATATAAAAATACATAAATATCTAAGTAGAGCATGAATTTAAAACATTCTTAAATCTTGAAAACTCTATCATAAATTGATACCGAAATTATTACAGATATAAAATAATATTGTATCATCAAAGAAGTATAATACGCGCCCATCAATCCTTTACTCATTGAATAGCTTTGGGTATCTTTCGAGAACATTCACTTTATTTGTTTTAGTCGAGTTTCAAAGCCACCAACAGGCTTACCCCAAATCAAATCGATTTCAATGAATTCTACCAAAGCTCCATCAATCGTAGCCCGCCGGTACACTAATTAATGTGCCTAATGGAGAACAAATACCCGCCGGGGACGGCACAGGGTTACAAACTCTATGTTTGTACCGTTTTAGGTCCGTAATTGATAACCTGTGGGCCTATCGGCCATCGAGCGTACCCTAACCCTCGCCAGCTGTATCTAAGCAAAGGTAAAGAAGGTAATTCAGAAACGACCTTAGTTAGGCCGACTTCATTTAGGTATCTATTAGATTTTCTCACACATATGTTTTGAAATATCTCTTTACGTATTCTGGTACAATTTGTACGATAAAAAAAGCTTTTGTCTATAGATTTTGTGCCGTGCCGGCGCAATTAACGCGGGACAAGTAATTAAATTCTCACGATGCTTCGCTTTGAAATTAATTCAGTCTGCTAGAGACATCGACCGCAATCGGAAATATACAAATACTTATCGCCACCTATGTTAACCTACGCCCTTTACTCTTCTTTAATTTAGGTCCCTGTATTGTTGGGTATAGCGAGTTTTTTGCTGTTTATGTATGCAGGAACATTTAACTGTTCAAATAAACTTATAAAGTACTAATTAATACAAATAAGTTTTACTATGACACCAAATTTGAAAGCGCGAAAAAAATATTTGCTGTACCTTACATTTTGATTGAGTAGGTACTTTTTTAAGGAATAGCAGAAATTATTTAGCTCTTTCAGAGTTGGTGACGTAATAAAAGTTATTTATAATAATGAGTTCGTCCCACCCTGAAAGTAATTAAACAATAAAATTATCTTTCTATAATATACAAATGAATACTATAATTAGGTATGATGCGTATGATCAATCATTTTATTTGAATACAACATTAGTATTATTAAAAGATAATATAATACATTTATGTGTTGGAATCCATAGTAGGTACATATATTGCTATAACCGTTACCGAAGCGCAGTTATAGAACTTATCCTAATCCTAACTAATATTATAAATGCGAATGTGAGTTTGTTTGTTTGTTACCTTTTCACGCTTAAACCGCTGAACTAATCGCGATCAAATTTGATACGCAGATAGCCTATGATATGGAGAAGGTAATGGACTACTTTTTTCTCGGGAACGCGGTTGAAGCCGCGGGGGACAGCTAGTTACCTATAAATAACAAATTGTTGGCTATTTAATAGGAGTATTAAGTAGTCAATTTTTTTTATTTATTTTGTTTTTCTTTGTACTATAAGCTTGTGTTTGACCACAATCTCACTATGGTAGGTGATGATGTGGCTGAAGGTGGTAAGCACACAAAGCTTAGAAGGAACTGGCTCTCAAGTGCAGCTGCCGGAACACACCAATACTTAGGTGCTTGGCGACAGATTTTCAACTTGAGGGTGGTAGCCAGCCAGGCGGGTAGTACAAAGTACCCTACCACCATGCTATGGTTTCCTCACGATGTTTTCCTTCACCGAAAGCTCAAGCTCATTGTAGGATTCGAATCCACGACCTTCGCCGTGGCGTCCGACGTCACTACCACTGAGCTATCATCGCCTTGAATTTATTTTATTGTTATATGTATACATATTACTCCTGGAACATTCGTCACACACGGAAATCTTATCCCAAACTAAGCGGAGCTTGTACTATGGAAACCAGGTAACTGATATACTAAATACATATATAAGGTCCTAATAAATGAAGTACGGTTCTTTTGAGGGAAGATAGTATAGGTCATAAGTATTCCGAAAATGATAAAATAAAAATATTCGGTCGTAATTTTAATGAAAAAAAAAACCTAAAATTGTACTTCATCACTACTAAGCATTAATTAAAACCATTAACAGCATAATCAGGTGTAAAATTTATTATTTAAATATAAAAAAGCATTTAAAAATACATTATTTTTATTTTATTTATTTATTACTTTTATTTATGAAGTACAATTTCAGTTTTTTTTACTTTTTAAATATTTTTATTTTATAATTTTTCTCGACTCGACTTGACTATTCGGAATACACTTGGACTGAGAAGTCTCCGGTATGAAACTCGTCAAGGCATTTTCAATTCAATTTGAGCTTCCACGTAGCTTATATATACAGATTTTTTTCATTCCTGTGTACAATAGGTTAATTCCCAGAAATGAATCGTATACAGATTGGAAATTTTAAATAGGTAAGTAAGGGTGGCCTTACTTAATGCATGGGCAGAGAAATTTTTAGAAGACCACCAATTTCCAACCTATGTACAGGAATTACTTTCTTTTGTAAACTAACTAACTTACACTAATATAATAAAGCTGAAGAGTTTTTTGTTTGTTTCAATTCGCTAATCACTAGAACTAGGTACCGTAGTCGGATTTGAAAAATTATTTTTGCAATTGTTAGCCCAATTCTTAAAGAAGGTTAGAGGCTATTTGTTATTCCGTGAATGCAGGTGAAACCGCGGGAAATAGCTAGTATATTATAAGATAGAATTATAATTATAGCACATAACTTCATGAGGCACAAGGCCTTATAAATATTTTATGCCTTTGACTTAAAAAAAAAGCTATAATACTATGATAAAGAAAATATAAAATGATATGTATGACAAAGCGCTCTTTGAAAGTAAAGTACAATACAAGGACTAAAATCGTTATAAGTGAATCGTAAAATGCTTCATTTCATTATTTACGAAAGAGTAAAAAGTTTCTGATAGGTAGGCTCAATTACTTGCGTTCTTAGGATGAT
This sequence comes from Tetheella fluctuosa, assembly GCA_951216915.1. Lineage (NCBI taxonomy): Eukaryota > Metazoa > Arthropoda > Insecta > Lepidoptera > Drepanidae > Tetheella > Tetheella fluctuosa. The sequence goes on from OX578217.1 coordinate 11,327,551, forward strand.
GACAAACGATCTTAAGTACCACTGTAGCGTTCTATGCTTTGTGTGGGTATTTGAAATTTGGTAGTCTTAAGTTATGGTACTTAATAAATCAAACAATCTTTCATATTTTTAAGTGAATGACGAACATGGTCGGTTTGTTTCATTAACAATCCATTCACGTGAGTTATTAATTTTCGGTCCTAATCCACAATGATCAATCAATAAAAACTATGGGCATGTCCAAAAATCTATTATTTTCAATTATTTTTTTATCCTTAAATATTAGCTACCTATGTAAGTTGTAGGTAAAGTTCACAAAACGACACTTAATTAATTAAATTATAGAACGTCAATCAAAGCTAAGACAAGTTTTGAGTCGAGATTTTAAATCAATCAAAATTCTATTTTTTAATTCAATTTGAAATATGGTCCTGTGCGTCGGAGGCATTGGCACCATGGCACTTTAAAGGAATCGGTGCTGCTTATTTTATTAATCCCATATAGGACTGTTACCGACACCCACGTCCGATGTTATTGCGAATGTAGATATCAATAACTAATAATTATAAAATAAGTGTCTACGGTGCTATAGAGACGATAGAAAGGAGAGGAAAGATGTTTGGACACCTCAAGAAAGGCAAGGAAGAGGAAGACGAAGGATAAACTATATAGACCATGTGAAAGCAAAAGTAAACGTCGCATCGTATAAGGGAAGTAGCAGGGAACAGATTAGAGTGGAGGAAGCTACACCGATAAGAGCCCAGCTTTTAAATATAGAATAAGAATTGTGTTATTTATTAATATCAATAATCATTGACATACATAATATACTTTTTGCTGTTCAGTTGAACAGTGAAGTTTATACTTAGACTTCACTATCGAACCCTTGTGTTATAAATGTAAACATTGTATCACCATTCCGAGAAGCAAGATAAGAACTACTTTGATGGTGGGCAGAGGTGAATGTGACACAACGTCTACTGGTTTTTAAAGTACTTATATTGTGAAATTAGATCAATAAATTTTCTAGAACATTCTTCATGTGGAAGGACTACAAAATATATGAAGTACTTACTTGGCGTACTTAGCGTGGCAGTCATCTAAGTTCTATGTCAACCGGCCAGTTATGGTAAATATAACCAGCTTTCGAAACCGTGGCTTCACCTCAGTTCTCAAAATAAAAAAGTATCCTGATTTATCTCCGTAGTCCAAATTACCAACCTCTGATAATTTTCATAAAATCGTTTCGGTAGATAATGGGAATAAAGATAATTTGGATGGGATAAGATGGGATTCAGTTTTGTATATAAAATGGTAAACTGACTTTGGTATATCAACGCACAGCCCAAACCGCTGGAGCTTGAAATTTTGCACATAGATACCTTATACAGTGTAGGAATCCATTAAGGAAAGATTTTTGGGAATTCAACCCCTAAGGGGGTAAAATAGGTGTACGCGGGTGATACCGCGGGTCAGTAGGCTAGTTTAATTATATAACTTTGAAATTATTGAAGAAATGAGAATGAAACACTTCACCCAATATTCTGCACCAGATAGAGGCATGGCCCATTAGACTAAAACCAAAGTGCAGTCAGGGGCTAAGTTTTAGTGGGTTGTGTATGAGTTATGTATGATTGATAGTCAGGAAATACTAGTGTATACTAGTACTTTAATATAAATACTACTAATTTATAATATAGGTACTTGTTTCCGCTCAGTGTCTTCATCCACGTTCCCTGAATAAAAAGTGGCCTATATCCTTCTCCATGTTATAAAGAGGATAATATAAGCTATAAGGATACTAGCTTGTCAAATTACCCCGTTGTGGCGTCAAAAGGTAACCTTATTTGATTTTATGTTCTATTCTATTTTATTTAGGGTTTACTTAATAGATATTTTAATTTGTTAACATTTACAAAGAGCATATTTGTAGGTAATTCATCACAATTACAATAGTATTAATGCGTCATTTTCAATAACCGTAAAACTGGAATATTTGTTTTATCTTTAGTAGTACGAAAATAGCTTACCCGAATTATTGGCATATTTGGTCTTATTTGGTTTACTAGTTTCCACCCCGCGGTTTCACCCGCGTTCCCGAGGGATCTTGTGTTTTCCGGCATAAAAAGTAGTCTATAGCCTTCCTCAATAAAAGGGCTATCCAAAACTGAAAGAATTTTTCAAATCGAACCAGTAGTTCCTGAGATTAGCGCGTTCAAATAAACAAACATACAAATAAACTCTTCAGCTTTATAATATTAAGTATAGAAGATATTATTTGCGTTACAGTTTTAATTATTTACATTATTATTAACAATATTTGATGTTTTTATTAGCCAACTTCTTTTGGACGGAGGGTAATCTATTACCTACGGTTTAGTGATGAACGTTTACCTTTTCTTTGTAAGACAGAGCTTTAATTGAACGAACGTGATTTGAATAATTAGTTGGAAATGTTTAATTCTTTGTATACTATATCGAATTCAAAATTATTTTGGATTCTTGGTAAAACCGTCAGATAAACTATATAGTCCTCCCAGGTCCAATGCGATAGGTGGCTTTGACGACTTTGGGTTTATATCTCGGGCACGCACATTTCTCGCGTTTTTTTTTTACATTATTTTGAACAAATAGCCTACATTTAGAAGTAGAAGAAGGTTGTAGCTTGCTTTCAACACTGAGAAATCACGTTTTCGTAATACTAGCTTCCTTCCCGAGGTATGTAATGTTTTCTTATTAGAGTATCTTTTGCTTTATTCTAGGGTATGATGTATCTATAATATTTAACAAATTTTATCCGAATCCATTCAACCATTACGACTTGGTTGAGTAACAACGTGATGCCTGATGGCTTGAAGAACGCAAAAAGGCTGAATGCGGATGGCAGGAACTGGAAGGAGTGGCGCGCTTTGGGCATTTAAGCCTATGTGGACAAAAAAAAGTGTTAGTGTTGTAGACACATGTTATTAGTCTAGGTGCAAAAACTATTGGTTAATTAATTTATATTTTATGAAAGTTGTATACTATACAGGGTGATTTTGTTATCACTGGCAATACTTGCAGGGGTGGAAGTACTCATCAATGTGAACAACTTTTATTATAGGGCTATCTCTGATATCGCGTAAAATAATATGGTTGCTTCAAACATTTTGGTCGAGTAGGTATTGAACTTTTGTATGGAACAGCTGATAATTTTTTCATGATTTCACAGTTAGTCCCATAATAAAAGTTGTTCATTTTGATAAGTACTTCCACCCTTGCAAGTATTGCCAGTGATAACAAAATCACCCAATATATACGCTGTTTGTGTTCCTTAATCAATAAATAAAAAAAGCTGATGATGATAATGTAACAATGTAATGGCTTACCTAATTTAGTGTACCTAAATGAATAAATCAATAACTTACTATAAAAAAATGGAAGTAGTAAAATAGAAATTGAAGAAGTACGATTGCTCGATTCGAATGAATTTAAAATATTTGCCATGAGATTGCTATTTGCCTTTAATAGTAGATATACACAGAGATTGGTATCTAAAGAACATCTTGTAGTTGAGTGCAGCATTAAGTTAATTTCATCCGGTATTGAGAATTGATTGATGACTCAATTTTGGTTAGCCCACTTAATAGAATAAAATCGACAAATTTAAATAAGTGCTATGCAGTCAAGGATATTTCATCAAAATTAGTTCTTTGCCCATAAAAAATGGCAGAGGAGAAGCTTGGTACCCGGCTACTGACTTATGGAGATTTGTTATCAAAAGGGACAGCTAAAATGCAATTATTGCCTAATTAAGAAGAATAATCAACAATGAATAGAGTAAGAGTCAGAAGTGACAACTAGACTCAGCAGTGGAGAGATACCGACATCTTCTAATCAATCTTGTAATATCCACATTCCAATCTTGGATATTACTGTCTTATTAAGATGTATCACCATTTGAATATCAGAAATAAATGAAAAGTTTGTGTGTATATCTGTGTTGATGTTTGTTACTCTATAATGAATCAAAGGAATTGGAGGAAACTTATTGATTCACTAGCATTCCTCCACCGTTTTGTGAAAGCGGGACCCTCGCTGGGGACAGCGGGACGGATTACCTGAAAGCGGGACTGATCCGCCCAAAGAGGGACGTATGGTCACGTTACTCATCTATCAGTCAGTCAGTGTTACAGTTTTATGAAAACAAGAATGCTAAAGAAAGAAAGAAAAGACATTGAAGTAGATAAAAAAATATCCATCTCAAATGCTGACATAATTGAATATTGACTTCTTTATTTTTGTGTCCTTCTCTGACTGAATTAAAAAGCGGAGCACGCCTTTCCGATACGCGATTTTAATAAATGAACCGGTGCACGCGGTGCGCGGTAGGCTTCCGCCGTAAGCACACCTTCTGTTTTAAATTAAAAAATATTTTTTATGATTATTAGTTATTTATTTATATCGACATTTTGAGGTACAGAAAACATTTAAAAATACTAACTAACTAAGCTACATATTATAATATATGATAATAATTAATTATTCATTACAATACAACACACTGTAGGCATCTGTGCCGACATTCTAATTGTTGGGGAAATATGTTATTTTAAATGAAACATTAACTCTTACATAGGCCGTTTGCTATAAAAACACGTGATACCTACTAACAAATATGTGCCTACCAGTTTTATAATAAATGTGGTGGTTTTCCTTCAACCACATACCTACCTACCCTATGTGGGGTTTCTCCCACATTGGGGTACTTTGACAAAAATATTAATTAGGTACGTACGTACGGTAAACCATATTTTTGTCCCTTATCATCATCATCATGATATTCAGCCCGAGGATGCTGTTGAACATAGGCCTCTCACATTAATTTCCACATCGAAAGTGTTTGGGCTCAGCGACTCTAACCAGTTTTTGGAGGGAGGCTGTCCTGCTCGCACTTTCCTTTCCGTAGTCGCCACTCTAGAACCATTCTTCCCCATCGGCAATCGGCTCTTCGAGGGTTGTAACCTGCCCATTAACACTGCAGCTTACTGACTCTATACATACAAGCGTTATGCGTTTATTTTGTTCTTTTACGAATGTCCTCGTTTCGGGCCATGTCGCGTAGATAAACAGAGCATTATATTCATAGCTTGCTGAGTGACTCTGAGCTTATTTATGCCGTCATCAGTAAAAAACAACATCCCTGTTCCGTACGTCATCACTGGTAACATGCACTGGAAGAAGACATGCCTTCAGTGATGGACGTGAAGATATGCCGTAGGTTTCTGAATGCTGCCAAGCTGATTCTTCGATTGACCTCTTTATTGAAATTAGACATATAGTTGGACAATATGGTCAATGGACATAATTTTTGTCTTGTCCATATTCATTTTCATTCAGTTTTTAAAGATGGGTTAATAAACATATATTATTTACAATTAAAGTAATTACCTACATATATTATTAAAAAGGTACCTACTGCGAACCTAGGTACCAACTAATGTACACAAATAAAAAAAATACCGAATTTCGACATTCAACGATACTAGTAGGTAGGTAGATAATTATGGACGCGTTCGCAAAATTGATAGGTAGAGAATCGAACTACTACATTGACACGGGTCACACACACAAGTGTACGCACGAGTCGCACGACTAACTGCGAGAATTGTAGTCAAGTGAACTCATTTTGATACTTTGAAGGATTCATTTTTTTTTACGTATTTCTTTGTAATAAAATTATGGTACCTACAAAAAATATTTATTATTGCTGTTTATATTTTTTCGAATTACCTCCGAACTTGATGGACTCACCTGAAGATGTACTTCGGTGACTGCTACTGGAACTCCTCGACGAGTTGTACTAGGTGAGCCGAGTTTGGGCTTGTTTTGTTAGTCATGATGAGACCTTACCTCCGGACTTGATGGAGCGACCTGAAGGTGTACTTCGGTGACTGCTACTGAAACTCCTCGACGAGTTGTACTAGGTGAGCCGAGTTTGGGCTCGTTTTGTTAGTCATGATGAGACCTTACCTCCGGACTTGATGGAGCGACCTGTAGGTGTACTTCGGTGACTGCTACTGGAACTCCTCAACGAGTAGTACTAGGTGAGCCGAGTTTGGGCTCGTTTTGTTAGTCATGATGAGACCTTACCTCCGGACTTGATGGAGTGACCTGAAGGTGTACTTCAGTGACTGCTACTGGAACTCCTCAACGAATTGTACTAGGTGAGCCGAGTTCTGACAATAAAAAATTGATAACGTTTTATTTGTCGTTTTAATAAAAACGAGCCCAAACTCGTTTCACCTGGTATAACTCGTCGAGGAGTTCCAGTAGCCGTCACCGAAGTACACCTTCAGGTCGCTCCATCAAGTCCGGAGGTAAGGTCTCATCATGACTAACAAAACGAGCCCAAACTCGGCTCACCTAGTACTACTCGTCGAGGAGTTCCAGTAGCAGCCACCGAAGTACACCTTCAGGTCGCTCCATCAAGTCCGGAGGTAAGGTCTCATCATGACTAACAAAACGAGCCCAAACTCGGCTCACCTAGTACAACTCGTTGAGGAGTTCCAGTAGCAGTCACCGAAGTACACCTTCAGGTCACTCCATCAAGTCCGGAGGTAAGGTCTCATCATGACTAACAAAACGAGCCCAAACTCGGCTCACCTATTACTACTCGTCGAGGAGTTCCAGTAGCAGTCACCGAAGTACACCTTCAGGTCGCTCCATCAAGTCCAGAGGTAAGGTCTCATCATGACTAACAAAACGAGCCCAAGCTCGGCTCACCTAGTACAACTCGTCGAGGAGTTCCAGTAGCAGTCACCGAAGTACACCTTCAGGTCGCTCCATCAAGTCCAGAGGTAAGGTCTCATCATGACTAACAAAACGAGCCCAAGCTCGGCTCACCTAGTACAACTCGTCGAGGAGTTCCAGTAGCAGTCACCGAAGTACAACTTCAGGTCACTCCGTCAAGTCCGGAGGTTAGGTCTCATCATGACTAACAAAACGAGCCCAAACTCGGCTCACCTAGTACTACTCGTCGAGGAGTTGCAGTAGCAGTCACCGAAGTACACCTTCAGGTCAGTCCATCAAGTCCGGAGGTAAGGTCTCATCATGACTAACAAAACGAGCCCAAACTCGGCTCACCTAGTACTACTCGTCGAGGAGTTCCAGTAGCAGTCACCGAAGTACACCTTCAGGTCGCTCCATCAAGTCCGGAGGTAAGGTCTCATCATGACTAACAAAACGAGCCCAAACTCGGCTCACCTAGTACAACTCGTCGAGGAGTTCCAGTAGCAGTCACCGAAGTACACCTTCAGGTCACTCCGTCAAGTCCGGAGGTTAGGTCTCATTATGACTAACAAAACGAGCCCAAACTCGGCTCACCTAGTACTACTCGTCGAGGAGTTGCAGTAGCAGTCACCGAAGTACACCTTCAGGTCAGTCCATCAAGTCCGGAGGTAAGGTCTCATCATGACTAACAAAACGAGCCCAAACTCGGCTCACCTAGTACTACTCGTCGAGGAGTTCCAGTAGCAGTCACCGAAGTACACCTTCAGGTCGCTCCATCAAGTCCGGAGGTAAGGTCTCATCATGACTAACAAAACGAGCCCAAACTCGGCTCACCTAGTACAACTCGTTGAAGAGTTCCAGTAGCAGTCACCGAAGTACACCTTCAGGTCACTCCATCAAGTCCGGAGGTAAGGTCTCATCATGACTAACAAAACGAGCCCAAACTCGGCTCACCTAGTACTACTCGTCGAGGAGTTCCAGTAGCAGTCACCGAAGTACACCTTCAGGTCGCTCCATCAAGTCTGGAGGTAAGGTCTCATCATGACTAACAAAACGAGCCCAAGCTCGGCTCACCTAGTACAACTCGTCGAGGAGTTCCAGTAGCAGTCACCGAAGTACACCTTCAGGTCGTTCCATCAAGTCCAGAGGTAAGGTCTCATCATGACTAACAAAACGAGCCCAAGCTCGGCTCACCTAGTACAACTCGTCGAGGAGTTCCAGTAGCAGTCACCGAAGTACACCTTCAGGTCACTCCGTCAAGTCCGGAGGTTAGGTCTCATCATGACTAACAAAACGAGCCCAAACTCGGCTCACCTAGTACTACTCGTCGAGGAGTTGCAGTAGCAGTCACCGAAGTACACCTTCAGGTCAGTCCATCAAGTCCGGAGGTAAGGTCTCATCATGACTAACAAAACGAGCCCAAACTCGGCTCACCTAGTACTACTCGTCGAGGAGTTCCAGTAGCAGTCACCGAAGTACACCTTCAGGTCGCTCCATCAAGTCTGGAGGTAAGGTCTCATCATGACTAACAAAACGAGCCCAAGCTCGGCTCACCTAGTACAACTGGTCGAGGACAGGTTGCTGCATCTTTTTTATAGCGAAATAAAATAGAATGAAAATCTTACCTCGTCAAGTATAAAATTTGGTTTATCGAATATTTTGTGTTTGTACAGCGATCTTTTTCAACTCGAGCTGCTCTAAACAGGCGATACAGGTCCACTCTCGACGGCGGCCGCGGGCCGACTAAAGTTTCATTCAAAATGCTTGCAATACATCAAGACAAGTTTTATAACTAAAATAACCCTTAATGCAACCGATTAAGATTCAACCAGAATAGAAAAAAATGTGAAAAAATAAGTTTCGCTTTTAATTTTTTCTGCGACTATGTATAGCATTTAGATAAAAAATAACTCCTATCGTTAAGAATTGAATATGTTTGCCTACATCTAGTATTTTTAGAAATAGTGAAATATGTTAATAATAGCACAAAAATGTACCTAAACTCAACCCGGTATCGATAATTTTGTGGAAAATGGCAACGACAGATCGATTTTACATTATGAGAAACTAAAATTTTCAATAATAATGTAACTATTATTTGAAGATGAAGAACCAATCTATACGAGGTAGTTATTAGTTATATTAGATTTTGTTTGATTATGCCATAAAATGTACCGCAAAACAGCTTAATTTTGCCTGATATGCGAACGCGCCCTTAATTCCTCTTAGTTACTGTATATTATAAGCCTTTGTTTCTTTTTTTATTCTACATCCGTTGACGCATAATGTTGATACTTTGTTGAAGCTCTGAAATAAACTTATTGCTGTTCAAATAACAGTGGTTTTTGCTCGCAGGTTCACTGATTGTCACGCGAGGTATGTCTGATTCATTATTATTAGCCAACAGTATCGGGACTCTACGGGGCAGTCCCTTTTCCTCATTACAAATGAACCTTCAATTGATTCCCCAATTTAAAATTATTCGTATTTATGATTTAAGGGCTATCGTTTTTAGTCTTTTGAGCGTTATTCAGTAGCTGTCCCTCGCGGTTTCAGGTGCAGAAAATTATATTTGAACGCAAATATTTCATGCCATTCCTAAGATTAGATATTTCGGCCTTTTTTTACATACAGGTGAACATAACGATAATGGTAGACCATATTTTGAGAGTGTAAAATCACTTTTGGTTTCAGCTGCGGACAAATACGTAGTTTTTCAATATTAATCTTAATAATAAGTAGTTCTGTAATCTATACATAGAGGTGGTGGAAATATATCTCGTTGCTGCTTATATGGACAGCTCAGAGGCGTGTTACGGATTTGGATCAAGTTAAGTACCTACCTACTCCTGTCCGTTCGGTATCACTATATCATTCTGGGCTACCTTTTAGATCGGTTTCGGTATAAAAAACTACTGTTGGGTGTTCATATCATGTCAGGGTCACCAATATGGAGGAGCAAGGTGGTAAACTCCTCCATTGAAAAGGGAAGATCTTCCAAAGGGTAGGTCATCATACCGCGGTCGATATCGAGTACTCAGGAACCCGATATAGAATCTTGTGGCGCCATCTATCAACGGGTAGCGGAAGTTTCTTTTGTGGGGATGCTAGATGTCGCTACATCAGACTTCGTTCAGCTGTGGACATCTCTAAACTGAATATTAAATATTGTTAAAATAATTAAAAATCGTGATTTTACTCTTGTAAATACGTGGTACGCTTGAATGATATTAATCAATTGGTCGCGAACTTTACGACGTCCGACTTTTAACCCTTAATAAGGCAAGGGGAATTTATTTCTTCGACTTATTTTAACAATGCAATTAAGTCCAAGTCATCTTAAGGTCCTATATGGACAAGGTGTAGTAATATTTAGGAGTGAATTCTGAACAAAGTTACTGTTGAAAAATCATTGACATCAGCAAAAAAAACTCACTCGTTCAAAAAGTATGAAACACAAGACAAAAAGACACTGACTCAATAAAAAAGATAAGATAAAAGAAGAAAATGACGTGTGAATTTTCACCAAGCTGTTAGATAAAATCATGGTGGCCAAATTCCCTTCTTAAACAGTATAGAACAAGTCCAACAATATAAAAAAGTCTATCAGTCTTGGCAGGGCGTTTATGATTGTCGGATACTAGATATCCTGTTAAAAGGTCAATTAAAAGCTAGGTCATTGATAGATATGAATTCCTAGTAATAACTCCATCTTCCTTATTAAACGAGAGTTGGTGCCAAAGTAACTACTATGTAGATATGTGAGATTGTAGAAATGAGGTTACATGTGCCATCTTGCCAACATATTGTCTGCTATCGCTTAATAGTATGTCGAATATGTTGGACAATTTGAACATACGATGTCAGACGTATAAGTATTTTATCATCTGGCCGCAAGTGCGGTGCCCACAGAACAATAATTTATATTTCTATGGCGGTGCCGCTCGTTCGATGCGATAGGAGTGTTGCGGGAAGGAGAGCAGGGCGAGCAACTACCTATGGCGTGGCACAGGACTTGCAATCAAACTGTAGCCTCATGGTATATATGTGACAGTCAAAACTCATAACTGGTCAAAACCACTTTTGACTAGTTAAAACTCTTATAGGATATAGGTTTTTTTATGGTACCAGGAAAGAGTTTTGACTGAGATAGTTTCAGTCAAAAGTGGTTTTGACCGGTTATGAGTTTGACTGTAACATATATACCTACTCCAGCTGTTAGAAAGAGCCAAGTCCCTTTAAGTATTCTAGACTTTCGGTCCGTCGCATAGGGTGAGCTCAAAGGAAACTTATCTATCGATAGAAAAAACCCAATTGTAGGAAGGAATTTACTCGGTGATATTTGATGACTTTGGAAATATTGTGCAAAATGAGTTTACTAAGCTCTTACAGATACTTGGTATTACAGTATCAGTTTCTACCACTTGAATAAGTGAAAAGATAAATTATGATCAAATACGTTTAAAAATAACTCAATAGGGGTGCGGACTAAAAAAATCTATTTAGTCCGTCAGTTAAATTACCAAAAAATATTGAACAGGTTTTTTGTCTTTAGTTCCAAATACAAAAAATGACGACGATACAGTGCTTCGAAATTTCACGTGACGTCACGTGTGTGTAAAAATTGTACACACAAGTGACGTCACAAGCCCCCACACTTTGGTGAAACATAACTTTGTAAATTTTTATTGATTTGATAAACGAAAAAATACGTTTCCAATATTTTTTTGGTAATCTAACTGACGGACTAAATAGTTTTTTTTTATCCGCACCCCTATTATGTACTCTAGCTAAGGGGCGAATATAAATTTACCATAAATAGGCAATGTTCTTAAAAGATCCTAGTATAATGTAAATATTACCTACAAGACGAAGACTATGAATGTTGATAAAGGCCTGTTCAGATCTATGCGGTATCCGCTACCGCTGTGGGTAGCGAACATTTTTTGTATGAACTTTTCGCGGTTAGCATATGACAAATTGTTTTTCGCTACCCACAACGGTAGATACCGCATATATCTGAATAGGCCTTAAAGCGAATGTGGTATATGTCATCTGTGGTTTCTACCTATCCCAATGATAAGTAAGAATGTATGAAATTACTATCTACTTTTATAGTTTTTATTATCTATAAAATAATATATATCGTTCAAATAAAAGCTTAAATTTAAAGAATGAAAAATTACACATAAATTCAATGTCTCATAGTTCCAATGGTTCTTCATCACGCATGGACTGCAAACAGAGATTGTTCTTATGAACAAACTTAATTAACTTAGTTGTAAGTACTTTATAATTTAGGCTCTCTCATTAAAACTTAAATTAATATGCGCCACGAGCGGTTATTTTGAGGTATTCAAGAAACCGTACTAGGTATTTGGAAAATGGGCTTGTTTTATAAGTTAATGTATAGTATGTACCTACGATGAATATGATGGTTTCTCATACCGTCCTATCACGGTGTTAAGGTTATTTGTTGTATCCCTCTGGCTGGCTACCACCCTCAAGTTGCAAATCTGTCGCCAAACATATGTTTACCTTAGGTTGTTATACCTTCAAAATGTTAGCGATTTTAAAAAGTTATACCTAGCTAAGGCAAATAGAACATGTTTTTTAGGGTTCCGTACCCAAAGGGTAAAAACGGGACCCTATTACTAAGACTTCGCTGTCTGTCCGTCCGTCCGTCTGTCTATCCCCAGGCTGTATCTCAAGAACCGCGATAGTTAGACAGTTGAAAGTTTCACAAATTATGTATTTCTGTTGCCGCTATAACAACAAATACTAAAAACAATTTTTTTTTGCCCTTTTATATCTATATGGTAGTTCCCGTTGACCTAGAATCACGAAATTTGGCAAAAAGCAAGATCTTACAGCACAAATAAATTAACAATTAAATAAATTCCAAAAAATAAAAAAAAGTTGAAAATTAAAGGGTGTTCCCATACATACATAGTTACGCCAATTAATAAAGACTTCTGAGTTGTATGGGCACTCATACAATTTAGAGGTCTAGCTTAATTGGCACCAACCTCAAATAAGGTAAATAAATCAAATTGTGTATTTCCCGTGATGGACGAAGTTTGTACGGAACCCTCGGTGCCCGAGTCCGACTCGCACTTGGCCGGTTTTTTTCACTACCGAGTACATAAATCATTCGTTTATTTACACAAACAGTCAGAGATTACTCCTGTGATGTCTCTACATAAACGTTTTTCCAATAAAAAGAACCTAGAAATGAAAGCCTTTATAGGTCGTAAATAGAAAATTAAAGTCACTTGCCGTGTCTGGGTCGTTTTCACTGTACATTTATTGTTAATATTGAATGCTTGGGTAAGTGTTTCTAAATGGAAACACGGGTAGAGTCACCATAAAAGGACTGTATATCAGTCAGTAGGTACTTATAAGTGTTTATTTATTTAGAGCTCAGTTATAGTGTCAGTGAATGAAAATATTTTATTGAATAGCACTATGGGCTAGGCTGGCATACCCACCGATGTACTCCGGCATCTGAGAGAGCCAGTTTCATCCTAGGTTTTATATGCTTATCACCTGCAATCACGTCATCACTTGACACTTTCATTCTTAAAAATTGGAAGTCTAGTTTATTTGAAAGTAAGACGTGATTAGGTAAGTTCTTTCTGTTCTAATTTATAAAAGCGGTCAACTATTATTTTTTAAATCATTACTTTTTACAGGAGTTGTGTTCAAAATTTAAATGAACATAGATATTTGAATGAAAAGAAATGTCTTATTATTCTTTGAAATGCTAAAGAATAAATCGTACATCTCGGAGGCGTTGAGTACCTACTTATTCGAGTCCTCTCGTCCTTTGTATAAGTTCTTACAATTAACTTGAAGGACAGTTGCGTCCCCAGACTTTCCTGATTGTTATCTTTGAACTCTGTGGAGGTCGTGGCAGATCAAAGATTATACAAGTATGTCTATAGGTATTAGTGCCTTATTATAAAAAAAAATGTATACCTAATTAGGCTAAATGAAACGTGTTGCAAGTTGTTACAGCTCATTAAAAATTATGAATTTTAGTCATTTATATTTTTTGCAACATATTATAGTATAGTACTACCCTTCGATGGACCTTCTGCTGGTTCAGGTTTCAGACAATTATTTTGGGGTCAGATGGCCGTGTGTGAGGAATAATGTCCTAGAATATTTATACAGTGTGATTTTTTATTCGTTGTTTTTTATTATGAGACCAACTCAGAAATCGCGTAAAATAAAACGGTAAAATACATTTTGGTCGAGTAGGTATTGAACTTTCGTATGGAGCAGCTGATATTTTTCTCGTGATTTTACAGTTAGTCCCATATTAAAAGTTGTTTATATTGATGAGCATTTCCATCCCTGCAAGTATTGCCAGTGACTAAAAAGTCACCAAGTATACCCAGGGGCCATATAAATATTGCAAAACACAAGAAAGAGTCATTCACCATACCTTCGAAGATTATCTAGTTACTAATGTATTTATTTCTCTATCACAAAGGTTGGTATCCAACAATCAGACAATTCCCAGTTTCCAGGTAATATTACTTTGTGAGAGACTGGTGTCTATACTAGGAAGACCTGTATTACAGATTACCAGGTTCTCGCCCCTTGAACTAATACTATAAATATGTATAAATACTTCTAAAGGAGAAGGTTCAAAATATATCGAAAGATCGAGATCATTTAGGGACACTCATACCTAAGAGTTTAACTAAAAGATATATAAATCATTGATTGGGTAAATAAATTAAGTGTAATCGAGCAAATATGCAAAACAAAGTTCTCATATGGTACCAAGGCATGTTTTATTGCATAACTAATGTCATAATAAGCCTCCATAATTATTTATTTGATAAAATAACAACAGTTGCAACGCCCTGATTATTTACAATAATAAAAAATACCACATATTCTACGAAAGCATGTTCTATTCCAGTCATACTTATTATATCCGGCAAATATGAAAGCACTAGGTTTTTTATTCCAATATCGATAGTGAATCGATATAAAAACGATTTATAGATAGATACGAATCAAGTGGTGAAATTAGAAACATTGGCAGTAGCCCGCGTGGCACATGCCTCGGAGATAGCCTATTAAAATGCATTGATAATTGCAAACTGAATCTTTACATGTGGTGAATTTTTGCTGGGGTACGACCTGGTTTCCTGAAAAAAAAAAAAATATAAATTTGAAAAACAAAATAAAAGGTTATACCGGCAGCGGCGGCAGCCTTGAGGAAATTTTCTAATATGGCGATACATATACATATTATATACATATTAATGATATTTATTTACATATTTACAATGAAAGTAAAAAATACAAGCTATGATATATAGAAAACATCCTCAAAGCCCTCGCTGCTGTCGATAGGCAAGGTTATACAATATTTAATGAAAAGTAGTAAGTGTATGTACTTAGTCATTGTTTTGCTACACCCTCAATTTGAAAATCTGTCACCAAACACCGGTAGTGGTTCCGGCAGTAGCACTTGAGAGCCAGTCCCTTCTAGACTTTGTGTGCTTACCACAAGATGTTATATTAAATAATAATTAGTAGATAATAGTAGTTAATAATAGATTGTAGTATATCAGTTATCTAATTTTCATAGTAGGTACCTATAAGCTCTGCTTATTTTGGGATCAGTGATGGCCGCTTGTGAAAAATGTCCCAGGATAATTGTTAATTATGTCAACTATAAATTATATACCATGAAAATACAAAGTGGTAGTTCTTTTTCAATAATAATTAATGAAAATAGAAAAGGGAAAATTAGGTGGTACCTTCAAAATTGTTGCTTTGTCTGAGACCTTGCCAGAACTTCTCAAACGGCGTTTTCACTTTTTCTGGAAATGTAAAAAAAATATTATTTATTATTAATAATTTAAATAAAATAAACATGAAACGTATATGTATATTACACATAAAGGAGGATGCCCGCGGATAGTACTCTTGAGAAACGCATTGTGTCTCATAAAGTTAATGAGTATCAAAAAGCTAAAATAAAATAGTATTTTTTTAATATGATCTAGTTATTATTTATAATGGGATACTTTTTTGAGGAATAAAGAGTATTTTTTTGTTTCCGGCATTTTTACTATCGCCTGTCAATGTTAGGGATGTCCATTTCTTCTATTGCATGTAATGTGATTCACGATATCGATTCCGTGTTGATTGTTCGATTTTATTTATTACAATACTGGCAAGCAGGCAGGCGGTCCACCTGATGGTAAGTGGCTACCGTCGCCTATGGACATGGATTGCCAGTGTGTTACCGACCTTTATAAAGCCTAGACTAGACCTAGACTGTCGCCAAACACCTATTGGTGAGTTCCGGCAGCTACACTTGAAAGCCAGTTCCTTTTAGGCTTTGTGTAAGCACACAAAGCCTTCGGCCTTATCATCACTTACCATAGTGAGATTATGGTCAAACACAAAAATGAACCATAAAAAATGTGGCAGACCGTTGTTAGCCATTTTTTTATTTATTATTGATACTGAAATCAGAATTCTTTCCGACTCGCTTAAGTAAAAAAACAATAAACAAATAAGATAGGTTGATAAACAACAGAGATTTTTAATCTGTATTTTATTAGAAGATATATCGGATTATTTAAATCTTTTTTCGACACGGGTACAACCCTATTTGACATTTTCGTCTGTCATATTTTTGACAATCAGTCAGTATGTATTTTCTGTTCGGTTTCGGTTTGTTTGTGTACAGAGTTTGAGCTTTTTAGTTCCTCATTTACTGTTACTAAACCATTGAAAATAACATACTTTTGACGCCGCTGCACCGTGCATGTCTGTGTTGTGTTGTTTATTAGTAAAGACAGGACTTTTTGTGATATATTGGAAATGGCGACTGTGAGACGATGTCTCAACTTCTTGTAATGATGGATAGCCCATTTATCGAGGAAGGTTATAGGCTCCTTTTTATTCCGGGAAAACGTAAGATCCCTCTGAAAACCGCGGGGTGGAAGCTAGTTATCTATATAAGTATATATTTACAAAAGAAAAGTAGCGTTATATCAGTTACCTGGCTTCCATAGCGTAAGTTTTAACACTGAGCTACTGGCTATCATAATGACGACTTCTTCTATGCGTCTTCTATGCGTTTTAATTAATCGTAGGACTGTGAGGACCAGTCGGATTAAGGTTTGGTCGAAACTAACCTCAAAATATTAATTTAACTTTTGTTAAATATCTTGGAAATGCAATTACATTTTATGTCGAATTTTTTGAGAAAATATTTAGACATGTCATAGAGTAGAATTAAGGTGATTTGATTAAGACACCCCAAATAATATATTTGCATGCTAAGTCCTCCCTTATTCCCCAGGCAACGTCCTGAGCCGAGGTCGAGCCCCACAGGGGGCACCCTCAGGCTACCGTTGCCCAAAATTTATTTAGTTTTAGTTTTAATTTTAAGTAGCGGTTGAGAGCCCTCAGCGCTCACCGCAAAAGTCCGCGTAACGGTGGAAGAAGGTCCCCTGGACCCACCACCTTCCTGTTCCAGTAAAAAAAAAAAAAGATTAAGACACAAAAATCCTGAATGAAGTACATTTGTCCATACTGCCATGGGCATTCTCCTTTAAGAAAAAGTGTAGGCACCCACTAAGGTACTTAGAGTATTTCAAAATTATAAGGGTAAAATCTATAAGGGATCGCAAGTAAAACCAGATGAGTAAGGAAGTAAAACCGCGGGGCGGATAGATAGTAATATTATATATTGTATTTTTGTTTTAAATAAAGTTATTTGCAATATTATGTTTAGCTTTAATATTAATTCAATAATTTCAAGGAACGGAATACTTACATCCAGTACGTTTAGTCGAGTGTATTTCTAACGATGCCTGACTCGGCTTTATCTTATCGCTTTAGCGTGAATTGTTTACAAATGGAATTTTATGGAAGGTACTAACGGAAGTACTCGAAATACTCAAGACACTTAGCAAAATATAAATATAATCGTTGAGTTGAAGTTTTTACTTTGCTTTGCTTTAAACAATCCTTTTTTTTTACTTTGTATAGGCATGAGTTTGACCACAATTTCACTATGATAAGTGATGTTTGACCGAAGATGGTAAGTAGGTATACAAAACATAGAAGGGAAGTAGCTCTCAAGTGCAGCTGCCGGAACACACTAGGTACTTAGTGACAAACCTTTATCTTGGGGTAAGTATCTTATATGTGATTCCAAGGTATGAACTATCTATGTACCAAGTTTCATCCAAATCCATGGAGCCGTTTATGCGTGATTGAGTCACAAAAATCCATACATCCGAACATTCACTTTTATAATAATTCACATTATAGAAGTAGGACGTAGGATTAAGTACATAAATAAAATAGCAGGTACTGACCTGAAGGTATTTTGCTTTTTCTATGACGAAAATTGTCACATTCGCATTTATCACCGACGCAAGCGCCACCGGTAAAGCCAAGTCTGCGACATAATTGGTCGCACGCTTGTGGGCTGCATTTATTGCTTAGGGATACTTCTTCATTATCATAATCTGAAATATTTTATAAATAAATTTCCACTTGGCAGTTGAAATCGTTTTGAAAACAGCCTACCTATTGTTCGGTCAGATTTCTAAACTCCCAGGTCCTTTACTTTTCAATTCAAAAACTCTTATAAAATATGACACCAAGATGTGAGACATTTCGTAAACGGCCTAGGCTGTTTGTAAACAGGCAGTGTTAAAAAAAACATCCTGGGATATTAAATTCATTTAGTCTATATCAACTTAGGCGATTGATTGTGAAATCTATTGTCAAAATTACCATTTTTTATATAGCACTAAATAAGGCGATAAACAAGCATAGGGTTCGCCTGATAGTAAGCGGTTACCGTAGCCTATTGACGCTTGCAACACCAGGAGAATCACACGCGTGTTGTCGACCTTGTAAAAATCTCATCACATCCTTCTTGAAGAACCTCATGAACATTATGTATTTTGTGCCCATGAAGCTGATCATAATATATCAAACTAGCCTCTTGTAATTTTCTTCTGAAGTAACTCATTGCATTTACATATCGCACCACCATCGATTTTATCACACTTCCCACCAGATGGACCACAGAATCGATTACATAGTTCTGTATCTTCTGGATCGCAGACAGGAAAGAATGAATCAAAAACTTTTATATCTTGTTTTTCTAAAAAAGGTGTTAATTCGCTTCCTACTTAATTAACTTTCTGTTACAGTTCATATGAGATAAACATACCGTTGTCAATAGTAATGATGATAGATGCGTTCACAGCACACAGAATATATAATATCATTAAAACTTTGCATGACATGGTTGCAATTTTAGGATAGATAGACACTCTTATTGCAAAAAGGTTCTGACTGACTGTTTAAAGGAGCTATCAATTTTATTTATATAAGTAATGAAAGTACATTGGGACTTAACCGCCGCGAGACGGTCAACAGAATAATGTTTTAATAGTAGAGTGATTCATTTGTTATCAGCGTGTTATTCCTTTATGTAAGGATGTATTGTTTTAACTCACTGTCACAAACGAGTAACGTAAAGTGAAAGATAGCGTAGATGTAACGTTAACCGATCCTTTGAACAAATCCGCCCTAACATACACACATCAACGCTAGGCATAAAAAAATACTGGGCATATGAAAAAGGTTTAAACATCATATTATTATGTTTTTTGCCTGGCATATTTCTATTCTTTCTTTGAGGCAGTAAAATTAAATTAACTTTATTACAATAAATCTTCCAATCTTCCCTGTATGTTTTAAATACAATTAAGAAAATATTATATATTACAATTAAAAAAACATTAAACAGTGTTTTTTTTACATAGGTAGTTATATTAATACTGTTGGTTTTCCCATACCATGGAACGCCGACAATTTTCCCTTTTGTATAGACTCGCTGACAGCGACGACGCCACAGTGTGAGTGATAAGGTTAAAAGTTTGGAAATCAGGTTTCTTGAATTTATACTCAAACCAATTTTACTTAGGTTTTAGATCAAACAATCTTAGTAGTTGTAGATTTTAGAAAAAGATGGCGCTGTTATTAGTTTGACTCTATCACATTATTAGTTTCATAAATTAATTTATCGATCTCAGTAATTTACAGAAGACAGTGTACACAGCATGTGAGATAAACAAACGTTATTTATTAAAGAAATTCGAGCAATTAGCGTCCTTATCGTGTTGAAAAAATGCAACTAAAGTAAAGTTAAATTAACTAAGGAGAAAAATTAAAAATGAAATTAATTGTTTTTAGTGCGCTAATCATTTGGATTGTGATTATCAGTACGGGAGTTCTAGGTTTGTTGATATTTGTTTTTAAATTATACCCTATGTACTTAACCTTCAGAACCTTATATACCTACATTTTTATCAATAATTTAACGATTCTAGTATTTATTATTAAAAACACATCACCTAAAGGCGAATGACATAATCTTTATTGATATACCGAAGTTTACATATTAGTAATAATTCGTCTAGACGTAGTTTTGTAGTCAACGATAGTATTTTATTTAGTAACTAGTAGTAGTAGGTATATCTTTTTGAGTACCTAACAGTGAAAAAAAAAACCGGCCAACTGCGAGTCGGACTCGCGCACGAAGGGTTCCGTACCATTATCTATAAAAACGGCAAAAAAATCATGTTTGTTGTATGGAGCCCCCTTAAACATTTTTTAATTCTGTTTTCTAGTATTTGTTGTTATAGCAACAGAAATACATAATCTGTGAAAATTTCAACTATCTAACTATCACGGTTCATGAGATACAGCCTGGTGACAGACGGACAGACAGACAGACTGAAGGACGGACAGCGGAGTCTTAGTAATAGGGTGCCGTTTTAGCCTTTGGGTACGGAACCCTAAAAAGGAAGATTAAAGTGAAGTTGAAAAAATAATGCTAAAGGAGATGGTCAAAAAATATATGGGGCCGTGCCCCACAATGTACAGGGATAAAAACTATGTACTTTAAAAGTACAGGTCTTCTATTTATAGAATCAGAAAGGTACATGTAGCTCTGCAGATTTGAACATAAGTTATGAAGGTTATACAAAACTGATTTTGTCACTCAGTTTTCATATGGTATTCATTTATTTATGATTTCCATATAGTTTAATAGGTCATTGGGCTCAAATACGTACGTTTCCTAAAAGCCTCGGACTCAGTCTCAAGCTACGACACTATAAAATAAAGATTAAATAATAGGTAACGAAGAAACACAACTCGAAAGAAACACTAATAACGGGCGCGATGTTTTAAGTTTTAAGTTTGACAGTTTTGACACTTGGCAGCATAGAGTTACAATTAGAACTATTGAGTGTTGCAGGTACTAAAATCAAATAGTCCTATACAAAAGTGTAATTCTATTTGGATATGTTCATAATAATAAAAATGATAGACAAGTAACTAATCATAAAAATATGTCCTAATATATTTCAGGTTACGAACATTTGAATATAATTTTTTGCTAAGATTATTAAGTCAATGTTCACTCAGCCACCGAAGAACTAGTTTGCAATGTAAATAACTTGTTTTTTTTAAATAATACCAGCTATTGGGTGTACTAATTAATTATTGAAATGTCATTAATGTCAACCAGTTCATCTATGATCAAATTAAAAACTTATTTGTACTTATTATTTTCTAACATTAATATCGCTAACTACAGCCTCGCGGTTTCATAATAATGTACCTAATCATAAAAATCTATAAATGCTATTATAAATCTATAAAAATAATAGAATACAATTAGATAAGTAATATTGCTTATCTAAAAATTACACAAGGTAGGTTCTCTCTCAAGTTATCTCTATTATTGACACTTTATAATATCTGTAGCTACTAAAACTTTATTATTATTGAATTCCATTTGAGCTGCAACGCTAAACAGCTTTGCGTAAACTCGTTTTTTTAAAGCCGATTGAAATACGCAATCGCAAAAAAAGTCTATTTACTTATGTGCTCATTACTTATGATGGTTATTGAGGTCAAAAACAAAGTCAACGACACATCAACGAACTGCATCCCACAACATCAACAGAACTATATATTTTTATGTGATAGGAGACGTAACGGTGACATGGCTATGCACCTTTAAAGTGATTGATCATTTATGATTTAGGTTTAGGTACTTATTAGTAAAGAAATAAAAGTCATGTTCCATAATTTTTGCTTTACAGGGACATCGGCAAGAATGAAGGCTCGGAATCTCTGTTACCTAGATTGCAAGGAATTCTGTCACACGAGAGGCAAAAACACTGGTTCCTGCAACCATGGGACTTGCCGATGCTATTCAGCTGTTGGATTATGAAGAGGAATTTGTATAAAATAATAAATGTATTGGAAGATGAATATTTGTTTCATTTTTGTAAGGTTTTAAGGCTAAGACGATGGTTCAGTAGTAGTGCTGTCAAACGCTGATGAAACCTGTGGGTACAAATCTTACAGTGAGCTTGAACTTTCGATGAAGGAAAACATTGTGAGGAAACCATAGCACGGTGGTAAGGTAGTTTGTAGTATCCGCCTGGCTGGCTGCCACCCTCAAGTTGAAAGTCTGTTGTCAAACACCTACCAGTTTATTCCACCAGCTAGGTTCTTATTATATGGTTCATATAGCTCACTATCTCTTCGCTCGATATCACTGAATCTATGATAATTTTGTTGTAATCCATAATATAGTTTCTTTATTTCACTGTGCTATAGCCATATGTGCATAAAATAATGTTCAATTGGACCTTTACAGGATGTTCATGATAGAAATTTAATGAATCGCACAGGAAAAGCTGTATATAGTAGTATAGATATTTTGCATAAGTTAGCTATGCTGGAACAATAATGTTGATAATGTAAACTATGTAAAGTTTGTTAAACTTGAAGTAGCCTGGCTCCAATTATCCAATTGTAATACGTATACCAAAGTTTTGGTTAACTAACAGTTTTTTTTTAAATCTTGTATATATTAGGATATATGTTATAATTTAACTATCATGGACACAAATGGACTGCTCCGTATATATTTTTATTAACTAAATCATGTTGTGATATCTTATTATAGGCTGCGGATTCTTTATTCTTTTTTTAAGACGATGATAGCTCAGTGGTAGTGACTGAATCCTACAATGAGCTTGAGCTTTCAGTGAAGGAAAACATCGTGAGGAAACCATAGCACGGTGGTAGGGTACTTTGTAGTACCCGCCTGGCTGGCTACCACCCTCAGGTTGAAAATCCTTCGCCAAACACCTATTGGTGTGTTCCGGCAGCTGCACTTGAGAGCCAGATCCTTCTAGGCTTCGTGTGCTTACCACCTTCGGCCACATCATCACCAACCATAGTGAGATTGTGGTTAAACACAATACAAAGTAAATAAAAAAATAATAATAATACTACTTTAAACGAAATTCTTGTACAATTGAAAATGAAATGAAAACAAATGAATTTTTTTGTTGTAGTTTACATTTTTGAGTTAGATATGCCTGCAATTGCTTCAAAATGCAACCATGTTATATACCTCGGTGATACCTGCAGAGGTTTGACTACAGCGGTAATACCTGCGTTTACCTTATTTAAAAACGCTTGCACAGATAAATTCTCAATTTAATCTGTGCAAGCCTTTTCTTGCCGAAAAGTTCCTGTTTTATATAGTAGATATAATTTACAGGCCGTCTCATTCTGTTCATTTCGAAAGGAAGAGTGCGTGAGACTGCATTATTAAGATATCGGTCATATAAACTATCCGGAGCTTATCAACAACCTGTGAAACAAGCCCTAAATCTTTCAATCAAATGCAACATTTATGTTGTCTATCGTTAAGCTGTATCTCAAGTTCTCAACGCTCAAGGATGGTTAATGGAAGCACCATTACCTACCCATCAGATTCTGTGAATAATTTGCATATGACAACATTAGGGTGATCCCCAAAGTACACATCCTGTTTGATTTGGTGACATACACACAGTATAACACGTTAACGCTTTGTGCATTTTAATTGATGCAATTATTATTAACCGATATTCGATATGGTAAGCTAATTTGATTTAATAATTATAAATACACAACACATACAATTCGTACTAGATAAAAATAGCTATCGAAAAATAGGAGGCCTGAGACGTTGGAAGCAGGCGTGTCAAACCCGTTCCTTGTTGAAATTCTTGGTCCATGTTTAGTAAATTGATATTTTAATGCTGATGCAATGATCATTTCAAAAGTATTTCAGATTATAAAATTAGACGCAGGTCAGCGAATTGCAAAAATTTTTTAAAATGTATTGTTTGATAGTTTTAAATTTAATGTAATTTATATTACTTACTAGCGACCCGCCCGCGGCTTCGTATGGGTGCAATTTATATATAAAAACCTTCCTCGTTTTTCGTTCTTGTTATTAGTGAAAATCCTATCAAAATCCGTTGCGTGGTTTAGAAAAAGTAAGCGAAGAAACAGACAGAGGCAGATAGCGACATTTTATATTATTTAGTTAGAGATTTATTTTAGGTGAATTCATTGTTGGGAAGTCGAGACGAAAAATTCTTGCCGGCTTTTTTCTTGTAAATGTGATAGTACTTTCATCTTTTTTGCAATAGGTCAAATAGTACACCTAGAGAAGACTAGACCGCAAGTCTTGTAAAACTCAAGTTTTACGATGCCTTCATCTCTTTTTATTATACGACGTTAAAAAGTGACGGAAATGTATAAACTTAGTATTTTTTAGACTTGCTTTAAACCATCTCACGTAAGAAGAGGAACGTTATGCTACTAACAATTAGGTAGGCAGTTTAGAACTTAAAGTTAGTAAAACTTGCTTATCTGTTAATACGTTTTCTTTTAGGATTCTAGCCCCATGTAGTGGAATTAACAAACTTGACTTTTAGACACATTTAGGTAAGGATTGTTACTATTTACGCAACAAAAATACAAAAGCCAAAGTTTTGGATTAATGCTAGTCATAATAAAAAAATGTCGGTCATTAAAGCCTAGTAGAGTCAATTACTTTTTCGTGTAAAGCTGCTATATTTTTTAGCCTTAGAATGCGGGCCAAATCGGGGCACACAGCTAGTTTTAAATAAGTCAGATTATGGATTTTTGGAAGATGTTTGACAGTGGATACTGGTATAGGAAGTGTAGCATGTGATATGAATTCTGCAGGAACAGAGGAGCCATTTTTTCAAACCAGAACCAATCCACAGCTCGTCGACTTCTAGAAAACGAGACTTTTGTAAAGTGTCTACAAAACTGTTTGTGTGTTCCGCAAGTCCCAGTGTTGTAACTCTGTTGTTAGTCGGTAAAAAGAAACCATTTTTAAGCTATTGTATAGCTTTTATCGCGGGCTCCGGGGTTTGAGCGCGGCGACCGAATCAAGAAATTTCGTAACGAAACAAATCCGTAACGGAAAAACCTAACACCTCCCACATACATACATGCGAACGCTTAACGTGTATATGTGTGTGTGTGTATGCTGTTTGTGAGAAGGTATATAGGTGTATAGGTATCTATTAATATCAAAGAAAAAAAAACTGCCTAAATAAAAAATAAATAAATAATTATAATTGCATAAGTTGATAAAAAATGCTATGCAATAGCTTTACCGAAGCAGTCCCCGAGTGCCACATTTAATTTTTTTTTGGTAAGATAGAATGCGTGATTAGTGCGCCACGTATGTACTAAACTCAATTTCACCCAAACTGTGGTTCTAGTTGGTTCTTGTTTGCCAAAATGGTTCCCTATATACCTATATATTAGATACTTATAGGTATGGTATGAGATTAGCACTGTTATATTATCACTGGTATTATAAATACCTATTCCATTTAACATTGCAGTGTCGATGCGATAAATGATGTAAAACACTTTTTACATAATAGCAATTCACTCTATTATCATAGATATATAGCTATATAGAGCTTTAATTTTGCTACAAAACTCCCGTTCCGTAGAGCAAATAAGTATTACCTTAACGAATTATTAAAACTCACCTTGCATTTTTCAATAACTCCTGATGGTTAGAATTTCAATCAATAGTTGTAAGAATTAGTTACATAAAAATATAATTACTAACTTTATTACATTGCCGCTCCAATATTTTACCCACTGTCACGACGATTTTGATTTTTCGGAATAAGATACATCCTATGTGCTTGGTCCATTTATGTATCAAATTTCATACAAGTGTGACAGACATACACATAAACTATTTAATGTATAATATTAGTAGAATTACTAGTAACATGTCTTTACGGTTCTCACACATGCTCATACTAATATTGTCAACGACGAAAGATAATTAAGAACGACAGTAAGACGAAAAAATCTACTTCTCTCTTATTTTGTCACAGTCGAGATTCCGCTTATCACTTTCAGTAAAGACAGAGCCAAATCCTGTGAGCTATGTCACGGTCCGTTGAAATATCTAATTAGTCTGTCTCATACTGTCTGGTGAAACCACAGACATACTGATTATATTGTGTATAATGCGTCACTACACGTCACACTTTACACACGAGTTTGTGTCAGGGCTCAGCATAATCAGCGAAGCGTTTTGTTGTTTGTATTGCATTTGTATTGTTTATATTCATAAGTGTCTGTATTTTTAATATTTGTTGAAGCTGTGTGCGTACGATGGCGTGCTTAAATAAAAACGTTTTCTTTCTCTCTTTTTTTAATCTTCAGGACATCGCTTTATATACCTAGATTGCATTTTTTATACAAAATTGTCGGCAAACAAGCATACGGCCCACCTGATGGTAAGCGGTTACCGTAGCCTATGAACGCTTGCAACATCAGACGTATGGGACGTAGACGTACGCCCCGATGGGCTCTGGCTCTTATCAACATTTCGACTCTTGCATTTGCGTCGATGTTATTATTATGAGGACATTCCAAGGTGTGAGGTTTCTACAGGTGCAGTAATTCATAGAGCTTGTTCAGAGTTCTGACGATAAAGTTACTTTATTAAATCTACATGCCAATACAATTTTCACAAATTAAAGCTAAATTAAAACGATCTCAATATAAACGGAAATAGATTCTAATTCACGAGAAAATAGTGTAAAATTGCCCATCGATAATCTATCCAAATCACAGTTCGGTATGTACCATCTGCTTCCCGAACAACTAAAATGATATATTGAACAGTTACGCTAATCTGTCCGTATTTATGTGGAAAATTGTACCGAATGGACAATAAAACATTGTAATTTATCGTTTTCAGACAAGCACGGCATTCAAAGCAACGAGACAAGCTACAGTGCTTACTTCACCGCAGTTGACATGGGAATAATCAATCCCCAAAAATATCCATTTGAAACGTTTCAGAGAGACGAACAAAACATCTTCAGGGATTTCTACGCCGAATACATTTCATTGAATGGTAGCGAATCGATTAATTATCAAGAGTAGCTTATTATGAGCTACTTTGGTATACTGCTCGATGCTTAGGATTCATTGTTCCAGAGAAAAATCACCTGCTAACTAAATAAGAGACAATAATAATTATAAATACAACCAAAAATGTCTAAATGGAAATAAATGTTGCTGTTTTATCGCATTAAGTTTCTGAGCCAGAGAAATTCACTACGGGTATTCCCTCCACATCCAGTACCTATTTGTTTACTCTTCGTTAACTTTTATCACTCGTGAGTGGTTGCGTTCAGTCATATTTGTGATAGACATTGGCGTTTTTTCACGGAGCTTCTTTCAAACGTTTTTTATTAATCGGCAATGTATGCTTTCAGGATATTGCTATACGTGTTCTATTTATGCATTGGTACAAGTAGTATGGAGGTGGATGTATGGATGGAGGTTATATAAATAGCTGGACTGGGCTGTCATTTTATTGATAGCTTGAAGCTACAATCATGAAGGTGTATTTAGTTATCGCTATTTCTATCTTTGTTATAGCTGCGGTGGGTTCTACTGGTTCAGAGGATTCTAATTATGCAGGTATTTAATTATTGGTAATTTTAGGGTCCCCCCCCATTGATTTCTACTACGAACTGTACCGCTTGCATACAACTATATCCGGCGTTTATGACGTCGTCAGTTCTCTTGATGAAGTCGGAGACTTACTTCGCTTTCCAGCAGTCGAGAGTTTTTCTTCCCAATGGGATATTGGTGCTCAAAACGATATGCCCATCGTCTTCAACTGTACTGACTCTATATGTGTCCGCTACTTTTTTTTTTTTTTTTGTATTTATAAAGTCGTTGTGTCATCTACTTATAAAATTTTATGTCCGTAGTGAAGTGACTTTGAGTTGTAACAGATTAATTTAACAAAACAAGTTAATCTTTACTCATATCGATATGAAATCATTCACTTACTGATAGAACTATTCATATTTATTTACAGAATCGTCATCCCTTGCGGTGGAAAAGAGACAAATTATAATGAAACTTCCGTTTCCAACATGCATCTTTTACGAGTGCATCGCCAGTTGCAAGCAGCGAGGGTACAAGAATGGTGGTCACTGCACCATCAGGGGCTGCCAGTGTGTCTGAATATAAATGAAAAATATTTTTTTGCTTGATATTATTTTATCGGCATACATTGACAATCAAAGGGCAGATGGTCCGTGACTGATATTAAATTGCATAAAAATCTACTGTGTCTAATATATTCTTTATAGAGTCTTTGGTGAGGAGATCTGACACAAGCCTGTAGAAAAATGCCAAAAAGCCTCGGTGTGAGTACGATCACTCACATACCTCTTAGTTTACAGTCCATTTTTCCTTACTTGTCTTATTTGGTAAACAAACAGTAGTGGGTACGAAAATCGTGAGTTTTGAAATCAATCACGACCTTTAAGTTAGGTATGAACGTCTAGATTATTGGAAGAAACTCATATGAATTACATCAAAAACTGCCTCAAATTAACAATTCAAACAATATATTTTCATCAAATAAGAATCCATTTCAACAGATTAAAAATGATCATCACAATTTGACATTTCTAAATGCTAGTTTGCCTTTGGATCGTAGAGATGGGAGAAGCGAATGAATAAATGAATGAATGAAATTAATTATGAAGAAAATGAATTAAAAGCGCAACTTTTATCTAAGTTTAATAAAAACCAATATAATAAAAAAGTTGTGGATGAAATGGCAATACGCAAAAATATTATTGTTTTAAGCCTTCCGCCCTATCATTGCGAATTAAACCCAATCGAACTGATTCGGGCACAGTTGAAATCCTATGTTGGCAAAAACAACAAAAAAAAAAAAGGCTGAATTCATGGAGTTGATTAAAAAAGGCCTGAGCCAAATTGGTACGGTGTCTTGGAATAATTGTATTAACCATATAAAAAAAGAAGATGATAAAATGATGCAGCTTGACGGATTATTAGATGCTGCATCAGACGCACCGACCTGTATGTATATTGTATCAAATCCTTGCTGTACTAACACACACATAAGCAATCAAAAGGAGTGTTAGTAATTATACGATATACCTTCTAGCTAGCTGGTTACAGTTATTACCTCAAAAGTAGAAGAAAAAAATATAAATTGATTACGCATTATAACTACTGGGAATACCCTTGTAGGTCACTAACCTAAGCAAAGAACGAACGAAATAAAACATGAAGTTAGCTTTCTAAAACAATAGTCTAAACCTTTTGGGACCAACTTGAACGAGTCGTGATGAAATTATTTTGTTCATATAACAAGAAACGCGTGAAAAAATTGGACGAAAACGTTATTAACTTACACTACAGGGACGGAAAGTACCTACCTACAATGTCAATATAAATACTGTTAAAATCGTACGCGAGAACTGTGTAAATACATTTTTTTACGCAATAATGGAAAAAGAAAATGAAATTTGTAACGGCTATAAAATTTGTTTCGAATACTTAGCTATTTTTGAAACTTAAAGAATTTATAATTTTTCTTTTGCAAAATAAATCATATTGATTTGTAATAAGTGTAATGATATAAATAAGCCCAAGTGGATTCGATTCCCACCCAGGACAAATAATTGTGTGCATTCAGTCAGCTTTTTCCAAGTCAGGATCTATAGGGGTGAATATTTTCAAATATCAACTTTTACCATGGAACCAACTTTGATTTCAGAGTTGTAAAATTTATAAGTAGTATAAGGTTATTGTGTTATCAGCTGACTGGTTTCAATTACTGTGGATGTTATGTGAAGATGTCCCAGGACACTATTATCATTTTTGTTTGGTCAGCCTTTTTATACAGATTTTTAACGACTTCATTAAACAGAACAAGATTAAAAGAACTTGCTCATTATATGTTCTTTCACTGCTGCTAATCAATGTCCTTAATGAAAAAACAATTTTATTTTTATTTTTCTTATAACACTAAGGTGGTTTAATAAGCAAACGGCCCGCTTGATGATAAGCGGTCACCGTAGCGTATTGAGAGAAATTCTAAAAGAAAAATATGCTGCACAACTGCTACACATAAAATATATTTAAGGTAGGTATAGTTACACAACTAATATACCTAACTGCTATACATACGTATTTATTAGTTTATTTTATTTACCATTGTTATGATGTGTATTTTGTATTATTCTACACAAGCCATATAAATATAATGTAATTTCTAATTACTCGAAGGTTGCCAGGAAGAAATCGCTTTATCTACATAATTATAAAGCCACCTACATTGTTGTCACTATATTTTTTTTTTATTTGTTATATTTTGTCATGTGGTGTGCATCGTGTGAATTTTGATGAAGAATATGGAAAAAGATATGTATCTACAATAAATAAATTCCAATGATGAGTAAGTAATTGTCGACCTAAGTATAAGACGTGAGGCGTGATACCAATTTCGGTGAAGTCAACTACTTTCGCTACGTGACTATGTCGTACAATTACCTACGGGATCTTTACCTGTGCGTTGGAATGAGCCAGATAATGGATTGAAAGTATTGAAGGGAAGCATTTATTTGGTAGTTTTGTTTCGGTACCTGAGTCTCGAAACTTATGATTTCACTAAATTCCGCCCCACGGTTTCACCCGCGTTCCCGAGGGACCTTATGTTTTCCCGGGATAAAAAGTACATCCAGACATCCATACATTCATACTCACAAACTTTATCATTTATAATATTAGTAGGATAGGATTGGAATGAACAGTCTGTCAATTTAACAAATGAACAAAAACAGAAAATCAAAAGCACCACGGTGAGTCAAAGTCCATGTCAAAGTCACAGCCATTTATTCAGTTTAGGCCCTAAGAGGGCACTTATGAACGTCGAAACTACTGAAGTTACCACCGATTCGGAAGTCACCTTCAAGTGAGAAGAACCAGCAAGAAACTCAGCAAGGTTACACGTTTCATATATTTAGTTTTTTGTTTTTTTTTTGGACAATCTGACAATGTTGGCTTTTTTTTCCATTAAATGTTTTACAATTATTAAAGAAATATAATACGCATAAACACAAAAATTAAAAAAAAAAATACAAGAAAAATAAATAAAAAATAATAACCTTAACAAGTTCAAATTTTAACTAAAAATTAGTATCTCTAATACTAAGTAAGTACCTACTGGCTTTTGTATAAAAGTATGTACAAGATGCACTTGTGCAGAGTGCAGCTACTTCCAGACATCTTTATCCTCAATGTAATGAGCTACCTTGTAATAGGCTTTCTTTTAAAACTTTCTTTATGTATGATTTGAATTTAAAATCAGTCATCTTGGTAACTGAGATAGGTATTTTATTATAAAAGCGAACACTACATCCAAGAAATGACTTTTTAACTTTAGCTAACCTAAAATACGGAACGGAGTTATTTGTATAAAAAAATATTTTTAGGTGGTTTTAAATGTCTTCCAATATTGAGCAACACCAGCAACAACAAGCAACAAGCATTAAATATTTTATAAATCCTGCATAATTATAATTCGACACTAAAAATAAACGTTTTCCGTTTCCTTTCGACCGGTCGTATAATGTAAGTACATGTAAGTAATTTAATATTTTTAGTCCGGGCTTTTTAAATATTTTAAATGCTAAATCTATTCTTTAGGCACCAAGGATCAATAAAATTGTAATGTCATTCAACCTTCTTCTTTTTTCTTCGTCTTTAGTTGTTGACATGATTTTTTCAGCTTAAATACTATATCCTAATCCTAACTAAAATTATAAATGCGAAAGTGAGATAGTTTGTTTGTTACCTTTTCACGCTTAAACCGCTGAACCGATCGCGATGGAATTTGGTATGCAAAAAGCCTATGGTATGGAGAAGAACATAGGATACTTTTTATCGCGGGAAAACACAAGATCCCTCGGGAACGCGGGTGAAACCGCGGGGCGGAAGCTAGTAAAGTTATAAGGGAAATCCATTATTTTACCCACCCTGTTTACTACATACAAGTGATCAATCTTTATCTTAAGGTAAATCATAAAATGTAACAAGAACAAAATAGCAAAAGGCATAAAGTTGCAATTTCATTGTTAAAGGCAAGCAAAGAGCGGCATCAAAAGGATATCAAATCTTCTTTTCATTCGGTGGATTGTAATTTTTCTAAGTGGTGGATGGTTGTTCTAAGGAAAACAATATCCACAATGAGGATAACTATAGCAGAGAGTTGACTAGAAAGCGGTAACTTAGACAGAGATGGATTTAGGTACTGTTTATTTCCATTTTATAACAAATTTAAAAATAGTTGTTTCTAGTCCGGATTACAACATTCGATGGGTGTAAACGATGGTAAGTGTTATGTAATATGGAATGTCTGCATGATTTGTTTGGCTTATTACAGTTTTTGTTTTGCTCATTAACTATTGCTTAAGGCATACATTGCATAATAACATTTAAAATAGGTATAATGTAGTAGTCGTCCTTAAAATTATGGTAAGTGAGGAGATGTCCCAGGATTATTATTTTTTGAAATAGGAAAAAATTACCGAGCCCTATAAATATACGGTCGATAATATCCTCTATAGTTCGAGTCTAGAATCCTTAAAGATAGGATATCAACTATATGAAAATAGTTAAATCCTAAATACGGGTCTGTAGGTAGAGACCCGACAACTTAATTTATCAACAGCTTGTTACAGCCTTGCTGTGGCTCGTCGAGGAACGACTTAGAGGCTAGATGTCGTCTTATCTTATACTTAAGGCCACTATACAATATAATACGGTACAAAGAAAATTACTAGTCTTAAGGGAGGGTTGTTAGGAGAGTGCTTTATTTAGTGATGTAATCGAATTGGACTTTTATTAGGAACTTCAATAGGCTTTTGACCACAATCTAAGTCGAAGTCAAAGTCATTTATTTAGTTTAGGCCCTAGGAGGGCACTTATGAAGGTTGAATTTACTGAAGTTACCACCGGTTCGGAAGTCAGCCTTCAACTGTGAAAAACCGGTAAGAAACTCAGCAAGGTTACATTTATTTTATATTTTTTATGATGTGACTATTTTCAAAAATTTATACATATACAATTAAAACAAAAAGAAAAATCACAAGAACAAGTAAATAATAAAATGTAACGCAAACAAATTCTTATTAATATTAGGGAATATGCTAATGGTTAAAACATAGAAAAAAAAAGCATAAGCAAGGTGTAGGAGTACCTGTGCAGAGTGTAACTATTAGTGGTAAGTGATAATGTGACCTTAGTTGGTAAACACACAATGACGAGAAGGAGTTTAAGTATCATGTTGCGTTTTTATGGCCCGTGTTTTCACGCACCGATAAAGAAAATCTTTCATCACGCTGAGCTATCTCCCACTGCGCCTTGGAAGGTATGTCGCCTGGTGTCTGTAAAATCACAGACAGCGAGGATAGTTTAGTAATTTACTCTTGCAGTGAAACTAAAAAATTATGTTGTTTATAAGAAATACAGAAAAATTGTATCAATTAGAAACAATAAAAACAACGAGTCTTCCAAAACTTTTTGAGAGATAAAGGTCTGAAAATTTTGTGATCGTAATCAGGTAGGTATTACAGATAGTTGCTACTTAGTAGGTACCTTTTTCCTAATATAGATATTATTCGAGCTGTAACGAAAGGATATCGACCCTACCCTTAAACATTATTTTAGGATATATGATACCATAAACAAACGTGACTGTACCAAAATTAATTAATACCCGTATCAATTTATTATTTCTCATGATACAAAGTAAATAAAGGATCAACAAAAAATGTGGGTTGGTTAATTTACAAAATAGAACCAGGAGGTAATCTCCCGTAAATGTAAACAAAGCAGAGATAAGCCACAAAGAATCTGAATGTGAGGTGGAAAGTATCTAAATAATTTCATTTTACGTTTCGTAAAGCATTGTCATCATGGGCCGTTGGTATTCTCTATTTACTGAATGCTAGGAAAGGCCGTGTGTGGTTCAGCAACATTCACATAATAATGGAAATTATTTAATTAATGTGAATTACAGTAGTGCATATATAATATGAAGTAAGTAGTTATATGTGGTGATATGTGTTCCACGTTTAAACTTATATAACTTTTTAATTCCTTTCCGTGCTATAAACTCGTTTCTGATTAATGTTTTCAAAAATCGAACTTACGCGCGTTAAATATTACAATTTCATAAAACGTTACTTAAATTAGAAAACCTGTTAATTGGAAACAATAGTGATAGGTAATAAAAATAAAAGCCAATTAAAATCTAAAACTCTAAAATGGTTTTGAGCAAACGAAATTTGTTTTCTTAAATATTTTGGAAATATATTTTCGATGTCATCTCTCATCTCGAAAGCAAACAGCCTGTCGGTTCGGAAACACAATTTAAGTTCGTCAACAGCGCGGGCTTTCTTAGTGGCAGACGCTGGGAGCTGCGAGGCACAACTTGTTTATACAGACAGTACAGTTGGTTCGATGACTCAAAGTCCGAACTTTGTTGAATCAGCCGTTGGATGTTCTGCACAAATCCCTTTAAAATTTAATGAAGTAAACATTCTACTTTTATTTCTGTAAATTATAGCTTTTACTACAATTTCACTATCATCTTATTGAGCGATAGCTGATCTTAGCGGGCTAAGCTCGATGGATGGGGCTCAAAGAATCTCGTTAGCCCATTTTTTTGGCTGAATTATTTTAATTATGATGATCCTAAGTTCTAGATCATACCATCCCACTTCATTTTACTCCTTACTTTATGTAAAGGTCAAAGTCATATTCATTCATGTGACTAAATAATCTACATTGATGGGTATTCCATCAGAAGCATCTAAATATCTCGGTAAACTACACTATAATCATAAAGATCATATTAGCAGGACATGGGCCTCAAAACTAAAGACGCCCACCGAACGGACCCTCGATTTGTGTGAACATGTCTGTTTGTCCTGTGTCTGGGTGTAATTATCTATATATGTATGTATTTACAAAAGAAAAGTAGTATATGTAGTATATCAGTTATCTAGCTTCCATAGCACAAGCTCTGCTTAGTTTGGGGTCAGATGGCCGTGTGTGAGGAATAATGTCCCAGAATATTTATTTATTTTATTTTGATTTTTATGCGGTTATTAATACCAAAGGACACCCCGCTTAATACTTTCGCATTTCACATTTGTTTAGTTCCGTCTCTGGTTTGTAATATGTCTCTCCATTGGCGTTAATTGAAAGGACTTTGTCCTTGAATGTATTCGGAAGTTTTATTCCACACAATTGAGGATCCTGTTTGTCCTCTAGGGCGAAGTCAGGGCTGGAGTTGGCGGGCTAAAAATAGGATAGCCTACATACGAATAACCCTATGGAGGGAATAAACATTCCTTAATATACGTATATTACGGAAAAGGAGACGATTTTTTATGTTCAACTAGAGCTACGATACATACATGTTAACTATTGATAGGCTTTGCGATAGAAATAGTAAAGATTAGTTAGATAGAGACAGTTAGGTACATTATAATGCAACCTTTTACTTGTCATTATATACTTATACGCTTATCATTATCAACTAGGGTGCAAGTGCCCCATTTAACTAGCCCTTTTTGTCTTAGGTACGCCCCTGTGTAGCCGTATGTATGATGACGGCTTTTATTGTTTCTGTAGGAATAGTTTTATATACAGGAACCCAAATGTTTTTGTACTTTTCCAGAGTTATTAGGAGAGCAAGATTTAACTTACATAAATAACCAGATATTTTGGGTTTCAATACAGAGTAAGCGAACGAAAACGAAGTACGAGTCGTAAAATATTACGCTTACTACATTGGGTCTGCGTTTGGACTATGACCCACACAAAGCTCCTACACAATTTAAGGCTACCTATGGATCACAATAATATTATCTTAATTATACGCTGAGAAAACGTTATATATTTTGCCTGTGCAATGGACTTCCCAAAAAAAAACTGCCAAACTTTCGGGGAAAGATTTCGGATGCGCAATTAAAGTGAATGCTGGTGATTTAGTAAACGATGTCTATTAGAGGTGGGCGGGTGATACAGGGGGATGAGTTGTGAACAACTTGTGACGACCTCATCACAGTTTCCTTCCTCTGCAAATGAGAAGAAAGCCTGCGCATAATGTGCGTGGCTTTCATGGAAACTAATTCAGCCTGTAGATTCATGGAAAATGTTTTGCTTGAGTAAAAGGCAGACGTTGTGTTCACTAGTGTCTTTTAAATTTGATTTCTATGATAAGAAAAAAAGGTTTAAGACATCTATGTAGTATAAAAAGAGTGTAGTATAAATAAAGATGATGATGGATATTGTCATAGTATTTTTTTTAGAAGTCAGTTAAAAATAAAAAAAATGTAGTTACATGTTTTAGTTTCGAGTTGACTATTAGGTTGAGTAGGTACATCACCTACTCGATACAGACAAATAGTCGATTCGAGTTTTTTAGAGATTTAGATTTTTTATTCAACTCTAAAAATATTTAAAATGCTGACATTGTGTGCGAAAACTGAAGAAATTCCGACTATTCTAATGTTTTTTTTTATTATTTTGTACAAGTTCTGCCATTTTCGTGAATAATAACTATTAATAGATATAGTAGATGTTATGCTCAAACATCGAAGCTTCGGCATTCTTAGGTTTGGCTAGTCAAACCACAGGACTGACAAGAAGTCTTAGTCAAAGTACAAACCATCAGTGCGTTTCGACCTTTGACTAATCACTTTTATGTCTTATCCAAGGAGAGACCAACTGTCCAAGTTGGTCTCTCTCTGGTTAGTCAAACGCCGTAATTCAATACGATCAAATCGGGGTTGACCAATCAGGCCTAAATAATGTACAAGAATGTGTTACTTTGTTAGACTTAGGTATCGAAAAGCCATTAAAAAGTGAAGACTTTCCCCCAGGCTTAAAAATAAAACCATAACCTAGCTGCCGGCCTGTCTGCCATCGACGTTTGATTTGCTTTAGTCCCTTCTAGGATAGACTAGACAAAGCCCGATGCAAATTATTTTACTTTCGACGTTTGACTAAAAAGCTAGGTTCTTCTAGGTCTGACTAAATGTACATCAGTCAAAGGTCAAAATTGGAATCTATTTCGTGGTTTGCCGGAACGCGTTTGTTAAACCTAGGAAATACCAGTCATTCCGCAAAGAGGCATACATATCGACATTAGACTATGACTTAGACACTATTATGAATCCCCAAATTGGTAATGATACGTTTTATTACCGCGTCAATAGTCTTTTTTGTGATGTGAAATTCTGAAAAAGTGAGGCTCCATAAATTTCTAAGGTTTCAGTAGTCAAAACAATAAATAATGTAATACAAACATAATCGCAACGCTCTACTTTTGATATAAACAATACCGAATGACGTCACGTGTCGAGTGTAGTAGCATTTCAATTTATCATGTGTAATTCCCGTGTAGAAAGTCAGAAGGCGTGGTGACAACTAAAGAAATGTTTCCCCTAATATCGCTCCGCTCCGCACCACGCCGCACCGGAGCTACGCGACAAAAAGACAATCGATCACGCCGCTTCCACCTGGGTTGGGAGTTTGTAACCAGGGTTGGTAGTATCCGATTTTTTTTATGAAGTTTTTAAAGTTATTTTTAATTAGCTCTGATAAATGATTAGTGTGTGGAATTACAAACGAATAAGAGGACTTAAAGTATTTTGCAGAAAAACGAATAGGTATATTGCTAATTAATTTAAAAATACCTATTCTCCACCCCGCGGTTTCACCCGCGTTTCCCGAGATAATGTTAATCCAAAATATAATCTTCTTCATCTTATTTAATCTTTTCAAATCCTTTTAGCCGTTGCAATGTGATTGAGTAACAAATATCCACATAAATATACACACAAACATTCGCATTTATAATATTAGTATGTACAGTATTTTTGTCAGAACACTTGCGACGATTCAGCTCAAATAATGTAGATTTGACAAATGAAAGCGTGGCTGTGGGCGAGGCTGTCGGCGTCCTCGACGCTGTTTTTTCTAAAGGAATACCAAAATATATGAAAAAATGTCAATTTGCTCGCCGTCGAGTAGTTCCGACTCACGGCCGTCACAGCCTTGAGCGCTAGTGTAGCTTTCCATAACTTAGTGAATACCAAACCGAGATTTCGAGGCTGCAACAGCGCTGCCCGCAAGGCTGTAGCCTTAGAGAATGTCACTGCAGGATAATTATTGCTTGTATTCAAATAAAAAAAAATTACAAATTTATTAAAACTATCTTTCTTTCATTTTGATCTAAGAATACTACCTATATTTTTTAGACAACCCTGGGTAAAAACGACAATCCAAATGCGTGATATGCGTTAACTACCAACAGATCGCTTGTAAATACGCTCCAATTTGAACTCTAATCGGAAAATTATAAGGATCATTTTATATTTGGTATTACTACTATAGGCAACATTTTTCTCGATTCGTTTTGTCTGCTCCAGCTTCTCTTTCCAGGTAATGGTTCCTGTGATATTGGCGTAATATTTCTCACAGATAACGTTTGTTATCAACGCGTGCACGCTTTTATCCGTGTTTGTATTCGCTATGAAATGGGGAATAAAGACAGTCGGCTCGATATCTATTCAAAGATTTTAGTAGTAACGACTATTTACGAAGACAGTTCGAAATATGAATTATTTACCGGGTAAAACTCGAGATATTTTACCCAAATATTTAAAGCTAAGGATTTACATTAATTAGCAACGATAATAAACGTTTGTCCAAACAAGAAACTTGAACAATGATAAATTACGATATTCCGTTTCATCTAACAACAGAATAACAGACTAAGAAGTACAAACATTGAAGAACATAGCAATTATTAAAATTCAATTATCTTTCGGACATTTAAAACAAGACGCTTCGTAAATTTGTTTAATGTTGAACAATGTAACAACAATTATAATTTAATGGAATCGAGAGAGTTATAAATTGCTGTGAATTGATTTAAACCGAATTTCCCTTTCGTTTAGGAACATTAATCAACCGTTTCTATTCACTATTCTGAGAACAGCCCCGCGACAAATCTTTACATTAAAGCGCGTCACAGATACTAGATTTCATTCTTATTTAAGCTAGAAGTGATATAAATGTAAGAGTTGATTTTGAGCTTACGTGGATACGAGAATCAGGTCAATTCATAATCATCATCATAAACGTTTTTTTTGTCATGTGCAAATATAGAATATTAAGACTTGTTCTCCCTTAAAATAGAATTGTATTCTCGACAAACGCAAAAGGTGCGATAGAAGCAGATCGTGCGGGATTGATTGAGCACGACAGGAGTGTCCTTGGCACATTGCGAGCGTTCACGTGAACAGAAAGTGGGTCATTGTCCAACCTGTTAATCTTCGAATTAGACCCAATATCTTTGGTACACTATTATTAGCTAGTATGTTTAGTTAGACACCTTGATCATCCAATTCAGTAATTGCGAGACTGGCGTTTCAGGAAACTTACGACGTTTAATTTAGTTAAGTAAATATGTGATTTGGGTGTCTGAATTAATTGTGGTAGTATTTCGTATGTATCTAGTAAAAAAAAAACAGTTGGGGAATAAATAATAATAAATAAATGTATTATCTAAATCAGAATTTTGATAATACATTTTATCGAAAAAGTAATGTTTTTGCAGCACTATATTCATTCACCGGATTTTTTAAATATCTAGATCTAATATTTGAAAAGATTGGTTAGGAACTTATTAACCAAAATGCATCCTGCGCTAGTTCCCAGGATGCGTGGTTTCACGGACGACCGCACCTATTTCATGAGCAAATTTAAGCTGTATTACTAACTGTATAAAATGTCATTGTCGAAAGGCCACGGGCGTGTTTTGTTTTAAAACTTGCGTCCTGCTATTTTGACCTTTATGCCGTTTGTAATATGCTAGCTTTAGGATTACATTTTTCTACTCTCGCATTCTAACGTTAGATAGGTAACACCTACATCTATGGGATGAATACCCAACGTAGACATTATTGGTCTATTAGCATCGTGTCAATTAGCCATGGAAGGTTCAACCCTTGGCCTGATTAATGAAGGAATCTTACTTCGGCTATAAATAGGCCTTCACGGCGAAGATGAGAAATTGTTCGAGGTTTTATCTCTAATATGGTCAAAATAATATCTATCAGCTTTACTTTATTTTTATCTAAGAAGTTTACTTTACGTCAGAAAAAAGTATTTAATTTAAAATGTATTTATCTATGAACCGTTGACTACGCATTTTATATCGTCCGCTTTCAACAGTTATCTTAAAAGTAAACGGAAAATTAATTAATTTTTCGCTTTGAACTTAATGTTCTAGCTTTATGGAGTAACAGAGAATTTTTATTGAAATTGTAATTAAGAATTTCAATGTGTTTTTTTCTAAAAATTGTCCTGTATCAAAAAACACTTGATTGTAAAATAGTTAAGTTAATAAAATGAGTCAATTGAAAGTGTTACAAAATCAATTACCGAACGTCTGGGAGGCTTTTCCGCTTTGCCCTCGTAACTGAGTAACAGGGATGGATGCCGTTCCGTACAACATGGAACTGCACTTCATTCAATCTAATATGCGGCCCTCTTCCATTCACCCATTAAATGATTTTCTCGAGACATCCGATCCGCTTTAAGATCGCTTACATTTTTCTATCAAGTGGAACATCGTGGAAGCTGTTTTATTGGCCAAATTGAATGATAGTAGTCTGTCTTAGTTTTTATCACGATACCCCATTTTTGATTTAAATAGTTGACTGCAAATAATAATATCAAGAAACATACAAACATAGATTTCTATAAAATATTTTATTTTCATAATTAGTGTATTGATTTTTCAGAATATTTTTCTAACTAAAATTGACGGTTTGATATTGCACTGACCGTGGCCATGAGTGATGCGATGTTAATTTCTTAAAGTAGCTACTGAGTAGAGTTGCCTAATGGTGATTGAGTAAAGTTAGGAAATTTCTTACATGCCCCTATAGGTAGAACTAACTCCTAATTGGAAAGAACAACACAAAACTCAAAGTTCAAACGAATTGAGAGTTCATGCGACCCTGTCCGGGTCTCCCAAACAATTTTCATTTCCTCTTGGCATCTTAGTATAAACATTTGTGCGTTAAGTTTTGTCAGTGGCGTTGGCATTAGTGTTATGTGCTATGTTACACAAAGTTGCGCCAAATATGAGATAACTTGCGTTAACCACTAGTAAACTTGTACGGTTGTTTGTTTGTATTATAACTATTTCCTTGTTTGTTTGGCTTTGCGGGCTAGAATCATTTCAATTGAAATAAAATACAATTCTGTCCAAAATAAAATAAATATTTTCGTATAATATAAAGTTTTCTATAAAACTTGCTACATAGTTTCGGTAATCCCCAGCGTGCGTTGCAATGTCTCATTTTTTCTTTCAGAAACTATCTGTGCTCACAAAGTTTCATCGCAATCGGATGAATGGTAATAGAAGTGCATATGTTACGGACATGACTTTTTTTTATATATCTA
Organism: Tetheella fluctuosa; assembly: GCA_951216915.1. Lineage (NCBI taxonomy): Eukaryota > Metazoa > Arthropoda > Insecta > Lepidoptera > Drepanidae > Tetheella > Tetheella fluctuosa. The sequence goes on from OX578217.1 coordinate 11,369,155, forward strand.
TACTTATATTATAAAGCTGAAGATTTTGTTTGGTTGAACGCGGTAATCTCAGGTACTACTGATTCGAATTGAAAAATTATTTTAGTGTTGGATACCTACCCCATTTATCGAGGAAGGCTATAGGCTTGGAAGTACTGAAGCAAAACTTTTGTGTTTTCTAAGTGTATATCGTACTATTCACAGATTTTGATTAGGCTACTATTATATACAATTCCATGAAATATCATGATGATATTATATCTGTAGCTATACCATCAAACACACCTTCAAACGTTTCTCTTTGTTATAGAAAAATACATATACATGCAAGAAAGGCTGTTCACAAAAACCCTGTCTCTAAGCAAAAGTAGGATGTATACCGTAGCGTTTTTCTTAACGTTATTAATTCAATCCGGATCCAACCCGTCACGTGGGCTTAGGGTGGGTCGTATCTTAATACTGGTATGGCTCGGTATAATTGACGCAATGATTTCTGATGCTAAAGATGATTTTTAGTTATCGGGTTGGGTTTTTGTCTGTCGTTATGTTGATGTCACTTACTTATAAGTGAAGGATGGTTATTTTAATTACTTTTGATTTTATTTCGAGTAAACGGTACAATTATTTAACCAAGGACAATGTGCTACAATAAGAGTTATAATTATTGCGTATTAGCATTTAATGAGAGATAATTGGACGTAGGAATATACTTTCGTATTTAGTAGCATAGAAAGCGACACACCTGTGGTTGAATAACAAATAAATAATGTATCCATACACTATAATAGGTTGAATGTCATTGCAATTAAATAATATCCTTAAAATATAATATCATTATTTATTTCTATTTCGGTCAACAAATTCACCTGCGTACTAGAAATAGCTGATTTTCTGAGATGAAATATGTAATCTACCTCAGTTACAAATGTCATCAAAATCAGTTAAAATTCCTTTAAAAAGTACATACTTGAAAAAACATATGGACACAACCTTTCAGATTAAATTACTTTACCAAAATAAGTCTGTCTACGAAGTAAATCTCAACTCTGGGCAAATATTTTTTCAGGTGTAGTGCGCGGAAGTCCTTAACCGAACGGACGTAGGGGTTGTACGTGATCAATTGCCTTTGACACCATTGCCCTTTTGTCAAAGAAACAATAAGCGTGAATGTCTTCAGATAGATCCGGAGATAATTCACTGTGCTCTGTGAGGCTTCGCCGAATCGAATGAATATTGAGTTCGACTTTTTCGCAAAATGCTATTTGTACACAGTGTGTGATATTCGTTAATGTTTCTTTTTTAACTTTTTTAAAACTGTGGCCTACTCCCTTATTAGCATTAGCATTATCATTATCGGATGGTGTAATCATACAGTGTGTGTTTTTTATTTCAAAATCAACGGGTTCGATTCTTGGCTGGGAATATTGATTTTTCAAAAATCCAATGATGCAGTTTTAGTTTTCATCAAAATCGGGCTCGAGACTCCTTTAAGTATTTTTCCATATTCCGAAAAATTGACCCTGTATACATATTTATATCAAGAAGTAACTTGGCTTACTTGTCAGTCAAACATAGCAAGGACTAGCTTCTATGGGTCAATCATGACTCAAGAGTCCACTATTCTATTCTATATCAAGAGCTGGGCTCTCGTCGGTGTAGCTTCCTCCACTCTAATTTGTTCCCCGCCACTTCCTGTTGGTACCTTCTTATACGACACGTCTACTTTTGCTTTACTTGGTCTTTATAGCTTATCAACTAGGAACTTCAAATGTTCTTCCACATCATCATATCTATCATGATATCAGCCGTCAGTTTATATCTATATTAATATTATAAAGCTATAGAGTTTGTATGTAGTTTGACGCGCTAATCTCAGTAAATACCAGTCCGATTTGAAATATTTCTTTGTGTGTTAGATAGCTCGTTTATTGTGTAAGTTATTTTTTATCTCAGGAACGCAGGTGAAACTGCGGGTAATAGCAAGTTTTTAATATTACTATTCTATTTCGTATGCGCCTAGTTCGATGCATATTTGCGCCCTATTCCTTTTGAATTTGGGTTCTCGGGCCAGGTAGGCTGGTTTTCTAAATATATTTTTCTTTACCTTCGGTGTAGACAGTAATATATCCGAAGTATCTAAGCTATGGTAGTGATAAGTGACAGTAATATTAACCATCACACACTTTATCCAATTCTACTAACATTTATTCAATGAGAATATTTTACACTTATTATTTACCTAACTCTTATGGTAGGTCATTGAATCAAATGTAAGGTAGTACCTACTGATAAAACTCGACAGTTAACCTCATAATACAATGTTATCGGAGTTCATATTACTAATCTAGTTAATGACTTTATAGGTAAGTTTGCTTTTAATATCAATTTATTTATAAATTACATGTGTGTAATTATAAAAAAATACTTTTAAAAGTATTAAAAAAACAGTTCTCAACCGGTACCAGGAATATTCTTTGCTGAGTTTCTACCCAGAGTCTTGTCGGTTTGAGCACAGTGTATAACCAACTGTAGAGTCAAATATAGCGTATTAAGTGCTATAACAGGGCCTAAATTGAATGAATGAGGTTTGAGTTTGGGTCCTAACTACCGTCGTTCAAGGCTCCAGGAAGAGGATCTCCCTCACTATGCGTGCCATCTTCAAGAGTACTGCCTTCTGAATCTGGCCCTTGATCCAGCCGCCTAACGCTTTATTATACATGGTCATTTTTCACACTCGTTCTTTTCTGATCTCAAATATGTGGCTCACATGCAAACATACGGCGAAAACACAGAATTAATTTTTTTAAGCATATAAAATAATTGTGGTGTACCGAACTGATAAAGTTGTTGGTTTTTAAATAAATCTTTTAAATAGGTAGTGAAATGCATCATTTTGTATTACATAGGTTTCTATTGAATCAGGGGAAATACCTAACCAAGCAAGTAATGCACTCGTTTTCCTGTTACTAACCGGTTAACAAAGTGTTTGCGGTGCTTTGTTAGCTAATCGCTAATCTGGGTGAATAACCTTGTGTTGCTCATAAACCTATAATATGATGTGAGAAAAATTAGGCAATGGTATGTATTTAAAAAAAACCATTATTAATGACTTAATTTTATTTTGTGTCTATTTTTACTTTCCTCACAGTTGAAAAAAAAAAAGATATTACTTTTTGAACTGCTTTTATCTAAAATAACGATGAATGAAAATAATGATATATTGTTAGGGCTTGCTAATTAATCAATAAGTTTACATAGGCCGCAAAATTTTTATGAATAGATAGTTTTTTCTTGTAGGTACTGAGGTGGTAAACCAATTTTTACTACAGACTATGAACATAAAACTCCGCATTAATATTACCAGTCATAATCAAGTTTAATTTATCCTTATTGAGTGATGTTTTATTGTCATAAGTAGCGCCATCTAGTGAGGTTTTTAAGCATAATAATAAGAAGCTCTTTACTATTATAAGTGCGAAAGTGTATTAGTTACTTTGTCCTCCGTTCTAGCTGCAACGGATCTACGTGATTTTTTGCATAAAGCTAGTTGATAGACAGGACAGAGACATAAGCTACTTTTAACCCGGGAACGCGGGTAAAGCCGCGGGGCGAAAGCTAGTAAGCTAGTAATATATTTTTGTACATTTTAGAGCCTTCCTTTTTGGTTTTGAGTGATGACTCTACCTTCGGCTACATCATTACATACCATGATTAGATTGTGGTCAAACACAAGCTTATTCATCAACGCCTACTAATATTTGTAGTTGTGTTTTAGTTCTTGTTACTTTACAAGCTTTTATTCAACTTAATTTGTTAGGTAGGGGGCCGTCCATTAATCACGAAAGACTCGAAAGGGGGGGAAGGGATTTGGCAAAAATCACGAAATATCACAAGGGGGGAGGGGGGTGTAGTAAGATATCACGTGTATTTATTTTTTCGTCAAACGCGCGATTACTAAACCGGCGTGTAATGTGACCTTGACTCGCCGTTGCCAGGCAACGAACGAAGTCCCCGCGCGCCGCGATTTTCTAGAATAAAATTAGATTATATTACATTATAATTTATAATTACTTTATACCTATATTTAAAGATAATATTCTAAAAATTTTAAGATTCTTTGTAGGTAAGTACTAAAAATACACGTGATTTTTGGTGAGGGGGGGGGGGGGGTTAGTCTTAAACCTCACCAAGTATCATCAAGGGGGAGGGGGGTTAATAAATGCTAAAAAAAACATCACGTTTAATAGACGGCCCCTAGGTGTGTGGGTAGAATTTGCAAACTGATTTTTAGGAATTGATCTGAGGAAGTCATAGATGATGTAAGTATTGAGCTGAATAAATATGTTCTATTCTATTCTATTCTATAATCAAAAAAGCTTATATTATATAAGCTTTTTTGATTATACAAAGTGAAAAAAAGTAAAGTAGTACATAACTATGTATGTACAGCTTACTCAAATCCGCATCAAAATCTGTACAGTAGTTCTCGAGCTATATGCACACTAACGGACAGTCAGACAGAGAGTCATTACGTTTTAAAATAATAATAATATGTAAGGATTCTATGTGAACAATATAATATTTTTATGAGAATAAATTTTAATGTCTTTGAACCAAATTTTCAGTGTACCGTAAAAATCAAGCAAATTGATTACATCAAAATTCAATATGAACAAAACCCAGGGGTATAACACATTTTCGTCGGCTAAAAACGTTCATCGATTTCCCTGAAGATTGCTTTCCTAATTGTCAAGGCTTTTACTCCGCTGTCCCTATGAGACTATTCACTGTTAAAATCGCTTCAATTTTTATTTAATTCCCTACCATTTTCATTAGCTACCCTACAAAAGAAAATTAGCAGTAGTATATGTATAAATTTATTTTTGAATTAAAATTGTTTTCTCAATTCTCTTTCTCTTATTATGACATTATGTAAGTATTTGTATTATATCTGTGATTACTTTGAAGTTATTAGGTATTAATAATTTTGATTAGTAATTTGTGTGAAACTACGTGGCGAGAAAAATATTACCGTCTTCCAAAATTCTTAAGGGTCAACTTACTATAAATTAACAACATAAATACCGATTTATAGGAATTATAAGTTCCTGACACATCTATTATTCTATATTATGTACGTGTGTGAGCAAAGAATTTATATAACAAAACCTTAATTTTGGATTTTCTAATTGACAGGGCGATCGTCGAGATACATAAGGACTCTTCAGACATTCGCTAGTCGGTCTGGTTGAGGGCTGGTGGCGCGTGATTAATCGCTTTGACGTGCCGCACGGCGCCCCGCCCGCGACCCCTGTCGGCGACTTTGTGTCAATTGCACTCAAATGTTCGATTGCTAATCCATTGTTTCAGTTGAATTATAGTTATGCAGGCAACATGAAAAATATAGTAGATTGTATACATATAGCCTTTTTTAAATTAAGTAAACCATACAGAGTCAGTGAAAAACTGGAAGCCTACCACCAACTCTTAATTGCTATTCGTTTCAAGCGAAAGTGAATAGAAAGAGAATTTTAATATTATTTTCTGATTAAAGTTAAAAATAGCTAATTTTGAAAACAGTAGCAAAAGATTTGTGCTGGCCAAATCCCTCAGGTTTAACATAATTAGCCATCGGCAAGCGTTTATTTAAAGGTTCGTAGGAAAAAATCAGATTAAAGGGGAACCGTCAGCATTATTCTTGGAATTACCAATCTGGAAGTACGATCTAATTCTCCGATGTAAGAGCTCATAAGAATTTCAAATGGAGGTTCTGCTGTAACAACCATCCGTCGTGAAGCCGAACTTATAGTTCCAATAATGGATTTACGGGAACTTATTCAAGAGTCACGCTAAAACCGAATTAAGCTCAATAAAGTGAAAAGCATAAAATGTTTGTTAACTTACCCTCGATCATGATTCAGCAAGCAAATTCCGAATGTTTAGTGACACATAAAAAGTACAGCAAAACAAACAGATTTTCGTAAAAGGTGTTTTCAATTTGTTGTTTTCCGTAACTGTAAATCAACACTGTTGGAAGTAATAGTATCTACATTCCGGGTTATGGAATGAAGATTTAAAGGAAATTCATCGAGTATTTATGTTACAGTCAAATAACGAAATAAAACAAATATAACTGTAAAATTAACAAAACTATTATTAACTTGTCAGTACTTAAAATCTCATGTAGCTAGGATACAAGTAATTACTTACATGAAAGAATAAAAATTAATTAACTTACTTTTTCATAAACCCAAAGGTCCTGATGTCCTAGATTGAGGCGCAGACAATTACCCAATAAGCGTGCCACTCTTCAAAACGTCACGTTTTGATCACATTACAGCTCGGTGTCGGGTAGGTGCCATCGGAGGGACTGATGCGCGTCTTGTCGGCAATTTATTTTATTTTACGAGAGCAACTTGCGATAAGTGGCCCCAGACGTGATGCGACTATAAGTCAGCGCGTATTTACCAACAACTTTAACAAATCGACCCACAGACATATGTATGAGTTCATAATTTTAGTTAAAGAACATTCGTGCGTGTGCATGACGTATGCTTCTAAAGTTTGAAAAGTGAGTTTGAATTTACGGAAACACGCACTGTCATTATTGTTGTGTTCTCTTTCTAGGTCAAATTTAAAATGTGAGAGCTTCCATCGGTATTTGTTTACTGTGACAGATTTTCCAGGGAAAAAATAAGTAGGTATGTTATTATACAGCTATGATAGGTATTGTCTACAGTAAATATTAGTCCAAACGGTAAGGTTATAGCAATGGAGGTTATGTACTATATGTACCCTAATTAGCACGCTAAAGTTCGTGAGTCAGATTCCCACACAGGATAATCATTTATTAGCATGAAAATGTCTGTTTATTCTGAGCTTGGGTGTATTTAAATATATATTTACAGGCCGGTTGCCTTCTAGGCTTTATAAAGGTCGGCAAATACCCTTGAAATTGCTGATGCCCATACGCGTCGGTAGCTACATACTATCAGGTGAGCTGCCAACCTTCTGATATAAAAAAAAATCCTATAGTATATTAGTCCGATTTCCAAAGTAAAATTTCTGCTTAGTTATTATGATAATTTGTTTTCCCTTTTAGACAAATTCTGACATCATTATTGTTAGACATTTTAATGTCATCCACGATTCACATAAGTTTCAGCGTGTATACGAAGCTATGTCCAAACCTCGCTGCATTCATGCTTTGTAGATTGGGACTGGATACGGTAATTTTGGCTCTGTGCATGTTCGATATGTGACACTCGTAGCTTGACTAAAGTTCGGTGACACGGAAACTTTACGCTTTTAGCTTGAGTCTCAACTGTTCGTATTTGGGTACTTACAGGTCAAGCTGATATTTAGAGCTGTGCTTATCTTATAATATTTATTATTATTTATATTATGGACCTACCGACTAGTTAATAGCCGTTAAAAAAAACTGCTGTGTTCATTTTGATCAAGAAAAATTGAATGTCCTTTTTTCAGCTGCTGTAAAATAAGGTTAGTTGCTTGGCGACAGGTTTTCCCAACTTAAGGGTGGTAGCCAACCAAGCGGGTACTACAAAGAACCCTACCGTGCTATTGTTTAAACAAGGTTCTGTCTTTCACCGAAAGCGCAAGGCATACAATACAACGTTACTAACACTATATGGCTCAGGTGATTCTTTTTCGTTTTTATTATTTTATTTTTTACTAGCTGTCCCCCGCGGTTTCACCCACGTTCCCGGTGTAATTTTTTTTCATACAAACCTTGTCCTGACAGTTACAAACATAACAATAAAGAATTAGCCAAATAGTGAAGTTATACGCGTACAAACATTTCGGTGATTCATTTTTATATATATAGATATACCACTAAAGCGGCAAATAAGCATACGGCCCGCCTGATGGTAAGCAGCTACCGTAGCCTATTGACGCCAGGGGAGTCACTTGCGCGTTGCCGACCCTGCAAAAATATCTTCACACCTTTCTTGAAAAACCCCATGCTGTACTCCCTTGGGAAAACCACGATTCTTAGAGTTTTCTTAGAGGTCCATATATATGGCTAGTTTGGCATCGCGTCCCATAACTTGTTCAATTGGATTTGTCTTAAAATCGATATTACTATGGAGAAGCTAAATCGACTGTTTTTTTTTATAGGATTTATTATAGTGCAAGTTAACTGCATCTAGACAGATACTACTGTAAATCTTCGATTTCAAAATGAATTCCAAGTGATTTCCGCCGTTTTGCTGATACAAAAATCCCATTTGGCTATAATTGGAAACGGTCAAGGTCTAACGACACTGTCATAGTATCCCATGCGACACTTTGAGATAAGCAATGGCGTTCCTATCGCGTTTTATGGCACATTCGATATTACGTGAAATAGTTTTTGTTCCCTCAGCTAAGACCTCGCTTCCTTTTAGCTCTCAGAGACGAATTTAGTTTAATAGTTACACTTGTCATTGTATGACATAAGCTTTTACATAATATTTATAAATAATAATACAAAATTAAACTTATTGTAGTTTCTTCATTCGAGTGTCCATTTATTTTAAAATTGATGATTTGACTCACTGCTGATACTGCATACCGAATTCAAAAATAAAGCAAAAAAACTATGCATTAAAGTTGCTTTCTAGGCTTGCTGAAGGTTGGCTATACAATCAACTCTATTGCTAATGTATATAGCGAAGTGGCCACTACCATTGAGGGCATTTTTTCTCAGCTTTCAGATATTAAAAATAATACAGGACGCGTATAAACTATGTATATCAATGCGTCTCGCGCTCCATGATTCCTTTCTCGAACCTTATAAATTAGGTACAACCTGATGCGTCTCTGGTGGCTCCCTCTGCTGAATTCCTGCGGGAGTGTTTATGGTGTAGGCACGTCGTTGTATGCGATTAGGGGAAATGGAAAAACTTGTCTTTTTATACGGGTAATGGTGTAATTTTTCTTAAACAAAAAGAGTTGTTATCCCCTATGCATACTTTGTGATGTGTACCTACCTACATATATATAGATCACACAGTATGCATATTTATAGGGTTAGTGTAGTTCCTTCTAGGCTTTGTGTGCTTACCACCTTCGGCCACATGATCACTTAATATATTGAGACTGTGGTCAAACACAAGCCTATATACTAAGTAAAAAAAAAGGTTATTTTTTAATGATTAGCTAAACTTTCAGGGTTAAAATGTAACACATTAATATGCAACTTTTACTATGTGACTAAATTTGAAAGTGCAATAAAAAAACAATCAACAGAACTGTTCTATTCAACAGTTCAATGCTGTACGATCAAAATGTATGGACTAACATTTCTTCTCGTGCTTTCATAGTTGGCTGTTTCAATGAAAATCCTAAAAGTTAACTTAGTCATTAAAAATAACCCCGTATAATACGTTGTACAGCCCTACATTTAAATAATGATATGGATAATTTCACTACATTCCAAAGAGAATCCACCTTTATTTATGTTTAGGTCTCGCAATTTTGTTTCCAATTCCGTTTTGGGGTACTAAATGGGATCTCAAATATATAGTAATGTTAGCTGGGTTTTCGTTACGAACTAAATTAGTATTGTATTCCTTTATTTGAGTTTAGAATTGATTTTGTACCTGAGTAGTTGAAATTGTGTTTTGATTTTAAAAGCGGTTGTATTAGTATGGAATATACTTACTAGTATATCCTTACTGTGGCCTGTGATTCTAACCGCATAGCTATTTAGGTATCTGACTTATAAAACTAAAATAGCGACGGTTACTTTAGTCTTAGTGCAATAATACTTAATATCTTTCTTAATTCTAGGAGGTCTTAGGTAATTGTAAGAAAACGTCCGTATATTGTTATAGAGAGAGCATGACTAACATAAGCGAAAATCTTTTTTGTATTTGTACCTGTCTAGACTACAGCAATTTGTATTTAGAATTTGAGAATATATTTTTATAGGAATACAAAATAGTAAAGTTATTAGACTGAACATTCTGTGAGTACCTAGTTACTTGGAATTCTCGATTCTTTCCATGCTTCTGTGAAAAATGTATACTGTTTCGTTGATGCCTTCTTTCACTAGATGGCGGTTAGAGTATGTCGTTTTAAGGGATGTCACGCTAGTATATCTTGAAAGGATACATTCATTTTCACTGCTAATTATTATATTTTTAAGAAAGTATAATAATTACCTTATAATTACTATGATAAAGAAAATATTCATATTTATTGTAACATTTAAAGTTGTGAAAGAGATGCTTCAACAACTCGTCACCCTCAAAATGTTGGACCATGAAACTTGAGTGACGTAATAGACGCCCGTTAATTCTTCAAAACGTTAAAACATGATGCGAGCTACGCGCCGCGCTGCGGTGCGCGGCATCGTCTGACGTCACACCCCCTTATTTACCCCGTTCCAGTGCCTTCATTACAAATTCAAAGGCTGTTTAGTCATTATCACGTAACACCTGTTGTCGGTTACATTTATGGTGCGTTGAGTTTTAGGCTTTCATTTGAGTGACGTATCATGGGAATACTTTTTTTTCTTTTGTAAGGATGTAATATGATTTGCCATATTTAATGTGTAAGAATACCAAATGGAAAAGAAAATCATAATACAAAATACTTTGTAATCTATTTATATCAATCTGTTTATAAAGAAGAGCAGATTTGTAACACTTATTTCTGTCATCATGTATATATTATATAAAAGAGAAAGTATGTATGTATGTTCCTTATAGACTCCGAAACCGCTGAACCGATCGCGATGAAATCAATCAGACAATCTTTATATCAGCCCCGCGGGTAGGTAATCCTGTAAGGTTTGGTGGCGATCGGAGCACTCGGGACTCGGGACCGCGGGTGAAACCGCCGAGCGAAACCTAGTATAGGTATAAATAACCATACAGGGTTGCCTTTTTAATATTTATCATATTTAAGAATTTAGTTTGTTCAGTATAACTAGTAGGTAGTATAGTTAAAAGCCAACTTTTTTTGAGTCAAATTACTGATAAGATACTGATAAAAATTAAATGTCCACTTTTTGGGTGAGAAAAGTAGTAGGTCTTCGTAATTCTAAGGTATTTCTTTCTTAGGTGTTCTTTTTTTTATTATAAAATGGTTTTCACCATAAAACCTTATTGGAATGTTGTATCGTATCTTTGAAAAATTAAGAATAATGGAGGCTCTAGAAATATAATATAATTAATTATATCATTAAAAAACAGTTTAGTTAAATAAATAAATATAAATATGTTGGGACATTATTCCTCACACACGGCCATCTGACCCCAAACTAAGCAGAGCTTGTGCTATGAAAGCCCGATAACTGATATACTACATATATTACTTTTCTTTTGTAAATACATACATATATAGATAATAACACCCAGACTCAGGACATACAGACATGTTCATGCACACAAATGTTTGTCCTGAGTGGGAATCGAACCCACGACCTGCGGCGTGATAGATAGGGTATCTTACCAACCACGCCAACCGGCCCGTCAATTAATTAGTGTACAATAAAGTTTTTATTATACACTATAATATTTCAGTTTCCATGTACACGCAGCTTTATGCTATCGTATGCCATTAACTGTGCTCACAATGTAGTACGTAGCTCCGAGTGGGCGTCGCGTCGCGGCCTACACAACTTGAATTTTTCATATTTCAATGTCCCTGAAGGTATCTATCAACAGGCACATTTAACCTTTTTGTATTTTTACTCATTATTTAGTGAAAATGGAAACTGGAGAGAGCATATTAACACGCATAAATGAAGTAATGGCCCGACTTTTCAATGCCAAGATATACGTTATCTGCTAAACTAACGATTGAAAAATTTACCCTTAATCGAACAAAAATACTTCGTATTTTAAAAAGGTATAAAAATTGAACGAAATTATCAAATACATTTGTATTGTTATCGAATTAAAGATTACAAATAAAAGAACTAATCCACAGCAGATGGAATCCACTGAGCACTATACAACAAAATGTATTTTCCTCATCTTTTTATACAATAACGTATACATTTTTAACACCTCTTGTTTGTATTACATTAAACTTTTTCCACGTCTGAAGCGAGCTGGATGTACGCAAGTGGCAATTTGAAATGGGAATTGCTGATTTTTTCATATGAAACGCATGTATTTCTAACATAATGAGACTGTTGTTAAGCGCCCGACTAAAATGGGAAAATTAAATGTAAACCATCATATTATACGGTTGAGGTGGTAAGCAATTTTTATAGGATTTTGAACTTTATGTCGAAACATAAAAAATAATTTTACAGCCGCTAAAACTTTACGGATATGTTGCAATTTAGCTGTAAATATTTAAACAAAAAGAGATATTCTAGTCTCTTTTTTTACGCAGGTTGAAGGTTATGTTGTATAAATTTGACATACTATTTTATATTTACGGCATATAAAGCGGTGTTTTTATTTTGAGATTAAAATGACGCAAAATGCTTAGCCATATTAGGACTTTAGAAATATATTATCTATGAATAAAATAGCTTAGCATATAGAAATTGCTGTACCTGTAACTCGGCTCAGCAAAGTGAGGGACTCATTCAAGGGGCAATGTATACGTTTCTATAACAAAGTACCCAAAGAAATTCAAGAACTATCTGTGTATAGATTTAAAAAATTAGTTAAACAAAAGTTATGTAAAAAAAGGTACTATAAAGTTTCTGATTTTGTAGAAGACAAGAATGCATTTATATGAAATGTTCGCTACACAAACTATTTCATTATAATTTTATAAATTGTTATTTGTAATTAAATAGTTACATAAATTAAATAAAAAAGAACAAAGATCTATAAAAAAATGTCCCTTGCTGAGTTTCTTGCCGGAGTCTTCTCAGTCCAAGTGTATTCCGAACCGGTGGTAGAATCAATTGTAACGTTCATAAGTGCCTTATTAGGGCCTAAACTGAATAAATGATTTTTGAATTTTGAATTTGAATTATTAGCAGAGATCTCGGATTTATTCCCTAGGGGTAAAAATGCCTAAAATAAACAATATTACTAAGGTAGCATTAGATTAAATGAAAAGTTTCAACATCAAATACTCTCTCGCGAAAACACTAAACAACATAATAATGATAACATACTAAATATAAAGCTAATAATTTAATTAAAACAATTAACTCCACAAGAAAAACTGAAAGCATCGTAGTGTAAAAATAATTGTAATAAAGGAAATATAATACGTGAAATACAGAGAGTTAGGAACACAAACAAAGGGGTGTACATACATGCATGTGTCACCGCTCGCTGTTATGCGGTTTCATACGGGGCGTATGGCTGCATTCTGCCAGGATTTCTTTTATGCATGTGCCTTTGTTCGTGACTCGAACCAACTCGCTGGAAGATGTTGCTGGTTAATGCTTTATTTTCAAAAGTATTTATGGAAGCTCGTTTTTTGAACAAATGATACCTATCATAAAGTGTTCATGGTAATATGGTGGAGTAGGTATACCATGTATTTTAAAAGAACTCGTAATGAATCGAAAACGAACGATATCCATTAACCACTCAACAAACAATTTCCTGTTCCTCGATACCAAAACAATTTCAATTTAAAAGTATCGTAGTAATGTAAAATAATCCATTAAAAACGAACCCATTTCAATTGAAGTAACAAATAACCCTCCAGGTATCAGAGACGCTATGCTAAAGCAGGAAAAAATAATGAAAATAAAAACAGTTGCGAAGTGCGAAGAGGAGCTTCGACGGCTCTCATTACCCAGGGTTATCTTGTTAGTGTGCCTATAAATAACGCCGACCGACGGTTTGGTACTAACAAGCGGGTATTTTTCACAGAAATCGCAGCGTGGTGTGAAAAGCACTTTATAAGCGGTTCATGAGAAATTGAGGGGCGATTCAAAACCGACAAAAAGGTCGTCACCAAGGTTTTTAGTGCGTTTTATAAGTATACATTTTGAGCTTAATTCTATGCACTGCTTTACATCATCATCATCATCTCAGCTGCAAGACTGCTGAACATAGGCCTCATACATACATTGTGTGAGGAATAATGTCCCAGAATATTTATTTATTTATTTATTAAGTTGTATGTGATGATTAAAGTGATGAATGACAGGTTGCTGTGGAGGTTCGATACCCTAACTATCACGCTACAGGTTGTGGGTACGATTCAGGAAGATCATTTGTACATTTTTAGAAACAAAATTACATTAAGATCAGATATGTAGTTTCGGAGTTTATCGCGGCACAACATCGCGACACGGGAATTTTATACTGGGTGATTTTGTTATCACTGGCAATACTTGCAGGGGTGGAAGTACTCATCATTGTGAACAACTTTTATAATGGGACTAACTGTGAAATCATGAAAAAATTATCAGCTGTTCCATACTAAAGTTATTGGTTGTATATTAAGATTAGGTAAACTAACCTGTATGTATAATGCTCCGACTTTTTTCATTCACTTAGATACTAGAAAATAAGTTGTGTCAGACAGTGTGTGTTTTCATCCCCTAATAACAAATGCAATTGTTTAGTAAGGAGATAAATCCGATCTCCTCCGATCGACCTCTGGTAATGCATGCTATTTTAAAAGGAACAAAATACCGCTGCACGAGCGCTGCATACTGGAAATTCACTATTTTATTTTCCAGACAAATACCATAAAGACATGCCTACGGGGAATTTATTATGACCACAAATCGAGGCGTGAATGCCTACCTCTTTAATCATTGGGTCGGTTTACCGCATCTGTAAATTTAACCTTAAACATACTCAAACTATTGCTGTTCAAGGTTGAATTCAGATAAGACGCTTAAGCAGCATATCTATTTATAAAAAAAAATACATAACGCCTATATGTAATTTTAATGATGTGTGTGATTATATTCAAATTCAAAATATCAGTGTTAAATACAACTTTATTAAATACAAAGTCTACTCGCCTAACTGTTAAGTTTGATCGCGTCCCAAAGCTACAAGTATATACTATATACAGTATATAAGTAGGTCTAGATAAGTACCGGCTCTCATGTGCAGCTGCCGGAACACACTAATAGGTCCTTGGCGATAAATTTTCAACTTGAAGGTGGTTTCAGCCAGGCGTGTGCCTACTACAAAGTACACCACCGTGCGTGCTATGATTTCCTCACGATTTTTTTTTCACTGAAACTTCAAGCTTAACCTACGATTTACGTCACTACCACAGCTATCATCGCTTTAAAATGAAAGTACTGCGTTACAGCCCATTTTAAATTGAGCCAATCTATCACAGTTTAATTCATGTTGGGCGTGGATTATATCAGAGATTTGCCGATACAACCCTGCACTACATAGTGAGATGTGGGGACCCTTAGGGAGTAATCTCCAGCTGGATTATACAGGCGATATTGTCTGCAACTAAAACGATTACATCAAACACGGCCATTGTGTTCGCTGTTACCTTGGATTCGAACCAACAGCTATTATACGGTGTACTTGTCTTGTTAATCGATAAGTCCATTTTCAAGGCCTGCTGTTATTTTTATATAATTTTACTAAGAATTTCACTCTATTTAAGTAAAAAAGAAATAATAGTATGACTGATACTACTGATGTTACGTATAAATATTTTTATAAAGGTTAGAGCGATTTTAGTGTCCAAAAGAATAGTTTAGCTTTTGAATACTAGCTGAGTGTGTTTAAGTTTTTTAAATCTTACTATGGTACAAAATGTCGTGGCTGAAGATGGTAAGTATGGAATCCTGAGAAGGAATTGGCTCTCAAGTGAAGCTGCCAAAGACACTGACAGGAACAGGCGACAGATTTTCAACATGGTTGTAATTAGTCTGGCGGGTACTACAAAGTACTCTTCCACCATGCCTTTGGATTCCTCAAGTTGCTTTTCTTTATTAGCAGCTCAATTTCTTTGTAGGATTTG
This sequence comes from Tetheella fluctuosa, assembly GCA_951216915.1. Taxonomy (NCBI): domain Eukaryota; kingdom Metazoa; phylum Arthropoda; class Insecta; order Lepidoptera; family Drepanidae; genus Tetheella; species Tetheella fluctuosa. The sequence goes on from OX578217.1 coordinate 11,385,031, forward strand.
AGACAGGGGTCATGACATTCGACGTCACTTCTACAGCATTGATCTCCTTAATTTGTTAGTAATTTATTAGATTTTGTGACTAGTATCTTTCAAATCAATAATTACACAATTTATAATTAAATAGTTGCTTGGTATAATTTTTTCACAGTACAAAGAAAGATCATAAGTAGATATTTTTGGATTATGCTGTCAGCAACAGAACGCCTAAGCAACAAATATAAAGTTTAATATTCTCAAAGGGAAATTGAACAGACATTTTCTTGCCAGTATTGAGTGTAGGTGGACGTTGAAATATCGAGGATGGCGTAAGAGGATTACATACAGTCGGCTTGTTCGTCTTCAGTGAGACTTTGACGTGTTTCTAGACCTGAGTACTATTAGCACCAACTAACAGATCAAGTTTGCTTCGCATAGTTTGAATAGCTGTTACATTATATTCATTAAGGCGTGCATTCAATACTGAATGTTCAGAGGTTCAAGCTCTCCTAGTACTTTCAACAAAATATAAATATTTTGTTTGTTGTTTGTTGCATCTATTTAGTATCTAGTATTAAAATTTTAAAAACCCACATTCCTTACGATAGATATCTTCCACCTCCAGGAGAAATATCTTCATCAATTTTATACCTCTTTTATCAAAACAACCAGACTTTTATTTTTATTTGTCCTATAAATGTGGAGTCAACTGACCCAAAAACAACATGAGTACAATTAATTGAAAACAAATTAATTGTTGCCGATATTACAACAGTAAATGCGTGTGTTGAACAAAACAATATTACTGTAATTGTACTTGAATATCTCACTTCATTTTGAATGAAAACAGACGAGACTAAATTAGACACGCACGTCTCAAATAAACAAAGAAAAGATTTTATCAATGATGAAATTGTATGAAAATTTAAAAGGATGAAACGTAAACGCTATGAACAAGGTGAAATGAACCTACGGAAAGTATTATTTAAAGCTTATTTTGGTATAAAAGATACATCTCCCATAGATTATAGTGTCTATTCCGCCCAGTACTACAACCAACCTAGAAGAATAACTTGATTTTTATGTCAAAAAGGATGACGAGCAAGCAAACGGCTATACCACTAGTCCACCTAGTGATGTGGTTACCGCCGCCTATGGACATTTGCAATACCAGGGGGGATTCCCGATATAGTGTCGACCTTGCATAGCCCTCATTACGCCCCTATCGTAGCACATACAAAAACGTAGCGAGAAAAGACTTGTGTGACCTGTTAGTTCATCACTACATACATACTATAAAGTAAAGTCAGTTATCAATAGCGTCTTAAGGAACAGGACTATGTGAATAATTTATACATTTATTATGTTTTATGTGTTAATGCATATGGTTAATGTGTTAAATATGTGCTGAGCTCACGTTTTATGTCAAGGATGTAATAATATCAACCACTTAGGTAGATAGTATTTCTAGCGTAACGTGGTATATAAGGATTATTATATTTATAAATAATAAGCAACTATTCTCTTGTTCATGTTCATGTTCAAAATGACGAATTACAAGTCAATAATAAAAGAAATACATGTTCTTTTACCTAATTTGATTGTAGATTTCATGTTTCTTTTTTTTTTTTTTATGAGATAAATTGGCGTAATGGCATCGCATTAACTTTGTTATCAGCATATTTTACTGCGCCTTCCACTGTAACTCACTTCAAAAATTTTATATATTTCTCATTGTTTGCTTGAAAGTTATATACACGACCCACGTATTTATTAGTATAGATAATTAGTACAAATTACTACTAGTATTACTTATTATTACTTATGGTTTTTTTTTATTGTTCGTGGCGCATTGTGTAGATAATATTAATACGATTTTTTAGCTCATTCTGAATTTGCAAGTATAAACTTTTTAAACTGTATCGATTAATTTTTTAGGCCGTAAACTGTAAAATTTTAATATTGATGTGCGTGAATCCGACTAAATTATTTGAATACTAGCTGTCCCCCGCGGTTTTTAACGCGTTCCCGATAAAAAAATTGCCCATGTCCTTCTCTATCATCATCATCTTCAGGCTATCTGCGTTCGGTTCAGCAGTTTAGGCGTGAAAAGGTAACAAACAAACAAACTCACATTTGCATATAATATAAAGTTAGGATAACTATATTTATAAACAAATATTCGAAACAATACAAAATAATTATACTCTTCGCTTAGTGGTTTTATTAGATAACTTTGAATAGAATATGATACAATGCAACAATTTACATAATTAGAAATTGATTGATTAATTTTCGTATTGAAAAGGAGTAGGCTGCTTTTTGTTTGATAACTACACAAAGGCTGTCAAACTTTGTAACGAGTTGTATCATCGGCCAAACTGAATTTATCTGCAGAAAATGTATGCCATATTGACTCTTAATTACGTAGCTTTAGTGCTCATTGCAGCGTGTAGATCGTTGCTTGTATTTTCTGTGAACGTATATACGAATATTCCCATCTACGAGTATTTGCAGTTCACTTTAACATTCTCTTTTGCAAACTGTATACTAAAACTACAGTTAACTGAGGCGTGGTTATATAGAATCTTCAACTGGGGGTGAAAATAGTGTGAACACGTAGAAGTTTATATAAAACAGCATTAGATCTCGTAGACTTGATTTGTTACTCTTGGTAATTAAATAAATTCTCGCATAGTATTCAACATCATTCAGAAACTGAAATAAAATGTTAAAGAGTATTGAGGTCTGCGCCTACTTACCCTTATGTACAGCTTATTGATTGAAAAATAAGTAACAAAATTTAAAACAATAAAATCGGAAAGGTTTGCTTAATTTTTCAGGATCCATTCATTTCTCTTATTCATACTTAAGAGAAACTCAAAGGGGTCCATCATCAGTTCTCTCTAGAACATGAATGAGAAATAAAGAATATTTTAAGTTAGTTTTTTTCCATATATAGGATAGTCGATTCTCTTAGATCCTAACCATCTTTTTAGTACCAAAACGAATTCAACGAATTTCTATGAAATATATAATTTTAAATGCACGTACCTTTTTTCGCAATTTTAAGACTCAGTTGGTACATCTTATCTTATTTAGCTGAAACAAACAGGGTGACTTTTTAGTTACTGGCAATACTTGCAGGGGTACTCATCAATATGAACAACTTTTACTATAGCTCCAACTTTGATATCGCGTAAAATAAAATGGTTGCTTCATACATTTTGGTCGAGTAGGTATTGAACTTTTGTATGGAACAGCTGATATTTTTTTTGTGATTTCACAGTTAGTCTCATAATAAAAGTTGATGATATTGATAGTACTTCCACCCCTGCAAGTATTGCCAGTGACTAAAAAGTCACCCAGTATTGTGAGATTTATTTTCACATGCTAACTGTAAAAAACCTCTCATATAAATCTTGCCATACCTACACACATATCCGCATATGCATATTTATTGCTATTTCTTGCGTATTCCCAAACTCCCGCATCCATGCATAGGGAAGCCGTAATAAATCTACTTGAACATCGTGCGACCTTGGAACAACTTCCGTTTCCTTTTGCAAGTGTATCTAATCTCTTTTTCTTTACTGTGTACCTCGCATCCCCAGAGGGTGCGCTTAATTATTACAGTCAGTTTGTAGACGAATGGAGTAAAGAAAATTACATCCTTGTAGGATAGTTTCTTAAAATCACAAGATCTGCTTCGTTTGGGATCAAATGATCGTGAAGAAATGTCTCAACCTGATGGAAAAAAGTTATTTAGTGTCTGTGGATTTGTTTATAAAGGTAGGTCTTCTGAAAAACATACACTGCATGCATACCTATATATAGTACTCATTGGACTCATTGTTAGCGATATTGCGATGGTTACTCCTCTATCTAAACTCCTTTGTCTCAGAACTTTTTTATTTACTCTTTCTCGCGCACAGACGGATGGAAAGACAGCATTGCTTCAATAAGGATATTGTTCAAGCCAAATAGCTAGTGAACTGTATGAAATAAATAATGAGAATTTCATTGTAGTTTTAATTCAAAAACAAAAAAAAAAAGTTTTTGAGCAACAGAATGAGCGATTCACGTAAACTACGGCAAGGGTTTTTTATGGATCTCCAAGGAAATTACTTAGAGTTAGTAGAATATTATTGCTGCTGATAAATAAATTATTACTGTTGATACTATACATGATTACAATATAAAATTAGTATTTTCATTTTTGTAAGTCCCACGATGAATTTCTTTTACCACGTACGGTTAGCCAGAAAAGTAACTGATAACTTTAGAACCGTGCTATTTTACGCAATTCACAGTTTTCTTACAGTGTCAAGAGATTGTCAGTAGATTATTTTGACAGGGTACTAAAGTGACTTTAGGGGCTGATGGTACAAAAGTCTGCAAAAACGATTTTCAAAATATCTCAGGGGAATTCAATAACTTTTATGAAACCAATAACAAATATTGCATTTAAGTGTATTCAATCGCTGCAGTATCGGTGAAGGATAAAAATGCCTTATTGAAGTTATTGGCATTTATACGCAGTCAATAGCAACTCCATTCAGTTTCATTTTCAGTTTCCATTCAAAGCTTTTTTATTATGAGCTCGACGATATTATTGTCATTTTTTGAATGTGCTTTGTGATATCATAATATTTTTTAAGAATTGCACATACACACTGGAAATAGAGTAGGCAGATGAAGACAGGCAAATATTGTGGATTAGAAACTTACAAAAAGCTTTAAATCTTTTATACCAATATGGTGGCAAACAAGTAAACGGCCCGTCTAATGGTAAGCGGTTACCGTAGCCTATAGATGCTTGCAACGCCAGGGGAATCATTCGCACGTTGCCGAAATTGCAAAAATCTCTTCACACCCTACATGAACCCCATGCTGTACTGCCATGACCACGGCGGGGGGTTCAGACTAAAACTACGTTGTCAACGTAAAAAACATGCTTCATTTATTCCAACCTAGTCCAATAACATTTACACAACATATCACCACAGTCTATGTAACTCTTACAGTCGGCCAACAGACATGTCTAGATAGAGCAATCGTGCGGGGCTTGCGGGGTGAGAGAGGGGCGGTAGTGAGCCCAAGCTATACACTCGCTTGGGACACAATGGAGCAATTACGAATGCCTATACAAAGCGGCATTTCGAGTGACTTCAAACCTGATAGACCACTGTATGTAATTGCGCTGTGATATTACTATCAATTGCCAGAACGAGGAGAACAAAACAATTGTTGTAAATTTTAAATATATTTTTTTAACTGCGCATGATATATCATTGAGAATTTTGTTTAAAAGCTATTCTTTACGGCTATTCCCGCTCACACCGACTCTCCTTCACACATATTTTAGAACCTAGCACACGTAGTAAGCAAACCGTAGGATATATTACCGCGATTTCTTACAATTTATTGCGGTAAAAGAAAAAAGAGGTACTTTTTGATATCTGCGAGAGAATATCTCTAACATTTTTCATGTGATGTTAATATTTTATAAATTAATCTATTGATGTGGAAATAAGGTGATTGGCATAGTTCAATATGCTACAATTATTGATTATTAATAACTGATTCCTCAAATTATCACATGCTATATGGCTAACATAACATTTTATATCAAAACCCTTAATCATTCAATGAAGGAAAGCATCGTAAAATACCATATCACGGGATTTACCATTCTAGGCCATCATTATTACTTACCGTGGTGAGATTGTGGTCAAACATAAGCTTATCCATTGTAAAAGAAAGTTGTAATTCAATCGAGTAGTAGTGATTAGAGGCTTAGATAAAAAAGAACTCAAACTCAATTATTCATATAGAGCTTTGGCTTACCAGGTAGTACGGTTAACCCCAAAGGACTTTAGTACTGTGTTACATTAAACAAATCACAGTTTTCATACAAAATGGGCAATAGATTATTATGAAATGGATTATTTACTTCTTATCGCATGAACTGCCCCATTTATGATGTCTGCTGAGTTCGCACATTCTACTCCCAGACGTATCCATAGCTTACAAGTCATCCAAAACAAAACTACACCCCCTTTCTCATCCAGAACCCTAAGACCACGGCAAGTCCTCACCAAGCCGAACAACATTACTCTAGCTTAGATCACAGCTGACGAAGCTTACAAAAAACAATAACCGTCCAAGATATCGTCCTCGCCGGCAAAGACTGTCGTGACGGTCCTCTCAGTTTTTTCCCCACAGCCCGTGCTGCAAATAGTAATCCGAGCCGTCCTCTAGTCATTTCTACTAAAACCCTCCCCTGATCCCCAGGCAACGTCCTGAGTTGGAGTTCGTGTCCCATTCGGAGGCGCCTGTTGCCCAAAATTTTGAGAGCCCTCTGCGCTTATTAATTATTCCGTAACAGTCGAGAGACTACCACTTTCTAGTCTCTTTAAAAAAATACCGTGGACTTTTGGGGCTGATTGTAAGCACTGTGTTATTATCGACATTAACCACCGATTCATCCGTAATACATTACACTGAGAAGACTCAGACTGATAAATATAAAGTATACTTTTTATCCCGGAAAGCATAAGAAGATCACTCTGGAAGGTTGGTAGAGCTGTGGACGGAAGCTATTTACAAATCAATTCCAACGAAAATGCCTTCTTGGGAAAAACTAGAAATTGGATTCTTGGAATAATTTAGGAATTACTCTTCACATCTGGAAATTAATCTTTTAGTTTAATATTTTTTCCAAGTACTTTTCTGTACTATAATAAAATTATAGTAACTGTGATTAGTCGAGTAAAAAAGTCAGGGATGTAATGGAAAACCGAAAAGTAAATTTGTATTTGTTTTAAATAATTTCCGACGTGAGCACACTCATGGTGTTTGTTGTTCAAACACTTTGCTTCATTGATGCCATTTTTATACGAAAGCGAAACCCTAAATAATTTTGCCCTCTCCTCAAACCGTCCATTTTGATTTAAGCATTTATATGATATTTTTTCGTTGATTAATTGAGCTCTTATCTTAAACAGCCTTTGAAAAGTTGGAAGGTCAATGGAGTTCCACGAAACCCCTCGAGCGAAAAGCTTCGATACCTTCGTTTGATTTGTGCTTCATTAAAAAAGGATGGAGGAAACTGGTTGCTATAATATTGATTGGTAAATAAATAAGTGTGTATTTTTGCTATAATTATTCAGAAAGACTTATTAGCGTATCTACATTTTTAAAATCTTTATAAAAAAATAACATTCTTCAGGCTTGCTTGGATGAGCACAAACAATTACCTATAAGGAAGTCAGGTATTTTCAAAATTTTTACACATTTTCACCGTTTTACCCGCGTTCTAATGTTATCTCGGGATAAAAGGTAACCCATATGTTATTCTAGGCCTAGGTTTGATTTATCTATGTGGAAAGCTTTATCTTAATCCGTTAAGCCATTCCGTCATGATTTAGTAATAAGCGTCTAGTTTATAATATTTTTCATAATTTATTTATTTGAGTGGGTATATTTTGTAAAATTATTATTTTGTTTGAATGGTATTTAGCAGTCAAAGTCAAAGTCAAAGTCAAAGTCAAAGCCATTTATTCAGTTTAGGCCCTAAGAGGGCACTTATGAACGTCGAAACTACTGAAGTTACCACCGATTCGGAAGTCGCCTTCAACTGAGAAGAACCGGCAAGAAACTCAGCAAGGTTACATTTTTTATATATTTTGTTTTTTTTTTTTTTGGACAATCTGACAATGTTGGCTTTTTTTCCATTAAATTTTTAACAATTTTTAAAGAAATATAATACACAAACACAAAAGATGAAAAAAAAACAACAAGAAAAATAAATAAAAAATAATAACCTGAACAAGTTCAAATTTATAAAAAAAAAATATAGTATCTCTAAAATACTAAGTACTGGCTTCATTATAAGTATGAACAAGGTGCACTTGTGCAGAGTGCAGCTATTTCCAGACATCTTTATCTTCAATGTAATGAGCTACCTTGTAATAGGCTTTTTCTTTCAAAACTTTCTTAATGTGAGATTTGAATTTGAAATCAGTCATCTTGGTAACTGAGAGAGGTAATTTATTATAAAAGCGTACACTACTTCCAAGAAATGACTTTTTAACTTTGGCTAATCTAAAATACGGAACAACTAATTTATCTTTTTGTCTTGTATTAATATTATGTACCTCCATTTTTGATTTAAACAATTCTATATTTTTACGTATGAACATTATATTTTCATATATGTATAGTGAAGGTAAAGTCATAACGTTTATATCTTTAAATAATTCCCTTAACGATTCACGAGGACCCATATTATAAATGGCACGAATTGCTCTTTTTTGTAATATAAATATAGATTCTATATCTGCTGCAGCTCCCCACAGTAAAACGCCATACGATAAAAAACTATGAAAATATGCAAAATAAACTAATTTGGCCGTCTCGACATTCGTCAACTGTCTGATTTTTCTAACAGCAAATGCAGCAGAACTTAATTTACCAGTCAAAGATTCTACATGAGGACCCCATTGTAGTTTATTATCTAATGTGATGCCCAGAAATACAGTTTTATCGACTAATTCCAAACTGCTGCCATCTATTAATATCTGGCTGTCTACTTGCGCTACATTTGGAAGAGAGAATCTTAAACATTTAGTTTTCTTAGAATTTAGTAAAAGATTGTTAACAGCAAACCATTTGGAGACTAGTGACAAAGTATCATTCACTTTAATAAGTTCTTTGTCTTTTCTATCTACTTTGAAAATTAATGAAGTATCGTCAGCAAACAGGACGATATCTGAGAGACCAATTACAACAGAGGGTAAATCATTAATATAAACTAGAAACAGAAAAGGCCCTAGTATCGAACCCTGGGGTACCCCCATTTTGACTAGGGAGCCCTTGGATGTCGTACAGTCATTTATGACATTGTCCTCATAAATGATTCGGTAGTTTTAAACAGACAGTTTTTAGGGTTCCGTAGTCACACATGGAATGTTAATAATTTGCCATGTCCGTCCGTCCATCTCAAATATTTTAATAGTAAATTATAAGGACGTAGTCGCTATAATTTGGCTCAAATTTGGTAGTTATAACAGAACAAAGTTATGACTTTTTTATAGCACTATGGTGGCAAACAAACGTACGACCCGTCTGATGGTAAACAGTATTGACGCTTGCAACACCAGGGGTTGCCGAGTAAGAAATATCCTATTACGTGAATTGCACAAAATTCACGTTTCGTATTTTCCTTTTCTGAGTAGACCCTTTGGCCTGTCCGCGGGCAATCCAGATTGTACGGAAATAATGAATGTATATGAAAATGGTATGCACCACTCAAGTCGTGGAGAAAATCCATTAAGTCTTCTGGTAAAATCTACTTACATCCATATATTATATTCATGAATCAACAATCAGTAACTGATGATATATACATACACATGTATTATATAAAAACAAATAATATTAATCTAACTAATTGAGCAACTAGCACCACATAATGACTTTAAAAATATATTTTGTGTTTTTTTATATGAAATTAATTACTGAAATATTTTTATTTTAAAAATATAGCAAAAAATACATCGATAAAAGTATATGAAACTGTGAATAAACCTTATTCACAGTTTCAAATTCGGGTAAATCCCTGACATTTAATATTGATTTATTACTACAATTAATTAGGTATGACTTGACACTGGTCAATTAAATATGGTTTCCCTAATGATAAACAAGTAAAGTAACTAAAATCATTATTAAGAAAGTAGTAGATTACACTTAAAACCAAAATAGCTGGGCTAAAATGAAACCATAATTTATATAGCTTTAAAGCATAGAACCGGCTACCAAGACGCCAATATATAAATCAAAGCATATATTCAATGTTTCACGGTTCACTATAATAGGTACCATTCGGTCTTTGTAAAGTGCTTTACTTGAGACTAAACGAGCTCAACACTAAAATACTTGCTTCCATTCTTTATTTAGAAATCGCCCATGGTCCATAAATTTGTTAAACGTTGAATGCATAATTTCAGTATCATTTAAATTTATACGGAATCGTTCACTTGTTGGATGGTTTGAATTCTATGCTTCGTTATTTGCTAACTTTGCCATATGATAACTATAGCTTGTGGTGTTTCTTGAATTATGAAAGTCATATTTTTATCCATTATAAGGGCGGCTTGGTTGGGTACTCTATTCATAATTTTTTTAAAAGATTATAGTTCAGACCTGAATCTAGATTTACTAAATAAAGGGGGCTATTAAAAGTTAGTACTCAATTTTATGTATCAAAGCTGTTGGGGTAGGTAATCTGGGGGTTTAGGCAACTCGTTACACGTAAAACTAGACCCATGGGCCTAGAATACTGCATGGAATGATTTCTATTCTGCAATTCAGACTCTCATTTAGAAGAAACCAGTCTTTAGAGACTGCGGGATTAAAACAACATCAGCACAAAAAATAATTTTACACGAATAGAAAGCAAAGATTAGGTCTGAATATAAAAAATATATATATAGGTAGGTATTCTAGTAATTTAAAAATTTATCGATAAATAAATTAATGTTTTCTGTCATTACATTTATTCATAATTTGTACTCGTTACGATAATTGTACTCGATTAGAAAGCAAAGATTAGGTCTGAATATAGGGAATTTATACATGTTGTAGCAATTTAAAAAATGTATCGATAAATAATTAATGTTTTCTGTCATTAGAAAATTTAATATAGGCAAGCAATTTTCGTTCGTAACCTTCTAGCTTAAATGTGAGCGTTAATTAAAGGGGCAGGTTCAACCCCCGAGCACTGCATTGTAATTATTGAGAAACACTCAAGTTTCATGTAACGTTTCGTTTCTTTCTGCCAGTACCATGGTAATTTATTAATTAATTAAAATCACAAGTTGGCACTCGAATTTCCTTCATTTGTAAGTTCATTTTTGTTCGTGTAATTTAAGTAGAGATAACTTTTAATTTATAGAAATACGATCTTAAACGACAAGTGGGTGTTCTGTAATCTCCGAGAATTTTATTTTAACATCGACGGCTAGTTAGATAAAGACAATAATTGTATATTAACAAAAAAAAAATGATTTTTCTGCTTAGTACAGATTTCTAACAAAACCTAAACTTGACCTTCAACTACTAACCCTATTTCTTATTTTCAAGTTTCATGAAATCGTAAGCTATAAATAAGTAACCTTTAGCCCATGTAAGTGAATTTACCTTTTTTATTTTTTAGCTGGGGAAATCCTCATGGATACCCGGGCGACTTCGGGGAAGCGCTAGGGTTAGTTCAGACTCGTATTGACTAAAACCCCACCGTATTCCTTCTCTGCCGGCTGCGGGATCAAGCTGGTTACAAACCGCCTGCCCCGCCAACGGCACGCTCATGGGAGGTCTCTAAAATATTCTCTGCCAAGAAATATTGATTTTCTAATGAAATCTAATGATGCAGTTTTAGATTTCATCAAAATCGGGCTCGAGACTCCTTTGAGTAATTATTCGCTATTACTTATAGTATAGGATTTAGCCATCCACGCCCACTTGAAAAATTCACCTGTATATGTAGTATATCAGTTATCTGGTTTCCATAGCACAAGCTCTGATTAGTTTGGGGTCAGATGGCCGTGTGTGAGGAATGTCCCAGAATATAAAGAAAAGGAAACATTATTTGAGTAGTATTATTAGATCACTGTCCGTATGTTATGGAGGTCTCAGGAAGGGCACAATGGAAATCATTGTTTATTTTCCTAACAAATTTAGGGACCCTCGTCAAAAAATCATTAGTGAAGCAAAAATAATTTGTCGCCGAGCAATTAATTGTTCAGCTACGAGAGTGATGGAAAAATAATTTCATTAGCAATGAAGAGGAGTGGAATGAAAATGCTATTTATTTGTTGTATCATAATTTTGTGGAAAGTGATGTGACGTGTCAGCTCTTCAAAATAAAGGGCCATTATAATATGGGAACGTTCATTTAATATATTACTTAATCACCAGTCATTAATCTATAGAATTCCACAATGAATGATATAGCCCATACATATCTATAAAAGTCAATGTTTATCTCACTGTTTGTATGTTTGTTTGTTTGTTTGTTTGTAATGTATTTAAACCTTTACCATTCATCCGATTAAGATAAAACTTTGAGTAGTTGTGCGCACGACCACTCAAAGTTGCAGTCCGGTCGGTCTAATTTGATTTCATATTTTTTTTACGTTTCTTGACTATGAAAACCCCGTAAGTTTTATACGGTCCTCCGCAAACTGACAGGGTGCATTCAGCTCCTTATTTTGAGTCTTATTCCAACGGATTTTTTCTCCGTAAAATTTTCATATTTTTTATCGTTTTTTCAGTTACTATTCCTTTATTTCAATGTAAAATTAAACTTTGTACATAACACTCCGTTTATGTAAATAAAACAGCAAAAATCCTAAAATCAGCAACGTATATTAGGGAGGGCGGCGGACGGCGCGGCGGCGGCGACGCGTCGACGACAGCTCGCTGCGCTGCAATTCGCTACGTGCGTTTTGCCACGGTAGCGATACATTGCGTATGAGGTAATCAAACAAATCAGGTTTATTGGATTCCCATGACATTCCGGAAATAATTTCATTTACCGGGGCATCTTAGTATGATATACTGGATTCACTCCATTAGTTTGCAGAGGGCTGTCCCTTACAACCTGTATACAGCTAAAGGGATTCTAAGTGTTCAAAGATGCCTAATTAGACATGCTAAATTGTAAGTGAGTAGGTTTAATAGTTTTCGAGTTATGGGGTCAAAAATACCTCGAAATGGTCTGGTAAATATACACATTGCCGGTGCTTCGCCCTTTTCTTTTCCAAAAGCTAACAAATTGTTGTGTGTTTAGATTCTTTGTATAAAAATAAACAGTATAAGTTTCCTATCTACCTAAATTTCATTTACGCCACAGATCGTGTGTTCGAATTGAGCTTTGAACATGCTAAACATGAATTTTCTGAACATGGTTAGTTAATAGAACATAGGCATAAGGCCAGTGGCGTAGCGTGCCTTCGCGGGGCCCCGTATAAAAATTTGTTTGGGGGCCGTTATGAAGGGTAAAGATTTCTCACAAAAGAAAAAAAAAATGTTTGCATAAAATTAAAATAAATATTTATTCATCATAATTATCTATCTGTCACTTTATCCAAAATTTTTACAAACAATTCAAATTAAATATACACTTTCCTTGCCTTTTTTTCGGCAAACTGATTTATTAAATCATTTTTAGCTGATGTACATCGATTATTGTGGGATTCCCCCGTTGAAAGGAAGGTAGTAGTAGAACTCTTAGTGCAGAGTTCACCCGGGTAAGTACTACCACCATATCTAATTCCGCCGTGAAATAGTAATGCACTTGTATTACTGTGTTTCGGTTAGGACGGTATGGGAGCCGGTGAAATTACAGGCACAGAAGACTTAACACCTTCATGTCTCAAGGTTGGCAACGCGTGAGTGATACCCCTGGCAGGGAAAATATAAAATTGTATTTTCTTTGCCCGTGGTGTTATGAGCGTCTATAGGCTACGGTAACCGCTTACCATCAGGTGGGCCGTAAGCTTGTTTGCCACCTAAGTAGCATAAAAAAAATAAAATAACCCGCAGCCAATAGAACATAAGCAGCAGGTAGAACATAACACATAATGAAGCCTTAAATAATAAAGTCGGTTAAAAACGTAAAACACGCACATGAATTAAATGGATGCATTTACAATTCAGTACAATTTAACCACTGCATTGTACATAAACTTGTTCTCGGAATTGCTATAACTTTCATAAAGGCACGTTAACAAGTACACAGCTTAATTTGTTCATTGCACACTGTTTCGTCAAATTTACACAATATGTTTGTAAAACAATTGTAATTAAAGCCGCTTACACGGCGGGAACTTTGTGAGAGCTCGTATATGATTCCTGGAGTCGCTTTACTTACTCAATTTACGAAAAGCTTTATACTGTATGAATTTAAAAGTATCAGAATACAGTTCCTTAAGTCTTGAATAGCCGAAATTCAAAGGAAATACGACTCCGAATAAAAAGAAAGCCATGTTTGAGTCTCGAGTTTACTATGAACAATTTCTCCTACAAGGTACCTACACTAAATTAGAGGCAAAGGCTTCGAAATGAATGTCAAACACAATAGTACACTTAAGGCCAGTGGCACCCAGGCGTTCTTTACCGTAGTAATCCACCGACTACACTACCTGACGTAATAATCATCACTCGTGTGACACAGACACAAAACACAAAGTTAGCACGAATTTGTGATTTCGCGTTTTCCTGTTGGACGTGATTTCATAGATTAGTGGCTCAGGTTTGGGCGCACCATCTGTTGCTTCCATCTATTTTGTGTTACCTTTGTTGACTTTAAAATACCTGATTTGATTTTTTGTGGGTAATAACACTGATTGGGAATAGTTGTTTTCACATTATCTTTAGAAATTTGTTTTTTTTTTTTTTTTTTTTTACTTTGTATAGGCTTGTGTTTGACCACAATCTCACTATGGTAGGTGATGATGTGGCCGAAGGTGGTAAGCACACAAAGCCTAGAAGGATCTGGCTCTCAAGTGCAGCTGCCGGAACACACCAATAGGTGTTTGGCGACAGATTTTCAACTTGAGGGTGGTAGCCAGCCAGGCGGGTACTGCAAAGTACCCTACCACCGTGCTATGGTTTCCTCACGATGTTTTCCTTCACCGAAAGCTCAAGCTCATTGAAGGATTCGAACCCACGACCTTCGCCGCGGCGTCCGACGTCACTACCACTGAGCTATCATCGCCTTTTGGCATAGGAGGAATTGCCAATGAGTTGTCGAACATCACAAAGTCTTTAAGGCAGCTCTCAGATGCTGATTCCAGAACACATTGGTATGTTTTGGCGGCAGATTTTGCTAAATTGAGGGTGGTATTTAATCAGTACAATGCTTACTTCGCGATTATCGCGATGTTTTATACCAAAAAGGCTTTTTTAAATATCACTAACATTATTCCAGAAGAATAATTGTGCAACCAACCATGTTTTACCGCGTCTTGCATCATTTAAATATTACCTACCCAGTTCATTTATATATTAGTTATATAAATACAACTATAAATACAAAAACAATCTGCGTTTTCCATTACAGTACATTTCGTGTTAAATTTTACGTTTACGAAGCGACAGAGCGTGATGGCGATATCGACGGATCGCCGATACTGTAAACATGATTTGTAACCAAATTTAATATTAATTCTGTTTGTTTTGTTTCCATTTGAACTATCATACTAGCTGGAGTTTTCACCCCATTAGCTGGCACACTAATAAATATTTAATACAAATAATTTATAACACTTCCAAAAATATATATTGAGTAAATATTATCGATACTAAAATAATGCACAATTTTAGATATTTTAATAATTTGCTATTTGGTAAAATATGATTTCTATTTTGTATTTGTAATTATTATTCAAAAAAGAACTAAGAATTACAAAAATCATCTCTGTCACTTGAAATAATAAAAACAATACAGTTTATTTTAATCCCCTGGCTCGCGAATGGGACGCGACAAAAGGCATACAAAATATAAATCCTATTAATGGACAAACCGACATAATAAAATACTTTTCATTTATGTAACATTCGCACGTTAATGTGCATAAGTTGCAACGAGCAATAATTCGTAGGTCACATACATTTTGTCAGCAGTTGGTTACACGTGAGCGAGCACGGTACCTATTACTGGAACACTCGATTATATAAAGATTAATCGAATATAAAAGCGCATTCATCAACACAGAGTTGTAATTAATTGGATTATTGCGGTCAGGCTATGTTTCCAATGTAGATTTTGAGAATTTACAACTAACAATATAAAATTGATCACAGTTTAGCTAATCCGAAAAGAGCCCAAGGGATTTGATGATGCATTAATTTTAGTGGCATCCATGTGGTTGTGGGTTGGATTGCATGACTTGTCATATAAATTATTTATTTAAACCTATATTTATTTATTTACATATTTACAATTAAAGTAAAAAATACAAACTATGATATATAGAAAACATCCTCAAAGCCCTCGCTGCTGTCGATAGGCAAGGTTCCCAACAGGCTGGCAGCGTTCCCTTTTTGGATGGCCAAGCTTATGCGTTGGCGGAAAAAGCTCCCAGCCCGTCGGTCTCCCGAAGCCTCGATGAGCTTGGATGATAAAATCCGAGCAAATCGGCGAGCCTCGAACCCCCATGGACCCATGGTTTCAACTGCGAATGGCATTATTTATTATGTTTGTATGATTATCACATGTAATTTCTGGGATGGAAGTCAGAGTTATAATTAATAGATTTTTGATCTAGCTAAACATGAAGCTGCAATATAAGAATAGTAATGAAAAAAAAGCAATATTTTAGGACACTATAACACAGAAATGATACATTCCCACGGTATCAATCATTTAATATAATATCCTGGGACATTCTCCACACACGGCCATCTGATCCAAAAACTAAACGTAAGTATTTGTAATATCGAAACCAGGTACCTAACTGATGAAATTACATTACTACTTTTTTAATACATATTTTAAATGTCCATGCACACAAGTGTCTGTCCTGGGTGGGAATCGAACCCACGACCTGTGGTATTACTGGTTGGGTATTTTACCAACCACGCCAACTAGCCCATTGCATATAATGATGCTATATAATGCTCACAAAAATTTAATTAAAATTGGATAAGCGTGCATTTTTCCCATCCTATAAAGAAGTATTGATATACAACTTTCAAAATATTAATATGTTGTATACTTTATGTTATTTAGTTAGAGAATAAAGCGAATGATACTACAATAGATCCCGTGCCACAAAATTGTTGTGGCTCGCATCGTGATATGACCGGTCGGGCATTTTGGGGCAATGGTACACACAGCCAATATCACCGGAAAATATACTTTGTGTCATTACCGACTATTAAATTCTTCCCTGTCTATGTAGAGGAATAATTTTTAGTATGAGTTTGCTGATGTTATGGCCTTTTTGTAACTTCGAAGTTTTAGCTTTGATCTCGCCGGTTTTGTGATTTAAAAAATGTTTTTGACAATTTACTTTCCAAGTAGAAATTAGAATTTATTAGAATAATAGCTAGGCATCAGTAAAGTACTTTAACATTATTATAATGTAAAAATCTTAATATTGGTAGTCTACCAAAGTTATGTAATGAAAAATTCCATGAATAACTATTTGTTTAACCACAAACTACGTCTGCCAGCGCACTGTGCCTTTAGGCCGCATCGTCCAGAGTTTGTCAAAGATTATAAGATCCCATCAAAAACATAAATGTGAAATGAGAGCCAAGTTCAATATTATGATATATGCCTTGGTTGTTGACTTCAACGACAAAAGAAGTGAGATCTAAATGGGTGCCAAGTTCAATGGTCAGTCCGGAAATTTATTTATAACAACATACTACAATATCATTTCTTCTTATAACTTAGGATAATATATTATAGCCTAAGATCTGACTCAGCTATTTCTCATCTCATATACAATTGTTTTTTTTTTTGGAGCAGGACTAGATGGTCCGTGCTTACGCGGACTAAGACTTAAATTATTTTTTTTTTTTTTTTCGGCAGGAACAGAAGGTGGTGGGTCCAGGGGACCTTCTTCCACCCTTACGCGGACTTTGCGGCGAGCGCTGAGGGCTCTCACCCGCTAAACTTAAATTCTTTTTTTTTTTTTTTTTTTGACTGGAACAGGAAGGTGGTGGGTCCAGGGGACCTTCTTCCACCGTTACGCGGACTTTTGCGGTGAGCGCTGAGGGCTCTCAACCGCTACTTAAAACTAAAACTAAATAAATTTTGGGCAACGGTAGCCTGAGGGTGCCCCCTGTGGGGCTCGACCTCGGCTCAGGACGTTGCCTGGGGAATGAGGGAGGACTTAGCATGCAAATATATTATTTGGGGATCGGTCGGATTGCTAATATGCAGCTCGGGCCGCTTAATCGGGACGAGACTGAGAAGGACGTCGCGACGATCCTCGCCGGCGAGGACGAAATCTAGGTTGACGATTTCGCATCTGTATTTGTTTGCGGGCTTCTTCGGCCTCGATCTGCGCTAGGGTAATGGCATCGTCTGGCTCGCTGAGGGCGTGCCTAGGCCTACGGATGCGGGAAATAAGGGACGGGGTGTATGTGATAGTGTTGACTATCAAGGGATTCGCGTGGTGCGCTGCGGTATCAAAATATCGGCGCGAGGCGCGTTTTATAAATTGTTTGATTGTAGGGAGACCTAAGTCAAGGTGGAGGTTTTCATTGCGCATGTACCACGGGGCGCCCGTGGCTTTGCGCATGAAACGGTTTTGAATCACCTGAAGGGTGTGGAGATGTTTGGGAGCAGCGTGAGCGAACACGGTGCTCGCATACGTCATGACTGGACGGATACACGCGGTATAGAGTCTAACCTTGCTTTTTAGGGCAAGTTTAGACCGGGCGTTGATCATGCAGTGGAGTCGTCCTGCCACAAAGGCGGCGCGCGCGCGAACCGCCCTTATGTGTGCAGCGAAGGATAGGCGATCATCGAGGGTCACACCGAGATATTTGGCTTGCCTCTCCCAAGGGATCGGCTCGCCGAATAGTGTGACTGGGTCGGGGATGGGGGGACGTCTTTTTCGGTCGGTTCTATAAAAGAGAACCGCCTGACTCTTGGAGGGGTTGATCTCTATTCTCCATTTCCGGAACCATGCGCCTAGGGCGTTGGCTGCGGTCTGGAGTTTCTTAGAGATCGCGGGCGGGCTTTTGCCTGAGCAATATACGGCAGTGTCGTCTGCAAAGAGAGCGAACTGCGTATTCCTGACTCTAGGGATGTCGCTCGTGTAGAGCGTGAAGAGCAAGGGAGATAGTACCGAGCCCTGCGGGACACCGGCACTAATGGGGTGTGGTGAGGACAGGACGCCTTCGACCCGATATCGAAAGAGGCGATTCGACAGAAAGTCTCGTAAGATGGTCACGAGTCTCGGTGGCACACCTAGGGTGTAAAGCTTGTAGATCAAGCCTGTGTGCCACACCTTGTCGAATGCCTTTGCGACATCGAAGAAAAGGGCGCCTGTCATGTGACCTCTCTGGTAACTTGTGGAGATGTGTTCAACAATTCTATGGACTTGATGAACACACGAGTGTTTGGGTCGGAACCCAAATTGCTCGTCTGGGAGGAGTTTGTTAGCATCGGCAAATGCTTTAAGGCGGACATAAATGATTCTCTCATAAATCTTGCCCAGTACGTTGAGCAGACTTATGGGACGATAACTGGAGGGCTCGGACTTGGGTTTGCCGGGCTTGTGGATCCCAATCACGTGGGCTTCTTTCCACTGGTGTGGGAAAATATTGTTTGAGAGGGCGGCATTGAAGATGGCCGTCAATAACATGATAAGGGAGGGTGGGAAGAGTTTGATCACTCTGTTGGTGATCTTGTCCGAGCCCGGGGCCTTACGAGGGTGTAACTTCCCGATGATCGCTTTCACCTCGTCATGGGTTGCGGGTGGAAGTGGGTCGTCATTTGTGTTGACGTCATTGGCGACGTCGTCAGTCGGGGGAGCGGGAGGAGGTAACGGAAGAGCGGTCCTCCGTTCTACTTCGGCTGTAATTTTCTCCAAATGACGCGGGTCAATAGGGAGAGAACTGGGCGTACATTGAGCCTCCAGACTTTCGGCGAGGCATTCGGTCTTTTCCACGTCTTCAAAGGCGGGTGGAAGGTTGGGTCGCTTTAAAGGAGGCATTGGAACTACTGTGTCCTTTGTGAGGGCACGAGACAGTTGCCAAAAGGCTAGGTGGGAGGGCTTGATTTCGCTGAGGGTCTGGCCCCAGCGATTCTCGCGAAACTCTGCGATGCGTGCCTTGACGGCACGTTCGAGAGCTCGTAATTGGACACGATTTTGCTCTGAGGGAGCTCTATCGTAGGCGCGAATGGCGGCTTTTTTCTCCCTCAGCAAGTCCCGTATGTCGTCGGGCAAGTGCCAGCGTCGCTCATCCTCCGCTGGTACTGTCCGAGAGCAATCGCTAACTAACGATTGCACGTGACTTGTGAGTGAGTCGATAGCGCCTACAGCGTCGTCGGCGGTGACTAGGCTGTCAGGGATACGGTCTAGATGGACGGACGAGGTCGCCTTGAGGCTTTCGCCTAATTTGTCCCAGTCCGTCACGACCTTGGTGCGAGAGGGTTGACCTGAATCTGGGGGACCTACGCGCGGTGTAAACTCTAGGATTACAGGCCGGTGGTCCGATTGGAGCTCGTGTAGCACTGCTAAGTCATGCAAACGTAAGTTTACATTACGCAGCAGCGCCACGTCGAGTATGTCGGGTCTGTGAGTCACTATGTTCGGGAAGTGAGTCGGTTCGTACGGGGCGATCAGGTCCACGTTGAGTGGCCCGAGGAGGGATTCAAGAATACGCCCTCTGGTATTGTTTGCGACGCAATTCCAGAGGGTGTGTTTCGCGTTTAGGTCGCCCGCCAGAATGACTGAGCTGCCTAAATTGAAAAGGGATTCTAAGTCACGTTTGAGTGACATTCCTGAGTCGGGTGGGTTGTGAGAAGGGGAGCAATATGCCGAGACTAGTATAATGGATGAGTGTCCAGTCATACCGAGCCTACAGATTGAAGCCTCAATGTACTCTAGGGATGGTGCGTCCATAGGGGAGCAGTGAAGGGATCTTTTATAATAAATGAGGGTGCCGCCTTTTGCGGCGTTGGGTCTGTCATTGCGAATTATCTGATAATTCACAATTTTAGGGTCCCTATGAAAGGGCTTAAGAAATGTTTCCTGTACCAAAAGGATATCGAGTTGATGCTCTCGCAGGAATTCTGCGATCTCATCTCGTTTACCTATAATGCCGTTGGCATTGAAGGTTCCTAACTTGAGGGATCGGGGTTTGATTCTACCGCGCGTGGGTGTAATATCCATTATGGATTTACGCGAAAGTGATCGATTTGACAAGCGATTTTATGAAATCGCAGCGCTGCAGATGCAAGGGCACGACCGTTGCCCTCGCTCTGTTTGATGAGTTCGGCGAGCTCCCTAATTTCATCGAAGTTTATAAAATCGATGAAGCGCTCCACGAGTGCGAAATCCGCATCCTCACTCGACGGAGGGTTTTGGTCCCGTTTTGGTGACGGGTTTGCGCGGCGGGTGGTTTGGGTTGGCGGTGACGGCGGGGCGGGCGCTGAAGGCGCTGCGGTGGGTTTCGGCTGCCAAGCGGAGGCCTTGGGAGGAGGAGGTGGTGGCTGGGTCACGGTTTGCTCGGAGAGAGCAAACGCTTCCCTTGGGAGAGAAGGATACTCCTTGGGAGAGTTTGTGTTTAGGCGAGCCCGTTGTGAGTGCCTTTGAGGGCGCAGATCAGTCTGCGCCGGATTGGTGATGGGGGCCTTGCGCGTTGAATGGCGCGAAGGGCGGGGAGCCTTCGAGCACCCGCGGTAATTCGCGGTGTGCCCGGTCTGGTTGCAGAGAACGCAAAGGTGGCGGGGTGTTTTCGTCTATGACCTTTGGACGGTCACAGTCTTTGGTGGCGTGAGGTGTGAGGCACTTCCCCTTAAATTCAAAATAACAAGTCTTAAGTATAATCGTGAGAACGAAACCATAGCTCGTTTAAAAAAGGATCAACGCCATCTATTGACACTAATTGAACTTTAGAGTTTAGGTTTATAGGTAGGTCATTGATAAAAATTACGATTTTTGGACGTTAATATCTAAATAACCGTTTGAGATGTGTTTATGAAATTTGAAGCACATTATGTATCTCGTAAGTCTCAATATATGAGCCAAATTTGACACGTATATGTGAAATAGTTTTTGAGTTATGAGGGGGTCAAAAGTGGCTCCAAATGGTTCGTGTATGGTGCTGTTCGCCAGTTCTGTCTTCAACGTTGGCTTGACACGCTCCCGCGTGTCTAGATTTATTTAATACTAAGTACAATATTAATAATTAGTTACATTACATATTAAGCTTGTAGTTCTAGTTTCACAGCTTGGGCTTTTTATTCATTAAAAGTATTCATAGAATAAAATTAAAACGAATTGAATTAAGTACAAGCTCTCCGCTTACTTTGGAATCAGATGGCCGTCTATGATGTCTCAGGATAATTATTTTGCCTAGATTATTTCTTCGAAACCAGTATTGACTTGTCTGAAAAAGTTTTTTTTGTTGTTTGCAGAATGGATATTTTATTTGTACAATTATAATATTTGAGAATCATTAAATGTAATGTTGTCAAGGCGATATGGTTACTTAGAGCACCGAGCTCGACTTTAAAACAGAACCTTTGCAAACCTACACCCACGTATATTCTGACTTATCTTTGTGATATCTTATATCTTGACATGCTTACACAGAGCTGTATAATACTGACAAATAATTGTGAGTAGTCGTTGTTAGACAAAATTCTTACAATCAAAATGTAGAGTTTAGATGTAATATTTGTCTAAAACTAACAATTTGTTGCAATATTCGACCATATTTTTGCTATACAATGGAATATATTTACTACAAAACTACATAAATGTATATCAATCGAAAATTTCCTCAAAGCTGCTCCCGCCACTACCGATGGGCAAAATCCCCAGCAGGGTATATTACATTTATCACTCATCATATTTTTTTCCGAGTAGGTTACGAAATCATACATTACAAATATATTTCAAAGCAATGAAAATTTAGTGGCAATGACGTAGAAAGCTGTGACGATAGTTGTGGGTTTGAATCCTAAAGTGAGCAATCACAAAACATCGTGAGGAAGTCATATCACGGTGGTAGGGTAGTCTGTAGTACCCACCTGGCTGACTACCACTCTCAAGTTGAAAAAAGTTACCAAACACCTACCGGTATGTTCCAGCAGCTAAGAGTCAGGTCCTTCTAGGCTTTGTGCTTACCACTTTTGGCCACAACATCATTTACCACAGGCCTATACAAATTGAAAAATATGTAACATAAGTAGATATTTAATTATATTAATAATAAATAAATAAAAGTAAAAAATAAAATAAAAAAGCCTTAAGTTTTACAATAAGTACTTAGTTAATATCGTTTAATTATTTGAGGGAACCCCTGAGGTGAAGGCCTCTCATATTTTGAGATATTAATAATATCTACATATTATTATGCTCCAAAACTAGTTCGCATTGCATTGTGAGCTTGAAAATAGTTTTGTACATCCCCACGTATTACGGGATAAACGGTAGAAACTACTAGAACTGGTGCAACGATTCTAGCGAGACGCTTTGTAATTCTGCTCATTATAAACCCAGCATGTGGTACTTGCAGGCTCAAGTTTGACAACTGCATATGTTTATATAATTATTCTGCCACAATAAAGACGTATTGCGAGGAGTTATAGCGGGGATGAAGTAATCTATTTAAGTTAGAACGATATAGAGTTATAACAGTTGCAGTTGAAGCATAAGACATTCTAAGAACAAAATGTATATAAAATAAATAAATAAATAAATATTCTGGGACATTATTCCTCACACACGGCCATCTGACCCCAAACTAAGCAGAGCTTGTACTATTGATACTATTGTATGTTAAATACTGACTTCTTAAATGGCCTAATAATATCAATGCTGCGCGTATGAAAAAACATCCAAATATTTATACAAAATGTCAACGTTGCTCGATAAAAATGTATAAAAACTTTGGGTTTTCTTCAGTGTTGATTCTAAAGTTGTTCATATTGATGACACACATACAGCTCTTAAAGTTGAAACCATAGTTACAATGAATGAGCGTTTCTTCATTGGCCGACCCGGGTCGGCAGCGGCACCGGTAGGTACCGACAGCTACATTCTTCATTTGACCGACACCGACAACCTAATCGTTATAATACACGTCATGGCTTACTAGTTTTATTTTTTCCTCATTATTCATTTCTACATTACCTATCTCTTAAAATTTTAGTATTTCATTTTTTTTTTCACTCTACTCGCACGCCCACATGGAAGCTTGCTTGTATACACAACACATGCATGAATGCTGCCCCGATACTAGTGAGACAGCGTGCTGTACAATTTCATAGAATAATGCTTCCACTGATGTCGGTGCCGGTGCCGGTGCCGGGCCGGGTCGGCCAATGAAGAAACGCTCAATAGAATAACAAAAAATATTCTAGAATTGAAGATTAGAATTATATTCAAAGCGCTGTTTAAAAAAAATTCTCGTAATATAAATGAGTCGCCTGGGCCGCTATTAATCAACTCCAGCACGTACAGGTGATTCTGACATTTAGGCGATAAAATTAAAGTTTCCCGAACCAACCTTGAACTTGCCAATATAGGGCCTATAAAATAAATCGTTAGCTCGAAACTTTATCAGGGACGGAGATAACGTCGATATCCACTCTATATGATTAATGATTATCAACTTTGTGAAGTCTACGACACTTTATAACATCCTTTGTTGAGCGTTGAGGATGAATCCTGACGCAACTTTGCCAAACTTCCCAATGTTTGTGACAGGGGAAATTATTCTATTAGGAACTTTTTGATGAAGAGTCATTATGTGAGATTTAGTACGATAATTTTTTTAAAGTTTTGATTAAGGTATTTGCGGACGTTCCACCATTAATCAGGAGATAACACATTATTTTTAATGAGATAAGCGTGGCTGACTTAGTCATCATTTTAACGGCTCTTTGAAACTTAACTGCACCATAGCGAGAAATTATATGGCATTGCGTGTATAATGGTATGATAAAACTCTGTTTAATCAACGGAATTGCAAATTGCATTTACAAAACACTAATTGCATACACAGATTCATCTCAAATGCAGCAGTAAATACATAATAGTATACATTCAATAAATTCTACGTCCATATCTAGTTCTAGTAGGTATCTCAAATTCGCATAATTATATTCCACACATGAATAACTGTGATTTGCCATCATTTGCTCATTCACCCAAGTTAATTAAGAAGCAGGCAGTGGTTACAGTGAAACACTGTTTAACAATCAGCTAACACAAGCACAAATAGATGACAACTGGCTTTGTTTCAGTAATTCTGCTAATTTACCTTCACTCTTCACCACAGATTTAATTTGATGCCTTTGAACTTACATAAAATCAAAATATATCTGTAGTAGGTACCTATAGGGTTGACATATTTCCCAGTTTGAATCCCTGTGTCTCGTGACCCTATAAGTCCTTTAAAAGGCGATGATAACTCAGTGGTAGTGACGTCGGACGCCGCGGCGAAAGTTGTGCGTTCGAATCCTACAATGAGCTTGAGCTTTTGATGAAAAAATAAAAACATAGTGAGGAAACCATAGCACGGTGGTAAGGTACTTTCTAGTATCCGCCTCCAGCCAAGCGAACCACCACCACCAACAAGTTGAAAATCTGTCGCCAAACAACTATTGGTGTGTTCCGGCAACTGCACTTGAAAGCCAGTTCCTTTTAGACTCTGTGTGCTTACCACTTTCTGCCACATCATCACTTAGATTGTGGTCAAACAGAAGCCTATGCAAAGTAAAAAAAATATGACCCGATCTGTAAATTTAACAGTTTAGCGATCCTAAATTCTCTAAATTAGGTACCTTTGTATTGATTGCAATAAGGACCTATTAAGGTGGACGAACACATCCTCTTTAACTACATATTAGTACATTAATCAAATAATTTAAAATTGATTTGATTAGCATGTTTTGTTAATTAAATGTTCTAAATATAATATAAAACATTTTCAAATACGTTGTGATTTTTTGTATGGATATTGCAAATATCCATACATTCGCTTGCTTGTCAGTCTTTTCATTTGTCTCGGTCGATGATCCGACTTTTATGCAACCCTAATCTAGCGCTTTGATACTTCTTAAGATAACTATAGAAATATTATGCGGTGCCATGTTTAGCTTGCTAACTTGCTTGGATAGTAATAGATGGAACAAATTTCACTCGAATGAAATAACAAAAATAAGTACAGTCACCAACATAAGTAACTGAACAGATCTAAAATTACAAAATACCTGTATACTATTCATAATATAGAAAGATAAAGTAAATAGGTGATTTGTAAATTTGTGTTTACAAAAACCTACATACTATAAATAAATGATACATTATCGATTATATGTATATCGTAATTTATTCCTTATGATTGGGTGCTACAAGGTTCATTTGTCGCGGAATCATGCGACTTTCCATTTTATTATACTTGAATTAAAATTCTTTCTACAAATCCACCCTGCTTATACAAGTATTCTTGTAATAAAAAAAATATGTGATTCATAAAATTACGCTAAACCAGAAAGAAAATAAAAAAAAAAACTAACAGTCGCGTTACGTGAATAATAAAGAGACTCACGTTTATTTTTTATGCATTAATTGTACAGAAACGTAGCAGCACAGAATTTGCGCAATTATAAGTGGTGCTAGCTAAATTTTCGTCGCTTACGAGCCTCATTAAGAGAAGAGTTTAGCAGCAATTATCCGAAGCGGCATACTCGAGGGTCATATTTTCAAGAGCGTAAATCCATTTTGCATGCATAAAGTTGCATGAGTTCCCTGAGCTAAGCACCTTGCGTTGTAAGACAGGCAACGCCGGTGTTTTTAAGCACCGTGCTTCTACTTAGTTTCGGGATTTATTATTTATTTTAATGCAACGTTGGTGTTGGATTTACCGGTTAATATTCTTTAGGGGGCGATGCATAACGGATGTAATAAAAATGAGAATTTCATTTTTATTTCTTAACTGCACAACTGTGCCTCTATATTGGCTCAATATTCTACTACAAAATTAACGAACATACAATTAATTCGAATAGTTGTTATTATTTCTATAAGTATATATTCGAAAAAAAGTAGTATAATATGTAGTATATTATCAGTTATTCGGTTACCATCGTATAAGCTATGCTTAATTTAGCATCAGATAGCCGTCCGTGAGGAATATTTAATTATTAA
This sequence comes from Tetheella fluctuosa, assembly GCA_951216915.1. Lineage (NCBI taxonomy): Eukaryota > Metazoa > Arthropoda > Insecta > Lepidoptera > Drepanidae > Tetheella > Tetheella fluctuosa. Next base: position 11,411,931 of record OX578217.1, read on the forward strand.
TTAGTTATTTAATCGTGCTTTGTCTGTGATGTTAAAAACTGTATTGTATATAAAAATATATGCGACTAAATAGAAAAGACCAATACTTATATAACTTAATTCAAAATAATGTAACATTCAAAATAATCACAAAATAGTTTAAACAAGCATCGGATCGTTAATCCTAGCTTTATCAGTTTCAGTTGCATTTACTGCGTGTTAATGAGCATAAATATACATTTCTCATTTGTAGTTCGATATAAATGGATGATAACATGTTGAATTCACTTAACAAAGCTTATCAAGAGCCAAGAGTATCAGTCTACTTCCTATGGATGTCAGTGGTTGATACTACATACGGTTGTAAAGAAATTCAGACTCTATTTAAAACTTTTGGAAGGTTTAAAATGATTATAATAATAATTACAGCCTATATCTGCCCACTGCTGAGCACAGGCCTCCTTTCACAAATAATGGTGAAAGGGGAATGGGCAAATACTCCACCACGCGTGCCCACTGCGGATTGGTGGAGGTAGGCTAGTGGTCAACCTACTGTTGGAGTTGTCAACTAGCTTAACGACTATCACAATTAAGTGATAACCGAGACCAACGGCTTAACGTGCCTTCCGAAGCACGGAAACGCTCAAGATGAAATACCACTAGGCGGTCACCCATCCAGGCCAAACTGGGCGTTGCTTAACTTTGCCGATCGGTTAAGAACGGCTAATCAAGCTACGCCACGAGCGCTACAAAATTTTAAAATTTTACAAAAGTTAAAATGATCGGTATGGTGGAATATAATTAAGTATTTACGTAATTAAACTTAAAGTTCAGAATTACTTAGTAACATTCCAAATATAAAGGAAATGTGGTTTCTTTGTCATGAAACACTGAACCCTTTCTACTGAAGTTTCTAAAGTTATGGGACTCAATATGCGTAATTACCTAATTAAGTTAAACAAATTAGCAAGATAAAACACAAAAGTAATTGCAGATATTTTCCTGGGTTATTTTTATTACATACCGCCTTCAGATTGAAAACTAAGCCGAGCTCCAATGATAACCAGACAACTGATACATAATACTACATTATATAGGTACCATTTTTTAATATACAGGAATGTTTTTTTTAGTTGTTCGCAATACTTGCAGGGGTGGAAATACTTTCACTATGGGACCAACTCAGATATCGCGTAAAATAAAACAGTTGCTTCATACATTTTTGATCGAGTAGGTATGGAACAGCTGATTTTTTTTTCATGATTTCACATATAATATTACATAGTGAAAGTTGTTCAGATTGATGAGTACTTCCACCCTTGCAAGTATTGCCAATTAAAAATATTCTGTATACATACATACCTAGTCATATTTTATATTAATATTTACACCCAGATACAACAATCCAACAGGGAATAGAACCCACTATCTGTGACGTGTATTGTCAGGGTATCAGACCTTTACACTAATTAACCTGTCAATTTTATTGTCTCGTATTTTTTTAAACATTCAAATTTAGAACAGTGTGTCAGAAATGTTGAAGATTCACATAACGATGTAATTCGCCGGCCAGCCGCGCCCCCTGCCGTCAACGCTAAAGACTTCCTGTACACTATAAACAAGAGACGTCGCCTTATCTTGCACTATAAATAGTGTCGTTACCCCCTTACTGTTTTACTCTGTATCTGAATTTATATCGGGGTCCAGTTTAAATGTGAACTTGAATATGCAAAGGCAAAACGCATTGTTGTACTTTATTATAGCTGTTCCCCACGGTTTCACCTGCGGTACCAGTATAAAAAGTAGCCTAAGTTACTCCTTATAACATCAGCTATCTGCCAGAGAAAGTCCCGTCAAAATCGGTTTAGCCGTTTCGGAGATTAGCCGGAACAAACACACAGACGGATAAAATTTTTAAAATTTATTCTTTTGTTATAAGTACCGTATATACTTTCAAATTCATTTATAGTAAAAAGCTGTTATATTGACATTACAAACAGACACTTCAATATTATTTATTTGTATGTATGTATAGATGTAGATTTCCCCAATTTTCTCTAGTTATCTAATCAGTATTTTTTAGGCCTCCCTCTTATTTCGCCTTATTTATTTTATACATCGCAATAAACTGATTGCCAGTTATCGTGAAATCACAATAAAATATTCGATAATATAAACAGAAATGTTGCGATAAAATCCTCGGAATACCACAGACAAATTCACATGATTTTTTTTATGACATAATAATGAATGGCGTGACAAAGTTTGACGAAGAACTTAAGTAAACCATGGGGTACTTTGTATTAACCGCCCGATGGGTAACCTACCCTCAACTTGAAAATCTGTTGCCAAGCACCTATGAACTCCGACAGCTGCACTTTATAACCACCATCTAGGCTTGTGTTTACCATTTTTAGTCACCATACATAAGAAGGGAGTCAATACTATAGTAAAAAAAAACAAATGGCAAAAAAGCCAGTGAGTATTAACAATGTACTCTAGCCCTTTACTTTTGTACCTTTAACCCTAGCTTAGTTTTCCAGACAAATAAATAATAAAACGAATCCCTAAACCCTGTTCCATTAATCGTATGCTAACATTATAAAAGTCTAGTTTGTTCAGAAACGGTGGCATTTAAATTAAGACAAATTAATTAACCTGAATTACATTTCTCAGTTTATAATATTTGTCAAGCGAAATTAACTTTAGTTTCTCTTAAAATAAGGTTTATTCGGTCAAGGTCAACGTGAACCTTATTTCAGACACAAACATTCTAATACATACATTCTTGCGCACAGTTTGACAGTACACTGAGGTGCCACTGCTGTAACTGAGCGTTTGGCCAATGGATAATAGTTTTACTCCAATGAAAATAAATGTCAAGCACCATTATCTTTGGTTTAAACAAATGGATTTGATAGAACTTTAAAGTGTTGTCGACATGTATCTTAACACTAAGGCCCGTATTATATAATGAATATCAAAACTAAATTCAATCCTAAAGAATACATTGAGTTTATTAAAAAATAAACCTTATTTCATAGATCTGGACGACGATTTTTACGTTTTCATTGACGGTCCATGATACTGACCTTATTGTATAGTCTCTGGCTAAAAAAAAGGTAGAATAGAGCTTTTCACATTATACCGTAGCATGTTAGCTACGCCGTAGCACGTAAGCCGTAGCAGCTACGGCTACTACGAATATTAAACTAAAGCATTCGGCTCAAATACGGTTAAATATCTACAAAAAAACTATAAAGTTATTTATTCTGTTGATCAAAAGATTCACAAAAGAAATCTCACAATTGATTCATTTATCTTAAATTCCTTTCTTACAGCTCCCTAAAGGCTAGTAAACTGTTGATACTGTTTTGTTTTCATTTCAAAATAAATATAGCTAATGAAAATGCTTATTACTGAGATAAAGATCTGAATCGGTACCAACAAACGAAAATCCTAAAGTGATACAACTTTTACGAGGCAGAAAATCAAGTCATTAGAGTTCCTAAGCCCTTACGTAAGACACTTGTAGATAAGACTTCGGGGGGCCTAACGACATCGCTGCCTAGTCGATATACCGTGTACATTTCCTGTAAATGGTATTAAGATAACGTTCACATTTCACTATTATTTTGAATCATTTAGTGATGTTACTCGATTGTAGATTAAGAAACAAAGTGACTTACACTTATTTGAAATTCATTTGTAATGTAAAATATTTGATTGTTTACTTAAAACTTTTTTAAAACTGTTCGGTTGGCTCTAGTCTATGTCAATGACTTGAACATATTTTAAAAACTTACAGTGTAAACATTTATACAAGTTTATTCAAGTTTTTTTGAATTGTAATATTATAAATGCGGATATTTATATGCATGTATGTGTGATACTTTGACAAACCAAGGAAGGCGGAAACTAGTAATTAAACGTATTTCGTAATATGGAACTAATAATAATAATTAATTCTAGTAACCCCACACTAGGCTCTAGGCCTATCCCGTGGGGTTTGGAGCAACATTTACGATTGAACAAAATAATACAACAAAAAATAATTATGGAATTATTCATGTAATATTAAAACTAAACCGTCACTACCAACTTAAATCTGAACAAAAAGTTTTGTAAAAATAAAATTATTAACTCAAAACTTAATGATTTCTATGAAACTATGTTAATATTTTTAAACATTTTCTAGATACAGCTTGTCAAAGTGTAACGAAATTAATTACAAAGTCAACCCTAGATACTCTGAAAAAAAAAGATGGAAAACGAAAATAAGAGTAACTAAAATGTTTTAAAGTTAAACCTTTGTTGTCACTACCAACTTAAATCTGAACAAAAAGATTTATAAAAATAAAATGAATAACCTAAAACTTAAGAACAAAATATGCACAAAACATTTTTAAAGTTTGAGTTCTGTAAAGTTTAACCAAAAATAAAGATACTCATATAAGATACTAAGATAAGATATAAAATAAGTACTCGAGTGAGTACAAACATAGACTCGGTTGCATTACTAGGATCGTGTTATTATTTTAATTGTTTTAGCAATTAAGTAGGAGTGTGTGATAGAGTTAGCGTCTCATTGCGTCATAGCCGACAAAGTTAATCAATATGGCTGCCGAAGGTTTCGTACGTTACTAGAATCAGATGTACAATTATAAATAAAAAATAATTTTTCGTTATAAATGTGGCAAGGATATTTTACATATTCTGCTTTTATATATAATAAGCACACTCTATAATATAATGTATAATATATAATATATAAAAATTGTAACCTTGCTGAGTTTTGCTGGTTCTTCTTATTTGAAGGCTAAATAGGCTTAAACTGAATAAAAGGCTTTGATTTTGAACATTCATATACACAATAGGCGATGATAGCTCAGTGGTAGTGACGTCGGACGCCGCGGCGAAGGTCGTGGGTTCGAATCCTACAATGAGCTTGAGCTTTCGGTGAAGGAAAACATCGTGAGGAAACCATAGCACGGTGGTAGGGTACTTTGTAGTACCCGCCTGGCTGGCTACCACCCTCAAGTTGAAAATCTGTCGCCAAATCCCTATTGGTGTGTTCCGGCAGCTGCACTTGAGAGCCAGATCCTTCTAGGCTTTGTGTGCTTACCACCTTCGGCCACATCATCACCTACCATAGTGAGATTGTGGTCAAACACAAGCCTATACGAAGTAAAAAAAATATCTTTGGTAAGTAAGTAATGAAGGTAGCTTAGTGGTAGTCACGTTGAATTTCGTAGCGAAGGTCAAATATACAAACAAAGAAAACAAAGATCTTGAGTTTTCGGTGAAGGAAATTATCGTAAGGAAACCATAGCACGGTGGTAGGGTACTTTGTGCCCATCTGGCTATTACCCCTCAGTTGATAATCTGTCACCCAGCATCCATCAGTGTGACCAAAATCACGTAAGTGCTATGTGGTAAGAACACAAAGTCTACCTAAGTCTTGAAGGGAACTGGCTTAAAAAATGCAAAAGCGCATTTGTTCTTCCTTTATAAGCACATGAAATCAAGCGTGGAGGCTTTACATGTTATAAATGAAATACTATAATACAACGTAACGTATTTGCTATCTATAAATACGAACCCACTTCAATAATACAATGTCTTGAATAGTCACCTTTAATTCAAAATACTGGCAACACTATTGGCACAAGTCCATCAAAACAGAGTGCAATACAATTTACGTGACGTCGCATACGAATGTAGGCGATGAAGAGTGAAAGTAAATAGATTGAATTCTTAATTTATTTGTGATAGAAAGGTGCTTGAAAGATGGCAATCATTGATTCAAACTGATAAATGGTAGCAATGTTTATATGAAATTAAAATAGAGCATAAATGTGCAAACTATACTCGCACTAGTAATTTAACAAGACAAGGCTTTGAAGGGGCTTTCAACTACAACAGCTAAAATCAAATTTATAAATAAAATACAAAGTCCGAGTATAGCAGCAGGCGAAAGCCATTTATAAACATACTTTCGTGCGACTTACTAAACTGATCCCCGTTTACAACGTAAAATCTAAGGTTTGTTATTATTGTCCTTAAGTCGCGTTGGAGACAAAATAAGCCCCGGAGTCGGCCTTCGACCAGATTATTCAAATAATAGCAGAGCCCTGTGAAGCGTGGGTTTAGAAGAATAAGTGAATTTAATATGAGATCTGGGTTACAGGATCGTTCATTACATATGTAGTGGAGTTGTCGGGAGACATCTAATTTGTTTCTTAAACTATTGTTAACCCTTTGGTTTGGGTACAATTGCTTTCCATATGTTGTTATGCCGGATGGGACAGACGACTGACACTCCCGAAAATGACAGATTGTATCGCTATTGTACTACATGTTTTCCAAGAAACTATGTTAATATTTTTAAACATTTTCTAGATACAATTGTCAAAGTTTAACGAAATTAATTACAAAGTCAACCCTAGATACTCTAAAAAAAATGGGAAACGAAAATAAAATACAACTAAAATGTTTTAAAGTTAAACCTTTTACGTACCGAGCGAGTCAATATTTTGCTAGACTATCATCACAATTTGTTCCGAAAACCACTTGGATTGGACTTTTATCAATTCCTAACTCAAGTTAACGTTGCGGTCTCGAAAATTTTATCCAGCCCCACCTTTTTGCGGTTGAAACTGAAACTGAAAGGTAATCCAGAGAACACTGAAAACGTTAAACCACAAAACAACATTTGAAAAGTTTCGCTTCATTCAAAAACCGCGGTGGAATGTTTTCCTGTAATATAATTCGTGATTTCGTAACCGACAAACAATTTTGTAGCTTTTACATTTTACATTGAGAATTGGTGCGAGATTAAATTAATATTCCGATTGGTACTTTGTTTGCAGTTGTTTATCGTATCGACTGAGTAGGCGCGCGACCAGAATTCTCTATTATTCAGTACCACTGAATATAAATGATTGCGTGTGAAGTCGGATGTGTTCATACATCAATATATATATCGGCACTTCTACTTCACTTCATTCCTCATTTCAACTTAATTCTTACATTACTTACATATATGTTATTATTATAATTCAACTCTATGTAAGCTCACTTTTGTATTACGGTATATAAATTGCATTGCTACGCGAGTCGGGCCGGTTGGCGTGGTTGGTAAGATACCCTATCTATCACGCCGCAGGTCGTGGGTTCGATTCCCACTCAGGACAAACATTTGTGTGCATGAACATGTCTGTTTGTCCTGTGTCTGGGTGTAATTATCTATATATGTATGTATTTACAAAATAAAAGTAGTATATGTAGTATATCAGTTATCTGGCTTCCATAGTACAAGCTCTGCTTAGTTTGGGGTCAGATGGCCGTGTGTGAGGAATAATGTCCTAGAATATATTTATTTATTTATTTATATTTATAGTTCAGTTTCTCGCTATCTCGAACAATCATGAGGGGAACACGGGCACCTGAGTGTGACGGCAATAAGGCATACATTTTTATGTTTCGTAATATTATGTTATAGATAAGGAAGATGAAACTTTTAAACAGGAATCTGAATATGCTGTTTACAACATTTTATTGAGTTTTTTTCATAGATACCTATCCAAAATAGTAACAAACGTTACATAGTTTTTATGAAGCTGGCAATGTTGGATCTCCGTTTTATTTTTAACAATTGATAATTTATTGATATTATGCGATCATATATCGATGTAGAAAAAGGCATTGCTTACATCTACACGTCATGAATAATAAGCTCAATTACAATGGAACTGTGATAAATAATCATAAATGATGTCAAACCAATTAAACATACAAACAAATAATTTTATTACAAGTTTCAGGTGGTAGTAATTTTACATAGTTTTCGACTACCTATTGAAATATATCAAATTATGCTTAATTTTAGAACGTAATCAGTCATCGTCGTGTTTCTGAACGGAGCACTGGAGACTCGTTGTGACTGAGTTATTAATGCCGGATTAAAACGACTGCCACCGAAGCTGGCTCAGTGCCCGTTAAGCTCGTCCATCATTTGATATAAAAGAGTGATTAGAAGAATAATTGCTCAGGTATATGAATAAAATGTGGGAACCGTGGATTTTTACAGCTCCAGCGGTAAAAGTTAAAGGCCATTTTAAAGGCTTTACTTTCTACTAAGCTTAAAATAAGAAAACAGTTATCTAATCGCAAGCCAAAGCCTATAAAAAGTATGAATTTTAAAATAAACTGTATAAATATCAAAATTATCTATAATTAGTTTAATGTTTTATTTAATCTTATAACAATTACCATTTTTACAAGCTTTTATTTACTTTCACCAAAAATTTTATTGTTTGAGTAAAACGCAATATACATAAAAAAATATTTATTTAATTTCCTTTATTGAAAGGAACTCTTATATTTTCTTTTCTCAATAAATTCGGTCATTTGTAACATTACAATACTGCACTTTGTGTCCAAATAGGAGCAATCTGTTTCCATTTATTATGGTGAAGTAAATAGTTTTGCTGAAAGATCAATTGGTCTGATCTGATTTAGAAGTAGTCAGATGGTATTTTTACATTTGCCTACTTAGTACGTTGTGAAACCCTACGGATTATAATATAGATAACAGTATCATGAATTTCGTAATTGAAATACTGCAATTAGCTATATTAGCTTGAAATTAGCTATTGTGGTACTAACATATGCTTATACTATTAAATGAGCAATATTTGTATATATGTTTCAAGCCAAACTAGATTTCAGACCAATCTAGTTTGTCCTAGGCCAAACTGATTTTGAATTATTATGCAAGTAAAAAAGGGTTTCCGCGCAGTTAAAAAAAAAACAACGAAGTGTATTTCAACACTTCTAACCTAAAGCATCCGGGTCGTTTCTGAATAGGAAGAGAAATTTATCACCAAATTACGATTACTTACATATGTGAAAACATTGTACATGCAACTTCTACCGGGACCGTCTCCCATGATCATCATTGTCACTTCAGACTTTGACTATATCTCTTTACAATATTTCATATATAGGGTTTGCACCCCTACAAATTAAATTGACGATATAAATCTCTTTTATTTATTGTCAATCAAAAGTAGTTTCTTTATTTTACTTGAAGCTTACTGAAGAAAATTGCATTTTTACTATTTTTCATTCTATTCTTCAACTACGATTGTGCATAGTTGGCAATAATTTGCTATACGGTACCACCGCTCATTCCTTTACGATCCTTTCCATATCATACGCTACATTGCTGTATGCTATGTCAGCTTTATCTCTACTTTGGAGGGATGAATCTTGCGTCAAATTGTATGTAAAATTTCAATTTACTCCGGGGTCAATGCTCTGTGGACGACAAGAAATAAATATGCATATCGCATAGATAATGGATTTTTTTACACATGAACCTCTACACATTGTGATTCCTTCAGCGTCAATTTTTCACCTGCCATATATGAAAGCCTGGCCCATAACTCTTTAGCAAATGTAAGCCTCTTGCTGCGTCGAATCATTTGTCATCTCACCTTTGAAAAAGTTTTTTTTGAGGTTCAGACGTTGATATGAATTTATTGTTTTGTTGTTTGAGTACTTTTGTATGTGAATACTGAAATTTTGATCTGATTTTATTTATATAATCAAGTTTGCGAATGAAGTGATAAAAAAATATATTTGGAATTCGGCGTTTATGCTGTATTATATTAGCTTCCACCCCGTGGTTTTACCTCCGTTCCTGGGTATAAAGTAAACCATGCGTTAATACAGAACATATTCTATCTGGGTGCTAAATTTTATCCAAATCTGTTAAGCCACCACGGAGTGGAGAGGTAACAAAAATACACACACACAAATATTCACATTAATATTATTAGTAATATTCTCCATTTATAATTACATTCGTAAAAACCAAAATAATACGAACCCTTCCCTTCAATCCACAAGTAATATTTTAAACGAATATTCGTATATCAACAAATCCTATTGTTTACCTTGTAAACACTAACCCTCTAAAATACGGCCGGGCATGTATTACCCCACGTCTTTATTTCTGAGGTCACATAAAAGTGTCCGTTGTCTCGCGTCATTTGTCATCACCTTGCGTCACTCGGGCTTGTCAGAGTCAGAATTAAGGGGGGACGTGACCGCGTAGCGAGCCTCTAGAGATAATGACGTCATTAAGAGAGCGAGGGGAAATAAGTAATGGACGTTTTTGTCCCCTGTAGGTATTCATAGGTTCAGGTTTTTCGAGAGCTTTTTGCGGGTTGATTATTATTTCGAATGTAATTATGATTCTATGAATATTATACAGGATTTATTTAAGTCACTGTTCTTCACAGTAATTCAGATTTTATTAGGTATGTTATATTTATACAGAATGATATGATTATCACAATAGAATAAAATATAGTTATAGTTAACACCTTCATTAATAATGTTAACAATATAATTTTTGATTATGCTTTCTAAAGTAAAAAAGTAAGGAATAAGCGTTAAAATACTCTCCCCACTTATAAAACAATACTTATCCGATACAAAAAGGCTGTGCTATCAAATAAATTAAAAGTAAACACAATATACTCCTAGAGCAAAACCACTCATAAAATTTAATATGCGTAAGTATAAAAATCATTGTTTGGCCAACCTATAAGCAAACTTTGTGAAGGAAATATACGTCCCAAGTCGATAAATCATTGTTCAGATAGGTCTAGGGACGCTCTAAGCGCGTCTTAAAATATTGTTGTTTAGATATTAGCTTTAATAATGTGGACGAGACATAAATAATCATGACAAGATCCATAGACAGACTCTAAAAAAAGGTTTCCAATGTTGAGATAACATAAATAGCAAACAACAAAAAGTTTCATAAAGAACTCATACACTCTGCTTAAAAAATGCAGAAATCCATATAATAAAAGCATTGGTCTCGTTACTTCACAGTCGTATAATATTATCTTATATTTAAAAAGTCAAAGACAAAATAGTTACCATTTTCTCTTTTGACTGTGAATTGTTTTTTTTTTTTTTTTATTATAATAGCTACTAGCTATTGACGAGCTTAAGTGTTATAAAAAAAATTAAAAGCCACAGCCAAGTGTGGCCGAGTTAACTCTAGTTAATATTATTATAAAATTCCGGGATTACTTCAAGCTATTTCTGAGGATTGTGTTTGCCGTGCCGTCATTCCAACTTCTCTAAAAATATTATTTATTGTACAAATCCAGCCAAAATTACAATGATCTCTAATGAAATTGAAGAAAACATCGTGAGGAAACCATATCACGCTGGTAGAGTACTTTGGTACTGGCTGGCTACCACCCGCAGTGGTCTTCGGCCACATCGTTTTAACATGGTGATATTGTGGTCAAACACAGGCTATACATGATATATAAAAAAGCAATAACTTTGGTGACGTCATTTTGATGTTGCTACGTAGTAACAGTAAAAATCGCCAAATTAAAGAAAAGGCTTATCATCGAAAAACAAAATCGATTATACAAGTTTTGATCCTTATTCGATTATACTAAAGCTACGCGTCCACATGGTGAGCATCCGCCGATCGCGTTTGCCATCATAATTTTAAAAGGGTCAAGGAATCTGTTTCGTAACTGTCGATGCCGATCTGATGGATGCGCAGCCTTAGCCCTCATAATTTATATTGTGTTTGAATTAAGTGTGTTTGTGTTAAGAGTGTAATCTGTGTGTTAAATTTCCTATAGACATTCCTAGACAAATGGTTTCAACACTTGAAAAACATTCCCGAACTGTTTTATTATTCTACAAGTCAGTTTTTTATGTCAGCATTAGGTATAGGTATACTTTAGCGAGCGATTTTTATTATGAATAGAGTAATCTTATTTATCCTGATTGATCCATTGTTGACACAACAGACTGTTCAGAAACATTCAAAGGATCAAACGGTGGAGAAGTTTTCGCGGGAACCTTGTTAACCCAAACAGCTATTCGCATTCAACAGAGAGCACTTAAGTATTAGAATTACGAGCATCTGGTTGAGTTTTATCACAGCTTGCAGCTGCATCTTCGCGGCCCTTCTTAAATATTCACTTTGCATACTTAGTGCGATAGGTGCGAGTTTAAAGTTTGAGCGTTTTATTTTGCATTATTAGAACAGCTCTGCATTGCGGTCGTGACTGCTTTGTCAGAGATTTATTCTATTCGGTTTTAGTGCTGTCATATTTCTTGCGTTATTGTTCCGTCATATGCAAAATCCTCAATTTTGTCCTATTTATTTATTAGTGTTTTAAATTCCTCCTTTTTAATATGGATCCTTTTTATTATTTTTATAAGTATGCTTATTTTAGATAATTTTATACACTGTTGATAACATAAATTTTATTGTCGTTTTTTAAGTGGAAGATTTTCAACGAGTATTAGCAATTTTTATATTATACATAGTTTATAAAATTATATAAAAATAAGTCTAGTGATTTTGAATAAAAATAAATGCATGAAGCGTCCTTCCTCGAGTTAATCATTGCGGTGGTTAAAATTCCATTAACTGAGAACTTTCCAAACTGAATTTTTAATAAGAAAGTTGAACGCAAGTTCTGCTGCAGTTCACCGCTGCTCGTTCATTTTCACTTGGAATCCTTACTTTATTGCAAATTTTCCACTAAATTTTAGTATTTAAACTTATTTCATTCATTCATTTATAGTTTCTCATTGTTTTCCGCTAGTTGGATTTCAGTGTAGCAGAAATTATTTATCTGTATAGGAATGTTGATTCTGTATTCATACTTTGGTTGTTGAATTATGACTTTTTGTTTGTTTTAGAAGTTATTCAGAATACCCAATTATTGGGCTTTCGATTTTAATTCCACGCTGGATATTCCAATTATTAATTTTAAACGATTATGAATATTTAATGTGATTAAAGTTAATATCAAAAGGCCCAAGACGGATCAAAATAAATAGATAAAACAATTAAAATTAAAATGTATTAATTTAACCCTCTAACCCCATAAAAATTCCGTCGACATTTGGATTTTAAGTCACCAAAAGTATAAAAAGTAGCAAAAGGCCTCTCAAAAAATGACTAGAATAAGTTAAGAGCGCATTCAGTGCTAAATAAAGAGACACCCGGCACAAGCACGCTAGGAATGCCTAGTTGAGAGGAATGCTTAATAAATCAGTGCTTGTTTTTCCGTCGACCGGCTTGACTAGACTGCGCGTCGAGCCGCACGGTTATCTTTTTACATACACCTTATTATCTTAAATAGTGGGCTATGGTGGGATATGGTGAAGTAAATATTTATCAACTAAGGCTTTCTGATAATTCCATTAGAAGCTCCGCTTATTTTGGGATCCTATAGCCGTATATGAAGAATTAGTATTAAGGTTTCTCAAAAAAATATGTTTAAAAGCAGTAAAAAAAAAACATAAATTTATAGAATCTTTAATACAATTTGTACCTTATATAATGCCCGTGTATATACCATGGAGGTAATCATATAAAATAATATTTAATTAAAAGAAAAAGCAAACCACAGATAAAAATTGTATTCTATAAATTGTAACAGAAGTATTGAAGTAACTGAAACTGATATACCCAAAAGTCTGCTATTATTGGAAGAAGAAAAGGATGCTTTTTACATAAAAGCCTTTAAAGGAGAATATAAGGAAATTCTTTAACAAACAGTAAATTAGGAAAATGATTTTAATTTCATTAAACATTGTTTCTTTTAACGCTACAAAAGATTTTATATTATGAGTTATTGAAAACTAAAATTAATAAACATAAATTGTATCATAATAATATGATAAAATAAAATATACTTAATATCATTATCATGCAATATACGTAGATAGAATTAAGAGTATATTTAATGGCAAAAACTTTTGTGGGTTAATCACCCAGTTTACTAGATGTTGGTATTTACTAAAGTCTTCCTAGTTATACATGACCTTTTCTAAACATAATGTCCTGGCATATATAAAATGTAGTAACCATAAACACATATATGTATGTATGTACAGACCGTTCATCATAACTTGTCTCCTCGTTTAAAAGAAGGTAGTCCTGTTATTCCATTATATTGTCAATCAATAGTGCCAACATAAAGGCTAGGGGACAAGTTTAATTTTTACGACTGTATATCATCATCGCATTGGGGTAGACAAAAACCACAGATTTCAAATTACTAAGAGATTTTTGCTTTATCTATACTAATATTATAAAGCTGAAGAGTTTGTTTGTTTGTTTGTTTGTTTGAACGCTAATCTCAGGAACTACTGGTTCGATTTGAAAAATTCTTTTAGTGTTGGATATCCCATTTATCGAGGAAGGCTATAGGCTACTTTTATCCGGGGAAAACACAAGATCCCTCGGGAACGCGGGTGAAACCGCCTGGCGGAAGCTAGTATTCGATTCATGTACATTTCTGTTCATTAAAAAAAGCACTTCTTCAAAATATACATAGTTACATTATTATTTTATTATCCATTATGTCCGTGTAGTATTTCATAATAACACTACAATAAACTGCAACAAAGCGTGCATAAAACATAATTAGCATCGTTAGGATGTAAGGATGTTTGTAATAATCTTTCCCTAAGGAGATATTACTGGATTTAACAACTCTGCTATTACTTATGTTTAGACATTTATACATTGGGTAGAGATACGGTGTGATAGTTTATAACTCTATCGTTATCACCCATAGCTGGGGCATGATCCTACCCTTAAAAGTGGAGGATCAAAGCCATAGACTACCATATCGACCTAAAGTGGATTAGCGAACGTCACATGCCTTAGAGTTTTAAGGGTCAAACCACATCTGATTGCCTGGCAATGGGTCTTCCTCTATATCTATCCCTTTCTGTAGCTCAAACATATCGTTCGCAAGAGCGAGAGACATTGGTGATGCGCATTTGTATACTCTGCGGGTCAATTCTGTAGATCAATTTATCTTGCTTTATCCGCTAGACAACATATCATTCACTAGAATCTAGCAAAGTACCTAATACACATAGTAATAAAATAATATTTGAAAGATTGCACATTACATAGTTAATTTTTAATGATCTGACCTTATTACAATCCATGTCGTTAGCAGAATGCTTTAGGCATATCTCAATCCATTCAAACAATACTCTTTGCATGTATTTCCCATCAGTTTCTATCACGCACGACACAGTCAAGTATGGTGTGCCATAACTTTACAGAGCAACCTCATGCATAGTATTTCCATAAAATATTTTCTGGGAATTCAGCAGGTGGGCTTTTTATCAACCTTGCAAAAGTATTCGCGTAACTTTTCACGTTACATAAAAATAAGCAAATTACACCACTAAACGTCATGCGTTCGTGTTATTCCACCAAAACAATACAATCTCGCCGAAATTACTCTCGAGCACGCAAGTATAGCGAAATATATGAGCGTAAGGTCGGGAGCAGAGTGTTGGCAAGTTTTCGAGATAAAGCTATCTTCTGCGGACTGCGACCCACATCCCGAGCCTTGATATGAGTTCGTTTTGGATACAGTTTACTTTGGCTTTGTTATTTTAAAGGTATATTTCATAAGTTAGATGAATTTGTTCGAAAATTGTGTAGCGAACTTTATATGATAGATTTTCTAAAGAATTCGTCTCAAATTAGTTTATTACGGAAGAAATATAATATTGTAGGTACTTTTTCATTTACATGACAAAAAATTGTCCATTATAATATTGTATTGAATTGACTGCTTAAATTGTATAACATTTAATAATTATAGTGACATTTTGTTCAATTCAAATGATGAAACCACTTTTAAATACGTATGAAATACTTTCATTTGCAAAATATTCATGTTCATTACTTCATGAATGAGAGAAGTGGGGAGCGATTCAACTACTTGACGCATCGTTTCCATCATTTATTCTACAGGGGCTTAATAAGATGGTATACGATATTTTTGAGGAGATAGAGAAGAGAGAGAAGTTCGAACGAGCTCTGTTAAAAAAAACTTTTTAAACCTAGATATGTAGTCGTTTCGTAGTAAAGTAATAAGAAAATGTTGAATTATTTATATTGTGCACATTTTTTTTAAATGTCATTGAAATATATTTAAAAAAAAAACAATCTCAAGGCTAAAAGAAAGTGATTTATTTATTTATTTTGTACCGATCAATTGACTCATTCTGAATGGAAGTCTGAAATTAGAACATAGGAGCCATTCGATTCATTAGACTACCCCATCGGTTCATCATCCAAATTGGGACCGCAACCGAGCAGTTCTGAATAACCCTGATTAGAAAGCATGTAAGTAAAAATACGTATATCCCCTTATCATATATTTTTGTTATTTAACTATTTCGACTAGTTGGGTTTGTCAAAATTATGACTTTTTTATTTTATGCTAAAAAAAGTTTTGCTCGAATTTAAATGAAATAATCATTATAATTACATGGTTTTGTATAGATTATACTAGTATGGGTAGATTTGGATTATATTTAGGGTATTTCACACAAACTTGAGAATATGCTCCTCTAGCACGTTTCAATGAAATGGGCGGTAGATATTCGCGAGCATTTCTCACTAATTGCTCTGAGCCTCAATATGCGACGGCACGCAAAAAAGACAAATTAATAAAAGTATGAATATTGATATAATATCCTGTTGGAATAATTTAAACCGCTGCTATTTATTTTATTTATGTTTAACCGCGGAAGTATTTAAATGGTGAGTGGTAAAACAATTATTATTATTATTGAAATCCTTTTATATTTTATATTGGTATGAAATATAAAAGGATTTCAATGCGTAAGTATATTATTAATAAGAGATTAATAGTCACTTTCTTATTGAAACGATTCTTCATCTTTGGTTAAATGACGATTATGAAACATTATGTTATGAACTTAGGTATTTTCATTGCAGTGTTTAATGTAAGGGATAATATTAAGTTTATTCAGTGCGTAAATCCCTATCGCTACTATATATATATATTATATATAATAATATTATAACTCTGTCTGTCTATCTGTCTGTCTGTTACGCTTTCACGCCTAAACCACTAAACCGATTTAGATGAAATTTGGTACAAAGATAGGCTAGATAGAACTTGAGAAAGGACATAGGCTACCTTTTATCGCGAAAAAAAGCTTGAAGGGGTTGAAATAGGGATGAAAGTTTGTATGGAAGTTCGTCATTGTTGAAGATAAAACCATGAAACTTTGTATTTAGGCACTTGATAAGATATAAATAAATATGTTTCTAGCGTTTTCGTAATTTCGACCGGTGTGGGGATGAAATAGGGGATGAAAGTTTATATGGAAGTCCAAACAAAGTCACGCTTTCACGCCTAAGCCCGGAACCGAATTTGCTGAAATTTGGTACAAAAATTGACTAAACCTTGGGAAAGGACATAAGCTACCTTTTGTTGTAAAAAAGGGCATGAAGGGGTTGAAGTAAGGGTTGAATGATTGTATGGGAGTTCGTCATTATCTATCTATACATATAAAATGCTTTGTCCTGAATGACGGATCAACGCACAGCCTAAACCGCTGATCGTAGAGACCTGAATCTTGGAGGGTGTGTTCTTTGTATGACGTAGGCATCCGATAAGAAAGGATTTGATTGAATTGGATTGAAATAGGGGAGGTTCGTTTGTATGAAACTGTCAGTTTTGATGATAAGTACATAAAAAAATTGTATTATTGTTTATGGTTAAAAATTATGAGATATGTGTTTCAGAATTTTTGGAAAATCACTCCATAAGGGTAGAAATGGGGTGGCAAATTTTGTATGGGAATTAATATCTTTCCGGTCAGATTTATTTAAACTTGATATTAATATTTGTCAACACAATTGATGAAACACGATTGTGTTTCTCGAAATTCATACCCTAAGGAGGTTAAAAGGGGTGCAAAAGTTTTATGGAACGTCAATTTTTGGAATGGAGTAAGGGATCAGTTGTAGGGATCGGGACTTCTTTTTATTACGTAGGGTTAAACAAAGAAAGGATTTTCCAAAATTCAACCCCTAAGAGGGTAAAATAGGTGTGTACGTTTGTATGAAAATAAGTTGTTTCCATAAAAAATGATATTTAGGCTCCTGGCTAGAACTAAGGAAAATGTTTTGTAGAATTAATCGGGGAAATATATTTTGTAAGTAAGTATCTTTATTGTGGAAATTAGTTGGAATACGAATCTTGCGTAAATATTGCTCAGAGCAGATTATTAGGGTTATTATTATTATTATCTCTCTCTTTACAACCGAAAAGGGGTGCAAAAGTGTGTATGGGAATACATATTTTTTTTATAGTATGGAGTAGGGAGTTAGGTACACTTTGTGTAGTGGTGTACCTACTAAGAAAGGATTTTTTGTAGGGGATCGCGGGTGAAGCCGCGGGGCGGAAAGATATCTATACATATAATACAACAGTAGAATCCGTTGTGTTTGTACATTGAAGAAAAGTAATAAAAATAGATAGAGGGTAACTAAAGAACAGTAATATAACGTAAACCAGCGATTTTTAGAAATATTTTCTGTCTGTCTGTCTGATTATTTGGTAATGCACATCTCCGGAACTACTGAACAGATTTTAATGCAGATTTCACATGCTGACTGAGATTAATTAATAAAGGAGCAGAATATAGGCTTTATTTAAATAAAATCGGATGTTGTAAAAAAATCATCGTCATTCAATGATTTTCGCAATTTATTTTTATACCTACTGTTCGAAAGTTATCTAGAACTCGCATGTATCTACATTATTTTTTTTACTTGAAATGGAGTGTGTTTGATGTAGTTAGGAAGAGTCAAATTGCAAAGAAACCATTTTTGTTTTTTTGTCTGTCTGTCCATCTGTTTGAACACGCTAATCTCTGTAACCATCGAACGTATTTTCATGGGGTTTTCACAGTTTAATTAGGCTTAACTTGGCACTTCGAAAAGACGTTTGTTTCGTCGAAATTGGCTAACGGGGAAAAAGTTAAAGAAATTTTATAAAGTCTGCGCGAGTGAAGCTGCGGGCGAAAAGCTAGTATTTTATAGTATAAGTTTGTTTATATTTCTTTGACACTAAAATCGAGTGTTGACATAGCAAATAAATAATCCCTTGTATATCGCTTTTTTCTCGCAGCCCAATTACCTTTGATCATCCTTTGACGAACTCTTTTTTATATTATGAAACAAGGCAGACATTAAATACCGGACATCATTGTCAAAAAACGAACGTTCTAATATTTAAAAACAACCGGCCTTGAGTAATTTATAAAAATAGTTTTTTTTTAAATTTGAGCAAAAAAGTTGACTGTTTACTAGTTTCACATACGCAAGTTTATCTAAGTAGTGCCTATACTAGAATAGTGAAATTGAGGAGAGCTTTTGAGCATTTCGAACATCTTTTTTTTTGGTTATAGGCTTGTGTTTGACCACAATCTCACCATGGTAAGTGATGATATGGCCGAAGCTGGTAAATTTGCTCTAGCTTTAGTTCTTGTATCAACAGCTGAACATGGCCCTTCCTCATAAATTGTCTAGTGCTTGCATTCAGAAGCCCCGCGCAACTCTCATTAGTCGTCAATTTACTTAAGGTGTCAGCACGTGGTCGCCAGTCATAAGTCCTTTTTCCCAACGGTCATAGATGTGATCTACCTTATACCATTTCCAGTTCATGATAATCCATTTAAATATATCCACAAAAGCGTTACATGTTCTCGTAAAATGATTGAAAAAGGGCATATTTTCTATTATGCTTTCATAAAACGTCGTTCGGTCGAAAGTTCCAGACAAGGTGAGAATAAAATGAAGTGTCAGTTTATCGGGCAGCTTAATGTATTTTGCATGAGGTCGTCTCAAGGGCTGGGTTGTTGCTATGCCCAACTATCAAAGCTGATCTTGTATCATAAGATGAATATTTTTTTTACCGACATTATTGTATGAATAAATCTGTGTGTTGTCTGTGTGTAGGCTTAAGTATGATCACTATCTCATCATAAGTGATGATGTGCCCGAAGGTGGTGAGCACACAAAGCCTCGATGGAACTGAAACACATTTTTTTTTGTGTAGTGTTAAAAATTGAATTAATGTAAGTAAAGTACGTAGGTTTATTTTCATAATTAAATGGGTCTTTAACATAATCTCAATGGACAAAAACAAATTGAACGAGAAAATAGATAGAATCAAATCATTCAATTGTTCCCATACAAATACAGGGCGGTCGGCTAGTCGTATATATAATCCGATATTAGTTAGCAATAATGCTGCGATATCGAAGTAATCCAATTATTATTAAAATGGTTATTAGTACGTGCTATTATTAAAGCTCTTGTTTATTAATAGTTAAGGTAAGGTAATAAGTATTGTAGTAATGATCGTTCTATTAAAATTAATCGGCCAATCAATTTATAAAGACCAATTAGAGATTTCACCATAATTTGACTGACGTGTACACGTGTAACTAAGTCTAGTAATACCTTTTAATTGATATCCCATCTCATCTCACTAATATTTCACCTATTTTTTTTATACAGCATTGTCGGCAAACAAGCATACGGCCCGCCTGATGGTAAGCGGATACCGTAGCCTATGAACGCTTGCAACACCAAGGGTATCACTCGCGCGTTGCCGACTCTTTCCCCCTCCCCGATGAGCTATTGTCCCTTAATCACGCGCAGGAACACAACTACATATAAGGACCTATAATTTTGGATGTTTGAATGTTCGTGACTCAATCGCATACAAAATGCGATTCGAGTGAAATTTGGCATTCGGCATCGTACCCTGGAATAAAACATAAGAATTAGTCTGATACTTTTGATCCTTGGAAAACATGAGATTTCTCAGAACGCGGGTAAAGCCGCGAGGCGGATGACAGCATAACATAACACATACATTACTTTATTATTGTTAATAAAGAACAGATACTTAATGTAAAAATCATCAATGATTTATATAGGGTTTTTACGAATCGTGAACACTATTCATCATCTTCGAATAATAATCAATCAATTTATAAACCGTCAGGTAATTAATCAATGAATAGAGAAAAGACAAATAATATTAATGTTATTTTGATGGCTTAAATATTTGTAGCGTAGGTTGGTAAGGGGTCATAATGACCTGATATCTTTAAAGCCTTGCTAATATTTAAAAAAAATAGGCCGCCTGTTTGCACGAATGAAGTACCGATAAAAAATAACCGTAAAACCGCGGTATTAATAAAATTCTTTGACTTTTTGAATGACTTGTTTATCATTAGATCTTTATTTTTGCATTATTTTTTAATTATTCTGTAATAATTTGCACGATTTCCATCTCTCTAAGATAATATTTATGTACCCTCTAACAGTTAAGGGTCAGTATGACCCACTCGCATCGTGGTCACAGTTTGTCCGCAATTCATTTTATTCCGCCGAAGCAACTTGCGATAAGTGCGGTTGGACGTGACGGGACTGACTGATGTACGTTTACCTTTTGAACTACAAATACCGTGTCCCACCCATTTATATTTCATAGCTCGGAAATATACGTGTATTTGCGCTGTAGTTTATTCAGGAATATATGTAACTGGTATATTATTTTTACCTCATAATGTCTAGGTTAAAGTTAGGTCTAGGTAATTTTTGAAAAAAAATAATTGTAGTTTGAATAACTGTTGTTGTTTGTGTATGAAAGGGTTAGTTTCTATTTACAATGATAGACCCGGGAATCCAGATATAATTCTACCATTCTACTTTAAAAATATACTTAAATGCAAAATATTGTATGTTTGTTACACTATCACGCTGTAATGACTTGATGGATGTGGACGAGATAACGGATTTGACATATTAGATTAAAAGCTAGGCAGTACATAACGTTCCGTGGAAACGTGAATAAAACCGCGGGGGTGGAAGCTCGTATTGATTATTTTTTGAAAACAGAAAACTACCATGAAGGTAAATAGAAACTAACCCATGAATACCCATAGACAATACATCTTTCTAAGGAGTTTTAAATAATTAAGCAACTATATTCGTAACATTGGACCAGTACTTCAATTAGACCACTTTAATATCTAGAGAACGATTTAATTAAAAATTGTACGGTACGTCCGTCGGAACACTAGCATTATGAGCCCCGCTGCCGCCAGCATCACCGCGGGCATTGGTAAAACGATGCGTCGCAGTGTTATACGAACTTTCAACGTAAAATTTGCGCAAAAAATAATATCACGTAAGTACTGTAGATAGATAGATACTATTAGGTTTCCAATGTATTTTTCAATATAAATATATAACGAAATAATATGTAGTCAGGAATATTTAGTAAAATAGTTAGTAATTGTCTAAGATTCCGAGACAAAGATTTGATAACATGCAAAGAAAGGATTTAAGATTTAACTTAGTGAACTACCCATTATAAATAAAAAATAAATAAATATTCTAGGACATCCCTCACACACGGCCATCTGACCCCAAACTAAGCAGAGCTTGTACTATGGAAGTCAGATAACTAATATGTAGTATACATATAACTACTTTTATTTTGTAAATAAATACTTAATATATTGACCTCTTAATAGAAAATTATTATTAATAATTGAGATATAATTTCCTTACCTTTATACCTTTATAGGGCCTTTTAATGGACCAGTTGCTTATATTGGCCTATGTCAAAGTTAAATGATAGTAACTCAGTGGTCCAATCCAAGTTATATTGGTCCAAATAAGGTAACTGTCATAGAACTTGCAATATAAGTAATAAAAAAAAAAATGATTTGGATGAAATTTGGTATTTACACTCGATTAGATAATATACAACCCTTTTGGCATCCCTTAGGAACGAAGGTACATCCGCAGAGTGGAAGTTTGTTCATTATAAACCCTATAATCGATACAAATCATATATTTTTCAATGTGATGTAATTTCTCTTGCCCAAGATATCGGGCTCCCAAGATTGCAGTGTGATCTTTGAAGTCTGGAAGAGGGTTCTGATTTACTAGTCCCCGGGGTGCCAGCCGGGATAAGACCGGGACGGCAGGCCCGGGTAAGTAATAACTCCGCTATCATATTTTTATAGCACTTTTTTAGATTAGTGTTTTAAGTTAAACTAGAGATTTATATGTATTGGATGGTTTCTGTAAGCGTCTATTTGTAGTTTTTTCCCATTTTAAGTTTAATACCTTATTTAATTTACTGATGATGTTCACCTTGTCGGTGAAGATGTACTTGAGATTAGAATTAGACTGAGAAAAAGGCAGAAATCTGGGGGATGTTCCTTGAAGATCAGTAGGAACTGGACTGGACAGCTTATGATCGGGAAAATCTATGAATTGAATTTGAAAAAACAAGAAAATTGTTGAATGAAAAATGCATGCTATGGTTTCCTCACAATATTTTCATTCACTGACAGCTCAATATCATAGTAACATTCAATCTTATGTCTTTCGTCACGACTTTCGACAGCACCATCTCCTAAAATGTTTTTTTTTCTTTTTTACACTTTTTGAAAATGGATTGGTTTTATTCACCATAGAGCAATGGATTTTATATAACATTTGCACAGCCTAATTATATTAGACATAATAACCTGTGTAATTTATGTTTAATTCAGTAAGTCGGAACAATAACTCTTTCCTCATAATATTTTATTACAATTTTCATAAAGTTTAATGCAACGACCAAATTTTTACAGCAACTATAAATTTTTGATGTTGGCAATAATTGGTGATCTTATTTTAATTTTATTGCGTTTTATAATTGGAACGTTCAAAGATATAAAGCTAAGGATAGACGAGCGGATATATCAAACCTTCATCCCCCTATAATGTGGATCTCGACGAGAGAAAAACCCAGGGGAATGGATGAATTAAATGTACACCCAGCCGCAAGTTCGTAAAGCTTGGACTTATATTGGGGCCATAAATAGAGAATGTGCGCGATGAGCGAAGCGGTGCTATGTACCTACTGTTTGTTAACATATTTTATGATGCTAGCTAGTGCTTGTGAATTTCTTTTAAACGCCTTAAAAATCTAATGGTGTTGTATATTGGTGATATTAGTATGAGTTTTACGTATTACATATTTTTGTAATATTATAAAAATAGCTTTTGAGTAACATTTGAGTAACATTATGTCTCGCATTATATACAACATTGGGATAATATTTTATTAAAAATTAGCTGCATTGATTTCAACACTTTTGTCAAGTAGGTAATTAAAAATAAAAATGCAATTTCGTGTTTGAATAGGAAGTATTGACTATGAATGTCGCTCAATCAGTATTCCTCGTTAGTAATTCGATATTTTAGGCACTCATTTAGTATTTATATCGCTTACTTAAATAACATTATAATATCTAATAATCGCGTAATATGTTTGCCACTTTTTAACTACGCATAAAAAATATTCACTAGCTATCCCCAGCTGTTTTACCCATTTTTTTTTATCAAAATCGGTTCGGTAGTTTATTCATGAAAACAACAGATAGTCAGATAGACTTGAAAAAATGCTATGCAATAGCTTCACCGCGGCAGCCCCCGAGTGCCACACGTATTTTTTTAATTACATTAATCTCCACTTGCATGGCCACAACGTTACAGTCGTCATTATGTTTACGCACAATTTAAAACGGTGCGCCAGTAATGAATATCGCTGTTGAGATAAATGAGTTTTGTACCAATAGAACAATTTGAGTATACTTTTATTTCATTTATATTACATCCTTTTGTAATTACAAAATGAGTTGTGTTCATTATTTTAATCTAAAACGCTTGTTACTCATGTTTTTTAATTAAAAATATTTTTCATAATAAATTCGAGCGAGTAATTTTTTTTTCTTGCTGTTGGATCTGTTGGTGACCTGACTTTCACGCCATAGGTCGTCACCTCAATTTCTAGCCGGGTAAAATATGTGTTTGACTATGTCTGGTTGTAAATATACACCTTCGGCCACATCATCACTTACTATGGTGATATAGTGGTCAAACACAAGCCTATTTACTGTATATTATAAAAAATAGTAAATATAATTATTCATATTGTGTGTGTGTTGAATAGATGTTTTTTCTTTCTTTCTATGTGCAATAAACACGCCCTGATTACATTCGCAAGAATATGTCTTAAACTTATCACACATACAAGCGGTTATAAGATTTAGTAATAATTCCCTTAATAATCTGTGGTAAGGGGCTATATTGTCCCACCTTTTATTTACAACAAGCTTCCGCCCCGCGGTTTCACCCGCGGTCCCGAGTCAGCTACCTCCATACCAAATTTCATCAAAATTGGTCCAGCCGTTTGAGCGTGAAGAAGTAAAAAAAATAAAAACACACTCACAAACTTTCGCCTTTATAATATTAGTGTGATGATGTCCCTTCATACTTAATTGACTTGACTGTATGACAATCAGAGTTGACCTTGGGCTTTATATTTTTAGACATATTAATTTAAAACTAAGAAGAAGAATACGTATATACGACTATAATAAGACGTATAATAAGACTATAAATCACAAGGGTGTATGAGCTAAAACCCTTTGCCTTCTCTAAATAAGGGAAAACATAAAGAAACATTATTTCAAACTATGAATTGGCTAAAGCCAAAATCATATAAAAACCTTAATTTCAGAAAGCAAGTTTTTAGTATCTTAGTAGAGGATACGAAAGTCGATTACCTTTTTGCGCAACTCTCATTTATTTGTGGAAGTAAGCTTAAAACTAATTAATGATCAAAATAATGACTGCGTAAATTACTTACGCAACCACTGAGGTCGCTGTGATAGAACATTAAGTAAAGTAATTCTGATCATTTAAAAATCAATTAGAACCTAATGATTATAGAATGGCGCGCTTAATCAAACGAACGATTTCGTGAAATAGGTACCTAACAATCTTTTGGGACTTAAATAATATAAGTTACTTCCAAACTTGAGAAATCTAAGGTCCATAGTATAATTTTATTATTTAATATTGTGTAACGGTTAACTTGATTAGCTTATTTTTATCAAATTTCTTTCAGATTCAAAAATATTACACGATTTATTACACGTTTGTGTGTTATTATATGAGTTTGAATTAAATTATATAGATCCTGGGACATTCTTCAACTCCAACCAGATCATAAACTAGACAAACTCATTAACAGATATACCTATCCATCCACACAAATACTTGTTTTGAGTAGGAATCGAACCCACTTTTGTTTTGGTTTTTAGTCTGGATTTCTGATCAACGACTATACACCAAATTTGGTCCTCAGCTAGAGAGATCTGATCCTAAACTCATCGAACATAAATATGTGTAGCAGTGACATCTATCAACCAAAACATCCACTACCCATGGATAGATGGCGCCACAAGGTTCTACATCGCGCTATCGAAGTTTCCCGAGCACTTGGCATATACATATACGAGTTTCCAAGAATAACAGTTTAACCGCGGTCCTTAGGCACGATGACCTAGCCTGGCTCCTCCATAGTAGGAAAAATCTCTGTTTTTATAAATCTGACTAAATATGGCCATAACTAGCATTAAGGCTAGTTTCCAAACCTACAAAACCTATGAGACTTTGGCAGGATAGTTTTATAAGGTTTAGACACCATCTAAGAAATATTTTTTTCGAAATACAACCCCTAAGGGGGTAAAATAGGGGATCGCATGTGTATCAGCGGGGCGGAAAGCTAATTATTTAGATAGCAACTACCCTATTAGTAGTAGGTAGTAATTTCTGAACGGATTTTAATGAAATTTGGCACAAGAACTAAAATATTATAATATTTCCACAGTTATTTTCCCTACTAACCCGAGTTCCTACTCGTGGTGGAAACTAGTAACTCATAAATAAATCCCATCATCATTCCCAGGGTAAGGGAAAATCATTCAGCTTTTAATTATTCATTAAAAATCAAGTCTCGTTAGTCGGCCACTCGATACGATCGATGTTGTTATGCCGAAGCGAGCCAGTATTTAATTAGAAGCCTCTTCACTACAATCTTTCGTATCAAAGAGGCTTGTGTTTCAAGGTAGAATGGCCATTGTTGAGTTTTGACTTTTATCATGACTACTTATGCTTCGTGGTTTTACTTGCTTCCAAATATGACCTATGTTTATCATGTGTATGATCTATCTGTGAGCCTAAGTTAATTCTACCAATAATACTTTATCATCGTAAGTGCTCTTGGAAGCTAGTTTCTTGGTGTAATATCATAATATCCCTAATATTGTAGTAGGGTAAGATTGTGGTGAAATATAAATCTATCAAAAGTAAAAAAAGGTTAGAAAAACAATTTCTATCCTACAAAATGTATTGTTTATACAAAATTATAATTTTTGTTTCAACAGTTTTTGTACAAGCGTGTAGCAAAGATAATATCAGCGTTTAATGTGTTTAAACATCGATGAGTGTATTTATCTTTCGCTTTAAACATTAATACCAAACCCATAATAGAATAATGCCGTTTTTTGTTCGATTTGACAGTAGGGTGAAACGATTTATGTATAAAGAGCAGGAGCCGGCAGGAGGTATTTATGGAATGACATTCCTAAAAACCCAATTAATTTGATATTTAATCTTATTTCTTATCTTCCATAGGTAAATACATTCTATGTGTAAGAGACGGTTTTCCGCAAACTGACTGACAAGGTGCATTCAGCTACTTATTTTAAATCATATTCCACCGGAATTTTTTCATATTTTTTATCGTTTTTCAGATACAATTCCTTTATTATACTAAATTTTTTATACACTCCATATATGTAAATAAAACAGCTAAAATAAAAAAACAGCAATGGATGTTGAAATACTCTAACGAACGTCGCGGGGAGGGCGGCCGCCACGCTGCGCTGCAGTTCGCTACGTGCGTTTTGCCACGGTACCGAAACATTGCGTATGATGTAATCAAACAAATCAGGTTTATTGGATTCCCATAACGTTCCGGAAATAATTTCATATACCTACTGGTCATTGTGGTCACTGATACTGAATTGACCCCATTAGTCAGCGGAGGGCTGTCCCTTACAGCCTGTATAATAAATAGTATTATAAAATTACGAATGTTTGTGTGTGTATGTTTGTTATCGCTCAGTTCCGTAATGGCTGAACGGATTTAGATGAAATTTGGCACATAGATAAATCATTCACTAGAATAATATAAGGATACTTTTAATACCGGGAAACATAGGAACCTTCGGGAACACGGGTGAATGTTGAGCGGAAGCATGTTGTGACTTATTACATGATTTCAAGCTATTTTGTCCTGTTTTAAAGTATTGGCTGATGTCTTGAAAACATTAAATTTACATATCGTCGCTTCACGAAATTCATATAATGTCATCTCAAGTTTTCAATTTGATCTTTTGCCAGAAATATGTTTGAGTTCCGTTTGTTTCTCGTCCATAAAATCTTGGCTTAAAATCAAATGTTGTCTTTGTATTGTAAAGTAAAAGAACCGTTATCAACAATACACGAGTTTCATTTTATATTTCATGAAAGTTTAATCAAATTACCTACCGTCTTTACATAAATACTTTATTTAAATATCCCTTTTAATTAAATGTAAAAGCTTAGGGCTTCCTTTTGTCTGTCCAACTTGTTTTGGAAGTTTCAAAATAAAATGGTAGCTTGTTATTATTAAAATATAAATTTGTAACTAATCCTCATTAGTTGATTTAAATACAAAAACAGTTTTATTTAATGTAGGTAAGTATATAATTATATTTTGAGAGCGAGTTTTGATATAATTTTGGATAACACTAAGCCTCGTATAAACATAACTCCAGGCTCAAGAATAAATTGTATTAATCGAAATCCAGGTTGTAAATTCAATTGTTTGATTCTCGACTTCAATTTTGATTGACGTTCTAAAATACAAACTAAAAAGATGTAAAGTCAGACAATATTCTTCAGATCGCGATTACAACAAAACTAGACAGTAGCTTTTAAATGAAGGATTCATTTACTGCACCGTTTACCCTTCTCCTTAAAACAGTACGGGACTTTCGTTGTGACACTAACTGTAATGAAAGCGCGACAATCGCAACAAACAGTCCCTGTCCTTTATAATTAAAACGACGCCCTTTACTTCTGTGCAATACATTTGTTCAGTGTACAAAATGTACTGTTGAAGACAAAGGATTTGAAAAACAAAGAGTGGTATCGAATTTTCTTTAGTTTCGTTCAAAACATGACTAGGATGTCATTAAGCTTGATAAATTATTCAATCAATATTTAGAGAAACGAGAATTGTATTGATACTAATTTTAGCCGGTGGCCTCACCCGCACATTAGGTTTTTTATGCTCAATTCGTCACAATACTACAACTAATAACAGTTTTCAATGACTCTTTGGATAAGTGTGAAATCAGCATCAAAATCTGTCAAAAACGCTAGCTTATAGCTAAAGACATCTTTGTCTGTTTGTCGACTAAGAGACATTCCATTTTTTTTACTATAGAATATAATATACTTTATTGTATATGCCACATGACAAGACATAACAAAAAACAAAGAAAAAAAGGGACCCAAGGCAGCCTTATCGCTTAAACGATTTTATACAGTCAACCTTTGGGTTATAGTAAACTCATTCATAAGGTTTATGTAGAACAGTATCCTTAAAGACAAACACAAATACATATAAATAATCATAAAATAAACTTATAAATACAAATATGAAGTAAATAAATAAATTAAATTAATAAAAATAGCAGCATCCTAGAAATAAGGAACAAAGAAATAAAGAATTGGGAAGTAAGAAAATTATTACACTACTATAAACAATGAAGTTATTAATTTGAAAGAATCTAACGTCTGAGCTTTTCCGCTATCCTTCTACCTATTATTTAGGAATGTATAAGGACTTACCTAATTAAAATTTCTGCAAAGAAATGAGTTTATTAATCAAATGTTTAAATAATGTCGAACTTAAAAAAAACCTCGATAAGTTAAGCAAAACGAGGATAACGTTCTACAAAGCATTAATGATTAATTCAACTCAATTTCTTTCTTTAACTTGTTAAGTAATGTTGAAAGCTTTTTAAGAAAAAAACAATACTGAGTGCCAAGCTACTTCCTCGGCTTTTTTATTCCTTTGTGTATTTTGTATTTCAATCACTTCTTCAATTCTTAAGCTTCAAACATCACTGTTTCAATTTGATAATATTCCCCAAAATATAAAAAAAGATATAAGTACTTACATAAAAACATAAAGCGGAATAAGTTAAAAAAAGGAAAAGTTATATTCTCGTTTAATAATTGTGGATAACAATTATACAGCATTAAACTAATTATTATGTATTTTGAGCTCTTCAAACTGTATTAAAAAACAAAAAAAAAATATTAAACCATATTTTTTACATTTCAAATATAGGGGGATAACCCCTATATTCTAAATTGGATATTTTCAACGTAAGTCCTACTACTTGACTTTATGTTATATTCATAAATGCAAGTCACCAATATCATAATCTCAAAACTTCAAAAAATCATCTTTTCATCATCATTTGGGAATTCTTCTGCATATTTTTTTACAATAATCGACCCCTTTTTTGTTCATTAACGAATTAAATAAGTCTATAAAAACTTGTTGGTTTATTACGGATGACTTAATATTTATTATTTTAATATTTTTTTTGCCATTCGCAGTTGAAACCATGGGTCCATGGGGGTTCGAGGCTCGCCGATTTGCTCGGATTTTATCATCCAAGCTCATCGAGGCTTCGGGAGACCGACGGGCTGGGAGCTTTTTCCGCCAACGCATAAGCTTG
Source organism: Tetheella fluctuosa (assembly GCA_951216915.1). NCBI lineage: Eukaryota > Metazoa > Arthropoda > Insecta > Lepidoptera > Drepanidae > Tetheella > Tetheella fluctuosa. Next base: position 11,442,576 of record OX578217.1, read on the forward strand.
GCCATCCAAAAAGGGAACGCTGCCAGCCTGTTGGGAACCTTGCCTATCGACAGCAGCGAGGGCTTTGAGGATGTTTTCTATATATCATAGTTTGTATTTTTTACTTTAATTGTAAATATGTAAATAAATATTTGAAGGTATTTAGATATATTATGGAAAAAGGCACTGCCATTCGTCTTCTAGTTTTCATTGTGCAATAAATGAAGGCAGACAAAATCCATATCGACGTGGTAGCAGGACAAATAAACAGCCACTCAATTATCATAACTAGATACTACTTGTTTGCGTTACATTTTATTATTTACTTTATATTGGTATTTTTCGTTTTGTTTTAATTGCATATTGTATTGTATATTTTGCTGTTTTTGAAAAAATATAGCCAATAGTCAGATTATGAAAAAAAAATGTAACCTTGCTGAGTTTCTTGTCGGTTCTTCTCAGTTGAAGGCTGACTTCCGAACCGGTGGTAACTTCAGTATATTCGACCTTCATAAGTGCCCTCCTAGGGCCCAAACTGAATAAATGGCTTTGACTTTGACTTTGAGATACCTACAATAAATAGAATATTTGAATAATTATTCTACACTTATTTATGTTGGACAAACGAGTTGGTGCAAATCAAAAGATAATTTGTAAAATTAAAGGATTCTAAACCGAGATAGATAATAATCATGTAGTACACCTCTCTAGGTGTATTATAATTTTAATATAATAATTACAGCCTATATCTGCCCACTGCTGAGCACAGGCCTCCTTTCACGAATAAGGGTGAAAGGGGAATGGGCACCACGCGTGCCCACTGCGGATTGGTGGAGGTAGGCTAGTGGTCAACCTACTGTTGGAGTTGTCAAGCCACCTAGGAGATCTCCAACTAGCTTAACGACTATCACAATTAAGTGATAACCGGGACCAACGGCTTTACGTGCCTTCCGAAGCACGCTCAAGATGAAATACCACTAGGTGGTCACCCATCCAAGTACCGGCCAGACTGGTCGTTGCTTAACTTTGCCGATCGGTTAAGAACGGCTAATCAAGCTACGCCACGAGCGCTTCGTATAGAGAGGTTGTATTATGCGTGAAGGTATTCATTTACCTTATTTTTATCAAGTGATGATTATTTCTACTAAAGTGGTCCCATTTTGTGTATTCCGGATGGCATGTAGTTTACACTATTCTTTGTTTAAATTAATGGAAAAAACGTATAATACCCATTTTAAGCATTTAACTTTATTTAAAATTAAAATACAAACTATAATAATGAAAATTTCCTCGAAGCTACCGTCGCTGCTGATATGGGCAAGGTTCCCAAAATAGAAAAAAAATTATAATATTTTGATCGGGTACGAAAAATTTATTTTTACCCTCTCTCCTCAGTCTACGATTTTTACGTAGGTACTTTCTTTCAGTTGTTCATTGTAAATGTTATTCCATGACAACCCCAACACATTTATTTATTTATTTTTATGACAAATTATAACGCCATATATATGTGTATATCGAAAAAGAACTGGTGCTTTATTTAAATAAATAAGTACACCTTTTTTATTTGCGATGTGGTAAGTAAAGAGGTTTCTCGCTTCCTCACTGCTAAGTTTACCGATTACGGAGCCCGGCTAACCTGGGCAGGGATTTTAACTTTCCTTCTTACCAACTTCTGGTTTTACGCTACCAAAGCCATCAGCTTTGAGGGCGTGTTTTTTCAACTTCATACGGTTTTTCTTTGCCTCACTTTTTTCTTGGCTTATCAACATTTGTTGTTTTAAATCCAAGCTTACATCTTTTGTGTCAAAAAACCGATTATAATATCAAACTAAAAATATATATTTTAAAATTTTTGCTCAATTTTTCAGAACTATCCAAAGATAATCAAAATAGCCTCCCGTTATTTTGACGGGATAAGTAGGTGGTGGTTCCAGGGGACCATCGACCGCTCTTTCGCGGACAATCGGCGAGCGCATAGGGCTCTCAGTCATACTTAAAACTAGAAAATTTTTGGGCAACGGTAGCCTGAGGGTGCCCCCTGTGGGGCTCGAACCTCGGATCACCTGAAGGGCGTGAATGCGTTTGGGAGCAGCGTGAGCGCACACGGTACTTGTATACGTCATGACGGGACAGATACACGTGGTATAGAGTCTAACCTTGCTTTTTAGGGGAAGTTTAGACCGGGCGTCAAAACCGGGGGAATCAAGAAATGGAGTCGTTCAGCTATAAAGGCGGCGCGCGCGCGGACCGCATTTATGTATGTGCGCGTCGAAGTTAAGACGATCGTCGAGAGTCACACCGAGATATTTGGCTTGCCTCTCCCAAGGAAGTGTGACTGGGCTGGGAGTGGGCGGGCGTATACGTTGGTCGTTTCTATAAAAGAGAATCGCCTGACTTTTGGAGAGGTTGATCTCTATTCTCCAATACCAAAACCATGCGCCTAGGGTGATGGCCGCGGTCTGGAGTTTTTTTAGCGATCTGGGATGGGCTTCTGCCTGAGCAGTGAGCGCTCAGGCAGAAGCCCCTCTAGGGATATCGCTCGTGTAGAGCGTAAAAAACAAGGGAGAGAGTACCGAGCCTTGAGGGGCACCGGCACCTATGAGATGGGGAGAGGACAGGGCGCCTACAATCTGATAGCGAAAATGGTGATTCGACAAGAAGTCTCGTAAGATGGTCACGAGTCTAGGTGGCACACCCAGAGTGTATAGCTTGTAGAGCAAGGCAGTGTGATACACCTTGTCGAATGCCTTTGCGACATCGAAAAACAGGGCGCCTGTTATGGTACCATTTTGATAGTGGGAGGAGATGTGTTCAGCAATACGATGGACTTGGTGAACAAACGAGTGTTTGGGTTGGAACCCAAATTGCTCGTCGAGTAGGAGTTTACTAGAATCGGCAAATGCTTTGAGGCGGACATATATGATTCTCTCATAAATCTTGCCCATGACGTTGAACAGACTTATGGGACGATAGCTGGAGGGCTCGGACTTGGGTTTGCTGGGTGTATGGATCCCAATAACATGGGCTTCCTTCCACTAGTGTGGAAAAATATTGTTTGAAATAGCCTCCCATCTATACTAATATTATAAAGACGTAAAGTTTCTGAGGTTGTAGGGGGTAATCTCAGGAACTACTGGTTCGAATTGAAAAAATATTTTGGTGTTCGATAGCCCATTTATTGAGGCTACTTTTTATCCCTTGAAAATATAAGGTCCCTCGGGAACGCGGGTGAAACCGCGGGGCGGAAGTTAGTTTTAAATAAAACCTTGTTTATTTCAACTTACTGTAAATAATACGCGAACAAAACAAACATGTTCCTAATTCCATTGTTATCCAACACAAAACTTGTAAGGCATATTTATCTATATAAATAGGTTATACAGCCGCAACACAACAGCACCCACGACCTTTGGCCACGCAAATAAATCATCCCGGGCGAAAATCTCCTCCACAAGACAACCGGTCGACGTGATCCTTGAATATTTCACGTCAGACCGCGCGCGCCCTTTCATAAATCTCGACACCTTATAAAAATGTACTTTATAAATGTAGGAGGTTCCATCAATTGGGTGGAAGCTCATTGTTTGAAAGACAACTTTGGGTGATCTATCATAATTATTAATCAGCGCTACGCTACATAGTTGCGAAAGGTATTCCTTCAATTACTTTTTATAACGGCTTCAGTGCATAGGTAACGTGCGTGAGAGTTGAACAGTATGAAGTTGGTTTAAAATTTACAATTGCTTACGCAGAATATACATATTATTATACTTACAAAATCTAGATCAGAGTAATATGTTTAAAGATTTGATAAATATAAATAAATGGTTGCACTTTTTGTTCGAAAACGGCTTGGACTATTATTATTTGAAGTAGATGAAGAAAGTGTTATAATATGGCGAAAAAATGTCCAGCTATAATTTACAGTGAAAAATAGTTAATAAAAAGAATGCTAATAAAAATAGTAAAATTAAATTTCAGACAGTAGAGCTACGAAGAAGGGAGGAGTGATCGATCTGTTTAGATCTCATTTTAGTAAAAACGTTCGTATTTTTCAAGTACAAAATATAATCAAAGTTACTAGGTACTTTTATTCATATAGGGTTTTGTGAGAGGATTGTTATCCGACCGAAAAAACGAGGGTCATGTTTTTAAAAATCCTAACAAATCTTACAAATATGGTTATTAAGATTAAAGTGGACAATTTAGACACAGCTCTCTTATACACAGGTATAGAATAGAATAAAGGGCATAATTAATATTTCTCTTTTATGTTTACCATAGTCTGCTAATAATACGCCCCCAGTACACTCGTATTCAATCCACTAGAAAGTAAAATAAAACAGTTAACATTATTTTACAATGTAAATAAAGATTTTCGTGAAACCTAACAAAGGAAAATGCTCTACTTATATAATTTTGTCCTTCAGACGTAGACAAGCTTGATTTGAAATTTGGTACATTTACAAATCTTTCTGCTATTTAATTGCCATACGAATAACAAAAGATTTTAAAGTTATCTATTGTCGAATATTCTTTACCATTTTATTTGTGATAACTTGCTAACATTATTTTAGAACAGGCATAACTTTGTTGTTTTTACATTAGATAGGCCTAGGGTTTGATAATGTTGTTTAGATACATAAATGTGCCTAAATTATTGTCATAATATAATAAAATGTACCTTATTTCTCTCATTATAAGTACTATTTGATTTTGGTGATTATTTCAAATATTTTCAGAGCTTGTATACGACCAGACTAGGTCTATTATGATCGCCACATAATTTAAGATCTACAGTTTGTAGTAAACTTCACTATAACTCATAATTTTACTGTCCTTTTCCCAATAATTTGGAGTCGGCGCAATACGTACCATTCTTCCATTCAGCCTTTCTATCCGTCATTCTGCATTCACTCATTTTTCACCTATATCATCTTTTACACAAACCATCTATCTCTTTTTTGGTCTTTCTCTTGTTTTCATATTTAACATTTTAAGTAACATGGCTTTATATACCACGACAAATAGTTTCCTATCAAGTTTTGTCACTGATGCTACTTTCAAACTATAATAATATAATAATAATATTTATTATCGTCCCTCACAATATAGATATTCTTAACTTAATAACAGCTCACTAAAGTAGAAGATACAAAATACATAATTTAAAAGCGAATAAAAAAAATTATTGTGGGAGGACAGGAGCCTCTACTTTCAAACTTACTCTTAAGTACTTATTCCTAATCTTATTCATATTTGTCAATGAGAACTGAACTATAAATGCCTAATAAAGAATTATCTTAATCCTACTGGTATTATGCGAAAGCTGTGCGTGTACGTTTGTATTGTAAACATAAATCTTTATTCCCAAAAAAAAATATATACAATATTCGCTAATTTTTCCGCCAACGCATAAGCTTGGCCATCCAAAAAGGGAACGCTGCCAGCCTGTTGGGAACCTTGCCTATCGACAGCAGCGAGGGCTTTGAGGATGTTTTTTTATATATCATAGTTTGTATTTTATACATTGATTGTAAATATTTAATTTAAGAAATATATTGATTTTTCATACACAGTAATAAGCATAATTTAAATATTTATAGAAAAGAAATACACATATAAGAAAAAAATGTGATAAAAAGTAACAAAAGAAATAGAAACCAAAGTAAATATATTTTTCTCTTGAGTTCACGTTTGAAACTGAATTTATTAATTCCACTTCTCTAAATGGTTGTGGCAATTTGTCATTGTACCTTAAGGTGCTTAAAAATCTGAAATTCAACGTGCTGCGTCCCGCTCCGTACTATAGCGACCAAATAGCGTATGCGACACAATGGTTTTTATTGTTTAATTTAAAAACTACAAATATATTTTTTATAACGTATGTACCAGTTATAGTATCAGTTTCAATTTATATATGTAGAAATTTTGGAACCTCAAATAGATCCCCAATGTCGGTAAAATTGGAATCTCTTATTTTAAAGAGGTATTTTTGATTAATTATTTTGTGTTATAAAAGTTAATCAATCGTGTTATGCAATTGACAAAATAAAGTCAAAGACATTATGAATTCTTACAATAAATATCATTTCGTTAGCTTTAGTCATTGTTGAGAAAAATCGGTTTCCTTGCAACCAAAATCTTCAAGGCGTCACCTATAACGGCTCCACGAATTTGAAGGTTTCATATAGAAGACAGAGTGCGCAGGAACAGGCGCGTGGGCACGGTGCGCGTGCGCGTGGCGCCTATAGACCATATCCAGGAAGAAAATATAGAATACTTTTATCCCAGAAAAACATATAATATATCCTTCGAAAAGTATTATTATAATATATTTTGACTATGAATCTTCATGCAGCTTTAGGAGGCCCTTAATACAAGCTTCCTACTGAGTCAGCATAGTAGACTAATGGACCTTCGTTGTAAGATCCTAATGTAATGAATGATCTAAAAATAATCATTTTTACATTGACCATTACATCTATAAAAGAAACATAGTATTGTGTGTAATGTAATGTCGTCCACATGCAGACTCTCAATGTTGCATGTAAATTATATTGGACAGGGGCGGGCAAGGGGCGGAAGCGACACGAGCTCGCCACAGCGTGACATAATCACATACATTTTCTATGGAATTTTATGGAGGGTTGGGAATACTGATCGGTATAGAAAAAACGGTTCTGTAGTTAATAAAGCTTTAATCCCAGTCTTAATAAATGGCATTATTAGGAAATATCTAAAGTCAATGACTTGTACAATGAATTGAATAATTTGAAAATGTTTTAATTTCTTTATATTATACTAGCTTCCGCCCCGCGGTTTCACCCGCGTTCCCGAGGGATCTTGCGTTTTCCCGGGATAAAAAGTAGCCTATGTGCTATTCCAGACTATAATCTATCTCTGTGCCAAATTCCATCCAAATCCGTTCTGTAGTTTTTGCGTGAAAGAGTAACAAACATACATCCATACTCACAAACATTCGCATTTATAATATTATAGTAGGATAGTAGGAGGAAGTAGGATGTTTTTTCGTTGGATTTTGCTTAGTAAAAGATTGGAATAAAATTGAGCATAAATCGATAAATACATAAATATGTATTTTATTACAAACAAAAAATATTGTTATAGGTAGGTAATAATAAAGTTGCAAAGAAGGCGAAACTTTGTCATAAAATTATTGACGTTTGTTTCTTATCAACGCCAAAGTAGCAAATAAATGGTGGTATTGTACCTTATAATGACCGCTGAGCTGGCTATCGTTGTCAACTTGAAAATCTGTCGTCATAAACCTACCGATGTATTCCTGCAGTTGCACTTGAGAGTTCTTTCAGTTGCTTTCAAGCCTTTGTAATGTCAATACATGGCAATGTCCATAGCAAACTGAGACAACTTACCATTAAGAAGACGATCTGCTTGCTATCAGAAAAAAACCGGCCAAGTGCGAGTCGGACTCACGCACGAAGGGTTCCGTACCATTATCTATTTAACCGGTAAAAAAAAACATGTCTGTTGTATGGGAGCCTCCTTAAATATTAATTTTATTCTGTTTTTTAGTATTTGTTGTTATAGCGGCAACTGAAATACATCATCTGTGAAAATTTCAACTGTCTAACTATCACGGTTCATGAGATACAGCCTGGTGACAGACGGACAGACAGACGGACGGACAGCGGAGTCTTAATAATAGGGTCCCGTTTTACCCTTTGGGTGCGGAACCCTAAAAAAGCATACAGGTAGTGTATGTCCTAAGATGTACATGGTATACTTTTTATCTCGTGAAAACCACAATTTTCTAGAGCGGAGCTAAAACCGTGGAAGTCAGGCAATAAAAACAGGGCGGTATAAACTCAACGCTCGTACATTTCTCGTGCACATGTCGTCACGTCCAATATAACTCAATTATAACATGACGTAATAATTTCTACGCGGTTAAACACTTTTAAACATTCCCGCTTGTATTTGTGATTTCATTATTGAAATATTTTACAGCAAACCAGCTTGTATTCGATAAATTTATCACCGATATATTCAATGAAACATTACATGTTACATACATTTGAATGAATCTGTCAGTGCATTTTTATGGAATAAAGGATTGGTACCTATTGGAATAAAGCGTATTGTAGCTTGATGTACCTACCTACTCTCAATGGCAATAGGGTAGTACACCCATTTTTGAAAAGGGTCTCAATTATTTCTTAAGGTGCTAATAAACTACCAAAAAAACACAAAAAAAATATTCAATCGATAAGTGCCATAAAAATGCATCTAAATTTTACATTTTCGCGCAGTTTGATGAAAACGCTGGACGCCATGTTACACTACGGTCATGACGTTATTTGCTCTCTTGTAAGTTAAATAAATGCCCTGATATTGATCTCAATTGGACTTATAAAATTTTATAAATAAAAAATGAGCTATTATCCTTTTTATTAGTGTGCTGTTCCTGAATGCATGAATACTAGTGTAAAATAATAATAATAATACTTCAGTTGATACCTTTTAGTTTACATACAGCACCGTATGACGTCATTATAATGGCGGCTAGTGTTTCGCTTGTTTAGAAACAGTTAAAAAAACTGAAAACTTTGAAATAAATTTTAAAATTAATTAGGTTTTTGTTTTTTTTTCTCATATAGAGTAATGTACCCTATTAAACAAGTTCCAACATGAAGTAAAATATAGACTGTCATTGGTTGTAATAGATTTCCTTATAACATCAGTTTTGATCTAGCGCTGCAGAATTATTCAGATTTTCTAGAACTACAGTTTTAACTTGCAGCTTATGCAAAACGACAACCTTACCCTATATTTCAAATTAATAACCTTGCAAACATTAATCGGCACATAAGTTATGTCAATAATAAGATATTTATCCATTCGTATAGCTAGGTAGGTAGCTCTTTTAGAACTGATCTCCGATTGTAACTCTGAACTAGATAAAAAATTAATAGTCTTAACCACCAGGGTGAATGTTACGATACCACTTATGCCTAAATTACACCCAGAAGAAGTAAAATCTATTCCTGTTAAGAATATAGTTCAGGGCACTGAAATCTAATTTATGTGGCGATCACAATAGACCTAGTGTGGTCGCAGTGATATAAGCTCTGAAAGGACTTCAAATAGACACCTAACAATTATTAATATAGTCTCATTTAATTATCTCAAAACGAAGCATACAAAACATAAAGTTAAAAAGTAAACATGTTTAATTTAATATGGAAATGCATACTTTGAATAATTAACTAACTAGGGCGTATCGAAAGCCGCCAACGAAAGCTGAATGTTAAATTAAAACCTTCAACAATGTTACAGACATTCCTGCCTATAGCCATAGTATAAATAAAGCAGTAACATATCCTCATAAAATTACTGATATTGGGTACAAGCGAGTGAGTGTCTGAGATCTCTCACAACATAGTTTCTTACCAGTATTACAGGGTCATTAACCTTGAGCTGTTCAAAAATAATGTTTGGAACAAATTTATGACCACACTCATATCGTGATGACTATTTCTATTTACATAATAACGTGATCAATATTTTATTTTTAATTTTAAAAGGAAATCAATAGCGTATTACAAAAGGTAATAAACATTGGTAAGTACAACGCCAATTAGGTACACATTTTCACAAATATTAACTGTCTTATTAGGGTATTTGCCTGTATTCAAAATAAATTATCCAACACTAACCAATGTATAAAACATCTAAAAAAAATGGGAAAGCACGATCATTTTATAAAAATTATCCTTATTATGATTTTTAATGACCAATCTAACCATAAAGAGTATGCTATATAATTATGACGTCACATGCTTGTATTTCATACAAAACTCCACATAAACCTATCGTTTTGACATTTCATAAAAAGTTACTGATTTGAATGTCAGTCAAATACCCTATTCTGTGATCTTTCTTTAGACTAACAACGAATAAAGAAGAAGCTTAAGTTACATTACTGTTGTTTTCTCATCTATGGTTCGGTTTAATTTACTCGCTTCCTCAAGAGGCGATATAAAGACGATATTATAATTGGAATTCTTTGTTTCGGTAATGAAACGCTACAAAATTCATTTGTATAAGAATTAAGGAAGTTTATATCGTAAAATTATCTGATTGTTACATTTGAATAGAAGTTTGCAATTTATGGACTGGAGGAAGATTGTGATAAAAATCGTTGGTCAAGTTGTTTTGGTTGATTAATTTTGAAATAACAAATGCCATTGTAAACAAAATGTGGAGTCATAAAAAATATTTTGTTTACTTTGTATGAAAACACTGACAAATAAAATTAAAATGCGAAAAGCATGCCATGGTAGGAAATGGCTTTAAGTGAAGTGCCGGAACACATCGGTAGGTGTATCAAATAACTGAATCTAGTTTCAAAATATAAGTTCTCCTATATAAAGCTGAAGAGTCTGTTTCTTTTGTTGAATGCGCTAATCTCAGGAACCACTGGTTCCAATTGATATAATTATTTTAGTGTTGGAAGCCCATTAATCGAAAAAGGCTATAGGCTACTTTTTATCCCGGGAAAACATAAGATCTCATAAGATCCCTCGGGAACGAGGGTGAAACCGCGGGGAATAGCTAGTTTAATATAAAATAGTAATTCATGACACAAATCTAGTACTGTAAAGATAAACCAGACCATATTTTTTCTAAAGAGTTCGCTGTATTTCTTTCCAACAATTCTCAGCAAAATCAACGTTCCAACCCAGTTGGTACATATTTCAAAACCGTTTGTGAAAGGCCCCACATTTTGAGTTCACAAACTCAAACAACGCTTGGTAAGCGTTGGCTAAGTTAGCTACAGAAATAAAACTGTCGCCTCACTCACTGTTTAACAAAAATGTTATTTTAATATAAATTTACCACATTTTCATTGACCGATTTAAATAAATCTAATAGGGAAGAGAGGAAGGGTTCAAATTATGACATGTTGTCTTTACTTTATAATATCAGAGGTCCTCAACTAAGTATTTTATTAGCAAATAGATTGTAAATATTTACAGGTTCCCTAAAAATGTCGATATAAAATGATTATCCTATCTTTGCCAGTATTAAAATGTATACAAATAAAGAATATTAAATAAACAAAAGACACTACGTAAATTCCACAAGCCGCCACATTCCAGTCTTCAAGGAAGCTAATAAAAAAAACTTAAGTCTTGAGGTCTTTTTAACTGAAGCAAAGCTGTGCTTATTCTCAAAATAAACGATGTCATTTGGGTCTCATTTGGTGCTCGTTTAACTCCCCGAAACAAAAGGCTCGTGTTTCGAAATGAAGACTTGCTTTTGAAAAAATAATAACTCTATACTTACCTATTGCGCGTCAAGAAATAAAAGTAAATTAGATCAGTAATGTTTATTACCTTCGTTAGAATAATTACTAAAGAGACCTAATTACACAGATAATTTTTCTAAACAATAACATAGTCGTAGTAACGTATAAAAAAGTATAAGTAGATAGGCATTTAAAAAAATATTTTTCTTACACTAAAAGTGCATATTGTCCATGGCGATCGATTCTACCGTTGTTGGAGCAAACAAACTGAAACATTGAAAAACCCTGTATATGATTTGTTCCGGTAGTTATACTTGAGATCCGGTTCCTTCTTGGTGAGATTGTGATGAAACTCAGACAAAAACAAACAACTTTATAGTTTATAATACAACAAAAAAAAGCTATTCAAAACTAGCATAATTTTGTGGTTGATGAAGAAAAAAATTAACAAAGATTTGCTGTATTTAAATACAAAACTATCTTACCATTTTGTCCGCACACAGTCAAACAGAATAATGAACTCATATTGCGCTTTTAAGCTCGTCGAGTTTGTGTTTTTTTTGCCAACTGCACCGAGTAGGCGTTTACTTTACTTGTTTTGGCGAGTGTCCGACGTGAATTTTTGAATTATTCAACTAAACGAGTGTACTAGACTGCCACCAGTGCTGCGCCTTTAGTTTCAAGAGCGAGAATTGCAGAATACGGACACGGTGTACTATTTGCTATTCTATTAGATCAAAATGCGACGCTGTTTTCGTTGACGAGTTTGTCAAACATCTTTGAAGTCACATATGATTATTGTAATGCATATTTTGTTGCTATAAACCTAAATTAAATAGTTATTTTGCTATACAAAAATATATTCATTTTGTGTAAAATGTTTTTTTTTGTATCTACAATTGTATTTGAGTATACTTGAAAAAGCTAGATTAAAAATATTTCATACTATCATATACCCCAGACTCTTTTATTTATCTATTTAGTAAAATTAAAAACGTTTAATATTTTATCGAACATGATCGTGAAAAACATGGATGTAAACTTATAGAATACGACTGTTGCAAATGCAAGTACTTCTTGTTTTTATCCCTCGCGGTATGATGATAAAAATTCATAAATGCTAATGTGACAGATGTTATCTTTGGTACGGTTTATTTAACTTGCGATGTTCGTAGAGGATAGACGAAGTCTCGGGTACAGTTTTTTTTTATTGAAGTTGTATGATTTCTTATGGATGAAATGAAAAATATTAGGTTGAGTCAGTTTTTTTTTTCATAAATGTATTTGTCACCTTAGTCATGAAACATTAGTAATAAAAAAAAAAAACAATAATATACATTAAATTCTATTATTCTATTTATTTCTATTCTTAAAATTTATATTCTATTCTAAAATAAATAGTAATTATTTAAAGATTTTATTATTAAATATATTTATTATTATTATTTTACCTTAGTCTTGTTAGCTTAAAATGATTAAGCAAAGAAACACTTTGCTTGACAAAGCCACTTATATTAGGATTTAATAAGCAAAAGAACAGCAACAGAGGCACAACAGGGGAGCGACTCGGTGAGGAAAACAGAGAACCAGAAGGAGTGGCGGTTTGGGACTGACCTTATCTTCAGCAGTAGAGAGATACAGGCTTATTATGTAAGTAGGAGCTATATTATTAATACTAACAATTTTCCAAATGTGAATCAGTGTGTCTGTACATACCTACATTAAATATACTTACTTACCCAGAATTGATTGGGGGTTTCGGATTAACATAATCCAAAAGAGATCATTTTTTTATTGTTTTTGTCTGCCTGTCTGTCTGTTTGAACGTCTGTTGCTAGTAAACTGGTTTTCAATGGATAATTAGGAATGAGGTTCGAATAGGCTTTGTTTCGATGAAATAGACTAACCGAAAAGACAAATAAATTATATGCTCTCTGCGCAAGCAAAACCGTTGGCAAAAAGCTCTTTCGTAATACATAAATTAAGGTTATGATAACCAAATTACTGCCATGAAACTGTTACTTCCAGAATGGAATGAATACGTCAAGTATGTGCCTACCACTGGGATATGTTAACGTCTTTGACCCGAGGTCTTTGTTAGACCATAGAGCAAGTGATGAACGTAGAGCAATATGGCATTTATGTGGCTTTTTTTCTCACAATAGTTTATGAAGGTGAAGGTGGTAAGCACCTACAGCCTATATGGAAAGTGGCTCTCAAGTGACTGAAACAATACACCGATAGTACTTGGAGGTTAAAAACTTGAGGGTATGCTTGTGGGTGAATGTTTAACTTTTATTTTGGGCTGTATTACACAGACGACTGATAAAAATATCTCCAATTTTATTAATTTACTAGTAGGAAAATTAATGTGTGTAAAAATAATCTCAAAGTGAAATTAAAAAACTTTAGGTTTCTAAAATCCATGTACATTATTGGAGGGAACATCACTCAAATAAAAAAAAAATACTTCCAGCTTGTACCAAGTAAACCTTTTATCGTAAAATATTAAACAAGCATTTTAAAACTCGTTTTAAAATTCGAATATAACCCGCCCCCGCTTTCTAACTAAGCCACAGTGTAAAGCTTATTTCACATCGCAGCGCGATATCATAACATCACAATTATCGCGCTGTCACACTGTACCCTACCCTCATCACACGCATCTGCGGTTGGATTAATCACAGATTAACTTAATCGCACATGGACAAATCTGCTTTTGTTATACAAAATCACTCGTGACGTTTTTATTCCACGTTTTGTTAGAATGTTTTACGTCAATCGGAATTGACGGTTTGAGCGCACGGTACCTACGCTACGTAGAATGGAGCGTGATTTATGGATTTGTGTTTCAAAAATGGTGTTCCATTTAACTCAACTTTATTGAAATATTGTATGTTCCTATTTTTATACATATAAACAACTTGCTTCCGGTCCGCGGTTTCACCCACGTTCCCGAGGGATCTTAGGTTTTCCCGGGATAAAAAGTAGCCTATAGCCTTCCTCGATAAATGGACTATCCAACACTAAAAAGAATTTTGAAACAGTAGTTCCTGGGATTTGCGCGTTCAAACAAACAAACAAACAAACTCATCAGCTCTATAATTATAATAATAAATAATAATATGGTAATAATAGAAACTGGTACAATAAAGACAATATAAAAACAAAAGATAATTAAAAGTGAATAAGGTATGGGTAAGGTTCGGGTACCTACTTAGCATCAAATCATCAAAGCAACACAGTTAGTCTACACACACATAGCTATGTCAAGATCAAGCCAGAATGTATCATTAGGCATTCTCAGTGAAATGACCTATGAATACATTACACCAGGATGGAGGCATTTATTCAAGTCAATACATATGCAATATGGTAGTATAATCAACCGACATTGACGACATTCCCACACATACATATCAGAGAGGCTATTATGAACGGACCAGAACTAAGCCATGTAAAAAATAAGCGTCCGCATTATGGCCCCGAAATCTACCCAACCGAGAAAATATTTTCCGGGGCCAGAAGTCCCGTGGGACACTACAACTGTTCGAACGTACATGCTCCCGCATTTGGTGAGCCCGCTTTTAGAACTGCATTTCACTTTTATTTTATTCCCAGCACTTTTTTCGACAAAAGCTTTTAACTTTTATAGAGGTGCTCATACTGCATTTTCGCGGTGAATTTCGTCCGTTGCTATTGTACCGCTGAGGGTATGAAACACCCGTTCCGCGGTGTCATGTGAAACGCCAGAATACGCCTATATTACAGTGACGTACGGGTTTTGTTTTTAGAAAATATTTTTTATCGATATTCGATGAATTTTAACAGCGAATATTTTCCAGTAGCGATGGAAATTATAATGTCCGTTCAGAGACTCCCTTGCTATGATACCGTTGAACGAATCATACTTTTCTTTTAAATAACTGTTTTGTAAATGAATTAATGTAAATTGTACAAATATTGTACAACCCTAAGTCCAAACCATTATTACATGTTTTTAAAAGCTAAAAATATATTTTTAGCTCTAGTCACTATTCTGCCTGTAATGTATACAGGCTGAATGTTTCAAGTGTACATATTTTAATTTATTTTTTGTATAATTTATCAGTTAAGGCTTAATAAGTAGGTAACGTAAGAAAGTAATAAAATAGTATTTTGTTAAAAATTAGCTCTTTCCTTTCGTTTGCCATTAGCAACACTATCGGATGGTGTAATAATACAGTGTGTGTTATTTATTTCAAAATCAACGGGTTAGATTTCTGTCTAAAAATCCAATGATGCAGTTTTAGTTTTCATCACAATCGGGCTCGAGACTCCTTTGAGTATTTTTTTGCTATTTCTTATAGTTTAGGATATGGCCATCCACGCCCACTTGAAAAATTCATCCCGTATATGAGGTTGTACAGACCTTTAAAGTTCGCTGGTAGCCTCCGGGCACCGCATGATGTATGGCTCTGAAGCCCTTTCGACTCACGCGTCATATCCGGTGCACGCAACACGCCAATGACGTTGGATTATAAGGTGTAACCTTCTGTGTGACCGTGGATATTATCTTGTAAAAAGGCTCGCATGGGGACCATTGATACTGAAGAATATAAACGAAAGGCAGTTTGTTGAATCAGAAGATTAAAAATGTTGGCCGGACTAAAAAACTTTTGCTAACATTAAATAATGGTGGGTTTAAAAGCTTGTCGTCGATAACTATCGATATTGGTAATTAATTCTTTTATTACTTATTTGGAGGACCAAGGACCCTTGTGAATATTGCAAATTAATTTACAAAAATGTAGTAGTACTCAAATATTGAATTCACTTTTATTATGTAATGCAATTTGATTATATTTTATAATAATTTCATCAGAGCTGGCTGCTATTACTTAATCTGTAGCATTGTTTATATAGTTGATAATATTTTTTATAAGATTTCATATAAGTATTCAAATAAGTTTAATTATATAAATTAAGAACTCAACGAAATTTTACTACCACAATAATGCAGTGCTCAATAGAAAGCCATCCAAGGTTAGTTGTATTAAAAATTTCATCACTCAACTCCGTCAGTAATCCGATGTAACATTTTTAATAATATATTTTTTAATAAAATATATTTTTCGATTTCTCTTCTTTTGAACACCACATCCAAGCCTCTGTCATTGAAATTGTCTGCCCGTATTTAGCTTTTGTATTTCCAACTTGTTTACACAGCGGATATTAGCTTGTATTTTTTTTCCATATTTTTTATTTCAGATATTTTTGTTTTAGATGAATATGGAATATTTACTTTTTCAGTAGATTTTTGTTGGATCTGGACTTTACTATGGAATGTTGGCTTTTCAAGACAGAACCTTATATTTATAAATTGTCTTTGTGTCAGATTAAGTCAAAATCAAAGCCATTTATTCAGTTTAGGCCCTAAGAGGGCACTTATGAACGTGATATTTTTTCAAAAATGGCAAAATATACAATATACAATTAAAACAAACTGAAAAATAACAATAATAATAATAAATGTAACGCAAACAAGTTCTTGTTAATAATAGTGAATACGCTAATGGCTAAAATAAAATAAAAAATCATAAGCAAGGTGCACCTGCGCAGTGTTAATATTTCCAAACATCTCTTCAATATAATGAGCTACCTTGCAATAAGCTTTTTCCTTCAAAACTTTCTTTACGTGAAATTTAAATTTAAAGTCCGTCATCTTGGTTACCGAGTGAGGTATTTTATTATAAAAACGAACGCAATTACCAAGGAATGACTTGCTAACTTTGGCTAGCCTAAAATATGGAACAACTAATTTGTCTCTTTGCCTAGAATTTATATTATGGACATCTATTTTTGTTTTAAGCATTCTTATATTTTACGTAGGAACATTATATTTTCATAAATGTAAAGAGATGGTGAAGTCATTATATTTATATCTTTATCTAAATGCTTTAATGAGTCCGGAGGACCCATACTATAAATTGCAAGAATTGAAATAAAATACCATATGATAAAAGACTGTATAAGTATTAATAAACTAGTTTAACCGTCTCAACATTCGTCAATTGTTTAATTTTTCTTACATCAAATGCAGCGGAACTTAATTTACCTGCCATGAGGACCCCATTATGATTATTATCTAATGTGAAACCTAAGAATACGGTTTTATTAACCATACCCAAATTACTGTTATCTATTATTATTTGACTATCAACTTGTGCTACATCACAAAAAAAATTAAACATTTAGTTTTCTTAAAGTCTTTTCTATCTACTTTAAAAATTAATGAAGTTTCGGTAAATAATAAATAAATAAATAAATAAACAGACATGTTCATACACACAAAACGTCTGTCCTGAGTGGGAATGAAACCCAAAACCTGTGGCGTGATAGATAGGATATCTTACCAGCCACGCCAATCGGCCCGTCATATTTTCTTCTTGAGCCTGAACCTTATCGCTCTTATCATGCAAAGCCAGCAGTGCATCACGAATACTTCATTCAATGACACCACTAACGTTAGAGCTAGCAAAAGGTTCCATTAAGTAAATAACAACGAAAGGCTCATCTTGGACGGTGTGGAATAACTCACAAAAGAGATTTGTTTCCAGAGAGTTCTATTCATCACGACAAAGATCTCTAGTGGACTCTAGCTTTAGAGAAAATTGGATGTCTTATTCCGTCGTTGCTAGATTTATAGATGTTTCATCGTTAGGATGAGATAATTTGAGTTTGTTTGGATGCGGTTTTGTTTATTTAGGTAGTACTGTTGGAAATAGAAAAATAAGGGCAGCATTGAATTCGAAAGAGTATTTTTACTAAGGATCGATTACAGTGTTTCAGTAAGTGATGATGTTAGGGTGGGAAGCTCATAAAATATATATAAATAATTTGATATATAAGAGATCAAATTCTACCTACGACTAACAATACAATTTTATCCATGGCAATTACCCGGGGCTTTAGTGGCCAGATTTGAGCAATTTTAGTTACTCATTGCACCTTAAGGGCATTGCATTAGCATTATATCTATTAGACGCTAGAGTAGAAGTTCTCAAATGGCGACCACGAACACATAAATGCAATTTGGGATGCTCTCTTGCTAGTTGGGTCAATGACCTGTGATAATTGACAAGTAGCAGTTGGATACGCAAAGTAATACTAGAAATTGAAGCAATTACTAATAGATTCCCAAGAATTCCTTTGTTCAACCGTAGGCTTGTTTGTGTATAGGATAATGTCGATGACATATCCAATCTTAATAATATTAGTGAATGAATGTAAACATAGGAGAATATACACTTGTCGTTGTCAGTAATAGTACCAAGACGAATGTCTCCCCCGGTCTTACCATCAAGAATTTTTCGCGTTCAAGTGGACCACAGCCAATGAAAGAATTTCAGAATTATTCCAAGTTTTCACTTTATTAACAGCGAAAATTTCAAATGTTTCACCACTGTGAAGTATTTCAATGGGAAATGCCGTCCAGATTCCAATATCGGTTCATTGCAAAGAAAGGTTCGAGCTTGAGGTCCTATTTGTAATATAAATTAGGTAGGTACATGTTTATTTATGTTAACTGATAATATTTTGTTCATCTGAAATTTTCAAAAAAGCTTTCTTTTGTATTCTTTTGTATAACAGGTATTCACTAAAATATGTCCATATCATAAAATAATGATTGAAATACTATAATGTGATTGTAGAAATTACGGACAATGATAAAATTAAATCATATGTATAGGCCATATAGAGATCATACTTTGCAACTAAGTAAGTTATAGAGTTATAGATGGCTACACTCATCTCTGAAAATGAAAATCTGCCGCTAAGTAGGTACGTATCGTTAATTCCCTTCTTGTATTGGTTTGCCTACACCTTAACCACTTTCTCTTACTTAAACCATATACGTACTTATATGGAATGGTATTTTCTACATATATTTTTGGACAATAAAGTTGGGGCTAATTACTTTGTCAGTTGTCTGTGATGTTCTCAAAAAAAAAAATATACTGGGTGATTTTGTTATCACTGGCAATACTTGCAAGGGTGGAAGTACTCATCAAAATGAACAACTTTTATAATGGGACTAACTGTGAAATCATGAAAAAATTATCAGCTGTTCCATACAAAAGTTCAATACCTACTCGACCAAAATGTATTATTTTACGCGATATCAGAGTTAGCCCTATAATAAAAGTTATTCACATTGATGAGTACTTCCACCCCTGCAAGTATTGCCAGTGATAACAAAATCACCCTGTATGTATGCATCATAGAAATCATACCACACACGTAGTGTCAAGAGGGATTGAACCAATTCCCATTAGCACATAGAAAGTTAAATTAGTATTCTACGAAGTGATATCATTTATCACTATCTAGGTTATTTTTATTTGCCGTATATTGAAGGTTATTAATGAGCATTGAGACAATTTTATCCGTCTAGAGCGCAGTGAGAGAAGTTTTATTTTTTCTTCATTTCAGCATATGGATACCAAATGTCATACGAGTTTATGTTACGGTTAATTTAATTAAAAAGTTAAGTATTCACAAAGCTAGCTAGAGAGTGCAATGAACTCTGATAAACGTAGACTAAAATATATTATCGCAAAATAAATTGTTGTCTCGGTGTTGTTTTTGTCTCATGTTATTGTATAAATAACCTGTCAAATAATACTAATTTGGATTGAGTGTTTGTATATGTTACCGGCCAAACTAGATTTCAGACCAAACTAGTTTCTCCTAGGCCAAACTGATTTTGAATTATTATGCAAGTAAAAATGGGTTTCCGTGCAGTAAAAAAAAAATATTCGATATTTCCGGAAAGGTACAGATTTGTTTTTCCATTATATTGGTATATACAGGTCTTTCACCTATGTAAATTGGACTCAGAAAGCTATACAATTAAATTTTATAATTTATCTGATGTTTTATACCAATTAAGTTTATTTATATACATTTTTTATTTATTTTACTTTCTATAGGCTTGTTTTGACCACAATCTCACTATAGTAAGTAATGATATGGCCGAAGGTAGTTAGCACATAAAGCCTAGAAGGAATTGGTTCTTTAGAGCAGCTGAATCAAACACTGATAGGGGTTTGATCTTGAGGTAGCCAGCCAGACGGGTACTACAAAGCACCCTTCTACCGTGCTATGGTTTCCTCACGATGTTTTTCTTCACCGAAAGCTCAAGCTCATTTTAGGATTCGAACCCACGATCTTAACCGCGGCATCCGATGTCACTAGCGCTGGGCTATCGCCTTAAAATCTAGATTCATATTACCTATTCAACAATAGTTTATTTCAATGCATTTATCTAATTACGCAACACAAATAAAAAAATAACCAGTTATTTCTAGTTCCAAAAATATACTTTTAATATCTCAAGTCTGTTTACTTTATGATGTGGTTTAGAAGGTATATAAGTAAACCTTTCTGTGTGAAAGATATTAAAACAGCCAAAATTAATTTCGACTACAATTTCGTAGGGAACAAGGCGCGCTGTTAGGATTTTTATTAAATTCTCGCGTCAAGATGGGTAGGTATAGTACTAGAAAAAAAGGATTATACAAAAATTTAATTTATATTTTTAATATAAAAGCAAGCGAGAGTGAAACGATATGTAAAAGGTAATAAGGTGCGCGTTTTTCTGTTACGCTTTATTAATAGTGACACGTGCATATGTTTGCGATTGAATAAATTTATCTAGAACCCAGGTATCGAATGTAGAGACAAGTAGATGAATATATATCACCTTAAACATTAAGGACAAACTACAGAGGTTTTATAATATGCTGACATTATTTTCAGTTTTTTTATATCTTTGGTAAATAAATAAATAGGTAGGTACATAATATATCGATAGGTAAGTATTTGCATAATTTTATATAGGGTTCAGATGGTCATGTGTGAATGTCCCAGGTTATACCAGGATAGTCCACGGCATATTTAATACTGAATCTGCTCCTAATAATTCTAAAATATATAAATAAATTAAAAAAAACATCCAGCAGAAGCTTGGCAAGAAGGATGTTAGCATTTCTACACTGAATGGCAATGCGTATTCCTTGGGTAAAGTGCAAGTCAACTCATTCATTTATCATGACAGTCCTCAATTACCTACTAGTTTTAAAAAGTAAATAAGCAAATCTTAGACTACTATTAAGCATTAGAAATTATATGAATAACAGATTTCTATTTAATAATTTAAAATTTCATTGCATCCAAATATGCATGACCAAATCAGGTTAAACTGTATAGCAATTACACTCATGGGGAAAATAAAGGCGTTAGTTGGCAACTAAAATAGCTAATAAAATTAGTTGAATTCGAAGCACGGAGCGGACGCGCTGCAGAAAATTCAATTATAGTGATTAGTTTCACCCTGCAACTCTGTTCTATACTAAAAGTATCCAGAGATATTAACAAACCGGTAATGTACCTTGTTCTGTTTGTAATAGGATATATATCAGGTCGATCGTTGAAGATCGATGGGCATGCCAATCACGTGTTGCTTAACTTTTCTTGCCCACCTGAATTTATAGGGATAATGCTGAGGGAATGTTGTACGTTTGTATTGTTTTTAGCTAAAATTTACTGTTGTTTTACTAATTACACATTTGTTATGTAACCTTTCTAATCCTATGTAAGATTCATTGGTATTTTATAACTCACTGACAAATTAATAGTAATAAAATAATAATAATAATTTATTCTTAACCCTTTCAAACAATAGGGTATTACACCCATTTTTGAAAAGTGTCTCAATTCGTTCCTAAGGTGCTAATAAGCCACCAAAAAAAACACATTTTTTTTTTTATTCAATCGATAAGTGCCATAAAAATGCATTTAAATTTTACATTTTCAATTTTCGCGCGTAGAACGCTGGACGCCATGTTACTCTACGGTCTTGACGTTATTTGGTCTCTTGTAAGTAAATAAATGCGCTGATATTGGTCTCAATTGGACTTATAAAACTTTATAAATTATAAAAATGAGATATTATACTTTTTATTAGTGTGCTGTTCCTGAATGCATGAATACTAGTGTAAAATAAGAACAATAATACTTCAGTTAATACTTTTTAGTTTACATACAGCACCGTATGACGTCATTATAATGGCGGCTACTGTTTCGCTTGTTTAGAAACACATAAAAAAACTGAAAACTTTGAAATGAATTTTAAAATTAATTATGTTGTTTTATGAACTATAACTAACATTTTCCGACTGCTTATTGCCTAATCTATCTAAATTGTTTATTTTTATATTTTTCTCATATATAGTAAAATACCCTATTACATACAAGTAGGTAACAATAATGTATGTACAAATATTATAACACATGATGATCATGACATGAAATCTAGGTACATTGTACGTTAGATCTCGGTCTGGTGAAAGAAGACATGTTGGGTTAGGCTCTCTGACTCTAAAACTAGGAGAACCTGTACCATCAGAGTCAATAAATAGGTAGAAACTTTTCCAGTTCTCTGGTGAAATGTTTTTTCAGAGGGCCACCTGATTGTATGTGATATTAGCAATACCAGTGGTATTTCCAATGTGTTGCCAGCCTTTATAAAGCCTAGAAGGCAACTGGCGGAACATACCAGCATACCGACAGATTTTCAACTTGAGTTTGGTAGCCAGTCAGGTAGTACAAAGTACGCTACCACCGTGCTATGGTTTCCTCACGATGTTATCCTTTACCAAAAGCTCAAGCGCATTGTAGAATTTGAACTCACGATCTTCGCCGCGAATCACAAAAAAATTATCAGCTGTTCCATACAAAAGTTCAATACCTACTCGACCAAAATGTATGAAGTAACCGTTTTATTTTACGCGATATCAGAGTTGGTCCCATAATAAAAGTTGTTCATATTGATGAGTACTTCCACCCCCGCAAGTATTGCCAGTGACTAAAAAATCATCCTGTATTTTTACTTTTTTGTGGCATATTACCTACTATAAATAATTTTCAAAATCGGTTTGCAACTGCTGACCATGCTGGTATGTTCCGCCAGTTGCCTTCTAGGCTTTATAAAGGCTGGCAACTGACCGAGAAATCGATGAACATACAAAAAAATATGTATAAATATACAGTCGAACATACAACCTCTTCCTTTTTTGAAGTAGGCTAAAAATACTAATTCAAACATTTTTATCTAAACGAAGCCCAAATTGATACCAAAAAAAGAATATTACGTTCACAAAATTAGATAATAGATTATAATAACAAAATAATAGAGGATCTCTTGTGATATTTCATTCCTTCTCCATTTGTTTTGATAGTTGGCAAAATTGAGTTTACATTATAGCAAGAAACAGGTGCTTTCTCAAAGTATGACGTGACTCAATTTGCGATGACAATCGAGTTGTATTATGTGCTTACGAATAATTGAGCACATTCAGAATCCTTTGCATTGTACAAATAATACTGCTAAATTTCAGAGGGAAGATGGATTTAAAAATGCATTCGCATCTCCTTCAGTATTACCACTTAGCGGCAACGTACGTATTTCGTTCGGTTCAGTGTCATTAATCGTCTCTTGAACCTCTAACTAATGTTTGTCTGGAGACAGAGATGTAATAAGTTCAATATTTATTCTTTGTAAATCTTTCTCTCTAAGTTCTTTGGTATTTGTGTTATACATTTGATTAATTCTTATCTTAAATGCAAATAATGAAAATGTATAAGAAAGTCCAATACTTAATTATAATAATATTCCCGTGTCACGGTGTTAGTCCGCGATGAATTCCGAAACTACTTATCCAATCGTAACGTTTTTTTTTATCAAAACATCTGATTAGTTCCACTTTAAAAAATACGATAGTTTTTATACCGATTGTTTCCTTTTTTAAACCGGGTAAGCGGGTGATACCGCGGGGAACAGCTAGTATTATATAAGTTTCGAACACAGTATATTATGATGGTCATACATACAAGCTATATTGGCGACTGAATAAAAACTTGTTGAATAAATAAAAGTTTCTTTTCATACTTTTTTCAGTGAAACACAAAAATTAAATTAAATTAAAGATTAAGAGTGTAATTTTTTTTATAAAAATCCATAAATTTTAAAAATACTATGATGGATTTTCCGCCTACCTGCACTCATGAACCAATAACTTTCCTAAACTTCGTATTTTTGCCATCTTTGGTCGCATTACAGGGAGAATACGATCAAATGCCTATCGAATAAGATCGAAGATCTAAAGCTTAGCAAAATAAACGGTTTTCTTTAGGTTTATTCTATTGTATTTTACTTTTACATTAAGTTTTCGAGTAATAAATCTTTTAATGAATATATTTTAGGTGCTACGTTGCAAGGGATTAGGTTTTGTAGTTAGATGAACAATGAAAACTTAAAATAAAGCAATTGAATCCAGTGAATTCAATGTTCAGACATACAAATTACCTTCAAAATAATGTATGTTTTTTTTTGGGAATAAATTGTTTTTATTTATATTAAAACAATTTTTAAAGTAGGTATGTTAAGATTATAAATATAAAATGAGCTAGAATGTTATATATAAATTATTAAAATCCATTTTTTTTTTTCTTATAGTTTCCAAATATTAAAAAGGAAATCTTTTTCTACACTAATTATAATTATAAAGAGGTAAAGTTATATGTTTAGGTAGATGGAGGAGGTAATTTTCGATTTGAAAAATCGCTGTGCGTTAGAAAGCTCGTTTATTGATGAAGGTTATGTGCCATCGACTAGCGGTATCAAGTTGATGGTGTAAGCTATGTTTTTTATTGTATTCTCGGGAAAGCGGATGAAACCGTCGGGAACAGCTACCTAACAAATCGTATAAATTATAATTCAAATACCTTAAGGTGACATAATACTACGTAATGAAACAAAACCTACGCAAAGATAAGGCTTTATAGCGGAAAATTGTCAAGCTTTGAGAAACGCTGTCACATATTGTACCAAGCTCACAATAGTAGACACGACAAAGTTACATGTGCAGTTGTTTAAATGCCCATAAATTTATATACCTAAGTCTGTAACACTAACATAATACTTATGACAACTCAGAAGATAGAGTTTCACAGCAGCAGATATAATTTGGTGACTTGATGTAATTTGCGACTCGCAATTATAACAATTAACTCATGAAGTGGGGTTTGTTCTGTAAATTTCATATTCATGTTTTCGAGCCTTTGATTTTGTATGTTGAATGTTGATTGTGTGTGCAAATATAATAATATATTGTCGTCACATTTGTCTATGAATGTTTTGTCTACTGTAAACGTCCTACGCTGCACTTACCGGTCCGTGGTCTCCACTCTAGAATTCATACTTGCCATCGGCCATTAGTTCTGCGCATATGTGCCCTGCTCATTGCCAATCCGCTGGGCTATGTCGGTGACCCTAGTTAGTAAAGGTCGTCGGTCAAAGTCAAAGTCATTTATTCAGTTTAGGCCCTAAGAGGGCACTTATGAAGGTCGAATTTACTGAAGTTACCACCGGTTCGGAAATCAGCCTTCAACTGAGAAGAACTGGCAAGAAACTCAGCAAGGTTACATTTTTTTATATAGTTTATTACTTTTTATATTCTGACTATTGGCTATATATTTTTTTATTTTTTTTCAATAACAGCAAAATGTATAATACAACATACAATTAAAACAAAACGAAAAATGCCAATATCCGCCAACGCATAAGCTTGGCCATCCAAAAAGGGAAAACTGCCAGCCTGTTAGGAACCTTGCCTATCGACAGCAGCGAGGGCTTTGAGTATGTTTTCTATATATAATAGTCTGTATTTTATACATTGATTGTAAATATGTAAATAAATTAATACCGATATAAAGTAAATAATAAAATGTAACAAGTTCTTATAAAATAATAGCGAATACGCTAAAATAAGGTAAACGCTGGATGCAGGCCACACAAAACCGGCCCTATTATATAGAGATCCTTACGGGAGGCCTATGTCCATCAGTGGACATCTTGCTACTGAGATGATGATGATGATGATTTTTATCCTACATAGGTAGTATTTCAAAGTTCTAGAAGATTTCTTCCATATTTTTCTACTATTGCAATTGTCACTGTTAACAATAATGCTTAAATTATGATTAAAACACGTAATAAAATCTCAAAATGATTCCAAAACCTAATTACATCTCTTACATATTGGCCATCTATTTTACCGATGTCCAATCAAAAATGTAAGAAGCGTCGAATCAAATTATCGTTCGTAAACAAGCAGTATTGGGTGAGCTCAGTTCGTGGGCAGCTGAAACCGCAGCTTGTTGGCTGTTTGCCTTGAGTCCGAACTATCTCACGCCAACTGTACCATACAACGGCACTACTGTACAGTTTGTAATGATATATTGTGGACAGTGCCGCTTCAAGCACTTTACCGAATGAAAAGTTAAATAAAAGTGCCTGTTCAGTGTTATTGGGAGATCTTATATTACATGTTGTGTCTATTTAATCATGCAAACTTTAAAAGAAAACAGCGGTGTTGGCTTATTGATGTAGCAAAATTATTATATTAGCAAAAGCACTATACAATAAGGCATATTTTTGTTAGTATATTCACGCTCATTCCCTGGCAGTTATTTAAGCAGGTGCTAATAGTTTATTATACCTTATTTTACTAATATTTAGGACGTTGGATCCATATGATAAACACTGTCAGAGTGATATGAAATATTTATTTCCTAAATCATCTTAATGGGTTCATTAATCTATGGTTATAGATTAATAAAAGATGAACCATGAAAATTAATTTCTGAGACCTGCCATAGATATGAAGCTATTTTTATGAACTACTAGCTAAACCCCGTGTGTTGTAGGTAATGCCTCTTTTTTGTTTATCCTATTTTGTCAGTGATCATTGCAGGCGTGCGCACAACTCACCAAAGTTTCATTGTAATCGATCGGTACATTAGTAACTTTCCAAGATTTAAAAGTCGATAAAGCACACGATCTTCAATTTAAACAATCATAACAAATGAACATCTATTCCCATTCTCAAAACAATATAATAAAGATAACTTACTACCCCAATACTCACTTACATTCCGCTCCAGGTCCCAAATGAATCAGTGCGTGTGGTCAGCGTTGCGGTTTGCACGGTATCGATCAATTTCGCGGGACGTTGCGTTGCAGCCAGCGTCCAGTTGTACTACATTTGTATTGGACATGCTGGACATACGTTATATTTAAGTGTGGGGCAGGTGTTTCAAAAGACACTGTATATATCTATATATCTAGGTATCTACCTAATGTGTTACGAATCCATCTTCTATAATAATCCTACTTCCTATTAATATCATAAGTGTGACTGTTTGGATATATGGATGTTTGTGACTCAATCACGCATTAACAGCTGATTGGATTTGGATGAAACTTAGGACATAGATAGATCCCTGGAATAACATATAGGGTACTTTTTATCCCGGAAAAGCGTAAGATCCCTCGTGAAACCGCGGGGCGTAAGCTAGTATAATATAACAATCAATGTAAGTTTTAGCCATTTATTAAGCTTTGGCAGTATGAGGGCTCTTATGAATCTATCGCCATGTATTCCACGGCTGCCGTTTCTTTACGATAAACCATTTATAGTAAATTTAAATGAAATAGATTATTTCGAATAAGCTGTACAGTTAACTTATTTTTAGCGAAGTAGTTATCTAAACATATGCTGTTCCAGAAAAATTATACATTTTATTTAGATTATCGCAACGCGCGAGTGATACCAAATATTAAAAATAAATATAAGCATTAGTATGTTAGCAAGTGTTAGTAACAATATTTTGAACTTTTGTACTATGTTAGTATGTTAGTAGACGTTATTTCACAGAACCGATAAATGACATACAGATGTTTTGACTAGGAAAAAACAACCATAGATATCCTATATTTTTATATTTTATCCTGCCCAGTATGACATCTACCCAAAATTTCTGGATAGGACAATCTAGACGGAATGCAATCATTCTCATAATATCGTTGTAGTTACTACTGTGCTACCACGTAATCAATGAAATAAGGACGCGATTTAAAATGTTTCTCTCTATAATAAGGTATTTGTATATTATTATATTATACATATATATATAATTATGACGTCACATGCTTGTATTTCTTACAAAACTCCATAGAAACCTATCGTTTTGACATTTCATAAAAAGTTGCTGATTTAAATGTCAGTCAAATACCCTATTTACAACGTCAATCTTTATTATTATTAATCTGTACTTATGCTTTGCAGGTGACGTAAAACTGCCGGAGATAGAGAGTATCTATTCATTGTGCTTAGGACGTAACACTGAATTTCAGCTGACCCTTAGTGTGTAACTAATTGTCCTACTAATATTACAAATGTGAATGTTTGTATATTTGGATGTTAACTCAATCACGCTAAACGGCTAAATGAATTTGCATGAAACATGGCACATAGATAGAAAATGTACTGGATATATATAGCATATATATGCATATATAGCATATAAGATACTTTTTATCCCGGGAACGCAGGTGAAGTCGCGAAGCAGAAGCTAGTCAATAATATAACTTCTCATCATCATGATTTTCCTGTCCATACCTAAAGAGGGGCCGGCACTACATATTTTAGTCTACCATTTCTTCGTATCAGTCAAAATTTCAATAATAGTAATAAATAATAAATATTCTGGGACATTATTCCTCACACACGGCCATCTATTATATCAATATTTTACTCCATTTTTACAAAAATTCAATTTATGCATCCACTCTTCTTTGTTATAATAATCTACGTTAATTTTTTTTTATCTATGTCTTCGTTATTCCGATGCTAATCTTACTTAATTACAAAGTATGTTAGTTTCCTTTGTCGTATTATTTTCTATTACCGATACAAGAGCTTCCGATATGCATTTCTATTGTACCTAAGTACATGTTTATGTTCTAAGATATTTTTCGCGCTATAATGTTGTCGGGAGAAATGTTAGATATCATGATGTCGCAAAACTACATCTTTAGCTATTTTCCGTTCACTGAGATAAATAAAGTAAAGGTCCTGCTACATTTTGCACATATCATTAAAATTTCTTATTGATACTGGATTAATTTGAAATTATTTGTGAAGAGTTACAAAACTCATTGACTGTTATGATCTTTTTTGTATCGTGGTGCCTTCCACGTTCCGTACACCATATCTAATACACGTGATTTTACTGTGCTCACTTACCTCTTATTACTTATAAGAGGTAAATGATTATATTACTTCACCGTAATCACTGGATAAATTATGGCACTTTTTGTAATAAAATATTTAACTCCGTTTATCTACTGGCGATTGTGTTAGAGTTGGGAGCCATTGGCTCTGGTGATTAAATTATTTTCCTTGTGGAATTTATAGGGATAACCAAGCTTAGTGATAGTGACGTCAAATGCCGTGGTGAAGGTCGGAGGCATTTTACGCATATTAGGCACGATATAAAGATAGATACGGATTTTAGGCATGATATGATGGAGTAGCACCTTTATATTTGTAGTGCTCCAGTGTAGCGTAAACATTCGTTTGTTTACTATCAACTTCCGGTTGCTTTGTTTGTGTTGATAGCAACCTGGAGTATTTTTTAGATATTGTTTGTCTTTATCTGTATATTGTTTCTATTTTTAAGTTAATAAAGGTTATGAAAAAGTCCGCAACAACTGGAAGCCCTGTAGTACATACCTATTTATTGTTTATTAAATGTCCATTGACGACGGGGCTACCAACCATAAAGTGGAATATCTCTGCCTTGTTAGCCTTCTAAGATATTTTTGATTAATGAAAATGATGACTAATAATTTTAAAAAACTTATTTTTTTTGTGTTTGAGCATAATCTCACAATCTAAAAATAGTATAATAAAATTTGTAATATGATGTAGGTACCTATATTGATGGCAAACAATAATGTTGCTACCATCAATTTACATATTTTGTCTGATGACGTCATAATGCGATGCGTTAAAATTTAAAAATTCTAGAAAATTCAAATTTATTTTCAATAGTTATCACGATTGCTTTAGTGCAATAAATTCCCATTTCTGCTAAAGACATGGAGCCCAAGTAGGCGGGGAGAAGGACCGTTCAGTTCTGTTGAGACCATTACCGCATCGCACCGCTATTATAATCGTTGATTCAAAAGCAAACAATTGTATCGTTCAATTTCTAGCAAAGATCATGCATGCGTTTTTGCTACTGCGCCGCCTAAACCTATAGTTTAAATATGCTGATAAAAAAAAAAACACTACTACCCGTCCAAAGCCAGGGCGGGTTGCTATCATAATCTAATATGTTACATGCGAAAGTGAGTTTGTTAGTTTTGTCGTATACATTATAATTGAGCACCAGCAATTGACAGGGTGGAAACGGACGTATTATGTTACTTTTTTGATCTTGAGAACTTGGGTGAAACCACGGGGTGGAAGCTAGTGTTTTAATTAATAAAACAGGAGGCACTCACTATTTTCATAAACAAAATAGTTTCCCAAAACCCAGATGGAAAACCAGTACTTATTATAATAATACTAGTTTCTCAATTTCATGTTTTCAGTTTAAAATTATCAGTTTATAAAATGATTCATCAAAGAAAGAAATTGAAAATACCGTTGTCACTTGGTAATGAAATTTTTAATGAACCAGAAATATCTGAGCGAAAGCTGGCAACAAATTGGCCACCCCTCTAATGTTGCATAGGCAGTCTTACTAAAGCAGACTGGTGGATCTTCTGCCTGCAAGTCAACCATTGACATAAAAAAATATAAAATACTATTTCATAGCGGTCAAATAATGTGAATTGAACCTCGTCCTCTTAAACAATAGCATCTTTAGTCAATACAAAGGAGTACATTTTTCAATGTCGCTTTTACGTAACAATGTGCATTCGTAAATCACTCTCGCGAAACAACATGGTTGATGTAAAAAGTACGAATGAAATAAATGTACTTTAGCGAACGAACGAAGGAAGTGCACAGAATCGCAGTTTCCTAGATTTTTGCTATCTCTTGATAAAATTTATGAGATTCAGTATAATTGTGAGAGGGATGAAAATATTTATTTTTATAACTATGATAATTTAAAAGAACGTAAATAGCTAAGAAGGAGTTGGAAGAGGTTCTATAACTGATTTGAAATTATTGGCTTTACGCGCTTACTATTTTGGATACTTACGCTGGAATCGTGATCCAAAACTCTGCGCTTTTATTTGAGAACTAAAAGTATTGTCAATATCTATAATTAGGCATTATGTAATAAAACAGTAAAATAATATTTTGAAAATGAAATGAAATTTAAATATCAGAAATCAAAAATCGTTCAAGTATAATTTTTACCTTCATTTCTACGAGTAGCAGGTACGCTAATAGGATTAATTACCGAACTAACTAAACTCTCGTTTGAACTAGCTTGAAATGGTTCAAACAAAACTATGGTTAACCATTTCCTTGTTACCGAGCTATTATGTTCGTTAGACTTTCATAGAAGTCATGCACTCGGTTTAAATCGTGAAGTTGGCTGCTAATGTTCATTGGCTATAAAAACAAAGTTGTTTTTTTGTTATAACAGTCACATAAAGAAATGTTTTAAAGAAAGAAAGAAAGAAAAAAATAAAAAAATATTTATTTGGACACACGTTAAAATGTATGGATATAAAATAAAATAACATTTCACAAAGCAACACTTGTGTCGAAATTAGGTGATCGCTCAGCATAAAATTACGGCGACAAGCACCGCAACGCTGGTTTTCAGCGACAATCAAAATAATGATAATTTTTAATTATTTTTTATTTTTTTTTTGACCTTAAATTAAATTTATTTTATTTACATATTTACGATTAAAGTAAAAAATACAAACTATGATATATAGAAAACATCCTCAAAGCCCTCGCTGCTGTCGATAGGCAAGGTATTATTATTATTTCTAAAACTATCGAGTAGTATGAATGCATAACGTTTAAATTTCAAAATAAATATGCACAGATATCCTACTAAAATTATGAATGTTACACATTGCACATTGATACATCATACTCTGAATATCGTTATTTTTTTTAAGATCTTCGTTTACCTGTCTATAAATGTAGGTTTTTCGCTCATACATATTTTATGTGAGAGTGAGAATTTAACAACACTCATTCACCAGTCACCACTTTGCAACACAGATATATGCACCACAGTATAGCAAGTAAGTACTGTGCCGACATAGAAACATTTTATAGAACAACTATAAAACATTTTTAACACATCACTGCACTATTAATAGTTGCGTTACTATTCAGTGGTCTACCATTCCAAAACGCATACATAAGGCAGACAAAACTCAAACACCTAACAGAAGTCATATAATATTTTATGTATTCAGTTTAGTGGAAAGTTTTGGAATTCCTGTCGCGGTAAAGAGTTAAGCAATGCGGCACTTTATCACACATACCGAGATGTACAGGTCGCGTGCCGTGCGCGCCTGTGACACTACGCGAGATAGAACGCAGGGTGCTTATGGACCCCGCATTTTCACGTTATTAGGAGAATATTAGTGATTGATGTGTGCTCTTTTCATTTCATTTAGCATTAAGCATTATTATTTGCTAGGTGTCGTTTGCTTTGTATAGCTCAGTGGTAGTGTGTCGGACGTCGTGGCGAAGGTCGTGGGTTCGAATCTTACAATGAGCTTGAGCTTTCGGTGAAGGAAAACATCGTGAGGAAACCATAGCACGGTGGTAGGGCTCTTTGTAGTACCCGTCTGGCTAACTACCACCCTCAAGTTGAAAATCTGTCGCTAAACACCTATTGGTGTGTTCCGGCAGTTGCACTTGAGAGCCAGTTCCATCTAGGCTTTGTGTGCTTACCACCTTCGGCCACATCATCACTTACCATAGTGAAATTGTGGTCAAACACAAACCTATACAAAAAAAAAATTATGGCTTTATTATTGATAATAATAATTAGGGTTTAGGCTTATAATCCAATCCGTTGTCTATGCATTACACACACTACCATACCTACTATTACCTCACACACACAGCAAAATGTGTTCGATAAGGATAGACATAAAGTTTTTTGACATATGAATTTTGACGGGCCGGTTGGCGTGGTTGGTAAGATACCTTATCTATCACGCCGCAGGTCGTGGGTTCGATTCCCACACAGGACAAACATTTGTGTGCATGAACATGTCTGTTTGTCCTGAGTCTGGGTGTAATTATCTATATATGTATGTATTTACAAAAGAAAAGTAGTATATGTAGTATATCAGTTATCTGGCTTCTATAGTACAAGCTCTGCTTAGTTTGGGGTTAGATGGCCGTGTGTGAGCAATAATGTCCCAGAATATTTATTTATTTATTTTATGTATTTTTTTTCAGATGGGTAATGCATTGGGCACACACATTTTTTTTCATCTAGGGTAAATGGTATGCATGAGTCACGTGTCCCTCCCACCATCACTTAATAGACCTCTTTACTTAATTTATGCGTTCATGTGCAATGGTAATCAATAATATAATATATATTTTTTGTTTCATTGATAAAAACTATTGTTTTATCGATGATTAGCTTAGGCAATCCTAGCCGTACGGCAAGGGCTATCAATACGGGACTGTTACACGTGCCTACGAATCAGTTAGAACAAGTGGGTTTCCACGTGCCAGTATCAAAGGATTTGCCGGAATGTTGGGTACCTACTTATCCACCCCATGTGATTATTCTAATAATGTATAAGAGCTTATAAAGATAAGATCCATATATATATTTATTGGTTCAAATTCAAATTCAAATTCAAAAATCATTTATTCAGTTTAGGCCCTAATAAGGCACTTATGAACGTTACAAATGATTCTACCACCGGTTCGGAATACACTTTGACTGAGAAGACTCCGGCAAGAAACTCAGCAAGGGACATTTTTTATAGATCTTTGTTCTTTTTATTTATGTAAAAATTTAATTACTAATAACAAAGATTATAAAATTTTAATGAAATAGTTTGTGTAGCGAACATTTCATTTAAATGCATTCTTGTCTTCTATAAAATCAGAAACTTTATAGTACCCTTTCTTACATAACTTTTGTTTGACTAATTTTTTAAATCTATACACAGATAGTTCTTGAATTTCTTTGGGTACTTTGTTATAGAAACGTATACATTGCCCCTTAAATGAGTCCCTCACTTTGCTGAGCCGAGTTACAGGTACAGCGAGTTTGTGCTTATTTCTAGTGTTCAAGCTATGAGTATCGCTGTTCTTAGGAAAATTTTGTATATTTTTCCGAACATAAATTAAATTTTCATAAATGTACTGTGACGACACAGTCATAATATTTATGGATTTGAATTTATCTTTAAGAGAATCTCTAGGACATAATTTATAAATTGCGCGAATAGCCCTCTTCTGCAGAATAAAAATTCTATTGATGTCGGCACCACTGCCCCAAAGGAGGATGCCGTAAGACATCAAGCTGTGAAAATAACTGAAATAAACTAATCTTGCCGTAGATTCGTCAGTGAGAGAACGAATTTTCCTCACTGCATAAGCTGCAGAACTAAGTCTATTCACTAAATTACAAATATGTGGGCTCCATTGTAGCTTATCATCTAAAGTGATACCTAAAAATACGGTTGTTTCAACAAGATCCAGTTTTTCGCCTTTAATAACAATGTTTTTGTTCAAATGTCTTACATTGGGTTGACTGAATCTGATACATTTGGTTTTTTTCTCATTGAGCAATAAATTATTAATAGTAAACCAATCAACGACTACTGAAAGAGCATTGTTTACGTCGTCAGAAGAATTAAAATCATGTCTATTCACTTTGTAAAGAAGTGAAGTGTCATCAGCAAACAATACTATCTCATGTTTTTTTTCTACAAGGTAAGGCAAGTCGTTGATGTAAATCAGAAAAAGAAAAGGTCCCAGGATAGAACCTTGTGGGACGCCCATCGTTACCGAAGACCCAGAGGAAACTTTACCATTTACATCAACCCTTTGAATTCTATCACTCAAGTATGAATTCAAAAGACTGAGTGCAATGTCTCTAATACCATAGTGGTGTAATTTCCTGATCAGGTTTGTTGATTTCGTCATCGTAGAACGATTTTGTTTTGATATTATTTTTTCAATGTGTTATGAACATATTCATAACACATTCAGAGTACAGAATTTTATATACTACTTATAAGTAACAATAAGCCAAAATTTTGTACAAAAAAATATAATATGTAAATATTACTATGCATGAAAATTTTCATCCCTCTTTTCTTTCACGGCACTTAAATATATTTCGAACTACCATACATAGTTAAAATACTTCCCAACTCTGAAGTTAGGCGGAGGAACTTTAAAAGCCTTCACTGTATTATGGTCAACGGGAACTGAGTGAAAAGTAGAAAAAAAGTGTGGATGGAGTCCGCAAAAAGTTGAAAGTTAAATGTTTCAGCGTTATGTCGGGATTTTTTCCGATCGTAGTTCTTTTGTTGAAATTTTCTTTTATAGTTCTAAATAGTCGTAAAAAATGTATTTGTTTGGGATATTTTTTAAAATTTCACAAAATGCAAACATACCTTAATTATTTACGTGGAACTGAAGAATATAAATTATTCACAC
Source organism: Tetheella fluctuosa (assembly GCA_951216915.1). Classification (NCBI taxonomy): domain Eukaryota; kingdom Metazoa; phylum Arthropoda; class Insecta; order Lepidoptera; family Drepanidae; genus Tetheella; species Tetheella fluctuosa. The sequence goes on from OX578217.1 coordinate 11,478,441, forward strand.
TGAAATAACTATAGGGTTTTTTGATAAAGGTCTATTATGGTAGACATGTCTTAATATACATATTATATATTTTTATAATTAGTAGGTACATCTTGTCGTTATTACAGAAATATCTCAATGTAAAGAATTAGGTAAGAGTCTTAGGTCGGTATCACCCTTCATGGAGTTAAAGAATCCATGCAAGCTCGTTAAAGTGATAGCATACCGTTCTCAACGCTCCCGTTTTAACAAAGGAAAATGCATTACAAACGAGCATGCAAATCCAACCAAGCAACTAAAGCATTAAAGTAACAATTGGCCACAGCTGTGGAACTCCATCCCACTTCGTCTTTATCAAAGATATAAATGAAAGAACTGAGAGTTTGCTCGCTCCGCTCCACTTTTTATATTCACTTTCGCCAGTCAGTCACATTTGCATTGTGCAAATAAGAGCTATCTTTAAAAATCGGCGGTGCATACTGACAGTGTCGGCTAAAGCTTTGTAGACCAACCAAGATATCCTTGTGTGAGGAACATTATATTTTTATAAGATTAAAATAGTAAGAATTTCAGGCAAAATTTTTTTTTTTTTGCAAATATTACCTAATTTAAAAATTTCTAAAAAATAATAATCAGGAATGAATTTGTGAGCCAAATCATTAAAATATTGAATAAATTTAGGAAACAAGTACCTCGCATTTGAAGCAATTTAGATTGTATGCCGGATATGATCGGATGGATGCCCAAACTGAAGACAGAGCTAGACCGAGAGGGTTGCCCGTGGACAAACCATAGCGGAAGTAAATGGGTGTTCCTTAACATAGTTAACAGTTTTGAAAGGTGTTCAGGGTGAAGGCTGAAATAATGATGTGAATGGTCTGAAATAATTCCGAAACTTTTGGGAGAATGTGAAGTAACAATGTGTGGGGTTGTGAAGAAATATTTTTAATTTTCTGAGTAAATTAGATCTCATTTTGGTGGCATGAAAATGTGAGCAGTTCTTATAAATTCATCGCATAAATTAATCCTTTTTAGTTTTTTCTTTTAATATTTGCATATATTTGAAGCGCTCCAGATATATTATGTGACAATTGGTTGGTAGACTTGTACCTTAAAAAACAGAGAATAGGGAAACTTCAGCAATTAGGTTTTTTAAGCTCTCATGTCAATCATATTCGTCTACGGAGCTTCAATGATTGTTCTAGCATTTTCATTACACGTCACGTTTATTTTTAGTTATACTTGAACATAGAACTCAGACTTATGAAGCTTTAATATCACTCACCAACTATCAACTAATAAAACTAAATTCATATCTTCCCGCTTATTGTCTGGAATATATACCGTGACAGTTAATTAAATTAAATTCGACAGTGAATTCTTATTTACTTTGACTAAAACAATTTATAAGTTCACTGACCTATACTTTCATTTCGTCCGCAAACTCTAAAAACACCAAAATATGTGCTTAACTTTGAGCTTTACTTAGGTCTATAAAAATAACAAAGCGATGAAAGTGGCTATGTGACTCTTGCACACACTTTTAGGGTGTATTTGTACAGAATTTTCTGGAAAATATTACTTTGCCAGCTGCTAACCGCACTTTGCGAGGTAAGTATATTTTAGTCTGTGATATTTTGTCACAGTAGTGAAGTTTTTTGATATACGTATATTTACATTGAAGATTTTATTCAACATAGTTTTAGTCATCAACTTTATTATAAGTGTTGCCTTTAAGAGTGCTATTGGCTTTTTAGTATAATTATAGTAGGCTCATTATATAATTAAGCACCAATAAATATTCATATTAATTTATTTCCATTAAAAGTTTATATTTCAAAGGAACTTTCAATTGACGTATATAGTCTCAAGTTCCTGGAATAGACATTCGAATGAGACATAATGCGTGGGATGGAATATTAAAAAATTATATTTACTTGCTAATTAAATACTACATTTTGGTTTGAAAAAATGTCTTAGGTAGGTAGGTGTTAGGCATATTTTATTTGTATACAGTAGACCTGGCCACGCTTTGCTGTGTCCTTTAATTTTTTTTATTGATTTCACTAAAGTCCATCAATAGCTACTAAAAATATCGATTCACAAACAGAAGAGAAAATGGTACAGTCAGCGTCAAAAGTAGATTGGCACTTTAGATACTAAAGATACTATATACTAGAACTATACAAACTATCAAGAAAATGTCAATAGATTTGATTATTATGAATAGGCACTAAAGTGCCAATCTACATTTGACGCTGACTGTACCAAACTATTTTGTCATTTTCTATTTACTAATTATGTAAGTATTAAATTTTGATAGTGTATCCCACCTACGAAACGAACATACGCTACAAAATATAAAATTAAGCGGTAATGAAGCCTCAAACGCCCAATGACAGTATTAGTACATTCTAGACTTGTTACGCTGTGGTATTAGGCAGAAGCGGAGCGATAATGAAATAAAATGAAATACCTACATTGTCACTTGAAATGGCTAATTTGAACTGAAACCACTGAAGTAATAAAATATACTGTTCATCCGCTTCTTACGCGACTAAGAATGTAATATATCAGATTTGCTTTAATTAATTCTTGAGATTTCTGCGTTACGCAATAATGTGATATTAAGTCACTCTTTATTGCGAAACGTCCTTTTATAGACACTCCAATAAGTATTTTTATGTTTATAAAAAATGTATTTTTAATTTCAATATAAGTATATACGATAATAAATAAAATTAGACATGTTAGACCATAAAAACAAATATCGTGGAGCAAATGTCTAGTTACTTATACTAGAAGAACAGGATGCGACGTTAGTTGGTTGACATCCTTAATAAGTGTCCCAGTTTAAATACGTAGGTACACAGGTTATGTAGTTTTGACGACAATGAAATCCTTATCCTAATCCTAACTTATGTTATAAATGCGAAAGTGAATTTGTTTGTTTATTGGTTTGTTTGTTTGTCACCTTTTCACGCTTAAGCCGCTGAACCGATCGCGATGAAATTTGGTATGCAGATAGCCTATAGTACGGAGAAGAACATACTTTTTATTCCGGGAAAACATAAGATCACCCGGGAACGTGGGTGAAACCGCGGGGCGGAAGCTAGTATTAAAATATTTTTGTCTGTAAAAACTTAATATGATCTCACTGATTGGAATGATGAACATTTGATATTTTGCTTCGTAGATCTATGTTCAAGTGAAATGCTTCGAATAATTTTCCTTAAGGCATCCCTCTCCACTTCGCGAATACTCAATTACCACTTTTTTTGTCTGAGTTTGTTTTATTTTTTACATTCTACACCAATGGAGAGAAGAAAAGAGAAAAGGGATTATAAATGTCAGCTGGGAGTGCAACAAAGGCAATAAAATTATTCGAATGCTTAGAAATAGGAACATTCTTAGACCTGAACAAAGGGACTGTGAATTGCACTACGTTGATCAGTTTCACTCTACTAGACGAGGCAAATTGTAAATGGAATTCCTTCAATATTCAATTCTACTTACGGCAAAAAAATACCATACCAGTAGATGTCTCGTGTCTTGTCCTGATAAAGAAAATAACTTTGATATTAATTCTGACTTGGCAGTTGTTTAAATAGGTTAACTGATTAGAAGTCAGCAGAATTAATTAAAACTTTTGAAAATGCAGGCTGCGTCATCATAGTCACAAATGACGGCAGGCAGCCATAACACCTCGACGATATCTCGAATGCAAACAGTTCCGAAACTTGCACGATTACTCCGCAGACGTATTTCCACAAGAGGAGTATGTTTTCGTTGATCGTATTATGACGAGAAGAAAAACGCATAAAATATGTCAAAAAAAAAATGGAAACATCATGTCGCTAATAATAAATAATATAATATGTAATTTGACATGATTAGGCGTAAATATACAAGAAATTATGTAAAGAACTTGTACATTGCAAGCTATTAGAATTTTTTAGCAATTAAATAATGTAATTAGGTTTATTGAGGTACCGTTAGACTGTAAATTTTTTCACTTTCTCGTGTGACAACGAAAACGATTCCTTATTTAACCAGTATCCCAGACGGAGTGCATTAAAACATTACGGATTTGGAACTTAGACTAACTTTGCGACTCGTGTTCAATATACGTACGGATATAGTGTAGGTATAAGGACATTATTGCGGGTTCCAACTTAATGTGAAGCACGTCCGCTTGCACTTAAAGATACCGAGTTACTTAATGTAACTACTTTCTTGTTGATAATCTTTGATGGGGTTGTTTGAAGACATTTGAATTTTGAAGCGCTTTATTTCTTTCTAAAATAGATGTGATGTAGTCTGGAAACCTCTTTATTTGAATAATTCATATCTACTTAATTATTTTAATACACATTAGAATTGTTGATCTCAGTTTCAATAAACGTGTTTTCATAGTCTTGTCTCCTAATCTACATGTCTCATATCGTACGTTCTGACAGAATATTCTAACTAACAGCTAGTACAACATAAAAGCTTTGATTTCTGAGCCGTCTTTGGGTCAAACATCAGCAAATGAGGTCTTTGTGAATCTACCTAAAAATAGAGAGCCACAATTCACATGATGAGGCTTTTAAGTTACTGTTATGTAGGGTACCCATCCTGCTCCCACTGCCATAAAACATATTTTCGAAACGATGACATTTGGGAATATTTTCCTCATTCCTACATAATGTCAAAATAATGTTATAATGGAATTAACACAATGACATGTACGATTTTAGTAAAGTATTATTCGCAAGAGAAACTGCAGAAATATTGAAGGCATAGTTCAATAATATTATTATAATCTATCTATGCCAAGTATGTTACTGTAGAGTAGATATAATGTAGTGGACGATTTAAAACCAGCCGGTCTTGACACAGAGAGTCGATCAATAAAGGTTGAACATTGAACTACTAAACGTAGATACTGCAAAATGTTGTTTGTGTATTTTTTTATCACCGTAGATGTGATATGCGATGAGCAATATTGCAGTCTCTCGGGTAATAACTTCTAATCGAGGAACGGTATTCGAACCAGGGTCCCAAAATTAAATAGAGTAAGTAAATTTACATTTTTAATTTCACAGTTGACTGTCCAATTAATTTCAAGCTGAGTTCATATCTCTTGCAGAGACAAAATGTCATAGCATATTATAACTAACGGACACAAAATAGAACTTAACTCGCTCAATTAATAAAGAAATACCTGCGCAATGCTTCGATATTAAGCCCCAGGAAAATATTTCATTGCATCAGCCTTCGCTATTGAAATTGGAAATGTTGAGCGCATTACTTTTTTTTCAATGATTCCAACTGTTTCTATGTTACTTTCATAAAATTTGTAATTTGAAGACTTATATTTAGTATCATTCAACTATATTCAAATTAACTTTTTTGATGCCTTTATTTCTACCATATTATAGGCACTTATTATGGTAGAAGCTGTATCAGCTATATGGTTCTATGAATGTATGTTTTATATCAACACATTATTTATCTTCAATTTAATTGCAACGCTGATCACAAAGTGGTCGTATCAAAGCAGAGATGAGCCTTACCGAGCTTAATGAATCAATGGAGGCTGTTTCTAGCCGCAGCTTTACTTCAACTATATTTTACTCGCACAGAGAAAGAGCCTTGTGTTTCCATTAGTTGCCGAGGTTACTCAAATATATAGGTTTTCGAATAGACTAATTAGGTACATAATAGTGCAATATTTTAGTCAGTGTAATAATATAGTTCGTAACATTGGCTTTTGTGACAATTTATGAACCAATTATGATGGAAAGGAAATCTTTTCGAGATAGTGCCATATAAATTTTGTTATGATCGAACTATGGATTTCCGTATACTTTCATTTTTAAATCAGCAAAAATCCTACAGTATCTTATAATTTTATTGGAACGCCTGTTTTTTTTCGATGACTTCAAAACATTATCAAATTACTACAATCGGATTAGAGTGAAACCTATTTTTCGATTTTTTTAAAAGTAATATAATAATTCAAAAATATCTTGTTAGAGCGATATCTAAAAGGTTGATAAATTTATATCAGGCCCATTTGAATTTTTCGTCCAGCCAATTTGTGTAGTGACCCTAAAAATATTCAATAAACTATTTGAAATGAAACGTCTGCGCTGTGCTACAATTGTTATTCATGGATTTCATGATATTTAAATGTTACCCAGACGTCAGGAGAACGGTTATGTTAATCATGTGACAGTATTGAACTGTGCCCTGGGAATAACAAGTATGAAAAACTGCGTTAAGATAATGCTGCTCTTGAAATTCGGACGGACAGTCAGGAATTGACTGAATGTCGATGACTGGGATTTTCTATTAATGGTCTTTTCAAGCTTCAATATGATATGGTTACAATCTCGTTAGATCTATCTACATATTTGTATATAAATAAAAAAAACCGACTTTAATGTTTTACTTGGCACCGACTTCGAAATGATGTAGAAAGGCAATATTTATTTTATGCTTTTCAGTTTTTGAAGTCGGATTTTTTTTATTTATAAATTATTTTTATTGAACACTTTTAAGTTACGAATATGGAATAGAGTTAGTAAGGCAGCTTTTCGAATGCGAAATCGACGGCTAGATGAAACGGAATAAAACAGAACCGTACAGAAACAGAAATATTGAAAAAATATGAATGAAAGTCCGTAAGAGTTGGGCCGTCACGGTGCACAAGTTACAAGGCACTACAATTGATGAAGCTGTTATAGATCTTGGAAATAAAAAAAAACCCTAAAGGTCTTAACCCTAAATGTGTATGTATTTAGCTGTCAGTCGTATAAAAACCTTTGAATGAATTGCACTGTCTAATTTAGAATCAAATAAATTATTGAGTAGGCCACACAGACTCTTTCGTCAAAGAGCATTGCCAGAAATTATACTCTTTATAATGTTCAACTTGCCATGAGATAATATCCATTGGTACTGAATTTACACGTTCGAGCTGTTTGTCATTAAAGAGTTCCGTTGTATGCATTCCTAGTCCAAGTCCAGTCCAGTCCAACACGTCCTTGATTATAGTTAGGTACCTCCTCGTAATTGTCTTAAACCTAACTATACCTCAATCACTACACAATTCCTATCTTCGCAGTCCACTGTCTAATATAAATGCAACCATTTTGACGCTATACTAAATCCAATGCAAAAGAATTTATTAAAATCGGTTCGTAAACAAAGAAGTTATCCCCAGAAATAGATAGGATCATTGAGAAGTTCCGGTGGTCGTCTATGGTCTTCTTCATCAGTTTCATATCACCAATATACTTTCTGAATGCAAATGCTTGATTTGTTACCGGAAATACCAAAATCGCCATGTATATGCCTATAATATTTGAGGAGTTCCCTCAATTCCTCAGGATTCCATCGTCAGAACTGAATTTTGATAAAAATGGGACCAATCTGGAGGTATACCCTTTCAAATAAAATAATAACTTTTGAGACGAATTATCCATAAAAAAAAATAATAATACAACCGACTTGAGAACCTCCTCCATTTTTTTTAAAGTCGGTTATAAAAACAAGGCCTGACTGATGAAAGATCAACACTGGACCTAAACCCCTGGTCATAGAACCATACAATTTCGAGGGAAGAGTTTCTTCTTTTAACGTAGGATCGCTGTACAAAGTATGTAGGTTACTATGAACGGGGATTGCAGGTGAAACCCGCAACCATTTTTAAAAACCATTTTTAAAAATAATCTGGAAAAGTCGTCTCAAAAGCCTTTAAGGTTAATCTGGTTTCCATTGCTTTAAAACAGGTCATAAATAACAGTTAATTGAACTGTCAGGTATCCAATTATAGCGGGAAACAAAATCGCATGCAACTTAAAACAATTTGGTGCAGATTTTTAAATGAGTAATTCCAAACACTGCAGTTAAATAATTTTAATTTATTCGATCGATGCGAATCGCCAAGTCTTTTGTTTAAATGTCGACTATGGTCGGCAAAAAATAATCTTTAATACTAGTTTATTACATTACATTGTTTACATAATAAAATGTGTATTAGTTTTGATTGTTTTGCGTCTGTTGGGCATTGATTCAAATTATTTTAAATACTACAATAGTTTCCATGCACATTTATGAATTAGGAACACACTAATTTAAGAAACTGTTAACACTGTTTGTTTTTCTTCTTTTATAAATTTTTTACACTTAATTTGTTTCCCTCTATTCTTGTTATAAATTATTTCCTTATAGAAAAAAGTTATTAAGCTATTTATTATCTAAAACACTAAGGTAAAGCAGCATTTTGTCTTGCATTACGTTCACTACAAAGTACAAGTCTGACAAAAAAAACAACAATTATTAGCTAACCGCTACATAAAATATGGGTTCAAAACTTGTTATCCCACAACATGGCACAACTGAAAATGAATTTTATGTCTTCATTTTTATAGCTTAATTTCTCTTGGCCAAAGACTAAGTACATTCATAGTTGCTGTTAAACTAAATGTCAGCAGTTGTTACATTGTCTGGTAACCTTTAGTTTCCAATTTCCTATAAAATAATGCCAATAAACCTTGTTTTTGAGGCGTATGTATTGTTTTTATGAAGAAAATTTGTATTGTAAATTGAATACACTTACGGTATATTTAGGCAGTTGTATTTGAGAGCCAGTTCTAAAAGGCTTGCAATCTCCCTCTATATCGCTGTTACATTGCTGCAATTAAAGCAGAGATATCTTGGGTATCCACAAAACCCGTTATAGTCGTCAGAGGCGATGCCCTTCACGCAGTTTCGTCATATAATCTAAGAGCGGTCGAAACTGATTCAAACTGATACCTAAATAGTAGTATATCTTGAAAAGTTACGTCCCCAGCAGCGCTCTAAGCCGGCCGTTGAGCGACATATTGTTGCTTTTGAAGTAGATTAGGGTGCCTACAGATTTGCTTAATTTTTGACGATCGATATTGTCGCTTAATATACCGTGTTTTGACGATTAATAAAATCTGTCAGCTGCCTAAAGATTCGTTTTATAAATGGTTACTGTCGCGTGTTAACGATCGATAAAATCGATTCAAGGTTAAAATTTCTCGTCAGCATATGACAATGGATGTGCAGGGTATATACACAGACAATTTTGAAGATCGATAAATCTCACTCACGTGTCGATCGTAAAGAATCTGTAGGCATCTTTAAATATAAATGTATGGAAACAAGAAACCCTTAGATAAAAATATAACCCTTAGATAATGATAAAATTCGTATCAAAACATTGAAATGTTTATGTTTATGTGTCACTTTAATATATTCAGTTATCATCAATATATAATTGATGAAATATGTATTAAAAACGATATTATACAGTTACTTAAGGTGACGAAATACGCGAATAACCCTGTCCCGCACTAAACTAACGGGTGAAAGAGAGAAGGAACAAAGGCAAAAAAACACGTTTAAATTTTATAAAAATAACAGATGTTTATTTGGAAAAGTAACAAAATAGTTCCCTTTGAATTAGATTTTAGAATGCCTGTTTGAATTTTCAAGTTATTTATATGGGTAAAATAGGAGAAAAAATAATTTTCAATTTTAAAAAGGCACATATACTTGATTTTTTCTGTTCCCTGGCCTAAATCACCTAGTTTAACATATATTTTTTACAAATCTCTCGTATTAAAGAATACAGAGAAAAACTTAACTTAGAATCACCATTTTGCGTATATTGTCGCCTTAATGATCTCTTTTTAGGGTTTCGTACCCAAAGGGTAAAACGGGACATTACTAACAGGGTATTACTAAGGCTCCGCTGTCCGTCCGTCTGTCACCAGGCTATATCTCATGAACCGTGTTAGTTAGACAGTAAAATTTTCACAGATGTATTTCTATTGCCACTATAACAAAAAAAAAACAGAATAAAATAAATATTTAAGGGGGCTCCAAAACAACCAACGTGATTTTTATATTATTTTATAGATAATGGTATGAAACCCTTCGTGCGCAAGTCCGACTCGCACATGGCCTGTTTTTTATATGTAGATGTATTTAGGCTTGTGCTTGACAATAATCTCACCATTGTACGAGATAATGTGGCCAAAGGTAATAAGCACACAAATCCCACATGGAAACTGGCTCCCAAGTGCAATATATTGCTAACTGTTGGCTGATAGTATCAAAGAATGGTTTTTTTACCAGTACCAACCTACTTTAAGCGATTTGTGAAAATTCACTTTATCAAGGCCCTTGTAATTTTACTAAACAAATATTCATGGATAAAGCCGAATTGAAATATACTAAAATTATTTAGCGTGTGGACAAGACCGTACTTCTTTTCAAAATCAAATTACTGTATGTATTTGAAAACTAAGCAATGTAAATTGATATCTAAAAACATTCACTCACTCCCGCGCAACTCATTAATGTCGGCCTCTAGCTAAGTCGAGTGACGTAATATGTTGACCCTACCAATGACAACACGATACGATAACGTAGCGTAGCGTTCACATCAACCAGTGTATCTATAGAGCTCACCGCTTACACACGCGTTTAGAAAATGGCAGATGAAACAAGCAGTCCAACACTCTGGGAGGAATTAACGAGTCCTCTGAACCTAGTGCTAGTTGGAATAATTGTGTACCTTATTTACAAAATTGTTAAGTCCAATTTCGAATCAGAAGTAATCCTGCCGCCGGCACCTCCACAATTGCCGAAACTTCATAAGGATCTCACAGTTGCTGAGCTAAAGAATTACGATGGCACTCAATCAGACGGCCGGATTCTTCTGGCAGTAAACAATATCATTTTCGACGTCACCAAAGGAAAGAGGTTTTATGGACCAGGTAAGTTACTTTTGTATTTAGTTGCGTTATACCGGCTCAAATAATTGTTGTGTTGCAAAGGTCATGCGCAATGAAACGTGAGGACTGAGGCACAGTTTGGAGTGGTTTGATTTACTTGTTTTATTAGTTGTGGAATGTTCTTGAGAAATTCTTGAATAGCCTTTTTTTGGTGTTTCGTTTTCGTTCAGCAAAATAGGTAGAGGTACTTGTGTTACCTTATCATTTTATCGGTAGGTACATAGAGCTATATAATCTTGTAACTCCATAACGATAGTAGACATTGTGATCAAAACTTGTAGATATTTGCTCGCGTTTACAACGAAATTTAACATGACGATACTCTACCGATAGATGGTTCTCTACTTTTTAAACTCATCAGTATAAACAAACATTGATTAAAAAACCAATACATAAAGTGATTTCATACCTTTTTAAAATATATGTTTTTAATTCAATCATCAACGCAAAGCATTCAATTAAGATTTCAATTTTATAAATTATTTCTAAGATACTAAGGTCATGGTCGTAGAATTATTATTATACGATAGGATAGTTCAATCACTATAATGTGCTATAAAAAAAAAAACACGGAAATCTGATAGCATTATTTTGACATACACAGATACTTTTAACTAAATTGATTTTAATTATGTATTATACTTAGTAAAAACCTAAATAGGATCTATGGTATCAAAAAAAAAACAAATAACACATTGTTTTTTTTATTTATTGTTATTATCCGATAAGTATTTCTACTTGATACTAGATAAGCATGGTAAATTTGTGTTCCTTGCTATTGCCTCATTCTTATCTACATATTATAAAACGCAACGACTGTATGTACGTTAGCGTGCTTATAACTCGAAAACTACTGCACGGATTTTAATGCAATTTTAACAATTACGTAGGAGATTTTAAGCTACGAATGATTGTGCTTTGACTAAAAGGTGCTGCGCAGTAACCGATTTAGTATAACAAGTCAGACGAAAATAACCATTCGTGTGATGTAGCGGGAGTAGGCTAGTCTAACTATATTTCTCCAAATTAAAATTTTACTCATTTTTTTAATTTGATTCTCTCATCTTTTCATTGTTCAGAAAAAAAAATATGGTCTTTAAAATTTATAAAGATTATAATATTATTATTGTTTCAAGATAATCAAGTATTTCAAACAACTGTTTAAAGACATCGTGAATTAACCAACACATGTCGTGTTGCTAAGCTAAAAATAACTTTCAATAAGTAGATACATTACTTATCATACGTACATTTGCAAAGCATTTGCAACGTAATTAACAAGTTAATTTATAATCATAGTAGAACAATTTCATGGTCATTACGTAGGTATCACATACTTAATTTATTAACTAATGTCTTCATGGTTTGCCATATAATGATTGCAAAATTCCTAGTTATATCCCGCGTACATTCACACTATCACTGCGGGTCTAAATTGGACTTACGACCACGGGAAGACGCCTTCGAGGTAACATTTTACTGATGTCATTATGGCTTATCGATCTTCAAATACAAATCTCAATTAAATCCTTTTTTTTTCAGTGATAATCACAAAATCTATACTAATGTTATAAAGCTGAAGAGTTTGTTTGTTTGAATGCGCTAATCTCAGGAACTACTGGTTCGATTTGAAAAATTCTTTCAGTGTTAGATAGCTCATTTATCGAGGAAGGCTATAAGTTACTTTTTATCCCGGGAAAATATAAGATCCCTCGGGAACGCGGGTGAAACCGCGGGGCGGAAGCTACTTAGATATAAAACTTGGATCATACTATTCCGGGGTTACTTCGTCTTCTTTTTCATTTGCTCAGAGTTCTGATAACGAAAAATCACTTGAAATAGAAAAATGATTTATAGTTCTCTAATACAACTATGTTGTTCATAGGTCAATAATCTAATAGATAATTATGAGCAAGTGTAGTTGGAGGTAAAAAAATCTCCCGTGCTTAAAGTGGTCTGTAATCCTTATACTATTTGCACTGGATGAAGTTTTCTCTCTATTTCTATGTTAAAGTCAAAATCAAAGCCATTTATTCAGTTTAGGCCCTAGAAGGGCACTTATGAACGTCGGAACTACTGGTTAAACAACACCACAGACATAATTGTTTGTCTCTCTCATCTCTAGAGTTCGTTTCATCAAAGAAGTGCCTTAAACCCACCTCTATCACAGAAGAAACAAAAGAGTTCTGAATGCACAAAAATTGGTTGTCAGTAAAGTCGGTTTACGGACGATTGTTTAACGTGACAACGTCATAACAAAACATTGATGAAATGATTGCATACTTATTTTTATTCGTTGTTCCTTGTTGCTCTCGCTCCGATCGTAATAGGACACTTTTTCGTGCGTGCAGCCGGCGTTCATCAATATATTAGACGTTGTCAAAAATATATCACTTTCAATTTCGACGTGATAGTTAAGATCTTACATGTAGTGGTAATTGCACTTCTCTTTCTATCAATCTGCGATTCGTATGAGACAGATAAAGATAGACTGAATAACAAAGACGTAGGTACGTATAACCGGTTTAACGATTATAAAAGTATCAATGTCATGTTGCGTAGCGGTATGTTGTCCGTTCTATGATCAATCAAACAATGACAAGTGATCGAAAGTAATGTCCGATTACTAAGAATGTAAGTGAAAACAATGTGACTGAAACATGGTTAGGTTAGTTTAGTGTAGATAAACAAAAACGGTAATTCAAAATTTAATTAAATATTAAATTTAATTTTTCGTTTTATTATTGAATGAGTTCATTTTGTTGTTTTTTATTATTATTTTGATATGCCCACCCAGTGTCACTCTCACAGTAATGACAAATCTAACGACACCTCTCAAGCTAAAATCCATCGAGCCATTCAGGCCACAGAGCGTGCCAAACAATTATACATACATACATACTCTCGAAAAACATAACCTTCCTTCTGGCGCAGTCGGGTAATAAAAGGAATTAAAGTTTTATTATAAATCAGCTTCGCCCCCGAACTTCCCGATACTCGTTCGTGGTTTTCCCTTTAAGTGTATTATTATGTTATTTTAAATATTTACTGTTATTTTCTGTGATTTCATGTTTAGGTCTTCAGAATTAATTATTTATTTATTTATTTACCAACAAGACATACACTAAATACTTAACTTTATACAGATAGGTCCATCACATTATACGTGTTGCCTCAATTATAGGCCACCACAGCATGCATTATACAAAGCACGAAAATTCAATATATTACAATAATTAAATAATATTATTAAATTAAAATAAACTAAATTAAAATGGAAATAGGTAGATCTAATATAAAATTCTCGTGTCACAGTGTTTGTCTGCAAACTCCTCCGAAACGGCTTGACCAACTCTTATGAAAATTTTTGTGCATATTCGGTAGGTCTGAGAATAGGTCGTTAAGTATATTTTCATACTGCTACGCGGGTGAAACCGCGGGGGACGGCCAGTTATTATATAGTATTGCATTATCACAAATCATTCGGAAGACCGAACATTATCTTTGTCAGAAAAAATATCAATAGTAACATGCTTTTAACCAGCCCATTTAATATGTACTAGTTATGATTTTCGGTATTTATTTATTTTCTTTTAGGAAGATTTACAGCAAACTAGTTGTAATAAGTTAACAGGTAAATAATCATATGCCATTTAAAAATCTCCACCAATAGAAAACATGTAAGTAGTATAAAGCTTATGCATTTTAACCATAGATTATTTTATTAGGCCTAATAATAAGTACCCATACCAAATACCTTTAACATGAAGCGAATGGTAAATTATTACAAATATTTATGAGCACCTAAGTTTCGATGACTATTAAGCTCGAACCTAGAAATTTTAGATGCTTCGATTTAATACTCGAAACTATAGAACAACACTCCTCAACTTTACATTGTAATAGTTCAGGCATAAAACTTGTTAGCCTGGACTTATTCACTATAAAATCTCATATGTACCTACTAACTAGATATAAAGCAAAACTAAAGATAATGACGTAACTGCACTATGTCAATAAAAAAAAACAAATATTTATAAGTGACCGCTGGCATGCGAACGTAACGGCAATATATTTGTGCGCGAGGGACAGAGAAGTATTGACGGGTCATAGTACAAAATTCATCCTGCCACATAGATGCACTTTACCTATTTGAATGAAAATTAATAGAAAAGCTTTTAATATCAACCTAAATATTGTTATATTCTCTTATTTTTTATATATGCCCTATATTCATGAAAGTAATAAATATTTAACGGATACCTATAGCACGTGTTCTTTGTAACATAGCCAACTAAAAACATCAAAACCTGATAATTACGCAGAGTAATTCATGGAGACAGTTGATTACCAGATGGTTGCGTCTCACTCGTACCTAATTATGTCGCCTCTCACCTCAATTTTCCCGTTGGTTGTCAATTAAATAATTATGTATCTTGTACGTACTAACATTAGAAACCATTTCACAAAAATGGATGCTTGTATAATCCATCAGGAAGGTTGAAGGATGTAATTTTTTTTATCAGTATTTTTTTATACAATGTTATAGGAAGAACAGAAAAGGATTGTATGATCTTTTAAACATAAATACAGTTTTTTTGTTTGAGTGATTCGACCTCATCCGCCTGGATGTCAAATCTGTTTTAAATAAAGACAAATTTAAATAAGTTCACGTCATGTTGCTACTATTGTAGGCTCAACTATGCTATTCTGTACTAAAACTCGACAGTGAATTCTCGAAGTGACTATTGTCTGTCTCGCTCGCGAAACTCATGAGTTCACGAGTGAGACAGAGAATAGTCACTTCGTGTTTTCACTGTCGAGTTTGAGTACAGAATAACATAGCAGGTTTCATTGCTTTAATTGTTTATGAAAATTATATTTTGGTAAGTAGTTTTGCAACAGCAGTAAAATAAGTCATGTTATCTGATATACTAATATTATGCACGCGAAATACTTATAAACGCGAATATGTATGTATGGATGTTTGTTACTCTTTCACGCCAGAACGGCTGAACGGTTGTGTATGAACTTTGGCACAGAGATAGATTAGAGTCTCGAATGGCCCGTAGGCTACATTTTACCCCGGGAAAACATAAGATTCCTCGGGAGCGCGGGTGAAACCGCGGGGCGGAATCTAGTCTGAAATAAAATTGATAGATAGAGAGTTGTTAGAGCCGAAATTTTAATAGGTAGTAAAAAGTCGATAAATTGCTCAAGCTGATTTCAGAGCATCGCGTACTTACTTTAAGAGGCCCTACGGAAATCCGATCCCTAAGTGAGTGCTGATTGCGTATTTAGGTACCGATGGCGGCGTTGTATTTCGAGATTTATTGGATATTTTAGATTCTTTTTAGACATTATTGCAAGTGATTAGACTGAACTTTTGAACAGGTGATGCTTGTCGGGACTTATCTGCCTGAGTTAATCATTAATTTATTTACTAATTTACCAAGTTATTTATCATTTTGTATTATTTTATTTCCGTTTGTGTATCTTTTAATTGGCATTTTATTTGAAAAAGAAACATATTTTCTTTTAAATTTTTATGGTTTTTTAGCTAAGCAAAGATTTAAAACATTATAAAATATTTTTTATTCTACACACATTTGCAAAAACATAATATTAGAATATTCGCAAACGTTCAGTTTTTATTTTTAATTTTCTTCACTATAATAATATAAATATAAATTTATAAGCCCCATCATTTATGAATTACACTCCAAAGTAAAAAAAAATGATTACGTAAGCAGATCATCAGAGTATATCAATAATAACATTTTCGGCATCGTGAGTCGCAAATGAAATTGTTTATCGAATTTCGGAATTCAAAATCAAAGTTTAGTATATAAATAAATAAATAAGATCTAACTGTCCCGTGTGTACATTTTTTTTCATTTAAATGTTCCTTGAATCACAATCACAAAACCCGTATAAAACGTTAAAACCGAGAGAGTTAATGTTCTGAGGATTCGTGTTTGTTATGAAACTGTAAGTATTCTGCTTCAATGAAATGAAGATAGATATATTTCTGTGGAAGAGACCATTGGATAGTAGCTGAGCAGTGTGGGATATCAATTTGAAACGATGAGAGCGCTTGTAAGGAGCGCATAAGATATAAGATATATGTAGATAACTCTTATCCAAAACTATGATGTATATACCTGACAGACAACGTATAGCCTAAACCGGTAAATACCCTAGGAGTGCACTAAGGAAGGATTTCAAAATTCACACCCTAAGGGGGTATATAACCGTGGGTGAAACTGCGCCGAATGCTAATCTTAACTAAATTAACTAAAATTAAATACTTCGCGCCACATAAGGTGTTTTATGACATATTAACTAGAATTTTCGGTGAAAAGTATAATCTAACCCTAAACATCTAGGTAAAATCTAGCTCGCTCAATCTCAATAGTCATGTTTACTTCGCATAAATCATATCTCTAAAGATAAAACGCATATTGAATTCACCGATAGCAAAATAGGTACTCTTTCATGATAAGTAAGTTATGGTATCGTTTTACTTTTGCTCATAGTCAGCCGAAATCGACTTCTTCTTATCGGAAGGTCACTCACCGCTTGCGACATGATTTGAGGTAAAAGTTCACAGCTTTATGCAGCACCTATAAATGTTCCGCGTGAAGTAGGTAAAAACTTCATGAGTAAAAGTGAAAAATAATATTTTGTTATTATTTTTTTCTTTTATTTTTTTAGGTATTATAATTACTAGGTAGGTACTTATAATAATTACTTTAAATAGTCTACCAAAAGTTTTTTTCATCTTAGCGTTTTACATAACTTTTATCATTCTCCACTCTTCCTGAATTTGCCTATGTAATCTAAATTCTATTTTTGACACATATGACCGAGTTCTTAATAACAATTATTATCAAAATAATCAAATTGAGCTACAAATTTGCAAATTGAGGTACTTACAATGGCGATTACGTTTGTTTCTACAAGATTGACCCTCCAAGCATTTCAATGGTCTCAAAAATGGCTGATATACCCAATTTGCGCCGTTAACGTTTTATTATAGCTCATTAGGTATGTTGAGGAGCTGTTATCTAAACTGTGGTCACGTTCTTTAATATTCTTGCTTTGTCCGTAACATATTATTTTCTCTCGTGCCCAAAACGAAATAGTTTTCCCCGTAATCTTAACAAAACAATATAGTACGGTATTTGTTGAAGTTTCGGTAGGAAATGGGAATTTTGCTGAATATTCATTTTTACAGTTACGACTAGTTCTAGGTACTTTTAGTTTTCTTCGAGCATTGTTAACGTAATGATAGCTACTTCTTACTTAATTTAAGTATCTACTTTTAGGTTCTTATTACGAAGTTCCCTTAATATTTTATTGGCAACATTACCAAGCTATTTCGGATTTTGAAATTACATTTTTTTATGAGAATGATTTAAATAATACTACTACTTTAGTACTAGGTAAATGTTAACTCTTTTTCTTCTAACTTCGTGCTATTATTTTTACTTATTATTATTGATTTTAGAGTCATCACTTAGTACTTTCACAAGAGTTCTTATCCGTTGTATTAAGTACCTATTAGGTACCTAAGTTTTATTCCAAAAAAACAAAAACAGTTTTATTTTTACAAAAGCAGTAGGGAAATCGGAGGGTAGGCCTCCGTTTTCCCAGATATACCAACATTAATCGGTTTGGTATCTGGTATTTGGTAATCCGTAAATACATTAACAAATAAATATAAGAACAGTTTCCCATTTCTTTTTATAATATGAGTAATCATTTTGATAAAAATAAACGGCGTAAAAATAAATTGGCTATATCAGCCCCCAGATTAGAAATGTTCGGAAACAGCCCCCAATACCGATTTATACAAATATATAATTAATTGCCAGATTATTAAGGGATGTACCTAAGCAGTGATACTATTTTTAAAAATAAACTTAAGTTAATTCTAGTAGAAAAATGTTATTATAGCAAAGAGTTCTTAGATGATAGAATACAATCACCGCAGTTCCTACTCTAAATGTTAATTACATGTTATGTAGTTATATTTTAATTTTAAGTATGTTCCTGTTGACATACCCTACCAGGGTCCTTGTAGGTAATGATAATGGTAAGTTAGGTTAAGTATAGCTGTACGAACTATTATTATTTACATTGTGCAATAAATAAATAAATAATTGTCAAGCATGGCAGGTAGGTACTATAATATGCCTGCCACCTTCATGAATTCCTGATTCTGTTTTCTTCACCAAAATTTTAATACAGTAGGTACCTATTCAAAATCATGACAATCGTCACGACTTCTGACTTCACTAAACTATCATAGCCTTAAAGTACCGAAATAAAAATACTTCTCTAATTCTTTCAGGTGGACCATATTCAGTATTTGCGGGTAGAGATGCTACTCGAGGCATGGCGACTGGACAAGTAGCTGCATCGGACAAGGAATACGATGACGTCAGCGATCTGGCCGCTGACGAAATTGCATCCGCTAAGGAATGGGAAGAACAGTTCAGAGGTTTGTTTCGAAATTTAAAAATATTGTTATAACGATTTTATGTGTGACGTCATTGTATATGTTGAAATCACCACACCATAAATAACTTGGCAGCAGGTATTCTGACGTCACATGCTGATCGCTCCATAAAAAAAAATAGTCGTAATTATTCTGATTCGTGAATATCTGAGTCGTGAATATCTGACAACAATTCCTTAAAGTTCATGGTTGTGTTGATTTTTTATTTTAATAAAGACTGGAATAAAGTTATCAGGAAATTATGCACAAGTATTTCCTTTATAAATGTAGCGAGTAATTAATTAACGCTGTGTTAATTAACACAAAAGCTAAACATGATAGCAATGGATATTCCAGAATTAGAAGCAATATGATAATGAAAGTGCACAATGTTTTCTTTGATTTCAAACAGAGATTTTTATACAATATTTTGATAAGTAGGTATTAATTAGCTAAAAGCTTATGTACAGAAGCAATGTAATTGCATCCAATGAGATTTTGATGCTAATTTTAATAAATATATACATATCCTTATTAATTAAACCATGAGATTCTGTAATGTAAACAATAGTTTGCATAAGCATGAAATAATTGTCCAAAAAATAGGTATCAAAATTATTTGAATAAAATTTCTAAGCATATGCGTACTCTCGTATTTCCCAAACTGTACTTAGTAAAGGTCAGTTCTCTCCCAGGCAAACTCAAAACTTCCCTAAGCCCCGCTCTAGTTCGAAAACATTAATGTTACGGTGACTGTGGTTATTCAGCCACTTTGCTAACTAAGAGATTCTGGAATAGCTTCGTGCTAAATTTTTAACTACATTTTGGCTCGCTGTATGTTGCGAGCTAATTGTATTAGGATGTACAGCGTGATTAGTATAATTGCACGTGTAGATAGGCTTACTAAGATAGATGAGATAAAAAGTGGAAACTATAAGATTTGTATTTTTTGTGTATTCAACCATTACTCCGAAAATAACTGCATTCCATTCTCCACTTAACTCTCAGTCGAGTCTTTGCCAAGCAAATATACAGAAAATTAAACAGGATTCCATACGACTGGAATAACTGATTGAATACTAAATACAGCGTTGAGTAATATTAAGCAGGACAGTCAAGAACTCCAGAAATCTGTAAGTTTTATTAATTTTCAATACGATGACTTTATATGTATATATACAAGGACAAAAAGCTACCACAATCATAATTTAAAGCTTACAGGAGCTTAAATGAGGAAAATACCGACCTCCGTTCTACCGTAAACAAATGAAACTGTACAATAAAGTGCTTGCACGAAGATACGAACGAAAACCATAATACTGTGTTACAGATAGCCAAGATTCCCTTTTGAATGCTAGTGGTAATACACATACGGCTAAAACTAATAAATGTAGCCTCCAGCTCCGCTCAATTGTGGTACATCTCAACTGCGGGACCAATTACTGGTTGCAGTGATAAGATATAACAAGGCAAACTCGAGTAATAGACTCGATAGCAATTGAATTGGATACAATGGAACGAAAACACAATTTTGTGACAAGTATCTATCCGTAGCCAATAAAGCCTTACACGCCGCAGCTCGCAGAAGCTTAAGGAGAAAGGTTACGAGTATGTCCAGACACGGGCTGGTCGTATTTAATAAGAAAAGACAATGCAACGTACATCTTTATAAAGGGATCTTGAATCCCTTAAAAAATTCATAGCTTTATAATTAATTAGATTAATTCTTAACACTTAGTCACAGTTCTCGAAATTAAACATAATATTATGACCAAAACGTCAGATGTCTACGTACTACTTAAATAGACTCAAATTTTGTATGAAATACTGTGAATACTACATTGTATTACTGTTTATAAACATGGCTAAACAATAGCATTTTAAATTGCGAATGATTCAATGATTGCTACGTATATAAAGAAGAGAACAAGTAATAATGTTTCGCTGACAATCAACTCATAACAAAGTCAGATAATACTTGAGTCCTGGAAATTAAAGTTGATACGAAACTAACCTTTGTTTCTCATAGTGACGCCATTACGGAATGACGTTAAAGTTGCTCGGTTTTGTTTTGAGTAATGGTAAAGTTTGTCGAAAACCATCAACAAAAGTCTTACTGTGAAATTTGCTAGTCCGAGGTGTTTTTGATATCTGCTACTGCTACTTATAGTTTTACTGGAGCATATACAAAAGAGGTTCATGTGAAATCTGGCTACATCGCCATAGCAAAAAAAAAACATTCTATTCGACCGTCTGCGGCAATTTCCTCACTTACAACCTGTAGGGACAGGCTTATACATTTTATATCTCTGTATTAGGTTATTCGTAACAAAATAGATGCTTTCAAATAAACAATTTTACTTTCCATAATATTAGTCGAAATTACAGAATTAGCCACCCTTACGTACGACAACTTTAGGAGCCAATACACCTGTTCTTAACTTTATAATGAACGTCAAAGTAGATGTACATTTTTATTACATGAATTTATATAATAAATCTCTTGTACTTTTTTTATTATTGTTTTGTTTTGTTTATCTATCTATAAATAGTTTATGATAATCGTTAATAATAGCTACTTTACTTTGTATTTTTTATGTTATGTTACTAGTATCATGTATCAATAAGTATATAAGTATACCAATGTATACACATACATATATATGTAATTTTGTCTGTAATTATTTGTACCATTAGCTATAATGTTGATATTAATGTGTTGTTACATAAGTATTTATCATTGTAACTACTATTAGCAGACCTTAAATATAAAATAAATAAACACTTCCCTATCTTACTAATAATAATCTAATTAAAAATAAATAATTCTTAATTTGCTTTTACAATAATGAAAATATTGTTAATTCAAATAGGGTAGGCCTTATGAATAATTAGATTCAGAAGGTTGGAATTAACAAGATGCAATTACTCTTTTTTCTTTTTATCGACCTGTTTTTTTACAACATTTTAACTAAGTGATGATGTGGCCTAAGGTGGTAAGCACACAAAGCTTAGAAGGAACTGGCTCTCAAGTGCAGCTGTCTGAACATACCGGTAGGTATTTGGCGACAAAAAGAGAGTGATTTAATAAATAACAAACTCAAGCAGACTAGCCCCCATAAGCAGCATCGTCCTATTCAAATTAAATGAAGTATTTTTATTAATTCAAGTAGGCCTTCACAGGCAAATATGAATTATCGGACTCTAAACTCTCAGGCATCAAACTCACTGTTCATAATAATAATATTGTCTAGTCTACGAAGTAGAGTCCAGTATAATTTTATTTATCAGTATTTTAACAAGTAACCTAAACAGTATTTTTTTTTTAGAAAAATATGACATCGTTGGACGCCTTCTGAAACCTGGTGAAACCCCTAGCAAATACAGTGATGATGAGAATGAAGACAAGAAAACAGCCTAAGAAAATGAAAGTATGAATCAAATGTGTCAGATTTATGTTATTTTATAGAAACCGGGTACTTAGGTTAAGCCACAAATTCGGTAGTAAAGTATTCCTACTTTGAGTGATGCCTAACAGTCGATAAAATTTACATATTACATATGTAAATTAATAAAATTTAGATATTACATATTTTTATTATTCCGCATTATCTTTGGTGTTGCTTTTAGAAAAATTAAATTTACAAGCAACGATAAATAAATGTGATATTAAATCGAAAGTTAAGCTATTCTTTATAAATATAGACCAATATTTTGTATAATTGGTCCATTTTGTCAATCATATAAAGATTTTTTTTTGTTAAGTATAATAATATTAATTACAAATAATACGGATTATCGAAGGGTTTTGTTTCACTTTAGATGCTAATTTTGTGGTCATTGTGTAACTATACGCACCTATTTCCATTGAAGTTAGGCGCAAATACAGTTAATATCTCTACTCCTTTGTTAAATATAAGTCAAATTGTTGTTTGTTTTAAAATGGTGTTTTTTTGGATAGTTGAAAATATACGTTGTAAAATACATAATCAACTCAAGTTTCTCTTAACACCCAATCAATAATTATTATCTTAATTCTAATATATTAAATTCTCGTGTCACAGTGTTTGTCTGCAAACTCCTCCGAAACGGCTCGACCGATTTTTATGTTTTTTTTGTATATTCGGTAGGTCCGAAAATCGATCGTAATCTATTTTTCATACCGCTACCGTGAAACCGCACAGCTAGTAAGTGTATAAAATTCTCGTGTCACGATGTTGGTCCGCGATGAACTATTTACCCGATCTAACTTTATTTTTTTCATAATGTCTGATTTGTTTCAACATAAAAGATAGGATAGTTTTTATCACAATGTTTTAATATTACCAGGAATGCGGGTGAAACCGCGGGGAACAGCTAGACCTATATAAATCAGCTTATTAGGTGCTTGAATCTATACATCTGTTAATTTTACTTTCTCGATAAAACTGACATATAATAAATTGGTAATATTTCAATTTTTAAAAGAAGAACTGTTGATCCTATATTTTACTCTCACAAAAAATATATTTTCTTAGTTCAAAGTAGGGGACTTTATAAAAATAAAAAAAACTCCAAAACTCATATTTTTATGTCAGCGAGACACAATACAAATACTAATTTCAAAATTTAGTCCAAATTTTCTATATATTATTATAGTTTGTATTTTATACAATTTATTATGTAAATAAATGTCCAAATTATAAGTTTAGTTACCTCTTAGCGTGCTAATGGATTCTTAGACGTTATCTGCCGAGTTATCACTTGACAAGTCGAGGTGTTTTGTATGCAGCGTACGTATCCCCTCATCATCCTTGTGAACTCCGATAATCGAGTTAAATCGTGGACGGATTTTAAATTAAACCAACGGAGATAATGTTGAATACATATTTTGTATTCTTTCATTTAATCATGGATAAAGATGGTTGCTGGAATTTTAATATCCCGGGAAAATATGTTTTTGACTCTTTACTATAATAAAGTTACTTTAACAAATTATATTTAGGTATATAAGACCCAACAAAAACATGTTTCATTTTAAATTTTAGGTATATAATATGTAAAATTTATAGATGTATGTATACTATACCCATTATTTTATCTCAGATATGAATAATTTGAAAATGGAATAGTACTTAATAATAAAGACAAACATTTATTTTGACTGACACAATAACAACAGCATAATTATAAAAAAATAACAAAGTTACATAAAATTAAATAACTTTATAGTAGACTAAATATGTATAAAGGTCTCAAGCAAGATTGTCACAGGCCTCCAAATTAAACTGGATAGAAAATGATGCACCTAGGATATTTATTTACTACCAAAAAGAAACTGTATTACCTATACGTTCTAAAATATATTATTAAGGCTACTTTAACTTGAAATAACATGTATTAACTGATTTTTGCATTTCACAGTTTGAATGAAAGCTTAATTTTTCATCACGGTCCAAGACTAGCAGAAATAAACTATGACATACAGACAAGCGGAAATTATAAAGCTACTACGGAACTCTAAAATTTGTGATGTCAAATGGAAAGTTAGGATTTACAAAGTTTTAATGGCTTGAACAGCACAGCGGTTAGTTTTCGTAAAAGCTGTATTGTTGTTGAACTTGGTTCGCGTTTTTAAAGTGTTTATGTATTTTTTTCTCAACTAAGTACTTCCAGTCGCCAGTTTTTATTGGTATTTATTTTATACCAGCTTTTGTTCCGTGGCTTTGTTACACTTGTCAATGGAGTTTATGAACATTCCGTCCAGAGTGCAACGACTCCAAGGTTTACTTTTGTGGTGAAATATCGATATTTAATTAGTAGGTACCTACACTACCTCCACTCATCGTTTTGTTTTTATATTCTGTTCCAGTATGAATATTGACGCGTCAGCAAAAAAAAAACTAAGTACTTATAAAGAATGCTCCAGTTAGTTGCCGAGTGTAAGTGTGCCAAAAAGGTTGGCAACATTGCCACGCTGAATGGCAATGCCAATTAATTAGGCAAAGAACAAGCCAGCCCTCTAGTCGCGAGAGGCTTCAACTAGTCGAAAGGAGACCTCTAAATAAATTAAATTAAACATTATTACTGCAATATAAACATTGGATCACTGTTCCTGAAGGTTCTTTATTAATACCATTGCTGTATAAATCGAAAACGTCACAAGTCTATAACTTAATATCGTCTCTGTCAGTTGGAGGCGAGTATAGGACAATTTCCTAGTGATTTCCTCTGCCGAGCCGTGGCCGTTCGACAAAAGGTTCTAATCTTTGGAAGGAACTCTATTTTACGCTTCATTTCATTTTGTACCGTTTATTAAATATCTGTACAGTACGTTATTACGTATTATTTATTAAAAGTATGGTTGATATTTGCAATCATATAAATGTTTGAAGTATATTGTAGGCAAAGTAAAAATTTAATTTAAAAAAAAAGAACTAAGAGACAAAAAAAAAATTATAATAACATTTTATTTTACGTATCCGTTTGTATTATAATTTATAAGAGTTACCTACTTAGAAAAATGATGATAACAAGTTACCACCACTTTACCGTTACCCACTTTATTGCAAATCCAACGAACAGAATAGAAAAAAGTCGACAAAATACTATTAATTATGTACGTTTATAAAATACCATTATTATAATAGATATGAGTAAAAAAAATATGTTTGAATGTCAAAGATACGATACCTATACCTGTGAGGTTAATTAATAAAGGAACCAACATGGTAGCAATGTTGGTTCCAAGCAGACACCACTAAAATGGATACCAAATATTGTCGACCATACTATGACAGTTCTTTACTCATGTCGCGAATAAAATGAATGAAGATTGTTTTTGCCCTATTAAAGCGACGATACTTTCTAGTCATCCTAATAACTTTATGAAAATTATCAAATTTAAGCCCATTCTAAGTTTTTGTGGTAACCAACTTCGGTCGAAGCCTATGTCACATTGGCGCCGGTTACAAACATAACTAGAATTTCTAGTTTCTAATCCAATGTGATGGGAAGATAATAAGCTTGTAGAAAACAGTGAGTTTAGAGTTGATTAATAGATAATTAACATGTGATCCAAAAGTCAAGCTGCATTAGCCTGTGGAAACTTCATGAGAATCCGTTCTGTGGTTTCGAAGATTAGCGTGTTGAAACAGACAGACTGACAAGGAAAAAAGTACGCGCCGTTTCTCCAGATTTATTATATGTATAAATTAAAAATATATTATGAATTGTGATTGAGATACTTTGTGACTCCGACGTGTGACTCTTTACACTCACACGATTCTCTCGGCTATTACAAACTTCTCGAAAATTGTATCACTAGAAACGTTTCAAAGTTTCGTGAACAACTCCGAGACATAAGCAATATATTCTTATAAGAAAGTGTTCGGTGTAACAACAAAGGCCGTAACTCTTCATTGCTTGAGTCCCGGTACTTTCGATCCGGCAACTCTGACTGACGCAATATCTGGAACTTCCTTGATATAGATACGTTGGTATTATTGGAGTTGGCTGCGTTATTTTGCTGTGTTTGCGTATGGTAGGTAAAGTTTTGTTGAAATCAAATAAGAGATAAGTTTTATCTGTTTGTTCTTGACGAGGTATCTTGAAATATTCTGATTCTCTAAAATAGGTACCTACTCAAAATTTGGATCTGCATTTTAGGTGTTTCTTTCCTAATCGACCTCATTACGTGAGTAAATCTAGTAAGGCCCAGGTTTTAAATGTATCCGTCACCTTTTAAAGACATATTATAACAAAAAGCGACGGGGCTATAGAGGCGATAAATTTCATCATTTGTATATTTATAGCATAATTAAGTAATTTTTCTGTTTACGACTTGATTGTATTCAATTTTTATACTAAAAAAAATACATATTTTTTCAAGTTCTTATACGAACGTAGAGATTTACTATAATTATTATACTAGGTAACATAATATTGCTTTCTGTGGGAGCACAATGGGACTCACGTACAACTCAGTGGTAACTTCACTCCGCAGTTTACTCACCATACAGCAGCAAGTCTAATTACACTTACGTTTGGACTTTGGCCAGGTAAACGTTGAGAGAGCAATTTGATGCAATCTGATATAGTGTGTTTTGATTATTTTCGCTTGTAAGTATTTTTTAATTATAATATTTTGAATAAAGAAGCTTATTAAAAATTAAACTAATAGACAAAATAATGAGAAAAGAGATAATACAAAGAAGTAAAATAAGAGATATTATTAGGATCGCAAAAATAGGAAAATGAAAAATTGAGTTACGTAACAACAACTTGGTATCCGAGTGATGCTAAAAAAGAACATGTGGACCCACTACTATATGTAGATGGAGACAAGAAATAGAAAACTACGAAGGCCTCTATGGCGCTGAAACGCAAAAGAAAAAGGAGAGTGGAAGAAGAAGGAAGAAGAAGCCTTTGCCCAGTAGTGAGATTAATTATAAATTATATCCCTAAATTTAATCATAAAATAATGATGTATTAGGCTTAAATAAAAAGAAATAAGCGTCTAGAAACATGAAATTTCACAATCAGGCTGCTCATATAAAACTTAGGTATGGGTAAAATAGGTGACCGCGGGTGAAACCACAGGGCAGAAAGCAAGCCCTATTATTAAATTATTTCATTGAATAAAACACATACTAAAATATATCTACTTCATTAACTATTAGGACTACCAATCTTACTTATAAAACTTTATCTGTGTAGGTTGTCACTTCTTTATCGATCACCTTACTCTAATTTCAAACAATATAACGTTATTTACGTTACCACTTTATTAGTAAACTAGCTTCCGCCCCGCGGTTTCACCCGCGTTCCCGAGGGATAATATGTTTTCACGGGATAAAAGGTATATAGCCTATAGTCTTCCTCGATAAATGGGTTATCCAACACTAAAATAATATTAAAAATTTTCACATCGAACCAGTAGTTGATGAGATTAGCGCGTTCAACCAAACAAACAAACTCTTAAGCTTATATAAAATATAAAAATCATAATAATCCCTAATTAAAAAGTAAAAAAAAAAACAAATATACTAAGTAGTCATTTCACATACTAAGAAATGTAATGCATAAGAAAAGAAAAATATTTTATCACAGATTACTAATTCTCTCATTATGGTCTAATTCATAACAATTTAACTAATGGTTGTTTTATCAATTAAACAACCACGGGCTGGTTGGCGTGGTTGGTAAGATACCCTATTTATCACGCCGCAGGTCGTGGGTTCGATTCCCACTCAGGGCGAACATTTGTGTGCATGAACATGTCTGTTTGTCCTGTGTCTGGGTGTAATTATCTATATATGTATGTATTTACAAAATAAAAGTAGTATAATATTATGTAGTATATCGATATCTGGCTTCCATAGTACAAACTCCGCTTAGTTTGGGGTCAGATGGCCGTGTGTGAGGAATAATGTCCCAAAATATTTATTCATTTAATACATTTTGAAAACGTCCATTTTGGATCATAAGTGATCATTAAAAAACTCTAAATCTCATGGTAACAAAGCGTTTATGAGTAAGACATACCTAATAGTGTGTAATTTTAATTTTCATGGTTTGGGTAATACGTTTTTCATAAAACTGTGCTGTATTTAACAGGAACTTAAATCTCTCAATCTAAACAAACGACAATCCGTCCAATAATTTATTTTACAAACAGATATTTTAAGTGGGAAGTTGGGACTTGAAATAAACTGGGGACAGCTACGACGACAAGACAATAAATATTGTAATGCTGTCGCCCCTGGCCTAATACAATGGATGAAAAGCATTCCGACTCGTAACTACGATCTTTTTTGTTGGGCGTGTTAATAGAAGTGAATATATTTACACAAAGTTTGTTAATAATAAACTTTTAAAACAAACGTAAATTTATGAGTTCATTTCAGCTTTTTTTCTACTTTAGACCTTTACAGTTTTATTAATATGAGAGACAAAAAGTTGCTCAAGACTATTAAAAGTAATCATAAAATGTTTCTTTTAAAACGCTTTTTCAAGTGTTTTATGAGATTACTACAAAATAATGGAAAGCTCATTGCAGGATTCACGCCCACGATTTTCGAAACGGTATTTGACTTCACTACCACTGAGTTGTCAACGCTATAATATACCTATTCCAATGCATTTCAATTTACCAAAAAATTTATATTTTACTCCTATAGTTTGCAAACATCTCCCGTTAAGATTTATATTTTACTCTATAGTTTGCAAACATCTCCCGTTATTGTATAAAAGCAATAATTATTATAAATAATCAGTATTGTAGACTCCAATCAACTATAAAGCATCACGTCTTTGAAACTTATATTGGAATACACTGCTATCCGTATTCGATAGTGTATAAGAGGC
Organism: Tetheella fluctuosa; assembly: GCA_951216915.1. Classification (NCBI taxonomy): domain Eukaryota; kingdom Metazoa; phylum Arthropoda; class Insecta; order Lepidoptera; family Drepanidae; genus Tetheella; species Tetheella fluctuosa. The sequence goes on from OX578217.1 coordinate 11,508,099, forward strand.
AATTATTAGCACGTACGAATATAATAGTTTACCTATACGATTTACTGGCTTCATTACATTCAGAATACAAAGGGTAGCATAAAATTATACTAACGTAGGAGCCTTTTATATTATATTGGGAGCATTGAAACCTTTATTATGCTTTTGACATGAGAAAACAAAGCAATATTGTGGTCTTGCAAGACCGCGATTCATCAAAAGTTTCGTATAAAAGCAAATGTTTACAGAGATCGTGTGTCATGTAGATATTTGAGAATCAAATCCATTAGGATTCTTATCTATTTGTAATACATCAAAAGTTTAGAATTTTACGACTTTGTTTGTTTTTCAACTCATGTGTGGTGTGGTTGCGGTTTTAATATAAAGGGGTGCATTGAATTTTTTTTTTTATTAATAAAATTCTGGATAGTTTAACGTTATTAGATATTCAGATATTCATTTATATCATATCTTTTTGTTCAATTTATGTTTGGAAATTTTGGACATTGAGTCTGTAGATGATGTTTATTTTTGTCTATTAATGTTTGGTATGCAAGATGAAACTAGACAGAAATTGCGTTAATAATTTTTGCGATTCCTGTAATTCTATTTTTCTATAGGATAATTTTGAAACGCGTGTTCCATTCGTGAGCCAAGGGATTAATTTATAATTAAAACAAGCTCAAGATATATCCGACTCTAGAATAGTAAATTCCACATCCTACTTTACTGCGTCAGCAAATAATCTTAGAAAACATAATTCCTCCACATTTGTCGCAACGGTTCTCTAATGAATACCTACGCAACGGAAGTCTGCCGTTTCTGTGGGCGTAGCAAGCAACCCTATCTTGATTGAGAAGGATTATATAAGATGAGACAAAAGAATAGGTCATTCTTTCTTTCTGGAGCGTCGGAAATTTTTACTGATTATAATATACTATTTCAACGCCTGCTTTTTAGTAGAATCGTGAAAAGGAAATCATAATATATCTTTTAAATCAAGGATAATAATGAATAAACCTACTTCCTACAAGGTAACTCGTAACATAGAAGAAGTGTCAAATGTATGAACAAATATCGTGGAAATTTAAAAGTAAAATTCACAAATATACCTTGCTGAGTTTTTTGCCGGAGTTTCAATCTACGTGTTTATAGAAACCGGTGCTAGAGTAAATTCGTAGCGTTCAAAATTACCTTACCAAGGCTTATCATGCAATTAAAGTATTGCTGAATTAACAAATTCATCACTAAAGCGTTCATCGCTCCGCGACTCGCTAGTAGCTTTAACAAAAACTCTGGCTTATTCAAGCGCACGCACCGAACTAATTGCATTTCTGATTCCCTCTGAAGGTGTATCTGTGGAATATCGGGGCTACTAGAACGAAGTTGAAGTTAAAGTAGCAATTCACATATCACTGCATTTTGGAATTTCAAGTGTTCATTGTAATATAAATACCTAGTAATAGTTTAATTTTCTTCTGGGACATTCTGGGACATTATTCCTCACACACGGCCATCTGACCCCAAACTAAGCAGAGCTTGTACTATGGAAGCCAGATAACTGATATACTACATATACTACTTTTCTTTTGTAAATACATACATAAATAGATAATTACACCCAGACACAGGACAAACAGACATGTTCATGCACACAAATGTTTGTCCTGAGTGGGAATTGAACCCACGACCTGCGGCGTGATGGATAGGGTATCTTACCAACCACGCCAACCGGCCCGTCAGACTGTACTTTTCAAAATACAGTCTTCTGTACTGTTATTTTTCAAAATATGTATACCAATATGTAACCAAAATAATTATTGTTAGTTCTAATCAAGTATAACAATATAAAACATAAATGTGGGTGTAGTATTATCAAATGAGCTAATATGATTGTGTAAATGTATCTAGTGAACCCTTTTTCTTTTCGTTCTACAAGCTCCCCTTTTTCTGGGGTTCTGCCAAACATGTAGGTACATTGCTTTTATGCCAGCTATTTTACACAACGTTTGTGTGAAATTATTTGCGATGAATTTAGGATACATAAAGGGAGTTACTTTCCAAAGACACGGATTATTTGGCTATAGCTATGGCAGCTTCTTTGGAAAATTTTTGGATTGAATAATTGTATGTTTCTTGTCCGTTGATATTGTTTGATTGAGTACAGTGGAGATAGGTACAGTGTCTGAGTACCCCATGGAGATTTTTTAAATTTCCAGTATTAAGCTATTTTTTACGTGATAATGTGCACTCACTAAAAGATAAAAATTTAAAAAATAATGGCTAAATTTTTTAAACTAATGGTTGATATTATATCCGTTGGGATTTTATACGCAGTGTTTTTATTTTTATGATACGGTTAAATCAAGTTTACAAGCTAAAAGTAATAATTATTCAACGACTGTTTTATTGACTGTCTACATGTTTTCGTTAATATCAGCTAATTGTTTCCAGAAATGTTATAAAATGTATTATAAAGGACGATTCAACCATTTAAAATTCTCTGACACTTTGCATTAAATCGTATGCTGACAGTTTTGTGCTGTGGTCCAAGTATTAAAAAAATACTTTACCTTTAGTTAGGGCCATTGTATACGTGAAACTTGGAAGCTAGATGCTTTTTATGAACCGTTATACAATGATGCAGTTTAATTATGAATAAAAAGATGACAACGATCATTGGTCACGTCAGAAGAATCAGAGGAACAATCAAGAGTCTAATAAACCAACCATAACTCCAAATATCTCCATGATAAAAATTATAAAACGGTTGGTTTAATTTTGTCGTAAAATCCACGTATAATTTTCAATCTTACATCAACTTCGTAGTTACACCTTAGTTACCTAAATTTGCAAATTCGCTTTCCGCTAATAAAACGAACCAGCACAAATACTAGTACCGTAGCTCGTCGCTTCACGCGCCGTCTGCTACATTATTCAAAGAAACCCCCGCCATAAAACTCGCGCCGGTCGGTACTGAATCGTAACGGACTGAAGCTAAGGATGTGACCACATCTGACGCGCTATAAACCGTTAACTTGCCACTAAATCCGTAGACCTGTGAAATCGACTCACAGGTCTTCAAATTTACGGCACCATTTTCACGTATGTCTAGGGCCTATTGTTGCCGTGTGGCGCCCGCGGCGCTGGGTTTGATCGTGTACCTTCCTTTTGTATGTATAATAAAATTTATTGCCGCACAAATCTTTGAGTACCTACAATTCGGAGTTTTTGTTAAGTGCTCATTTGAAATGCACGTGTTTGAGAGAGATTGTGTAACAACGTGAGGAATATAAGGAAAGATAAAACGCAACGCAACGTCTCTCTGCCGTTAGTTTACATATAACTCGAGAATCACTGCACAGATTTTGATGCGTTTTTTACAGTTATCTAGAAGATTTCTTGACAAAAGTTTTGAGGTATCTATAATTTCGCTGTGACTTTTTTATACGTAAAGGCTGACAAGCAGGTGGACGGTAAATACCTGACAAATACTGGACAATAACTGAGAAATTGCCAATGTGTTGCCTAAGAGAGTTGCGCAGATAAGTACCTTTTTAGCGTAACAAAGTCGCCGCTGTGGTTTCCCCTAGGGAGAACATGGGGTTCTTCAAGAAAGGTATGAAAAGATTTTTGCAAGGTAAAGTGCGAGTGATAACCGTGGTGTTGCAAGCATCTAGATAGACTACGGTAACTTACCATTAAGGGGCTTGTTGCCACCATCCTACTAATATTATAAATGTGAAAGTTTGTATGTTTGTGACTCTCTCACGCATAAACGGCTGACTGGATTTGCATGACACTTGGCCCATAGATAAATCATACTCTGGAATAAATGTTGGGTACTTTTATCCCGGGAAAACATAAGATCCCTCGTGAACGCGGGTAAAATCGAGGGGGAAAAGCTAGCAGTGGTATAAAAACAGTCTGAGACAAAACAAAGAGAGGTAGAGCATAGCTATATGACGCTCAAAGAGCAGCTCGACTAGGGAAGTCTCTCCACCGTATAGAATACCGCATACCGAATACCAAATAACTTATAGTTGTGTTCCTGCGCGTGAGTAAGGTCGCCAGAGCTCATCGGGGAGGGGGGAAGGGTCGGCAACGCTTGAGTGATACACCTGGTGTTGCAAGCGTTCATAGGCTACGGTAACCGCTTACCATCAGGCGGGCCGTATGCTTGTTTGCCGACTGTTGTCTAAAAAAATAAGTAACATTTACATAAATATATTATATATATAACAATTTTCGCATACATAATTTAAGTAGGACTTATACCTCCTTTCTGAATCAACGACCTCTATTGACCCTTTTCATTACCTTTCTATTATTACTAAATGACAATAGTCAGGCATCCTACTATCCTACTCATATTATATTATAAATGTGAAAGTTTGGGTGGATGGATGGATGTTTATTACTTAATCATGCCAGAACGGGTGAACGGATTTGAATGAAATTTGGCACAGAAACAGATCATAGTCTGGGATAGCACATGGGCTACTTTTTATCCCGGTAAAACATAAGAACCCTGGGGACCGCGGGTGAAACCACGGGGCGGAAGCTAGTATTAAATATATAAATCTTTATTTATTGAATTGTAAGTAAGAATACTTAGTACTGATCTTATTGTATCTTATTATCTAAACAGATATACTAAATTTGACACACATAGATAACCTGGCATAAAACATAAAATAATTTTATCCCAAGAAAATAAATTCATTGGAAACGTGGGCTAAACCACGGGGCGGAAATTTACACAATAGATATATTAGACTACAAAGTAACCTATACATTAATTGAGGTAAATGAACTGAATCCAACTAACAATAAAGTATGCTATATGTAAATACACTTTAATAAAACCACCTATACATATATCTAGTTAATCCAGTCCGTATAAGCGGCTTAGTGCTCTGAGTAAGCGTGCCCTAACACGAATTGAAACTAACAGGGTCGTACTGTCACTGAATGAAATTCAACTCGTACGCTCCACTTCCTTTGAATACTCGTACAAAGATTTTATTTATTCGATTCACAGGGAAACTAAATGCAAAGTTCATTGCTGTATTGTATCATTAATCAAATTGAGCATGAATAAGTAGTTCGGATTTATATATTCGTAGAAAATTATTAGAAGTTTATTAGATGGATATATGGTTATCAGTACAACAATATACAGGGTGATTTTGTTATCACTGGCAATACTTGCAGGGGTGGAAGTACTCATCAATGTGAACACCTTTTATTATAGGGCTAACTCTGATATCGCGTAAAATAATATGGTTGCTTCATACATTTTGGTCGAGTAGGTATTGAACTTTTGTATGGAATAGCTGATAATTTTTTCATGATTTCACAGTTAGTCCCATAATAAAAGTTGTTCATTTTGATGAGTACTTCCACCCTTGCAAGTATTGCCAGTGATAACAAAATCACCCAGTACATTATAGCGATGCTCGTGAGCTCGACTCCTATAATAAGTGAGTGAGGTGATGGAAAATATCGTAAGAAAACCATAGCGTGTTGGTAGGGGACTTTGTTGGGCTCGCTTGCCTGGCAACTATCCTCAAGTTAAAATCCATCACCAAGCAATTTTCGATGTGTTCTGACTGTTGTACTTGAGAGCTAATTCCCTTTTTTCATTACAATTTTTACAGTGAGATTGTCTATGTTTTTGTTTGATAGATAGCTATCTATGATAGTAAAAAAAAAACAGTACAAATAATAATAATACTTTTCTAGCCATCAGTACCAAAACATAAAAAAACACTATTGTTTTTAGTCGTTCTGACACCCGATCCGACCGAAAAAAGTAATGCAATTAACTTTTGACATTAGTTACATTAAAAATTATAATTTATTTGTGTAGGGGGTTTTTAAAATTATTAATTTAAGTATTTTTTTATTTCATGCTTTTTGTAGGAACTCCTTAATTTTAATATTTCATTTCTGAGGGAGTTGTGAAAAAAATACATAGTGTATAGTATTCTGCTAGTGAAACCCTTTCATTTGATACCCATATTGAAAGAGTTGTGAAAAAATATGTAATCAGTCATTTTGTGGCGGCGGCCATCTTGGACCGATTTTCATCAAAAACACTCCCAACTAATTCACCTTTTAACGAAAAAAAACAGAATCAAAATCGGTTCATCCGTTCCGATGCTACGATGCCACAGACACACACACACACACACACACACACACACACACACACACACACACACACACACACACACACACACACACACGTCACACATAACCCCGTCGTTTTTGCGTCGGGGGTTAAGGACGCGTTCGCAAAATTGATAGGTAGAGAATCGAACTACTACATTGACACGGGTCACACACACAAGTGTACGCAAGAGTCGCACGACTAACTGCGAGAATTGTAGTCAAGTGAACTCATTTTGATACTTTGAAGGATTCATTTTTTTTTTACGTATTTCTTTGTCATAAAATTATGGTACCTACAAAAAATATTTATTATTGCTGTTTATATTTTTTCGAATTACCTCCGAACATTATGGACTCACCTGAAAGTGTACTTCGGTGACTGCTACTGGAACTCCTCGACGAGTTGTACTAGGTGAGCCGAGTTTGGGCTCGTTTTATAAGTCATGATGAGACCTTACCTCCGGATTTGATGGAGCGACCTGAAGGTGTACTTCGGTGACTGCTACTGGAACTCCTCGACGAGTAGTACTAGGTGAGCCGAGTTTGGGCTCGTTTTGTTAGTCATGATGAGACCTTACCTCCGGACTTGATGGAGCGACCTGAAGGTGTACTTCGGTGACTGCTACTGGAACACTGGAACTCCTCGACGAGTTATACCAGGTGAACCGAGTTTGGACTCGTTTTTATTAAAACAACAAATAAAACGTTATCATTTTTTTACTGTCAGCCCAAACTCGGCTCACCTAGTACTACTCGTCGAGGAGTTCCAGTAGCAGTCACCGAAGTACACCTTCAGGTCGCTCCATCAAGTCCGGAGGTAAGGTCTCATCATGACTAACAAAACGAGCCCAAACTCGGCACACCTAGTACAACTCGTTGAGGAGTTCCGTAGCAGTCACTGATGTACACCTTCAGGTCACTCTATCAAGTCCGGAGGTAAGGTCTCATCATGACTAACAAAACGAGCCCAAACTCGGCTCACCTAGTACTACTCGTCGAGGAGTTCCAGTAGCAGTCACCGAAGTACACCTTCAGGTCGCTCCATCAAGTCCGGAGGTAAGGTCTTATCATGACTAACAAAACGAGCCCAAACTCGGCTCACCTAGTACAACTCGTCGAGGAGTTCCAGTAGCAGTCACCGAAGTACACCTTCAGGTCACTCCGTCAAGTCCGGAGGTTAGGTCTCATCATGACTAACAAAACGAGCCCAAACTCGGCTCACCTAGTACTACTCGTCGAGGAGTTCCAGTAGCAGTGACCGAAGTACACCTTCAGGTCGCTCCATCAAGTCCGTAGGTAAGGTCTCATCATGACTAACAAAACGAGCCCAAACTCGGCTGACCTAGTACTACTCGTCGAGGAGTTCCAGTAGCAGTCACCGAAGTACACCTTCAGGTCGCTCCATCAAGTCCGGAGGTAAGGTCTCATCATGACTAACAAAACGAGCCCAAACTCGGCTCACCTAGTACAACTCGTCGAGGAGTTCCAGTAGCAGTCACCGAAGTACACCTTCAGGTCGCTCCATCAAGTCCGGAGGTAAGGTCTCATCATGACTAACAATACGAGCCCATACTCGGCTCACCTAGTAACTCGTCGAGGAGTTCCAGTAGCAGTCACTGAAGTACACCTTCAGGTTACTGCATCTTTTTTATAGCGAAATAAAATAGAATGAAAATCTTACCTCGTCAAGTATAAAATTTGGTTTATCGAATATTTTGTGTTTGTACAGCGATCTTTTTCAACTCGAGCTGCTCTAAACAGGCGATACAGGTCCACTCTCGACGGCGGCCGCGGGCCGACTAAAGTTTCATTCAAAATGCTTGCAATTCATCAAGACGAGTTTTATAACTAAAATAAGCCTTAATGCAACCGATTAAGATTCAACCAGAACAGAAAAAAATGTGAAAAAATAAGTTTCGCTTTTAATTTTTTCTGCGACTATTTATAGCATTTAGATAAAAAATAACTCCTATCGTTAAGAATTGAATATGTTTGCCTACATATAGTATTTTTAGAAATAGTAAAATATGTTAATAATAGCTAAAAAATGTACCTAAACTCAACCCGGTATCGATAATTTTGTGGAAAATGGCAACGACAGATCGATTTTACATTATGAGAAACTTAAATTTTCAATAATAATGTAACTATTATTTGAAGATGAAGAACCAATCTATACGAGGTAGTTATTATTTACATTGGATTTTGTTTGGTTATGCCATAAAATGTACCGAAAAACAGCTTAATTTTGCCTGATATGCGAACGCGCCCTTAAAAAAGGAAAACCGATGTTAGAACTCGTTTTGAATTCAGCGAAAGAATTACAGATTCTGGAACACGTGCTTTCCTTACAGTATAGAAACCTGTAGATGACAAAACGTTAAATTTCCGTTCCACATAACGTGTTATGCTCAAATTTAACCTGGAGATTTTACTTCCATGGGGTCCAAAAAAGGTTAATTTAAAAAAAAAATTGAAACTTAGTAATCAGTTAATAGGTTTCCATAGTTATACAATTATTTTGGGATCAGATAGCCACGAAAAGAATGTTGTAGGATATTACTAATTAAGTCTCAACAGACTTGCTAACAGATTAACGATAATTAAATAAACAATTCAATTCAATACCTATGTAGGTACAAATGAACCCGCTAAAATAGTATCTAAGCGCGGCCCCCTGATGGATAACTTTATCTAATTCCCATCCAATAAATAACCTACAGCTCCATTCCAGGCCTTAATTGTTTGTATACAGTTACAATTTACGATCGCGGTTCCATCGTTTGATTTTATGATTAATAGTTGAGTATTTGACGATATTTGGATTCAGGTAAAAGGGATTACTTTTGCTCCATTTGAAGTTAATGTTCGAGGAAATCTGTTTTAACTATCTTATACTTAATATTAGTTTTGTGTTTTTATTTATAGAAATAGCTATATTTATTTAATGGTTTTTCTGATAAAAAATAATGGCAAGATTTTGTAATGTTGCTTCAATTAAACAGAACTATACTAAAGAAGCGAAGCGCTCGTGGCGTAGCTTGATTAGCCGTTCTTAACCGATCCAACGGTACCTAGATGTGTGACCGCCTAGTGGTATTTCATCTTGAGCGTTTCCGTGCTTCGGAAGGCACGTTAAGCTGTTGGTCCCGGTTATCACTTTATTGTGATAGTCGTTAAGCTAGTTGGAGACCTCCTAGGTGGCTTGACAACTCCAACAGTAGGTTGACCACTAGCCTACCTCCACCAATCCGCAGTGGGCACGCGTGGTGGAGTATTTGCCCATTCCCCTTTCACCATTATTCGTAAAAGGAGGCCTGTACTCAGCAGTGGGCAGATATAGGCTGTAATTATATATTTTATTATAGTCCCAAAACTAATTTAGAGGCATTTTTAGAATCCAGTTCCATCATGTTATTAATTTTTATGACGGTCAACACGAGACCAAAACTAAGTGTTATTGTATGGTGGAATATTTAAATTGTAGGTATATTGTCGACAGCAGCGAAGGCTTTGAGGATGTTTTCTATATATCATAGTTTGTATTTTATACATTGATTGTAAATAAACTATATTATATCATTATAAGCAATAAATAGAAATTATATATATTTACAATTAAAATATATAGGTACATAATATAATTTGTCCCCCATTGTAATACACTCACTGTAAGTTAAGTTTTGTATCACTACTCCAATCATATGTGGTGTAAGAATATAGTGTAGCACAATAAAAGAAGCTCAACAATGATAAAAAACAAAAGCTTACCATCCAAGTTTAAATACAACAATGATCTCTTCAAAAGTGTTTATTACAGCAATTAATAAAGTGCGTGAATGTTGAAGTTGAGATACTGGAAGTAATCGAAAGAAGCTCCAGCACAATTCCGTGGAAAAGTTTTTAATGAATGCCGCATGTAATCTTTTTATATTAACTTAATCATTATGTTCTTGATTTAACCCACCTTATATCAAATTGGAGATTTCTTATTTATGTCAGTTCTATGGACATTAGCAATATGTAGGTACGCAACGTGATAATCTCGCGCATGAGAGACAAGCAGTTGTCCTTATCGATTGTTTCTGACAAACTGAGATGAAGATGATTGTCAATGTGTTGCCATGCTAACTATCCTATCCTAATCCTAATCCTTACTAATATTATAAATGCGAAAGTGAGTTTGTTTGTTTGTTACCATTTCACGTTTAAGCCATACACCGTTACGTAGAGGTTTGAAAGTAGCACTTTTCTGTTAACATAAATAAAGAGGGCATGTCTGCTGCACGGATGAGCCAATTTCATATTCGCAGCATTGGAGCGGTTCCTTATAAAAGAAATCGTTTTAGTCATAGATGAGAAATGAAAATATTTTAGATAGGTACTGATATATTTATGCCTACACAAGGGAGGACTTCTTCAAATGTGTCTAAGTGTAAATATATTATAAGAAAAGTAGATCTTTGAAAATAATGCGGGGTTTGCGGGGTGAGAGAGGGGCGGTAGCGAGCCCAAGCTGCCATACACTCGCTTGGGACACAATGCAGCAATTACGAATGCCTATACAAAGCGGCATTTCGCGTGACTTCAAACGCGATAGACCACTGTATGTTTTTTACGCTGTGATATTATCATGACAAGCCTATTCATTCGTAGTGAAAAAAAATAAAAAAATTATAGGTATGATATTATTATCAGTACAAGAGTTCCTTTGTTTAGGAGCTCATAAGTCTAATGAAAATTAAACATTATTATTTAATATTCAGCAGCTTACTGAAAGTCTAATCACCCCCTTGGTTCACGAAAGACGTCCCAATATCCATTGTTTTTTTTTTCGATTTTTCGAAATTTTAAAAATAGGATACTTACCAAATGCTTACAGTAAAGAAAAACATTTTTCTTAAAACACTGTTATGAAATTTCGTACTCGGGCAATTAATTGGTCAGTAGAAAACGGTTTGCATTAGTAATAGTAATTACTTGATGGATACCATACGACCAAGAAAACAAAATTAAAAAGGTTTCCAATTAAAATACAAAACATTTTATCACCATATCACATTCCAAAAATTAAATAAATAAATCTGTATAAATTCAAAAAAATAGTCTATGGCGTAGAGCAGTTTGAACGCGAGTCGCGGTTCGAGAGCTAAGTAAACAGAGCGCACTTGCGAAGTTATTTTAAACTTATGCAACGAGATATGTACATACCCACGTCGCGTCGTCCTGGTGCAATAGAATTGACTTTTTATGCACTACTGCAAAATTAAATAGGCATTGGTAAGTGAAATATATTATTTCATGTAATCGCGTTCTATTTTCAAACGGTTTTCCAAAGTAGAAGATGGGAATTATTTTAGTCGGCGATACCGATTTCATGTCGTACTTTACTAGGCCCCTTTTACACATTTATGTTTTTAGTGGTATGTCCCTTTTTGTCATGCTTACTACTCTAACTACGAAATTAATTTATGTTAATACTTACTACAAGATGATAATATATCTAATGTTTAGCATTACAAGGATAAACTAATGAAATTTTCTGCCTCGTACAATGTATAAACTGATATTACAAGTACGCAACATTCCGTAAGAAACTTGCTGAATCGACATCAAGAAAACGTATTATCGGTTAAACAAGTATTTATTTGAAAGTATACTTTAGGGGGTTGGGGTACGATTGGAATTCGCGTGGAAGAGTGGTAATATTTTGCTCGCCTACCGTCTAAAAACAATATTTAGAGACGGGGCGCAGTTCTTAGACAGAGAGTGATTGTGACGCATGGTCCCCCGACCCTCATAACTTGGAAAGACGATCCAATCCAACATCGTACCTTTTAGGTATATTCGAAATTGCGTTTCCTAATGCCAGGGTAATAAGGCTGCATTTGGGTGTGAATTGGTTTTTATCATTGGTTTGGGTTTCTTTAATATTTGTTTCAGTGACAAGTAAGGAACATCAACTATCAATTTCAATCTATAAAAAGTGATAAAGGCCGTGGACCAAGGAAGATACGGAAAAGATGATATTATCTCATAATTATGTTTGGATGTTATGATTGTTGGTTCTATTTCTGGTAGCCGTCTTCATTTATTTTTTTGCAATTTAACTATACCGGGTGACTTTTTAGTCACTGGCAATACTTGCAGTGGTGGAAGTACTCATCAATATGAGCAACTTTTATTTTGAGAGTAACTGTGAAATCACGAAAAAAATATCAGCTGTTCCATACAAAAGTTCAATACCTACTCGACCAAAATGTACCGTTTTATTTTACGCGATAGCAGAGTTGATCCCATAGTGAAAGTTGTTCATATTGATGAGTACTTCCACCCCTGCAAGTATTGCCAGTGACTAAAAAAATCACCCTGTATATATAAATACATTTTAATCGGGGAACACTTTTCATCGACATCATCATATTTGGTTATACAACAATTAAAAGATTACTTATTGGACTTAACCACAGGGAATGAACAAATAGATCATGTAATTCCATTTATATATTAGTTACGTAGCTGCTTCAACTATCATTTATATGCAAGATTCGTACCTAAGCTGAAATGAAGTGATAAAACTTATAGAATATATATAAATCGTTAATAAATAAATATAGATTGCCTTAATGCCCTTTGGTCTTACTCTATGACCTGAACATTTTTTTAGGTATTAGGACGTGTCAAATACATTTATAATATTCATCTTTATTATAAACGTAGGAAGGTACTAAGTCAAATGGAATTAATGTCAACGGTAGCTTCGAGGAAATTTTCTATACTGGGTAGATATTTCAAGATGGCATATTTTCAAAACCTATTTCGTCATGTTGGACAACTTTTAGAATGGAATCAATGCTGAATTTGCGAAATAGTTCTTTTTCATACATTTTAGTACGAAAGGTTTGTAATTTTTTTGAGATTTCCGAGTTGATCCGAGTTTCGAAAATATGCCATTATTAATATCCACTGGATATAATAGGTATAGGGTGTATGCTTGTTGTAAATATAAAAATAAATAGTAATGGAATTCTTTTGAAAAATTAAATATAATGGTAGAGCTTTTTTTTTAATTTATTGAAGCCCACTAAACATTTATCACAAAACACTTTTCTACCATCGCATCGCCAATTTGTTAACGCAGTTTGTAGGCGTTGTGCTTATGGAACAGATTTTATGTAACATACTCACGTACCTATATAACTCTTATAGATGTATCGTTATCATACTGTACAAGAAAGTCTGTATGTCTGTCTGTTTGCTACATTTCAACGACTAAACTATCAAACCAATCAAGTTGAACTAATGATTTTTGACAGAAGTAGGTAAGTCAATTGTTTTTCGTTTTGAGGCGAGTCTGAGTTTTTACATTTAACTTTCTCACCTTTTAATATTCTTTATTTTTGGTTACTTATTTGTTTTTTTAGGATCATTTACAGCGAATTGAATACTAATTAAAAATCTGCCCCAACATTTTGTATTGTATGATAGGGTACGACCCATTTGTCGGATTCTTACTCTAATAGTGATTTGTTTTTAAAAAGATGACAATTACTTGCTTGATATTTGCACGCTAACCTGCCTATAAATAAGTTTTATTGAATTTAATTACTATGGCAAAACTACTGAGAGTGGGTTGTTTTAATTTCTTTTGATGTACAAATAAATATTTAAGTTGGCATTAACTATTGTTTATACAAAATAAGCGTTATTTCATAAACTGACAGTTATATAGTTCTATCTCTTTCTTTATTTTTTATGAGATGTTACAACGTACGTCAAAATATAACGAACGTATGTAACGTTAACCAAACCATTGAAATAACTCGCCCTTAACCAAAAAATACAAATGCCACGCCATTGTCAGTTACAGTGAATACGCAAAGTTAATTTTAATATGTGCAATTCAGACACTTAAAAACATCACCTAAATTTTAAATCAACATTTTTCTTCAACCATAATAGCTCGCAAGGGCGTCAAACTTGATTCAACTAAAATTAATAACGATTATTGTTGCAGATAAGCAAGTTTTCTGGTCAACATTACCAAAATTGCGTCGTAACTGACGCAGATTGATTGTGATTTATGGTGGCCAACCCACAGCGCGTTGTAGTCGTAATTAGCTTTTACCTGCAGTTGAAACAATGCTATTCGACCTACCTACGTTTTATTTTTATAAAAGAGCTACACACAAAAATATCGCTGAACAAGTGAACGATACAATATCCATTTTCGACTTTACTGTATAAATTCCGAGGAGACACTGAATGTGGAGACTAATAATAATATGACAACAATTTTGTATTTAGTTGCGTAAAAATCTGAAAATTTCACTGAGAAATTATTAAATACAACACCTTAAATTGAAATTGTGCGATCATTTTGATGTTAAATTCGAAAAGACTCGTAATGGTGCATTATGAAAAATAAAAACTCACGAACTTACACAAATTCTATTACAATAGGGTATTTGCCTGTATTCAAAATAATTTATTCAACACTAACCAATGTATAAAACATCTAAAAAAAGGGGAAACCACGATTATTTTATTAAATTTATCCTAATTATGATTTTTAATGACCAATCTAACCATAAAGAGTATGCTATATAATTATGACGTCACATGCTTGTATTTCATACAAAACTCCATGTAAATATATATACAATATGTGCGAGGAGGGCGATGGCTGCCACATGCGTCATACTTGTGAACAGGTACTGCTTGTGGGGGCTGGTCTGCTTAAATTTGCTATCTATTTATTAACTATGTTACTCATCATTTTGTTTCTTTTCATTTTTTTGTTGTTATAACACACATATATTGTCAGTGAGACTAGATAAATAATTTAATGTAATAAATCTGAGTTGGTTTTGAAAAGAGTAATTGCTGAGTTTCTTGCCGGATCTTCTCAGTAAAAGCAACCTTCCGAACCGAGCGTTAGAGTCAGACTATTCATAAGTGCTTCTGAAGGAGGATTGGAATAAAAAATATTTTCATTTTCATTCAAACCTATCGTTTTGACATTTCATTAAAAGTTGCTGATTTGAATGTCAGTCAAATACCCTATTGCCCCTTAAGTTTCTCTGTACCGTACAGTAATCAGTATGTGTTTTATCTTCACCCACCCTGTTTTGACTCATTGGTGTATCAGTGAGAACATCCTGTTTTCGCATTTTGCATCGAAAATCGCGGGCGGAAATAAGTAATCATCAATACAAGACTTTGAACTGGCTCTTTCATTATATTCTAAAAAGTACTTACAAGTCGGAAAATTATAAAGTTAAAATGCCTTTAACAAAATTATATAAAAGGAGGAAAGGGCCTTTACCATAGCCGCTTGCGTCAAAATTGAATGTTAATCTGAGATAATCTCCGTTTGATAAAGTTATGCTTTCTGGTTTAGCCAGTTCCCTTTACGTTTCGTTCTTATCTGTGCCGAGTCTTATCTAAAGCATTAAGACGTTTTTTTTTTCAGTTGGTTATAAAATTTAAATACACTGAGTACCTACTGTATTGAATTATGGAAACTGCTCGATCCTTTGCAACAATGAGATCGTCTCTAACCTATAAGTATCCCTTATCCTTTATTCCTTATCCCTTACTATTATAAATGTGAAAGTGTTTTTGTTGGTTTGTTCTTCTTTCACCCAGTAACGGAGCAACAAATCGACGTATTTTTTTTTACATAGAGATAGTTTATAGACAGGAAAGTGACATAGGCAATTTTTTATCCCGGGAACGCAGGTGAAACCACGGGGTGAAAGCTAGTATTGTATAATTGTTGTTTTTATGCCTGTGCCGCGATTGATTATGGACTTATTTTTGGACCTATCCGAAAACCAGCACTGCAGCATTCCACACTGCAGCATGAACCAAAAATATGCTTTTTGTGTTTTATTATTTCGTGCGATCTTTCTAGTCTTTTCTTTCTATTTCCTCTCTCTAATAACGTTGCAAAGTTAATAGTATCTGTTCTAATACCCTGAATTCTCTGGCAGGCCCTCAACCCTAAAATATAGTTTGTTTATTCGATCAGACGCTTGCGGCCTACCGTACATTGAAAAGGGTCATTGTACCTAATATATACCAACATGTACCACAATGACGCGTGTAATATAATGCCGACAAATTCACTCCCATTTGCAAGTTTGATTGAATACCAATCATATTTTCCCTTTGATCGGCTTCACTAAACGGTTCCGAGTTTGATGGAGGAAATATTCTAAATATAAATTTATTTTTGATTACATTAGTTTTCCCATTATTCTTGTAAAGTTTTCGTGAAACTTCTGTTATAGGGTCTTGAATTTTCGAACAGCCTAAAACAATTTTATGGTATAATTTAAAAAATCTTAATAATGGTATTTGGTCACAACTCAGTCTTTTTGAATCATCGGTCGGGTCTATGAGCAAGCATTCGCAGCTTTACTCCTCTACTAGTCTATGAGCTATGTCCGTAGTTTCTGATTTTCAAAAAAATCTCATTGCAAATTCTGATACATAAAATAAAAAAATATTTTAATTAATTTCTCAAGTGCAGCTGTATTTAATAAGTTTTATGAATAGCAACATTAAAGTCCCAACTAAAAAAAGATCGTAATCTTGTAGACTTGCAAGAATGAGCAAGAAGGATAATGTCACTTTGATCAAGGTTTACCGAATAATCTGTATATTTTACGTGAAGATATTCAACCACACTGAGCAACACTACTTAACCCTTTACACCCGAAAAATAAAAGTTGCAAATATTTAAAAAAAAGTTAATGGAGGACATTTTTTGGAGTCTAGGGAAGTTAGGAAAAATGCAAAAAAAAATCCTGAATTTTCAGTTGTCCTGAAAAGGTGCCCTCACGATCGTGACACTTAGGTATAATCTACAAGTCTCACAATAGTGAGTGTTATCTTTTTTCTTAATGAAAACAACAAATTATGTACTAATCATTATTTATTTATTTTAATACCCTCTTCATTAATCAGTTTTTATCATTTAATAAAAAATAAACCTTCTTTTAACTAATTCTCTAAAACAAAAATCAATAAATTTCTCAAAATAAACTAAGTCAACCTCTGACTAACTTAAAATAACAGAATAACAATTATTTTTAACTTTTAGGAACAAAAATGAGATCATAAATAATTTAAAAAGAATTGAAGAGAGAAAGAATAGCAAAATCTAACATAATTTGAAAAAAAATGTTACTAGATATTAAGGTTTGAGGTGATAAGATTGGAAACAGTTTTTGTTTCGAGAAAGACACAGGTAAACACTACACTTGGAGCATTTAATATTATCATGCAAGACCTTGGTGCCTTTATGTCATCAAACACAGCCAGGTGATCATAGCCATCATATCTTTTGCCCTGTGATGGGCGTATTGGCCTGTATTGCCTATTGATAGGAGGTGGCTCGTTTTCAGAATCGACGTCTACGTCGTCGCGGCGGTCTAGTTCTGGAAAATTAGTTAAAGCGTCAGCAACACTAAAACGAAAGTCCAGTAGTGTCAGTGTCCTTTCTTGAGTAATAATTTGCCACGCAATCATTTTTGTATAATTGCCAAGAATTAACCAACGCCAAATCCAAAAAGTGGATAATTAATGACTTTCAAAGGCCATTTTTTTGTCATGATGAAAGTACGATAATACTCCATTTTTTGGATTGTTAGTCTCAGGTTCAGTTGGCTGGTCGTGATCAGCTACATGAAGCGCATTGCGTAAAGTAATATATCGGTCGCGAACTATCTTGTCGGCAATAAGTCCAATCCTCATATTAGCTCGCCAGTACATCGGCATTCGTGGGTATGGAAGGCATCCCATGAGAATATACACACCAAACACTTTAGCTATTTTCGCTTTTATAGTTTTTAGTTGTTGGCCAGTCTTACGCGTGTAATATAAGTTTCTACACCGAGCAGTCTCTTCGTAGAAACCTTCATCAAAATAATAATGAAAATATTCGGATTGTGTACGAACTGGGTTTTTTGATAAAGTCGCAGTATAGTCATGTGGCTTATCGGTGAAAGGAATATTCTTCCAGGTGACCTGACCACGTTGCTGCAGATTTCGCTGAGTCGCCGTAGTACGAGAACGTCCTCTGCGTGATTGCATTCGCTGCGAACTAGTACCACGAGATCGCCCTCTGCTTCCAATTTGCCGTGAGGTAGTACTACGAGAGCATCCCCTACTTGGGGTCATTACCTGACTTAGAGGTTCAGGTTCCATTTGATGAAATGGCCGACAGGCGATGACAGGCGATGGCCTGTCCCTTCAGAATTGTCGTCCTCGCCTACATGGTCAACGAGTACACGCGACTCGGTTTCAAACTCTTCTTCCTCGTTAAAATCTTCAATCTCTGACTCGTTTCCATCACTAAGGAGTTTCAAGATACGTTCATCAGATACAGAAAGCACAAAAATAAAAAAAACAAACAACTACTTAGCCAAAATACCAGCTTTTAAGCAATAAACAAAAAATACATTAAAATCAATTTATAGGGTTACAACCGAGGGGCCACGATCGTGCTACTTAAAATTTAGTCGCAATTTTTTTCTAACTTACAAAACAAAATAGTAAAAATAGTTAGCACTTCATTTGATTCATTTTTAAATAGTAAAATAAAACAAAAACAATACTCAAAATATAACAATTAACAATAAAACACAATACTTACACGTGCCGCCGGTGTGATCAAAAAACGCAACCATCTTATACCTACGATTGAGACAAACTAACAACCCATTACACGACTCGGACGCTACTACGCGCGAGTACACATCTCTCACGATCGATCGACGTCGGTTGCGTTCGCAAAAATGAATCCGCGCGGCCTTGAGATTTTTTTAAAGTTACACGCACTATCGTATACCGTCGGAGGACGTTAAAATAAACAGTGGGATGTATAAAAAAATGGATAGTTTATTGCCAGCCTCTAAAATTAAAACCGTCTGTACCCGATGGGTTCCAAGATCGCGTGTGAAACATTGGCGGCTTCGGCTGCGTCGCCGGCCGCTCGGTGCTGGTGGGGCTGCTCGCCGAAGTCTCCTCCCGTGCGTATATGTTATGTTCATTCTTAGCATTGACGATCTAGAATTGTGGTGTGTTCGGGCATCTGCATTTGAGAGCCAGTTGCTTTCTAAGCTTTATAAAGGCGACTCCCTTAGTATTGCTAATGTCCATAGACGATGGTAACTACTTACCATCAGGTGGACCACCACTTGCCTGCAATATAAAAAAAGCTCTACATTTAAAATAAAAACTATGGATTCATAAGGAAATCTTTAAAACCAATAATTGTTATAGTTAACATGTAAAGCTAATTATAAAATTATGTATCTACCTAATATAATAAGTACTTAGAGTTAGCAATTTAATAAATTTAAATCTTAGTATAGTCAAAATCAAAAGTCAAAATTCTTGCTTGCAGTTTTATTTAACCCTATGTAGCCGTTTTATTCTTTCAAATTCTTATTGGACATGATCAAATAATTGTATTATTTATAGAGCAGTATTCCAGATTACATGGAATTCCGAAAAATAATACCTGCCTTACAATATTTTTTCGCCGATTGACAATATAATACTCGTAAAAGATAGACGAAATAATCGAGTTAAATGTCTAAAATAAGTTAGTAGGTCTATGTCATGTCATGCGAATATAACATTCAATTTGTGTATTTCGCATGAAATATTTTTTCTTTATACTGTCACAATATTTATCAACATTTTATATAAGTACTTACGCATAAAATTAAATAAGTATTCATATCAATATACTTATGTGGAATATGTTTTTCTGAGAATTTATGAAATGAGAAATTATGTCAAGAATGTGATTTTTTTGGATCAAAATAATTAGTTCTTAGTATTTCATACTTTGCTAACAAATTTCATATTTTCATTACCTACATTAATCTTATTACATAATTGCTTCATAATAAACTGGTTAACATAATAAATATGTTAAATAATCTCATAAAAACCAAATTAAAAAGTTGAGAAGCTATTAACTTAAAAATTTAATGTAAAAATTTGTCTAATGACTAGCCAGCGCCAGCCTTTTCATAAAATAAACGAGTGCCTACTTAACGTTAAAAAATGTAGGCGAGCCTTGTTTTCGCTTTAACACAAAGAAAATTAGGCTCCGATCAACTTTCAAACAAAGCCATGATCGAATTTTGCCAAGAAACTAACTACCCTTTAAACTTTCCTTTTTGCCTCCGGTGGGTAAAACTTGGTTTTTTTTTCTTTTAACAGAGCTTATCAGGATTCAACGGTATTTATGACCTGTAACCCCCTCGCTGAGGAGGGTTACGTAGGCATTAAATGTAATCCGGTTCGACTTTATCTCATGCCATATTTTATGATGAATTTATCGTTTAGACATTTCCGCAAGATTTTGAGGAGAATATTATACAATCGTTCCTGGGTGCAACAAAGCAAAAAAAATCCTGAGCGAGAACACATAATAAAATGATTTCTTATCGTAGAAAACTTGAAAAGATACAAAGCAAGAGTCAAATTTACGTTTAGTACTTAGGTCACTGAAACTTGATGAGATACTGTTGAGTTGGTCCAACATATCATACCTTTGAACTTAGAACTTTGAACCAATTAATTATCAAAATGACATTAATAATTCTCTCTAGGACATCATACAATGGCTCGAAAATAATAATCTAGTAATTAATTTAAATTTCCACCAAAGGCGTGTTAGTTCAAGTATAAATATTACCTATAAAGATTGCAAAATAGAAGAAGCAAGTAGTATTAAATTCTTGGGTATCGTAATAGATAATAGACTCACTTGGAAACCTCACGTTGAAGAGATGTGTAAGCGATTGAGCAAATCTGCATACCTACTTTCTCAACTATCAAAAAAAGTAAATACTGAGACTCTACTAACAGCGTATCACGGACTAGTAGCTTCAGTTCTGAGGTATGGTGTTGTTTTTGGGGACAGTCGACAGATAGGGAGCTTGTGTTTAGGTTGCAAAAACGTTGCATAAGATCAATGTGTGGTTTAAAAACAACAGATAGCTGTATGCCATATCTTAAATCATTAAAAATATTAACCCTTCCAGCGTTGTATATCCTGGAAACGGCATTGTTTGTCAAAACAAATCCACAGCTATTTGAAAAAGTCTCCGATTCAAAGAAAAAATCCATACGTGCTCAATATGTGAATCAACTGTGCCATGTAAAGTGTAAAACGGCTTTAATCAATAAGAGTTTATTTTGTATAGCTCCAAGAATATTTAATAAGATACCTGACATCATAAAATGTATGCCCTTACAAAGTTATGGTTTAAGACATTTATTTCTCATAAAGAATCGACAATTCACTTACATGAGAACTATTAACACAATAAATAATGAATGAGCGTACAGATTAAAATATAAAACATAAAAATTACAATATTAAAACAATGTGGTTCAAAAAAGAATTGAATAAGTTATTATTAGATAAATGTTATTATGATATTGATGAATTTTATATTTAATTATGTATAATTTCTATTTAATTCTTAAATTTTCTTTATTTTTTTTTTAATGCTTTTTAATTTTCATCAATTATACCTCTTTAATCCAACCATATTTTGTATGCCTTTCATGGCAAAACATAGCGCACACATTATTTATTTAAGATTTTTTTACCTATGTTTCACAAAATAAATGTTTCTATTTCTATAGAGGTTTGAATGTAGCTGCATGCCAACAGTTTGGGCAAATTATATTACATGGAAATAATATGACCGTTTATACTTTTTGTACACTCACGTGCGTAAATATAGTGAGATTCGAAAGCAATGCTGTGAAATAACGATTCGAACTTTATGATAACACATATAGGTATCATAATAGTATTGATACGAAAATACAATGTTCGTATCACCGTACAATTTTAGAGAATTCCCTTCTGAATTTTGCTAAGTGGATATTTATTTATGGTCGTGTATTATTTGTTAATATTAATAAACGTAAGTTCATAATGAAGACATATTGAAGCCTATGTCCTTGGCCAAATAGGCATTGTAATCAAAAAATTTCATTAAACCCCGTCCGTATACGACTCCGAGTCGGAATTGAGTGCTCGCGTATATTATAGCAATAAAACCGAATACTTTGTTATGCACACACGGGCCGCGTTGGTGTAAGTAGCTGTCTCCCATATTTTTATTGCTGTGACGTTCATAAAATTGGTGATAAAATAAAATCAACTTCCTATATCGATGACATCAGAATCATAGCTTTACTTAATTTCATCCTGTGGTGTCCCCTTGTGGGACGTAATTTTTACATTATTTTTCATAGCCTAGGGAATATTAGCTGTCTGCTCAAAAAAAAAACAATTAGGTCAGTAGATTTGCCTGGGCGATGATTTATCAGACAACCAGTCATTACCTTTGCATACTTCTGATTTACTTTCATTTTGAATAAATTACTGGACACTCTTCCTATAATTTATTTTCCAAGCTAGATCCATTTCAGTATTGAGAGACAATGATGAAAAATGAGTAACTGAGCTAAAAAAATTGTAAGAACATTTCTGAGCAATATAATAATAACTTACATCACCGCAACATTGTGGAAGAGTCTGTTCTGTTTCTAATTTACATAACACGCTCGCTGGATTTCCTTTTCAAAGGTGCGTCTTTTGTCAGAAGGAAAACAAAAGGAACAGAATACATGGAGGTCGGAACAAAAAGGGCGAATTGTACTAAGCTACGAGTAACCAAGCACTGAGAATGTTACAATTGCGAGAAATTACCGCGGTTACTGTCTTGTGAACATGCTTCAACATTAAATAATTTATTTATTAAATTAAATCATTATGAGTTTGATATAAACGTGAGTTGGGTAGATATTCATACACACAAATATAACATATTATACATGTTTCTTATGCTATTATAGCCCGGTAATAGTTAATTGATTTACAAACATTAATTAGCCACGCGGTTACATTTGGGTTTCATAGACAACTCAAGGTGAAAGTATGATCAATCTTCAAGCAAAGTTTTGCTGAAAGTTGATGCAATTGTAAATATAAACATGGTCCAAAATGATGATGACACGGCTTATTAGTATTTTATGATAGAAAATAAGCGCGGAGGAACATTTAGGTAAGTACCTAATAAAATTGACCTCCGCAGCTGGTATGGGATCGCTTAGTGCGCATGCTTCAAATAATTTTAAATTCCCTATTTTCTTGCAGGCTTTTCCAGACTATGTTAACTGAAAAAGGTGATTTGCGCGATCTATGATATGGTTCGCGAGTCTCTAAGGAAATTACGTTCGTTTTAAGGCTGTCTGTCGATTCGTTGCTAGATTTTGACCTTCGTAATACCGTATTAGTACTTAAACCGAATATTGCCGTCGTAAAAGGAATATAGGTATAAAAGCCGCAGTGTCCTAGCTAAGAAATTATATATACATATCTTAAGACAATCTTGGATTTATTTACATTGTATATATTTTTTTAATGTGTGCTTTGTGTTTGTCCACAATCTCCTAGAAGGAACGGACTCTCAAATGCAGTTGCCGGAAGATACCGTTAGGTGTTAAGCAATAGGCCGGCCAATGAGTCACTGGTCAATACTAGTTTAGGCATCATCATCACCATACGGCCAATTGGGATACCAATCCCGCTTGGCACTCTCATTGCTATTACTTCCTATTGTGCGTATTGTGTATCGTTTGCAGATTTTCCATAAAATAGTATATTAGGTGTGCTTCGTCTGGGTGTGCTTCGTTTGGGTGTGCTTCGCGGAATAACTCAATATTAAACGTTAAAGAAATGTTGTGACTTTAGATTTTACGATGGTTGTCCCTAGGACACATTCTTCTTATGATTCAACTACAGCCTATTCTAAATCGTTTTTAGTCAAATGACGGTAGCATTGTGATATTTGGCAAAAAAACCCGGGCTGTCATGTAAAAAAAGGGCCAGGAAGAAAAAAATAAAATGATGATGATTTGATTTCGTTTAGAACTTTTTTGAAGTTTACTTTTACTTGTACTTTTGAAAAAGTATTTACAATCAAAGTATAAAATACAAACTATGATATATAGAAAACATCTCAAAGCCCTCGCTTCTGTCGATAGGCAAGGTTCGCAACAGGCTGGCAACGTTCCCTTCTGATATAAAGAATCGTAAGCCTTTTAGGTTTAATTTTATTTTTACTAGTAGACATGGTTGTGACCAAAAATTACCAAAAATGTGCAATGTGCAAAAATGGAATGAAAAGCTAGTCTTTTCTTCTTCTTCTACTTCTTCTGTATATATAAAAGAAAAAGGTGACTGACTGATTGATCCATCAACGCACAGCTCAAACCACTGGACGGATCGGGCGAAAATTTGGCATACAGATAGCTATTATGATGTAAGCATCCGCTAAGAAAGGATTTTTGAAAATTCCACCCCTAAGGGTAAAACAGGGGTCTGCGGGTGAAACCGCAGGGGTGTAAGCTATTCAAATATATTAATTCAGTTTAGGCCCTAGGAGGGCACGAACGTAAAAGCTACCGAACTTACCACCGGTACGGAAGTCAGGTTTCAACTGAGAAGAGCCAGTTAGAAAACTCAGCAAAGTTACATTTTTTAAATATTTCTGAACCATCATTTATTATCTCACTTAATGTAAAACAAGTTAAATAAAAATTAAAACGATGAACCAACTCTTGACTTTAGTGAGATAAAAGCATCCTACCTATTTAGGCCTAAAGTATAACAATTGTGAACTTTGCTAAAATATCATCAGACCAAATTCAACTGAGGTGCTCACTTAAATGACTACGATTAACTGAAAAGCTATTTTGCTAAGTTTAAATGGCGTGGCTTGAACTTCGCCGATTGTATTTGAGAACGAATGGGAGACTGCATTGTACCTGCTTCCGTCGAATGAAACTTTTCATTTAATATTAGTTTGCCGATTATATGGTAATAAGGACCTGTTATGAGTTTTTGAGTTTCACGATTTGGTTTTTCAGGTAGTTTTAGCTCACAATTTTGGCAAAATATTAAGTTGAACTTAATTAATTTATGACTTTCATCTACTTTTCTTTATTTTGCTTTATTCATTTGCGGGTCGTAAATCCTTTCCAATTATTAGTTGTATTCTAATTCTCAAATGATAAATAAATCTTTCTCCTAAAAGATATTTTGTAAGCTCATAATTAATACAGTAATTTTTATAAGCTATTATATGAGTGAGAACAATTGAAAATGAGCCAGTTATTTAGCGCAATAATAAGTGAAGATATCATTTTAAGATTCCTATTGAATATTTTCCATTTTGCTAGAAACATTGGCATCGTTTCTTTGGCGGCAGATTTTTGTTTGTGACTTTCTGTTACTTTACAAACCATTCTTCATTTCAAAATGGAACTTTGGGTTATTGCAATAAAGTTCAATTTGTCATGAGGTTTTGAAAAGTTGTTAGCATTGAGCTTGTTTGAAATAAGGCTGCATAAGCGTTTGTTTATTCAAGAGACCTTGTGGGGAATTCTGAAAAGGATTGAATCAATTTTTCAAGAGTACCTACAGCGAAAACAATTGTTGCTTTTTGAATTAAACAAAAGCCATGAAAAGTATAAAGGCACCAAGTTATATATTACTTATTTATTATCTGTGACTGAAATTACGTTCCCACATTTTTGACTGCAATCTCAATTTGGTAAGGGAAGATGTGACAGAAGAAAATTTTCTATAAGAATGTTTTTCCGATTAAGATGTGTTTAGATTTACCAGAATGACATAGATAAAATATCGATTCCTGTGAAAATCTTTGATTCCTTGAATAAGTTTTTATTAATATGTATGACTATATTATTGAACGAGAATCAGTTCAGGTCTCACATCTTCGTTTTAGAGATTTGTCTTTGTACCAATAAAATAAAAAATAAAATATGTAGGTACTTTACATATAATCTACATTTCAATGTTCGATTTACAAAAACGATCAACTTTTTTCATATTATGAAATGAATTCACTTTTAAAAAATAAAATCTCGTAAAAAGCGGGCGACAATTTTTAAACGAAGGGAAATTGCAGCGTATCCAGTTTGAGCTTCATAAGACCGACGTAATTTAAACTTGGTTCTTACTAGCGAAATACTCAACTACCCAGTTAAGATTTGCTTTAGGTTATATTCATAAAAATATCGGTGGCCTTTTTGTATTTGAATACACATTATACAGACTGAAACATAATTTGTTTATGAATGAGGAGCAGAAATAGGTTTGTTAAAATATTTTTCTTCAGGACATAGACTGCAACATTTGCTTTAGCAACTGTTCCACTTAATGTAAATAATAACGTAAGAGAATTTATTCAAATTAAGTATCTATATAATGTTAGTTTAAAATCGGCATCCTATTACTAAAATTGGTCCTGCCATATTTTTGACGCAATATTCCAAAAGCTGAATACTTTTTGAACTTCAAAAATATTCACCGCTTTGATCTGCACAACATGAAACATTAAAATTGAATTATTAATCTTGTTTCAGAAAATTGAAAACCTAATGTCCGTGCCTAAATGTAGGATAAAAGTAGGATTACGAAAAAAAAAAATAATCTCTTAATAGCTTTTATAACCTTTCGGCTTCCGTCTAACGACTACGGATTAGTGCCCTGTTAAAAATTATGTCATTTATATTAGAATTTTTATCACAATTTTTAGGAAGTTCCAAAGTATCTATTTATTGGCCAAGTGTGAACCAGATTTTTTATGTTATGGTTTTCTGTCATGATGGTAAGGAAATTACATGTTTTAATATTTAATTAATCATTTATCAGGTAGTATCTATTATATATTGGTAAAAATGAAGAAATGAGCACATGACATATATTACATAACTCCTATGTAGTGATTTTCCGTAAAATATCCTAAACAATATTAGGCCAAAAACACAATGACCAAGATTCTATTTAGTATATCAATACATAAAATATTTAGTATTTTACAAAACATTTTTCTATGCAAAGCAACAGTCGCGTCCCCAACGAGTGAACAAATTAACGATCCAATTACGGAAATGTACGAAAATCCGATACGAAAAAAGCATTGAATAAACGCGTAAAAAAACTCACTGAAAATTCAGTAGCTGAGAGGAACGGTACGCCGAATTTGTTGAAACCCCGCACTGAACGGCTCGACTGAATTTATATGACGACGTCTATAAAACTGGAGTGAAATCGTCGACATCCAGATATCTTAGGGTACTTCACCAATGGTTGGCGTAGGCATTAGCCTCGTAAAATAAACTATTGAGGTAAAAAAATAAGATAAAAACGAATAGTGTAATGTTATAGAGTTTAGAAAATTGTCATTAGTGGCATTGACCTTTATAAAAATATTATTATTATGTGTCTATTGAATGGACTTTTGTGAGCATCAACTCTACACAAAGCGTACACAAAGTTTTTAGAACAACCTCCTTCTGCGAGGTTTGTTATTAAAATTTGAAAAACTAAGTGTATACCTGTAGCTTAGAAAATGTATGAAGATTTAAAAATTGTGCTTCTATAGTGTATATTAAATAACTTGAAATACAAAATGATAATAGGGTTTAATTATTTTTTATACTGAACCCTATTTACTATAGACCACTCACACAAGTGTATTAGCCGTGAAAGAATTGATATGGCAGCATATTTCTGGATTTATCCTCTGAACCTATAGGCTATTTGCACAATTTATAGCGCCTATTTGTTTTGTACGAGAGATGTATTACGAATTGTTTTTGTCAATAATATAAATGTGCAATACGCTATTTATGTCTTATGTGATGTAATCCAATTTTTCATAGATAAATAGATTTCTTTGGGAATCTGTAGTGAGTTTGAACCTTTTTTATTTCGACAAAAAGATCTATTTGAGTGTAAATACTTATCAATTTATGAATCACTTTATATCTACGCTTTAGTCAAAAACTAGCCTATAATTTACACCAATATATTTTTTATCAATAAATCCCACACAAAACCTTCATACGCTAACGTTATTTAAAAAAATATAAGTTTGATATTTCCAATGTAATTCTTTACCACTTTTACTACTACTTATCACGCCACAGGTTGTGAGTTTGATTCCCACCGAGGACAGACATTTGTGTGTATGAATATGTATTTTTTTGCTGAGACGGTTTAATTGAGACAAAAATGTAGCACATTACTATGTAGCACCAGTTATCTGGTCCGTTTTTTAAATTTGTATAGGCTTGTATTTGACCACAATCTCACTATGGTAAGTGATGATGTGGCCGAAGGTGGTAAGCACACAAAGCCTAGAAGGAACTGGCTCTCAAGTGCAGCTGCCGGAACACATCAATAGGTGTTTGGCGACAGATTTTCAACTGATGGTGGTAGCCAGCCAGGCGGGTACTAAGTACCCTAACACCGTGCTATGGTTCCCTCACGATGTTTTCCTTCACCGAAAGCTCAAGCTAATTGTAGGATTCGTACCCACGACGTTCACAGCGGCGTCCGACGTCACTACCACTGAGCTATAATCGCCTTAAATTCTATAGTAGATATAAGCTCTGCTTAGTTCGGGATCGGATAGCCGTGTGTGTGGAATGTCCCAGGATATTATATTAATATGGGACCTACACTATCATTTTAATTAATAGGTATATAGTATCTAGAATAACTAGAAGATAAATAACTTTACCATTATTGAAGCTTAAACAATTTTCCATAAAATTTACTAAATTCTACAGGAAAATAGCTGGCAAAGTTATTTTTTATTCACCTATTACCATTCGGGTAAGTCAGGTCGGGTCGTCAGTTTAGCATAAAATTAAATAAGATTGTGTTCAACGTATCATTAGGCCTTCAAATTAACAGATTAATTTGTATCAGTTTGTAACGCAGGTAAATTCTAGCCGCAACATAAATGAGGGCTAAATAGGCACCTTAGGCCCAAAATCACCGGTGTAACAGAAGAAATTTATTATTTAAATTAAGGAATTCAAACAAAAGGCCCTGTTTAAACACAGTTCGCTTGGTATACAATATAATGCATCCTTGAGAGTAAATTCACAGTATTGGGCTGTTCACGGCACTGGCAAATTAAATTTCACTACCATGAATCCATTTATACTCTGTTTTGGTATACTCGTATACTTTACAGTTAGGTCGAAGACCGGGCTTGCATACAGCATACTCGAATCATCAATATAAAATAATAACTGTTAGTGTTATTTTAGGTTTTTTTTTTATACAACATTGTCGGCAAACTAGCATACGGCCCGCCTGATGGTAAGCGGTTACCGTAGCGTATGAACGCTTGCAACACCAGGGGTTTCACTCGCGCGTTGCCGACCTTTCCCCCCTCCCCAATGAGCTCTGGCGACCTTACCCACGCGCAGGAACACAACTATAAGTTATTTGGCTGCGGTATTCTGTAAGGTGGAGGTACTTCCCATTCGAGCTGCTCTTTGAGCGACATATTATCGCTATGCTCTACCTCTCTTAAAATATACTTCTAAATTTCCAAAATCTATAGCTTTAGGTATAAAAACAATATCTATCAAGTCAAATTAAAGCCTAAAATGACCCGATATTAAAATATCTGCAACAAGCTCCTGCCCCGCGGTATTCCTATACACCTATAGACATCCTATATGATGTTCCAATGTATTATCTATCTTTTTATCCAAATCCATCCAACTGTTTATGCGTGTGAGTCACTAACATCCGAAGATACAAACTTTCACATTTATAATATCTAATAGTAGGATCTGTACGACTATAAACTGAATATAATAAAATCAAAATGAAATTAACATTTTGAGAATATACAGTACGTGTCGCTTCCCATGGGTGTCTGAGTGGTCTGTGGTGTGAATGAACGCTAATATACAGGGTGCCTGTCTAAGGTACACAATTTTACAAGCGCGTCTTTACAAACTGTTGGCAAGTATCTCGACTAAAGTAAACAGTCAAACTAATTACAAGGAGTGGACGTGGCCTTAAGGTAAATATTACCCTCCACAATCGCCCTTGAGCCACCGCAATATTATTTCTCACTGAGCTTGTTTATATGAAGGTATAAGTTATTTTTAACGAATGAAGTTTCGATATAATTAAAACTTTTATGAAATATAAATTAATGAACAAAATAGTTAGTAGTTATTCATAGTTAGTAGCAAAAATATAATTTTTATGCAAAAATCCCATAAGTATTTTCAGTTTTTCCCAAATTTTCCAATTTTCTGCACAATTTTCCTATTTTTTTCCGTAGGCACCTTCTACAAAGTATTAGAAAGCTTAAAAAAAGATGAATGAAAACGGTACAGTCGTTCTAAAGTTATGGCGGGACCAAGGGAAAGAGGTAAACTATTATTTGGGGATCGGTCGGATTGCTAATACGCAGCTCGGGCTGCGCTTAAACGGGACGAGACTGAGAGGGACGTCGCGACGGTACTCGCCAGCGTGGACGAAATCTAGGTTGACGGTTGTGTCTTTGCTTGTTTACGGGTTTCGTCAGCCACGATATGAGCTAAGGAAAGAGGGATTCATTTTTATATGTACATAGATATAGATGTATTGAAAGAGAACACTGATACATAAATTGACTTTTTTGTATGTAGGTAATTCCCACAAATTAAATGGAATAAATACATATTACGTGCTTAATCTATTAGAAGTAAACTCTTGTGCTGGTGCTCCCACTTATATATTTTTTTATACCAAAAAGTTGACAATTAAGCATACGGCCCGCCTGATGGTAAGCGGTTACCGTAGCCTATTGACTCTTGCATCACCTGGGAAATCACTCGCACGTTGTCGACTCTGCAAAAAGCTCTTCACACCCTTCTTGAAGAACCCCATGCTGTACTCCCTTGGGTAAACCACGGCGGGAATATAATATAGTGTTATATAGTGTTATCGTGTTGTAACACTACACAAAAAAAAGCAACACAAATATTTTATTCTCTATTCTCTCAAAAACAATAATATTCTCAGACTAAAAGTAATCAATAAAACCACTACACCAAACATATTCAAAATAGATAAATATTTAATTCACATTACTGAAGTAACATCAAACTAAAAAAATCAATAATTCAGGCAGTTAATACTTTGTACATCGAGTCATAAAAAACTAAACTGCTAATACACGACAAAGCACTAAAATTTCGAACCTAAGCTAGACTAAGACTGTTTCAGGCAAGTTAACGCAGCGAGGTGACCTCGACCGCCTATGAAAGACGAGGCAAATGCGTCCAATTTTGTAGCCCCCAATCGAAAAGTGAAGGCTAACCGAGCAGATGGATAAAACCGACCGATAAAAGCTATCTGACTGTCTGGACCACAAAGACTGATGCGTGGCTACAGAATAAAACAAATGCTAATAAAATGCCATTTTGTAGGTATATTGAATTCAATTTTTAGTGAATGATTGAAAAGATTGATGTATTTTATGTTACACCAAAATAATTTCGTAGAATCTAGTTTATCGTCACGTAGTAAAATGATTCTTTATAATAATTTTATGTTACTATTTTTAATGCGCGTTGTATTACAATATATCCATGTTTGTTTCTATATAGCCTTACCTACTTAGTGACAACATACGTAATGGTTGTGAATTGATCATAATACAAGAGAAGCTAATATAAATTGTATCAAATACTGTTGCCAAAATGCCCATTCATTATTTATTTATTGAATAATACGCCTTTAGTGAATTTTATTGATACACGGTTGTCAACCAGTCACCAACTAAGGGCAAAAGACATTGAGTCAGTGACTGACCGTATAGACACTAAAACGAGGATGGTGACCGTGTATGAGCCCCTTTAGAGATAATATGCACCCGCATGGCTGTAGGTAGTCACGTAAAACACTGAGCCACACTACCGTGGTCAATTGATAAGCCGTTATTAGAACAATTCCTTCTTTTCTCTACCTTTCATATCTTTTGTCCATTTCCTCTAATCGATACAATTGGTATGCGAGTCAGTTTCCAGTTGCCGAGCGATGTCAATAACGATTGGAACCTTTCATTCTCTGCAGAGATGCAGATTGGTACCTACTACAGTAACTGTATTGCAATATTGTCAACATTACTATAATTATAAAAGATGTTCAATCTTAATTCGCCTTGACACAGTATTTTACAATTATAGAATTATTAAAAAGGTTTTATTTTATTATTAGAAAACCTGGTACCTACCCGTAAGAACCCGTAAGAGGTTTCTCTTTTAACGAGATTTGAGGCTGATTTTATTTATAACTCTGTATCGTTCGTAATGTTTTTTTTTGTATGCCCCTAAAATGGTAAACACATATACGGCCCGCCTGATGGAAAGCGGTTACCGTAGCTACTTGAACCCCATGCTTTTTTACGTCAGAAAGCTAACAAGCAGGCTAGCGGTCCACCTGATGGTAAGTCCTACCATCGCCTATGGACATTGACTTATTAGAGAGATTGCCAACAGTTGCTGCATGATAGTACTTAGGATAGGAATTGTTTACATGTATAATATCTTCAGCAACAAAAGGTTTATTTGATTTATTTAGGTATTTACTATAACCTATTAACACAATACCTACAGATTATATTTGGCACTATTATATTTCTCAACAACCAAATTCTAATGAACTCATCACAGACCAGTAAATGTTTTCAAGAATCCCCAAATAAATGCAACAAAGTATAATATACTAATCAATTGAATTCCAGTGCCTTGGCCAAACAAACAATTTATAGCCGCTTAAACATTTTCAATCTAAATTCTTAGCTTTGACATTCATTTCAAATGCACCCGTTCGTCTCAGATTTGTATGAATATTAAATTGTTTTCTTGTTGAAATCTAAGCAAATCTACAATCTGCACGTGTCAGTTGTAATTTTAATTTAGAAGGACTTAAAGGGCGATTACTGGCGGCCAATCGGATTAAAACTTAATGCAAGCTATTTATCGATAAATTGGAAACACTAAGTATCATGGATTTTATTTTCTAAATTGCGCTTTAAGAGATCGAAACACGATCTCTTATTCATTTCTATTTATCTGATATCGATTATATATTTAAGTAACCTTCAGAATGTGAACCAAACGCTTTTCTTGAACAAAGGTAATTAAATTATTGAAAAGAATGTTTTTTTTTTCAGTGCTTAACGTCGCGTTTTTTTATGATTTCTTTCCTTTTTGAAACCATTTTTTTGTATGTATAGGCCTATGTTTGCCGCAGAACCGATAACCGTTGGGGTAGACGAGTTCTAGAGTGGAGACCACGAAACGGCAAACGTAGTGTAGGACGCCCTGCGACTAGATCGAGCGACCATATACGCAGGGTACCTGGCAGCCACTGGAGTAAGAGAGCCGAAGATCGGGCTCAGTGGCGTATTTTGGGAGAGACCTATGTCCAACAGTGGACTGGTGTAGGTTGATGATGATGAGGCCTATGTTTGACAACAATCTCAGCATGGTAAGTGATGATGTGGGTGAAGGTGGTAAATACACACCCTGGAAGGAACTGGCTCTCAAGTACAGCTGCAGGAACATACATGTAGGTTATTGGCGGAAGATTTTCAAACTTATGGGTGCTATGAAGGAGCAAGGTGGTAGACTCCTCCATTGAATAGGGAAGATCTTCCCTCAGGCTGGGTCATAGTGCCTAGGGTCCGCGGTCCAACTATAGCTGTTGCCGTTGGAATCTTGATGTCAAGTATTCAAAGTTCTTTGTTAGCGCGATGTAGAATCTTGTTGCGCCATCTATCTACGGATAGCGGAAGTGTTGTTGGATGTCGCTACAGGTGCCACTGTGGTATAATTTCATTACAATATTTTCATTCATTGAAAGCTCAAGCTCATTGCACGATTCGAAACCACGACTTTCCTCGCGGCATTCGACGTCACTACCATTACAATACAACACACTTATTGACACTAAACCATAACCAAGAAAGAATTGACAATAGAGAAGAGTGCATCCATCCATCCATCCAAACTTTCACATTTTTAATATTAGTAGGATATAGGTACCTACATAATAAATGATACCCACATCGTGTTACTTATGAATTCCTATCCACAATCCAAATGAAATTGATATCGAAAGCAAACAAATCCAAGCTCAATTATGTATACTAATCGTATAGCGCAAAACTTACGCCGGTAAGTTCTTTATTTACGTTTCTTCCTTTGATTTCGATTTCTGGAGGTATCCAGGTAGCTTCAGGCGATACATTCGGCTGAGCAACTTTTAATCCACCCCACCGACGGCAATCGAGCGGTAAGTCGTTTTAAATTAAAACTTGTCGTCGAACCAAATCCTTGGGATTTAAAGGAAAGTTAAAGAAAAAAATCCATCGATCCTTTGCGGCCTCATACATACATAATTGCGTTGGTAGAGAAAAATGTTGCGATGTTGTTGGCCTTTCTTGCTGTTAATCTTACTTGGCAGATAGAAAATGGCTTCCAAGTAATTGCATAGAGTGGTGTCAGTATCGATACGATGCTTCGAATGAAGACTTATTGAACAAGTATGAATACTGAAATGGTGGTATGAAAATGCTATACATTTATTATAGAGGTAAGTTTTTGTTTCATTTTGTTCAGTCTCTTTCTGAGTGCACATTACGAGGTGACTCAAATTATATTCTTTATTTTTTTTTTCGTTCGAATTAGACATTTTTTGTGTTATCCTTTTCTTTGTATTGAACACATCACATTCTGTTGATCACGTTGTGGTTAAAGGTACCTAATATGCACGTTGATATAGTGAACTGCACCACAGGTACAGTCACGAGTATAAATATGTATGAAAGTGATTTTCTTGTGAAATAACTGTTTGCTACTTTTAGCACCTATAAAATAATAGTATTGGTTCGAAATTACTATGTTTGTTACATAATTAAATTGTAAAAAAAAGAGAAAAATCTCTTTTTATTTTTCCTATAATATGTCGTTATAGGATTGGAAAAAATAAATATAAATCACAGTTTTAATCTTGGTTTGAGGAAAAGTGTCATTTTCAGAGCACCTTTCGGTTATATCTGTCGGTAAATTGTGACAGGCGGAGGTAATCTTCCTTTGATCTGTGTGTAACGCTATTTTTCCTGTAACCTTCAATATAATATAACTAATTACTTCCTTCTAATGCAATGTATAAGTTAATAGGTAATGTTATTTATTTCTTGATTATCTTTATGAGAGTCTTGTTATTTTCGTAGAAGGTTAGAGTGGATTAGTTTACTGGATTTTTCTGAAAACATAGTCACGAGTATAACTACATATATCAACGACATTAGTATGAATATTTTTCTGTATTATATCACTTCGCGTTTGGCTTTAGACTTATTTCGGGAAAAACGATTACGAAACCAAACATGTGACACGAAGATGCCTATTCTAGGCTTGAAGGTGTCAAGAAATGCAGACGACTGTAGTGTACCTATATCCTTTACTACGCATTTTGAATGAACCAAAATATATACAGATAAACACATATACTCGTAAGGAGGAGCAAAATTAATAAGCAGAAATATAAAACCAAGTGAGTCTTGACCCACTTATAAACTTAACTACACATAATAAGAAGGCATCTTAGTCCTAGTTAACATTTTCTAAGCAGTCTCCTCCACAGAACTGAAACATGAGGGTAATTAATTAAACTTGTGAAGTACACGCGTTTGTGTACGTAATATAATAATTTATACATGTTTTGCAGCAAAATTGTTTAAAAAAATGGTGAACATTTACTCGACAAAATGGCCCACTGCGTTTTCGTTAGTACACATTTGGAACAAGAGCAACATTTTGATGCCACAGAGTAAGA
Organism: Tetheella fluctuosa; assembly: GCA_951216915.1. NCBI lineage: Eukaryota > Metazoa > Arthropoda > Insecta > Lepidoptera > Drepanidae > Tetheella > Tetheella fluctuosa. Next base: position 11,544,055 of record OX578217.1, read on the forward strand.
AGTACTCAAAGAATACAGTGGGTACTCTACTTGTTTTAGTCTTAATATTGCTCTGGTTTTAGTAAACTGTGGTTTAATAGTATGGGTGTGATTACCGAAAATGTACAAGGAGCTACAAGGCTTGCCTCTGGTATAACATTTACATAATGTACTTAGCAAGAAGAGCCGCATACAAAAGCTTTCCCCAGAAAGTGATGAGACGGAATGGCGTCAAAGAAAAATGAATTCTTTCATATGGACGGTTGTCATAAATTGCTTTGTACGAGTATACTTTATTAGTATTAAATTACTTCACTTAACCGGAGTGTATGTAAATAAAGTATGCGTTTTTTATTCTCAATTCATACAAAAACTAAACTACCTAATAAAATGAACTGTAGCTAAGTTTGATAGACTTATTTTTAGGTTTTGTGTTATGTGGAAACGTATATTTTTATTGTTGGTATGTTTTTACTTTAATTTTAATGAATTAAATAGTTATTAGCTGAAGTCAATTAAATCAGCAGTTGGAATGCACCCGTCAATACTTATCTTTGTCGCTCGTATATTGCTTTCGCGCTCGCAAAAACGCGATGAACGCTGGCATGCGAGAGTACGATCTCACCTAAAGGAATATTAAAATACCAACTAGCTTCGCAAACTAGCTTCTATTGGTAAGGTATCAATGAAACAATGAGTTGGTATTAGACACCCTTCCTACCTTTAAAAAGAGTTTGATCTTTGAGTGTCCCATAAATAAACAGAATTCTAGTTTTTTTTTATCGGTAGCCTCTCGGTTTAAGATGATCAATATTAAATAGCACTTATTGTAATATATTTAAATTGTTTCGTTCTTTGAACCATCAAAAATTAAGATAGTAATCTATAAAGGTTCTGATTACAAGTACTATCATTTTTTTTCCTATTTGCAGCCATTTTAAGTCTTATCAAGCTCTGATAAGACTTAAAATCTGATATCACTGCGACTACAGGGCAGGATTTAGGTTTGAGGGCGCCTTAGGCCCGAGACGATATGGCGCCCTTTTTCTTTCGTAACAGTATATATATTATAAATCTATATATACATATATGTGTGTGTATAAAATGAAAAATATGAAAAAAAAAACTAATTTCGTAAATAAATAATGATCCACTCCGACCGTTTTCGAAAGTTTTTTTAAAATCTTTTTGTTAGATATTTCAGATTTAAATTAATTAGGCAAGTACTGCCTGATTAATTTTAAAAATTTTGGCACCCCTCTAAATTTGTCGCCCTAGGCCCGGGCCTATGCCTAAATCCGCCACCGAAACTAGGTCTATTGTGATCGTCACTTTAAGCTTTGTTCGCATTCATAAAAAATAGCTAGTAGGTAATCAATAGAGGAGTGTTACAGGTGGTGTAAATGCAACTATTATGCAAGACAGGAGCTGGATTGAACCAGCTTTAGTTTTATTATACAGTCGGGCTTATTTCACTGTGACGGTAAATCTTCAACGATTTTACGGTTGGTCCCAGTCCGGGTTGTAGTTGTATCATAATAAAGCAGCTGCATTTACATACAACCAAGATTTTATTGTTTTAAACCTGAAGTTTGTATTTTATAACTCGAGATTTCGTTTAATGCTCCACTTTAAACTAAAATGCTGTTTTAGTTGATGTAGTCTTTCTCTTCTGTATGTATTTTAATTCTTTAAAATTCCCGAATATTTTAACATTTCAAGGAGATTATAGCTCAGTGGTAGTGTCGTCGGATGCCATAGTGAAGGTCATGGATTCAAATGCTTCAATGAGTTTAGTTATCGGTGAAAGAAAACATCGTGAGGGAACCATTGCACAGTGGTATACAGGGTATTTTTTAGTACCTATCCGTCTCGCTCGCTACCACTCTCAAGTTGAAAGTCTGTCGCTAAACACCTGCCGGTATGTTCCGGCAGCTGCACTTGAGAGCCAGATTCTTGTAGGATTTGTGTGCTTACCACTTTCTGGTACATCTTCACTTACCATAGTGAGATTGATATAAATAGTAAAAATATAAAACAAAAATGAATTAACATTGCCAAAACTAAACTACATTAATTCCCTAAAAATGACCTGGAGATAAAAATAACTGATATAGCATATACGAATAAAGCAACAAACTAAATGCATTCTCCGTATCAGTTATGGGCGCCTGCAACATGATTACTTATTGGCTGGAATATCTCATCTGCGCAAGAACCCGGTCAAGTGTTAACGTTTACACTCCTCTGTAATTGCCTCGTGATAATGAAGTAGTACCTGTACACGAGACGCAGATGTTTCTGTCAGATTGCAGCTTCTGTTTTTAGGTGAGTGGGAATGGAGGATGTTTTTTCGAAAAGGTATTTTATGAAGCGTATCACCTTTGAATGTAATAATGCTAACGTCATAAATAATAATTAGCATTTTGCTGTCATATATTGGTAATAAAAGAGAAATTAAATGAAAATACAGAGAAAATAAATGTCCAACTAATTTTTCTAATGTTATAAATGCAAAAGTTATTTGTGTGGATGTTTGTTGCTCCATTGCGTCGTTATAATAACTGATTTGGACGAAATTAACATACTTTGCTTTTTATATCTGGAAAATATTAGGTCCCCAGATATCGCAAGTGAAACCATGGGCTAGAAACTAGTATCATTATATATTTAATTAAGTATACCAAACAAATTAAGCCCACAGGAGCAATCACTCTTTAACCAAAATTAATTTACAATTTCGTGAACACGATAAACCATTAAATACAAATTGAATGAGATAAGTACAACAACCGATAAATCGCTTGACAGTTCCGCTCCCCGCTCCCGCTACCGCTCTGCTTGGCTCGAGTAGGCGCTAGAAGCTGTTAATTTCCGCCATCGTGTATCGACTGAGCGTAGCGGCGGCGGTATTATTACGCCTTCCCAGCATTTGCGACCTGTTACATAACATTCATTCGGCTATTGCATAGTGAACAAGGAGGAGCGGCATGTGGGTTTTTTCTTTCTGTAGACGTAAGTAACCGTGTAACTGTGAGTGTGACGTGTAGACTATGTAAACCTTCATGTCAGAAGACCATGACCAATTCTTTCAATGAGAATCAAAACTCTTACTTCGATGGTCTGCCTTCATCGGTTTCTGTTTTACACGATGTTTGTAAATTAAAACGAGCTGATCTCGCTACCTGTATTCTTCAATATTATACCGGTATATATAAATTATTTTGATGTGAAATAATACTAGGAATATTAGTTGTTTTATTAAAAACGAAGTCCAGATGTAATTTGATATTATAATAATGTAGTATCATAATAATCACTATCATAATTATTTTTATCAAAATTTGTCCTTATTTTTGACGATCTTGTGTCTTCTTAACCAAATTCTCTATGCTTGTCTCTTCATTAGCATCAAGTAGTTGTTTAATCATCAAGTCCAGGTATTATATTATACACCTCTTTGTAATGGTATAAAAATAAAGACTGTAATACAAAAATATGTAGGTATCGCTTCTCTCAAACAACACAACCGGGCCGCTATCTAACGTTCATAGGCCGCACTGGTTGGATATTGAGGAAATGACACAGATGTTTCGGATCACATATAATTCTACATACATACGTACATATGTATTCTCTACGGTAGAGTTATCAGCTATGGTTTGTTTCCGGGCCTCAACAAACAAAAGGTGTTGACAGTTTAAAATTAAATTCTCACTCTAACCCTTACAATACCTTACAGTCATGATTGTATGGCTTGTTTATTTCTTACATTATATGTATTAGACGTCTTTGACTAATGACAAGGACAACAATATTTGCACAGAAAAAACCTTAGTTTAGCCTTAAATAATCTTTAGTTATAGTAAGAGGATTTTTTACTATGTACTACGAGTCAAGGCTTGAAATGAAATTCGATAGATTTTCAGCTTGGTCACCCTCACTTTGTAGTTTGTGGTTTGCATCTACCATCGTTTCCTCAAGATGTTTTCCTTTACTCAAACCTTATGCTCAATGTTCGATTCGAACCTATGACTTTCGTCACGGCTTTCAACGTCACTACCTCTGAGCTATTATCGCTTTTGAAGAAAACAAGAAACACATATGTCAAGACCAAATTAAATTTCACATCTTTGCTGTCCTCATAATGGATGAAGATAGTCATCTTTATTTGTTTTTGTGTTTTGTTCTCTGACACTCAATTCACTGGAAGAAAATTACCAAACAACAGCGAATAGTTCACAAAGACCCTTACTACAGTGAAGTAGTAACCATAATCGTTTAGTGCAAACACAGTATCTATGGATGATTTATGATTGTTGGTCATATTCGAGGGTGGTATGAAATACATTTTCCAAAAGCGTGATGCCCCAAGCATTAAAAATTATTATTTATGCGAAAAGTAAGCGATTGTCCAGTCCGGTGACCACTTAATGCTAAGTGGCCACCGTCTAGACATCTGCTACTGCTGTGTTGATACGCCACAGTCCTTGTAAGGGCTTTTTTATCCCTTATTTTTCATAGAGGTCTCGTGGTTTTTCTACGTGACAAGAATATGTTTAACATTGAAATTTGACCAATGTTGCAGAAAATTATCATTCTGCGAAATTACTTTTCAAATGAGTTTTTGTTTTGAATAGATCTCACTAAAACAATCTAATTGCATATAAGATGTGAATGTGTGTAAATAATAATAATAATAAATAAATATTCTGGGACATTAAAGTCCACTTTTTCAACGAACAGGTCTTCGGCGACTTTTGGTGGCTCTGACCAGATCATTTGTACACTTGCTTGTAGGTGGTCTCGTAATAAAAATATTAAAACTGAAATATTCTGGTTGGAACGCTCTAAATTTCAAAATATTATTCTGTAATTGTGTTTATTTGAAGTACGAAAATAACCGACCGTCATAGCTAAATTATTGTTCTCTCAGTCAGTTGAAAGAATCTAAAACTGCACAAACACAAGTAAAAAAATACAAAGCACAGTCTCTATGATAACGTACGATAGAAACCACATAATCTAGGTACATCGCGGTATCAAAGATTCCTCAGGATTTTGCATATTATACAAGTTCCTAAGAAGAAACTTTGGACTGTAGTCACTGAGCATTGACACCTAACCTAGTGCAAATCGATTCTTTTAAATGGAGGATTCTAACACATCGCTTTTACATAGGTCCACAAACTATCTGAGGTCAGCATTACATGAATAAAAAAATATTGTTTAAGGTTATTCACCTCTTTGAAACCCTTCCATCTGTTGAAATTAGGCACAGAAATATAGGTTTCTAAACGAATCTCGTAATACACGAATAAACGAGATATTCTAAACAGTTTCTAATTCGATCACATGAAATAAGGTCCGTGAAAAATATTGTGTGTATTTCAAAAAAATCTTAATGCCCTCTAGCTTTCATCAACCCTTAACTAGGGTTACCACACATGTAATTTTCGTGAAATCATATAAAAATATGTCTCTTTGTACAAATTTCCTCTTACATTGACATCATCAACTTCAATGCAATCTAAGATATTATATACCATTTGATATTCTATTGAGACATAGTATAAAATCAATTCCAAACCTACTCAGAATTTATTAGTAATTAGACGAGCCTAGTTTTAAGCCAATATTATTATATTAATTAAAACTATTTATAATCAGTCAATTTTGGGTCACTCACTCATGTATAGTAAGTGTAAAAGTTATTCTAAAAAGAAAAAAAGATGATATTTATTCCAAAATACTCATTTATTTAGATGTAAAAAAAGTCAATGATGTCAATATGCTGGTGACCCTACTCCCGGGCGGTGTGATATTGACGTGCGGAGTCCTTCAGATGAAATATTAAATAACGGAGGAAAGGAAACAGCCCGTTGTCTCGGGACTGGATTTATACACCCTTTACACGCTTTTTACCATAATAACATTGTTGGTGTTGCGTTCAACATGTTTTTTACACGAAATATAAATGTTCCGGTTTTAGTCCCTACTTCATTTTTATTAATATAGTTTCAACGTTAGTTGTAGGAACGAGTTTATTATAAGGTAAATTTCGTTTATGAAATTGGGGTGTAAAAAGTTTTATGTAATAGGGATATTACTTTTATGTCAAAACGTTGACAAGCATGCAGACGGTCCACGGTGATAGTAATTTATCACTACCACTGTTATCCAATATGAGGGGAATAATGAATTCGTTGCTTACCTCAAAGAGTTCTTTTACCACCCTTAAAATCATAGTTAACTTATGGGGGTCTAAGTTCAGCCCGCTATGTTCTGCTACTATTGTAATTTTACGTAAAACAAAAGTTACATTTCTTTTTAAATTTAAGGCAGCTTAGTTTAGCTATACCTACTTACATCTAAAAAAATATCTAGAAAATCAATTATCTAGATTATTAATATTATTACGAGCTGAACTGACATGGACTAACATTAAATAGGTGACAATACATCAATCATTTACTAATCTACATCAATTATATAAACATATAGGTACGTATTGCGTCACGAATAGCTCAAGGTCACCAATGTCATGCTTATAAATTACTGTCTTTCACCTAAATGATTCAATTAATATTGTCCCGCGGTTTTGCTCGCGATTTTACAAAATAGTGTTTTAAATTGAACAATGATTATGGTTTGAAGCGATCTTCCTATTCAGTCTTCGCAACATTTAGTTTCAGGCACATGTAGGCTATTCTGAACTTAAACTCGATGGTGAAATCATGCAGTGACTATTCTCTGTCTCACTCGTGAACTTCTGATTACCGAGTTGCACGAGTGAGACAGAGAATAGTCACTGCGTGATTTCACCGTCGAGTTTATGTTCAGAATAGCCCAGCTGTTCTCAGCGTGCTTCATTCATGGAATCGACCTAAGTACGGTTCCTAACTAACATGGCGGTTTTCAATCTATGAACAATGTGCTTGAGCTTTTGATGATGGAAAATATAGTGAAGTAACCATATCCCTATGGTAGGATACTTTGTATTACCCACCTGACTGGCTACCAACCTGATGTTGAAAATCTGTCGCGAAACACCTATACTGGTGTATTCCGGCAGCTGCACTTGAGAGCCAGTTCCTTCTAGGCTTTGTGTGCTTACCACAGTTACCACCTTTGGCCACATCATCACTTAGGTACATACTGAAATTGTGGCCAAACACAGGCTATATTTCATGTGAGCTTACGGTTTAACCTTTTTGTAATGCGTAGATCTCTATCAGCCAACGAATCAGGTAGTAGGTGTGTAGCGCAATTCATTGACGCACTAACTAAGGTCTAGGAAGGCCTCCAAATCTAGAAAAGTTGTATTTTTTTATCAAATCGCACATTTTTATCAAGATGGTCTCCATACTATAGGCTATGTGCGTTGGTACCAAATTTTATCGCGATCAGTTCAGTGGTTTAGGCGTAAAAAGGTAACTTTCGCATATAATATTAGTATGGATAGTATGGAAAATGGATATTAAATGAAAATTACTGTGTTATTGTATTCTTTACACTGTAAATACATAAATTTCTGTGCAGACCTCTGGTTCAATTGATAGATATATTTGTTCAAATGACGCCATTGCATTTCGTGCGAATGAATTACATCACTTGGGATTTTTTGTTACTAAAATACATGTGGAGTAGATCATCATTTAAAATATTAATTGCTGAATATAAGACCCTGCGTTGATCACAACAAAGTCTTATTCCTAGTGACCGTTTAATATTAATATAATATTATTTGCTAAATAAACTATTTTGTGTTGTTCTTGTTTTTATTAATACGCATTCCTTTTTCAGTAAGTGGTTATTACTTTTAACATCGGGGCAAATGAAATTTGATCCTTGCCATTCTTCCCGGTAAACGCAATACCCATCCAGGTATATGCTACTATTGCTACTTAATCTGTTCCATCTTCCCCGTTAAGCGCCGCCACCGCGATGGGGCTAACGGTGCCCCATTGACGGGACGGGGGCAGCGGGGTAGATGGGAGCAAGTCAAAAATAGAAAACAGTTCAAACCAACTAGACCAAAATAGAGTAAATAAATAAATTAATTATAAATTATATAAATTGTTAATTCAAAGTAATCGCAGCGAATATTTCGAGTTACGATATCGAATAGATTCGCTTCATCCGGCCGTTTAAATCAATCGATTCTCGATTCCCGGCCATTAATTTCGTTTCCGACCATTTTTTAGCTCGTTCCAATATTTAACTAGTAGATACCATTAATACCTACTTCTATTTTACTGTTTTAATCTCTAGTGGTGTTATTTTATTTATGTTGTATTCGTTTATTGTTATTAATTACTCCAGTTCTTTTACTAGGTACAAGATAATCGGTTTGACGTCATAGTTAGTCGTAATCATCCTTGTATCTGGGACTTATAATTTAGCCTTATCATTCATAACATTATTTATAAAGTAGGTACATATATTTCAATTTGAAGTTTAAGCAAGTCATGCATGACGTAAAATTAAGTTAAGAACCGATAATGTATTGAAGCTCGATATACACTTGTAAAACTCTGCCCGGTTGGAGTTGAGGCTAGATGGAAATCGAACCGTATTTTTTGACAGTAATATCACTACAGTGGTGTATAGATTCCGATACAAACATTTGTATATGTATGCTCTGAGTCTGGGTGTAAATATGTATGTATGTATACAAGTATACATGTATAGGTAGTATATATTATATCAGTTATCAGGTTTCCATAGCACAAGCTCCGCTTAGTTAAGGATCAGATAACCATATGTGAAGAATATCCCAGGATATTAAGTAATTCCATTTATTTACTGTTAATATGCTCTTGTTATATACCTAATAAAATTAATGACGATTTAATGAGTTTTGGATTCAAAATTATTTTATTTTAATCTGCACATTTATTTTTAAACATGATTCTAATTACAAATCTATTAAACCTGAAATTAGATTCCATTATTGTTTTATAATTTCTATACATATTTTAATAAATCAACTCATAAAAACACTTGCGTTTCTACAAAACAATGAGACAAAAGCAAATCATTTAGAAGAGCTCAAAAAACTGAAACAAAGCGACGTCCCGCAGTGAATTTAATTATTAAACACCAGTTAATTAAGGTTTAAAAAATAAAATTTGGTTTTTTAATGTTCAAATAATCGATTATAATGCCTACTTGAATCGAGTGTTTTTTTCGCTCCCATGTTGGCACTATCTACCTATCGATCAAGAATACTTTTCGTGCGTCCATCTGTCTTTTGGGTTTTGTTTGGGGATAGGAGTTTCAAGGTATGGTGTGAGTAAAAAACTTTCGAAAGATTAAAAAAAAAGTGGTTTGGAAATCTTGGTGAGGTCTACAGATAGCTTTCGGGCCAATTACCAATTACGTCACATCATTACTTATTACAGTGAGATTGTGGTACGGTATATTTTACGCATTTAATATACTGCGACCGTTCCTGAGGTAGGTGCGCGGCGCGGGAGGGGTGTGGTGACGCGACGCGAGAGCTCAGTGATACGTCAACTTGTGACAACTGTCACCCCTCCCACACCGCGCACCTACCTCAGGAACGGTCACAGTTAAGCGGTCGGGCTACAGTGTGTTATAAATTTGTAGAAATAAGCTGTATGATTAAAAAATCTAAATTTCTTATCACATGGACCATGCGAAACGAAATGTTGTGATCAAGAAGTTTAAAATCCCTTTGTGGAAACATCAATCTTGCTTTACATCCCGTTAAGGGTACTGTTGGCTTGTGTTCATCTTATTTGTGGATGGGGGCAATGACAAGTGGTTTGTTTGGGTGTTGCAAGCTGGAAAATTGCCTTTGTAATTAACTTTTAACATAAAACATGTTGAGTGAAATGTTAGAATTTTGTTCCCGAATTGAAATTCTGTTGTTGATTTATGTAGTAGTTGGATTGCGAGAAATGCAAAATTCTAGAAATATTATGAACGTAAAAGTTTGTGATTATCGTTTGTAAATTTGTAACTTAACCAAGCCGTAATGGCTGTATGAATTTGCATGAGAATTTTAATGATATACCCATCAATAGATAAATATAATTTTTTTTTTTTTTATTTTACATTAGCTTTCTGCCATACTGTTTCTCTTGAGTCTTTGCCCCTTTAGGAGTTTGATTTTCATCAATAACCCTTTCTTATTTGATGTTTTTTTTCTGAATTGAATTTATATTTGGATTAATTTATTTACATATTTACAATCAATGTATAAAATACAAAAATTTGGATTATAAAATTGATCATTTCATAAAAACAATGAAAAATGATTGTTGTTCTTTCAAAATGAATTGAACTGTGCGCAATTTATTCAAATACCTATCATTTACAATCGCTTCGAAGCACTATCACTTTATTTTTATAGACTTGACACACGCTATAACTGTATAGGTAGGTACACCATCGAAAATAGAACATAAACGTGATTATTATAAAGTGCTATTTAATTTACTATAATTCAGAAATTTACACGTCACTTTATCATAAATATGAACTTTTCTTTAATTGACATATTCATATTATTTATATTTAGTTTTAAAATCGTACAACTAGGAAAACATAGACAAAATTAAAATATTTATGAGGATAAAACTATTATACTCGTATTATACTGCATACTGCCGTCATTATTAAAAAGGGCACCACTAAAATTTTGTAAATATTGAGAAAATCGATGTAAAAAACAAGCACACTTGCCACATGAGCCTTTTATATTTGACGTACGCCAATTACGCCTTTTCAATTAAATATATATAAATACAAGGTGAAATAAAAGTCATATCTCACAATGCGCCCTTTTCCTGCACTAAAACTAAAAAAAATGGTGCAGTTTTGCCCTATGAGCTTATGCTATCTCTGTTAATTTTGTTGCTAAAAATCTCAAATAGGCCTTTTTTTCCTGATTTCGAATATATATATAAATCAATTTCATGAAAAAATTGTAGTTTTTCCCTTTTTAATAAAACGGCAGTTTAGATAACTTGTAAATATAAATGAGTACCTAACAAATTAAAATCTAGCTTGGAATAAATTACCTCAGACACTATGCAACAAAAGGGATTATAACCCTATATAATAGTGGGTAACAACACAGCCGATCAATAAAACAACCAACGGTAACCCAAAATTATACCGAGATTAGCCACTATAAAATTATAGCCTAGACGCAGCTACCGATCCATAGTGACTGACTGTAATCTATTTTACCTTGACACTAAACTATACTTGGGTATTAAACATTATTCTCTACTTACGTAATATACAGAGAGTATATTTTCTAATCAAATGTTTGCTAAAAAAAACTTTTACTGTGAGATCAACTCTGAAATGACAGTTTTTTTTTTTACTTTGTATAGGCTTGTTTGACTACAATCTCACTATGGTAAGTGATAGATTGAACAAACATGACATTTAGTATGAAATTTTTGAAATTACTTCGATTAACGTGTTCAAACAGACAGACAAGAAAAATAAACTCTTTGCATTCTGTTACTCTTCGTACATCACCCACACTCCATTTAAAAAAAAATAATGAACAGACACGCAGGTCCTACAGATTTATTATATGCAATAGACTAGCTTTCTGCCCCGCGGTTTCACCCGCGAACCCTTATTTTACTCCCTTAGGAGTCAAATTTCCAAAAATCTTTTCTTAGCGGATGCTTACCTCATATTAGCTATCGGTATGTCAAATTTTAGCCCGATCCATCCATTGGTTTGAGCTGTGCGTTGATAGATCAGTCAGTCAGTCACGTTTTCCTTTTATATATACAGAAGATAAGCAGTTAAATATTGGTTAGATATTCGTTTTTTCAAATGAAGATCTATATAGAAGTATAGAAGAAGTGTAGTAGAATATGTAGATCCAAGTGCACTTTTCAGGTTGTCTCAAGAGCGGCCACCATTGACTAAAACCTGAGTGACTCGTACGGATACAGATTTGACTATGTACATTTTGATTTATTGTGTCTAAGATTTTATATAATCTTGACATTGGCAAAATACACAAGCCGTGAAGCATCCTATAATAAAAAAACAAATTTGTGTCCAAATTTATCAATAAATTGGTGAACGTTAAATTTTTATAAAAAAAAAGATTCCAACGAATTGAGAACCTCCTCTTTTTTTGAAGTCGTTTTAAAATATGTATGTATGGTAAAAGAAATTAAACTATACCTCAATGAAACCTCTTTACTGGTAAAACCTATACATAAATTTTTAAGTATTCTTTTACCAATGTTACCATGAAGTTACGAACATTGATGTCTATGGTTTATTTATACCCAAGGATATCTTCAAATTGATCATAATATTATTTACTAGCTTCCACCCTGCGGTTTCACCCTCGATCCCGAGGGTTCTTATGTTTTCCCGGGACAAAAAGTAGCCTATGTGCTATTCCAGACTATAATCTATCTCTGAGCTAAATTTCATCCAAATCCGTTTACCCGTTCTGCCGTGATTGAGTAACAAACATCCATCCATCCATCCAAACTTTCACATTTATAATATTATAAGTAGGAAGTAGGATACTGAGCTGTGTTTAGAAATTGATTCAAAATAAAAACATATTAATTTTGCAAAGCTAGAAAATAGAAGAAGAAAAGTTGATACCTGAAATATATGTATAGTCAATTAGTGAATAGTGTTCCTGACACACGCCCTAATTCGTTCGCTGCTTTAATGCAACTAAATCAAATCCTGAAATTATCTAAATTTGTGGCCCATATTAATGCAGGTTACGTTCATACTATAATACTAATTCGGTAAAATTAGTTTTTTTTTCATATATTAAATTTATTCCGATTAAAAGTTTGATGAATATATGACGCAATCAAATAATTTATTCATATTCAGATTTTAAGCTAATTAGAAAACTTGTATTAATTACTTGTCTATTATAATAAGTTAGGTACTTCATTTCCTACTATTCATGATTAATTTATACTTTGAAGTAATTGAACCGACAAGTTCATTATTATAATACATACGCAATAAACTAGGTACTTAGATATGGTGGTAGTACTTCCCCGGGCGAACTCTGCACTAAGAGTTCTATTACCTACATTAGATATGGTGGTAGTAGGTACTTCCCCAAGATATTCAATTATCAATTTTTGTATTGTAACATTTGTTGATTCCGTTTATTTACAAAAAGTATTTGCAATAAAATACAATATAATAAAATAGAAAATTCCCTCAATGCTCCCGTTGTTGCCGATGGACATGGTCCAGTGTTCCATCCAACAGGCTGGCAGTGTTCCATCTTTGTATTATATATATATAATTAATAAATAAATAAATAAATATTCTGGGACATTATTTCTCACACACGGCCATCTGACCCCAAACTAAGCAGAGCTTGTACTATGGAAGCCAGATAACTGATATACTACATATACTACTTTTCTTTTGTAAATACATACATATATAGATAATTACACCCAGACACAGCACAAACAGACATGTTCATGCACACAAATGTTTGTCCTGAGTGGGAATCGAACCCACGACCTGCGTCGTGATAGATAGGGTATCTTACCAACCACGCCAACCGGCCCGTCAAATATGACATTGATACTGAACTATAAAGTTTTAATGTACATTATATTTTATAGGTAGATAAAGGTATTTAAATAACAGCTAACGAGAAGCAACCGCTGTGTTTGTGGCGAATACTCGTATAAAGGACTTGCTTTTCGCGTCAATCAATACTAATTGATACGAGAGATACACGATTTCGATTGATTCACATAACTATCTATTCTGGATTTTAACGAGATTACTCACTCAAATTACCTACTACCTTTTGTCTTCCCCTCTCCCTACTAATATTATAAATGTGTTTTAGTTTGTAACTAAACCACGTCTAAATAGTCTGTTTGTCTTGAGCATGGGTTTTATTATCTACAAAGCGATGATAGCTCAATGGTAGTGACGTCGGACGCCGCAACGAAGGTCGTGGGTTCGAATCCTACAATGAGTTTGAGCTTTCGGTGAAGGAAAACATCGTGAGGAAACCATAGCACGGTGGTAGGGTACTTTGTAGTACCTGCCTGGCTGGCTACCACCCTCAAGTTGAAAATCTGTCGCCAAACACCTATTGGTGTGTTCCGGCAGCTGCACTTGAGAGCCAGATCCTTCTAGGCTTTGTGTGATTACCACCTTCGGCCACATCATCACCTACCATAGTGAGATTGTGGTCAAACACAAGCCTATACAAAGTAAAAAAATAAAATAAATATATATTATTAATGAAGAAGAAAAGTAGTATTATGTAGTATATCAGTTATCTGGCTTCCATAGTACAAGCTCTGCTTAGTTCGGGGTCAGATGGCCGTGTGTGAGGAATGTCACAGGATATATTTATTTTATATTTTATACAACTTTTTATGCCAGGAAAACATTATAACGTCGGGATTACAAATAATTAATTGTTGTATCTTTGTAAATAAACACTGACATCTATATTTTAAAGGGCAATGAAACTTATGGATTTCCTTGAGGAGTGATTGAATTTATAAGAATGTTACAAAATAATCCTCTTTCGAATAAATTGTTAATAAAATGAAAATATGTTTTATTTAAAAATGCCTTCACAAGCACATATGAATAGTCTGACTAATGCACGGTTTGGAAGGTAGTTTTTGCTTAAAGAGCGGACATTAAATGGAGCTATTACTCTTTTCAAAATAAAAAATATTTGCGAGTTAAAGCGAAAAAAAATACAAAATGATGAATGATTTAGTAAACAAATAAATAAAAATCTCAAGCAAACCAGCCCCCACAAGCAGCACCTGTTCACAAATGGTTATTAATGTGACTTGATCTATATTGTAATTTATTTACCATTACAAAAATATATTTCATATAGAAAGTGCTACTTTAAGCTATTTTTCATGTTAATTAATGTCTGTGTGTTTTTGTAACTAAAGTTGGTTATTAATTGATTCATTTAAAAGAAATAATAAATAAATATTCTGGGACATACCTCACGCAAGGCCATCTGATCCCAAACTAAGCAGAGCAAATCAGATAACTGATACACTACATATACCACTTTCTTCTAAATAAATACTTATATAGATTACTCCTATACTCAAGATAAACAAACATGTTCATTTATACAAATGTCTAACCCACAACTAGTAACGTGATAGGTAGGGTATTCTACCAAGCACGCAAACTGGCCCGTCGAAATAAAGGTAAGAAGATGCAAATTATACATCCACAAAAAAGGTTGTTATCCCCTTTAGAGTCTACGATAAAATCATGTTTACAGTCGTATTAGCATACTAGGTATTTCATAAATGAATGTTAAAGCCGTAAACTAAATAGTGCGTAATGGCGCTTAATTCCTAGTTTATAGCTGTTAATAATATTCCTTTGGTCTATTATACCATGCTTAGGTTCCGTTTATGCTTTGATTAAGTTTATTGTTAGCCAATTTTCGCTTATAAATACAGATTACTTAATGAGATGTTTTTTTTAAAAATATAAATAAGGAAATCCATAAATATGATCCAATAAAAACTATAAATATATACAACTCTCCATTTTGAAATTCTTTAATTTTGATAAGTTATATTTTTGAATAATAACAAAATGTAAAGTGAAATGAATTTGTAAATGCTCGTAAAATTCTGTGAAAAAACGTTGTTGAGAATAACGCGAAAACAATCGAAAAAGCAGGAATGTAAAATATCAAATAGTTAAGCACTCGAACTTCTTGAATTACAGTTGTGGATTCCCACAATTTAGTGAGCTAAATGTTTATTTTTCTTTGCATCACTTTATTTTTAACTGACTTCATTCAAGAGAATTTCCATTATTTAAATGAGAATGATTTTTAGCACGGAATTCATGAATTATAACCACTCCAGAGTGTAAAATTGGATTTTGATGTTCTTTTATACTTCTTTAATCAAAATAAGTAGAGATAATGGCTGACTTGTGTTTTAAATCATCGAACAATCATCATTAACATTAAGGTATGCGTCCATCGAAACCTTTTGCAGCGCTAAATTATCGCCAAAAGGTTGTGTAGTGAGCACACTGCAGCACTGTTACTCTTCCCCAATATCACCTCATTCAGTCTGCTGCAGCGTGACATGAAATAGCACTACAAAAAAAACGCAATGAACGCAAGCCCTTGTGGTTACTCCATATTATGATTGGAAACGATAGCGCTTTTGTAGCAGGCTACTTAATTTTTTAATATTATTACAGCCGGCTGGTAAAATCAATTGTATCTTATGTTCATAGGGCGTTATCAGTGCCTATTCTGAATAAATGACGTTTGAGTTTGAGTACAATGGATTGGACTTGACTTGACCAATCTCATCATGGTTTGTGTTGATGTGGACCCTAAGAGGGGATTAATGTGTTGAATTTAATCAAATTGACTAAATAACTAGTTCGTTTTTTTCTAGGCTTGCAATAGTAATATTGTAATTAAAACCTTTATATGATAAAAAGAAGTTCCACTTGGCATTTTCCACATATTTCAATGCTAACAAAATAAAGCTTAAAATGTAATATTTCTTAAAAATAAAAACTCCCGGTTAATTAAGTTAATTCAAGAAATTGATTGAACATAGACAAAAAAATATTTATTAGGTTATTATTTCTCCATAGTCATTAGTGTGATATTAAAATTGTATAAGATTTTAATTTGAACTTGAACTAACTTGTTAAAGGTGAAAAAAAAAGGAGTAAACTACTTTTATAAATCGCTTATAACGCTGTTATATTACTTTAACGAGACGGTACGTGTAGCTATACACTGTATGCCACGCCACAGGTCGTGGGCTCGATTCCCACTCAGGTCATACATTTGTGTGCATAAACATTTCTATATCAGTTGTTTCCTTAGTAAGCTTATATAACCTTTACTCGGCTTAGGATCAAATCAACGAGTATAAAGAATATCACAAGATATTTTTTTATACCACTAAGGTGGCAAACAAGCACCCACCTGATAATATTTTTTTATCTATGCGCTTTTATAGCATTTGAGCCTGGATGTTATTATATATAAAAGTATTTATTTAGAAACTGAAGTAGTCGGTATTTGTAGTAAGTATCAGTTATTTTGTTTCCATAGCACAAACTCTTCTTAGTTTGGATGGCCGTGAGTGAAAAATATCCCAGGATATCTATTTATTTGTAGCAAATGTAATCGTAACAGTGTTTATATTAACAAGTCTACTTAATTCATCCCCAGCCTCAACGGTTCTCATTAACGCAATCAGGAAATAAGAGCTATAAGGAAGGACAGCGCGGCTGTTGTAATCACATTAGTCGAGTAAGGGTTGGATAAGGATGGATGGTTTTATATTTATTTCCAGTAATGCATGAAAATGGCTTCTCTTTATTGAGATAGGAAAAGGTTAGCGAGATTTAGGAGCGGTTTCGACGCGTTCCCGTTTATAGTTTATGGTTTCACGTAAAATTTTGTTTTATTGACAGTTGTTTCAAAACGTATTTACATTGTACGAGTATGTGGAAGAAATGGATACTGACTTTGTTTCGTTTATTTTGTAAGTTGTATTTTTTTTGTTACCTACCTATGAGTTATGAAATTGGTTAAAAATAAGAATATGGCAACGTATTCACATATAAAGCAAAATAACATACTAAGATATTTGGCGAAAAAAAAGAAAAGATCAAGTTCAATGAACTTTCCTTCATTACCAACGGGCACGTGATTCGAATAGCGTTGCTTCTGGCTTCCCAATATCAATATAGCTATCTTTATCAATATATAAGCACAAATTAGCTACCTGCACCATAAGGTTCACGGAAATTGGCCTATTAGCAATAAATGATTCGCCTACGGTTATTCTACGGAGTACCGTAGCCCGTAGCAATGTGCTACGAATACAGACATCATCTACAAAATCCGAATCTATTAGTAATTTCTAGTTTATAAAGGTCTTTTGCCATAGGAGAACATTTAACTGTCACGTTTTTACATGTTCCTGAAATAAATAAGCATTTTACTAATTTCACTATTCTTTTAGTAATATTTTGTATCTAATTTATAAAATTCTCGTGTCATAGTGTTTCTCTGCAAACTCCTCCGAAACGGCTTGACCGATTCTTGTGATTTTTTTTGTGTATATTCGGTAGGTCTGAGAATCGGTCGCAGGCTATTTTTTTTATACCGCTACGAGAATGAAATCGTGGGGGACAGCTAGTATACCTATAAAATAGTAAACTGACTGACTGTTGATATATCAACGCAAAGCCCAAACCGCTAGACCTAGAGACATTCAATTTTGCACATAGATACCTTGTACAGTGTAAGCTTCCAATAAGGAAGGACTTTTGGAAATTCAACTCGCGGAGCGGTAAGCTAGTTGAAAAATAAATTCATAGAAAAAGGATTTTTTTCTATAACAATTTGGTCAAATCTAATGAAGTACTTCGGTGATGAGCTAAATAACTCTAGAGATGTTTGTTTTAGTAGTAGGTACAATGTCAAATAGTTTAACATTGTACTACTAAACTAACTTTTCTTATTACATAAATTTAAAAAAAAAAGATCTATAAAAATATCCCTTGCTGAGTTTCTTGCCGGAGTCTTCTCAGTCCAAGTGTATTCCGAACCGGTGGTAGAATCAATTGTAACGTTCATAAGTGCCTTATTAGGGCCTCAACTGAATAAATGATTTTGAATTTGAATTATTTCTTATCTCTTTCCATGTGAAAAAAGGCGTGGTTGTAAGTACAACGTTTTCTTCGCAACCCATTATCAGATACTTTAATAAAAAAAATTAAACTACCTTGGTATCTTACCAACCACGCCAACCGGCCCGTCAATATTTAACTATGTATTTAAACTAAGTACTTTCAATATTTTAAGTAACATAATATTCTTTGTATACGCTTGTGTTTGACCACAATCATACCATGAGTCAGTGATGATGTGGCCGAAGGTGGTAAGCGTGCAGTACAAAACTACAATACCTACTCGACCAAAATGTACGAAGCGACCGTTTTATTTTATGCGATATCAGAGTTAGTCATCCTGTATTTTGTAGGAATTCCGTTTAGCTATTACTACGTGATTAATTAAAAAAATACTCATAGACACACAAAGTATTGCATTTATAATCTACTATCTGTTCCCTCCGAATTTATCCACATTTCCAGAACCTAAAATAGTTACCTACTATTTATCTACATACCAAATTTCATGGAAACCCGTTCAACCACTACGGTGCTGGGTGGTAATAAATATATATACATACAAACTTTTGCGTTCATAATATTATTCTGGCTGTCCCACACGGTTTTATCCGCGATCTCAGACTAAAAAGTAGCTTATGATTATCCCCATACGTGTCAAAATTAAGTACTATTCATTGTGATGTTGACGCGTCAAGAGGTAACAAACAAACAAACTCACTTGAAGTATGAAGGTATGATGTGTAGTAGGATACTAGAATTAATTAATGAGAAATTCCCTCAAAATACTTTATCATTCTATATTTAAAGTTGTAACCATGGTTACATAAAACACTGGCTGATAATGCCTATGCATTAACGAAGTAAAGGCAAACTAATTCTTAAATCAAAATCGAGTAAGAAAAGGTAATAGCAAATTTACGTAAGGTTACGCAAATTGAATCCCTATGTGTCTAGCAAATAGGGCAAATCTGAGTAATCCATGGATGAAATCGACCCACGTATCTACCTGTAGGTTTCGAGGTCAATGCTACAGCGTTCCTAACGGTTTATTACAAAATAACTTTGGGTAAAATTGCTTTTCGTGACAGAGCGATCGATACACACTAATATGAACTTGAAGTGAGGTAAGGAATATGTAATCTGAGTTCTTTTTGAAGATTTGAAGGCCGAGAAATCGTAAATTATAATGTCTCGATGGCTAACACTGTAATAGTGACTTTGATGGTAAAATGTCCACATATTTTAAATATAATTTCTAAGTATTATATTAAATTTATTGGCTCTTTTGGCTATTTCAAAAGATTAAAAAAAAATGTAAATCGGATTAAATTTTCATCAGGAAAGATTATCGATATTATTATATATAATTTTAGATAAATAAATATAATGAAACATTTTTCACGCCCTCTGATCCCAAACTAAGCGGAGCTTGTTCGATGGAAACCAGATATCTGATATGCTTTTTTAATATATACTATAAAGATAGTAGATAATTACATCCAGATTACATACAGACATACATGCTTATGTTCACAAAAACAGTCCTGGGCGGGGATCGAACGCACTACATGTGTTCGTGATAGGTAGGGTATCTTACCAACCACGCCAACCAGCGTAATATAATGTCCTTGACTCATGACCATCTGATTCCAAACTAAGTAGAGCTTGCTACGGAGAAACAAGATAACTGTTAGACTTAGTACATAGAAATAATATATTACTTGTATATATATACTTGTACATAAATATAATATATTTATTTATACCCAGACTCAGAAGAAACAGACACACAGACATTCATACACACAAATGTTTGTTCTAGGTGGGAATCAAACTCACGACCTATAGCTAGGCAATTAGGGTATTTAACCACCAGGTCAACCATCGTATTGAAAGTTACTTTTAAATAGACTTAATTATTTAAGCATAATATTCTGATTAAGTTCAGAAACTCAACTTATTTATCTTATGTTCGAACTATGTTTTTTATACAGTAAGTAACTTTGGTTATTTGCAATCCGCGAGGGTTTTATGAAATAGATCAGCTGTAATGGACCCAAAAAGCTCTATGATAGTTTTGATGATATCAAATTGGATTTCAAAGTTGAGGTCAAGAGTTAGGTAACTCAAACGTCTAGAAAAATTTAACTGTTGAGTTATAAATGTGAATTTCGTTAATATACCTATATACACGCTTGATGAAAATAAAAATCAATATATAAAAATCAATATATGAAAATTTAAAATATTAATAAAATACATCACCCAAAATTTAAATGGCAAACGATATTTTTTCATTGAAGTCCAAGGTTAGCACATTCAATATAACCGTGGCATACACTACAGACTACACAATATTACTCGATCAAAAGAACCATGACAGGACTTTGAAATGTTCCGTTCTAACTAACTCGCCCTGCAGGCATCCAGATCCGTTTTTTCTTCCACGTTCTGTCCTTACAGCGCATACTTTATTTCTATTTGCCCATACCGCGAGGTAAACGGGGCGGGGAGAGTGGGGGCTAGGCACGCGCGTTGGCGTCGCCCCAGCCAGTTGAAGCTGCGGCGACCCGGCGAACGCATGTCGCTGCTGTAGTTAATTAAAAAAAATAGACCTGGTGACCTACCATAGTGTCAGTGACGTGATTCAGTGGCCGTCTACGTCGCACATGCGTGCGCTGGAATGACCCTATCGATGATTGTGAACTCATGTTGGTGACTTGTGATTTTCTGTGAATGCGTGCGACTTAAGTGAGTTCGTAGCGAGTTCGTGCTACGATAGTTGCTACGGTGCAACCGGAAAAATTGCTACCGGTAAGTAGTGGTGTTTTCTGCAATAAAATTAGCATAGTAACAGGATTGGTGGCCGTTTCAATTTTGCCGCACAGGGGTCACATTATATCGTATTGCGATGACGGCCTACGCCGGAGGCATGAGTTTACATGATAATTAATCATATTTTATTCACGCTACGGTTTTAGAATGTTTGTTCGTTGCTTAATAAATTACGTTCTTCTGCTTATGAGCAGGTAAATGCGTGAGGAGCACATTTATTTTAGTCATTAATTAATACTTAAATGTTTAATGAGACAGCAAGCCTTTTCCATTTTTCAATTTAATATTTTAGGAAGAGTATAATTTCCCAACTATAATTAAATTTCAATAATTATTTTCACATATTTTCAGGTTGTTAAACGGTAAGCCTAAATATACTTTCAACAATTTATTCTAAGGTCTTAGTCTTAAAAATATTCATATTCAAAAAATAATTTCAGAAATCCATAATCTCAGATCTATCAACACGTCCGACGGACTCCGACAATTCATCGCCTTAAGTAAACCGTGATTCAGCATTTACACGATCCCATTTTCCAGAACAGAAAGTAGCTTACCGTTACTTAACTTGTCGTGTTGATCGAGGTGCACTGCGGATAGAGATGGCTTAAACCCTTGTCAATTTTATCAATTACCTACCCTCTGAAACTACCTTAATGTAACTTCATTAATATAACCAAGCTATAAATTTGTGAAAAAAATTCATACACTTTTATTTTATGTCACTTGACATGAAATGTAAAAATGCAATTGAAGTTTTTGACAATTCAGTAATATGTAAGCTGCTTTCAAAACTCAATTATGCTTTTGAGATAGAATTATTTAGACCTACGAAGTTCTTCTTATTTTATTTTTTTAATAAATTTGGACGTCTCCTGATAAATAAGATATGCACCTTTATATTAATTAACAAGAATATTCAATGGGAATTCTATTACTCATTACATTAGTTTATACATAGGTGTGAAAATTTTAACGCAGATTTCATTAAATTTTTAAACATTAACCAACAATAAATAAATGATTCAGGCCGTAAAAAATTACTAAACTGGAGCCGATAGCAACTTTGAGAATACAAAATATAGTCACATTATAAGACTGCATAGCTTCAAAATCCTACGGCAACAGAAACACCACCTAGTGGTGGAAATTTTAACTAATTGGAACTCTGTTTTCATTCGCCTGCGTCAGCACCGGTCAATAAATCTCGAACCTTAAAAATATATTCCAATCCGTTTCAAATATATTAAACGATGTATTTGAAATACGAGTATTTTTCAACGTATCGTAGAATGGTGGTATTATTTATATCTTCCTATAAATATTTGAATTGTTGTTAATATTTTATCGATTGGAACGGAAATTGTATTGTATCATAAACTGTGAATAATTAATCGAGCATTTAGATTAGGTACTTCCTCTTCGCTTTGTAGAGCTGCCCCTCTTCTTTAATGAACAGTCCTGACCCTTCTGCTTCTATGGGCTCCCAGACAGTGTAGAAAGAGCTTACAATCAGGACACCAAGGGTCTAAAAAGGGCTTTGTAACAATATTGATAAGCGGAATTAATTTCCTGAATTAACTTAATTTTTGTTAATTAATCCCAATATTTTTGTTAAAAAAAAAAAAAAAAAAAGAGGATGCAGAGGATTTGCTTCTAATTTGAGATGTTAATTCCTTTTAGCAATATTTCCCGAGTGGCCAATTCAGGAGGCCTTTTTGCTAGGAAATTTTTAGTAGGTACAAAGTTGTCACCTGCTTACCATTGTAATGTGGGAAGGTATTGATAGGGCGATTGCTCCGTAATGAATGTATCTTTATTACGTATATGTCTTAATATATATACTTACACATACTATGGCTACATACACACTACATCTTCCTCCTCAAAGAAAAAAAATGAAATGTAAATTATACATTCTTATTTTTTTTTTAGATTCTTACATATTACAACAAAAAACAAGATATAAGTAGTTTTTTATGAAAGTAAAAAATAAAATAAAACAGATTACATACATTCCAAAGCCATGAAGTAATCCTTAATTACCTAATGATATTAAATAAAATAATATGAGAACTTATTCATCATACATGATTACATGATTGGGCTTTTTGTATCAAAGAAACAAGTGAATCTGACTTAAATTTTACAGAATTTATGTAAAAGAAAAAATTAAAGTTTACAGTTTTACATTTATAAATTATTCTTAGAAAAAATATATTTGTATATGTATGTGCCTAATTCTACAAGCCTTTAGTAATAACAATTTTAAATTTTTCGTTAATTATTTATTTCTAAACTAAGTAATGCCTACCGATCTCCTATCGTATATTTCACATTTATTTGACAAAAACATCTCATTTTCTATAAACTTACTAAAATATTTTTCTTCATCACAATAATAATTATTTTGATTACATATTTGGCTCAAATCTGACCATTTCTCAATAGACTTATATTTTAATTCATTTCCCACAAAATCTTGAGTACTTTTCGTCAATATACTAACGAGTACATTTTTATTTTTGTTATTCCCCTTAACAATTTTATTCTCTTTATTTTCTTCATTAGTACACACTTTATTTCGTACTTTTACTATTTTATCATTTATTCTTATCGTTGGTAATTTTACCTTATATTTCCTCATAATACGTACTAATTTCTTTATATTACTTCTTAAACATTTATCTGTATTAATTATCAAGTCCTTTATATTTTTATCTCTACATAACCATTCTAAATCTTCCACTAACAACTGTCCTACTGATAGTGCTCCATACTCTACATATAAAGTCCCTTTTGATGGAACGTAAACACAAATACCTTCTTTCGACTTAATACATTTCTTAAACTTAACATTATCTTCAAATAAGTTTCTAAACAATAGTTCTACAGTACCCCTGGAACTTCCGTTAAGTTTTCCTTTCAAAATTGTTTCTTTATTGTTATTTGTTTCTATAATATTTAATTTAGTGTCATTATCAGAATTTTTGTTTTCTAACTCATTTTCAAATAATTTTTGAATACCAAAGTCGTTGAAATCAGAACGAGTATCAAATTTCAAATCAACGTTGTTAAGAATAATCAACTCGCTACACTTGGACTCGGGTACACTGCTGATTTGCTGATCGTGCGAAACCTGAGCGTTCATACACACCGGATAGCTATGTGACGATGACGACATACTACTCAAAGGTTTTAAAACTAAATCTGAACTTATTTTATGATCATGATTGTAATTTTTTCGAACGTATTTATTTCGACAAAATTTATCACTTTCAAAAGAATGGGGAAAATAATGTCTATTATTTGAATTGAGTAAAATACTATTTTGTTCATCTATTGCAGTCTGAATAGCTTGTGATAGTGAACTGAATTGTCTGGAAGCTATGATTATACCTATATGACTGTTATTGAGACCATCTACAAAACACTTTATTGCCATTTTCTCGTTAATTGGGCGTAACACGTCAATTTTTAACCTATCTCCATCTGATTGTGCTAAAGTTAAATCTACAAAAATATTCTCTAATTCTTCACCAAAATTTTTAATAGACCTATTACCCTGTCTACAATTCAATAACTGACTCTGTAATTTAACTGCTGACTTTTTCTTTAACAAATATATTTTCATATGATGTAATAAGCTTTCTACGTCAAAATATTTTTGTTTCAAAAGAAATTTGGCATGTTGCGATAATCTGGTTTTAAGAACAAAATTAATTAACAAATGGTGTGAACAATTATTTAACATAGTGCTATAAAAATCTATTCCATCAATTAACGATCTAGTAACATGTTCATCTCCCGTCATTACTGGTAATAACGCAATAGCCGTTTCAAAATCAAAGTTGTCTGACATTTTAAATTTGATTACGATAAAAAAAATGTATGATAAGCCTTTTAAAAATAAATTGAATATAATATTTCTGTTCGTCTAATACCTACCTAATGAACCATCAATTTAATTATTTCAACAAATTAAATCATTACGAAAGTAGATAATGTAGCTTATAAAAAAAAAAAAATACGACGATATAAAAAGGATACGAGAATCTTCTGTTCTTCTGATGCTCGTTGTGTGTCCCAACTTCCAACTCCTAAACTTGAACTACAATATGGATGACATCAATGAGGCACGATGGCACGAAGGTTGTCTGCATACCATGATGATTGGGCCGGGCTATACCCTGGACTCCGTGGGCCGGGATAACCCTGGACTCCGCTCCTTCCTCTTTCTTTCTTCTAATTACTGTTATTTCTTCTACATAATTATTTATTCTTGATTTCTGCTATTTTTATCTTCAAATAGTAAGGTAATGTTTTTCTTCCGCAAGTTTATATTTTCATTCTTCCATATTCTTATCTTCATTTTTTTTTAAATTATTTATCTTGCAATTTTCATTTTCTTCTCACTTTCTTCTATACTTAATACATGGTTTTCTTGTTTCTCTCTCCATAAATATTCGCTCTTCAAATTGCATTTTATGTATATATGATATTTATATTAGATGAATGGTAACGGTAACGCATATCGCGTCGGGAGCGAGCGCGGGCGCATGGCTACAGTGCGCCTACTGGCAAGGTCGCCATGTAATGTGGGAAGGTATTGATAGGGCGATTGCTCCGTAATGAATGTATCTTTATTACGTATATGTCTTAATATATATACTTACACATACTATGGCTACATACACACTACACCATCATAAAATATGTTTTTACTTACGTTTTTACTATTATCCAATATTATATTTTCATATAAAACATCATAAATGTAGTTGTTATAGTGAGTCTTAATATATATACTTACACATACTATGGCTACATACACACTACACCATCATAAAATATGTTTTTACTTACGTTTTTACTATTATCCAATATTATATTTTCATATAAAACATCATAAATGTAGTTGTTATAGTGAGAGCTCACTTATAATACAAAAATAAGTATAAAACGCGGAAACGCTGCCAGAATGTTGAGATCCTTGCCCACCGGTAGCTTCGTGGTTTTTTTTTATGTATTAAGGTTTATATTTTTGTTATAAGTATAAAATAGGTTTCAATTAAAACTAAAACTCTGTAATTTTTTTAAGTTGAAACCGGTTATACCTGAAACATTGTGTATACTTCTTTATTAGAAAAGTGGAAGTTCCCTTTTATTTGCATTTTTCTCTTTGTGCATAATAGGAACATGAATTGATCTGTTTTCGAGTTTGAATATTTGAATATTTTATGTTCGCGACTGGAACTCGGCGTCAATATATATAAAAATAATACTTTGAACAAATTGCTATTAGTATAAACATGAATTGAGTTTTTTTTTTTTATACTACTAGGTGGCAAACAAGCTTACGGTCCACCTGATGGTAAGCGGTTACCGTAGCCTATAGACGCTCATAACACCACCGGCAAAGAAAATACAATATTATATTTATAATAATAGGCATCTTTCTCGTATGTACTCGTATGTACATTCCATTGTAAATATTTGATACTAGTTTTCCTCCACGGTTTCACCCACGTTCCCAAGATAAGAAATAGCCTATATCACTCTCCGGTCCACAAACTATCTCTATGCGAAAATAACGTTGATCTGTTGCTGCCAGAAAGAAGGACAGACCAACGAACATCACATTTTCACGTGTAGTAAAATATATAGGGATTTCCTGTTTCTCATTATTTTATTTTCATTTCTCATTTATGAAAGTTGGTAAAATGTAACACTGACCAAACGAATTAATTTTAATACATTAATTCAAGAAAATACTTATTTGAAATTAATAATAAAATAAATTACAAATAAAGTGTTAGAATAATACCGCAAACTAAAATAAAATATACCAAGAATGTGTTTGCTGAAGAATTCATTTATAATTAAGTAATAGACCCAGTTTACAAACGGAATGATGACGTAGCAATTTAAACCTTGTTGACGAGTGAAAACACGCTATAATGGCGACAGTGGTCATTTACAATGATAATGAGCCACCAGGTTTTGCTCCATTACCATAGACCAGGTGGTGTGGATAATAAATGCGCTGAACAACTGAAAATTCCAAGTTTTAACTATTTACCTGTGTTCCAATCGAGAATAAAGGGTTTTTTTAACAATGCATGTGTCTGACCACAATTTAATTATAATAATTCTGAAGGTGCCGTGAAAAGAATTGATACAATTGCAGCTGCCGTAAGGCACTGTTAGGTGGTCGGCAAAAGACTTTCAACTTAAGGGTGGTTGCCAGCCAAGCGGGAACCACAAAATACCTATGGTTAAATAGCTATTCCTCAGGATATAAGGGTATATAAAATAGCATTTTAGATGAATTTTGGGACATTTTTACCTCAGCTGTTTATAATTTAGCATAAATTAGACCTCTAACTTCATTTGGGATATTATTCACCGGAGTGAATTTTAAGCGCTGACCTATATATAATTGAGTATATTTTTGATTGAAACACCCCAAAACGTAAAGACAAGTATCACAACTCTTCTACAGGAAGATTCATTCTTAAACAATTCTAATCTATTTATGCCAAAGTAGTTTCATAGGAACTGAACGGAACGGAAGAGTAGCGTGTGATCCTAATGAGATATTAGAATTTTGCAGGATTGGCTTCACTGTTTAGCCCTGTACGTCCATGTACATCAATAGACTATGGCTTCTATTTTCCGACAGCATACATGATATGATTGGTTAGTAACAACTCAACTATCAAAACTCTTGGATGTATCCGGGAGATTTGAAATCCTCTAAGTTTTGAATCTGCGTACAAATATACTCATGGATTTTCGATGAATGATAAATTGTTAGGAAATCTGCATGCCATAGAAATTTCCCTGGCATCTAATTAGACTCAATGGCATATTATGTATCAACATTTACTATAGGTATTAAATGCTAGGAGTGTCAGTGATAAAAAAAAACGTAAAACAAAAAGATATAGGTATATCTCGTATATTTCGTACAAGGTGATATTCTTAAATGCCTATTGATACGTTGCTTTAAGGGAAGAAAATCACCAACACACACACACACACCACAGGAAAAAAGGCCTTGTGAGAGCCATCGTTCCAAATAAGACCGTAGAATACATTTATTGTTGTTTTTAAAACAGATTTCTAGTTATATTTTATGTAGAATGTAAGTTGAGATAAGAAATATAGTTCCGAGAAAAATTGCTGTAAGTATAAAATAGAAGGGAGTCTGTAATATATTTTTCTGAATATTTTTAAATTGTATGTTACTTTTATAAAGTTGAGAACGACATTATTAGAAATTCAGATTTGTTTTAAATATAAATTAAAATGTTTGTCTAAGACTTTGTGTTTGTATAAAATAGTTAATCTGTTATTTATTTTAACCCATGCTATGTTCTATAATTATGTACTAGGTTTCATTTAAATCTGTTTTTTGAATTGAAAATTAACATTTTCAAGGACCACTTAGTTTTGTTATAGCATCAAAACTATATAGCGTAATTATACAATTAGGTTATAACAACCTCATATTAAAAGAAAGTTATTAATTACTGGTTTATTAGCCATAAATAGACGTTCATTTTCAAACAATTTGGGTTATTTATTTATTCAGTAGGCAGTCGGCCTTTGTGTTTAGGTACATTTTGAGATAAAAAATTGAAACTATGCGAAACTAATCTAACAAGTATAAAGTCATAACTAATAATTATTATTTTTGGTCATCTTATACTTATCAAAACCTACATATACTTTCGAGATTAAAATTAGTTTTGTATTGAATCTCATCAATTTTATCAATAAAAACAAAGTAGACAGCTTTTTTAATTTTTATTTTTTTAGTAGAGTTTGTACTTGGTATATGTCAATAATTACAAAAATTGTTGATAAATAAAAAACTTAGTACCTATCCATATTATTACTTAACATTATAAATTGGAAAGTAACCCTGTTTGATACCTTTTCACGCCTAAGCCGTTGAACCGATCGCGATAAAATTTGGTACGCAGATAGCCTATGGTATGGAAAGGGACGTATGCTACTTTATTCCCTGGAACGCAATTGAAACTGCGGGGGCTAGTAGATTATATAAAGTTTATGAACATAACGAAAATTTATCCAATTTAAACATGAAATGTGATAATACAAAAATGCAAATTACACTCATAATGGACATGATAATGACCCGTTCATTTATTTTCCGTCGAGTAACGTTTTTGCTCATAAATGTTTACTGAGTTTTAATTTTAATTAAGTAACATGAAAATTTAAACTGTCTCATTCAATTTTTAAATACTTTTATTTAATGTCCAAGCTAGTTGTATCATAGTAGATTTTGTTACATCGTAGATGGAACTAAAATCATGAAATTGAGTAGATCTATCAAACTGCTAAGGAGTTTGGAGAATTTTAGAATAACATAAGGTCGAAATGTATTATAATATTAAAAAAACCTATATATATAATTCAATAACATATTATTTATATGAATTATTTTGAGCTACTATCATTTTTCTTTGTATTTTTCATATATTGCCTGTATTTTCCTTATTTCCCAATTCGGTATTCCGTATCAAGTCTTGAATACGTTTGTGAGAACATATTTTAAGTCTTCCTTATTATATCTGTATTTCTTTGGTTCTTTTCCTGGAATCTTATAGATAGAATAACAAAATGCCTGTTAAATAATATATCTAACGTAAAATTTATTGTTTTATCATTAAAAAGAAAATGTATTGTTTTATTGGAAGTAATAAAAATGATGATAAAAATCTAGGTTAATCGCCGCGTTTGTCGAACAAAGTAACATTAAATTCGACTCGTAGACCTTTACTCAAAGGTCTTTCGTGTAACAAAACCTTTAAACGCTATAAGTTCTTTATTGCTGTGCACAACAGCCTTATAATTAGCTAGGTAATTACTGAGCAGACGGTCGATTCCAACTTTTTCTAACAAGAAAAGTGAGCCCTTTTTAACTTTCTTTATACCGTTTTACTTTGAACGTGTGTGTACCTTTAGGAGTCTAACCTTAAGATTATTCAACACTACAATTATACTATTTACCTTATATTTAATTCGTGTCCTGAAACATTAAATTATGAAACATACGACCTTGGTTTGTTCAAAGGCAAATGTATAAAAGAAACCGATTTTGTTGGAATATCAAGACTATTATTGTGTAAAAACATCTAGCTTTAGAGGTACTTAATAAATACAAAAGTCAAAACACGGAGAGAATCAATAAAGATCATCGTTTTATTTCCAAGTAAATGTATGTAAATAGAATAGTTGATAGGAATAATAGATAACAATACAATGACATAAAGCTTTAAGCTCAAAGCTTTGTGGGCATTATTTATAATGCTAACGACATATACCGAACAGGCTTTGTCGTGACACACCGCTTGGCTCGAGTGAAAATAACAAAAAACTGGTTCATTATTTCAAGATATAACGCGAACACGTATTTTTTGAAAATAATATAAAGTGCATTATGAAATAAAAACTCATTATTATTTTTTTTATTTGGTGAGAAGGAAAGGGCGTATGTAACTTGAAAATGTTTTGAACACAAACTTGTTTTTTAAAAATACCATCAAGAATAACATATATATTTACTATTTATTACCTATTACTATTTAATTATTTTTTTCTACTGACAATCATTAAAAAAAGACTAATACGACAATGTTGTTTAAGGGGATGATAGCTCAGTGGGAGTAATATTGCCGCCTAGCTGGCTACCACCCTCAAATAAAAAATATGGAGCTAAACACCTGCCGGTGTGTTTCGGCAATTGCACTTGATAGTTCGTTTGAAACTTCGTGTGCCCTTCGACCATATCATCACTTACTTTGATGAGATTGTGGTTAAACACAGGCCCATTATTATTTCGTTTTACACAACCATTTAAAAGAATCTATCGCCGTTTAAAAGTCTGAAAATCACACACTAACTAAATGCATATACGGGCTGCCAAGTCAGACACCCTATCTAGATGTCGTGTGGACATAATGTCAGGGGTATTCAAGGCGTGTGTTGGCTCTGGTCCCTGCACTGGGCTGGATGCCAATTACTGGAATTATGGTCATCAGGTCACCGTCTTCAACCCAGAGTGTGCTCTATGATCACTTTGTGGTTGTATATTAGATCAAGAATCATCGCTTAAGTCAATCATAATGGTTGCTGCAGCTGTCTTGTGGAGGCTTGATGGAGAATAACTTGATTGTATAGCGGGGACATATTGTGATTAACAAGTGCATTTTTAGATGTAATACCATTAGATTTTGTTTGTATGATTAAGGTACAATAAGGCTCACATAGTCTTACAAGATACTCAAAGTGTCTTTAAATTATTACAGATTAAAAAAGTTTATTCCATAGAATTCAGAATTCATCTAATTTATAATTTTGTTCTTAGAATCCAATTACTCGTTAATGTTTGTTAAAAATATTCTTAGAAATTGTTGGAAATATTTCACCTGGATTACGTTCCTGCAAAAATACACGAAAATTGTGTTTTTGAATTATGTAAAACAGAATCATGGCTTCCTTTCTAGATAGGAGCATTATTAATTTTATTGTCTTATTCATTGTTTTTGTTTAGCCCTAAATTATTATTGTATTCGCTTAGTTCGCTTTTGAGCTTGCTCGTTAATTTGGAGCTTATTTTATTTTTAATATGTATTTTATCATGAGAGATAACAAAGGAACTGAACTTACAAGAAAATAATAATCTTATGAATTTCGGTTTGGAATATTTTTCCGACGATCATTATTTTATTTTTGCATGGAGAAAATCTTATCAGAATAATTGGGAAAAAATCAATAGGTATTATTGTTTATTTACAAGGTAAAATTGGATAAATAATACTGATGATGATGTTGACGAGTAGAATGAATTTGAAACATTAAAAAATCTATGTCAAAGCAGCCAATAAGTAACAGTAATTATTTGAAATATCCACAAATTTGATAAACGAAAAAATTCAAGAGAGTTAGAAACTCCAACTATAAAAGTAGGTTCAAAGCTCTGAAACTTATTAAACTTTCCAACAGCTACAAAATACTGAGAAAATAAAATATTAAATAGAAACGACGACAAGTAACAACAAAATATTTTCTTCACAACTCTCATGGGAGGTAGATACTTCTTGCAACCTGTCCCGACTGACAACAAAGTCGTTCGGAAACTTTTCTACTAATAAGTTTTCCGTAGAAGTATTCAACATTTATTACTTTTTTAGAAGAAACGAACGTTGAACGAAACGTTGAAGAATTACTCGCACGGAAAAAGACTTCAGGGATACAACAAAACTATTGTGGGTCCAAGCAAGATTTATTGGT
The DNA here is from genome assembly GCA_951216915.1 of Tetheella fluctuosa. Classification (NCBI taxonomy): domain Eukaryota; kingdom Metazoa; phylum Arthropoda; class Insecta; order Lepidoptera; family Drepanidae; genus Tetheella; species Tetheella fluctuosa. The sequence goes on from OX578217.1 coordinate 11,576,917, forward strand.
AGTAGGTATCTGGTATGTTGTGAATTTAAAGAAAATACGAACAAAAGCAAATGTGAAATTGCCAGCAACGGCGACCGCAAACACAGTACAGTCACGGGCATAAATATATACTCAATAAATCTTTTTGATAATTGATTTTCTCTGAAAGTACTCATTGAAATTTTATGATGTTACGAACATTGTATTATCGAACCAATACTATTACGATATAGGTGTTATCTCAAAGTTGCTATAGTTATTTCACAAAAAATACGCTTTAGAATTTTACTAAGTATATATATATTTATGCTCGTGACTGTACCACTAGATTCAAACGCTCCAAGAATGCTAATAAAGAATCAAATTGGAAAATGGAACAGTTATTTGGCACTAGAGATGCACAATTTTGGTTCGATGATGCGTGGGGACTTACACAATTATTACTATTTTTGGGTATATTAGATCTCTAAAAAAACATGTGAGTGACAAAACCGCTAAAATTAAAAAAAAATCAGCCATAAAGGGCATTAAAATTTAATTAAGTGTATTTAAGGCAACAGAAAATAAGCATTATTTGTACATGCGTGCATATATCGTTGGCCTATCACTGCGTTTGAAGTGAGTCGTTGCCAAATATAAGGCCATTTTACCAAAAAAAAATTAAAGGAGCTTGAACTATGTAGGAAATGAAAAGATTTATAGTAATTTCATGCTTAAAAGATAAATCTATAAGATCGTCTCTTAATATTATGTTGACAGACAAGTTTGTTCACATTAGAAAAGAAAATCTATACTTTTCTATACTATCTATACTAATATTATAAAGCTGAAGAGTTTGTTTCTGTAGTTCCTGTGATTAGCGCTGAACGCGCTGAACGCGCTAATCACAGGAACTACTGGTGCGATTTGATTATTTCAGTGTTGGATAGCCCATTTATCGAGGAAGGCTATAGCTTACATTTTATTCCGGAAAACATAAGACCATAAACATATAATTATTTATTTATATAAAGTTTTACGTGTTAAAATTAATTATTTAACTTATTGTCATATACACCCAAATATTGTCAGTGAGACTTGATAAATAATTTGATGTAATAAATCTGAATTGGTTTTGAAAAGACTAATTGCTGAGTTTCTTGCCGGATCTTCTCATTAGAGCAACCTTCTTGTCAAAGTGCTTGTGAACGCATATTTGAATAAAAAATATGTTCATTTTCAACTAATTAACCATGCGAGCACGGTGGTAGGATACTTTGCTGACTGGCTACCACCCTGAAATTGACGCCGCCAAGGACTGCACATTTAGCAGTCTTATATGGAGAGTTCATGCAAAATTTCTTCTATATAATAACTATAGAAAATATTCAGTAGCATCTTAATGAAATACAATGTGAGTAGGTGCTACCCCAATTTAACGTTTAGATTAAATTCAAAATTTCGGGTGAGTGGCATTTATAACTTATTTATAACATACATGCGTCATGGATGGTCACCGTTTACGAATAAAACCCTGCTAGAATTGTCTGCGTTACATGACCCCTGGGTGATATTACTTTCACACAATGCTTGTATTCCAGTACATTTCAAATAAAACCGTATTTACGACTTCCTTGTCTACGCTGCTACCCTAGTGCCTATACAATACAATGGCTAAATACCGCACCTACTTTCCGCTTTTATTGTTGGATGAAATCTTTATGTGCTGCGTTATTAGATATTTTGGGAAGACAATCTAGAAAATAAGCATAATAGAAAATTCGTTGGTTTTATATAAAAGAAAACTACTTGCTACATTGGTTGCCGGTCGGTTTCACTGCAATGATTTGATTTCCTCTAAATGGTCATAAAAAAAATATGGTACATTGTCGTTTCAAAATTGAATTCACTTCAAACAAGTCTAATTTTTTTAAATCTTTAATTTCATGTTATATAAACATTATATCGAGATAATGTTACCTATATTACCTACTCATACAATGAACAATGAAGACTAATAATTTTCAACATAACAGATGTCGCTAGTTGTGTGAGGAGATTTAGGCACTTTAAGTTCCTTTTAGGATAAGTATCCTAACCTTAAGCAGTAACAATTCTTACCACACTAAAATGCAAATCAACTTAAAGAAAACATACGAGGATTTCATAATTAGGATATAAATTCGGTTCCGCTAAGTCCATTTGTCAATGAATGTGAGTGTGAGTGTAATTTTGTGTTACTTGGCATAAGCTCGTGAGTATTTAATTTAGGCATTAGTTATTTCGGGCATAAAAGAACTCTAGACAATGCTGCAAACATAATAATTTATATCCGCATTATAGACTGAGAGTCAAGTCTCAAGAATAGGGTGTGTGTGTGTGTGTGTTAATCGAAAATAAACCTTGCACGATAGGTGCAGTTTTCAAATTCAATTGTTTCAATTTCGACTCATTTGACTTATACTTCAAATTCAAATTCAAAAATCATTTATTCAGTTTAGGCCCTAATAAGGCACTTATGAACGTCACAAATGATTCTACCACCGGTTCGGAATACACTTGGACTGAGAAGACTCCGGCAAGAAACTCAGCAAGGGACATTTTTTATAGATCTTTGTTCTTTTTTATTTATGTAAAAATTTAATTACTAATAACAAAGTTTATAAAATTTTAATGAAATAGTTTGTGTAGCGAACATTTCATTTAAATGCATTCTTGTCTTCTATAAAATCAGAAACTTTATAGTACCCTTTCTTACATAACTTTTGTTTAACTAATTTTTTAAATCTATACACAGATAGTTCTTGAACTTGACGCCACAACTACACATAAATCTGAACGGACAACGTGAAATAGATCGACCATTGTTAAGGATAATAAGTACTTAGATTAATTACGAATTAAAATTGTCGATGAACATTTCCAAAGATGTAAGTGTATTAAATTCCACAAATAGAGCTTAAATTATACGAAACTATCAACTAACGTTGAACAAGTCTACCGCGACACATCTAAGATAATATCTTGATGAATAAATTAGTTTCTGTCATTATGGAAGCGTGCAAGCGTTTACGCGACTCATTGTCATGAATAACGCTGAAGGGTATCTAAAATGTTACAGTAGTTGTTTACGAAATTTGTTTAGTTTATGTAATTATAAGTGTTCATGAAGATAACGATCGAGTAATGTAGGGCTAATTACTACCTCTATTATGTTGGTTGGGCCATAGGTTTTTACCAAATAATCTTTTCAAAATACCTTTGCTAGATTCGTAATGCTTATTTTTTTTTAGAAATCGACTCTGAAACAGCGTAAAAAAATTAAACTATACATTTGTGTGCATGAACATGTCTGTTTGTCCTGTGTCTGGGTGTTATTATCTATATATGTATGTATTTACAAAAGAAAGGTAGTATATGTATTATATCAGTTATCTGGCTTCCATAGTACAAGCTCTGCTTAGTTTGGGGTCAGATGGCCGTGTGTGAGGAATAATGTCCCAAAAAATATTTATATTTATTTTAAATTCTTTCTTCTTTTAAAATATTCTAGATAACTGTCAAAAGGTCTTGTCATACCTACATAATTAACAGAATATTTGCGATGTGAACCGTGTATTAATTTCATGCAAATACAAGTACCTACGTTCCGCAACATAAGTAGATAAATAGATCCAACTTTACAAATCATATGTACACTTAAACTATCCATGATGTAATTTATAGTATATAGGTTTTTCTGGACTCACATTTATTTAAAATCTTTTTGCTTTAGCTTTTCATATTATGGACAGGTATAGTAGAAGAAGAATAAGATAGATGGGCCGAATGGACAAATAATACGTTTTGCACTGACTCCAAATGATTGCAAACAATGCAGAAATGTTGATTAGGGATAGTTATATTTTACAGGTATGTTTTTTTAAATTTAAGTCTAATCAGTTTAAGTTACTGACTGTACAATACAAATTAGTTCAATGTTAAGAATATACAAGGAGATTTTTTTGTCACTGGCAATACTTGCAGTGGTGGAAGTACTCATCAATATGAACAACTTTTACTATGGTTGCTTCATACATTTTGGTTAAGTAGGTATTGAACTTTTGTATGGAACAGCTGATATTTTTTTCGTAACTTCACAGCTAGTTCCATAATAAAAGTTCTTCATATTGATGAGTACACCCCTGCAAGTATTGCCCGTGACTAAAAAATCACCCGGTATAGGTTTTGAGAAAAAATATTATCACGCTTACTGACCGAATGAATAAATAATATATTAATAACAATGTATTTTTTTAATAATGGAGCTACAAAGCACTCGATCACGCCTAAAATAGATATTTGTTCAATGGGTAGCAAAGGAAATAATATTTCTAATAAAAAATCTCTTATCTTTATCAACTATCATTGATCAGACGCACGTCAAAACTTCAGTTATCTTGTACTAATCTTTTTTTCTGTTGTACACCTATAAGCCTAAGCCCTCATTCCTTTTCAATACTGGCCTAATCTATTTTGATCTTTATCTCAATACCATTTGCTTTTAAAAACAATAATGAGCTTGCCAATTGAGCGTCTTACTTTCATAATGAAGATGAATATTTTAATCCAACGTACGTAGAGTAAATACATTTTGTGTTTGAAAATAATGTCTTATTTTTCGAACTACAAAGTTTATTATTTCCTAATCAAATTCTATGAAATACCTAAAATATACGTTTATGGTTCTTCCTTTTCTAATCTCCCTTTTAAACGTCGTGAAGTAAAGTAGTCATTACAAAAGGACTCGCAGGATATCCGCAACGTCACTGACGTGGCTGATGCGTTTCCGGCCACAGAAAGGGTTCGACCCTCACAGTACCGGAACACATTGATGCTAGCGACGTTATCGTACCAGCAACTTCAAATAAATCGGTATTGCTTGCCAGACGGATCTGCAAATATGAATCTTAAAGGCGCAGGTGTCTGCAATGGTAAAGTCGGAGTTTTTATGGTCATATTTTTCTTTATTATTATGTGAAATCTTTTAATATACGAGCACTTGTTGTGACATGTTACAATCATATCATATTCAGTTAAAAATTATAAGCACTCATAGAGTTTTGAGGAATCTGTTAACTACAATAACACTGGAGTAGTATGTAGGAATAATTTGTTTATGTTTCCGTTTTTATTAGACATATTTCTCATTCAGATGTTATATCTTTTATATTCTGAAAAGATTCTGGGTAGAAAGAATCCCAAGAAAGCATTTTTGTAGACCTTTCTATGATGAATGAAACTATGTTTGATTTGAACCGAGTCATCTTATTAATTGAACTGTCAACGGTTTCTTGCAGTTCAATGTAACTTGTAGCACTTTAGTGGCTTCAAGTCTGATAAACTTCACAGAACGTATTGAACGTTAAATATGCTTGAAGTATAACAATAATTAAGTTTCATATTTCTTTAAAGGTTTTTTTAAATATCGAGCACCAAGTGCTAAATCAAGGTTATAATTGATCTATAAAACTTATATGTGTGGTTTTTATGATAATCATGAGTCACCAAGTCGAGGTCTAAAGCGCTCCTATCTCTTGTCGTTAATCCTTATAAGTTTTATCTGGATATCAATTTCATGGATAACAAAGGGTAATAAATCATTTGGATAAGTTATGTAATATTTCCATCTCAATTCCTAATACAAACACAGACAAAATCTGCTGAGCATAAACAAATTGAACGCTTCGCTTCAAATATTTCACGATGATTAAACATAGAAAGACAATTCTGGGTAAACATCACGCAGCGCCTCGGCTCGGTGCACCCGCTCCAAAACATTGATTATCGTGTTACATATGCCTACCCCTCTCGGATACTGTTTCCACATCATTACGATATACGTTACGGCTTTTGTCTTATTTTTGGTCCTTAATTTTCTTAAGTATATGATTCAGTGACATTTACTTAACTTAAGTATAATATAATGATTCATTCTTAGTTCGGCTATTTTATTAAATCTCTCTCTTAAGGCAATTATGACCCAGTGGTAGTAAAGTCGAATGCTGTGACAAAGGTCGTGGGTACGAATTATACATTAAACTTTAGGTTTCAGTAAAGGTAAACAGGTAGGTACCTCTGGTAGTTGGTAGTGGTGGTAGTGGATGCTTTGAACTTTCGGTCGCAATATTACGTACTTTACTAGTCTAAAATTTTAGTTTTAACTGAGTATAGAAAAAAAACAAATGTAGTATCAATCTTTACAATTTTTGCGTTACATGTTACAAAATACAGGTTTTTTATTGTTTAAAATTGTGATTTTAAATAGTTGTTACGAGGAAATTATGATTTTGTATTCATTGTACGATGCAATACTATTTTCTATAACAATATGCGTTTGTCAGACTTGTCAATACCACTAACTCATTGTTTTACCATAGGGTATTTGATTGTAACTGAAACTATAGTAAATAATATTTCATTAAATTTGACAAACTCGCTTGAAAATCAACAGAATTTAAACTGAATGCATGCGATTTTGATGGTCATTTAATTTTTGCGCCTACTGTACTTGATGGAATATTTATTACCACCAGTTTCATCTGACTTTCAGGACTCAAGAGATTACGTTTAAGTAAAAAGTCATCTAAATGTAAAATCTGTTCGTAAAATGGAAATGCACCGAAATAATAATGTAAAACAACAATATCCAACCACCTACAAACAGGGGGAGGTTATTGGAAGTATGAAGGTAGGTGTTTATGTCACTCGAATTGCTTCGTAATTGAGGATGTTTAACTGGGCTTAATCTCAAATGGCATTTTCCGGTCCATTGATTTTCTGGATTATTAATCATGTTTTCATGTAACTGGGTTTTTGTCGTTATTCCTACCGAATTATTTTGTAAAATTTTGTTTAGTAAAAATAATTTCAAGTATAATATATTTTAGGAAAAATATAAAATATTTTTATTCATGACTCGCTACATTACACAATATGTATAGGTTCATGTCATTACAACAAAACACAAAAATAACAACATAATAGATGTAATGTTGCGACCAAGCATACATCGAGGTCAAGAGACCACAGTTACTGAATTCTGAGCCTCTACAACAGTTATATAAAAAATCCAGCCAAGGGCGATACGAACGGAATAGGCAAAGTAATAGAGATAGTTGGTTCAGGACCCTAAAAATTATGCTAATAACGTTAAACGTTCAGTTATCTAAAAAATAATCAATATCATTACAGGTTACAATTGCTAAAACTATACCTATAGAGTTTTCAACCAATACCTTTTGTGATCAGAAATGTGAAGTTGCGTTGCATAAAAGCTAAAATGTGCTTTATGATGTAATTAATATCACTACAATAACAATAGTTGTTACTATACATTCAAAACAAGAAAAAGAGAAACACAAAAAAATTCAACATCGTCAACAACTACCGTAAACATTCTATAAAACATAACAACAGCATATAAATGTGTGTAATCAGAACGTAAATTATCAATTCAAGGGAAACCGGTATAATGCCGCATAAAATATGGTTAAATAAGTCATAAAATATTCAGCGTAATATAACAAGCCTGAAGTTGCAATAGAAACGACGGCTCGTAATATGACACATTTTGTTTAAGTGGTACTTACGACGCCCGGTATGCTAGCTGATTCTGAAAGCAAATCTACATTTGCTTATAACGATGATAAACAAAATGAGCACAATAAAGTAAACACGATTAAATGACGCGAGAATTCAAATGTTCTGAATTAATTTGGGATTGCAGATTTGTTAGATGTTATACGAGTACTTTTGAATGGTGATGAAAATTATTATGATTTTAATTAGAAACTATTAAAATAAAGGTAAATTTTCTGCATACTCTGATTTTATACAAATTAAGAGCCAGATTTTATTAAAAAAATATTTCGTTGTCATGTCAACAGTCCGTGTATTTTGATTGTAATATCAATTAAGTAAATCTGTTGTTTGTCGAGCTATTATTGATTCTATAATATACAAAGATAGATAAAATAGGATTGAAATGTTATTATATATTACTAGCTGTTCCCCGCGGCTTCACTCGCGTAGCGGTTTAAAAAATAGATAGTAGCCGATTCTCAGACCTACCCGATGCACACAAAATTTCATAAAAATCGGTCGAGCCGTTTCGTAGGAGTATGGTAACCTTTGAGCATAAAACCTTATGGTCTAAGATGGTAACTAACATTGTGACACGAGAATTTTATATATAAGATGACACATGCGTATTATGCTGTCATAATAAATAATAATAATTCATACATAATTCGATTTCTATATATTATCTGGACCATTTGTTTACATGTAATAATTAATAAAAAAAACTGCGAAGAAGAAGTTTATCATCAACAGTGATCCTTGATCAAAAAATATTTTTAAAAAGAAGACAAACTAACACGTTCAATGCTAGTAGAATGTGTTATGTGTGTACATATGTATATTGCTCATGAAATTCGGCTTAAGGAAATTGCCTCTCCTTCAAGGAACCCTTGTAGACGTTCGAAGGGGAAAATTTGATAGCTTATAGCTTTGATAGCGCAAGCACGAGAGTGATGACGCAAAATGTTTTAAAGTAACGAGGAAAATATTTCGTGAGATATCCTTATTTGGTTATTTCTACATTGTTTTTTTTTTTGGTAAATACTGAGTTTGAATTGTGATTGAGTAAAATTATTAATTCATCAGAATTGCTTTATTCCAGCAGTAACCAATACTAATATTGGAAAATATTCTATAATTAAAGTTTTGTTTTTTTTTATAAATAATAAAAAAAAACAGTGCAACATTATTGTATTAATAAACAAATACGCTAATATTATATTTACTGAATATTGCAAATTCTAACTCCTTATTTTTTACTAAAATACAAATCACTCTAACAGACTATATAGTTTCCATTTATCTCACAAATTAAACGAATTACAGAATGTTCTTCCAAAAATATGGAACATTCTAAACTGAAGGAATGATTGACATATCCAATTTCCAAAAAGAGCTTTTAAGAGTGTAAACACCAAAACAGTGTTGACAAAAAGTAATAACGTACATATTGCTCTTATTTTAATACAAAAATTGTCTAACATAATTAAGAGTGCATGACGCGACATAAACTGGGGTGCGATACACGCTATCCATTAACTCTGATTACTAATCACTGGTAATGGAAAGTTTTGGTGAAATTGAGGGCTCTAGGTAAAACTTGAACAATGGATACGTATGGCAATAGTAAAACTTTCATGGCAGTGAACATTTTACACATTTTTTTTTTCGTTCGAGAAAATTAAATAAGGAACTAGGGTTGACTGATGTATACGGAGACAATAATAGTATTTGAAATACTAAACATTTTATATGGTACGTCTGTCTGTAGTAGATTTATTAAAACCATTGTTAATTGCTACTAAGGCACTAGCCTTCAATCATGAGCTGATTCGATTTTTGGCAGGCCTGTTTTGGAAAAAAAATACCACTTTTTTTTAAACTATCAAAATATTTAATTAATACAGGTGGACCAATAACCTCTTTACATTTAAAATAGCTATAAAAAATAACATCAAAAACTGTATATTGTATTTTGAAGTACACAAATTAGGGTTTTATTTTTTGAAAATAACATTATGTAAGTGTAAGCCTTGTTTATTTTTACACTCCTGCAACCTGGAGCGTAAATTTTCCATTACCGCCCGAAAAATGGTTGGTGCAATGTCTTGCATTTCCTTGCATATATTTTCTTTTAATTCTTCAATAGACCCTGGGTTACTAATGTAAACTTTACTTTTAAGATATCCCCAAAGGAAATAATCCATCCATAATTTTTGGCCAAAAATTTCACAAACTGCTGCTATTGATTCGTTGGAAGTGTGACATGTTGCCCCATCTTGTTGAAACCAGGTCCTTAGGTTGAAGCCTGAAAAGTCCTGTAAAGCTGGTGCAAAAAAAATATGTAGCATCGCAACGTATCGCTCTGTATTGACAGTAACGGGATGGCTTCTCTGATCTTCATAAAAATTCGGGCCAATTATTCCACCTACGTAGATAAGGCCACCCATACCGTAACTTTCGGCGAGTGTAAGGGTTTCTGGTCTTTTAATTGCGGGTTAGTGTTACTCCAGTATCTACAATTTTGTCTGTTAACATGACCATTTAAATGAAAGTGTGCCTCATCGGAGAAAAAGATGTTATTGAAGGTCGGAAACCTCTCAAGCATTTATTAGCAAACTGTAGTCTCTTATCATGGTCACCTGGCTGCAATCCCTGTACAATTTGAATTTTGTAAGGGTGTAATTGTAGATCATTGTGTAGAATGCAATTTAGAGATGTTTTGGACAAATTTAAGACACTAGACCGCTTTCGAGTGGACAGGCCAGGTTGCTCTCGAAAAGACTTACGTACACGCTCTATGTTTTCCGGATCTCTCGACGTCCTGGGTCGGCCGCGTTCTGGTTGAGTCAAGGTTGAACCCGTCGACTCAAACTTCCGCACCCAATTCTGAATCGTTTAGATTGTTGGAGCTTAATTTGCGTTCCGTATATTGTAATGAGAAAAAAAAATCCGTCTAGCTTCGGTCGCAGAATCGTTCTTTCGATAGTACTCGCAAACGCAGAGCGCACGTTGTGCTCCGTTGAATGACACCATCGCACTAAATTCCTATTAGCCGTTCTCGCGTTTGGTACCCTCCCCGCACCGATACCCACACCCGCGCGGAAGTAACGGGCTTTGAAGTTATTGGTCCACCCTGATAAAAAATCTATGAGAAAATATTTTGGGTATTTTTTTTACAAAAAAATATTTGTGGTAAATAATTATATCCCACTGATATTATAAATGGAAAAGTTTATGAATGTGTGTTACTCAATCACCCCGTAATGGCAGAATGGGTAAGGGTGAAACAGTATACCCTGGTATATAATTTGAATCCCTAGAAAACAGTAGTTCCATCCGGGAAATTAGGGTGCCGGAAGCTAGTTTAAAATAATATCATCTATGTAGACAAAGTTTATATGAAAGTACATTTATTCAAATTACCTAAAGCCAAATGATTTCGTAATATTATATAACGTTCATATTCCTTGATGTACCATAATACAGAGTAACAGAAGTATAAGTTAAGTCATAAACATGAAACTTTGTCCGTGTCGTTGATTTGATGGAATCCCGTTGCCAGATCAAATACGGTTCGTTAACTTTCATTCCGAGTAACTAAGTTAGATAAGTAAGAGGGATGGGACAAAATCTGTTCACTTAATGCTGTCATTCTGAGAAGGGTATTAATAAATATACAATTATAACGAATTCTATCCGATAAGATTAAAAAAAATACTTGAACACCAATTTTTTGGCATAAAATTATGCTTTTCAAAAGAAAATAATGTTAGTAGGTAATAAAATGGTTATTTGTGAGTAGCACTTGCAATTTTAGAAAATGAATGTATAAAGTTTAAGAAATATTCCATCTACTTAATGTCTTTGAGAAACACACTTATAAGAAAATTTATATGATGTTAGACTCAAAACAAATTTCAAAATTGATGTCGCCAAATTAAATCTTGCGAAATTATTTATTACAAAAGTACTGAGAACTTAAAATATAACTAAGTAATAAGTTATTCCCGTTATCGATATTATGTTGAGAGCTAAAGAAAGTATCTGAATAGAGTTCCGAAGACATTTCTAAAGTGGATTTATGTAGAAAGGGTGCCTTTATAAGCTTTCAACTAGGGCGCGTCCTTACATGGCTGAGTATATATTTGCCATGAGATGAGTTGACATAGTGTGGGCTCGAGTACAGCCTACAAAAATCGCTGACCACTAATAGATTAAAATATTGTGCAAATCCACAAAAAAGTATAAGAAAACACGTATCAATGTTACAAGGTTTTATTCAGCATTGAAGTAATGAATATTGCTATTTATGACGTTCCTCATAAATTATATTATTATAGCCGTCTCGTTGTCTGTATTAACTTTATGGGTGGCCTAGATATATCGTTAGTTATTACTGGTATGTCTGACCCTGAAGGTTAATGTAATTTTATACCTAGATAAGGTCGATAACTATCAACGACAACATTATGCGATATTTAAATCTCTGAAAAGATTATTGAGTCACCCATCAAATTGTATCTTTAATATCATTTACATGACTGTTTTTCCTGAGTCTGGGTGTAATTTTATCTACATATATGAGTATAAATTTACAAAAGAAAAGTAGTATATGTAGTATATCAGTTATCTGGATTCCATAGCTCTGCTTAGTTTGAGGTCAGATGGCCGTGATGATTAATGTCCCAGAAATTATGTATGACTTCTTTATTATTAAACTTTTGTATAATATAATTACGTACTCAATATACCGAACATTTCTATTAACAATTTACTAGTTTGCAAGTCTCATTGTTCAAGATAAAAAGAGCAGGTTTAATGATGAATTTCCTTTCTACATTGTAATAAAATAAGGACATTAAAAATTGTATTACAAAAGGGAACTCCATCTAAACAGAACTGGAGAACATTTTCCCACGACACAAGGCAAAACGTAACTATGTCATGAAGTTAGAATAATGAAGTGTAGCGTGACTCTTTTGCGGACTGTACACACATTGGCAGAAATGGGTCAGTTCTCATCCTGACGCGATCACAGGTACTTGGTCGTATAAACGCCACACGTAAACTTTGGAGAAAAATGTTTTAAAGCTGATGCTATTAGTCTTATACATGCTATAATGCTATCAATCCTTTATTAATCCTCGGATAATATTTATTCTAGAGATAAATGTCCTATTTACATTGTTCTTTTACATACTATGAAATACTTTTAGATCTCTCTAGGTCTCCTACGTATATTAAGTTTTTTTTTCCCACCAAATTTAGTATATTTCATCAAATAAATAACTGGATATAGTTTTGAGGTAGAAATTTTCTATAAGTTATTTTTGCATGTTTACCTACTTCATAATTTTCTATAATAATTTATTAGTGGCTACGTTAAGTTAAACTTAAACATTGGTGTTTATAATAAACATAATATAGCTTTCACCTGTTAAAAGATGTTTACATTTTATTTGTAACATTCATACCTGCACATTACATAAATAAACAAAGCTAAACATTTGTGTAAAGACTTTACAAAATGAAACGATAGCTTTTTATTTTTCAAAGGTTGTTTTCTACGAGCTCCAATGTGCCGTCTAAAAATAGGCACGATTTGGGCAACGGCTGGGCCCATATTTCAGAAGTCCCCATTTGGGATGAATCTAAATCTCCCTATCGTTGGCTCCCGGCCCACTGGTATTACAATGTTAGGTCATCAGACCGATGACCTCTTTTTATTGAAAAGAGGGATGTACTAGACTACGCATGTTTGGATTCCTTTGATCGATGTCAAAATATTAAAGTATGTGTAAGTCAGATGAAAATTTATAGATTAAAAAAATAACAGCCTACTTAAAATACTACTATACTATACAATATATATAATAGATAGATACATAACACTTTATTGTTACACCACAAATGATCGGAGTAGTAAAACTTAACTTACAGCGAATGTGTTACAATGGGCGGCCTTATCACTAAATGATCTCTACCAGGGGCAACCTTTGGATGGAGAGGAGTTAGAACATAAAAAATAACGTTGGTGTACAGTACCTAACTATAAAAATAAATACTAACAAAACTAATAAGTACTTACAGTAGTTGTTTTTAATGAATAAAAACAAATGTCGAAAACTAACTAATTATTTGTTTAAACCCTAATTTCAAGTTAAACCTTTCAAGAAAGTTATTGTTCTAACATTAATCTAGGCCTATTTAAAACCTTCGCCAAACTCAATTAAAACCAACGATAATAAATATTAAAATTGATGCCAAAACACGTTAGGCCCAGTGTAATCGTTATAATAAAGCCTTTATACACTGTGCAAAGGGAAATAACAACAATTTAACACCCCAAGGGATTGTAAATCTAAGTAATTTATATTAATAGTCTAAAATTTACGTTAGTTTTGTTAGAGTCGCCGTTTGGGGACCGATCGTAGTGTTAACTAGACAACACTAAATCATAGCATGGTGTATCGTTTTAATTTGTATTATAATAAGGAACTAGGTATATACATAGAATTAGGGACAAGGATGACTTAAAACTAGGTAAAATCTTCATATCGATGTCATTTTACATAATATTTTCTAAATAATAATGTTTAAATAATTAATTTTAAATATAAACACTTATGTTTATATAAGGATCCGTTTAAAGTTCTTGACAGTATTGGTGACCCCAATTTTATTACTGGTCTGCCTCAAGACTCCAGTTATATATTTTTTTTTTTAGAAATTGCGTTTGGGTCTTTTTGTCCTATACAATTAAATAAAAAGGCAAAGAAAAGGTCTCACATTAATTAAAAGAAGGATTCCTTGATTTACTCCACAAATAGTTTTATTTTTATCCATCGCACTCAGTTTAGTCAGCTTCTCTTTTATGTGTTTCCAGCAAAAGCAGGCGTTTGTTAATTGAATGAATAATGTATGAAGATCCGTTTGAACAGGTCGCAAGAAAGAGGACTATGTAAGGAACATTTGCTATATAAGGGATGTTATGTGCTTGTATTTTGCTGGGTAAATAAGTGGGTGTGAATTATTTGATATCTTACAATCTCTTTCATTCGCGTTGTAGTCAAGTAAATTTTGAATTACTTATTATCAACGCAAGAAAATCTTACTTTGTCTTATCAGGTGAGTTCTTAATGACAAAAAAATACGGTCAAGTTTGATTAAGACTTCGCCCTGAGACGGTTCCGTGCAATTTCATATATTTTATTTTAGTTATATAAGGTCACCAGGATAGTAGAATTTATAATAAAATATGAAAATAGATTTTGAATGGCCCTATCTGTTTTTTTTATTAAAGCTTATTTTGTATGCTTTGATACCTCAAGCCAATTTTTACAAAAAAGAGTCAGACAAATGAACAACAAATTAATCCTGTAAGGGTATAAATAATTATATATTTTCATTATGAGGTATGGAACCCTAAAAACCTTTATTTTATGTCGTCACTATTACAGTAATTAACAGCTTTCTCGACTTGAGCACATTATAATAAACTACATTTCACAGAACTTAATGGCAAATATTTGTAACGTAGGCACGGTACCTAATATATTTTATTTAAATATATCAATTTTCTTCAGTGGGATTTTTCGAAACATAATTAACAAGCTACCTACGCTCTATTATAACACTGTAATATTAATAAAAACATAAAGCTACACGGGAAAATTATGAAATTAATCTTTCCTAGTCCCACATCTCCCGTAATCTTTTTACTATCTCTTTGACACCATCTCTTTAATTAACAAGGTTATTTGACTGGCTTACGCCGCAGTTTGCCTTGAAATTTTCAAATAAAACTGGGATTAAATCTACCTACCTACAGGGGAAAAATAACAGTCGTCTTTGTGAATAATCACAAGCATTTTGTAGGCGCCGCCTACTGAAGTAATCTTCTGCCTATTGCCGTACAACGCGTGAAATAAACATCGGAATGTTTTAGTATAATGAGTAAGGGAGTTGAAATAAAATTATGTGTTTAAGCAAATATTTTTATTGCTGTTTTTCGTACTTATTTACACACAATGACATCTATTATAACAGTCATTACCTAATTCAATATAGTAAGACAACATCATAATTTGTACCTACTTAGTATTGAAATTTAGATACTTTAATACATCTCCTCCTTACGTAACTTTGATCAAAGAGTATGTACCTATATCTAAATACATAATTATATATTAAGATATATACATCTCTCCTGTCCTCAGGGTTGTGATCTCAGTTCCTGTAATATGATGTCTGCCGTCACACCCTGTCATATCCCACGTCTCACTGTAACGTGATACTGTTGTGTGATATTTTGGAGAAGCAATTTTTATCTTTATACGAAGATTCCTGTTTTGTTACGCTTGTTATAATATGGAATATATAATTTTTTGTACTTTTAACTTTTTTAAATTTTTTTATTATTATTATTATAAAGAAAAATAAATCTTACAATTTAAAAAACCACGGAGGTTTGTCTTGATTGCAAATGGTTACATTCTGCATACAGACTCGAGATTACAATATTTATATACCCACATCTTACAATTAATTAGTCACTGTGCATTAGTTAGCAAGAGTGTTACATTAATAGTGTTGTGTGTGCGAGTGCGGGGCGTTACGCTACAGGCTGTTTAAAAAATATGTTTTTAGTTTTGATTTAATATTAAGTTTCGAAATAGTGTCTCTAAAAGAGGGATTGAGTTCGTTAGTTAATCTAGGGATCAAATAGCGCATCGTTCTTTTGCCATAACAATTGTTAGCTATAATAGTTTCTAGTCTCTTATTTGTTTGTTGTCGTGTATGTATTTTGTGTGAAATATATTTTTTTAAGCTAGTATTAAAGAATTGATCTTTTAATAGACTGTATGTAACACTCGTATGTTACTACTACGAAGACAGTGTTATTATTTTCATTTATAATAATCTCACTAAAATGGCGCGACTATAAATAAAATGTACATAACAGTACAGTACAACAGTATCTAAAATCTAACACATACCTATTAAATTTTATTTTTCACGAAAATAATATATTCAAGATTATTATGAGAAAAAAATATATACAATAAACAATATAATATACATATATATAATTTTTAACATAATAAATACTTTCGAGGTAACGGGTAATTGAATTTTAGAGGATTCTTGGAGATCACATCATAATATACCAAACTGAG
Source organism: Tetheella fluctuosa (assembly GCA_951216915.1). NCBI lineage: Eukaryota > Metazoa > Arthropoda > Insecta > Lepidoptera > Drepanidae > Tetheella > Tetheella fluctuosa. The sequence goes on from OX578217.1 coordinate 11,593,680, forward strand.
AAGAGGCGCTGATTTCTTTTCAAAAAAGGATACGATATATTTCCGCTAAAGAAACTAGTAGCCAATATATCAATCTGGGAATATTCAGCTAACCAAGGAGACATCGTTTTATATTCCTAGTGTGTCCGTATCCTGATTCGCAGGATAAGAATTGGCTCGTCACGTTCATGGCAACTACACCAGGCACGTCTTGACATATTTCCTGTTTAAATGTACCTTTTCGTGGCACAATTTTGTATCAAATGTAACATTTCGTACGTATTGTGATTGCGATACACGAGTTGCGTAAATGTTTCAGGATTACAGAATACTATTTTTTGAACTTGGAGTTTCTGAAAAAAATATCTTTTGACTACGAAGTTGTAGTCCTTTTGAAGTATAAAGTGTTTATTGAACATAATATGACATGGATTTCGTAATAACAAGGTTTTGATCTATTTCAAAGAGTTGTTTGCACATCAATTACTTTTCACAATATCTTTATAGAATTGGCAGACACTAAGTGTAATAAGCAAGTTTAAGAGTCTGTTGAAATATCAATTGATTAAAAAAAATATTTAATATATTGTACTACTTACATGCATTTTAACTGTTCTAATGCTGCAATACACTGATTTTGCGCTAATGTCGTACAGCTACCTGATAACTTAGGATAGGGCCTTATCGAAGACCCTCTGAAGTACACATTTTGTAAAGACAATTTCATGAAGGACAAATTGGTCCGTCCTCGACTATTATTTGCTGAAGTGGGTTCTCGAGAAATATTATCCTTACCAATAACTCTTGTCTTTGTCTTCAAATTCTCAAAAGGCCAAACTTAGTATTACTCTATAAGTTTACAACAAGCATTAAGTGCGGCATTTTAGTTATTTAGTGTTTGTAAGTGTTTTTCAATGAACATTTAAAGTTGAAGTAGCCTAGTTCAACATTAAACCTAATTTTAAGCCTCCTTATTTTGGTATACGTATTAGCTTGAGACCAAGTTTTTCAGTTTTCTTCCTCTTATCATTATTCTGAATACCTGAAATGCCAAATAATTGACATAGGTTTCCACCTACACTCAAACTTGCTTCCAACGGTTTCCAACATTATTTGCATACAAATCCAAAGAACCAAATTTAATCCATATCTATTCAGCTATTATAATGTGAAAGAGTTACAAATATCGACACAATCTATTAAATTTATAATACTAGTATTTTTGTAGTACATTAATTTTATATACAGGCGACTTTGTTATCCCTATCTAAATTCAAATATTATGATGTTTAGTGAAAATAAAAAATTACATACATATTCTTTTGGTATCTCTCAGTACTAAAAAAATGAGATATAGCATCACTAAGTTGTACCAAAAAAGTCCACGCTTATGGATATTGCGCGCCGTTCACTACGCATGTCTGCGCCCCGGGGCGCAATCACCATGTAATTAATTTATAGACATTATTTAATTCTCTTATTTTACAATAGAAATATATCTAGCGGAAATAAATGATCAAGGACAACATCGATACCTCCAATAATAGCATAAAATGACACCAGATGGTGCTTGAAAAGTGAAATTGGAAATACAACGCTACGCAATTATAAGTTTCACATACTGTTCAGTGATAAGAATGTAGCACGAACGTAATTAATCGAATACAACTAAAAAATAAACACGGTAGATAGTTATGACGATGATGAGCATACACCACCGCCCTCCACCGCGGATCGAGGTGCCGTGTACAAATCACTAGACCTTTAAAAATAAAACTAGACCATAAGTATTTTGCTTCAGGCGTAAAAAATTTAATCAACTCACATACATTTTTCCATTTCTCTCTAAACAGTCTAGCTCGTTTTTGCACATTGTTTTTTAATTTGTTTAGCACAACAGACAGTCTCACTTCTCACTTCGTCAAATGCACGCAGACACAATTTACAATTTTAAGTTTTCGTGGCTTTGGGCCTCCTCTAAATGCATTCTACGTTTTATATCAACCATTACATATTTGCGCAGGCGGGGTACACTTTTGGCTTAGTATTCGTATAGCCTCTGGGTACTGTTTAGGCTTTCACCACTCAAAATGTAATAACGCTACATTTTACAGTAGGTACTTGCGGTGTGAAAACATTGTAGTTACATTATAAACGATAGCAAAAAGACAGGCCGCGGCGCGGGCGCGGCACACGGAATTCGGTAGTAAGCGCGCACTTCGCGTCGCGGGCGCTGGTCCACTGGCTGACCGTGACCCACTAACCACCGGCCGGCCGATGCATATGGCCGCCCGCAAGAGTACCCTCCCCGCTGCATCCGCGCTTCCCCCGTTCTCTCATTCGCTGAATTGCGCGGCAAGCATGGTATTCAATATTTGGCTTACACTGGATGGATAATTCGTTCAGGAAAAATAATTTATAGTGAAAATTTTACCTACCTATTTTTTTTTCAAAAATGTAATCTTTTAATAGTACCTAGAAAAAATTTAAACAATGGTACAAAAGTCATCCTGTATATTTTAGCCAGGTTTCAAAACTTGTCTTCTACTAAAGTTAATTAAATTGATGTTTGTATAAAACTTTCACTTGAAAAGTTACACGAAATTGACATTCAAGCTAAAACACTTTCTAGTAACTTAGCAAGGACCTTACATATTTGGTGCTAACGACTTATTAAGAAGCCATCTCGTTACTTAAATGTACATTTTGTAGTAATATGAGCTCGGTTCCTTTGAAGAAGAAGCTAGAGTTTGAGCCAAACATACACCGTATGCCTATAGGCGAAGTTATAATGAGTTGTGATGTTACCAGTTGTGTGCTCCTACAAACTATCGTGACTTTCACATAAAAAGTATTGCAGTTCTGAATATTCGAGTAAGTAAAATTTCTGCTGCAATAAACTAACAATACTGCATTTCGAACTTTTGTGTTCACTAAATATAACTTGGAACTTAACTATTGTTGTTAACAAAGTAATTAATATTAAATATTTGTAAATTACAACAAGCTTTTTATATGTTCATGATAGCTATTTGTTGTCTGTTAATTATTAAACGTAGTACATGAATAGGATTATCGTAAAAAATATTCATACAATTTAATTATAATATAATTATATAATGATTTATATTTATGATATAAATAACCTACATCTATAAATTGTAATATGTATTAATAATTCACATTACTTAGATAAAGCAACAATATTACAAAAACATGAAAAAAAAACGTTCACGACGGAAAATGCATTTAACCTAAAAGATATTGCCCACCATAAATTCACTTGGCTGCTTCGAGATCGTAAAGTTTTTACATCAGCTCAAGTTACAGTGTTATAATGCAAATGAGTTCTGTAACTCTGTGGGTTGAGCCCTTAAATCTTCGCCACTTTAACGCCAAACGTGGCAGCTTTAATCTTGGTACATCTCGGGCTTTTAGTAAACTAAGGATAACAATAATATAAAGCAAAAATGGATACTAATTCTAAAGGTAAAGAGAACATATTTCTCTGAAGAAGTTTATGAAGAAGACTAGACGTTCAACTAAAGGGCCGGTTGACATAAAAGTTAGATACTCTGACAGCCACGCTACAGGTCGAGGGTTTGATTCTCACGCAGGACAAAGATATTATGTATTGTGCAGACTGAAACATGTTTGTTCATTCTGTGTCTGGGTATAAATATTTTACAATCAGTTAGTTGATGTCCATAGTAACAAGCTCTGCTTAGTTTAAAATAAGATTAACTTTATTAGGTAAGTCACCGCAGTAGCAAATCAGCGTACACTAGAATTACTAAGTTCCTGAGTTTTGTTTAGTGAAAACTAGGTCTTAACTATCGATTCAGCTATTGAAAAATGTCAGTAGAATTTTTTAAATAAGTAAGAGCTTAAAGTGTCCAATACTTATCAACCTGTACCTCTGTTTCTCTTATATGAATGACGGTTTGAAGAAAGAGATATCATCAATAATAATGTAATTAATAAAGAAACGGGTAACACCAAAATAAAAAGAAAACTTTTTTGATCGAGAGTTTTTATGGCTGTCTCAGTAAAAACAGGCTATAATTTAATCAAATAGCATTGAAAACTAATCTAGATTTAATATTACTGTATAGATATTTAGCCTTTGTTAAACGACGTTTCTCGCAAAACCGTTTTGGATATCACATAAAATGAGTTTTATGGTCAATTTCAAACCTATTTTTATAGTTTGTTTATATGGATCCGTCTGAAAATGGATTGCTTATATTGACGGATGTCGTTGATCTCATTTTATGGTATTGCTGAACTCGTTTTGGTTATATTATACAGGTTTACTTTTTTTATCAGTTTTTATAGTGAAAGTACTTTTACTATGTGACAAACCATGAAGGCGGAAAATACATCCTAGACCCAAATGTATGGAACAGAAATATTTTTTTCGCGATATAGGTTTATCATATATTATATATTATTATTTTTTTCATCACTTATACGTTTACTTTTATTTCCCTCTTCTATAAAAAGTGGTTACCAAAAAAGTCGCCAAATACACAAGAAATATCCATAAAACATCAAAATGGGGACTTCCACCTTAACCAGATTCAATGTATGCTCTTTGTTGTGTTACTGTTTATTGCACATAAATAGTTTCAATTTGTGTCATTCTAATGTGCAATATTTGTTTTGGTACCTACCTAATATCTACGTTAAATCTGCTTTCAGTTTATTAAAATAAAGCAAAATTATTTCATTTTTACGAGCACAATAGTTAAAATGCATCAAACGAAATAAAATTCATAAACATTTAATAAAATCTAAAATTATTTTTATAATTTTATTTTGATTAAATTTCATTCGTATATTGTATTAACGCCTTGTTGGATGACATCGGTGTGTTTTTTTACTTACACAGCTAAAAACTATAATTAGAATGGAACACTCAAATCGTTTCCATTTCATCATGAGGATTGGTAAAATCTATACTAATAAAGAAGCTTGTTATAGCATAAACACATTTCCTTTACATTAAAAAAATACTATACACTCCATAACTATAACGCACTGTTTTGCTAATACGCGTCATAACCTGTGATCTTATTGGCTCAAAGGCGGAGATGTAGAAAAAAATATTTTCAATGTGCCTCAACTTTTCTAATAATTTAATGTCTTAGGTAAACCTAAACGTATTCACTTCGACAATGTGTGAAGATTGACAAGTAACTATAAGACCAAATTAAGTTTTGCTTCACAAAGGATTTCTTAGTGTAATACACTCTTTCTACTCTTTCATTAGTACAAAGAATAATAATAATAAAATGAAACAGACCAGAGGCCGCAAGACTCACCCTATATAGGTGACACGACAAAGAATAGCGTATAGCGTTAGCAAACAGAGGCAGCACTCGCGAACATAAAGCGGTCAGACACAATACAATTTCTGCCTCGGACACCATTATACAATACACGTCGTCCTTTTCAGGTCACTTTCAGTTGTAACATGTTCAACAAATAATTATGCGACGGGTATTGTGTGAAAAAACGTTTGTTCTAACGTTAAAGCTAAAGTTTGTCGTTTGCTTTTTAATACTTTTACAATGATACGTGATGTTTCGTGTATTATCTGTGAAATTTTGTACATGAATCTTAACTTTTGTAAGTTCTCTTATTAAGAGACACGCTGGGCTCTTATTCACTGACTGTAAAAGTAAAAGGAGTAGGTACTGGAATATATACCTACTCCTTTTTATTTTTTGGACAATCTGACAATGTTGGCTTTTTTCCCATTAATTATTAGAGAAATTTAGTACGCATAAACACAAAAATGAAAAAAAAAGAGAGTAAACCGATGATTTGGCTATGGTTAGGGTGCAACGAATAAGATTTATTTTATTACCTATAGCATTTGAGGATCATGTTTGTATTTCATACTAGAATTCAGTGATTTAAAAAGTAATTAATTATGTACATTTATTATTCAAACTCTGCTTAGTTTGGGATTAAATAACCATGTGTGAAGAATGGTGCAGCATATTATTATTATTATTTCATTTACTCCAAAGTATTTTTTTATATACATGCTTAAATAAAAAAAATAATCAATATTTAAAAGTATAAAAATAAAGACTCCACAGAACAGAACTTACCTAATTATAGATATTATTGCTGTTATTGTTTGAAACTAGTAACTAGACTAGCAAAAGTTTTGGGCGTGTATCTGGCAGTGCCCATACCAACGCTTAACATACTTACTTAATCCAATGCACATAATTCTTTATTATTTTTATTTATAAATAATCCCAAAGTCATTGCTTTCATTTGACCAATATTTATCTCAATCATGAGAATTCTATTAGAAAAGAGGTGATATATGTCTTTGGCAAAAGCATGGAAGTAGATAGCTAGCTCTAGAAAACACATATACTAGAAGATATCAGTAGGATGGTAGCTGATGTAAAATATGTATCATGTGTCTTATTTCTTAATTATTTAACTTAAAAGCACTTCAATATAAATTTTCTTGACTTAAAAGGGCTCTTGGAATCTACATATTAAATTTTGTTCACAGAAATATTTAGGTACTGAAAAGTGAAAGCCTTTCTAGTTTGTGAAGCTTCAGCATTGTTCATGCCTGAAATGGTATCCCATTTCAGGCTTGAACAATGCTAAACCTGTCGGTCTCATACAATAATCTTGCTATATTTGTTTATTTTAGATTTTATGTTACGATTTCACGCCATCTCACTCTTTCTCACTCTCTCTTGGTGTATATTCTGTTGCACTAAATCCTAATAATATAATAAATGGTAAAGTTTGTATGTTTAAATGCATGTGTTACCGAATGGTTAGCCGTTACGGAGCTGAATAGCTCCGTAACGGCTGAACGGATTTTGAATTTGTTACTTTACTGGACAAATGTAGGTACGATATATAGTAATAGGAAACGTAAGTGAAACCGCGGATAGGAAGCTAGTTTTATATATGCGCCTATATAAATTCTATTTCAAGTGAATGCTAGATATAAATGAAAAGCAAAAAGTATTCTCGAGTACCTATTGGCTCAAATTGATTATCAATTTACAATGCAACGAGTATATTGTTGAATTTCTACGAAAACTGCTTGCATTTTCAACATTCAATTCAATATTGTATCTGATTTTTGATGCCAAACCTGAATATTTTTTGTCTTAAGTGTACATAAGAATATTATGAATAAAAATAAGACATAAGATTTTTATCTTTTATATTTATTTTTAACGTTTTATATTGTCATATAATTTATATAGGATCAAGGTCGGGTGGCGACGTTGTTAGTTTGGATCTAGCATAGTGATTATCGATTAGATTGTCCAGCTTTGTGTAAATCCACAATGGTCTATGTATTGTGTTTTCAACAATCGGAACCGTAGTTGGGTAATTAGTTTCCTGAATTGAAACTCATCATGAACATGGTATACTAACTTCATCCCGCAATTTCTTCTGTTTTCTCCTAAATGCTGATCTTAATTTCCAGCAATTTTTGTCGAAATTACGGATATTTATACAAATATTATGAAACTTACTACATTATCTAATTGGGAATTAAAAACTGGGGATGTGGATTGGGAAGTATAAAAAATGCAATAAGTAGAATAAATCTATCCTTTATAATAAAATAATTGTTTCTTTTCTTTGTTGCAGATGTAAAAACGCAATCAAAAAAGGACTCGACATTATTTTTGTTTTGTAAAATGTCAATCAAACCGTTTGCGAGACAAAGGACGATGAATGTTGCAATGGCTTTTTAGTGAAAATTGGGAAAAAGAGAAGAGAAAAGATGAAGGTAAAAGCCAGTGTGGGTTAAACGAAAAGGATAAAAATGGCCGCCAAAGGCTTCGGTGGTGAGGTGATCGGCTTTTTCCTGGCTGTGGCTTTTTGCATCACTTGTCCGGAATATGGTAAGTTTTTAAATTTTTTACTACTATTTTTTGTAACCTTTTGTGGTATAAAGCCTTTCGGATTACGCTTACGTTGATTCATTTTCCGTTGCAGTTATGTTATTTAAACTAAAATATTTAATATTTTTTATTGTATTGGTCTGAATTATTTATTCATGCCGTTCGCGGTAGAAGCATTGGGTCCGTGGGAGCTCGAGGCTTGATTTTATTATCCAAGCTCATCGAGGCTGCGGGAGACCTACGGGCTGGGAGCTTTTTCAGCCAACGCATTAATTTGGCCATTTAAAAAGGAAACGTTGCCATCCTGTTGGGAACCTTGCCTATCGACAGCAGCGAGAGCTTTGAGGATGTTTTCTACACACTGGATGGCACGTACCAATAGATTTTCAAATTGTGAGTGGTATTTTGACAATATTTCTAACCACCAATACCTACATAATAAAGAAAAAGAATGAACAATTGTCAACCAAAAAAAACATTTCACTTTCATCTCTCAAATCGTAAACGATTACAGTTTACTTCAAACAATCCATCAAAGCTCAAAGATCCTATAAGAGTATTATGGATCAAAATCTTTCACCAAAGGTTTATTTGCAAACAATAAAGACATTTCCGGTGAACCGCAGAGGGGGGAAGGTACCCGAAATGTCGCGTTGTCAAGCCCAAACAATGGGCATTATGTGTTTTAGCTAAACGTTTTCTTTAGGGTGTGTCGGAGAAAATTCCGTTTAAAAGAAATTGGTTTATACATATAATTATTTTTGTGTCTTTGGTTTCAATGAAAAATTTAAAAATGGTGAAAGAAAATAGTTATTTATTTCTCTACTCTCGACTCTACTTTATAAACACCCTGGCCGACGTTCAGCCAATCTTAAAAGCATTTTCAAATTGGTTTTGTGTTTCCATATGGCAATATTACCAAAATGAGATTGTCATTTTGGTATATAGTATTCTATGGTCTACTGAAATAAAGAAGTATCTTGTGTTTTTTGGGTTTAGGTAAGCACTCCACTCGGAAAAGATAGGAACTAACCTTTTGGCAATAGGGCTTGGCCTTTTGTTAAATGGTGGCACATTTCATTAAGCGAATTACTGCACAAGCTTCCAACGTATTTGTTTCTTTTTCCTACAAAAAAACGTTTTTGTTTCATTATAGCCAACAAATTTTACCACAGGCCTGCATCATATTAAATTATCCGTTTCAAATACAATCATTCCATTCAAAATACGGCGCTCCATTCCAAAATGTCCTATTCTTACAACATTTGGAACAGATTATACCATATATTATTATGTATTTCTATAGCATCGTAAACCTTTATAATGCAAAGTACATTCTATTTTATTAAAACGTTCCAATGACCAAAGTTGGGTAATAGTAGCCAACAAAATATGGGTTACATGCCATTTCCGCGCTCAAAGACTGGTCAGGAGCTCGGAAATTGTTACCAAATCCAATTACAGTCGGCTGAACCCGAAATTTTGTGAGGGCGTTCTAACCTACCAAGTTTTACCAACAAATTTAACTGTAACACAACTATGTAGTTTTGTTCCGATGAATATTGACGTAACTTTAAAAGCCGTTTAGCCAGGTGTGTTAGATGAATACACACTAGTCGAATTGAATTTGCCGTTTGACTCGATTGTGAAATAATTTACAATGGCGAAATTTGTTCAAAGACCGTTGGGGATCGAGAGGTCAGGCTAAATTGAATTCATATTGAATTGTTGATGATAAATAGGTAAAAATAATAAATAAAAGTTAGTTTATATGAAATAGATATTTAAAAATAGAATAGTAAAAAAAAAACAATTCGAGGGCTCCTTCACATATCCTACAGACGAGTGCGTCGTGCAGACAATCGTTTAGTAATTAAAGATATTATTTTGGCTTAACAAAACAAATCGTATAGAATAAAAGAAATACTTTACAAAATTAAAAAGTATAAAGTTATATTTATTACTTAAGTTTTTAATATACTTTTCATTATAAACAGCATAACAACATACAAAAACAAATTAAATACTTGAAAAAGTCTCTCTTCTTGTATTATTTAATTTGTTTGTATATACCGACTTGTTTACACCCAGGTCACGTGCCAAAACAAAAAAAAACTTCATAACGTTGAGAATGGTCGTAAGGAAGAAAAACACATTCTTCCATTATCCTCACACTTTATGCTCTATAATATAAGATTCAGAATGGCTTGTCTTAATGAGATCTCTAATGGCATTGTCCATTTGTTATTCAACTTCAGTAGTTTCAGAACAACAATTAAACTGTTGGGGATAAATATTTGTGCGGTGCTATATCCAATTAGGTATAAAGTTTGAAATGGCAGTTACCTGGCTTTGCATTTGAATAATATTTTTGTTTCTTTATCGTCTATTTGTTTCGATTATTCTTAAGAAATGGCCATTTGAAGCTGACTGAGATAAAATAATTATAAGTTCAAGTGCCATAAGATGATGTTAAAAAACCGGCCAAGTGGGAGTCAGCGTCGCGCACCGAGGGTTCCGTACAAACTTCGTCCATCGTTCGACCATCACGGGAAATGCACAATTTTTTTTTAATTTTATTTATCTTATTTGAGGTTGGTGCCAATTAAGCAAGACCTCTAAATTGTATGAGCGCCCATACAACTCAGAGGTCTTTATTACGGCGTAACTATGTATGTATGGGGACACCCTTTAATTTTCAACTTTTTATTTTTTAGAATTTTCCCTTTATTTGTGCTGTAAGACCTTGCTTTTTGTCAAATTTCGTGATTCTAGGTCAACGGGAACTACCATATAGACATAAAAGGGCAAAAAAATCGCGTTTGTTGTATGGGAGCCCCCCCTTAAATATTTATTTTATTTTGTTTTTAGTATTTGTTGTTATAGCGGCAACAGAAATACATAATTTGTGAAAATTTCATCTGTCTAGCTATCGCGGTTCTTGAGATACAGCCTGGAGACAGACAGACGGACGGACAGACGGACGGACAGACAGCGAAGTCTTAGTAATAGGGTCCCGTATTTACCCTTTGGGTACGGAACCCTAAAAAGGAGTTTGCCATTTATAAGTGTATTCTGACCTAATTACCTAAACAGAATAAATGAGTTTCTTAAACTTTTTGGAACGAATTTCCTTTACGCAGCACAACACAGACGTGACGTCACCAGTTATGCGATTTTCGCGGAGGTTCAAGAATTGAAAACAATAAAGCTGAAGAATTTTTTGTTTGTTTGAACTAATCTCTGGAACTACCAGTCCGATTTGAAACATTCTTTTTGCATTTGATAGGCCAATTCTTTAGGAAGGTTATAGGCTTTTTTTTTTTATCCCGGGAAGGGATAAAACTGCAGGGAATAGCTATTTGTATAAAAAATATGCTTGCAGTTGCTGCAATATTTATTATATAAGTATTTAACTTCGTTCCTGGCGGTGGTCGCCTAACCGTACATTACTTTTTTTGTTATTTTATAGTCATAATAAAGGACAATAAGTGATTAAATGAAATATCCTTTATTGTATGCACCACAAACGTACAAAAGAAGTAGGTAATAATAAAATAAGTAAAGGAAGGGAATACAATATGGGTGGCTTTAATCCAGTCACAATCAAATTAGCGCAATTATTGTTTGCATCCACCATTGCTGTCATCGTTGCTGTTGCATTTGCACTGCTGAAGTACCCACTGCGACTGAATGTGGTGATATCGGAGGACAAGGTAGTGGTGCTTCAGTTCGTTAGCAGCGCAGCTTTATAGCTACTGCATTGCTGCCGTAGCTGAAAAATCGTGGTGAGCACAGCCCTAAGTGCAAAAGAGAGAAGGTTATAATATCCTGTAGCAAATATGCATCTTCTATAAATATTTTATTATTAATAATAATGTATATATGAAGGTAATTGTGTCACATAAAAAAATATACATGTTAAATATTATGACAACTTTACATGTTTGTTTTCTATACTCATAAGAACTAACACGCAATAAATATTTTTTTATATGATACCTTTGTACCCCGGAAAGGTAAATTAATATTAGTTGTAAAGCTATAAATAACAAATTGATCCAAAAATACACTTGTAAATAATAATTATATATTCTTTACGAATTTTGATCACAGTATATTATGATTCCCTCGTCAGTGAACACATTGATGAGTGGTTGGATAAGGAAAAAAAATATACTGACCCACATATCTATCAACTAATAAATAAAACAGAATCTATATGATCTGTGTCCATATGAGAATTACCTTATTACTAACTAGCTTTAACGCGCGGTTTCTCTCGCATTCCCGGGATAAAATATAGCCTATGTTACTCAAAGATAAAGTAGCATTCTAATGGTGAAAGATTTTTTGAAATAGGCCCAGTAGTTTTTGAGTTTATTCGTTACAAACATATAAAAATACTAATCTTTCCTGTTTATAATATTAGTAAAAATGAAAATGAAAATATTTTTTATTCAAATAGGCCTTCACAAGCACTTATGAATAGTCTGACTCTAACGCTCGGTTCGGAAGGTTGCTTTTACTGAGAAGAGCCGGCAAGAAACTCAGCAATTACTCTTTTCAAAACCAACTCAGATTTATTACATTAAATTATTTATCTGGTCTCACTGACAATATATGTGTGTTATAACAAAAAAGAAAAGAAACAAAATGATGAGTGACATAGTTAATAAATAGATAGCAAATTTAAGCAGTAAGATGTAAGATTAGTGTTTTGGAGAGTGAAACAGTTCCTATAAAGTTCAGTATGTCTTTGGTATATTCTGGGACATTCTGGGACATTATTCCTCACACACGGACATCTGACCCCAAACTAAGCAGAGCTTGTACTATGGAAGCCAGATAACTGATATACTACATATACTACTTTTCTATTGTAAATACATACATATATAGATAATTACACCCAGACACAGGACAAACAGACATGTATGAGCCTACATTGCACGTAAATCAGCAGGTACAGCTGGTATTGTAACACTCCGTGGTATGTGCGAGTTGGCTTGCTTCGTACATTTGTTAGCACAGCTACAGCTCCATGTAAGTTATCTTTTGTAGAAGGAAATTCTGTGACCAAACTGAAGTAAGCTACGAACTATTTTTTTGACGTGGGTACAGTACATTAGGTACCTACCAAAATACGTCCTCGGATGCAATACGGCCCATGTTGACAATCAATAGGGCGCGACCGGTTTATGATTTTGATTGTATTTTGTCGAATTTCCACTACTTACACGGGATACCTAAATTAGAGGGAATGGAAATAACCTGGTAGTTTAGTATTGAACCTGTTTATTTTATAAAAAAAAACAGAAACACAAAACAAGCTAAGTTGCGGCCAAAAGTTTCAAAAGTTGAATTAAAATATTTAAATACTAAACAACTGTATGGCACTTAGTTGAAAACGTAATTACCCTCCTAACACAAATTAGTTTTAGGGTATAAAGTTAAATGTTCAAATAACTTGCAAACCTAGATCCAGCTGAAATGTAATGTAGAATCAGACAGTGTAGACATATAAAGTACAAAGTTTTCTTTGTTACCTTTAACAACGACCTTTATTTATTTTTGTACTAATGTTCTTTTATGCAAAGATATACCTACTAGTAAAGTGTAAATATTACAATAATATTTTTTTCACTAAAAATTTTCCTAAAATACTTTTCTTTAATTCAATATAATTAACTTAGCAAGCACATAAAAATCTAAATATAGCCTATGCCTTTGAAATCCAGACAACTCTTCCAGGAATGTAGCGTAAAATTCCTTCCTTTATAGCTTGGATTACTGATTCCCGAGAGCTCACTGAAGGCAGAACACGTGTTCTGCGCTCAGGTAGCTACCTAAGCTAGGGATCAGGGCCCGAGCTCTATCTGAAAAATTAAAAGGAAACGCTATGAAGAATCTTTATTCGTTCCGATAAAAGCTAAGGTGAGGTTCATTGTAAGTTGCTGAAGTATTTTTAATATCGTATGTTGTAGAATAAGATATAAATGCATTTACTTTTTATATATACAATTTACGGCATTTCCGATAGACATTGGTGCATTTTATTATAACATTACTATTTACATTATATTTTAATTTAATAAATATTCACCACATCAAGTATTTACAATCATTGTATAAAATACAAACTATAATATATAGAAAACATCCTCAAAGCCTTTGCTGCTGTTGATAAGGTAAGGTTCCCAACAGGCCAGCATTCCCCTTTTGAATGGCCAAGCTTATGCGTTGGTGGAAAAAGCTCCCAGCCCGTCGATCTCCCGAAGACTCATTGAGCTAACACCACATTAATTAGGGTTAGACCAATTTACTTTTAATTATTTAAAATATATTACGTATTTAAAATACGACCCCTTTATTCATTTGAACTGGAGATATTTTGATGAGCACATCTTATTAAAAACCTTATAGAGTAATTTAGATTTAGAAATGTTCTTTACATACTCGTAGATGCGAGAATTATAAAGTTTTGGGGATCGTACGAGCATTGCACTCTAAAGTCAAAGGTAATGCTGAGACTGTGATTATGCCAGCCCTGAGGGATAGTATACACTTTGAAGCGCTAACATCTCTTGAGATGCTTTAAGTTATAGATGAGGATAATACTCTGTGGATTACTTCTGTATTTAAAATACTAAAATATGTAAAACGTGCGGCTCAAGTGAATACGACTGTAGACTTTTCTATGTTGAAATTATTTAATTTTGTTGATGACTCGTATAAATATAAATGATGATAGACGAGGAGAATTTTATTATTTTGTCTAGTAGAATGATTAAAAAAAATATTTCTAATAGATACATAAAAACTAAGTTTTACAGATCTATAAATCAAATTTGCTATTTCAGAAGTAATAAGAACGACCTTTTCAAGGACTTTTTAGTGTATCGAACTTTCAATACATGTATTTTGTTTTCTACAAGGCCTTCACGACTCTTTAGAGTAGTAATTTCAATATTTGATGAGGTTTCTAACATTTGTTAATACATTTTTGGCTTCTTCTATTTAACGAGCTTTATTGGTTCATTTCAAAGTCAAACCTATATATTCAATTCAGGTCCTAGAAAGTCACTAGTTTGAAGCTATGGAAGTAATTTCAATAGCACCAGTTTGAAAGTTACCTTTCAACATTATGGAATCGCCAAGAAACTCAGTAAAGTTACATTTTTCTTAACTATCTGACTATCATATTTTCAAATGTTTAATTAACAATTTCAAAACAATTATGAGCACACAACGCCAAAGGAAATATGTCTAGCACTACGATGTCAGCAAATATATTTAAACAAATTGGTCAACCATTTCTCCTACTACTAATGGAAAATAAAAAAATATATGTCAAAATAATATGAAATTTTATAATACGTTATTAAAAAATTGTTTCGCAATTACCATAATGGCATTAATAAAGCTATAAACCATTAAAACTAAAATAAAATCTATAGGTACATAATGAGCTTAAAACTTTTCAAATTACACTATAATAATTCAAATTAATTATTCTGGGCGCTGTAAAAACTTTTAATACTTTAAAATTAATTGCTTACCCAACGATTCGGCAAACAAAAATGGCAGAAATTAATAATGCTGAAACAGGGTAACTAAATGATGTAGTGAACCTAGCTGTTATTACTTTCGGAAATTATGAAAGTTATGATACTTGGCGGTATTTATAACAATACTCGTAAAGTACTTTATGGAATGCTCAATAAATATAATTGAGACTAAAAACATGAGTCTTTATACTCACGCAACTTGACGATTATGGGATTGTTGATTTGAATGTGAGATGCAATAGACACTTTGAGTTTGTTGATTTGATAGTCTGTTTCTTTGACCTCAATGATAACAGAGAAGAGAATTCTTTTTCTGAAAAAGTAGCAACATCAAGTAATAAAACATTACGTAAAAAGTTAATTTGAAAGTCAAAGGTTATTACACAAACTTTTATTTATTTATTTAGAACCTTAGTGTTCTTCATAAAACTAATATTATTGAACAATATTCCGATAAAAACCCTTTGTGATCAAACTGACGCGGACGAAGCAAACTCATATAAGCCGTAGAGCGTAGTTAATTTATTGAAGATAAACAAAGTAACTAGGCCGAGTAAACTCTATTAGTGCTGATGGACAAAAAGGTTCAACGTACGAGTTAACTTGAACGTCTATTTGCTCAATATTCACACCCAAAGGTTGCAAACATTGAGACGTTTAATTAACTTTATTTCGCTTACAAAAGCTCAAACATCGACAGAAATAAATTAGATGATATTGAAACTGTATAAAAGGTTAAGAATTAATCATAACATAGCGCAAAAATAGAAATTAATAAAATAAAATAACAATTATTGCCTGTAATATAATTATATAATATGTATGATATTGAAGATACAACAGAAATTGATAAGGGTCACTTAAGTTTATACGTATATTCAGATTTAATCGTGGCTGAAACCTCAATTTCAAATAGGCACGTTAATATTATATTGTACTCTGAAATTGTATCGTCGATTGTCGAATTAACCTCAATTGATTCATCGAGAGGAGCTGCATTATTATTTTCTTGAGTCATAATAGTAATTTAATATTAATTCAGTGCATGATCTTGGTATTTTATCTTCATGCTGTTTTTTGTATCTTCGTCTTATAATTTTCTACACCTGCTGCAGAATTCTCTTTACAAAAGATTACCTATTGTCTACTCTCATTTACGGTTAAGCTACATCAGATTACTCTGCAACTCTGCACCTAAGTAGAAATAGTCTGCTCATTTACCTTGTTACTGTTGTTGAACTAAGCTTATTACTCCGTGTTATCTACTATAATATCATGAATGAAACTTATAAAATATATGTTACTATTTTACATTTCTTAAATTGTAACATTACAAGCATATGAAATTTCTTTTTAATACAAAAATTCTACGGAAGTCAGCTAAATTATTTGCGTTTAGGTCGAGAAATGGAAACTTATTTTTCATAATAACAAAATGGAAGGCAGTTTCAAAGTTATTAGAGGCGACCAAATAAGTAGGTCGCAAAATACGATGGCGACATGAAACGGTTATCATTTTAACAAGCTTCTAGCTATATACTGGGGCATACATAGGTAATTACATTTTATGAATATCGATATATTATTACAATCTAAAATCTTATAGAACACGAGTTCGAAGTACCTATTATACCTAAAAAGATAAGAGCCATTAGGTTTATGTTATAAGAGAAAATGGGAATGTCGATGTACTTAAAATGGAAAATGTTATTCATGAATTTAAAATATAGCCGTCGTTTCCAACGACTTTTGGGACCGTATACTATGTAAATGACTTATGAAATTTATATTGAAAATATTATTCAGGCAATCATCGATTTGTGCTCCACATTATATAAGACAGATTTTGGTAACAGGTAAAGCATGTATGTACATTGATACAAATATTAAAATCTAATTTAGGAAAAGTATAACCAGAGCAAAATTATTTCACACCTGGAAGGAACCTACCAAAAACAATCATTAATTTTTTATTTTTTCTCCGAACACTCGGGAAGTACATCACAAATTATTTACACCCAAGCCCGTGTTGCGAGCTCATGGTTTCTGTTCTGTAATTCAGTGGAAGTTTGCCCGGAGTCACGCAGCCTGCCCTCTCCCCGACTGCCCCTGCTTTCCTACCCCCTGCCTCCCCTGTAACGTAGTCGTGCGAGGCGATTAACCAAATTGTAGGGAATGGCTCACGGCACTGCGGTACTCAACCTACTTAGCTACTCTTGATAGTAGAAATCTACACGCACTGCCAAAGGACTGAGTGTTTTCGTTTTACCATTATTAGATTTTACCTGAGTTCCAGTGTGAATAATAAGGGCTATTTTCAAGAATCAAAGCTTTCTTTATATAATTTTAATCTTTATCTATTCATCTGCTGAGATGTGATTTTTCTTAAACTTTTATAAATCTGACTTTTTATCAAACCTTATTGTATTTTATACTTTAGCTAAAGTAAGCTAAATGCTTAGCTTTCTTTAGCGATACGATCCTAAAGATTTCTATTTGACAAACCCTTTCTATTTTAGTCACAGTGCTTTTGCGTGTCTTTATGAGTTAAATGTGTAAGTACTGAAATAAAATGAAAGCTTAGGAAAAACTTTTTATGTGTTGGTATCTGTCTGAAGCGGACATTTCTCTGAAATTGAATTTCGGTATCGAACAAAAGTGTAACTTTCTTCAAGGCATGTTTGAACTAAGTAATAGGTGTTTTTCCTTACCTTTGATGATACTTTCAATCTCAAAATTAAATAAATGTAAGGAGAGAATACAAAGAAGTATTTACTTAAACTATTAAGTTAACCTATATAATTTAAAAAAAAACACAAACATGTTACATTTAAATACACATGTAATGTTTTCTTCTAAATTGAAAACCGTGACATACAATTTTGCACCCTTGACCAAGATAGCATGTTCAATACTTAAAGGACATGGCTAAACAACTGCCCTAAGCATGTATAGAAATGTCTCACTACCTCATAAGATTTAAATATTCATTTATTAATTATTACGGTTTTATTATTCTCCTAGAACTTTAGTGAACAAATCAAATAATTGAAAGTCATTTTCATGTTTTATTATATGACAAGAAGAACATAAAAACGATACGACGTACCATTCACGAAGATGTGGTCAATGCGTAAGCTGAAATTATCAGTATTATTTATTATATTATTTATAATTGTGCAATACAATCAAATAATTCAATTCAAATATTTCTATAACCATTACAATAGTAATAATATACTTACATCATTATTTTATGTCGAATAATGTGGACTGAATAAAATAACTTTATACAATGAATAAATGTCTTTTTAGTTATATTATTTCAATACTAGCTGTGCCCCGCGGTTTCATTCGCGTATAATTTAATAATAATAATATAATTTACTAATAATAATGTTCTTTTTACCTATGTATGTTGCAGTTTGTACACAAACGCCTAACCAAAAGTTAATAACAAAATCGTTTTCTTGTATAATTTAGTTATCTATTGACGTAGGAGATTCTACGATTTTATTTTCAGGATTGTAACGATATGAAAAGTTCCTGAAACCTTTTTCATACGAAATACCAACATTCAGCTATTCAGCATTATATATTACTAGGTACAGTGTTTATACTTGGCTAGGGCAGTGGTCCATACTCTATTTAGCCATGTCCTTTAAGTATGATCCACCTACCTTTTGGAAATAGAAGCTGCCAATTATCTATATACTTAACCTTTTAAGTATGGACGTGTAGCCTCACAGGCTACTCGTCAATGTTGGTTTCTTTGTTTGACACACTTCCTCCTGCTCCCTGCGACCGACCGGCTCAGTAGCTTCAGATTTAGTGTCAAAACGATCAGTGAGGAAGAAATTTGTGTCGCTCGATGCATAATACGTGAGTAATACTTATCAAAAAATTGGCTTTTAAAGTCACTCGTCAGAATTTTTGTTTTTTGTTAGCAGAACACTATTTTATGTCTTTTTTGATTGTGATATATATATATATATATAAAATTTAGGATAAAATGCTTTTTTTGCTAAGTAAATAAGTTAAAATTATTTTAATTGCAAAAAATATAACTATAGTCTAAATTACCTTCAAGTACCATAACTGTTGATTTTCGCATGTTTATAAAAAAATAATAAAAAGTTGATTCTATATTCACGTATTTATGTAAAACACACATTCAAATGAAGGAGCCTGTGAGGCTACACGTCCAGGGTAGTGTCATAAAAAAATGACGTCCATACTTTAAGGTTAAGGCGACGATAGCTTAGTGGTAGTGACGTCGGGTGCCACGGCGAAGTACTTGTGTTCGAATCATACAATGAGCTTGAGCTTTTGGTGAGGAAACCATAGCACGGTAATAGAGTACTTTGTGATACCAACCTAACCGACACTCAAGCTGAGAATCTGTACTTAAGAGTCAGCTGCTGTTCTTGGCTTTGTGTATTCACTACCTTCAGCCATATAAAGCGACGATATATGCAAATAGCCCTTTCCCGCACTAAACTAATGGGCGAGAGAGAGAAGGAACAAAGGCTATACCTATATTCCTGTAAAAAAGACGTTTTAATTTTATAAAAAAAAACATTGATTTTTTGGAAAATTAACAAAATAGTTCCTTCTTAGAATGTCTATTAATATTTTCAAGTTATTTGGACTGGTAAAATAGGAGAAAAATCCATTTTCAATAAAAAAAAACACTTATTCTCGATTTTTTTTGACGTTATCATAGAATTTTTTTAATTTTAACAAAAATAGTTCTTTGGCATAAATCCTCTAGTTTAACATATGTTTTTTTTAACAAATCTCTTGCATTAAAGAATACAGAGAAAAACTTAATTTCGAATCGTAATTTTGCGTATATCGTCGCCACTGTGAGATTGTTGTCAAACATAAGCCTATACATACATGGTAAATAAAAACACATTAAACGAGCTCATTATTTTATCGTAAACATTATAAATATTCGTTTCAAGTTGACGAGCAATCAAAGGTAAAAGGATTTTTAAAAGGATTAAGGTCACTCGGTAATTATTAATTAATGTATGTTGCCTAGGCCTCCAATGATTTAAAATTATTCATGTTATTTATTTACGTTGCATAAATGTCGGTCGATATAATATTATAATATATTTTTTAATATACATTGGCATTACTTTCTATACATTTTACTGTTTACCAAAGCTTACACTATGTGCATTACGATTTGTACTTTCTTTCGATTGTTTTTTTTTCTTATACATACATATCTTAGTAATTAAACAGTTATTTTTTCAAATATATCCTCATTTAATGTAAACACATTATAAAATGTCATCGCATAAGTTAGACTGTACCCAAGGTTTTTATTTCCAAGTGTCATGATAAAACGATTGCGTATTACCATAAAATTATTATTCATGAACTCCCTAAAATATGTTCATGCGAATACGAAACAAGGAAAGTTATATTAACTTGAAGAAGTTAGATTAGCGCTTATCCAAACATGTAGAGCACGTTTTATTTTTGTATAAAGTTTTTTTTTGTTTATGAAGTGTTGCATTATTTATACGTTGTAATATTAAGGTATTAAGAAAGAGGTGCGCCATCTTGTTATGTTTCTTGAATTTTTAAATGTTTCTGTTTTTGTATTTAAACTATTATTGATAACAACCATTCTAAAGTTCTGTAGTCTACCTCATGTATTTTGCACAACTAGCTAAATCCCGGCATGCGTTGCATTTTTTTTGTCAAATACTACGGCGCGGGCGTGCGCACAACAACACACCAAAGTTTCATCGTAATCGAATGAATGGCATAAGAACGCATACGTTACGAACAAACAAACAGACAGACAAACAAACATTAATTAATCTTCTAATATCCCCCGTAACATAATTATGTTAGACTTATAAATATTTCAATGGTTAACTAAAGATAATTAACAAACAAAATTTATGTTGATTCGATATCATAACAGTAAATTAGTGTAAACATAATACGCATAATTCTACAATATCTACTGTTTTATTGATATTCAATATCAAAGCTTATACTTAGTTATCAATATCGTTAATTATTTTGAAATAGGATACCTAATTATAATATTTTGTGCTTTTTCATGTTTGTATTATTTTGTTTGATTTTTGCAAAATATTTTCTCTGTCTGAAGTCTGATGTATGACAAGGAGGCAGATAGGTAGGGTAAAGAAAGAAAGAAAAACATTTATTCATGACAACACACAACATTACATTAGGTAGGGGGTAGGGGGATTGATTATCAATGTATTTCTGATCCGTACAAAAGGCAACTGACTCTCTTGTGCAACTGACGGAACACACCAATGCTTGGCTTACGACGTAAGCCTTACGTGATCTATTATCGTAGAACTTAGGTACCAATTTTGATATTTTAGGTCTAATACACACAAAGTTTAAGGCGGTGATAGCTCAGTGGTAGTGACGTCGGACGCCGTGGCGAAGGTCGTGGGCTCGAATCCTACAATGAGCTTGAGGTTTTGGTGTAGGTGTACTTTGCGTCTGGCTGACTACCACCCTCAAGTTGAAAATCTGTCACCAAATACCTATTGGTGTGTTCCGGCAGCTGCACTTGAGAGCCAGTTCCTCCTTCTAGGCTTTGTGTGCTTACCACCTTCGACCACATCATCACATACCATAGTGAGATTGTGGTCAAAAACAAGCCTATACAAAGTATAAAAAAAGGTGCTAGCTTTTAAAGCATTTTTTATACAATACAATGAAAAATTACCAAGTCGAAACAGTCAGTTTAAAAAAATACAAGCGAAACAGACAAAATGCTTTATAAAATCAGTCTTTCATAAAATTGTACATCAGTTCTAATCAATAGCGTTACAAGCCAGCAGAAATTTGCTGTTTTTAATATAAAACTTGAGACAATATTCCGTCTTATTAATCATTCATGAACTCATTGTAGCTTTTCAAATTTCTATCTTATTATTATTAGAGCAAAGGTTTTTTTTGGATTGAACGGCGAAAATATATGAGATAGGAGATGGAGGATTTTGTTTTATACACTTAATTGGATTTCATAAAGTAAGCACCTACCTAGATCTATCTCTTGTTAAGTACATACTGCATCGACTGCTTTTATTTGAATCTTGGCATTTTCTTTACAAATGTGATATTACCTCTTACCACAAATTACCTGCCACTGAACCTTTTATTTTTCTTCCTTAACGATCTTATGATTTACGGAAATACAAATCTATATATAAAAATTAATCTCTATTTCCCTTGGTCCTGCCATAACTTGAGAACGACTTTTCCGATTTAATTTATCTATTTTTTAAGTTTTCTAATACTTAGTACTTAGAAGGTTCTTACGGAAAAAAAAAAAGAAAATTGGGCAGAAAATTTGAAAAATTCGGGATTTTTTTTTGTAAGAAATAAAGACACTGATATTTTTGCGTTGGATAGGCAGTTTATTAAGGAATATAGGCTGCTTTTAATGTTGAAAACGCAGGTGAAACCACGGGGGACAGCTAGTAAAATATAATTACATAACAACTTATTTGTGATTTGGTTTTTTCACTAAGTATTTTCAATATTGTTGTTTCGGTTTGAGCGCCCTATCCGGAAAAAATGGGAACAAACCTTTGACAATCAGCCTTGACCTTTTGTAAAATGGTGGTATTTTGTTCCAAATGATATTAGGATTGGACCTTTTGGAACTGCGTTACGCGGAAGTGGTTACGTGTGTATCAGAAATACAATCCTCCAATCAAATCGTAATACGGAGCTCCATTTCAAAAAGTTCTTTTACCATAGCGGCGTGTAATCTTACTCTCGACTAGATCAAAGTGTCCATGGTTTGTTCGACTATTCTATTATGTGGCGCGCTAACGTATACCTACTTAATTACTTGATATAAAATAAAATAACATAATCATTTGCCTATTGTTTTATATATTATAATTATATATTATAAAAAAGTAAATAAAGAAGTAAATAGTAAATTATTTATTATAATAGCAATTTGGATCACCATATCCGTATTTGGGCTTCTTAATTATCTTTAAATGCACTTTGGTCATAAATAGTTTTCAGGGTCTCATGATGGAGCCGGAAAGCTTTTTAGTGCAGTGTTTTTTTTCTGTTTTTTAAACTATTTTTCTTATTATAAAAATGTAAACGCACGATTCTATAAGACGGCTAGCGTTTTCAGTGCGCTAAAATTTTCATCAGCTATGCTAGTAGGTACTTAGATATGTCAAGGGTCAATCAAACAATAATAAACTTCAGTTGTTCATGTAATCGGAACAGTATAATTGAAAATTTCCACCGAAATTCAAGTAATTGATGGTAAACAATATTGAATGAAAATAGAAATGGCGTTTTACTTGTTAAGTCCTCATTAAATTGGTATTGTACTCGTTGAATAGGTTTTTTGTTGGGGCGAACGAAAATCACGATCACGTTGTTCTAAATGTCAATCTAACTTCCACGTGGCAATAATTTTATTACACATAAAGCTGCCAGCAACATAAATCTATTTCTTTTAACTTTCGTATAGACTTGCGTTTGACCGCAATCTCACTATGGTACGTGATGATGTGGCAGAAGGTGGTAAGCACACAAAGCCTAGAAAGACACACCAGTAGGTGTTTGGAGATTTTCAACTTTTGGGTGGTAGCCAGCCAGGCGTGGACTGGTTTTACAAATATTACAGGATTTTTGCTAAATCCTGTGTTTTTTTTAAAAATATCACTTTTGATTATTATTGATAAAGATAAGTGGTTTAGCATGTAAATAGCCTAATACTTGAGGGAATCGATTATATCTTGGCTAGTGAAATACAGATGTTGTGATGAAAAAGCATATATACCTTTTAAGCCCCCCAACCCTAACCCTCACCTCACAAATCGAGACTGCAATATAAATAATTTTATCACATGCCGCTCGTGTTGTTTTTTCATTCATGTAAAAGCAGTTTATATTTTTTTACTACCACGTCTGTGTACTACAACAGTAAACGTTAATAATTCATGTGGGATACTACTATTTCGCATTCTAGGTACAGACAACATAGTAGGTTATACGATCAATATCAAACCAACGCACGCCTATGATTAATTATACGAAATTTTCACATAATTATACTTCAGTTAGACATTGGATGTCATAAATCTTAGCTTGAATGCCGTCTCTGCTTGCTCTGCTTGAAATTGAGGTTAAAAGTGGAAACCACAAAAGAGGAGTTACGTGATCAACGGTATGAAATAGAGAATTAATTCGTTGAAATGGAAGATACCTTTGTAGATATTTGGGTCTGATACTGAAGAAAAAGGATTTAGATTATATTTAAATACGAATTTCGTTCAATTTATCATTTTAATGAATACAATGTTTTATGCTGATATGAACAATATTAGGAACAATATTAGTTCATATCAGTATTGTAAATTTTATTTTGTGTATCTAACATTTGTGTATTACAGTATTATGAGTTCCCATGGTGAATGGTTATACGCCCATTCCATGATTTTTATGTGATTAGCAACACACGATGTAAATACAAATCTGAAATGAGCGTGTGTATCCGGGAAACCACGCACCGTGGAAATCATGTAGGTATTAAATGAGGCGTTTTGAATTTATATTCTTCTTAGATAAATCATAGATTCACTCTGTAGCGGACGAACCACGTGGTTTCGTCTAATATACAATTTAAGAGAAAACCTATTTCTAAAACAGTTTTGATTTTGGAAGTTGTTTATTTAAAATATACCTAAATAAATAATATACCAGATTGACCTCATTCCATTTGTTCCTAACATTATTCCGTCCAAATATTCTCTATATAGTTAACAAAATATCTCAAGTATCAAAACATGTAACGCCATACATCTACTGAGTCACGAGTCAACCATTTAGAAAAACAAATTCTTACTGTCCAACCAAAAGGACAAATTCCACGAACAACGTAATCTAACTTATGTATTACGTATATTGTGCTTTCTTTCGCCACAATTTGGCCAGCTATCGCCACTGAGGCATTTCTGTTGAGATTTATTACTACGACTCTTTCTCTAATATTGTTTACTTCAGTAATGGTCAGTTTTATTGCCACGATCCATCGGTTGCTTTTATTTCATTTGGCTCGTACGTTATGGATTATTGGCGATTTAATGCTACGAGGTGTCTAACTGACCGATAAAGAGTCGCAACATTGATTTTTCTTCTTCTTCTCTTTCGTGTTCCTCTTGCGATTCTCTATGTAGGTAATCATTATATTTACCTGAAGGGACCGGTTAGGGATAAGCATTAGTTAGAGATATCAAGAATTTTTACAACAAATTCAAGTTTAAACTAGATATAAAGTCCACAACGACATAGCACGTAGCCTCACTGGCATCAAATTAAGAAAATACCAGAGTTGCTTTATTTAAATGTGGATATATTATCACTTTTGTAAGGTAAGTCTTTAATGCTCTATAGATTCTGCTTTGCAAAATTTAGGATTCAAGTACCTATGAAATTTGTAGCCACTCGTTGCGGCATCTGCACTGCGTATTGCGAGTCAATATTTAGAGTATATTTTACATATGAAGTCCCACATGCTTTTTGCTAGAAATGATAAAACTGAAATAAAAAGATTTACGTTTGTTTAATGTCTTTATAATTATTTTAAAACTAATAAACACTTCAGACTTGTTTTTCTAAAAAAGCATTGATGAATTGAGGGAAATTCTTTAACTTATGTATATAAATGTTGAATTCACTTCACAGGACAACATTATTATTTAAACCATAATGTAGTGACGCGACAAGTTTTTTAGTATTACCGTCAACCACATAAATACCTTTTACGTCATTATATCCCAGATATTTCTCCATTAAACATTGGTTGTAAAAATATGTTAGGGTTTCCTCTATAAAGTTTCCCTCCCGAACCCTTCCATGTTCGGCATTCATGTTTTGTTCCATTCGATCCCTTGTATGTACGCAGCCATTTTGTGATATTCAATACCACTGACAATAACAATGCTTGGGGCCTTCTAGTTTATTATCGTGTATGTTATTAGAATCGCCGATGTGAAAGTGGGAAATTTCTTGTGTACTGAATTTGTTTTCGGTGGTGTATTGTTGTGAAAAAAATGTTATGATGAACCGATTTTTTTATGATAATAATGGGTACTTTTACAATGGAAATATTTTTTAACATGAAATAGTTTATGATTATATAATGCGTAGCAAGTATAAATTAAAAGAATACATAATTAACTACTCAAGACAAGAATAAAAGTCCAGTCACTTAATTAAAAAATTGTAGGTTCATAGAATTTGTGACATAGAGCTACTTTTATTTTCCTTTCCTATATTTATTATATAAAAATTGGTTTCCTGAAACTTCATTTGTAAAATACCTCGAAGTTTTTCATGAGCAAGATTATTTGGATCAAAAACGTGCTTTTAATAATAGGTACTCCAATAAAACTGTAATGATATAAACACATCCCAACAATTAACGTATCTTAAAGGGGCCTCTACGTGTTGGATCTGTATCCCCACGCACGCCTTCAAAAAAGACCGGTCCTCGGCCGTGATGTCTGAAAGATACAATAATAATAAAGCTAGAAATTGAATGCAGATTAAAAAATATCTCGTGCTAAGGGCAGGTGTCAGTTTAAATGTCAAGATAATAACTGATAGGGTCTACAATGTCTTCATTCAAACTGATTCCACTGAGGGCAGATAATAACTGTCTAGGTAACGTCTCTTTTAATTTAGGTTCTGTCTGAGCACCTCCATTGTCTAATTTTCTTTGATATTCTCCCAATTAAACGAGAGAATTTTGTAACTTGCAAGTTGATTAATAAAGTTAGAAACCTAGTTGTTTCACTTTTGACATGTTCTTGATTTCGAAAACTTACAACAATATGCCTTCAAAGATTTATCGTAGGTGGTAATAATAAATTCTCAATAAACCTTATATGATCTCTTATCTATAAAACCAGGATCTTTTACAGAGAATAATGCTTGTTATAGACGATCGCACAATTTCTGCTGCTTTGAATTTTTTAATATTTTGAATCATCATTTTTATCGAAGCGTAATATTTTATAATACAACCTACCGTATTCTTTCAGTATCATACTTTATTAGGCGTGGTAACTACCTCCTTCAATTTATATATCACGTATTGCAGTTTTTTAAGTTCTATTTTTTTTTACTTTCTATTGGCTTGTGTTTGAGCACAATCTCACTATGGTAGGTGATGATGTGGCCGAAGGTGGTAAGCACACAAAGCCTAGAAGGAACTGGCTCTCATGTGCAGCTGCCGGAACACACCAATACGTGTTTTGCGACAGATTTTCAACTTGAGGGTGGTAGCCAGCCAGGTGGGTACTACAAAGTATCCTACCACCGTGCTATGGTTTCCTCACGATGTTTTCCTTCACCAAAAGCTCAAGCTCATTGTAGGATTCGAACCCACGAATTTCGCCGCGGCGTCCGACGTCACTACCACTGAGCTATCATCGCCTAAATATTGTTTATATTATGCCAAGTTTTTAACGTTCAGTACCTATTTAATGAAAAAGAAGCGTAGCTCTTTTCATCGCGCGTTTAGCAAATTCTGCTTGTGGGTCAGGCTAGCTATCTGCGTCCCAGTGCCTCACTCAATATAAGTAGGACGCGATAATTAAACTCTTTGGTGGAGCTATTACTTATACTATAAAGACTAGGAGTTCAGTATATAAAGAAGAATTTAATCGAAATCATAAGTGTGCTTTTGGCTTATTTATATAACGACATTATGTTATCAGTTCCTTTTTCGGCACTTAATGATGTAGGTATTAAAACAAGGTTACGTATTTAATACTACAAGGAGCATGTCGCGGTATTTACTAATTCTGTTAAAGCAGACGTCAGCCCAATCATCAGCTTCACTTAACCAGCCTTTTATATGTAGGCCCGAGGTTTTGGATGACGTATGCGTTTCTTGGCTAATTATCATAAAAAGTATCCTAAGTCAATTTTTCAACTTTCATAAGATCGTAGATTTAAAAAGAGCTTTGAAAAAATTACAAATAGACAGATAGACACATTTTTACATTCAAAATTAAGTAAAGATTTTTTCTATGTTAAATTTTCTTCCAAACTTGCAATACAATTAGGTTTTGACTACCACCAATAGTTACATTAGCTCATGTTTTCTGTCAATCAAATAGTTTTTTTAACAATAATTATGAGTTTTAGTAAATTGTCAACATACTTTTTTTTTTATACAAAAATACCTAGTTTATCATTTCTTTGTGATCTAATCTTTGAAATTGATGAAACATTGCACACGTAGTATCCTAACTATCCTAATCCTAACTAATTATTATTATAATATTATGTTCATATTATAAATGCGAAAGTGAGTTTATTTGTTTGTTTGTTACCTTTTCACGCTTAAACCGCTGAACCGATCGCGATGAAATTTGGTATGCAAATAGCCTATGATATGGAGAAGAACATAGGCTACTTTTTACTCCGAGAAAACATAAGATCCCTGAGGAACGCGGGGTGAAACCGCGGGACGAAAGCTTTTTTTTTTTTTTTACTTGTGTTTGACCACAATCTCACTATGGTAAGTGATGATGTGACCGAAGGTGGTAAGCACACAAAGCCTAGAAGGAACTGGCTCTCAAGTGCAGCTGCCGGAACACACCAATAGATGTTTGGCGACAGATTTTCAAGCTAGTTAGTTATATTCTAACAATGTCATATTTCATGGTCAGTGTCCGTAAAAACAAAGCGTAAACATGTTTTGAAACAACCTGCCCTTAATGTACTTTAGTATAAGTGAGGCACTGAAAGCACTTCGTTGGAACATAGCAAAACAAATATTATATTTGGGTGGGCACTAAAACGTAGGGGAAATGTTTGGAGGCGTCCTTCGTGTTCATCGTATATCTGTGTAATTTGATACAAGCATAGTGTATTATGTTGCTTGATTCTTTTGGGATTTCTTATTGAAAATTTTGTCTTATAAATAATATATAATTGAAGCTGAAAACAAAATGAGTTTTTTTTTGGTTTCAGTAAACTTTGATGGTGAAACAATAGAATTAAATAATGATTAAATATTGTATTCCCCTATTTTTATCAGATACAATTTATTTTTAAAATTAGGCTCATCAGTAATTACAAAATAAACTTCTTGACCTATTGTAACTAGGGATGTGATTATCAATACTTTTGATATTATCTGTATTAAGAGAAAGACATAGGATGGTGCGGTAGCAATGCTAAGTTTTTCACAAATATCTTTTTCGATTACTCTTAGATTAACTATAGGATATTGTCATGTAAAAGAGAAATAATCATTAACAAGTGAGTAATTTTGAAAAACACCATGTGTCACCCGCACCATGCTACAACGCACAGACTACTTGAACTACGTCACTAATAAAACGAATACTAAATTATTTCAAAATAATGTCTATAGTAAAAACAGTAAGTTAAGGTAAGTAAGGCTTGACGCATAGAAAACTTATGGGTTCGAAAAATATCACGAATTCATGTTGTGTCAATTAACGTTGAGCGACTTGTATCCTTTGGGAAACACGAAGTACCTAACACCTTTGCGGCTGCGCGTTTATTTTTATACATGGGCAGTTTTCTAGTCGATAGTATTCGCCACGAAACACGTTTTCATACATTTTACTATGAAAACTTATTTCTCTGGTCTCCATGGGTGTCTTAGTTCAAGTGGATTATATCTATGACTATATTAATAAATCTCACACTTGAAAAATCATGGAAAATTCTGCTTTTTATATCACGATATAATAACACTAGTTTCCGCCCCACGGTTTCACCGGCGTTCTCGTGGGATCTTATTTTTTCCCGGGTTAAAAAGAAGCCTATGCCCTATTTCAGACTATAATATATCTATGTGCCAAATTTCATCTAATTCCGTTCAGCCGTTATGGCGTGATTTAGTAACAAACATCCAAAGGATTATATCGTGACTAGCGTTCCGCCCCGCGGCTTCACCTGCGTACCTACCTACCCCTTAGGTGTAGAATTTCCAAAAATCCTTCTTTATTGGATGCAATATCAAGTCTCTAGGTCCAGTGGTTTGGACTGTGCGTAGATATTGATTGATTTCATGACTGTTTGTTGCCTTAAATAAATAAAAAAAAAGTCAGTCAGTTTACCATTTATATACAGAATATGACAAAAAAAGGGAAGTCCAAAAAAATAAAAACACGGTTTTTGTGCTTGGTGGTCAACGTGTAATTAAATTTATTGGATCATCTTCATTCAATAACGTTATATTATCATGTATTTTTATTTCTTCTATCATTTTACCCCATAATATTCAACATAGTCGACCTTCACTTGTACAGAATTTAAATGCTACTAGAAAAGCTAAAACATCACGGACATAAAGAATTATATTATCTAAAAAAGATAAGAGATGCTGTAGGCAGAATACCATGAATCTAGTAATACCTGTTGATTTTATTAAATTTAGAACATCCAGTAACTCATATAGCTACATGTGAATGTCCAGTATGACGTCATTCGTGCGCTGAAGTGATGTTCTCACACGTGATCGGTTTTACGAAGTTTCCGCGCGAACAGACACGGACAATAAACTTGTCGACGAGTTAATCTATATTAGGACTATGGTTTTAATAAGTCTGTCAAAGTGTTCAAATAAATAAATGGATTGAGGCTATTTTTTATGTTTCTATATATGCCACAAGAAGAACCATTGTTAGTCGGTATATTAGTCCATATATTTCAGTAGAATAATGTTGTGTTTATAATGATGTAAATATCAACGTATGATTTGTAATACAAAAACTCATTTATCTGATTAAACATAATAATTAAAAGTTAATGAGAGTTAATTTCGAGACATCATGTTTGTTGCTTATCTATATCTAGAATATAAATAACCTAAACGAAAAAATCCTAATTTCTTTCCAATTTAATCCCAAATATCAAATACTTATTTCTTAAATCTTTGTCAACAGTGTCATCAGCTCAGCGAGAACTTGGCAAAGGCTCGCCAGCAAATGCTTCGGCAACGACCTCGCCTGCCGGGTCGGTGGACAATGCCATCCGATCCGGGGCGGGGGCCATAGACGCCCCACGGCCTACGCCTAGAACCGGGCCTTACTTCGACCTGGTGGCCTCAAAGAACGTCACCGCATTACTTGGCAAGACTGCGTACTTGAATTGTCGTGTGAAGAATTTAGGGAATAAAACTGTAAGTATAATTATTTCAATTTTCCAATAACAAGGTCAGAATAATTTTCTAAGCTGTATCATTGAAAAATAAGTTTAAACAAAAATAAAGTTGATCAAGCTACTTTAAAAAACCTAAAGAGGTTTGTCAAATTCAAATAGCATATCGTTCTCGTGTAAATAAAAAAGAGATTTCGAATCAAAATGAAAAATCTATTTTAACATCAAGAAAATATAATGAAACAGATGGCAGACGCGCTAAGTAGAATGGTAGACATTAAATCACCTAATTACATTAAATAGATGATAATGATAAAAGGCTGTGTGCAGAAAATAGAGAAAACAGCTTCTTTCTGCTGATTTTATATATTTGCAATTCATGAGCACTCTCAATTTACTTATAGCGAGTCCTTGCAAATAAATCACATCACTTTACTCAGTGTGATGGCCGTATTTTATTACGTGATAAAAGTGTGTGGCATCGATTTGATATAGGCTTTGCTATATGTAAAAGACTTTAGGGACATGATAAAAGGACTTGGACAAAGAATAATGGCAGAAAATGTATGCCGCAAGTAGTCGTATATTGAAGAATATTTTGCAGCTAACTTCTATTTTGTAAATGATAAAGCATAATGATTTCGCCCTTTTTATAAACATTAAAGGGAAACAACCCTTATTTCAAAATGGTGTAGGAAGATGATCGTATCTCAAGATAAGGTGGATAGATAAAACGGGGGTTTTACAAAGACAGATGCATAAAAATAAATATTTCCTTCTTCTGACCAAGTTAAGAATTAAAAATTACGTCTCCAGTTTTACTGTCGCAATGTTCAAGGATACCATTTAAGTTTATGACTGCATACGTGAAACAGTTCTTAAGTTAAAAGCCTGACACTAGGGTTGCACCATTATGAATATTTATTTCAAATAAAACTAAAAGGCTTGAGCTAGGATAGGATAGGAATAGGATTTACTAGATCATATACTGAAATTTATCGTCGGCATTATTTTTATCAGAATTATTATAGTTTCAAGATTTTCAATTTATACTTTAAAAGTTATTCGTGTTCGTATCACTTAACCTTAAGCTACCTGAAAGCGACATAAAAGAGATAATAGGTACTTACATATTTTATTTGCAATAAAAAATAATTCTATAGCAATGAAAGTTTTGGCGCATTTTGTACACTTTACACGTACCACACTAAAGCCTAAATTATTTCACAACGAGTGCAACTCCAACTTATTTTCAGTAAGCACGTTAACAATACAGTCATACACGGTTAAAGTCGAGTACACACGCTAACGAGTCCCCCTTATTTCTACTGCGAACGTCCAATTTACATAGCGGTGTACCACAAATTCTTCGCTTAAAATGAAACGCAACAATAGCACAATGCAACTATAAAGTCCCCATTGTGTGCTCAACTTTATAAATAAAAGTCTCATTAGGCCGAGTCGCCACATCTCTCACATAAATAACAAGTCGGGCTAACGAGATATCTCTGTTTCTTTCACACGAGCTTTTTAATGCTGGAGTTATCCACGTTTTAAATTTATGAGTCAGACGGTAATTGGAGCAGTGATCTTCTGAACTGTTAAGGGGTCTAAGTTAATTGTAATTTAAGCATCTAAATATCTGTTTGCAGAGGATATTTACATCATCACTTACCATACTGAGATTGTGGTCAAACACGAGCCTATACAAAGTAAAAAAAAAAATTAAAAAAAAAAAACAAAATCAAAATCGCTACATCCGTTTGGGAGCTACGATGCCACAGACAGACACACAAACAGACATCTCAAACTTATAACACCTCGTCGTTTTTGCGTGGGGGTTAAAAAAACTACGACAACATAATCGAGGATATAACAATTTTTTTTTGCATGGTGTTGCTTTTAATGGAAATAGTTGAATTTGAACCACTATTGCCAAAATCTGAAAGTATATTTTGTTAGTTTTTTGGTAAGTTGTTTGGTTGGTGATTTTTGCATTAAGATAGTTTATGGATGGGAGTGTGACGTAGACTACATTTTATCCCTAGACAGACATTATAATTTTAATGGATCTTATTACTATTTCTATTATTATTTGCTGCCACCCTGCAGTTTTAGCGGCGTTCCAGATAGATCAAATGTTTTTCCGAAATAAAAAGTATATTACATTTTAATCCAAAGCATGATCTGTATTAATAATGTGTTGAGTTTCATCGAAATCCGTTGTCAATAAAACGTGGTTGAGTAACATACATAAATATTTTTTATATCTATTTTTTTTTTCACCACAGAATAATGCTAGTACATACCTAGGTACTATTTACTTATTATGTGTTACATACAATACTATTATTTTTCATTAAATTCTTCATAAAATTATTTTTGTCAGGGTATTTTCTTGCTAAATATCATTTGATATGTATTTTATATATCCACGCTATTACCACAATCTCACAATAAAATAATAAGGGCTGGGTGACAAATATTCAACTCTAAAGTGGGTAGCTAGGAGCTAGCGAAGCGGGAAATAAATGATGTTGTTTGCAGAACAACATCACCATATACATTATTCCACGTATAAAATATTTTCCTCATATTTTCTCCCTACTATGAGAAGGTATTCCAAAAAATAGCCCCAGGCACGATATAACGACACGATGGAAAATACGAGATAGAAAATGAAACGAAATTACGTATGCTAATGATAGAACCGTTACAGCCTACATTGCTATTTCATTAAATGCTTCATCAGGCAATATACTTTAATATGTTTCTAATATTACACATCTGTTTATAATTTTGCTTTTAAGGCTTATTGGCTTTTATTCTATTGAATTAATATATAAAACTATAGACACTATCAATACTTATATGTATTGTTATAAAACAACTGCTCTTGTTAAATGTATATAAGTACATCTGGTTAATCAGTATCTGTGGAATTTCTTGTGACTTTATCACATACATTTGTCTACCGATTTAATAATATATTTTTTACCATTGCCACTCGAAAAAGGGCATTTTATTCATCGATAACAATGAATAAAACTTTTCTTTAGTCAGTGAGTGAAAAAAAAACATTTTGAATTTGGAACAAGCACGAATATACGAATTATGTACAAAAATAAATAAAACGTGCTGAAAGTACGTACTGGCTGGCTATATGGAGCTATTCCATAGAGCTATAAAAATAATTCTCTTATTACCGACTAGCTTACTGCACCGCGGCTTCACCCGCGAACCTCTATTTGACACCCTTAGGGGTGGAATTTTCAAAAATCCTTTCTTAGCGGATGCCTACATCATAATAGCTATCTGTATGCCAAATTTTTGGTCGATCCGTCCAGTGGTTTGAGCTGTGCGTTGATAGATCAGTCAGTTATTTGTTTTGTCGCATTCAATGGTAAAAAGTAGAGTACACAACTTGTGAAAAAAATAATTCATCTCGGTCCTTGTATCCTTCGCTACTCTCGGGATCCAACTTAGTCCCTCGAATTAAATTCCCTTCACTTGTTGTATAATGTACTATTTTTTATTTTCAGCCAGCAGTTTTTTGTCAGCTATTATATTACATTCTTATTTTACGTTACTTCTAATTTCAAAATATATTTATCTATTGTTACAGTTGAACATGCAAGTATCTTGGGTGCGGCATAGAGACATCCATCTGCTGACGGTTGGCCGGTACACATATACCAGTGACCAAAGATTTAGGGCAATCCATCTGCCGCACTCAGAAGATTGGACTCTACAGGTGATAACCCATATTTTTGGCACAGGTTTTTAATCTAACTAAACGATGTCAAGTACAGAATGATCTAAATCGTAACAAATAATTCAAGATATAATTGTTTTATACATTATGAGTGACCCGTCCAGGCTTCACACGAGTGGCAGAGCATATATGCCTACTTCTTTTTTAATAAGTAGGTATACTATGACTCTATTGGTTTACGCGACGCACGCAATTATTTCAGTCATCTTCGTTAATCACTCTGTCCATTGGTGTAAACCGTATGAAAATCCGTTCAGTAGTTTTTGAGATCGTCGCAAACATATAAAAAGACATGCTTACGCGGCGGGGGACTTTGTTTTATAAGTAATCAGATAATTTATAAAAACTGTTGATTACATTATCATGTTAAAACAAAAGCAATAAAATTAAACAAAAATATGTAATGATTATAAAAACTATATTAAACTAAAATATAGTATGTAGGTACCAAACATTCCACCTCAACAAGCAACGGAGATTATCTCATTAAAATGAATTCATTGTAATTACACACGGTTCTATTCTATTACTGTACATTAAGCACAGATATTAGTGTAAGGGTTTGTGCAAATATTTGATTTAAATTACCGTTAAGATGTGATAACATCACTGTTTAAATAAACCTCGACGTTAAATTTAAATTAATTTAATTTAACTTGTAATCAGCGAGGACAGCGTTTGTGTAAATGTTTGTATTGTTCTATAGGTAATTGAAACATGAAAATAAAACAAGATGGCAACGATTAATTTGGCAGATTCTAATTGAAGATATTTCTTCTACTTCTAATTCTTCTTATTAAAGTTGATGCAATCAATGTAGAAATGTAGGAGGCATCTCGCAATTCATATTACTATAGGTACCTACCTAAAATTGTGAATGTCGAACGAAGTAATTAATACTTTTTAGAATAAATCTTTTTTTATTTAATATTAATAACTAATTTGTATTTCAAAAATACGTTTCCTTTAAAATTCTAATTTTAAGAAATTAATATTATTTGAAATCACAATCAAAATACTTGTATCAGTTTTATTTGGTATATTAAATGATCATGATAAAAAATAAGTTACTTAAAAATGTTAAAACTAGACTACGTAAAAAGATGAATTTCTATTGATGTCTTTTTAGTATAAGGTACCCCAATTTTAATCTACCATCACTCGCTCTAATCAACAATGTAGACCTTATTCAACTAGGTTATGTAATTCATGGCTGTAAAATAGTCATAGAAACATCATATTGATTTTAAAAGACCAATTAGTGGAACCCCACAAAATATTTAACGCCTATTATTTCATTACCGCTATTTCGTATTCTACGGCCGCCATTTTGATTTTATAAAAACAAAACCTAGCATTGCATGGCTTAGACAAGTCGATAGACTAGTCATGCATACAAATCCATCCAACCGTTGGAATGCTTTGAGGTTATAAAAAATCCCACATACATACATAGATGAAAATGTACTCAGATACATAGATATGTTACAATATAACCCTGTCTTTGTCGTAGCGCAGTCAGGTAAAAATGAGTGCATGACTTATTTATGTTTCAAGTATCAAATTTATCTAGAGATTAAATGCAAATAAATGAAAACTACTTTAAACTCATGCAAACGTTTTGCGATAATCGAATAAATTGTTGCTCGTGCTACATAGGTATTTAAATAACAAATTCAAACACAAAAATTACCTGTAAATGAGATTTATAAACGCAAACATTTAATTTAATCAGCGTTATAAAATATTTCATTATATGACTAAAAGACATAAGTTTAAAATGAATTTGCCATGAAACCACCAGACTAGAAAATTGAGTAATACAACGCATTATTATTTTCTGTCTCGTTGTATAAATGAATTTCATGCCTTCGTTCCACAGTTAAAAGTAAATGTTTTGATATTATTTTTCTTTTTCCAGATAAAATATCCCCAGCATAGGGACTCTGGGATTTACGAGTGTCAAATATCTACGACACCGCACATGAGCCATTTTATACATTTGAACGTCGTTGGTGAGTAATATGATCACGTATGTGGAAGGGAATTATGTCTCAGTATATGTTTTCCCGGAAAAATGGACTTTTTAAAAATTGACTGAGTGATTTTACTAAGTCAATTGATATATATGTATACATATTGCTGAATTTATGGAACTATAAGTTCTTATCATTGCCCTCGCGACTCCTATTTTTTAGGTAGTTTTATGATGCTTAAGTCTTATTCACGAGCGAAGGGGTTTTAAAATACCTAAAATCCTTTGGTTCACATAATAATATAGGTCTTAATCATATGGAATTAACACTTCTCCCAGCCTTCAACCCCAAGCGTGTTCCCGAGTTCTTTGCTCATAAAACTCGATTACATTTTCTGAAAGTGTCGGTATATTATTACGCGGTTCAAATTAGTTCAAACGAAAGGACTTTATTATACGAACTCACGAACATATTAACTTTCGTTTAACGTTAAGCAAGCTTGTTTGTGTTGGCCGCTCGGTGTCTAAAGCACTCGTTTGCGTCACAAAGTTCGTTAACTTAGTACCAAATGTTTATGTTGAACATGTTTGGGCAAGTCGGTTAATTAAGTGTGGCATATTAAAGGCACGCACGCAACTTATAGGGGGTTGTAAGAAAAACAAAAACTCATGCGACCTTTTGTCAACGTACACAGCAAATGAGAATGCGTCAGAATGGGATATTCTTCACAAAATAATTAATTTTGTAACAACAGAAGAATAATGAAATTGATACAAACGGTAAAGTAAACAGTAACAATTTATATATTTTAATTAACCTAACATTTGTTTTTAAAATTTCCTATTTTAAAATGCTTTTTCTATGTATAGTTAGTTAGCTCTTCTATTTTATCATGAACCACATTTTTACGAGTTCTTAGAAATTGCTACCTATAAAAGTAAAGTTCAATATGTTTTATGGAACGAAGGCTATAAAGTATAAACCTACATTTTAGGTGAAACCTAATCATAATTTTGCTCGATCATACGGCAACGTTGACAAAATCAAAATAGGTAATATAAAAAAAAAACTACCATAAAAGTTTTTGCCACTCTCACAATTTCAGTAACTCCATTCAATTCTTTAAAATTAACGATAGCCTTATCAAGGTTTTTAATATGAAGTAATAAAACGTTGACATGACGATAGCTCGAAGTCGTAATGGAACTTTGCACAAGTAAAATTAATTTTGGTATTGCGACGATATGACCGATTATTGTGAGCTTTTTTCTCATCTTTATTTAGATTATCGCAGTTATCTAAGTATATTACGGTTATGACAGTTTAGTAAAAGTGACGTCAAATGTCGTGGATGCGATTCATACAATGAGTTAAACTTTCGGTCAAGATAAATATCGAGAGGAAACTATAGCATGTCGGTAGCATGGTACATTGTAGTAGGTACCCATGTGGCTGGTTATTTCCCTCAAGTTCAAAATCAATACCAATACACACGCCTATCTATAATAAAAAAAAATTAATTATATATATTTTGGAATGAAATAATGTTCTTTTCAGAACCTACGACAGAAATAATCGGTGGCCCAGACCTCTACATAGATAGGGGTAGCACTATAAACCTCACTTGCGTAGTTCTGTACTCACCGGAACCACCAGCTTATATATTTTGGAATCATAATGACGCGGTAAGTCAAATTTGTTTAAATTAAGCTTTTGTTTTATAATATGATTGAACGGTAATCCAGACTATCTAAATCAGTACCAAAACTACAAAAACACGATCGTTTTTTGTTAGATTTGACAGTCACTTTATGCGTTGGGCAGCTCGTTCCATGGGACTTGATAAATTTGGAATGAGTTGCTTAAAGATCATTCCTAAAAATCGTAAAAAGTTTTAACTATAAAATTATATATGCTTATGATAAATCATGATCAAGAGCAACTAACTAACTAATAAACTTGATACTCTAACAGATAATAAGCTACGACTCCCCCCGAGGAGGGGTATCGGTGGTCACAGAAAAAGGGGAGACGACCACATCATTCCTCCTAATCCAACAAGCCAGACCATTGGACTCAGGGACTTATCAATGCAACCCGAGTAATGCACAGTCTAAGAGCATTGTGGTGCATGTGCTGAATGGTGAGTAATCTTTAACTATTTTGAAATTTTGGCATAAAAATATTTTGATATGCTAGGATTTTCGATGAAGTTCTATCTTGATTATGATTGATGAAGATATATAAATATTTCAAGTCCTAAAATATTTATTTTTGTATCAATGTTAACTTATCGTTCAAATATATAAAAAAAACTCAAATCTAAGAAATGTTGTCTTAAAAAAAGAAAATAAAACAAAAAAGGACAGCGCTAATAACCTAATCAACGATGAAAGAGTGAATAAAAATGACCCAATCAACAAAAGTAACAAATGCCAGGGTTGATTTTGAATCAAAATTTAAAATTTCCGTAATCTTGAGAAATCATGGCAGCATTGTACGTAAAAAGAATCACAATCCCCTTGACAAATGACCTCCATGAGATAGCGGAAAGAAAATACATTTAAAAATCCCAGAGAAAAAAGAGCGGGATAAAAGCCATTATCATTAAAACAACGATAGCTATGAATCAGAGAAATGAAACGTTCCCCCTAAAATGGGTGCGTTAATATTTTTTTATTAGCTAGAGCAATACAATTATGTTACGTCTGTCGCAAAGAGACGACTGCTCTGAGAAATAATGCCATTATATTTCAGAGCTGTTTTTATTCACTGAATTAATCTCAGTATTATGGTTGATCTAAAACTTTTTTTCATATCTTTATTAGTTTATTATCTTGTTTCATTAGTAGATTCTATACATTTTACATGACGTTATAGTAATTTTCAAACTAAACTTTTCAAAATAATTATTTCCTACAATCTTTTCATATTTTACATTCTTTCAATGCAAAATCTTATCGATATTTCTCTTGATGATAATATTTAGAATAGTATTATTGAGAGCAGTTTTAATTTTTGCCAAAGAAGCAAATTCGATTTTTCCTTTATCAGGTGAATATCCTGCGGCGATGCAGAGAGGGGGCCAAGCGTTTGCCCCCACATCACCAACACACTGCCTGGTCTTGTTGGCGTGTCTCTTCATTACATTATCTTGACATTTATCAAGCGTACTATCTGTGTAAATACAAGAATTTTATCGTATTTTGCTGTTTATAATGATGCTTGTGATATAAACTAATCGAAACCCTCATGACGTAATTCTTTCGTAAATTATCCCACAAATGTCACTGTGAGCAGCCAAAATACATTATTCGGTATTTTATAGTGTGGGTTGTGTTATGTACAATATAAAATATAAAATAATTCCCCTGAGCAAGTAGCTGAAGTGCTTGTTAATTATAGTATTGTACATAGTGTAAATTAAGCAAATACCTACTTCTTATGCCTATGTATCATTATTTTTTGTGAAACAATTATTATAGGTCACTGTAAAACTATGTTCAAAAACTAAATCCTGTTTTTTTCACAAGTAGATTCGATTATTTTGCCTTAATATGTATTTATTGGCGTTTAAAAATCGTTTATAATCGTATTATTTATGATAGATGAGTAATAGAAAATGAAAGATGAAATTTTAAATACATTGAGAGAAAATTTTAGTGGACACAGGAATGTATAAACAGCTGACAATACTACGTTAAAAGAAACACAAAATGTTTAGTGAATACAAGGACTGTACATAGTAACAAGTAAAGATATACGAATCAATCTATCTAGCTTTATCGTAAATGTTTTAAGTGATGTAAATTGTATGTAAGTTTTTAGTGATTTCGTGGATTTATTATATTATGATGTTGTAAATATTATTCATAATGGACTTATTTTATCAGATTTCATAAATAGTGTTATTAAAACTGAATAAATAGGTACATCAAAAGAAATAGCTAGACAAAGTGTTAAATCTTTATCTTTATTTACGTTTCAAACTAATAACTTTATTAATTTGACGTTTTTAGTAAACTTAATTTTTTTTCAACAAAAACGTTCAAGTAAAATTAAGTATTTTAAAATTTGGCTAGGCTATTAATTTTGGATATCTGAAAAATAAGTCCAAAACTGTAATTAAACATAATAAAATATTACAATAGGGTAGTTAAGTATAACATTAGGAGATGATATAAATTTTACAGATTAGTTAGAAAACAATTCTCATTTGGTATTACACATTGTTTGTACTTACATAAATGTTCTTCCTGTGAGGATAAGATAGACTATTTAGGATGAGATAAAATAACCTTCTTCCGTTTCTCGATGTAATAATATTTTTCCCTTACTTGTAGATTCTTAGGAAAATTGCGCAGTACTAAATTCAGAAATTAATTTTAAAAAAGACCCAATGAAAACAAATGGCCCTGATTTTTTTATTAATAAAATGGGCTTGCATTTACTGTTCTAAGTATAAAGACCGATGACGAAGCCAAAGTTCGATCATGGTTGCCCAGCAGAAGCTTTGAAAGTCTATAAGTTGTAGGAGTCAGGAGACAGACGTCAGAAGCAAGTTTCACGTTTTGCTGTCAGAATTATAAATGAACATGCAAAACGTAAATTTCATATATTTCGTATGTCGACAACGTGCGGTTGGAATTTTTCCCATAGAATCTACATACTTTATTTATGGTAAGTAGCATAAATTATTTTTGTATGTTTTTTTTTTTATTTTCATTGTAAATTATTGTAGAATAAACGTAGTCTCGTTCCCCCGTCCCGGTTTGGATAGCATCTCTTTAAATAAACGGAGATATTAAAGTGCTTTCGTGACAGATACTGTCCTTAAAAAATCCTTAACTTATGTTTTTTTTTAACTTTAATTTTAAAAATGTACATAAACATAAGCTGTCCTGTTTCCATTGCGCTAAATCAGCTATTCCAATGAAACGATAAAAAAAAAACTATTTCATTGAAGTGTTTTTTCTTGAATTAGGATATTAAATGACAGATCTCGGTATAATATAACCAGTTATTATTATGTCAAAAGTTTATTATTGTATACAAGTAACAATAGTATTAATAAACTTGTTGTATGTATTATTATGATACCTGATGACGCGGTATGCCGCATGATATAAATTACATGTGTAATAAACATTATAAAGAAAACAATAAAGTTTTAAAAAAATAATTGCGTTTTCTTTCCCACTGAAGATAAAACCACATGATACGTTTTTTTTATATACAAAAACAGTCAGATGTATTGGTAATATAGACAATATCAGTAATTAAGCCAGACAAAGCCGCTGAACCGATCGCGATGAAATTTGGCACGCAGATAGCCTACGGTATGGAGAGGAACATACCACTTTTTCACACAGGCTACTTTTTTTCTCGGGAATGCGGGTGAAACTGGGGGAACAGCTAGTTTGTCATAAAAAACGAATGCTAAACTCAGGTGCAGCGTATTTTTTTATAGTAGCAGCCTTTTTCTTGAAAAGATTTTTATGAAAGGGTAATTAATGGTAAGGTAAGATTCAACTCAAGCATACAGCGGTTACCGAAGCTTGCAGCACTAAGGAAGGGTATCACTAGCGCATTGCGCAAAAATATCTTCACATCCCAAAAAGTTAATTCTAGATATTACTTAGAATAAAATACTACTTACAATTTCATTATCATTAACATGCTCGACTTTGTACCAACATACAATGACATGAGTGAAAATTTATCATTAGATAGTTAATAATAAATGTACACAGGTGCACACACCATTTTGTGATAAAATAGATTCCAATACAGATAAAATAAACATAATAAACAATGTTACATTCGCATTATAGCTCAGCCAAACAACACAAACAGTTAAATGCAAAACCCATTAGTTAAATTTGAAATTCTTTTTATCCCGCAAAGTAAACAGATACAATTCATTTTGAGAGGGGAATAAGTAAAGAAGGAGAATTACGCATTATAGATTCATATTACTTTTCAGTAAAACTTTTTGTTTACATACAAAAATAAATCACAAAAAAAATTGTTTGCTGGGGTGTGAAAAATACAGGGAGGGGTTCTTTTGCCTTATGAATATCTAATCGGAATGAACAGATATGAAATATGTTTTACCTAATTCGTGTGGACTTAGTGCAACCAATGTTGGTTTTAACATTTTTTAACAATAGAAGCGTTTTTGTTTACAGTTTTTTATATTTTTTATTAGATTACTAGATGATTCAGTGAAATTCGTACCACTTGATATTTGGCCACATTGTGTACGGTTTGAGTTACAAAAAGTGGGCATTCATATACTATTATTTCATCGCTTTTGTAACACAATTAGGGCCCTATTTTTGAGTGTTTATAAGTCTAGTGATTATATCACTGAAATGACTAGTAAATATAAATATTATAAATGCGAATGTGAGTTTGTTGGTTTGTTTGTTTATTTGTAATATTTTGATGATTGGTACGCAGATAGCCTATGGTATCGAGAAGGACATGGGCTACTTTTTTTTCGAGAACGCGGGTGAAACTGCGTGGGACAGCTAGTTTAGAAAAAAAGGCCTAACTTCTTTCAGAAACAGCGGGGATGGCGTATTATAGGAATATTCTTCTTATAGAATAATTTTATTTATTTCCCTTACACGTGTCAAACGCATCGATCAAAAAAGACGCAATACATTAAGTCTAATGCTCAAGTTTACAACAGTTTTGTTGCGAAGAAAGTTCGGGTAACGTTACGACTATGTCGGGTATTTTATCATTATCGATTCTAATGTTTGTGGCACGCACGTTACACTAAAATTACGGAGAGACGCACGATATAGGGGGGCGCGAAATGCGTCTATCAAATAGCAAAGCTTTAGTTTGT
Organism: Tetheella fluctuosa; assembly: GCA_951216915.1. Classification (NCBI taxonomy): domain Eukaryota; kingdom Metazoa; phylum Arthropoda; class Insecta; order Lepidoptera; family Drepanidae; genus Tetheella; species Tetheella fluctuosa. The sequence goes on from OX578217.1 coordinate 11,637,968, forward strand.
TTTACGCGTACTGTTGTAAATACCTATTCCTTATTACATAAAAAAATAAGATTTGTATAAGATTATTTCAAGCGTATTAGTAAAGTTATTCGAATTTTTTAACCGACTTCATTCAAATTGGTGATTTATTGAACTAGTTATACTGAATTTATTCGAGTATTTTAATAATAATCAAAAACAATCCACTTTAAGAAACTTGAAAGAATGACTTCGACACTTGCCGTTTTAGGGTCATATAAATATCTGACCTTTATTTTGTCGACATGGGTCGCTGGGAATTGGAGTCTGTTATTTTAGTAGTGACCTTCATATCTTGTACAGGGCAAACATGTCATTCGACAGGTTTTACATCACAACGAAAATATTGCAATCGATTTTCCACTCACGTACTTTTATAATAGATATCAAATTATTAGCGTAGGATATGACTTTTACGAAGGATAAAAACGCTGCTTAAAAAATAAAATAAAATTACGATAACTAAGCAAAATATTATGATTTCGTAACTCAATGACTTGCACTTGACGTCCTGTTTTGACATTCGTAATACTTAGGTAAGACTTGCTTATTAAAGCGTAATTTTATTTTTTAACTTGAAACCTTATTAATGACCGAATTTTAAAGAATTATTTATTTATACGAAGTTTTCACCAGCGTAAAGAAAAGCTAAACATTATACCTAAACAAGGTGGTTAAATAAATGAGACTCACGAAATTATCCCATCCCAACAAACGGCTCACGTGATGTGCGACCGTCATTTCCCCTCACCCCTAAACTTTAACTGACTAATTGTTGGGGTAGATATCAATTCGGAACACATAATTTTGATTGTGATTTATTATACTGTCAAATTAGTGGTTTAATATAGTGTTTTGGATGTCACTTTTATGTTGTTGGCTGAACAATTTCAGAAGGTTTGTAGGCATCTAGGGACGACCATTAATTTAAATATTTTACAGTTGTTGTAGGAAGTTGTAGGTAATTTGACTATGCGTCACAGTTTCATTACTACTTAACAGTATTAAGTGCAGTTTAATTGTTAATACATTCAGTCAAAAAAGTATCGGGAATTTATGATTTGTTTATGGTTCCAAATTATTTTTTTGTTTTTTTTGTTGTTGTTAGATTGGCACAACTGTCTTCCATTTTGGCGCGGAGTTTGAGTTGCATCTGTTATTTAGATTAAATACAGTGCTATTTTAGTTACATATATCTAGTGTGTATTACGAATTTCATCATGGACAAAAACATCGAACAAAGAGTTTGTCTTTAATTTTGCATCGCCAATAGAATTTCGTGTTCGGAGTCCCTGAAAATGTCACAAAAGACTTACGGTGAATTGATTTTATTTTAAAAAAAGCTTATGAGAGGTACAAAGTGTTCAAAGTTTCAAAAGTGGTCGAGATGTGATGAAGATTTGCCTCGCTCTGGTAGGCCATCAACGTCTTTAACTGAAGTTAACATCACAAAAGTGAAGGAAAGAAAATCCTCATTCAAGTTTGGGAGAGATAGCCGCTGAATTTTCTGTGTCTCACGAGTCGATCCTTACCATTTGAAATAATCACTTGGGTATGAAACATGTTGACGCTCGGCTAGTCACAAAAGACCTGAATTTTCTCCAAAAACTCAATCGCATAAGAGTCGCTGAGGACATGCTAGAACGAGTCAATTCCGACCCAACATTCATTAAACTCATTGTTACCGGTGACGAGACCTAGGTTTATGAGTTTGACATGCAAACTAGTCAACAAGCTTGCAACTCAATTCCGGAAAAAGCGTTTAAAAAATGTTGTAAGTGTATCGTTTCTGAAGGAGCATACTTTGAAGGTGATAAAATAACTTTGGATGAATAACTAACATTTTGTGTATTATTGATCGTTTCCCGGTACTTTCTTGACAGAGTAGTCTTTCAATAAGATCGAGCCGAACCCCAGTACCAATTACAACATTGAAATGATAAGTTTAGTTACCAATCTCAAACGAATACCTTTACAATTTGTGGGTTTCTTAGTTAGCAATACTGAAAGTTGTAAAACCTAGCAAAGACCCAATAGTTTGAAAGTTATATAAAGCTTCAAACCAGTATACTTTTTTCTACATCGACTAGCAATAATATCTCTTTCAGCTGACTTTCAAATGAAAATAGATGAAACAACTAAGATAAGTGTGGTTTTTCACGATTATATATTTAGGAAAAATAGATACAGAAATTGGAAAACGGTATTGGCAGACAATTGAAATTTTTTTTTGTTGAAAACATTTTTTTTAAACAAACACCTTGAGATTACCTAGAATAAAAGTATATATATCTATGACTTTCTTACTTAACTTTTACTTCAATTTATGAGTTAATACACTAGTGCAAATATGATACGTAAAATTACAAAATTAAAATGTACTAGCATTTTTATTCCTAAGGGTCGTTAAAGGCATAAAAACCTTACTCAAACATAAAATAACTTTTCTTAAACCCTTTATGTTTTCATCTAAAACGGTCATAGAATTTTACTACACGCGCAAATCGTGAAGATCGACTGGCATAATGACCGTAGATTACTTTTGGAGCCTATTTCCTTATACCATCTTATACCCACGAGTGGCGTTTCACCAAATTGGTCCGCGTGACTTGCTATTCTAGGCATCCTATTTAATACTGTGGTACACTGGGAATAATAAAAATATTAAAAAATAAATATATAAAGTTGTAACTTCATGATTTTAATGTTTTCAAAAATTATACTTGACCATGAAAAGCTATCAGTATAAAATAAGGTTTACTTTTTCTGTCGTAGCTAAAATAAATTATCTCGTTCTACTACATTATATGAATTACAGTGGTTTCCCGCAGTGCGCGATTTCATGGACGTCAAGGTCTAATTTACACCGTATTACTAACCGCATAAAAATCAAAACTGACGGTCCATTGTTTTTAGACTTAGGTCTTTTTTTATAATAAATTTATAAAAAAGACATCTCTGCTGACATTTTACTTCTAAAAAACAATACATGGGAATTTTTATTCCATATACTTACTTACTTACTTATACTTTTTCTAGAAACCTAAATTATTACGACTTTCTATAGTCATAAATAGGTTTCTCGTCATATCTAAATTAGCTTTACAATAGGGCTTTGACTCAAAACCCAATTCTCAGAGCTTGTACTACCTGGTTGCCCCATCTAAAGTTTAGAGGATGTAGATTCAGAATCCATAATAGGCGTAGTAAATAATTCTAATTGTTTGGGACAAACTATGCGTCGAAACTGGGGACTAGTGTGCCTCTATACCTCTCATTTATACCCTCCTATTGTACGTAAAGTCTATAGAAATGAGTCCGAGGTCAAAGTAATAACATGAACCGATATCACCCACCCGAGGCGGGTAGTTTTAAAATTCCCCGATCGGTCCCAGGGTTATAAGTTGCCTGGAGATTTTTCTTATTTTTTGGATACAATGTATTTTTTATAAGTAAAAAGTGGTGTTTTTTTTTTGGAAATTAATCAATCGAATAAAACAACCAAAGTATAATAATGATGTAAGAACATAGATACCGCCCATCCTATGATTAATATTGCTCAAAAAACCGGTGACAATGATGACTCGAACCTAGATAGGGTTCTGTACCATTATGTTTCTTTTATTTTACGAGCGCTCGTGTCGTGCACTGTATGAAAGGACATGGCTAAACAACTGCCCTAAGCATGTATAGAAATGTCTCACTACCTTATAAGATTTAAATATTCATTTATTAATTATTACGGTTTTATTATTCTCCTAGAACTTTACACAAACACGTGAACAAATCAAATAATTAAAAGTCATTTTCATGTTTTATTATATTATTATGACAAGAAGAACATAAAGACGATACGACGTACCACTCACGAAGATGTGGTCAATAAACCTACTTTTAAAGATATTTGCGTTGCGAAATTATCAGTATTATTTATTATATTATTTATAATTGTGGAATACAATCAAATAATTCAATTCAAATAATTCAATAACCATCACAATAATAATATTATGATATACTTACATCATTATTTTATGTCGAAAAATGTTGACTGAATAAAATAACTAAGTACAATGAATAATTAATGTCGTTGTAGTTATTTATTTCAATACTAGCTGTGCCCCGCGGTTTCATCTGCGTATATTTTTATAATAATTATATAATTTACTAATAAAAATGTTTTTTTTACCTATATATGTTGCAGTTTGTAAACAAACGCCTACCCAAAGTTCATAGCAAAATCGTTTTCTTGTATAGTTTGTATATCTATTGACGTAGGAGATTCTACGATTTTATTTTCAGGATTGTAACGATATGAAAAGTTCCTGAAACCTTTTTCATACGAAATACCAATATTCAGCTATTCAGCATTATATATTACTAGGTACAGTGTTTATACTTGGCTAGGGCAGTGGTCCATACTCTATTTAGCCATGTCCTTTGTCAAATATATCATAACTATATTTTTCTGGTATTAATTCACGGGATTTGAAATAATTGATTTTCGGTCTTTGTATTTCCTACCTTCACAGATCTCCTGGGTCGAAAATTCTCTTTAAATACTGAATACCCTATACCTATAGGTTCATAGGAGTCAGCGATTAGTATTTTTGGTATGGAAATATGCTTTAAAAGATATGCTTTTAAAAAATCCTTAACTTATTATTGCATTATAGTAAAAACAAGTTTTTTTTTCAGCTTTATGAAGATGTTTTTATTTATTCATCATATGTGTTAAAATAAAATTAAACTTTTTTGAAGATAAATACATAATTATATAATATTTCAATGGATGAATGAATTAAATATTCTTTATTGTATTCACCATATACATACAGGACGATAGTAACATATAAGATCATTGCATACAGGAGAAATACTTGGACATATAAAATTAAGAAAGAGAATACAATCTTGGCGGCTTAACCAATCTCTTCCAGGCAATCTTTGGGTAACAGGAAATAAGTAAAATTGTGGCCTATAATTTGATTGTGATTTTAACTTAATACCTATGATGAGAAATGGTTTGCATTTCTCAAAAAAAAGGCTTTCATACAAACACTGTAAGACAGATAACAAATCCTACAAGGGTTATAATTATCCAGTATATGGCACGGAATCCTAAAAAACTAGTAAACTTCCTTCCTTCCTTCCTCAGCTGTTTATTAAATCTTAACCGCCAAGTATTAATTAATACAGCGAATGAAATGCAAGTTTCTTTAATTTTTCCCAAATTTCAATACGACGAGTAGAAAATTTAAACTAAAAGCTCTATAAACTTTGACCGGGGACTCAAACCCCGGCGAACCAAAAAGAGGGAAAGGAAAATAGGGGGCAGATAATTAAAAGAGCATGAAATTGTTATTGTCACGAGGACGGTTGAACAACAATTAGTTTAAAACCAAAGTTCCATTTCGTTATTGTACAATGGTAATTATGTTGAGTAACATTTTACAATTTGTCGGCGACCGGCGACTAACTTAGAAAAATAACGAGCCAGAAATATTGTATCCTGCTAAATTACACGTGCTAGAAGGATTATTATTTTAATATTTCTCATAAACAAAAAGTTTTAGGTTTGATTTTGGAATTGTTCCGTTTTTATGATAGTTGGAAATTTAGAAAGATTTATTTATTTTTTATTATTTAGTAAGTAATTATTTATTGATTGCTTGAGCGTGATATTTTCTTCACCGAAAGTGAAGAAAATATCATGAGGAAACCATAGCACGGTGGTAAGATACTTTATAGTAGGCCGCCTAGCTGGCTACCATCCTCACGTTGAAAATCTGCCACTAAGCATCTACCGGTGTATTCCGGCAGTTGCACTTGAGAGCCAGTTCATTCTAGGTTTTGTGTGTTTAACACCTTCGGCCATATCATCATTACCACGGTGAATTACCGAGTGCGAGCCTTACGTAGCCCGTACCCCAAAGGCTGCCTGTCCACCAGAAAAAGTGGAGCGAAGAAATTCAGCGTGTCATATTTATGCAATTCTATTGGTAAAATTTTCCTCGCTCCGCTCTGGTGGACTAGCAGCCTTATTCTACAAACGAATCCATAAAATCTCTGCAAAAAAAAAAGGAAAACTTACTACTCAAACTCATTCGTAAAAATCGACTACGAGTAAGCTTGAGCTCTTAATCGAATGGATCTGAGTACCACTTTTGATTACCACGTAGTGATTAACTAAATCGCATGGAGATCCCATCCCTTGAGCCAATCAACCCTCACGTAGTTCCTTGATCCAGTCCGGGATTACAACAACTTTCTATCGACCAATTCCCAACAACGAGTGTTAGAACTCCATTGATTACTTCGTGTTCCGGGGCCCTTTCGAGTTTGTGAGGTGTCATTGTTTCAGAAGTTAATGGCAAGTCACTTGGTCATTTTGTAGTAAACATTTATTGGTTTCTATTTAATTTTGTTCATTAATTCGAATTGCGTCGTTCTAGAATATCTACTGGAATATGAGCGTTAATAAAACTCCTGTTATATAATACTATGTAGCTTTTGCCTCGCGGTTTCACTCACGTTCTTGGGATAAAAGTAGCCTATGTCACTCTCCGATCCATAAACTATCTATACAAAAATGGCAATCCGTAGCTCCGTTGCTACGTGAAAGACAAACAAACCAACAAACTGATAACAATATCGTTTTTTATATTGTTATGTTATCGTTATTATGAAAGTAATTACGTTTACGATAGAAATTAAAATGGAAAATATATTATTAATTTCCTAATCAATAATCATTCCACTTTCGTAGTAAGAATATGGAATGCCTATTCTTATAAATAAAAAAGAATTATCATTATTGGTCTCTACTCTGTAAAAAGTTATGCGTGGTCTAACATAAAAAAAATATACGTGTTGAATTGAGAACCTCCTCCGTTTTTTTCGTCGGTTAAAAATAAACACTTGCCAATGAATGACGTCAATGCTGAGTCGGCGATCTGAGGTTGTCAACAACTATCGGTTGCACGGTAGTAGGGTACTTAGTACCCGCCTGGCATGGCTACTACCCTCAAGTTGAAAATCTGTCGCCAAACACCTATTGGTGTGTTCCAACTGCACTTGAGAGCTAGTTCCTTCTAGGCATTGTGTGCTTACCACCTTTGGCCACAACATCACTTACCATAGTGAGATTGTGGTCAAACACAAGCCTATACAAATAAAAAAAAAAAAAAAAAACTACAGCGTTGGCGATATGGTGGTGGTGGTGGTGTGGTGGTTATTATTTTTGTTTGACCACAATCTAATATGGTAACTAAATGTATTTCGAATTTAAAAATAAAACTGAATACCTAGATAGTAATCGTATAATTTTCATCAAGCTTATTTCAATTGTATTTATTTCTGTCGCGGGGTAGGAGCCTGGTGATCTGTGGTACAGGTATTCCTAGTACAGCCACCAGTCTCTAACAAATTTTATAAGAATTGTCATGCTAAAATGCTCAATCATAAATGTATTTAATGTTAAGAATTTGTGAAGAGAGAATAAATAAAGTATTATTATTAACTTTAAAATTGGATTAAAAATCACATTTACAAACCACTAAGGCAATTTTGAATACGTCACAAAAAATTGTGAACAGACCAAATCTTTGTAATCTACTTAAAGTTAGGGGACGGGAACTATAGAAGGGAAGATTATGGTTTGAATGACACCATGAATGAAGGGTGGAAGTTCATAAAAAGGAAAAAATCCGTCCCTTATATTCTAAGATTACACTTTCTAAATAAAGGGGAGTTTTTGGGGTAAAAAGTATATATAGGACACTTCCATTTACCAATAGACATTAAGAGTGCTTATTAGAGATCATTGTTCACCATAAAAGTCTAAAATAGTTTAGAAAATATAGAAAACAATTAAAATTATACTTACATAAATAGGTACCGCAGACCTATTTTTTTGTAGGTCATTAATATTTTTTTATGACTAGTTTAGTTTACGACCCGAGATTTCACCTGCGATCCTCTCTCTATTTTGGAGGTTGAATTTTGTAAAACCCTTCCTTAGTGGATGGCTACCGTATAAATATAACGTTATATAATATTATATTTAAATATTCTCGATCCTGTGGTTTGGGCTGTGTTGATGTGTTAGTCAGTTTCTCTTTTTATATATTAAACAGATAATGATGATAACCCTTGAAAATTAAATACCTAGAGTTATTTATTACAAAAATGTAATATAATTAGTGAGATGTAAATTCTCTAGTATAAAAAACATCCAATACTATATCGATATGTTATCACATTTTATTTAAACAGTGCTATTTGACAGTTCGATAAATCTTATCGGCAAATCGCACACAATTTATTCCATAAGGATTATTTAAACAAATAAACCAAGGGGTTAGAATCAAATGGATATTCATAGTCATTTTGCGCGTACCCCAATATTTTTCCAGGCGACCCCTGTCCTGGACCCCACTTGTGATATTGCATATCTTCTGCAATAACAATCCTACGGACGCCTTTTGACCCTCGGGTTTCTAGTAATTTTAAGGGTACATCACTATTATCTAAGATTTGATTTTTTGGGGTTTGGGTGCCAACGCAAGAAGGTCGAGTGTCGTTATATCTCTTGACTTTAAATGAATGTCTTGCTAGTTTTTCGGCTTTTTGATGAAAAACATACTAAATGTGAGTTAGAAACAAATTTTCAGGACCAAGTCGTTTGTCTAACTGGTGGAAAGATGTCCCACAAAATGGTTTCCTTTATCTGTAACTACGAGTTATACCCATATCTTTTATTTTACAAATATCCTTAATACAAAAATAAAACCAACGATAATTATGTAAATCCTATTAATTTTATAAGTAAATGTGAAAATTTGGATGGACGGATGGATGAATGGATGTTTGTTTCTCTTTCACGTAAAAACTACTGAACGGAATTTGGATCAAATTTGGCACAATGATAGATTATAGTCTGGAATAGCACATAGGCTACTTTTTATCCCGGGAAAACATAAGATCCCTCGGGAACGCGGGGGAAACCGCGCGGCGGAAGCTAGTATATTTATAATAATTATATCAAATACTACCCTAAGATACATAAAAATAAAGTGATATCTTTCAATCATCCCCCACCCTTTGGGTAAATGCTTTCCCCACTTGTAACCGGATATAGTCTGCTGGCGTCTCATGACCTCGGACTTCCGTCTGCGATCCGACAAAAGTGACGTGCCATATCTGGACCAATATACTTTGACCTTCCTTACCTCTCAAATTAAACTAGAGATGTTGAGAAAAGGGGAATGCTATTGCATTTGCGGAGATCATGTTACAGCAGTTGTAGCAGTTGTTGCAGTTTAATTTAGCAGTAATAAAAGTTATTTATTTTTCTTACGATATCAGTGAGTGAGGTTATTTTGATGAAATAATTTCAGAGCATATATATTGTATTTTTTACTTTAATTGTAAATATGTAAATAAATAAATATAGGTCTAATTTCAGAGCATATAAGTATTACTTTAATCTAAATGTAATTTAATCTGCACGTTCAAGGCCTTTAGACGTTTTAACTTTAGTTTACTTATAACTAGCTTCAGCCAGCGGTTTTACCTATACCTCCCGGGGAATGGTAAGCCAAAGCTATCTTAAAAGACTTAAAATTAAAATATAATTTAAAAGAAGTTAGAACACTATTATTATGTAATGATTGTTACTTATATAATTCATATTCAGTAATAATAATGTATTTAATCAATCCTACCATATTTAAGGTAGTACTAAAGTAGTAACAAGATAATATAATATAATAAGAAATATTCTGGGACATTATTCCTCACACACGGCCATCTGACCCCAAACTAAGCAGAGCTTGTACTATGGAAACCAGATAACTGATATACTACATAATACTACTTTTCTTTTGTAAATAAATACATATATAGATAATTACACCCAGACACAGGACATACAGACATGTTCATGCACACAAATGTTTGTCCTGAGTGGGAATCGAACCCACAACCTGCGGCGTGATAGGTAGGGTATCTTACCAACCATATAGGTAGGATATTATTTTAATGAATATAATACAGAAATAAATATTATGTTTGTAGGATTCGAGCTTATTGCTACTAAAATGATCGTAGCATTTACAATACCGCTTACCGCTTGTTTGCAGTCTTAATGGACTTATAAAAATCACATAATAAGTTACGACCAAAAAAATAATAATGATAACAAACTTGAAAATTACGTCAAATGTTTTTATATTTAAAAATATTCTGTACCTAATAAGATTGTGATTTTATACTTATAATTTTTATTTGAATAGGTACCTAAACATCAATTCGTGGTAGTAAAACCTCATTTTACGAACCACAAAACGATCAAGACTTTCGATTGTAAGCTCCCACTAGAACTGAAATCGACGTTGCCAAATACCCAAGAGACCCGAGAATCTAACGCTCGTTGCCATTACAAATTGAGCTGGTATTTGTTCCAGTATATATACGTGTATGAAGGTTAGATATAATGTTTTTTTTTTAAGGTAATTGTAATTTTATTACGTATTTTATGTATGTTTATTGTTCCAGAGTTAATATATTGACCTATTAGATTATTGCTTACCGTGATTTATGCCTGAATTTTATTCTTGTACTCAGTACAATTTACATATTAAATAAAATATATCATAGATAATGTTCATTATTACAATAAAATTATTGTAATATTTTGTTATGTCATGTTATTGTTTGTTTAAGACAATAATTTATTTAAATACTGCTGTTGATAATAATCATATGTAGTAAGTAGGTATTTAGTAAGTTAATAAAGGTCAATTTCTCACATAGTTTAGTTTTTAATAAGATGTTAAATGAATTATTATTTATTCATACAAATAAAACAACACTAGCACTTTACAACAATGTATATTTCGATTGCTTCTTTACCAGCAAAAACAATATTCGGAGCACTACTAGCACCAGTTTAATTATTCAACTACGCAAACTCTACTCTAGTATATAAGCAGCTGTTTCATAAAACTGCCTCGAAGCCCGAAGGACATTAAAGGAGATAGCTAATAAATTACAGCCATCCAAGCCGTTAGAATAGACTTTATTCCCAGAAAACCCCTTGCAGACAATTATTATTACAGGCAAACGTAACCTAGAAAACTTTCTGTATTATTATTTACTTTGAGCGCTATTGAGATGCTGGTCACGTAGAGGGAAGGTTCTACTGCGACTAGGGAACGGGCACTTTATATTGTTTCTGCTCCTTTTTTTCTATAATTAGTACAATTTCAGTCTTGGAATAATGAAAATTGTATGTGATTTGTTTGTTTCAATGCTCGGAAGTGTCATCTAAAGTTGATGTCTCCTTCATAAATAACACGTTTATTTGAGCGTTCAATTGGATTGCTGCAAATATTCCACATAATTATGTGGTGACCAAAAACTTTATTTTAATAAAATATATTTCAAAATATATGAATAATAAGTTGCTGACATAGATTGATAACTTTTTATTACTACACAACATGAAAAAACGGAAAAACAAATACTATAATAACATTTAGTGTGTCACAATGGGCGGCCTTATCACTAAAAGTGATCTCTACCATACCCTCTATCCATACCCATATACCCTCTATCCGTCTACTACCCCCCATATTCTCTCCATCCAAAGGTTGGTACCAAATGAATAACAAAATATAATATTTGTAGAAGTATAACTAAACTAATATCTCTCAATGTTAGTTGGACTAACAAAATAAACATATGTATGTTTAACCCCAAATAAAGTTGACCGCCACTATGTTTTTACACAAAAACAACATTTCTAATTAGAAGACTAATTTACTCTATCTCCAGCCCTAAATTAGGACTAGGTAAATAATTATTTGTAAGCTACTACCCAACATGTTGTAATTACCTACTATACTCTATAGAGTAAATAAAAACTGGCCAAGAGCGAGTAGGGTAGCTATTTTATAATATTCTCTAAATGAAAACTCGTCGACGAGTTCACACAACATTGCCGCGGACTTTTCATTTGATTGATTGGTAAACGAGAGACAGAGCATAGTGACAGCACGGATTCATCAACAAGTTTATGTTTATCTAACAGAATTACGGAGCAGATGCATGTGATTTGTTTTTATTAGCGCAGGCCCCTAAGATATTATACTCCTTTGCATTCAAGATGGACCTGTTAAAAGTGTTTGGAACTGAACTATTATTTATCAATCAACTAGCTTTCCGCCCCGCGGTTTCACCCGCGTTCCCGTGGGATCTTATGTTTTTCTTTGCTATAAACCTCACGGAGCCCGAGACCTTTCCAACGAATGCAAAACCGTGGAAATCGGTTCGTGCGTTCTGGAGTTATAGCGTCAGGAAGGAAAACCTGACTTATTTTTATATAGTAGGAGAAGAGAAGATAATGTCATCAATCTACGTGTCTACGTCTAATACTTTCATAAAAAAATATACATAATTCAGTTGAATATCGTCATGTTCAAGTAAATAACTATCATTCAAAAATAGCTATCATTTTCAATAGGTAGCATTTTTAAATTGATTTAGTACGAATGCAAATCCATAGCTTGTATGTGGACAGAACCCTAATATTATATTACTTTTATTACTTAACGTCGCCTTTGTGACGCCTCTCGAGTTCCTCCTGCATGTAGAATGATGTTATATTTGCCATGCTTGTTATTCTTTAGGAAAACTTTTACATTTCATTTACTTAATTAACTGAAGTGTAAACTGGTTGGCTTCAATGTTGAGACTAAAAGTCTGAACTTGACGTAAACCTACCCAGTTAGAATAATAAAGATGACTTAAGAGAGGATACATCCAACGAAGAGTTCAAAAATGAATGTTAATTTAGGATCAAATTTACTTTATAAATTATTTTACATACTGATAAATATTAATCCGACATGAATATTTTTCATGATATAACAAAAAAAAACTCATAGCAATTGATACTAAGCGAAACATACAAAAAATCAAACGTCCTTCTTTACTGATTCCAATATGCAATCAAAGTAAATTGAGACATCACTTTGCAAACGTGAGACACGACTCGATTTGCGTCCGCCTCCATTTATACACGGCTTTATAAAATATTCAACTCTTGACCTTTGGCATAAGCACATCCATTCCGATTAAAGCGCCTTGTTTTGTTATCACAAAATATTTTTATTTTATTTAGGTGTATTAAAAAAAAACAAATATTGCAATTACGTTTGCCGCAATGCGTTTATGCGCACTTAAATAAATCACCAATAAAGTTTTCTACATAAAATGCAGCTTAGAATAATATAATCACGATTTGATTTCGTTGTGATTTTAACGTTATAAAAAGAGGGTATTTTGTAGTACCCGCCTGGCTGGCTACCACCCTCAAATTGAAAATCTGTCGCCAAATACCTAATGGTGTTTTCCGACAGCTGGACTTGAGAGTCAGTTCCTTCTAGGCTATGTGTGCTTCCACCTTCGGCCACATCATCACTTACCATAGTGAGATCGTGGTCAAACACAAGTTTATTCAAAGTATAAAAAAGAACCCCATACGCAATGGGGGTATTGTTATCTTTTTACCATAAATAATAATTGCAAAGAATAATCCATGACAACTATATCGTACGATAACTATTGAAAAGGTTTATTATCAGAAGTGGGAATCTTTTACAATAATAGCCAACTAGGCGGCGTATTTTCTCGCTACGATGCTTCCTACATCTAGAAAGAAAGAAAAACATTTATTCACTGGAAATGGACGCACATACACAAAGTAGAATTTTTAAAAACAAATCACAAAAATCAAGAAACAACAACAGAAAAGAAAAACAAATGCCTAGCTGACAATTAGAAAATATACAACGATTAAAAATAACAAAAACAAATAATTATCAATTATTAATTACTTACAACAAATATAATAATTATTAAAATAAGATAAATATGCATCTCAAGCACTGTTGTAGTAATTAAACAAACTGTTTCTCTATACTAATAAATAAATATAAATAAATATTCTGGGACATTATTCCTCACACACGGCCATCTGACCCCAAACTAAGCAGAGCTTGTACTATGGAAGCCAGATAACTGATATACTACATATACTACTTTTCTTTTGTAAATACATACTTATATAGATAATTACAACCAGACACAGGACAAACAGACATGTTCATGCACACAAATGTTTGTCCTGAGTGGGAATCGAACCCACGACCTGCGGCGTGATAGATAGGGTATCTTACCAACCACGCCAACGGGCCCGTCAAATACTATACTATGTACTTTTCTACTTTACTTTAAAAAAACTAGATGTTATTACATTATAGTAAATCAATTTCTACTATGGTTCAACGCAGGTGAGAATAAATTACACTGCATCGATCATATAAAAAAAAAACGGTCAAGTAAGTATTGGGACACGCACAGGATAGGGTTCCATAGTCAGTTTAAAATCTAAAACTTAAAATAAATTAAATATCTTTGTTACTTACACTGTCATTGTTGTACTGAAGTCTTCCGTTAGCTCGTATACTAATAAAGCCTACACACCTATGATACTTTTCCTTTTAAATTAGTCATATTATGCTACTACTGTTCATAATTAATAAATATCAAACTTTAAATAATTAATGTTTGTTAGAAGGCGTGTTCATTGTTTATGAAATGGCTTTTTAAAATATGGTACGCGGACAAAAACTATTTTTCATTTATGCAGGTTAGGTCCACCTCTTGGTTCTTGGGACGCGCGTCCCATTTAGCACGGTACCATTTGATTTTCAAGTGGGAAGCGCGTCACACCTCGTCTGCGACGTAAAAATTTTCAGATTAAAAATCCGTTTTTAAGTTGATTTTTGAGCTCTTGGTTCGTGTAAAAAAGGGCATTAAATTATCTTTGCCGTTGTATGCGTCAAAAAAATGACAACACCGGCAGTCTGTCACAAAAAAAGTCAGTCAAAATTTTCAGTCCGTTAGGGCGTTTGGCGTCCCCCGAACTATTTCTAAAATACATAATTGTGAGTGTTTTGAGTGTTTGTTGTTGTGTAAAAGTGTGTAATATCTAAAGAATACTTAGTAATAAACACAATACAGTTATTATTTCAGTAAAATACAAAGTATAAAAGTGTTTTTTTTTTTAATTTAGAACGCGGTGATAGGCGTTTGGTAGTGTTTACAAAAATGCTTTGATCCAGTTTTCCATCATAAAGTGATTATTGGTAAGTCAGAAGTATCTTTTTAGATAAGGAATGTTATAATGTCGGTATTCTAAGCAAAATCTATGTAGGGTACAATGCAAAATCTTTTCATAATTTTGAAATTGAAAAATGGCGCGAATTCGTCAATCTAGGACTAACAAAAGACCTTTTGCTTGTTATACTTATATGAAAGATTATAACTCTGGTAAGTAAATCGCATTATTGAGCATTTTTAGAAGCTATATACGTCTATACTTTTACAAATTGGTATTAAATTTGATGTATTGAGACCTCGAATTGAGTACCTCCTTTTCGTCGCCGAGTCGTACTATTTTGTATTTTTCTACTTGAAAATGAAACAAACACATGTTTTTTTGTGCTAAAATGAATAGAATAATGTTTAATCTATCTAATAACATAAAGGTTTTATACTAAATCTATTATTATGTCTAGAAATTATATACGACAAGATATTATTTTTCAATTCACTGTACCCTTATCTTTAGAGACACATTTCTCAGTATTTTAGTATGGAATAAAATAAAACTAAGTATACTTTTTCAATTATTATTTATTCATTTATTTGAATAAATATGCTTTGCTCGAAATAACAAGATATTTAGCAATACATATTCAAAATACATATGATGGTCACCTTTTATGCTAATGGCGTAGTTTCCAATAAGATCGTGGTCCGCTCTTATTAGTTTATGACATGTGATAATAAGATTCCAATTGGAAATTTATCTAAGATTCTGACGGTATTTTTATTTTTTGTAATGAATATGTAGGTATAGAGATAAACACGAAAATCTCAAAGTCGACACGCGTGACTTTCGAATAGCCGCCATTCCGCGAGTTTAGGTGACTTTTGACAAGTCATGGCCGCGATTCTACAGAAGGCTTTTATGAATGTTGACTCTACGATTTTATTACATAACTTTGTTTGGGTCATAGATATGTATAACTATGAGAAATTTCAGCTTGATTCTGGTAGTCTAAGCGTAAAATTACCATGATATACAGACGGGCATGACAAAACTTTAAAAGGTTCCCTGTTTAACTTTGGAACCCTAAAAATCCTATGCCTGACTACACTCAGATGGTAATCTTTATTTATTTATTTTTATTTATGTAAAAAGATCAAACAGCATTACACAAAATTCAGTTTAAAAAATGAAATTTATCTTCTCGAATAAGTATGAGGAACATTAATAATATCTGACTTGTAGCACAAAAAAATTGTGGAGCTACCTTTAGTTACAACGGAATGTAGTCTCAAGAAAACCCCTAAGTAACTGTAAAAACCACATCAAAATCCATGTATGGATTCTCGACTTACAAGCTCACTAACGGATAGATAGACAGACAGAAAGATTTAGCATTTTCTAATAATATAAGGATACGTATTTCACTGTACAAAATGCATTTATAGCCAGCTCATACGCATATGACTTGATTAACCACTGTTCGGAAGCGAGGACTCGTTACTGGATTAGCATAATGCCAGCTGATGTCTCAACACAGTGAAGGAAATTATTTACATATTATTTTGAATTCCCTCTGCGATGTTAGTAAATGATAATTTTAGGTTTGAATATTTTTTATGCTCGTTAAATATTTATTTACATAAAAACAACAACCTTAACTAGGTACTTAAACTAAATATTAAAATAAAATATATGAAAAAAATAAATAAATTTGATTGACCACTGAAAATCAAAAACGTTCTTAAACATTGTATAGGTAGGTAGGTACATACTAATATGTGTTTCTATTTATTTATGTACTCAAGCAAAGTCCACTTACAACAGTATACGTTAAAATTTACATAATTTTAGCACTACAAAGACCCGAGTATCAAATGAACGGAGTTTTCGTCGAGAAATTTTTCACTCGAAAGGGTAAACTGATTACCTCGGTTCACTCGCCGACAATGGTCGCTTGGCAGTCGTAATTACATTTGCATAAAGCTCACAATCGTTTGGCACAATCGTCAAAATGGAGTTGACTAGATTAGGGAGCGTAAAATCTAATGAACCATACAGATAATAGGTCCGCCTCATTAGATTCTATGAAGGGAATTGTAGTTTGAGTATTTTAATGCATTTGGGACTCCAAATATTACAATGACCATTTTGAATGGACATAACGACGTATTATCGTGTAATTTGACAAACAATCAACTAATAGTACCTAATAGTCGTTGACAAGGCGTGGATTGAACTGAATAACACATCATGCCATTATTATTAATCTATACGATGAGATTAAATTAAAATATATTTTGCTTTTAATATCTAGAATAGAATATTCCCAAGATTTGAGATATTTTTCCATGCCATAAGTCTAGTGCATACCAAGCTCTAAAGCAGTTATGCACTTTGATATTAAAAATGTATCAATAAGGCAATGCACTCAGTGGTAGTGACGTCGAGTATAGTACAAATCATAATATTATGAGCGTGGGCTTTCGATGAAGTCGGGTGTTGCACTTCAACCAATCTCTTGTGATTACCACCTTTGGCCACATCTTATCACATATATACTAATATTATGAAGCTGAAGAGTTTGTTTGTTTGAACGCGCTAACCTCAGGAACTACTGGTTCGATTTGAAAAATTATTTCAGTGTTGGATAGCCCATTTATTGAGGAAGGCTTAGGTTTTGATCCCTCGGGAACGCGGGTGAAACCGCACGGAAAAGATAGTTACTTATAATGGTGAGATTATGGTTAAACACAAGCGTAAACATAATGGACATGCATCCTTCGTTTAAATTACTATGACGAATAATATTGACCCGCTTTCATCTGACGCCTTTCGGCTTTGAGGCTACCTGCTAAGACCTAATTGTATATGATATTTTTTTATTCTGTAGGCTTACTATTAGACATGCGGATCACCTAATGGTAAGTGGCTACCATCGTTTATAGACATTATTAACACAATCAATGTATTGCCGACCTTTATAAAACCTAAAAGGTAACTGGCTGTCAGCCAGGCTGGTACTTCTATTCTATTCCTATTTATATTCAATTATATTATTGGATACATCAATACAACAATAACATACCAGCGCATTCATAATTTGTCATAGAACAAATGTCACTGCGGAAGTAAATTTGAACAAAATCCATTTGATACATTGTGACATTCCATTAAGTAAAGTATTACCTTCATGTTTTATATCGACTAGTAAAACCTAATGTATTTGGTTATGTACTCTTTATGGCATGGCAATTGAAAGGCAATTAAGAAAATATTTTGTACATTGAGTCAATCTCAAGTAAAATAAAATAAAATAAAATAAAACATACTAAACATAGTCAAATCGGATCTATTAAAACGTTCGTAACCGATTAAAACGATTTTCTTTTATTTTTTTACGTTTTGGTAACTGCATGATAATTATGCAAACCGTCCTTCATTGCAAATGGAACCATTTTCGATATTGTAATATTTATATAGATTTAGTTACGGTTGTTTCAAATAAAACCTTTGTAACAAAGTTACGTAGGTACGTAATCCACTTACTGGTCCGATAATAATAAGCAAACTTCAACTTATAAAATTAAAAATCCAAAAACCTTTCTCCACGACCTGATTTCGAAACTCAGCAGAGCTGCAGCTATGAGAAACAGATAACTGATAATTGCGTATTCCCGAGATATCCAATATTTTCCCAAATATATGAAATAAATTCCAGTATTTTGAATAATTATGTTCAGCTATTACAGTGTGATTGTGTTACAAACATTCACAAAATGATGCACAGAACCTCATATGTGGTAATAAAGTGCATTCCCGTAGCATGTAGAGTATCGTACAATGACCCGTCAATACGCCGCATCTGTGCGAACGTGACGGCAGTATTATTTAAGCGCAAGTGATAGAGACACATGTATGGTCGGGTCATTGAACGAAATTCCGCCTATTGTATGAATGCACTTTAGTAGGTAGAATTTACACCTAGACATAATTAACAAAACATTGCTTTTCTTCCCGAAAAAAGGTCTAAAGAAAGAAAAATGTCTATTTCAAATGGCAAAATTAACATTGTAAGGACCGTTAGTGAATATTCGAATAAATCAGATCGCGTGATGGAACTCGGCGATTCTTTAATGGATTCGTCAAAAGATCGCTATCAATAGGACATTGAGCTCATCCGGTTGGTTTTCCATTACTGTTGCGAATTTCGCTAACAATGTGCTATGGACATCTTTGGTAGAATGTTGATTTACTATAGATACTATTGTGAGGGAATTGCGTTAATTCAACTGTTTTTTACAACTGCATAAGAATTTCATGTAATCTGCCTGGAATTTAAGATACATGCAGTGAATTAGTGAGTACTGCAAAAATTCTGCCAAGGCATATAAAAGTACTTAAAAGGGAACGCTGCCAGCCTGTTGGGAACCTTGCCTATCGACAGCAGCGAGGGCTTTGAGGATGTTTTCTATATATCATAGTTTGTATTTTTTACATTAATTGTAAATATATAAATAAAATATAATATGTAAAAACAAGTAAGTACTTTATTTACTTCTGTATTAAACATTGTTTGTTAGAACAATTTTTCTCCCTTGATATCTGTGCTAAAATTCTAATTAAAAACCGTCTAGATACTAACAGTTATCTTAAACATTCAATTAGCTACAAAATTTTCTAGTTACGCATAAAGCAGCTACAGTACGTAATAAACAACGGATTGCAATCCCAAACAAAGATGTCTTCGTAAATACTCATGTTTGTTGAATACTTGTCGGGCGCCTGGGAGGCGAGCGGAATCTGCTTTATTTGAATAATTTGATTAAGCCGAACCGCGGAGGGGTACGATGCCCCTTAAGGCATTACAATAAAGCCTGTTATAGTTAAAGGGCGTTTTAAATAACTTATCGATTCAATTGGAGATGCCGTGAATTGTTTGATTAAGTGTTTTAAATTGAAGGAGTAAATAAGGCTACAGAATAGCGATATTGCTAAGCTATCGTATAGTTGAAGATGTAGACAATGCGATACTATGAGTTTTATACTGTTTCATAGAGACAATCTTTATAATATGAAGACAGAAGATTACAATCATGCGCCCTATAATATACACCGAGTAAGAACAGTACCAATCACAAATAAATCAAATTATCTTGTTCAATTTAGTTAAATGGAATTAGGCAATTGACACTTTTAACAAGCGTAAATTAATGACATTTGTATTGTTTGAATTTTATTTATTTATTCAATTTAATCTTTATATAATATATCTATTAAAGCTAGTATTTATTTATTTATTTATTTTCTTTTAGGAAGATTTACAGCAAAATAGTAGTAATAAGTTAACAGTTGAACATTCATATGCCATTTAAAAATCTCCACCAATAGAATAGTAAGTGATGGTAAATTTTGTAAAATATTTCATTACTTTTACGAGTAGATAATGGAAAAACATTTCCGTCCTATTCTCTTTGAAAGTAAGTATAAATAAGTAAGGGCTTATAATATTATATTAAGAAACATATTTATTCACATGTTTTCGACAGTAACAGTAACAGCAAGAAGCTTCGAAACAAAACTCTCAGACAACTTTCTAATAAATAAAGATTTAAACCTTGTTCTGGGACCTATCCTTGAACAATACAAAATCTACACTATTTTTCAGTACTTATTGTATAGAAAATTCGGCGAATTTTTCCTAAATAAAAAATCTTTGGGCATGTTATATGGGTTTCAAATGAGTAGAAAAACACCCGTCAAAGAAAGAATAATCAAAAATAGCTCATTCAATATCGTCTGTTTATTTATATGATAGGGAAAAGAAACATATTGAAATAAAATTCTAAGAAGCGTCCTATTATATTTGAGTCTAGACTTGAGACAAAAACGAAGATAATTAAAAGTTATTACATAAACCTGCGAACGTACGGCAGCCAGAAAAAGAAAAAAAAATTAAAAAAATCTTTATTTGACCTAAAAGCCCTCGTTTAGTTATCAAATTGAATATCAAGAGCCTCATTAAGGCAACATTTATAAGGTGACTTTTATTGATGACAAACCTAAATTATCATTATGAGGAAGTACTATTTGACAAATTATATTGATATTTTTATCATTATTTTTAGTATATTTGAATAGACTCGTACAAATATATTCTTCAAGCTTCCGCCCCAGAATTTTCAAAAGATCTATAATTGCCCGGATTAATAATTATCCTATATGTTATTCCAAGATATGATCTATCCTATACCAAAGACCATCCAAATTCGTTTAGCTCTAATTTTTTGACTAAGTAACGTCATAAAAAATAATTTATTGGCTAGGACCGTGAAAATTTTCATGTGGGCTTTTTTGACACTGTAGGTGAGTACTAAGAATTATCGAAAATTCAACCCCTAAGACGGTAAAATAGAGATTCGCGGGTGAATGCTAGTATAATTATAAATAATATGTCAAATTAAAAATAGTTCCAGCCCCTGCCTGCATTCTCTATCACCAAACATCAACGAATCTCCGCAATGGTCTAGCTACTGGCTTAATGCGAGAGACAGAGCATATGGCGGCCATTTTGGAACATAATCTCACCATAATAATGTGGCCGAAGGTGTTAGCACACAGAGCTCATAAGAGAACTGACACTCAACAGAGTGTTTATCTTACGGAATCACCCCCCAGAGGCCTAGCAAGTAGGAATCTATTACACCTACTTCAATGGAATAATAGTATGTTTTATTTCGACCTTCATAAGTCCTCCTAGGGCCTAAACTAAATAGCATGAAAGAACCTGAAATAAAATAAGAAACTCTGAGAAAAAAATATCCTTTCTTATATTATATCCCTAGGACTGCAAAATTAAGGCTCCCAAGTTGTTTTTTTCAAAGCTGTATTTCTTAAAAAAACAATTGGGGCTTAAAATATTACACAGTTTACATCAAACAGAACGGGGTAAATGAGGTAAGCACTTTTCCTTCCTTTGTTGGCATTATTGTGCGGGGATTGCGTGCTACCCGTTATTTGTGGGAAGGTCACTGACCTGTATACATTTAACAGAAAAATAGAAACTTAAAGTGATATTTAATGTCTTGCGGTCTGAGAGATTCGCTTCGAGAGATGATTCCTATATTTCCTCAAGACATATTCGTAAAAATAGAGTTTAAACTACATTTAAAATAAATCAATCCAAAATAAAGGAAGATACAGGATGATTTAACATTGCGTAATTTAGAACTGAATCCATTTAGATAACAGACAAATAAAGACAGCAAGACCACCTTGCAGAATACCTCAGCCAAATAACTTATAGTTGTGTTCCTACACGTGAGTAAGGTCGCCAGAGCTCATCGGGGAGGGGGGAAGGGTCGGCAACGCGTGAGTGATACCTCTATTGTTGCGAGCGTTCATAGGCTACGGAAACCGCTTACCATCAGGCGGGCCGAAAGCTTGTTTTCCGACAATGTCGTATAAAAAAAAAGTCAAATGTTGAGTCAATCAATCAAGAATATATAGTTTAAAAAGATTATAATTTTAAAAAGTAATATCTTCATAATATTTATATGAATAATTAATAATTGTTTGATGTTCTCCTAGCCAATTTTGGCTACAGCAACTGCTTAATTGGACTTATATCTCTGGTCTGCCCTTTGTTGTGCTCTAACTTGGCTATTTTAGGCACTCTTGGTGACGAAAGTGCGGTCACATTTTGGACACATGATTATCATTGCCAATGAGCTCAATGCCAGACTATGGAGTCTTGACATTGCGTCTAGCTTTTATTTTCGCACGTTACGTCGCACGTGAACAGGATAAATAGGGTACTTTCTAGTACCCGCCTGACTGGCTAAAATCTGTCATTGTGTTTTGGTAGTGGCACTTGAGAGCCAGTTCTACTTCTACGCTTTGTGAGCTTACCAAAGAAAAAATATGATAAAATTTATTCTATTTAAGGTACCTACCTACATTATGAAAATATATCGTTATATATTTAGATGTTTTTGAGCAACGCGATCCTTTTGGGGTCCCTGCTCATTTAAGCGGAACGGGTATTGATGGCCGGCTGACAACTAATGTCATCCCATATTTTCCGGGTCGTTTTACGAGCATTTTATGAGAACATCTTTAAGTCATTAACCCTGGGTGAAATATTCTAAGGAGTTTATTAAATTATATATTTTTAAAAATTCAACGATACTACTCTATCTTAAAAACCTGAAATTGTGATTTTCAACGTAAAGATTTTCTATACTTTAGATATCTTCTAACAGTTCACTAAAGTTCTTTCATAAGACAATTAGTAAAACAATAATATTAGAAAAAGTAACATCTTTAAATCATAAAACTTTACATAATACGTGCCATAAAACAAAACAGCCAACTACATCTACGCACGTAGCACGTCTACGCCGTAGCCGTCTACGAATTCGTAGCAATCACCCACTGTAATGGTCGGATGCCATGTCAAAGGGATTCCATAAAAATGTGTGCGGTGAAAATACGTTTGTTTGGTGAAACGAAACGAATTGTGAAAAAAATCTTAAGTGACGCTTCGCGTGACCGAACGCGTGGTCAATGGAAATTCAACCAACAAAATGAAAGTTTGGTTTGTAAATAATTATTGGGGAGTTCAATTTCAATATAGTTTGCGTTTGTACCACTTTCAAGTGGTACGTACTATTTTTTTAAATTTTATTACACTGGTAATCAGGTAGACGGTCTGCTTATGGGCAAGTTTAACATAGGGCGTTGGCTACTCCAAAGGAATTGGCATTGCGTTGCTAACCTCGGAGAGCTATTGTGATGCATCACTATTAATTAGACTTGAGAGCCAGATGCCTTTTAGGCAGTTTAAAAAAGGTCGGCAACTCATTAAAAGCCCTCTTGGTATTGTAATATTCTGAAGAATTGTTTGACTTGATGCCCACGGCTGCAATTTACCATCGCACTTCATGCCATCGACGCGGTGACGGGGAGCTCATCCTCACACATTGAAGCCAAACCGGTCTCGTACAGTGCGGTTTCAAAGGAGTTTTCTACCATGGACGCTCAAAATGTGAAACGAGCTCCCCGCCGTGGTTTTCCCAAGGGAGTACAGCATGGGGTTCTTCAAGAAAGGTGTGAAGAGATTTTTGTAGGGTCGGCAACGCGCGTGTGATGCCCCTGGTGTTGCAAGCGTCAATAGTTTACGGTAACCACTTACCACCAGGCGGGCCGTACGCTTGTTTGCCACCTTAGTGGTATAAAATATATATATATATATCCATCGGCGACAGCAGCCACATACCATCAGAAGGGTTTCTGACATGTAAAAACAGTAAGTAAATGTAACAGATAGATAGATAATACTAATTAAGTAATAATAATAAATAATAATAAATATTCTGGGACATTATTCCTCACACACGGCCATCTGACCCCAAACTAAGCAGAGCTTGTACTATGGAAGCCAGATAACTGATATACTACATATTCTACTTTTATTTTGTAAATACATACATATATAGATAATTTCAACCAGACACAGGACAAACAGACATGTTCATACACACAAATGTTTGTCCTGAGTGGGAATCGAACCCACGACCTGTGGCGTGATAGATAGGTAGGGTATCTTACCAACCACGCCAACCGGCCCATCTTTCTAGTTTGTTCATAATAATTATTTCTTAATTAAAACTTTGATTTTGGCCTTACCTACATTTTTATTTCTATTTCTAACCAACTGTTTCCCGCAGCTTCACCAGCGTTCCCGATAATTTTTTTTAGTTATTCTGCTGTTCGGGATAAAAAGAAATCCAACAAATCAATGAAAATAAAAATCAGTCCAGCCGTTCTTAAGTTATAAATGGTGTAACTAGCCCGACATTGTTTTAAATATAATATAGATATATTTATTGTGTTTTGGAACATAGCCCAATTTCAAAGAAAACTCATCGGGATATAATTATAAATGTTTACAGCATTATTACTGCATAGCATTAATGCATCTTGATATTACAAATGCAATTGCTAGCCCAATAAAACAAGAACCAATTTCAAGTCACGCAATACTGTATTTAGGAAGCACGATGCATTTTTTTCGCGTGCAATATTTTCACAGAAAAGTTATTACATTTTTAAATAATTTCGTGGTCTTTAAAATGGAAGCCTTAATCAATGTTTAATGTACAGATGTTGGAGTTTTAAGGCGATGATAGCTCAGTGGTAGTGACGTCGGACACCGCGGCGAAGGTCGTGGGTTCGAATCCTACAATGAGCTTGAGCTTTCGGTGAAGGAAAACATCGTGAGGAAACCATAGCACGGTGGTTGGGTACCCGCCTGGCTGGCTACTACCCTCAAGTTGAAAATCTGTCGCCAAACACCTATTGGTGTGTTCCGGCAGCTGCACTTGAGAGCCAGATCCTTCAAGGCTTGGTGTGCTTACCACCTTCGGCCGCATCATCACCTACCATAGTGATATTGTGGACAAACACAAGCCTATACAAAGTAAAAAAAAAAAAAACATTTTAGATTTTTGTTATTAATATATACTGTATATTATATCTATATATATACAAGACAGAAGATTGGATTCCAGAAATCGTAAAGCAAGTTATCAATATATTCTACAGAAAGCAAATTAAGGTGGTTAGCGAACTAATGCCCATTCTTGTATACCTTCGTTGTTTTAAGCAAAAAAGTCGACTTAAAAAGTCTGGTTTATAGTGTTCATGCAATTTTCTCTACAGAACCTAAAAAAAAGTCTATGATGAATTCCTTAAAACTTATCTCGCCAAAATTACTTTCACGACACATAAAATTCAAGTCGAGATATTTACAATGCCGTAAAATTGCTTCCGTTTTGTTCGGGAGCTCTATCGTGATTTTGTTCTTTTAGATTTTTTATAAGAAAAAAGCAAGTGATAGTAATCTAAAATTTTGTGATCATATATTTCTCAATTTTATATTCTTCCCGATAAGGAGAAACTTGAGTGAATGGAGGCCACAATTCCAACAGGCAGGCCAGTTTCTAATGCAGACTGCATTGAAACTGTCCACCAGCTTATATCAGGCACGAAGACCTGAGGGAAAGTAGTGACATCATGTCAAATAAAGACGCAAGAAAATTCCGCTACATGGAAATCTTTCCCTCTAATGTAAATTTCCTACATTTCTTGACATTGGATAATTATGTTTGTCGAAATGTTTTTGTTCTGTGTAAGATACATAGATATATAAAGTGTTTTAGAAATATAAATGAACTGCCATCCGCCTGCGGTTGCACTCGCGATTTCGGGGTAAAATGTATGCTACCTGCTAATCCAGAACATGTTCCATTTGTGTTAAATGAACTAATTATTATAAAATCGACTTTCGAAAAGCAATTACTAATTAATGTTTGTTTGCAACCTGATGTTTTGAATCGCTTAGATCTCTTTTTTTAATAACCAAATTCGATAAAAAATATTTTAATCAAACCCATTAAAATATAATCCAAAGTACTTTTATTTTTGGCTTTTATAGCTCAACGCTCCAATGTGATTTTGTTGATGTCCTTTTACTTCCCGAGTATTCATTTCTTCACGATATTTTCTGTAAAAACCTAAGCATTTGTTAAAAAAAATATACAATCTATCTCGACTGATTTAAAACCGTCAAAACAAAGGTTCACATAACAGAATGCTCGCAAGAAATCCGTCCAACGAGATTTCTCGAACATTGCTTTTTTCGTACACTCATACGTAAGTGTATTCGAAAACCACATCACGTAAATAACAGTGAACTACGAGCAATTTGTAGACCGTTACGCGGTACCTTTGGATTCGAGACACATCAATATATTTGCTTTAAGTGCCAGTAAAATTTATGGAACGCACCTCGTACGATTGCTGTCGTAAATATACCTGTATATTTTATATTTGAATAATATTGCTTACAACTTAATGCTACTCATTTGTCGTATAACATTCAGGCTCAGTATTCTACTAGTTTTTTTTTTCTTGCGTACGGTACGGAAAAATAATCTAATGTATCATGTTTTTGACAAAGAGTACCTATCTATGTGCATCACATTTTATATAGAAAACTAGCTACAGCCCCGCGGGTTTACTTACGTTTAAAGGATCTAGCGTTTATGCAGGATAAAATGTTACGGAGTTTCTGAGTAACAGCCATCCATATGAACAAATACACAAATATTCTGGGACTCTGGGATAAATTTTTTAGGATACTTGGAAGTTAAAAAATATATAGAAAAATAAGTTTCATGTTAAACATAAGTAGGGTCTAATAGGGTATAATCAACAATGCGAATGTTGCTAGATGTGAGCTACCTAAGACCTATACTAAAATCTATGGAAGAGCTAGGATCTAAGATCATTGAGCAAAATATCATGATGATAGTGATAAGTTATAATGATGAGTTTTAATGATAAGAAAGGTAAAAAGTTAGTCAGATTCTCCAAAAAGTATATGTATATAAAAGCATGTAAGCTTGCTGAGTATCTTGCCAGTTCTTCTTAGTTGAAGACTAACTAAAATTGGTTATATGACCTTCATAAATATCCTTTTAGAACCTAAACTGAATAAATGGTTTCGAATTTGAATTAATAATAACATAAAATTATCCAAGTAAAAATAGAATTCTGTTGAGCTGAGCAACAGGCAGGTTAGCGATTTAGGGTGAAACTACTTTGTAGCTCTTTCAGTGTCGTTTACATAAATTTCTATCTATTTGCCAAGACATTTTACGCTCGACGTATAGAACAAAAGCCTATTAAGATCATTGCGAGGTACGCGGCCCGATACACATCTGTTCAGATATATTTTTCTGAGTAAACCTTATTTTCTCGTACTCAAATAGAAATGTGCCAATATATTTACGTAGGTATACTATTAAGCCTCGGTAAACAGTTGCTGAAAGAGTAGAAAGAGAGCTTATACAAAACGTCACGCGTTTCAACACAAAGGAAAGGTTTCCAATAGGCATCTACATATATGTAAGGGACTCGATAGAAAAGGGTTTTAAAGGTACAATTCCAATAAAGTAGAGGGAATGGCGAGTGAATAAGCAGAGTTCGTTTTGAGTTCGGCCTTCGGCATTCTAGTTGAATTTAGGTAAATTTAAATTTTGTGACAGAAACAAATTGGTATGGACCCTTTTTAACATGGTCTCGAAGTGCGGTAGCAACGACAATTGCAACACAATTCATATTAACCTTTTAGTCTATAGTAAAAGGTACGATGGAAATGCAGTCTGTAAAATAGAAATCCTACATCCATGTTATATAAGATATTGCACACTCAACATAATTTATATAGTCGTACCACTAGTGCTTCTTCGGCTTCGCACGGGTAGCAGAGCATATAAGTCTACTTTTTTTTTAATAAGCATATTGCATATTTAAACTACTTGTTTACGCGGCACACACCAAAAACTCCCCTGTCTCGGCATGATTATTATCTTCAACATCATAGTCATTTTTTTTTTATAAATCTCTCCGTCCATTGGTGAAAATCCGTTCAGTAGTTTTTAATCGCGTTCAGGCGGACAGACAGACGCATATGTTTTATAATATGTAGTGATGCAAGTTTGATTTAAAATCATATGCTAAGAAGCGTGAAACATCTTTGGTTCTTTATCGCATCTATCAAAAAAATGGGCGAAATTCATAACATAAAAAAATATAAGCCGATAAACATTATTGAGTTACTTGATTTTCCCAACAAATTTGGAAGGAACCAAAAAAATATTACAATTGATCCACTAAATCCAGGTGACTTCTTCGTATCTTTTATAAATTATTCCAGAAGACCACGTCACGTCTACGTCCTCGTTTCAGAAGCCGTAATTTATGTAGGTACAGATAAAAGCCTGATTACTTACCGTCTTATAGTAATAAGCTTTCTAATAATCTACGTGCGGCGCCGGCGAGGCTTCTTGTGAAAAACTTCGTAATTTTTTTAATTAAAATTGTTTCGGTTCCTAGTAGTACACTTTTTGATTAACTTATGTATTACGGTACGAGTTTAAGATACGTTAATCTTTTGGAAAGTCTTTATTGACAAATATTTTTAATTTTGTTTTCAGTAACGAAGGTAATTTTTACACGAGCCTAATAAAATATCATTGAGTCAAATGTTTGGGTTATCTTACTCTATAATAAATCACAAATCTCATGTCTCAATAGACAGACTGACAAACAAACACGAGAGTATAAAAGCTACTTTTTTCATCAGATGTACGGAACCATAAAATACTAAAAATATTTATTGAAATACAAAATGTAGGCTACCTCAAAATATTCCTGATTTTTGATTATTTTATAATTTTTACATCATTGGGATGATGACTGACATGTCAAAACAGCTACATTTTATGAAATGTCAAAACGATAGGTTTATAATATTATGGAGTTTTGTATTATACACATATCTGTGACGTCATAATTACATAGCATCAAAAGTTTTACTCTTTTTGGTCATTATAAATCATAAAAAGGATAAATTTAATAAAATATGTAATCGTGGTTTCCCCTTTTTAACTGACTTAAAAAAGAAGGAGGTTCTTAATTCGACTGTATATTTTTTTAGATGTTTAATACATTGGTTAGTGTTTGATAATTTATTTTGAATACAGGCGTCTTCCCTGTTCAGTGCACTGACAATAATATTAAGAAAAGTTTTCTAGAAAGTCACCAATTTCTTTAGAAAGCAGTCTCAAAGGGAAGCAAACAACTCAATGAAAACCTCAAATCTAAAGCTAGTGTTAGCTTCAAATACCTTTTATTTGCTCAGGAAGTCGGCACTAAATCACAATGGAATGGCGTATTCATACAATTTGTAGGTTTGACTATTTGTAAGCCCCACTTTGTCTTCGTCTTTCCCATCTGAGCCTTACACTTAGAACAGTTTTCGAGGTCAAGGTTTCCATAAACGTTAAGTGACTTAGTTACAGTACATTTAACTATGTAGTACAGTAACTCAAGTTGGCTTTTATATTTAGCACCGTTTTTACGGGGTTCTGTAATGTATACCATATTCCAGAAATGTATCACCAGTAGAATCGATTGTTATGATTATTAAGGCGCGTACAGATCAAGCGGACGAAGGAATTTGGTTGCACTATTCACACTCATGGTAAGAATTATTCATTCATTAAACTTTCATTCGCTCTCGTAATTATAATTATAATTCAATCTTATTTTTTTATAAAAATAGTAATTTTAAATTTTGTGTAAATAAAAAAAATGATATAATATTTTTTTTAAATGTTGCTCATCTGATAAAATTTTATTGAAATCAACTTTGAATCTTTAGTTTAACAAACATTAATAGTGTGTACTACTACAAAACTTGTTTGTACTGTGGTTAAACTCTATCCATTTTAATAATATTACAGTGTAGTATGCCAACCTGCTGACTTTTAGTGCTTTTATTAGCATCATTGTCATCATGTGTCTTTTATGTTTAACCCGACATGTCACCGATAACATGTGGTGGTTAAAACTTAGGTATCTAGTTAACTTATGTTACATGTGAATAATACTACAAATTCGAAAGTCTATGTGTGTGTATGTATAATATTTCTCGGTTCTGTAGCGACTGAACGTATTTTGATAAAACTTGATATGTAGATAGATCTTTGGAATCATGGAATAACATATAGAATAATATGTATCTTGAAAAAACGTAAGAACCCTTGAGAATGCGGGTAAAGCAGCGGGAAGGATTTATAATCGGATGTCAAGTAGTGAGAAAAATATATGTTGTAAAACTTTGCGAAAAATGTGGAGATAGAAACGGTAACTATTATCATTATCACTATCCTAATAACTAATATTATAAATGCGAAAGTGAGTGTGTTTGTTACCTTTTCACGCCTAAAGTGCTGAACCGATCGCGATGAAATTTAGTATGAAGATAGCCTATGGTACGGTGAAGAACATAGGCTACTTTTTATCCCGGGAAAACACAAGATCCCTCGGGAACGCGGGTGAAACCGCGGGGTGGAATCTAGTAATTAATGAAGATGAAAGGTCTAACTCTAGGTACAGATAAATATCACAGACAAAAAATAAAAGTATTATTAAAAGTTAAACCAAATTATTATATAACCCCTCCACAATTATTCTGAACTGAATCGATTTCTTTATAACAATTACTAGCTTCCGCCCCGCGGTTTCACCCGCGTTCCCGTGAAATCTTATGTTTTCCCGGTATAAAAAGTAACCTATGTGCTATACCAAACTATAACCTATCTCTGTGTCAAATTTCATCCAAATCCGTTCAGTAGTTTTTGCGTGAAAGAGTAACAAACATACATTCAC
Organism: Tetheella fluctuosa; assembly: GCA_951216915.1. NCBI lineage: Eukaryota > Metazoa > Arthropoda > Insecta > Lepidoptera > Drepanidae > Tetheella > Tetheella fluctuosa. The sequence goes on from OX578217.1 coordinate 11,669,475, forward strand.
TCACAAACTTTCGCATTTATAATATTAATACAAGATTCCACCCCGCGGTTTCACCCGCGTTTCCCGGGGATCTTATGTTTTCCCGGGATAAAAAGTAGCCTTTGTTCTTCTCCATACCATAGGCTACCTACGTACCAAATTTCATCGCAATCGGTTCAGCGGTTTAGGCGTGAAAAGGTAACAAACAAACAAATAAACAAACTCACTTTCGCATTTATAATATAATATAATAGTTAGGATAGTAGACAAACTTTCTCATTTATAATATTAGTAGGAAGTAGGATATATGCCGTCAAAGTAAAGTACTGCATGAATTATGAAGTTGGCCATACTATTGAATTAGGAAATTCTTATTAATATTGATGTAATTTGTAATGACTGATGTTACCTGTGAAGACTATCGCTACCGCAACCGCATTTTGGGTTTCGGCTAACTGTGAACGGCACCTGATCTCCATGTTTGATTAACCGCATGTAAAAAAGATTTGTAGTTTTTTACGGAAAAAGTTACACGGATATGAAAAATAAGTCTTAAAAGCGTATACGCTTCACTTATAAGTGGAGCTTACTACTAACTACTAGCTACGACACAGTTAATTGATGAGTTTAGAGAGTTAACTACCAACCCTATTTTTTTTTTTATTATTTTCACTAAGTAGGTAGATGAAAGTATGGTAGTTCATATAAGGTACCTACCAGCCATATAGCAAAGCAATTTCCAAGTAAAATGGCTTTACGGGACGGAGAAGACGAATTTATGAGGGTTTCGTTTTTGTTAAATTCCATTAAAACAAAGAACAATCGAATTAACTTAAATAATAAAGCGGTTTAATTGAGCAAAACCCCATAAAAGCTGAGCATCCATTTGAGTTATAGCGCACACATATCGAATAGCCCCATTTATAAAACATGAGGTCACAATGTCAGGAAATACCACTATAAAATTCTAGGTTAGTTGATAGTTTAGGAACTTATTAGGGTTGTCACTGAGTGCAAAATAAACAGAGGAGCAAACAAAGCTAAATAATAAATCCTCCTATACACAAACACAATTTTCAAGTTCACCACAATCAGTGCGAGGTTATCTTTCGATCTCTCAACATATTCTAGCCTTTATTATCACAAGTTAATAGCTTACTCCCGATAAGGGAGATTGGGTCTTATGTGTATACAATAAAGATGTAAATGTATGCAGCAATAACACTGTTTATACGTAACCCCTTTGCATGGCGAGTTGTTTGTGAGCCGTAGTGTTCTCCCACACGAATGCTCATTGCTTTTGCTTGGTACAAATTGCAAGCTTGTATTATTGGCGATATCTTATAATTGTCATTTGCTTTTGACTTTATCTTCTAATTTACAAAATAACTGAGAACTGAACCTGTCCATTAATCACTAATCATAGTTGAGTACAAAACAAAGTTGTCTTTTGAAAATTTCTGAACACCATTATGCAATAAGCAACACTATGTCATAAGTCACTGAACAGCATTATGCCATATATCGCTGAAGATTTTCATAATACAAGGTTGTTTTATTATTAACGTATTATTGGAACTCATTTGTGTTTAGCGACTTCTGTTACTATTCGTACGAAAAAAATACATAAAATTTGGTTGATAAATACATATACTTATTAATATTAATCCCAGCTAGTACTTAAAATATCATTAATTTTTATAACGCAATATTAAGCAAAACATTAAAATGTTAGATCACACTACAAAATAATGGTTTCAGAATTAGGAATAAGGCCAAACTTTTTAATCATCCATGATGAAAAAATGCCGAAAAGAAATCGCTTAGTAAAACGCCATCGCTACCGCTCATACCAATGCACCACAGCCCTAAACTAGACAACACACAGGGTTGCGGTAAGCGTTAATTAACTACTGACTGAAAACTTGTAACAATAGACTGGCGTAATTTTGAAATTGTTAATAAACGTGGCGTTAAATGTTAATAAAACAACGACGGTATCAACGGTTTATTTATATTTTAATAATACTATACATACAAATGAAATGAAAATATTTTTTATTCAAATAGGCCTTCACAAGCACTTATGAATAGTCTGACTCTAACGCTCGGTTCGGAAGGTTGCTTTTACTGAGAAGAGCCGGCAAGAAACTCAGCAATTACTCTTTTCTAAACCAACTCAGATTTGTTACATTAAATTATTTATCTAGTCTCATTGTCAATATATGTGTGTTATAAGAAAAAAGAAGAAAAGAAACAAAATTATGAGTTAATAAATAGATAGCAAATTTAAGCAGACCAGCCCCCACAAGCAGCACCTGTTCACAAGTATGACGCATGTGGCAGCCATCATAATAATAATATTACATACATAATATTATAATTGAGCTTATTGGAAAAATATCGAACTTATATTACTTTAAATTAGTGCTAAATGTTATCAAATATTTGGTTGTGTTTAGTTTAAAACATAATCTATCTTACATTTTTTTGTTAATTTTAGTAGCATGTCAGCCCTATTGAAAACTTTAACACATCTCATAACAATATAGAAAAACAATCATCAATCATTTCACACAAAAATAAATAATAATACAAAATATTTTACTTTTATGTGTGAAGAGAATCTGATACTTGAATTTTTTATGATGTGAAGTTATTTAAATCTAAGTCTATCTATCTAAGTTAATTTAAAAATTTAAATCAACTGTAGGTAATAATTATATTTTTTTTTATTTAACAAAACTGTTGTTTACTTTTCCAAATGTAATATTTAATTGACTATTGAGTATGGCCAAGAATAATACCTCAGATTTTGTTATGCCAACACATTGCAATTTACCCGTCAAATAAACATGGCCGGCAAATAATCAAGGAAATGTATCTTTTACGACCGACGTATATTACGCAAATTCAATTTATAATAGTTATAATTCGGAATTGGCAGAGTCTGTACAATGTTGGCTATTTCAGAAATACTTGTTGTTAAGGAGTCTGTTATTTATACATTCAAAGTGGACTCTAGCTGGCTAACCCAAAAATAGGCAGTTGGTAATATACTCAGTATTTCAAGATGGCATATTTTTGAAACTTTGAAGTAGTTTTTTCATACATTTTGATCGAGCATGCTTTGACCTTTATTATGAAAATTTTAAATTTATTTCGATTTCAAGGTTAACCTAAACGTTGTTCAGCATGATAAATCTAACATAGGTTTCGAAATTTTCCATTTCGAAATATCCACTCTGTATATCGAAGTCTATTTCTCATTGGGATAAGCCGAAACCACAGCCTTTCAGCTGCACCTGACACCATATTTGCTTATCAATATACACAATATGTTCTGACATATTCATGCAGTTCAGTTTAAGGTACAGTATTCACATTTTATCATCATTGAAACTCAAGACTCTTATGTAAAATCTTTCGCAACTACCAGTGTGATCCAGCAGTTACATTTGAGAGACAGTAGCCATGGTAAAAAATATATATCTATGTATATTAAGCATTGGGTAATAACAAGACTTTGGTGAGGACTCTCACTACCCAACAAAACACCCAAAGCACTTACTTTAAGGTACAATTTGCGGATAGAAGCGATATGCTGGGCAAACTCCTCCTCAATTAAAGCGAACTAATTCTTTAAAAGCTTCGCGACGACGCTAGTTGGAAAACAAGTGGTCTGAACGTAACGTGAATGCGTTACTACGAGATGTCGAAGATTTTATATGAGATAGTTTCACTTTTGCAGTGGGTAAAATAGAGAATAAGTCACAATGTTCGATAGAATAGAGCACGGGAAGAAATTGGGAAATAATTTATTTTAAGCTTATTTTAATTTTCCTACTAATTTTTAAAATTTGTGTGTACGTTGTGTATTACTCAAACAGCTAGAATTATCTTACCCTGGAATAAAATAAATCAATACCAACTTTTATCTCGGGAAAACTTTCGATTCTTTGGGAATGCAGATAAAGCCGCGTGTGGTAATTTAGTTGATAATAGTTAAATGGCGATTTTGTGCGATAACTAAAAGGTGTCTACTGATTTGCTCGATTTTAGCTTAAAGTGACTGTAATATTCGATGAAATTGATTCAAGTTAGGCTTATGCCTTATTAATATCGCTCATTTTTGTTGGTGTACAAAATATGATAATATCTGTTGTTATTATATTATATAGACAAGATAACCAAACAATAATAAACAAGATCCATTTTTAGTCGAAATTTATTCATTTTACTTCGTAGAACTTGAAAATTTGGCTGTTTTCATTGTTTACAAGTTTTAATCTTAGATAGTAATGGAGTTGTCTTATCTATCCAAATATTTCTATCGTGTACTTCTATTCCATTAAGACTTTGGACTCTCATATTAAAAAAATATCATATTTTCTGCATATTTACGAACAATCACAATAGAAACAATATTATTATAAAGCACTCAATAAACCAATCAAAAGCAAGCCAACAACTACAAGAATTTAAAGATTAACCAACCACTGGGTATTTGTACAGAGACCAGAAGTAATAGAATTGTAGGTAATCCAATGGGCTGGGCGGGAACCGAGGCCGAGGCAACCGGTCGGAATGCACTCTACGAAAACAGATAAGTGACTCTGATCCTTTCTTATCCGGTAAGAAAAGTAAAACATTGAGCAAATTGCATTTTCACAATTGACACTTGTAATAAAGAGAAAGAACGATTTAAAAACTATCAAAATTCTTTTAACGGATGTACGTTTGTTGATTAATTGGTGTAAATAGCCAATCAGTATCGGCAGCTCAACTTGAGAGTCAGTTATCACCTTCGTTCATATAGTCACTGACCATGTTAAAATTGTGATCAAATAAATACAAGATAGTCCATAGGTAAAATTTATAAGAAATCATTCTACTTACAATAAAGCTGTTATCAGTTTATCCTAAATACTCAAATCATTGTATATGTTTTTTTTTGTGATTTGCTCCGATTATATTGATTGAGTAGTTGTAGTATTCCGTCTGTTCATTCATACTTTTTGTAAAAAATTCGCCATATTTTTTAAAATTCAATGAAAACCTCGTCCGTGCTTGTAATAAAAGGAAATAAAGAATAACATAAACTTTAACTCCCATAGAATAATACATAATGGGATCTACAATTCAAATTGTGTAATTATTTATATTTTATTTCGTTTCCATTGTGATGTATTTGAGAGATTTACCTATCTCAGGGACAAGAGGTTGACAGGCACAAAGACATGTTGAGTGACAGATAAAGCATCCAAGCACCCTTTTAGTGATAAACCAAAAAATAAAATTTATAAAATTGACCATTCTTAAATTATATTCACAATTTTAGTCCTTATTACATCTCCTTATTAATCCCTGACCTCATAGACGATAAATAGATATAAGAGATGTTACACAGGGCTGGCTAATCCTATTTCCTTTGGGATAATACTTTTATTTTATATCCTGAACCGCAAGGATACGAAATACATTCATTTGAAAGACAGCCGAGTTCCCCATTCAATCTGGACCGAGGACAGCGGACCAGATAAGCTATTTTGACTGGATGGAAACTACACGCATACGTTTTTCCTATAAAAGTAGACAACAATTTGGCTAGAAATTTGTTGTCAAGTTCATTTCTTTTATGTATTGAATTTGTTGGTTCGAGTTTTTGGCTCGGATCGAGGAATGCTTTTTGAAGCCAAATGTTTTGCATCTTTGTTGGCCCGTCATTTACAGACGGGTTGTAAATTGCCTAGCCAATTACTAAATGTATTCTTGTTAAAGGGAATAAATACGATGAAAGGCTTAATAAATTATTTATTTATTGTTTCTAGGTTTAATATAAGTACATCTAATATATAAAATTCTCGTGTCACAGTCTTTGTCTGCAAACTCCTCCGAAACGGCTTGACCGATTCTTATGAAAATTTTGGTGCATATTCGGTAGGTCTGAGAATAGGTCGTAGGCTATTTTTATACCGCAACGCGGGTGAAACCGTGGGGGACTGCTAGTGTTTGTATAAAGATCTATTTTTCAGGGTTTTTAGTGCGAAAAAATAATCAGCTGATCAAAATAGGAGTTCAATAATAAGATATATTTTTTGTATTAAAGAGTGAAACACTAAAAGTTTAACTAAACAATAAAAACAGGGTTACTGTATATTGTTTGTATGATACTCTCTATAAACTGCACAATATTCACATATACCTAAATTTACATTTTATTTTATACAACTACATTTTATACAAAATACTATACAAACCAAAACATGCATTAGGTATTAAACCACTTAACCATCACATAACGTGTTCAATTATAAATTTTAAACTTCCCTCACGGTTAACCCGGCCCCAGTTGAAGTGGGATCAAATAGACCTGAAAGTATGCCAAGAAAGCGAACAAGTAAGTGGTCACAAAGTGGGTTGTGCTCTCTTTGTGGCTTTGCGTTTCACTACTTCAATGGCCTTCTTAATAGCACAGTTTTATGTCCAGCATAGCGTGTGTTGCGAACTATTTTTATGTTTTTAATGTGTATTGTAATTGCCAACGATTGTTAATTTTTTTAATACTTTTTTTTCACAATGAACATATATTTATGTGATTTATAATGTTTATGTCAAACCAAGTCCCGCAAAGGTGAAAATATTTTTAACCCGGCGAGCATGTGGCAGGGTATGGCATACCTACTTTACGTTTTACTCCTAGATATCGCTTAGGTACATTAAACAAATCTAGCACTAGTAAGTATCGTACCTACTACCTACTGTAAAATTAAAGTATGACTTTATAACAGTGTCAATAGATATCGTTATATAAAAATATAATAACAACGGATACTCAGGTATAAGATGAGGTAGGTATTAGATGAGAATGATTTCGCTCATAAACCTATTAATTTGTATCTCACTGGATCGAGGCTAATAGCCAGCGACAAATAAGTAACTAGGTATTATATCATTGATAATAATCAAAATTAGGTATGCCACATTTTTATGTGAGTAAATAAAATTGTGAACCACTGTTTTATGAATAAGTATTATATTTAAAAAATACACTGTAAACCAATTAACTTTTCAATCAAACACCTAAGTACTACATTTACAGCTCCATTAGCCTGTCAAGTTACAGTTTGCTAGGGTTGTAACATGATTGTTTTTATGCTTAAGAAATAGCCGCTGTATAAGTTAAAGAGTACCTACTTAGTTAGTGGTTCAATAAAATAAGATAATCTGAAAGTTATTTATACTATAGTCAGAGAAGCGAAGCGAAAATTATTAATAAGAGCATATACGCTAATGGCTAAAACATAAAAAAGTAAGCAAGGCCCACCTGTGTAAAGCGCAGCTTTTTTCAAACATAGAGCGTATGTATACGTAGTATGTCACAGTTCACAATATTTCGACAGACTCTTTCTAACAGAAAGAGACGTTTATGTTCAGCAATCTGATGATGTTAGTACCTACTTACAGAACGACTTGATCGACAAAAAGAACTTCACAACGCATCACTAAGGAAACTGTTATCCCCAGTCAAATTACTGAGCACTCGATCGGTGCATCTTGCATAATTAGAAAAGCAATCTCCGGTACTCGTACCGGTACACACGATGGTCCGATAGCAATAGTAATTGAAACTTGAATGCGAAGTTTATCTTTGGAAAATTTCCAGCAATGAGCATTTCAGTGACTTCAAGGTTTACGTTTGCAATACAGTTTGATCAAGTTGAAATTGGGTCAGTTGATAAATTAATTAATTTTCTACTGTGAATGAGTACCTATACAAAATTTTGTAAATTATACAATACTAGCTTCCGCCCAGCGATTTTACCCGCGTTCCCGAGGGATCTTATGTTTTCCCAAGATAAAAAGTAGCCTATAGTCTTTCTCGATGAATGACTATCTAACAATAAAATAATTTTTCAATCCAAATCAGTAGTTCCTACGATTGGCCTGAACTGTAGGGTGAGTGAGTTAGAGACAGAGAAGCATTACGTGCTTCATTTCAATAGCACGTATTTTTATTCAACGAGGGACATTTACGCGACAGATACCTACATACACTTTACTTCAAATGTACTACAGAAGCTTCACGACACCTCGCCTCATTTGAAGTGGGACATTGTACTGGCTCATTAAAAAAAAGAGGCTACTCTTACAAACTCATTTTAAATCCGTGTCCTACCAAACACTACATCTGATTCTAAATTATCTTAAGCGAATAATATCATTGCTCTGAATTTTAAAACTACCAATGCAATGCAGTTAGTTTACAGGTCTAGTAAATATTTATGTATGTAAAGCAATAGGTATAAATTGAAAGTAGTCACGTATCAACTATATATACTGTGTTACATTCGTATGAAATTTATTCCATTTCCTTTCGATTGAATTCGAATGGATTTAAAAGATCAAAAATGAAAATATTTCGCTATTTTTATCGTACTGTGGTAGTGGATGTTTTCAATTGACGATAAACTTGTCGTTTGTGTATTTTTATTTTTTTTGAAACGACTTTATTTTATTCGTACTTTCTCATATCGATGATTGCTATTATTGATGATAAGCTATAGTACATTTAGTAGGAGTAATCGGACCTAAGGGGTAGCAACCCTTCAAACCTCCACACCAACAAGCTTGATAATTATACAGAAACTCTGAAAGCGGGAAAAAAAATTACTACTACCACAACCTACTCAACCAAAATGTATCAAGAATAATCAGGGTAATTTCTTTTGGCGTTTTTAGAGTTGGTCATATAGTAAAAGTTAACCCTGAAAGTTTAGCTATACAATACAAAATAGCCCTGTATAAACCAGCTTCAAATTTCTGTAATAATTTAAAAGAAAATTGAAATCTCATCCCAAAGCGTATCACGATTATGACTCAGCACAAAAAGTAGGTCATCAAATTAATTCGAAAAGCCTCGAGTGAGAGACCAATGTTAAATGATCTGCCCTGTCCCGTTTACTTATATGTATGACTTGTCATAAAGGGGACATAATAGGAAATGAAAGGGTTCTAATTAATTTGGAAGGCAACCGCAAATGAGGCTTGACATTTCAATAGAGTAGGAAATGTAATCATGAACCTTGTGTTATGTTTTGTGTAGATTAGCCCGTTGATAAGAATTGTCTTTACAATATTAGGTATATAAAAGCAATGTCAAATAATCAATAGGTACAACAATACAATCAATCAACACAATCACAGGGTGACCTAATGTGGGAGCTCAGCCAAACATAAAAATTATGTACTTTTTTTCGGAATAAAGATATTTTTATATTCATTTTTAATCAGAAACAAATATATTAACTTTAAAGTCGATGACAACTCAGTGTCATGTGTTCAAATCCTACAGCAAACTTGAGCTTTTGGTAAAGGTAAAGATCGTGAGGAAAGAATAACTGGTAGCAATTACTTTGTAGTGTTGTTTGTGTTATGGGTATACTGTTTAAGAATTTCATCATATCTTAAAAAGTAATTAGGCAAATAATATTATTAAGAAGCTCCTCCATTTTAATTTAGACTCAAGTATAACATTTAATATTTCGAATAACTCTTTTGAATTTAATATTTTACCAGTTATTATTGACCATAACAACCCTTTATACAAATCAAAGAGTTTACTACCGACAAAATAAGGGAAGTCCTTTTACTATCAGCCGGATATAGGAGTTTTCCTGTACAGTAAAAGTTTCACCATAGATGACTAGAACAGAATCCCGCTTATAACGATTTTCCTCAAAGCTCTACCAGTTTATGTTTATTTATTTTTTATCTCAATGAAACATTTTTATTATGCATAAAGTACCTAATTACGTTACGTATAATTTTGAAAAACAAATCAGATCTTGTTCTTAGCTGAAAGGTGTAAGTGTAGTGCGTAAGTGTAGAAATATGTTTAGTTCGTGACGTTTTCAATTTTTTTTCTGTGCTATAAATTATTCAAGGACTTGTAGTAATTTTATAACCAAAGGCATTTCTTGGCTTTTTTAGCAGAGCCTTAAGATTAGAAAAAAACTATATATTATTATGTATTTTGCACCGTCCGCGTGTCTGGTGAGGGTGGAAACCCTCATGTTGAAAATCTGTCACCCAGCACTTTCTGATATATTCCAGCAGCTGCACTTTATACCAGTTCCTTCTAAGTGTTGTGGGTCTACCACCTTCGGCCACATAAGCACGTACCATGGTGAAATTGTGGTCAAAACAGCCACTATATAAAAAAACATAATTAATCCTTATAATTTTTTTTTACTTCGTATAGACTTGTTTGACCACAATCTCAATGATTTGGCCGAAGGTGGTAAGCACACAAAGCCAGAACACACCATTAGGTGTTTGGCGACAGATTTTCAACTTGAGTGTGGTAGCCAGCCAGGCGGGTACTACAAAGTACCCTACCACCGTGTTATGGTTACCTCACGATGTTTTCCTTCACCGAAAGCTCAAGCTCATTGTAGGATTCGAACCCACGACCTTTGCCGCGGCATCCGACGTCACCACCACTGAGCTACCATCGCCCTAAATAAAATGGTACAGATAAACTATAAAGATATTGATTTACTATTGAATAACATTGAATGATTTTGTCCCCAACACTGTAATAATCGTATCATTCAACTTGTGAACTTCCAACTTGTTCAATTACTTGGAATGATTCAACTTGAACATTGTGTTGGTATTTGTCTAATAAATACCTGAGCTCTTATTTATTTTATTTTTCTTTACTTATTGGACGTATAAGCACTATATTTTTGTTTGCGAGTAATAAGTCAATAATACTAATGTGTTATTATTGTCTCAATTATTTTTTAAATGGCTTATTTATGTATGGCTCAATATTTATGTTGAAAATAATAAGAATCATTGCAAATACAAATAATTTTATTAATGTGACATATTCGGCCGGCAGGTTATCTACTATTTCAATACTTTTATACTTACATAATGTCACATTTTTTTAATAACGTAAATTTTAAAATCGTATGTAGGTATATAATAATGACTAGATTATAACGACAATAAAAAAAACACTAGATTTGTAAACTGTTTTACAATAATAATACACAGACTGAAAATTCAACTTTTAAGTAGGTACAACGCTTCAAACAAAATTTTTGACGTAGAACCTTTTTACTCCTAACTTCAGAACTTTCGTATTATCGTTAGTATTTTGTTTTTCTTCAACGTTTTGGGAGGGGAAATGGAAGGAGTTTGGCAATGAGATACTTGATTAAGGATTAAATAAACTGAGAGTTATATTACTACGTTGTTCTGCCTCAGGGCCGGTGCGTAAACAAAAACAAGTAAGAAATCCATGACATCTCTTTAGCTTTCATTAAACAACCGTCAATCATAGATATCTGCTTGCTCAATAAACGTTATAAACATTGTTTCTTTTAACTTTGTCCACGTTGTGGTTAATTTTATGAGGGACTACGACCAACTGAGGTCGATGGTAACTTTTTATGGCATACTCTACCTACAAGCTAATTCACGGCGAGGGTTGCAATGCCTCTTTTGTTTCTCGGAAATCGTCGCAATCGGATGAATAATATAGATTCATATGTACACTAAAATAAACGTCAAGATATTTCACACAAAGTAAACGTAATTTTATAAACATTTTTTTTTTTTTTTCGTTTCTTTTTTTACTTTTACCTATGCTTGCTCATGACTTGCAAGCACCAAGAAACCGCTTACCGCTTACAACTTGTACCTCATCTTCTGCCTTTTGAGTCTAGCGATAACGGCGTTGCTTAACACGACACTTATTGCCAAAATAAATCATCCAACATCATGCTATGTTGTTTAACTTACTATTTGTAGAACAGCCTCGTTTGCCGTAACGAACAAAAGCAACATTAAATAGATTGTTTTTATTGAATTCTAACTGACTGCCGATTCAGTGAGCATAAATAAGCTTTACTAAATCGATCATGGCTTGTGGATATTTAGGAACAATGTTTTATTAAGTAAGCTCATTAACGAATTTAAAGTATTGCAATGAAAGGTGTCTCCGCAATTATCGAGGTAAGTATGGAATTTAGAGGAAAATATTTAATTTTACTAAAAAAAATTGCTAAATACATTATAATCTAGAGAAAGTAACAGATATCTCATAGAGAGGTATCGTTCAATGCGAAGAGAGAGTTAAAAGACAGTGTTATGGTAACAATCAAATCAAACAACCATTTAATCAAAAAAAAATAACTTAAAATTTATTGAATTACTTAAAGATTTACAGAGCTACTTTTTAGGGCAGGTTTTCTTATTAAAATCTACAATCAGTTTAAAGTAAACTTGAATAAACAATCTACTTCAAACAGCCATACAATGGATGTCTGTATCGATTGACTTTCTTTGATCTCATTTATATGCATGAATGGAGCTTTAAATTGTGTGCCTTGTTGTATTTTATTTCTTGACTACAAACATATAGGTTCCATATTTCACTATTAAAAGCATCTAAACTAAATTTTGGTAGATAGACGCATCTAATTCACAAGATTTATCTTTGCGAATCTTGCTTGGATTTTACCATTTTTGTTGAGTAATACAATATTGTAAATACTTGTTGTAAATAAATATATTGTGGTTTCTACATATATAAAAAAATCTTGGATATAAATATTTGATAAGTTCAAAACTAGAATAAATGATATTTATTATTGGATGAAAAGAAAAATATGAAATACCTAAATAATATTTTTACAGTCATGTTGTAAAAAAATTACATTAAATAATCAAGATTCTTCATTTTCAAGGAGTTAAAGAAGTGGAAATAAGCATTTTTTTATAGATAACTGTTTTCTCTAATCCTATTTTACATTAATGTGAGACCAACCAACAATAAAATCCGTGTAAGTCATAAAATTCACCGATTGCCTCCAATTTGCTGTAAAGTTGCTCGTATTGCATACCCGTATCATATTTAATGTTTATCATTTATCAAATTTCATTTTATGTCAGTAATATTACAGCGATAATATTTTCAAGTATTCAAATAGGAGCGTTTAATAAACGTTTGGTTTAGGCACTATGATAAATAACCTTCGTCAAACTATTTTAGAGTAAAATTTTAATGTTCGCATGAATTCTTTTTGCAAATATTGCTTTAAAGCTGGCAATTAAGGGATATAAAATATACATGATATTAAAATAATAATTTTGTTTGATGATATAGTATTAATAAAAGTAATTATTATTCTTGAGACAATGAAATATGAAAGGATTCATATTTTGCGCCAATTCTTTCCACAGATAATATATAAAAAATAATATTCAATAATTATTTAAGAGGGTAATTCTTTTCCTACCAATGAATTCAAACATCATTTGTCAATCACCTAATTTGAACCAAAAAAGCAGAGTTAGTACAAAAAATATCGCCAAGGGCATCAGGCATCGCTTTGACGGTGGACAAAAAACGAACCCTTACCAAAAACTTGTTCTCGTCTTACTGAATAAAGTACGTACTTGTTATTATGTCGATAATCAAAGAGCCTATTCGAGGCCCTCCAAAGATTTGCTAATGAACGCTGTAACAAGGAAAGTTTTTTGTTGGCTAAAGGCAGCGGACATAAGTCGAGTTTTTGTAAAGTTTACTTATTATTATTTTGTTTAGGGATATTTTTCGTTACATCCAATTTGTATAGCATTTATTCAAAATGTTTTATCCTCATTCTAAATTTTTTCTTCATCTTCGCCTAAAGAGACAAATAACCCTTCCCATTAATGATGTGAGGAATTCAATCATATCTCCAGGCACAATGAAGATATTTTCGCCATTACGCCACAATGAAGATAATTTCTTAAAATAAACTAACTTACTTTAAGAATTTTTGCAGGGTCACCAACGCGTGAGTGATGGCCCTGGTATTGCAAGCGTCAATAGGCTACGGTAACCGCTTACCATCAGGCGAGCCGTATGCATGTTTGCCGCCTTAGTGGTATAAAACAAATACTTACAAATAACTGCTCGAGACGCTTGCAATCACTAGTCCTTAGGGGAAGCCTATGTCCAGCAATAGACGTCTTGCGACTGAGATGAAGATGATGAAGAAAATTAACTATAAATTAATTAACTCATAGGTGAAAACTTGTAAAAGGCTATTATTTAGATCTATTGTATTCTACTATTAAAATAATATGTTATAAATAGCTGTTAGTTTTCCGAGAAATAAATAAATAAATATGTTAGAGCGTAGTTTTACAGTGTTTATTTTTTTTATTTTCCGCCCATACCCATATTACCTATGTTTTTTTGCTAAACAAATGTTTTCTCCAAAACATACCTAATCATTATTATGTTAATGCGTACTAAACACCATCGTCATTCCAATAACGTCTGCTCAAATAAGGCCCTTACAAACAAGCAGGCTTCAGCTAAAATAAACAACATTGCCCCGGTGAAACCTTCCAGAACTTAATTAAATAGTGCACGGTGTTGTATTTGTTGCGTGTACCATGTTACCTACTTTGTTATTTGTAGGGTGACGCGTGTACTGCGTATTTTGTTTGAAAGAGAAATCGGTTCTTGAAAAAGTTTAATTAAGCTAGTAAAATTAAACAGAAATTTAATACATGTCCACTCTATAACTACAGGATGATTTTAAAGCCATTGGCATTACTTGCAGGGATCGAAGAACTCATTAATATGAACAACTTTTATTACGGGACTAACTAGGAAATCCGAAAAAAATATTAGCTGTTAATACCTACTCGACCAAAATCTAGCAGCTGATTTATTCCACGCAAAATCAGAAATAATCCTATACTAAAAGTTGTTCATATTGATGGGTACTTCGACCCCTGCAAATAATGCTAATGACTTCAAAAACACCCTGTATATTAAGTAAAGATAAAGTGACAACAAAAACCTACATACCTACTATATTTCTATATGATAAAAAGTTTCAGTGTAGAGGTATTTTGTTTTCGTATTGTTTAGCTACTTGTCGCTGACTATACCAGCTATTTAAAAAGCAAATTTGTTAAAATCAAGACAGTAACATAAATAAAAATATCGATAACTACCCTTTGAATGTCAATGCCTCTTTTAATGATGAGATTGTGATCAATTATAGGACCCTCTTAATGGTGAAATAATAAGAAAAAGCAAAATATTTTTACATTTGTTCGTTTTCCCTATTTCTTACAATATTCAAGCTTTTCCTTTGAATTGAATGCATTTTTAGGTCATTAATTGAATCGATATGTCGTTATAAGGTGTGTCTATTACAGGAAGGTAAATATTTTCATATTCAATTTTTTTTATTGTTTAATGTCAATAGGGTATTTGCCTGTATTCAAAATAAATTATCCAACTCTAACCAATGTATAAAACATCTAAAAAAAGGGGAAACCACGATTATTTTATTAAATTTATCCTTATTATGATTTTTAATGACCAATCTAACCTTAAAGAGCTATATAATTATGACGTCACATGCTTGTATTTCATACAAAACTCCATATAAACCTATCGTTTTGACATTTCATAAAAAGTTGCTGATTTGAATGTCAGTCAAATACCCTATTGACACTTTATTAAGTTAATCCCGCGTTCACCAACATAAGATCCTCGGGAATGCATCCCGAGGACCTTATGTTTTCCTATGGGATAAAAAGTATTACATATTAACATAATTATATATACACGCCCAACGATTTTATTTTTGTGTCTGATCAATTAAATTTATGAGGAGAGTGGTGTGATGACTAGTACCTAGGTCCTACCGAATTTATTTTTAGCTTTTAGTACATTGTCTACATAATTTTATTTTAATCTTTATTTTCAATTAAACCGTTTTTTTATTCATACATTTATGTGTTATTGAATATTAAACACGATAATCAAGGTAGAATATTTTGTAGCAGCAATAAACGTCATATTGTTTTTGATCTAGGTACACGATAAATTGCAGACCATTCAATATCATCCACAGACTGTCAATAATATTGCACAATTCAAAATATGACGCAATAACATTCTAGGGGTCGTTTTTGGATAAAGAGACAAATAACCCTTCCCATTAATGATGTTAGGAATTCAATCATATCTCTAGGCACAATGAAGATATTTTCGCCTGTCAAATCTGTCATCCTCGGATGACGTAGGTCGGGTGCCAGGACGGCGTTTGACTGAAAATAAAACGAGGATCAAGTGGCTAGAGAGTTCGCACTTTACCGAGCCCTTTTTTATTTGACATACCCTTTGGGACTTGCATTTTATATCTCACTCGATTTTTTCTCATAATTCATATCTATCTGTTGATGTTTTACATATCGGTTGAAAAATCAGGAGAATATAAATTTAAAGTCATTTATTTTCCTCTAAAATATAACCTGTATTTTTTTTGTTACTTTTTATAGGCTTGTGTTTAACCACAATCTCACTATGTTAAGTGATGATGTGGCCGAATGTGGTAAGCACACAAAGCCCAGAAGGCCAAACTTTGCTTGGTTTGGGATCAGATGGCCGTGTATGAGAATGTCCTGCGATATTATTATTATCTATCTATGTACGAGTATATGGAACAAGACCTGACTGTCTGAGAGTGGTTGACAGACTATTGGTCATAAAAAAACTAAATTTAGAGGATATTAAACTCCTTATGTAACGTAGGAGTGTGCTAAAAAAGGATTTTCAACACGTTCAGAATTACGTGCGTAATTGAGAAAAATCCACATAAATATTTTTTAAGCATTTATACTTAATTAAAATATCAGAAAGAGGTCAGAAAAAGACAAACTTTTTCTACCTATTTCTCTGACTGAGTGCATGTAATATGGGTTGCGAAATATTGTCACAGCGGACTCACAAATAATATTGTGTGAGCGTTGAATTGTGAATTGGTATCGTGTATAGGGAAAATTGACAGTAAATAGAAATACTGGATGCAAATTTTATACTGTTTACATACAGTAAAATTGTAAAACGTAACAGAACGACCGAAAATGTCAGATTATATAATAGTAATAAATTTTTTGGTAATTTCTCTTTCCCTTCATTCAGTTTTTATCGATTCTAACTTAGGTTGTGAAACGATGATATCTGGAAATATTATAATACATCACTAATTAATGACTATGGAAAGAACAGTAGTTTTCCAAATCAAGCTGGAACCAAGATGAAACCTTTTTTGCTTCTTTCTCCCGCTAGAGGCGCCACTGTGTTATAACGTAAACAAATGACGCGATTGGCTACAATGCAAGACGACACTAATGCCACATAAATCGTGACATGCCATTGGACGCAATTACATAGTATTTCGGTGGCGCCATCTATGGTTACCTTTGCGTAAGCAATCCTATTTCTAACAACTCTATGATTCTAGTAAATATTCATATCTATACATAGTAAAATGACAAACGATACTTGAACCAAGTGACATTGTAAGCCAGTCACGACCCCAAGTGACGGACATTGAAACTATGGGATAGTCCTGGCTGTGCCTATTAAATTAATGATAATGTAGCTGGAGGAACTCGGTGAACTGTTGTCGTTATTTGCACGTGTTCGGGTTGGTACCCGAACGTGCCCTGAATTGGGCCGCAGCGCGAATCGGGTTTTATATTAAGTTAAATAGCTATTAAATGCACACATGTATCTGTCTGTACAAATTGAGAATCGTAATTGATTTCAAATGTAAACTTTTTTCGGATTACTGCAGAAGAAAATAGACGTATTTTTAAAGGTTATGTTTTATAATTTTTTGAAGGAACTCCTCTGTGTCTTTTGTAACTCTGAATTAAGAACAATTACTCTAAATTCTTGAATCACGCCATCTGTAATTATGTTTTGACACAGTAATTGAAACCTCTGACGTCATCCCGAAATGCAGAAACTTTATGTACCTAACTGGATGATGTTTTTATATTTATTTATTAAAATAAAAGCATTTCGCAATAACACTAAAATCACAGGACGTCCGTACCAAATCCGCAGTTTATCAACGAGGCTACGTGACGTCATTGTGCTGTATAATGACCAATCCGGTTGGTGACCGAATTAACTTGTAAGTGGGCTTAATTGAATCGAAAATAATTTATGAACCGTAAAATAAATTAATAGGTACATTGAAAATACTTGGGATTTATTGGACTGGAATGGATGTGACATCAATATTAAAAGGAGTAGATCACACCATCAATTATCTGTTGTAATAGCTTACTATAAATTTACTACATTACAATCATCTATGTGTTCAATAATTTACTACGTCTTTGAAAAAATATCTGTGACAGACAGTCAAGGTCTTCCATTATTTTACATAATAATATTCATAATTGCTTACACTGAAAATCATTTTAAGCAAATTTTATAAATACAAAGTCAAAGTCCAAAGTATTTTTATTGTGGATCATAGGTACAAAAATATTAGATACAGATGTCAGGCATTCTTTAGGGTTCAACTATGTCTCGCCTATTAGGCATACAATATTTAATTATTACAGATTTACAAATACAAAAAACATCATAAGTCAATACAAAATTTAAAAAATAACAAAAATAAAAAATACAAAAATACATCGATGTCAAAAATTCTAGTAGGTACAATATTATATTCATGTCAAAATTATAGATATACCTAGTATCAACGGAATTTTTAACAAAATTAACTATATCGTTTTGTCACTTAAAAAATCACATACATGCATATACTAAGAATTTTTGTCGTTGGAGTGAGTTGATATTTGAGAATACATTCTAATTAGTGCTCAGGTTTGTACTAACTAATATTATAAATTAGAAAGTGAGTTTGTTACTTACCTTTTCACGCCTAAACTGCTGAACCGATCGCGATGAAATTTGGTACTCAGATAGCCTATAGTGGAGAAGGACATAGGCTACTTTTTTCCTCGGGAACGTGGGTTAAACCGCGGGGGACAGCTAGTTTTATAATAAATCTGTTTATTTCAAAAATAGTGCTGGGAAATGCAAACTGAGAAGTGTTTACAACATCGGAAAAGTACAGTGAGCGTACAAATATAATTTTAAAGCTAAGTTTCAAACAACGGTCAATACGATCAATGCTCACGATCGTACTATAGAGCGCGACAAACAAAGACATATCCATGCAAATGCCTCGATGTCGCAATAACATTACATACAAAACGTCGAATCGTTTGTTATGTGTGTAATTGAATCCAAAAGGAAATTGCATTCCACACGTAAAGTTCCTATCTTGCGACTGGCGAGTGTAAATTTGAATGTTTACTTGCAAAGCTGGCAGATAAAGTTTTGCGGTGCACATGAACTTTCTTTGAAACAATTTACTTTCGAGAAATATTTATTCAAAGGTAGAACGAAATGATAGCGTAATCTGAAGTAGTAAGTAATAGTAATATAGACCAATTATAACTCCGAAACTGGATAGATAGATTTCATCGAGAAACAGGCGAGTCTAATAATGGAGACAACGTTTGAAATGCACCCGATTGTTTGGATCGACGTCATGAAAAGTAAATAAACAGTTTAGTATATAATAAGTCTGACGATGATGGGGTGGTGGTTCAAATAGCGAAGACATGTTGTGCGCTCCCGGTAGTGTGAGATCAACAATTTCAAAGCAGAAACCGTAGAAAAAGAAAGCATAATGATAAACTTGACTCGCACTTTGAGAAGAAAAAATAAATATTATCATTGATTGGCAGTTTATCAGTTTTTTTTTTTTTTTTACTTTGTATAGGCTTGTGTTTGACCACAATCTCACTATGGTAGGTGATGATGTGGTTTCCTCACGATGTTTTCCTTCACCGAAAGCTCAAGCTCATTGTAGGATTCGAACCCACGACCTTCGCCGCGGTGTCCGACGTCACTACCACTGAGCTATCATCACCTTAAAAAGAATGGAAGAAGACTAAGTCAGATTGTTTAGGACTTTACCTAAAATGAACTTTTTCAACAATATTTTATAGTCTAAAGTGTATATTTCTTTTTAATTTCCATAGGCGACGGTAGGTATCTACTTACCATCAGGTGGGACACCTGCCGTATCAAAATTATAGCCCGTGGTAAACACGTTCTAGTATTAGTGATTACATACTGGTTTTATTTCTTCCAAAAACATAGGCATTTCATATTTTACCCTCCATTTCCTTTGGGACAGGTAGCAACATGTTTACTCCCAATGTCAACATTATACTGTAATGTACATTCATTTTCTATGAATTGTAGAACATTTGGACCAACTGGGTTTTGTTGCCGCCTACAATTTTATTCGCACAAATTCCCAAGAGATGTACCTACAGGAGAAATTATTTCGTAAATAAGGTTTCCTCCTTTGCATTGGATAATATACTGTTGAGGAAAATAATTTCCTGATATAATTCAAGTAGACACATTACAAAGGTTACATTACATCACATTATCTTATTGGTAAATTGTATTTGTAGTTTTTATTCGTCTTGGGGTGGGTTGTTTCAATGGAATGGTTAACGTTACATACGTTTGTTAAAATTGAATAATGACGTATGGTATTTTACTTTGATTAATCAAAATTTAGAAGAACAAATGTCAAAAAGAACTGACACTACGTGAAACAAGGCGGTATTTGTGTTAGCGATGGTTAAAGCAATCATTAATTTTTACTCGTACATCAATGTGAGTTAAAGCAACCCACTCATACTCCTGACGATAACATATAGTACTGAAGAATAAGGAGTCTACATATAATTACGTTTATGATGTGTTTTACACCGATTTGTAAATCTATGATTTGCTACAATTTGTATTGTTCTAACACTTTATCATTAGAAGATATAGTGAACAAACTCCGTGGGCTTACCGCCAGCGTAGTTATCCAATCCTGATATTTATGCATCTGAGGTCTTCTTCTATAACTTTACTCCAATAAAGACTAGATTATTTGACAAACATATAAATATACTGATGCAAAAGATGACTTTACACGTAAGCATCAGATGTCAACATATTCAAAAACAATATTGATAACGACCCCCGCGATCCCCTATTTAATACCCTTGGAGTTTTCATTCCAGAAAATCTTTTCTTAGTACACCTTTACGCAATAAAGACAAACTACATTCAAAATTTCATGGTTCTATAGCCAGCAGTCTAAGCTTTGCAATATCTTATTATCAATTAGGCAGGCAATAGAAAAAAAAAAACCGAAAAAGGATTAGCCAAAACAAACGATAAGCAAACAGAAGCATTAAAGATATTATATTTCATGAAGCACCTTTGGCTATAGTTATAGATATTTATAATATATGCATAAGTAAGCTTCTTTATAAAAACGATATCATTCAAAGACAAACGTAAGTCGTGAGATGTAATATTATGTACCTTTTTTCCGTTAGCTTCGTTTGTTTTGACTATTAGGTAATTTGGGGCTTCTCAGTAAGTATGTAATCAAGCTATAAATTATATATTTACATCAATTGCCGTGTGTTAGTCTCGCAAGAACTTGAAAATGGCTCGACCGATTAGAATATCTATCTTTTTATTCGCCTCAATAACCCCAGTATTGAGGCAAACAAAGCAAAAGTTTGCTTAGTTTGGAGTCAGATGGCCATGTGTGAGTAATGTCCCAGAATATATTTATATTTATTTAGTTTAAGAAAAAAGAAAATTAGGAAAAACTCAAAGGAACAGCCGAAAAATCGCGTCGAAAACTCGAATCGTACACGATGCGGCCAATATTATCGATGTCACGTCTTACATTTTTTTTTCCTATATTATAAGTTGCAAAAAAATGTTCATGTTTAAATAACTGGCAGTAATAAGTAGTCTTGAAAAAACAATATTGTGCTAAAGCAGCATGAATAATACCTGTCAACAAATGTTTCATTATGTCAAAAGAGATATATACAATACTAGCAATCATCACGGAAATGGAAAGAATATCTTTTTCTCGACAAAATAATCCATGAGAGTAGGCCCAACATGAGCATAGTGCGTGTTGAACCGTAAAATCGAACATCCTACATCAATTGTGAGATATCAAGCCGGAAGGCACCAAATACCTTTTTGCCAATTCCATCCACGTACTATGAGTGTGTAAGAAGAAATTATTTCCATTTTTTAGTACATATCGAAGTAAACTAAATTGGAGCAAAACTTACATTACCAACAAATAAGTTATAAGAAATTGACAAATGCAAAACATTATGTTGAATTCAAAGTTATAGCATACGTCTTAATTAACATATATTATACCTCCATACAATGGACTCCATACCATGCTCCATACATAAATCGTATAAATTCGACCAAAGACCAAAGACAAAAATTATGAAATTTACGATGCTAGAAAAAATATTAGCACAAGTGAAACCGCAGACTGAAACTGTGGATCTATGAAATGAAATATTTATTCATTCAAATAAGCCTTCTAGAGCACTTGTGAATTGTCAGACTCTATCACACAGTTCGGAAGGTTACTTTTGCTGAGAGGAGCCGGCAACATACATAGAAGCGTGTACTCAGAGGTCGTAAGCTTATGCTTATTTCTAGTATTCATAGAGCGCTGACCCTTTTTTGTCAAAAGACTTATGTTTTTAAGTATAAATAATAGGTACTAATTTTCTACAACTACTACAACCCCAATAATTACGTAAATAAAAAAAAACTCTATAACAATGTATGCCTAGTATGACAAACAATCTGACACACATCACACTTGTACCCAACAATTATACCCGAACATATTCGTAAACCTTAGAGCACACCTTATCTATAAACTGTCCGCCATCGTCAGCAGAACGGCTTTCAATCAAATTCTGCTTACTAGTCCGTCCGGACCGCAAATCACATCGGGGTCGGCCAATCCTTGAGCTGACTAGGCGTATATAAATCCTCCATGCGTACTAACCCTTAGATTACGTAAGGTTATGGACTGCCAGATGGATTCTTACTTGGGGGTTTTAATTAATTTTGTACCTTTGTTTTTTTTTTGTTAGCTAAATTGTTTTTGCCGTAGGAAATTACTAATGACTTTTATAAAATTCTTCTGGCTACAAAG
This sequence comes from Tetheella fluctuosa, assembly GCA_951216915.1. NCBI lineage: Eukaryota > Metazoa > Arthropoda > Insecta > Lepidoptera > Drepanidae > Tetheella > Tetheella fluctuosa. The sequence continues at coordinate 11,692,448 of OX578217.1, forward strand.
GTACGTAATGATAATAAATTATCAGGAAATATCAATTTGTAATTAGTTTTTTTTTTATGTATTTTAATATTAATAAGTTCCTTTATTATTTTGTTAGTAATATTTACATATAAAATAAAATGATAAACTAAAATATGCTTAAACAAAACCCCATTTTAGATGAATGATTACATGCTGCATAATTAAATAAGCGTTATTATAAGTTTTTATTACGTTGCTATGAACTAGTATATCCGTAGAACCTACTTATTGTGCACTGATCAATTGTGCATAATATGAACAATGCATTCCAGCGTGTTCACATAAATGATATATAGGCTACTTGCACAGCAATACTGTTAATAGGCCATCCGTATTACGACTGATAATAGTATTGTAAACTTGTACCATTCGCGTAAAATATAAAATACTGACTCAATTTTAAATGAAATGAAATCAGTTCTCCCAACTCAGCATCAAACTAGTTATACCTATACCTAGTTATAACATATTTGAATATATAACTTTATATATCCTAATAATATAAAAAACCCGAAAGTCTGTTTGAATGTTTGTGACCCAATCACGCATAAACGGTTGAATGGTTTTGGATGAAACTTGGCACATAGATAGATCATATCCCGGAATAACATAAAGGATACTTTTAAAACATAAAATCCCTCGGGAACGCGGGTGCAACCACAGGGTAGAGGCTAGCATTATAATAATAAGGTAGGACATTCTTCACACACGGTTATTTGATTCCAAACTGGATGTTTCGAGATGGCATTTTTTTCAAAACCTATATTACGTTCATAATAATTTTTACTATGGAACCAAATCTGAATCCTGTAACTGTATGTACTGTGTGGAAATTAAGCCCACGAACCCCTATGGTCCCAGGATATCTAACCTTACTTATAATTCACTGGCTGTTCCCCGCGGTTTCACCCGCGTTCCCGAGACAAATTTCATCGCGATCGGTTCAGCAGTTTAGGCGTGAAATAGTAACAAACAAACTCACATTCGCAGTTATAATATTAGTTAGGATATCTACTTATAAATTAATTTAGGATTTCAAAATACGTTTTTTATATGTTGTTGATGGGGCATAATATACCGCATTAATATTTAAAGGACGGTAATTTCACTGTATTTATAAGGCAGTATGTTTTTCAAGAATCACTTATCTAGGAAGTACATTAAATAAAAATATTTAATTTATAACTCAGTAAGAAACATAAGCCGCGTGTGTAGAAAGCCCCGTATTACACTGAATAATTAACAAGCGAAATTACAAAGCAACTGGCAAAGGAATTACATTACCCCGTGACGTCACTAGGAAACATTTTCAATTCCCAATACATTCAAGTGTTATTTGCGTAACATTCAGTAGCGCTAGGTGTTGGCTTCCACAGTATAAGGAGAACAGTAATTCATCATGATTTTAGTACAACAATAGTCACTAAAACATAACAACATGGTTTTAAATCGCAAATGTTTAGAAAGCACAGTTTTAGGGCATTTTTTTTAATGTCAACTGGTTGACAAACTGACTGACAGTTTTACCTGATAGTAAATGTAGCTCTTTTTATGCTCTTATTGAAGAACTCCATGTATAGCACTTCTTACGTCGCACCAATTTTTCGACCGCACTCCGATCCAATGTTATGTAATTCTAGACGTTTTTTTCGAGGTTTTTTTATATTGTATAACCATACTCATCATGTAGGTTAACTCGATATTCCTGGGTAAGTATATTCAACTAATATAAATTGCCGTTACGACATTAGATTTTCGCTATGCATATGTTGCAGAATTAGAATTAAGTAGGTACATTACATTCATTACGATTCTGAGCCTTATCTGCTATCTGCGTACTAAATTCCATCGCGTTCGGTTCAGCAGTTTAGGCGTGAAAATGCAACAAACAAACAAAGAAACTCACAATCGCATTTATAATATTAGTTAGGATTTAGATAGGATATTAATATACACATTTATTAAATTAATTATAAAAGAGTAAAGATCGCATTTTGCAGTAAAAAAAAACTAATTTAGATGTAAAAATATATCATATCCACGTATTAGGGGTTAAAGTATGAAATTGCTGATTTGTACTGAAAAATTGAAATTCGTTTATTTTTTAATTTAACATATTTATTTGATCAAAATAATTACCATTATTATTTAAGTATACATTGCTGCCATCTAATAGGAAGGTCATTTATGCCTTTGCGATAGAACTTTGGTGATCTAGATTCATACACAAACTGTGTAAAAGCATTTTGTACTGCCTCCTGAGAAGAAATCTTTTTACCACGTAGAAAATTGTCCAAATCACGAAAAAAATGGTAGTCCGTTGGAGCAAGGTTTGGCAAATACGGAGGGAGACAAATGGTTTCTAATTCAAGTTCCTGTAGAGCTAAAACGGTTTCTCGTGCTGTTCCTATGAGGTCTCGCGTTATCATGGAGCAATAATGGTGAAGATCGATTCATGAGTCGGGGCTGTTTCACTGCTAGTTTTGCTATCATTGTTCGGAGTTTGGCACAGCAGACATCTGCCGTTATTGCTTGACTAGATCGGAGAAAGCTAATGTGAATAACAACATGCTGAGACCACCAAACAGTTACCATTACCTTTTTATTGGTAAGCTTTGCTTTAGGACACTGTTGCGGCGTTTGACCTGGGGTCAGCCATTTTTCGCTTACGGTTATCGTAAATAATCCACTTTTCATCACATGTCACAATTTGATCCAATATTCCTCATTCACTCTTCATTTCTGTATCGATTCAACAAGGCAACACAAGTTTCTTTCTGCAGATCAGTCAAATCATGAGGCACCCATTTTTATATTTTTTTATTTTATTGATTTGACGCAAATGAGTCAATATTGTTGGCAAGGTAACGTTAAACCATGCCGCTAATTTCTGGGTAGTTCGGCTCGGATTGGCTTCCACCATCTCTTTCAATTAATTGTTATTCACCTGTGTGGGCGGTCTTCCACGTGGGTCGTTCTTCAAATCAAAGTTTCCATCACGAAAGCGTTTAAACCAAAATCGCACGGTGCGTTCATTAGCAGTCCCCTCTCCAAACGCAACATTGTTATTGCGAGCTGTTTCTGCCGCGTTAGTTCCGCGTCGGAACTCGTATTCAAAAATCACTCGAATTTTCAAAGTATCCATCTTTCTTGTGTAAGCTGAATAAAAAATCTGAAAGTCGATAATCGAATGTTGCACATTTTTAAAAGAAGAACTTCATCGATACAAATGTTTCACTCAAAAATCTGAAACCATGAAGGTTCTATGTCAATTCGAAGTATTACAACAAAACGGCAATTTCATACTTTAACCCCTATTATTATAGCCAAAATAATATAGAAATTAATTGTGCCCTCTAAAAATCATTCGTTTGAATAATTCTGTATAATATTTTTTCGAATGTTACTTGAGATAACCTACTATTCTGTTTTTACTATGCTGTTACTCACACTAATTGCTCCATCTATTCAGGTTTACCGGTGACTGCACTCGATGCATTAACATTGCCTTCGGCGGTCGAGTGACGTAATCAAACGTGTTCCTTGTTTCTAGATGTTCATTAGCAGCCTTTGAAGTTGAGCAATGATAACTATTATAATGTTTGAAAAGGTTAACAGTCAGTTGACAGACTAAAAAGTGCTGAGCGCTTTAAAGCGCATTTTCGCGGTTCACCCTCTCATTTTACATGCGAATGAACACCGTATTGCTTACCACATAAAAATCTAAATGGTCCGTGGACGTCTTTTATTTTCAGTCCTGCTGCAGCACGATACAGATAGAGCGTCATACGTGTGATACTTCGTGGCCGCGCCACAGTTGCTATTTAAAAAAACAATTAAGTTTAAAAAATGTACATATTATGTACATTATTGTACGCTATGTAAAAAAAAATGTACTGTTAAGGTTCATGAGATATTTTACAAAAATGGTACCATGCTTCCTAGCCGCGCCACCGCGTACAACACGCGTACAATGCGATAAATGGTGTAATTATGTACAGAATGATTGTAAAATAAATGTACGTCTATGGTTCATTGTATTAATAGTGAAAAATACTGCATAAAGTCATTACCTACAGCTTAGTACGAAAATATACCTACAGACGTGCACCTTGAGGTTTAGCCGTCGATGGCTCCCGATTCTTGACATTGCTGCCAACTTAGCGTATTTAGCGCCTAGTGCTAAATCTAAATTATAAATATTGGTCTTACAGTTCCGGGAGTAGAAACTTTTTTTAGGAAATTTCGCTTTTTGAATTTTTTTTAAAATTTTAAAAATGTCAATTCGTTTTTGAGATATTTGCAAAAATCAAACAATTTTTTTGTAAATTGTATAATAACGATTGCAATTGTTTCGAGTGGATCTTCATTTTTTTTCAAAAATCATCTAGACACTATTCCAAATCGAATGACACCTCATACATATTTTTCCGTGACTGCTGAAAAAGTTGAACAAAAAAGCACTTGTTGACTAGACTAATAGTAGGTACTATTTCAAAAGTACTGTGAAAAGACATGGCACAGTATTTGCGTTCTAACTAAAGTATACCTTTTGAGCGCACTCCTGAGCCTATGAAATGGAGCGTGTGCTTCGGAGACTATGAGATTAGTACAAATAGTTCAAAGGATTATATTGAAATCATAAAATTTTATAGATAGACGGAGAAGAAATAGTGACTGCCAACGATTATTTACTTATTTTATTGTAAACCTTAACTTCAACCAATTGGATAGAATTTGATATGGACGATAAAAATATAGACCCGTCAGTTTATATGGTGCGTAAGTGCCTGTGATAAAGTTGATTGATTTCATTCAATTAGCAAATAATACGAGGCTTCCAATAAGAATTAACGAGACCAGGTTTTCTGGTTTTGCGGCCGGCCGGGAATCAATAGCGGGCCTTTATATGGGTTAATCGTTTCGTGTGTTTTCGATAATTGTCGCGTTCATTTTAATGGTGGACAGTACGAATGGAAAACGATAAATACGTCAATTGAAAAGTTACTCGACTTATTTTTAGGCTCTTTGAAAGCCTGTCATTTTGTTTTCAATATTTTATCAGCAGTGGCATCAAATTGATTGTGTTTCAAATATATTGTTCCGGACGTATATCATATTGTGCTTATATAAAAAAAAACATGGTGATCTCTATAGAATGTGTGTATGAATTGATCACACCACTACCTGATAATTACGACAGATGCGCCCTCTAGTGTTTCAATTTAAATAAAACAACATAGAAGATAGTGAATGCAATGTATTAAGAAAATATAAAAAAAATACTCATACGTTTCGTTGGAACGAAACCATAGCGCGATGTAATTGACAACTAGCGCCATCTAGTTATCGTACATGTAAACACCGTGAACATAAGACGCCCACCAAGAACGACTGTTCTTAAACTTACCTACTACAAAAAATCAATGAAAACTTACAATCTTAAGAAATCTTAAACAACTTAAGTCTATCTAATAAAATACATTAATTACCTGAAGGCAGAACACAAATTTTAGATACAGGTCTTTTAAAACATGAATTTTTGCAGCGCAACGTAACCACCCGTGTAATATTGTCTGCACCAGGGTGCTTCTGAATAACACGTCCCATTAGCCATCGGGCTGGGGGTAAATCGGGTTCTTTCACTAAAACTACATCGCCCAAATTAGGTTCAGGAATCACTCGTGACCATTTGTAACGCTGCATCAAACCAGTTAAGTACTCTTGCGTCCAGCGACGCCAAAAATTCTGCAATAAGCGTTGACATAATTGCCATCGTTTTAGAGAACTAACATTAGTCATTTCATAGCTACGATCAGGGGGCAAGACTAATGGTTCGCCGATGAGGAAATGTCCCGGTGTCAAAGGCATGGGGTCACCCTGATCCTCTATATAAGAAATTGGTCTTGAATTTAGACAGCTCTCAATTTGAGAGAGTAACGTAGTCATCTCTTCAAACGTCAATGTATTATTTCCAATTATACGATGGAGATGGTATTTTGTCGATTTAATACCGGCTTCCCATAATCCACCAAAATTTGGAGCTCGTGGTGGGATGAAATGCCACTGAGTACCATTTGTAGCCAACCAATCAGAAATATCCGACACAAAATTTGACCTTTCTGCATTAAACAACTCCTTTAGATCCCTTGCAGCTCCTATAAAATTTGAACCATTGTCACTATACAAGTCACTACAATGTCCACGCCTTGCAACAAATCTTCTAAAGGCTGATAAAAAACCATCTGATGACATATCGCTTACTGCCTCTAAATGTATGGCTTTCGTGGACATACAAATAAATAAACAGATATATCCTTTATAGGACTTATTACCACGACCCTTAGATACTCTGATACTAATAGGCCCGGCATAGTCTACTCCACTATGTAAGAAAGTTCTGGTCGTAGATACTCGAGACGGTGGGAGTTGTCCCATCATTTGGTTTTTATGATTAACCTTATAGCGTATACAGGTAACACACTTCCTATAGAGGAGTTTAACTAATTTTTTAACTCCAATAATCCAGTATTTTGCACGTAAGAAATTAAACATTAATTGTGGTCCACCATGTAAGGTCCTAAGATGGGCGTCCGCCACTAATAAATTTGATAAGAAAGAATTATGAGGAATTATTATCGGATGCTTAACATCATTGTCAATTTGTGCGCACTGAATCCTTCCACTAACTCTAATTATTCCAAACTCATCTAAGAATGGACACAATGAAGAAATTTTAGATTTTTTATTTATTTCTTTTCCTGTTCTTAAATTCGCTAGCTCTTCTCTAAATTCTTGAATTTGACATTTTTTAATCATTATATTCAAAGCCTCATTAATTTCTTTTTTTAATAGGCATATAAACCTTTCTTTCTCTTCCTTCTTTTTCAGGACTCGTCTGCAATAAGCTACTACTCTCAGCAATTTATTCAATGAGGAGTATTTTGACCAGATATCATCGTTGTCATCGTCCATTGTGGCAATGTTAACGGATTTTTCTTCTAGTTGTGTTTCTTCCCTCTTTTGTCTTTTACGATTAATTTCTTTTTCTTTCAGCCATTTTGGCCCATTTTTCCAGAGGAGTTCTTCCTCCAAGTTCTTTGTTCCTCGTGATGCACAATCTGCTGGATTATCTTTTGAAGAAACGTGTAACCACTGGTGAGGTTCCAACGAAGATAAAATTTCTGAAACTCGGTTTGCGACAAATACTTTCCATTTATTAGGTTGACTATTCAACCACGCTAAGACTACGGAAGAATCGGTCCAAGCGTAGATATGTCTTTTTTCACAGGTCATAACTTCAGCTACTTCAATCAATAACCGTGTTAAAAGTACAGCACCACACAGCTCTAGCCGTGGAATTGAGACTTGCTTTATTGGTGCAACTTTAGTTTTAGATGTAATTAAAGATGTATGAATCTTTCCATTTTTTTTTACTACTCTCAAGTATATGACAGCCGCAAACGCTTCAGAAGATGCATCGCAAAAGCCATGCAACTCTTGGATAACATTATCTCTCCCCGTATGAATCCATCTGGGTACTTTGAATTTAGCTAGTTGACTTAAGCTATTTCTATAGTTTAGCCATTCCTTCAGTAAGTTTGGTGTTAGTTCCTCATCCCATCCAATACCTGAGAGCCAAATTTTTTGAATAAAGATTTTAGCTGTGATAATAACTGGTGCTAACCAGCCAAGTGGATCGAATAGCCGCGCGATGTCAGATATTACACTTCTTTTGGTTACAGGTAGTTTCATATTTGGTAGTTGCACTACATATGTGAATTCATCATGTTCTCGATTCCAGTTAAGGCCAAGAATTTTTGTCACCTCATCTATTCTCACTTGTAAGTCTGTATTTAATCCATCTTCGTTTTCCTTGCAAACCAATTTCAATAATTCTTCACAATTACTCGTCCACTTTTGAAGTTCAAAGCCTGCTCCTTTCAAAAGTTCTGTTATCTCTCTATAAATTCGTATTCCTTCTTCTACAGACTGACAACCAGTCATCAAGTCATCCATATAAAAGTCATTTAAAATTATATTCGCAACTTTCGAAAACTGTCCTCCATCGTCATGAGCAACTTGTTGTAAGCATTTCACAGCGAGATAAGGAGCTGCTGCAGTTCCAAATGTAACTGTGAGTAGTCGTAGATGTTGTAACTCTTCGTTAGAATTAGCACGCCATACTAGACGTTGAAAATCGACATGTTTTTTATTAACTCTTACCTGTCTGTACATTTTGACAATATCAGCTGCCAAACAAATAGGATATCGGCGCCATCGCATAATTATGTGACGTAAATCAGCCTGTAACGTAGGACCTACCAACATATCATTATTCAAGGAAGTGTTATTCGACCCAGTCGAAGAGGCATCGAAGACGACTCGTACCTTTGTGGTACTTTTATCTTCTCGAACCACTGCATGATGAGGTAAGTAGACAACGCCCGAAGTAAAGCGTTGTTCTTTTGGTATAACTTCCATATGCCCAAGTTTTAAATATTCTGCAATTACTGCTGCATACTCAATTTTCAATTCTGAATTCTTCGTCAATCTTCGTTCTAACTGAAGAAATCTTTTCACTGCTTGCTGTTCATGATCATCATATTTGCATTTAGGATCTTCCTGTTTAAATGGTAAATTTACTACATACCTTCCGGTGACATCTCTTTCCGTTGTAGAAGCAAATATCTCTTCACACCTTCTTTCTTCATCTGACAGATATTTTTTAGACGTATAAGACTGATTGTCTGTTTCTTGTTCCCAAAATTGTCGTAATAACATATTGTCATCAACTGTAGTATGCATTGTCACTATCTTAGGTGGGACTTCGTTCAAAGTCTTGACCACACCTGATAGAATCCAACCTAATGAAGTGGATTGTGCAATCAAAGATCCACTAGAGTCTCTTTTCACACCTTCGTTAATTACTTGACTATAAACTTCAGCGCCTAACAAAATGTCAATTTTGTTAGGTGTGTGATATTGAGGATCAGCCAACTGAAGCTCTTTTAATTCTGGCCAATCAAATGCAATAACCCTTTTACTAGGGAGATAAGAAGTGATGGTTCTAAGGACATAGGCTTGCACTGATATTTTCACATTCAGATTTACTCTTGAACATATATTGATGGTCACCATAGCATTACAGGTGACGTCCTTGTTTCCATTTAATACAGAAATCTGACCTTTAACAGGAGTCTTTTTTAGTCCCAAGTATTGACTCGTTGCCTCAGTAATAAAAGATGCTTGGGACCCCTGATCAAGCAACGCCCTTAAAATTTGGCTATTACCGTTATGACAATCCGCTTGCACTAGTGCGGTAGCTAATATTACTTGTTTATATGGAAGGACTTTAGAAGCTGAAAAATATGATGCTACAGGTTGGGTTTCTAATGAGTTGTCTTGAGTTTCTGAATTGTTTTCAGCCCTAACGTGAGCTGAAACATCAGCTGAGTTTGTACTAATTGATTCACCCGTTGTGCACAACTGATCAGAATGACCTGATTCCACTTGATCACCATCAGGATAATGATGCAACATGGTATGATGTCTACTTTTACAGATGCGACATGATAATAAGCTCATACAAAATTTGGCGGAGTGATTCCTACCCAGACAATTAAAACAAATACGATTCTGTTCAACAAAATTACGACGATTGGTTACATCTTCTTTAGCAAATTTTTTACACTGTGCTAACTTATGAGGTTCATTGCAGAATTGACATTGAACTTGTGCGACATGAAATGTTTTAGGTTTGTTCATATTTGATTGAACATTTTGATATTTATTTGATGAGGATCTAGAATCAAGAAACTCCAACGCTCGATATCTATTCGTTAAAAAATCCTTGAATTGGACAAATGTAGGTAATTCATCTGAAGCAGTACTATTTGTGACATTTAGTTCCCATTGCTTCCTTGATTCTGGGTCCAATTTTAACGTAAGTAAATGAATAATTAATATATCCCAATTAGTAACATCAATTCCGATATTAGTTAATGAACTTAAACAATCAGTTGTATTATCAATCAAATCCTTTAGAAAACTTGCTGATTCGAAAGTAGCATTCTTCTGACTTAGAAATCGACTTAAAATACAATGAGATAAATATTTCTTATTGTTATAACGAGAATCTAACAAATCCCAACATCTAGAAAAGTTGGCACTAGAAATAGGTATATTTCTGATCAATTGTTCGGCTTCACCTGTTAAATAGCCCTTTAAATAGTGCAATTTTTGTACACTATCAATAGCATCATTATTATGAATTAATGACACATATAAATCTCTAAATGTGGGCCATTCCGTATATTTACCTGAAAATGTAGGTATAACAATTTTAGGTAGTTTTATATGAGACTTGGTTTTTTCACAGGCCACTGAACTAGACGTTTTTATTTCTCCGAAATCATGTTTTACAAATGTATCTAACATACTTTTCAAATCAGATTTAAAATCAATGTACAATTCTTCAACGCTATCAAATGTATCATTCGTGACATAACTACTTTTCCTAAAACTTTCACCAAAATTTCCTTTAAGTAATTCCTTATGTGTTATCATAAACGTTTTCCAAGCCTCTTCCAATGATTCTAATCTCGATTCTACATGCTGCCTAGTTTTCCTGTCCTTTGGAGTTTTCTTATAATTAGATCTATTCTTAGTTATTCTTTCATAAATGTGTTCTTGAACACTTAATAAACTATCCATTGTAGTAAAAATTAAATTAATTTATCTTATTAACAAGAATTTCTATTTTTTTTTTGAAATTTTTACAAGTGTTTATAAGCTATTTTAATATTGGAAAAAATCGGGCATAGGTTCCCCGTCTTTGCCAAATTTACGAAATTATTCTAAGTCTAATAAAGAGTTAAACTACAAACAAACTATAATATTTTTTTTTTTCTTCAAGTCTTTTCTAATTGGTGATTGTATTTTAAATTGTATTAAGTTCCCGTTTTTTAATTGATGATGAGTGTACTCACGGTTATCCACTTATCACTCACTGCACTTTCACCTGGTGGTACTGTTGAGACGGTTGTCCCACTCAATAGTTCCTTCCGCACCTCACTCGCCTCGCCAGCTCCAGCTCCAGCTCCTGGGATAGCAGCGCGTGTTCCATCAGCTGCATCACACCACGAACTCTTCGAGAAGTAGTTTTCACACGACACAATTGCCGTATTCCGCCCCGAGCAGCGATCCACTGCTCATTGGGTGCGTTAAATAGGTTTGGTAACCTCGCCAATATCCGGCTCGAAGGACCATATGATCACACCACTACCTGATAATTACGACAGATGCGCCCTCTAGTGTTTCAATTTAAATAAAACAACATAGAAGATAGTGAATGCAATGTATTAAGAAAATATAAAAAAAATACTCATACGTTTCGTTGGAACGAAACCATAGCGCGATGTAATTGACAACTAGCGCCATCTAGTTATCGTACATGTAAACACCGTGAACATGAATTACGAGTAGCTCTGCGGTTTTACCCTCGATTTCAAGGGAACAAATGTTTTCTCGAAATACTTTGTATCCTCTGTTGTTATTCAAGATATGGTTAATTTTATTTATTTATTCGCCAAATCTCATACTACCAGGATGTGAATGTTTGCGTGTATGTTTTTTACTCAATTACGCCAAAATTTGGGTGAAATTTGGCACATAGATAAATCATTTCCTGGAATAAATCATAAAATTTCAGATGCTTTGTGAACGCAGGTGAAAAGCACATATGAAAAATTAGCTTCCACAGAAGACTTATCTATACTAATATTATAAAGCTGAAGAGTTTGTTTGTTTATTTGTTTGAACGCGCTAATCTCAGGACTTACTAGTTCGATTTGAAAATTTTCGATTTTACTTTTTATCCCGAGATAACACAAGATCCCTCGGGTACGCGGGTGAAACCGCGGGGCGGAAGCTAGTTTTAAGGTAAATTGCACGCAGAGTATCTTCGAGTAGTTTCTATCAAATTTACACCGGGATAAGAAAGACCGACACAATTTGATGCGGGACCATAATGTGATATTAGTAAAATAATACATACTGACATAATGGGTGATACGGTGTGGGTTTCAAACAAAATTATAGAGGTTAGGAATGACGTCAGACGACACCGAACGAATGAGGAAGTGACCCGAAAGGAAAAAGGCTTAACGAGAGATCCGTTCCACAGTTTTACCCGTGGATCTAATGTTTTTTTTCCAAATATAAAGTATTATTTATTTTATTCTACTAAAATAACTATAATCTATTTAATTTTGTGCCGAGTTTCATTAAAATCCGAACCATTACGGCGTAAAAGTAACAAATAAACACAAGCTTTTGTTTTAATAATGTTAGTAAATAGTATAGTTAATTATATAAAAAAAAAAACAAATACAATGGGAACCAAAATGAATACTTAAATATAGGTCCATAAATTTTACATAAGTACATTAAAACGTAAGTTAACAATGAATCTCCAACTTCAAAGGCTTTAATAAAAAAATATTGAGGAAAACCAAGAAACCCCGAGATCCAGCAATCATACTTAACTCAAAATCCCTTAAGATTAAGTTAAAACGAAACCATTTGAAAGACGGGCAAGTCTCGTGTCGTGATTTGAATTATTTCTAAAATAAACGCTTCAAAGATATACTGGTATTTGCTAACATCTGAAATTTCAGTCTTCACATAAATTGAAGTGTATAACGTTTCATATAGTTTCCTTTACGTGTTGAAACTTCATTACTTCGATGTCGTTTTAAATTAGTCTTATGTTGTATATGCTATACACCGTGGTTTTACTTGTCGTCCCGGTATAAGTATAGGTACGTGTTTGTTCAAAAATCTCATCATGGTAAGTGACAATGTGACTGAAGGCTAGCCTAGAAAGAACTGGCTCTAAAGCGCAGCAGCTGAATAGCACATTTTCGCCATGAGGGTGGTAGCCAGCCATGCGTATGATTTCCTCACGATGTTTTTCTTCACCGAAAGCTCAAGCTCATTGTAGGATTCGAACCTACGACCTTCTAAATAGCACTTAGTGTCACTACCACTGGGCTATCTACGCCATAAGTAAGTACAGTAATACGTCAACTTACGCAACCCCGACTTACGCGGTTATCGCGCAGTCCCTATCGCGTAAGTTCGGAGTATTACTGTACGTATGTACCTGGATTAAGTATTAATTTGTTGCATGCATTCTTAGTTATTATACCTTATACTGCTTTAGCGATAAAACCGTTTTGTTTTGTTCTAGATTCATTAATATTCCATGAGGTAGCTATAACGTTAACGTGGCCGGAAACAATGTAGCTAAATTTGTCAAAGGTAGAGTCTCATTTGAAATAGGTCCACGAACCCTGAATATACTTCCACTGCAACATAAAGATGTTAAACAATCCTGAAGTGTTTACTCCTGCAGGTACAAAATAATATATAGCGTAAAGCCTCTCTTATTACTGTACAAAATACACAATTCGCGAGAGCCCTTTACGTCTCATTGTGATGGACGCAAATACGAGTCGAGATGAAACCCACTGTTAATATGTGAAAAGAATTTTAAGTAATTCCATTTTGTTATTTGGGGACTGTAAGGTTTTAATTTAAGAATAGATTAAATTTTAAGAGTTATGGTTGGCTTTAATTATTTTAAAATCTACACTATGAAAATAGCTTTATAGTAGATTTTGATGCCAAATTTGTTATTTCCTTCGTTTTAAAGAAAAAAATACCCAACAAACAACAACAGTGAAACTTTACTTATACGTAATGGTTTTAGTTCTTTTATCTCTCATCTCAAATGAATTCGTTTGGTATCACTCTCTTACCATTCATTTAGGAAAAAAAACGAAATTGAGGATATACAGTACCTAAGCATGGAAAGGTCTGCATTTTGAATTTCCTTTTATAAATAAATAAGGAAAGACTTAAAGCTGGTTTAAGTCAGAAGGTTTATTGCAGAATAAAACAGTGCGTGTGTAGCGCTCACTCTTGCAAGACACGCCTTATAAATTAAAACTCAAATAAAATATCAGTTTGTTCTGAAATAAAAAAAAATATTAAAAAAAATAACATCATAGGTAAATATCTATGATGGCCTATTTGAACAAAATAGAAGGCAATTGATTGGCATTACTAAATAGATATAAAAATATTAATGATTAATTTCGACACTCTGTCACATATGTAAATATGCGAATACAAATAAAATAAAGCTTTACTCCACTAAGTAAATTTAATAAAGGGTACCTCCAGGGTATTACCGTATTTCCAGCTTTGGCCACGTGGAATTCACCGCAATGGAAGAGGATGGTCGAATTAATTGATTGTTCATTGTTTTCGATTTAAAAAATGTTTTCCATTAATAATATTGATTCGTATTATGATTTTGAATAATTACTAAATGAATTATACATTGATTGTAAATATTTGGTGATCCTAGTAATATTATTATTTTATTATATTGGAAGATAAATGAATTATTAAATTTTACTACAAATATGCTTGTGTATTGTGTGTTTGAAAATGACAAGCATGAGTGCTTATCACTTTCAAAGTCAAAGTCTAAAATTAATCTCAAGTGAAACCGCAAGAACACACCGATAGTTGCTTGGTGACAGATTGTCAACAAAGTGTTTGGTAGCCAGCCAGGCGGATCAGCCATCTACTTACCACCGTGTAACTTTCTAAAAATAATTATTGTTTTAGAAAAAATTCCATGAATACCAGAAACTTAAGTCTTTTTATAGAAAATTAATAACAACAATTACATTTGAATCCTAGACCAGCATAATAATATAATATTTTTGATTATTTTTGTAAAGATATTCGTGAGTTGAGGTCAATACCCAAGGACTAGGGTCCATTTGTTTAAGATTGTACCGTGTTGATATAATGTCCTTTTTTAAACAAACATCTCTTGCATTGCAGAAATAGGGATGTCACGTGGTATATTAACTATGCTTATAAAACGTGTAGCTACTCAGTTGAATGAACAATTTTGCCATAAATTGTTATCTCCAAAACATCGATGAGATCCGGTTTAAACACAATCTATCCATGATACAGATTATATAGCTGAACATAGAAGAACACAGCCTAGAAACTGACACTTAATTACTTACAGCTGTTAGAATACGCCAGTATGTGAAACGTGGGTTTGCAACAAAGAAGATGTAGCGCCATCTATCAGCAACACAAAGAAACTCCACTACCAAGAGATAGATGGCACCACAAGATCCTATATCGCACTATCAAAGATTCCTGAGCGATTGACGTATATTACGGGTTCCCAGCATCAGCAGTAGGTCTGCAGGCCCCAGTATAAATACCACTGACACGACTTAACTTTTAATGAATAAATCTGTAACTGCTATTACTTACACTACTACTAAACTCACTACTTTGAAGATATGCGTAAGAATATATATAATATTTCCAAGAACTTTGAGATGGAAAGATAATAACGATCTATTAAAACTTTCCGAAACATAATGTAACTACGGAAAGTTTATTTCTTTAAGGATACAATTCATTATAATCTTATTAAAGCTTAAGGTAATATTGTGTAATCCTTTAATTTTTGTCTGTTTTAAAAGAATAGCGGGTGTTATTTTTACTAAATAGGTGGGTATATGAACACTTGCTAGTTTTGCATCTCAATTTCTTATTTTAATGCATTTTCTACAATAATAAAAACTAGACTTAAATGATTGAAATTTAAATTAAGTGAATATGAAGAATTGTCCAAACAATTTAGTTTGACAAACTTATTGAAAACCTGTCACCTATGAAAGTAACGTATAAAAATAAACGTAGAAAAAAGTAGCATTTTACTGTCCTAGTCAAGTTAAATTTATCTTAGGTATTTCAGATACAGAAATTTTATATTCTGACTTAAATTTAACTGAATCGAGGATGGAGTTAATTAAAGATATTGCCAACTATAACTTTCGCGAGCAATGTTCAGATATTGCCTGTCAAAATCTGGAGAGCAAATTCTACTAAGGCTCAAGGCACAATGCTTCATACGCCGGATATCCATACGGAAGCATTGTATGTAAGTATTCCGTAGTAGTAGTGTAGCGATTCATATATTGAAACTTCAACGATATAAAAAATTCATCTGCGTTTTGTGTACACATAATTTTAATCAGGAAAGAAAACATTCTTGTCCAATCTCGATCGACAAATATTTCCCTTCTAAGCTTTATTTGCTTACTACTATGGGCCACTTTGTCACTGATCACGGTTAGATGGTCAAAAATAGGCTATTCAGGATAAAAAAAAAACTTCTTAAAGTCTTACTGGTAAGGTAGTGTAAGGGAGTTCCAACGTGTTGCCGACCTTGCTACGACATTGTTGAAGTTTTATTTCGCGTATCGAGCTCGGAATATCGTGCGGGGCAGTGTGGTCAGCGCTAAAATTAAAAAGGTACTTGAGTTTGGAAGTTTTTGAAGAGACTAATGAGCTTTAACACTGAATAGAGTTCGACAACAGTTAATATGGACAGTGGAAATCAGTCAAGTCAGTTGAAATATGAACATTTATTGATTTTAGATTGTAAGCATGAAAACTTGGACTGCTATCGTGGAATGAATCAAGCAGCTAAACTATACAATCCGCGGTTTTGCCTGCGTTCCTAGGACACAAGTACCCTAGAAGGCCTGAAGCAATATTACCTTTAATGAAAATCCGAAAAACATACACACACACACATACTCTCCCATTTATAGTGTTAAAACTTAATTTGTACTAGATTTCCCTAACTCGTATGTTTTATTTCATTCATATAAAAGTATAATCTCTAAAATTTACTATAGTATTTTTTTAATTATAGTAAATATTTACTTGAATTTCCCACATAGAAATGCGTTTAAAAATAGTTCAAAGATGGCGTCGCATCCTTTCAAAGAGCGAACGAGCCCGTGATGTCAGACTATAATGCGATGTAAAAATTTTAATTATATTCATCCTAAATGTTAGCGAGCTTCGCTTTCATTAAAAGCGAAATCGCGGTAGCATAATATTGTGCATGTTTTTTTTCTTCATATTATTATTATAAAGCGAGTTTATAACGTATTTCCACACTGCCTGGTTTATTTTAAGCAATATTTTTTTCCTTGCTCACCGACGTTAGAGTTGTTTGAGTGAGAAAAAATAACAAAGAAGAAATGATTTTTCTTCGTTACGCACAAGTGCAAATTTAAAATAAAATAAAATTCAAATTGATTAAATAGTCAAAGTGGTAGAATATTATAAGAATGTATGTAAAATATATATATAAATAAATATGAACAAATGTAGTGAAAATAAGAAAATCAAAACCAAACAATGTAAAATAATCAAACTATCATAAATGTATTTGCGCGACAACATAGATGTTGTAAGATTTTCAAATGTAAATAACATGAAAACATAATCCAATCTAAAAAGAGTACGGACCACGAGTCTGTAAAAAGTAATCAATTAATTAATTTTAAAAAAAGAGATTGACTAATCTATACACATAGTAGCCAATGTGACTCCACCCGCATGTTCATTTTGTCTCTGGTTTGTCATACCACAACGGTCTCCACGCAGCATTCATTAATCACAGCGCAGTGCTATATACCTTAAAACCTTCCATAGTAAATTTCATAATAAATTCCGAAAACAATATTAAAATCCGTGCAGTGATTTCCGAGTTACAATTATGTAAATAAGAATATCGCAAAACAACATTTAAAGTACTAAACCTAAAACAAACATGTACAATTGAGACATAAACTAATATAACACGTATATACTTCAGAGTATATTGTAAGTACTCCTCAGGGCTACCTGACTTACCTGCACGATTGGACATTAACGTTTAACTGGCTCCTTTATATTCCCATTGCGCTGCTGTTTCAATAGAAGACACGTTCTACGCGAACTAATAGCAAATTACATGTAAAATGTATGAATTGTATTGATATATTATGTTCTTTAAAACTGATAGAATTATCAGCTTGAATACATTCATTTCAGCTAAAATGATTATAAACTCATCTTGGAGTCTAGGCTGTAGTGTTGAAAATTTTCTATAACGTAGTAAACAAAGGGATTGGTTAGATCAAGGGTTTTGGGACGGACAAGATTTTTTTATGTCAGAAGGCTGACAACAGGCAGACGGTAAATCTAATGGATAAATAAGAGAGATTGTCAATGTATTTGCGATCTTTACAGAGCCTACCAAACAACTGACTCGCAAATGTCCGAACCTACAAGTAGGAACTTGGCGCTAGATTTAAACTGGAGTGTAAAAACCGGTCAGGCGGGTACTACAAAGAGGGTACTTACACCGAAATCTCAGACGAATTATGATATTTGAACCGATGACTTAGTCACGCTATTCCACGTCATACCTCTGAGCTATCATCTATACTAATATCTATATCTATACTAATACTAATAAATAATTTATAAAGAGGAAAGATTTGTATGTAAGTATGTTTGTAACGAATTGGCTCAAAAAGTTCTAGACCGATTTTAAAAATTCTTTCACCGTTAGAAAGCTACATCTTCACCGAGTAACATAGGCTATATTTTATCCCGGGAACGCGGGTGAAACCGCGCGGAAAAGCTAGTAGCTACATAAACAAATAAGTCAAAATGGCACTTAAAATCGCTCTGAACACGCAGTTGATACAAAACTACAGTCGATGTACAAAATTATACAGAATCACAATGTTCATAGGATAATCCTTAATTGATACAAACCCAATGGCCTGTTTACAATCAGTTGACATAGATTAATCTGCAAGATAATGTACAAATGCATTATCAATGTAAATCGGGATCAAATAAAATAGACAGTTACAATTTTTTTGCCATATTGAACTTAAGTATTATGTAAACCATTTATTTAAATAAATACTTTTTTTTTAGCTTAAAATATTAAAAAAGTTTGTTTTAAATATGTAAATAAATTGTGGTACTAAATTTTTTTACATTTATTTGCGTATGAAACATAAATTTTAGTTTTCTATGAATCAAATCACGTACGCCCAATAAATTTTGTATTAAACGGAGCGATTCGATTTTATGAAAATATGATGCTTAGTTCTTATAGTTTTATGGTTTGAAGTGTCTTTTGAGTGCCAGAATGCTTTTACTATTCTTCAATATAAAATACTGTCGAAAAATGAGGGAGTACCTAACACATGTTCCCTATTATTTACGAAAATAGATGTCAAAGGCTTTACAAATACAAACTCGTATAACGTAGTCACAGTTCATAAGTTATCGGTGATAAAAAATGTAGTTCATTAGTTTGAATTAGACTCGAGGTTTTGGTGATGAAAAACATTAAGAGAAAATCATAATAATAATAAAGGACAAGTGTTTTTTGTTTGCTTGTTTAAAGACGCTAATCTCTGGAACGACCAGTTGGATTTGAAAAAAAATAATTGCATTTGATAGCCCAATTCTTGAGGAAGGTTACTTTTATCCCGAGAGTACGGGTGAAACCACGGGGAACAGCTAGTTAACCATAAACCAAGGGAGCTAAAAAGGAATCTCGAGCAATTGTTAATGCAATATTTTTTTCCGAATTTACGGCAGATTTATCAATACTAAATCTTTTAATGAATTAAATGTTAATATGTGACTTTGTCTTTTAATGAATTAAATGTTAATTTGTAGTGACTATTTTTTATAAAAACATTTTGAAATAATTAGGATCTGCCGAGAATTCGAAAAATGAATTGCATTAGCAATATTGCTTGAGCGACCTTTTTAGGGGGCCAGTAACTAGTTATCACCATAGATTAAGTAAGAAGGGAACTTGTGCTCCAGCAGCTTCAAATTTGAATCAAGTCCTTGTATAAAATAAATAAATAAATAAATATTCTGGGACATTATTCCTCACACACGGTCATCTGACCCCAAACTAAGCAGAGCTTGTACTATGGAAGTCAGATAACTGATATACTACATATACTACTTTTCTTTTGTAAATACATACATATATAGATAATTACACCCAGACTTAGAACAAACAGACATGTTCATGCACACAAATGTTTGTCCTGAGTGGGAATCGAACGCACGACCTGCGGCGTGATAGATAGGGTATCTTACCAACTACGCCAACCGGCCCGCAAATGTAATATAGTTATGTATTTTGCCCTCAAATCTCAAGACTAACATATGACGTATCTATATTAATATATCTTTTAATCTATGATGTAGCATGTCGTAAACACTACGAGACGTTGGGCATCAATCATGTCGCAATAGTGGCCACCTGTCGATTCCACCCAATGCATCTTAATCGGACACCTACACGTTTACTAATCTGTGAGTAGTATTATACAAGTAGTTAATATTTATAGTTATTGAGTATATTATCATTAGGTATAATTAGGTTGTTAACATATTTAGAAAAAAAAACATTCAGCGTTTGATTTTAATAAAAGTTTTTGTTAATTTTTGCTTGTTGAGCCCATCCTTAAGGCTCCAGTCTCCCTAAAATCAGTGTTCTTGCGGAATTTATCAGAAAATAAATATTTTATTTAGTCATCAGAAAAGCAATAAATGAAACATATTTTACGTTATTTTAAAGTGTGAGATTTGAAGTTTCCAAAAAAAATATATGCATTCAAAAAATCATTTTAAATAAATTTACCGAAACTAAACAAATAACACAACGAACGCTGTCAATTCCCAGCGGAAATTAATGGAATTTTGATGCGTCTTATGTTTTATTTGTTTAGTTTCGGTAAATTTATTTGAAATGATTTCTGCATGCATGTATTTTTTATTCGACAGATAAGTAGTTGTTTTCGGAGTGGTTAATGTGTGATTTCTTTAAACCTTTACTTTGTAATAGAAAAAAAAATATGTTGCAAGGGTCGAATTCAGAAATTTATAACTTTTTAAAGCAGTTTAAGAAATTGAGACGATTTTGAAAAAAAGTAACTAGATAAGAATATGTATTGGAAACTTCAAATCTCACACTTTAAAATAACGTAAAATATATTTCATTTATTGCTTTTCTAATAACTAAAAAAAAAAATTTATTTTCTGATAAATTCCGCAAGAACTCTGATTTTAGGGAGACTGGAGCCTTAACTGCCATTCCATTTATTTAGTTTTTAAATCTTTATACCATTTAGAAGCTTGTGTTTTGCTATAAAGTTTGAAGATAACTCTTAAGATAATCTATTTGCTTTCACAGTTTTCTTCTTTCTTCTATCTTTATATGATAAATATTTCAATATCACTTACACATGGAATGTAAAAGAAAAACATTTATTTTCCTAAAAACAAATAAGAAATTTAAGTGTCTGTTTGTAATGTCTAAATAACAGTTTTATACTTAATACATATGATATACTTATAACAAAAAAAAAACAAGTTTTAATTTTATAGTCTGTATGTCTGTTTGTTCCAGATAAACTCCGAAACGGGTGGTATGATTTTGATAAACTGGCTGATGTGAAAGTAACTTAAGCTACTAAAATTTTTATACCGAGAATGCGGGTGAAACCGCAAGGGACAGCTTTTACTAGCATTAATTTTATTTAGGTGACTCCTGACACATGACACTCAAATGGAAAGCTGCACACTATTTAAAAATACTTCTTTATTTCCAAAGGTTTTGACCTAAGATAAGTAAGATAGGTACATTTGGAAGGTCAAAGGGATTTCAAACACTAGTACTTAATAAAGGATCTATGCTGTCAGAATATGTAAGCGGGTTTCGCAATATGTGAATGCGAATTGATACAGATTATTTGAATCTTAGAGAGAAGCCTTCTCGGGGTCAGCAGACTCACATAAAATAAATACACTTTAAGATCAATTTTCAGATCTTTCTATTTTTTTGCTTATCTGATTCAATGGATAAATGCCCAAGCACGGTCACGAACCAATCATCTTTAAATTCGATTCCTGTACATAGGTGACAGGTTGAACGAGGAACATACTTGCAGAGGTCAATGAATATATACCAAATTTTATAATCGGACCATTCATGTTTTTTTTTAACAAAAATTTACAAGGGACATATAAATTATGTTTATGCATTGAATTTTACCAACTTTTTAATATATAATATAATAAAATATTTTTTCGGCTTATGTGAAGTCATGATGACCATCCATTCTCCATTCTTGATGACTTCTCAAGAATGGAGGTCGATTCAATTTACGATATCCACATTTTTGTCCTGAAGTTTTAATTGCCTTCCATTTTCGAAATTGATAAATTAATATATATGTTGGTACATATTTCAAAGGACTCTAATTTCTGCATTATTGTAAAAAATGTCATACAATACTGGATTTCTTGATTAAACATTAGTTATCATGTCTACTTAATTAATCGCGAACAAAACATCACATCCTTTGGCAACACGGCTAAAACCGGAGTAGAAGATAGTAAAAATGAACAATGCTTTTTTTTCACCTTTATATGCATCGCAATCGGTTCAGCGGTTTAGGAATGAAAAGGTAAGTAACAGAGTTACTTTGGTTTATAATATTAAGTATGTATTCGTAGATATGATTTACAAGGCAAACAATAAGTAGTTAGGATATTATAAGTTAAATGAGCTCAAGCAGATCCACTGCGGCATGTTCCAAATATGGTTATTACATGGCGTAAGAAGGAAGCGAAGGAACGGAGGACTTTAGAATTCTTTATTTTTAATGATGCAAATAAATAATATTTATTGCTAGTACAGGATGTGCTGGGTATGTATGTGATTTTATAGGATTACTAGCTGTCCCCCGCGGTTTCACCCACTTAGCAGTAAAAAAAAAAAATACCCTACGACCGATTCTCAGACCTACCGAATATACACAATAAATAAGAATCGGTCGAGCTGTTTTGGAGGAGTTTGCAGACAAACACTATGACACGAGAATTTTATATATTAAAGCTTGTAACTATTTGAATATCAGATTTTTATATTAAGTGTTGATAGTATATTCAAAACAAGTTCAAATTTGTCAATTTGTATGTTCTAATTTCGCCATTTTTGTTGACTTAGTACTAATATTTTCACCAGAGTAAAATTACTAGACATTAAATGAACACTACTTCTTTTATTCTGAGGGCTGATTTTTCAATTGCTGCATATTCAATATAATATCCAATATACTAGTTCCAATTTCAAATTAACTAAATTACATCGGCTTTATAAAAATGGAGTCTAAAAATAATTTCAGGAATCTTTTCATAAACGACTAAGCTATGAGAAAGTTATGAAATGCTTATCCGCCACAATTGGCCAATTATGTTCTAGAAAATTGTCGGTTCTTAATTTAAAACTATTTTGAAAGTTAAACCAAGTCAAATTTCTCAGAATCCGCTAGTTGCTTGCTCCATACTATCGCTCAGTGGCTTATTCCAAAGTCACTGAGATACGACGAAACTTTCGCATACGTTCCACGAAAAGTAGTTCTTATTTATAAGCTCAAAATAGTTAGTTTTCAAAAGAATTCCTGGTCTAAAGCACTGCAATTCATGTCAGTTGGAAAATTGAATCCCGTAAAATAAAACTTGGATACGTACCGTAATCATTCTTGGAATTTTAAATTTATTTTAGTTGCAGAATTGAATATTTTTTAGGGTTCCGTACGTCTGATAAAAAAGGAACCCTTTTACGTCCACTCCTATGTCTTTTAGACTGACTGTCACAGTTAATTTTTTACGAATCTTCTTGACGAAAAAACATTAAATGACTAATTAATAATGTACATAATAGGAGATATAAAATAATTCTTATTTTTGAAGCAAATTTTCGGACAGGGGAGTTATATATTTTGATTCCAAAATGCACATTTTATAGAAAATTAGAAGGTTAAATTCGAGTTTTGGTATAATATGATTTATAAAGCCTAAAATGTAAAAAGAGTAGGAAGTATAGGGCCTCCACTTTACAGGAAAACAAATAAAAATCTTAAGATCTTAAGATTCTCACATAAAGCGAAATGGTACAAAACCTTCTCCACGCGAATTTGGCTCGCAGTTGACCTTTTTTGATTTTTTTCATAGCAATATCAGAGGGAGTTGCCTACCTTTTACACAGCCTAGAAAACAACTGGCTCTCAATTGCAACTACCAGTAGGTGGTTGGCGACTGATTTAACAATCAAACTAGAATTGAACATCCTACAAATGAAAATACAAATACCTTCTACACAACAAACTTCTCAAAAAAAAAACTTCAGAGTGGTAGCCAGCCTGACGGGTACTGCAAATTACCCAACCACCGTGCTATGGCTTTCTTACGACGTTTTCCTTCACCGAACGCTCAAGCTCATTGTAGGATTCGGCCATGACTTTCGCCGCGGAATCCGAGATCGACATCGGCACCACTATTGAGATATCGCCTTAAAAACCATCAAAAACATCAACCAGGATATATAATATTCGATTGATATGAAATGGTGTTAGTAGTCTGGAGTATTTAATTGTGGCCTGCGAATGACGTAATTTGACAGTCTATCACTTCACTCTTTTTTTACAGGAAAATTAAGTTATAAAAAAAATCTTATATAATGGAAGTTAGATGATTAAAACAATTATTCGAGGTACAAAAACTTACATTATTTTATAAGATTATATTAAGGTACTAAAATTAAAGTTTTTCCTTGGTATTTCATACAAATAACTTAATTGATATAGAAATCTCTAACACAGAAATCTAAGGAATAAGTTTTCTATAAAACTCTCGTAATCTAGTACATTCCCGGGATAGCCGGGATCGCACGCAGCGGCGACCTAGTTCCCGCAAAACTCCAGCTTATACAGAATTTAATTAGAAACGAATTGGATCCGTACAAAAAACGGGAATTAATTTCAAATGAGAATTGATTATAAGTAATCTGTTACACGAAAAATATTTTTAATTAACGGCTTCCTTCGTAGAAATGGAATAAATAAATCGTAGCAGAAAGACTTTTCCGTGAAAAAATACCTTACAATAGAAATGCTGTTAATACAGATCCATTACTTCTTTATAATTATACACACGTTTCTAGCTAGCTACGTTAAAGCGTAAATTTATTGTGAAAAATATTACCACGCAGAATAATATATTTTTTTACCTCACAAACTACTATGCGTATAATCGATAGTTGATATATTGTTATGTAAGTTTATGTATTATTTGAAGCCTTAGCAGGTTTTTTACTTTTTTCAGGAAGGGTTAGGCTTTTTTTTTAGTTCAGTAGCCTATTTTAGTACTAAAATACTTATAAGAAAAGTGGTCAAAGTCTATCTATCTCAGCTGCGGTTATGCTCTACTTCTGAGATGATAAATAGTTGTGTCCCTCGCCATGTTCAAGGTTGATAAATGCCAGTTACAGTTATTGCCACTGGATGGCAAAATAAGTAATTTATTGTCATAGTGGCGCGACCCTAAAACCAATAATGACTGTATAAAATACCACCGCAACTGTTCCGCGAGAGTTATGGCGCGGTATCTGCACCAAATGGGAATTTATTGTCAATAAAACTTTGTACGCACAGGTGTATGTTTGACAAAGTGCAGAAACGGTTTTTGGGGGTGAAAAGTTGGGTGATAAACAGTTTTAAAGTCAAGGCATTATTTTACAATGGATGTTTTAAAAGTGAAGAATTTTACCCTCACATATCTGATTTTTTTTTTATTTAAAATCAAAGTAAGTATTCTTTATTATTTAAATCAAAAAAAAAATTAAATATGTACTTAAATGTTTATCTGCAAGTTATTTATTTTTATTTTATTACTTGCAATTTCTTTTTTTTTCGAGGCACACCCGCGTAATAACTCCCCAAAGTCTCACCAAACGCTTAATATTCAATATGCTGAGAAAACTTTGATAGCACGATATAGATTTGCGGTGTTTATGGTAACATACTCTTCATGGTTTCTTATTTTCTCCCTTTGTATTACTTTTCGTAGACTCAACTCTTAGAAGCGCTGTTTTTTATGGTACCACACACCAGTATTTCTGGTTTGTCTATATGACTATACAGTTATCCATATTGGTCCTAGATCTATTATATATATAAGAGTAGGTACTATATAAAATTTTCGTAGTGTTATCTAATGAAACGCTAAATGAAAAGCGACCAAGGAAAGCCCTACTCTCATAAGTAAATATAAAAAGGTTTTAGAAAGTAATTTTTTTAATGACTTTTTGAAAGTGGTATCAGATTATTTCAGAACGGAATAATAAAAAAATAAATTGTGCTTATGAACAGTAATCTAGTTGAACCAGCTAAATTAGCCTTTTTTAGTCATCAACATCACTAGACTCAATTAGGCTACAAACATTATTATTCTGAGTATGTAACACTAATCACATCTCACTCGACCATCATTGTTTTATCTAATTATGTTTCGGATAATGAAATATACGGAAGCGTTGGTGCTTCTGTGGCAAACATACCTGTCTATAATCATGAGGGTACAGATTTGAATCCTGAGATCCATACCACTGTGTAGGTATATAGCCCACATACAGAGTCACTATAGGCTTCTCAATGGAGAATCTACACTGGTTAACTTAGTGGTCACATATTTCTCTCTCTTTCTTCTACCGTACTGCATCCTAGTATTATTTTTCGGTCCTTTGCCTTTCGGACCCGGTCCACCTTTACCCAGCCCTTGTCGTCGATGGCCTCTCTAATGCTGGCCAGCACCTCCTCTCCGGTATCGGTCTCGTCCCTACCATAGAGGACAGATCTAAAATCACCTTTATAGTCACGTGAATTGGATATGCAATATTCATTAATTTTTTCAGTATAGTTTTTATTAAATTCTTTTCATATAGAATCCATGATACATAATATGCCTTTTTTTTACTTTGTATAGGCTCGTATTTGACCACATTCTCTTAACGAAGTACCTTACCACCGTGCTATGGTTTCCTCACCAAATGTTCAAGCTGATTCTTGACAAAGGAAATAATGGAATTAGATGTGATTCCATTATTTCGTATTAGGTCACACCATGTTCCCATCGTGACTTTGATGAATCTCCTTACATTTACAATAAAAATGATACAGGAAATGTAAGTACTAAATTTGACCTATAAATAAAACATTACAATTTGTGTTATTCTTAGGAAATAAAAACTGCACTAAAAAGTATAAAATAACAATATTAGAATTCGTTTTGAATTCAGCGAAAGAATTTGAGATTCTGGAACATGTGCTTCTCTTTCGCTGACTTCAAAACGAGTTCTTATATCGTGACTGGTCTAGTACTCTGTCCCCCCATGCGCATGTGGCCACACCTTGTAATTTTCTGATACGTACTGTACTCGTAACCTAGCAATATATTACAATAGTATAGTTCTTTTTTTTTTAATCTCTCTGGCCACTATTTTCCACCCTTTTTGCGTCAGAAACGTTTCATACAAAACGTTGCACTCAAATTTGACTTTCAAATTATACTTTCACCGCGCCTAAAAAAGTTTAACTTCAAAAATCATTTTAATTTTGAACCCTAAAACTCGACCAAAATCAGAGCTTTAAACTAGCGTATAAACGCACAAATAAACCCGCATACACGTCATAAAGTAATAGTGAAGGGTAACACATTTAACAATAGGGGTGATTTGTGAACGGGTGTGCCGCAACCGCTCTCTATGACCGCAAATATCGTTAACCATTGTGAAGACTTGTGAACACCCTGTGAACTACGACTCAGGGTATCTAGATTGGATCTATGTCACGAGGTGTTGGTGTTACAACGTTAAACAATGGCTATAATGTAAATGACTTAGGACATTGTTCATAATAGGTTCAATTTGCTGTCTTGTTAGCTGGTGTCGTTAGTAGACGTTTTATCGCGTCATTTATTAGTAATTATAATAGGTATTAGTATCTAGATTTATATATCAAAATATCAAATAAATCATATTAAATTAATCTGTAAAAAATGATTTTTAATATACTTTATGTTAACAAATTTAGACAATTGCATTACCAGTACCAGTATTTAAAATCTTACATAAATTATAAATGCGATAGTTTTTATGCGTGTGCGTAGGTTTGTTAATATTTATTTCCGTAACGGCTCCACGGATTTGTGTGAAATTTGGCACATAAATAGAATATGTTCTGGATTAATATATAAAAAACTTTATATCTCGAGAACGTGGGTGAAACCACGGGGCGAAAGCTAGTATTCAACTAAAACACTAAGCAGATTTATCATTGCGTTTGCGTCATGCTGTGAGTAACTGTTATACTTTTTAATTATAAAATTTATTTTCTGATTCCGTTTGTTGTTTTTTTTTCTTAGGTTATTTTCATTTGATATCTATATAAATAAAAATGTATCGCCGAAATGTTTGTACGCGCATAACTTCTGAACGACTGAACCAAATTGGATAAATCTTTCTTTTATGTGTTCGGTATTGTCAGGAGAAGGTTTATTTGAAAAAAAATACACCGGGAACTTGGGTGAAACCGCGGGAAACAGCTAGTATTTTATACAAGAACTTATAGAGGTTTATTGTTAAACAATATCTGCAGCAAAATTATACATTGTGGGACACAATTTACTAATCCTATCTACCAATTGTGGTACATATGCTAAATACTACTAATTACGATTGTGTTCACTTATTCATTGCATGCACTAGCATTTTTTTAAGGCTTTACTTGAAATTTTATTACAAATTACAACTCATTATTGTCAAAATTAATTTTAAGTTGTATATGAAATGAAATTAAATAATTTATTCATTCAAATAGGCCTTCACAGGCACTTGTGAATAGTCAGACTCTAACGCACGGTTCGGAAGGTTGCTTTTACTGAGAAGAGCCGGCAAGAAACTCAGCAATTACTCTTTTCAAAACAAACTTAGATTTATTACATAGAATGTATCCTGCAAGAGCGAGCGCTACACCCAAGCATTGTCGTCATTTAAATATTCATTAATGTTATATTATGCCTTCTGTACTAAAATGGACTTAACACGTTCCTTAAATGTATGTAAAGGCAAATTTAAAAGTGCAGGAAGGATCTTATTATAGAAGCGTGTACTCAGTCCCAAAAATGAACCTTGCACTTTTTGGAGTCTATAAGCAGAGGTCACAAGTTTATGCTTATTTCTAGTATTAATAGGGTGCATATCACATTTTTTTACATAAAGACTTATATTTTGTTGTACAAATAATATGTTTGCATAAATGTACTGCGATGCTACTGTGAGGATACTAATTTGTTTAAACTTATCTCTGAGGGAAGCTCGAGAACTCAAATTATAAATAGCTCACAAATATATAACCTAGACCGGTCCTTTTGGAGTTCCTTAGAGATGGCTTATATCCAGCAGTGGACGTCCTGCGGCTGAGATGATGATGATGTAGAATAACCAAACCTAAAAATGGATAAAATATAACTTAGAGTATCTATATGCTCTTAAAAAGCGTTTATCTCGTTTGTATACGTAAACAAAAGAAACAAAAGTGTGAAACATCCAAAAAATCTGTCACCACTAAGCTTAAAAGGGACAACTCAAAAAAACTCCACAAAAATAAATCCAATTCCGTCGGTACAAAAATGCAGATAGTCCAGAACCGCCCTCGTTAGTGGAAACCCACGGCCCGAAAATATTTTTAATTTTCCTTCCTACGTTTTGGTTGGAACCATTGTGACCTTTTCAGTTCGCCTATTTCGAGTGGGGATTTACATTTTTATATGCCGGATAATTTTGTTGAGGGCTCGAGTTATGCAGTTGCTTTTGTCCGTTTATTTATGTGGTTTTGATTGTTTTGTTAATTAGAATATACGCGCATTTTTGTTTTTTTCTCTTTAAATTCCTATTAATGGTATACTTGCATGACGTTTCTTAGATAGCATTAAACGATTTATTATTGTGTTTAAAAATGCACATTCTGATTGCATTTCCATATTCTTGGTCAACAACGTTTGTCTTATTGAATTATGTATGCGCTTAAAAATACCTATATGTTATGTATTCTTTATATATATTTCTCCTTAGACTCTAATAAATGCAACAAAACCATACAAATATAAAACGGTCGACGTTTAGCGACAAAAATAATACACTTAAACGAAGACTAACAGATGTCGTTTATATGAAAATTTTCTTCACAATTTTGTTCGGTATTGTCGAGACACAAGGGGAGAATTATGTTTTGAAATATTTTAAAGTGAAATTGTATTATTTTCTATCGTAACATGTTGATTTATACCTCGAGTTTGGTCTAAAATACATTTAGGTATTAACGAGAGGACATCCAATTTACTTTTAATAGCATAAATTAAAATATAATAAACATGAATATTAATTAAACAGGGATTAGCAAATCCCTCAATTTGACTCAATAAACTAGCCTCATAAAATTCCGCACGTGATACTTTTCTGGTAACGTAACGGTAGCGTTTCGGGGCGTAACTACTAAACAAGAACAGATAAATATCTAAATATATTATAAAGAAGACAATAATGTATTTAAATGAAATGTTCGCTCAACAAGCTATTTCAAAATAACTTTATAAACATTGTAATTAATAATTAAATTATATTACTTAAAAAGAAAACTATAAAAATATCCCTTGCTGAGTTTCTTGCCGGAGTCTTCTCAGTCCAAGTGTATTCCGAACCGGTGGTAGAATCATTTTCATTGTATTGTAACGTTCATAAGTGCCTTATTAGGGCCTAAACTGAATAAATGAGTTTTGATTTGATTTGATATCAGGAATTTTTAAACATATCCATTAATATTTGAGTCATCGAGGCCTCACGTGAAAAAAGGGCTGGCATGTATTTTTCCCAAAGAATTGGCATTGTTATTTACCGTGAGAATGATGCCAGCCTTTTTGGCATGTTTCCGCGATTTGTGGCAATTTTGATTTATAATTAGATCTTTTTAATAAAAAAAATAACAGTATAAAAAAGAAACATAACCTGTTTACAAAATTAATTCCAAAATCACTTATTAGTCTATATAGACACATTATTAGTTTGTACAATTTTGATAGATTGTTTAAATCGGACTGAACCTATACAAATAGTCCGTAAAGCAGAATATTACAATCAACGAAATATATTCAATCAAAGTTAGTAGTTTGGGTTTCTGAGACGGCCTTACCCAAACAAGTACTCGTTGAAATCTCAGATACTTGTCCTTTAGCTATTATCACGAATAATACATACTACTAAGAACAACTTGAAACTTATCAGAAGCAGTATATTATATGGATCACGTTTAAAGACAGAGTAAATTTTCAAGTTAGCTCTAACAAGAATTACTATTGAATTCTAAAGGTTAATGCACTAATGAGTACATATTTGTCATCTATAATTACCAACCTATTAAAAAGCAGTGGACCTAGAGATTTCAGTGATTTTAGGGACAGCTTTAGGGGGACTAGGCAAAAGTTTTTCAAAATTCATTACTTTAAAACTTGACTCACGATTCCTGTTTTTTTTATATGTAGTTTTCAAATGTGCATCCAATTTGTGAGCCAAGGGGTTAAAAAAAATTTGGTGCGCAGATAGCTTATGGTATGGAGAAGAACATAGGTTACTTTTTATCCAGGGAAAACCCAAGATCCTTGGGGAACGCAGGTAAAACCGCGGAGCGGAAGCTAGTAAATGATAAATAGCAAAACACCATAATTCTTTAGGGGACTGGGAAAGACAGTAATCTTTATTGTAGATCCAGGATGATTAAAATTACGAAATAAAATGCAAGAAAACGAAATAGTGTTCCAAAACAGATTTGCAAAGAATTGAAGTGACATTTTCAGAATATTTCGCTATAAATCCAACAAAGGAGGTACTTTAGATGTCCCTTCAAAGAAAAAGACCGAAAATAGTGTCGAGATAGAAGCAGCAAAAGTAATTATAATATAGTCACGACACATAACATGAAGCTCAAAGCTAGATTTATACTTCAATCTCGCACTCACAGTCGCTTCTCAATTCAACATTAGATATTTTCTTATTGATAGCCCAATTTAAAAGTATTAAGCGATCCAATACCTCCAGAATATCAAACTCTTTATTTCCAATTACCTACATGAAACTCTAATTTTCATCATTGGCTAACCATGGCTATGCTTGCATTTCACCGCTATTTGATAATATAGTTCAGGGTTCTAAGCACACAAAGCAAAAAGGGAAAAGCTAACGTGCAGCTACTGAAACAAACTGGGAAAATGGTAGGAGGATTTTATAAAATACCTGACCACCGTGCTTTCCTTAGCCAAACTTTTAAGGCGGCGATAACTCAGTTGTAGTACCTAACAAAAATGCTGTGACAAAGGTCGTGGGTTCAAATCCTGTAATGAGCTGGAGCTTTTAGGGAATAAAAACATCGTGGAGAAAACGGTAGTAGGGCATTTTGTAATACCTGTCTGCCTGGCTAAGATTCAGTCAAACACAGACCTATAGGTATATAGTAATAAAAAAAGGCGTGCCATTTGATATTATTTTCTCCTCAGATTTATCAAAATCGCTATAAGCCCTACCATTATCCCACCGGACTGTGCGAGTATCTATTCAGAGGTGTCGACTCGCAGGTACTCGGACTTATCGCGACGGTGAATAATGCCCGCGGGCGGTGATCGACGACTGACGACATTTCTCCACGGATC
The DNA here is from genome assembly GCA_951216915.1 of Tetheella fluctuosa. Taxonomy (NCBI): domain Eukaryota; kingdom Metazoa; phylum Arthropoda; class Insecta; order Lepidoptera; family Drepanidae; genus Tetheella; species Tetheella fluctuosa. Next base: position 11,725,073 of record OX578217.1, read on the forward strand.
GCACGAATTTGCACCGCTTCCAGTGCTGTCTGCTTGGAGAAAGTACTTCGCAATTTTGAGCTGTATTGTGAACAAATTTGCCCTATGTTCAGTTTAAAACAGAATGTTGCTTGGATTGTTTTCCATTTTCAATTTACAAAAAAAAAAACTAAAGTTGTTCTTCAGCTTATTATCTCGGGGGTGTATTCATTAAAAATAAAGGTTTTAATCGTTCATATCTTATTAGACACCTTGTTCATCCTATATTACTTACTATTTGATTTTAAACCTTATTCCTAGGGCCACAACGGTCACAGAAGTTTCAGCAATATTGTTTTGAGTATATTGGTTGGAAAATTAGTTGGGTACAAGCCAGATTGGGGTATTTGAATTTAACTTACATATTACGAGGTTACTTACCATTATGGAGACAATATAGCTTACCCTTGGCCAAGATCTTTAATAGAAAGGGTCATTTTGTGGGTTCAAAGTTACGTAATTAACTTTAGAAGCAAAATAAATGTGTTAATTATTTGCATAAGCTTGTTCTTTACATTTAATTTGATTAATTAATATAATGAATTGGCCATTTCCAGATATCAAATTTCTTGTTTGTGGTTTTATATTTTTTGTTATTACAATAAAGAATTATCTGTTAATATAATATTATTATGTATTCTGATCACTAAGGGTCAATTCACTTTGCCAGCAACGTGAATTGACCCTTAGTGATACGCCAAGAGAACGGTAGCGAAGCGAAGTAGAGTTCAACTAAAAAATTAAATGTACCTACAATTTTGCTCAAAAATTGTTCTGCTTATGTTTTTTTGTATACTGTAAATTAACCCTAAAAATAGATAACTAAAACACAACTCTATCGTGATTGAGATAGTGGCAAACAGCTAGTATATTAATAAAATCAAACACATATGGAATCAAAAGTTGGAATCGTGTTTTAACTTTATAAAACAGAAATCGATATCAGTGAGTGCTTCATGAAGTTGCAATGTAAACTTATAAGCCAGTTTTAAAGCTTGTTTTCTTGGCCATGAATAAACAAAATCTAATTTAAGTAGAACTCTTAGCAGCGCGTTAAAAATGGAAGTGTTGTAGGAATCTAAAAACTTGGAAATTATATATTAATAGAGTTATTTAACGTCTACTGAGAGGTTGCTTAGTATGACTAGTAGAATCAAATCTCATCGGCTTTAGCACAGCAAAAAAGACAAGTTATAGAACACTTTTGGATGATAAAAGTTATTTTTACGTACATATTTTTACTTACAAAAAACGGTCAGCCCCAAAAATAGCTGATTAGCACCCTGTCATATTACATAATTCTGATATTCATTTCATACAAAGTGTCAAAAGAATGTCAATAGCTTATTACTACTAGTTTTTCACCCCGCGGTTTCTTTCACGATCACCTATTTTACCTATTTAGGGTTTGAATTCTAGAAAATCCTCTCTTAGTGAATGCCTATGTAATTTAAGAAACCTGTGTTTTTAGACCTAGTGATAAGTTAGTATAAGATAAGTTGATATGTCAGTCAGTCAGTTCCTCCTTTTATATTTTACTATATATATACTTAAATAAATTTTATAACATAATTTATTAAACATAATTTTTACCTTACAAACTTGTTGAAGTGTATCGATTCCTAAAAGTTAAATGAGAAGAACCAAGTTAATTTCAAATATTTCGTGCTTACTTCGACGATGTTAGTAGAAAAGTTGTCCCAGAACGAAATCTTTATAAAAAGTGGATTGTCATTAAAATTTGGTGCCCTTTGATAAACATTGTGATTTCAAATTCAGTTAACATACATTTACATTTTAAATAAAACGTTGAGCGGAAGTTAGACTGTGTTTGTAGGCAAAAGTTACGCGACGGACGGACAGGTAGAATTTTTCTTCTAAATTATGTAAATTTACGTCCCAATGTTGATGAATTGAATTTTTTAAGAAAAATTCGCGGAGGATAATGTTGATTATATTTGTAAAACGTAAAAAAAGAATCTAATTTGTTATTTCGGACTAAACAATAAACATTGTGATGATAGCTCAGTGATAGTGACGTCAAATGCCGTGACGATGGTGATGGGATCGGGTTTGTTCTTTCGGTATTGTGAGAAAACCATATCACGGTGGTAAGGTACTTTATATAGTACCCTTGTTCAATAGAACAGTCCAAAAAGGTAAACAATGTTGGTAGATCTTTTTAATGTAACATTGTTTAATACAATTTTACACACATGTGAATTGGGTTAAATATAACTTACAAATTATTTAATGTGACAAATTGCAGAATGTTTACCTCCTTGGACATTTCTTTTGGTATAGTACCCGCATGGATTGCTTCCAACCTCGAGTAGAAAATCTGTTCCGGCAGCTGCATTTGAAAACCCTTTCAAATGATTTTTTTGATATTTCAGTATTTTAAAAGTATGTTAAAGTAGTTGGTTTAAGATACTTGACAGATCATCAATGAGATAGACATATGTTGATATTCCTATAATATATCAATGTATTTCATAACTTGAAATACTTAAAGACTTATAAAACTTTAAGGTGACTCAACTTCAATGTAATTGTAGTTGCTTAAAGCTTTTTAAATCTGTGGTGTAACAGTTAACTGCTAATCATTTTATTGGTCGTATTGATAGTTTGTTGTGAAAGCTTGTTTTGCTAACTAGATTAATGTGGTGACGCAACCAATGTTGATGTAATAAAGTTAAGTGTAAGCAAGATAAGAAATAAAAGAAATCACTGAAAATTTTACTACAGAGTATTTTTTATTATTTTATCTTGGTCTGTATACTGTCTACTATGGCTTAATCATTGTGTTTAATTGGTTACACTTGTATAATACTAGACGGAGGACTGGTCTCCCATAGCACAGGCTAGCCTAGTTTGGGGGCCAGGAAACATTGTACTACACCTTGTTTTCTTATACTTACAATATAGAATAAAATTTGTACACTATGTATACAACGAAAAAGGCAATAAATGATTCTTGATTTCGATTTGATATAATTTATGGTTAAAAATAAGGTAACAAAGAAAATGTGATCATCTTATATAAAAAAAAAACAATTTGGTTTTTGTTTAAATAACGAACAGAACGAATTTCTAAACATGATAAACCTTAGCGTGTAAAAGTAAACTTTGTTTTAACAACAGTACCTAGTTTGGTTAACAGCCAGATAAAATATAGGCAGACTTGCTCGTAATTAGTGATTATTGGATTTCTGCTATTTCCATAATGTTTTCGTACTACCTATGGTACAGTGAAACATTTTTAGCGAATAATTAACATATTTAAAACAAAAATAGTCTAAAATTATTTTCCAAAAATTTAATAAACAGAATGTGAAGATTTTTGCTAAAGCTATTTTTTAAGTTAAAATAAAAGTGAACCTTTTCCCTTTCCCTTACTCACATAGACAATTATAGAAAATTCAAAGGCACAAACATTATTTTAAGGGAATAAAATTCTATTATCATTAAATACCTCTTGATTTTTACATTCTATATTGATACTGTTGCTTTATATACTTCAAAAAATTTGTTAGGAAACAGGAACAAGTAGATAAACGTAAATAAACGTAAATGTAACGTTTTTTTTGTAAATTTCACTGCATATTTAACAATCTGGTGAATTTGTTAATTGTCACTAAGGCTTTAGATATTTATCACCTTTTAAAATAAATTAAAACTACTAAAATGTGATAAAGCAATCCATCAGTCTGTGGATACTGTTAAAAATATTGTTCTAAAACAATGGTCGACACTCTAAGTCTACAATTATAAGTAAGAGCTGTATTAGACATACAAATTTAATGACTGTATGTTGTCAAAATAAAATATACTACCACGTAATGGTACCTGCTAACGCGACAATTTGCTGTCAGCTGACGTATAAATTGGTCCTAGTACAGATACTTCATACCTCGCGTCGGACGTCCGACATCAATCACACTCGTGTGAACGTTATGTTGCTTCTATATTGTATACTTTTCCGTATATCCGGTATTACGAGACAGTTTCAAAGGGACATGTGATAGTCTCTTGTGATTCCGGATATAATTATATCATTATAAATTGCAGTTACAATATAAAGAAAGTATACAAAAATATATGATGAGTTTATGATTTTGTTATTTTTCCATACCTTTAGTGTAAATATCTAAATACATACTTAACCATAATTTGTTATCGCATTACCTATAAAACTTATTGTTTAGCTTTTAACTCATAACTAAGCGAATGGTACATTAAAAATAGTCACCAGGAAAAAAAAAACAAATCTTTATCTGGACTTATTATTTATTTGTAGATCTGTACATATTATATAACAATTAATGTTTTTATATGTATTTGTTTGTTTGTAACGTATGAGTTCCTATACCATTCAAACGATTGTGATGAAACTTTGGTATGGTTTTGTGCACACGCCTGCGATTATTTCAAACAAAAAAAAGCAAAAAGTAGCATTGGATCGCTCGCCGGGGATTACCTAGTAGGTAAAATCAAACCACTCCAATTATAAAAATCTATCTACTAGCAATATTCTAAGCATCAACATGGCAAAAGGAAGGAGGCTGTTTTAAGATGTCCTAAACATACCTCAGTTACGAACTGCTACCAAGCATGGCTAATAGTAAATTGTCGAGCGCTTTCGGGCGCTTTATGCTCAGTGCATGTTTACGATAGCGAGATAGTATTCACGGTGCAAGCCGTATTTACTTGACTAAATGCATTGAGCTCGCTATTCTTGCTGCATAAAGCTAGCTACTCGTGGAAACATAATCATGAAAATAAATATTTGACCACCTGCTGAGAAACCCTGACGCAAATCCTTAGTGTTTATGAATGATAGCTTTTCGCCTGCGGGTTCGCTTGCGCAGACATTATAAAATATGTAAGGAATTTTATAGGTAATTTCACCTTGGGTTTATATTATTAGAGTTTTAGTAGGGAACCCTTATATAGCTTAGTAAAAAATATAAACTATGTGGTGAAAGAACCTCGAAACCTATTACCAGTAAATAAAAAAAATATCTCGCGACATTTTGTACACCCAATCATGTGACTTCAAACTACGTAAAGCTTGTATTATGGAACCCAGTTAACCAGTAAACTATATAAGCTACTATTGAAATATTTAGGTTGGTACGTGCAATATATATTTCTATTAAGATACAATACGTTCAGAAAACCAGCCCTCTAGACAAGATATACTAGCGTAGTTGATTAATTACTAATACTAACAAAGTTCCATTATCCTTTGATAAATATGAAATGAGTACATTTGCGTAAATAAAATACCTAATCCAAATACTATAAAAATCAAAAAGAATGTTTTAACATTAAAGCAACCAAAAAATTAATCTCACAAAAAATACTTAACTTCATATTAAATGCTTTTTCAATAATAGCATGCGACTGTACGCCTACTTCGTCGCATTGTGAGTGCCATTTTTAAATCCCTTTGTGGAGAGGAGAGTGTAGTGTAAAGTGAATATTTTAGTGTTACGTTCTCAATGTCTTTTGTGAGTGTATCTTTGCGAAATGATACAAGAAAAAAAACTGTTAATCCTAGTCGCTGTTAATGTTTTATTATATCCCATAGAACGCTTGGTTAAATTATTATATCTATTTTGTTAATCCAAGTAAAAGAAGATTGGAATATATAATACAACTAGCTGTCCCGACAGACGTTGTCCTGTCCAACTCATACAAAAAATTTCATCCAAATCGGTCCGGCCGTTTATCCTATCTCTCAAGTTGGACCAGACTGCTCACGGTGTGCCAATTTAATTTAAAATCGGTTAAGTAGTTTAGGAATCCATCGCGGACAAACATCGTGACAGGAGATTTACATATATTAAGATTTTTCGAAGAAATTATAATTCGAAACCATCATAATTGACTTGATAATCATCACTAAAATTTAACTAAAATATTTTTTTCTTAATCTCAACTCATCGGACAAATATTCTTCTGATGTTGCAATGTTTATTTTTTTTTGTCAGGAACTATTGCGCACCGCACACCAACTTACTAAACTTTCATCGTACCTATTCTATTATAGGCGCGCATATGTTATAAACAAAAATACGTGTGGCACTCGGGGACTGCCGCGATAAAGCTATTGCTTAGCATTTTTTTTATCGACTTTTTTTTTTTCTTTGATATTAATAGATACCTTCTCACAAACAGCATAGGTGTTAGGTCTTTTCGTTACGGTGTTTTTTATTTTTATCAAAATTTCTTGATTCGGTCTCAAACCCCGAAGCCCGCGATAAAAGCTATACAATAGCTTAAAAACAGACTGAAACAGACAAACAAACATTGATTTATATAAATTATGGATTATAATTTTATTCAAACTATAGTTTCATTGACAATATTTAATGCACTTTAAAAAAAAAACATCGCTGTAACGTCTACATATTTTTTTTTGAGACTATGTTGCAAATCCCACGTTTATTATAAACGCAAGTATAGTACAAGCTCTGCTCTGCAAGAATATATACGTAGTACCTAACCCTACTTAGTTGTTATAGTAAAATAAGCTTAAAAATGAAAATGCATTTACGCGTATCGTAAAGTCGCATTGAAAAACTTTCCGATAAACTCTATAAATGTCGGTTGCACGAATGAAATCCCAATTTACAGTTTCATATATTTACTTCTATAGGACGTTCGTTTCATATATTTATTTTCTATTCCGAATCCTATAATAAGATTTCAGTGATTGAAAACAGCGTGAAAAAACTATAGAAGGGCCTGGCTGTCTACCACATGACAAGAATCTACCATTTAAGCACCTATCGGTTTGTTCCGGTGGTTGCATTTGAGAGCTCTAGGTAAAGGTTTGTAGTACATTATCATTAATCTGATATTTTTTTTGGCCATAGGCTACGGTGGCCGCTTACCATTCAGATGTTCCTTATAGGTTTTCTGTGCTTACCACCTTCGGCCACATCATCACTTATCATGGGAGTAAAAAAAAAACATCACGTGGGGCGTTCGTCTGATTGGCTTCTGACATAAAAAACTGTAATATTTAATTATTCTGATCTCTTTTATCTCATTGAAATAGTTGAGTTTTTAGTGAAGGAAAACATTGTGAGGAAACTACTATATATAATAATATACTATATATTGGGAGGGCTGTGCCCAGCCCACCAAGCTAGCTACTAAGTTGAAAACTATCGCCATGACTACTTAAGAGTCAGTATCGTTCAAGGCTTTGTGTGCTTACCATTTTTGCTACATCATGACTAAATAAGGGAGAGACTGTTGTCAACCATCACAAAAAAAAAGTATTTTATACGAACTTGACTATGTCTTATCGGTCTGATGCTTAAGTGGATATGTAATTGCTCATGATGATATTTTTTTAGGTTATTCCTCATTCATAATTCATATCATTTGGTTGGTATTACACGAACAGAATTAATTTCATATTCTTTAACATAATTTTCTTAATTTATACATTCCGCGTGATGAAATTTTTTAATTTGATATCGGATATTTTTCAGATGGTTTCGTAATGAATCGCATTCAGCCACGTGAAACTTTTCAGGTAGTTTCTTTAAAACTGTATGAGTAGAATAAATTATTGTTACTTTTGATGAATAAACTCTTCAGCTTTATAATATTAGTATAGATTATACAATATTGCATAGCAGTAGGAGCTATCTACTTTGTATTAGGAATAATTTAAAGATCATTAAATATTTTGCAAGTACTCTAGGCTTTATAAAGGTCGGCAACACATTGGCAATCCGACTGGTGTTGCTAATGTTCATGCGACGTTAGCCACTTACCAGTGGACCGCTTGCTTGCCAGCCTTCTGACATAAAAAAAAACTCAAAAAAACCCGCCAAATTTATTAAATAAAAACGATAAGATATTGTTTAGACTTAAAACAAATCAAAACCTACATAACTTTATCTTGGGTATACATTCCTACAAAATTTGTGCTATAGAATAATCTGACCTAACGTGGGTAATTTTTAGCTAGCTCAGCAATTAGGTACTCCAATAAAACGTGGTTTAACAAATCAAAAGGTTTATTATATTTCGGTTTAGGGCACCCAATTACTCTAATATCAACGGTTTCTAACAACTTCAAGGTATTCATAGCAATATAATTCAAGAGGATTTTAATCCGCTGATAGGTTCGTTTTCTCTCATATTATTCGTATTATCCTTTATGAACACATTTAAATGTATGCGGGTTTACCCCGTAAATTGTATTTTACAACTAAGATAGTCTCAAAAAACTAATGAGATTTTTGGAATTATTATACGAAATTTATAACTTTACTAGTTTTCCGCATTGCGGTTTCACCCGCGATTAGTTTAGCTTAGTTTACCTCCATTTCGGAAAATTTCTTAGTATGAACAAAAGGAAATCGTCCAAATTTCGTGGTTCTAGGACCGGAGGTTTAGGCTTTGCGTAGATTATCATCTACCTACTTATCAGACAGTCAGGACTTCTTTTATATATAGGTACAGATAATTTTCAGATTTGATGTAAGTCAAATTCTTGAAGATTGTGATTGTCACAATCTTTTATATATGGACTGCATTTTAAAACAGTTGCACGCAAAATTGCTGAAATTTCGTTCACTCTGTTGGTGGCGGGTAGGACAATACATACAAATTAGTAAAGTTACTCAAAAAAGTTTGTTTAATATGTTTTTTTTTTTATTTTATTAAAATTTACTGTCATATAAATGCATTAGTTTATGGTAAAGTTTATTTTTCACAAAAAAACGGTTTTAAATCAAATGTGAGCCCTGTGTCTGTTAGATACTAGTAAATAGTAGTAGCCAATAACTGTGTTCTATCCCCTTATATTTAATAACAATATGAACATTTGAGAATGCTTACAACGGTATACGTAAAGGATATAAAATTTATTCAGTTTATATATTTATTTTGCTAAAACTTATTTGTGTTGAATCTATTTGTAAACAAGTTTTATATGTGTAACCTAAAATCCTTGATTATTTAGAATAATTTAATCACAAAAGATTATATTTATGTCATACATAATATAAAAAAAAAACATTAAGTATTGCCAAACTGCTCAACTTTTTGTAACCTAAACTTAGAAACATAAAATTAACATATAATATATTTCTATATAAAACATAACCTACATTAGAAAACATCTTTTTCAGATAAGCCGCCTTTGTATCCTTTTGTAAATGATTTACCACTGTAATGTGGCATATAGAAATTGTGGGCATAATGTGTCCTCTGAACTTTGCCCTTTCATCGTACAACAATGGTTAATATGTAGAGATGATCTCGTGAAGTAATGACTGTATAAGTTTAAATTTAACTGAGACTTTAATATTTTAAATATGTACCAGCTTTATGGAAGGAAGAGACTTACATACCTACCTACTACACAATTTAGTAACCATAATATTATAAAAATATAAACAACTAGCTGTTCCCCACGGTATCACTCGCGTTCCCAGGGATCTTATGTTTTCCCGGAATAAAAAGTAGCATATGTCCTTTTACATAATATAGCCTATCTGCATACCTTTCATCGCGATTGGTGCAGCGGTTTAAGCGTGAAAAGGTAACAAATAAACAAACCATTAATAATATTACTAGTTTCCGCCCCACGGTTTCACCCGCGTTCCCCAGGGATCTTATGTTTTCCCGGGATTAAAAGAAGCCTATGTTCTTCTCCGTACCATAGGCTATCTGCATATCAAATTTCATCGCGATCGTTTCAGCGGTTTAAGCGTGAAAAGGTAACAAACAAACAGACAAATAAAAAAACAAACTCACTTTCGCATTTATAATATTAGTTAGGATTAGGAATGCTGGCTGCATTTCACGTTGGTTAGCTAAGCTTATCCGTTGACCGAAATAAAAGCTAGCGTTCCGGTCGCACGTGTGTTTCTTCAGCCGCTCCGCCAAGTCCTTATAATATACTGTGTGCCCCTGGTCCCGAGAGTTTCTACCCCGAACGGCTCAAACATATTAAGGCACTCCGCTGATGTTGCTGCGGAGCCAGCTCTCTCTGATGTGCCAAAGGCGAGACGGCAAGGTATCAATGCAGGTGGCAAACCAAGGGTCGAACTAACTTCCAGGGCATGAGATTCTTTCCGTCGCGTCTCTTACCATCGTCTCTCATGAGGCCACGTGCCTCGAGTGTGGCGGCCACACTGACGCTGCCCATTTGTCATTTAATATTTGAGACTACTGCTTTGGTTATTTAAAAAAAACTCTCTTAAAACGTAAGAGCACAAAAAATGAAAATTATAGTAAATAAGAATGTAATAAAAACATTACTACATTAAATTTTGGCTACATCATCACTTACCATGGTAAAATTTTGGTCAAAACAAAAGCCTATTATATAGAAAAAATATATTTAATCAAAAAAACATGGTTACCCCATAATACCCAGCCTGATCAAAGATTAGCGTAGAAGTCTACAAATGCTGAATTTATTGTAATTTACAGTACACGCACACTCAAAATTCTATAATCTAGAGCAATAGAGGAATATCAAGTATTTTCATGGCTCACCATAATTGTATGTCAGTAACTAAAATATATTATTTATAACAAAATACTACGCATGCATATGCTATCAAAAGGTCGTCGGTCAAACGTGGCTCTATTGAACATGAAAATGTTTGTTAAAAGGTTAAAAGGATCTTTTATATATTTTTTTAATCGTTATTATTATTTAAAAAGAACATGTCAATTTTGAACTACCATAAGTAAAATTAAATGCAAATATTATTTTTAGTTAAATATGCTTTCATTAACTTATATACGACTCTATTACTGATTCAGAAGATTGCTTTTACGCCAGCATAAACTAGGACTTCACCATTGATCACGACAAAAGCTGCTACGGCGTAGCTGCTACGGCGTAGCGCTAAAGCTACGGGATCGTAGCATGTTACAATAGGCTGGCTTTATGATTGGTCTGTTACAATAGGCAACATTAGAAATTTATCCCACCAGAGGCGCCACTGTATTATAACGTAAACAATGAATGACAAGATGAAACTAATGACACATAACTCGTGGTACGCCATTGGACATTTCCATTGCATTTCAGTGGCGCCATCTCTGGTTACCTTTGCGTAAGCATAGCACCCTATTCTCAAGAACAAATATTTTTGTAAACATGACCCTACGCAGCATTTAAAGACTGTTAAACTATAAAGGTTATGCAAACCTTTTTTAAATAGCATTTAACATGCTAGATCAGTTTCTTAGAATTGAATTTGCCTGATAAAAGAAACAATTTCTTTTAATTTTACGCTTCTAGTCAGTATGCAAATGGCTACCATTTTAAATTAAATCGTCCATTAGTATTTTTTTAATCTTTAAGTTGTTTTTATTGCATAAGTTAAGTAAGGTAATTAAGATTTGATTAGGGCGCTAGTAAAAATTCGTCAAGATACCTATGAAAAATCAACCTTTTTCTGGTAAATCTGATGTTAAAGTACATTTCTGAAGAAAGTACATTTATTCAAAAACACAATGATTCAGCCTAAAAACCTAAATAAACTAAAAACCAATACCTAAACGCAAACCTTATCAATATAGAAAAAAAGCTTTTTGCGAACTGTTTTGTAAGATATCACAAACATATTTGCGTTTTTCCACGTGTACAAAACGGTTATTAGTTCCGTTGGTCTACTGTGCGCGACTGTACTAAATTAATAAAGTTCTGGTCACAGGTGTCGAAATTCTCACCGACTCTAGCAGAGTTTAACATAAACAAAACTGAGTTGGAAACTTCTATTGTAGACACTGATGTTTCTTTAATAAGACTATAATTAACTAATTACATGTTTTTTTCGTAATAGACTGGTTATAGTGGAAAAACTTTTTGTTGAGCAATAATTTATTTATTTGTAATTCACTAGCAGTGGTTTAAGGGTTGAAAGTACTCATCAATATGAACAACTTTTACTATGGGACCAACCCTAAAATCACGAAAAAAAACAATCTTCATACCGAAACTTCATACATTTTGATCGAGGAAGGTTGATCGTGACCTTACAAATACTAGAGTAACAACGCCTTACAAACATTTATCTGTAATGCGTGGCCACTTGCGAGTTCAAAAGACGTAGCCTTGAAAACCATGTTAGTCTCGTTTCTTCTATCGTCAAATGAATTATAAAATAAGACAGAGACACTTGACGTCAAGGTGGGAACTATGGCAGATATGCCTACTGACATACAAAGTGACAAAGTGCCGGCTCCGTAAACAGCTAATCTAATTACGATAGTAACATGTAAGATCATTGGTTTTGTTTTAAAACTTAAATTGTTGTCAATTTAAAATGTATGTAAATAAACATACCATGCTCCCATTGCATAATATTTATTTCATAAAAAGCCTCTAGTGGATAAATCACGAAACATACTCTTTACAATTAATAATCATTTGACGTCAAAATAAAGTACAACTCACAAATCGTTAAAACAAACGAATTCTACAACAAATTTCAATATTCACTTTCAATTTATTCTCTCTATTTAGAAACTCTTCATAAATATTAACTCGAAGGTGATATTGCTAGCACAAACGTAACTCATCGACAATCATTTGTTTACGAGTGGCAGATAACTAGCGAAGCGACTTGCCAGCAAAGCTATGCCATTTTATTTTATTTTAACCTCTGAGTTTTATGTGTTATAGATAGATAGATATTCTGGGACATTATTACTCACACACGGCCATCTGACCCCAAACTAAGCAGAGCTTGTACTATGGAAGCCAGATAACTTATATACTACATATACCTACTACTTTTCTTTTGTAAATACATACATATATAGATAATTACACCCAGACTCAGGACAAACAGACATGTTCATGCACACAAATGTTTGTCCTGGGTGGGAATCGAACCCACGACCTGCGGCGTGATAGATAGGGTATCTTACCAACCACGCCAACCGGCAACACAAGGCTCACTAATTTGATGGCTTTTAATAATAAAATGCCTTCATTTCGTTTATGGTTTATATTTACACGAATTCGTTGTAAAAAGTCAATTTTGTGGTATAAAATTGTGCTCTTCTATGATCGTAGATTTAAGGCGTTGAATAAAAATATTCAGGTCGTCGACATTTTGAAAATTCCGCCTGGTCAAACTGGTAAAATTGTGGATTCCACCCATCCATCAGTGCGCTCGATTATCGTTTTTTTTATTATTTAGTGTTTGAAGATTTGTCTTTCGATATAATATACCAAATATCTTGATCATTTCTGAAAAAAGAGTCAAAGGAAATGTTCCTGTATCTCTTTTGGTTTAGGTTTTCATCGCAATGTCTAAGCTAAACAAAATATACTGACTGATGCTAATCCTGTTTTTTTTTATTCATAATCCCTAAAGTCGTCACAATCTAATAAGTCTGTTTTGTCAGCCCATATATCAAAGTCGAAGCCATTTATTCCGTTTAAGCCCTAGGGTACTTATGAAGGTCGAATTTACTGAAGTTGCCACCGTTTCGGAAGTCAGCCTTCAACTGAAAAGAACCTGCAAGAAACTCAGCAAATTTCATTTTTTATATATTTTTATATGTCAAAAAGAGACAAACATAGCGAGACAAAAAGAGATATCCTCTTGTCAACCCAGGCCTAATTGTGATGACTTTAACAGAATCGATGGCAATAGTCTTTGAACTTAACCCAAAATAAATTTTAAATTTGACCCAAAATAAATAAAGCCACAATTTTGTAAAAAAATATATGGGATAAATAAAAAGTAATTTCGCGAGTTTTTATATTATTATTTTTTCACAGAATATTTAAATTCTCAAGAACTTATAGTTTCTCGGGATATAAATAGGCTATTCTAGAACAAGCTCTATGGGTGTGTAAGTAATGTTGAGTATTTAATTACATTTATTTGTTTTCGTTTACTACTAATATAATTAATGAGAAGTTATTATCTAAGGCTCACTAATTTCATGGCTTTTAATAATAAAATGCCTTCATTTCGTTTATTAATTGCTTAGCCTTTTAAAATAATAATAACGAACGGGGATAACCTATAAAGAACGTGGAATAATTGTAATAAATTTAGTATTTTGTTATTGATATTTGGCTTTCGCTACCCTCGTTTTAAGAACACGAGTACATAATAAGTTTATTACTCGAGTAGTTACGTAAAAACTTAATATTCGTTGTATGCTTTTTTTATATTTACTGAAATACTCCATAGAGTGTCAACGCAGATGTTTTGTACCTTATAATTTGCATTGATCTAAGTTATCATAAACGTTAAAAAATCGTTAACTTAAAAATAAACAAAAGATTTTGATGACAATATAGCATCAAAAATGTGTGCAAAACTTCAGTTTCATCTGTCAGATGGAATAGGTTTAAAATTCAGCTCCAAGATTTGATCAGACATCATACACCAGACTCACATAGGTAGTGGGAGGCTCCACTTCGACGACGTCATCGCCAACGTCGTCGTTGTCGACGGTGGGGACCGGAGCTCTTGTCTCCACCGTCTCGCCTTGAGTAGCGTGCGGGAACACACGCACATACCCCTATTACACTTATAGCAACTACTTTTAATATTTAATTAATGTTTATTTAAAATTCGTGGTCATTTTTCAGATACCGTCATCTAATTCCTAACTAAGCACAACTTCTACTATGGAATCCAGATAACTAATACTATAAACTCATTGTAAATTTATACTGAGACTCAAAATAAACAAACATGCTCGTGCACACAAATATTTGTCCTTTAATACAACACACGACTCACCAATAAACATCATTGTCACATTCAATAAACTTGCACAAATATATACACACACACAGAAGGAATACGAAGGCAAAGTCTCTTTTGTGCATCAACCACAATTCCAAGCGGTTAAGTGCAAAATATTTGTTCTGGCATCCAAGACCGGGGGAGTTCAATGTGGTAAAATAAATTGTGAACCTTTGAAAGAGGCTAAATCTATTGGCCTGGTGTGTACGCGTTTTTCACACCTTTTCTGCTACAAATAAATGTTCGGTAAGCTGAAAAGCGCCAAAGGTTTACGTCGCCTGCTTTTTGAGGTTTATTGAAGCTCGAAACAAGATTTGTGTTTTGAGGTTTTTAAGGAGAATTCATGGTTTTTATTTAATTTCCTTTGAACGTGATGACTGAGATTACATTTGCTTAAACCGGTTTTGATTATATCTATTTAATACTAGATAACTGTAATTTAACAGAGGTGTGCTTAGGCAGCCCTGACAAAAACCTGTTTTGCATTAAAGTGTGTTTGTTTATCCTTCTTTCACGGAGCATTGGAACAAAGGACTTTCGTGATTTTTTCATGGATGTAGTACATAGACTGAATACTTTTTACCCCAGAAACGCGAGTGAAACTGCGAGATAAAATCTACATTATATTCGTGACGTACTTTGTCTATTAACAAAAATAGCTTAAATATGTATATAAGAATCAAATTTACTTAAAACAAAGCTCTCAGCGTGTAGCAAAGATTTGATGGGTTCAATTAAGATAAAATGGACTCGCGCTAAGATTTGATCTAGATTGAAAACTTAATTAGTTACACTCAATTTTCTACGCGAACTAGAAATGTAATGTAACAGCGTAAAGAGAGCAAGCAATATGTGTTTAAAGTAGTTTTATGTTCTCTTGTTACGTGATATAGAAAACTGCATTCACATCATTGTGAATCCCCATAAAAAAACTGACAAACATCCCCATGTTTATCAGTTTTTTCTATACTTAACTTTAAAATTATAAATTCAATTAATTATATAAATATAATATAGCAATAGCTTCATAATAAAAATAAGTTGGCGTTTTTAGGATAAATGCATGCTACAGATATAAATAATAAATATGTGGCCTGCAAAATGTTGTAAAAAAAATTAACAAAAATGTAATTGTACAAAATCATGTTATAAAATGTATCAAAAATATATAAAGCGTATAAACAAATAAATTCTATAATCAAACTTCTATATCAATGAACAAACTGCATTCTGATACAATAAATTCAATAAATTCTACCTCAGCACAAACCTACACAGATTATAGCTCTGTATATGCTACGAGAAACACGTAGGGGTACAAAATAGTTCGTAGCTAGGTGCTACAACCTTTACGTAGATAGCTACAAAGACTGTGGTGAAACAATGCAAGATTTTTAATTTTTGTACTAAGCTATTTGTTTGAGGATTCTTCAGGGTTGCCAGTTTCTACCCGCAGGTTTACCTTCTCGCATTTTAGACGGAACTAATAGGATTATCTACGTGTAAAAAATATTTTCATAAACACTGTATTTTTTTATAATAATAATAAATATTTTATTCTAATTCGTCATCATTAACGTTTATCGGTCCACTGCTGAATACAGAACTCTCCCAAAGCACGCCACTCTTTCCGTACCTCTTACTTCAATGTTTTAATTCATATAACTTTTTAAATGCCATATTTTTGATCATCATCATCATCTCACCCGCAAGACGTCCACTGCTGGACATAGGCCTCCCCTAATGATCTCCAATAGGACCGGTCTTGGGCGGCCTGCAACCAGCGTTTTCCAACGACCTTTACAAGGTCGTCTGTCTACCTTGAAAGCGGACGTCCTACGCTGCGCTTGCCGGTCCGTGGTCTCCACTCCAGAACTCTTCGGCCCCATCGGCCATCCGTTCTGCGCACTATGTGGCCTGCCCATTGCCACTTCAACTTGCCAATCCGCTGGGCTATGTCGGTGACCTTAGTTCGTCTTCGGATATTTTTAATGTTTTGTTTTAATTGATACATTTTTACAACAATAATTACAAACAAAAACAACAACCTTAACTACTTAAACTAAATATAATAATAAAAATAATTTGATAATATCTTGTTTCTACCTATACGTTGTTTGATTATGTTACAAATAAATAAATTAATAACAATTTAAAACTGTTTGAGGCATTAAAATGAAAATATCAAATCTATCATATTAGTTAATATGTATTACACAACACAAATAACGAACAAAGTAACAAAATAAAAAAGGTATTATTTCTTAACGTGACTTTTATTTTTCAATTTACCTAGCAATACAGCGTCGTAAAACAAAACCGTTAGATAGTAAACTTTCCCGCAAACTGATAAAGGATCTAATTTATACCTCTGCGAGGATGAAAATTCCGTGGCAAGGGAGAAAGTTTAAGACAAACGTCACAGTATATCTCACTTTTACTGTTTATCTTGAGAGTGGATTAATCTGATTACGTTGCCTTAGTTAATGTTGATATATTTACCACAACTTACAAGTCTTTATAAAGACTGTCTATGGTAACTTAACAACGATATTTTGTCTTCATAATCTATTTATATAAAACAAAGTTTATACTTTGTTTTTTTTTTATACTTTGTATAGGCTTGTGTTTGACCACAATCTCACTATGGTAGGTGATGATGTGGCCGAAGGTGGTAAGCACACAAAGCCTAGAAGGATCTGGCTCTCAAGTGCAGCTACCGGACACACCAATAAGTGTTTGGCGACAGATTTTCAACTTGAGGGTGGTAGCCAGCCAGTCGGGTACTACAAAGTACCCTACCACCGTGCTATGGTTTCCTCACGATGTTTTCCTTCACCGAAAGCTCAAGCTCATTGTAGAATTCGAACCCACGACCTTCGCCGCGGCGTCCGACGTCACTACCACTGAGCTATTATACTATAGTCGGGCTAGTTACATTCGTTTATAACTCACGAACGGCTGGACCGATTTTTATGAACTTTCATTTGTTGGATTTGTCTTCGCCCCGAATAGCAGAAAAGCTATTAAAGCATCGGATGTTTTTTATACCGGGAACGCGGGGGAAACCACAGGAAATAGTTAGTAGAAGTTAAAATTTATACAATATGGAAGTCGGGACTGTCGAATGTTCTGTTAGACAGGCCAGTTGGTGTGGTTGGTAAGATATCTATCTATCACGCCACAGGTCGTGGGTTCAATTCCCACCCAGAATAGACATTTGTGAGCATGAAGTTGTCTGTCAGTCCTGAGTCAAGGTGTAATTATCTTCATTATATGTATGTATTTAAAGGAAAAGTTGTTTATATAGCATATCAGTCATCTGCTTTCCATAGCGCAAGCTCTGCTTATAGTTTGAAATGGCTGTGTGTAAGGTATGTCCCAGGATATTTTTATGTAACTAATCATGTTCATCCTTACACTAAGGTAGTACTAATTCTGTCTATCTGCTATTAAAAAACCAATTAATAAGAATTAAAAAAGGGGTTGATTGACTGAAGAATACATATTTTATTCTAGGAACTGAAACCGTGGGGCTCATTTATAAGAAAAAAAACATCATTCTTAAATTAAAGCTAAATAATTATTTGCCCACGTTACCAAATTGTGATTTCTACAGTTCTCAAGCCACTTTTCCTCAAACCTTTTTTTTCACCCTCACATCAAAAATCAGTGCCGCGGAACTCACCGGCCGCGGCCAGATTTATAATTGCCAGAAAATAATTGTTCATCCCGTTTCCCCTTAATGCACTGTCGTGGAAATGATGAATAATTACGGAGCCACTTTTTTTCTTCGGCTTAATTGCTTACCTGGGCATTTATTTTTTAAATTTTTGGTTATGGCGTTATTTTGCCAGATTTTTTCTTAAATCACAGTTTTTATCGGAATATTTTTGAAATTGTGATGATATGGCTGAATTTTTGACTAGTTAATCTTTTGCTCACTGAAGGTAGGTAAAGTCAAACTCAAACCCAAACTCATTTATTTAGCTTAGGCTCTAATAAGGCATTGATTAAATAAGGTACTTCTTGTTTCTATAATACATTTTTATTAATACCATCAATATTATGATAAACCCGCCAAGTTTGATTCAAACTCCCACACGGATTAGGAGTTCAAAGCCTAAGATGGACAGACAGAGTTGTCACAACAATAGGCTTTCGTTTGTCTATTTTATTGTCTGTCTGTTCATTTTTTCATACAAAAATCAAGAACACGCCCAGATTTTGATGTAGTTTTAAGAGTTTATGATTGCGCTGTGATTGAAGGAAGGTGCGCAATGTTCGTTTTAGTTCATCAAGACACAGACAGAAATAATCATACTGTTGAAGCCGTGAGTGCACTAGTTCCTACAGATAATGTTACTATAACATTTATTTTAGACATTAAGTACCTAACTCTGAAACTCTTAAAAGCAATAAAGAAGCTACACTGTACACAACGTGTACTCACTCTGCCCCTAAAAACACACTTTGCCCCAGATTAGGGACCTCAAGAAGTAACGTTACGCAATTTTCTGTTTTACTACAGTACTAAAATAAAACGGCAAAGTGCGAATTGGACGTTCCAAGTTTTCTTTTAGAGGCTAAAATCTCATTTTTTAACATAGTCGCTTTTTTTCGTTACTTTTTTCTTATGGACTACGAAGTTTTTATTATAAACGTGGTTATGCAGGACAAAATTTGATTTGTTATCATTGACTAGCTTCCGCCCTGCGGTTTCACCCGCGTTCCCGGGGATCTTATGTTTTCTCGGGATGAAAAGCTATCCAACACTGAATTTTTTTTTCAAATCGAACCAGGTGTTCCTTAGATTAGCGCGTTCAAACAAACAAACAAACTCCTCAGCTTTATAATATTAGTATAGATATAAGTATAGATAATATTTATTTCGAAAGAAATTGATTTGATAAAACTTTTTATTGTTTTTTACACAGTGGGTTACAAATTACTTGACTCTATTATACACAAAAAAATAACAATTTAAATATTACTTGCAATAAATAATTATTAATATGTCTCACTTAAAAAAATCCTTTATAATCGCTTATTGGCTTCCTTTTAAAATATTGTAGGTAACGTTATTATAAATGCTTAACTAAATACAACATACTGTTGTATATATTTTATTTACTTTACCTATAAGCTTGTGCTTGTGTGACCTCTCTCGGCTCTCCCCTATCTCTCTAATTAACTACACACTATATTAATCACAAGAAAGCAAAAACATAATATATTTGCTTTTACTTACATTTAATATTTTTAGAATTTTTCTATTACAAGCTTCTACCCCGCAGTTTAACTATATCTCTATACCATACCATACATCTGCGTACCAAATTTTATCGCGGTTTAGGAACGCAACGCAGAGTACGGACAAACAAAGATTGATTTTTATATATCTTGGTAGAAAAAGTCATGTAAAAAATATGCTCTTTTGTTAAGACAAAGTAGTCAAACAAAAAAGTCACAACCCTATTCCGTACATGCAAAAACAGCCGTTCGATCGCGTCTGACAAACAAGATTAACGTTGATTTATACCGACGACTTATTTCTGATAACAGCTTTCCACTTTTGACGTAAACAACAGTCGAATGGTTCCGTTCGAATAACAGAATAAGGAGGTCAGTGTTATTCGTCAGGTCGAGACTTAACTGACGTCGATAGCTTTTATTAACTTATGCCCTGAAATAATAAAAAAAGAGTACCGACTGAAATGGCTTTTAGGGGCATTACCACTCTGTAATTTGAACCTACAATGTATTATAATAATCTTTTTTTTTTAAGTTAGAGGTAAAGAAATAACTTACTTACAACATACAGCGATGTTAAAGTTCAGTAGAAACTACGATATAGCCCAGGGCAGGCCTGTGTTTTAAGCAGCAACCCCATAGCTGAAGTCTATAACGTTTTTTTTTAAAACGTAACTATAGTTTTTTTTTTTTCTATTCCTCCCATATACCTACTATAATAAATACGAAAGTGTGTTGTTGGTTTGTTTAGTTTGACCTTTAATTTGGCAATGATAGCTCAGTGGTAGTGACCGAATGCCATAATGAAGGTCGCGGTATCAAATCCTAAAATGTCCTTAAGAATGGTTTCCTCAATGTGTCCTTCACTTACCCACGTTGTATTGGGTACTTTGTAGTGTCATCACTTACCATAGTGTGATTGTAAAATTGATAGTACAGGTAAAAAAAAAACTTGTCAATTATAAATCCTATAGTTTTTGGAACACAAATAAAGCTTTTACTATATTATTATGTAATGCTGGAAACATGAACGGTTAAAAGGTTAGTAATAGCATGTGACAATAAGTTTTATTCGCATCGACACAGAGCTGGAATCTAATTACTACTGCGTTTCAGTCCTCATGTTGACGTTTAGACTTTTATTCACCCTTTTACACGCGTTTCGTTTCGAAATTGCGATTGGGGACGCTGTCATATAGGTTTTATTCGGAAAATCGAATGTTCGGAGTTTTGCGGGTAATGAAATTTTAAAATTTACATATTTTTGCCGTGTTAAGCTCGAAAACACAGTCTGTATTTAAAATTGGTTATTCTTTGGTTAATATTAATTTCAGCTCATAATTTATATTTTGATAGTGATATAAATCTGAAGCATAGGTTCGTGATTCATATTGTGGTAGATACAATTTACTCTGTGAACAACAAATTAATTAAACTGTGTAATTCAAACTAAATAACCATTTAAATTTAAATTTTACAGTAAACACAATTTCGATCCAAAACTTCACAAAATTTCTAAAACTAATTTCAGTTTTCAATTAGTGTATACGAATTGCAAGTTGATGAAATTCAATGAAGCCTTCAAAATTTCCATTTGATTAAAAATATTCAACAAAAAATAACTCTAAAAGGTCACTGCTCCTATTTAAAATGCTGTTATTCTTTTGATACAAACTCTTTGTAGACTCATTTTAAATGCAATTTTGAATTTGACTAAGTAATTGGTTCCAATCCCCTAATTCAGATTTAGTGCAACGATTAAGAAATAAATGGAGATGAAAAACTTTTCTTGACTATAACGATATCACACTAATGAACTATACGTAAATAGATAAATAAATACTGTAAATATAGAACAAGTTACCCTGTTTCCCTTACAGTAATAATAATTGTCAAAATTCTAACAGCTTGTTTATTATTAACTCTCCAATGTATTTGATAAATAAAATATAATTTTGTAATCATAAATCTTCAATAATCCTATGCGATTCAACAAAAGAATCTAAAACTCGCCGTTCAAATGATTTCACATAATAAACTCAACACGCCTCATGTACTAGAGGGATTTTAATAAATTCTTACGAACCGCAATCTCTACAAAGATGTTTCCCTTAAAATATAATCAAGAATGTTGAGCCAGAGGGTACGATAAAGGAATCATTATCGAGCTAAAGCATTCAGAGGATTTGCTTGGATACGCAGTAGCTGAATCTTGGTATAGTATTGGGATTAAGGCTCTTATCTTTGCTTTCTATATACACGGCGCACGTTGTTGAACTTTTTTCTGACATGTAATTTTAATAAAATTGTACTTCACTGGCTTCGATAATTGAGAAAATTAAAGCTCTGTTTTATATTAGATTTGATGAAAAATTGTTTTTTTTTATAGTAAAACACAATACACTCACCCGCACACACAAACACACACACATACACATACACACACATACGCACACAATTATCATATAATGGTGAGAGTAGAATCCAGTCTTAAAAAAACTGTGCTAGAGTCTAAGTAACTTCTCCAGTGGAAGCCTTCATTAGTGGAACAGTCGACACCTGATGGAGAAAAACGTTTTCAAGTGACGCATGGTATAGTGTAAGGGCATTTACAATGCTGGGCGTAACTAGAGCCATGCAACCATGAACTTGCTGAGGCCAATATTCCAGGCATCTCCTTGAATTATTAGTGTAAGAAATAATTTAGTGCTTATGTGATACATGCACATACAAACTATTAATATTATTATTGTAATGTATTTTTAAGGTGTGCGTGCGAATACAGATTTAACACGTTATTATTTTTATCTAATCTTGTCATTGGTCGAACTACATCCCTCATTTCACTGTCCAAGATTTTTCATGTGTTCACAACTTCATCTTTTTGGCTTTTTGTTATTTGATAAAAATGTTGCTTGTTCTTTGAGTTTATTTTAGTAAAGCAACTATAAATTAATTGCTATGTTCAAAAAGGAAAAATATATGTGCAGTAAAATGTTTTCATTGAAGCTCTCAACAAGTTACTAAGTAACTTGTGACTGTCGAAAACTCCGCTATTTAACATTCGCGTGCCAATTTGAAGTTTACAGAAAATTACGTGATTATTATTCTTGAGGAAAAGTTTCGGAAGTTGCATGAAGTTTAAATATTGTTATTCATGTTTATACCTTAACGAGCGGTTCTGATATAATTTTGATCTTTGACCTTTACAGTTGGAGTGGTTTCAAGATTCTTGTGATGTGATTTACATTTGGTTCATCTGAGGTGTCAAGTTGTTAGGTTGTAGGTTGGCATATAAATAACAAACGTCTAATTTATGTTTGCCATATTTTCTTAGGCATATTAGAGAATTGGGGAAAAATTAATTTGTTTCAAAATCCTTCCAAAACTACTAAACTAATTATTAAGAGAATAGGTAGAAAGGTAGTTTGAAATTCGAAAATTTACATACCTAAGGTAATTTATATTCCAGCAACGCTGGTAAAAAAACTGTAAAACTGTGGGTAACTTAACAAGGCAAGATAGTTTTTAAAAAGAGGCTTATCCAAAAAAAAATAGGGCACTGTAGTGGTAGAAGTAGCATAAGTAGAGTAGATAATTGTATTGTGTTTGTATTGTGTCGAAGCAGTTACTAAATACACTCCATACAAGTCACTCGTGTTTATTATTACTTCCCCCGCACCCGCCACATCACAGCACAATTACTAAAAAAGAAATAAGTTTGTAAACTAAATAATATAATAATTATATTATTAACATAAATTTACTATTATATTGATGTAAATGTATTTTATTATGTGAAATGTGCACTGTTTCAAAGAACGCCCAAAGTAACATTCTAACCGACAACAAAATAAAAGCTATGTAACAAACGCCGCGCCGTAAAAATAGCAAACATGTGTAAAACACCAGAAGCAGAGTAATTAGATTCCTCGAGTCTAACCAAAAAACCGGACATACGGCGGTAGCGAAAAAAAATAGTTTAAAATCAACCCTTTAGACTGGTAGGTTGCTCGTGGTTGCTTTGTATCATTCCAACCAAAATGGATTAGAAAAAATAAGCTTTTACCTTTATTAAAGGTCGTATGACATTTCGATACTGTAATATGTAGCTAGGTATCAATAACAGTTTTTAAAGCCTATTCAATGGACATGAACAACCCTCTCATTCCTTTACACAATTGTATTTTGTAGGTACACTAACATTAATTATTTTAATGAAAATTTTAAGAGAAAATGAGGATTTTTCAAAAATACATACCTACATAAAAACCATCTAAATTATTAACACAAACAAATTACTGCCGTGTAACAAAATCTGAAACCAACAAACTTTCGACAGAAATTAGACGTTATATACATTGTATTAAAGGTGAAATTAAGTACAAAGCTAGTTTATATCAAACAGTATATCACGGCATACCCACATAATGTATGCTGTCGGCGACGCTGACACGGAGGCGACTCTATTACTCACTGGGCGTAGAATTTATGAACCGAATAACATACAGTCTCGAGATATTGGAAACGTGATGCAAATGTTGATGGATTTGTGTTTAACAACAGAAATGGGGGATTTTTAAGGGTTACCGGGCTCATGATATTAAAATACGCATTGGATTTAGGGATTAAATAAATAGGGTCCCTTAAACATTTCCCAAACTAAGCAGAGCTTGTAGGTACTATGACGGGCTGGTTGACGTGGTTGGTAAGATACCCTATCTATCACGCCACAGGTCGTGGATTCGATTCCCACTCCTAATAAACAGACATGTTCACACAAATGTCTGTCCGATAATACACCCAGACATAGGTGTCTGCGTGTATTATCTATATGTGTATGTATATACTAAAGAAAAATAGTATATGTATAGATAATATACGTATAAGTATAGTACAAGCTCTGCTTAGTTTGGGGTCAGATGGCCGTGTGTGAGGAATAATGTCCCAGAATGTCCCAGAACTATAGAATTCATATAAATAGTGTGCTAAATTTTTATATATAAAATAAAAAGCATCGGGACAAACATACATGTTCATGCACACAATAATATTAGACATAAAATAGGGTAATCATTTGACTGGTTACTACCAATTAAGTATAACTAAATTAATTCATAATAAGTATAAATAATATGCTTTTATGATGAGCTTACAAATTGGTTAATTAACTTTAATTGTATTTTAACATTCTTGTTAACCACATTCTAGATAGACTCCGCTTAAAGTTACCTCAATCAAATTACCTAATACCATCTACAAAGGAATATTTTAAGTTCATTAAACGGACTTTATGCGATAATAATATTTGAATGAAACGAAAGGAAATATAAAAGCATTTTGGAGTTTTACAACAGCGCCATTTTGAACAGGCAATTTGTAACAGATCATCTATTTCAGTACTAAAATATCAAATAAAATCATGTAAATAAAATAAAATAAAAAATCATTGAATGTTGCCTAAAAAATCACGTTAATCTCCAAATGCTTTTTTTTCTACTTTGTATAGGCTTGTGTTTGACCACAATCTCACTGTGTTGTGTGTTAAGTGATGATGTGGCCGAAGGTGGTAAGCACACAAAGCCCAGAAGGAACTGGCTCTCAAGTGCAGCTGCCGGAACACATCTTTAGGTGTTTAGCAACAGATTTTCAACTTGAGGGTGGTAGCCAGCCAGGCGGGTACTACAAAGTACCCTACTACCGTGCTATGGTTTCCTCACGATTATTTCCTTCACCGAAAGCTCAAGCTCATTGTAGGATTCGAACCCACGACCTTCGCCGCGGCATCCGACTACCACTGAGCTATCATCGCCTAAAACTCCTAACCTAAACTAAACTAAACTAAATGTTATCCTACTAGATGCTAATTCTCATGGAACAAAAGTATACTCGTACATAACCTTAAGTATTTGTCCAAACTGTTATAATACAAAAAACAGTCATAATTTTATGTTAGCTATTAGGTACCCCATGATCTGGTTCTAACCATTCTCTAGATAATTTATGGATATCAGCAGATTTCCTGGTAAAATAAATCTACATATACGTACCTATATAACAACTATTTCCATAAGAAATATCCCCCTTATTCAGACCCATTCGGTTGCCATTCCGATCGGAAAGGATGATTTTATTTTGTTAAATTTTGGCCGATGCTGTGTTTAGTCGCAGAATTCATCTGCCACGATCGTGTACCGAATGACTGCCTCATTCCAATGTCTGAAATGAGAATAAATAAAAAAAAAACTTTTTAAAAAAAGCATTTATTTAAACGCTCTAAAAAGAAGAAAATATTTTTTACAAAATTTAAACTATGAACTTATAACCTCATTATATACAATTTATATGATCATAAAAGCTTGTGGTTTGTAAATAAACTAGTACTAATTTAATTATGTAAATTGATCTGCTAAGTTTATTGTATATTAAATTTCAATTTAATTAAATACTGATAGGTAATTAAACCTCGCGACAAGCTTTTATGATCATATAAATTGTATATAGGTAATTAGGTTATAGTAAAAGCAACCTTCCGAACCGTGCGTTAGAGTCTGACTATTCACAAGTGCCTGTGAAGGCCTATTTGAATTAATAAATTATTTCATTTCATTTCATTTTAAAATTTTTAAGGAAAAAAATATTTTCTTCTTTTTAGAGCGTTTAAATAAAACCTTTTTTTAAAAAGGCTTTTTGCTTCTTTTTTATTTTTTAGTTATCGCTGGCTAGGTTTCTCAGTCTGTTCATCTCATTCAACGCATCATTGTTGCAAGGTCGTTTGCCGGTTAATTTCGAACAGTCTAGTTCTTCAATAAGGAGACCTTCTAATGTTTTTACCCTACTTAAGGCCACACATACTTGACCAGCAGCAAAGAGCTACGAGCCTAAGTAAATAACGGAGTAGTCGACAGTGCTACCTTCGTGAGGTTACCACCTCACGAATCATATTACACCCCGATGCCACTCAGTCCTCGGCACGGCCTCACCTTGACTTGGGTGTTTGGGAGAATGCGCCACTTATTCCAGCTTGGAGCTTACTTGTGCCTAACGAAACACAGTTCCGAGTATGATTTTGGAGTTGTCCTTCTCCTAGACAGGTTGCAGACCAATGCTGATGACGCCCATCTCGCCAAATTACACAAGTCAAACTTATTTCAGCTTGGAGATCACTTTTCAATTTACTCTCAACCATCCCTTTCATTTGATACCCATCTTGTAGAAGTGCATTAAAAATAACTGCTCTGCCATCTTGGATAGTCCGCCATATTGGATTTAGAATAACGCCAAATTATTTTTCAGGTTATTCTCAACAAGCCCTTTCATTTGATATCCATATTGTAGAAATGCATTAAAAATAACTATTCCGCCATCTTGGATGGTCCGCCATATTGGATTTAGAATGATCACACACCATATCGTGCATTGTCATCCAAACTAAATGTGTATACAAAATTTCAGCTCAATCAGTTGAAGATATCTACTTCAAAATTGAGTTCAAAGATTCCACCCGAACAAACATACTTACATACATACATTGCTATCCTATTCAGTAGACTACTCAATCGGTTTGTCTACCCGATCGGTACCGCAACTGAGCAGGTCTGAATAACCCCGCTTGTGCGTATTCAAGCTCGTACAAGTTTCCCTGAAGACAAGTAAAAGCAAATATCCAACTATCCACGTTTGGAATTGCAAACTATCGGTCAATTAGTCGCTCTGTTGCACGATCCATGATTTTATGCTCAAGCAACCCGTACTATACTAATATGAGATATATATTGCTATTTAATCGATTATTGATATTGTAACATTAGTGTTATGTACATGGTAGAACTCGATTAATACTGCTTGGGAAGGGATTATGGCATAATAATAATAATAATAATCATTTATTTCGGACCAAAAACATAGGTACCCATAGTAGTCGCCTATTAACTTTTGCAATACCGGGGGGTTCACAGTGTGTTGCTATCCTTGAAGAGTTAAAAAGATTGTAGTGCAATCAAATAAAAGTTTTTTTTTAGGCTTGTAAGTAATAATGTGTCCTATGATATGATTGCTCACCGCAAAGGAACTAGCTCTCATGTGCAGCTGTCAGAATATGTTATTTGATGTTTGGTGACAGAGTTCCATGTTGAGGGTGGTAGTCAGTTAGGTGCTAAAAAGTGCCCAATCGCTGAACAATGGTTTCCTCACGCTGTTTTCTATCACTTAAAGCTAAAAAAGGCTTATTGCAGGATTCGAACCCACAACGACATTCAAACGTCACTACTATTATTGAGTTTGAAACATTCATATTAATTTGATTCAATATTCAAATATATTATATAAATAGTAGCTGTTTGGTAGTATTGGATTTTCTCTCAAAGTTATTACTTGGAACTAGAATCATCAAATATAAAATATAATTTTGTTTATGCGTAAATTCTAGGTCAATAATTCATTCACATATATAAAAGTATGAAACGAATAAAATTATTTTTATTATAAACTAGCTTTTCGCCCCGCGGTTTCTCTCCTTCCTTCGAACCATCCTTTGGGGTTTCCCCATACTTAGAACTGAAACTTTTTTTTTTCACCAAACCCATACGTGTGGGGTATTTATGGATAGGTCTTCAAAAATGATATTGAAATTTCTCATATCATTTTTTTCTAAGCTGAATAGTTTGCGCGAGAGACACTTCCAAAGTGGTAAAATGTGTATCCCCCCGTAACTTCTAAAACAAGAGAATGACAAAACTAAAAAAAATATATGATGTACATTACCATGCAAACATCCACCGGTTTGAATGAGATCTAGTAAGTAGTTTTTTTTTTAATACCTCATAAATCGTAAACCGCAATTTACCTTTCATTCAATCAACTCAAATATTAAAAAATTACAGCACACATAAAGAAAAAATTCCAAAAAATAAATATAGTTGAAAATTAAAGGGTGTCCCCATACAAACAAAGTTACGCCAATTAATAAAGACCTCTGAGTTGTATGGGCGCTCATACAATTTAGAGGTCTAGCTTAATTGGCAAACCTCAAATAAGGTAAATAAATAAAATTTTGCATTTCCCGTGATGGATGAACGATGGACGAAGTTTGTACGGAACGTTTTACGTTGTATACTTTGTGTTTGACCACAAACTCACCATGGCAAGTGATGATGGGGTCCTAGGTAGTAAGCACACAAAGCCTGCTAAGATTTGGCTCTCAAGTGCAGGTGCAGGAACTAATAAGCATTGCAAAGATAAAAAAAAAACTACAAACTACTTTATTACAAAGATTATTATTACCATAACGTGAGAAAATCTTTTAATTGAAAGCGTTTTACAGGAAAGTCTACCTTATAAGTAATAACTGGGTAATAGTCCTTCCCGTCGCTTTAATACTCTTAGCTTTCATTGGCTCTTAATTAAAATCTATTATGAAGTGTCTAGGAGCTTAGTAAAAGGGGCCAAGTTGCAGTGCAAAGTCACTATGCTCTTTAATTAAAACAGATGCCTGGTTGCATATTATTTTAATCTTTATTTTCTGGCAAATAAGTACCTAGATATATCATTCGCTCATTCATTGGATTTAAAAATCATACGATTTTGGAACCGACTTATCTACCTGTCATACGCATAATGATTTCAACTTATAAAATAACCCTTTACTGAATTCAGAGAAATATTAATTATACTCAAAGTCAAAGTCAGGTAACTCACATACGAATCAAGACAACTACAACAACAAAAAAACTTTTATACAATTCACACTCACTCATATAATAATAGTAGTACCTTGGAGTCTATCTAGACCGACGCCTAACTTGGCGAAAGCACATCTTTACCAAACGTTTAGATGTATAGGTCGATGCGATATCAAAGTTGGTCCCATAATAAAAGTTGTTCATATTGACGAGTACTTCCACCCCTGCAAGTATGGCTAGTGACAAAAAAATCACCCTGAGAGAGTATCTCTCAAAATATCCATCCAGTATAAAGCAAAATTCACAACACATAAGGTTAAGCGCTTACAACAACAGAACCAATCAATGGCATACATATGAATACTCATCGTATCGATTGTATTGTATAGCGGGCGCAGAATATCCCATTTGCATAGTAATAGTACTGTCGAGCCCTTAATAATGTTTAACCTATGTACCAGTATCTGGCCGGCGGAAACTAGCAACACCCACAGATAAAATAGCACTCATGAATATTAAAAACTTTTAGAACCGTTGTCTGTTGTATCTGGGTACCTCGTTAAAACAAAATGGGGAAACAAATAAATTGGATATGTTTAATTTATCTTTAGTAATAAATTGGTTAAATGGAAACAAGTGTGTATTTTCGTTAATTACATCAATAAACAACTTAAACCTAACATTATCATCGTTTTTTTTGGTGAACATATGTATTTAAAAAAGCATCGAAATCATATACTAAATATGATTTCGATGTTTTTTTAACAGCTCAAAGCTGCTATGGGGTCTTGAGCAGTTTTTAGGCTGTATAATCATCATAGGCAGACGAAAGAAAGATTTTTTTTTATATACGAGTTATCATTCACATATTTTGTATAATCGATTAAAACATTACTATAATTAAAGTGATGAAATAAGATGTTTATTTTACTATGTATATGCCTGTATCACTCAACCCATCCCCACCAAGATACAATGATATACAGGCCGGTTGGCGTGGTTGGTAAGATACCCTATCTATCACGCCGCAGGTCGTGGGTTCGATTCCCACTCAGGACAAATATTTGTGTGCATGAACATGTCTGTTTGTCCTGTGTCTGGGTGTAATTATCTATATATGTATGTATTTACAAAAGAAAAGTAGTATATGTAGTATATCAGCTATCTGGCTTCCATAGCACAAGCTCTGCTTAGTTTGGGGTCAGGTGGCCGTGTGTGAGGAATAATGTCCCAGAATATTTATATTTATATACATACACACTTGGTTACAGCAACCCTGTACGACACGATCATAATGATTTATACAAACTTGATCTTCCCATACCAAGAATATTATCCTTCAATATTGATCTTGAAACAGTTCCAGAACACAACAACAAATGTTGTGCATGGATTCATATGGTTGTTATGCAAATGTAACTAGTGAGCTGACAAGTTGGATGCAGCAAACTATGCATACTGCATAGTTTCCTGGAATAGAGGTGAATTTACCACTATTAAGTGGATCATAGCTTCATAGTGCATCATAGTAGGTATTACAGTGATACTAGTAGGTATGCATGTACAGTGAAAAATATATAAATATAGAAAATCTGTCGCCAATCACCAATTGGTGTGTTTCAGCATTTTGCGCTTGAGAGCTAGTTACCTTCTAGGCTTTATAAAGGTCGGCAACACATTAGAAATCCCCCTAGTATTGCTAATGTCTATAGGCGACGGTAGCAACTTACCATCATCATACCGCTTACCTACTAGTCAGCCTTCTGGCGGAAAAAAAATAGTGGTAATACCGTGACAAAGGTTTTGGGTTCGAATCAATGAGCTTGAGCTTGTGAGGAAATCATACCACGGTGGTAGGGTACTTTGTAGCCGCCTGGCTGGCTACCCCTTTAAATATGTGTCGCCCCTAGGCATACTGTATTTCGGCAGCTGCATATGAGAGCCAGTTCCTTATAGGGTTTGTATACTTACCACCTTCTGCCTCATCATCAGTTACTATTGTGGTCAAAAACAAGCCTATATACAATATGTAATAAAAACCCTGTCCGATTCATTAAGGTGTTATTAGGTATCGAGATTAAGTTCTGTTTATGTAATCCTTTTCAGATAATAAGCTAAAACAATTACCCTGATTAAAATTGAATTAAAATATTATATTATTTTTTTACTTACATGGCAACACTTTCATACAAAGCGGCGCGGGGCGGCGCGCGTCGTCTATCGGGTATCAATGCATGAGGTTACCACCCGTTAACCCCAGGCTCCGCTTATTAGTTAATTGATTGATTTCAGTCGTTGCAAACAATTCATTTTATGCAGCTCTGAAAACAGCTTTTTATGTTTCGTCCGAGTTTTGATCGTGTCGGATTATTCAATTAGGACAATGCGATGGTTCTGGCGAAGATACTGTTCCATATTCCTACCACCAACAGTAATTACAGGTCTGGCACCGTCGCACAAGGTTGTCACGGACGCTTTGTAGCACATTTATGTCCAACTTAATTTGGTCAAAAGCAGTTACAATCCGCAAATATTACATTACATTACGCATCTCGTAATCTCTACGAGCCGCTGCATAATTGCAGTCACTCCTACCTAAACACATTAACATATTAAAATACTCTTGATTTGAGTACAATATTTCGCGGAACACCATAACAACAACAGAACGACGGAAGGAATTTTTACGCGAAACTGAAATATTTAAAGTCCGTTTGTCTTTATTGACAATTATTGTCTTATTTGACAATTTTTTTTTTTAACCCTGTGAATAAATAGTGTTTATAATAATATTTTTAAAGTAAACTGCCAGAATACCCTTCATTATCACGAGCGATCAAATAAATTATTTCTGAAAACCATATTTTCCTTATTAAGAAATAAAACGAGCAACTAGCATTTAGAAATGTCAAAGTGTGATATGTCATTTTTAATCTGTTGAAATAGATTCTAATACTATTTTGATTTTATGGAAATTATTTTGAATAGTTTTGGTGGCAGTTTTTGGTGTAATTCATACCATGTGTTTCTTCTAATAATCAAGACGTTCAAACCTAACTTAGGGTTGTGATTTTCATACCCTCTACTTACTGTTTCTGTTTGTTTACCAAATGAGACAAGTTACCATTGTCGCTTTACACGTGCCGGTGCGGCGGTGCTCATTAACAGGGCACGGCGCTATGTTTGCCACACGATTAAACATACCGCCGCCAACGGTGTTGCTTACACTTCAAAAAATTGGTAGATTTCAGGTAAATTGGGGTAATTCGGGTGCATTATAAATTACAATAACATATTTATTTTAATGAATAATCTAATTTCCTTATGATTTTTTGCAATGTCATTGGAATACCTATATGCCCCTTTCGGATCGGACAGGGTTTTTTTTTACATATTGTATATAGTAAAAAAGTACTTTGGAAGCTCAGACATGCTTGGTAGCTCAAATAACAATAGCGAAAGTATTTTATTAGAGTTAAAATGAAGCGAGAACGGTGGACAGTCTTTTTAATAACAAGTGAGTTGGAGGTGAAACGAAGACAGGAATCGCGAGTCATGTTATTAAAATGATATTGCAATAATATTTAACTCATGCCATTATTTTTATTATTAAATATTGTACGTGTTTGTTACACTAAGGAACTATGATAATGTACCAACAACATGCCCGCAGCTAATGCAAATAACTTGTTAAAATTCTGTTGAACTCATAGTGAGAATCGGGTTAAATTAATGTTCTTGTACATCAATGTTAGTCGGCAAAATTTACCATCGTAAAATAAATTTCTTAAAGCTTAAATTGAGAAGTGGTAGACAAGGAGCTTAAATGAAATGAAAATAATTACCTACCCTTTAAAAAGAACTGAGATAAAACTGTTTATTAAAATCTATCACCCAGCATCTACTGGTGTATTCTAGCAGCTACACTTGAGAGCCAGTTCCTTCTAGGCTTTATGTTTACCACTTTCGAGGACATCATCACTCGCCATGATGAGATTGTGGTCGAACACGACCTTATTCGTAAATTAACGTAAATATACCTACAGTTCAAGTCGTTTGTATCATACAAATTTGACAATCGTAATTCTACCTATAACAAAAAGATAGAGGTCCTTATAAAAGTCTTTTTTCACAATCAAACAACATCAGCAAAATTGTTAATCACGTTATTTGTAGACAGTACTCATCAGAACTATGAATTTCTAATGATAATTTCATCCTTGAAATAAAATAAAACTTACTCTTAAAACTTACCACATGACTTTCGTTTAAGGAATACATTATACCTATACTCGACATTGCCTTCATCAATTTACCAATTATTGACGCTTTTCGGGCGAATGTCTATTTGTTTTATGAGGTTTTATTTGAAATTCCGTTCACAAAGTCAATATTTACACATGTAAGTGTGTGTCGTTTGTATATCGTGTCATTGTCGAGTGTTCGATCGATCGTTATTAAAAGGAATGGTACTTCTACGATGATAAATAAAGGGTAACTAACGTTTTTTGTGTGTATGTATCAATTGGCTAATTTGTTGTTGCTATTTTTTGACTAATGTTGACCCAGTAACTGACTGGTGGTGTTCTTATGTAGCCATTATAGGTATCTTTTGTTCTTCTTTATTATATCATTTGATTGACATGCAGGCAGACGTTTCATCTGATGGTAAGTGGTTACACCGCCGCCTGCAGATATTAACAATACCATTACAAAGTCAAGCAAGCTACTGGCTCTCAAGTGCAACACATCTGTAGATACTTACTCATTATTTCATGCCCATTATCCACCAAAAAATATGTAAAGGCTTTTTTCAATAAAATTGGGTGACCCAATATTTAATTAACACTAGCTTCCACCCCGCGGTTTTACCCACATTTCCGGGATAAAATTATCCTATATATTAATATAGAATATATTTTATCTGTGTGCCAAATTTCATCGAAGTCCGTTCAACCGTGACGAAGTTGAGTGGTAACAATCAAATTTATAATATTAGTACTCCACCATGCAATTATGATGCAACCAAACGCTTCGAATAAAATTAACCGATGAACACAACTGTGTACCATATACGTACGTGAGAGTTGAACCAAACTAATTCTTGAATGTAAGCCAAGTCCGACCGCTGCTTCCGCTGACCTTATACATAGGGTGTTCCAATTCCGGAAGCTAGATGCAAGTTGCATTTCGCTAACCTCAACGATGCTACCTCGGCTTATAATAACGACGTACCTTAAGCAAATAAGTTTGGGTAGGTAATTTTTGTCGCAGATATTTTAAGTAAAATATTATTTTTAATTTTGAGAATGTAGATATTATTTTGTATATTTTTTTAAGTCAGAGGGCTGACAAGCATGCAGGCGGTCCACCTGATGGTAAGTGGCTACCGTTGCCTATGGATAATAGCAATAGCAAGGGGATTGTCATTGTGTTGTTGACCTTTATAAAGCCTAGAAGGTTTCTCAAGTGCAACTGCCGAAGCACACCAGCAGGTGTTCGGCGAAAGATTTTCAACTTGAGGGGCAAGCCAGGTGAGCACTACAGTCCCTGTAACCACGCAAAAATGATACATAATTAGATACTATAAGCGATATATTGAAAATTCTTTTATCAAGTCGTCTAAAATCCTAACTTTTTTAATATTATAAATACGATTTCAAGTGAGTTTGTTTGATTGTTACCTATTCACGCTTAAACCACTGAACCGATCAGGATGAGATTTGGTATACAGATTTGGTATACACCTATGGTATGGAAAAGGACATAGGCTACTTTTTATCCCGGGAAAACAAGAAGCCTGGGGAACGCGGGTATTATATTATACACTTACCCTGGGTAATTTCTTCACACACGGCCACCTGGTCCCAAGCAAAGCAAATTTTAACCAATGATAATCTGATATATAAACAAAAATATATTTACATCCAGATATATTATGTAGAACAAACAGACGTGTTCATGTACATACACAAATGTTTGTCCAATGTGGAAATGGAAACCACAACCTCTGACAACCACGTTAAGATAATTATCTAACGCTAGATTCAAATGAGCCTTAGGTCTGATTGATTAGACAACCAATACCTATTGGACGAATAATATTCTGTACCTAGTGGATATTTGTAAATCTTATATGTAAAATTCTCGTGTCACAATGTTAGTTACCATACTCCTCCGAAACGGCTCGACCGATTTCTATGAAATTTTGTGTACATATCGGGTAGGTCTGAGAATAGGTTCTTATCTATTTTTTAAACCGGTACCTACGCTAGTGAATCCGCGGGGGGCAGCTAGTAATAAATAATAATAAATGAGCATTCAGTACAGGAAAACATTGTGAGGAAACCATAGCACGGTAGTAGTCAAAGTCAAAGCCATTTATTCAGTTTAGGCCCAAGAAAGGCACTTACGAAGGTTGAATTTGCTTAAGTTACCGCCGATTTGGAAGTCAGCCTTCAACTGAGAAGAACCGGTTAGAATTGTGTGAATAGTGTACTGATATGAAAAGCTATCGCCAAAAACCTACCGGTGTATTCTGGCAGCTGCTCTTGACAGTAGGTCCTTATCGGCTTTGTGGGCTTACCACAATCGGTCACATCATGATTTAGATAGATTGTGGTCAAAGACGACCCTATACAAAGTAATAAATAAATAATGACAAACATTGTTTCAAAAACCCACAAGGATCACATCTAAATTGTCGCCTACAATATAAATCCATATCAAAATCGTTCGTAACTGAAATGTCAATTATGTTACCCATACACATATGTCATGTCATACTGTCACAGTCAGGAAAAATGTAGTTTCATGAAAATTGTGCGTAGCTCGCACACGTCCGTCACTGCTCTGTCAGTCGTCCTTCAATCAATGCAATTACTTCTAACGTGGTGTACGATTTTATTTTCCTGTGTGAACAGGTGTTACTTTTGTGGGCTGCTTGAATTTTTTATTTATTTAAATACTCACTCATTATTTTGTGTATTTTTTCTGCCATTATACGCAAATTTGATAGTGAGACTAGATAAATAATTTTATGTTATAAATATGTGTTGGTTTTGAAAATAATTGTTAAGTTTATTGCCGGCTCTTCTCAGTAAAAGCAACCTTCCGAACCGAGCGTTAGAGTATTCTGAATTTTTTAAAAAACTTGTTTTTTATGTCGTTTGGGACAATATTTGAACGATATTAAAGAAATTACTTTAGATTTTTGTTCAAATAAAAACAAATATTATTATGTGAAACAAAGAAGTCAGTTTAACTCATCTAAATAGCAACATCTTATGTAAATAACAATGCTTTTGAAATTGGTCCAGCTATATCATTACAATATTATATTTTACTACGTAAAATAAACTGATAATTATGAATGCAAAAACATCAAAGAGATCTTTCATTGTTTGACTAATTCTAAAAATTCAATAGTCTGTTAAATACATACCTAAAACATTAAATATCAAAATTGAACTATTCTTATTTTTACTGCTAGGAACCTTTGCCCTTTAAAGAGTTTTTAAAGATAAAACAATCCAGAATCTCTCTGAGAAACATTAGCGGAGAAAGTTTAAAAAAAGATGTTGACAAAACGCAATTAGGGTGAAAAAAACATTATAGGTCGGCCGTCACTCGCCAGCTAATAACTATCATCAATCACGTTTGTTGTTGTGTTCTTTACGACGAGGGCCGTTACAGAATTTCTATATTTTTTTCCAGCAAAATTTTAAGGCACACGTTTTTTTTCTTGTGATATACCTACTACTTTTTCGGTCACTGAGCAGAAAACATAGTGGGCGAAAATTGATTTATCTATACAAATAAATAAAATTGAAGTGTCTGTTTGTAATGTCAAAATAACAGCATTTTACGAAATGCACTATGAATGTATACTTCTAACAAAAACATGTTTTAAAATTTTTGTCTGTCTGTTGGTTTGTTCCAGCTAATTTCCAAAATGGCTGGACCGATTTTCACGGGAGTAAATTAGGCTGCTGTAGCTATTATTGGTTATATGCAAATTTTTATACAGGGAACGTGGGTGAAACTGCGGGTAACAGTTAGTTTCAGACTAAAATAATTCTTTATTCTGTTTACTTAATGTTTTTATATCAAAACACCTAAGCAATTATGAGTTTATATTCAACTTATATCTTAATGCTTTAGCAATAGAAAATTTAATATTCGATGTTTCTCCATTATGTATTCATTACAATTTTATTATACCTATTATAATCCCTAATGGTACAATCTATTTCTCAAAAAAAAAAAACAAATAAACTGAACTGTATAAACAGATTACAATCATGCTTTTAAAGAATCTCATAACTCAGTAAAATTCTTAGGAGAAAGCAAACGTTAATAAAGCATATTCTTTGATATTGCGTTCATTTCCCTATTGCACAATAAGAATAACTTGTAAGTTTAGCTCTGCAGCAAAAATATACTCAAGGAAGATAATTACAAGTTCGTTATTATATTCATGATAAAGACGTTGAGATCTCCATTCTACACTTCCATCACGGGGGCTTTTTTATTAACTATTTTGCATTCTACCATGTTGTATTGTATAGCAAGGTTATAATTAAATTGCGGCGAATTACTATTTCGAGGCAGTCGTACGGTATGCTGAATTAATGTGCTTGTACTTTGATTAACAAAATAGTAAATCAACAAACAGAATCACCGTAAGCGCGTCCAAAGGGGTGATATGGGAAGAGTATGAAAATATCATTATTAGCCTTATGTTTATAGTAATTCAATGTTTATTTAATTCTATGTAACGCTGTTGGTTTTCTTTAATATATAAATAAATATAAAGAGGTACAATACGATATTATAGAATGCAAAGTGACATTTGTTTTGCCTGTCTGTCAGTTTATCTGTCTCTATGTTTGTTGGTCTGTTTTAACACGCTTATCTCCCAAACTATCAACTGAATTTTCATGCGGTTTTCACAAATAAATTAAGATTAACTTAAGCTATATTTTATCGAAATCAACTGACGAATAAAAATATTTTCAATTTAGCTAGTGATGATATAAAAACGCAGGTTCATTGATAATAAAGACTTACTTTCAACTCTCAGAACAAACAGCACGAACAATACAATATAAAAAGAGTTTGTTGAACTCCACAACGGTGTGTATCGAAAATAAACAAACTCCTTAAATTTTCAAACAAATTGATACGAAATTGAAAATAAAACAATCCGAGTGAAAAAGAAGCAAATTCCATCTAAAATTGGTAGTCTCGTTCACTATATTAATTCCGGGATACGAAATTCCAGTTTACTCTTGGACCCGCACCTCGAATCTAGGGGGAGATCGTTAACCCGCGCTTTGCAGTCTTCTTTTAAACAATAAAAGCAAATTGAATAAGAGTCGACCCTTCTTATAAGGTATTTCAGGAGCGGCGGTTTTAATTGAGAAAATAAAGCTTTTGCTGTAATTTTCGTTGGGGAATGTTTGCGGGTCACAAAAGAATGTAAGCTAAAATAATCTGTTATTGTCCCAGTTTTTGGGTAAACAAAATAAACGTGAGAAATAATGGAATGGTGACTTAGACGCTTTGGTTGTTCTGAATTGTTTTATCTAGAAAATAATAGGGAATTTTCTTTTATTGCATTCATGTATGACTATCGTTCAGGCAACCGAACTAAGTAAATTATTGTTTGGATCTTCCTAGATGTCTTCAAGGCCAGAGTGAATAGGCTACTGGGCAAGCGTGCTACATGCTCGGCCCTGTCTTGACTCTTCCTGGGGTCAATCGATGGCCAAACGTAAGCCCATTTAACATTTAAAAAATGATGTTATTACCCAACTCTACATAATCGGCAACTTATATTATGTGGCTTCAAAGTTGAAGTCGTTCCATCAATATACAAAATAATTAATTCAATTTCAAAATCGTAATATAACATTATCGCCCTAATAATAATTTAGAAGAAACAGTTGTACATAGAAGTGTGTTCAGTACAAAAAGTTTGGGTCTGAGAATTAACCATTACATACATTACAAATACAGGATACAGTTCATCAAATAAGTACTACAAGATAACAATTAACGCAACTCTAAAATCAACAGCAATGTTCACAAATTGCATCATACACTCAATAAATAATATTGAAGTAGGTAACCAAATTCAGCGCTTTCCAAAAATATATACGTT
Source organism: Tetheella fluctuosa (assembly GCA_951216915.1). Lineage (NCBI taxonomy): Eukaryota > Metazoa > Arthropoda > Insecta > Lepidoptera > Drepanidae > Tetheella > Tetheella fluctuosa. Next base: position 11,764,972 of record OX578217.1, read on the forward strand.
TTCGTTTAGAAATGGGATAGTTTAAATTCGATACAGATATTGGACCAATATTTCCCAAGACAGATGCATACAGCACACAAAGATATTTTTTATGCACTTACATACATATCCTTTTTGAAAACTCTGCTACGTACCTATTTATATTTTGATCTTAATTTTGATTGCGTCTTAATAAACTCGAGACATATTTTGATTGTGAATCACAAAATATTTAGCTATCTCTAATCTTTATAAGAATCAGTATATTATTGAACATTCCAGGATAAAAGCTAAATCTTGGAGAATCCTTTGTTTTGTTCTAGAGCAAGTGGCATGGGGATTAGAAACGGAGTTAGGGTTTGCTATACGTCATGAGTTAAATCATTAGGATAGATTATGTTAACTTTCTTTGACGAACTACATGTCAATGTGTGCATAAGTATTCGAGTCTGGGTGAATTTCTTTGACAGTATTTGCTAGAATTACATAGTATACCAGATAAACTGGTTTCTATAGTAAGCTCTGCTTAGTTTGGAATCGAAAGACCGCGTGTGAAGAATATCCCAATATATTAAAATAAATGAAAAAAAAACTAAATAGTGTAGGTACTCGTATATTTGTTTTCTAAAAACAATGCAATACAAACGATCAAAAAGTAAGGGCCATAATATTTGCTGAGAAACATTTTAATAATCAAATTTTGGAAGGCTCATTTTCGGATATTGTTTTTCATATAATGGTATCATTATCGTAACTTTATATGCCTCCTTTCTCGTATGAACAAAAACGATGTAATCATATTTAATGGAATTAGAATTTCTTACGCATCTCGATTGGTGTTGGTGCTTTGACTAAGGCTTGCAAAATACTTGAGTGTAAAAGTTGTTCAAATTGATAAGTATTTTCACCAAGTTTTTCCAGTGACTAAAAAATCACTCAGTATAGCATAATTGTAATCAACAACAAAGTACTGAAAGAAATCACTTCTGAATGTTATACTACTAAAAAAAATTAGGAACCGATTATACCCACTTATGTATTTTTTATATGGAGTTAATACTTTTTTACGACAAATATAATAATAACCGTGAGAAAGCAAATTGACTTTCAATAAATATTGTTCTTAAAGTAAAATTTTGTTATGGTGGAATACTGAAAGCTTATGCCTTGCTCTGTCGCAAGTGGCTTGTATTAAAAGGTTCTTTAGCTTTGAGGAAATTCATAACTGAGTTACAATCTTTGATTAAAATAAGGAATGGTTTGATTAAAGCACATTTTTTAATTAAGAAGGTTTCTGTTTTAATAAAACGTTAAGAATAAATTACGTTTAGTGACGGGCCTATGTAAATCGTATGAAGATAATGTTAACTAACTACCAAAATCTACCTGGTGCCATAAGAACGTGTATGTATTTTCGTGTAATATTCTAAGGCAAATCATAAATCCGATCTACGTAAAATTTTAAAATATGTTTTTACAGACTTTTATCTCTTTTCCATCCAGATAAAAAAAAATTTGAAAGACTTTGATTCCATCGTTTTATTATTTTTAAATGATGCCTTTTTTTTTAATCCATACGTACATATTTCTTCTAAACCGCTTGTATAATATGTCTAATATATCGTCTTACTGCAAGATTTTTTATGAACTGCCCAGATATTAACTGACGAAATATAAAAAAAAAACATTAAATTTTTGTGCTAAATTAAGTTCAAACGGCACACGCGATTTTCAACTCTGTATTCACCATTCTTCGAGCTATATTAACAATGCATTTCTGGGAGCGGTTCTCCAGTACAAATCAATGCCTACTCTTAAAGTACTTCATAATAAGCTCAAATAGACCAAACTTAATCAAATTCCCTAATTTTATATGAACCAGTAAAATCTTAATTAACGACACCATGGCTAACTCGTGCCGAAATTTCATTTCAAGTAAGGCAACCTCTCCGTAGGTGTTTTGATTTATGATATCCAATAATAAGGAACAATATCCCAGGCCCAAAATAAATGAGTTCCCATGTTTACCTGACCTTAATATGGAGATTTTAATTTTAGATTCTCACCGTTCTTTGCATAGATGAAAATTTAATTTTCATATCGGTTTATTTTTTTGGTGTATTTCATACCCATCTTTGAGCTGTGTGGTTTTTTACACTATATTATCCCGCGGTTTCATCTTTGATCCTCTATTTTACCTCCTTCGGGGTAATAAATAATTTCAAAAAGTCCGAATGCAAATTCGTTAAGGATTGATTAGTCAGTAAGTTAGTGAGTCAAGACTTTTTTTGTATGTATTTATGAAGGTATTATACGTCTGTAAGCTATTCCATGATAATTTAAAGAAAAAAAATCGTAATTCAAATTACTTAATAGGTATGTAGGTACTTCAATAAAACTAATTATATGTAAAAGCAAATATTGTGGGCGTTTACTTTCGTAATTTGAGAATTAAAAATTTCAAAGATCGTAATTAATATTTTTTAAGAAATATCAAGGTATCGCTAATGAAAATTAAATAACTTTTTTGCTCAGAATAAGTTACTTTTCCTTTGCACAGTGATATTTAAATAAATTGTCCTCAAAAGGAAGATTTACATTTAATGTTGACTGATATTTCTGTTAAAAAAGTGTTTAAATATTAATAACTTTTTTTTTACGTCAGAAGGCTGACAAGCACCCAGGCAGTCTCACCTATTTGTATTATCTTTTTTTTAATAACTTCACTCCCGATTCCTGTTTTTTTTTTAAGTATTATGAAGTTTTAGCGCGTCCTATATGTGAGCTAAGATGTTAAGGTGACGCCGCGTTAAGCTTAAAAATCTGAAATTCAACGTGCTGCGTCCCGCTCCCTACTATAGCGACCTCACATAGAAAACCCGCGTAAACGGAACGGGCGTATGCGACAAAATTGTTTTTATTGTTTAATTTAAAAACTACAAATATATTTCATAAAACCTAAGTACAATTTATAGTATCAGTTTCAATTAATATAGGTATGTAGAAATTTTGGAACCTCAAATCGATCCTCAATGCCGGTAAAATTGGAATCTCTTATTTTAACCTCTTTAAAATAAGAGATTCCTCTCTTTGATTCTCTTTCTCCTCTTTTTGATTAATTATTTTGAGTTATAAAAGTTACCCAATCGTGTTATGCAACGTACAAAATAAAGTCAAAGACATGATGAATTCTTACAATAAATTTCAGTTCGTTCGCTTCAGTCATTGTTGAGAAAAATCGGAATCCTTGCAACCAAAATCTTCAAGGCGTCGCCTTAAATCTCTTCGCTTACGCTATACATTAGGAAAGGAAGGGATATATTGTGTTGTAAAACTATTCTTCTAACTGCCTACAGCAAAGCCGACATCGTGAAGCGCGCAGCTGTAGTTGTTGTATTTAGATCGTCAAACTTTATCTTCAAATAAAGTGTATATTTATTTTTCTTCGTCCACGGGCTGTTTCCAAATTAAGCAGAGCTTGTACTATGGACTCTAGATTACTGATCAAACTTAAATTACTTTTTTTTTTTAATACATACTTATGAATGTTCATACACACAAATGTTTGCCCTGTGTAGGAAATGAAATCACGACCTGTAGCGTGGCGTGTTTGAAATATATACCTTCATCTAACGCTCTATAGAGTTGTGCTCGGATATAAAAACCAAGACAAGATTAGCATTTGAAACCCGATTTCAATGATTTTGTCGGATAGGTACTTACCTATGTTTTTAATTATCTATTTAAAGACCATGTCGTTTCCGAATAGGAAGGATACCCATGGCCATCGTGGCTAGTGACGTCACAAGTGCAGGGTTTTTGTATTACCTACTAAATTTAGATATATTTGATATCAGCGCGAGCTCTGATTTCACCAACTTTAGATAAAGGTACAGTTTCCAAACATGCTGTGGCGTGACTGGTAAGGTACCTTAACAATCATGCCAAACGGCCCTTGTAATGTGACGATTGGCCGCCGATATAATTATCTAGCTATCCTAACTGAAGCTTATTAAACACTTACAAATACTGTCTTCCTTACCCCCATGTAAATAAAGCATATAATCATTTGCAAAAAAAGTTATTTTCTTTAAACCGTAACAAATCAAGTAGTCCTATTCAGTTTCTTTGCAACTACTTAGTAAAAATGAAAACTTTTTTATATAAAATAGACCGAAAAAGTACCTCCTACTTAATACTTTTAAAGAACTTAGTCTTCTTCAGGGTAAAACTTGCGTTTGGCTCAACATTTTTCACGGTGTCTTTTTCATAAAATTGCCTCATTCACCTTCTACATTCTTAAAATTTATGCTAATTTATTAGTTATATTATAGACTAACTATTCCCCATGGTTTTATTTCGCATTCCTGGGATAAAAATTAAACTATGACCTTCCTAAATAAATTTATTTATTTATTTATTTATACCAAATAACATCTATCCTTACAGGCTAGTACTCCTAATGCGATAGAGTTGCAAAAAAAAAAAATATATACATTATTAAACAATAACAACCAAAAAATAAAATATACAAGAATTAACATTTTTACAATAGAATTACAAACAGTTTACCTATTATTGCTCCCTTACTAACAAATGAAATATAAATTAAATTAATTAATACATTAAAAGTAACCTATGAGTACGCTATGACATTCAGTAGGACCTTTGCTAGTTCACTCAAGTGGCTTGAAAATAAATCGAGTCTATCATTGGTTTTATTTAATATTGTGATAGCACGAGTGAACGGTGTTTTTGCAAGTAAGTTAGTCCTGGCTGATGGTACGGACAACAGTGGCGGGCGGATCTGCCTCCACACGTAACGGTCCGGCACACAGAGACTCAAATGTCTTAGAACTCCCGGATTATTAACGCAAAAAGAATTCGGATGAGTACTTAATTTCGGAAATTACCTCCTACATCCAAACATACAAACTTACAAATTTCACCTCATTAATAATAGTAGTTAAGTTGTATACATAATATGTAGAATAACCAAAACTTTATTTTTATAAGCGACTGATTTTCGCACTAGTGGTAACTTCAGTGAATTCGACATTGATAAGTGTATCCTAATAAATGAATTTGACTTTTGAAATGAAAAATGCTTAACAATTTGCTAGCTAAATACCAACTCATTTATTACCAAAATCAGGCTTACTGCAAAGTCTTCTAGTACACTTTCTTTCCTTCACAAATCTCAGAGCTAAAAATATTAAATGTTAAACTTAAAAAAAATTATATATTAATATTTTTTGAAGGTTACAAGTAGGTACACACAGACATTCACCTGTTATACAAATTAAGATATTCAATACTTGAAAAATAATATTCTTTCAAGTAAATACAGTGTTACTTTTTACGAGCACATGTACCATCACGCCCTGTTAATAAGAAGTAACGAGTATCTACTTTATTTATCGAAGCAAAGTTAACAGGATAAAATCTTGCGCCTTCGATTCTATAACTGAACTTTGACTTATAGATATTTGCTTTTAAATTCTAATGGAGCCTTCGTCTGCTATAAGCGCTAAAATATTTTGACGCATGAGTAAATATAGTTTTAGTACTATTAGCTTTATAATTTTTATACCTTTTTTCCAGTCAGATTATAAAATAAAACGTAGGTATATGTTGTCCCAAACTTAGCTTAGTTATATTGTAAAAATCCCAGAAAAATCCTTTCAGTGGTGTCGGCGTGGTCAAACAGCCCGAAATATTTACGACTTAAAAATACCTTAGCTAATAATTTTATACCCTATATATTTACACTAGTTTCCGCCCCGCAGTTTCACTCACGTACCCGAGGGATCTTATGTTTTCCCGCGATACAAAGTAGCCATCCTCGATAAATGGCCTATCCAACACTAAAATATTTTTTCAATTCGAATCAGTAGTTCCTGAGATTAGCGCGTTCAAACAAAAGAACTCTTCAGCTTTATAATATTAATAATAATATATATTATTATTATTTCAGTATAGATATTTTAGTATAGATGTAGAATATTATCATGAAGTATACCAGATATCTGGTTTCAATGGCACAAGCTACATTTAGTTTGGAATTAGTTGTCCGTGTGCGAAGAATGTCCTAAGATATTTTTTTTTTTTTGCATTTATCTGCTTCAAGTAGAATACCATAAGAAATCCATTCAGCCCATACAAAGCGATTGAGTAACAAAAATGTACATAAATATCCGAATTTATAATATTAAAGTCACAATCAATGAGGCCCGTAGAGAAAAATTGACTGATTGTGACGATTCTAATTAGATTGGTAAGTAATTACTGTGTAATATTATATAAATTAATAATAGTGACTAATCATTTTAGAAATCTTTGGAAATTAAAATCCATCTTCTTTTACTTCAAACTCAAATTATCGTGTTACTAGTTTAGATTCGAAAAGGGAACTACCGAGAAGTTTGGATTTTAAAATCACAGGGTGAGTTTTTTTTTAATTAGACCCTATCTCACCTTTAAGTTTCTTAAAACAAAGTTAATATTAAACAAAGCAGAGTCCAGCCCCCATTGCACTGAGCAAAGTGAAAGTGAGGTACCGAAGTTTGTAATTAGTGTCGGGTGATGGCATTTTAGCCTCATAGTAAAACAGAGAACAATCAGTATTTGTTTAGCCACAATTATATTTGAATGAGATTTCCACTTTAAGTATTGTTTGAAATTGTATGGTATTACAAACATAGTATTTCCGAACCAATAGGTACTAATATGATGTAGGTGTTATCTTAAATTGCAATCATTATTTCACGAGGAAATCGCTTTCGAATTTTACTTACGTTCGGACTAATTGGGGGGAACTTGCAAAGTATCGTTCCGTATTCATTTTATTTTCACGATTTTGATGGTATATTTTGAGTTTTATTTCATAATAACGGTGGCGTTTTGTGAACTAGTGAAGTGAAATGAAACGAAATGCGCTTATCGTGACTTTCAAGTTGACTCAAATAGTACGTGAGATGTTTTAGTAGAACGGCCAGTATTTTACTGACTGGCTTGTACGGACTTGACTATGTAAAAGTATAAAATATTTAAAATTACTAGAATTTTATTGGCAAAATACACAAGTAAGTGATGCTATAATAAAAAAATACCGTTGTTAACTATTAGGTAGATACAATTTGGGAAACAGTAGTGTATACCACATCTTCTTTTCGTTTATATAGCTAACAGATTTTCAACAGATGGTACAATAGAATATAAATTTATAATTGAGTTACTTCTCAGTTAAAATAGAGTAATTTCAGCATCCCAGTGTCCCATCTATAAACTCCGAGCCTTATTCTATGTTCCAGTATCGGACGGCGGTGTTAATTAGCGAACTATGACAAAGGAAATAGAACTCCCCTCACCTCGCCTTCAGTTACAAAGTCCCTCATTAAAATGGAAGTGTAGTAACTTTGGAGCTATAAGATGCTATGTTTCCTCAGTTGAGCGTTTCCGTTTACGTTTAATGAGCAAAATAAATTCAAGAAAGGTACGAAATTCAAAGTCTGTTGTACTTCCCTAGTAATTTCAAAACTTAAATATCAAGTTTTCATTCAAAAAGGCCTTTAGCAAATAACAAACTCGTCTTCTTCGCGAGTATCCTACAACGTGTAGGTTAAAATAACAATATCAAAGGAATTGCATATCTGTAGAAATATTCAATTTAAATAAGTTTTAGACAACTCTATTGATTGCATTGGACTGAAAATTAACTGAGCTATTGACGATATATTTAGCTGTACCTACCTGAAAATAAACGTAGCCAAATATAAAATTTTGCTAAGAAAACTTTGATGTTGTTTATCTCCTAAACGGTTGTGCTTTCCGCGTTTATTCTTCGGTTATGTAAAAAAAATTCAAAATTCAAAAATCATTTATTCAGTTTAGGCCCTAATAAGGCACTTATGAACGTTACAAATGATTCTACCACCGGTTCGGAATACACTTGGACTGAGAAGACTCCGGCAAGAAACTCAGCAAGGGACATTTTTTATAGATCTTTGTTCTTTTTTATTTATGTAAAAATTTAATTACTAATAACAAAGTTTATAAAAATTTTATGAAATAGTTTGTGTAGCGAACATTTCATTTAAATGCATTCTTGTCTTCTATAAAATCAGAAACTTTATAGTACCCTTTCTTACATAACTTTTGTTTAACTATTTTTTTAAATCTATACACAGATAGTTCTTGAATTTCTTTGGGTACTTTGTTATAGAAACGTATACATTGCCCCTTGAATGAGTCCCTCACTTTGCTGAGCCGAGTTACAGGTACAGCGAGTTTGTGCTTATTTCTAGTGTTCAAGCTATGAGTATCGCTGTTCTTAGGAAATTTTTGTATATTTTTCCGAACATAAATTAAATTTTCATAAATGTACTGTGACGACACAGTCATAATATTTATGGATTTGAATTAATCTTTAAGAGAATCTCTAGGACATAATTTATAAATTGCGCGAATAGCCCTCTTCTGCAGAATAAAAATTCTATTGATGTCGGCACCACTGCCCCAAAGGAGGATGCCGTAAGACATCAAGCTGTGAAAATAACTGAAATAAACTAATCTTGCCGTAGATTCGTCAGTGAGAGAACGAATTTTCCTCACTGCATAAGCTGCAGAACTAAGTCTATTCACTAAATTACAAATATGTGGGCTCCATTGTAGCTTATCATCTAAAGTGATACCTAAAAATACGGTTGTTTCAACAAGATCCAGTTTTTCGCCTTTAATAACAATGTCTGTGTAATAAAATAATATTAAATACCATAATTACTCAGTAATTATTGTTACACATTCTATAAGTAACTTATTTATAATCTATCTATCTATATATATAAAAGGGAAAGTATGTATGTATGTCCCTTATAGACTCCGAAACCGCTGAACCGATAGATAAATTTTCAGACAATCTTTAGATTGACCCAGCGGATAATCCTGTAAGGTTTAGCGGCGATCGGAGCACTCGGAACCGCGGGTGAAACCGCGGGACGGAAGCTAGTATATCATAAAACAGAAACACAACATTTTCATTAATATTTTTACTTTTTACTAAAACTATTCGACATTTTTTATAGAGCTCCGAAATTTCAATAAATTAAATTATTTGAGGCAATTTTATCTATTAGATAGGCAATAAAAAATATTTAAGAATAAACTCTTTAAGAATATAACCCGTTGTTGGATAAACTTCAAGCTCATTGCGCAATCAATTTCACTGGGATATAAAATGAATCTTTAAATCTTATTTAAATATTTCATGAATGCTGATCTAAAAGTTCGTAATCGAATTCCGATAAATCCCGCCTTGCATTTTACCCAGATTTAGACAAAGAAAGTCTGAGCTGTTTACTGAAACCACAGCTTAGGGCAAGATATTGTTCTACAGATCAAATTATATGCACTGGTTCTCAAATAACATCATATATTGATTCTATACGATTGATTACAAATGATTTACATTACTGTGTTTAAGTCAAATATCGTGATAAAGCCTTAAAAAAGTGCTGCATGGTTTATACCGGTATATATCAGTCAAATTATCACTTCCCAATGTACAAAAGATGTTGATAGTTTGTATTAGTATTTTAGGATTAAGTCGTTAATATTTAGGAAATACTTTATCCTAAATTACACCACACAATCTATTATAAAATATTAAAACAATCCATTTAATTTCTAGGACGCGTATAGCTCGTAATTCTGTTTTAATTTTAATTAAGGACTTCGGGCCTGTAACAGATGTCCGAAACTGATGTTGATTATAGATAATTATAGATATAAAATATCCCTCCATAATGTTGAAGATGTTCAAGCAATGTTTTCAGTCAGCTTGCGGTTTTAATTTAAGTCGAGAAAACAAATGTAATATTAAAGCTTAGGGGTTTTTATAAAACGGGAACTTTGTGGGGCGATTGTCACTGTTATGGAACTCGGAATATGATTGATTGTTAAAGGTACAGTGGTGCTGTTTGTTATAATTAATGGAAGGCTGGAAAACTTGGTTTATGTTTGTGCCGGAGAGCCGGATATCTGTTTGAGTTTGTATGGTTAAGAGATGTACAGATTTATACATACAAAGTTAAATTAGTTGGTATAACTTTACCACAGGTCCATTTGTTAGTAATAACAGTGATATCAATTACAATTAGAAACTATTTTAAGCATCTATGGTTGTACTTCTATTTAGACTTTTAAGTAGCTAATCCCTAGCGTGAGTTGCAATTCCTCTTTATTTGTAGGTACGGACAACAACCCAAAGTTAAAACAATGGAATAATAAAGTTTATTTTCAGAACATTAATATAAAAAGCTTTAATATCAATTTCCATTCGTTTATGCATGTGGCATACGTAAAAGAAAAACAAAAACACATTTCACAGACGAGTCGAAAAAAAAACACGGCGTGTACAAATTATCTGACAATCACACGAGTAATTTAAAATACAATCGAACTGAAATGAAAGCAATAAATAAAACAGTGGACACTCCCAACGGGTATTGCAGAAAAATAAATATTTCCACACTTTTATGGGTTTAAGCCGTGCACACACGTCGTTGTTTACCAACTAGATGGAGCTGGACTGATGTAATCATTAAATAAACAAATTTATAAAGTAGGTTTTTTCTCATGTACCTAATAATAGTTTAGTTAGGGCTTTGAGGATGTTTTCTATATATCATAGTTTGTATTTTATAGATTGATTGTAAATACTTGTTGTAAATAAATTATTGTTTAGGCAAGAATGTATCCAACATTCTTGTTGGGTACCTAAAACCTATGCTAAACATGACATTCCTTTGAATAAAGTAGATGTTATCAAAGTATCATGAATAGAGGCCAAGATTTTTTCACTCGAATATAGTTATTATTATTGTGATTGTTACAAATGTTAGTTATACGTCAGAAGTTAAATGATATTTTCAACAATATCAACAATATTCATATCCGAATTTCGATTGAGTCTACATAATTATTAATCCCTATTTAAATGTCAAAATAAAAAAAATAAACGTAATAAAACTTAAACAAACTGGTTAAAATCATTTGAAATTCTTGATGATAAACACAAATGTTACTTTTTAGGTACAAGATACAAGTCTCGACGCTAAAGAACAATACAAAAATATTTGTCTACTCTTGAAAATGTATTATTTTCCTCGTTCGCGTTTAGTTTTGTATAAATTGTGTTGTCGCACTGCAGCTAACTCCAATTTGTCTTCAGAACTTTGTCGTGGCATAATTTTATAGTTAAGCTTCTTAAAAAAACGTGCTAAATAACTTTAAGGCGAATCATCCGCTACTGAATAAACTTTTAAGGGGCATTTGTGTATTTTATAATAACACAAAAAATATATTTGTAGGATACTTTGTAGAAGCCTGGCTGACTATCACACTCAAGTTGAAAATCTGTCGCTAAGCATCTACTGGTGTGTTCCGGCAGGTGTAGTTGATAACGGTGTTCCCCTGCCTGTCGTAAAAGGCGACTCAATGGGGACCTTCGGGGTCGTGGGCAATCGGGGCGGGGGACCCGAGCGCCCCGAAGCGGCTCCGAGGAGGACGTTGGGTCGTTGTGGTCACGACTCATCGTGCGATAGCGCCGCGCTTGGAGGGGCTCGTGTATGCGTTCCGTACGAGAATCCGAGCCCCTCTACAGCGCAGATGGCGACCAACGTGGGGTTTTAGCCGGTACTAGTCCAGTATAACCTGATCGCTCCTCCTGGGGTGGTCGAGTAACCTATGAGGATTTCCCCACTTAAAAAAAAAGGTGTAGTTGATAACCAGTTCCTTCAAGGCTTAGTGTGCTTACCACTTTCGGCAACATCATCATATATCAGTTAACATGGTGAGATTGTGTTCAAATACAAGCCTATACAAAGCTTAAAAAATAATACTAGATCGTCTTTTCCAAGCTATTCGACTTATATTTAGAAAAAATCTATCCATCTATCTATATCATCGATTGTATTGTAGTGTATTATATAAGTTGCTGACAACCATCAATCTGCAAGACTAAAATTCTATTGGCATTTTGAGTACAAATATTGAATTGTTTACAACTACCTTTACGAGAACTATACACCTACCTAAGCTTAACTTAACAAGCTTTCCACCTCGCAGTTTCACTTGCAATTCCCTATTTTACCCCCTTAGGGGTTGAATTCCGAAAAATCCGACCTTGTCGAAATCATAAAGGGGCATTGATGAGTTAAGGCTCCAGTCTCCCTAAAATAGTGTTCTTGCGGAATTTATCAGAAAAGAAATATTGTTTTTTAGTCATCAGAAACGCAATAAATGAAATATATTTTACGTTATTTTAAAGTGTGAGATTTGAAGTTTCCAATACATATTTTATTTTTTAATTTGACGCCACTTTTATTAGCTTTGTGAGGCTTTAAACATACCTCTATTTACGTTCCACGCGTAGAGGGTCTCATTCATGCACACGCTACGAAAAAAATATAACAAAAACAAGAAATGTATTCAGATTACATTTGTCGGCAAATCCTCTGCAATAATCTTATCTAGTTACTTTTTTTCCAAATTGTCTCAATTTCTTATTTAAATTGCTTTAAAAAGTTATAAATTTCTGAATTTGACCCTTGCAACATATATATTTTTCTATTACAAAGTAATGGTTTAGAGAAATCACACTTTAACCACTCCGCAAGCAACTACTTATCTGTCGAATAAAAAATATATGCATTCAAAAAATCATTTGAAATAAATTTACCGAGACTAAACATATAACACAACGAACGCTGTCAATTCCCAGCGAAATTGAATGGAATTTTGATGCATTTTATGTTTTATTTGTTTAGTTTCGGTAAATTTAGTTCAAATGATTTTTTGAATGCATATATTTTTTATTCGACAGATAAGTAGTTGCTTTCGGAGTGGTTAAAGTGTGATTTCTCTAAACCATTACTTTGTAATAGAAAAAAATATATGTTGCAAGGGTCAAATTCAGAAATTTATAACTTTTTAAAGCAATTTAAATAAGAAATTGAGACAATTTGGAAAAAAAGTAACTAGATAAGATTATTGCAGAGGATTTGCCGACAAATGTAATCTGAATACATTTCTTGTTTTTGTTATATTTTTTTCGTAGCGTGTGCATGAATGAGACCCTCTACGCGTGGAACGTAAATAGAGGTATGTTTAAAACCTCACAAAGCTAATAAAAGTGGCGTCAAATTAAAAAATAAAATATGTATTGGAAACTTCAAATCTCACACTTTAAAATAACGTAAAATATATTTCATTTATTGCGTTTCTGATGACTAAAAAACAATATTTCTTTTCTGATAAATTCCGCAAGAACACTGATTTTAGGGAGACTGGAGCCTTAAGTGAGTCACGATTTTTCTTTAAATTTATTAAGGTAGCAGGTTAAACCATTACAGATATAATTTATGAACAACTCCGGAATATTCTAAGCAGATTTAATGCATAATATCACATCCTAAATGCAATTTGTACCACGTTTAGTGCACTTCAAAGTTTTTTGAGCACAATTACGGCAATAGCATACTTCGTAACGACCCATAGCCCGCCTCCATGCTTCTAAACGAACCACTCCAGAATTCCGGCCAGCCTTTTATATTCCGCTAATAGCTTGCGGTAGACGGTTTTATAGTTTCAACGTGTATGAAACATGGGATTAATTTACTGAAAAGATGCAGGTTGTTTATTTAAGACTTTGCTTCTTTTGATTTTTGGGTTTGAAGGTGAAAAATCTTGACCTAGTTTCGCGTTGTAGGTACCTATATACTTAAATAATAAATAAATTCTACTGGACATTATTTACACACGGCCATTTGCTCCCAAACTAAGCAGAGCTTGTACTATGGAAACCAGATATCTGATATACTACATAGTTACTGGGTAGGCTTCTATTTTCTAAATACAAATATTCTGAATAATGAACAGAGAACTCACTAGGTTTTTTTTTATGATAATTCTACCTTTAAATATAAATAGATATGTGAGGCCGATGCATTATTTTTTAATAGTGTGCATAAAATAACAAATCTGACTGACTGACTGATTGATTGAGAGTCGTTCGCAGAGAAGAACCATGAAATTTGAAGGATATGAATTCCATTTATAACGTAGAGGTGTGCAAACAAAATATTTTACAAAATGGGGTAAAATAGGGGGTTGCAGGTAAAATATGGGGTCGCAGGTAAAGCGCTACTTCATTTAAGTAGGTGAGTGTAGTTCTCGCACATCAATTTCTTTGATTTTTAATTCATAATTATATTTTTACCAAACTGAATAATAATTATACATCGAACAATAAACATGTAAATTAAAGTTAATTCATGATGAACGATTTATATTTACGAGTAAAATGCATTTTCTTACAAAGAACACGAAATTCTTTTATTTTTCATATGAAACCAAACGCAAACGCTTATAGATACGATTCGAACGTTAGTTTTCAATATTTCATAGATTTCGATTGTTTCAATAACTTACGGCTGTCAAAATGACGATAGAGTCCCGGCATTCAATAAATGCCTTTTTTTATTATTCTTTCAATACCGACGAATAAATGGCCTCCAGTGCGGTATTTCCTTTTTGTTATTGATTTTAATCTATATTTGCATATTGTGATTATTCCTGTTTTCAGACAATGTATTTATTTATCCATTTTAGGGATCCGCTTGAAAGGGTCCGGAAGAACCCATTTGCTGAGGCAACCATGTCCGACCGACTCGCGTCTGTCCGTACGTCACTCACAGGCTTCTTACTCCTAGACCAAGTAAGAAATGTCTTGAAATTTACATATATATGCAATCTCAGGCCCTGTTTCTATTAAGAACATAAAATATATATGCTATTGTTTCACATTAATTCACAGTCAAGGAATGAAAACTAGAAAACCAACGGTTTCGGAGAAAAACAACATCAATGTTTTCACAACAAGTGTTTGGTCCTAATTCGTATCTTCCGTCTTAGGTTAACTTCAAAAACCCAATTGGATCCATTATTTAGTCTGCAGTCTCATGAATGAATCAATAGGTTGTGGTCCAAAATCAATTTTATAAATATTTTTTTCAATTTGATAATATTGTTACACGCTGTATATTAAAACAACAATGAATTTTATTTACTTGACCTAAAATTCTCTGTGGGTTTGTAATATATGTCCATACATTTCAAAATAAACAATTAATGTTGTATTTCACCAGTAAAACGCTCCGAGGCGTGATTTTATAATAATTACCCAAAATTATTTTAAAGTAATGTCCCAGAAGGCAAATATTATGATGAACTAAAAAATATAGAATGAAAATTATAAAATGAAGAATTTTATCTTTAATATATCAAAATGGTTTTAAATAATATTTTTATATTTTTCATCGGTATTTATTATGTCATTAGGTTTACAAGCAGACAGACGGTCCACCTGATGGTAAGTGGTATGTATTATTCTTAAAAATAAACTTCGATCCTTTTTTAGTGTTATTATGATGTTATTTTATTTAGATACTGTGTTCATAAATTAAAAAAAACAACTACGCATCAGCTCCGAAACCATATTATGTCGACGAGTACTTATTCTAAAATCACAGCACCGCTTCTAGATCAAAAAATCCCTTAGGTCTGTGTTCAACAGTGGTTTGATATAGGCCATAATGAAACAAAATAAGCTTCTTTACCGAGGCTAAAATTTAACGATACCTTAGGTATAATGGCCAACATTTTTTCACCAACCATTAACGGCTCTCGTTACCAGTCACGCTTAGACGCAGTACGTGATCTGAATTACCGATTACAACCCTTTTCTATAAAGCTATGTATACACAGCCTGTACCGGTAAATGCCAGTTGGGCCAACATGTATGCAACGTGATAATCTCGGGCACGAGAGACATGTAGTTGTCCTTATCGTTTGTTTCTGACAAACTGAGATATAGATAGCTTCTGAGGGGAAAACGAGTCGAGATAATTTTTTCGTGGCGTACATTTTAGCCCAAACGACTCGAAACTAAGAACAGAGATACTCTAAAATAAAGGCTGCAATTGTATACAGGTATTTTTGGAATAGAGTTAGCAAAAAGATTTAGCTATGCCTAGTTTTACAAATCAATCAAAATTTAAAATTAAACTAATTTTTAGTTACATTAAGACACATTTTCCTTTGAATCACTACCCTTGTTTTCTTATTATACTCGCTGGCATTAGCTCGGTCTTACAGATTGTGTACTCCGCCTTATCTCAACGTACAGGACCTGAATTTGCCCCTGACCTTGGACCTCTTAGGAACAAATTGCGTTACGACCCTCAAATAAAACTCGGAACGTTTTCAATTTTCATTCGTGAAGGATACTGGTTTTTTATGTAACTGAGTCTGGGAATTCCTTAAAGCGATCTTACTCTCGCGTGGCGATTCTGCTAAACTCATTTATGCGAGTAAATAAGTTTGTACGTCTTGAAGATCATTTGGTACAATGAAGTTGGATGAATAATTGGTTGCAAAGGGTATGAGAAGGTTTAAAAAAATGTTTTTTTAAGAAATCAATCCTCCGTCTTCTTACAATGGGTGTTTTTTTTGCAAAAAAAAAGTTAAAATATCGTCTATGATATATTAATTATAGGAAAGGTTATTTACCTCTGGTGACGGCATCTACATAGAGTGATGCTTATAGGAAATAAACAATTGAAGTACGCTCATTGCTCTTCGTAAATGTGTACAGTCGACTCCAGACTAGTTAGACTGTTCTAATTTGGTTTTAGATCAAATTATCCCTACTAAGTATAAATATAAAATAAAATAAAAAATAAAAATAAAAAGCCTTTTATTTCCTAATGCTACATTTTTCTTATAAGTATGTACTATTAATTATATATTTATTATATATATGTATTTTATATTTATTTATAAATAGCAATTTACTTAGGAACCCCTCTCAGGTGAAGGCCTCTTCCAAAGATTGCCACTTTTCGCGGTCCTGAGCTATCTGTTTCCATTGCGAAAGTGTGTTTGTTGGTTTGTTCTTCTTTCACACTGCAATAGATCAGCGTGATTTTTTTCATAGAGATAATTTATGGACGGGAAAGTCACGTAGACTATTTTTGATCCCGAAAACGCGGGGCGAATGCTAGCTCTCATTAATAAATTACACCAAAAATATATTAAGTTATTTTAATCATCAAAATTAACACAGTGGTTTCCAGTCGTATGTACAATGTATGTATATATATTCTTTTGAATAAACCTCTCCTAAACTTCTCAGTGAACTGTGATTTTGAGCTCTCAGAATAACAGAGCTAGCAATCCGCTTCTATGACAAAACATAACATTCTAAATTCAATTAAAACTTGAAACTTTCATCCCCAAACAAAGGCGCTAACTAAATATCGTTTCATAAAACATAGCAACATAAAGGCACCAATGCACGAGCCACAGCCGAATAATTGCTGTGAAAGATAAATTCTCAGTTGAAAAGTTGAAGGAGTTAAGCCCTCAGGCTGTCTTGTCATGAGCAAGCGGCGGGAAGTTTGCGTGGTTACATACTGCGACTGATTTATACTGTGGAAACTTTGTTTACGATGTTGGAGCTCAATTTATTTGACATTAAATATATATGCAATTGTATTTCTACATATATCTAATTTGGCATAATTTACAAAATTGTGTGCAAAGACTATGTCCTTAGTAAAGGATAAATTTTACTGGAATATGATTTTCATCAGTTTCTTCTGATTTTTTCAATAAACTATTTTGTACTTAAATAAGCGACATTATATCTCGTCTATAAATCTATACATATATCCCACCAAAAACATAAATGTGAAAGAAGGCCAAGTTCGTAACAAAAGAACTTGCCAGCTAAATACTTGAATGACAGCATTCATAAAAGTAGTGAGATCTAACTGGATACCAAGCCTTTTCGAAATTCTCTAAATCATAACTCCTATCATGTATGTATAACTTTTGTGTGTAACGTTAATGTTTTCTTTCGTTGCTTATAAAGAAAAAATATATAGGTATTATGTTCTCTGCTACTCAATAGTGTGACTTAAAGGCTTCTTATAACGTAGCGGTGTACTAAGAAAGGATTTTCCTAAATTTTACCACTAAGGTGGTAACATAGGGAAGCGTGGGTGAAACCGCGGTGGGAAAAGTTAGTTGGACCTATAAGGGATTAGCTGTAATAAGCGTCAGAAGCACGCGCCCGAAGCGCAGCGTTTCAATTTGTATCAATTTCTACGCAACGAATTGTATCAAAAGTTGCTTGAGCGCTGTTGTCTATCGTACAATGTATACTTTATTAAATTTATATAGACGGACGCTTTTTTCTACTTACATCTATCTCTAGTTTATTGAAAATACCAAACCCATAATCCCTTATGTTCTCAACTTCATTTATTGGTATTCTTTCGGGCAAAACATTATATCTCTTGCTGCCGCCATTTTCTTGCAACGATTTTACGTGCCACGTGAGCTTTTTGTTGAGCTTTTAACATACGTTAACGATCAAACCATTCTGCTGCGCGTGCTGCGTCAATCAACATACGCTCCTTCAAAATGTAGGTGCCAGTAATATTTCCTGCATCGAGAATACAAAGCAACCGACGCTGTACCGATATCGTATCGACTAGTCGGTACAAATCCTTACAGTTACTTAGGTATATCAGAGAAAAATGTAGTGAAAGGTAAAGTAAATTGATTTTAATGTATTCAACAAAAATTACTACTGATGTAGAAAAATCGTATCGTCAATAAATTGTTTATTATTTTAAAGCCCAAATAATATTTCGTTTCTCAGTTGTTCAACGTAACGGAACCGTCTGATATTAAATTGAATTTACATCGAATTGTTTTGAGAAATGAGATCTCGGACTACTTTCAGATGTAATATTAAAAGAAAAGTGAAACGGGACTTATATTAAATTAAATTCTGGACATCTGTCGTACACCAGGGCGGTATAGCTTGAAAGATTAAAGTAATTAATGAATATTTGAATGATTAATTCCTTATTATATACATAATGTAAACGATATTATTAAAATTAAAGCGATAATAGCTCGGTGGTAGTGAAGTTGAATGCCTTGATGAAGGTCATGGATTCTAATCTAATAAATTGTAGTATCCATCCACCAGGCTGGCTACCACCCTCAAGTTGAAAATCTGTCACCTAATACCTATCAGTGAGTTTTAGTCCGCTTACCACCGTCGGCCACACACATCACTTACCACGGTGAGATTGTGGTCAAACAAAAACATGTCTCATTTGTTTTCGAATATTTATTTATTTATTTCTCGGAAAACGAACAGCTATTCATAACATATTATTTTAATAGTAGAATACAATAGATCTAAATAATAGCCTTTTACAAGTTTTCACCTATGTGTTGATTGCTATGAAATATTATAAATTGAGTGAAAAAAGAAAAAACATACATATAAACAACATGAAGTAAAATTATAAGTTAACCTTATAAGGAGTACACATTATGTTGATGTTGCAATAAACGATTATACTAAGAGTGATCAGTGTCAATGCATGGCAAGTATGCGAACTTCAGAATCACTGTCATAAAATTAAACAGATAATAAATTATATATATATATATATTTTTTAATTATGATTTCTATTCGCACTAGTACTCCACATGTTAAATAGTTTTCATAATAATCCTACTAATCCTAGTAATATTATAAATCTGAAAGTTTGTTTGTTTGGATGTTTGTGACTCCATCACGCATAAACAGCTGAATAGATTTGGATGAAATTTAGCACATAAATAGATTATACCCTAGAATAACATTATAAGTATTATTATTGGATCTTTAGAAAATACAGTATAAATACTTTTCACACGTACAACTTATAAAAAGATAAACTGTGATTCTAAGTTATGATTGTGTATACAATCAAGTGACTTCCACTATGACCTAGTTATTAAAGCGTTACATCGACAACAAGTAGAAAAAAAAACCTGTTCAGAGTTCCGCTGTTGACGTTCCAATTTCCTTGATCCTTCAACATAATAGACTCCTAGTCCGACACGACACTTAATTTCCACCCAGTGGGGTATTACTCACGTGAAACCATGAATAAATTCATTTCAACTACTTCATTTTAACTTTCTCGTCTTATTTTCGTGTTAACAACTTGTTTTGTAATTTGTACGAATTGTCATATTTAAATCGGTATTATTGTACTTGTTATGTTTTGGATTTAACGGTTGTAGCCGGATATAATTAACACTACCGGACATTTTTAACACTACCGGCTACAGTTTTAAAAAAGAAGTAACCAAAATTTTGAACTCTGCTTTGAATTAGTTGTTTTTGATAATATAATATATATACCTATATTTATTTATAAATGTCTATAAATAACAATTGATTCTCACACAACACATAACACTCGCGCACCCTCGCATACACACACACGCACACACACACGCACACACACACGCACACACACACCATTACTACTAACTGCTCCTATTTTTATCTCGTAATTACATTATTTTATTAAAACATAGAATAGCACGTACTGCAAAGGAGTAGCTACCTCACTAAACCAATCTCATACCTATAAAATAGTATTTAAAAAGTGTAAATCCGTTATTGGCTGTAAATATTGTTTATATAAGTATATACCTAAGTTTAAACTTGTAAGAGCTGTGGATTTTGTAATAAAAATAAATAAATAAATAAATATCATCCTTGTCTCTTTTTACGGTTCCGTACCTCAAAAGGTAAAATAAGGAACCCTTATAAGATCACTCTCTTGTCCGTCTGTCCGTCCGTTTGTCCGTCTGTCCGTGTGTCACCACCGATTTTCTCAGGAACGGGAGGACCTAGCACGTTGAAATTTATACCAGATACTGAGGTTGATAGTCCCTATTAGGTGTATAAAAATAAAGGTCCTGAGTCAAAAAGATATGGGCAAATTTAGATTTTCGCGAAAACTTGTATGTTCCAAAATTTACCTTAATTTTCAATTTATAATTAATTTGCAAATTGGCAAGAAGCAAGGTCTTACAGCACAAAGTTGAAAGTTAAAGGGTGTTCCCATACATACATAGTTGACGCCAATTAAGATTGCCCTCTGAGTTGTATGGGCGCTCATACAATTTAGAGGTCTAGCTTAATTGGCCTACCTCAAAATATTAAGGTAAATAAACGAAATTGTGCTATTGTGTGAAATAAAATAAAAGAAAATATTAATAAAGGTATAATGGGTATAAGGTACGGAACCCTCGGCGCACGAGTTCAACTCGCACTTGACCGGTTTTTTTTATATGAAACAAGCATTCCTAATGATTTCTGATGCATATTATAAATTTATCCTCCGATCCATCATTAGACCCTGAAAACTATTTATAAACAAATTGCATCTCAAAACGATCTCAACAAGCCTTAACATGGTTGGGATACGTTTCGTCATCAGATCATCCCGATTATACCTAATTATCGTATTGTCATCCGAACTACATACAAATTGCAAAGTTTCAAATCGATACAATAAATTAGAAGTGGGTTAAAATTTACATCCTAGATTTAAATTTTGTTAACATAATATAGTTAACAGCGACTAACATAAATAGTAAAATTAAACTTAGTAAAATTCACAAGTGATTTTGTCGAAAAATAGCGATTGCAACTTTCTTATAAAAACTATAATATTAATTTCAATGATAAACTTGAAGAGAAAATTACTTTCAAATTTTGATAAGTTATATATTTATGCTCGTGATTTCGCACTTAGTACTTAAGTAGTGTACTTAGTTAGCTAGTTACATATAAGAGAAGCTAATAACAGCGAGTTAGTTAAAAAAGAGTCAAGCACGACTCCTGAGTATGTTATACCTTGAGATTCATGGAGTAGAGACCACGGACCGACAAGCGCAGCGGCGGAACTCCACTTACAAGATGGACGGACGCCTTGTAAAGGTCGTCGGAAAACGCTGTATGTAGGCCGCCCAAGACCGGTCGGTCCTATTGGAGATCCTTAGGGGAGACCTATGTCCAGCAGTGGACATCTTGCGTCTGAGATGATGATGATGATGACGACTCCTGAGAGATGGTGCTCTGAGAAATTCCTCGACACATGGGCCACAAAGTCTTAGTATTTATTTATATAATTATGATATGAGGTAAAACAAAAAAATGGTAAAACCACTTATCAATGTCAGTTATCTGTTGTGCTCTAAAGTTAAGGACGAGGTGACATGGCTTCTTATTCTATAGAAATTTGAATTATGGAGCATTTACCTGAAATATGTGTAGGTACATTTTACAGTAGGTTGTAATTGCTATTGGTGAGCTTATTCTGTAGGTTACATTTTATGTGCCTACAGAATAAGCTCACCAATAGCAATTATTACTAAAACCTTTCAATTAAGAATTGAGGGTAAATTAACAATAATAACACCTATGTGTTTTTTTAATCAATCTATACTAATAATATAAAGCTGAAGAGTTTGTTTGTTAGTTTGTTTGAACGCGCTATTCTCCAGAACTACTGGTTCGATTTGAAAAAATACTTCAGTGTTAGATAGCCCATTTATCGAGGAAGGCTACTTTTTATCCCTGGAAAACACAATTTTAAGATCCCTCGGGAACGCTGGTGAAACCGTGGGGCGGAAGCTAGTCTCTAATATACAGCAACACAGTCTTCCTACATAGACCTCCTACATTTCTTTAAGATCAAAGTCAAAGTCAACACCATTTATTCAGTTTAGGCCCTAGGAGAGTACTTATGAAGGTTGAATTTACTGAAGCTACCACCGGTTCGGAAGTCAGCCTTCAACTGTAAAGAACCGGCAAGAAACTCAGTAAGGTTACATTTTTTATATTATTATTTTTATTATCTGACTATTTTGGCTATATTTTTTCAAAATATACAATATAGGTACAATATACAATTAAAAACAAAAACCTCTACTGATGTTCCCACATAGCAGCAGTTATTATATTAGGATAACATTTTTAAGTGATTGTTATAATGTAACGATGCGATATAACGTTATATGTTTTGAATCGATCATTTTAACGTTAGCCAAAGGTACGAAAAGAGTCAAGTAATTATTTGTCTAACATGAGAATTCTCTTTCAACAAATAATTGATCAAATAAAATACTGTTAAACTTGTCCAAAACTTATTGGGGCGTTAAATAGAAGGAATGGAAAATCCTTAATTCTGTTTACCTACACAGTATCTTTATCCCGAGAAATATTTGTGATCTAATTATTTATTTACGCTTCGGATTTTTCTTTGATGTTAAATGTTAAGGATGATTAAAATATTCTTTGAAAGTTGAAAGTTTATTTTTTTTTGCTCGTATATGAACCGTTTATTATGGTTTTTGAAAGCTTCATTGCTATGTTGGTGATTTTGGCTTCATAGTTCGAAGGTTTAGTTATTTTTAATATTTAATTTAATTATTATCTTCAGGGAACTCTCAATATGAATGTATAGATCGTTGCTCGTCAGACCTGTTGGCAATCAATGCCGGAGTTCCTCAGGGATCAACTCTCTCTACAACTTTATTTCTACTGCATATTAATGATCTACTGAAGCCCGGTATCTTTGGGTACGTAAACGACAACACTGTTGTAGAGAGAGACGTCTCCAGCGTGCAATCTATCAGTGACAAGACCCAGTTGTTGAGAGATATCTAACTAGTGCTCTAACATTTAGGCATTTTCATATTGGCTAATAAGATTGACTTTCAAGGCCAGAGTGAATAGGCTCCTTTTGTAAAAAAAAATATCTTGTAATCTTATTTTGTAAAAATGTCTCTATCTGCGGCTTTGAGATCAAACGAAAAAAGTATACTTTTTAGGCTTAAAAAAAAAATCTGTTTAGACTTAGTAAAATATGAGTCACCATATTATAATAATCGATTACTTCTACCAACACGTGACTTAAAATTCACGTAATAATACGCAAGACTCCCAAAGGAACCTAAAATACACATACAATATACAAAGATGCGACTTAAAATAAAATCTCCGATATATTTCGTCGCCGGTACTATGCCGATCACGGCGGAACCAGAGATTTATTCAGCAGCACGTACTCGACTTATCTGTAGCTGCAAATCAGCTTGGTTCATACATACACGTTATATTGGCATGAAAAATGAGAGACTCCAGCTAACATTAATTTTTAATATAGGGAAATGATTTAGAAAGGTAAGATGTTAATATGTGTGTAGGTAATTGTAAAATTTAGCTGATTTCTCATGTAGTTTGGAATTAGATCCAGGATGTCCATCTCTTAAATTCTACTAGGTATAATTTATGAGAGGATTTATTCTTTTATAATTTCCATTTTTTTTCGTATGTAAGTCATAATAATAAATGTGCTTACTGTCCAGCAAATATAGCAGAGCCAGTTCCAACAAAAGTGTATCGTTTATATCTTATCACCTGTAACCCGTGTCGTTCTTTACCACAGAGTAAATTATGTTCGAATGAAAGCCTTGAAGCTTCGCAACCCTTTTCAAGGTTAACGATGACGCAGTATAATGTTTGGTGAATAAATATATCTTATGAAGTACATGGTGACGACAAGGAGTAGATAAACAGACCGCAAATTTAGTTTCTTCTTTACAAAAAGTCTGCAACAAATATCAGTAAGAAAAATAGCTTTTTTCCTTTTCATGGCCAACTCTAATTACTCAAACCCAAACCAATATCTATTTACAGGTAACATTTACCAACTTTTTAAAGTGAAATACTTTTTCGGCTATCGTCCGTCTGATCGTTTTTTCTATCCGTAAAGCCAGGTAATACAGAAGTTTCCCCCAACGAAAATTACTTTCGTACAAAATTTTACCCCTTATCAAATTCAATTCCAAAACTGGGGAATACCGCAAACTTTTCTAAGTTAAACTATCTATTGGGTTTCGACAAAATTCAGGCTCAGATTTCGTTATTCGTTTGTAAATAGTTTTTATCTCATTTCTTGCCATTATATGAAGTATTTAGTTTACTTCTTTTTTACCGCTGTCTATTGAAAGTAGTTTACTGAACTTTTACAAAAAACTTTTGAAAGTATATATGCTTTAACTTGAATTATATTGATCTACAGTGTCTGTAAAACCAATTAATTTGAAATAAACTGGTCTTGTACGGTGCGGTTTCAAAGAAACTTCATACCGCAGACGCGCAGTTTATGTATCGAACTTCCCCCCGTGGTTTTCCCAAGGGAGTACAGCATGGGGTTCTTCAAGAAGGATGCAAAGATATTTATGCAGTGTCAACAACGCACACTAGTGCGTAACTACTAGGTTTTCCTGGTGTCGCAAGTGTCAATAGGCTATGGTAACTGCTTACCACAAGGCGGGCCGTAGGCCGTCTCCATAGTGGTATAAAAAAACCCGTCGACTACCTCTTGGTTATTCTTCAGAAACAGTTCCTTTGGTGACAGCATCATCTCTTGTAAAATTATTCAACAAATAATCTCAAAGGAAATTCATTTCGTTACTTCTCTTGTCTTCAGTTTTTAATATTTTTCACAATACATTCACTTGATCAACATCACATGTTCAATCGATAGGATACTCATGTTTTGTACTGTCTGAAACTGAAAATTGTGAGATATCAAATAGCTGTAGATATGACATGTGTTTGACCACAATTTCATCAAGGGTAAGTGATGATATAGAACCTGTAGCTATAGCTATCGATGAAGCAAAATACAAAGAAAAATCGAAACCTTTTACCTTAACACTCCACCCACCCAGCTGCGCGAATGAAAGTTTCATATCAATGATTTATTTGCTGGCACTCTTTGCGTCAATATTTGGTCTCCCACGGCCGGATAGACCTAATAGCGGAGTGAGAAATAGCAATCCATTTCATATAGCTTGTGTGGGCACCGGTACGATTACTGTCGTTACGAACGTGATATTACTATTTGCTATTCAAGTCTTTTTATTCTTACGCCATCTGATATTTCATTTGGAGAGAATTTTTCTTCAGTCCGAACCCAGTAGACAGTAGGACACATCACATGCGAATTTCACCTAATAGTATTTAATGAATAATTTGGGTAACCCGTACGAATATTCCTTTTCACGAGCAGTAATTTATATAATATGCATTTTTTAAACGTAAACACTTTGAGTAAATTTTATACTAACAGAATGGTGCTGTTTATGTAAATGTGGGTTGTTAGGGCTTCTAATCCATGCTTTAGAATTAGCCGCGCTATTTTATTAATGAGCCGCATTGTCTGTAAGTTAATAAGGTTCAAATTCAGTTTACAAAGTATTAAGCTTATGAAGCTTTATTCTTTGCGTTTTATGCCTCTCACGTCTCGTACGTGTGTTAATAAAAATCTTTAAGGATGTTTTAAATAATCTAATTTCATCTTACACTTAAAAAAAAGACTTCAAATAAGAACATCAATTTATTCATGTACAAAATAAAATTAGCATCATCAAAGAAGGACTCAAAAGAATTTTTCCTAAAAAATAAACTTAAATAACACATTTAAAAATATCAAAGCAGTATCCACATCAAGAATTCGTTGCTAATTTATAAAAGCAGTAAGACGTTGAGTGGAAACCAATATTTCCAAGTATGAGTGTATGGGAGGCTTTATGTCTGTCGCGCGTGATGACATTTCTTTTGAGTCGATGGCACTCTGCTCCATGAAAGATTCGAACTCTTGACACTAGAGTAACCACACGTTGTAATTGAGATCTGAAAATCTTCCTAGTATTATTTCCATCTAAAGACATAAAAATATCGTTAGCTTCTTGTTTAAACAAAAAACAAGTTACTATATCGCTTATCGTTACTATTCAAAACAAATATGAAAAATTATCGCAATATTATTGTTAAAAGTTTCCTTCTAAGCTAAAATTTTAGTTAGTTTCTTTTATAGAAAGAAAGAAAAAAAACACTGGAAATGGACGACGTTTCGAATATTTGGTTATCCTACTACAGACGGGAATCGACGATAATTGTGTGAAGAAATGTAATATAAAAAGTACCAGTCCTTTTGTGTTGGTGAGGACCGGATTTCCGACGTATGATGGGGAATATTTTCTTTTTATAATGTCCTCCATTTTTTGTAGACGAAACGTGGGAAATATATGCAACTGTTACTGGCTACGAGCTCATGTAGGTTAGTTGAAGATATTGGCTGAAAGAAATCTTTTTTTTACAAGCCTTAAACAACATCGGCATGACTGAAGAATCGAACAGTTTTTTTTTTAAACAAGCAACTGATTTAAAATACTTTTGCACAATTCTATCCACACATATACAAACAGATGAAGTGAAATAAAAGCTTGTAGTAAAAAATAATGTAATATTTTATAAATTGTATATATTGAGACCATTAACATCAATAGCTTAGGCGACCAGCGTGGGGTAAAGCCTTAATCATTCACGGGTGACAATCCGGAGTGACAGGCTTCAGACCTTTAAATTGACTTCGCAGTCATACAGGTTTTTTCCCGGTATTTTCCTTTACCGACCATTGGTATTTCTGTGAAGAAGACGTATGTTAGTCTAATACTCTTAGATGAAAATGATTTTAATCTAAAACAGAACATTTGAATTCATATAACAATATCTTAGGATGTGATTCAGTCTGTCATTATATATGTATCGCTATTGGATTGCATCCCGTATCATCCCCCATTGCAAATAAAGTAGAGAATAAGAACAATGCACATTGTTGCAGTTTGAAATATTACCATACGATTTACAGGAACATAGGAATCTTCAAATATTTTTCTGAATATTGAGTACATTGTAAAATATACAGATTTCGTTTTATTTATATTATATTTTATTTACATATTTACAATTAATGTAAAAAATACAAACTATGATATATAGAAAACATCCTCAAAGCCCTCGCTGCTGTCGATTATTTATTTATTTGATATTCGTTTTATTTATTTGTACACACACACAAGTAAAATACACCACAAATCAGATACAAGAGCACAAAGAGACTATTTAATACTAATAGGACTTTCTACCAGCAGCCTTGCGTCGGGAAAAAATAAATACAAAATATTGTGTTATCTATGAAGAGAAAATTAATTGAATAAAAAATATGAATAGTGTTTGAAGAGAGGTTATCTGACTTAAATATAAAAGAAGTGCAAATGTACTAAAGTGGAATTTCGTAACGCACGTTGTTTTCGTTTCGTAACGCACTTTATTAGACCGTGGCTGAGGTAGTATATTGTAATTTAGAGCGGGTTTACGGGGAATTCAAGTCGTAGGTGCAGGTAGTGATTCGCCGGAACATAGTAAATAAGTTAACCAAAGGTAAATTTCTGAGTACTTTATTGTAAGGTTACACGGTTATATTTTTTTATTCTCCCTTATAAAAGGGTTGCTTACGCAATGATATTTGTAGATGGCGCCACTGAAACACAACGGAACTGTGTCCAATGGCGTGCAACAATTTATTTGATGTTAGTTTCATCTTGTCATTGTAACCAATCACGTCATTCGTTTACTTTATAACACAGTGGCGCCTCTAGCGGAAAAAATGGGCATTAAGATTTCCTATTTAATAAACCATCAATTTACAAATACTTTTTTGAAGCCAAAGTAGGGTTCGGCATGCTAAATTACTTACACTACGGGATCAGATCTGAAATTACAAAAAAGTTTTCATGTATAAAAAATTGGTACACCATTTTAAAAGTGATACAAACATGAGGAACCCAACTTAAATTATGACTAGATTATATCTAGAAATATCCAACCAGTATCCTCTGACTCCCAGTCAGGCTAAATGTCGACCTAGTTTCTCAGACATCGATAAAAGCCTCTCTTCCCATTGAAAATAGGTAGCCGAAGCTCACTGTGACCGACTCGCACTTGACACCGAAAATAGCTAGTCAAACTTTGAATTAACTCCTAACTTTCTAAAATGATTTTCGTGTTGCATTCCGTATGCAGTATTAGCAGAAAATAGAGACGGACAATGGAGCAAAATTTAGAGGTAATAATACTAGAATTGACCATTTATTATGTTTTAACCTAAATTTATTATATACACAAGGGTATATAATCACTGGTTTATTTTCAGTGATAATGTTTTACGATTCAACAAACAATAAACCTTTTTTATTACCTCACAAATAAAAAGTTTACGCTCATATTGAACTGGCTCAGATTATTATCCTCACAGACATTGTTTGTAACCTTTATATTATAAGGAAATGTCACTACTGAACAAATATTTAACCGAATCAAAATAGGAAAGAACAAATAAAAACCCATCTCACAAAATATAAAACATACTTGTGTGTCTCGTAAGCTAACGTCGAACCGACCTGATTTGAAAAACGAACACACAAACAAAAATACGTTTAAAATACGCCATTATACGTGATAAAAGCGCTTTAAGCGTACATACGAAACGTTAACTGAGTTTAAATTGCCCTATTAATGGGTATAGTAACGGTGAGGCTTGTTAGGTAATTTTGTGCCAGCTTCGCATTGCATGGTTAGACGGACCCTGTCCAAAACGGCAACAGTAATCCCATTACGCATGTGGTGGTACTGGGGGAAACGTTAATAGACCCACCAGAGAATGATGCTTCCTGACTGGTTGATTTACTACAAATTATTGTGTGACAAGGAGTTTCAGAGATACAAGATTCGATCAGATAGATTGAGCGATGGGTAATGGGAATTAACTTAAGATATTCATTGTAAATGAGTATTAATTTCATAGGTAAAAAGAGCAAATTAGAGAAGCTAAAGTTAAATAACTGTAGAGCATATCAAATGAGGGAAATCTCTTTCATGTAATAATTTAAAGGTATATTTATCACATACAAAAGGTTTTAATTATAATCCATTCGGATCTTCTAGAAAGCAATTTCTGTTGTATTGTTTTTCTTTTTATAAAACGCGGGTAGTCAGTTAATTAAGTTGGCTGGTCTTAATCCCAGATTTTAATAAGCCCATGAAAGGTCTACATAGAGCTCTGCGAATGGATTTAATGAGTATTCCCTGAATTTAATGACGACGAAGGATTATATTTTTATGCTTATTAATTTATTTTTTAAAGTTTTTCATGCACTTTATACGATGTATTTATATTATTTTTGCTTGAGAGATATTTAATTGATTTTCTTAACCTACTTCTTTTACTTTTATTAGCATATGTAATTGTCTTGTTTATTAATAAACATTGAACCCACAACCCCTGACAGTCACGGTATTTTACCGCCAACAGTCCGTTAAGCGCAGCAGAGATCAATGTAAAAATAAACACTTAAAAATTATCGCTTAAAAAAATATTACAAACTTCTTGAGCGGCTGCAAAAAACCCCAGCACAGTACAACACAGTAATATCAAATCTAACGTTACATTTAGCAACATACCCCATCCGTCGTCGTAACGAGCACATCCGCTGCAGTCGGCGTACGTGACAAAGTAGACAAGCTCCAGACATTCGCTTATGACGTTTTGATCGGATAAAAGTTGGCCGACTGTATCAAAATTGAACTGTAATCTATGAACTAAGTTAGTTTGCTGCCTGAAGTGATGTAAAAAGTTACACATTGGGAATAAAATCGAGAGAATGTAGATGTAGAACAGTTGTGGTTTAATATGTCGATCTCATAATAAAAGATAATTTATACTCACTAGAGTAAACCCGAGGACAGACTTTGCTGTGGCTTTTCCATTTTTTAGTTTCGTAGCTAACAAGGAACCCTTGTAGTTTCGCTAAGTCCGTCTGTCTGTCTGTCTGTCCGCAGCTTAGCCCTCTCTTAGTACTGGAAAGCTGTAATTTGGCATGGATATTCAATACATATTAATCATGCCGACAAAATGGTATAAAATAAAATCTATAAAAAAATATTTTTTAGGGTAGGCTCTAGGTACACGTAAAATGGGGATGTTTTTTTTCTCGCTTACCAGTCGTTCTCGTATCGTTGGTTGACTTGAAAATATTGCGGGTTTGTGAAAAACAACATTTCGATTCAGGGATCCGTTTGTAAATATTAAGCTTTTAAGTGCTAATTTTTGTTCGAGTCAAGTGTCCTGTCTCCTCCCTGCCAGCTAAATGGATGTTTTTGGATATGTGAAAAAATTCACGGTAGTAGTATTTATGTCAACGGAAATGTGTGTAATCCGTCATTGTATACAATTCCTAGTCAATGTATACAATTCCTAGGAAATGTATATAATTCCTAAAATCGCATGGAAATGTGTGAAATCGTGCTCTTTAAGCGCCGGCTGTTTTTCACGCCACGCAGCTCTTAATGATATTATCCGTAGGGCTCTTATTGTTGCCAACGTGCCTTCTGTACTAGAACCAGTCGGAATTGCAAGTGACGATGGCAAGAGGCCGGATGGTATGACTTTGATCCCGTGGAGTGTTGGCAAGCCGCTGGTGTGGGATGCCACGTGTGTAGATACACTTGCGCCTTCCCACTTACTGGTGACTTGTAAAGTCGCTGGGGCGGCTGCGACCGGTGCTGAAAAATCCAAATTTAAAAAATACGCTTGTCTTGGTTCTAATTTTTCATTCATTCCATTCGCAGTTGAAACCATGGGTCCATGGGGGTTCGAGGCTCGCCGATTTGCTCGGATTTTATCATCCAAGCTCATCGAGGCTTCGGGAGACCGACGGGCTGGGAGCTTTTTCCGCCAACGCATAAGCTTGGCCATCCAAAAAGGGAACGCTGCCAGCCTGTTGGGAACCTTGCCTATCGACAGCAGCGAGGGCTTTGAGGATGTTTTCTATATATCATAGTTTGTATTTATTGAAATAAATTATAATGGACACATAAATTTCCGGTAACATATATAACTAAATTAAAAGGAAACCTATCACAGAGAAGTTGGCTTTACAAGTTTACGAGTTATAGTCCATCTTATAAAATGTACTTGGAAAATTAAAAATTTCGTACAAATTCCATTAATTTTTTTTTGGGTTTTACTTAATAACGTATAACAAAAAGCCCGGAACATACACCTACATTACGCGTGGCCTGACACGCACTTGGCCGGTTTTTATTGATCACAGTAAAGTTAAGTCGAGTAAAGTTAAGTCAATAGCTCGTGACAACAGAAAAAAAAACACACATAAGAGAAGAAGTACCAAATGCATCAGCTGAATTGGGTGATAACAAACATACAAACCTTCACACATATGACGATTAATCACAAAATCTCAAAAAGTAATTTTTGGGAAGCTAAAATTTGGCTAACTAAGAAAGGTTTTTCCGAAATTCCCTATGTGGAATGGATAAAATAGGGAATCGCGAGCGAAACTGCAGGGTAGATATAAGCTTAATATAAAACACAAAAATAAGTTTGAAACGTGTACATGATCCAGCTCGCTTGCAGTTCATCTCAAGCCAAGTTGTTCTACAACACATTATAAGAACTCAACTAAGAGTCAGCTGTCTCGGCCACCGACACGTGACGCCCATCAAACTCACTCTACTTGCAGCTAGGAACACCATGAGCTTGTTAATATATAGGATGTAATTAAATATCACAATTTTAGTATTTTCTTACGTTTTTAAGTACGCAATGTCAGAAATTGAGCTTACAAACAAATAATTTAAGTTCTAAATTATATGTTAAAAAAGGAGTAGTTCTGATCGACGGGAAAGATCGGGAAATATATAAATACGTTTTATAATATTTGCAATTCATGTGGTTACCTCAAAAACAGTTAACCATTTACCATACTTCTAAGCGGAAAATACAATTGAATTTCAGGTTTAGCGCTATCAACGCAAGGTTGGTTTTGAAACTGGTTTTACTTGACATATTGAGGTTTTAAGTCTGATCAATAATAGATTTTATAATGGGTAGGAGATGTGTTTGTTGCTGGTAATAACCTGTAAAGTAGTCATTAAAACGGATGAAATTTAAGTAATGAGGAACGAAAAGTTTTATAGCATATTTTATGGGACGATGGCGTTGATATAAAATAATGAAACTATACCAGGTGGCACGGAACGACCGATTTTCCCAAAAACTACGAATCAAATTAGAGTTAACATAGCTGTATTATATTTTATTTATATGCTTTTTATTTTGATTTGATACGTTATTTTTGGATCGTACGTTGGTTTAACATTGTTGGTGTATCTTATAAATAAACTAGCTTTTCCGCGCGGTTTCACCCGCGTTCCCGGGATAAAATATAGCCTATGTTACACGGTGAAGATGTAGCTTTCTAACGGTGAAAGAATTTTTAATATCGGTCCAGTACTTTTTGAGCCAATTCGTTACAAAACATACTTACATACAAATCTTTCCTCTTTATAATCTATATACTAACTAATAAAGAAGCTTGTCCTGACTGACTGACTGATCTATCAACGCACAGCCTAAACCGCTGGGGTTAGGAAAATAAAATTTTGTACACAAATTCCTTAAATAACGTAGGCATCCACTAAAAAAGGATTTTTCAAAATTCAACCCCTAAGGAGGTAAAATAGGGGATGTTCGATTGTATGAAACTTTGTCAGTTTTAAAGATAAATCCATGAAATTTATTATTTAGGTATATAGTTAAAAATAAAAAATAGATGTATTAGGGTTTTTTGAAAATCACCCTATAAGGGTAGAAAAGGGGTGGCAAAGTTTGTATGGGAATCATTACTTTTCTGGTCAGATTTATTCGAAACTTGGTATTAATATTCTTCAACATATTAGTGAAATAACTATTTCAGCGTTTTTTGAATTTCATTCCCTAAGGGGGTTAAAAGGGGTGCAAAAGTTATATGGAACGTCAATTTTTGGAATGAGTAAAGGAGGTACAGTTTGTAGGGATCGGGGCTTCTTTTTATAACGTAGGGTTAAAGAAAGAAAGTATTTTCCGAAATTCAATTCGGGGTTGTACGTTTGTATGAAAATACTTTATTTTTGTGATGTTTCCAAAAAAATAGTATTTGGGCTCCTGGCTAAAAACTAAGTTTTTTTTGTAGTATTTATGGAAATTCCACCCCCAAGGAGTGAAAATGGGGATTGTATAATGACACATCAAGTTGAGGCATCTATATCTTAGGAACTATAAACCTACAAACATAAAATTTGGCAAGCAGGTTCTTTATAAGATGTGTATAAGAAAGAGATTTCCGAAATTAATCCCCTAAGGGGGTAAAAGGAGAAATACAGTTTGAATGTAACTATTTAGTGGAAAGTAATTGGAATACCTATCTTGGTGTAAATATTGCTCGAAGCAGTTTATGAGTAGTGTATTTCAAGGTTTCGTAGAATCCCTGAGTGGGTGGAATTGGGAATTAATCTTTATATGGAAAAATATTACACTGGCCGATTGTCTCGAATCTTGGTGTGAATACATAATGCCATAATGTATCATTACACACTAAGACAGGAAATTCTGAAATTCGACTCTTAAGGGGGTAAACGAGGGAAATATATTTTGTAGGTAACTTTTTTGTGGAAAGTAGTTAGAACACGAATCTTGCGTAAATGTTATTCGAAGCAGATTGTTATGATAGTTATTATTATTACTTCTCTGTTTATACCCGAAAAATGTTTTCCCATACAAACTTGCACCTAAAAGTTTGTATGGGAAATCATTTTTTTCATGGTATGGAGTAGTTAGGGAGATACACTTTGTGTGTACGGATTAAGGGTTCTTATAACGTAGGTGTGTACTAAGAAAGGATTTTTTTTTTCTAGTACGTGATGTTGTGGCCGAAGGTGGTAAGCACACAATGCCTAGAAGGATCTGGCTCTCAAGTGCAGCTGCCGGAACACACTAATAGGTGTTTGGCGACAGATTTTCAACTTGAGGGTGGTAGCCAGCCAGGCGGGTATACTACAAAGTACCCTACCACCGTGCTATGGTTTCCTCACGATGTTTTCCTTCACCGAAAGCTCAAGCTCATTGTAGGATTCGAACCCACGACCTTCGCCGCGGCGTCCGACGTCACCACCACTGAGCTATCTTCGCCTTTATCTTCTTATTTTTTGAAATTCAAATCCTGAAGAGGTAAAATAGGGGACCGCGGGCGGAAAGCTAGTCTAATATACAAAATTCTCGTGTCGCGGTGTTTGAAGTTAAACTCCTCCGAAACGGCTCGACCGATTCTCATAAAATTTTGTGTCCATATCGGGTAGGTCTGAGAATCGGACAACATCTATTTTTTAAACCGCTGCGCGAGTGAAACCGCGGAGACAGCTAGTATTAGTATAGATTAGTATAGATAAACTTGCCACATTGCTGGTTTGATGTACAAAAGTGTTTAGGTTTAACTTTGTAATCAATTACGTTTTAATTTGTTATTAAGTTTAACAAACGGTAACTTGAAACTAGTTAAAAAAATATTTTTTGTTGCAACATGTACCTAGTACAAAGACACCATGTTATTTTTAGGAATGTCAATCGTTTTATCACACCCGATAATGTCCCTGAATTAGTGAAAATCAAAAAAATATGATAAAAATAAAGATATTGAGATTTAGACCCGTAAATAACATTGTGTAGTGTAAACGTCAAAAATCTATATCTATACTTCTATACTTATACATATCTGATATTATAAAGCTGAAGAGTTTGTTTGTTTGTTTGAACGCGCTAATCTCAGGAACTACTGGTTCGAATTGAAAAATTATTTCAGTGTTGGATAGCCCATTTATCAAGGAAGGCTGTAGGCTACCATTTTTATCCCGGGAATCCCCCATAAGATCCCTTGGGAATGCGGGTGAAACCGCGGGGCCGAAGCTAGTAATAGAATACAGATGAAATCTTCCACAACATAGTTACCAGTACGATGATAGATATGTAGTCATCTATTTATGCGTTTTGACAACTGCACTGCACTTGGGAGCCAGTTCCTTTCTTGGGTTTGTGTATTTACCACCATCGGCTACATTATTACTATCTATGGTGATTTTGTGATAAACACAAGTCTACCATAAAGAAGAAAACGGGCCAAGTGCGAGTCGGACTCGCGCACGAAGGGTTCCGTACCATTATCTATAAAAACGGCAGAAAAGAATGTCTGTTGTATGGGACAACAGATTTAAATAAATTTAAATGCCCCCGTAAATATTTGTTTTATTTTAATTGAATTATTTATTTTTAAAGTGAATATATAATTAAAAATTATATTCTGTGAATATTTCAAGCATCTACCTATTGCCATTATCAATAACGAGCAAAAAAATCACGCTTGTTGTATCAGAGCCCCCTTAAATATTTATTTTATTCTGTTTTTTAGTATTTGTTGTTATAGCGGCAACAGAAATACATCATCTAAAGCAATAAGCAATAAAGCCACCTAAATGGTATCCTCTTTTTTAATTTTATGTCTATACTTTTCCTCTATGCATTGATCTTATTTGTAACTAACGTCCTCTATGTATTTGTAGATTACAATAAAGAATATTGCATGCATTCATTCATTCTTTTATTCATCTGTGAAACTATCACGGTTCATGAGATACAGCCTGGTGATAGACGTCCCGTTTTACCCTTTGGGTATGGAACCCTAAAAAATTTTTACTTCTTAGAGAAACATCAAGGGGTGGTTCAAAATTCCTTTATAAAACGAGACGTGCTTAAACAAAGTCATTAGGACTTTGCAACAAGACTCAACAAAGTACATCGATGCATAATTAACAAGCAATTGTTTGGCAACGGTTAACAAAAACGACTACATTTAAACCCTCCCACGCGTTTGAAGGTTTGTACAGATCTTTTGTCGAGAATTAGCTTTTAGCATTATATTAGTGTGAGCTTTACGAGTGTAAACAGCTCTATTGGTAGCATTTTTGGGACATACAATAGCCTATACACAATCACTGTTAGGGTTCAGTGGACGTTAAAATAAATAAGTGAACTGTATAACAACAGAGTGGTTTATGAACCAGCCAATATAAAACATAAAATCGACAGTCGCCGATGGGTTACAAATTCGCGAGTGACTCGTTGGCGTCGCGGTTGCGTCGCCAGCCGCCCGGTGCTGGTGGTACTGCGCGGCGCAGGAGTGGTAGTGGTTGTGTCCCCTCCGCACGTCTCCTCCCGAGCGTATATACTAAGTAGGTTCCTAACAATCACATAACCATATTAATTTAAGGCGATGATAGGGTCAGTGGTAAGTTGGATGCGGGGGCGAAGGTCGTGAGTTCGAATCCTACAATAAGCTTGAGTTTCAGAGAATAAAAACGTGAGCAAACCATAGCACGGTGGTAGGATTCTTTATAGTACCCATCTGGTTGGTTTTCACCATGAAATTGAAAATTTGTCGCTTAACACCTACCGCTGTGTTCCGGCTGCTGCACTTGAGAGCCAGATGCTTCTAGGTTTTATGTGCTTACTACCTTCGGTCATATCATCACTTACCATAGTGAGATTGTGGTCAAACACAAGCCTATACAATGTAAAAATTGTGGCCTATAAAAAGCCTATAAAAAGCAGTTTTAAACAACAGTAATGCATGAAGATCCAGCTCTTTTGTTCTCATTGATTTTCTACCTTTTAATCCACGTAGACTCACACACACAATGCTTACGTTAAACTAAACACCAATTCTATATAGAAACGAAGGTAACTTCACAGGTAGTGATAGTATCACTTGGCTTCACCGCCTGTCCCTCGGGACGTGGAATGTAGCTGAACTTTATTTTTCGCTAGAACGGGCAGCCCAATCAATGAGTGTCGGGCATCAGGCCTGTACAACGGAAATATTGACAAACTTTATATTGGACTTGCTCGAGTTTAACGGAAACTTGGTGGGCTTGTGTTGTGTATACGGTAGATTTCGATGCGTACTTTTATGTAGCTGTGTATTTTTTTTTATTGTTGAATGATTGTTGAATGATATATTATTTTTATTGTTTACTTATTATACATAAAGGAGAATGTTATTTAAGCTTTATCACTTAAGCAACTATCATCACTTACCATGGTGAGATTGTGGTCAAACGCATGCCGCAAGTATAAAAGTAAAAAAGTTAAGGTACTTTGAAATGAAACAACGAAAAATTATTACATTTTCAGTTATTTTAAGACCTGGCATAATGGTCCAGGGATATGACAAGGAAGTCAAGCGAATAAATTACAAAGTTGTCATTCCACATTAATATATAATTTTAAAACATCTTATCAACACGGGAAGCTAAAAGGTGGAGTGAAATGAAACTCTTATTTCAATTAACAAAGGCTTAAAAGGTTTTGAAGAGGAACCCTCATTGTTTATCTCATTTACAATTTAGAATTTTATATTATTTTGAATTAAAAATTACATAAATGTTTAATTATTTTAGGTCCCTTATGGGCTTTATGTTGTTACCACCTTCGGCAAAATTACCATTGTGAGAATGTGGTAAAATAAGTAAATAAATATTCTGTGACATTCCTCACATTCTGCCATCTAATTTCAAACTAAGCAGAGCTTGTACTATATTTTCTAAATAAATAAATACATACAAATAACATAACACACAAAAACACAGATAAAAAAAAAAAGTGTGTTTTGTATGGTTTAGCGAATGGACTATATATGGGAGTATTTTTCTGATCTGGCTAGTCCAGACTGTTATAGAATGTTTCAATGTAGCAGGTTGTAATCAGAATACAGTCATCGTAGTTCAGGCAACACATTTTTTTTTAACTGGTAATCAGAGTAGCTTAAATTATCTATTAGGCGTGACTTCCTGTGTTTATATGATACTTTAGTTTTCTTTCAATATTCACGTGGCCGTGTTTGAAGAATGTCCCAGAAGCATTAAATAATCTGGAACATTTTTCACACACGGCCATCTGCCCCAAATTAAGTAGAGCTTGTACTATAGATAAAAAAATATATACTTGTTTTAAATTTATGTTTAAATAAATATTTTTATTTAGATTCAGAACATAGACATGTTATGTACACAAATATTTGTTTTGGGCGGGAATCGATCCAACGACATTTGGCTATCAATCAGGGTATTTATATTATTATCTTTATATAACCATTTGGCCATGTTTTATAATAGATTTTTCTATATCACTTCATCTGTGACGCCTTCATAAAGATAAGTAGATGGTAAAAATATCTACTATTAATAAATATCTACCTATAGAAACAATTGATTTTCATGAAACTCACTGAATAGATTAAAAAAACAATGTACAAAATTGTTGACAGAATATAAAGACCGTATGTATCAAACACTTCGTCTAACTTAAGGCGGACTTCGCTAACGATTGCGCTGTTTGTCCCGGCCTCACTTCCAATCTATATAACGATTATCTGCGCAACCGTTCTCTGATCATTGTTAAAACTTTACCAAAATAAATGAGCTTGATTAAGTAACATAGCTGAGGTAAGTGGACGATATGGAACTGACTTTGGGGAATTGTTGGCTAAGTTTGGTTAAGACACGAAGTAGCACACAGAGATATGATTCAACAATAATCATCATCATCATCATCATCTCTGCCGCAAGATGTCCACTGCGGAACATAGGCCTCCCCTAAGGATCTCCAATAGGACCGGTCTTGGGCGGCCTGCATCCAGCGTTTTCCGACGACCTTTACAGTTTACAAGGTCGTCCGACCACCTTGCAAGTGGACGTCCTACGCTGCGCTTGCCAGTCCGTGGTCTCCACGCCAGAACTCTTCGGCCCCATCGGCCATCTGTTCTGCGCACTATGTGCCCTGCTCATTGCCACTTAAACTTGCCAATCCGCTGGGCTATGTTGGTGACCCTTGTTCGTCCACGAATCGCCTCATTTCTGATTTGATCGCGTAAAGAAACCCCGAGCATAGCCCTCTCCATGGCTCGTTGTGCATCAACAATAATATTATGTTTTTATTTTTTAATTGAATAGGATTGCGTTTGGCTTCTGACCGGTCCAAAGGAAAAAGGAAGGAAAGTCTCTAGATTGTGGGATTCGGGAAAGAAAGACGCCGATAAAAGTTCCACTCCTTTGCTGTCCGCATCCATAAATGAGGATGCAAAACGTTGTCGATAATAATGTCGATTCTCTCTAAAATATTTCTTAATATTGTAAATGTTAAAGTTTGTTTGTGTGTTCTAATGTTTGTTACCACTTAACTCCGTGACGGCTGAATGGAATTTTAAATTAAATTTGGCACACAGTTAGAATATGTTTTGGATTGATATATAAAATACTTTTTATTCCGGTAACGCGGATGTAATCGCGGGTGGAAGCTAGTCTGTATATATAAAAGGAAAACTTGACTGACTGACTGATCTATCAACGCACAGCTCAAACCACTGGACGGATCGGGCTAATATTTAGCATACAGATAGCTAGAATGATGTAGGCATCCGCTAAGAAAGGATTTTTGAAAATTCCACCCCTAAGGGGGTAAAATAGGGGTTCGCGGGTGAAACTGCGGGGCGGTAAGCGTATTCTTTACTTTTGACTTTTACTTCTCAAGAATACTGATCTAAGTCAAAATCAAAACCATTTGTATATGTATTTAAGACCCTAAAAGCTACTAGAGCTACCACAATTTCAGAAGTTAGGCAATGTCTGGCAAATGCCCAGTTAGGTAGAGAAGACGTTTTCATAAACATAACAGCTCTGTTGGTTAATCTGGCACCTGGCACAATGGCACAGGGTTCGTGGTAATCTTATGCATTGTGGGTCAGCCACGTGTCGGCCGTTACACCCATCCGGCTCGTCGGACCCACCGATTGTACAGAATTAGAATATATTTACATTATACTAAGGGTTATTTATGTGAGACTCAACAAATATAATGTTATTACAAAATATTCATAATGATACCCTATCATTTGGGATTGTGTATTTAGTGTAAATTTGAATATTTTTGTATTTAGCGGCAATGATGAACAGACAATTTAGCTTGACCTAGTTATATAGGTGGCTTCTGCCACGCGGTTTTTCCCGTGTTCCCGTTGAATATTAATTCCGTTTTGTCGGATTAAAATGGAACTAAAATTCATGACAACGTATACTTTTGCTGTTACGGAGTTAAGTGGTAAATATACACATACATACACACAGTAACTTTCGCATTTATAATATTAGTAGAATTTATGACCCTCTAATTTTAATTTTCCTAAAATAAACGCTGTAAAACCACGCAAAGAACAACTTTTGTTTCATAAAGGCTCAATTTAAATTTGAATGCTAAAATTTTATTTACATTCTAATTAAAACATTACGAACCGCACGGTGCGGGCGGTTAATTAAAATAACGTCATAAATTCCAATTAGATTAAAGGATCCGCAAAGCTTTGAACGAAGTTTGTTCAAATAATTATCAAATTTATGTTAGTCGGCTACCGATCCCTAGGTTCCTATGGGACTAGGGTAACTAAGGCAAACTGCCATGGAGTATATGGAGAACTTTATTAATATTTTATGCTGACACTAGCGTTTACTTCCAGTTTCACCCACCTGGTCCATTTAAAGGAGGTAGTTGATTAACATAATCTGATAAAAAAGTATACTGGACTCCAAAACTCTGATCACTGTCATCATACTCACGGCTTCAAAGCTAAAGTGGAACGGGGAAGAACATGAGCCAGTCGGGATGCATGTCATAATAACGACAAACTGAATCCCACAAAATGTAAGATACCACGGCACTACTCGGAAGCTTAGTTCAGTAGAGCACTGAACTGAGAAAAGTGAATAAAAAATAAAAATGTAAAAAAAAATATTTAAAGAGGCACAAATTCACTTATGAATAGTCTGACCCAAGCGCACGGTTCGCTAGCTTGAAGCTAGCTTTTTCTGAAAAGAGTCGGCAATATACTCAACAATCACTCTTTTCAAAATCAATTCAGATTGATTACATTAAGTTATTTCTCTAGTTTCACTGACGATGGAAAGAAAGAGTGCAAAATAATGAGTACCTTAGTAAATTAAAAAAAAAATTGTGGACTCAAGTAGACCAGCACTCACGAGCAGCACCAGGTCACACAAGTGTAAAGGAGAATCCGTTGACTTTAGAGAAACTCTATGTTGATAACAGAGTAGTTGATCTTCTTTTAATTTATCAAACAGATAATCGTTTTTTTTTTTCACTAGACATAAAGTTATGTAAAATAAACGAAAGACTTAAGCCGCCTATCAGTACAATTCCCTAAAGGTAAATTCAGATGAAGGACAATGTTCACAACTTTGTGAATTGTTGTTATTGTTAAAAGATATCTCCTGATTAAATTATTTTGAATGAAAATGTTCAAGTTAAAGCTTAAACAAACTGGAAATTCTAGGATCAAAATACTTGAGCTATTTCTTACATCCGTTAAGAAAATTGAGAGCTTTAAATGAACCAAATAGGTACTTGATATATCTTCAAAGCAATTGACACCCAAAATAACATCAAATAGATCTAACAGAGAAGAAGAACTCTCAAGCAAAAACCACATGCCGGTGCATGGAGTACATAGACACATTGCTACCTACCCTTATTTTACACACCTTTACATTATTCATTGCACTTTAGAACCGCTTTATGTAGCTATACCTGTGGGAAAAACCTTTCCTTTTTTAAATGGACCATTAATATTTAATATTTTTTTGCAAAAAGCAATAAAGAAGTAGATTAACCTTATAAACAAATAAAAAGGATTCTGTAAAAGATCAGTACACAATTAATTATGTATCTAGATAATTTCATTCCACTTTTATTATAACCTTTTTAATTTAATAGGGCTGTATCTGTATTGTTTTAAATAAAGAACAGCTTACATATATAAACATTTAGTTCCAATGATTGAAAATAGCTATTCGCTGATATTAAAATGGAACTATAAATGGAGCTGCACTAACAACACGATTCAGTAAC
This sequence comes from Tetheella fluctuosa, assembly GCA_951216915.1. Lineage (NCBI taxonomy): Eukaryota > Metazoa > Arthropoda > Insecta > Lepidoptera > Drepanidae > Tetheella > Tetheella fluctuosa. The sequence continues at coordinate 11,807,721 of OX578217.1, forward strand.
AAAGTATGCCTTTGGACATTTGGGAGTTCAGTGGGTAGCTACGCCACAGAATACATAATAGTACCCACCACGTCGCTATGCCATACATGCTATAAGTGAAAGTGATTCAATAAATATAACACTTATAAACCGTTATATTTTTATATTATCAATTAAATATTCACCAAAATTATATGGGTTGTATTTTATACTACGTATAAGTTTTTTTTAAACATAATAAAGTATTGTGTCATCCGTTAAAATATTATACTATTTTATTAATTAATATTACTAGATATAATGTAATGTATGCCTTTCCATTGAAAATTTATGTTGGAACAAACAGTACCTCTAGTGGATAAATTAAGCACCTAATTTATGTAAAGCGGTCAACTAGCATCAGATGCACGATGCACGTTCCCTATTATACCAAATTCTACTAAACATTAACTGTAAGTAAAAAATCATCTTAAAATGTGATTTATTTACATGTAATAAAGTCGTTATATCTTCGTTACAAGGCCTCAGAATAATACGACAGTGACAAGCCTGAGCAACGCATATTACAACATATGAGTTAATATACATTAACTTGCGCAATGCTTATGTTACCGGGAAACGTATTACGTACTTTAAATTAAAATAAAGAGGCAACTTTTCCTCAGTGTCGTGCCCTTGGAGGGATTTAATAAAATATCAAATTATGTCACGTTCCTAATATTTACAAATATTTACATGTAGCGGTGTAGAGTTGAATTTAAATTTAGAAATGTTCGTAGCGTTTATAAGCTTAAGCTTTATCGTAGGTGTTCTACGCAATCATACAGGTTCATAGCACGCTACGTAGTAAATGTCTACGAATTGTGTTAAATAAGTTTATAGACAAAAAAATATATGTAAAATACAGTACCTTAAGGTGAAAATAGCTCCGTAATATTTGAATGCTGTGGCGTAGGTGTGGGTCTCGATCCTATCATGAGCTTTAATTTTCTGTGAAGGAAACCATAGAACGTTGGTAGAATAGAACTCTTTGAAAGCACTAATAACAAAAGCAATAATTATTGATTATTTTTAATTTATTATTGGATTTTTTATTGTATTGAATAGACTCAGTAATCCTAAAAGTTAATGAATTTTTATCGTATCGTACTTTAAAATTTTCAGTCTGTTACTCAAACTTTTTTTTTACTAAAATAATTACTAAATGATAATTTTCAAATAAAATACAATATTCTATTAATTTCATGAATAGCAAGTGGTTTTTATAGAAAAGCCAATTATTTTTAATAAATGATTCTCTTTGACAAAGCACTAGTTTTTTTTTATTTCTTTTCGAAGTACCTGCCCTAGTTAGATAAAATACTGTGTAACTAAACTTTCCTTTACAGCCTCATTAAGGACTTTTATATACAAACTTTTGAAGACAAATTATTTTAAGTACAACGGAGTTTATTATTCAATAACTTTTCAAAAACGTAAATAGTGTAACATATAACACCTGTTAACATAACGCATATTAGTTCTTTGGAACCATATTATTGACTATTTGTAATATTTTTCAGCGTAGAAATGAAAATAATTCTAACAAACATGCAAATACAACTCATATTGCGCTAAAGGACGGCTGGAAAATGGTAGTTATATTTTCTACTATCTCTCGCACTGCGATTTTCAATTTTACCCTTTGAATGGTAAATCCTTTTACGGGTAATACTATAAAAAATAACTAACTTCCACATTCATGATTCAATGTTTGAACAATAGCTTAAGGTCTGCATTGATCTCTCAATGTCATGAAGTATCATTAAAAATATATATTATATTATTAAGGAATTTAGGTGATGACGGAAGTAAAAAGCACCATTATTTTATACTAGTTTCCGCCCCGCATTTTCGAGAGATGTTATATTCTCCCGGGATAAAAAGTAGCCCATAGCCTTCCTCAATAAATGGGCTATCCAACACTAAAATTATTTTTCAATTCAAAAGAGTACAGATTAGCGCGTTCAACCAAACAAACTAACAAACAAACTCTTCAGCTTTATAATATTACTAGCTTCCGCCCCGCGGTTTCACCCACGATCCCGTGGGATCTTATGTTTTCTCGGGATAAAAAGTAGTCTAAGTGCTATTCCAGACTATAGTCTATCTCTCTGCCAAATTTCATCTAAATCCGTTCAGTAGTTTTTGCGTGAAAGAGTAACAAACATCCATCCATCCATCCAAACATTCACATCCTAACTTAATAATATTATAAATGCGAAAGTGAGTTTGTTTGTTTGTTTGTTACCATTTCATAGTAGGATATATATAATATATAGTATAGATATACAGATAATTTTCTAGCCACGAAACATTATAACCATAAATAAGGTTAATTACAATCTTGTTTAAATAACGTTTAAATATCAAATATACCTGTATATTTCAGGAATTGCTATAATTAATTTTAGCTTACGCCGGGACGCCGTAAATTTCTTGATAGATAAAGTTTGGGGCTTATTCCGCTGTTGAAATTGGGAATTACGTATGTATCGAAATTGAGGTCATGTGCAGGTAAAATTGTTTAATTATCTGACAATAACCAAATAAAATCTTGAGAGATTAATCAGCAAACTGACAAGTAAGAACACGCTCCAACTCATAGTATGTAGCTATGGCTATCATATGTGATTGCTTAGTTGTCTTCAATATCTACAAAGTCTAGGCAGACTTTATAGATCAAAGGTAGGCAACTTTGCTTTTTTACTTGGGAAGCATCTACTGGTGTATTCTGGCAGCTGCATTTGAGGAGCAGTTCCCTCTTTTTTTATGCTTATAACTTTCGGCCTTATCATCACTTGCCATAGTGAGATTGTAGTCAAATACATACCTATAAATAATAAAAAAGAACCCTAAAAAATAATTTAAGAAAATCCTCATGGATGGAAAGGTTATGTTGGGCTCCTATCGACTAAAACCCTACGGTAGGACCACCAACCACCTCTTTACCAGTTAATGGGTCTTAAAGGCACGTTCGCATTCTTTCACGTCCCGATCGGTGCCCAGCCCATTAAGGCTTCTCTTCCGTTGAAGTTGAGGACTAAAGCCTTCTACCTGTCATAACCTAAGTACGTTAGAATAGAATTTGAATTCCCCAAAAATTCATACTAATCCTCCTCAGTATATAAAATATGTGGAGACTGTTAACAGTAAATAAATATTCTGGAACATTTTTAGTCACACACGGCCATCTGACCTCAAACTAAGCAGAGCTTGTGTTATGGAAGCCAGATAACTGATATACATAATGCTACTTTTCTTTGTAAATATATACTTGTATAGATGATTACACCCAGACTCAGGACAAACAGACATGTTCATGCACACAAATGTCTGTACTGAGTGGGAACGAACCCACGACCTGTGGCATAATCTTACCAACCACGCCAACCGGCCGTCAATTTAAGTGTTGATGATTTTGTGGAGATGATGTATTCGTTGTCTTCTCTTGACAACATTTCCAGTAACATAGATCGAAAAACTTAAAATGTACAAGCGTCAAAACATAACGTACACAGACAGCTATCTACCAATATTTTATATCGCACCCAAACGCGCTAAAGTGCGATCAAAATAAAAAGCACGGCGATTGTTCTGTCGACAACGTTGAATTTTTATTAAGTGCCCATTCGCAAGATCTGTAAGTGCCGTTGTAAAAAATTTACGTGGACTGGTGGCAATTTTGCCGTAGAGGAATTTTATATAACATTCTTATAGTAGGTACCGATGCCGTCATAAAACGTGAAATTTAAGCCTTTATACACCGTACATACGGTCTTAACGAGGAATTTGCAAAATTTTATGATATTTCTAGAATACTGTTGTTTGCAGCACTATTGACTAAATTTAAGTTTATGTGTCAGAGATTCACAAATTTTGCTGGATCAATACAATTTTTTATCCAGAGTGGGAATCGAACCCTCAATCTGAATCGAAGCCCCACTAGTATAATCCAGCAGTTACACTTGAGAGCTAGTTCTATTCTAAACTTACTGGGCTTAGCATCTTCAGCCATATCATCACCATTATGAATCAAACCTTTCAATACCTGACTGGACTAGGCTGCTAGGTTAAACCTGCATTTACTAATGAAGATTTTTTATAACCTTCTATTATTTTTGATATCGAAAATTACTTGCAGACTTTAGCTATACAAAGCAAAGAAAAATGCTCATTGAAAACTCATAAAAAAAATTGTATGCTACCTAAACGACATACCCGTAAGTATAAAAAGATAATCGAGCTTCTTTCAGGCGAGCGGAAGGAGGCTCCCTTTTGATGTGAAATGCCGTTGTTACTAAAGATTTCAAAAATTATATAATAAGAATATATATAACCGTTATTGAGAATCTCGATGAGGTATGAAATTAAGAAATTAGCTCTCTATTATAAGAAGTGCTTCTGGCTACAGATCAAACGTAACGGATAAATACAGATATATTTTCGTTTACTTTTCCTTTACTTCAAGAGTGAGTATTTATTCAGTTACTTATAAAGTAACTTGGGCTTAAGTTACTTTTGGCTCTTTGCTAAAAGATGTAATATTAAAGAACTCACTCCAAAAATAATTGAATTAAAATAGAAACTTAAATTAATATAACAAAAATATTATGGTAAAAAAAAAAACAATGATATGTCTATTAATGCCAAAATTTTAACAGCTTTATTCTTCATCATTTTCGGTTTGATAAAAGCGTCTTCTGTATATATAAATGGAAAAGGTGACCGACTGACTGATCTATCAACGCATTTATTTTTTATTGTGCATTTTGGCATACAGACAGCTATTATGATGTAGGCATCCACTAAGAAAGGATTTTTAAAAAATTACACCCCTAAGGGGTTAAAATAGAGGTTCGCTATACTATAATATTACTGTAATTACCAAACTCTTACCATGTGGTGATAGTCTATAACCACTAGGCACAGCCATTATAGCGTAGTTACGTTAACTGTGTTGCAAACAGTTTCAATCAGTTTCTATTTGAAATAACGTCTAAATCGATAGAAATATTACCATGTCGAAGGTAGTTTCATTTGAAATGGAGCGCTGTTTGCATATATTGAAACTGATTGTAACAAAGTTACGTAATAGACCTGCTGAAGTGCTTGGCAATCGTTGTTCAGCTTTTTTTATATGATTTTCTCGTGTAAGTACTTTGCTCATGGTGGAATTTACCTACTACTACTGTCACTTATTTCAAGGCTGATTATAATAATTATTAGAATGGCTTTATTATGCGAATCACTAACGTGATACAAGTTATTTATCTACAAATCTTTGTCACTTGACTTTGTCGCGAACGGAACCAACTTGCAAACTTCTAACTTATGTCCATGAATAAACGATTTAAATTACAACAAACTTTGCTTAAGCCTGAAAGGCGAAGTTATTATTTATATAACCCTAGATTGCCAGTGTCCCTAAATCGTTGGCTTTCCGCGATAGGCCAGTCTTGACGTGTCGGTGTTTATGACCCCGATAGCAGGCAACTGATTGAGTTTGGGCCCTACTTCTAGCGTAGCGATATATATTTTTTAAATTTCGCTAAATAAAAATCAAGTAAAAGGGAAGGGAAGATATGATTTGGGAATGAACTAAAGGGAGTAGAGGACACACATGGAGCGAACCCAAAGTCACGTGACCAGGTGTAGTAAAGAAATGTAACGTTCTCCCCGGGTACTAAGTATAGAACAATAAAGTAAGGACCGTCTTGGATGTGATCTTTCTTACGACGCAAATATTTATATCCTTTTTCTTAAAACAAAACTGCACTTTTAAATTTAGAATAATAACAGCATAAATCTTCATTGTTCGAATATTACCGTATTCGAAACACTAAACACGGCAATTCAAAAACTCGCTATTATTTTCAAAGCTCCACGGAAGCATCGATAGTTCACTCTAACGCATTGATACCTGACTCTACACTATACTATCCTATAGGCTATTTCTCTAAATCTTGAAGATCTCTGTTCTCGCCACTCGCCGTAAGTGAATAGGCACTTACAGCAGCGTAAAGCAAAAGCGGGCGTATTTTCGCTTGAGGCTCCATTTTCAAAGTGAGCCAGGCTTATTCTGTAGATAGAAGAGTGAAAAGATGAATGCGATGCGACCCGTTTCACCTTTATCCGTTGAAATAGAAAGTTTATACTATCGCACCCGTATAAAGTTGGGGTGTACTGCGAATGACAGTTGCGTCGAGTTTCAACATGATTTTTTAAATTGTTTTTATAACTCGTTTGCATGTATTTTTAGGTCTATTTATTTAATAACGTAGTAACTACTATGTAAAACATTTTGAAATTCTCGTAGGTCACAGGAAAATCTTAGCCAATGGTTAAAGCTTTTATAGTATGTATAGGCTTGTGTAAAGCGTAGCGATATGTCGCTCAAAGAGCAGCTCGACTGGGGAAGTACCTCCACCTTGAAGAATACCGCAGCCAAATAACTTATAGTTGTGTTCCTGCGCGTGAGTAAGGTCGCCAGAGCTCAACGGGGAGGAGGGAAGGGTCGGCAACGCGTGAGTGATACCCCTGGCGTTTCAAGCGTTCATAGGCTACGGTAACCGATTACCATCAGGCAGGTCGTATGCTTGTTTGCTGACAAAGTTGTATAAAAAAAAAACAGTAAACCTAAATGCTTACAAGTGCAGCGGCTGTAACAAAATAGTAGGTTCTTGGCGTAGCTCGAGGATGGTAATCATCCGAACGGGTATTATAAAGTTTTAAATAATGTATAGTATATCTACTAATCTATACTGACGAAAGCTATTATGGGCCTAGCTATTATAATAATCAAATTAAATTTATAGGTTATTATTATATTGAAAACTATAGTATCATCTTTAAACATCAACTATATATAACTTATAATATAATAATATATTTACAACAATAATACAATCTTCAAGAATATCTCGTGGCTGCTGCCGCTGCTGCCGTTAGGCAAGGTTCCGAAAAGCTGGCAGCGTTACCTCTTTGAAATATTATAAATAGGAACCTCACAGAAAATACATTTTCATTCCACTCAATAAAACAGAATCACAAACAAACCACGGAAATCCGGCACAATATGCAGTTATGGTTTTTTCGCCATAAAATTTATTTAGAGCTCTAAACAAAACCCCACAAAAGTGCAAGTGCTATCAATTTTTTTTCCAACTAAAACCCTGGAACGAATATCCAAACTAAATCTGCATCCAATTGGACAACGGCAGCCATATTGGAAATGCTCATCGGTATTCGTAAATGGAACGAACCCGAGTGAAGCGAATTTATGATGTCTGTGCAGATGCACAGGCCTGTGCCATAACTCTTGCTCCCAGTTGCACATACTGATCAGATGTAAATGATAGTTTAAGTTGAGGACGTGGTCTTGGTTGTTAATACCGGGTTTCAGGAATTTTAACTGCTATTAATTAGCCCTTTGACCAAATACTTAGGTTCTTCACATTATCTTTTATTTGTGGTGGCTAATAAATCCTGTTCCCTCAAATTATGAGATTTCTTAGAGATTTTTCTCACTAAGGAAATTACCGAAACATAGGATCTTCTTGAACAATCGAAAAATATTTTTTAAAAGATCACCAACCTTCTAGGACTTAGAGATACACATTTACCTTTGAAATATACTAATATATCCATATATTTTAAGAATAAAATGTGTGTTAATAGTATCCATAAAATCTATGAGACACTTAACCGATTTGCACGATAATCGTCGGAATCAATAATTCAACCGAATGGATTTAGTATAGCGGTAATAGGGCCTTTGAGTGGCTGATTTGACCTTAATAAACTCATTAAGTAGATCAATCGTTGTGTATTATTTTCGTTGTTCATAATTTCTTTTGACCGTCTATTCATATTGAAAAAACGTCAGCTAATAATGTTAGACTTTATTTAGTGACTACTTACCATCAGGTGGATCCTCTGCCTGTATAAAAGCCAAAAATAACATCAAGCAACAGCGTATCTTACTCTGAAAATTCTAGAATATTCTGATTCTGCATTATAATTCTACCAATTACCTACATCATCCTTTTTTGTTTTTACTTAAAAACTTAACATACTTTAACCATACACATTTACTCCAGCACACCCAAAAATAAAAAAAAATAACACGTTTGCCAAAGTCACCTGAAATTTTCATGTAACTGAAAATAACAGCTAACATCAGAAGCCGTGTCAAATACACATTTCTACATCAAATACGTGCAAACATTGAACCACGCCAAAACAGGAAGCGTCCGGATCACCTGCTCACACCGGATGCAGTCATCTGCTAGTGTGCCTGTGATTTTGACTGAACTCCGTTCATGAATATTTCATATGACCCGCAAATGTGGAAGGCATGGGTCAAGCTGTACGATATAATATTTTGGAATTTGATATGTTGAGTACGTGTAAGTGAAGCTCAAGTTTGGACTAGATTGGTGTAGGTATTTGTAGAACTGACTGGAAGGTTTAATTAAAATCCTATAATATTAAAATTAAAAAAATCACGCTAGGAGTAAAGTAGGTATATAATATTTTTAATTTTACTCCTGAGTTAGATCCTACAGCAGCTGGTAAAATTGTGGGGCAGAAGTAACAAAGATCACGTAACTCTGATAAGTTACGTCAGAAAAATATAGTTTAGGAGTTGTAAGACGTTGTCGCTGTCATCAAAGATAAAAAATCACTGATCAAAGACGTCACGGCAACCTGACGACAATGTTTGAAAAACCTCAAAGTGAAGGAGATTTAAAGGAATACCACAAAAGCAATACTAAATGATTTTTTATGTCAATGAACTAAATTTTACAGTAATTTAACCAGATGTTTGCTACATATCACCAAAATAGTAAATTTCTCATAAACTACTAGGCGATAGTTTATGAGATTTTTTTATTTAGTAGATAGATAGATAGATAACACTTTATTGTTACACCACAAATGATCGGAGTAGTTAAACTTAACTTACAGTGAGTGTGTTACAATGGGCGGCCTTATCACTAAAAGTGATCTCTACCAGGCAACCTTTGGATGGAGAGGAGTTAGAAGATAGAAAATAAAGGGTACAGTAGTGTACAGTAACTATAAAAATAAATAGTATAACGCATTTGAAGCTATAAACGACTGACGATTAGCAAACTGAACAAAGTAATTATAATTTTTGATAAATTAAATTTACCTTTGTATTTATTTCTTCACAAAAATCCAACATTACCAGATGTACGAGCGTGAATTTTAGGTTACAATTAAAACTTTGTCATAATCATCACTGCTTTTTAGTCCCCAACTGAACATAGGCCTCTCTCAAAGCACATCACTGTTTCTGGTTCCTTGCTATATAGGCCTTTTCCAAAGCTTTCCTTCAAGTTCCTTGCTATCCACATCCAGTCCACAGTCAATCTGGCTACCATTTTAAAATCAACAGTCCATTAAGCGTCCCACATTACCCTTGCCAAAACGCGGTTTCTCTAAGACTCATCTACTCCATCGATCGTCTGTTCACTGACACTGCTGGTTGAGCATATTGGTTACTTTGGTTTTGGTGAGTTTGGTTTTCTTGCATTTAATCAGGCAATATTTGGTTTTGATAAACATTAGACTTCTAACCATAGTGCTTTACAAATTCAGACTTCAATTTACAAGCACTTCGATCAGACTAATCAAATGATTACAACATCTATTGGATGGGGTTATCGATAAAGTTAATTAATTAATGCTTAGTAACCAAAACCGAGTTCAAAAAGCAGGGTCAAGTACTTTGAACAAGTCTCAAATACAAAGGAAGTTTTAAGGCGAACAATTATTGGATTAGATTAATCATAATATCATGATTATGATATCGATAACACTCGCCATTGAGAAATAACATAAAGAGTGTTAGGTCCATTTGATTTATAAAAACGTGAAAATGTTTTTGAACTGAAAAGGAATTATTCATCTGTTGGTATCTATAGTCTGACCGAAAAGTGGTATGCTGTGCGAGAAGTTTAGTACTGGGGAGCCCTGAGTGCGAAATACGTGGTGCGGGGAAACAAAACAGAGCAGAGTGGTTTAACTCCACAGCCTGTCATGGAGCTACTTAAGGCATGACACAGCATTTGCAGTTAGACATCCATATTTTCAAGATGGCATGAATATATTGTTATTAGATTCGCATCTTAAAACGAACTTAAGCGTTTTGCAAATAACCAGCTTAAATATAATCACCAGCATAATTAAAAAATACATATAGGTAGTAAAATTCGAAAATGACTTTATCATGAACATACCGATTGCAACTTTTTAATAAAACAAGAAACCACCATCATAGTATTGGATCAAAAATACTATTATGATGTTGGTATTATTATAACACTCTTAAATTTCAATCAACAATTTAAGAGAAAAATAGAAGTGTCCACATCATAGTCCTAATGAAAAAAATATATAACTTCAAGCCACTCAAATCTAAGCACTTTCCTTTTACTACCTTATAATCCCCATCCCCTACTCCAACACCTGTTTTCACAGAAAACACCTAACCACAAGTAATCCATTACGAGCATTGTGCGCAACATACAATGCGGTCATTGCAGTGTGACTTTACGCAACGGTGGCGGCGCGGTGGGTAATGTACCGTGATGTAACGGGGGATCCCTAGAGCCTTTGGAAATACGGTACTTGTTTTGTTGACTATTTATCCTTCTTTATTATCATGAATGCGAAAGATTGTGCGAGTATTTGTTACTCAATCATGCTCTAATATCAGACCGGATTTTGTAGAACTTTACGATGATATATAATACTAAAAATGAAATAGGTTTACGTGGTTACAGGTAATTATAAATATGTTGTTATAGAACTGCTAAATCAATGTTTCGTTCTGAATTAAATAATTTAGGCTTTTCTTTCAAAAATATGTAAAATGTATTAAACTAAACTATTCATATAAAATGGTAAAAGTGTGTAGATTCAAAAAGTTAAGTTATCTATCTGCCAAATTTAATTCAAACCTGTTCAGCCATTTCGACGTGACATTCACATAAACATAGACACAAAATTTTGTTTCTTCTTACTTTTTTATAAATAGTAGGATGTGATCAAAAGTTAAAGCAGATTGCTGAAGATAATTTTCCTCTCAGTACGTAAATACATACGATAGAAGCGCCCTCTTAAGTTATTAGCAAAGGTATTCGAGCATTAAAATATTTTTAATTAACTTGAGAAAGGCCTCAATTTTCACTTAAGCTGAATTAATACTAATTATCTAATCCGAATACGACGTTAAAGGCAAGATCAAAGGGAAGCTCCTCTTTCTTCCAACTTTCGAATAACTTTCAAAGTAAAGTAAGTCGAGTGGAAAAGAGGGTAATTATAATTTAATACTACAGTATATACATTTAGAATATACCTACATATGTATGTAGGAATGTGTTTCACAAGCCATGTTTTATTTTAACATCGTTAGATACATCATTAATTCTATATACTGGGTGATTTTTTAGTCACTGGCAATACTTGCAGGGGTGGAAGTACTCATCAATATGAACAACTTTTATTATGTGACTAAAAAATCAGCCTGTATAGTTTTTACTTTATATAGGTTAAGTTTGACCACAGTCCCACTATGATAAGTGATGATGTGGCCAAGGTGTTAAGCACAGAAAGCCTAGAAAGAACTGGCTCTCAAATTCAGCTGCCGTATCTCATAGGTAGGTGTTTAGCGAGAGATTTTCAACTTGAGGGTGGTAGCTAGCCAGGCGGTGCTATGGTTTCCTCACGATTTTTTCATTCACCGAAAACTCAAGATGATCAGTGATGACGTGGCCGTAGGTGGTAAGCATATAAAGCCCAGAAGGGAACTGCTTCAAGAGCAGCTGCAGGAACACATATGTGCGTGCTGCAGTGACAGTAGTAAACCTGAGACTCACTTAGGCGGGTACCATAGCGGGTATGGGCTCTAATTCTGTAATGAGCTTGGGTTGTTTTGATTGTGCGGTTATATGTGTACATTTCGATATTAGATAATATTTAATTAAATTCCTAAAGGAAGTCTGTTTTAACAAACGAAGTTTTATACAAAAGATTCACATTTTAAATAACGAAGAACAAGGAACCAGTTTTTAACTAGACGACCTGTTACCTGAAGTAATTAAGAATTCAAGACAAGTTTTTGTTCATTCCTATATTAGTATTAAAACTTTAAATCATATTAATTTGAATTTAGAAAATGCTGTAAAACTTTTGATAGTGAAACGTCCAAGCTCTTTTAATACGCTTGCCATTTAAATCTCTTTTTCCAGAAAACTTTTTTTAACTCTACTAAGAATGAAAGACTTTTATTCTTGAAAAAAAGTAGTCTGGAATAGCAAAGTCACATAACTTACCATGGTGATATGTATCTCACATATAGAATATTTGTTGGTTGTTCCCTGTCAGGGGTATCACTCACGTGTTGCCAACCTTGAGACATGAAGTTGTTAAGTCTCCTGTGCCTGCAATTTCATACGGCTCCCATACCCTCCTAAACGAAACACAGTAATACAAGTGCATTACTATTTCACGGCGGAATTGGATATGGTGGTAGTACTTCCCCGGGCGAACTCTGCACTAAGAGTTCTACTACCTTCAAATATAGGATACTTTTTATCTAAAGAATACATCAGATCAGATCGAGCGTTTTCTGCGTCAATTGGTTAAAATTAATGCTATAATTCACAGGGTATTTCATGGTGGTGTATTGCGACTAACTGTCAGATTCAGTCGATGAGGAAACACGCCGAAATACTGACAACCCGTCGCTTCCATAGGATAGGCGTAAATATTCATATTCCAGATTTTTTGCACAATGCTCAATGTTCTTAGGGTTCAGTGACCACGAAGAACCCTTGTTCAATACCCAACCAAATGTAAAAACAGTATACTCTGATATAAAACTAGCAATATTACTCCTTTAAATCTTCATTAGAAAAATAAATACCTACACGGTTATTTGTAATTCACCAGTAGTCCTTTAATGGGTGAAAATACTCATCAATATAAACAATTTTTACTATGAGACTAACCTTAAAATCAAATACAGAATATCAACATCGCTTGATAAAAATTCAAACGCTCTAAAGCACTGTTTGTAAATTACAAAAAACCCTGTACAATTGAGCTTACCAATACTAGAGTAGCAACGCCTTACAAACATTTCTCAGAAATGCGTTGCCACTAGCAAGTTCAAAAAACGTAGCTTTGAAAACCATGTTAGTCTCGTTTCTTCTATCGTCAAACTAATAATGAGACAGGGACACTTGACGACAAGTTGGGAACAATGGCAGATATGCCTACAAGCATAAAGTGGCAACGCGTCGATGCCGCAAACAGCTAATCTTGTTACGATAGTAACATAAAATATCATTGATCCTGTTGATAAAACATTATACTATAAACTTGGGAATACACTTCTAAAAACTCTTTACGTGAGTATCAAAGGTTTGTGATAAACCTACGAAATTACGAAGGTCAGGTACATCAGTACCACCTCGAAAATGTTCAGCATATTTCAGTGTTACTCACGTTGTTAAACAAAAAATTACAAGAACTTTTATACAATACGGAGTTATGTAGCAGGTCACACAAATCATTCTCAGGGCCACAGTATTCAGTATAATCGGCTTAATTTACCCGTGTACAATAATTAATGGTCTCAGTCGTGTAATATCGTAGTTGATGAGTGATACCACCCCATATGTTACAGGGTTAATTGAGACATAACCTATTTCAGCTTTGGAATTGTACGTATGTATGTAATTTGTGAATTTGCTTTTGATTAAAGGGCAGGCCCTAGTTTGTATGTCTGTGTTGGTAATATGTTGCGTAATGCTTTGATGTCATAATTGTTTGTTTACTTGAGAGGAAGTTTTACGTAGGGTTGTTTGAATGTTCGAGTGGCCTCCAGCGATGCATTGTTATATAGGTGCTTGTTTTAAAACTGAATCAGAGTAAACTACATTTTTTTTTACTTTTGGATATTGCTTTTTGATCTCACAAATAAGTAATGGTTAGGGCAAATGATTACATATAACCAAATTTCCACTCCGTGGTTTCAGCCGTGATCCTCTATTTTACCCCGTTAGAGGTTAGATTTCGGAAATTTCTCTCTTTAGCGGTCTACACCCTAGTTTCTTTACGCTCTGGTTTTTTTAATAAATAGTCACTATTTTATACAATTCTTTCTATTCATTAAAAAATTCTAGTCATTGGATTTGATGATTACAAAATAAATATTCTGGGACATTATATCTCACACACGGCCATCTGACCCCAAACTAAGCAGAGCTTACATAGAATCTAGCTGTGATTTTGAAAAATGAATTTTATTGAGCAGTTTTCTTAGAGTGGCCGTTTTGTGCACTTAAATTTACATACATCCCAAAGGAATATAGCCCATTCCTGTAGAATGTATGCAAATAACAATAAGTTTCACAGATTTTCACCAATGCCAATACTCAAAGTAAATCTTGAAAAAATACAAACTCCGTCCAGTATATGAGCAACCACCCCAATAACAACGAATTTTGCTATAAATATTAAAATATTGAAATCGGCTCCATTATGCAGTCAAAATCGGGGAACAACAAAATATCCGGGCGTTGCTTACCATGATAAAGTGGTTAAATCCATTTAATACATACATAACTAACAAGTTATATACGTCAGATGTTCTTTTGGAAAATGTCTGAATTGTCGGTTTTTGATTGATTGCCGACTGCATTAAAAGATGCGAGATGTTTTCGGTGTGTCATTGGAGGAATTTCATGTTTTTTGCATTTGAATACTTTGCTTTGGTATTCCTGTAAAAAATAAAATCGTGAATCAGGCTTCCACCTCTTTAGCGTTCAAGATAAATTAACATGAACCTTATTCCAGAATAAGAAAACATCTTCCTTTAATGTTCATCTCTAGGAAATTATAAAATATACATAATTACTAAATAACAGGTGCAAGATGTTTTTTAAAAAGCTCTATAAACTGATTTTGAATTGTTATTTATGTATAGCAATTTTGGCTTCTTACTTTTAAGTTTTCTTTTTGTCAATTAACCCAAATCTTTTAATGAATTAAATTGTATATATTTCGGATTAAAATAAACAAAACAATATTCAGCATTGCCACTGAATTATAATAAACTAACTGTCCCCCGAGGTTTTACCCGCGTTCCCGAGAAAATAAGTAGCCTATGTCCTTCTTCATACCACAGGCTATCTGAGTACCAAATTTTATAGCGATCGGTTTAGGCGTGAAAAGGAAACATACAAACAAACAAAATTTGTTAGGATTAGGATTACACAATAGTGGCCGTAATTAAACATATAGGTATTATTTAAACTAGGAATCCTTTTAATTGCTTTATACCTTGATTACCTTAACAACAAAAACTCCACTAAGAAATTTGTGACAAAAGTTGAAGTCATTTATTTAAGTCCTAGGAGGTCACTTATGAAGGTCTAAACTTTAAAGTTATCACCGGCTCTGTCAGCCTTTTAATAAACTCAAAATTTCTTATCACGTCATGGTCCAATCAACTCATTTGAAGACCTAAGATGTATTTTAGGCTAACAGAGTTTATCGTAACCTATTGTAGAGCTTCTATTAAACCTGATATTGTTGTTATAGAGATTCAGTCCTTATCGACTTTGATCAGAGTTGTAAGATTAAAGGTAGCAGGTATTAGGTATAAGGATATTTTTAAACATAAATACCTAATCCTACACCTAAACGCGAAAGTTTGTATGTATGGACGTTTGTTACTCTTTCACGCAAAAACTAGCGAACGGATTTGGATGATATTTGGCACACAGATAGAATATATTCTGGATTAGCATTATGGAGGGTCAAGGTGGTAGACTCCTCCATTGAAAAGGGAAGATCTTCCGCCAGGCTGGGTCATCGTGCCTGGGGACCGCGGTCCAACTGTAGTTGTTGGGATCTTGTATATATGCAAAGTTGACAGAGAACTTTGTCAGTGCGATGTAGAATATTGTTGCGCCATCTATCCACGGATAGCGGAAGTCTTGATAGATGTCGCTACATCACTCCCTTCCCTTAATATGGAGGGTCAAGGTGGTAGACTCCTCCATTGAAAAGGGAAGATCTTCCGCCAGGCTGGGTCATCGTGCCTGGGGACCGCGGTCCAACTGTAGTTGTTGGAATCTTGTATATATGCTAAGTACTCGACGAACTTTGTCAGTGCGATGTAGAATCTTGTTGCGCCATCTATCTACGGATAGCGGAGGTCTTGATAGATGTCGCTACATCACTCCCTTCCTAGACCAGAGGTCGATTCGTTGTTGCTGCGTCGTTGCTGATGTAGCTTGCAAGTGCCAGTGCTGCTCAGAAGTCTGCGGTGAGTCGAGACTGAGCGGGGTTGCTGCGACGGGTTGAGCCATGGTAGTCCACGTGTGCAGAGACTGCCACGCCGGAGAGTGAGGAGCCGGCCGATGAAGATCCGGACGTGGGCTGCGGTAGACTGTGCAGGCGATGAGTGCTGTCGCTGGGAGTGTGCCTTGCAGGACCAGGTAGCACGGTGCGTCGGCTGCGTTGGAACTGGTTGAGGCGAAGCTGGCTTGCTGTGTGACTCAGCTGAGACCAGGTGCGGTGGGCTTGGAAGTGATGGAGATGGAAATTCCAATCACGTCGGGGTCACCAATATGGGTATTTTATTGTAGCTACTAGCGGTAGGTATGAAGCCAAAAGAAAACTACCATAAATCACTTAAGAGTCCATGTATATTGTCACAAGCACAAGAAAGTACAGCACAGGACAATAGAAAAGAAAGAGAGAAACAGACACGGAAGAAAAGCTCAGAGGAAAAGTCTAGTACAATGAATAAAGCAACACAAATATTAATCTGCTAAAACGTATTTAAAAATAACGGTTGTCGGTAGACGCGCGCGCAGCCTCTCGGCGTGGTAATCGGTTAACGACTGACGAGGCAGGGAAAACCGACAGAGCGCGAGCCGCGCCGTTCGGGTATCATCGGCGCGGCTTGCCTACAAGCCCGCATAGCGGTATTCTTACACCGACTTGCATTGCGGGAGGTTAATGTTTGTGCGTACGCCACAGCATAAAGGATACTTTTATATTCCGGAATAACATAAGATCCTTTGGAAACGCGGGTGAAACCGCGGGGCGGAAGCTAGTTATAAAGTAAATATGAGGCGTTTTTAGGAACACATTATTATAAATGCTGACTTACAATCTACGTATCTATGTAATAATATAAATCAAATTAATATCACATTGTTACTATTATCAACTCATTTACAAAATACAATTTTGGCATTTAAACTAGTTAAATTCAACTGGCAAATTGGTTGTTAATTAATTTGTACATAGTATAAGGTACTAATATAGCCGCCATTTTGAGGAATATGTTCATTCGCACACATCCGTTGTTTCCATTTAGGGATTTTGATTATGAATTCTCATTATAGTGTTGATTATCATTCTCACTTGGATAACAGATGGTCTTACTGATATCTATCAATATAAGATATCAAAGTAATTGTCCTCGACACTCATAAAATTTTCGAGGTAAATCTTATGTTGGTAACAAACACTTTAAAAATTATAAAAAGAATACTAACCGAACCTACAATTTCTTACTTAGTAAAAAATCTAACTTTAAATTATGAGCAGTGCTCCTAATTACAAGGAGACTAACAGATTTGGCATTAAATAGACTTACCCTGAAATGAAACCTAGGATATTTTTCATCCCAAGCAAACATTACGTTCCTCGATAACGTGGCTAAAACCGTAAGGCGGAAGCCAGAATCAATATAAATAAAAATGAAAGGCCTTTAATTAAATTCAGGGTCTAGCGCGAGCACCAATGAAATTAAATAGAATATTTTTCACAGGTCCTAATGAATTATTATCAGACACTAACACACGGTTTAGAAGGTTGCTTTATATAATAATTACTATCTGCTGGTTTCAGAAAAATCTAAATCTTTAACAATCACATTATTAATAGGTACAGTGTTGTTATCCAAACAATAATAAACGTATTAACTTGTCATCATGAAAACTGAGTACATAGTTACAGAAAAGGCAATAGTCATGGATTATGTTTTATTTATACAGGGACTTGATGAAACTAAAATTTACATCTCAATGTATAAACGTGCTTTTATAAGTCGTTTTATTATAATTTATAATTGTAATGAAAATATTTAGCTACGCGTTTTATGCCAGCTTTTCTGTAACGTTTTTCGGTCGTAACTTATTAATGTTTCATGAAATTATTTAGGCATTAACAATGCTTTTATGAAACGTAATGTCTTTTTTGTGTATTTTATTAAAATTATTATTAAAAAAATAAAATAATTAGCAAATAAAAGTAATAACAAAATAACTGTAGCATTTATTATTTCTTTGAGTATCTAGGTACTATGTTTGCTTCGTAAAAATGTTGCATACCTATTTTTAGTGGCTACTTTTCATCGTGGTAAGCGATATGAGGCTTCCGGTGACTGGGACCGCAATACACGGGAACCGCGGTCCCAGCTGCCGGATTCATTTGATTTGTTTTTTTTTTTTTTTCCAGCGACTGGGACCACCCATAACTAACGATAAAATGTGGCTAAGAGTAATTAGAACGCAGCATGGGCACAGAGCAGATAAATGGGGCAACTAGTTCCATGAGACTACATAAATTTGGGACTAGTTGCCTACAGATCCATTGATTCTCCACACAGCGCGTGACGTTCCAATGTCCAGGGCAGTACGTTCGCGCCCTAAGCAGAAGGCTGTCAGAAAGCTGACAAG
Organism: Tetheella fluctuosa; assembly: GCA_951216915.1. Classification (NCBI taxonomy): domain Eukaryota; kingdom Metazoa; phylum Arthropoda; class Insecta; order Lepidoptera; family Drepanidae; genus Tetheella; species Tetheella fluctuosa. Next base: position 11,826,542 of record OX578217.1, read on the forward strand.
CAGGCAGGCCGTCCACCTGGTGGTAAGTGGTGGAAAGTGGTAAGTGGCAACTGATGGTAAGTGGCTACCATCGCCTACAGACATTAGCAATACCAGTAGGATTTCCAATATGTTGCCGATTTTTATAAAGCATAGACTAACTACCTACTATATGCTACTAACTGAGCTATCGTTACCCCAAATCATAAAATATCATGAAATTATCTATATAAGTATATTAGTATATATTTAGAAAAATAATTGTAAATGTAGTTTATCAGTTATCTGGTTTCCATTACAACTTAAACTTTTGAATAATTATCTATATAGCATTCAACCAAGCCAGAAATTAACTAGATCAAATATTACTCGATAATAAACGAAATTAGAAAAAATATATTATGTGCAAACACTATGACCAAGCGACACGCGATTTTCAACTCTCTATTCTGCCTCTCTCGAGTAATAATAGCAATGCATTAGAAGCGGTTCTCTTATACCAATCAGTATCTTCTCTAAAACAGCAAACTGAAATGCAATAAAACTTAGTACAACAATGCGCCTGCATACATTATTCCAAACTATAGTCGGTTCCATTAAGTTTAGTTAACGAACAACATTCAAGTTTCATACATCGAGCTACGCAATGTTGAATAGAAGTTTAAGCCGAGATACGTTGGTTTAGTTCGAGTCTTCGTTGGTCCAACAGTATTATAGAGACAAATTTGATGTGAGACTGTAACTTGTGTGTAACTTAGCCAGGGTTTAAGATGCACTTGGAGTTTTATGCTTTTTGGGCTTGGATGTAGATTATGTTAAAATATACCCTACCTATTTCAATATGATCACCGACTTTTTAGACCACCCTAGGTTAACCTTTATGAACATTTGATATAAATAAATTTACAATAATAGTCAGATGGTCCAAAAAAGCTTGGCTTGCCAATTCTTCTCTGTTGAAGGCTGACTTCCGAATCAGTGATAATTTCAGTAGCTTTGACGTTCATAAGAGCTCTCCTAGGGCCTAATCTGAATAAATGGCTTTGACTTTGATGTGAAAGTGAGATGTATCAATAACGTGACATTAATATCACAATTCTACTTCCTATCCTACTATCCTAACTAATATTATAAATGCGAAAGTGAGTTTGTTTGTTTGTTTGTTACCTTTTCACGCTTAAACCTCTGAACCGATCGCGATGAAATTTGGTATGCAGATAGCCTATAGTATGGAGAAGAACATGGGCTACTTTTTATCCCGGAAAAACACGCGGGTGAAACCGCGGGGCGAAAGCTAGTAATATTATAAATGCGAAAGATTGTGAGTATGGATGTATGTTTGTTACTCTTTCACGCAAAAACTACAAAACGGATTTGGATGAAATTTGGCAGACAGATAGATTATAGTCTGAAATAGCACATAGGTTACTTTTTATCCCGGGACAATATAAGATCCCACGGGAACGCGGGTGAAACTTAAATCATATACAAAATAAAACTCCATTCGTACCTTTATATAAAACACTGAATTAATTAAGGTTTCCTTTAGTAACTCTCACGGGGGAAGTTGTCTCCAAATTAAACTGTTAACACAAAAGCGCTTGAAAGCGCTCGAAGCATATGCGTAGGAAATGGGGCAACTGAAACTGGGCTATTAATTATCAGTACTAAAACTTGCCCCATATAATATAACAGGTAGGTAGCTATAACAATACTAACTGGGCAGAAGTTATGGCCGTTTGCAATTAATAGTTGTTGAACACAGCAACTTGTGAAGGTTAACTGAAATTGCAATATTGCCAACTTAGCGTAGTGCTGTCGATAAATCGATTGCCTCGTGATCAAATTATCGATGTTTACTTATGATGTAACATATATTTGTCTCTTTTTGAAACAGATTTCTGTCATGATCATACTTTGATTTTATTTGTACTTCATCATCATCATCTCAGCCGCAAGACGTCCCCTGCTTGCATTGCAATATTTATATATTTTTCTTTATATTGTCAGAAAACAGCGCCTGAGCACAATAAATCAACAAAACAAGTTTTGTCGCAATCGATGATATTGTAAGCGCATACGGTACCATCAATTAAGCAAACAAACAAACACGCAGAGTCAAAATAAATTTAAATTAATTACCTAAAATTTAAATTTTGATTGGCTTCAAATCAAAACGTCTGAATTACCTATAAGTAAATATGTATGAAATTAAGATCAATGTAGATCAAATGTATCAGACATTAAATTATTATTATATTAGATATAATAATATTAAATTTTGTTTGGTTTCAAATCAAAATCTTATGTCTGAATTACCTATAAGTAAATATGTTTTTAAGTAGGATTTACATTCTGAAGGAAAATAGCATTTTGATAATATAATTTTCATTTCTCATTTCTGAGAACAATACCTCACTGAAAAACTTCTCAGTTATACAAGTTAGTATTTTGTTGCATATAATTAGAGATTTTAAGAAAAAGCTTGTAGCTTTTGTTAGCGTAAAGCTATATTTTCAACTTTTATATGCTGAGACATTCCTCACACGGCCATCTGATCCCAAACTAAGCAGAGCTTGTACTATGGAAACCAGATAACTAATATACTACCTTTTCTAAATAGACACTTATTTATATAGATAATTACACCCAGACTCAGGACATGCGGATATGTTCATACACATAATTATAAATATAGTCTGTCCTGGATGAATCTGTCTGGATGGATATGTCTATCACGCCACAGTCGTGGGTGATAGATAAGGTAAAAATATAAATATTTCAATATATTATAAATCGATCGCCAGTGTTTTAAAAACATTAAATATTCTACTATATAGGTACGAATTCAATAAATCAGATTCTAAAAAGTTCTTTTGTTTAATAAAATATTTTTTTTTCGACATTATTTATTTAGATCATTAAAATGTAATAAATATTCCAGTAAAATATAGTGAAACAAAACGCAACTCTGTGGTCTCATTAATTATCTGTCGATAATTTTCGGTGTCGCATCCCGAACAACACTAATATGGTCCTGTATTACAAAATAGTTTTACGAATTTTTTTGAGCAATTTTCATCGCAAGGTCTAGTTTTCCTTTTATACACATGTCATAGGTCAAAATTAAGTATATACTTAGTATGAAAATAGTACTATAGTGTTATCACATTGATGTATACAGCAATCATTCGCTTTTAGGAAATCTTAATATATATATTTCTTGTGTGCGTGTGTATGTGACTGAACTCCTCCTAAACGACTGGACCAATTTGGATGAAATTTTGTGTGTATATTTGAGCGGGTCCCTGGATGGTTTGAAAATACAATTGGACCCGGTAGATGGCGTCGTAATCGAGGTTGGACAGGACAACGTCTGTCGGGCCCGCTAGTTCTCTATAAATTCTGATATAAGTAAATTGACTTTTTCAGGTAACGAAGAGATTTAATTCCATTTAAGAATAATATAAGATTCCATGACCGGAAATCCTGGATCCTTTTGTCTCGCAAACGGTTTTTGCCAATTTAATTTAAATTTAAAAAATAATTAAAGTAGCATCTGTTACGGGTGAGAGCAGAATGAAATGTCTGTAAACGAAATTTGAATTTCAGGAATGTAATCGCATTCGACATTCAATATCTATAAAAGCAGGTATGTTTATACATCCATAGTGATTATATGGTATTATTCACCGTCCCTCTATTTATTTCCATAAATGTATTCAGTATTTTTAATTATTGTATACCGAATATGGATTATGGGAAAATTTGGTACTCAATCACGCCCGTATGGTTGAATGGATTTGATTGCAATTTTGCACATAAATAGGAAAAGCCCTAAAATAAAACATGATATTTTTTATTCTGGAAAATTGTCAGATATCTCAGAAAAAAATAAAGCTAAAAAGTATTTATGCAATGCAACACTGGTATTTCAGCAGGGCCAGTACGTACTATGCTAGTTAAAAATTGGGTACCAAACCAGTGCGTTTGTGCTGGCACACTACGTCTGTGCGAGCGCGACGGCGCGCGTTACATTTGTGCGCGAGTGACAGAGTCATGTATAGACGGTTCATTGACTGAAATTCCGCCTACTCCGGGAACGCACATTTGTTTAAGTTTATAAATAAAGAGTTGGATATACTAAAGAATTATCCTGGAAAATTATCATATTAATATATTCTCTGAGAAACTTTACCAGAGAGAATATTAAATTTGATAAGCAACCTACTCATATCATGGTAGAATGGTGGTATATAATATAGGTATGGTAAGGGGGTAAGGTAGGTACATCACAAGTAAAGCAAAAGACACATCAACTTAATGTCATTTTGTAATACATTTTAACAGCCGTAAGCAAGCTCGTTCGACTTAGTTTATAGCTTAGACCTCGTAAACGGGGTTCGATTCCCGACACTGAACAAAGTCATAAAAGCGCGATAAACATTTTCCTACAAAAATCTATTTTGTTTTTACTGTTAAACATTTACATAGTTGTTTGATATAATCTGTTTTATCTGGTAATAATAAATGAATAGGTTCAATAGGCACTCAACATAAAAAGAAAAAATATAATTTTTTCTGTCTTTTTTTGGGTTCCGTAGCCAAATGGCAAAAAACGGAACCCTTATAGATTCGTCATGTCTGTCTGTCTGTCTGTCCGTCCGTATGTCACCGCCACTTTTTTCCGAAACAATAAGAGCTATACTGTTGAAACACACAAAAAACAATAAATAGAAAATAGAAAAAAAACAATAAATTTAGGGGGTTCCCCATACTTAGAACTGAAACTCAATTTTTTTTTTTTATCCAACCCACCCTTAAGTGTGGGATGTCTATGGATAGGTCTTTAAAAATGATATTGAGGTTTCTAACATTTTTTTTTCTAAACTGAACAGTTTGCGCAAGAGACACATCCAAAGTGGTAAAATGTGTCCCCCCCCCCCCCCTGTAACTTCTAAAATAAGAGAATGATAAAACTAAAAAAAATATATGATGTACATTACCATGCAAACTTCCACCAAAAATTGGTTTGAACGAGATCTAATTAGCAGTTTTTTTAATACGTCATAAATCGTAAACTGCAATTTACCTTTCATTCAATCAACTCAAATATAAAAAAAAAATGGCAAAAAGCAAGGTCACTTACAGCACAAATAAAGAAAAATTCTAAAAAATTAAAAAAGTTGAAAATTAAAGGGTGTCCCCATACATACATAGAAACTCCAATTAATAAAGATCTCTGAGTTGTATCGGCGCTTATACAATTTAGAGGTCTAGCTTAATTGGCACCAACCTCAAATAAGGTAAATAAATAAAATTGTGCATTTCCCTTGATGGACGAACAATGGACGAAGTTTGTACGGAACCCTCGGTGCGCGAGTCTGACTCGCACTTGGCCGGTTTTTTTTTATTTTTGTTTCTTTTACACTTTCAATAAACTTGTATTTAGTGTTGAAGTATGCTAATTCCCCGAGTGTGAATAATTGACGTTAGCAAACACTATTATGGCGTTTACTAAAATTGTGTATGGGAATAATTAGTACCATGATTTTATCGCGAGAGGCGCTGTACCCTTTCCTATAGAAAAATATGTAAAGCCTATTATTTACACTCGCGGTATAGAATGTAATAGTGGATGTGAGGATATAGTCTAAGGTTATACCACAGAAGAGATATTTATCGCGCTATAAGTGCAACTATTGGAATTGTAGGATTGAATAAAATCGATATGTTTTAAACACAGTATAATGAGAAACAGACAAGTTAGCAATTATCTTAAAATAACGTGTCCATCCCTGGTCTTCCATTAGTCGATCTGTCAATTAAGGCCCGACAATCACCTGGCTGAATATGGAACTTTGGATTTAATTTCGCAAAGTTTGTGGGCTGCCTTTCATAATTGACTCGTTAAAATACGAACTTTATACTAAAAGATTTATGAGACAAATGGTAGTTGAATATTATTTTGTGTCTAAACTTTTGGAACGAAGTTCCTTATCGCGCGTTGCGAAAGTGGGCTAGACGGAAAAAATTAAGACCAAAAGTTGTAACGACATTTTTTGCTATAGTTGTAAGCTGTGTGGCGTGCGCGTGTTTCTCTGTCTGTCTCGTCTCTCTCTCTCTCTCTCATAGAAAGCAAGCCAGTTATTTTATTACAATTCCTTCACTAATTAATCGAAAGAAACTTCGTTCCATCCGGGTGTCCCTTGACAAGTTTTTTATGATAGTGGACAGGTTCATAAATTATGATCAATAACGTATCGTTCGAATTATGTAACAACTTGGATTTGGGTAATAACGACTGAATACGACCCCCTATTTAAGCTACTTAGGGATTGAATGTCGTAAAAATTAGGCCTCCTTGTTTAGTACATCATAAAGAAACCCGTTTGTGCAAAATTTCATCTCTTTGGCTTTAAAGGTACATGGAATTGCACACCCCAAGTGTGCGATAATGAGACATTCAGTGAGTGAGCAAGGACTTTCCTTTTTATATGTAGGTACCTACTAAGTGTTTTGATGGTGATCAGTCTAATTTTCTTGGCATCAATTACTGATGATGATTATTTATTGGACATGGTTGATATGTCCTTCAAAACCAAAGATGGTTTTGTCATACTGATCAACTTTTCACGAGCTGGTTGGCGTGGTTATTATGATATTCATCCACCCACAGACCGTGCATCCGATTTCCATCCATAACAGACTTTGTGTGAATAAAATTGTGTGAGTGTCTTTTTGTCCTGAGTCTGGGTGTAATTATCTTTTTAAGCTTTGTAATACTTACTTTGCAAATCTTAATTTCACATCAATCCATTTAAATATGAGGCTACAATAATAATATATTTCGGTAGAAATCAGTAACGCAGTTTTTTTCGTCGATTTAGCTACTTTAATTCTAAATGAACATCCTCATACTCAAATAGATCGAAAAACAAAAAGGGTCAACCTTCAGCGTACGGTGGACACATGCTATGAATAGTGATGTACCCACTCCGAAATAGACGTCAATATTTATGAGAAAACTTTAAGTGCTCACGTAGAAACTGACAACCCGTGTCGTGTGTTGATGGGCACTGTCATTACATTTTTTATTTGATAACTAGTTCTATCCCGCTATTTTGCTCGGAGTTATTCTATTGTATATAGTTATTGTATTATAGGTCAAACTTCATCCAAATTTGTTCGTTCTTGTGTGACAAACTTCATGGTCTGATATACTCAAAGAAATAAACAACTTACTCAATCGAGAGACTCAACGTCTTAACTGAATGAGGTACTGCTTGTGTGACGTGTAGACCCGAACGAGCTTCGAAGTAGGAACTGGCGAGCTATAACGCAGGAAGATAATGGCAAACAAGGCCATCAAAGTAGGACTGTCTTGTGTACCCAACAAAAATCCAACCTGAATATAAAAATTCAGATACGCTACAGGCCTCGTGTAAAATTTCATAACAACATGTATCATATTACCTACGTGTATCATGCAGCGTAAATCATCTGTGGCTACAACTTCATAACAAGTCTGTGTCTAACTTCGCTGCCCTCACTGCGGAAAATGTTCAGAGTTTGTCGACTGTTTTTGCAACATTATAAACTGCTTGTTTGTTCGCATACAATGATATTGTCTTACAACAACAGAACTGACTTTTAACTTTTGTTTGCCTTGAATTTAAAGTACGTATCTGATATTTTGTGTTCCTTAGCCATATCAAATGAGAAACCGTTTATCATTGCCATTTCATTTGGACACTATTGGGATATGATGAATGATGGCAAATACCATATATTATTACCCAAGTACTTATCTTCTAATTCTTAAACACTAAGGCACCGGTCACCGTTGCGGAGATGAATCTAACGTGTCTACCTGGAAGTAGGTTCAAATGCTGGCGATGCTAATAACACGTAACCTAAAATAGAGGCATGAAATTATAACTCTTCCCTTCCTAAGATATTTTTTTCCGGAATTATCATTTTCAATATTTTATTATAAAAATAATTTCACTACGTTTCATAGCATACGAAAAAGATTTTAGTTTGTCTAAATTTACACCTCAGTGATGATGCACTAAATTAAATATTATCTCGTTTCCATTAGGTAGATAAGCAGAAACTGTAACTTGTATGAAACATACTAAATAAATATCTTGGGACATTCATCAAACATGAAGTGATCTCCTTTGTAAAATTAATCACGAACTGGCGAAAATTGAAGCAGCCGTCACATTTGGTACCCAAACGGAGTAAGCACTCAGTTAAATTAATGTGAAGGTACATCTTAGTCCGTAATATAGGCGTCCATATTAAAAACATATGAGTTACCAAAGATTATGGAAAGAAAATAGAAATAACTGCTGATAGTGTCACACAGAGACTTTGGTTGGTATTGGGGAAGCGAAAAACATTTATGTAATTTTTAATTTTAAAAAAATATCTGCTTTTCATTTAATTAATTTGTAAAAAGAACAAATTCGCTTCGCTTCTGTAATTATAACATATTTTAATATGCTAGCAAAGCCATTAAATAGTATTTTTTTAATACAAGTATAGGCGTTTTAAAAAATGAGTTTACTCTTCACATAAACGAACTATGAAATGGTACAGCACATGAATTGACATTATTATTCCCATTCCAATAAAAGTTCTGTAAATACGAAATACATTAATTTGATTACTTTGTCTCTACGCGTTCCAAAGCGTATAGGCATTCACACCGAATTGCAAATAATGTTCCTCCCAAAGAGTTAATCTTTGCCCACGGTTTTAAAATGGCAAAGTGTGGTGAAAGCACCGCTGGCACCAAGCCCACTGCCTGCACCAGCAATACTAGATTCTTTAATATTTTAATACTATGCATTATGCATTTCAACGTCAAGCCTCTAGACATTGTGACAGACGAATTTAATCCGACTGAAATTATTTAATGCATTTTATTACGAAGCTTTGTATGGAATGGGCTTACGTGGATTTTATTAGTTTATTTTATTACAATTCTTCCATAGTTCTTTCGCAGAATTCTTAATCAGGAAGTCAGTGGGGCTACAAAATTACGTCTAGTTGACGCACTACTACTCAATTTTAAACGAACCTGTCATCTAATTAATGCCTACGTGTATGACCTAGTTTTTGATGTAATAAATCACAAAATCGTATTAGCCTTTTGTAATCTAAGCTGGATGTATTTTTGTTGTCTCCTCTAAAGTCAGGAAATATTTTCTATTCAGAACGCAGGAAACCTTCGATATGCATCATCATCGTCATCATCTCAGCCGCAAGACATCCACCAATCCAAGATGTCCTACTAGACATAGGCCTCCCCTAAGGATCTCCAATATGATATGAATGTTATAATTTTAAAAAAATATACTTTTGAATTGTTTTTAAGAGTGTTAAGATAGTTTAGCTTCCGTTTAGCCATAAACTCACCGTAACTAATCAATATCTCAACAAGAAGTTTATAAGCGTATGTAGTATATGGACTATTTTTAACATGGACCGTATTTATGATATTAATCCTCTGAATATATAAAAAGAAAAGGTGACTGACTGACTGATCTATCAACGCACAGCTCAAACCACTGGATGGATTGGGCAAAAATTTGGCATACAGATATCTATTATGAAGCAGGCAACCGCTAAGAAAGGATTTTTGAAAATTCCTCCCCTAAGGGGGTACAATAAGGGTTCGCGGGTGAAACCGCGGGGCGGTAAGCTAGTCTATCTATATCGAACATGGACATTCTTTACATAAGGCCATCTGATCCTAAACTAAGCGGAGCTTATACTATGGAAACTAGATAACGATGCTTGTCTTAAATGGATGTAGCATCATACAAACCAATCTTACACGTCTCAGGGTATCTTTAGGTATAATCAATGTAAAAGCAAATAAATAATATCAAGTATTGACTTGAAGCGAAAATGTGAATGTAGTTTTGGCAAACTGAAGTTCGCGACCACGGTTGACATTGTTCGGTCTACTTTGAAAGGACTAAAATACTTAAGTATTCAAGTTAGACTCAGGGAGCCGTTAAGTACTTAATTTTCTCACCGCCAAGTTTCATAGAAGCTTTCATTAAGTAAGTAATAATATTACTTGATTTGAAAGCTAGACAGATTAAGTAATAATTGATAACTGTTAAATAACTTTACCGTCATAAAGATTAATTATTTTTTGAGATTGATATTCTCTCAGTACCTGTCTAGATAGAGGTCGAAGCGAAAACATGTTTTTTTCTGAATTCTACTAATGTTATAAATGTAAATGTTTGTATATGCTTCGATGTTTGTGACTCAATCTCGCATGGATTTGGATGAAACTTGAAACAAAGATAGATTATAGTCTGGAATAACATATAAGGTACTTTTATCCGTTCCCACGGAAATGCGAGTTAAACCGCAGGGCAGAAGCTAGTATTATATAAATGTATGCAATAATATAAGTACATATGTTTAAAATAAAATAAGGTTTTTTTGGCTTGACGCTCACTCTGGGATGAGCAAAGTCGACCTAAGGGTGTTAGACGCTTACTCAGAAGATGCTTAGTCCTAAGCTGTTTACATGATAAATGAATAAGCAAAACGCTGTGTCCAAATATGCGGTATACCGTCAACGTACGAGTGGAAATTCTTCCGGCGCCTTGCAGCTCGATGGAAAAAAAGTATAAAGTGTATTAAGAATTTTGAATTTGGATTCAATCTGATACATATATTATTAGTATAGACATACAAACAAACGACACAGTCTCAATTACGGGTCTCTTTTACTCTGAAAATGATTAATACCCCCAAGCAACAGAAAATAAAGCCTTTTTAGACTAATAGCGGGGGACGGACGCTATATAAATTTTGGTGAAAAAAAAATACACAAAAGGTGCGTTTTTCAGCAAGTTTTGTATCTTAAAAGAAAGACCGACCCTTGCAGGCAGGTGGGACGGGAATTTATTATCTCCACTCACCGAGTGTCTGGGACACAAACAAGTTTAGTAGAAAACCTAGATGAGTCATGCAAAAAATCCTAAAAACATACATGTTAACAGAATATTACATGAACTCCCTTTTCAGTAAAACAGAGCTGAATACTAAGTACCTATTACTTACGTAGAATAACTATTAAAACAAGGAAAGGAGGATTCAGTACTCACCGCATTTAGAATAACAAAACTACGTCTATATTAGTATGCACTAAAACTCTTATGTAAACAGACATGTTAAATTAACAAAAAAGCATTTTGATAACTTTAATATCATTATTAAATCGACTCACGATTCCTGGAATTCTATTTTTTTTGGAAGTTTGGATCGCTCGTCCCATTCGTAGTTACGGTTACACAGTAAGATCACCAGTGCCCACGAGATGACAGCTCCGTTAACTTAGAAATAGTGCATCAGTCAACTAGACTTAGTTTTGTTGTCCCACAAACTGTGTACCAGGCATCATATCTACCCATTTTTATAGTGCAACTAGCTTCCGCCCCGCGGTTTCACCCGCGGTCCCGGGTGCTCTGATCGCCACCAAACCTTGCAGGAACACCTTATCAGGATAATATGAAGATTGTCTGAAAATTTCATCGCTATCGGTTCAGCGGTTTCAGAGTCTATAAAGGACATACAAACATTCATTTTATATATATATTATGTTATAGAATACTATATATATTTAACTTCAATTTTCTTACAATATTTTACTTCTCTACCAAATCATTGGACAGACAAAGTCATTTATTCAAGGCCCAAGGCGAGCATTATGAACGTCGAAGATATGCTCACCTCTAACAATAGTCAAAACTTCCTTCGCTAGTCGCTTGGAAGCCCTCAGTTTCTTCGTACCCGCATACATATTATGGTCTCTAAATCTCATAACACCACGGGCACTTACCAAATTAAAAACAGTTATGACAGACCGAAGACTTGGTATCCACTATGTAAACAGCATCACGCACAACAACAACCCCATCTACATTCTTAAATAAATAAAAATCTATATTAGATCACGTTACATACACACAACAAAGTCAAAGCCATTTATTCAATTCATATCAGGTCAAAGTCAAAGCCATTTATTCAGTTGATGTAAGGATCATTCTTGTTATAATCGCTATGTAAATAAGAGTTTATGCTGTAATAAACTGCACTATAAAAGGTGTATTTTTTGTCACTGGCAATACTTGCAGGGGTGGAAGTACTCAAAAATGTGAACAACTTTTATTATAGGACCAACTCTGATATCACATAAAATAAAATGGTTGCTTCATACATTTTGGTCGAGTAGGTATTGAACTTTTGTACGGAACAGCTGATAATTTTTTCGTGATTTCACCGATACTCTTATTTGAGTATCGGTGAAATCACATAATAAAAGTTGTTCATATTGATGAGTACTTCCACCCCTGCAAGTATTGCCAGTGACTAAAAAATCATTCTGTATTCTAGACAGGAACGGATTTTAATGCTTACCGTTAAAATAGATATGGATAGATATATAAACTTATCACATAGATAGATCATACCCTGGAATAACATATAGGGTACTTTTTATCCCGGGTAAACATAAGATCTCTCGGGAACGCGGTTATAACCGCGGGGCAAAAGTTTATAGTCTGCCAGAACATATGCATTTACAAAGTCACTTGCTTTATGTGTATAAAAACTGGACTGGCCTTCCATCAGCTGAACTTTAATTAGGCAGTTTTTCCTCATCATCAGACACTTTAATACTTAGATATATGATTGTGGTCAAATACATTTTTTTTACTTCGTATAGGCTTGTGTTTGACCACAATCTTACTATGGTAACTGATGATGTGGCTGAAAGGTGGTGAGCACACAAAGTCAAGATGGAACTGACTTTCAAGTGCAGCTACCGGAACTCACAATAAAATCCAGAGTAGCCAGCCAGCCAGGCGGGTACTGCAAAGTACCCTACCACCGTGCTATGATTTCCTCACGATTTTTTCCTTCACCGAAAGCTCAAGCTCATTGTAGGATTTGAAACCACGAACTTAGCCGTGGCTTCCAACCTAGTCCACTACCGGCTAAAACCGCCTTAAAAAAATAAAATAAAAATATTGTGTACCCATCCAGAACATAACTGCCATAGCTCCGTGAAGAAAGGTTTATGCAAATTGTTAGACAGTATCCCTGACATAATACAGAGCTATTATTTTCATAATAGAGGTACTTTGATGGAGCAACACAAAATGTATTCAATTTTGTAGTAACATTCCCGTAAATTTTATCATTTTATACCTCGTGTTCTGTATATTTATTTATAACAAAGAAGATTCTTTTTATATTTTTATTATTGCCTGACGCAGACGAACTTTTGACCTGTCATAAACGGAATATGATAAATAATAATATATGATTACTAGCTGTCCCCCGCGGTTTCATCCGCGTAGCGGTATAAAAAATTTATCACGACCGATTCTCAGATCTACCGAATATACATATAAAATTTCATAAGAATCGGTCAAGCCGTTTCGGAGGAGTTTGCAGGCAAACACTGTTGACACGAGAAATTTATATATTAGACTAGCTGTCCCCCGCGGTTTCACCCGTGTAGCGGTAAGAAATACTACTACCTATTCTCAGACCTACCGAATATACACAAAAGAAATCATAAAAATCGGTCGAGCCGTTTCGGAAGAGTTTGCAAACAAACACTGTGACACGAGTATTTTATTTATTAAGATGTATTTTTATGAAATAAATGTCTTCATTATCAGACTAGGATAAAAACAATATTGTGTTTATGGACCGACCTTTTGGACATTCTCGAAAAAAAATAGACTCCCTGTAAAAATATTCTATACAAACTTGCTTGACTTCCTGTTTCATTTGCAATTTTAGCTACGCATTTAAAAAGTAACTTTGAAGAACGAAAAAAATAGGTATGTTGATTTAAGAATTTATTTGACATACCTACTACATAATTTATGGTTAGTTGTATTAAAATATGTTCAGATATTTTATTACATGCGGGCATCTGATCCCAAAGTAGACAGATATAATTTGAAAATGTAATTTTATTTTAGTTACGTGAGCTTGAAATAGAAATTCTGTTCAACGGAATTTCCTTGGTGATATTCAAATTGAGTGCGTAGAAGCTTTATGTCTAAAGTCTAGATTTATGGAGAGAGTGTCCATATATTCTAGGTTTGCTATTCTTCGGTTTGGTTCAAGATTTTCTCGCTATCTAAACCTTGAATTATATAACATTATTTCAATAATATAATTAAGTTTAAGGCGATGATAGCTCAGTGGTAGTGACGTCCGATGCCGCTGTGAAGGTCGGGGTTCGAATCCTACAATGAGCTTGAGCTTTCGGTGAAGGAAAATATCGTGAGGAAACCATAGCACGGTGGTAGAGTACTTTGTAGTACCTACCCACCTGGCTGGCTACCACCCTCAAGTTGAAAATCTGTCGCCAAACACCTATTGGTGTGCCACATCATCACTTACCATAGAGAGATTGTGGTCAAACACAAGCCTATACAAAGTAAAAAGAAAATAAAAAAAGTTTAAAAGGTTCGACTGAAAATACATTTTGAGGTATTTTCCTATTTTATTGTATCTACTATTGGATTGCGACTCAGTTGTTGAGGCCTCAGACGAAAGCGACGGATAAAGCTTGTAGAGTAAGTGGGACGGCCTTTCACCAGGTGGACTGATGAACTGGATAGTGTTGCTGGGAGCCGCTGGATGCAAGAAGCTCAAAACCGTTCATTGTGGATATCAATGAGAGGCCTATGATCAACAGTGGACATCCTCGGGCTGAATATGATGATGATGAAGCAAATTTTACATTAGACACATGTTTTCCTTTGCATAACAAGTCATACATAAATATATAATGTAGCAAACATGTAATTCTTATCATGTCACATGTCAATAAATAATACGCAATGTTTGGTTTGTTTTCGCAATGTTTTCGCAAACATATTTGTTCTTTTTTCCTCTAACTGATAAAGATCGTTACCCATTACACTGTAATTGAGGTTTATTTTCAGGTATGCAGTATGAACGTAATTATATCACGATATATGAATGTGAACTCAACTTACATATAAATAAAGCTGTTGTTAGCATTCAGTATATTTGTGAAACGAAATAATGAGTTTTCAAATTTGTATACATTTAATTTGTATGTAGTTTATCAATATTTTTACTAGATTTTATATATATATTTCTCTTTACTTATGAAATTGCCATTTTGTCAAGCTAGCCAACTTTCAACTGAAATATTTGAGGTTTGACTTGCAATTCTAATTGATATTACATGATATTCTATGTAGGCTATCTGTACTGTGCTTACCACCTTCGGCCATATCATCATTTACCATGGTGAGATAGTGATCGAAAACAAGCATGTCCACAGTAAAAAAAAAAGTCATTTTATTTAATTTTTACTAGTGTAGTGGACATACCCTTTATTGGTTTATTGTAAGACCTATTCGTATCTAATCACATGCTTAAGAATTAATATAAAAAAGCCAATACTCTTGATTCAATATCGCTATATGAACACAAATAATTTTAAATCTTATTTCTCAGTTAATAAAGAATATATTTGTTTTTAAAAAATCTGTTTAAACAGTAAAAGCTAAGTGGGCATTGAAAAAATTCCTCCATTCCTTTGTATTTAAATAAGTTCAGTACAGGAATTTTTGCAGTCAATTACTTTTAACCGTTGTACATTTTTATTGAATAGTTTTCTGTGAAAATGAAAGGCTTCTTGATTTTCACCGTGTTTTTGGCGTTATTCGCCATGGCATTTGCAGATAATATCATTTCTAGTGGTGAGTTAAGACCATAATTATAATTAATAATTATTGACCAGGATATACAAAGTTATTCTATGTGTAGGTATATACCATTACCTCTACACTATAGCTGTTGGAGTGAGACAATATGATGGTAGAGTTTGTTACACCAAAGAAGTCCCGTGGAATTAATTAAAATCAATTTTATTTCTTTTGTGATAGAGGTGGGCTTAATGGACTTCTTTGGTGAAAAGAACTTTAGCTCCAAGCCTATAAATCGTCTTGTGTATGGAATTGCATAATTGCAGCATTGCATAATTTGCAGTTTGGCATAATAATTATACCAAAGAAATATCTACCTATACATATGATAAATCTGTAGAACCAGTTTGTCTGTACATTTTTTACCAAGCATGTAGTGTGAGCGATGTAGGAATAATAGAATAGAATTATTTAGAATTATTTATTTGCTTTAAATGTGGTTTTACAATAAGGTCTTACAGTTAAAACATGATTCAGTACATTTAGCTTCTAAAATAAGCATGCAAATACATTTTAATATTATTTCAATTACACTATCTATGTAGTAATAATGCAAAGAGATTTTTCAAAACTTCTTAGAATTTTCATAGAATTTCCACAGGTTAATTGGCGCTTCGAATAGGTTTCATTTCATCGCAATCGGGTGATAGGAAGAAAAGATATATGTATTTTATAAAAACTGCGCGAGCAAAGCAGCGACTAGTTTCTATGATAAAATTTTAGTCTTTTTTTTTATACAACATTGTCGGCAAACAAGCATACGGCCCGCCTGACGGTAAGCGGTTACCGTAGCCTATGAACGCTTGCAACACCAGGGGTATCACTCACGCGTTGCTGACTCTTCCCCCCGCCTCCCCGATGAGCTCTGCCGACGTTACTCACGCGCAGGAACACAACTTTAAGTTATTTGGCTGCGGTATTCTGTAAGGTGGTACTTCCTCAGTCGAGTTGCTCTTTGAGCGATATCGCTATGCTCTACCTCTCTATGAATATATTGATGTAATATTAATAAATAAATAAATGACCTATATGGAAATCGAACCCTCGGCAGTCGTCATATTTAGTATAATAAAAAAAAAACGTGTGGCACTCGGGGACTGCCGCGGTAAAGCTATTGTATAGCATTTTATCAACTTATGTCATATTGTCAACCCTAGTAAGCTGTCATGTCAGGGAACCAGATTACTAAACAGAAAGGCCTACGTACCTATTTTACCTATTAATTGTCTACTTTAATAGTTTTTCAATTTTTTATTCATAAATGTTTGCTACCTCAATACAAGGATGTCATTATACTCAAGTACTGGCTTAAAAAAATGTCAAGTTGGAAAAAAAAAATATGTTGTCAATTTACGATTATTATTTTTGTCGTTCCGCGAATTAGGTAGAAATTTAGGTACATTCTGCGTAGTTTACTTTTTAATTTTACTGAAATAGGGTTTGCATCACTTTTTTTTTTTTTGTGGTATGTTATACAGCGTTACTACGGTTCTTAAATATTGTGAATGGACTCGTTACAAGACCCCATTTAACCTCCTTTCGGCTTTACGGGTAGTTTTGTAACACCTTGTATACCTACATGTATACTTACGGGGCGCACATGCGGTGAGTGTGGCATTATAAAGATATGATAGATACCTATACACCTATATACTTTCTCACAAACAGCTGCTTACGTATTCGTCCCATTTCGGAGCACCTCGTCTCGATCCGTGCGAACTTCGTACAGTCGTACCATATACAGAACGCTCGGCCGAGCTACATAGTAGGCGGAGTGGGGGGGTGTTAGGTTTTATTTTTGTTACGGAATTTCTAGCCCGCGATAAAAGCTATGCAATAGCTTAAAACCTTATTTCTTTCCAGAGGATGAGCTCGCACCTGAATCTCTATTACCACGCACTCGAGGATCAAACTGCGACTTGAATGCCTGCGACCAGTTCTGCCGCAGTCTGTTCCTGCCAGGAGGCGCCTGTGTGAATAATGACTGTGACTGTGACCGCTTTTAAGACTCATAATTTCAACTACCGTTCATTAGAAATGCTATGATTTTTATATTTTGTTATATGTTTTTGTAGTTTATTAATAAATTGTTGAAATAAGTCTTAATCTTTTGAGTATTCTGATTATCGTATGTGAATATGTGGCTGATGGTGGTAAACACACAAAGCCTAGAAGGATTTGGCTCTCAAGTGCAGCTGCCGGATCACACCAATAGGTGTTTGGCGACAGATATTCAACTTGAGGGTGGTAGCCGGCCAGGCGGGTACTATGTACCATAGTGAAATTGTGGTAAAACACAAGCCTATACCTCCAAAGTAAAATAAAGACTGACTCTACTTTGATTAGTTGGTCTCTTTACATTAAGATCTTTTCGCATCTCAGAATCATCTTAGATGAGTCCATTACTTACAGGTGTCAGGAACGCATTCTCTCGACAACCGCCCTGTAATTCAATAAAATGCCTAGATTATAATTATCACATTAACAAGCTTTAAATATATACCAAGTTATAATTAATATAATCTACACTTCACTCTCAGAAACAGCGTGGATGTTATTTACTTTAAAATTTGTATAAATAATCTCAAAACCGATTATTACTTAGTAAATATGTAAAGGAAAGTCGAAACAAGATTGAACTTATGTAGGCGGGTCTGCTACCTTTCAATGGTATTTTACTAGCAAGCGTAGGATGTAATAATGAATTTTGTATAAGAACCTGAAAGCCTTTGCCTCCGAAGAATAAATGGAAAGCTTATACAAAGGAGAGGCCAGTTGAGTCTGTGAATGTCGCCACTTGTTCATGCATAGTTAATCTTTTGGTAAATAGTGCATTATATTTTTGAACAATATTTCTTCTTATTAGTTCTATATTAATTGTGGAAGAAATGGGCATGAAATAAGTATGACCAAAAATAATTTTATAGCTCCTGATACA
This sequence comes from Tetheella fluctuosa, assembly GCA_951216915.1. NCBI lineage: Eukaryota > Metazoa > Arthropoda > Insecta > Lepidoptera > Drepanidae > Tetheella > Tetheella fluctuosa. Next base: position 11,845,271 of record OX578217.1, read on the forward strand.
GTAACATAGGTAAATGCCTATTTACCTATGTTACTGTATCAGGAGCTAATGCCTATTTACCTATGTTACTGTATCAGGAGCTAAACGATTGGACAGACACCTAGTTGTAATCCAGTTTTAGGTATCCTAGGTTACCTATTCAACATGGCCATCTGATGCTAAACTAAGCAGAGCTGTGTTACAGAAGATTTTTAGGTCATTGGTTTTATTCTATAGTGAAGTGACATCGAATGCCCTGATGAAGGTTGTGTGCTCACCAACTTAGCCACATCATCACATAGACTAACATATGCCCATTGATTGTAAAAAAGAGTCTTCTTATAGCATGTCTATTCTCTCTCTTATTTTAATACTCTTAAAATATATAACATGTGAGTTGAACGCAAATTAAAATTCTACAGTGCACTTATTGATTTTAAAAAAATGTCGTTGTTTTACAGGCTGATTTATTGAAAACGAAACATCAATGTGTCTCCAAACGTGTAGCAATTGTCACATATTCAATAACAACTTCATTCCTGTTGCAAAATATTAAATTCCTCGTAACATACGCCTGGAGGAATAAAATGACACGATTCGTAGTATGTTTATAATAAAGCCAGTGTGTATGCGAAATGCGTCGGGTTGGCGGCGTGCCTCTATGCCCACGGCAATATTAACAGAAAATGCCGAATACTTTCGGCGGGATGGTATTTTACCATGGGCCGCAATATTGAGGGTATGAAAAGGCTTAAAAAGGAGCGGTGAGTAAAAAAGGAAATTTAATTTTGTTACGGAGTGCGCTCCGCATTTTTATCAGTGCACTTAATGTGGATATAATATCTTAAGTTCCAATTCGTGTAGCTTGTAGTAAGTTAGGTAGTAGAAGGGATTAGTTGTACCAAAGATTAATAATTATTACAGTAATAGATCTCGAAATTATGTACGCCCTAAACTATGTAACATGTATCCTAAAATACTGCTAAAATAAAATTAAATGTAAAGTAACTTTAAAAATATACTTACAAGAGAAGCAAATTAGTAACTCAAGGATAGTTCTATAAAGTACTTACTTACCTAGCAAAATGTATATAAAAATGTGAATGAGCGCAACGCTTACAAACTGCGTCAGTAATTTGTCGATTATATTTACCAAATCTTTACGGTATTTTACTAACTAAAAAAAATGTTACATAAATCCTGTTTGAGAGACTTTCATACAAACGTGCTATAGCTATACTGAAGCATATTCAAAACAAAACAAATCTGCAATGCGATTATAGAATAAATCTAATATATAAAACTCTCGTGTCATAGTGTTTGTCTGCAAACTCCTCTGAAACGGCTCGACCGGTAGGTCTGAAAATCGGTCGTAAACTATATTTCGTCTTTTTCATCTACCAAACACGTCACTCAATGCTTCATTCAATAATCCCTTTTTGCGCATGGCTAGGTTGTACAATGATTTTAATAATGATCCTGATCTTGACGTCTTCCACTTAAGATCTAATTAGTATAGGAACTTTATTCGTGCTTTTCTCATGAAGTTACAAACCAATCAGTCTTTTAATTGTATTTAAATGGTTTCTTGTTTCAATTTTGTTATAAATGTTTAGTAAACTTATTGTATTTTGTTATGCTTTTCTCTTTTTGGATAATATGTATTCTTACAATGCTGTAAATGCCTATTATTTGTATATATATTCGCTAATGTCTTGTCAATTATTATTTTTGTTATTCTATAAATTTGTGATTGTATTTATATTGCTGGTGTGTCTCAAATAAATAAATACCGCTACGCGGGTGAAACCGCGGGTGACAGCTAGTGAAACTATAAAAGTGACAGACGCTTTATATATGTACCTAAGGAACGATGTGCTTCGTTCAATCGAAAGAGCTTGACAAGGTTGAACATTATTGATGATACAGATATTTGGAACTAGCTACACTCTGCATTAGTGCAACTTGTACGGTCAGCAACATTAATAGCCGAATAGATCATTACCATGATATGAATAAGCAAAAAGGTGTTTTGTAAATGTATATCAACAAAATTCGACGGGCCGGTTGGCGTGGTTGGTAAGATACCCTATCTATCACGCCGCTGGTCGTGGGTTCGATTCCCACTCAGGACAAACATTTGTGTGCGTGAACATGTCTGTTTGTCCTGTGTCTGGGTGTAATTATCTATATATGTATGTATTTACAAAAGAAAAGTAGTATATGTAGTATATCAGTTATCTGGCTTCCATAGCACAAGCTCTGATTAGTTTGGGGTCAGATGGCCGTGTGTGAGGAATAATGTCCCAGAATGTCCCAGAATATTTCCCAGAAAATCCTAAATCCTGTGAATTTCTATATCATGGATAGTTTTAATGTACAGGTATTTTATAAATTTGGATCTATTCACCTACTTATGTTGCTGGCTGTACATGTTTGTACTAAAATCAGTAGAGATTTCTCTAGTTATAATGAAGTGGTTTTTGAATTTGATTTTGGTAGTTTTTATTGGTTGCCTAAATGCGTATCAACCTTCCTCTTAATATAAACAATCAAAATTATTTCTAGTACTCTTCATAGCCAATATTTTTTACTATCAGAACTTTTATTCATTAAGTAAGTCGATTTTCTATAGCTCGGCTACTAAAAATGGACGTAAAAAGGGAGCGAGTTTGAATTAAATAATATTTACATAATTTAAGCAACGCAGGTGGCGTTACAGTATGGCAACTTCTAAAAGGGTACAAAAGTTAACGTCACGTCGCACCTCTCATTTATTTAATTTAAGCTTCTGAACCATAGAGTGATGGAGGTTCTATAATGTTTATACTTTTTAGGGTTCCGTAGCCAAATGGCAAAAAACGGAACCCTTATAGATTCGTCATGTCTGTCTGTCTGTCCGTCCATATGTCACAGCCACTTTTTTCCGAAACTATAAGAGCTATACTGTTGAAACTTGGTAAGTAGATGTATTCTGTGAACCGCATCAAGATTTTCACACAAAAATAGAAAAAAAACAATAAATTTAGGGGGTTCCCCATACTTAGAACTGAAACTCAATTATTTTTTTTCATCAAACTCATACATACGTGTGGGGTGGGGTATCTATGGATAGTTCTTCAAAAATGATATTGAGGTTTTTAATATCTTTTTTTTCTAAACTTAATAGTTTGCGCGAGAGACACTTCCAAAGTGGTAAAATGTGTGTAACTTCTAAAATAAGATAATGATAAAACTAAAAAAAATATATGATGTACATTTCCATGCAAACTTCCACCGAAAATTGATTTGAACGACATCTAGTAAGTAGTTTTTTTTAATACGTCATAAATCGTAAACCGCAATTTACCTTTCATTCAATCAACTCAAATATATAAAAAAATGGCAAAAAGCAATGTCTTACAGCACAAATAAAGGGAAAATTCAAAAAAATAAAAAAGTTGAAAATTAAAGGTAGTAACGCCAATTAATAAAGACCTCTGAGTTATATGGGCGCTCATACAATTTAGAGGTCTAGCTTAATTGGCACATACCTCAAATAAGGTAAATAAATAAAATTGTGCATTTCCCGTGATGGATGAACGATGGACGAACGAGCCCTCGGTACGCGAGTCCAACTCGCACTTGGCCGGATTTTATTGGTTGATGAATTTGTTTACATGTTGCAAAGTGTTTTATTTTGTATTTCGTATAGAGACGAAATGTTGCTGTTATGTGTATCCATGTTTTTATATTTTTCACAAATCCAGTTACATTTTTAGGGGCCTGTAATCTTATAAGAAACCTTTATTGTGTAGTCATTTTAATTTACACATAGTTTTGTAATTCGGTGGTTTTAGGGTTCCGTACCTCAAAAGGTAAAAAGGAACCCTTATAAGATCACTTTCTTGTCCGTCTGTCCGTTTAACATATATTATAGGCCGTCTCAAAAATATTTTATACTATATCTTATTTATTTTATATACGAATTTTAGGCTCTAAAATTAAGACACTCACTTTACTTGATAAAGGATCTATGATATGGTTTAAGGTGACGCCGCGTTAAGCTTAAAAATCTGAAATTCAACGTGCTGCGTCCCGCTCTCTACTATAGCGACCTCTCATAGAAAACCCGCGTAAACGGAACGGGCGTATACGACAAAATGGTTTTTATTGTTTAATTTAAAAACTACAAATATATTTCATAGAACCTAAGTACAATTTATAGTATCAGTTTCAATTAATATATGTAGAAATTTCGGAACCTCAAATCGATCCTCAATGCCGGTAAAATTGGAATCTCTTATTTTAAAGAGGTCTTTTTATTAATTATTTTGTGTTATAAAAGTTAACCAATCGTGTTATGCAACGTACAAAATAAAGTCAAAGACATGATGAATTCTTACAATAAATTTCAGTTCGTTCGCTTCAGTCATTGTTGAGAAAAATCGGAATCCTTGCAACTAAAATCTTCAAGGCGTCGCCTCGTCTAGTTTATAAACGTCCAATCAAAGTAAATCTACAATCAAAACTATTCCCGTCTTTGACATTGTATACTACCCTGACAGTATTTTAGTATTTTTATTACTATGTAATAGGCCTGGGTAACCACTTGATGATGTAGCCAAAGGTGGTAAACACACAAAGCCTAGAAGTAGAGAGAGAGAGAGAGAGCCTTTTAAGAGAGATAGTGCATAGCGTTATGTCGCTCAAAGAGCAGCCCGACTACAGTACCTCCACCTTACAGAATACCGCAGCCAAATAACTTATATGTATTTACATGTACTTATAACTTAGTTGTGTTCCTGCGCGTGAGTAAGGTCGCCAGAGCTCATCGGTGAAAGGGGAAGGGTTGGCAACGCGTGAGTGATACCCCTGGTGTTGCAAGCGTTCATAGGCTACGGCAACCGCTTACCATCAGGCGAGACGTATGCTAGTTTGCCGACTATGTTGTATAAAATAAAGGAACTGGCTCTCAAGTGAAACTACCAAAACTCACCGGTCGGTGTTTGGCGGCAGATATTAACTTTCGGGTGATAGTCAACCAGGCGGGTACTAGAAAATACTCTACCACCGTGCTATTATTTACTCACGATGTTTCCCTTCACAAAAAGCTCAAGCTCATTGTAGGATTCGAACCCACGATCTCCGACCATTTGACGTCAATACCACTGACCTATCATCGCCTGAAATACACTTACAATACTATACATATTTAAACTATAAGTACACAGATATATTTTAAACTCAAAATAAACATTGATCAGTTCAGTAGAAAAAACTCTAGAAACTGGGAGCTAGCCATACATAACTTTCAGCTATTTTAATTCAACAAATGGCAACAGTCTCTTGAAAAGCAAATAAACAAGAGCAGAACAACGTGGCTGTTTAGACAAAAGATAACAGATAAGTGAAGGGGAACTTGTAAGCCGGTTGTTTGGTTGCGATAACATTTTACGCAGTGCCCCCTCTCGACCCAATATAAGTTTCCTGCCCTATCTCTGTTCAGTCTTTGTCCTGGCTGATGTATTCTGAAAATTACTCGTAAGATTCGAGTGTCTCAGGATACTGAGGCAAAGTTTTAGAAAATTACAAATATTGCTAAGCTTTATTTCGAGAATGCATAATTTTGTATTCGTAGAAAATCTAGATTTAATTTTTTGTTACTATTGATAGGTTACTAGGGACATAAAGCCTAGAAGGAAACTAGCTTAAGTTTGTCTGACGGTAGAATATATGAGTCAAAACATATCTTAATTATCTACGTTATTTTATTACGCCAATATTCATTTACAATTTTCTGTTACGTATTCGTTAAAATTAAACCAACCTACATTATATTGAATAATTCTATCTACATTTATTCAGAAGTGGCAAGCCATCCAAAAAATCTTTAACAAAATTTACTTTAGTACACTTAACTTCTGGCGCTGGACGTAAAGCAGAAGCAGTTTCAAGAGCCCTAAACGTGATGGCTTAAACCGGGATTTTACGAGAAAAAATATATTTTATAACCCGGGTGTTTGTCAACTTAACTAAAAACACATTGTTATATAGAGTTTGTTCACTGCTAAATAAATAAACCATAGACAATCATAATGTTTCGCATACGAAATTCTATAGAGTACTTCCATTGTTTTACCCCTAGCTTGTTTTCTTCTCGAGGCTGTTTACTAACTATCTTATATACATGCTTATACTTAGCGTAATATTTTCTCTGGACCGTACGTGTATGACAAGAATTAACGTATCTCGCTAATCCGTGTTGTTCTCGATTATTAATGGTTTGAGGTTTTCCCTCTTTACAAGATTGCGGTATTTTCCTTTAGAATTAAATGTTTGGTTTGTTATCTATTATGTTATTTTTTTTATAATAATTTTCATGTTATTCAAGGGGGATTACTAAAGCAGCTATGATACCTATATTTAATTAACATACGTATTCTAAAAAACAATAAAATTAAATAGTAATAACTCAAAATCTTTGTTTAAAATATTTCATTTCTGTACGGTGGTAGGGTACTTTGAAGTTCCCATTCGACTAGCTACCGGTATAGGTCGTGGGTTCCAACTGAAAATCAGCGCGAAGGTTAGTTATAAACTAGCCGTAGCATTATGCTGAGTCGGGACCTATTCCTGGCATCGCGCAACATTACATATTGTTTGTTTGTTGCATACTATCTACATTGTTTGTCAGTGTGTATAGTTCCTTTATTTGATGTAATGTTTTGTTTCATTCCACTCAAGTTCAAAGACCGCCTCCAAGCACCGTAACAGCAACAGTGTTTTCCAACAACTGCACTTGAGAGCCAGTTCTCTAGCTTTGTATGCTTAACACCTTGGGCCATATCATCTCTTACCATGTTGAGTTTGTTATCAAGCACAAACTAGTATAGTGTTCACTGTTAAAAGAAAAAGCAAAAATTGATTCTGCACATATCAAGAACCTGCACATAATATCAAGAACGAATGCATCCAATTTGAATAAAAATCCCCAATAAGTACTTTATCTACTACTAACGATAAAATAAATTTGACACTAGATAAGAATTGAAGATACAGTTTTATGGGAAATCCAATTTGGCCAATCAAAAACTATCGTACCAAAAACAAAAAGGTCGCCCGCCTGGCTACAAAACTAGTGGTTTGATAGGTTTTCGTGCCAGGCAAATTGCAAGACCAAGCAAATCAGGTTGCAATTTCACCTATCTCTAGCTTGTTTTCATGTGGTATACCAAATAATCTAGGTCAATATTATCCACCTGGTACGGTATATGTTCACACGATCCGACACAAGGATTATGCAAGTTTGCAAATAGTTGACGGGCGGTGCACTTAAGCTAGGTATAACTATGTTGGGAGTAATTGAAAACTGTCCAAGTTGCCTGCTTCTGAAATAACTGTTTGAACTCCGGAACACTTGAGTGCATGGCTATAACAAATATTGGATATGAGCGAGGTATGTGCAGGAGCGAAGGATCGAATTTGTTTAGTTTTTGGTCTGCTGCTTGAGTTTTTCATTATAAAATGGACTTCAATTACCAGTTTCTAAAGAAATATTATCTGTTTCAGCGGTTTAGGCGTGAAGAGGTAACAGACAGAGTTACTTTCGCATTTGTAATATTAGTATGGATTCTCGATTTATGCTGACAGTTCTTGTTTTTGTTACCCGCGCGGTTATATATATTATTGTTCCTACATAAAGCCAATCCCATGAAATATTTCATTACAAAATACTATTGTATTGAGCATATAATCGCATACAATTCAGTTCGCATGCATGCAGCTAATATTGGCTAACTCAATACAGCACTGAACGCGCTCCGTCCACTTTCAATACGCAACTTGAAGCTTGAAGGCTTTCAGTATTATGGTGCCCTAGCGCATTAAGTAACAGTACGTGTATGAAAGTTAGACTTAAAATAAATAATATGCTTGTTATTTTATTTATCAAATAACAAGGACTTATTTAAAAATAACAACCTATAGAAAACCACAGAGGTTTGCCTTGTATGGATCTACAATTGATTTACGTTTTTTATTATAAACATTTCTGAGGATTTAGACTTTTAGATACCAGTGCAAGTAGCTAAAATAATGTAGTAGACAAATTATTATATTATATGAAATACGAGGTGGCAACGTTGGACATGCATTATACTCTAACACAGAAATGTATATGGTTTTATCGTAAGTGTGAAGATATTCCTATGTTACACTACTGCAAATAATTACACTGTGTTAAAATATATTCCTGCAATCAATATATTCTGTATATTTGTTCATTTTGATTGCATTTAATATGAAGATTTATTTACATTGATTTAGTCATTTATACAGCATATCAGTAATATGATTTTAAAAACAATAATTCTTTGCATATTTATTGATTGATTGGTATTTCTAAATGTATTGTTTCAAATTATTTTCCAAGTGAAATCAATAAAATTTTTTTATAACGCTGCCAGCCTGTTGGGAACCTTGCCTATCGACAGCAGCGAGGGCTTTGAGGATGTTTTCTATATATCTATTTCTATTAGTTTGTATTTTATATATTGTAAATATTTATTTGTATATTAAAAATATTGTGTCCAAAATACATATATATATATATATATATATATATATATATTAGCTGTCCCAACAGACGTTGTCCTGTCCAAACTCGATTACGACGCCATCTACCGGGTCCAATTGTATTTTAAAACCATCCAGGGACCCACTCATATATACACACAAAATTTAATTCAAATCGGTCCAGTCGTTTAGGAGGAGTTCAGTCACATACACACGCACACAAGAAATATATATATTAAGATATATTATATTATTATGTGTCTTTTCTATTCCTTTATGAACTATTGTTAAATACTTTCTGTTGAAAATTGAAAATATATTAAAGTTTCCTTCATCGCTAATAATTCAGGGCTTTTTGATTTGCTCTGTATCTAATTCAGAGTCTTTCCTGATTTGTCGATACGATATTAGCGCCGTATCACTATGCTCGGCTGAAACGATACAGAAAGCTTACTGGCACCTACATAGCAATGAGCGTTTCTTAAAGTGGCACATCACACGTGTCAACGAGGGGGTATTGTATACACTTTTAACTTGACTTTCAGTTAAAATACACGTACCAATAACGGCGGCAGAGAGAAATATTCATGGGCTATTGATTTTTTCCCGAATGTACCGACAAGTATCGGACCAAAAAGTGCTGCGCTGATGTCATATCGACAAGTGAAGAGCTTAAATTTTATAGTCATGCTGTTTTTTTTTTCAAATGTATCAACTGTTTTGCTGTATATTTGTTAGAGAGAGAAATACTTGTACTCAATAATTTAATTAAAAAAATAAATTGAGTTAGAAAATGTCTCATAGCGCTTAAACATAATTATCCATTGATAAGTTATGTGTTTTCGTTTTTTACTTTTGTAATATTAATTTTTTTATGTATGGAACTAATCGTAACCAGAAAGTCGGAACGATATGCTATTTGTGGCAACTCTATTCATCTATCCGTCCGACAGTTTCAAGTCACTCCTAAACTAAAAAAAATAAATCTTTAAATATACATTATAATTATTATATTTTATAATAGTACCTAATATTTAGGTAATTCTTACGCTAAAGGACGAACAAAAACTAATATTAAAAAATGGGGAAAAAATATTATTTTTTGCTCTTACAACCAAAATTGTGACATTATAGACCCGCAAAATTAAGTTGCTTTTAGTACAAATCTCTCTAAATGCATTTAGTCGGTTTTATGAAACTTAGTTACCTACTTACTCACATAATAAAAATACCAAATATCAGTAGGTAATTAAAACGATGTAAACCGAAAATCTCGTACTAACTGCATCCAGGGATTGCCAGAATTTCCAATTCTCAAAGTACCCTCAAATTTATAGCCCCCAGCGAACTTGGCACTAATTAAGACAGGGTTAATCGCCATATAATTGCGAGAGTCTACCGGTTACAGTTTATAGGGGTGGTAGATTTTTATCGACAGTTTATTACCCAGACTACGCTCTATATAATTCCAGCCATAAAAATAGAATTAGGTACCCTATTGCGAGGGTAATTCGCTGTATAAATTATTTTTTAGACAATATACATTATATTTTTGCGCCCTACTCGTTTATTTGCAAGAAGTTGTTATACGAGTGATGGTGATTCACTTATAGATCTATCAGTGTTTTTTTGTAACTAACTGTCTAGAAAATCAATTCACCCTTTATTTGTGATGGATACCATTCTGAGCAGAAAATTCCAATAACCACAGAATTTGATTTATCCAATCTGGAACATTCTTCTACAAATTGTTGTGATAAAATGTCCCAAGAAAATGGTATAAAGTGGAGTAATAATAAGGAAAAATGTGTCATAGGTATGTAGGTAACTTATACAAAGAAATATAAATAAAATGCAAATATCGAATACTAATTTAAAGCTGTTAAGTAGCGATAGGCTTCACAGTAGCGCTAATATGACCAAGTGCGGCTCCACCCCTAGTCTGTTATGCTATCTTTTACCACACGCAATGCTTTGTATCGCTTATGAACCCTTATTTACGTCTACGGCCATGGCCTAATTGAAAGCGATATAACATTCTGATTTACTAACTTTTGTAGACCTTTTATACCTTTAGCTGATTTTTCTTCACGCTTTCAGAGTTGGTCTAATAGTTAAATCTGTTTGTTGACATTTGCCCCTGAAAGTTTAGCTAGTGATTAAAAAATAATCCTGTATGATAAAAAATAACTTATTACGTAATTAATTCTATTATTTATTTTATTTTATTTTTATTGGGGGACCAACGACGACTCAGTATTGAAGTACTCATATTAAAAATATCCATATCAATTGAAATGAAATGAAAATATTTTTTATTCAAATAGGCCTTCACAAGCACTTATGAATAGTCTGAATTGATTTAGATATGCTATTATATGCATTGCTAGCTCGCCACACGTAACTATTTTGCCTGTAATTGGAAGACACAAGCGGTACATGTAGGATGGGACTTTGCCGAAAACATTTGGTAGGCTGAATTAGTGTTAGCAGTTCGGGACAGTCGATAGATCCAGTGACAATTTTGAAGAAAAGGACCTGGTCAGCAATATCGCGTCGAGATTCAAGTGGCAGGAGATGGTGTTTTTTACACAGCTCAAAGTAATTAGTGGAATCATATTTAATGTGCGTTCGGTAATTCTTGATTCTATTTATGTAGATATTGTACCTTGGGTTCCATATTTGTGATGCGTATTCCAGGCTACTTCTGACATAGGTGCAATAAAGAATTTTCATAGTTTTCACTCTGGTAAAACATTTGGTGTTGCGCATCACAAAACTCAATGCTCGAGATGCTTTGAATATTATATTATCTATGTAGACATCGAATAACAACTTAGAGTCGTGGGTAACAACTAAATCTCGTACAAGTGGCTGTATTGTTGTGTATTGTGTGGTATTTGGATAGTATTTAATATATCTTCGTTTATTACTATAGATAGGCTCATGTTCGACCACAATCTCATCGAGGTTGATATAAATTTACACAAGGGGATTTAATCATTAAAACAATTAGGATATAAGATTTGTTTTACTATCAAAATATAAATCACTTCTATACAATGAGGTATACATTTAAATAACATTATAATATTACATTGAGCAACTTAAATTATAAAGAAGCTGTAATTCAGAAGTTATTGGTACAATAATTTTCATAAAGAACCTACAAATTGATGTTTTGAAAATTTAATTTATACAATAAAGTATTGGAAAAAATTGTTAATAGTCACCTATAGTACCTACCTCAAATGACCTCCGTGTTTTTTATTTAATTGTCCACTTTTTTATCTTTGTGGCCAAAGGTGGTGAGCACACAAAGCCTAGAAAGAACTGGCTATGAAGTGCAGCTGCCGGAACGCACCGGTAGAGGGTGGTAGCCAGCCAGGCAGATACTTATCATAATTTATCTATATATATTAATTACTAATACAACATTGTTCTGAATTACTGCCTATTTTGCCTGTAATTGGTAAAATCACAGGTATTTTCTACTTATATTAAACAAAGTTACACTGTAACACAAATAAATTCCGGTTTTAATACGTTTTCTACGATTACGACTTGGTTGAAACCATTTATAGCATACATAAACAGTATAGTATTTGTATTGTATAGTGTAAATAGATTTGCCTCGTGAGATTTTATAGTTTTTGAGTAACAAAGACCACACAAACTAAAATTGTATGAAAAATATAAATTAAACACTCGTACAGTTCATCAAGATATGTGGTCTAAGTAAATTTAGGTACTAAGTTACTTTGGAAATTAATAAATTGTAACGTAAATTACATTGTAACATTCACAATAATAGACGTACTTATAAAATAAACCTTAGGCCTATGTAGATAAAGCTGTTATCTGTAACATAATAGAGTAAGAGGCTTTCACATCAACCATTCATTCGCAATTTTCATTCGTAACTTATCACCATTCACTATATTTTACTTGAAGGTAACTTTTATATGGTGATACTTAGTTACCTCAAAAGTCGAGTAAAACATGCCTCTATTTTTTATAACACCTCAAGGCGGATAGCAATTTTCAACCATATGTATAAGTGTTAAGGTGCATAAGTCCTTATCAAAGTTTTACGGGTAATTTTTGCCGTAAAACATAAGATCATGGTTCCTTTTCCTAAATCATAAAAAATACGAGTGTTTTTTATGTTTATTTTACAGTATTTCGTCAAATTACACCACGAAAAAAAACAACATTTTCTATAAACAGAGGTAATAATATACTCTTGGAGTTGGAACATGACTTTTTACTACTACACTATACTTTTTTGATCCTACTTATAAACAAAACCCTCGAAATACTTATGACGTATACAAACATACACACATTTTCGTTTTAGTCTCAAATAAATACCTTACTGCCGTACTCAGAGACGTCAAAATAATGATTGATAATATCTATCTGTCCCTTTCTATATTTATTCAATGAACAAAGACGGAGATACTTTAATCAGTACGGCAGTTAGCTTCGACAAATTGCAAATCTTCCATCAGACTAAAAAATAAAATTCTACATTTAAATAATACAATAACTTGGCACCACATTATGTACATTCATCATAACACTTAATGTACTAAAAATTCGTAAATCACCTAGAACTTTATTATAGTACGCTATGAATCTAATTTCGATTGACTAGTATTTCTTGACGACTCCCGCGACTCTTCTTTTCGAACGTTGTCACTTAACGTTGGACGAGCTAGAAAAAGAAACAATCAAATAAAAAACTGAAGTAGCGTCTATGATCATTTCCTCTTTAAAATCAAAGTAATGACTATGCAAATATATAATCAACTATTACTACGCACACATTCAAGTTAATCCTTAAATACATGAAGTGAGAGTTCATTATTTCGGAGAAGTAATTGCCCACAACGGGCCGTATATATATGTCAAAAATATTTTATAACGGCTATAGAGATTAGGGTATGTTCCGATATACAGCGAGCACTGTAAGGTGTAACGTCAATTTAGTTTACTGTGAAGCTGTTCCTTTATAGTTAGCTATACTGGGTACTGTTTAAAACGGAACGCAGTCCAGTATACTGTCTGTCATCCATGTATATGTCAATGTGGATTCTGTCATTCTGGACGCTGTTGATCACGTGATCAAAGTACTGAGAGCACCTTACCTCAAAAACGCCAGTGCTCACAGTACAAAAATGGCGGAGTTTATGACATCCCTAGGATACTGCGGCAGTATACTGTCAGTCCATATCGGAACGAATTTCTCCCCAGTAAGAGCACTGAGCAGTGCTCGCAGTGTAGATCGGAACATACCCTTGAATGCGTGAGTGGCAATAGAATTTTAATGTTGAAAGTTTCAATATGTTTTTGAAATTAGAGCTACCTCCCCAGCGATTTTGTTTATGAGTGCCGAACTTTTTTTGTTAGCGAATGAAAGACTTCGTGTACGCCTTAAAAGTCAGATCTACCATCATGGTAGATCCTAAATCGGTATAGAAAATGTCTGTTGAACAGATTTTTCCTAAAATTAATTTTCAACAAATGGTCTAACCGTGTAGGCAACCTGTGGCCAAAATTAGACGGAAATGCAGTATTTCAAAATTTTAGTGAAATTGATTTGCTAGTATCCATTTTGAGGCTGGGGTAGAACATTGTCTTTATAGGAAACAATTCTAAATTTGAATTTGAATTGATAGTGTAGATGCAATCACGTGCGGGCATTCTGAATTAAATATATTCTACTGGCCAGTATTATGTACAGTCAGCGTCAAAAGTAGATTGGCACTTTAGTGCCCTTTCATAAAAATCTCTTGACAGTTTGTATGAAAAATATGGATTGTGTAATGTGACACGGTACTTAAGTGCCAATCTGCTTTTGATGCTGACTGTACCTATAATACCATAGCTATTAATGTAAAATGAAAGCCAAAATAAGCACAAGAAGTATTTATGAGCGATTAGATTCCTAGCCCCGTGGTTTTACCCGCGTTCCCGATGGATCAAAAACTATCCTATATGTTATTTTTGGGCATGGAATATGTTTTTGTGAAAAGTTACACCCAAATTTGTAGAGCCGTTAATAAGTGATTGAGACACAAACATTCAAACATCATTCACATTTATTATATTAGTAGAATTAACAGGATTAGTAGTATAGTGTGCGGTGATATTAGATTTTGATAAAAAATAGGTTCTTCTTACCAAACATTTTAAGTAGAATCTTCTCAATACCATGCAGTGGTGATTCAAATGATATACAAAGAATTAAGGCAAGGAAGAACGTCAGCATTATATGAGACATTGCAGTCGCCATCTGAAAAAAACATCAAAATTCATAAAACATTCCCAAAGATTTTTTTCTTCCAAAAAAAACATCAACATAGATCGTAATTAACTCAAACTTCGTTTTTCCTGTTTGAGTCTAAATATAGAATTAGGTTAAAGTTGAGGAAATATTTGAGGAATTAAGGCTAATTGAGACTTACAATTGTGAAGAAAGTGATATGTAATGGATGCCTCAATTGTCCAACGTAATACAATTCTACGATGCCGTTGACCAAATAAGCGCAGAATGTAAGTCTTGAAATTGGTACGAGGAATTTCCATGTTAGTAGTTTACCGATAAAGCCTGAAAAGTAAAAAGATATTTTTTAATTTATAGGTATTGTGTATGACCTGATGATGAGGTATAATGTGGTAAACTCAGCGCTACGATATAAAGTTCTTCAAAAAGGCAGTAACAAGAGCTCTCCCCTGTCGGCAACATATTGGACATTTGCAATACCAGGGGGATTGCCGATGCAATGTCTATCCGGCGGTAATCATTTACTATCAGATGAACCCTCTGCCTGCTTGTCAACCTTTTAACATATCTAAAAAATACTCAAAGCCTCAAATGCAACGGCAGGAACACCCCAGCACATACAACAAGTTTTCATTTTGAGGATGGAAAACCAGGTGTTTTCTACAACTCAACTTTCTTTCTTTCTTTATGGTTTTGGTTATCGTAAGCTCAAGATCATTGAAAGATCTGAACCACCACTTCTGTCATTCGACATCGCTACCTCTAAGATATTATCGTCATAAAATTTAATCATAACAATTGAATAATCAACTATTTGTAGATGGATACTAGATTGGATTTGAACACGATGATAGTACCTAATGACTCTCATACCTCTTATATAATAAAATCAACATCCACGTACAAATTATATAAAACCTAGCAAATATCAATTCATATTTATACAGCCATTTGTCTCCATTATTCCTAACAGTTTATTACTCGATCCAACATTAATGTAAATATTAATTTAATTAATATTATACATGACAATACAAACCGGTCAATGAAAATGTTTGCTCTTTATAATACTTGACTTGTATTAATTAAATTTCGGAGTTATTATATTGATGTTCTGGGAAAAAATTGCGAATTTTTAACTGGTTGAGATTTTGTGTGATCAAAATTAAAAAATAATAACCTTGTAGGAATTATTATATAAATTGGCAAAGACAAAACAGTAAAGCCAACATCTTCTCTTCTGTTTGTGAATCGATTTGTTTTTGTTTAGTATCTATTGATGGGTTAGGCTGGGGAAATGCATTTATTTTCACAGCTTAGCACGTCATAGATCTAATGTAGCGATCCTGTTGGTGGATAAAAACACATCCTTCACTACGCATCTCAGGTGGAAACTCAGCCTTAGTATTATCAGAAAAAAAATGGATTTTGTAATCGACCTAAACCTTATAGAACTAGGCTCAAAAATCTAATCGCTCAATCTCGACTCAAAATTTGACTAGAATTTCATAACTCGGACTTTAGACGTAGAAAAACACAAACCTCCATTTCCAGTAGCACAGGCGATGATGAGCCATCCATTAGCTATACCCCAAGCAAGTCTGTGCAATGAAGAGTAAGCAGCTGCTTCTATACTGCTGTACTGGTACCATTCTTGGTAGAATAAACTTATTGAGAACGTGGTCACTGTGCCGAGAATTATGCTGGTCACCCAAGCAAAGGTTTTGATGAGACGTGAAATTTGGTAGCTGAGAAAAAATAAACTCGTTAGTAAAACAATATTAAGATGCATCGTTTTTTTTTGCTAATAAAAGGTTTGTGTTTGCCTTTTGTTTTACGATGACACCATGGTAACTGATGATGTGACTGAGCACACAAAGGCACAGCGGAACACTAAGAAAACTGAATCTCAAATGCTGGAATACATAGTTAAGTGCTTGGCAACAGAATTTGAGGGCTATATCCAGACAGGCGGGTACTACTCAACCATCATGATGTCACTACCACCAAGCTATCATTGCCACTGGGTTGATTTTTTTTTACTGTTTTAGAATCTACAAAAAGGCATACACTTACTTTTCTGTCTGAATCCGATGCAGGATAAATCCAGTTAAAATTCCCATCAAGTAAGTGACAATTTTCATATGCGTTTTGATATAAGCTTCGTTGAAATAATAATTTTTAATGATGTCGGTAAACTCTCTGTAGTAGACAATAAAAACAAATCAGTTGATGTTAAGAATGAGAGGAACAATAATAACAATTGTAAAGAAAAAAAAAACTCCTTACTTAGCATACACCAAAAGTGTAGGGTCCAGATGATCATGATAAGTAATAAATGCTGGTACAGCTAGGGATATGACGATGGAAATAGATAAGAATATTGGTCCAAATTTCCTCCAACGCCATAAGCTGTAGATGAAAATTGGTGCAACGAAGAACATTTGAGTATCCACGGACAAGTACCAGGATTGGAACATACACTGAAAAGATGTAATAATGATGAATTATTTTTTTGTAAAGATAATAACATACAAAAACCATTCTAAGCTATTTGAGGCACTATCAATGAAAATAAGAACTAAGGAATTTATAGCATCGAACAACAACATAATCTTTTGCATTTTATTTTAACGATACCTTAAACGTCCTAAGAAAAAATAAAATCTTTTTCTTATAAACGTGAACAGATTTTCATATCAATTGTTTAAACTTACCATTTTATCAGTATTGACATAATTATTGATGTACAGTATATTAGTCCACCACGACGCCATACATCGCTCCTGCTCCAATAACAATCGGTCTTCCCATAAAGGTCCTTCTCCAATCTTTGGTAGCCATGTCATGTAGAACAGCACCACTACCAAGTAAGCTGGAGTTACCCTGAAATCAGTAGATTTATTAAAATAATATTCCTATCTATCCTTTAAAACGTTCACAATGGCCACATTTGTAATGAAACTGAATTTTTTCTATATAATAATTATGTTATTGATAGCAAATTGATATATGGTTTTGAGTATAATTTAAAAATGAGAAATAATTATAACTATATCAGTTAAAGGTTTAAGGACCATAGAGAAAATAGAATGTAAATAAAGATCATACGCTTAGAAACATTTCATGTCTCAAGTACAATAAAATCACACCATGAATCAACAATTAATCATAAAGCTAATTGATAATTAACTTCTGAGCTTTGTTATATAGAACCCAATACTATTTGCCAGTAGTCAAATGAGAGTCAATCGACAGCAGACTAGCTTTGATCTATATAACTAATTACAAGTTAAAGCAAATTACCAGGCGTAGTCTGGAGACAGTAATGAAGCTTACACCGCAGCACAAAGGGTGATTTCCGAGATTGTGGTAATGAAAATGTACGTAATAGCTCGTTGAAGACGAAAGCAAATAAGCGGATTATTCTTGAGTATTTCCTTTTATTTTCCATTGAAAATAAATAGTAAGTATTTTATTCGTTTACTTGTTGGTTTTGTTACAACAAACGACAAAGTAAATAAACTTTATTGACGTTTGTACATTTGTAAAATATACAAATGAACGCATAGTGCAACTAACGTACATTATGTGTGATTAAATAATAACTTTGTAAACGTATTTAATTTTAAATTTGTTTTATAGTTTGGTCAATGTTTAACTATTTTTATGTTATGTTCAACTGCTAGAGTAAATGTCTACAGACTATAAAATTTTGCATGGCACAAAATTTTCAATTGAAAATTATCGATGGATTTCCATTCAGGACAAACATAGTAAATATAGTAAAATATAAAGGAGCAATTTCCTCACCTAATATATCTGAACAACAATATGACAATAATGTTGATTTTCCCTCGTCGCTTGTCCAACTCAATGAGGAGTAGACGGCAAAAGAGGAAGGCGCTCAGCATCAAGAAGGTGTCCACGAGGAGTGTGTTGTTCAGCATAAACGCATTGGCTGGCTGGCGGACTAACTGCAGATATTAAAATTAATTTGAAACCTTGCAATAATAAACCATCCATTATTTTCAAGGATACATAGTATTTTTATAGCTACTGAATTCAGAACCAAAAAACAAAAACATATGTCCAAAAAAATTACATTTACCAAAATTACAAATGTTATAAATGTTCCGAGACTTTATTTACGAAAAATAACATAGTATCTAAAAACATAAAATCTGATCCCTTACCCGATCCCAAGCTTCAGCATCCATAACAGGTCCACTGGCGATAAACAAGCAAGCGTGACCAGCAATAATAAAGAACATAGCCAATGTCTTGATGCCAGTAACACATTCTAGCCCAAGACTAGTATTTTGCTTAGTGGAGAGGATCTTTTTCATATTGTTTATGATGGAAAAGGACAAGATGAGGCTGTAGACTGCAGTTTCCTTTTTGTTTCCATAATAGATGATATATATTTCAAAGAGTGAAATAATTAAGATAATGGCGATGAAAAAGAGGATCAATGATCTGAAAGAAAATTAAATAAAAATCTCATGAGTGATACAGAAGATGGCAGACATAAATTAAAATTTGACGTGTCTTTTGTGACCACTAACAGCAACTTAATGCAAAACTGTTTGTAGAGATAGCGCAAATTAATAAACATCTTGGGTATATAGACTCGGGTCTTAAATCATACTTTGGAGCCCGTAGAACGAAAATCAATAGATTGTATTATTCGAAATAACCTCAAATCATTAATTTAAGCTTTAAATTGAATAGTTTTAAGCTTGACTTTTGGTTTGATTGACATTTTAAAATATAGATCTAAGTGCTTCGCATCGACTCATCAATAAAACAATACGTACGAATATCGTAAGTACGCATTTATTTAGTCCATAATATATAAACTGAACTCTACATAGTACTAAATATTGATGAGAAAATTAATCAATAGCACTAAATTATTTCCACGGGCGGCGGGGCGAGATGATAAAGTAATAATGGAAAATGAGGGGAATACATCCCTACATGTGATCTATCATAATACGTCAAAAGTTGCCGATAGGAAGTTTGCTCCAGGAAATATACGCCTTGATACTTAATAGAAATATAGTAGATAGGCTAGTAGTTCTACCAGTTGTAAAGAATTATAAGAGTATTCAATTGTAATAATTTTTATAATGTTATATTTTACCTTGCCTATCGGCAGCGGCGGTAGCTTCTATGAAATTTTATATATACATATTAAAGTTTGTATTTTGTATCTTTGTTATAAATATAAACTTACATGTGATATTACGGATATACAAATTATGTATTTACCTATAGTTTGCAATATAAAAAAAAATACAACATTGTCATGAAGAAAATTCAATAAAATTTCCTGGTTTCGATTCGATTTATTACCGACTATTATCTTAAACAGTATAACTAACTTGGTTGATAATGTATATTTTTTAATAAAGACTTTTTACATTAGTTACCTTTTACAATAAAAAAAAATAAAACCCGGTGCCTGACAAACAGACTATATACTTTTAATACTGAAGGTATAATGGCCTTTGGACTGATAAATTATTTAAGTCGTATTCACATTATAGTGGTGGTAACTTCATAACTTTGAACTTGATATATCTTTTACTACTTGAAGTCAAAGCCTGACTTTGACTTCCTAACCCTACACAATAGGGTATTTGCCTGTATTCAAAATAAGTTATCCAACACTAACCAATGTATAAAACATCTAAAAAAAAGGGGAAACCACGATTATTTTATTAAATTTATCCTTATTATTAAGAGTATGCTATATAATTATGACGTCACATGCTTGTATTTCATACAAAACTCCATATAAACCAATCGTTTTGACATTTCATAAAAAGTTGCTGATTTGAATGTCAGTCAAATACCCTATTGTTCAAGTCAGCAAACATAAAAATACTTACAAATAAGCGACATCCAAAGTAGAAACAGTAAGAGGTCGTCGAGTATAGCAGTCTCTCTCTGACACTACAACTCCAGTAGTATTCCCAACTGTATGAGATAGAACACTGCTTACGAAGCTCTGGACAGAATTGGCATTGCAGGTACTTGGCACGCACACCGCCCAGCGAAGGGTTTCTCCTCTACCTGTGCGTATCTGTAAAGAAGTTATTAAATCATAATTGAATAGGGTTGTTTTTACAAAGGTTTTTTTTATACTACTAGGTTGCAAACAAGCTTACGGCCCACCTGATGGTAAGCGGTTACCGTAGCCTATAGACGTTCATAACACCACCAGCAAAGAAAATACAATATTATGACATGAAGTTGTTAAGTCTCCTGTGCTGTGCCAGTAATTTCACCGGCTCCCATACCCTCCTAACCGAAACACAGTAATATTAGTGCACTACTATTTCACGGCGGAATTAGATATGGTGGTAGTACTTCCCCGGGCGAACTCTGCACTAAGAGTTCTACTATCTTCAATACAGGTAATTCTAAATAATGCCACCGAAATACAAATGAAATATGTCCAATGGCGTGCCATAATTTATATATGTGAAAAGTTTCGTCTTGTCATTGAAACTATTCGTATCATTTGTTTACGTTATAAATAACACAGTGGCGCTTCTAGCGGGAGAAATTGACAGTAATGCGGGATAAAATTGGCATCAAGGATTTTTTTTACAGATCTCCCATCTACATTGTCTCATTATATAAAAATTACGCCAGCAAATGTGATACAGTTTTCTAATTACTTTATTTTTGCATTAATCATAATTATGACCTCAATTCAATATTGTCCCAATTAATAACTCGCAAATTTTAAAATTACAATATAGGTGATAAACCACTTGAATGAAGTCTACTTCTAAATTATATTGCTATTATGTATATGTGAATGTTTGGAATAATGAAAAAATAAAGTGAAAAATATTGCTCTCTGTTAGCATGCAGCGCTTTATTCTAAAAGCGTACAACACAAACCGTTCTACTTATTTCACTTAAAGCGATTCAAGCGTTATTTATGGCTATTCCCAGATTGCCCATATTTTCACCTGTCTCGAGCTTCAGTAACTCTTAAGTCTCGGGAATGATGGCGAAACAAGTCTTAAAGAATTTGCGTGTAATTAATTTAAGCTCATTTAAATAGTGACCATTCTTCACTTAAACAGTGCTTGAGGGAGTGATTTGTGTCCCAGCACCCCAGCTTACTTTAATATCTGTCAAATTATGAAATCAAGACTAATTACACGCGTAAGCTCAATAATGTCAAATTTTAAGAGACTTAAGTCCGTATAATAGAACGTCAATCAAAGTTTCAGTCAAGCTTTTGGTTGAAATTCAACCAAATGAATTTAAATTTTGAATGTGTGACATGAGGTTTATTTTTGATTAACACAATTTATTCTTGAGTTTTGATTCTTGTTACGGCCTAAAAGAACTTGTAAGTGATATTGTTTATCAAGATCATATTATATTATTATTATGGCTAATAAAGTCCTCTCACATAGATTTCTTGGATATTTTTAATTACGCTAGAATTTAATAATAATTTCCAATATCAAAATCCTGGGATAAATAAAATATCCTATGACATTCCTCACACACAAGGTAGAGAAGTTAAGAGAGGTAGAGTATAGAGATATGTTGCTCAGAGAGCAGCTCGACTGGGGAAGTACCTCCACCTTACAGAATACCACAGCCAAATAACTTATAGTTGTGTTCCTGGGCGTGAGTAATGTCGCCAGAGCTCATCGGAGAGGGGGGAAGGGTCGGCAACGCGCGAGTGATACAAGCCTGGTGTTGCAAGCGTTCATGGGCTACAGCAACCGCTTACCATCAGGCGGGCCGTATGCTTGTTCGCCGACATTTTGGTATAAAAAAACACACGACCATCTGATCCCAAACTAAGCAGAGCTTGTACTATGCAATGTTTATGCATACAAATGTTTGTTCTGGGTGAGAGTCAAACCCACGACCTCCAGCGTGATTGATAAGGCATCTTACCAACCACGCCAACGGGCCTGTCAATAAATAAATCACCAAAAGTTGTCATGACAATGGTTTCTATATTTCCTGTACCGTGACTAACTGATAGACAACGCACAACCAAGTTAGAATTTTCCGAAAGTCAACCCCTAAGAGGGAAAGGGAATCGCGGGTGAAACTGCGGGACGGAATGTTATCTAATATATAAATTGACACCCAATCTGTTTCGTTTACCGTGACATTATCATAATGCGTCTAACAGTCGTATGTAAATGGCACAGCTTTACACCGACGTGTGAAATTTTGCATCTATTTCCTCAACATGACAACGCTTTTGTGACCATTGTTATGAATATAATAATTTCAAAAAGGGAATGCTGCCAGCCTGTTGGAAACCTTGCCTTTCGACAGCAACGGGAGCCTTGAGGATATTTTCTATATATTATAGTTTGAATTATATACAATTATTGTTAATACTTACTTGTAATTCTTAATAATAATCAGATTTTAATATTAAAAATATTTAATTTCATCTCTCGTTTCAAGAAATATTTTGACCTCATTGCATACCGTAGTACAAGGGTTACCAAATGGCGGACCGCAGCCTAGATCCGGACCGCCGCCGACCTATATTGTGCGGACCAAACTTTGACAAACAAAAATGTACACATGGTCATTTTATTTAATCCGCACACATCCAAATACAATAATTTGATATATTACATTTCTAGTAGTATTATAAAGGACATGTAGGGAAAGGATCTAAGCTTAGTCGCCAGTATCAGTATCATCTACCAACCGGACCGCGATAATCTTTTATATTTTTAAACGGACTCCTAATAAACCTAATTGGTGACCCCTGCCGTAGTAGCTTGTAATTTAGGCAATATTTAGACTTCTTTCGTCATTGCATAGTACTTAAGTAAATTGTACATTGTTTGGCTTGTTGGTTGTCCTAAATAAATTAAAAAAGATTGTATTTATAATAATTGGCTTAGTTTTAATTTGTATCATGATGAACAACTTTTACAATGGGCCAATTAATTGCCAGCCGTTTTATATTTAGTAAGAAAGTACGTCGTAATTATACCTAGAACTTTTATAAAAAGAGTATGTTTATTAATTTTGTACTTTTACCAATAATAGAAATAGGCATTGGTTTTCCGAAATGTAATTTTTATATTTTTTTAAGCCTAATAAAAAAACGGTGCAGTGGTTAATAGAAACAAAAGGACCAATAAGTAAAACCGCAAAAATCAAAATTCTACCAACTTATTTGCTTTCCTATTTTAATTTACAAATCAAACAGCTACTCATGTTTTAAACATTGTACCTATCTACTTATCATCCTTGTGGAAATCCCCTACATTTAAAAAATACAGAATAATAATTAAATATTAAATATATTATTATATTATAATTATAATTTTTAAAATCAAAAAGTAAACATTTAATTAAATTTAGTAACGGAAATATCCATTTGTTAGAATTATAAAAAAAAACCGTGTGAATATAGGTAAGTACATCAGCTTGGAAAAAATATGGAAAACTCCACGTATTTTCCAAAGCAACGTACGGTTAGATAAGTAATTAATTTTATTTTTTATTTTTCGTTCGGTCAAATGGTTAATTAAATATACCAAGGAACTCTTAAATATGAAAACTTGCAGTTATAGGTGAATTGCAAACCGTCACATGGTCAAATGGTCGCTTAGCGATACATTTTGCATATCATTTTCAAGTATTTTGTATGCGGGCTTATAAGCCGTAAAACGCAAGTGATATAGAGAAAATTTAATTCTTAATATTACTCTACTTTTATCCAGAAAATTATTATAAGCCGGCCTTATCAGAAGTTTCTGGCCCTACACTGAACTGACAACCTGGAGGTAACTAACTTCTGTAAGGTAAATATCAAAAACTCGACGATGAATTAATGTTTTCGCTAGCCATGTGTTTGCTACATGAAAAGTCCGCTGTACGCGGCATCGTTGCACGACGTCGTAGACCTTGGTTTTCGAGCATACATAGGCTAAATAAGGCCATAAACTTTTATATAGGGTGATATTGGTTTTAGCAGTGATTGTTTGAATTTGTAATGATGTTGACTGTTTTATTATTTTTATTTTATATTTTCATTGACGTGTACTTTTTTTTTTTTTTTTTCTCTCATTTTTATTTGATGTTGATTTAATTTGATTCTTTGTGTGTAGCTAGTTATTTTCATATTTTCTCATTGACATTCAGACACAATGTAAAAATTGTAAATTGAATAAATAAATAAATAAAAAAAATATTCAAGTGGATACTGTACATCCCTTGTCTGGGTATAATTTTTGATTTTATCGACCTCGTCAACTACTTATATTTTCATAATATTTTCACTACATACATATACACATTGTAGGTACCTTTATATCCTGCTTCGGATGCCTCCAATTAATAGTAGCAAGACAGTACTGTCCCTCGATAGTGACACCATTATCAACGTGATCTTCAATCCCAACACACTCGTCGAAGTTGCCGAGGTGATATGAGGACCCGAAGAGAAGACCCTGAGGTGATTTCGCCGATGCATCGAACACTGGAAAGAGAAGATTTAATTTACTAGGGACTTTTTGTTAGACATGTTAGTTTGCTTATAAATAAAGTAAGATGATATATACCAATCATCATCAAAGTCTGGATAGAGGCCACCCTCTATCCAGACATTTCCGATGAACTTTACGTCTCAAAAAAAGTATTGGTATACATATATTACCACAACGTTTTTTAAATTAGATCTAGCAGCAGTTACTTTTTAGCATGATTTGGAGCAAATTATAAAAACCAGTACCCTGATGATAATTGTTGACATTAGCAAATCCTACTGCAACGTTTGCGTTTACTAAAATATTATGTAGGAGGAATTAGATTAACGAGAAGTGCCAATTTCTAAATGGAATTTTCGTAAACGTAAACGAAGTAGTAGAGTGTTTGTCGCCTATCAGTAAATTTCGGCTTCTGCACTTAAGAGGTAGTTTCCTAAAGCCAGGAGATGTTATGATCAAACACAAGCATATCCAAAAGTAAAGAATACATTAACCTGCAACTAGCTCAGATAAAATTAAAAAGTGATAAGTAAATTGTAATAAGAAGAATAAAGAATGGAAACGTATTTTCAGATGGTTTTATTTTTGCTTATAAATAATATAATAATTAAGAAAATCCTTGTCATCACAGGGCATGTCAGAACGTGACAAAAATTCAAGTGCAATGACAAAAAATATTTTCTGTAAATACGCATCCGCTAATTACATCTATATTTAGTTTAATTAGAAAACTGGTTAACCCTAAAATAACATAACGCCACTACACGAATAATAAATGCAATAATTATTTGACATTGCATTGTGACGAAGGATGAGAAAAAAAACTCCAATTTCAAAGCAATTTATTACAGCCAGCTTATATAATTATCTTAGTTACCTGTTAATAGAATATGTATTATTTAATTTTGTAACAGTTTTCGCTACTAATAAATTACCTACTCATCGTCGTGGTCATCATTTGAAAGCTTTTCTTACTGATCGATTATTTGCTCTTCGTGCAGACAAGGATGTCTTTCCTAAAATGTGATTAAAAATGAATGTGCTAAAGGAACATTTATAACAAGAATTTTAGATGCGTGCCACATAACAGATAATAAAACCTTCAAATTAGATTTGCACAAAAACGTAATAAATAAGAAATAAGACGTGATCCATAGAAAATGTCAATTTTTCCAAGATATATGGTAGGTACTGTAGGCTACAAGAAACGCTTGAAATAATCTGTTGCACAGAAATTCTATAACACAACGTTACAGACGTTTGTTACAACTAGTCCCTAATCTATACTAATATAATAAAGTAGAAGAGTTTTTTGTTTGCTTGTTTAAAGGCGTTCATCTCTGGAACTACCAGTCGGATTTGTTTTTTGTATTTGATAGCCCAATTCTTGAGGAAAGTTATAGGCTTCTTTTTATCCCGGGAATGCGGGTGAAACTGTGGGAAACAACTAGTACGGTATAATACGGTTGTTTAGAAGAAATCACTATATAGATTGAGACTGCATTTTAGATGCCTAAAATAAGAATAGATTGAATTTTTATTGATGATACACTTCAATCTATTCTTATGTTCACTGTGATGACATGTCAGTGAAATAAAATGTACCTATTACAAACATTAATATCAATGATATATTTGACACATCGCTATTCTGAATTTTGCTCTGAATCCTCAAGAGTCATCGACCTACATCGAATAATTCCTTTGAAGGAAAACATCAAGGAAGACTAAAGAATACATGGAACCAATCTCGCAACCGGAATTGTACGGGAATATCAATGCAAGCCTCGTTTTTCGAAGGTACACAGATAAAGAAACCCTATGCATGTTATTTATTTTGTCGTTTACTGTATTGGAATTTGGTAGAATTTTGAACTTTATTTTGTATTTGAATCGAGATCTGGCGCAGTCATGAATTTAATTCCCGTCAAAAAATTCTATAAATATAGTTATGGCGTCTACATATTCCCCCTTTACAGCCTTTATATATGTCCTACTACTAAGCACAGGCCTCTTTTCACGAATAAGAGTGAAAGTGAATGGGCAAATACTCCACCACGCATGCCCACTGCGGATTGGTGGAGATAGGCTAGGGTTCAACCTACTGTTGGAGTTTTTCAAGCAACCTAGGAGGTCTGATCAATAAGTCTACATATTAAAAGGCAATAATAGCTCAGTGATTATGATGCTTTCAGTGAAGGAAAATATTATGAAGGAACCATAGCACGGTGTTGTAGAATCCACCTGCCTGACTAAGACAATGAAATTGAAAATCTATCACTTTGCACTTCGGTGTGCAATTTTGACGTGCAACTACACTTGAGTCATTTCCCATCTAGATTTTGCTTCGGCCACATCATCACTACCATGGTGCGATTGTGATCAAACATAGGTATAATAGAAAGAAACCCTTCATACCAAAAATAATGTATTATGCGATACAAATCGCATAACTGATAAAACTGTCAATCGATTATCTTGTCCTTTGTTATAATCGATTAAACTTGCGTCAATTAAAACGCAATAGCATTAATCACAATGCGATAGAGCATTATAATTCTAAACTAGATCTCTCGATTGTACTCGGATGCAAACACCATTGTTTGTAATTTGATGTCGATTATGATGAAATTTATACCGTTACGATATGACATAGTTTATGGTGTAGGTGCCTACTAAATAGATCATGTTTATTTGCATATATCTATATAGGTCATAGGTGAATGTAATCAAATGGTAAAAGAAGTGTATGTTTATTTACTCTGAGCATAAGCCGATTTGATACCAGACTATGAAAGAAAACCTCATAATTAATGATAAAAAAATATATAGTAAAAGTTTATGCTTGCTCGTTTTTTGCAATTTCAGAGTAAAATTTGTTAGGCATGACTCTACATTTTGAAAAGATGCCATCTGAATATATTAAATATACTACGTATACTATTTGTATATACGAGTGTATACTTACTATAGATATCTACTAAACTCAAAAAAAAAAAAAAATAACGCAAATGTTTGTCCTGAACGGGAATCAAATACAAGACCTGTAGCGTGGCAGTCTGGGCATCTAACCTCCACTACAACTGGCCCGTAAGATAATTATCGCAATTATTGCATACAAGGCAAAATAAGTCAAGTGATTAAATGCCATACGGAATATAAATACTAGCTTTAGAATGTTTATCTGCATATTGGATATAGCCATATCATACCAATACCATAGTTTTCAAACACCAAAAAGTCAATATACCATAGATAATATACTTTTTTCGTAAGATCTACTGGAGGTTAGATGCCCAGACAGCCACGCTACAGGTCTTGTATTCGATTCCCGTTCAGGACAAACATTTGCGTTATTATTATTTTTTTTTTTGAGTTTGTAGATATATATAGTAAGTATATACTCGTATGGACCTAAACCACAATAAAATAAAAAACCTCTTAGGTCCCAGGACCTTTTACTTGCCTAGAACCAGTTGGAATCACAAAACAAATGCAAGCAATATAGCGTCCGTATTATGCAATCTCAAAAATAAACTGTTAATCGGAAATAAACCTTAGCTCATAGTATCAGGATTCAAATTAAATTATTTCAACGGTGAGTCAAAACTTGACTAATAATCGCTAAGAGTGAAGAGCGCTGTGTAGATGGAAATAATATATATATATATTTTTAAATCTCAAATTATTAGTATTGACTATAATAATAGTATTAGGTATATTGCATGCGCGTGCACAACTTTCTAAACAAAGAGTGCTATCATTAATCTTATCTCTTTGTTACACGACACAAAAGCGGAGATGTCTACGACTAGATTGCGGAAAAGTGTTTTTAGTCCTTGCGCTCGTACTCACGGCACCCATAATGGTTTCCCTGTAGCATTGACGCTCTAAGGTAATTCTTTTAACATTTATCAAGTCTCATTGTCTTTGGTTTTACTATAAATTATTGCTTACTCTAGCTTCCGCCCCGGGTTTTGCATTTTACTCTCATGTTTTCCCGGGATAAGAAGTAGGTACCCATCCTACATATTATTTTAAAATACGATGCATCTATGTGCTAAGTATTCAAATCTGCCACATGCGTGATTGAGTCACAAACACATCCAAACTTTTACATTTATTCTACTACTTGCTTCCGCCCCGCGGTTTCACCCGCATTCCCGGGGGATCTTATGTTTTCCCAGACTAAAAAGTATTCTTTATGTTAATTTAGTGCAAAATATCATTTAAATCCATCCAAACATCATACATCGCCACAAACTTTCACGTTAATAACATTAGTAGGAAAGTAGGATAGTAGGAAGTAGGATAGAATTACTCAGAAGTCAGGATTATTTGAGTTTTACCTTTCTGTTGATTTAAGGATTATGTAAGCTTATAATGTTAATTTTGTTGGATGTTTTCAATGTTTGCTTTTATAAGAATATATTTACTTTATTAAAATGATATGAAAATAAACAACGCATAAGCTTGGCCATCCAAAAAGGGAACGCTGCCAGCCTGTTGGGAACCTTGCCTATCGACAGCAGCGAGGGCTTTGAGGATGTTTTCTATATATCATAGTTTGTATTTTTTACTTTAATTGTAAATATGTAAATAAATATTATAAAAATAAACAGATTCCAATTCCGAAAGAAATAATTATAAGTATAAATGGGGCATAGAATTAGAACAGTATTCAATACCTTCCTGTTTCTTTTTCCAACAATTACTGTGATTTAGGTAGAAAAACGTGTATATTATGACCTAGACTTTATGATTACTAATTATACATCAAAAATGTTTATAGTTTTGATTTATTCATAGATGTTATCCGACCACAAAACATATCCGCAGTCTGCCCCAATCAGGCTTAAGAAACCTTGAAGCATATAAGTAGGTACAAATCTGGAAGTCTACTTCCTAATATTGATTAACTATTTGACAAAAATATTTTAATTAATTATTCTACGACCATAGTTTGACAAATCATAAAATTGTCATTTTCTGTTGTAAATTGGTGGTTTTTTTTTTTATAAATGCTTACATGTAAGTTATAAGATTATATTATGTCCCAACATAACGCTATACAAATAAATATTCTGGGATATTCTTCACCAACTGATTCTGATCTCAAACTAATTTATTATGGAAACCATGGAACTGATATACTACATAATCTATACTTATATATATATATATAATATTATAAAGCTGAAGAGTTTGTTTGTTTGTTTGAACGCGCTAATCTCAGGAACTACTGGTTCGATTTGAAAAAATCTTTCAGTGTTGGATAGCCTAATTAGAGGTAGATAGAGGAAGGCTATAGGCTACTTTTTATCCCGGGAAAACACAAGAGCCCTCGGGAACGCGGGTGAAACCGCGCGGAAAAGCTAGAAATATACTACAACCACTCCAGCCGGTCCGACTCCCGGGTTACAATCATTTCTCAGCAAACCAAAACCTTGCCCAACATTACAATCAAGCCCAGAGTTCCCAAGGCCTTGACTCTCAAGTCGTTAAGCCGCGCCGCTTGATCACCGATACAACTTTATTCAGCCCAAGAATGTCCACTGCTGAACATAGGCCTCTCCTATTGATTTCCACAACGGCTTTAGAATAGAATAGAATATATATTTATTTGCGACATTACAATGTATGTATATTATAAGAAAAATTAGAACAAATTAATACTAGGACAAAACATGCAATTGTCACAAATTGGCTCCAACTCAGCATAATGCCAGCTGGTCGCCAGCTTTGGGCAGTGGCTTCGATCTACTCTGACCAAGTCATTGGTCCATCTGGTGGGTGATCATCGATGAGATGCTTAAGTCATCAGTTATGTGAAAACGTCTAGCAATAAAGAAAATTTTGTTGCATAAATATCTTTTATTATAATTTTATACTTTCACTGTGACCCCTCGGTTGGAAATAGTGTAAATCCGTGGAAAGTACTTTGTCAGCTATGTAATCCAAATAAAGTTTGAATTGTATTTTACAATTTTTGCACCAAAAAATTTGCTTCTTTTTCGATCCCCCAATGTGAATTGAGTGAAGTGAAAACAATGTGAATTGAGCCTTATAACACACATCTATGAACTATAATTAATTGATCAAGTACGCTCCAGTCCACTATTTCTTATAGAACTGTCTAACCGTTAATTTATCAGTTAAGAAAAGAATAAAGATAATAAATAAAATAGTGCACATTCACTTTGCACAGAGTAACAAATGTAGTACAGATTAAGTCAAGATTAGGTACTTAGCCATGAAAAATGCACACTTACATTTGCATGCACGTTTCGACTAAATAATTAAGTAAAGGGTAGTTAGTATGTAAGACTTTTTCGCATGCTAATTAACTATTCACGGGTTCTTTCTTTTTTATTAGCTGTAAAAATGTAGCCAAGTATTTAGTTTAGAACAAATGGAAGTAAAGTAATTCATAATTTGCATGAATTCCGAAGCAAATGCTATAACGGCAAGATGGTATAGACTTTAATTATTTATGTCTGGATACACAGTGAACACATCGTAAAAACAGAGTGTAACTATTCCCCCTTAAATTCTCCGCCTCTGATAAGAGCTGTTCAACAACTGGTATCATCACAGAACAATAAAAACAATTGTTGATGCATAGCACAAGAAGATGCAGAATGATGGAGCAAGAGCGTTAGTCGCTGTTGCGCAACCACCATAAAAAAGTTGGTCAGTTTGTTTTAATTATTTAGTAGTGCGACTGTCAATCTAGACATGTAAAAAATCAAAGCGTATATCTATGCCGTGGCTTGTTGAAAGGAGGGTGTGTATATAACCTTGCGGTTGCGTAAAAGGGGCCACAAAATAAATCTCTATTGGAAACGAAGAAGGATTTGCTTTGAGTATTATTAAGCGGTTCTTATTTGTTGCCTATATAAAATGTGTGCTACATGTTGTATCGAAATAAGTACCTCATTAATGTCATATAATTCTCAAAATCCAATAACTTAAAATCATTTTGATTTAAAAAAGATTAGCATATTACTTGACGTCAAAGATCATAAGCCTGAGATTGTAAAATGAGGTAAAAATGTGAACATGCTTGTGTTGTAACTCTTAGGTCAAGATACTTGATTATATTTTGTAACACTTGTTATAATTTAATAGTTTTAAGATGAAGGTTTCACAGCTCTATTCATAGAAATTGTAGCACACTTAGATTTCAACAAAAAAGGGAAGATACAGTACCCACAGAAACCACACATAACTACGTCTGGATTAGTCTGCACTATGAACAGAGCTGTCAAATTCACAGAAAGGTATTTGAATAACTATAATTACATTTGTCATATAGTAAGATCACACGATTAAATGAGGCGACAGTTCCAATACAAATGAGTAATAGTGCGTCATGTATACGTAGTCTTGTTTTTCCACGCGCTGTAGACTGGGTACCGTATCTTTTTAATTTGTTTTAATCTAAGTTAGCACCGGTTTCTTTGTGCAAGTATGACGAAATTGGCTATTTCTTAATGCTAAAGATTATGTTCGAAATAATTATAATATAGAGCACATATTATGTGTACATTTTTTAAATATGTTTACATTTAAGTTTAATATTATGAAATTGCAAGAAAGAAAGAAAAAATTGCCAATATTTTCAGATTGTCCAAAAAATATGTTATCTTACGAGTGTAAAAATATTATTTAAATTGTGAGATAAAATGAAAATAAATCATGAAAACAGAAACTGAGGTAGAAGAAGCCCTGAGAATGTTAAACGTATTCGTAGTAGGTATATTTTATACGACATACAATATATTGTTATTTGCTATATAAAGTATCCATCATCCATCAGTTGAAGTCTGACATTCGAACTTGTGGTAGCTTCAGTAAATTCGACTTTCATATGTGCCCTCCTAGGGCCTAAACTGAATAAATGACTTTGACTTTTACATCTTACTTGCACGATAACCTCACACTCGCAATGATTTTAGGGTTGTATTTTATTTCACAAAAATAAAACAACACTAGTAAAGTATAGACAGACATATTTCACCACGTTTTTGGTTCCAAGTTTCGTGACAAGAGCACTTCAAGCCACTTTGCAATAGTATGCCTCTTGCTGCAGCTGTAGCAAAAACACTGAGTAGCTAAAAATGGCAAACGACCGCAGTTTCACATGAAATGGAGGATTAGTGTTCCCTAGTAGATGCATATTATGGAGTCTTGAAGCATGCCTAATGTGTAAATCTACACAATTGTTGTAGGAAATATTTCTATAAGAGACATAAGTACAGTAAACTGGTTTGTTTTGCAAATTCATCTTTAAACATCATGTCTTTAGCTATTTAACACATATTATTTTATTATTATACATTATACAGGTATTATTAGCTTCCGCCCCGCGGTTTTACCCGCAATCCTGAAAGATTATGTTTTTCGGGATAAAAATTAGCCTATAGCCTTCCTCGATAAATGGGCTATCTAACACAAAAATATTTTTTCAATTCGAACCAGTAGTTCCTGAGATTAGCGCGTTCAAACAAACAAACAAACTCTTCAGCTTTATAATATTAGTATAGATTTCTGTGCCAAGTTTCAACCAAATTATTTCTGCCGTTTATGCTTGATTAAGTTACAAACATACAAACATTGACATTTATTATATTTGTAAGATAATACCTATTATAAAACGAGACGTCTCTCTATCTGTCCTGTGTGCTTATCATTCAAGAACTACTGCACATATTTTGATTCGATTTTCCCAATTACCTAGAAGGCTTTAAAGAATATTTTTTATTCTATTTATCATTGCGCCATGACTTAAGGAAGCTGCACAATCACGGAGATAAAATAGGCATGTGAATGAAGCCATGGGAATATGCTAGTATTTCATATTTTGCAACACCTATAAAATTAACATAATTTTTGTTAAAGCATTTTAAGCAACAAAAAAAACTGGTTGACCCAAAATTTTAATATTATGTCCGTTGATCAATGAACAATGACCGATGTTTATTATATGTTTAATCATTAGGTATTCATACGTAATCTTGTTTTATTAGAAGAAATACTACGTCACAATGAACCAGCTTGTGGATACTTTATTTATTAAAATTAATGCATGCGTCGTAGTAAAACAAATTCTTAGTATATTTTCTGTTTTTCTTTTTTGAATTATGTCCCCAAAACGCATTTATCGAAGAATAACAATAATAAAAAACCAAACTTATAGTGGACCTTCCATTTTGAAAAA
Source organism: Tetheella fluctuosa (assembly GCA_951216915.1). Taxonomy (NCBI): domain Eukaryota; kingdom Metazoa; phylum Arthropoda; class Insecta; order Lepidoptera; family Drepanidae; genus Tetheella; species Tetheella fluctuosa. The sequence goes on from OX578217.1 coordinate 11,879,841, forward strand.
TATAAATCAATCAATCAATTCATCGATTTAAATATAGAAACAAAATCGTTGAGACAAATACAATATTCATATTTTTTCCTCATTTAATGATATTTTTGGCCTCCTCCTTTAGGTACAATTCGATACAATTGGCCTTTAATACTTTATTTTTTTTATTAGTATCTATTAGTACTTACTTAATTGTTATTTTTTGGGCCCAGGTAGATAGGTAGGGATTATTTCGAGAACTACTGAACCAATTTCATTATAAAAATCTATACCTACTAACATTACCTATATAAAGCTGAAGAGTTTGTTTGTTTGTCTGTTTGGTTGAACGCGCTAATCTCAGGAACTACTGGTTCGAATTGAAAAAATATTTTTGTATTGGGTAGCTCATTTATCGAGGAAGGCTATAGGCTACTTTTTATCCCGGGAAAACATAAGATCGCTCGGGAACGCGGGTGAAACCGCGGGGCGGAAGCTAGTGTACTGTAAACCTAGACTATTTAATATTTGATTACCCAACTAAACTGAATAAAACTTCTATTATATCTGTTTATTCTATTTCTTTTGTCCATAACCAGGGTATTAAAATGCTATGGAAGTGTTTTGAATTATAAACAGTTTACTTTGCAGTCAGTCAGACAGTAAACAAGACATATTTACATTCTTACATAACAAAGAATAAAGATATATTTAATTAATGAGGAAATATAATAGACTAGAGAGAATTTTACTGTTTTTAATATTGAATGAATTACATGACGGGCAAGTTGGCGTGGATGGTAAGCTACCCCTATCTATCGCGTCATAAGTCGTGAGTTCGATTTCCACGTAGGACAGTCATTTGTGTGCATGTATGTAATATCCACCTATTACAAATTTTCAACAAAGCATTTGCAACATTTTAAATTACTCTTTGAAATAAAGTAAGAATGCTTCCTCAGAATAGTAAATGTCTTTGACCTGAATTTGGGTGTAATTATCTATATATGGATGTATTTACAAAAGAAAAGTACTAGTATATGTAGTAGGTGTATCAGTTATCTGGCTTAGCACAAGCTCAGCATAGTTTGGGGTCAGATGGCCGTGTGTGAGGAATAATGTCACAGAATATTTATTTATTTTATTTTAGTTATAATCTTATTGTCTTCAAATGTAAGCTCATTATTATTTAATTATATTACTACCACTTTTCTAAATAATATTCCCAGAAAATAATCTAACGCCGACTAAAAACGATCAGTTATACAATGGTAAACACTAATAAAATACATGCCTTGTTGCATTACGTTTAGGTTTGAAATACAACAACAACAAGAGACTTGCTGTGTTACTCGTAAACTGTATAATCCTGTTAAATTTCCATATGGTTTTATCTGTTCGATTTTCAAATTATTTACCATTGAACATAGTTATTATAGCATAAATAACCTTGGCATTGCAATTTCGACACGAAATTGTGACCAACATGCAAATAAAAACTTACCAAATTTTACACACTCGGTGTGACCAAACCCTTTTGTAGGTTGTGCCACAGTAGAGTAGCTGTAGCGGAAATCGTTTATTGTCCACTTCTCCGTATTAGGCTTTTATTACCTATTTAATGCACATTTGTATTCATAGAGTATTTTTATATAATGTTTGACGAAAAATGTATGCTTGGGTGGTATGAGACAAAGGAATGAATGGTCAAATAACCTTATAACGTAAGTTATATAGGATCAGTTGGTTTTCTTTTATTAGTTTGAGTATAGAAAGATTAGATGAAAAGAAATAAACTTTTTTATTCATTCATTTAAAAATAATGGGTAGGTTTAAATCGTATGATATAATTAGTTTAAAGTAAGGTAAGGTAATAAAAATTATTGAATTTCTTGAATTATACCAATGTTTAGAATTGGTATACTTAATTTTACCTATGTTATGGAATGTTTCTGTAAGGAATATGTCACAAGCTCCACGATGCATCTGCGCTGTCACTATACATCGTAAACAAGTTCTGTTTTATAGAATGCAGGGGCAGAGGCCACATGGCTGTTAAACTGGTTTTTATTTAAACCAGGCTTTCAAAAATAGGCAATTTACATTAATTAACAGGAAAGCCATGACTTATGATTTTTCATTTCTGCTTAGGGCCATAGTTTTACTATGGTAATGATTTACCGCAATTTAAATCAATTTTTGTTTTATTACCTTTTTTACGAGGAAATTATTTGATATTTATTGTTTTATTATCCTAAATTAATGAGGTCCTTTGAGAATTTAACCCCAACGAATTTCGTTTTTGAGTTTTAACATAATGAACCTTAATAGTTTGCCTCTGAGTTAAAAGCTATATACTATGCTGAAGAGTTTGTTTGATCGCGCTAATCTCAGGAACTACTGGTCCGATTTGAAAAATCATTTGAGTGTTGGATAGCCCATTTATCGAGGGAGGAATATAAGATCTCTCGGGAACGCGGGTGAAACTGCGGGGCATAAGCTAGCTTAACATAAAATAACGATTAAATTTTATGATTTAGTATTCGGTTTGGAATCCTAAAACAAGCATAACATTTTATTGAAGGATAACATGGCCTGGAAACTATAGCTCGGTAGGGTTCATTGTAGTGCTCACCTAGGTGGCTACAACCCATCTATCGCCAATCGCGCCAATCGCGGCAGTGACCACTTACCATCAGGTGGACCATCTGCCTGCTTGTCAACCTACTGACATAAAATAAGGTAAATAAGGTAGTATACCACCACCATATGTAATTCCGCCGTGAAATAGTAGTGCACTTGTATTACTGTGTTTCGGTGAGGAGGGTATGGGATCCGGTGAAATTACAGGCACAGGAGACTTACCGTTACCATCAGGTGGGCCGTAAGCTTGTTTGCCACCTATGTAGAATTAAAAAAAAAAACACTGACCTATCTTCAGCCACACTAATTTTTAAATAATTAAGTATTTGATCCTTTGAAAATCAGAAACTTTGTAGATCTGCGGTTTTATCCAATAACTCATACTTTATTGTTAGAAACCACAGTTACAAACAGTTTAATTTGATCCCATTTAGTTAGTTCAATGAACCGTTTATAATGAAAAAATCAATTATAGAAGGTATTTTTCATAATATAGACAAACGTTAACAATAATATCTCTTCATTGCTTAGTAATAAAATACAATTTAAAATGAAAAATATTACTAATCTATGTTTGCCGCTGTGAAAGTAGCCTTTACGATTATATATTTGTTAAAATATATTAATAATAAGAATTATTTTATAATTATATAACACTTAGAAGAGGTATGGCATTAACCTACTCCCAATTTTAATTCATATTTATCATAAAAATAAAATGTAAGTGCAGTTTTTTTATGCGCAGTGGCGCAAAAAATATTATAGCTAAAATTCTTGCAGTACAGTAAAAGCGTAGCGATCCGCGAATCTCAAGCTTCTAAGTTAAACTCAAGTCCATTAGTAGTCTGCACTTGATCGGCCTTGAGCCTCGCCGCGAATGCCTAAGCAGACATTCGGGAGCTATGCTGCCTGAGTCACAAATAGTAAGAACAAGAATCGTTGAGTGCGCCGTTTCGTGCATTCTGAGCAAGTGCTCCTCTTGCACTGTGGTATTGACCTAAATTGTGTAATGTTACGCATTTATTGTTTTTGATAAAGAGGATGTTTAGGGAGCTAATTGTTTTTTTTTTAACCATAGAATTGTACGGTATGGTGTGGACCTATGGTAGGCACATAAAACCTAGATGAGTATTGCTTGAACACACAGGCTCAAAATGTCGGTAACCTTTAAGACTTTGATACAATAACCAGCTATGGAGCTCTATGATATATGATTTGCTATTAAGTTATTAATTTTTTGCTCATAAAGATTATTAAAATTCTTTAAATATATTTAAAAATGGTAACAGGATATAAAAATCATTTTGAATAATCACGAGCCATTTTTGATAAATAAAAAACTTAAAAGTGGGGTCTTTATACCCAATATGTTCCTTTTCACGGAATGTAACGAATAATGGACCATGCTTGTAATATGTTGAAGGTTCAATTTCCAATAATGCTGTACTCCACACGATAACACCTGTACCATGATATACACAAATGCAGCTTGACGTTTTATTTCACGTCACATAGGTACCTACAGCAGATAATTTGGATTCATGGCAACCACCACTAATTTAAACAAGAACTCCAAGTGAATTAAATTCTGGTTCTAACAGAATTTCATGGTTATGAATGAATGAATGAATATTGTTTATTGTTGTCGTAGAATAATATATTAATAAATTTATAGACAGTGAGAGAAGAAGAGTAGGAAACTGTTTTGCAAGACGGGAAAACAGATAAAAGTTGTTGCCGAATATATTTATCTCTTTTTGACAAAATTAGATTGGCAGAATTCAGCAGGTCAGTAATTTGAAGCAATGTTTTTTAAACATCGTTGTTTAGTTTATAATGAAATGATTGTTTATATATTTGACATTAGAACAGATCTAAAACTATCATAAAAGAAAATAAGAAGTAATTTCCATCTACTTATTTATTTTACCATTTTCGCATGCAACTGAAAATTGACCGCCACCGCCCAAGTGAAGATCGGTAGAAAACAAAAAAAAAACTATCATGCGGAAATACAGAATCAAATTACAACTAGAGAGTCTATTATTGTCACAGCCCCACATGTCTCCTACAAGCATCATGATTAGCATGTAATTGTCCTCATCTTGACCTTATATAATACGTGTCAGTGGCAGTCATTCAATGGGAAGTCTTGTTTACAATCAATTTATACGAATTGTAATCAGCGCATTTTTTACACCGTACTTTCTCACGCAACATACAAAGTGCATGTTTTGCACGGTACTGGAAATCTTCGAGATAAATAAATAATAAAATAAATAAATATTCTGGGACATTATTCCTCACACACGGTCATCTGACCCCAAACTAAGCAGAGCTTGTACTATGGAAGCCAGATAACTGATATACTACATATACTACTTTTCTTTTGTAAATACATACATAGACATGTTCATGCACACAAATATTTGTCCTGAGTGGAAATCGAACCCACGACCTGCGGCGTGATAGATAGGGTATCTTACCAACCACGCCAACCGGCCGGTATACATATATGGATAGAATGACTCGATAATACGTATTACGAACCGACGAGTTTATAGTAGAGTTTATAAGTGCCTTATCTAAACTGAATAAATGAGTTTTGAGATTAAGTTTAAATACGTAACATAAACGTTGAGTATTTAAAGCTAGTAAAGTTTTTCAATAAATTTTTCAATAAATAACTATAGAGCTATTACACTTTTCACACTTATTCATAAAAATTGTATGTGCTGAGACGGCACTCTCTGAAATTGCTAAAGCAAATGGTATACAAGCAATACCAACCACTTCTTGCCAAAACGTATAAGTGTGTGGAAAAAAACTTCTAGAAAGAGTGATTAGTGCTCCTACGATGAACAGTTTTAAAAATAAACTTGATTGAAGTAATAAATATGCATGAGTTTAAAGCTCCTATTATCTTATCTATATATTATCCTATATACAGGGTTATTTTTAAAACACCGACAGTGCTTTAGGGGGTGGAAGTACTCATCAATATGAACAACTTTTAACCACCAACCTTGGGACCAACTGAAATCGTGAAAACAAAAATAACTCTTCATACAAAAGATCAACCTTGCTCAATCAAAATGTATGAAAAGTTTGATTTTTTTTTCACGATTTCAGGGTTGGTCCCATAGTAAAAGTTGTTCATATTGATGAGTACTTCCACCCCCTAAAGCACAGCCGGTGTTTTAAAAATAACCGATTGTATAAAGCAAAGTCGAATTAGTTACACCATTTATAACTCAAGAACGGCTGGACCGATTTGTTCTTTGATTTGTTGGATTTGTCTCCGCCCCGAATAGCAGAATAACCAACATCGGAAAAAATCACAAAAAAAATTATGAAGAAAATCGCGAGTGAAACTGCGTAACAAAATGTTAGTAACTAATTCATTTTATATACAGGACTATCGTTAATACAAATAATAAATCAAAATTCCAATCAAATACATAATTATGTAGGTACATATATTATCAAGTTCTTATATCTTATGTAATACATAAACAATAACAGTACAAAAACGCATATCTGATATGCATGGTCTTTTGGGAACTCGTATATTTTTGGTATGTGCAATGTATTGATGATTCTAAACGCGTAGTATATCGTCATTGTCTCGGCGGAGACTATTCTAGAATGTGACGTGTCACTCTGTCAGGGCTATCATGGTAAGGGAGTTGGTTTTTTAATCGCTTTTCGTAGTATTGGTAAAGTAGTAAGTTAATGCGGAACGGATTTGGATGAAACATAGAACATAGATCATACCATCGAATAACATATAGGGCACTTTTTATCCCGTGAAAATATAAAATCTCTCGGGACCACGGGTGAAACCGCGGGGCAGAAGGTAGTTTATTACTTAAATTCTGTCCACACAAATTTGGTTTCAGATTATTCAACCCCAATAACACTGTAAGGAGCTGGCAATTGTAGTAAAATTACGTGTATTTATGATGACCTAATCAGATGAATTTAAATTGAAATTAGTAAATTTTTGGCAACCCTGCACACCAATATAGAATGTAACGTGAACATACCAATCTAATAACTATCATGTGACGTTCCTAGTCCAGCGTATAATTTGGAGAATGCAATCAAATATTTAATCGACCTAAGTTTATCTACAATTTGGTGTTTGGAATTTATTTATTTATTATAGTGTGATAGAGTAATGTTATATCTCTTGAAAACCTTTGGGGTTGGAGGCTCTCAAGTAGCGACTACGTATCGAAAAGTACCAAGCGGAACACAATTTCAACGGGTAGACTTTTTTGCCCTGGAAATGACTCAGGACCGCTCATTGTGGGAATCTATGGAGGAAGCTTATCTTTCTTTATTATTCCTGAAATAAATCCTCATTTATAAATTATGATAATGAGAATTTGATACGGACACTAATCCTGTATAAAGACTAATTATCTTCGTACCTACCTAGTAGGAAAAATAATGAGTAGACTATTAAATTACAATCTTTGATTATTTATACATTTAGATATACTGTCAAAGCTGTGTACGCGTTACAATAATAGTATATAACTGCTTACCTTAAAACCCTTCTTCCCTTATGTGATAATGCCTTCTCATTATTGTGATAATTTTTTCCCGATTTTAATTGAAACCGTTCAATGAAAGGTATCATTTTTTTTTTTCAAAAGTGTTATATATAAAGATGCGAGCACGAGCGTAAGACGTAATTGTCAGCACGCACACCAGCATAAAAACAATGGCCAGTTTATTTTAGTTCTTTAGTAGCACGACTAACCATCTAGACATATAAATAAATCAAAGATTTCAATATTATTTAGTAAACTTTAAATACAAAGGACTTTGAAATTGTCGGTTTAACTGTGGGTTTAAGTTTTTTGTTTTTTTATTAAGATTGAATAACCCACTCTAGGGGAAATCACAGTATTAGTATTTTGTTTTGATTGGAACGAAGCTTCAAAGTAAAAAATAATTTAAAATATACTGAATACTTTGTATAGTTTACATTTTACCACACTTGAGTTTATACTGTAAATTAATTATTTTTATGCGATACCAGTATTGAACATGATAAAATTACTAGCTGTCCCCCGCGATTTCACCCTTAAAATTTCATAAAAATCAGTCGAGCCGTTTCGGAGGAGTATGGTAACTAACATTGTGACACGAGAATTTTATATATAAGATATTTCCACTACACCACCCGCTGCCATTACAGTTACAGTTATTAACACATAAGTACACAATTATGTAACTACGATGAAATAAGATATAAATAGCAGTATTTATAATGTGCGTGTAATAATTTAACGTATGCCCTTCACGACTTATCAAGAAAATATAAACATGTCAGCTTTGTTTTGTCTATTTGTTACATTTGCCATTTTGTAACTTGCATTTTTGTTTGTTTATTTAAAATAAAATAAATAAATATTTGGGACATTATGCCTCACACACGGCCATCTGACACCAAACTAAGCAGAGCTTGTACTATGGAAGCCAGATAACTGATATAATACATATACTACTTTTCTTTTGTAAATACATACATATATACTATATATAGGACTCCTTCTTGACATGACAAAGGCATATGATAAAGTACGATTTGACATATTATTAAATAAACTCAATAGTATAGGACTCCGCGGAAAATGCTATGATTGGTTTGTATCTTATTTGAAACATAGGGAACAAATAGTTGAAATTGAACACTACAACAACAGCAAAAATGAAATAGAATTAATTAGATCTGACAGCAGACAAATCACCGCATCGATCCCGCAAGGAAGTGTGATAGGATGTTTCTTATTTCTTGTTTACGTAAATGACCTTCCCAATAGTATAAATGAGCCATGTGTCCTGTTTGCGGATGACATTTCTATACTGACCTCGTGCGATAATAATACTAATTTAAATTTAAATTATAAACTAAAATCCATACTAGATTCTGTAATACATTGGATGTCTATACACAACTTAGAAATCAACTTCAATAAAACTAAAATAATTTCATTCCACCCTCGCCAAAAAATACCAATAAATATAAACTTTAACTTTAAAAATAATAAATTAGAAGTAGTTGACAAATTTACCTAACTAGGCCTAAACCTCGATACTCACTTGAACTGGAAGTCGCACATTCAGAAAGTAAGAGTAAAAATATCTAAATTTTCATACGCCCTCCGCGAGATCAAAAAAACTACAGACCAAAAAACTGCAATAGTAACGTACTACGCATACGCCTATGCATGGCTCAAATACGGTGTCATCTTATGGGGCAACAGCTCAGACGCGCACACGTTGTTAACCTTACAAAAGAAACTAATCAGAATATTAGTAAATATCGAAACCACTGATAGCTGTAAACCCCATTTCCAGGAACTAAAGATTTTACCCCTTCCCTGTCTCTATATATTTGAACTCTGTAAATTCGTGATTAAGTACCCAGAATACTTTAAAAAAAGAGAAGACATCCAAACAAAAATTATTTTACGACACAAAAATAGACTAAACTTACCATCATCGCGATTAAAAATGCATTCTAATAGTACCCTTGTCATGGCTATAAAAATATTTAACAAATTACCCGACATAATAAAGAATTTAAATAAATATAATACTTTTTTAAATAAATTGAAGCTTTTCCTTATAAGCAAATGCTACTATAGTATAAGTGAATATTTAAATGATAAATTATAAGTAAATTCATAACTATTGTACCTACATGCACCTAACTCACTCACTGACAATCATAGGCCATAAAAAGATAAATATCTTATTTAAATTTTAAATAAATATACATCCCCAAATAAATAACTTACTGTGACTATTAATTATGCTATAAATAAAAATACTAATACGTAAATAATGAATAATTAACTGCAATATGTATTGCTAAATAAACAAATAATATTAAAACAATAATTAAAATTCTTAACTTTAATTCCTAATAACCTAATAACTTCTTAACAAATTAATAAAATTATCATAGGAAACATTCAGTGCTATTCCTCCTCTCTCCTATATTTGATCTATGCTGTGCCCGACAGGGTCCATAATTGTGACTAATATAATTATTTTTCTACCAACTGTATACATTATGGTACACAATAAAGAATTGAGAATTGAGAATTGATATATAGATAATTACACCCAGACACAGGACAAACAGACATGTTCATGCACACAAATGTTTGTCCTGAGTGGGAATCGAACCCACGACCTGCGGGGTGATAGACAAATCTTACCAGTCTATTTTTTTTTTTGTTGTAAATTTAATTGTCTTTCTCATAAATGCGAGTTTACTTTATAAATGTTGTGTTCATATATATGTTATGTGAACACAACATTTATAAAGATGTACCTACGTACTAATTTCTCCACCTCATGTTGTGAACGTGTATTATTAGTGTTCATTTCCAATAAATAAAATAGCAGAAAAAATAAATAAACTAAGCCTGCTGGGAGCCCTGCCTCTCGGAAGAGGCGGCAGTCTCGAAAAAAATATATATATTACAAATTTTAATTTATTGACAATAAATAAAATAAAATAGCCTTTTATTTCTCATCAAAAAAATATTACAATGCTACAAATAAATATATATAATTAATATAATAAATATATATTTTTTTTTAAATTCGTTCACCAGTTATTTTATTATGTATTCTATTTTTTTTATTTAAAGTTATGTAGATGGGAACCCCTCCATGAGAGTAAAGGCCTCCTCCAGGTTTCTCCACATCTATCTATATCTAGCTAGAGGGCCACTTCCAGCTATGGCTTTTATGTCGTATGCCCATCTAGTCCGGGGCCTGCCTTTCATTCGCTTTTGTCCGGCACGTTCCACTCATTGTTGAAAATATATAAGCATAATTTATGTAACGATAGGTGTAGTTGAAGTATAAGTTTAGAACATTTCACAAAGTTAAGTAACGATGTGGTCGATGGTGGTAAGCACACAAAGCCTAGAAGAAACCGACTCTGGAATGCAGCTGCTTCTAACCGACTCTGGAATGCACCTGCCGGAACACACCGGTTGTAGTTTGGCGACAGATTTTCAATTTGAGAGTGGTAGCCAGTATGTAAAACAAAGTACCCTACCACCGTGCTATGGTTACCTCACTATGTTTTCCTTCACGGAAAGCTCATGCTCACTGTACGATTCGAACACACGACCTTCGATACGACATTCGACGTCATTACTACTGATCTATCGTATCGCCTCAAAAGGTCTATAAAATTATAATCATAAAATATGGCTGATTCGACAAAACCTTGCACTAAAGGCAACAAACATAAAAAAAAACAATGAGACACAAAATTCCGATTTAATAATGACCTTTCTTTATTTAAAATTCCTTTAAAACACATTAATATAACCTTTATATAATTAAAGCCTTAGTTTAAATAATAAAATACATTGCAATCTATTGTTACCTACTATAAATGAGTCAATAACTCTAGTAGTAGTCCCTGAATGACTGCACGTCAATTAAATGTTTGAAGTCTATAGAGCAATTACATGACTAATAGTTTGGCGGTCAGGCGCTGCAGCCTTTAAGGTTCCGTAAGAAGCCCTTATATGACATTATTTTTAATATATTTAATGTTTCTTTCTGTTACAAATTATCACACAGTCGTTATAATTTTCAAGTAACAGTAAATGATTTAAAATATTTTCTTCATCGGTTTTCATTTCACAGAATATTTATTTTACCTTTTTTTTTAACTGATCGATCTTTGTATTATTAGTGATGAATAAAATCTCAATAACACGGTTTAAGCTGATCGACAAATTGGTAACACGTACCCCAAGATTTTCCAAAAAATAAAAAAAAAATACGTGTGGCACTCGTGGACTGTCGCGGTAAAGCTATTGCATAGCATTTTTTATCAACTTATGCAATTATAATTATATATATTTATTTATTTTTTATTTACTTATGCAGTATTTCTTTTTTTTCTTTGATATTAATTCCAGTTTTTTCTTTTCGAGGGCTTTGAGGATATCATAGTTTGTATTTTATACATTGATTGTAAATACTTGTTGTAAATAAATGTATAATTAATTATGATAATTATAACCTATACACCTATATACTTTCTCACAAACAGCTGCTTACGTATTCGTCCGATTTCGGCGCAGCTCGTCTTAGGTTTTATTTTCGTTACGGAATTTCTTGATTCGGTCGCCGCGCTCGTAGCCCGCGATAAAAGCTATACAATAGCTTAAAAACATAGGTGCCTATTTCAAACTGGATATTATTTATTATTTAGGTACATCAACATCGTCAGAACTTTCAAGATTCAAATCTTGTTACGCAGTTACTTTATAATCATCGTGTAAAAAGGTCTATGTGAAAAAGGTTTGGCTAAATTATTAAAACAGGTATAACCGGTGAATCACGGAGTCATTGAACCTGGTAAAAAAAATATTCGTGAAATTGGTGCGAGGGGCATGTGTCGATAAAAATATTTTTTTGCTTTTGTAGAGGTATAATATCTTGCAGTTGGTTGCATCATAATGAGAATTAAAGGCTACATGAGAGTGTAGAATAGATAAAGGTACCAACAGTCGGAGGTAGGGCACTTTGTAGTACCCTGGCTGGTTACCAACCTCAAGTTCGAAATCTATCGTCAACCACCACTTTTGACCATACAATCACTTGCTATTGTGGTCACATAAGCCTAACCATAATTTAAAAAAATCTTTTAAATATTGCATGGAAGTAACATAGATTCTCTATTCTTATTGAAAAAATGGTAATGCTGTTCATTGATATATATTTTTAAACTAACATTTTATGTAGTTAAGTACATTGTTCCAGAGTCGTAGGTGTGAATAATTTTTCGCAGGATCAGCAACGCGTGAGTTACCCCTGGTGTTGCAAGCGTCAATAGGCTACGGTAACCACTTACCATCAGGCGGGCCGTATGCTTGTTTGCCTTAGTGTTATAAAAATAAAAACCCGTCACCCAACTATTGTTCGTAATCTACGAGCTAATATACTAGGAATTTTCTAAATCTACAAATTCTCTCAGAACAACCACAGTTTACTATTTACAATGTAACCCTAGGTATCAACTATTGTGCTAACACGATTTTCCAGCTACAAGCCAAATAGAGTGTATTCAACAGGTCTCGGAACTAGTAGAGGCTAGTCTATGGTTCCCTTTGTTTACTTGTTATTTGAGTTTCAAGTACAATAACTGTTGGGAACTGCTTCACAATAAGGAACAAACTAGTTTGAACATCTGGCACATTTGACATTATTTATTGGGATTTACAATTTAGATAATGATGGTATTGTATTTCTCAGGCTTATCTTGTAAAATTTAGAAGATTAAAAAGTTATGTTTAAATATGTTATCGCATGGTAAAGCATCGATTTTAGTGTCTGAGTAGAACAAAATATCTAGGTATGTATTTTTGTTATTTTTACATATATCCAAAAATATCGAAAGTAGTCAACGATTGCTTTAAATAAATACTTAAGGAAAAATCACTTCTCTAAAACATGCTTGCCCATTATTCGTTGTAAAGTTTATATCCATATTTAAATTTTGATTTCAACAGAGTTCAAATTGTAGCATACTCATAGCAGCTACATTTGGCTATACTACGTAATTAGTGTTTTCTAGACGCGCATGTACCTATATAAAAACTATCTGAACCATGTACATTGCACTACACCTATTACACAAACTAAGATCTAGAAGTATACAATCTAGTTTTAGGTCATTGCACCATGTTAATGTGTGCAACACTTGGTCAGTTAATCCAAGATTACTTAAGTTTGTATTAAAAATATAGCAACATACATAAATGACTTATTAAAATCACAATAATAACTAAGACCTAATTTTTTTTTCATTCAAACCTTCTCCTGACAATAACGAACACATAAAATAAAGATTTATCCAATTTGGTGCAGTCGTTCGGAAGTTATGTGCGTACAAACATTTCGGCGACCCATTTTTATTTATAAAAGATGGAATTCCGAACGCAGAACACGAGATAGCGTGCAGTAGGACCGGTGCCTAATCCTTTTGCATTCAAAGACCTTATATTTTTGACCGTTAGTAAAATGTTGAAAGCACCTCCTCGATTAAAAAAGCATGGAGATTTTTTAATATGACGTCAAGCAACAACCGGTCGTAATTCGGCAAGAAATATGCAAGGGCCATTCCTTATTGCTCACATTTATATAAAGGTTGATGGTCCTTTTTTTTTAAATCTGTAACTGATATTCCTTAAGATTCAATTTATTGCACTTATAGGATGTAAATTTGTGATTCGCGCTTAAGGCGTATGGCAAAGGATTATTGTTATGTATTAATAATATATTACCATATAAAATATGTATTATTTTTATTATAAAATATAAACAATTATAACTAAAAACCGGCCAAGCGCGAGTCAGACTCGCGCACGAAGGGTTCCGTACCATTATCTATAAAAACGGCAAAAAAATCATGTCTGTTGTATGGGAGCCCCCCTTAAATATTTGTATTATTTTAATTTAATTATTTACTGACCGTGTAGATAGAATTTTTTATATCTCTATCACTAAATATTACTTCTTCCCAGAATTTGATCCTTAACTCAAACTCAAAATCAGTTATTCAGTTTAGGCCATAATAAGGCACTTATGAACGTTACAATTGATTCTACCACCGGTTCGGAATACACTTGGACTGAGAAGACTCCGGCAAGTCAAAGTCAAAGTCAAAGCCATTTATTCAGTTTAGGCCCTAGGAGGGCACTTATGAAGGTCGAATTTACTGAAGCTACCACCGATTCGGAAATCAGCCTTCAACTGAGAAGAACCGGCAAGAAACTCAGCAAGGCACATTTTTATAGATCTTTATTAGCAACGTTATCGGATGGTGTAATAATATAGGTGTAATGATACACTTTTTTGCCCTATAAACATTTTTTTATTTATTTATTTTTTATTTATTTTATTTTATTTTTTTACTGATTTTTGTATTGTACTGATCTCATATTGAACGAATCTCAAAATCACCTAATATGTGCGAGGAGGGCGATAGCTGCCACATGCGTCAAACTTGTGAACAGGTGCTACTTGTGGGGACTGGTCTGCTTAAATTTGCTATCTATTTATTAACTCACTCATTAAGTCACTCATCATTTTGTTTTTTTTTTGTTATTATAACACACATATTATTATGTTGTCAGTGAGACTAGATAAATAATTTAATGTAATAATTCTGAGTTGATTTTGAAAAGAGTAATTGCTGTGTTTCTTGCCGGCTCTTCTCAGTAAAAGCAAACTTCCAAACCGAGCGTTAGAGTCAGGCTATTCATAAGTACTTGTGAAGGCCTATTTGAATAAACAATATTTTCATTTTCATTTAGGTACAGTGTGTGTTTTTTATTCCAAAATCAATGGGTTCGATTCACCATATATATACAGGGTTACTTGTGAAAGTAATTTACCAGCTTCTGAGTTTGATCCATAGATTATGGGCAAAATCAACCGAATCCATTTACAAAAAATACATGAAAGTATACAGTATAGAGATTACTTAATATTTATTATAAATATTATATCTTACCTGAGTAAAATTGGCTCCTTGAAATTTTAACATACTTAAATGAACAGCCAATACGGTGCAAACAGTGAGACTTTTTTAAGGTGCAAAAAAATATATTACGTATAGGAATCATCATATTTTTTATGATTATATAACAAGGTTAACGTACTTCCAAATAATCGCATACGTGATGTCTGGCATTGGTCGAACCCGGAACAAAGGATTGTTTATTTCATTGTTATTATTATTTATTTATTAGGTACTATTTATCAGATAAATATTGATTTGTATCGGTCAAGTATTATAAAGGTACAGTACACATTCTTGGTGAGTATGGCTATGTTATAAATATATAAATAATTATATTATTTATTTTACTTTATGGTATTACCTAACCACCTTAAAATTTTCAACATTACATTCAAAATATAGTTTATTATAGATTTTTAATTAATATATATTTCTGAAAAATAATACATACCTACCTCTTTATAATTTATCTGCGAAAACTAAAATTACAAACAAGATATATAGTTATTTACCAATAATTAACTGTAATTAAATTAATATCAGTTTAATCAAGTAAATAATGTAATGCGTCATTTTAAAATCTGTAAATATAAATGACTCGACGCGCTTCAGATTGTGAGATTTATAATCAAATAACAAAAACCTAGTACAAAAATAATTCCAATTGACTTCTATTCATTTATATGCGCATGTCGACCAAATGTTTGCACAACGGCGCGGGCGCAGCGGGGCGCGGCGCGGGCGCGGTACTACCGCGGCCGCATGTCGCGGTGTGCACTTGACCTTAATAATTTCTTTACGCGACTGTACCTTTGGTATCGATAACGACATACGTTACGATATAATATGAACGGAAGTATACAGTGGTTTAACTTGATCTTTGATATAGCTGAGATTTTGGTGACGCGTGGGCAATAACGATCGAAATGGTATGTGACCGTCAAATTATATCTGGTGACCGTCAAAAGTAAATTGAATTGAAATTTATTGCAAGGAACCTTGATATTGACATTAGTTATAAAATACTGCATTCATCGATTTCATAAAAAATCACTACGGACTCGGAGATCGGAACGGAGTCCGGTATTTTTCCAAAAATCTTACTTAGTGAGTTTGTTTGTTTGCTTGTTACCTTTTCACGCCTATACCGCTGAACCCATCGCGATGAAATTTGGTACGCAGTTTGGAGAAGGACATGGGCTACTTTTTTTCTCGGGAACGCGGGTGAAACCGTGGGGGACAGCTAGTAAAGAATAAATTTGATTGCCGCCTTAGTGATATAAAAAAATGTTTTAAAACCATAAATCTACAATTAAATGGAGCATTGATAACTTAATAGCTCTTGATTCCTGTTGTTTTAATGTAGTTTTGAGACGCGCGTCTCATCATGCACGAGCCAAAGGGTTCAATTATATTATTGATGTAATTTTAGTTTTCATCAAAATTTTTGCTAGTTCCAGTTATGGTAATCGAAAAATACAAACCAAGTTATTGAATTATTAACTACAACTAGAAATAATAGAATTCAGTCGGTATGTAATCGAACATAATGTACTTACATGATAAATATTTATGTAACCTCATTATTAAACATGAAAATATGTCATAAAGACGGAAACACAACTCAAACACCTATCTGTTCACATAAACGATTGTTTGATCGTTAATTCATCTGGTAATTTACCTACTTACTGAGTTAAGTTGAATGCCAAAAAACTGTTTTCTTTACCTAACCAACAGGTTTTAGTTAATAAGATCCTCCTAATTTAAGTACCTACCTATTTTGTATGCCAAGGAATATATTATATTTTAGCAGTGCTTTGCGTGCGTGTGCGTACGCAAAATCGGCACACCTTCTTCATTATATCTTATCTTATGGCTTCCAAATTGAAACCTCTTTTGCACGCTTGCCCAAAAACATATAAAATGAATTATAAATAAAATATACACGTCATAAGAAACGTATTTAGTATTCAGTGACGTCACTACCTTACACTAAAAAGTACTGTCTATTTAAAGTCTGGGTCCACGCAGGACAATAAGGTATTGTAAATCGTTTTTGGACTTGAGAGTCATAAAGGCAGCATGTTTGTTGAAAAATTCATAATATCTTTTTTAGCTAAAAAAAAAGAAAAGGCAATGAAACTCTAAAAAGGTACAAATAGACTTTTTACAATTCCGTTTGATTTTTCCGTTATTTTTCACATGCTTTTTTAATGTATTCTGTAGTCCGTTATGTCACACACAAACGGTGAAAAATTAAATATTCCCCGTAATTATTTTTTAATACTGCACCCCGAATCGGTTGCGCCTTTTTGAGAGACAAATGGTAACAGATTAATGTTTGTTAATTATTAATTTAAAAAAAACGAAATATTATAAACGTTATTTGAATAAAGTGAACACATGCGACATAAAATAACATACAGTATTGACAGAGCATCGGCAGTTGAAATTCACCTATTTATTGTTTTTACAATCATCACGTATGAACAGTCAATGTTATTGTAAAAAGAGCTGTCGATAAAATGCGAATAAACAGAATGAAAACAACAGAAACAAAGCACAATTTACTTTTGTTCATAGAATTTCGCAAGTGAAATTCTAAGTAAAAATGATGAGTTTTTTATTATTACAAAATATCAAAAACTTTACCGTATTTCGTGTTTTTTTCAATCTTTAATTGCATCTAACCTAAATTCTGCAGTGTACATGCAGTTTTTTCCCTTAAAATATTTTCCCTTACCAACACTAATACTAAAATCGATTGTGATTATAATCGTCAGTCAAATACATCAATTATCCATCAATCAAATAACAAATTAACCGCATTAATACATCCGGTCACATCAAGGGCTCACCAAGGACACAGGTGATCTTCCTATCAAATTACGCATTTAAAAACAACGTCGTAGAATTTCCAACATTTATTATGCGTAACGTCATGAATTATTTACTTATTGTCTTTAAAAAGAACATTAGCTTACTGTAAAACAATTGTGCACTTAACAAGCTTGACACTCGTCGTGGGTACGAATTTTTCAAAGACCATGAGTGGCGACGGAAAACAATACGAGGACACTAGAGGACGTAGTAGCTCAAGTAAATAACCTGACGCTGAATACCAACCGGTGTATTCCAGCAACTGCTGCACTTCTTTCTTATCTTTCTGTCCTTATCACTCTTAGCCATGTCCCAGCAAGATTGTCAAATACAAGACTACGATGACTTCATAAAAAAAAACTCAACAAACTTTTATCAAATGTCTTTGAAGTTACAATAAACAATAAACCTCAAACTCTGCCTCATCACTCATCAATAGCTCATGTAATGCAGGGGAATAGAGCTCCCCTTACATTGAGGGGAAACTTTATCCGCAAACTCCAAAAGAATCGTCTAATAAATAGTATGGCGTCATGATGCTCCAAATTATTTTCTTGTAAGCGAAAATAAGAAATCATATAAATTATAAGGAACAGTAACCTAGCAATGCCAATTAGGTGGTATTTTGTTTAACAATCCGAATTTACATATGTCGTCAAATTCAAAAGAAACATACAATTTAGACGATAATTATAGTTACTCTAATATCAACTACACGCATTTATAACGAAAATAAAGGAGCGTACAATGAAACGTCATAAAGACGCGCAATGACGTCACTAGTGCAAAGTACCTAAGACTTAAATGAGAAATGTAAATTGGTGATAACCTTGGCCTATCAATTAGATTAATCAAAGAATAAAATATACTACAGTAGCTATGAATAACCTAACACAAATTAATCTGATGAATCATCCGGGAAAAATAGAAAATGCTGAAACAGTATCGTCTATTACCATTGAAAATACCTTATCATTTTTTTTTTTATTAATTTGCATTCATTTTTAACTACCTTATGTATTTTGAAAGAATATTACCATTGTAACGGAAATCGTTATCACCCTCATAATTAATTAATTAAAAGGGTAATAAGAATTTTCGTATGCCGCGTAATATTAATTCACTAATAAATAAATAAATAATAAAAATCTTTATTACACTATAGGTATCATCTTCCACACACTTCATGACTACATTTACAATCGACGTTCTAGCATATACGTCGGCATCTGTACTAGTTAGAAAACTGTATCACAGATGCCAAAATAATTATTATGATCGACTAGATGAACAATGATTAAAATTTAAATATAAATTAAGTACTTACTCTTCAAAGCCCATCTTCTGTTCAGCAACAATCCATCCAAGAATTTGTACCCTTGCTCTCTGCACACCTTCTCCGGAACATTTGCCACTGCACTTGTAAGAGATAGCAAATCGCTGGCCAACACCACTGAAGACGCATAATCAGGTGATTGCTCAAATGGTCTAACATTTGGCCCATCATTAATTCTAGCTTCGTCTTCATAAGCATTGTAAGACTCCTTCACATCCGCTAATGGTCTAGTGACAGCTTTTTCTGGTTGTTGTGTACTATTATTTACAAAGCCAGATAACCTAGCCACTAAATCTATATCAACCCCTAAATTGTGAGCTGTTTTATTAATCAAAGCGATATCTCGTCGATCTATGGTTCTATCTTTGTCTAAGAAAGCGGATAATCGATGTAAAACATCTTTGTCAATGTTCGTATTATTTAAAATATCGTCTCCTACTTTGAGATCGACGGCTGATGTTATCGCGCACGCGATCGTTAGAATAACACCCGCGAAAATCATCGTTACACGCGTGCGCGCACGGCGCTCTAATAAACAGACTGATTCAAAGCCTTACCTTCGATCGATCGTAGAGCCTCATGACCATTAGGATCCCGCAACTGTATTATAATTGCTTCATTGTTTTTGGATCGTGGGTAAAACCACAATCGGATCTATAAAATTTTCTCGACATTTCCGGTTCTTTGTAGATTTAAGCACGTGGCGTGGAAATCTATGATTAAGTACAAATAAGGTCATAATTTTGACAAGAACAATGCAATTGTGGACGTGAGAAAGGTGTAATTTATTAAATGAACATTTTTTTAAGTATCGGTAGGTAGATACTTTTGAGGTTTGCAATCTGTATTCAACTTGTTAAATCATAATGTAATTCATTAAATTTTAACTTTATGTCCACCACACTCGAATATCAATTGAGATTACATTGCGTCAAACGAATGATTTATCGATTTTAGTCAAGTCAAAACTATATTTAAATACCTAGGATTTTTTATTTACTTGTGATCACATGAAAATATTCATTTAATTATTTTATTAACATCTCTATAATTGTTTAAATGACGTTTGCAGACATGATTTACATTATGCTACAATAAAACCACAGAACTAAGTTATAGGTATTTAATATAACGCATAATAATCGCTACCTTGTGTGATGATAATGTTGAGCCCCATTTCCACCATTAGCTGTCCATTCCCATTCATCGAGATCTTGATCATCATCCCTTGCATGCGATCTCCTATGTTCATATTCTTCTCTCTCTGGCCAGTATTCCTCCTCGCCACCATGTTCTTCTTCAATTATCTCCAAATCGTCATTCTGTAATTCTTCATCTTCACCTTCTTCCTCTTCAAGAATTTCTTCTAAACCATCATTATTTTCCCTCTGCATTTCATACTCTATTTCCGTTTCAGGTATTTCTTCTAATACTTCTCTATGTGCTATCAAAAATTGTCTACTCCTTGTTGGTACTTCGATAACTTCATCTTCTTCGTATGCCTTCTCCTCGGAGGGTTCTTCAATAATTGGTTCTAATACTTTGGAATCTTTTCTATTATTGTTTTCTGTTTTGAATGGAAATGAAAAGGCTTTGTGTAATGACTGCATAGGGATGACGAACGTTAAAGTCAATATTGTCGATGATAATAATATTGAGGATATTTCTTTCACGTCAACCTGAAAACAAAAATTAAGATAAATATTTTTGTTTGTGTCTTACACACAATAATAATGAATTATAAAAGATATGACTTATGTTTGATTCCCTATGACAAGGGTTCTCAAACTTGCTCCACAAAGCCCTTTTACAATCTAAAAGGTAACTGACATATAATAAAAAACTATCATAATAATATTGCAGTGCAAAAAAAAATACATGGGCTTTATGTCAGGTTTAAAAACAATTTCAAGTCAGCCGCGTAAATCTGATCGCGTACATATCTCCTACAATCAACAACACCTATTTTGAGAAACTCTACATTTTTTTTAAATTATATTTACTGTTGTATTTTAACTATTAAAAATAAACATACATACCAAAGACATCAAGCTAAATTCACTGGAAGTTTTGACGGTAGCAACATTGGTGATGAAGATGATGAACTGGCAAAGGTAGATGGCATAGGAGAGTCGGCTGATGAGCACCAGAGGGCGACAGCATAGCAAACGAGATAGAAAACCTGAATAACATAATAGTATTGTATTTTTATTTGGCTACGATCTCATGAAGATAAGAAATTATTTCAAAGATGGTTAGCACCCAGAGAGGTATACTGGTGACAGATTTTCACCCGAAAAAGTGGTAATCAATAAGTCCTCTATACAGCAATAATAATTATAAATGTATTACAATATTTCAAGTAATGTTTAAGAAGCACAACTCGTGTCTATATTTTACATAAATATCAATAAAAAAAATAAAGTTCAGTTTATTAAGTACTAAAAGCGGTAATGAAAATGAATTAAAAGCATTATTAATAATGACTTTTCATTAATATTTACAAATCAAAAGATCAAAATTTCAATTCATCATAAGTCATCATTAATCCTAATCAAAATATTTATTTAAATATAAAAATCATACAATTTTATTATATTGATTCTGATTTATGTTAAACCGGAATTTAATAATTCTGTATTTTTTAATAAATCTTCTTTTTATCGTTTATTTTGTACATCGTTACTTAAATTAAACATAAATATACAAATCTGAATCTGAACTCTCAAAATCAAAGTATATTAAACTGGAATTTTAGAATTCTAGAATAAATCAATTTGTTATATGCATAAGATTCGATTCTACTATGTCATAAGAATATCTATTACAACTATTTAAGGGCATAGGTACATATTTTTTTTGTTGTATTTGAATGAATTCTTCGCTCCACATAAAATGTTTTTTTATATTATAAGATAGTTAAAAACTTGGAATGGAATTTGAGTTTGAGTAGACTATAAATTCTTCTGTAGATTCTTAATTAATTTTTGTAACGATTTAGCTAAATTAATGTTTATTTTTCAACAAACCACAAATTAAAATCTTCAATTAACTACCGATATGATATAGCCTTGACAAATGTGCAAACAATATAAATATCAAATAGTATGTCAAGGTTCTGCCAACGATCGCATTGTTAAATTTTACTTATACGTACTAACACTTCTTTCCGACTTTATTATTGTCTTGACAGAAGAAGAAAGTCGTTCTAAAGATAATTGAATAAATATTTACTAGAGTACCGGAGCCAACATAACGTGAGTCAGAAATTTCCCTATATTTTCACTACAATCTCGTAAAAAGTGATGATGGGCCCGAAGGAAAGTGACACGAAGCTTCAAGTGTAGCTGCCGGAAAACACAATTGGAATGTTGACTAACATATCAAATCAGCTACTTTTTAGGAAATGTCAAAACGATAGGTGGATTGTGATGTTATACTTATATAGAATCAAAAGCTTTACTTTTTAAGGTTAGATTGGTCATTAAAATTCATAAAAAGGATAAATTTATTAAAATAATCGTGATTTCCCCTTTTTTTTAGATGTTTTAATACATTGGTTAGCGTTTGATAATTTATTTTGAATACAGGCAACTACCCTATTGAGGGTGGTAACCAGCTAGACGGTACCGTCACCTTTTCCTTCACCGAAAAGCAAGTGATTAATCTATAGGTAATGGAGCGAGTTGGTAGACTCCTTTATTTTTAAATGGGAAAATCTTTCACAAAGTTGTGATACGTGTCAATGCAGTACAACATCCTACTATAATATTATAAATGCAAAAGTTTGGATGGTTGGATGGATGTTTGTCACTCAATCACGCCAGAACGGCTGAACGGATCTGGATGAAATTTGGCACAAAGATAGATTATAATTTGGAATAGCTCATAGGCTACTTTTATCCCGGAACAATATAAGATCCCTCGGGACTGCGGGCGAAACCGCGGGGGGGAAGCTAGTTTCTTCATAAGTCCTGAGGAAATTTCGATAGCGCAATAGGTTTGTGGTATTATGTTGCATCTGACAGTCATTGTCATGACACGAGATATGTTTTTGTTTGTGGCGACATCTGTCAACTCAGAGGTATAATATATTTATCACAGCTTAGGTGAGCTTAGGTGATCATCAATATCGTGAACTTACCAGAATACCCATTGTGCACAGCATAAATAACCCAAGCTATGGCGACAGCTGATGCTATCGGGGACAGCGCAGCGTATTGAGCAGCGAATGTAGAACTGTACCGGTACTGAACTGAACCAGAGTCGTAGCCAGCCCACCACACTGCTGCCCATAGGCACGTGCTGAGGAGCCAGCCTAGGGTCAGCAGGAACTGGAAAAGAAATGTTAAGTTTTAATTGAACATTCCTACTGCGGCATTAGGTTATGGAATGAGCTCCACATTACGGGTTTCCCTCAGCGCTTCGATATGGGGTTCTTCAAAGAGCTCTTCTAGGTTTGTAACACATCAGCAATCTCCCTGGTATTGCCATATTGCCGGGTAGTGTTCATAAGCGGCGACTACTTACCCTCAGGTGGGACTGTCTACTTGCTTGTCAACTTACTGACATAAAAAGGGGATTAATAGAGTTAGTTAACTACTGAGAGTTGATCAGTGTCTACAGTTCTATTGGAGTGTATTTGAAAGATTTATTTTTAACATAATTTTACTATTAGATAGTTACAACAGTAAGAAATTAATTATTTAGGATATTAGTTTGGATAATTGTCAAATGAAAATACCTATACCTATATATTTAACAATTATGTAAGGAATCAAATACAATTTATGAGAATATTTCATTAGTAAAGTTACTTCCGTACATTAACTGAATTAGATAAGGTAAACTTTCAGATATAAAGTTCACAAATATCACTTAGTACTTTCTCATTTTCTCTTAGTTAACAAGTTCTACTGACGTTTACAAATGTATACTTACAAAAGCCATAAACAACTTACTTTTCCGTGTTTCGCTGGCTTCCTTAAAGCAAGACCCAAACTTAGTCCAACTAAATAAGGCGTGGAACGGTGCAGAGTCGACATGTAGCTCAAACGCGCTGTTCTGTATAGCTGACTTACGCTGGAATAAAGGAAAGTATTCGTATAATAGCACAGCATAATCAGTGGTAAATGGTTTTAATTAATGCTATGTGGTGATGAAGTACAATTTCAGGTTTTTTTTTTCATTAAAATAACGACCGAATATTTTTTTTTATCATTTTCGGAATACTTAGTCCTTTTTAGGGATGATAGTATAGGTCATAACCTATACTATCATCAAAAAATAGGCTACTTTTTATTACCGGGGAAAAATAAGAACCCTCCGCGGGTGAAACCGCGGGGCGGAAGCTAGTTTGGACATAGAGTAGAAAATACATTTACTTTAAAAATTATTAGTAAAGTTAGTTGATAAAGTTTTAGATTGATTGAGCAGGTTATTTTTTAATGTTTCGATCGGTTCAGCGGTTTAAGCGTGAAAAGGTAACAAACAAAATCACTTTCATATTTATAATATTAATAAAAGTTAGGATTTATAACATGGTTTGTATTATAATATCACTATTTGGATGCAATAATAAAAATATTGACCTTTTTTAAATACTATTCAGAATGAATAGCATTGATATGTCTAGACGTGCTAAGCTATTATTACCAGTTATCATGTAATCCTACAAATATTATAAATGTAAAAGTTTGTATGTTTGCATATTTGTTATAACTCAACAGATTTGGATGAAATTTAGTACACTGATAAAATATATTCTAAATTAACATATAAGATACTTTTTATGAGACCCCCTGGAAATGCGGGTAATGCCGCGGGACAGAAACTAGTAACATATATATTAAATTTGTGACGTGTATGTTAGTTACCACTTAGCTCCTTGGCTGCATGGGTTTGGATGAAAATTGAGAAATAGGTAGAATATGTCCTGCATTAAAATTTAAAGTATTTTTTTCTCGGAAACTACGGGGCGGAAGCTAGTGTAGTTTAAATTCTTATTAGATTTATAATGGACCAGATGACCCGGTCAACTTCGTGCCATGTAAGATCGATAAGTAATATTAGCCGTATCGTGTACGGTTTGAGTTACAAATTTTCCTTTGGTATTAGAGCGACCAAAACAAAAAGAAATATTCAAATCGGTCGAGCCGCTTTTGAGTTTTAGCGAGACTAACGAACAGCAATCGATTTTAATATAATCTTATCTTATCTTAATCTTAATATATATAAATCTCCTGTCACGATGTTTGTCCGCGATGGATTCCTAAACTACTTAACCGATTTTAAATTAAATTGGCGCACCGTGAGCAGCCTGGTCCAACTTGAGAGATAGGATAAACGGCTGGACCGATTTGGATGAAATTTTGTGTATGAGTTGGACAGGACAACGTCTGTTGGGACAGCTAGTACATATATAAATGTAGATAGATTGATAAACATTGGGCAAAAATAAAAAAAAACTGTGTCAAATTAATAATTGCACGGCGAAAATTAAAAAAAAACGCTGCCAGTCTGCTTTGCCCTACCTTGCCCACTTTTTTATATCATTTTTAATAGTATTTTTTTTTCAAGTGTCTTTGAATATTTCCAAAAATATAATCGTAACACAATATTAAGTATTATATAAGCATTACAAGGTGATGTGTATTTTTCCGTATATTTTGTTGTTGGGCAAAAACGCTAATTGCTACATAGACTTCTTTTGACCGGATAAAGCATAAATTATTTCGGCATTAATAATTATGTTATTTTGTTTTTGTACATAATTTTACACATGTTTTCCT
The DNA here is from genome assembly GCA_951216915.1 of Tetheella fluctuosa. NCBI lineage: Eukaryota > Metazoa > Arthropoda > Insecta > Lepidoptera > Drepanidae > Tetheella > Tetheella fluctuosa. The sequence continues at coordinate 11,906,053 of OX578217.1, forward strand.
ATGTGCTTCAACTGACGGTGTGGTTGGTAAGCAGAACTATCTATCACGCCACAGGCCGTGGGATCGATCCCCACTCAGTACAGACATTTGTGTGCATGAACATGTCTGTTTGTCCTGAGTCTGGGTGCAAATATCTATTTTTAGAAAAATGTATTACCTGTATGTAGTATATCAGATATTTGGCTTGCATAGTACAAGCTCTGCTTAGTTTGGGAGCAAATGGCCATGTGTGAGGAATGCCTCAGGATATTTATTGCTTATTTTCTTTACTTCTTTTACTATCTTCCTTGATACTCTTTCTGTTATAGTTAGAAAATTGGAAACCTTGGATTTTTGAAGATAACAAAAACCTTTTTTTAATTTAGGAAATATTAGGATATAAGTACATGAATGTACCATAATGCACACAGAATGAATAATAACTTGATATTCATAAATAATTGTATGCTAGATCATCAGATGAAAACAAAACATGTCGTAGGTTGGTTGTGACCTCTGACCTCAGCTATTTCTTATAAAATACTAGCTTCCGCCCCGCGGTTTCACCCGCGGTCCCGAGTGCTCCGATCGCCACCAAATCTTACAAGATTATCCGCTGGGTCAATCTAAAGATAGTCTGAATTTCATCGCTATCGGTTCAGCGGTTTCGGAGTCTATAAGGAACGTACATACATACTTTCTCTTTTATATATATACGGGCTTTTGACGGGCCGGTTGGCGTGGTTGGTAAGATACCCTATCTATCACGCCGCAGGTCGTGGGTTCGATTCCCACTCAGGACAAACATTTGTGTGCATGATGATCATGTCTGTTTGTCCTGTGTCTGGTTGTAATTATCTATATATGTATGTATTTACAAAAGAAAAGTAGTATATGTAGTATATCAGTTATCTGGCTTCCATAGTACAAGCTCTGCTTAGTTTGGGGTCAGATGGCCGTGTGTGAGGAATAATGTCCCAGAATATTTATTATTTTATATATATAGATTGTTTATATTTTACAATAAACTAGTTCTTCACAACAACATACTGGTTTCACTCCCATTCTTTTTTTTATGCATGATTTATATAAAAGTTTATGAATTTGCATTCTAGCCGAGCGAGTGTCGACGCAGCATGATACCGCGGAAAGCAAAACGGTTCGGAAAACTCTATTTATTATACAACCTAAAACCCTCTGTTTTTTAAGAGAATTACGTAAAATACCATGCAGGTATTTAGTACAGTCTAGAGTACTTGAAAGAGTTAAAATATTTAGTTTTTTCAAAGGTCAAAAAAACTACATCAACGCGAGCCAGTGAATTCCATGAATGATACAATTGTAAAATGAGCAGCAAACTTATACGTTTAAACATATGGCAATCATAGCTCAGTGATAGTGACGTTGAATGTAAACAGGTTTGAATCCTACAATAAAACTTGAGGCAAACGTCGTGAAGAAACCACGATGATAGGGTACTTTGTACTACCCGCCCGGATAGTACATAGTCACCTATCGTTGCATTCGAACATTTGCACTAGAGGGCCAGTTCCTTCCAGGCCTTTTGTGCTTACCACCTCTGGCCACCTCATCACTTACCATGGTGAGATTGTGGTCAAACACAGGCATAACAAAAAATTGAGCACGAAATGCTGAGTAAAATTTTGCTTTAAATTATAACTTACCTGACTCCATGGTAAGCCAGCATCGTGAGGCGGTGGTCACGAACAGTCGTATATCTCGAATAAGCGGCCAGGATGTGAATGCCAGGGAGTAACACCCTGGACAAACCCTCCTTTACTTGAATCGCCCATACTATCAAAGCTCCGATGATGGTAAGCTGCATGTCCAAAGCCAACTGGTGGGTTTGAGGCGCACACTAAAAAAGAAGGAAAAAAATTGTTTCATCAATGATATACCGCTTTTTATCGTAAGGCTTTAAGATGTAAATTTACAAGACAACAAACTGCTAGAGATATACATTTCAACAAAATACATTTCGAATGTTAAATCTTTCAAAAATAATATAGATAACGCGCCACCAAAGAAGTCCCGAAAGTCCACCTCTATTATAGGTGAAATAAGACCGTTTTCATTAATTCCACGGGACTTATTTTGTAGCGCAAACCCTAGATACCTACTCGTTTTCTGTCAAATACTTTACGAAGAAAAAAGTAGATTTAACAGTCTTATGTTTGTCTAATAAGCTTGGAAGTGATAAATAACGTGGCTGAAAGTGGTGAGCACAAAGCCCAAAAATAAACCATTAAACTCTCTAAAATAAAATCTTGTTTAGTTCACACACGTGATTATCAGCACTAAAACATTGAGTAGCAAAACAAAGATCGTAAAGAAATAAAGGAATCGTAAAAGTCAATCAACTTTCTTCATAAAGGTCAAAGTGTCAATTAAACCCAAACAAACGTCATATAAATAAGGTACAGTTTATTTCCTTCGTCCTATCCTATCTAAACAAGTCACTTTCAGGGCTAGAATTTCTATTTAAGGGAAGTTATTTGGACATTCAACTGTAATTTGATAAAATCATTTGTTTGAAACTACGCTTTCAGATAGATTCTGAATCTTCTGAGATGTTTTAGCATTTATTTTGCTCGATTTACCGCATTCTCAAACGCAAATCCAATTTAATTTATGATCAAAACTATTGTCGTCTTTGTCATTTATACGTCATTGACAGGGACAGGTATACTTGTAAAAAGAGATTTACATTGATCAGCTTTTTAAAAATTGAGAATTAGTCCCCCACTTTCTGGTATTTAAGAAAAGTTTGTGGATTTTAAATGCCCTACAATATAAAAGCTCCAACTTATATACAAAGACTCTAATTCCAAAACGCTCCTGTCTTATTTTAATCTCTCTCTAGCAACTTCATTGGACAAAGTGAAGTAAGCTCACCATTTCCTCAAAGCCGAAGTAGTTCTGTACATAAAGCAGGTTCCACCACCAGCCCTCCTGACAGACCTCGGCGTTCTTCGTTACAAAAGTACCCCACATCGGTCCAGATGACAGGTTATCCCAGATGTATGCGTAGAAGAATACCACAGCCAATAACGCTGGTGTCAATCTGAGAAGAATAAATCCTCATTATAATCTTATAAATGGGAAAGTGTGTTTGTTGATTTGTCCTTCTTTGCTCGCAGCAACGTTTGGCTTAAAGATAGTTTATGGACCGGAGAATGACAAATGCTACTTTTTATCCCAAGAACACGGGTGACTTCGCGGGACGAAATCTAGTAAATAATTAATCTATTATTGACAAGCTTCCGCCCCGCGGTTTCATCCGCGTTCCCGGGAAAACATAAGATCCCTCGGTATAGTCTATAATAATCTATACTAATATTATAAAGAGGAAAGATTTGTATTTTTGTATGTAATGAATAAACTTGAAAAATACTAGACCGATTTCAAAAATTTTTTCACCATTAGAATGCTACATTATCCCTATGTAACATGGGCTATATTTTATCCCGGGAATGCGGGTAAAACCGCGCGGAAAAGCTTGTATTATAATATGTTCTGAATACAATAGTGCTTTATTAGCACATTTTGAAGCTAAACATTTTTTATCAATAATATTGTGTTTGACCAATATAAGTTAATGTGATCGAAAGTGTTAAGCACACAAAACCTATAAAGGAACTGCGCATGCGCTGCTAAGACACACAGATAGGTGTTTACATAATAATTATAAAGTCATTAGTTTCCATCGGGACGCAAGGCCTACTAAGGGCCAAAGTATTGAAAATCACAGCCGCTCTGGTATCTGACGTCATTCATATAATTTGGTAAGTCATCGAAAAACCTGATGACATGTAATGTTTCACCGATACTGTACATCCTGACTTACAAGAATCCCCACATACAACTAATAGCTGAGTAAGCGGAGATAAATGACATCAGGTAGCTAATCTACGACCACAGATAAACCCATAAATCACTGACCAAATAAAAACGTCACATAGTAACATATTTACATTAAAACTTAGAACGATAGACGAAAAACCGCAATAGTGTAGAATCAAATCAAATACGGTAGTGTGTCACGTAATATAAAATGCTAACTGCGGATTATGTATGACAGTTTCTTTAGAATTTGGGCTGTTTGAGTTTTTGATTATTATTATTTAAGTTCATCTCTGCGGTTTTATCCGGCTATTGGAAACGGAACAAAATCAAAAAATAAAATCGATGTAGCTATTAATTGTCCTTTCAAAATCTGTTCAGCCGTTCTAAAGTATGCTTACTAACGAAAATGATTTTTTATTTAAATAAATCAGTGTTGCTATATTCAGTTTTATTTAGTCTTGAATATTTCTTGGCATGTTAACAATATTATTTCCTTCAAATGTTTAAAAATTTCAAAACAATATACTTAAACTCATAAAAAATAAATAAAAAAGGAATAGAAAAAAATATAAGAGCCCCGTCGTGCACATTAGGGTATCGCCTGTAGAATATGACGATTCTAAATTGATACTTTATCTTACATTATTTCAACGAGACAAAGATCCATCTAAATAATTTTTCATCAAGATGACGTGCTTAGACTATCGAACTAATCATGCACGGAAATTACCGGTTTATCATAAGTGTCAATATTGTGTATATTTACAAACCTGCGGGTGTTTCTGTGTGTGCGTACACTGTCATAGCATAAATACATGGAATAATAATGATGATTAATTTTATAAATGATTTTCCCAAACTGATTTCCAATATACTAATTAGCATGTGTGAAATGTATATAATGCTGATTTAATACATGACTCCCTGTAAGTGTCATTCAGTCACTAATCTTCCAAAAGTTTCAGTCTAATCTATACTGACACAATGAAGCCGAAGAGTTTATTTTTGTTTGAACACGCTAAACTCTGGAAAAAAAATCTTGAAGAATATTCTGGATTAGGCTATTTTTTACCCTGGGAACGCGGGGGACACCGCGGGGAACAGTTAATGATAGTATATACCTGTATTATATAAAATGATAAACTGACTGATTGTTGATATATCAACGCACAGCCCAAACCGCTTGACCTAGAGACTTGAAAATTTGCACATAGATACCTTATACAGTATAGGCTAGATGCTTACACTAAGGTAGGGTTTTTGGAAATTCAACCCTTAAGTGGGTAAAAATAGGGGTACGCGAGTAAAACCGCGGGGCGGAAGGCTAGTTATTGTTTAATGGATATTTATTTTGTAATAGGTTCTACATATTTACAACAAAAATACAAAGCATAATCCTAACTAATATTATAAATGCGAAAGTGAGTTTGTTTGTTTGTTACCTTGCCCATTAAATAATTTTAGCTACAACGAGGAGTGTCAAGTGTATCTAATGTAAAATTAGTTATATTTAGCGTATACTATAGATGTAGCAAAAACTTTGTATGGTCATAAACCTATGGTAATAGTTAAAATAGGTAGGTATATGTCGGTATTGTCGGTACGCGGATCTATCGATTTATTGTTAATGGATATTCCTAATATCAAGAATAAGTACTGATACATCGTAGGTACTAGATAGGTACTTATATAGTGGCTGGAATGGTAATTAAAGGTTGAGTTATACTTACAAATATTGAAACCCTAAAAAAAATATTAGAGTACAGAAAACCCTTTATTTTTTTATTCTTGAGTATACTGATGAAAGTAACATGATACACGCATTCATTATATTTCAATTCACTAGTGAACTTGGATTGATCTTCATTGAGCAAACCGCCACCGATATTATTAAATAAAACTATAAATACGCGATTTCATGAAAAACAAAACGCCAAAGAGTACTAAAATTCAGTTGTAATAGAACGTAGTGAACACTCTTCGGTTGCAAGGAACATTTAAAATAAAATCTTGCAAAATTGAGAATAAATTAAATAAGCTGACGTTCACTATTAGCTCGATCCAAAGATTATTATTAACCGATCTCTTGAAAGACAAAAGGAATAATTTAATTTTTTTTAAAAAGAAGAAGAATTGTTTGTACTTAAATTTTAATTACAATATCTTTATGCATTAAGAAGTTTCATATAATATTAACGTATTATATGCTCCAGTAAATACTCAGTTCATAATATACATTAGTTTTTTATTTTAAGTTTTGACAGTTTTAATTGTTAACCTTGAGTAAATAGTACATAAGAAAACGTGACGTCATCGAATGGATTGCTAATGAAAACGAGTATATTTTCAATCTAGCATCCTGTTTACAATTCAACCGGGCAACCGCGTAACATTTTGGTAATGAACTATGAATTTACCACCCATTTTCTGGAATTCTTTTATATTTATGGGAAACGCGAACATCACACGAATAAATTAAGCCATCTATTTACTCTTCCGATAATCACACGAATATTTTAATACCTAATTATGTGCAGTAGTAGTGTAAGTGTACACTACTTTAACACAACTCATATCCACAAATAAAATAAATATAAAGAAACAATGTAAATAAGCATAAACAATGTGCAGCCTCTTATGAAGTTGAATTGAAAACTCCTTGATTTTTTTTATGTCAGAAGCGTGGCAGGCAGTCCACCTGATGCTAAGTGGCTACCGTCACTTATGGACATTGACAATTCCAATGGGATTGCCAAAGTGTTGCCGACCTTTATAAAGACTAGAAGGCATCTGGCTCTCAAGTGCAACTGCCGAAACACACCAATCGGCGCTTGGCGACAGATATACAGCTTATGGGTGGTAGCCAGCCAGGCGGGTACAACAAAGTACCCTACCACCGTGCTATGGTTTCCTCACGATGTTTTCCTTCACCGAAAGTTCAAGCTCATTGTAGGATTCGATCCCACAACCTTCGCCGCGGTGTCAGACGTCACTACCACTGAGCCATCATCGCTTTACAGCCTTATTGATTACAGTACAATACCTACATGGTTTTGTATTCGTATGACTAATGTTTTACGCTCTGATTTGCTATTAACACTAGTAAGGCGTAATGGATTAGCTACTGCCAGCTAATGGCATGATGGTAACGTGGGTTAATATCCTACTATGAACATGAAACGTCATCATTTCGATGATGGAAACCATAGATAGGTACATTCAGCCCCAACAGTATCTACCTATAATATGCTTTTGTCACGTTACGCAAATCACAGTTTTCATATAGTGTCAATAGAATGTCAATAGATTATTATGAAAGGGTGTTATTATGAAAAAGTGACCATCTACTATTATAGTTGATTCAAACTCTCACCTTGAAAATCTTTCAACAAGTAGTGTGCATTTGAGGACCAGTTACTTTGTTAGCTTTGTAAAGGTCGGCAACACATTGGCAATCCCTCTAGAATTACTTATGTCCATAGACGAAAGTGGCCACTTACTATCAGATGGACTGTCTGCATGCTTGTCAGCAAATTTTCTGACTGTGACGTCAACATGACGTACCCTAAACAATCTGTCAAAGATTTACACACGCCTGTCTTTTCGGTTACGCCTTAATCTGCCTAATAGCAATATTTTAATCCCACCTGAGATATCTCGAGAACAATCTCTTAGGCGCTGCAGTTTCGCTGTCACTTGATATTCGGTGAGCTGTGAGTGCTCCGCTGAGGAGTAGGAAGCAGTCCGTGAACATCCATCCAGCGCGGCACCACGACCAAATTGGTGAACTCGCCATCTGAAAGATAAGAATATGAATATCGGCTCTATAGATCAGACTTTTAGAGTATAAGTTCCTTTCGGTTTTCTTATAAATTTACTAAAAATTGAATACAATTAGTGATTGTTTGACCGAACATGTAGGACATGAAGACCAGAAGGGATCTAGCCTCATAATGCTGTCTGAACACACCGATAGTTGCTTGGCGACAAATTTTCATCTTGAAAGTGGTCGCCAGTCCGGCAAGTTAGTTTCTACAAACCACCCATATAACTATACAACTTCTAGCTTAAGATGGTAGCCAGCAAGGTGGATATTTTGTGGGATGGATATCCGTCTCATCCTAATGTCATTTAACAAAAAGAGACGGGGTTTAAAACCTAAAAAAATACAAAACTTGCTTTAAACCAACTCGTGTAGGTAATCGGACCGATTGAGTTTAAGAATCATTCGCCCTACGTCTCCCGGTTGATTTTGATATACTATTGTTTATTTTATTTTCATTTCCTATAGAAAAGTAAACAAACATAGCAACTTCAGTATGTTTTAGTTACAGTGTGTATGCAAGATAGTAACTGTTTCAGCTTTTTATTCAAAAAGCAAAAACGCCTGACAATATAAATTATGCAATCATTCACTAACAAAAACAATAATATACCGACTTAATTTATACGTCAAGTAATTATTACTGAATTATTTTCTAGATACCGCCTAGTATATTTTGTCAACAAATATCAATTATTAGACATAATAATATACATTTTTATAAATTAAGTCATCGTACGTTGCGTTGATGAAACATTATCATTTAGGTTTGATACCTTGAGACGTGAATAGGCTGATAAAAAATACATCGCACTGACCCCAATACAGCGTGCTGTGTTTATGTCAACCAAATATCTGAGCAATGCATCGTTGAAATTATTGCAGCGTCAGTTTTGTCAATGTCAAGCCAATAGACACCTTATGCTGACGTTTCGAGTTACTCTTGTCTATGACGTTGACAAAATTTATCACTCAACAGGTCTGTACGGACGCCAGCATTGTGGCTCATTTTAGGTGTTATCAAATAATTAATCATTATTGTGGTGGTCAAAAAATTCTAAAGACAAATTAATGTAAAAAAAATATCTTGTCTACAGAACCTAATGCTTTTGGAGAACATCCTCTAACTGAAAAGAGGCAAAATAAAATTAAACAAGCCAGATAACATTATGATTAACCATTTGTGAACACAAATGTTGTCATTATGAAATGGATCACTGAAACACCAGCCATTGTCATTGAGTCAGGTAGACGTCAAGAACAGCCAAACGCACACTTTTGGCACCATTCCAATGATAACGAACCAAATACCGAACACTTAAACAATTTTTATTGTTGCCATCGTACCACACGAAAGTGACCCCTATGTCATTCAAATAAGAATTTCGTAAGACTTCCGAATGAAGTGATGTCTTATTCAAATGTCGATAAATTGGAATGCTACAATAATATTATTTCACAAACACAAGTAAAGAAAGCTGAGTTCAAAGTAAATATAGGTACTGCTATTACAATCACGTAATATTAACAAAGATTTACAATTAAATATTAAAAAGTATGTTATGTCAGGGATGTGTTTTAATGATGACGCAAGCCAACAAAAACTACTTTTGACTGAACTATTTTTTTAACCATTTGTGAGGAATCTTTCTTTACAGTGACTGCCAATTTCCCCCCCCACCTTTTTTTCGTCTGCCAGTAGTGCTACTGCTGCATATATAGTTAGCGTGTTACAAAATTATTATTATTTCAACTCTTATATGATTAAAATAAAAATCAAAGATAATATACATAATGAGTCAAGTGTAAGGTAAAAGAGACTTGTAAAGAAGTTGTTATCGATTTTTTGAACGGATTTCTGCATCACTAAACTTACTTCGCATTAAACATTTCTGGCGAATGCTACCATAAATAACCCGCGGTTAAGGTTAACTCGCGGTCATTTTACTCGCAGATGTTGAAGATATGTTATATTTTAATGACTTTGATTTGACAAGGAAAGTAAAGAAGCGACAGGAATAACATAATAATATTATATTCAGCACATTTTAGCTAAATTTATAATATTTTGGATTATTTATTTATTTATTTTCTTTTAGGAAGATTTACAGTAAAATAGTAGTAATAAGTTAACAGTTGAATATTCATATGCCATTTGGAAATCTCCACCAATAGATCACTATTTGCGTATGTATTAACAAAGTGAAGTTAAAAAATGTGAGACACATAAGATTAGAACAATAACTCGCAACTAAATTGTAACAACAGCAAATAAATATTTAAAATCCAAAGAATTTAAGTGCTATTAATCTACAATTTGCTTATCATTGCCAAAGAAGTCAGTAGATATTAGTTTTTTAATTGATGTGGTGTTGGAAAATTAGGAAAGACATTGACTTACGTAGAAACAGATATGATTAGGAGAAGAAAAACAGTTAATTTATTTGATTTGTCTCACTCTATTAATTAAATAGACAAATAAGAATGCCCTTGCATTACGATATGGTACCTCTTTAGCTAATAAATTCTTATTATTAATTGGCCGAAGGTGGTAAGCACACAAAGCCTAGAATCCAAAAAAAGAATTACATACCTACAAGCTTTAAATTATGATGATAAGATTATAAAGCAAACTAGGCTTATATTCCCATACCTCAGTAATTTGTAATCTATTGGTATAAGGCATAACAGCAACGGGCAGGAACTTGTGAGCCATCAGCAGGGCTATAGTGGCTATAGCCCTTATTCCATGAATGCAGGAGATCTCATCCGTGGTCCCAGGAGCGGTGAGCTTGCTGGTGGTGTAGTAAAGAGAGAAGACGCTTATGCAGCTATCCGCTGGAATATTTATATGTAAATGATTACAATTGTAACAGTGTTTTTTGAGAAGGTCTTCATCAATCTCATATCAACGTTGTTGTCATACCATAAGACACTTTTTTTTCTGATGCTATATTTATCTTTTATTACAAATCATATATTTTTTGTTAGTGTTTGTAATTTTCTAATGTGTTTTTTTTTATAATACCAACCTGGTCCTTTTTTGGAACCATCTTTTGCATCGTCTTTAGTTTCTTCTTGATCCCACTTTGCTTTATCGTCGCCTTCTTCCGCATTCTCTTCTGCTGTTCTTCTTGCAAAAAAGTCCTGAAGCGTCGCCACAAGTACCAGCAAAATGATGATACCATAGAATGACCTAGATAGATTATATCATTATCCATCAAGATATAATCTTAAAATCTTAAACCATAAAGACTTAAATGAAATTGGGTTCAAGAAATAATCACACAAACTTTGAACTCACAAACAATTCTCGCTAAATACTCGTGCATATAGCAAGCGTCCTATACATATACGACATCTAAAGCTTATCTGTTGGCCTTAATGACACTTGTTTCTTTTACCTGTGTATATTTACGTATGCTATGATTACTTTCTTTGATTTCCCATTTCATTACAAATATCAATGATCATTTACATTTATAAGCTATGTTCAATTATTTTTAAATTGCGTTCAGACGAACTGCAGGAGAACTGTAGATCATATATCATAATGTCACTCAATCAATCAAAAAGAAATTTAAATTGAAAGTCTATCGCTAACTGGGTACCTAACGGACTGTGCTAGCAGATCCACCTGATAGCCAGTTGCCTTCTAGGCGTTCCTAAGGTCGGGTAATTCCCCTGATATTCTTAAAATCTGTAGGCGACAGTGTTACCATAGGTGGCCCGTAAGCTTACTTGTCTGGTTTCTTCAATTGTTATCTATTTTTGTTTTCTCTAATGTAACATGCATCAGTGGTAGTATCGTCGAATGCCGCGGCGAAGGTCTTGGGTTTGAATCCTACAATTTGCTTGAGCTTTTATGAAGGAAAACATCAAAGAAACCATAGTACTTTGTAGTAGCCACCTAGCTGTCTACCACCCTCATGTTCAAAATCTGCCGCCATGTACCTACAGTTGTTTTCGCAGTTCTGTAACTGAGAGCTAGTTAGTTCCTGGTTTTGTGTAATGGCATCTACAATAGTTGTACTCACAATGTCAAGATAGTCGGCAGTTCAAGCCATTCTTCCCACCATTCACCTCCTTCGTCCGTATGGCAGTCATCTTCATCAACTTTAACCCGAATAAGCACACCGCTCTTGTGTTGGTAGTGTTTGATGGCATCTTTGACCACGACCTCGACATCTTCAGGGTTGCAAGCAGCAGGGATACAGACACCCCAGCTCAGCGTTGAAAAACGCGGCACGAAGTGACCTGGCTGAACAAATTATGGCACGGCTAGAAATTATTAGTTCCATATTGCCAGAAAATTTGTGAACTATTATATCACTCTTTAAAAATTAAAATATTTTAGATCTTCCCCATATTAAATGGTTGATTACGATAATGAAAACCAAGGTTGACGCTTAAGTGTGAGAGCGGCGAACAAAAACATTGAAAATATGTAATAATTTCGATGTTTCGGAGTATAGAGGATGGAGTAAGGGGATCCCTTTGGGTATTGATAGTAATTAATACGCATTCTATGAAAATATACACTAGCTTTTTTACAGCCTTGTGACAGGCAGATAGACAGACGAATAGGTGGAACTTAAATTTAATAAAACAAGTCGAAATGACATTCTGCACAAGCACATTTAAGATGGAAATTTAATGAAATAAAAGACTTTTGAATCTGAAATGCTAGCTGAGGGAAATTATAACTAATATTAACATTACCCTGATTGACTTATTATATACTTTGCATTAGTTAGTCAAATTCAGTTATTATGCAATTACATATATAAAGCAAAAGATTTTACAGTCAAGCTTTATTTGTAACAAGGCAGTACTTCAATAATAATAATATGATACATTATTATAAACATAACATATTATAATACAAAATTGGTTTTCCATGTAAGCTTCATACATAAATATGATATGTAATACATAGTGCAGCTTGCAAAGTTTGTTCATAACAAACACATTATGAAACAAGTGTACCGAATACAATTTTGTACAGGAAATAAGGTCGTATTTCTGTTATCTATTTTATTTTATCTACAATCGTTTTTGATGTTTTTTTTTTCCTAAAAATACAATTGTATTCACGCCCACCATCCAGTAGGGATGAGTTAACACGTAAAAAATAATTACACGATATTTTGCTGATCAGATTTTCATGGGGTTTACGCTTCGAATAGGTTTTGTTTCATCGATGTAGACGTACAGGAAGAAAAGTTATCCCAATTCCACATTGCGTCATTGTCATCAAGGATAAGGAGATTTATATACATCTTTAGGACGCTGAGAACTGTTGCTGATCTCACCTTAGTTATACAAACCTATAAGGCTCTATGTGAGTGTATCATAAGGTACTGTATTTGTGCTTGGGGTTCAGCCGCAAAATCTCACCTTATTATTGCGGAACGTGCACAGCGCTCTATCCTTAAAGTGTTATTATGTGTGCCCTACAGACAACCTACTACCGCTGTCTATGACAAAGCAAATGTTCTCAGTATAAGAAAACTATACATATACGAAAGTATACGCCGTTACCATAAAAAAGTCGTTCCTACCAGATGTATCCAGTAGAGTTGAAAGATGTCCCGTACCTCGTGTAAAAACGAGATTTGCGCAGAAGCAGTCTAATGTCATCGTTCCACAACTATACAATATACTAAATAAGCAAATAAAAATTAGAAAGCACAATAATAATAAAATTAAAAATATAATGTTAACTTGGCTTAAATCATTTGACTATGATGATATTGAAAAAATGCTAATGGGTCTCTATTTCTGATAACACACACACAAACACACATGCACACACACACACACACACACACTCACATGACATACATACAAATACAAGTTCGGATATTTCTAAATTTAAATATAAGGATATAATTATTATTTACATAAATTAAATTCTGTTCATATTGCATAGGAGAGGGTACTGACTTTTGTAACACAGGTATATACCTAGCTCAGAAGTCAGGGACTTCATATAATCTGTGTACCAATGTTTTATGTGAATAAATTATTATTATTATTATTATAATACAATTGAGTAGTAATGAACTTTTTTTTTAACGTAATATTTATAATAACATAGATTTTAATAAGGAATAGAATATATATTGTAGTATAAATAAATAAATAAGAAATAAGAATTTGTATTTTTATTATGTGTATAAAAAAATGCAAAATCCTATTTACTGACTAATCATCGCCTAGCCCAAACCAATAGAAAATTTTAATTTTGAGAGAGCGTTGATTTTTCGCCCTTAGAAGGCATTGTTTAAGAAGGGATTTCTCGAAATTCAACCCCTAAAGTTTTTATTGGAAATAACATTTTTCTGGTCACAAGAAACTCGCTGTTAATGATCTTCAAGAAAATGAATATAATATGCGTTGCAAGATAGATTAAGATACTAAGACTCACATCATCAATCCGACTCCGAATCAAGTTCTTGGCCTGCGCCAAGTGCACTGGTAACTCCAGCTCGGGATGTTCTGCCTTCACTTCGAGTCGAACTAAGCAGTATTTCCCCTGCACCTTCACCACGCTTCCAGTCTCTAACTGCACCCGAGCTCGACTGCCCAGACACTGGTCGAAGTCACCAAGCTGAATTCCATTACCTTGGAGTATACCCGAGGGAATCTTCGCAGTTGCGTCGAGCACTATAATGAAAAATTCTTGTTCCATCAACTATGCAAAGCTTTTGTGGTTTGACACGCCAACTTTCTCAAGGCCACTTTAATATTTAAGGTACCTACGGTATATTTTGTGTATTTTTTGGAATTATTTTTGGGGCAAATATTGACATTAGCCCGTTGGAAAATTAACGGTCACGAATTCCCTTATGAAAAGTAGAAAGTTTTCGGTTAAAATATTATTATCTAGTTTGAAAATATTACATCGTTCTTTCTCTTTGTTTTTTAAAAATGTTTAAATTTTTTTATATAATCAAACATGTTTTTTTTCCACTCTACTCATGTTAACCGTATATTATGAAATATTCAGATATTGATAATTTCCAAATTATGACATTGACCTACAATTTATGTAACCTGTTATTTATTTTTATTACTTTTTCGATTAAAATATGCATATTATTATATTATGTACTTAGTAGTTTTTATTTAATTGTCCCAAGTGACGTAATAACTGTTAACTATACAATTAAACTACGACGAATCAAATGTACCAATTTTCCCTCATTATACAGATTTTTATTTAATTGTGGCTAGTGACGTATTAACTCAATGCTGACACAATCTAGGTACCCTTGATTAATTAATTGCACACGTGGTTATTTATGATTTTTTTACGCGCAGCATCTGTTGTGGAAATCTCTGAAACGGTGCCAATATAAATAAATAGCGGTTAAAGCACTGAATAATTCAATAGCAGTAATAAAATACTAAAATTTAAAAACGTTAAAGTTCCAAAAGTGTGTGTCAGTGGTTTTTCTTATGCTAAAAGAGAATTAATTAACTTCGCTTGAATAAAATAGTTTCATTTTTCATAGTAACTTACTGTTCAGGGCCCACAATTTGGTCCCACGTAATTGCCTCAAAACGATCTGTCCATGTCGTCTGCACTCCGGATTATGAATGCGAGAAAAATTCGGTGCGAAAGTTGGGAAAAATGCATAGAAGTCTTCGAATTCACTTTTAAGCAAGTTTCGCCTTTGCAAAGCGTCCGTGACGTGTTTTAAATGTCTTTCAGTCTTCGGAATAATTTCTTCAACACTATCAAAATGCTTTTGTTTCGAATTTCTTAGATATTGGTACCTATCAACATCATCTCTTTTGGTTTCAGCTTTATTGTCACTTTTAAATTCAGAACTTTTCGTATTTTCTTTCGGTTTTTCTTCTTTTTTCTTTACTTCAGGGATGACCTTTTCAATCGTTATGTGTTTATCGTGATCATGACTTTTTATTCCTTTTTCTTCAGGAACTTTTCTTTTTGTTGCATCTTTTTCTGGCTCCTTGGGCTTCTTTATTGCTTTATCGTCTGTCTTTTTAGACTCTTTTTGATCCCTTTTATCGTCTTTTTTAATTGCAGGCTCAATTACTTTCGTTTTTTCTTTAGGTTTTTCAATTTCTTTTTCATCTGTTTTATGTTTATTATCAGATGGTTTTGATTCTTTAAGTACTGATTCTATTTTTTTGCTATCTGACTTAGTTTCTGGAACTTTTGCTGCTAATTTAACTGCATCATCTTTATCTTTTTTAGATAATTTTTCATTGTATTTTAGTTCTTTTGTAAATGGTAACCGGGGTAAAGATTTACCTTGCAAATTAGATAATGATTTGGCAGGTGTTTTAAGAGGAGAGTTTTTAAATATTTTACTACTATCATCATCATCATCGTCATCGTCATCATCGTCGTCATCATCGTTGTCTTCATCGTTATCATTCTCATTACCTTTTTTAACTACTTTTTTGTTTTGTATACTCTGTTGCAACTTTTTATCATGTAAATCTTTCTTATTATCTTTTGATTTGGTGTCAATTTTATTTTTTAACTCTAAGACTTTACTTTTTTTCTCTTTATCATTGCTATATTTTCTATCATCATCATCATCGTCGTCATCGTCATCGTCATGGTCATCGTTATCGTCCTCGTCATCGTCATCGTCGTCATTTTTGACAGCAATCTTATTTTTAATTACTTTGGACTCAACTTTTTTATCATTTATGACACCTTTGTTCTTTTTTAGTATATTTGTATCGCTTTTCTTTTTCACTTCTAATAATTCAACTTTTTTTTCTTTGTCATGACTACTACTTCCTTTTTTAGCGTTAGGAACATCGTCATCGTCGTTGTCGTCATCATCATCATCATCCTCATCATTATAATCTTGAAGGCTGTCATCACCTTGAGATTTTTTAAAATCTATATGGTATTCTTCAGAGCTCCTGCTTTCTTTTATCCAATCAATTTTATCCGTGATCATCTGCTTGATTTTGTTTATGTTAAATGTTCCTTCCTCATCATCATCATTGTCATCTTCCTCATCGTCGTCATCAAATATACCAAAAGACTTTTTTTTTACTTCTAATTTTATCTCTACTTCACCTTTACTTATTTTAGGAATCTCTGTTCTGAAACCAGTTTTGATTTTTAATAAATCTTCCTCAGCACTATCTTCATTCTTATTACTTTTTACTTCATATTTATGACTCGCTTTACTATCAATTTTTTTGTTGATTGGTTCTTGTTTTTCTCGAACAGTTTTTTTCAGATCATCAAACGGAGGCTTATCACTTTCAATTTTAACACTATGCAACTTATGAGCAACCTTCACATCACACTCGTCACATTTTTCTTTTTTTAAACTTTCGTGGGATGATTTAGGTAAATCGCGTACACGGAATGCGGTTATCACTGTGGCCAGGATGGGTAGACAGATTAAAATTAGAGCTAGCGTCCATCGTTGCCGCGCCATGGCCAATACGTGAGTCTCACGGCTCCATAGCCGGACCGACTGAACCGTTTCTCAAACAAGAACTTTCGCGTTTATTTGTATCGCACTCAAAACATCTTTCATTGAAACGGGGGGATTTCATTGATGATTTTTGTGGGTTTATAGGTTTTTGATTCAGTGTTATTCGGATGGGGAAAGGTACGTATATTAGCAAAGGTTAATAGTGAACTGGCGAACGAGCACGGCTAATGGCATTCGTCCAAGATGGGTGTAAAAATAGTTTTGTAGGCGATTGTCCAGCTCTTGGGCCGATTTTATGACGATCGACTGCATTGTGATAGATCAGCGTTTTATTTCACACTGTGTTAACCATTGTCTGCAGTTGATGTTTTCGTTTACCTTACCTGACCTTAGTTTCTAAAGTGTTCGCCATTTTTGGGACCTTTGTAAACTTCATGAGGCATTTTATTAATTTAACTACATTCTTACCATGGTAGTTACTTTGTGACAGATTTTCAACTAGAGGGTCTCCCAATTTCACCGAACAGGGTACAAAGTACTTCAACAAGAGGAGGATCTGACGACTGAATACAATGCCAATATTTCTAGCTATAGAAATAAAATAAATTAATTATTACCAGATAACATGACCATTGTAAGTAATACATAGAAAAATTAAAGTTTAACGTAATGAGCAGCTTCGCAAACCTGCCAAAAGTAGGTCCATCCAGCCTCTCCGTAAATATTTTCAAGGTGCCGCTGGTTTCCCTTCACGCTGTGTAAAATTCAAGCAACTTTCTTAGACATTATGGCTAAAAACTAAGGAGAAATGGAGAGGTAACTGTCATAATAAAATAAAATAAACGGGCGTTTTTATAATGTAAAAGTACCTGAGTTATTTGACTTAGTCTTAAGTAATTAGGTATGACACCAAACAAAATCATTATAAAATAGAGATTACGTAGCATATTATATTTAATTCAACTCAGTTGAATGCAATTAAATGACTAAATAATTTTATTTGAGTGCTATCTTAAATAGGAAACATCCATTTAATTTATATATTAAAATTGTCATTAAAGTGGTTATGTACCTAAATAAATAAATATCCTGGGACATTCCTCCTCACACACGGCCATGTGATCCCAAACTAAGTAGAGCTTATGCAATGGAAATCAAATAACTTTTATACTACATTAATTATTATTATATCTATAATTAGGAAATAAATAAATACACCCAAACTGAAGACAAACAGACATGTTCAATAAGATAAAAAAAAAACAATTGTCGGTTTCAATAAAAAATAATGTTGATGAAATAAGAATTTTATAACGAAGATATTATTATTGGCTGTACTGCTTTGTAGTTCTAGAAAGTCTATAAAATGACTACGCCTCTTTGTTTATTGGAATAGTTTGTACACACGAGTAAGTCGTTATTTAATAAAATACCATATTTAATATAATCATCATCATTGTGTATATGGGTAATTATAACTGAGCTCAAGCACTCTGAAAATTGTACATTGCTTTTGAAAATAAAGCGCCTTTATATTTGACTTTTCATTTTATAGGCTTGCAATATTGCTAACGGTATTTTATAGGCGATATTAATATTATTTAGTAGGTATAAATGAAAACATAAGAGGTGCTTGACAAATATTGAATACTAGCTTTCGCCCCACGATTTCACCTGCGTTACTGCGTGAATGAAGGACAAACCAACAAACGCATTTAATAATAGTAGGGCTTATAGACATAAGTAATGGTATGTACCTACTAATATCGTTACCTAATAGATAGGTACATAGAAACTATATGGATCATGAATTAGTGGTCTTTCGTCTGAGATATGGATAAAAAGTATGCTTTGTATTCAAAGTCAAAGTGATTTATTCAGATTTGGCCATAGGAGGGCCTGGATACCTGGTTTCGATAGTACAAGCTCTGCTTAGTTTGAGTTCAGATGACCGTGTGTAACAAATGTCCCAGAATATTACTTCCGCCCCGCGGTTTCATCCGCATTCCCGAGGGGTCTTAGTTTTCCCAGGATAAAAAGTATATTCTAAGTATCTGTGTCCAAATTTCACCTAAATTCGTTCAGTCATTACGGAGTTAAGTGGTAACAAACATCCAAACATACAAACTTTTTCATTTATAATATTAGTAGGGTTCCAGTGTATTATGACACAGTCAGGGTATCGTTCTTCCACGTCAAACGTTCCGTCAATTATTCAAAGAGCTAGTTTTGAATAAATCTATAGTCATTATTATCAGTTAGGTACCTACCTAAAGAATAAAGTTTTGTACAATTCAAGTTAAAATAAACTAAATAATGTTAGTATCTTCATCGGTGTTCAAGGTAAAAGGTTTGTATGTCATCAATTGTGTTTAGTATTTAGAAACAAAGATGTCCATGTCCTGCCCTTGCGCAGGCATGTTGCAATCATAGCTCATGATTAGCATTAACCAAACAATCAAATCAGAATTACATTGTATTTTAATATGGTATCTCCCTAATGTTTTTTTATTATGTAGAATTTTAAACAATTAGACAATGAACCAGACCTTGCTCGTAAGGTTGCTAGCTGAAATATTTTACGGGTTTTATATTCACACTGCTAATCGGTTCCTTATTTTTTTTTTAATAATATTACTTAAAAATTATGACCATAGTAATTAAATAATTTTCTCATTTTTAAGCAAACTTGACTTTTTGGCAGGGTCTTGCAAAATGACGTTGCGTTTTCATTTTATTTTCATGAAATTGTGTATTTTGAATTTACAATAAAACTCAAAATATCGGTGGCGTTTTGTTTAATGAAGGTCAATCCAAGTACACTGTGAATTGAAATGAAATTAAAATAGGTGTATCGTGACTTTTCAGGTTTTCTCAAAAAGTCCATGACAAGTTTAAGTAGAACGACCACCATTTTACTAAAACCTGACTGACTTGTACGGACTTGGTTTGACCATGTAAAAATTATATTACTACTAGATTTTTAAATTATAACTTGACATTGGCAAAAAACAATCCTTATGATGCCATTAAAATTACAAGAGAAGTAGAACTAAAACCTACCTCACTACACTGTCAGACTAGAGTTCCTACATCGTTTTTTAGGGTTCCGTACCCGAAGAATCCACACAGAGCCCTATTGCTGTCACTTATGTGTCCGTCTGTCCGTCGTCTGTCAAACAGGTTTTACAGCCAAACGGTTACGGTAGCTTCCAACAGTCTTCAAATTTTCACAGTATAAGCATCTTGTTGACCCAAAGCCATAGAAATGGTCAAAAAATATTTTTAAATGGTTTTAAGGGGGGCTCCCATACAGTTTTTAAGACAATGATGGCTCAGTGGTAGTGACATCGGACGCCATGGCGAAAGTGAGTTCGAATCCTACAATGAGCTTGAGCTTTCGGTGAAGGAAAACATCGTGAGCAAACCATAGCAAAAAATAATAATAATTAAGTTCTACTTATATTTTCATTCAATATGAAATACCAAGGAAATACTAATTCAAACATCAAAAACAATTACACTTCAACAAAGCATCTTATGGTCCAGTTGGTTAGAAGAGTTTATCATGAGCAGTTCAGCGTATATGTATCACCGGAGAATAACAAGAAACGTAAATTTATAAATTTTATAGGAAATTTATAAACTTTCGTATGATTCTAAACGAGAGATTAATTGTATTATTTAACGCCCACATTTTCGCAAATTTATCAATTTGCGACGTGTCGTGGTAAATTTATAAAGTAACGGATAATAGTTAGGTTAGGTTAGTTATGTTTATAAATTTCCTAGAAAATTCATAAACTCGCGGAGGAAGACGTGACTTATTCAACCAATCAGGGCGCACATAGCGTTTGGTTATTGCTTACTTCTTATTTTACGTGTGAGTTCGGTAAGTTTATTAATTTGCGAAAATGTGGGCGTAAAATAATACAATTTATCTCTCGTTTACAATCCTACGAAGGTTTATAAATTTCCTAGAAAATTTATAAATTTGCGGTTGTTGTTATTTTCCGGTAACATATGCATTTCATTCTCCTAACGGTGAATATTATTATTCAAAAGTGTACCTTAACTACAGGATAATAAAGTGCAAATTTAATCAATATCGAAAATTAAGTCTGGGGCAACTACAAAAGCGATTTAGTGAACTATCATTATTTCACTTCGTATAATTATTAGTTTGTTAGAAGACGTCTAGAAGTCGCAAAAGAGATTTGTTTTGGGTCGATCACGTACACCTCAACTTTACCATGATTAATCGAAATATAAATCGTATAAACCAACGATTGTTGTTTATAGTACCTACCTGAACAACATTAAAGTAATGCCCCAAAATACATGGGCAAAGTTTTTATGTTTTCTAGACGGGGCAGGTGTCTTGGGGATTTTTAGGATTACCCCAAATAGCTTTCTTAAGACGCTGCCATATAGAAATTAACTCTATTAAATATAAGTCAAATCTATTCACTTTGTCGTTGCAAAATGAAATTTTGCCTTTTTTTCAATTTAAAACGTTATTTTATAAAATGACAGCCGATGCGTGTCACTAAAAAGATTTTGTAACTCATCTAATGAAACTTATATTACTTATAATTGATTGATGACGATTATTATCTAAGAGATTGGTAAAATATCAGAATTTAAGATACGATTTACAAAGCTTATAATCTATTTTATTATGTAGCACAGCACGTGCTCGCAGACCACGAATGAACCTCGTAACCCCTTCGTTTCTAAAACTCTAATTCTGTGGCCTTCTAGAATGTTTATTTTAAACTCTCCGCCAAGGACTTCTAAGAGATACTTATGTATTCAAGTTTTTGCAGTTGAATTCTTGACTTACGTCAAATAAAGCCTACTGTCCACAGAGGTGTAGCTTCAAAACCGCGTATTCGTCATAACACGCTCGGTGTAAGCCTGCTTGCTGCTTACATACCTACTCTATCTACGAGTGGCAACCTCGGCTTGCTCCGCTCGTGTCACTGCAGGCAGGCACGCATCATGCATGACACTTGCCCTCCGGCGGGCGTGTCATACGCCGAACTACAAGAGTAGCTGTGTTTATTTGTATTAAAATTGTAGGAAACGCGGCGATATTTTTTTCATATTTTAGTAATTCAAAAAGTAATTAAATGCACTATCATTTTCTCATAATTCTCTGCAAAAGATATTTCTTTCTGTTTATGGATACGTCCAATAAATTCATGGTGTATATTGAAGCGTGTATGAAGCTACGCCTCCGTGGACAGTACCTAACCTTACCCTTATTTTTCTTGGTTGAAACAAACCAGTTGTGGGGTTCAACAATCTCATGTCGCAGAATAATCTTCTTTACAGGGTGCAATGACCGGCTTTCTGTGGTTATATTGGGTACTTTATAGCAGGTACGTACCCGCCTCGCTGGCTCCACCCTCAAGTTTAAAATCTGTCTCCAAACGCACTTGACAGCCAGTTCCATCTAGGCTTTGTTTGCATGTGGTGACAAGTCAATACAGATCTAGATGAATTTGGCATACAGGAAGAACATATTCTGGATTAAAACAAATAATACTTTTTATCCTGGGAAAACATAAGATCCCTAGGGATCGCGGGTGAAACCGCAGGGTGGAAGTTGGTATTTCAAAAAGCTTGTGCGAGCGATTTCGCGGGTGAAAAGCTAGTCTTATCACATTATTTAAGAAAGATTGTTACGGTAATATATGTAGTGAAGAGTATACAAGCATGACTACGCCTTCCCAAATATTATTTTGTTTATAATGCCGTAGACAAGTACAAATTATATGACGTCACGATCTATGATAATGTCAATTTTCTTCTATCCTGCCTCAAACGAGTCGTGAAATCGTTTCCTTAGACAATGGATGTATTGTTGTAATTTTGTTTCGGTACATTTGCAACAAAAAAGTGGGTTCTTGGACATAGGGCGTCATGAGAAGACGTTACCAGTAAATGATTACGAAGAAAATGATTCTACAAACAAATCAACATTTTAATATAACAAAAACTTGTTTGCGTAAAAGATGTTTTTCAATCGTCATCATGAAAATAAAATCAATTTATCATGAACATAAGTATGCCCTTGCACTTTAGCAAGTGCAAGTTGGCGTCACACACGGAGAGTTCCGTAGATTAAAGTCTTTGTCGGGCTTTGCATATTCAAGCAGTAGTTGGAACAAAAACATTTGCATAAATTACTTTATTTTCAACTATTATAGGTAATTAAAAAGTATGTAAAAAGTAATTATTAAGTAATTGCTCGTCTTTAAGCACAGGAAATGTGTTATGTTCTGGAACTTGGTTTAGCAGTAAGGTCTGTGATAAACAGACAAAGCTGTTACAACAATAGAGTTCCGTTAGGATCTTCTGGGTACGGAACCGAAAAAATTAATACCCGAGTTAATCGGTTGGTAAATACCCACCTGACACGCCATTAGTCGTGTAGTTCGATTCCCACCCAAGACAAATTGAGTGCATGAACATGCCTATTTATCCTGAGTCTGTCTATTGAGTTTTAAAAGAGGAGTATGTATGTAGTATAATTTGTCTCTTTCGATAGTTCAAGCTTTGCTTACTTTAGGATTATATGGCCGTATGTGAAGAGCTGTGGTGAAGAGTGTTCCAGGCACATATATATATATGTACGCAAATGCATGTACTTCCCGTGTCCGAACCCCGACAAAGCGTCAAGGTTGGCCGCCGCTACTTACAGTCCGCGCGCGTCTGTTGTTGCAGCCGGACGGCCGCGAAAACTAAAAAAATGCCTCGTTGCGTGATAATTAACTGCAATAGCCCAAAAAATTTCGAGCCCCCAAAGGCAAGGACATATTTCCTATCACAGGCAAATTATTTTAAAATTATATTATGCGTAAATATTCTGTTGAAAAGTTGGCACGCTTGGTTTCAATACAAATTGTTAACGACCGATCACACACGATTCACGGTCTCAAGATAGTGTTACTTGTATTTTACTACAAGTTTAATATGACATTTATTTTAGTGCTTAAAACTGCTAATAGATGGCGTTAGTTGTATTTTGCATCGCGCTATAATGTGATTCTATCGAATTGGTTAGGTATTAATTAAGGTTGATTTTATTTGTTGTCTGATTACAAACCCTAGTTCAGGATACGTAAAGGTGGTTTTATTTAAATCCCTATTATAATATTCCTATTTAGAACAAATTAATTAGATCACCGATAAGTACTGCATTGTGATACTTGCGTTATCTAGTGTAGTTCCAGGATATGAATTTATTAATTTCTAACCGCAATACATTTATCTCTTTTTTGACTTCACCAAGGTCGTTAATAAATGTTATTAATGACATCACATCACATCATATGATTTTGGATTTTTCTAACTGCGTAGGTATTTCCGCATCGTTAAACATCAACGTAAGTCATTTGATCATCTTGTAGGAGACTTTAAGGCGACGCCTTGAAGATTTTGGTTGCAAGGATTCCGATTTTTCTCAACAATGACTGAAGCGAACGAACTGAAATTTATTGTAAGAATTCATCATGTCTTTGACTTTATTTTGTACGTTGCATAACACGATTGGTTAACTTTTATAACACAAAATAATTAATCAAAAAGACCTCTTTAAAATAAGAGATTCCAATTTTACCGGCGTTGAGGATCGATTTGAGGTTCCAAAATTTCTACATATATTAATATAAACTGATACTATAAATTGTACTTAAGTTTTATGAAATATATTTGTAGTTTTTAAATTAAACAATAAAAACCATTTTTTGCATACGCCCGTTCCGTTTACGCGGGTTTTCTATGAGAAGTCGCTATAGTAGGGAGCGGCACGCAGCACGTTGAATTTCAGATTTTTAAGCTTAACGCGGCGTCACCTTAATAGTAGGTATCTACTCGTAGTTGTTTCATGTAAAAATTTACAGATCAATACAAGATAGTTAAAAATGTTAACATTACTCAATACAAGCTAATGCGACCTCACGAATATTTAACGTTTAACATTTTCACAGATTTGTGATAAATATCCTTAAACAGTTTTTCTTTATTCGTATACGACATAGTTCACAAGTATTGATATGACAAAGCTGATGCAAATTGACAGTAGCGGGAGTTGGTATTCTAAACTGCCAAATTAATATTAATTACATAATAACGAGTTTGTAAGTATTTTATTAGAATAGGTATGACATTTTGTTTTGCTTATCTGTCTACGGTATACATATTATATCGCCATCTACAAATCACTCTTTGCTTTATATCCTACTAGCTTTTCGTCCCGCGTTTTCACTCGCGATTTTGTGTGTTTTATTTATTTATTACAAACGTTTACAAAACAAGTTACAAACATACATTGATATAAAAACAACAATCACAAGAACAAATCAGACAATGCCACTTAAAACATGTAGGTATACACTTACAGGCAGACTAAATTCAACTGCATAATATTATATGTTATATGACATAGAATAAAATATACATCATCATCATCTCAGCCGCAAGTCGTCCACTGCGGAACATAGGCCTCCCCTAAGGATCTCCAATAGGACCGGTCTTGGGCGGCCTGCGGCCTGAGTGTCAAGACAAGACAGAACGACAGTACACCGAAAGACAGTAGAAGATAAGGACACGATAAATTATTAATTTACCTAACGTTAGGACGAGAATTGAGTAGCATGGGTAATCTATATACATATTTTACCACTTTGGATGTGTCTCTCGCGCAAACTATTCAGTTTAGAAAAAAAATATGTTAGAAACCTCATTATCATTTTTAAAGACCTATCCATAGACACCCCACACTTATGGGTTGGATGAAAAAAAAATCTTAATGCGGTTCACAGAATACATCTACTTACCAAGTTTCAACAGTATAGACCATAAGTATGGTTGTCAGCCTTCTGACATATGCAAAAACGTTTCAACTGAAAACTCAATAAATAAATTTATAACTCAAGAACAGCTGGACTGATTTATATGATCTTTGATTTGTTGTTTTTGTCACCGCCCCGAATAGCAGAATAACTATTAATATTATTTACAAAGAGCTCGTCAACACCAATGGCGAGATTGGTATATTTAATAACCGCCGTCATAGCTTCATGCGGCAAATAACATCTTTTTAAAAAAAACTAGCTGTCCCCCGCGGTTTCACCTGCGTTTTCCACATAAAAAGTAGCCTATGTTCCTCAATAAATTGCCTATCTAATGCAAAAATGACAGTGTCTTAATGTCATACAAAAATCTTGCTGTAGGTACTTTAATTTTTTCTAGAATTTTCCAATTTTCTGCGCGATTTTATATATTTTTAGGGTTCCGTAGCCAAATGGCAAAAACGGAACCCTTATAGATTCGTCATGTCTGTCTGTCTGTCTGTCTGTCCGTCTGTCTGTCCGTCCGTATGTCATAGCCACTTTTTTCCGAAACTATAAGAGCTATACTGTTGAAACTTGGTAAGGAGATGTATTCTGTGAACCGCATTAAGATTTTCACACAAAAATAGAAAAAAAACAATAAATTTAGGGGGTTCCTCATACACAACTGAAACTCATTTTTTTTTTTCATCAAAGCCATAAGTGTGTGGGGTGTCTATGGATAGGTCTTTAAAAATTATATTGAGGTTTCTAACATCATTTTTTTCTAAACTGAATAGTTTGCGCGAGAGACACATCCAAAGTGGTAAAATGTTGGTCCCCCCCCTGTAACTTCTAAAATAAGAGAATGATAAAACTAAAAAAAATATAAAATGTACATTTTTATGCAAACTTCCACCGAAAATTGGTTTGAACGAGATCTAATCAGTAGTTTTTTTTTAATACGTCATAAATCGTAAACCGCAATTTACCTTTCATTCAATCAACTCAAATATAAAAAAAAAATTGGCAGAAAGCAAGTTCTTACAGCACAAATAAAGGAAAAATTCTAAAAAATTTAAAAAGTTGAAAATTAAAGGGTGTCCCCATACATACATAGTACGCCAATTAATAAAGACCTCTAAGTTATATGGGCGCTCATACAATTTAGAGGTCTAGCTTTATTGGCAAAACCTCAAATACAGTAAATAAATAAAATTATGCATTTCCCGTGATGGACGAACGATGGACGAAGTTTGTACGGAACCCTCGGTGCGCGAGTCCGACTCGCACTTGGCCGGTTTTTTTTTATACTACTTAGGTGGCAAACAAGCTTACGGCCCACCTAATGTCTCCTGTGCCTGTAATTTCACCGGCTCCCATACACTCCTAACCGAAACACAGTAATACAAGTGCATTACTATTTGACGGCGGAATTAAATATGGTGGTAGTACTTCCCCGGGCGAACTCTGCACTAAGAGTTCTACTACCTTGCAATGATGCCTAATGCCTTGCTCACTCTGTTGACTGAAGTCGCATCATTAATTTATTTGTTTCACACAGCCTAATGAATGTTATGCTGCATTCACTACTTTTTAATTTTCTATTCTAGACGTATAGGTACCTATGTTTGACCACAATCCCACCATGGTATGTGATGATGTAGCCGGTGATAAGCACATAAAGCCTAGAAGGAACTGACTCTCAAGTTCAGCTACCGGAACACACCGGTAGTGACCATGCTATGGTTTCCTAATTATGTTTTCCTTCGCCGTAAGCTCAAACTTAATGTAAGATTCGAACCCAAGACCTTCGTCTCGGTATTCAACATCACTACCACCGAGATATCATCGACGTAAGATAATAAATCAATAATAGATTGATACATCCTAAAGGACCAAATTTATTTTACCATCATGGTAAGATTGTGGTCAAATACAAGTTTTTTTTACTTTATATAGGCTTGTGTTTGATCACAATCTCACTATGGTAATGGTAAGTTATGATGTGGCCGAAGGTGGTAATCACACAAAGCCTAGAAGGAACTGGCTCTCATGTGCAGCTGCCGGAACACATCAATAGGTGTTTGGCGACAGATTTTCAACTTGAGGGTGGTAGCCAGCCAGGCGGGTACTACAAAGTATATCACCGTGCTATCGTTTCTTCACGATGTTTTCCTTCACCGAAAGCTCAAGCTCATTGTAGGATTCGAACCCACGACCTTCGCCACAGCGTCAGACGTCACTATCATATCATATACCTATGTAAAAGTGGGTAGTAAGTCCTTTCAATATAATTAAAAGACAACAATTATTTTGTAATATGTAAAGCGTTGCCGACCACTTTCGTTAAAAGCGCAGTTCATTACGCGTAAAATGATATTTCGCTCAATAAATTACATCACAAAATCGTGAAAGGGACAATGATTTTGTAAAAAAGACGTCCTTGGCTCACAATCATTAACTATGAACCCTTAACCCTAGCACTTAACTTCCTTATACAAAAGAAGCATATATTTATTTTTATTTTATTCTATAATAGCTAATTCCCATGGTGCGTTGCTTTATCTCCTACTGCCATTGCATCCCATGCCACTTCCTTTGTCAGAAACCATTGCGGGTGTGCGCACAAAAACTCACCAAGATTAATTGCAATCAGATCGGATGTATGATATAGGATGGAACGTATACGTTACAAACAAATAAACCTGACATTCAAACTTACATTTATATATACAGTTTGATATTAATGTTATCAACATGTAGACCTACAATTTCATTATGTTTACTAATAATGTGGTTGAAAGTGGTAAGCGCATATAGCCTAGGAGGAACCGCCTCTCAAGATCAACTGCCGGAACATATCGATAGGTACTTAACAGCCGATTTTGAGGGAGTTAACTGGCAGGAGCTACAAACTACCCACCCATGGAACAAATAGAATTTAAGTATTATAAAATTAATAATATAGAAAAACTTCTATGCATGCAGATGGATAAACATACATTATATATATAATGTATTAATGTTATTATTATAAATCCAATGCTATGACCAACCTACCAATTAATTAACGCATCAATAAATCTTTAAAACAATTTCCAACCTACCCTTTAATTACAAACATTAACTAACTACATTTTTAATTAAACAATAAATACAAATCGATAGGTCGAAAAATCGTCATAAGACATTATTAACAAACGTGCGCCGGAGCAGGTCTGTGACCAAAATTTCTCAACACTATTGTCCGTCTGATGTCAGTGTCGTAGGGTTAGTTCTCAAGTACACACGAATTCTGGTATAGTTTATACGGCGATATGCCTCTTCGGCATCATTGGACCTAACGTCATGGCAGCGCGCGCCTGCGTCCTACTACTCGCGATTACCGCCGCGTATGCGCGGGAGTGCATCGAACTCACATTATCCGAAAACATATTAACTGACAGTATATTAAATGGTACAATATTTTTATCCGGGAAAAATGTAAGTGAAGAGAGTGCGAGAATCAATGTGGTAGAATTATGGGACAGGTTCCCGAAGGTTATCGTGCCCAGGAACGGCACAAGTGAGCAGTGTAGACGGGATAGCCAGCTCTTTTTGGACAGCTTGGATCGATTGGAATTGTGGGCGCTGAAAAGTAAATATAAATATTGTTTTTATTTTTTATTTTTTCTTAGGATAAATAAATAGGGGTTGTTGTGGATCGCGTAAATAAGAAAATAGGTAGAAAAATATTGACCACGCGGGGAATTGCGTGCTTAATTATTTAAGCTCGTTGATATTCTTGAATTATTAGATTATTTATAGAGATGATAAATAAGTATATTATATTATAATCCTCATCATCTACCTACATCTTATAACGTATTCTTAAGTTGTCAAACCACACATAGATAATAATATTCACATTATATTCAAACTCATTATGTAATATTTAGATATTAGATACAATTCTAAGAAACAGTATTTGAAACCAAAATTAAATTAACAATCAAACCTTCAGATTAAAGCAAAAAAGTAGATATGGTAGATACATTCTTTCATCACATAATTTGACAGCTTCCAATGTATTCAGTAAGGCACAACACAATTGAGCACATTTGAAAATCCCAGCGGTAAATTCTTATTTTCATTTTATCAAGCATGTACTTCGATATTGTATTTATATTATCATAAAAACAAATATGTATTTCCTTCTTTCAAAACAAACGGAAAGTACTCATTTTTAAGAAGAAATAAATACATTTCGTTTATTATTAGATTCCTTTTCAATAAGGCTTTTTATTTTTTTATATCGAACTGTTTAAATTCTTATGGTTTCATTAGAAATCTTTGAAGTTCATGTCTGTTCTCGTCTTTTGATGTGGGTAGATCTATCTATTTTTACAAGCTTTTATTTAACTTGCAATGTATGTACTTAACTATGTTTGTTAGGGTGGAATCTTGCAAGTCGAATTTCACCCACTTCCAGTGGTCGGATTGACTTGATATTTGGTATACATTAGTATATTGGAAGACAATGCAAGTACAGTCAACAAAAAGTACAGTCAACAAAAAAAGCTTGTATTAAAAAAAATCATATTATTCTTCAAACATTGGAAACGTAAGCATTTCATAAGTACCTTTATCCTATAATAGAATGACTATGTTTGAATTAATTATACCTGATTTAAATGTATCTTCGTTCATTAAAGGTCCGCAAGCTCGGAATAATAACAAATTTACCGGTACAATACACGCAATTTAAGCTAGCCGGCCCGAAGTTACATAAATATAGCCATAGTTACCGCCGGGAAGTATGGGCGGTCGCTATTTAATTCCTAAAAAAATGACTGACAATAAACTCGTAACTTCTATCCGGCCAAGTTAGTTGTAATTATAATGGTAGTCCAAATTCAAAATCATGGAATAATATTTTGACGTTTGGAAACAACACTGTTCAACCACAGAGGTTCAACTACTGAGTAAGCCGGCAGTAAATACCTACTCACAGCTTACATTTATTCCCTGTTTATGCTGGAAGCAATAATGTACAGTACTGTAATATGGTACAGTAATCGTATATGGCCAGAAGTTATTTAAATAATAAAAACGTCTATTTGTAAACTTCAATACTAAAGGTCAAGTGCATTTTTGAATGTCTGACAAAACCTGGTCCAATCTTCAAACCAACATAGTTCTAATCTAAATTCAGAGACAAACTAGATTTTTATCTTAAAATTCCACACGTTTGGACGTGTATACAATATACATAACGTATATAATGTATAATAAAAAAAAAAACTATGATCCTGCTGTTGCTGTTTTTTCAGATGTTTTTTTAAATCACTAATTAAAATGTATAAATAAGATAAACTTAGATTAAATAATAACTTTCCTTTTCTTCGTACATGATAGCTAGATTTTACTCATGTTTTTATTTTATTACGACAATGTAAATATTTTTTCTTATATTTGTTGTCACTTTATTATCTTAAACTCATCGAGATTCAAAAAGTTACATTTAAAAAGTGGGTATCTTTTTTAGCTCGTTATATTTGTCTCTTTTTAATACATGGAAGGTTTTGATTAAATAAATCTCTGGCGTGGCTTGCAATGCCACTTCTTTTTTTTATTTTTTTTGGTCGAAAAGCATCTCATGCGTGGTCCACAACTCACAAAAAATTCACTGTATTTAGATGAATGGTATAGGAGAGCATACGTTACAACAACAAGCAAACAGACCAACAATGATTTAATATACTAGTATATACTAGCTAATCCCCGGAATGCGTCGCAATGTTTCTTTTTCGTTGTCGAAAACCCTCGTCTTACTAACAGTCAGAAACAATTTTTTTTTATGTATACAGGTCACAAAATTTCACGGTCCTATAGCCCCAGGGTTTTGTTCTGTGCGTTGATATGTCTGTCTGTCAGTCAGTTATTAGAACTGAGTTCCTTATCGCACGTTATCGTTCTGATTTGTTTGCGGGCTGAGGAGCTAGACCGAAAAATTAGTTAACAAATAAAAACCACATCAAAAACTGCAGTGATTTTTGAGGCACTTCCCGATCACCTAGGAAACTAAAACTTTTTTCAATCTTTTCGTCAATTTTGAGTATATGCAAAAATACTTTATAATTTTAACGTTTAAATATCCTTTTTTATTAATATAAATAAAAACTCCATTCCAACCTGGTGTCCATAAGACACATTTTTTCATTTACATACTAGACTAGATAATATTTAGATTTTAAAATCTGATATCAATACTACATAACTACCTGAAACAAGAATATCTAGATCCAATAAACAAGTCACTGCAATAGATATAGCCACGTTACTTTGCCTCTCAAAGGAAATAATAATAAATAATAGCCAACTATTAGTTGAAAACGTTTTGATACTTCACTAGTGATGCCAATGAACTTTGTATCATATTACATCGTCAACTAGTTGTTGAAGTGCAAAGGCAATCTTATTTAAATGCTGCGTTAGCTTTATTTAAAATTTGCGACGCTTGTTAACAAATTTTATAAAATATAAAATATTTATTGATAACGTACTCGTACTTATTTTTTCTATAGCCACTAATATCTATAGACTAGCTTGCATTTATGATATGCTATTATTACTTTTAGGATAATTTATTGGGTTATAACCCTCCACCCCCTACTTATACCGGGTGATTTTTTAGTTACTGGCAATACTTGCAGGGGTGGAAGTACTCATCAATATGAACAACTTTATTATGGGACTAACTGTGGAATCACGAAAAAATTTTCAGCTGTTCCATACAAAAGTTTAATACCTACTCGACCAAAATGTATGAAGCAACTGTTTTATTTTACGTGATATCACAATTAGTCCCATAGTAAAAGTTTCTCATATTGATGAGTACTTCCACCTCTGCAAGTATTGCCAGTGACTAAAAAATCATCTGTATAAGGAATTCAAAATTGATTAAAAAAAATGAAAAGTATTTGCTTATACTATAAAATAAAATCTCACAATGTTATCCACGAAAGAAAACAAGACAAAAATAGGTACAAATTAAGTATTCCAGCGTGATGCAGTCAACAAGTACTTATCTGTAATCAGTACGTGATAATACTCAGGATGCAAATCACCATGTATTTACTGTTTAAATTCTAATTTGGATTCTACACCCAATTAGATGTCATCAAAGGTCCTTAATCGAGACAAATGGTCATATTCTTGTCACATCTTGTTATAGAATTACTATGACTGATGGTAAAATTACACATTTTTGTCATACCTACTTTTAAACGTAATGCTGATTCTATGACATGATAAAAACCTACTTAAATAAATATCCTTTTTAAGGAACCTACATGATACCCTTTAAAGTGGTCTACGCCGTAGCAGTTTCTGGGTCAACAAGTTGAAGCTACGAAAATGTGCTACGAAAATAATTAAGATTTCAATTTATATGCCCTAATATCGATATTTTGCCTGACACTTCAAATATTTTTATACTATAAAGCTCAAAACAAATATATATAATTAGTTTATTTGGAAAAATATGTATTATTCTTATTATGGTGATTTATTATAATTAAGTTTCGTTTTATTTTAATATTCGTATTCGAATGGTCTCATGATAATTCTATTAAGTAATATTATGTTCAAATCGGACGATTAGTTTACAGCATAAATCCCATTTCCTTATAATCTTAGTAGCAATAACATAAAAAAATATTCATTTATTAATGACTTAGATATTTTTATTTTATTATTTTGTTATTTAATTTTATTTTATTATATCAATAATAATCGTTAGGCAGAAAAATTTAAAGGATATTTACTGATTAAATTTATAACCAACTAGCTAATCCCCAGTGTGGGATGTATTCCAGCAGCTGCACTTGAGAGCCAGCTTCGTGTGCTTACCACCTTCGGCCTCATCATCAATTACCATAGTGAGATTGTGGTCAAACACAAGCCTATACAAAGTTAAAAAAAAAAACACCTATTCCGAATAAAAATCCCCGTCTGCTTGCTAGTCAACCTTTTGACATAAAAAAAACTAATCAATTTCAAAAAGTAATAATAAAAAATACCATTCAAATAAAAGCGGTTTCATATTTATTACGCAAACAATGTTAACCTTCAAATCGGATATTTTGTTGTTTTTTGGGGATTTCTATACCTTTGTTTACCTCTTGAACGTATTCTGTAGGCTCTGTGCATCTCAATGACGTTGACTACTGATAAAGACATCGCATGACATAATATGATCCATCCTTAAATTTATCATTGTTGAATGCGTGACATACGAATATAGATAGATCAATAAAATCCTTTTAGAATATTGTGATATCACATTTATGAGACCGCGGCTTTACCGATACCAAAAGCCTGTTTCAAGTTTTAGCTTACTTTTACAAATATTAGATGAAGAATGAAGGTGATTTATTTTTACTATATACTAATCTACTAACTTGAAAATATGTCGTTAAACATCTACCGGTATGTTCCGGTAACTGTACTTCCCATCTACACCTTGAAATCATCACTTACCACAATGAAAATGTAGTCAACACAAGCCTATTCAGAATTATATAATATAACTATCTTCCGCCCCGCGGTTTCACCCGCGTTCCCGAGGGATAAAAGTATCCTATATTTTAATCCAGAATATATTATATCTGTGTGCCTAATTTCATCCATCCAGACTTCCATCCATGGTGATAAACTTTCACATTTATAATATTACCTAGTAGAAATTATTAGGATTAGTAGGATAACAATATTTAAGCATAGCAGAAAAATATTGTGAAGTACGATATTAGGGATGAGACACAATGAGGGTTGTAATATGATATTATGTTTCATTCCTTACATAAGAATATGATCAATAGGTAGAATTCCATTTAGTTTCTTGTGGAGTTTACAGGAAAAAATGTAACTAAACACGCAAATCGCCTTTGAATAATAAAACAAAATCCCACACTGTAAATTCCCACTCTTAAAATTTACAGTTATTTTGATAAAAAGTACAATCGTTTTGAACTCGAGAAACATGTTAAACGGCTCATGCGTAATCTTAAAAAAGACTTTAAAAGGACGTCGGTAAAAGCTAAATTTATTTTCTTCAACAGTTTTGTCAATGCTTTAAAAAGTATAGGCTTATATAGCCTACGCAATCAACTAAATTGCCAATGAGATATTATTATGTTTACGATCACGTCATGACATTTTATACAACAAAAGAGTTGATCGATAAAGTGTCGATCGTGTATTTGAAATAAAATAAATTCGTCAATAAATCAGTATCATGGCAAGTTCCATACATTGATTTGTGCAGAAATTTTATGAAAAATATATTATGTCAATTTACTCACCTAAAATATTTTATACATAAAGCACCGCATGTTTATAAAATATTCCGTGATTAAAATAGCAGATTTTGGTCCCATTTCGTTTTATAAATATTTCATTTTTATTCCGGGTTCTAGAAATGTTTTAAACTAGCTGTCCCCCGTGGTTTCACCTGCGTGTAAGGTAAAAAGTAGCCTATAACATCCTCAATAAACTGGCTATCTAACGCAAACATATCCCATACAAAAAAGTTTTTCCCGAATTTTCCCTAAAAACTTATTCGAACTATTACGAATATTTTAATATGAAAATTAAATCGTTCCAGCCGTTCTCAAGTGATGTTTACCAACGAACAGCATTTAATTTTTAGATGTCTCATGTTAGCATTTAAGATTCCGGATCTAAAAACAAAACGAATTTCGAATAGCTGACAATATTTTCATGACCACTTGCCTATTTTCTTTCTAGCATGCATACTATAAGAATATTCTTGTCACGCCAATGTCATCCTTGTAGTACGGCAAGCTATTTTGTATTCACTACCCACCTTCATTTCACCAGTGACGTTTGACATAACAAGGTTCAATGCTCAAAATTGACAATCCCGAAACCCTGGTAGTAGCTGGAACGTACATCAAGAATTCATAGTTAAATTTTAGTTCATAGTTTTTATTGTTTTTTGCAATGATTATCTAAAAGCTGAACAAGTATTTTCTAAAGGCTTTTTTATTTTCGATCATTATAATGGACAGGGAATCCCCTATTCTACCATCCCACTCTTTATAAAAACCGCGCTAAAATACCTATAAATCATTCTATCACATGCGTTATAATTGAACAAATGTGTAAA
Source organism: Tetheella fluctuosa (assembly GCA_951216915.1). Lineage (NCBI taxonomy): Eukaryota > Metazoa > Arthropoda > Insecta > Lepidoptera > Drepanidae > Tetheella > Tetheella fluctuosa. The sequence goes on from OX578217.1 coordinate 11,942,191, forward strand.
ACCCAACGTCAAGAACAGTTTCTTAGGATTCACATCACCATATCTGTCATGATTTCTTTTAAATCATAGCTATTTATTTTATTTATTCACAGTTCATCAAAATAATGTTACACCGTATCATTGAGGCATAGGTGATTCTTGTTGTTACAATCTTCGAGCAAGAATAATATTTATTTCAATATAACAAAATGTCAAATGTTTGTTCCAGTGTATGACGCAACGGCCAAACCTCCGGCTGGAATACTCAGTGGCAATGGTAACCAATATGGTGATTTTGACGAATGTTTGAGCGTGGATGGTGCAGTTCGTGGAAAATACTGCCTGGCGTCACTGCAAGTGAACTTCGCTGGTGAAGATAAATATACCGATATTGATAACTTGATACACAGTGGGCATTATATAAGAAGCAATGTTACCGATGTAAGTAGATTTTTTTTTTGGGCGAACAAATTCAAGCTATGGTTTTACAGTTCTGCCATATTTAGGTATACTTATTGAGATTGATATATTACATGAATTAAAAAAACTATCGTCGAAATCAAATTTCATTTTTAATGTTTTGCATGGTTGTATTTTCTTAAATGTTTCACGATCTATCCAATAAATATATCAATCAACCTATGCAAATATAGAGGAAATTCAAAAGCAAATTCTATATTATCATATACGGCATAAAATGTCTTTTTTTTGGATAGGTTAAAATAACCCGTTTTGTGTCTTTGTTCGTCTAACTTATTAGTTAGAGGTCATTCAATTAATATTTTTTAAAATCATATTTTTTAAATTGCCACGAATATTATTTCAAATTTTAGGTCCGGGTTTGTTAGGGTTCCATATACCTACTACAGACCTCAAGGATCTATCTCTGTAATATCTCCTAACGCCTTTTAAAAATTACCTATCGTTTTGCATATGGCCAGCTTCTTTTTACAAATTATCTATCGTTTTCCATATGGCCAGCTTCTTTTTACAAATTATCTATCGTTTTGCATATGGCCAGCTTCTTTTTAAAAATTAGGTAGGTACCATATTAAGCCCGATATTTTTTTTTACTGTATAGTTAAACAAAAGTAATAATTACTTACGTTACATGTAACAGCTAGTAGTTTTCTTTAACTATCTACTAATAAATGTATAAATCGGATCTAAATTACAGCTCATTGCAAAATGTAATGAACCCTCAGTGCGTAAGCTATCTTACACTTGGCCAATTTTTAAAACCAATGAGTAATTACTAAACCAGTCAGGGCAGATTATGGTATTGAAATGTTTTTTTGAAATTCCGTTAGGCGATCCTAATTTATGACCATAATAATATGTCGTAGAAAAAAATCTTATTGTTGTTATATTAGGTTGGGGAAAAAGTCTTTTCGCATTATAGTATGTATGAACTTGTAATAAAATCTCTTTGGCTATACTATTGGTATCTGGCTGGTTTTGGTATCATTGAAAGTTTAAATTTTAAAGAACATAATTCCAAATTCAAATTAGGAAAATTTTGTGATTTTCAATTGTTTTTCGAACCGTCAAGATGAGTGAATCTAATGAAGAAATTCGATACATTTTAAAATTTTACTACAAAAAAGGTAAAAATGTAACGCAAGCCGCGAAAAAAATTTTCGATGTTTATGGACCTAGTGCAGTGTCTGTGAGAGTAGCACAAATTTGGTTTAAGCGTTTTCAATCCGGAAATTTTGATGTCAAAGATGCACGTCGCTCTGGTCGCCCTATTACGGATAAAATGGATGCCATTTTTGAAAAAGTGGAGCAAGATCGGCATATCAGTAGTTACGACGTAGCTGAAGAACTAAGAATTGACCACAAAACAAACTGATGAGATTAAAGCAAGAAGTTGAGAGAAAGCGGCCGGAATTAATCAACAGAAGGGGTTTGGTTTTTCATCATGATAACGCTAGACCTCACACATCTTTAGCCACTCAGCAAAAATTAAGAGAGTTTGGCTGGGAAGTATTAATGCATCCGCCGTATAGTCCTGACCTTGCACCTTCAGATTTCCACCGGTTTCGGTCTCTTCAGAATTCTTTAGGCAGTGTCAGGTTAACATCACGAGAGGACTGCCAAAACCACTTGTCGCGGTATTTTGATCAGAAGTCCCAAAATTTCTATAGCAATGGGATCATGTCCCTACCTACAAGAAGGCAAAAAGTTATCGAACAAAATGATACCTACATACTTTAGTTAAATGTAAATAAACAATATTAAAAAATGATTTGAATTTTCTTAAAAAATGCGAAGAAACTTTTTCCCCAACCTATTATACAATTTTTATTTTTTTTACTTTGAATATGCTTGTGTTTGACCACAATCTCACTATGGTAAGTGATGATGTGGCTAAAGGTGGTAAGCACACAAAGCCTAGATGGAATTGGTTCTCAAGTGCAACTGCTGGATAGCTACCAATAGATACCAATAGGTGTTTGGCGACAGACTTGAACTTGAGGGTGGCAGCCAGGCGGGTACTACAAATTACCCTACCACCGTGCTAGTATCCTCACGGATTTCCTTCACCGAAAGCTCAAGCTCATTGTAGGATTCGAACTCACGACCTTCACCGCGGCGTCCGACGTCACTACCAATGAGCTATTATCGTCTTAAATAAGCCCTACCGATAAATAAGTGGCCGACGAAATAGCTCAGTCTGTTTAATAAATTTATTTTATTACAATTACCTACGTTTAAATCGCGTAATTTAATTAAACTAAGTAACCATGTGTAAAATCTAACCTTTGAGCAGATTGGAATTAATTAATGTTACATTACTGAAATGCACGAACATTTTGATTAATTTAAAATAAAAAGATTTAAAACCTATAATTATTTATAGGCAAATTATAATTATTGTTATCCGGAAGATATTTTCAAATGTGATTTATTAACGTATTTTCGGCAACTAATAGTTTGTAAACTTGATTGACCTTCGTAATAATTATCTACGTTTTTTAAAATTATACGTATATTTGATTATATTCGCTCCTATATATACTATTTCTATGTTCGCTCCATACACTTTTAACCCATCTTCAATCATAATAGAAACATAACCATAGAATACCTACTTAATTTAATCTATACTCCTCCTATATCCTACCTCAAATAATATAATTATCATTCAACTAATATTATAGACGCTAATGTGAGTTTTTTTGTTTGTTACCTTTACACGCTTAAACCGCTGAATCCATCGCGATGAAGTTTGGTATGCAGATAGCTTATGGTATGGAGAAGGACGTAGACTACTTTTAATTCCAGGAAAACATAACATCCCTGGGGAACGCGGGTGAATCTGCGGGGTGGAAGCTAGTACATAATAAAGCTGAAGAGTTTTTTGTTTACTAGTTTGAAAGCGCTAATCTCTGGAACTTCCAGTCGGATTTGAAATATTCTTTTTGTATTGCTATTTTTGTATGATAGCTCAGTTCTTGAGGAAGTTTATAGGCTTACATTATATCCCGGGATTGCGGGTGAAACCGCGGGGGACAGCTAGTTATTACATTAAGGTGATTCATGATAAAACCACTTAATTTAAGAATATGTTTGTTAGGCTATGTTTTTCCTCGGGAACGCGGGTGAAACCGCGGGAGACAGCTAGTTTGAAATAATATCTCAAATTTAAAAACTGATAGTTATAACAAGTGCAAAGGGCGCGCGTCTAAAATGTCTAGAATCTATCTATGGTCTAGATATTTGTATGTCACCAATAAATATCCTTTGGACACAAATTTATAGAAGTTTCATAGTTTCCAGAGGCCAAGCGCGCCCAAGACACTTGTTATAACTTATTTTTTTAATCTCAGTGGTACTCATACAATCAAAGGAACCGTATTTCAACTGTTGGGGCTTCATAGTCAAAGCTATTTATCCAGTTTAGGCCCTAGAAGGGCTCTTGTAATAATAATAAATATTCTGGGATATTCCTCACACACGGCCGTCTGACCCCAAAGCAGAGCTTGTACTATGGAAGCCAGATAACTAATATACTACAAATATTACTTTTCTTTTGTAAATACATACTTATATAGATAATTACACCCAGGCTCAAGACAAACAGACATGTTCATCCACACAAATGTCTATCCTGAGTGGGAATCGAACCCATGACCTGTGGCTTCATTGATAGGGTATCTTACCAACCACGCCAACCGGCCCGTCAACATATGAACGTCTAAACTACTGATGTTACCAGATTTCCAGCTTGTTGACAGAATTTTACTTTAAGACTGTAGCTAACCGGATAGACACTATATAAAGTTACCTCCACGATGTTTTTTCTTAAAATTACCAGGATCACTTGAAATAGCGATATGTCGCTCAAAGAACAGCTCGACTGGGGAAGTACCTTACAGAATACCGCAGCCAAATAACTAGTTGTATTCCTGCGCGTGAGTAAGGTCGCCAGAGCTCATAGGGGAGGAGGGAAGGGTCGGCAATGAGTGATACCCCTGGCGTTGCAAGCGTTCATAGGCTACGGTAACCGCTTACCATCAGACAGGTCGTATGCTTGTTTTCCGACAATGTTGTATAAAAAAAAGATTAGAACTAACCTACAACTTTTTTTATGTCATCTGAGTCATTTCCTAAACTGACTACAAAGAGTAATAAATGAATAAAAAGTTAAGATATTGTAACATAGCAAAAAATACAGTGGGGTCAAAAGTATCTTGTGACCTTGGACGAAAGAGCACCTCAACTTGACCTGACATTGCACGATTGCGCCATAGTGACGTACGACTGGTATGGGGTTAGTTTATGAACAGGTATTCCAGAATTATTAAATAGGTAATTCATGCATGTATGAGATACAAACCACTGCACATTTCGTAGCCAATCTGTATGCAATAGACGAATAACTACGCAAATAAATTACACTGTTCTAATATCAAAAACAGCCAGACAAAACTTAAGCCTAAATAGTATTTCTTTACATAAAAGTAAACTGTAACAAAAATGTAGAACCATAGTCCATCGGTTGTAGATATACATATATAGATATATATACTCACGTCGTATAACTCTCTCTCGGAGTGAGAGACCGACATACGTCATAGAACTATCATCAAGCGACCTCAAGTTGTTGATGGAATTAGGTAAATTCATAAAAAAAAACGAGAAATACTAAGAATGGCCTGTTATTATTTATAACTGACAGGTTACAAAACCTACCACATATAACTGTAAATATAATTCAACCCAGACCTTTATGCCTAGGAGTTACCACCCTGGTACAAGTGGTACATAACGAGTCTGTGAAATACCTAGATCGAAGATTTACTTGAAAGAAACACCTACAAATGAAACGAGAGTAACTGAACCAAAAAAATAAAGGGCTATAGTGGTTGCTCGGAAGAAATTCATTGCTAAACACTGAGAAACTCCTAATCTACAAGATTATTCTAAAACCAATCTGGACTTATCCAGATCTGAGGATTGGCATGCAACTCCAACATTGCAATCATACAATGAGTCCAAAATGGTATATTAAGAAGCTTAACCAAAGCCCTGTGATTTATAAGAAACAGCTATTTCATGAAGAACTAAACTTCAACACAATTGGCGAAGAGATTTAACAGTACTACAAATAAAGACTAGCTACTCATCCAAAGAAAGGTCGATGAACCGATCATCACAAAAAATATAGACGGCAAACACATCTCCTCATAGTTAAGGAACTGATTGCAGATAATTTAAAAGCAAAAAGAACAAAATTCTAAATATCATTCAATCTACAACTGGAAACATCTCCATAATGATAAGCCGACGTTCATAACAGTGTTACACCTTAAAATGTGTCATAAAAACAAGCATTTGAAATAACTACGTCACATCATTAATACGATCCGATCGCAAACGGAACTACAAGATTCAAGGCCTAAGCATGCGTCCCTCGGCTATAAAATTCTCAACATGATTATTAAAATGTTTTTGAGATACCCACAGAATAATAATGATGCCACATGCTAGAACCATTTTGAATAGACATTATATATTGAATAGCTAAAAGGCACCCTGACTATCATTGTCTAATCATCGTCTAAGATTACCATGTTACATCATTCATTATTAACATTTTGTATCAATTTGTCATATGTTTCAATGGTTTTACCTTTGCTTGAAGTCATATCAAAAATGTCGTAAAGCAATCTGTCAGAAAATAAAATAAGGAACTAAACTAAAAAACTGATGAAGTTTATTTATGTTACATGAAACTTCTTTATTTACGAGTATATTAGTCTTGTGTATGTCTATAACTGGTTAAAACTGTAAACATAGATAGTAATATCGCTGTATGATCATAATTAATTGCTGATGATACAGTTACAAACACGTTGCCAATCTGTATCGAATGCAACCGAGCAGTATCGGAACTATTCGGAACATGCAAGTTGAACGACCTGACATATATGCTATTATTTAAATTACATAGACATGAAAACTATGTAGGTATTTCAAATTAATTGGAGCTTTAATTAATTTGAAATACCTACATAATACATACAAAATGGTTTTGAGGCCTATTATACCATTTCACTGATGATAGTAAATTTTAGTATTATTTAATAATTATGAAAAATATTTAAAATCTCATTATTAGTCGTTCTCAATAGATTGCTACAGTCAGTTGGAGAATTCTCCAAATTAATTGGGTCTCAAATTGACTCTTTTTTTCTAACAACAACGAAAATAAAAGTGTCACATAGTGTGTCTGACTTTAGCGGCAAGCATAAGTCCATAACCTAAGACTCTATTAGTTACTGACACCTCCAGAGCTCCATATAGTCAAGCCATTGCACGGGAGTAGGGTACTACCACCCACAAGTAGAAAATTGGTCGCCAAGCACCTACTGGTGTATTCCGGCAGTAACACTTGATAGCCAGTTGTCTTCTAGGCTCTATAAAGGTCGGCAACACTTTGGCAATCCCACTGGTATTGCTAATGTCCATAGGCGACGGTAGCCACTTACCTTTCAGCTTTCTGACGTTAAAAAACCATTCATCTAAGTGTAATAAGTGTGCACAGCTCGTGCAGTGCTGCGGAACATTATCCTTGAGATACTGACATAAAATCTGAGCAAATTGACGCTTACATATGTATTTTATAGACCAGCATTATGCTCTCTGACTTTACCCGTTTCATTTTACCTAATTTTAATCTTTAAATTTAATCAGTTTTCAAAATAAATTCTAGAAATCAATGAATGCATAGGAGAAAGATAATTAGTTTTATAATAATAATATGTTGCGCAATTATTCTGTAATTTTTTTTATCCAAATGGAGTCATTGGTCAAACCGTGAAACGTAGCAAACTTACAGACAGACATACATACCTTATTAATAGATAATTTTTGTCCATAAATTTAATATTACTACTACTTGTATCTCAATAAACGGAAACGAATCATAAAGTGTTTATATTATTTAATCATACATTTTGCTTACATCTAATTGTTATAGTATTAGTCAATATAATATCATATTGCAGCAACCATTGATAATTAGTAATGTAACAATTTTATAAACATATTTACTACTACCTGTTCCACGCGGTGTCACTCGCCTTCCCAGTAAAAAAATAGCCTATAACCAATAAAAGTAGCCTAACTTACTTCTTATAACATCAGTGGAAGTCCTGCCGTTTCGGAGATTAGCCAGAACAAACGCACAGACAGACAAAAATCAAAAATTGTGTTTTTGTCATAAGTAGGTACCGTAAGCATAGCATACTCGTATGCATTTAGGAAAAATCTGTTTTTTTGACATTACAAACAGACGCATCAATTTTATTTATTTGTATAGATTAGGTATTTCACTGATGAAGTATGTATTACTAGATTTCGCCCCGCGGTTTCACCCGCGATCCCGAGATAAAATGTAGCCTGTCACTCTCCGGTCCACCATCTATCTTATTGCAAAATCACGTTACACCGTTGCTCGGTTGCTTTTCTTTAGTCAGAAGGCTGACAAGCACGCTGGCGGTCCACCTGATGGTAAGTGGCTACCGTCCCTTAGTAATACGAGTGGGATTGCCAATGTGTTGCCAACCGTTATAAAGCCTAGAAAGAATGCAATGTTCTATATGAAAGAATAACAAACCAACAGACACAGTTCCGCATTTATAATAGAGATTATTAAGGCTATTAACCTTTTTAGAAGCCAGGTTATTAACTTTTGACCATACCTGGTCAATGGACGGAAAAATGTGGCCTATATTTTACCTTTTTTTTATCTTATTATTCTATAATATAATAAACCATTCACTGTTAATCGGGTTATTATATACTTTCATATTGGCTAAGAGGCTGGTGTCACTTGAGGTGTTGGGAAATATTAGTCCAGTTTTATATCGTTCTTTGGGACATGCCTTCTCTAACTAAGGTTATCAGCATAAATACATATAAGCCGTATTTAGATATCCCTTAGTAATTAATGGTTTTTGATAAAATTTAATGGCAACATGTTTATGGTTTCAAATAATAAAATTACTCAAAACTAGCTCAGAAGTAGGGATTGCAATACGGCGTCATTTTCAGTCCGGCCGGATCCGACCGGATTCCCATGGATCCGGATTGATCCAATTGATGATGAATGATAGATGAATTTGATCAATCAGGACGATTTTCACTTTTCGGTTCAAAATGAACTGTTAGTAAGTTAATTAAGTGTCATTGTACTTAGTATAGGTAGTTTATAAAAAATAATTTTAGGAATCAGAAGCAAAGTATAAAATCAACTTTACAATCAAAATCTAGTAGTGTAAGTAGCTGGTAAAATTTGAACGATGTAACGAGTAGCTCAGTCTTCCTAGATTTCACTTTCACAGATATATCAGTTATTTTAGTAAGTAACTTTATAAAAAAAAAAAAAATATTATTCAAATAGGCACTCACAAGCACTTATGAATAGTCTGACTCTAACGCTCGGTTCGGAAGGTTGCTTTTACTGAGAAGAGCCGGCAAGAAACTGTAAAAGTATAAAATCTAATATAATTAATCTTACGTAATTTACTGAGATGAGATGACACCATCATGATTTGATGAATCTGTCTAATGAATGGAATGGCACAATTGTCACAATAATGAGTTAGTATTATATTACAACTCTTTAGTTTAATCAACTTACGATCAATAATTATTTAATAAGAATTTTAAGTAATAATATGTCTTAGTATTCATTATATATTATAAGAAAATCAATTTTGTTTGGCATGGAACGACTCGCACGCATGAACACCACACGCAACGCATTTAAAATACCTACTCATGCAATAGCTCTATTATTTTGCCAAAAATTGCTAGCCCTGGATTTGGTCGCCGGATCCGGTATATTGGTACCGGATCCACCGGATTACCAGATCCATTTTTCCGAATTGCAATCTCTACTCAAAAGTCAGGGACTTCATTTCAATTATATTTGATGTGCTTACAGTGATTATACAGTGAATAAAATCATGTTTAAAAAGAATTACAGATGATTTAAGAAGATAAAAGAAGCTGGAATTACTATGAAATAAAAAATGAGACTAAGCAGACCGGTGTGTTCCGACAGGTGCACTTACGATCTAGTTCCTTTCTAGAGTTCGTGTATTCATTTTTGAGGTGCTTAAATTAAAAATGATGATTGTGGTTAAAGGTGGTAAGCACACAAAGTCTAGAAGGGAACTGCCTCTTAAGTGCAACTGCCGGAACAAACCATTGGGTGCTGAAAGAACTAATGAAGATTAAAAAGTGAGAAATAGAGTAGAAAAAAGAAATAAATATATTTTTTTTTTTAATAAAATGGGTTTGCCTTTGGCCACTGATCCGCCCATAAAAGGATGAAGACGAAGCCTAAGATGGAGCACGCTCACCCAGAAGAATCTTATTACGCATTCCATTGTCCAGTAAAACACGGCAAAATAAGGGTGTGTCATATTACATATGCGAATATATTAATCTGCGGTAGATAAAAGCCATACGTTTTAGGAACGTGTTTATGATATAATCTCTATATGAGCTAAAGGTCCGTACAAAATAAACTGGTTATTCCGGCTCGGCCGGTTGATGTGCCTGAAGTCTAAACTTTTCTCAACCCGTGTTGCGTCCATTCTTAACAAAAGAGCATTCATAATTATTTATTAGATATAATTAGTGATTTAGCCTAATTATTTTGGAACAGGTATAGCAATTTATAACGCCAAAATTTATATAGGTACCATTTTGCAATTATTTACGATAATTTATTGCAGCATACCAAAAATGCATATAATACAATATTTAACCTACATTTGTAAAAACGTAAGCACTTGTAATAAAGCCTATAGCAAAATATTATCTCATTCTGCATAACGTGTGAAAGGGCTGTTAGCCATACCGGTTTGTCTGTACTTGTGTTAAAGGTGAGCGACCTTCTCTTGATAATTAGCGCTTAACAACATTGATAATTATGTTAAGTATTAAGAATAGTACAATAGCATATTGTGTCTAGCAATATTAGTTACGTAAGGTAGGTTGCAAGTTCAAGGTAAGTTAAATCGATTATTGATAAATTTTGTACGATACATTGCCTATGAAATTGTACTTTTTCTCCACATTCCTTGATGGGTGATAATGTTGCCGAAGGTCTCAAATTCTTCTTCTCAAACAGATTTTCAACTTAACGGACAAAGTACCTTACCACCGTGCTATGGTTTCCACACGATGTTTTCCTTTACAAAAACTCTAGCTCTATGTAGGATTCGAACCCATCACGACTATCATCACGGTATTCAACGTCACTATAATTCAACTATCACTGCTTTTAATTTATTGGACACTTCAATTCAATCAGCTCATATACCTATAGCGGCGTATCACCTTTCTATAACGCCTCAGGTCATGGATTCAATTTACGTTGTAATTTAATAATCTGAGGTTCGATTCCCATTCAGGACAAATATTCGTATCCATGAAAATGTCTGTTTGTTATGTATGTTTGCTAATATCTATACATATATGTAATTTTATTTAAAGTAGTTCAAGAAGTTTATCAAAGAACATGGCTGAGTAATATGAAATGTGCCAGGATTTTTTTATGTAGCATAAAAAATATTTTAAATAACTAATCTTTTGATCATAAACATCCATGTCATACTATTTATTTATGACTATGTATGGACCCGTGTTTGACCACAATCTCAAACTAGACAAAGTAACATAATAAAAAGTACATAATGTAATAAATAAACATTAACATATTAGAACGACATATCATCTGGATCACGAACACGCAAAAGATTTCCAAGGCCCGGCTCGTTAGTTAATATTCTAAGAGCACCCAACGAACCGTCTACTATGTCAGCTTATTTGGTCTCTGAGCTGATTTTGAATCACAATTGTTGTTGTGTAATTTACAATGGCCCTTGACCAAGACGACTTGAAACGTCTGAAAATATAAACGTACAAAGAATTTTTACAATCGATGATGTTGTAGACAATGCTATTGGTGAGCCAATTTCGGTTCTGCTTCTCTTTATTGTTCTGTTCAAATACGATGTTATTGTGTTGCAAAACAATCAATTTTCGCAAGTCGTAATGAATATTCAGGTGCGATCCAAAAGTGCCGAATGATCAATTAATTATCAGATAGAACTTCCGAGCCAGCATTGCTACCTATATGCTAATTTCTACTTATATCAGATTAATTTTAGTGAGATTTGAATATTTCAAAAACACAAATAAAGCAAGGAGGAGAGTCTCACGACTGTTTGTCTGTTTACCTATTTATTTGAGTACATATATTTAATTTACTCCCTCTGCAATATATAAAAAAAAGAATATTGGTGCTTTATTTCTGAACTTGAAAATGTCTTATACAGAGCATTTTGTGTAACATTCCTTGATTTAAATACTACAGTTTTTCTTCTGAAAAAGACAAACCATCATTATTCCTAAAATTTTAAATAAATTCTTAAGTAACTGATAATCTCTCTTCCAGATGGGTCATCGAGTACCAAGATACTCAAGTCTTCTTTGGGGCGTGTGCATGCCAAGTTCATGTAGCAGTTTCGATCTTGAAGATGAATTGTCTCAACGGCTGTCAAGGCTTGGCATAACAGTCAAGGTTCACAACAATATGTGTTCAGTGAAGAATTTTAAGAGACCTTACTCATTTGGGAAGGCTTTATCTATGTAAGTTTAAACATTATAATAATCTTGTAGGCATTTAGCAAATTTTTTGAAAACTCTTTTTTTATAAAAGCAGTTTTAGGAAATGTTAGTTGTCTAAAACTAGTATTAAATTTAATGCAAATTTATACATTCTGGGACATTATTCCTCGCACACGGCCATCTGACCCCGAACTAAGCAGAACTTGTACTATGGAAGCCAGATAACTGATATACTTCTTTTCTTTTGTAAATACATACATATATAGATAATAACACCCAGACTCAGGACAAACAGACATGTTCATGCCCCCAAACGTTTGTCCTGAGTGGGAATCGAACCCACGACCTGCGGCGTGATAGATAGGGTATCTTACCAACCACGCCAACCGGCCCGTCAATATGGTTTAAAACTTTAAAGATACATAAGATTCCTCTAGCTATCCGGATTCCTGCATAATATTATGCATGCATGGGAATAATTCTAATACTAGATACATACATAAGTTATTGTTCTCGTTACTAATTTATTTCAAAGTAATCCATCGGCCATTTCAAATTATCGCTTAACACTTAGTTTAATTAAATGTAATAATTAAATTGAATCGATTAATCCTGTTAATAATTATTAAGCACACAAAGTAATCGATGCGTACATAATTACACTTAATGATAATGGTTATTTAATGAAATGACACGTGTGACGTCCGGGCCTAAGGTATCCTATAACATTGATTACAGCGACCGTATCAACTACTAATTCTTTTTTTTTTCATTACAGAACGTTTTTCTTAGCGATATTATTACTACTGAGTCTTGGAACGATTTTCGACGACGGGAAGGATGGAGTTACAAATTTTGAGAAATTGCTCAACGCGTTTTCACTGAAGCGGAATTTGAAGAAAGTGTTCGATCTATCTGACTCGACCACGAGGGTCAAGGGGGTGGATGCTTTTAGGGGAATGAATGCCTTCGCCTTGCTTATTGCGCATAAATCTATGGCAATGGCACACAATCCTTATGTCAACAAAGTCAGCTTCTCAGCGGTACGTATTTCAATGAAATTAAGACATATATCAGTAAGAATTTATAACCCCACGGTTATAAATTGTACCACCGTGTATTATTCAGTATCTAAATAATAAAGAGCAACATAATTTAATCCCTTTGTGATCACTAAAGTTATGCATTATTCAATAAAGCCATTAGAAACTACTATATCGATAATCAAAAAGAAAGTTATTTCAAACTTCACAGAATTAGCTCACCCTCAACTCAATTTCAAATTCAATAAAAACATTAAAGATTGGCTCTTTGATTTTAACGGTTGCCACTTTTGCTAAGTACTTTAAAGGATTATCTACTTTCGTCGCCAATTCACAAAGTATCGGTTGAATTACATTATTGAAACTTAAGTTATAAAACTTATTCTGTTCACAATGGAATTATTTACTTTAATTCTATTATATACTTTGTTGGAAAAGATATCATGGTTATAATTATATTATAGTTGAAAGACAGTAATGGCTTTGGAAGAGATTAGATTCCATAAGACGGATTATTTTATCAAATTAGAAATTATAACTAGCAAAAAAGGGAATTCAATTATTTTTCTTCTATCATTATGATTTACCACACAAAATTATGCATGGAAATAGTGCCAAAATTTTTAAATCTTCATTTGTTCTTGTCTTAAATCAAATAGCTACTTTATTATTTCAGGTATTTGGAATGCCCTGGGCTGTCGTCGGTCGATCAGCTATATTGTACACAGACAGTTTCCTATATATTAGTGGTTTTCTCAATGCTCACAACCTGCTTCAAGAGCTTGAGAAAAAAGGCACAATTGATGTGAAAAACCGTCTTATCTCGAGATGGTTTAGGTAATGTTCACTATGATATCAGAATGTCTGTTTTATTTTATTTAAAACTAGCTGTTCCCCGCGGTTTCACTCGCGTTCCCGGTGTATTTTTTTTCATACAAACCTTCTCCTGACAATAAAGAACACATAAAAGAAAGATTTATCCAATTTGGTGCAGTCATTCGGAAGTTATGCGCGTACAAACATTTCAGCGATCAATTTTTATATATATAGATTTAAAAGCACGTGTTTCGCTTTTTGTTGTCTTAATTTTATATTGTGAAAATAATGAAGACTCATCGATAATAAATTTATGTCGACTGACAGTGATGAGTGCAATGATCCTCACAAGAGTTAAGGAAATCCCTGAAGTTGAAATGTCGAATGATGATCGACAATAATATAACATGTATATTACTTTGTCATTAAATAAACCTACAGCTAAAGTTGAGGAGGTATCCGCAAACAATCAAAATCCCATTTTTTCACACTAATAGCATCAATTATATTATTATCTATGTTTACGTGCACGTGTCTAAATCGTTTTTATATTATAATCCGTATTTTTGTTTCAGGTTATTCCCATTGTTCGTCAGTCTGATGTTATTCTGTACTTACGTCTTGCCTGACTTCAGTAATGGACCCCAGTGGAACTTAGTTGTAGAGGAGCATAGTAGAGTGTGTGAGAAGAATATGTGGAAGAGTTTTCTGTTCATCCATAACTACTTCGGTTTTGAGGAAATGGTAAATGCTTCTAGCTCATTAGTGCAATATTCGTATTTTTTTGTATGCAAACAACAATGTTTATTGACTTGAGCCTCATTTCCTTTTTTTTTGCTATCACATTTTCTAGTATGGCGAACTTAAATTTGATAGACATTCTAGCCTAAACCGATTTCTTGTTCAACAGTTCTCTTCGATCTACAGTTATAATGCCTGAGGAGATATTGTAATTGTGTTTATGGGTATATACATCATTCTGCTTCTCATGGCAGTTATATAACCTAATTACTGTGTCACCTACATTATTAACCATTATGTGATGTTGCGAATGAATTATCTTCTGCGATTCATTACCTTTATGAGATCTTTTAAAAATGTATTATTTATAATGAGATTTCACAATGCGTTTATATTAGAAAACTACTTATTTTTACTATTTATAACTTGGAACTAATTAATTTGATTAATTTTTTATAAAGAATAATTTTGTTTAGCCAACTGAAAGAAAGCTTTTTCAGGATGTACTATGTAAATAAATTATTAATTTACTACTATAGTAATCCATAGTAACTTATAACTAGTTTACTCACGACCATCAATTCCTCTCCACTTCGAAAAGCATGCCTTCAACCTAAACCAAGAGAGATAATGCTACATTTATATCGGTTATGTTTTACTTGCTTGTCTTGCACCATAGGAACAGGATCTTTAATATCCTAACCATAAAAAAACCTCTTTCCAGTGCCTTACCCATACGCATCAAATAGGCATGGATATGCAACTCTACGTAGCAACACTACCACTAATGCTGCTGCTATGGAAATCCAGAACCTTAGGCTGGTCACTCTTTCTAATCATAGGAGTTGGTTCTACGGTGCTGAGGTACTTAGCCACGCATTGGTACGACATCAGCATGTTCGTGTATTATGGAATATCGTGAGTATTTTATCTTTTTCTTGTGTATATAGTATAAAATGGTAAACTGACTGACTTTTGATATATCAATGCACAGCCCAAACCACTGGACCTAGAGACTTGAAATTTTGCACATAGATACATTATACAGAGTAAGCATCCACGAAGGAAGGATTTTAGGAAATTCAACCCCTAAGAGAGTAAAATGGAGTTTGTGGGTGAAACCGCGGGGCGATAGACTGGTTTGGTATAAGACATCTTTCCAGGTATAAACAAGGTAAAAGGCTTCATTCAGTCTCTTAAAAAACTCAATAAGATAACATGCGTCATCTTTATACAAATATTGACGGATTAGACCGTCTTTTATATTATGTTCTTTTTTATATTAAATTGACTGGCGTTTTGTTCAATGACCCCCCATTAAGGACGATGACGAAGCCCAAGATGGTGCGAGCTTTTTAGATGAAACTCATTCAATCTGACTTTGTTTGTTTGGCATGACAACAATGAACGGATGAAAATTTTCCAGGGGTCTTCTAAAAATTATAAGGTGCTAGTAGTCAGCTACTGACCGGTCAGTCTGGACTGTAAGTTCCTTCATTGTTTGTCATCTACTGGATCTGAGAAGATCAGACTAAGTATGGATAACTGTCATTCTCTTTTCGCCAGTTACTGGGCCCGTGAAAATTAGGGTTTATAGAGCCTTAAATGGTTGTAAATGTCAATATTATTGTCACTATGGTGAATGCACTAGTATATGAGAGCTCATTTGACAAGAAAAAAAGGTGTGCAAGAAAATCAAGTACAATGGATCAGTATTGCCACTTAACTTGGCAACTGGCAATGCTATCATACTTCTAAGCATTTCCAAATAGGACAGCGACTTGCGAGAACTATTCTCTAAAATAGCTCGCAATAAACAAATAACAATATTGTAGTTCTGTGTTCATCACACATTATATTGATGTTATTTAGCCTTTCTTACGAAATATCACTTAAGAATATGAAATCCTTGGAATTTCTCGCACTGAGGTGTCTATTTTATAACATTGAATTTGTTTCCAAACAATTTGTTTTTTATATTAGTTACCTCCAATAGTAATATCTAAAATTGTTCACTTGAATGTTTGTGTTAGTCATTATAACATAGCCATGACACCTTAACAAATTTATGTTTTAGCAGTCCCTGAACTCCAATATAACAATTTAGATATTTTTTTAAATTTTATGATACAAAATCACTTCAAAAGCAATTAATTTGCATGATGTTATTATGACTCAGTTCCTCAAAACTGGACAAAGATTTACACAGTATAATACATCATACCCATAATTATTAAAAAGTACCAAACCAAAGCGACCTAAGGGCTTTATCCTATTACCCTTCAGAAAATTCTAAGTCTTCAATTGCATAAGCTAATACCGTGAAGTCCTTAAACTTGACTGCCAAGTTGAAGGCCGCACCTAATGCACAAGTACCCATTACCTAAGCCCAAACATGGACTGTCTTTAGTCAAACACGTTTGTATTACGTCTGTTTGTTTTTTGTTGCATAAATGTATGGTGCTAATGTAACCTTCTTGAGTTAACACGTTTGAATGCTTTTAGAGAGTCTGCGTCTTCAACCTTGAATATGATGAGGAATGTCATGATGTTTTAGTTATTTACGAGTCTCTTATAGAATTTTCTAGAAGAGTTATAGCTAAAGTAGGATCCAGATTGTAATTTAGATAACCTCTTAGATATACCCAATTACCTGCTAGTTAATGCTGATACCTTAGATTACTTAATACTCTCTAATAGACGGTGTGTCTATGACCACTTAACATCAGATGGTCTGTGCTATACTAGAAAATTAAGATTGAAAATATGATTTGGAAGGTTTCTCGTTGATATAGTGTTCTGAAGTCCAAAGGATAGGCCAAAGCATTGCTACTCGAAAGGAAACAAAAGATTTTGACAGGTAACTAATTAGAAAGTGTCGAATGGGATGGCCATCCACTGAATAAACCGTAGGTCCGTGGGTTGCTGGGAACTGTCTTGTCAAATCATAACCCAGCAGCGAGGGCTTTGAGGATGTTTTCTATATATCATAGTTTGTATTTTATACATTGAATGTAAATACTTGTTGTAAATAAAATTTAATACATATACCCACCATAAAATATTAATGATTATTAGCTTTTGTCTACATGTTTGAATTTTGATTAATTTTCTTTTTGCAGAGTACAAAAATTACTTGATGCAGCAAAGTATTCATACATACTCCCTACGCATCGAGCTACAATTTATATAATAGGCGTAGTTATGGCGTACTTAATTAAATATAAGAAGATTAATTTTACATTATCCAGTGTGAGTATAAAAAAAACTTTTGAAGCCATGCCCCAGGCTCTTTGCATATAAAATTGAAATTGTTCTCAATTTAATTTTTATTACAGACCCAGAGAAAAATACTCTGGACCTCGTGCTTGGCGCTGGCTGCCTTCACGGTAGTAAGCCCTTACAGAATGGGTCTGGAAGGCTACAAGTATGAGCATGGACCCGCCGCCTTATTTGCAGCATTCTCCCCTATTTTATGGGGAATATTCATGTGCGGAATACATTGGGCGATAAGCAATGATTACGCTGGTATGTGACAATCTTATCCTATTAGGCCTTCTCTCGGCTCATTATTATCATCAGCCTTTTTCAGTACACTGCTGGACATAGGGACTCTTTGGAACATTAGAGCGAGGTTCATTAGGCCTTTAATCATCATCGTCGCCCTGGGGTCATCCTTTGCTAAAAATAATCTGACACATGTGGCTTTTAAGCAGCGTGCTTAGAATATGTCTATTCACTCTAGCCTTAAAGATGTCCAAATTATAGGTGTCAAGAAACATAGACGCCAGCAGTGTATTCCACTCTTTTGCTGTTCGCATGAAAATGAAATAGTAAAACGCCGTGTCCGAATATGCGGGATGTCGACAGCGTATGAGTGGAAATTTTTCCGGTGCCTTGCGATTCGATTCAATCTTATTTTATCCAATATCAAAAGTTAAATCCTTGTTTCCAGGTATAGGAACAGCATTCGTGGAGTCGCGAGTGTTCACGTTCTTCAACAAGATAGCTTACAGCGTGTATCTGACGCAGTTCCCAATATTCTTCTACAACGTCGGAGTGCAGAGACATTCGGAGTTTTACAACCCATTTTTTCTCGTGAGTCTTTTTCTATTATCAGGACCCATTTTCAAGTAACAACCCACTAATATTATAAATTGTATAGTTTGTCTTTCTGTTGGTGTGTATGTTTGTAGTCAGTCATAACTTAATGGCTGAACGGATTTAGATAAAACTTGATACATAGATATCATGGAATTATTTAGGAATATCTAATATATAAAATTCTCGTGTCATAGTGTTTGTCTGCAAACTCCTCCGAAACGGCTCGACCGATTGTTATGAAAATTTTTGTGCATATTTGGTAGGTTGAGAATAGGTCGTAAAGTATATTTCAAACCGCTACGCGAGTGAAACCGCGGGGGACAGCTAGTATAAATATAAAATCCTCCGGTAAAACCGCGGAGGGGAAGTTATTGATATATTCATATATATCGGCATCTTATAGGGTTCTTTTCACACTCTCCTTTACCAATGGGGGCTATCGCGTGTGAATTTTCCGCTAGAGGCGCTACTGTGTTACAAGATACATAAAGGAGGCCATTGGTTACAATGACAAAACGAAATTATCTTATTTCCGTTTCGAGTTCCGTTCATTCCGTTAGAATTTAATCCATACGACATTGTAATGGCTTATGCATTCTGTAATGCATTAGTGTGGTTAATGCATTCTCGTTATATCAATCAAATAGAAATATAAAAGTACAAATATAATAATTTAAATAACCCTCCGTAATAAACAAATGACTGTTATGACATGTCTAATTTTTTTTTAATATTGTTTGTGGTTTCTTTTCAGATACATGTACCGGAAGTGCTGTGCATATTCCTGATATCAATATTGACGACTGTCGCGATAGAGATGCCTTTCAACAAAGTTTACAGGATATATTTTGGTACGTACTTTTTGAAAATTATTGTCTTAGCTCTTAGTTTTTTTTTTTAATCTTGAATACTGTTTTACGCTATTGGAATTTCAGACAATCCGTAAAACATTGGCTGAAATTCCAATAGCGTATTGGCATTGTGGTTGGCGTAAAATACCCTATCTATCACGCCGCAGGTCGTGGGTTCGATTCCCACACAGGACAAACATTTGTGTGCATGAACATGTCTGTTTGTCCTGAGTCTGGGTGTTATTATTTATATGTATAATATGGTACATACATTATATTTACAAAAAAAATATAGTATATGTAGTATATCAGTTATCTGGCTTCCATAGTACAAGCTCTGCTTAGCTTGGGGTCAGATGGCCGGGTGTGAGGAATAATGTCCCAGAATATTTTATATATTTTTTATTGTGTTTTTATGAAAATATATATTTATTGAAGTATTTCTTATTAATTGTTATACCTATATTCATTTATTATTTTATTTCCAGGAAAATCGCAAACAAAATTAAAGGACAAATGAGCGGACGAGACTAAAACGTATGTTATTTAAAATTAAATGTAAGTAATATAAAATAAAACAAGCAGTAGCCAAACATCACTTATTTAGCTATGAATTATTTGACTATTTTTTAGGGCTGTAACCGGCCAAGCCGGCTAAAAAAGTTAGCTAAATTAATTAGCTAGCTAACTGATAGGCTTAGCTAATTTAACCGGTTAACTTAATTAGCTCAGCTAATTAGCCAACGGTTAACTGGCTAATTTTTTTTCAGCTATTCACTGATTCCTTACCTACAGACAGGTTCGAAAAATAATATTGAGGCGCTTTTTTTTTTGTTTAAAGAAACGATAGTCGCAAAATTTACTTATTTAATATTTTATCAATAATTTAAATAATTATGTAAATATAAATATTAGCTTTTCGAAAATAATATAATTGAAAATGATAGTCTTTGATAAATACTAAAGCAAATTATTAGCATAAAATTTGTTTTAATAAAAGATTTAAATTGCGCGCGTTTTTTTATTTTTTAATGGTGACGTTAATTTGTAAAGTAGTAATTTAAGAGCCATTTTCATAAATAAAATATTGTTAAGTGTTAATTAATTAAATAAACTACTTTCGTTATTTTGATATTTACGTTATTTTTGTCATAAAAAATCAATAATATAATTTTTTGAACCTGTCTGCAGGTAAGTAATCAGTGAATAGGTGAAAAAAAGAATTAGCCGTTTAGCTCGTTAGCCGTTGGCTAATTAGCTGAGCTAATTAAGTTAACCGGTTAAATTAGCTAAGCCTATCGGTTAGCTAGCTAATTAATTTAGCTAACTTTTTTAGCCGGCTTGGCCGGTTAAATGGTACAGCCCTACTATTTTTATACTTTAATAATTAGGCATAATGTACAATTTAAGTTATTATAATAAAAAGAATGATTTTGTATATAAAAATAAATTTATTTGTTGTTTTATTTTTTATAAAAAATCCTTTTAATTTTTATGAAATAATATTTTATATTAAAATATTACCTTGAATGAATAATTTTGTCTTTCTTGAACTTACAAAGAGAAATGTAATACGTTTGCCTATACGGCAAATTAGAAATAAAATATTTCTTTTTTTTTTCTATTTACAAAATGATCCATCGTAATCTACATAATACATGTCAGTCTTAATCGATAACTCTGACTACCTAATAATTCTATTTTTGCCATTTTCTTTATGAATCGCATTAATTTTGCAACACATGTACATTTTTTATTTATTAATAAAATACTTCTTTAACTACATCAACAATAGAGCAAATAGATATTTTTGGATATGCATCTTTCTGCCCAAATGCAATCCTATTTCAAATCTATTTTTTTTTAAGAAATTATTCTTTCAAACCAGTTATACGTTTTTAAATCATTTGCACCCTTCATTATCATTAATAACCAAATATATAGTATCATCTCAAATTACAACCAAAGACTATTAGAGAACAAAACCACCCATCAACCAATCTCCATGGCAAATTACATTAACTATACCTACCTACCATATTAATATCTTATAGAGATCATTCATTTAATATATATATATATATATATATATATCTATTTGATGTCAACTAACATTAGTTGCATTTCTAGTATCTACCTTACAATCTGGTGGTAGTCTACCAGGCATACATTGGCACTTGACTTTGCCAGTTGATTCTTGGACCAGCCAAGAGTCATTTGGACATGGACCTTGGGTGTGGAGGATGTGGCAGGCTCCTCCGTAAACTATTGCGCCTCGATGGGACAAGCATGCTTGCACCTGTAATTAAATATCGAGATTGTAAAATGAAAGAAAGAAGAAGAAATGTAAAAAAATAAATATTATAGTACTAGCTTCCGCCCCGCGGTTTCACCCGCGTTTCTCAGGGTGGGGTCTCTCTTATTTATTTTATTATTTATTTATCATCGCGATCGGTTCAGCGGTTTAAGCGTGAAAAGGTAACAAACAAATGGGTTCTAATTACTAAATAAACTCATATTTAGTAATTAGAACCCATGAATACTGACGCTATTATTTAGCACTAGCTTCCGCCCCGCGGTTTCACCCGCGTTCCCGAGGGATCTTATATTTTCCCGGGATAAAAAGTAGCCTATGTGCTATTCCAGACAATCCAATCCATTGAATTCAGCTCTTCAATGGATTGGATTACGAATGTTATCAATAATTAAATTAAAAAAATATTTTTCGTGTCATCACTCTCTCTATACCAAGAAAAAAACAAAGCATGATCGCGATTTATATGGCCGTGTTCTTATTTTGAAAATAATACCCATGTTACCATTGAGGTATGATAGGAATGAAAGTAGATCGAATAGGTTACAATCTTGTTACACTGGGACTTCAATATCTTATTTCCATGAACGCTTCTAGTACTTCAAAAAGGATTTGTGGAGTTGAGTGACAGAGAATATTTATAAATGGCGTAACTAATCCGTGCACAATATTAAATCTGCCTATGACTTTCATCACTGAATATTACTAACCTCTCGTCTAGTACAAGAAGCGCTGCCACAAGCGCAGACGCCATTATGGCTCAACCCGTCGAGAGCTGGTCGAGCCTCGAAGTCAAACGCGACCACTTCACCAAACGGACAGGGCTCAGCAGTACCAGGCCGGTAGCACCGACGGCGCTCCGGGACGTAGAGGCGACCCCTTGCACAGGGCACCTGGAATTTGCCAGAAGAAAGATTAAAAACTTGATAATGAAATTAAATTTACCTCTACCATTAACCCAGCTTATTATGAGTTTACCTGGAAACTCATAATAAGCTGGGTTCTTATAATTGTTACTATATTTGGAGCTATTGGGATTTTGGTCCATAACATGTTGTTCCGTCGTAAAGCATTTCATGATTTTTTAATCATATAATAAACTATGTTTCAAACAGAAAAAAAATGTGGCCAGTATTCAAATGTGCACTTAAATCTTCCTTAAATTTGCATGCATTATTTATTAACTAAGTAAAATATTCTAATTTTGAATTATCAAACTGCGTCTCTTGGTACCTTGGTACACCATCCTCCTCTAGCAATCATCTCGTCCTGAGCACAAGGTCCTCGCGTATACAGCCTATAGCAAGCGCCATCTGCCGCACGCGCGTGGAATTTCTTGCATTTGCACTCCGCTCGGGAACCATGTGGCGCTACTTCGGTGATTGAAAATAGGTGGCCTTTTGGACATGGGCCTATTGAATCTGAAAATATAATGAAATATTTAAAAAAACAAACAAATAAAACCGACTCCAAAATTTGTTTGCTCCAAAAAGCATATATGCATGTAGCAACTCTAATCTGACTATAGTAAATAAGTGCTATTTTAAAGTCGAAAATATTAAAAATACAAACTCAACTACAAGTAGTTCATTTTGTTCGTAATCAGAAAATAATAAATGATATATTTTTCAATAGAAATGCTAGGCTGAATGCATGAGTGGGTTGCAACTCTATCATGATACATATTAAAAAGAGCATAATTTAAATAGAGATATTCGCTAAATTTCCAACCAAATATTACAGAGTAAAGTGATAATTTATTGAGCCTTCATGTTGCCACGTCAAACCCTAAAACACCGCAAATATGTACCCCTCAGGATAGCAGCGTGTTTGCGGGCATTCTGGCTGTAGTGCGAGTGCCAGTGGTTGCACAAATATTTGCAAGGCGAGACTTTGTCGAAAATCATAAAGCGTGCCAGTCCAAAATCGCTTCTATAACTGATTTTATTTTCAAAGCTTTCCGACGTATTATTTTCTATTTGTCCTATCATGAGAGTAGTTGAATAATTCCATTAACAGTAGTGTATTTAGTCTACTTAGTTCTGCCACTGCTAACGATACTATATTTTACTCTAAAATAGACTAGTTAAAACTACTTAGTCATTACAACCGACTAATCCCTTGTTGGTGTTAACAGGGGACAACATGTGGTAATAGCCGGCTCGTAAGGGATTCCTCACGCATGTAGGGATAAAACTTGATACATTCGTGATCTCACAATTTGCTTGTATGACCACAAATATTGGTCAGGCCATGTGGGAAGGCGGAGGGATTATAGTCCCTAATAGATTAAGTTTTTCTAAACTCAATGAAAGGTCAGTGTATAAAACTGGCCTAGGTGCTTACCTAATTCATAACAACCACCAGTTCCGTTATGGTAATGTGGTAGATGAGTCTCACAGCCACACTTGGCTCCAGGCAGGAACAGCTGTCCCCGATCGCAAGGTCCTCGGGTATAGTGAGCGTAGCAGCCGCCGTCTCCAGACCAGAAGTGGGGACCATCGGTGGGGCACTGAAACGTGAATTATTAAAAATTAAGCTGGCATCCCCTCTATAAAACGAATGGCTGACTTCAATTTAAATATTAATAGGAGTACCTACTACTCGTGCCTTTTGAAATACAAGCTTTTATAATGCAGTTTCACCCGTATTTAACTTTAAAATATTAAGCATGAATACATTGCCAACATGTAAAATCAAAAGACTAAATTACCAATATTGAATGAACGAACATGAATTAATCTTCAAATATATTTTTACAAAAATTCAACCCCTTAGAGGAATTTACACCACACAATTAATTAAAAAACTGCTGAATTCAAGAAATTAGCTCTATCTATCTATCTATCGATCTATATCTATATACAGGGTTATTTGTAACTCGACGGCAGTGCTTTGGGGGTGGAAATATTCATCAGTATGACAAACTTTTACTATGGGACCAACTGTGAAATCACAAAAAAAAAAAACAGCTGTTCCATACAAAAGTTCAATACCTACTCGACCAAAATGTATGAAGCAACTGTTTTAATTTAAGCGATATCAGAGTTGGTCCGATAGTGAAAGTTGTTCATATTGATGAGTACCTACTTCCACCCCCTAAAGCACTGCCGTCGAGTTACAAATAACCCTGTATATAAAAATGGATCGCCGAAATGTTTGTACGCGTATAACTTCCGAACGACTGCACCAAATTGGATAAATCTTTCTTTTATGTGTTCGTTATTGTCAGGAAAAGGTTTGTGTAAAAGAAAATTTTAAAAAATCTGTTCGATTTTTTTCTCGGGAACGCGGGTGAAACCGCGGTGGTCAGCTAGTTTAGTATATAATTTGATTCACATTATTCTCGAGACTTAAGTTTTGTTTCCATTTTATAATACAGACCATAGATTATGTATTGATGTCGGCTTAATTAGTCACTCGACTACGTGAGTAGTTCTAGACTTACGTATCTACTGGTAGGTTACCTTGAAATAGTCTCTATTTGTAAATAAAGATCTTTCATTTTGTTGGCTACTTTTCTACACTCATAAACTCGTTATCGAATTGTCATTGTTTGATTCTCTGCATGACAAATCTACGTAATAATTTGTATCAAAAAGTTAGAACTCACAGTGCAGTTTGCAAGTCCGTCATCCCCTACATCTAGTATACTCCCAGGGTAGCATGGACCCTGGCTCAGTCTGAAGTAGCAGCGACTGTCAGCAGGCCAGTAGAGCAAGGTCTCGTCAGCACACTGTTGGGGTCGCACGCACATGCCTTGGCGTTCTCTGGAATACATAATACATGGATTAGTCATGCAGTGTTTATGTCTATTTTCGCAACGTGATGGTGACTGTGAAGGTCTTGGTGATGAAATCGATGATGTTTGACCTTGAGCTTGTGATGTGTTGTTGTAATTTCATAACGATTTATACGATTTCGACTATAGTTTAAAATTCGAGGATTTCTTATGAATTTGAATTGCGATAAGAGGAAAATCGTGATATGTTTAATTATTCATAAGTTTTGTAATATACTAATATTTTAAACGAAGTCCGAGGGAATTACCAGAGAAGATGTATGCAAATATGATACTTTTAGGAGAAGCATCATTAATTATTCATCAAAAAGTTTCACCTAATTATAAAACCGTCTACGTACACATTAAATTAACTTCTACAAACAAATCAAGCACTACAGAAATCTTTATCTTGCAGTTGATTCTAATTTCTAATAAATTAAATTCATCAGGATCTTGTGTCAAGATGCTTACCTACCCACGCTTGTTGAAGGACTCTTCCACTGGCGCGAAGTACTCGCCAGTTCTGCACGGTCCTCTTTCAAAGAGTTTGTGGCATGTAGTCGTATGAGGTAGTTGGGCAGTTCCCGGTGGGCATTTGCATTCTGCTACAGTCCTTCCGCCCCATTTCCCTGGACTTAATTCTTGTGTATCTGGACAGGGGTGGCCTTTCTGAAAAGAGATAGATAGGTAACGTCTTTTATATTGAATCGTTTGGACTTTGCTGCAGGCTTTATCTTCATAGAAAGTATGCCAATGATCGGATCGATGGCGACATAGCTAACCATTCCATGGATCATGATTAAGTTGCAAGTTTGACCAAAGAGATGACCAAAGTGCTACCGGTATTATAGAAGCTATTCATAAGTACCTGCGAAGGTCTATTTGAGATGTTGATCATCCAGCAGTAAATGAGTGATGTGGAAGTAACCTATATCATAAGAATGTGAAATAATAAGACCATAATTTGGGACAAGTGATTTCCCCAATCTGCCCTTCCCTTACCGCTCTATGTTTAGCAGCAAGCAAAACATCATGTCATAGGATTAATTATATGTATATTATAACCGTGTTACATACTGCTCCATTTTATAGCAATACTCATTACGAAAAGACCATGTGTTATAGTTTTTTTTTACCAGCAATCCAATACTTCAATGCAATTAAATACATGATTGGTAATTTGTTTTTCCCATGTTTTATGAAATCAAACGTGTGGTAATTGTTAACAATTGTACCTACTTCGATTCTTGGAAAGTCATTTTACTCGTGCAATAGATTTATAAGTGATAATTTGGCGTTGCTAAGTTGATACAATTTCAGTTAAGATCAATTATAATCGTGGGAGCGGTTGATGATGAGATTAGGTACCTAGGTCGCGACACCACAAGGTGTTGGTATTAGTATTATCTGGTAGGTACTATTACGTATTCTGTGGTATTATATATATATATACTACTAGCTGTCCCGGCAGACCTTGTTCTGCCCTATTTCTCTAAAACAAAGTAACCTTGATTTTTTTATGTTAATAGGTACCCCGACAGATTTCGTTCTGTCTAACGCGCCATTGTTTTGTTTTGATTGACGTCTAATGTTTGACAGCTGGGGACAGAGTGGTCTCTATTGGAAAAATGGTAGTTCCCGTTGACCTAGAATCACGAAATTTGGCGAAAAGCATGGACTTACAGCACAAATAAAGGAAAAAATCCAAAAAATAAAAAAGTTAAAAATTAAAGGCTGTCCATACATACATAGTTGACTCCATTTAAGATAGGCCTCTGAGTTGTATGGGCGCTCATACAATTTAGAGGTCTAGCTTAATTGGCCCAACCTCAAATAAGATAAATAAATAAAATAGGGGTTGATCGTAGAGGGTTGAAAATTTAGGGTTGTATGTATTTTTTGATGCTGTATCATAAAAAAATAAAAACAAAACATTTTATCTAAAAAATAAAAATAAAAATTTAGGGGTGACTACCCCTAACATTTAGGGGGATGAAAAATAGATGTTGGTCGATTCTCATAGATACCGGATAAGCACAAAAAATTTCATCAAAATCGGTCGAGCCGTTTCGGAGGAGTATGGCAACTAAAACTGTGACACGAGAATTTTATATATTAGATAGTTTATCAAGGCCGGGTGTATAAGATTTTATCATCATTATTAAATGTTGATGTATCTAACAGAAATAAGATAGTACTATGATATGTCCGCGGATATATCACTTAGTTGCGATCGGGTTATTTAAACCGGTTAAATATAACGGTTTTGCTATAACCTAGATTTATAGGTTGGTTTAAATTGAAACTGGTTGTCAATAAATTAATGGGCTTATTGGTTTCATTAAAACAAATCCTAATCCTAACTTATCTATACTAATATTGGAAAGCTGAAGAGTTTGTTTGTTTGTTTGAACGCGTTATTCTCAGGAACTACTGGTTTGATTTGAAAATTCTTTCAGTGTTGGATAGCCCATTTATCGAAGAAGGCTATAGGGTACTTTTTATTCTAGGAAAACACAAGATCGCGCGGAAAAGCTTGTAATATTATAAATGCGAATGTGAGTTTATTTGTTTGTTTGTAACCTTTTCCCGCCTAAACCGGTGAACCGATCGCGATGAAATTTGGTACGCAAGTAGCTTATGATATGGAAAAGGACATGTGCTACTTTTTTTTTGGGAACGTGTGTGCGGAAACCGCGGGAGACAGACGGGATTTTCTTTTATTGAATAAATTTTCATTTAGTTACTCCTCCCGATCTAAAATTATCCAAAACTGAGTTCATCAAAATAGATTTTATTTATACTCACTAGAGAACGTAGCACACAAATTCACGCAATCAAATTAGTAGAAGAACTTACTTAAGCTAGTTCTTTCTAGGCTTTGTGTGCTTACCATCTTCGGCCACATCATCACTTACCATAGTAAGATTGTGGTCAAACACAAGCCTATACAAAGTAAAAAAAAACTCCTTTTGCCACAATATTATGATAAAATTAAGGTCAAACAAAAGCCTGTTCAGAATCTACTCGAACTTATTAATAAATTGCAATTTACCTCATCTATAACTGTGATGTACGCCATTTGAAAGGCATTCACCCTATATCCGATTCTAGCTGTTCCCCGCGGATTCACCCGTGTACCGGGGATAAAAAGTAACATAGTATTTCTCAAGAATTAGACTATCAAATGCAAAAACAATTTTTCAAATCTGCTACAATCAGTTCCAGAGACAGCGCGTTCAAATAAAAAATCAATCTCTTCAGTTGTATTATATTATTATAATTAGGTTAAAAAACATTATGGCATAATTCAGTATTTTGATTATAAGCTAATAAATTGTATGTAAAAGCCTACTTCATATGCGAAGGCATATAGACTTACAAATAAATAATTTATAATTGCATGCTCAAATTGATAATTACAAAACAGTTTACGAAATAAGTGAATGTGGCGTATGCCTGCGTCCAGACAGGCCAGCCTATGTGAGTATGAAGCGTGTGGAAATCACAAAACTATAATGCTACAATAAGCTTTAAAACCAATGACAGTAATAGTTCTGGACAAACCTACAGGTTTGTTTGTAACGTTTTGACGCAACGATGAGGCTTAATGTCCATACAATTTCATGTCAATTATATTGACCGTCACAGTCTATGTAACTCTTATAGTCGGCCAACGGAAACGTCTAGACAGAACAATCATGCGGGGCTTGCGGGGCTGCCATACACTCGCTTGGGACACAATGCAGCAATGACGAATGATTATACAAAACGGCATTTTGCGTGACTTCAAACGCGATAGACCACTGTATGTTTTTTACGCTGTGATACCGTCATGTCACCCCAGTAAACTCTACATAACGCCAAAATGCGGCGACCCCGTCTTCTACTCTCCTTCCTTCACCCAACTGCACTGTGTCGTTGCTCGTTTCGGTACAAAGATCGGTGATAGGCGTTCCTATCACCGATCATACAGTGTGAAAGCGTTAAATGGTAAATGTGGTGGATAAAATCACAGCCCTCGCTACGCATCTCTGGTGGAAATGCAGCCTAAAGGTCAAAACACCACTGGTGTGAAAAGCAAGCCTTCAACAGAGAAGAGCATTATCAAAAATTTAATTTCAAAAAGATTGATGATAACAGATGACATACAAACATTTCTTGTTTATATATATTTTTACATCATGCTGAGATGTCGAGTTGGGTAACTTGACCCATGAACCTGACAATAGTACGTGTTGCCGGTAAACACGTAACCTCCTTCATATCCTGCATGCAAAGGTAATTTCAACTTTATTACAAATGGACTAAGGTTAGCAGCTAATTGTTTAAATTAGTGTTACACGAACGTGCTGCTAGTGTAGGAAGACATTTCTCATACTGTGACTCATGCTATTTGAATACAGGCATTCTGTCTGTTTATTGGTAGACTACAAGAAAACAATACACGTAAACAACGAATACTAATCCTACGAATACTAACGACTAGACTATACTAACTAGATTATAGTCTGGAATAGCACATAGGCTATTTTTTATCCCGGGAAAATATAAGATTCCTCGGGGATGCGGGTGAAACCGCGGGGTGGAGGCTAGTGGTTACATATATGGTGAGATTGTGGTCTAGCACAAACCTTTTGAAGCATTTATATTTCTTCGTTACTACATTTCCGCGCCGCGGTACCTTATAATCTCAAATCATAAACACATATGTCACGTTTGAATATACCACAGATAAAATATAATAGCAGTAATTAAGAATATACTTAGACATACAATATGTTATTACTCGAGTATTACGTAACTGAGTTACTCGAGTATATGTACTCGGAGATTATAATAATTAAGTATTATGTTGCCGAGTTATAACACAATAAGGTGCTAAAAAGGTAGATGATATAACTGCAATCTTTATTATTTTTTTTGTTATAATAATTTGCCTGGTTACCTCCATACAAATCAAAATCATCAAATACCCAGCCACTAATATGTTCAAGATGTTGCACTTGAGAGCCAATTTCATTCTAAGCTTTTGGTAGTTAATACACATTGTAAGAAAAAAAATGTTGTGGAATTCTATACTTTTTAATGATATAATAGCATTGGTTCAAAATTATGTCAATCAATACTTTAAGGGAAAATCGCTTTTGAATATTCCTAAGTGTATATATATTTATGCTTCATGACTGTAATGGAGATTTTAGGAATACAAGAAATTGACAAGCTCTAGAAATTTAAATTCGAACGACAATGCAAGTTACTAACACATAGTGAAATCCTGAACATGTCTAACTTACAGACAAGCAAATATCACCTTTCTATGATCATTAGTTCTTTACTTCATCTTTACTTTAATTAAGTTCAGTTTACATCAGTCGTGGAAAACAAGACGTAAGTTACGTGCTCCACTTATTTAAGAACGTAATACGGTAGTGTTAAGAAACTGACACTTCTTTGAGAATATTTATTACCAACAAAATGGCCTTGTATGTATGTGGGCTACAAAAAATGGCCGCCATTCATCAAGTTAAGTACCTCTCTGTACAATTAACAGTGTGTCACACCACATTACCATTTCGTGTAGAGTCGTGCAAATACGGTTGCGAATTCAAACAGTTTTGAAACCGATTTTGTTTTGCGTAACATATCTTCAACAACGCGTTCATTCTTTCTAACAATTCCATATTTTCCAATCCGATATCAATTTATGAAATTCTACTCACTCTATATTATACAGAATATCGTAGAAGATAAGATTGCTTTTCATACGTTTTGATAGGCGATACCGTTACTGAATCGGATAATAGGAAAGGAATGGTCTGCAGAGCGACTTTATGGCAAAATAATATACATATTATAATAACAAATTTTCCCAGATTAAAACCTTGTAGAAATAAAAATAAATAGACTTTAAATGAAATAAAGAAATGAGATGTTAAATAAAGTTTCGGTTTTGGTTTTAGCCGAAACTAAAAAAGCCCAATTTCGGTTTCCATTTCTTTACATACCCTCAGTTTCTTTACGAACACTCAGTGCTAAAGACAAAGACCGTTAGTCCGGTATAACCAGTTTGCTTGCATCTCGTTTGCTTGAGAAAGACCATGACAGATCGATCTTGTTATAGCATACCTGTAGTACCCAATGACCTACTATTTCGTTTGGTTCCCGCTAACAATGATATTTCGCAATTAACTCTTGGGGAAATGACACACTGCTTGTTATTCGGGTGCATATACCCTTATCGTAATCGGTACCTGATTTTTTTTTAAAGATTTAGTGAATTAGTAAAACCCTTGCATACATGGACAATATTATAGTTTTATATTTGATGTAATTACGTGTATTACATTTTTACGAGCTCTGCTTAGTTTGGGATCAGATGTGTGTGAAGAATCTCCCATTCATATAATTATATTTTTATCGGTAAAATAAAATTACAAAAAATATTTTTGTGACGATTCTTACGCCTAGACTAAAATTATAATTATTATTTTATTTTATCCTCAGTCTTCTACATGGTTTGAACCTAAAAATAAGAGACCTATTACAGCTATACAGGTTCTAAAATGGAGAATAAAACTTAATTATAATAGTTACTTGTGGGCACAATAATTTGTTTTCACGAAATTGTTTCGAAAATAAAGGGCATTAACATTAGGCTTTGGGAAAGCACGTGTTTATTTTATAGACTAGCTAAAAACACATAAAATTCACATCGAGTCTAATAATGACTTATCATCACAACAGAAAATCACCACAAAGTTAACAATACATTTAAATGCTTCATAGAAAGTGAGATAATAATAGAAAAACGTTTTACAACAGCCAGTAGCCACCATGGGCCATACCGAAGATGCCATGCAGGTCATAGTCCCGAGTTACGCAATACGTGACATACGAACAAATGAGCTAGTTTCCCACGCGATGGATGCGCTTTGTACCCGGTATCTATTCATGTGGACTTTACACTTCAATGGTTTGAAGTCCAGTTGCATAACTGTACTGTGTGGTCAAGATACATGAGTAGAGGAGATAAAAATGGGTTTCGAGCTTAAAAAAGAGGACGCAAAAAGACGTTCTTAGACTGAAGTGCGAACGACACGGCAATAGATAAGATGAAATGCACCTAATCAATCAATGAAAATATTTAGAATATATTGCGCAGGTCCCTACTTATGAATGATTTAATCTCATATCTAATTTAAATAATCCACTTGCTCGAGAAGCTGGAACCGTAACTACATATTTCCCTTTTTAACCGATGAAAAAACGGAGGAAGTTCTCAAGTCGACGCGTACATTATTATTTATTTATGACCACGCATAACTTTTTACAGAGTAGGTAGTCCGATTTTGATTTTAAAAAAATCATTATCGAAGACATTATTAGCATGTTTTGACATAAAGGTATCTCTGTCACACTATGCATATCTCTTTTTGGCACATGAACGAATACGGGCTGTCAAAACGGCCATGATAGTGTGCCGCTAGTTTAGCTGTAATTATCCTGGTGCGGTGTCGTGATAAAACAAACATGAAATACACAGAATTATACGTAGGTAGGGTAAGTATAAATTTTTAACTTTTCGTTTGATACTTTTTTAGATTAATAAAGTTTTGTCAGTTTATTACACGTAGAAAGTTTTTAGAGCGCTAACTCTGATTCTTCATATTATATAAATGCGAAAATGTTATACATGTTACTCAGTCACACCAAATGGATTTGGATAATATTTGGCATAGACAATATTTATGATAGAAACTGGTGTTTTTTTAATCCTTTAATCCATGGAGCAGAATCTAGTATGGTTGTAATAACTAAAAAAGTAATTTAAAAACCTTATAAATCGTGTAGCATTTCCCATCCGAAGGCCAGTACAGCATCAGCCAGCCTCTCGGGTGTGCAGCACAGGGATTCCTCCTCACGTCAGCCCATGGTGGCGGTAGCACCACGGCCTGGGTACCACAGAACAGTGCAGCCAACCACATCCAAGCCGCCATGTTTAAAAATCCAATCACATCGAATTTTGAAAGTCTGATCACATTTTATTCCGTCCCATTGCAATCACTCCACAAAATTAAGTTAAACACTGTCTTGAACTATTGTTTATTTTTACCATGATACAGTTTATCGTTTGTTTTTTTTATCTATAAGAACACGTGTCTAATTAATTAATAAAATAAAAAAGCCTTTTATTTTATGCATTGAAAGTATATAACATTTGTTTTTAACATTAATACAAGTGTATGTTTAACGTGTCTAATTAATTAATGTAAAAAAAAGCGTTCATTTCAAAACAGATTCTAATTTAAAGCAAAGCTGTCGTGCGCTAGTTAGGAGTTGAAGATGTTATTTCGTTTTGCATTACATTATCAATTTCCGTAAACCACTTAAAATGCGGTGTTAGGTCACAAACTCTCGCCCACTTCCTCGACTTAGTATAAATGTTACAACTGTCGTTATTTCAGCCGCGATTATTTACGGACCATTAAGGGGGTCACACACGGCGAAGATACGATAATATTTTATGTTAAGATATACGAGACAGTGCTATACCAGCGAAAGAGAAGGAAAGTAGGTAGGTAACAGGTAGGTCGTTGCTTCTCTTTTCATAATATAATGCTGTCTCATGATCTTAAGATAAAATATTATAGTATCTTCGCCGTGTGTGACCCCCTTTAAATTTAAAAAGACAATAAGACAAATAAAAGATAGCTTTATTTTCAGCGTCGCATCGGCCGTTCAACTACAGTAGTTTGGCGTAATTGTGCACAAAATACTGGGCTACAAAATAAATTTGTTTTTATTACATCCATAATATTAACACTTTTAAATTCACATTGAACTACTTTATTGAATCGAATTTCCATAATATAAATATTAATTTCTAGATAGCTTTTGGCGACTTTATAATATTTTGTAATATTTTATAGGAATAGGAAATACATAATGTATTTGTTGTTATGTTACGAAAATATCTAATCGTTTTGATATTAATGCCTAATGGCGCATTGCACGAATTCGAGTGTAACCAAGTTTTTCATGAATGTAGCAACCCTAGATATGTCTATCACTTCAACTATAATGTGACATCCCTAATTATAGTCCTAGAGCCATGATTCTTCGTCCATAAATCATGTAAAATACTAATCAACTGTAATAAAAAATATAATTTCATCCTCCATTACAGAACTGAAGTGCCTAATATTTTTATTGTTTTTTCCTGACTCTATTAGTTCATAACGGATGTTCATTATTATTTTTACCTATACAATTTCTTGTAGAATATAATGGTTAGCTGTAAAGTGAATTACCTCAATTTGCGATTAGATCGTAGGCTAACGGTATACGTTACCGTTTGATGTGACTGCCGCCGCCGCCGCCAAATGTGCGCCGGCGCACTCAGCCGAAATGTCGAAATGAACTACTATAATATTATAGCCCACTTTTGCTGAGATTACGTGTAAGAGCGTCTTTGTGGTGCAATTTAAAAGCTTATAGTGGCTGTTATTTTATAGTTTACATAGTACTACCACAGTCTATGTAACTCTTTCTTATACGCTTATACTACTGAGAAATTACGACTCGATTTAGTAACAAATATATTTTTACATTTTTATAATATTATAGCATCATAATCTGCAGGGTTGATTGATAAGAAGAAGAAAGGGTGTCTTATGTATCACGTTCATTGTCTCTCTTAACTTGCATGTTGACCGTGGAATTGACCATGGAACGATACCTACTGTAGGGTTAAAGTTTGGAATAATAAAGAATATCACACAGATTTTAGAGAAAGAATCCTACTCCTACTATAATGTTATAAATGTGAAAGTTTTGATGTGTGGATGTTTGTGACTCAATCACGAATAAACGGCTGAATGAATTTGGATGAAACTTGCCACATAGATAGATCATACCCTGGAATAACATATAGGGTACTTTTATCCCGAGAATACATAAGAACTCTCGGGATACCGCGGAGCGGAAGCTAATTAATTATAAAAGTAATTTATTGAAGTTAAATCTTTAATTTGTATTAAAACGCTACAGCTAGTAACTTAGTCAACATAAGATTATAGTTTATTTGTTGTTGAATAAAATGCATTGTTTTGGTATATCTTTCAATGGCTACATTCTTGATACAAATATGTTTGTGGACATTCTTCATACACGTCTACTGAACCCAAAATAAGCAGAGCTTGTGCTATGAAAACCAGATGTAAGAATACTTTTTTCTTTTTACTTTTTTCTAAATAAATACTTATTACACCCAGACTCAGGTTAAACAGACATTGTTCATGCACAAACTGTCCTATTTTTATTTATTTTACAAGGAAAGTTTGTCTTAAGTTAACCTTTTGACTTGGTTATGTCATGTCATTGCCGTGCCGAGAATATAACAAAGTGAACCAAAAAAAAAAACAAAACATTCGAACATAATTTTTATTATGTCCTGTCGTGTAGTCAACATTTGGAAACGGTATTTGCGGCTTTGACGTAAGTCTAACTAATCTAAGGTAAGTAGCTCTTCAAGACAAGAGTCAAAATTAAATACCTCCATGGTACTGACCTTATAAAAGCTTTAATTTTCACTAATTAATGTAAATCAATGGTTCTTAACCGGTGGTCCGCGGACCACTGGTACCTAAAGCCATCTGAAAAATATTAAATTGTGAACAAAAACGTAAAAAATAATAATATACTGTTGGCTATGAACAATTGTTTTATTTATAGGTAGAACAGCCCGTTATTCATTTACATTTACTGTATATTTACCTACAAACAGTTGGTAGTTCATGACCAGCATTATGTCAAATGGTCCCACATCACTAAAAGTTTCAGGCGACGCCTTGAAGATTTTGGTTGCAATGATTCCGATTTTTCTCAACAATGACTGAAGCGAACGAACTGAAATTTATTGTAAGAATTCATCATGTCTTTGACTTTATTTTGTACGTTGCATAACACGATTGGTTAACTTTTATAACACAAAATAATTAATCAAAAAGACCTCTTTAAAATAAGAGATTCCAATTTTACCGGCGTTGAGGATCAATTTGAGGTTCCAAAATTTCTACATATACTTGAAACTGATACTATAAATTGTACTTAGGTTTTATGAAATATATTTGTAGTTATTAAATTAAACAATAAAAACCATTTTTTCGCATACGCCCGTTCCGTTTACGCGGGTTTTCTATGAGAGGTCGCTATAGTAGGGAGCGGGACGCAGCACGTTGAATTTCAGATTTTTAAGCTTAACGCGGCGTCACCTTAAGAAGCACTGTTGTAAATGTACCTGTCAAATATTAGTTTAAGCCCTAGGTAAATACACTAAGTCACTACTCAATTTGAATGTGAACATAGAACAGAAATAGAGGATACATAATACTAGTAATCGTAACAACATGCAATAAACGCAATTCCCATGAATCGATGCGTTGAATCGATAATCTGACTGCTTCAATTATATTTATCGATTGCAGATTTTTGCTGCACTTTTGTAATATCGATTTGTAATACTAAGACAATTATTATGTCTACGTTTAATACTGTTGTTGCTTAGTTGTTACAAAATGTTTCTATGAAAAAAAAAAGGTTATGTAAGTAATTTCAGCCTATTACTTTACATAATTTTGTTGAAATATCCAAAAGATTTTGATTCACCCATAGATTTTTTTAATCAAGGTTAATATTGCATTATAACTAATTTATTATCTGCGTCACAAGGTCAGCTCGTTTTTACAATAGAATTGGTTCAAGGTTATTACCATTTAGTTTGTGATGATTTCCTACAATCTCAACATGAAAAATGTAATACATAAATAGGAACGATCGAAACTCAAAAGAAAGAAGAAGAAAATCTAATATATAAAATTCTCGTGTCACAATGTTAGTTACCATACCTACTCCTCCGAAACGGCTCGACCGATATTTATGAAATTTTATGTGCATATTGGGTAGATCTGAGAATAGGTGGTAAAGTATAATTCTAACCGCTACGCGGGTGAAACCGCGGGGCACAGCTAGTAAAATATAAAATTGTAAGATTACATAACAACACAAGAACAAAAATGGCTGCATAATTCTCAGATTAAATTCTAGAATTTATCTAGAGAGATAAAATTGATATTTGAATTGGGTAATGTTAAAGATCAATCCTACCTAACTAACCGCAGTTGATCGGTAACATATTGCGTTATGAAATCTAGACAATCTAAACTATTGTACATGGAGAAGTGTTGCGTCGATATCGATGAGTCTATAGTAAAAAAATATCGATAAACTGCGAGAAAATTTGAAGAAAAATTGTCTTATTTTATGTTGTAAATAAAGACAGCAAGGTTGTTTATTAGTAAGTATTTTTTAATTAAACGAACAATATACTTAATTAAAAAATATTTACACGCTAAAGTAAAATTAGAAACGAAATTACTCATAATTAAAAAATGTGCCCCAAATCACTACCTAGCGGATGTGTGCCAAAAAGGCAGGCAGTAATGCCACGCTGAATGGCAATGCCAATTCTTTGGTCGACGTACATGCCAGCCCTCTTGTTACAAGAAGCTTTAATGAGTCGAAAAGAGACTTCTTTGAATAAACGATGAGTTTTCAGTCCCCAAGGCCCCAGAGTTACAACCCCAAACAATAGATTTTACTCAATCTTGCATACAGAACTATTTTTAGTCTAAGGAAATCTAAAAATATGTTATTTTAAAACGAATGTATAGCAAATGACCCAATTAGCATAATATTATAATAATAATTAATAGAAGTTCCTTACCCTGAAACCCTAACCACCAAATGCTGTTTTTATACACTTAAATAAAATGAACATAATTCAAAAAATTATAATAAGTTTTAGATTAAATAAATAGATCATACCTATGTTATAAGATAGGGTACTTATATGTATATATTTTCCTTACTTTTTAATGTAAGTACATTGTAAAGTTTTTATTTTATTTAGATTACATAAATACTTATTATCCTTAGGGAAAGCGCGCATAAAACCGCAAGAATCGGGGCGGAAGCTATTATTAAAGTATTACATATATCGATATTACTTCATGATACCATAATACCATCACTACTATTTACTGATATTTACAAAAAAGCATAAGATAATGTACCTACAGCGCGTTTCTTTACGTTATTTTACAAAGTAGCTCAAAGATTAAATAATAGTTGCTGTTCAAAAGTTACAAAATCCATTGTTGGATAACTAGAGTTTGGTCGTTCACATTTTTGTGTTAATAGCGGCTTGGTTTATTTAATGGAGTTTAGGCCATCCACTGTTTTATTCATAGAGCGCATTTTTGAACAATGGGTTACTTTACTTATTAGGTAATCTGTGCTTTATTCGACACACTAAAGTTTTCGTGCTAAAATTACATTGCTTGCTAGATTTTATGTCAACTATAATTTTGATTCATTTTATTTTCGTGATATTACAAAATTCAGCCCAGCGGTTTCACCCGCGTTCCCGAGGGATCTTATGTCTCCCCGGGCTAAAAATGATCCTATTATGTTAGTCCAAAATATATTCTATCTGTGTGCCAAATTTCGTCCAAATCATTGAGTGGTAACAAACATCCAAACTTACAAACATTCACATTTATAATATAGTAGGATTTTCATCATCTCTATATA
The DNA here is from genome assembly GCA_951216915.1 of Tetheella fluctuosa. Lineage (NCBI taxonomy): Eukaryota > Metazoa > Arthropoda > Insecta > Lepidoptera > Drepanidae > Tetheella > Tetheella fluctuosa. The sequence continues at coordinate 11,981,641 of OX578217.1, forward strand.
GGTATACCGGATGAATATTTCAAGATGGCATATCTTCGATTTCTGAATCGGTCTCATAGTAATTTTGTTTATCATGACAAACCTAATAGATTTAGAAAATATGTATCTACCTATAAAACAGGTGGACCTAGAGATTTGAAAATTGGAAGAAATATTCCTTAACGATTTTCCAATTCAACCCATAAACTTATAAAATAGGGATCGCGGGTGAAAACGACAGAAAGCAAGTTATAATAGGTATACAAATATATACGTATAATATTCTAATCTATAAATAAAAAAAACACTTTCATGGCGAAACATGGCGAAGGACTACAAAATATTAATTAAGAACTTATGTAATAAATAACGAGCAAAATAAATTATCTTATCTTATATGACAAAGTCTTTGTTTCCCGTTCAGACTGGGACAGAAGGTTGTGAACTCTAAACTCACAGCCTTATTTTAAACGTTAACGCATTGACATAAGGTGTATTTTATCGTTTGACTTTCTTTTAATGTGAAAGAGGTTTTATTCAACGAATAAGTTCTACAAAGAAGATTGCAGGATTCAAAAAAGGACTCACTCTGTGAGCTAAGATGCAAAAAGGTCAGTTGGGAAAGAAACCTTTTTAAATTTTCATTCTTTCTGTAACGAATAAAAATAATGTAAAAGCTCCATTTGTAGATGCACGTACAATGACTAGAAGGTAGGTAAATCTTCATTATAAAACTACTGCTTGTGTCAATTAGATTTGTTTAAGGTCATATTTAACTCGCGATTCCTGGAATTCTATTTTTTTGCGCGTCCCATTCGCGAGTCTAGGAGTTTTTTTTTTTAATTGATAAATATATATGTAGCTGTTTAATTGATAATAATATTATAATTTATAACTTAAAATAACTCTAACTATTTTATAATAGTAATTTATGACACTAATAACTTAATCACACTTTTGACACTTAAAAACCTATTAACGATAACGTATAAGTTTAAATTATGTTACTATAAAAACCACTCAACATACTAAATAAAACCGAAAACCACGAACGTGAACACGTGCGTTTGCGTTCTAGAGGCGCACCACTACCGTCTTTCCCGCCTCGATTGTAACTGCGGCTGTAGAGCTTTTTGAATTGCAGCCTTTGCCTGATTACGTGTTGCGATCACAGTAGGTGTCTATTTATCGTAGAGACATCTCTTCATTTCATTCGCATGCTAGTTTGGGTTTGGCTTACATTTTAGTATTAGGATTAGATTTTTTATGTTGTGCTTAACTTATTCATAAATCTGATACTAAAACGTAATAAATAATATTGCAATTTTAGTATTACTAACGAGTGTATTTAATTTAATAAACAAATAAACGCTATTTACAAAATGTAGGTACATATACAAAAATGGAGAACTAAAAAGTTAAGTACATCTTTTTTTTGTAATCTAGAAAAAGGTATGTAGAATATGTTTATTCAGTAGTTATTTTATCTCGACAACCATTGATCTTTATAGCATTCGTTATTCGAATATGGATATTCCATCAGTTTTTTTTTATTCTCCTTAATATTTTTGCGATAAAAAAGGTTTGATGAGAGAAAAGTTTATCATTATTGTCGTTGTATTCTACAATTTCATTCAGGATTAGTTATGTAGTTTTCAATTATACTTATTACATTGATAAGCCTATAAGAAATATACTTACTAACTCTGGGGCCTTGGGGACCGGAGGCTCATGAGGTCTCTTTTCGACTAATTGAGGCTTCCCGTGACAAGACAAGGGTTGGTTTATATTTTGCCCAAAGAATTGGCATTGATTTCCATTCAGCGCTGTGCTGCCAGCCTTTTTGGCACACTTCCGCTCGGCAGTGATTTGGGGATGTTTTTTTAAATTATAAATAAGTAGTTTTTGATTTTATTTTAGTATTTATATATTAAGCTTATATTATTATTATTATATTAATGTTAAATATTTATATTTCTATCAAAATAACTTATCCAACCAATCTAACGTAACACGTAACCCTACAAAAACCAATTAAAACGCACACAAAAGCTACTCTTTAAAATTAAAGAAGCAATATATGTTTATGGATTTGTGTAAGCAAAATACCATCAATCAATCATGAATAGTGCTTCAATGTTGTGCCATGAAAATATAATTATTAGTGAACTACAAAACATAACTAGGTCGATGATCTGACCTGAGAATAGTCAGAAATTATCAGGATGCGGAAGATAGAAACGGATATTTATGATCCACAGAATCTATGAAATCAATTTTATGAACATCATTAAATATCGTCGATCCAGAAATATCCAGTTCTGGTGCATGTATGAAAAAGGCTATAATAGAAATAAAATCTTCTGAATAACAAAAATGTTTTTAAATGTTCATAGTCTCTTCTCCCTAAAGTCAACGTCAATACATTTTTTTTTCACGCAGGATGGTGCGTGGCCGTGCAAGACTTTTCCCCAATACTTTGTAAAACATTAAACTAATAATGCATAGTTCTATGACGAATTACCCATATAATTACAAATTATCAAATACCAGTGACAAATCTTAATTTACATGAGAAGACATATAGCAGTAAAATTATAAATGCGAAAGTTTGTCTTAAGTTTGTGTAACGGCTCAACGGATTTTCATATTTTTTGTTAATTAATAGCTAGTTTAGGTCCTGGAGTAAGACATATGTTACTTTTCATTCCAGGAACGCAGGCGAAATCACGGGAGACAGCTAGTAGCATTCTAGGTGAAACTTATTACTGGGCGGGCACAGAATTACTGTTGAAAAAATATGCCTGTGGGTGGGCATTTGTGGGTATTACCTACCCCATAATAGTAATTCGGAATTCATTCATTTTCAAACCTATTGAAAGGCGACGGTTACTCCTCTATCTTGAGAGGACACAGACATACAGGGTGATTTTGTTATCACTGGCAATACTTGCAGGGGTGGAAGTACTCATCAACGTGAACAACTTTTATTATAGGGCTAACTCTGATATCGCGTAAAATAATACGGCTGCTTCATACATTTTGGTCGAGTAGGTATTGAACTTTTGTATGGAACAGCTGATAATTTTTTCATGATTTCACAGTTAGTCCCATAATAAAAGTTGTTCATTTTGATGAGTACTTCCACCCTTGCAAGTATTGCCAGTGACTAAAAAATCACCCAGTATGTACATGAGTGACTAATCTATTAGTATATTTAATGTGATAGTTACATCATGTATCACAATCAAATATCAATAGCATCAATAGATTGGTAAACCATACGTAATAGGGCATGTTAAAAATAAAGATGAAGCTAGCCCACTGAGTTTTGTTAGTTTTGTATATTAACGACTCTAAAACCATTTGGTTGTTTACCTGGTTGAAGAGAATTTACACAAGGCCTACCTGCTGTAGCTTGGTTCCTTTGCTTTTATTTTTTTTGTTTAGTTTATCTGTGAACATATTGTCACCGGTAAGTGATTTGTAACCCAAGGTGGTATCTAAGCATGAAATGAAACCGGGTTTCAAATGATACAAATGAATATCTTATGCATTTTTACTGCATAAACATTTTTATTAAATACTTAAAATTTTGAGCATAATTTTATGATATCTTATATCCATAACAAAAAGACTTTCCAAATTTCTTTTTAACCGACTTTAAAAAAGGAGGATGTTCTCAAATCGTTTGCATTTTTTTTTACTTAATCGAAACACGAGCATAAATAGTAACTTCCATCAAAACGTATATCCTTGGTCTACTAAAAAACAGCGAATCAAAAACAGTTATCGATAAAAAAAAACGTCTAATAAAAACTGATAACTTCCGCTCGATGTCAAAGGCATTACACGGTGATGCAAGTCCGTAACACAGCTTTATGGTGTCCATGACTCGATTTACCGTTAAACGAGGTTTATCGACCGCCCATCACATAAAATGTTCTGGACTACTATTACAATGTCGACTACTACTTTATCGATCGATATCAAGTTTTTTCTTTCGACTTCTTAACCTTGGTCAACTTGGTGTAAAGTTTGTATGGACTGGACAGCTGTACTTTAGAGCCAGTTTCCTCAAGGCGTAATCTAATCATCTTCGACGACATCATTAATTACTATTGTGAGATTTTGCTCAAACCCAAAGTGAATATAAATATTATAACTACTCATTTTTTTTATGTATTATTTTATTTTGAGTTTTAATTTAATTTATTACATGTGGATTTTTATTCACATAGACAAATTAATATGAAACATCCGGATAATCTGGTAAACCCATAAAAATGTTGATTACGGTAATATAATTAAAGTAAATATGTAAATAAAAATTTCATTAAAGTTAATTACATTTTATAGGTATACAAATAATAAGACATGATTTAATTTAATTCGAGATAAAATAAAATTATGTGTGAAGCGAAATCCAACGTGATCTAAAAACAAAACAAAAGCTAATTTGGCTGGTTAAAATGTAACTGCATAAAATTAAATGGCCACGGTAGAATTATGATTAAAATAATACCTATACAAACTGTTCCTTAGTTAATCAAATAAAAAATATCATAAAATCAAACGAAGCAGGCCACTTGACATACTTAATTCTCTCTATATTAACTGTACCTACATTTAATGTTTATTAATCAGCTAATTAAGAAAGATGAAGTAAAAAATGCAGAATATGAATGTTGCCATGGTCATCGTACATATTAAAAACGTAGCTATTTTACAATTCAAATAAGATATGTGATACAACGTGTGCGTTACATAATATAAATATAAATGTAGCCATGGCCCTGCGTGTGTGCTATAAAATCTATTATAGGAATGCAAAATTCTAGACGTACATATTGATCTCGATGGAAATTATAACAAAATATCGTTAAGATAAAATGATCCCTATCTACAGGGATAACAGTCCCTATCGCTATTTATTACAATTATGTGCGAAAGTATGAAGAACGGAGCAACGAATTGACTAGAAATATTCTTTATTGTATTCATCATATCACATCATGTATGTAATGAGAAGAAATGACATAAAATAAAAGAGAATCAATCTAGGCGGCCTTATACTAAACTAAACTAAATACATTAAAATATAAAATAAACAAATACTACACATAATAACACTTAGAAATATATAAAATACATACCTAACTATATAAAATAAATATAGATATGTAAATAAAATAACATACTAATACTAAATATAGAATTTTATTTACATATTTACAATTAAAGTAAAAAATACAAACTATGATATATAGAAAACATCCTCAAAGCCCTCGCTGCTGTCGATAGGCAAGGTTCCCAACAGGCTGGCAGCGTTCCCTTTTTGGATGGATACTAAATATTGTCAATAAATAAAAGAAAATAAAAAGATCAAAGAGAGTGATAATAGGAGAATATTTGCGACGCATTATAAGTAATTATTTTCTTGTCATTTTTGTTATTCCGTAATGAGCATAGTCATATACTCGTGCTCACGGATGTAAAAAAAGACTCGTGCTATAGCCGCATCATAGGTGCTCAGGCCAACCGACAATCGAATAAGAGGTGTCATACGCTACGCTTGTACAGTCGACGTCAAAGATATATAAGTACTTGTTTACGTGATATATTACAGTTTTATATTTTCACTCAATGTGCCCAAAATATGTTTACACTATTTAATCCATGGAATTTGCCACTTTTTCTGACTTATATTCGTTTACATAACAAGTTACAGAATAATATTTACACTCAATGTGTCAAACGTGATACACGTCAAGAGCAACATTTCTGTTTTTACGTTTCATGATGCATAAAAACTTTAACGCATTCTGCTACAAAAACATATTTACATACATATTTACAAATTTCTTTATAATTCATCTATTTCGTTCTGGCCTACCTTTTATTTAAGAAACCTCCTTGCTATAATTTTCTTTAGCTTCTTAGGTACTTATTTTTAATAATTCATATTAAGAATATTCTATTCTATTTATGATATTTCTAGAAGTGTTTTATCTTTTCGAGCGTCATTGATGCATTGCGAGTGTCATTGTAAAGATAAATTTCATAAACAATATTAAATAAAATGTTTCGCATAGACGACCATACAAAGCACAAAATAATTACCATGCGTGAATATGGAGCAACGGTTACGGATATATCGGAAGAACTGGGGATTTCGGTAAGTAAACCTTCAAATGACGGTAATAAATATGGCCTTACGTCATAACATATTAAATTTTATGAGAAATATTAAATAGTGAATCTCATCACTCTCATCTTGTTTCAGCGACCAACGGTGTATCTGTGGATCAACAGATGGGGCAACGAGGGAACAGTGAAATGTCACTCATCTAAGGGCCGAAATAAAAAAACCTCTGAATACACTGACAGGGCTTTATAGAAAGTGTGATGGTCCAGCGATTCATAAGCGTACCTACATATGCACAACAATTAAATGTTAGTGCTAATACAATCAGAAGACGATTAAAGAGTGCAGGACTTCGTCGTAGAATCCCTGCGAGGAAACCGCAACTAACTGACCGGCACAAAGGTTTGCGGTTGAATTTTGCCAATAAATATCAATATTTCGACTTTGAAGACGCGGTTTTTATCGACGAAAAGGTCTTCACAACACGCCAAGATGGACGCCTGTCCCTATATCGCTAAACACGCGTTACGACGAACAAAATGTCTTGGTCGATAGAAGAAGTGGACGTCTGTCAATTGGTTTTTGGGGGTGGATTTAGAGTTCGGGTCCAGGTGAACTTGTGGAAATCACAACACGAATGAATGCCAACAATTATTTAGAAATCCTCAGAGATGTCTTACTACCAACACTTAAAGCTTCATTTGGTGATAAAAAATATATTTGGTACAGGACAACTCATCGGTCCATATTTCCCGTATAGTCCAAGCATGGATCAATGAACAAGATAGCATAGAACTGATAAAGTTGTCACCAAAATCCCCGGACATGAATGTTATTGAAAACATGTGGGGTCTTATGGTCCAAAACTGGGACTCTTCGAAGGTAAAGACCAAACAAAATTTAAGAGAACATGTACACGAGCTGTGGGAATACTATCGCGGAATTGACTACTGCGAAAATTTAGTCCGCTCTATGGGCCAACGCTTACAAGACGTGCAGGATGCTTTTGACGGCTACACACGATTTTAAAATGTTTAAACATTAAGATATTCACACGTTGTATGATTATTTATATAAGAAGTATTTTTTTTAATAGAACTAGTATAGCACTTTTTTTAAAATTAAAACACCTAACTGTACTCATAAGTCTTTTAATCAAAAGGTATAGTAGAAACGAAAGTAGGTATGTCAGCTTTTGATCAACATAACAATAAAGCCACGTTCAAGAATAAAAGCCCCCTAAAGCTAAAAAGCACAACTTTAGGGCCAATTTTTATTCCTCAGATAGACATTTATCCAACAGATACCCATGACCATGACAATCCATACAGTTAGTCATCGAATCGCGCTTATCTTACGTAAGGAAGTTCGGCCTTAAATTCACTTTTATTTAAACTTAGTATTCTTCAGTATCTATGCATTTACAAAATAACCGGCCAAGGGCGAGTCGGATTCGTACATTAAGGGTTCCGTACAATTTTCAAAAAATCACATTTGTTGTACAAATAAACAGCTCGACTTAAATATTTATTTTATTCTGATTTTAGTATTTGTTATTGAACTTAGGGGCACAGAAATACATCGCCTGAAAGTTTTAATAGCCTAGTTATAACTGTTCGTGAGATAGGTACAGCCTGGTGAGAGACAGACAGACGAACGGACACTAGAGGTTTAGTAATTGGGTCTGTTTTAACCTCTGGGTACGGAACTCTGAAAATCAAAAATACTGAAAATGGTTTAAATGTAAACATCGGAATTAAAGACTCGACATAGCATTGATAGCGTCATCTAAACGAACGAGACCACGAAAACGAGACAAACAGACCATTTGACAGTATGGTACTCTTTTCGACGATTGTCAATATTTTAGACTGCTGCTTTCAATTGTTTGTAAAGGTATTTATTTACCAGGAAATATAAAACTGTTTATGTATGGTTGATTGTAAATATTAAAATTGAGCTTTACATGCAATTTAATTTGGTACATTAAGAGTAAATATTATTATGTAACTTGTCATGTAAACGAATATAAGTCAGAAAAAGTGGCAAATTCCATGGATTAAATAGTGTATATATGTTTTGGGCACATTGAGTGAAAATATAAAACTGTAATATATCATGTAAACAAGCACTTGTCACATTACATGGCAACTTATTTTAATGTAAAGATCTTTTTGTAACTTTCAATTGTAAATATATCTTTGACGTCGACTGTACATACCTAACGACAAAATTATACTACTGTAAGTATGGAAATCAGGTGGTGGTCTTGGTTTTCCCGAAGCACATTAGACGATAGTGTAGCAACAATTTAGTTGGCATAATATCCCGACAGCGAATTGGGTAGAATTATAAACGACGTCAATATAACCTTTATATAACTCTGTGCTGTATAAGCTATGACAGGTTGCTTAACGCGACCAAAGATGAATTTTCTAGTGAATTTGATACTCGTGATTTACATGTAGCGTGTTTGGTAACAGCATTTTAGGGTTGTCAAACAGATATAATAAGAATCAACTGTGAACCGAAACATCCTAGTTTCCCATCCTATCTTTGGCTACATCATAAACTTCTATGGTGATATTGTGGTTAAATCTAAATAAATAAACTTCTAAATAATTAGTAAAAGCTATTATTTTTTCTGGGTAAAACTTAAGTGTTTCACCACATGTCACTAAGGTGAAGTAAGTGATGATGTGGTCGAAGAAGCACATAAAACCTAGAAGGGAAAAACGTACCCAAGAACCCTTTCCTGTATTTTCATAGAAATTCTAACATGGGTTAGAATTCGGTTTACATATAAAGGATTCTCTTTAGCCACAGTCTATGTAACTCTTACAGTCGGCTAACGGACACGTCTAGTCAGAGCAATCGTGCGGGGCTTGCGGGGTGAGAGAGGGGCGGTAGCGAGCCCAAGCTGCCATACACTCGCTTGGGACACAATGGAGCAATTACGAATGCCTTCAAACGCGATAGACCACTGTATGTAATTACGCTGTGCTTTAGCTATGTACTAAATTAGACATTTTAATGTTCATAATGATGATGATCTATTTTAAACTAAACTACCAAAATAACTGAGACTTGTCATTGTATTATTAATCGGATATTGTTTTTAAAGTTGTCAGCCCTATCACTTTGGCTATGCGCGAACAATGCAATGTTAGCTTTAATCGTTTTACATAAGACTTTAATGGATGAACAACTTAAATATATAGACAAAATAATGTTTATTCTATCGAAATATCTAACAATTGCCATTGTTATTTGACATAGGAAGTTAGCATAATGTAATAAACACCCGCGTTCCCGAGGGATCTTATGTTTTCCCGGGAAAAAAGTAGCCTATATCTATATAGCCTTCCTCGATAAATGGGCTACCCAACACTAAAATATTTTTTCAAATCGAATTTCAGTAGTTCCTGTGATTAGCGCGTTCAACCAAACAATCAAACTCTTCAGTTTTATAATATTATATTAGTATAGTAAGTATAGATATATTTTGTGCCATACCATAAAACTATTAATAAGTTGACTCGCGATTCCTGGAATTCTATTTTTAACCATTAAGTAAGTAGGAATCTATCAACCAAACTGTGGAGTATCTAAGTATGCTGGCCACCAAGGGCGTGAGAAGACGTGGCCATAAATTGACCGACTCTAACTGGCTCTTTGCCCTCCTCATGATGCCAATAACTATCGAGTTCCTCTCTTTCACTTCGAACTACACTACAGGGACCCGAGAAATGTGAAAATATACCCAACCCTAAATGGAATCATCTACGCGAGACTTATTTAAGGTAATTTTTCACATAACTTTTCATTTTTTGATTAATTACCTATCTGCTTAATTACCAAAGCATTTTAAATTAAAAACCTACATAACGTTTACGAAATGCTGTAATAATTTATGGCTTATGGTCTCGTTACGAGAGAACGATTACTACCGCGTTTAAAAGTTATTTGCGTCTAAATAATAAATCATTTTTGGGCGCCATTTTCCTAATAAGAAATTACCAGTTATTAGATGGTGCATGTGGGGTCTATTGTATCTGGGTAATACAATTGTGATTCCATTTTACAAAAAGTTTCTGGCGCTTTGTATGGAAAATGACGTTATTTGCACGATATTTATTCGAGTGTAAAGACATTACTATTACCTACTGTTGCTCTAATATTGAATATTGGTATCTAACATCTAAGGTATGTTAAGCTAGCTAACGGTTGTTGTACGTACTTACACAGAAGGCGGAGTCAAGTCTGATATCTGATCGAACATCAACCACGGCTTGTGTTGACTCCGTCACATTAACATACAATGAAATTGTAGCAACATCTATCAAGACTTCCGCTATCAGTGGATAGATGGCGCAACAATATTCTACATCGCACTGACAAAGTTCTCTGTCAACTTTGCATATATACAAGACTCCAACAACTACAGTTGGACCGCGGTCCCCAGGCACGATGATCCAGCCTGGCGGAAGATCTTCCCTTTTCAAATGGAGGAGTCTACCACCTTGCTCCTCCATATTGGTGACCCCGACGTGATTGGAATTTCCATCTCCATCACTTCCAAGCCACTCCGCACCTGGTCTCAGCTCAGTCACACAGCAAGCCAGCTTCGCCTCAATCAGTTCCAACGCAGCCGACGCATCGTGCTACCTGGTCCTGCAAGGCACACTTCCAGCGACAGCACTCATCGCCTGCACAGTCCACCGCAGCCCACGTCCGGATCTTCATCGGCCGGCTCCTCACTCTCCGGCGTGGCAGTTTCTGCACACGTGGACTACCATGGCTCAACCCGTCGCAGCAACCCCGCTCAGTCTCGACTCACCGCAGACTTCTGAGCAGCACTGGCACTTGCAAGCTACATCAGCAACGACGCAGCTACAACGCATCGACCTCTGGTCTAGGAAGGGAGTGATGTAGCAACATCTATCAAGACTTCCGCTATCAGTGGATAGATGGCGCAACAATATTCTACATCGCACTGACAAAGTTCTCTGTCAACTTTGCATATATACAAGACTCCAACAACTACAGTTGGACCGCGGTCCCCAGGCACGATGATCCAGCCTGGCGGAAGATCTTCCCTTTTCAAATGGAGGAGTCTACCACCTTGCTCCTCCATAAAATCGTTAGCCGCGGCAAAGTAGGTAGATACCAAGTAATGGAAAGGCTTGAGTTAACATTTTGAATATTTATAATATTTATCGTTTAGATTTAAAACGTTTCCTTATTGAGGGAATGTTTAGATGTGTTTAGATCAGCAAATTGGAATATTATATACGAAAAAAAATGATTATCAATAAATGACTTAGGTTACATGGGGTTATATCACATCGTATTAAAATGTTCATATTTAAATAAATAAGACTTAACCACAGTCAAGTGTCAAGCATGATCACCGGCTATTTTTGTGTGACCAGCAGCTACATGTGGCCACCTGTGTACCTTGGTTTGTGGCTACCTAAGTAGTTGGTCTTTAGCAGAAATAGTTCTGCTCTTTTAACTATGGGTAACGGTCATTTGCAATAAAACGAGAGCTGATTTGAGAGTTCTGAGAGTTGATTTCTTCATCAGAAAGTGATCAATATGTCTGATATCCTTAAATATAAAGACCAAAGCCAAGTCTGGTACACATAAGTCAAGTCAGTCAGTATTAGTAAAATGATGGCTAACTTTTCGTGGACTATTTGAGACAACCTGAAAAGTTACAATACACGCATTCATTTAATTTTACTTCACTCGTGCACTTGTATTGATCTTCATTGGACAAGATGCCACCGATATCATTCAATAAAACTCAAAATACACCGATTTCATGAAAATAAAACGAAAACGTAACGCCACTTCGCCAGTTCCCGCCAAAAAGTTTCTTATTATTATTATTTTTTAAATGTTGCCACACCTAAAATTCTTCTGATGTGTCATCATGATAGGGATGTACATTGAGGGAATTTTTTTTTTCTCTCTTTTTAATAAAAATCGATTTTAAAAGAACAAAATAATATTTTTTTATATAATCGATTTTTTCACTCAATGTCACATCTGTGCAGGGTTGCCACTTCAAAAATCATCTTGTCACTGGATCCAGTGTAAAATATCGCTGCAAGAAAACCCTTACAAAGATGCGAAACTATTTTGCATACATTCATGGCACAAATGGCGCCGCGCGCCGGCCGTCTTTTGAACGACTTGTTTATTTTGTTTGTGAACTTACTTCGTATTTTTTCATTCGTCGCACAGATGGCGGCGATGGCGCTGTTTTAAAAAAATCGATTAAAAAATGTGTGAATTATAAAATTGTTTAATTAAAAATGAATTAATATTATCAAAAATATCGATTAATATGATAATCGATTATTTTTTCACATCCCTGCATCATGACAGTTGATGTCAATGTCAATAATTTACTTTTTTATACACATTCATAATTCATTCACGTACGTATATCGTATAGAAAAAAATAAGATAAAATTAAATTAACTTATAAAGATTTACGGTTTTTCAATTAAAGTTATTAATAGTGTTTGGTGAATAAAATGGATCGAAATAGAACTAAAAATGCTTCAGAAGGAATCGCAGTAAGTGTAAATTACATATTTCTATAACTTTTACCTAGGTACGTACTTTTTAAAATAAACTAGCTTTTCCGCGCGGTTTCACCCGCGCTCCCGAGGGATCTTGTGTTTTCCCGGGATAAAAAGTAGCCTATAGCCTTCCTCGATAAATGGGCTATCCAACACTGAAATAATTTTTCAAATCGAACCAGTAGTTTCTGAGATTAGCGCGTTCAAACAAACAAATAAACTCTTCAGCTTTATAATATTAGTATAGATTACTGCTAACTAATCAAGTTTAAACCTGGTAATTAAATTAAAACAACATTCCCAACCTATAAAAGTAAAGTTACATTGTACCAATTCTACATTTTACAGAACGAAGATTCAAAACTTATTATTTACCTATCTAAAATGTTCACATTCACACCCAAACTAAGTTGTACTGAAGTACCTACTATTTTTATAAATGCCCAATATTTTACTAAACCTTGTTAAATATTATTCAACCGAATAAATATCAATGTTGAAATACTTTTATTCAGTAGTTAGCTATGTTTACAGCCCATGGGCATTACTGCCCTAAGTGAAACAGTGCTAAGCAACCAGCCCGAGTCCAGGTATGAATGCCCAGTGTGCCTCAACTGGCTCCGAGATCCGGTCATCACAACATGTGGCCATAAGTTCTGTAAAAGCTGTATAACTTCATGGTTACAGTGAGTATTATATTTTTTGTCACATTTAAATCTAAATAACTGGCAAAGCGTAAAGTAAAATACCAAATTCAAAAAAGAAGACAACACAAAAAGGTTATATTAGCTCTCAACACCTGCTTAAATAGATATGCTTCAACCTCAAGTTGTAAACTTTGGATTTTGTGATATGCAGTTAGTGTGAAGATTAGATACCTTGGCTGTCCTTGAATGTGTCTGTATTCTAAGCATACCTAAGTATAGGTACAGTGAATTTGATTTATCCATTTATAAGTGATGTAACTGCCTTTAGAATTTTTACAATGAATTTTATAAAATTGTGCCAAATGATCCGATTTTAGTTTTTGTATAGAGGCTGTTTAACTAAGTCTTACCTGATGAAATCTAGCATAGAGATACTTTTCAGTTGTTTTTAGAGTTTTCAAGGCTTTGTGATTATGTATGACTAAATTCTAGCTATATACAAGGCTATCCAAGAAAAATCAACCTTATAATAACCAGTCAAGGTCCATAATAATGATTTACATGAATGGTTGTATTCTTTTAGTTTGAACAAACTTATAAGTGAGCATAATGGGGATTTGCATAATTTACATTGTTTTATGAAATAATGGTGTAATTTTTTATGTTGTATGATGTAAAAATTAAAAAAAAATGCTTTAACTTCACTTTTCTCTAGGCTATGTGTCCTCACCACTTTCAGCCATATCATCACTTCACTTCATAGGGAAATCATGGTTAAATGCAAGCCTATAAAACGTTTAAATTGAAAGCACTAAAACAATCAATACGTAACATTTTTATCAAATACCACATTATCAAAAATTCATGGTTAATTACTATGATTATTTGCACTGCCATATTGTGTGGCATTAATACATACATTACAGTAGTTTTTAATCTAAATGATGTATTTTATAGAAATAGTGGTCACTGTCCAATTGACAACATCAATCTCAGCATGAAGGTGGATATATTTCCAGATAATTATACAAAGCGTGAGATTCAGGACCAAAGAATGGACTGCCCGTTTTCTGGGAAAGGTAAGCTATTCGATATTTTTATGTCTCTAAGGCCACTTTTTAAAATACAAACAAGTGTACTCCATTACTTTGGTTAGATAATTACTAGAAGTATGGTGCCATTTGACATCTTTTTGCATTTTGAACTAAACCCTGTAGAAGAATTATAGTGAAATAGCAATAATTTCACCAAAGATGTATGAGTTTTAGGTAGAGAAGTGTTTGATGTACCTTTTAAATAAGGTGGAAAACAGCTAAAAGATATAATTTAAAATTCCAGGTTGTATAATCAAAGTGACGCCATTAGATTTAGACGCACACATAGCGACATGTGAGTTCAACGCACCGGAGACTTCATCGCAGCCTGAAATACGAGTGCCTTGTTCATTCCAAGGAGTTGGCTGTAAGGAGACATTTGAGAGCCAGGAGGAAATGAACCAGCATTTGCATAGTGATACGCAGAATCATATGAGTGTGAGTATAATTTTGATTTTCTTTAATCCCCCTTATTCAGACGCATTTGGTGCCATTCTATTCGGAATGGACAATTTTATTTTTTTAATTTAGGCTGATGCTGTTTTAGCCGCGAATTCATTTGCTGCGATCGTGTTCCAATCGACTGCCTCATTCCTTATGGAAGTCTGAAATGAGGAAATAGAAGCCATCCTATTCAGTAGACTACTCAATCGGTTCGTCTACCGAATCGGGACCGCAACCAAGCAGGTCTGAATAAGGGGGATTATCATTGTCAGCTATCTAAAAATTGATATCAAACTGCCATGCCCCTAAGGTTTGACTTGAATGTATGTGTGGCAATAGTATGGCACTGTTTGTAAAGCATAGTTATATGTTTGATTTTTACACCGTGGTTGTGTAAAAATCAGATGTGGTTGGTTAGATATCCTATCTATCACATGGTTGTGGGTTCGTTTCCCATCCAGGACTGACATTTCTATGAATAATTATGTCTGTTCATCCCCAGTCTGATTGCTCTGCTTACTTTAGAATATCTGAACCATAAGTAATGAATGTCCCAGTATATTATAATACTGAAATATTATTTTCAGTTCCTAATGAATGCCTACTCAGAAATGAAGATCAATAATGACATGTCGAATGCTAGTATTGATGCTAAGGAACAGGAAGCTATGACTCTCTGGGAAGCCCCTGATAAGGATGGTGCTCAAGCTTCCGCCGCGCCTGTTAATAATACGAGTGCTCTTATAAGGTAACTAATCACTAACAATTAACTCAAGTCCACTGAAAGAATAGATTGAATTTTAGGCAGAATTTGATGTGTCAAAGAATGTCGTAGATAACTAAACCTTATTGCTTTATGATAAGGTTTATCTATATAATCGTACAATTACACAAAAAATTATCAATAAATATTAAAGTAAACTTTTTCCATGTCATTCATTACACATGTTATAAAGGACTTGTAAAATGTAACAAAGTACATATTTCATACAACTTATACCCTTGCCGTTCTACCCCCATGCCGTACCGGGCATTTACTGCATTTTTTAAATGATTTACCTATAAATCCCTATTCATATATTCATTTTGTTTGTACTATATGAAACAATAGTCCCTTTCTATCTATACTAATATTATAAAGCTGAAGAGTTTGTTTGTTTGTTTTGTTGAACGCGCAAATCTTAGGAACTACTGATTCGAATTGATAAATATAGGCTAGGAAGACTATAGGCTACTTTTTATCCCGGGAAAACATAAGGTCTGTCTTTGTTGCTTTATCCTTTCACGCATCAACAGACCGACGCGATTTTTTGCATTGATATAGTAAGGCCAGAGAGTGATTTAGGGTACATTTTATCACGGTAAGGTCTTTCCACCAGAGATGCGTAGCGTGGGATGCGTTTTTATTCGCCAATAGGATCGCTACATTAGATCTATGACGTGCTAAGCTGAGAAAATAAAGCGATCCTATTGATGGATAAAAACACATCCCACGCTACGCATCTCTGGTGGAAAGGTAACCTAACGCGGGTGAAACTGCGGGACGAAGGCTAGTTCATAATAATATCACTCTTTGAGCATTAATGAAAACTTCCAGGGCACTATACGAACGAGTTGTAGTACTAGAACAAAGAAACCGTGAACAGGACATTGTGATATCAAATATATCGAAACAGCTGTCAGCTTTTGCAGTAGCGAAGATGAAACAGAACAGCGATATGCTATTGCGTTACTGTATGGGCAACTATGTGTGGAAAGTGGATAATTTTAAAGCGAGATTAGATGCAATGCTCAATGATCACTTCAAAATGTTGTACAGCCCTGGATTTTATACTACGCCTAACGGTTACAGGTAAGTGATGATTTAATTATTTTTTTATTCCACTATGTACCTGACTGGCTTCCACCCGCAAGTTGAAGCTGTCGCCAAACACCTCCCGGTGTGTTCCGCTGTACATGAGAGCCAGTTCTTTCTAGGCTTTGTGTGCTTACCACCTTCGACCATGTCATCAGTCACCATTGTGAGATTGTGGTCAAACAAGCTTTTTTTCTATTTTTATTTATTTTCTTCATTGACCTTGGTGAAGAAGAAATCTCGAAGAAACCGTAGCACAGTGAAAGAGAATGTTGTAGTCCCTCCCTAGTTGGTTTACTAACTCCCTCAAGTTGAAAATCTATTCCCAGACTCCTGTAGGTGTTCAAGCAGCTGGAATTGAGACCCGGCTTAGTTCCCTTCCAGCCATTATAAATAAAACATAGATTGGGAAGCTGGCAGAAGGTCCACCTGATGGTAAGTGGTCACCCCGCCTATGGACATTTGCAATACGGGGGGGGGGGTGCTGCAGTGTTGGCAACTTGAAGAGATATTTTTATACCCTTTTTGAAGAACCCTATATCGAGAAAAAGACCGTAATTGGGAGATCATTACTCATTGGGTTCACAATAAAAAATCCTAAATGTAATTTCTTGTCAGATTCTGCATCCGCCTCAACATCTCACCCCAAAACCCTCACTGCTTCGCGCTCCACATTCATCTAATGAAGACAGAGAACGACGACTGTCTCGAGTGGCCATTCAACGGGCGGATATCCATAGCGATGATCAATCAATACGAGCCTGACTTAACACAAAGGGATACAATGATGTCCAACTCGAATCTAATAGCATTTAGGAAGCCCACGGCCGAAATATGCGTCCGTGGATTCGGTTTTACTGAGTACGCGGTAGTAAGTGACGTTGTACGAAACGGCTTTGTTAAAAATGATGCGCTTGTCATTAGAGTTGGTGTTAAGTGTGTATGATATGACGAGTGATATTTGTTTTGGGTTGATTATTGTTACCGATTATGTTATATTGGAATCTCTCTTACGTAAATTTACTCATTTGAAGGTGCTATCCGGCTCGATAAACCATTTTTGGTCGCAGTATTAAAGCCTTAATTACTGTAATTAATACTCTATGGAGACTATTTTTACTAATTTGCACAAATTATTATGATTGTGACATATATATGTATAGAATGATGGATGACTTAATATAAGTTATTCTTGTTCAACCGGCTTCAAGTTTTTAGTACCTTGGGGTGTTTATTGTACGTTTTGTTTTATAAAAACTATGCTCCAAAGTCGAAGGTAACAGAGTATTTATAAATGCAGTATTTTTAGTAATCTCTTTGTACTTACAAGATCTTATGAAGTTTTAATATTTTTATTTATGTACTTTTACATTCTAACGTTCAACTGTTGTGATTATTACTGTGCAACTATTTATTTTGTATTCTAGTATTTTAAACTATACATTCCATATTATCATAGATTAAGTTTAAAATGTGAAATGAGTGCCTCAATGTTTGTACTTATGTATTTTTGTTGTTTATATTAAAAATATATTATATAAATGAGATTTTTTATTTAACAAATTACCTATGTACTTATTTATTGTTTTGGAACGCTTCGATTTCGAATGCCGAGACGAAGGTCGTGGGTTCTAATCTTACAACGAGCTTGAATGAAAACATTGTGAGAAAACCATAGCACAGAGGTAGGGTACTTTGTAGTACCCACCAGGTTAACTACCACCCTCAAATTGAGAAACAGTGCCCAAATACCTACTGGTGTGTTCCGGCAGCTACATTTGAGAGCCAGTTCCTTCTTAAGCTTTGCTTACCACCTTCGACCACATTATCACTTACAATGGTGAGATTGTACAAAACAAAACAAACAAGCCTTTACAAAACAAAACATTTCACTCCATTTTTATGTCCAAAATAAAACACCATTAACTTCGATTAATTAATTACTTTATTGGTATTGTCTTATAAAATAAAACTGACTTATAAACTAGACATCTTAATAAAATATAGGAATTTAACTTACATAATATATAAATGTAAAGGCTAATCATTTACTCGTATCACATCCAACCATCACATATACTTTTCATCAAGTCACAATAAATTATGTAACTAAATAAATATAAAAAAACTTGACTACCTCTGTATGGCTTTATAATTTTTAAAACAATATTCTTTCCATATATATTTTTTTATTGATTTCAAAATAATACCAACATAATGTTAATAGAGTTTAAAGTATAATCACACAAACCAAATCTGATTAGAATGTTATCTAGTAAATGATATTTTGAAAGATATCAAGAAATTATGACTAGCTCCCATTCGCGAAACTAAATACTTATTTTTTTTTCTTATTAAATCCAAACGGTGGCATTTCAGTCTAAATCAAAATGGGAGCTAGGACTTTTAACCACACACGCATTCTATGCTATAAATTTTCGTATAAAAATCTACATTAATTTCAAATTTACCTTTATCTTATTTTTATAAAAAACTATAATCTAGAGACATGCATGATTCAAATGTCGGTAAGTACTTATATATATTTTGTTTATATTCAGAATGATTTAAATATAATGATTTTAGATAAAATACTCTTTGCAACCATATCCGGATTCAGAAATATAAAAAAAGCTGAGAACTTTTGTCTGTCACCTTTACCACATGCTTTAGACGTCCCATAGCACATAAAAAACAAATAAATAATGATCGAAATCAAACATTTCCAGTAAACAGTGTAGCAATAATACCGCATAAATAAATTAGCAATAAATAAGCAAATGGAAAGTTTTTGTTGCAAAAGGAATCATTAAATGAGGAAGACCTTTTTATGGAAGCGTTCCAATTATATAAATTCTTAATTCCGAATAAGATACAGGATCTACGACACTAATAATTATTGTTCTATTTTCAATATTTTCTGATTGTTTCTTTTTTTTGGAATGTATTAAATAAATGAATTGATTTATTGGGCCTGTCCATGTGTCATAACTTAAAAAGTAAATATATTTAATGTCCAACATCTATTCTACAAAAGCTCCATAATTTCTACTTCATATCACAGTTTCGGTAAACAAATGCATAAATGATAGCCCGATCCCAATAATATCTGTCATATTGAAGTTATCAATTGTGACTAAGGTATAAACCCACTTCATTTAAAATGTCGGTAGGTGTAGAATCTAAATAATAATCAATATGGTTGAGATAAGCTTCATTTTCGAATAATTTATATAATTTTCTCTCACGAGTTTAAGTACACGTAATATAGTAATTGTATCAATATAACTAAAGGGGCCATTTACTTCTCCGTACAGATATTATTGAAATTCAGGCTCAATGTGATATCTGTATTCATTATAGTAAGTCGCTAGACACAATCCAATGTAGGTACCAATACCTAAACTAAATAATATGTGATTCAACACAACGTACACACAATGATACTTAAATTACTATTTCAACTAATACTCCAAAACATATTTTAATTATATCATGATCAGATAGTGAAAAACTTATATACTTATTTAACTAACATAGATTAAGTTCAATTTTCAAACTTAAAACTAAATCTACAATTAGGATAAATAGAACAGTACTCCCAGAAAATATTAGCAAATAAAAAAAAAAATTTTTTTCTAACATACCATTTATTTTATTATATTTTGTGCTTAAGTAAACTATATTTACTAATATAGGTATTAGAAACAAAGTGCGAAGCATTGTCTGGGAGACAGTCGCGTCGTAAGCAAATAAAGATCTTTTTCTTTTTAAAATTCAGTAGATTACAAGGAAAAACATTATCATCAATGAACATTTACAATTTCTAATGTACTATCATTGATGAACAAAATGAATGATTATGATAGCGGTATATGTAACAAATAACGAAAGACAAAACAATTAATTACATAAAAAAAGTATCGTCGCGAAAAACTAAATCAACAAATTCTACGCTTCATTGGTTTCTATAATTCTAACATACTAAAGATAGGGCGATATGCATTTAAAAAAAACATTAAGACCTTTATTATAAACATGCTTATACTATTGTGTCCGAATCAAGACAAATTCATCTGAGCGTGTAATAATTTATAGCATAAGGAACTTAAACCCAATACACAAACTATTAATATAATAACTGGGTCAATATTCATTCAGTAATTGTCTTGCAGTGTTAGTGGTGCACAATATTTAATTTTCACCACCCTTATAGCCTAATTCTTCTGATAATTCAATATTTAAAACTATTTCTGCTGGGTATGCTCCCAGGGGGCGGAAGGACTAGGATCAACCTCTCGGATGAATAATTCTGAACACTTAAATACTTCGTATGCCCCGAATTCTTTCCCGTTGCCCTTCTCCCCCATTCGCCTCTGTATCTGAACACTTCAAACCTAGACTAATAAACGGCTAATCTCAAGGGAAGTATTTTGATAACCGCCAATGAAATGCAAATGCACTTTGTATTCGCATCTCTTGTATAATAGCCAAACCACCTGCCCTATCAAAAAGTGTAATACACCCTTACCTCAGACCTCAAACGTCCCTGTCATAACATACCACTGTCCTCTAATAAATTCAATTATACAGAACTGCTAGAATCTCCAGGAAAGTGTAGGAGGTTATCCCCGCTGCAGCTAGGTGTTGGTGATGACGGGGGGTCGAGGGATGCTCGGGAGGCAGAGCTGAAGCTACTGGAGCTAAGCTCTTCGGGCTCCGCTTCGAAGCGACCGCTTGTTGTGATTGCTAGAAAAAATATATAGGGTATTTTATAGCTGAATATTTACCAAATTAACTAGATTATTTAATGATTCATATTTTTACTCCTATTTTTAAATGCAATAAAATGTGACCATGTCGCTGCTGAGCAACATATAAATATTATCTATATTCAATTTTAAAACTTAATAGTATGGAAATGAGTACTACGCAAGATTCTGATATACATATTTTTTTATTTATCAATTTGTTACTGTAATTCTCTTTGTCAGATACTCTTATTTTATAGAAATCCAACAAAACCCACTAAATCGTACAAGTTAAAATATAATAAACTGGTCTTCCTGTTCAAGCTTTAAAAGTGGGTTTTTCTTTCAGTTCGCACTAGTTGCTTGAATTTGCAATTTATTTACTAAGTCACGTAATTTTTTAGGGCCTAAACTGAAACTGAATAAATGGCTTTGACTTTGAAAGCAGAATAGCGTAGGAATGTAAATAAAACGGACATATGGCGGTTTTGATTCATATTTTATTATTATGTAGACACTATTTTGATTTTTTTTAAACATTCCAATAATATTATTAACAAAACCGTAATTTCAAATAGGTTGCCAATAGAGGATACAATTTTGACACTCGAAGACTAAAAACAGAACTGTATTGGGATGTTTTTGTGTCGAACTAGAAGTATACGTTACACTATTAATAATATAGTAAATGTTTGAGTGACGTGAAGACTGTTTTTTTTCTCAACTCATGTAACACAGTTCTACCAGCTAGACACAAAAATCAACCATAACGTATACCGTATAAGTTACAATTTTGATATACAATTTGACTACTTAATTAAGCCTTAGGAATCCTCATAAAACTATAGTGGTTCAATTAGTATTATATTTTTAAATACATACAATACGCAGTTATGTAAAAGTATTATGTAGTGACAACTAGACTTAATTATCCACATTGATTTAGCAATTATAGATTGATTTAATAGTGTCGTAAGGGTTAGCATTTTTTTTATTCGTAAAGTTTTCAATTTTGCGCTCACATACACTTATCCGATTCAGATAATTTAAACCTAGATATCTAGTTATATAAATGCGAGCAATTACCAGTTTGCACTCATTGCCCGGATTCAACAGTACCCTTCCCTATTTTCGGTCGAAAGGATAAATCGTATGTGTGCGCTTGGTATAACTTTTGAATAGCAAATATTATCTAAAATAATTAAAAAGAGGGCGTATACTTTTGTCTTTACAATGTATCAAATAAACAGTGCTAAGAAAACAATTTCATAAAATCGAATTTAAAATTTGCATGAGTGTAGTTTTTTTACAAATTCGAGTAAGTGTTGTATTTTATATCTTAGGAAAAAAGCTTTTAATAAACATTGTTTATTTTTATTTAGACTGCCAAATTGCTACAATAATGAAACTATAACTAAAAAACAACGTGAGCTGCTAATTGTGTGAAAACATTTGAAATTAAACACACCCATGATTACATTCTAATTTGGAAAATAATTTCATTGAAAGTCAATATTTTTATAAAATCGATATTTCATAAATATTCAAAAAATAAATTGTTACCAATCTTAAAAGAAAATGTATTTAAATGTTATACATATAAGTATACCAAGAAGGTAAAAAAAAAACATTACAACCGGATTTTGCACGGCTAAAAGGCGGCAATTATGTAAAAAAATTGATTTCCGAATATTTCCAATAAGTAGGTATATTAAAATTGATTCCATATGATTGAAAGCTTAAATTGATTATAAAAATATGTTCGAAAAACTTTGGTCAATTTTTCAGAAACAAATCGTCAATTAATAAAATTAACTGAATAGGTACTAATAGCAATATCACAAAATGCTGTTATTGTGTTATTATTAAATAATAATCGTAAATACTATGCACCAATTACATTATACTTACAACAGTGTACTAATTAGAAAATTAAAATAATTACGTGTATAAATTACATAGAAAAAAATAAATATTTGTCATGATTCAACTTAATAAATCTAAATAAATTACAATTTAAATAATACTTGTTAATGTTTTTTTTTGTACAATGACAACCATATTAACAGAAAAGGTATTAAATACCGGTGTGAATCGACTACGTCATTATTTCATATGTCTAGTATTTTGGGGCAAGCAAATATAATAAATTAATACTGAGGTATTGTTGAATAAATTATATACACATAACAAGCCTCAATTATATTAAGGTCGAGATAGACGCTGCGGTTTGAAGCGAAAGCAAGCAAAGAAGTCGAAAATCATTACGAACTTTTCCCATTCAATTAACATATAAACGGTTCGTTTTAGTCTCGTATATCCCAGAACCACAGAACTCTGTATACTCTGGATTGACACTTCTCAATAACTAGTTTTTATTTTCAAAGATGTAACCCATCCAGAGAATATAGAGCGAAGAGATGCATTTACAGAAGAGAAATATCAACCGTTTACAAATAATGCATATAGTTCTGTATAATCGGGAACCAACTAAATGAGAACGAGGTCTTAAATAGGACCGGACCAGAAGAACTTTATAACCTCCCGTTGAATACACATTGGATTATATTTATACTGCATGCCAAATACATAAATTTCATTTTGGTTCTGGTCATACGGTAATCTCATGGTCAGCGAACACCGAACTGAATTGGAGTTTAAATCTTTATTAATACGGTATATAATCCTGTGGCAATTCGAAGGGATCGCAATATATAGTGTGTCAGATCACCGGTGTCCGACCCGTTAAGGCGAAGCAATATGATCAATTTTATCGACAAATCTACGATAATAAGGCATCTTGCCCCTACTGTTTTGAAATTGCGGCCATTTTAATTTTTTTTAAAACAGTGTGTATGGGTTCATTTAATTTTGCAATATCTACCGATGTAGACGTCATACAGGTATAAAAGTGGTTTCGTTCGACAGTTACAAAAGTTGGCAATAAGTTGACATTAAAAGTTTTATCAAAAACTCCCATTACATCCTTCCTTCTACCTGTCAGGATCTTTTATGCCTGTAGGACGTCTACATCGATAGATATTGCAAAATACATGAACCCATAGGGGCAAAATGCCTTATTATCGTGGATATGTCGATAAAATTGATCATATTGCTTCGCCTTAACGGGTCGGACACCGGTGATCCATATAATTGGGTGTTCTAAGATTATGGAAGCCTTTGTTATAATAAATTAGCTACACAGTGGTAAAGTTAGAATTAAGCTTTATATAGTGCATACAATGTTGTTTGCATATTTCTGATAAAATACTTAATATAGTATTAATGTAGTGCGCCAAATGTTCTCAATTTTTCTATGTAATAAATGTTAATAGTATTGTTAAGATTAAGAGGTATTAATTACCTTACTGGCCTTTAATATTATGCAAGGCTTTTGTAGATTTGCATCTAGCACGTTTCCACAATGAAGGCGTTTTTCTACAGCTATCATAACTTATAACAAATTAAACGAAAAGAAATAAGTACTAAAAAGGAGCGTCGATGTATGTAAATATTTGATTTTTTATGCAGATTCCGATCTCACAGCCAATTTGTGAGTGTATTCTTGATGAATCGCAAATATCTTCATAAAAAATCAAACTCACATTATTTTTGTTGTTTTACTACATTTTTATTTTTTTTATGTTTATTTTTTCGATATGAAGTACTTAGTAATACCGCTACTTTTTGACATAAAATTGAATTACATTAATTAACGCCTATAATGTAAAATGTTATTAGGCTTGAGTAGCACATATTTTGAAATCATATTTTTTTATAAACATTTTAATATTTTTTTTGTCTTTTACCTGTGCTTATTCACATTAGTTTGCTTTACTTAACTAAGATTACTACAATATCAGCAAATGTCGAATAACTATACATGTACCGATTAGTGAGAAAAATTGAATTTAGAAATTTTATGAACACATTATTGATATTACTTTTTCTTCCTACGTGATTTTTTAGATTTAGTCGATTGCTTTGATGAAGGCATGGTTATGTTTGAAGCACCAGCTGATTTTTTATCTTCCTTGTCGCTGTCCGTGGACACGACGGGCGAAGTGATGTCATCATCCGATGACTTCTCCATCACTTCCTCCTTTTCTTCAATCTTATCATCATCTAATTTCACTTCTTGTGAAGTTATCTTATCAGTTTCTACAACGCTAAAGCCTCTTTCTTTCCTTGGAGGAACTCTTTCGAGATCTATCAAATTAAAAGTACTTGATTCAATAACTTTACTGGTGGTCTCCTTTATAGATGAAAGTATATCATCTATGTTGATCTTGCAAATCGGACTGGTGATTTTAGCTTCATTGACTTCTAGGAGACTGTCTCTCATGACTTCTAAATTGAAGTCATCTAATCCAAAATCTAGAGGTTCCAAAGGTGGCAAGTCATGCAAAACGGAATGGTGTTCTTCAACGAAGGTTAATTCAGACGGCGCGTCACATTCAGCTACCATGATATCTGTTCTTTTGCACAATTCGAATAATTTCTCCTGCAAAGACACCTCTTTGAAAGACGATGTATCATCAAATCTAGATTCGTCCCTTTTACTGTTATCAGATTTCTTCTCGAAACTTTCGATCTTTTTCTCTATTTCTTTTTCTTCAACTTTTTTAACAGTTTTAGATGCTGCAATGGAACTCCAAGATTTTACAGGTTTCTCAGTAACTAGTTCTCTGTCTTGACTTTTTCGTTCAGCGGGTTGCGGAGACTTCTTACGGGATTTAGTTCCTCTAGTTATTTGAATTTCAGGAAAATCTTCTGCTGTTGTATTTATAACATATACATCTTTAACTTCAGTTTCTAAAAGTTTATCTGTAGATTTACGTCTTTCTGAGTAAGGTGAGGGTGCCTTGCTTTTCTTGGACTTAGGCGATTCTTTTATTACAGGTGACATAGATTCACTAGATGTATAATCGGTACATTCTACTCTCAGATTATCTGCAATTTTCTCCTTTTTAGCTTCTTTAGAGGTCATTTGAATAATAGGTTCTGGTAAAACTTCAATATTAGTATGAGTATTATCAATTTTCTTCGAATTTTTCGACTGTGTTGAGATGGATTCGAAGTCTTCTTGGTGCCACATGTCTATTTTTGTCTCAATTTCCTCTTTCCTTTCTGGAGTCATACTTTTAACTGAACGTGCTTTCTTTATTTTAGATGCGTAGTTGTATGCTTCTATATTTTCATAAGGCGACGATATAGACACTAAATCGCCACTAGAAGGCTGTTGCTTGTCATCAATCGCATGAATTTCTACAAAACTATCCTCATCTGCTTTAGTCTGAATTTCTTCCTGAGTTTTCTTGAATTTACGATTTTTCTTAGATTTTGGCTTCGAATCCTCTATACCCTTGTCAGCAATCGTCAACTGATGGCTGACATTTAAGATAGGTCTTTCTGGTTCACTTAGCAGCATATCCCACGCTTGCTCTTCAGTTTTAATTTCAGCTACACTGTAATCCTCAGATTTCCATTCTGTGGATGATTCTTTCCTAGACGATGACGTCAAAGTGACCTCAACTGGCAGTGTATCTTCTACAACTACGATAGATTCCTTTGAATCTGGCTCCTTTTTATTACTACTTTTTTCTACCTTACTAGTTTTCGACTCTTTCGTCACCGGGGCCTTACTCTGCTTTGGCTCTCTCAGTACTGGAATTTCTTTCAACTCCTCAAAGTCGAACTCATCACGTCTAGATGATTCGCTTAGTTTAATCGAGTTTATCACAATATTCTTATTTTTATCAGCCTTCGGAGCTTCGACATCCTGGCATAATTCGACATCTTTCGGAGCTTTAACAATTTTCGGTGGTTCGATCTCCTTCGGAGATTTAGCTACCTTTCGTTGTTCTATCTGTTTTGGAGTTTTATCAACTTTAGGTGGTTCGATTTCTTTTGGAGCTTTAGCTACCTTTAACTGTTCCATCTCTTTTGGAGCGTTAACAACTTTTGGTGGTTTGATCTCTTTAGGAGCTTTAACATCCTTCGGTGGTTCGATCTCCTTCGAAGCTTTAGCTACCTTTGATTGCTCAATCTCCTTTGGAGCTTTAACAACTTTCGGTTGCTCGATCTCCTTTGGAGCTTTAACTACCTTCGGCGGCGCGATCTCCTTCAGAGCTTTAACAACCTTCGGCGGCGCGATCTCCTTCAGAGCTTTAACAACCTTCGGTGGTTCCACCTCTTTCGGAGTTTTATCAACCTCGGGGAGCTCAATCTCTTTCGGGACCTCCACACCCTTCGTCTGCTCCGTCTCATCAATCGCCGGGACATCGACAACCTTAAATTCGAAATTCGCAGCTCGCGCTTCCTTAATTTTACTAGATTTTCTATCCTTACAACTAACATCGCTAAGTCTATCCGACTCGACGGTGGGAGATTTCTCACTTCTAGGTCGAGCCGCCGGCTGAATATCAGGCGGCGGTCGATTCAATATCGGCAGTGACTCGACGACACAGTCGCGGCCGCGCTCACTGACACTAGCATCGCTCGTCTCGTCGCGTACTCGTATAGCTACAAGAGGCGCGTCGCGGTCGGGGCGCAGCTCCGCGGGGATGACCACGGCGGTGGTCAACGGGAGGGGGTCGCCCGGGGCGGGCCGGTCGGGGAGGGGGTGGACGGTCTGCACGGGGATGGTGGTGGTGCGCGGCAGCGGGCGCACGGGCATGTGCGGCTGGTAGGGCAGCGCGGGGGCGCGCACGACGGGCCGGAAGGTCGCCTCGTCGCAGTTGGAGGTGGTGTACGTGTCCGCGTCCAGCGGCGGCGGCGGCGGCGCGGGCCCCGGCTGGGCCACCGTGCCCAGCGGGTCCACGGTCCACGACGTCGCCCCGGTCGGCCCGGTCGGCCCGGTGGTCCCGGTGGTCCCGGTCGCCTGGGCCGCCCCTCTCGCCCGCTCCCGGGGAGACCGCTCCCGGCTCCTCTCGCGCCACCCTATACGAAACCGAAGGCAACCGTTATAATATATTTTAGAGTTGGTCCGCGCCGGAAAGCCGAAAGGGGTCTAGTGCGATGGATGCCTTTGGCTTCGGTATAGGGTGGTTCGATTTTACCGACGCTCTTGAATATCTCCGAGAGAATTTCTTGAATATCCGAAGCCACCCAGACACTCCCGAGCACGATCCCAAGTTCGGTCGAGACGTTCGACTTGCCGGTCGTAAAACCTTTCGGCCCGACGCGGGAACCAAAGTAGTAAACATCGAGTTACATAGAGATGCATAAAAAAATACTAGAATCGCTATAGATCTCATTATAACAGGAACGCTAAATAAACAAGGTCAATCTATTGAAGTGTTCTTTGAGTGCGGTACGCATATTTTTAGATGAGGTAAAACCTCTGGACTCGCGACACCGAGACGCAGTTTGACGTTTAGTTTCTTTTTTTTTCTCCCATTAAAATAATTGCGGCCAGTAATGTCGCTAGTCGCTATCAGTAGTTTTGGCGCCATAACAAAACAAACTCACTCAGAAAAAAAAACTATTTTAGATTGTAATCATTTTAATGATGATGATACAAGAGCTCAATCTCAAGAGCTCAATCTTAATTTAAATCTCTCAAAAAAAAAAAGTTTTCACTTCTGTCGGCACTCCCGGAGTGCATTTTTTTTTTTAATGCAAATATGGTATCCGCTTCTTTCGATATTACCACATAGTAAACCAGAAAATCTCTAAAGGCTCGCAAATCATTAATTATACTCCACAAATGAACTAACCAATTTATCCTACTTCTCACCAAACCTTTACCTAATTATAAAGCGGAGTTTTTATATTAGAGTGCAAATCTCAAGACCTACCAGATCGATAAAAAAATATGAAGGCCTCGGATAGCGCGTTTATTGACATTTGATCGGGGGTGAAAAATAGTGTGAGAGTGAGTATCGACAACAACGATGAAGTGGCACATACCCCGGTCCTCCCGCATGGCCTCGGCCAGCTCCTCGCGCAGCTGCACGTCGCACGCGGCCGGCGCGCGCGCGCCCTCCGCCGCCAGCGACTGCGACAGCGACGCCGACTTGCGCCGGCAGCTGTCCGACGGAGAATGTTCTAGAGAACCTGTCCAATATACACTTATGTTTACTCGTTCATCGATAGCACGACGCGGCGGATGTCCATCTCCGAGGTGGGCGTCCGACCTTGTAAAGGTCGTCGACGCGGGCCGCCCCCGACCGGGCCTATTGGAGATCCTCAGGGGAGTGGATGTGGACGTCTCGCGGCCGAGATGATGACGATCGATAGAGATAAGATCGGAAAGAATAGACGGGCAATTTATTACTCTTTTATAATAGTCTAGCTTTTTCGCCGAGCGGTTTTACCCGCGTTCCCGTGGCCGCTTATGATTTTTAAGGGGTAAAAATTATTCTATGTTGTCTAGGATATGATGTATTTCTTTGCCAAGTTTCATCCAAATCCATTCAGCCGTTTTTGCGTGATTGAATGGCAAATATCCAAACATACAAACATTCACATTTATTACATTAGTACATTGGAATCGCGTCAGAATGGACCCTTAGTTATGAATAACGTTAACACTCAATGGAGTATATTTTTTAAGTTTTATCAAATAAAAGTATGTAGACTAACTGGCCGAGCCGGAATCGATGAGAACCGGCACGACCGGCCGGACGCCCGGCATGTTGACCGGGTTGGAGCGAGCCACGCCGCGCGACACGCTTGTATCCACCTCTACTGTCTCTGCCTCTGATAGTGACGAGTTCGACCTGGAAGGTACAGTTGTTAATGTTAGATATTTACAACAGAATCCGTTCCGAAGTTCTCGCTGTCCTACTTTCTCTTCTTAAAAAGTACATCTTCCTTTACTTTAATCTTTGCCTAACACTAGGTTAGGCTCTAGGGGGCCACTTATGAACGTCGACGCTACTGAAGTTACCACCCGCCCGGAAGTCGGCCTTCAACTGAAAAGAACCGGCAAGAATCTTAGCAAGGTTACATTTTTTATATATTTTTCTTTTTTGAACAGTCCGACAATGTTGGCTTTTTAGGGTTCCGTAGCCAAATGGCAAAAAACGGAACCCTTATAGATTCGTCATGTCTGTCTGTCTGTCTGTTCGTCCGTATGTCTCAGCCACTTTTTTCCGAAACTATAAGAGCTATACTGTTGAAACTTGGTAAGTACAAAAAAAACAATAAATTTAGGGGGTTCCCCATACTTAGAACTGGCACTCAATTTTTTTTTTTTCGTCAAACCCATAAGTGTGGCGTATCTATAGGATAGGTCCTCAAAAATGATATTGAGGTTTCTAATATCATTTTTTTCTAAACTGAATAGTTTGCGCGAGAGACACTTCCAAAGTGGTAAAATGTTGGTTCCCCCCCTGTAACTTCTAAAATAAGAGGAAGATAAAACTAAAATAAATATATGATGTACATTACCATGCAAACTTCCACCGAAAATTGGTTTGAACGAGATCTAGTAAGTAGTTTTTTTTAATACGTCATAAATCGTAAACCGCAATTTACCTTTCATTCAATCAACTCAAATATAAAAAAAAATGGCAAAAAGCAAGGTCTTACAGCACAAATAAAGGAAATATTCTAAAAAAAAAAAAATTTGAAAATTAAAGGGTGTCCCCATACATACATAGTTACGCCAATTAATAAAGACCTCTGAGTTGTATGGGCGCTCATACAATTTAGAGGTCTAGCTTAATTGGCACCAACCTCAAATACAGTAAATAAATAAAATTATGCATTTCCCTTGATGGACGAAGTTTGTACGGAACCCTCGGTGCGCGAGTCCGACTCGCACTTGGCCGGTTTTTTCAATATTGTACACTTACCCAGTGCAGTTGTAAGTTTTGAAGACAAACTGCGGGCCCATCCACAGGCGGCGGTGCGGGCCGGCGTGCGTCACGATCTCCACCTGAGACAGCCATCGCTCCTCCTCGCTCATACACATGTCTGCACACCGCTGTCGGAAACAGATGGGGATATATTACAATGTTAAACGAAAAATTACAATTTTAATTAAAAATCTCTATAGTTTTGAATGATGTTATTTGAAGTCAAATAAAATAAAGAATTTTAAACACTGATGATGAAAAAAATCTTTAATCCCATATCTCGGAATATGTATTTAAGTGGGTGAATTTAGTAAAACATTTTTCTTATAGTTCATGCTGTTTACACTGTTTTATTTAAGGCCAAGAAATCTTCATATTTTTCAAGATGGTGGATTCTTTCACAATAACTATAGATTTGAAATAACTTTGATGGTAATTCTCAAAATGCCAGCAAGATATATAAAATTAATTTTTATACCCCTTGAACCTCGCCAAATCTATAGGGCACATTCAGAAAAAAATTAAAAGCAAGAATTTCCATTTCCTGCTTCGAAAACTATATCATTATTCGTTCAATCAAAATGAATATTAATACCTATACACAAGTAAATAAAGTATAAACTCACTCGACAACTCAGCGGCTGCAACAGCGGGTTGGAAGGTGGTAAAGGCGCCAGAAGGTCGGCCGCCGCCGGAGGTCTCTGTAGCGGCCATTGCGCTATCGCTTCAACTTCCAACTCTATTGGGGAATCGTCGCATATCTTCTCTTTGGGCACACCTGGTAGCAGAGTTTTGGTGTTAGCCATTTTTGCGGGGAAATATAATCTAAATTTAGTTAGTTTGTATTTATTTTAGGAAAATACTGAGCCTTACCCTTAACAATGATGAAACTCAGAATTGACAACGCTTGCCCAGAAAAGCCTAACCAAAGTATCCAGGGTTTCTAAAAATTACACCTGGAAATATGTCCCACTCTAATATCTAGTGTACATACTGGCTAGAGGTCTCGGGTGCAGCAGCAGGTGCAGCAGGTCCCCGGAGGCGGGCACCAGGTACAGCGCGGGGAGCGGGGTGGGGGAGCGGCCTCCTCCTATTGCGGTCCCAAATCGGGCTCTGGCTAGTAGTGGGACACTGCTGCTTTCTTCTGACACCGAAGATAGGCGTTGACGACCTGTAGATACCAAGGTATATAAAATGCACGTAAGTTTTTCACAATAAATACTCTTGAAACATTTCTAAGCTTTATCCGGAGCAGAATAAATTATTCAACAAAATGAGTCTTATATTATATTTTTGAATTGTGTAAAGACATTAGTCTGTTCCGTTGCTTGGCGTGAAAGTCAGCAAAAATTATGATACATATAAAATAAAATATAAATTCCAGGCCCATAATCAGGTTGTTATAAATAGATAGTGACTTACCAGAACTAGTTCTTGTGATAGTGTGAGTGGGCAGGTTGGCTGTGGGCCGGATCTGGGCTAAAGGTGATACAGTAGTGGGTAGAGGATACGGCGGCAATCGAGGGTTGGGAAACCAGGCGCCTTGTGCTAGTCCATCACCGACCTGTAAAATTAATATAAATTATAACATCATGTCGGCGTTCCAAGTTATAAAAGGTCTAGACATTATGCAGTTTCTGTTTTTATGGTTCCGTAGTCAACAAGGAATCCTTATAGTTTCGCTATGTCCGTCTATCTACGGTTTAACTCAGAAACATTTGCTACTACACGGTTGCTGGCACGGTTATACATGTTAAGCACGACGACAGAGCTGTAAAATAAAATGTTGAAAAATATTTCTTTTTAGGGGACATACACGTAAAAAGTAAAAAAAAATTTTTTACTATTTGGAGACTATTTACAAACTATCATTTACACTTATAATTTCTTTGTAGTTTCTATCTACTTTAAAAATCAATGAAGTATATTCAACAAACAAGGCTATCTGGAAGGCCATTTACTACAGATAGTACATCATTTATATACACCAAAAACATTAATGGTCCAAATATTGAACCCTGGGGTACCCCTATTTCAACTAAAGATGCCTTTGATGTTGTACTACAAATCTCTACGTTTTTTTTGTCGATTAGATAAATAAGATAGAACAAGATCATGAGCAGTTCCACGAATTTCGTAATAGTCAAACTTTAGAAGCAGGGTATGGTGGTCGAGGCAGTCAAAGGCCTCGGATAGGTCTATACTCTATACCGAGTCGGATTAAGTGTCGTACTATGTTTGTAGTAGTGAGAGAGCGTAAAGTAAGCGAGAATGATAGAGACCGGGCTGGACTGCGGCTGCAGCTGGGCCCGCTTGGTCTGCGGCGCGGCGTGGCTGGGCATGGGCATGGACATGGGCATGGGCATGGGCAGGCCGGCGGAGCGGTGGAAGCGCGACAGTCGGTTGACGACGCGCGGCTGCGTGTGCGTGCGCACGCCCGCCGCGCCGCCGTACGCGCTGATGCCGAACACGTGCGTCGTGCCGCGCAGCGTCGACACCGCCGCCCATCGGCAGTCCGGGGATATCGCTATGTCCTATATATGGAACACATTATGTACAACATTATTGTGACACTCTTCGATTATTACAATATACCAAATAATGCAAGATCAAATAAGGCGACCTGACCCAGTGTTAGCACTAAATTACATGATCGATAAACGGATATCTACAAATATATCCATTAAAATTCATATTTTAGAAATTTTGATTGCTACTTTTTAAATTATAATAATTTTGTCAGTGACCTTCACCTCGTGATTCTACGAGTATCTCAAAGTATGAGTTTTTTTTTCATCATAAATATATTTTTGGTATCGGAGCGTGGTTTGGTATATTAGCACGAATAAAATATACATTTTTGCTATATTATAGATTAGGAAATGTTTATTACCTGCACTTTAGCCGTTGTATCGCCCCTGTGCAATATATAAAGATGGTGCACAGACGCCAAGCTCGGCCCACAAGGATGTGGATTAATTCTAAACACGTGGAAGTCGTGGCCGCGTCTATCAGCCGTCACCAACAACATGCCACTCGCGTCGAACTTCAGAGCTATGATCGCTTCGGAATGTGCCACGAAGTGTGCTACGATCGGATCGAAAGGTTCATCGGTGTCTTGGCAATCATCTTCTTCAATACCCTGGAATATGATAGTTATATCTGGAGATTATTAGAACTAATGTTATGTTATTCTATATAGTTTTTGTGGATGTCTGCTTCTCGATTACGACCTACCGGTTGAATGGATTTAGTAAAACATGGTTTAAAGATAAATCATGCCCTGGAATAACATTTTTATCCTGAGAAAATACAGTTCAATTGGCAAAAAAAATAAAAAATCAACAATTGAGTTTTCTTTACATTTATGTATAGAGTTGAAGATATTAAGTTAGAGCGAATATATTAATGAAACAGTAAAAACCTCACATGACACTGTAAGGCACTCTAGCCAAATTCTCTTTCAATATGGCCGTTTTGAAGCCTGCATACTAGTTAGCTGCCATTTTGAGTTCTAGAAACCTTCGGAGAACATTTCTTTTTTACCTCTATATCCAAAATGGTGATAACCCCAGGCTGCTGTATATCAGCGTTAGGCGGCGAAGGCGACTGCGAAGTACTGCGACCACCGGCCAAGCTGTGAGCCACACTCTCGCCAAGTCCGCGCAGCCCCTTACTGAGAGACTTGGCCGCGTGTAGTACAGTTGCCGTGTAACTTGTCACACCTTCGCCTACAAATTAATTAATGAAAATAAATATTAATTTTAAGTCTCATCGTGACATGCCGTCTCTAGGGCACATTACAAAACCATGGCAACATAGCTGCTAACAAAGCTATGTAACTTGCACCTAAACTGACCTGGGTATGGAACCCAGGATCACCGATCTCAAGTAGAACTATGACACAGCTCGATCACCGAGACTATCAAATAAAACATGTAAATTAAATATTATAACAATCAGCATAAGTCGCGTTATGTACATAAAAATACATTAAATGTCATTGACTTTGCCCATTGAACTTACTCAATGAGGGTTATCGCGTGGGAATTTTCCGCTAGAGGCGCTAGTGTAGCGTGAGGTCTTCGGAATGTCAAACTTCACTGTTTCTGGGTGGGCTACGCGGGTTTATTTCTAATTAGAATAATGTTGTGAATATTTTGCAATACCTGAGATTAATTATGGCAAATATGAGTTACGGATCAATTAATGGCAGTGCTTTGAGACAGTTTTTTCTTTCGGAAACTTTTACCTACTTTTTTTCGAACAAAACGTACGAACTACGTAAAACTGAGGCATGCTCGATATTTTTACGGTACGGTTTAAAGTATTAAATATGATTTAAATGTAAACATGGTTTTCATGTCCGTAATAACAAACTTTTATAGGACCCTACTCGACAGTGGCGCCAACTGGTAAGCACAAAAACGATAGCCCCCATTCTATTCAATGTACAATAAATACGGTTTTTTAACAATAAATCTATTAATTTATTTACAACAAGTATTTACAATCAATGTATAAAATAAAAACTATGATATATAGAAAACATCCTCAAAGCCCTCGCTGCTGTCGATAGGCAAGGTTCCCATCAGGCTGGCAGCGTTCCCTTTTTGGATGGCCAAGCTTATGCGTTGGCGGAAAAAGCTCCCAGCCCGTTGGTCTCCCGAAGCCTCGATGAGCTTGGATGGTAAAATGCGAGCAAATCGGCGAGCCTCGAACCCCCACGGACCCAAAGTTTCCACTGTTTTTTTATAATATACTAGCTAATTCCTGGCATAATATATGGCAATTATAGATAAAAAATATTCTAATTATGGTGTTATTTTGCATTCACATACTATTACCAAAGTCTATGTAACTCTTACAGTCGGCCAACGGACACGTATAGACAGAGCAATCGTGCGGGGTTTACGGGATGAGAGAGGGGCCCAAGCTGCCATACACTCGCTTGGGGTGTCCCAACAACAATGCAGCAATGACGAATGTCTATACAAAAGCGGTATTTCGCGTGACTTCAAATGCGACGGACCACTGTGTGTTTTTTACGCAGTGCTATTACATTAATAAAATATTGTCATAGACGATGAAGTATGTGGTTTTTAACAGCATACATTATGTAAACGTAAAAATTCAACATGTCAACGAAGGTCAATTAAACATTGTTATTATTCATAAAAAATGCTTCACAAAAACCCTAGCTAGACTTTATATCACGTATAAATAGAGATAAAGTGTACAACATGTATACATACATATGCGAGTACATACCGATGCCTAGCCTAGTCGGGGCACGCACGAAATGTTTTGCAACACAATGCTATGCACCAAGTGTGAGGTCAACACGATTAATACCTACAATACACGAGTCAATAGCCGATTCTCATAAACAAAGGAAGTTCTTTATTTATACGAGTTGTAAAATACTACCGTACAGTAGTTGATAATTATAATTTACTTGTTAATCGCTATTGTTAATTAAGTGAAACGCAATATAAAAACAAACATGTTTTTTTATACGATAAGCTATTATTTGACTAACCTAAATTATCTAGTCCTCAGTTCTCCATGCTGATTGCATACGTAGGTACACACGCAATGTCTAACATTACTATATTTTTCAGAGTTTTTGAATATTACTGGTTTGAAATCTATACGAAAACCTAAACCCATAACGCAACTGAAAAAATTGAACAATAAATGAAATGCTCTATCATAAAC
Organism: Tetheella fluctuosa; assembly: GCA_951216915.1. NCBI lineage: Eukaryota > Metazoa > Arthropoda > Insecta > Lepidoptera > Drepanidae > Tetheella > Tetheella fluctuosa. Next base: position 12,018,688 of record OX578217.1, read on the forward strand.
ACAATAAAGTCGTTATTACTTGTGCTAGTTACAATAAATAAATAGTAATCATACTAATAAATAGAAGAATAAATAATTAATCTTTACACACACATACACAATTAAAAGAATAACAGAATCTCAAAATAAACATCAGTAACAAATCCTACCTTCGCACCCTCCACTGCTCCTCTTAGACTGGTTAAGTTTCTTATCAGCATAAGCCAGCCATCGATCTCCAAGAGACAACGGGTTGATAGGCAGACTTCCCCCTAAAGGACACGGGCAAGGGAAGCAGGTTGTCACAGCCATTCTGTCTTCCAGGGTACCAGCGTCGAAGACTGCGAAGCGTTCAGAGAACGATACCACCACGGAACGTTTGTTCGCCAGTACGTCTAGAATGGGGTTCTTGAATTTGATGCTCTTTACCTGTAGGATAGAATTCATTATTGTAGTAGTATACATTGTGTAGGTTACATAGATTGCTCTATCATTGTTTAGCATACTTTTGTGTATTCAAATAAAATATAGGCTTTACTTTTTCTTGGATCTTTAAATATCTTTGTTTGCAATATTCAGTCCTAAATCTTAAGACTTAAGAGTAAATGGCCGATTACAGTAACAAATCTGTAATCGGCCATTTACTCCAATATTTTAAGTCAAGTAATAATTTTTATCACATTATGTAAGTATCAGCTCATTTCGTTGTTTTGTTTTCTATTTTGATAATACCTTATCTTATCAAGTATCATGCTATGAATTGTTATTATCATTATCTAAGTAACATAACATGTATAGATGAAAATACGGAAGAGATTTTATATCGAATAGAAGACTTGGATATAGAAATTAGACGGTAAATAACAATACAGATCAATAAATCTCAATCTTAATACGATATATATAAAGCTCGAAATCGAATGCAGCAGTCGTGTGGAGGTACACTAGTCGCATCAGCATCGCGTGATATTACGATAGACATCACGACACCGTTATGTAGATATAATACGTGTGGATAATGTCAAGTGTTGCTACGTGTACACATGCTGATGATATGATATTTCGTTTATTTTAATGTGTTATTGAGGACAGGAAATAAACTTTAGGAGCCATTAATTATTTATTTTTGGCCATTTTTGTCTCCCCTTACCCCCATGTAAGTGTAAGTACACATAACATTTCTCGGACTCCCCCTCCCCATTCTTACGTAAGATTATACAAAAAAAACAATGCTATTTATTATTGCGATTTTTTTACAAATAAATTTAAGTAATAATGGCTTTTACCTACCTCCCCCCCCCCCCAAGATAATGTGACGTAAGATTTTCACCCCCCTTCCCCCATCCTGCTCGGGACCCATACATAAATAATGAACGGCCCCTTAGAAACTAGACTTGATACTTGTCGATCGATTGAGTTAATTACAGTGACGTTTGCCGCGGCCTAGACATACATAAAGAATGTTTATTTTTACTTTGAACTGCATTCAACCAAATACAGTACACATTTAGCGCTTTGTTTAGCGCAATCGGTATATATAAAAGGAAAAGGTGACTGACTGACTGATCTATCAACGCACAGCTCAAACCACTGGACGGATCGGGCTAAAATTTTGCATTCGGATAGCTATTATGATGTAGGCATCCGCTAAGAAAGGATTTTTGAAAACTCCACCCCTAAGGGGGTAAAATAGGGGTTCGCGGGTGAAAAAAAAGAGGATTATAAAGAGGTAAAGTTTGTAAGTTTGTGAGGTTGTAGGGGGTAATCTCAAGAACTACTGGTTCGAATTGAAAAATTATATAGAGGAAGGCTAATAGGCTACTTTTATCCCGGGAAAATATAAGATCCCATGGGAACGCGGGTGAAACCGCGGGGCGGAAGCTAGTAAATAATAACAAATAATAATGGATGGAGAAATCCAAAACCTTCCATAGTACATTTTCATCGAAGTTTTCTAACACAAGAAATATATATTTTTAAATCGTTTAAGCAAACAAAACACCTCTTTATTCAATTCTCCTTACATATAATAAAACACGAAGTATGTCTGTCTATTCATCAGTGTACTTATAATGAGAATCACGGATATTGATGATGTTTTCTAAGTTAAATAGGGGGTTCTTTGAGGAAGGTGTTAGGCATGTATATTTGTACTGTGATTAAAGGGCGATGCGCAAATAAAAATAATCATGCGGATAGAGCCGCGGGCGTATGCCCGCCACTAGTACTGTAATGTGAGTTAACAAAAAGGTATGTGGTAAATCATTTATTTATCAAGACGCGATTTTATTATTATTATAAATATCAGACATAATTGCGTTTCATTTTACATGACTAACCCACTGTGACTAAACCAGTAATTTTCCAGTTTAGACGAGTAAAATAATTTGGAATGTTTCCAACAGTTAGTTCCAATATTGGAAGCTATACTTTGCTACCTTTCTTGTTTTATTATTATGTGAAATGTCGTGTGGTGGAATAATAGGCAAATTAACATAGTACCTACAAGCTACAATGACACAGTACACATAAGACTTAAGTAGTGGGTATACAATTTCTCTTCTCTTTGATTATCAATCTTACCATAAGGAAAACGGCAATCTTAGATTAGATCTTGGATTGCCGTTTTCTTTACTATACAGGTCGTTCCATGACTATGCCACACGGAGGGAAAGTTTTATTATTGAACATAGGTAATTTTACTGAAAACAGACATCACTTAATTTAATTTTGAAGTAGAACTGCACGGTATGTTCATTTTATTTCACCGTCTTCCTTTAATTTATGTTTTCTAGAAGGAATTAATCCTTATGATTCTCTCTTTCGATCGCTAACCTGATATATCCCGGTTTAGGCAGGAGATTTAAAAAATAATGAATAATTTTAATGCAGTTGTAATTATATAAAAAACAATGAAAACTTAAATCACTTTTCCCCATAGTGGAACGCTTGAAGTGGCTGTGCTATCAGAATATATTTACTTTGACTTTGAAGTTATTAGAGTATATAAATAAATTATGTGTCTCACTACTGTATTAGTTTATAATTTTACTGTGTTAATAGCCTTCACATCTAGGCTTTGTGTGCTTACCACTATAGGCCACATCGTCAGTTGCAACGATAGGACTTTTATCAAACACAAGTTAAAAAAAGAATAATAAATAAATCTAAGCAATTTAATAAAGAGAAGAAAACTTCAGAAAGTAATTTATTTTTTGCTGTAATCCTCTTCCTACGACATATGAAGAAAATAGTAAATAAAATAATGAAAATAATAAAATAAAAAAACTACTATAGTACCTGGGTACCTAATATACATTATTTTACTCATCAACCTCGATAAAGATTGAGAACTCGATCTACTTTTTACACTCCAACGATCAAGCGTTCTTGAAAATAATTATTATGAAAAACTTTCTTTTTATAGGCAAATAAATTTAATATGTTTTTGTCTCCCAATTCTTGGTCACAGCAAGTGAACCTAGATTTAAACTACAATAATTCATTATGCAACACTGGATACATTTAATCCTAGCGACAGCTAGTCTATTTAAATACTATAGATACTAAATATTATAAAAACAAACATACCTGTTCACCACCCCTAATTGATATAAAACTCAGTGAGCAGAAAGTTGGTCCCGGACTAGCGGAGTCACACAAAGCTATGAGGGGCCTCTTCGATGCAAAGCAGTCGCCGTGCTGCGGAGTAGGCAGTATACGGAGCACCCTCACTGTTCCTTGTCGCCATGACAACACTTCTTGCGCCTCGCCATTTGGCGGTATGAGCCATACTTGTACTCCTGATCCGTAGCCAAGAATGAGGAGTAAGGGAGATATGTCATTATCGCTGTCTCCCTCTGGCTGGGGCTCGTTAATATCAGCTGTTTCGAATCTGTAGAGTATAGTTTAGTTTAGATCTATTGAATGTATAACTAATTTTTAGGTGATTGATTTACGGTACAGACACAAAGTAAGTGATACAGTAGCTATTGTAATTTAGTATTTAAAAATAATTTAGTTACTGACAAAATTGGTTATGTAATTAGGTATTTCCCTGTCTAAATAAAATTAAAACAAAATAACTTAGATACAAGCTCTATGACCTATGTACAATTAGATTGTCACCTTATAGGTCATCTCATTATTGCTTCATTATATTTATCTAATGAAAACATAGGAACTACAGTTTACAGAGGTGAAAGACCACATTACTTATAAGACAAGATTGTGTCGAATTCCATTTTGCATGAATAATAAAAATCTTAAACCAAATTATAAATACGGCAGTGAGTCTGTCTGTCAGTTTGTTATGTTTTCATATTAGAGTACAGTCAGCGTCAAAAGTAGGTGATCACTTTAAGCAATTCCCAATTTTGTTACAAACTGACAAGATAGTGTAATTGACAATCTATTATTATGAAAATAAAATTACTAAAATGATAATCTCTACTATTAACGCTGACTGTATGTTCTGAACCAATTTTGATGAATTTTATCACTGGAATAAGATTAAAACTGCGGGACATAGTAGTTAAATAATAGAATAGCTTAAAAATATCAATAGTGGAACCTCCTTACCGTGCCCACTGTATGACATCCTTAGGGTCTATGTTGGATGAGGATGAGAGCGTGACGTCATTAATGAAGCCAGACACCGCGTCGATGATGCTGCGGTCGCTGGGCGGCTGCGAGGGCACCGTGAGAGGTCCGCCCGCGCCTGCGCCCGACCGCACATGCCGCGGCGACTCCGCTGACATCTTGTCTTAAGGTCGCCTGTTGACGTACATTGTCTAAATATGTATGGAGATTTTGGAATTGTACCTTTGTACTATAAATATTGTAATTAAATACCAAACTAATTGTATTTCTTCTTAGGAGTTGCTACACGGTTGTCAATCAGCTACCAACCAAGGGTAAATAGAGGGCATTGAGTCAGCAACGTTTTTTTTATATCATACATATACCACTAAGGTGACCAACAATCATTCGGCTCGCCTGATGGTATGTGGTTACTATTGAAGCCATTTTACCTAGGTTGTGGATTCAATTCCCACCCAGGACAGACATTCGAAGCCGTACAGCCTAGTCGTATTATTTATTTATGTAAAAAAATCTATCATGGTGTCTTTGTTCTGTTTAGTGTTAGGTCATAATATCTTCTTTTTTGTGCGATGATTGTATATTTCGTGTTGAAATTTGTGAAACTGTGTGCGTTGGATGTGTGCACAAAATAATAAACTTTCTTTCTTTCTTTTTTCTTTATTTGTGTGCATGAACTAGTCTGTTTGTGCTGAGTGTCGGTGTAATTATCTATATAAGTATATATTCACAAAAAAACCGGCCAAGTGCGAGTCGGACTCGCGCACCGAGGGTTCCGTACAAACTTCGTCCATTGTTCGTCCATCAAGGGAAATGCACAATTTTATTTATTTACCTTATTTGAGGTTGGTGCCAATTAAGCTAGACCTCTAAATTGTATGAGCGCCGATACAACTCAGAGGTCTTTATTAATTGGAGTAACTATGTATGGGGACACCCTTTAATTTTCAACTTTTTAAATTTTTTAGAATTTTTCCTTTATTTGTTACCTTGCTTTTTGCCAATTTTTTTTAATATATTTGAGTTGATTGAATGAAAGGTAAATTGCGGTTTACGATTTATTGACGTATTAAAAAAAACTAATAATTAGATCTCGTTCAAACCAATTTTCGGTGGAAGTTTGCATGGTAATGTACATCATATATTTTTTTTAGTTTTATCATTCTCTTATTTTAGAAGTTACAGGGTGTGTCCCCCACACACATTTTACCACTTTGGATGTGTCTCTCGCGCAAACTATTCAGTTTAGAAAAAAATGGACGGACAGACAGACATGACGAATCTATAAGGGTTCCGTTTTTTGCCATTTGGCTACGAAACCCTAAAAAGAAGTATCGTCTTGGCGGGAGTACTGCCGTGTCCCCAGATATGCAGTATATCAGTTGTCTGGCTGCCATAGCATAAGCACTGCTTAGTTTGGGGTCAGATGGCCATGTGTGAAGAATAATGTCCCAGAATATTTATTTATTTATAATTATTTTATATTTTGGCTTTTCAAGCTATTTGGTCTATCTATTTATAATAAGTAGTCTACCTATCAATGAAAAAAGTATAAGTAAAGAGTTCCAGGAACACATAGTGAAAGGTCATAGATAATCAGTGTTGCCAATCTGTGGGGAATTCCCCAAACTACGGGGATTTTCAGTCCGATTGGGTAATTGGTGGGGAGAGCGTTTATGTGGGGAAAACGCGGGGAATTTAGACTAGAACTGCACTTAGATTAAGGCTTAACTCAACTTATCAGGCAGGAAGATTTAGAACTTATAGAGTTTATTTTATGGCAACATTCATGATCATCAAAAGGTATTGGAGAATCCCTGTTTATTACTTTAGTTCGTCTTCGTATTGAACTACGAGTAGGTAAACAAGAATTGCATGCAGACAACTGTTGACTGTGTTTACATAAGTCTTCATGTCAAAACTCCACTGCTTGTTGTTTACATGGACCTAGAAAGAAAGGCGGACAGATGGCCGCTAAGAAACGATTGAAGCACCAAAATGGCGGCGACGTAACTGTGTGTGTGTGTGGTTCGGAGCGTTAATTGGCGGGCGGCCGCACGGCCGGCTTGGTGTGGTGTGAATGTGTGCGTGCCAGACTTGTATGTATTAAGCGAGCTGGCTTACTGTGGGTGCGTCAGTAATTGTTTTATGAGGTGGCGTCCGCCTTTTTTTCTAGATCCATGGTTGTTTATTGAGTATTCTAGTACTTATAATAATAATTGTAATCAAGCTTTTGTGAAAATATTTGCATAAACTTATAATAATACTTGTCCATATGGACAAGTGGTTGTTAAAATGTAAAGAAAAAGAGAAAGAATTTAAGAAAGACGATAATTCCAAGGTATGTCATAAAACCAATATTCATTTAATAGTATAATACTCTAGATGCAAAAATTTATTTAACATATTTGATTTCCGTACCTATTTCTTGACTGATTTAATTTATGTTAATGTTATGTTATGTTAATACTTAATATTACTTTTAATTATTAAAAAAAATATGGGGAAGACATCGGCAACAGTGTAGATAATACAAAATAAATGAAGCCTTAGGGCATTAGCCATAGGGATTTAATCACATATTTGGCATTTACTACATTTTTGTATATCCATTTGCCCGCCACCAAACTTTCCATTTTTGTCTCTCTCTGGCCACTCTATGCCAGTTGTTCCAGAAATCTGTCTGATTTGATTATCTTACCTATCTCTCTTTCTTTAACCTTCTCTTTAGTTACCCAAGGACTTAGATATTGACTTTGCATAATAATATGTGCCCATAATCTTTATAATTAAGCTATCAGTATTATGAGCTAGCCAAAGAATTCATGGCTATGAATGTCACAGCTGGGCACATAAGTAATGAATTCACAGAAAATTCTGAAGTATAAATTAAGCTAGGTACCTATTATGCTATTATAGTACTTTTGTCCAAAATGAATAAGATTTATTTTGTATTGTTTGACCTTTGTTTTTTTATTAACTATCTATAAGTTAAAAGTACCCAGGTACTTACCTAATTAGCTTGTAAAATACATTATATCCCTGTAATAATTAGGCCACTTTCAAGAAACTTATAATACCTACATTAGAGATTCAACCTTAGGAATTACACATAAGTCACAACTCAGTAAATAGCAATTTTTCCACTCAGTTGGTGCCAAATATTGCACTATTCTCAAACATTACAGATTACATAATATAAAACAAAACAATGTCACATCACTATAAATATTCTAGTCTTTTATCCTAAAGGCCTACGAAATTGCTAATATTATTGTGAAACAGCTGGTGTTAGCAGCACTGTATACATAATAAACAGCTATAGCAAGCTTCAAAAAGGGTCCGAGGACAAAGGAATCGATGCAAGTTTTAACACCCTACGCTACGGGCAAATTTTAACACTCTGACAACAACACTATATTTTAAACTACGCTTTAATTTTATAACTTACCTTGTTTACGAAAACAATTCTCATTTTCAATCCATTTTCGCGAAAAATGCAATTGCGTAGTTGTACTGGCAGTCGAAAACAATGACGTCACACGAACGAATAAAAACAAAATCTAAACAAACATAGCTCACTCACACACTCTAACGATGATTTTATTTAATAATACATACACTCATCGAATAAATAAATCTAAAATAAATTAGGTTTATGTACAAAATCTAACAACAATTTACGAAAACAGATGATTTGAATGAATGACAATACCCGACCGACGACGAACACACTTGTTCGTGTTTATAGCTGCGTGTGTTTGTGCGAACAGTATCTGTATATATCTATCTGTTGCTGTGTGCGTGGGTCATTGCATGCATGCAATAGCTAGATAGAATGCAGTAGCTGCTTCTTGGCTGTATGTGTGAGTGAGAAGCAACGTTTAAATACACACCAACTAAAACCGTGTATGTACTCTTTACTAGTACACCAAAGAGGATATAATCACTACGTTCTATAGTACACAAGCACAACTACTGCAATAAAATGTCATAGATTAGATATATGTGGGTAATTACAGATATGACTTCAAATAAAAATCAGCCAAGCGTAAAAATATTAGTAATGTACATAATTTACTCTTTGACCTGTACACTGACAAACACTCTTTCACATGCATGGACTACAAATATTTTACAGAACTGATATTCATATAAAAACCAGCCAAGGATAAAACGAGCGCACGAAGGGTATTTTGTTTTTGTTATGCTGGGTCTACATTAGGCGGGCGAAGATTCATCGTGTCGAATTGTGTTGTGTTGTACAGCCGAGACGTAGACTGTTCAAGTCTGGACGGACGACACTGAAGTTACGTAGGTGTAGCCACCCAAGCGAATATTGTCGCGTCAAATCCCTTTGATGCGCGCCAGTTTACCGACAGGGCCCCGGATAGTACATCGTCTTCTCCTGAATACTACGCGTTGCAACGATCTACCCGGCCACACTCATCGCGTTAACATGAATATTGCGAGTGTGTGAGCGAAACCGCGAGTGAAAAGCTAGATTGGCCACAAATCATAAAGACCGATCAAGTCTTCGCTCACTGCTAATTGAGATTAAAGATTATATCATACTGTAAATTCTTAATCAGATTTAACGGAAACAAGCTAGATAATACTGTCTAGTATGTAATATCTAGTAAGTAGAATCATAACAATTTAGTGGCACCTCTTTCATTGTAATATAATCTTTGATAAGTACACCTAAAACAACCTACTCTATTTGTTGTTATGTATTTTTTTTTATATGTCGTTCCGTTCAACGTAGAAAATATTAAACAATAACCAATTTATTTTTTATTATCATAAGATATGGATAATAATTATGTAGCTTGTAGCTACATACCTACTTGAAGTATTTCATTTAAAAAAATGGTTTGGTCGTACATGAGTAAATGAATGTTGTTTTACTGTAGGTAAGTGAAAAGGAATATAGTTGAGAAAGTTCGTGTCAACGTGTATTGTTCAATGTTCGCTCATTGATCAATAATTATAATCTAAATTATGTATCGTAATATTATGACGTTTATTTTGCTCCTACAATTTTTACATAACATAATATCTGTCTTTTGTGTTATCTCGCTAAACCAAAGAGAATATAGCCACTACGTCAATACGAATAATTCGAAACAAAACATCCTCATAATATTAATTGACGACTTACGCCATCTATCGGAGCAGGATGTTAACTTGCCAAATATTAGGAGAATGGAGGCAAAAGGCGCTAACTTCAAAAATGCTTTTGCTCAGGTATCTCAGAGTACTATTTGCATTACTTATTATGAGTACTTACATATTTCAAATATTCAAGTGCATTCATATTTTTTTTGCCGAAATTGTAAGAAGTATGGAAACATAATTTTGATGCGGTAATATTAGATAGATAACATTAACGTGGCTAGAGCCGATGAACATAAAATGTTATTTTTTAGTAAATTTTCCTAACTTCAATATCTAAAGTACTTTCTCTCGGTGTGATAGCTATGGGACACCCTCTCTGGGACAGTACAAAGTCATATTTATTTCATACATCGATCGAATAGAATACATGGGTGTTCAAAGCGTTAATTTACGACTCGTAACTTCCTTCGCATAAAGCAAAAAATACTATTTTTCAGCAAGCCCTCTGCGCACCAAGCCGAAACTCCTTACTGACTGGACGTCGACCAGATTCCTTGAAACTGTACGATTTCTATAGTTACTGGCGAAACACAGTCGCAAACTTTACAACACTGCCTCAATACTTCAAAGAGAATGGTTACGAAACTTATTCTGTTGGTAAAATATTTCATCCGGGTGCAAGTTCAAACTATACCGATGATTATCCGTATAGCTGGTCGGTCAATCCATACCACCCACCTTCTGAGAGATACAAAGATGCTGCCGTCTGCAAAGATAACGTTACAAAAATGTTTCAAAGTAATTTAATTTGTCCAGTTGAAGTAGATAACCAACCAGGAAAAACCTTACCAGATTTGGAGTCAGTAAAATATGCTGTGAACTTTCTAAACAATAGAAAGAGTGATAAACCATTTTTGCTTGCAATCGGTTTTCGTAAACCGCATATTCCATTAAAATTTCCAAAAGAGTATCTAGGTGAGTGATAAAGTATGTGTTTTTTTTCACTTGTCATTTCATTGTGTAACCGTAAATAAGAATTTGTTTCATGTTTAATATGATAAGAAATACTTTGCTAATTGATCAACACGTTTACCCAAACCTCATTAGCGCATACATTCATATTCCATCTTATTCTTTTTTGTCAGAAGGCTGGCAAGCATGCAGGCGGTCAACCTGATGGTAAGTGGCTACCGTCCCCTATGAACATTAGCAATACCAAGGTGGTGGCCAATGCGTTAGCGACCTTTATACATCATAGATGGCAACTGGCTCTCAAATGCAATTGCCGGAACATACCAGTAGCCAGTGGCGGAACCAGGATTTTGGTTTGGAAGGCTTGACCCAGCTGAGGATAGGGTAGTAGTAAAATATCAAGCTTTATTTATCCTACCGTCTTAACAATTTCAGATAAAATACCACTAAGTAATGTCCATCTACCAAAGTTTCCGTACAAACCAAAGAACATGCCACTCGTATCCTGGCATCCATGGACCGACGTCCGTCGACGAGATGATATCAAACGCCTCAACATATCTTTTCCATTTGGTACTATGACTAAAGAATGGTCCTTGAAAATAAGGCAGAGTTACTATGCCGCTGCCTTATTTATCGACGATTTGATTGGTTTGTTAATGAGCCACGTAGATATGAGGAAAACTGTTGTAGTTTTGACAAGCGACCATGGTGAGTTAATTATTTTATAATCATTTGATTGATTGACTTTAATTTAAATTGATCCTGTATATATGTTAAACGATAGAAAACTTACTTTAAAAAAAGTAGCCGTGACATTAGACCAAATACAAATCTAACATATGTATCCAGTTTACATCTAAATGAACATTTCAATTGTTAACAGGTTGGTCGCTAGGCGAAAACGGTTTATGGGCGAAGTACAGCAATTATGACGTTGCTTTGAAAGTACCATTAATATTTCGAGCACCAAATATCCAACACAAAACAGTTTTTACCCCAGTTGAACTAGTCGACATATTTCCAACACTAGTCGATCTCGCTGGCTTGAATAATAACATACCAATATGTAAGAGCAAATTGGATGAAAACATCCTTTGTTTCGAAGGGAAAAGTTTGGTACCATTTATTATGAAGGAACCAACCGATGCATACGCTATAAGTCAATATCCTCGACCAAGTAGGTACCCTCAAAAGAATTCAGATAAACCACGTTTAAAACAAATAAAAATAATGGGATACAGCATAAGAACAAAAAGATATAGGTATATAGAATGGATTTCATTTAATCACTCATCATTTTCGTTAAATTGGAACAAAGTTTACGGTATAGAATTATATGACCACAATTTAGATTCAGATGAATCTAATAATTTACATTTGGTGTCACAATACAAATATATAAGATATTACCTATCTAAGTTGTTAAGATCAATTGTGTGATTTTCTAAAGAAAAATACTTGTTAAAGTCTATATAGCTTATAAGCTAAATTATCAGTATATTTTCTATATTATTTAGTGTACAGTTACTAAAACCTTGGTGATTTACAAAATATGTATACAGAATGATTATTTAGTCAATATTAACAAGTTTCATACTGTTTTAACTCGGATATCCCGACTCGCACTTGGCCGGTTTTTTATTCTATGTAACTTTTTTTTATTTTGGATTTTATTTGACATCTGACTATCAACTAATCATATCAGGTTGCATAATTTTTATATCTTCCTACCTAATTGTCAAATTGCAATAGTTCCTTTGGTTTTTAAGTTTTGTTTATTATGATAAACTCTAAAAAAATAACACACTGGCTCGATTACTATGTACAAACTGTATAATAATAAATATAAAATAATAATTGTAAAATATAGTTAGTTTGGTAAATTGTAAATGCAAAATATTATTTTGTATATAAAATGTATGAAACTTACTTCATACAGGGTGTATATTTCAAGGTGGCATATTTTTGAAACCCATGTTAGGTTTGTCATGCTAAACAACATTTACTATGCGACCAACTCTGAATTCACAGAAAAAATTGTTTTGTTGCATACATTTGAAGCAAGTTTGACCAAGCTTTTACTATGAAAAGTGTTGTTGGCATACTCTCTCACATATTCTATACATACATCCATCATCACGCACACATAAATAATCTAGAACAATATAACATAAATAAATATATATTATTATATACAAAAACATTACATAAATATTATTTATGCAACAATATTATTTTTAATATATAAATAAACAATAATAAAGATGTTGGATATCTTATTTTAAACAATAACAATATTGTTTATTTATATATTAAAAGTAATATTGTAGTATAAATAATATTTATGTAATGTTTTTGTATATATATTTAGTTGTGTTAGATTGTTCTAGATTATTTATGTTTGCATGATGATGGATGAATGTATGTGAGACTAGGCCAGTATTTTTTTGCGATTCCCGTTTGGTCCTATAGTAAAAGTTGTTCAGCATGAAGAACCTAACACAGGTTTCGAAATTATGACATCTCGAAATATACACCCGGTATACTAATATGTGTTATAATACTTATTTCTCACAAGGTTTTCACCCCACTTTTGTCAATCTCACTGATTTAGTAAGAAATATAAACCGCAGGTTATCGTTATTTTTGATGATTTAACGATTCTTGAAACTTTTAATGTCTTTTTTTTTATAGTTTTTCGCTAGCAACACTAACAGCTGTCAGGGTTTAATGGTTTATTTTCCACACTTTCCACACAGATCTCAGTAATAGACTGAAACCAAATCATTTAAAAAAATAAGTTTTCTGAACAAAAAAAATACCAGAAATTATATTATTAATTAACTATACCAAAAATAACTCAAATAAAAATATTGATAATAATTATCCTAAAAAATAATGTTGATTTCACATAGTAACATCTTGTTTTAATTCATGTAAAGAAATTAATCTAAATGCATTCTTTATCGTCATATCGTAATTTCTTTCACGATACTTTTTCCATTCGCATTACTAGTGAACATTAAAACCTACGACGACGCAATAAGATTCAAATTTAAATGACAAAGTTTACTGACACAACTTCCGATATATCTGGGGTGCGGTGACAAATAATGCATCAATAAAAAGGCAACAAAACTTTATATAAATACACTATACAGGTGAATTTTTCAAGTGGGCGTGGATGGTCAAATCCTAAACTATGAGGAATAGCGAAAAATACTCAAAGGAGTCTCGATCTCGACTTTGATGAAAACTAAAACTGCATCATTGGATTTTTCAAAAATCAATATTCCTAGCCAGGAATCGAACCCGTTGATTTTGAAATAAAAAATACACAATGTATTATTACACTATCCGACAGTGTTGTCATTAAAGATCAATTTCTGGGAAGCAATGATATCCGGCAAACTAAAGGAAAGGGCAAATTTTTAACAAAATACTTTTTTTTTACTTATAGTTTAGGATTTGGCCATCTACGCCCACTTGAAAAATTCCCCCTATATATTATTACGCGAAAATTTAAAATGGTCGTACCCTTTTTTGTATTTATATAAATAGAGTAATTACATTTATATCAATCGAAAGGTGCAGTTCCATAGATGTACATAAAAAAAAGTTATGTGCGGTCGGGGAAATTAACTTCTACCGCAAGGTCCGTAAAGTAACTTCGATCCAAAAACTATTTTTTGGACCACAGACTAGATTAGTATTTATATATATATATATATATATACCTATATAGTATAGGTATACATATATATAAATAAATAAATAATAAATACAAATACTTAGAAGCAAATATACTTTATACAATCAATTTGTCCGTCACATCTATTGATCTATTTTGCTTGCACTAGCTTAACTTTTACCTCATTACATAACTTAATTAATTCTTTCAATAAAATATTTCATACAAAGCTCTTTTTCTCATTGGGCTGTATTTTTATACAGTTTTCTTCCATTTCTATTTGTTTGAACCGCGCGTACATAGCACTGCTTCCTAATACTATTAGATTGGAGGACCACCATAGGCCGCTTTTGGCTTCATTGTACCACTGTGTTGCTATTACTGTTTGGGCGCACGCTTTCGCTGTACCCGATATGTTGTGTGTTAGTGGTGATGTGACCTACAAACAAACAAAAATAGATAAATAGATAACTCTTACTGGAAATTAAATTCATGTTCTCAATCCATATAGGATGACAGTTTGAACGAGGGACATACTTGCAGTAAGTAGTGAAAATCCTTATCATTATGACCAATTTTTACTATGACACCAGTTCCGAAATCTTTAATCATGATTTTAAAATGATGTTTCCTTCACTAAAGGCTCAAGCTCATTGTAGGATTCGAATCCACGACATAGGTCACAACATTCGACGTCACTACCACTGAACTATCAACTGACAACCACTGAGTGTTATGTTCAATATTAAAATATTGTACAGTGAGTCCTGTGACAGTAGCCAGAGTGATACGAAAATGAGCCATAACTCTTTGCAATAAAATATGTACATTCAGATGAACCTTATTCCAATGTCATATGGTTCATTTTCATATCACTCTGACTACTATCACAGGACTCACTCATGCAATATTTTACAAACTGTAAATGTACACTAATATTATAAAGAGGAAAGATTTGTATTTTTGTATGTTTGTAACGAATACACTCAAAAACTACTGGACCGATTTCAAAAATTTTTTCACCATTGGAATGCTACATTATCCCTGAGTAACATGGGCTATATTTTATCCCGGGAACGCGGGTGGAACTGCGCGGAAAAGCTAGTAAAAAATAATAAAAAAGGCAAATACCTTAATTTGTAAAGATGTAACATATCCAATAGCGAATCCGCAAAAACCACCAATAACCATTTGCATCCAAAAATATGAGCTGTCAAAGTTGTTGTAATTCCACAGAACGGTCAGTTCTCCATTAAGAATGATAAGTGGCAGGAAGAGAATTATTGAATAGGCATTGTTGTAGTATGATAACAGCCATATTTCTTGATTAACAACCGAGAGTACCTTCTTAGTATAAATCGAGTACAGAGATAGCATTAGTGAACCAATCACTCCGTAGATTGTGCCGATTAGTGAAAATGAATCTGTAATGATAAGATTATAAATAAATTGTACACGGTTTTTTAATTACCCACACGAATTTAATTGGCTAGGCAAGTAGTTAAACGTTATCGATCCAAGTTATTTACTTAGCCGTTTGCTTGAATGGCTGAATATCATTTAGGCCGCTAGTTTAACGGCGCCGTTTAGTAACAAGGCTAGACTGTTAACTGAAAGGCTAAATTAGCTAGTTGGCTGCGACAAACGCAAAATTAATACTACATGTCTTAAGCGCAAATCATAAAATTATGTCTCGTAAGCGCCTGATGCTGAAGTTCATTTAAAAAAAGCAAAATGGGGACTATGCACCACTTACAATAATAATAATAATTAGCAAGCTTAACATGTAACTCAGACCTTACCTAATAAGCTCTCCTGATCAACACCAAGGTAGAACCCAAGTATGATGATAACACAACATGATATACATTTGAAAGAGGTTCTCTTCCCCAATAAGGTCCAGCTAAAAATTACGTTGAACACCGTAGTTAAGGACCTCCCAATGTAGTAGAAAGACACACCAACATACTTCAAACATAAGTTGTTAGTAGCTATCATGAGTGTAAACATTATTGATAGAGGTATTACCTGAAATTTTATATTTTTTTAAATAAATAACTGCACAGTTCTTACACGCCTGGCTGGCTACCACCCTCAAGTTGAAAAATCTGTCACCAAGCACCACCGGTGTGTTCCGGCAGCTGCTCTCAAGAGTCAGTTCCTTGTAGGCTTTGTATGCTTACCAACTTTTGGCTACATCATCACTTATAAAAAAAATATATATATTAATAGAATCTTATATTATTTGGGGATATAAAGTATCCAATGTTTTATTCCATCATAAGATTTACATTATTATGTGCCAAATTTCATGTAAATCTGTCCATTCCATAAACTGACTAAAAATAGTGATTATAAAATATATTGTCTAAATCTTTAATCTATAATCTTTTCAAAAGTTGGTCATCAATATTCTGGGACATTATATCCAAAGAACAACTGTCAACACCCATATTTCCAAAGGGCAAGTGTATCAGGAAATTTCACAAACTGTACAAAAAATAATCTAAAATAAAAGTTAATGTAACAGCCTGCCTGATGTTGGTTTATCCTTGTCCCTTATCATGTAACCAAGTGGTAATAAACTTTATCACAACCAAACATCATTAAACCACAATATTAAATTTAAATACTCATTCTTGGAGAGAGTCAATGTTTATGGGGTTTCAATTGGTTTTACACTAATTTCTTCCCCATGGATTCACCTGGGTTCCCGAGGGATCTTTTGTTCCCAGGTAATAAAGTATCCTATGTTTGATTCCTGTGTATGATCTATCTATGAACCTAATTTCATTCCAATCCATTCAGCCATTACCACATGATTGAGTAACAAACAGCACAAAGTAATAATACTAGTTGTTCCCCAAGGTTTCATGGATAAAAAGAAGCATAAGTACTTCTCCACCCTTTCATTGGGCAAAGGCAGTTTGTTCTACTGCTTCTATTTTAAGAAACCTTAATATTCTTACCCTTTTGACAACTTCAATGTTCCATGGAGTACCTTTAGGGAAGGCAAAAACAGCTGGTATGCCACCAGATCTGCTCAAACAGAAGCAAATAGTGAATGAAACAATGCATTGGAACCATGTGATGAACAGTGGCGCATCCAATGCCACCAACTGGCTACTCAATAATGTTTTATTAACAAATACTGTTGCTATTGATATAACCCTGGAAAACAATAAAATGGTGTTGGATAAAACAAAAGAAATTTTACATGTCACTGTCAGACTGATATTTCGGATCAATTTTATTGTTTGTATATTATTGTATGTGGATTATGTAACTTTATTGCAATCAGTTTCAATTTGAAACAACCTGTAAATATAGATAGAATAGAAAAACCATGTCAAATATAGTTCATGTAATCAACTAATGTTTGAAATTAGCACAATATTTAACTAGTTTCAATTTTGAACTGGTAGCAACAAGAGTAAGTATAATAGACCTATGTTTTTATCAATACATATTACTAGATTCCACCCTGCGGTTTCACCCCGCATCCCCAAGGGATCTTATGTTTTCCCAGGATAAAAAGTAGCCTATAGCCTTTCTCGATAAATGGGCTATCCAACATTAAAATAATTTTTCAATTCTAACCAGTAGTTCCTGATATTAGCGTATTCAACCAAACAAACAAACAAAATCTTCAGCTTTATAATATTAATATAGATATGTATGATGTATGATAGTTAAATCTTTTGTAATATTAATAACATAACTAATAACAAATTTATAACATTAGGAAAGTCAAAATGTTGTTAGATGAAAATATATTTGATATATTCAGTAAACCAATGACTTCAATAAACTAAGAGCTTGTATTACTGTAAATAAACATGTGTTTGCACAGTTTGAGTAGTACAGCAAAAATGTTAAGTTTAATGTACATATTGTTGTAATTGTGGATTTCTAGAACATATTTTTACACCTTGTTTATTGATTTTACTAGGTACATAATCATATTCAACATGTAACAACACACTGTTGAGTAAACAATTTCTGGAATAACGCATTTATTCTAGGCTAAACTATATCCAGCCCCCATGTTGTCAACTACAACTATAAGTTTTATAAATAACGCAGAAACTGTAACATAAAGTTGATATTGAAAAAATAAAGCTGAAATTATAAAATTTTAATTTCCCATACATAATACATAATTACTATACATTACATATTTTACTATTTATCTGGTTAAAAATACTATATGTATTTAATATATATTCAAGGACGATACAGTGGAAATAGAGATCGAACGATTTTAATATACTTACACGTAGCGGTAATTTATCGGGTACGGTAAATATGAAAATATATAATATCGTTTTAATTCAGAATTCGAAAATGATGCACGATGATATTCTAAATACAGCTTTTAATATAAAAACAACGATTCTATACGTAAATACTTACCAATAACTCGAAACAACCAAGAATATTTTTATGTATTGCGAACATAAAACAGAACGTTGACCCTCCATATTTACAGTACTATGATTGATTTTCAATGATCAATAAGTTACAATCATAATAATAACTAAATCGCTCTTTGAATTCAAAAATGTATTATTTATTCGTAAAAAAGCGGCACGCCAAAGAGTAAGTTATATTATTGCGGAGCGGACGCAGTCAACCAACCATCGTTAGATTCGTTGACTGACAGCTATAAATAGGGTATGTTCCGATATTCACATCGAGCACTGTAAGGTGTGACGTCATTTATTATACTGAGAAGCCGTTCCTTTATAGTTAGCTATACTGGGTACTGTTTAAAACGGAACGCAGTCAAGTATACTGTCTGTCATCCACGTATGTAAATACCCGGTTTTTTAATCTGAGAAATACCCAATGAAAATCAAATAACAAACGTCAAACAAAACCACCAAACAGGGATGTGCAAGAGTAATCGATTTTCATATTAATTGATTACTTTTTTCGTAATCGATTTTTGATCATCGTTTTTTTTTTATAATATTAACTGATTTTTAATAAATCAATTATATAATTCACACATTTTTAAATCCATTTTTGTAAACAGCGCCATCTGTGCGATTAATAAGTAAGTTCGTTCACTAAAATAAACAAGTTATAGAATAGAATAGACGGCGCCATTGTGCTATGTATGTGTGTAAAATAGTTGCAGCATCTTTCAACGAGTTTCTTCTAGCGTTATTTTAAACTGGATCTAGTGAGAATATGATTTTTGAGGTGCAACCCTGCACAGATGTGACATTGAGTGAAAAAATCGATTACTTAAAAATTGATTTATAATGAAATGAGAAAAATCGATTATTAAGTAATCGATTTATTTCACTCAATGTCACATCCCTACCACCAAAGAGTATGTTGAGTTCGCGCTACCAATGAAGTCCTATGGAATTAATGAAAATCGATGTTACTTCTTCTTGAATAGAGATGGGACTTCTTTGGTGACGCGAACTCTAATCACAAAACCACCACAGATATAATATACAATCAGTGCTGCCAACAGTTATATTCCACATGGTTCCACCAGATTCAACTTCGCTAGAAAGAAAGAAAGAAAACCATTTATTTGACAGACAGAATTTGACAGAAAATCTGTCGCCAAACACTTATTGGTGTGTTCCGGCAGCTGCAATTGAGAGCCAGTTCCTTCTAGGCTTTGTGTGCTTACCACCTTCGGCCACATCATCACTTACCATAGTGAGATTGTGGTCAAACAAAAGCCTATACAAAGTAAAAAAAAAAATACTGCTATTCCAAATTAAATTCTTCAAAATTGT
Organism: Tetheella fluctuosa; assembly: GCA_951216915.1. Taxonomy (NCBI): domain Eukaryota; kingdom Metazoa; phylum Arthropoda; class Insecta; order Lepidoptera; family Drepanidae; genus Tetheella; species Tetheella fluctuosa. The sequence goes on from OX578217.1 coordinate 12,038,824, forward strand.
GGAGTATAACTAAAAAAATATTTTACTGGGAATCCCCGCGTATAGTGTATCGAACGGGACGGAATATATTAAACTAATATATAATATAATAATAATACATATTAGGTTTATTATATTACGTCCATTCCATGCGTTTGGATGGATCAGTGTTGCCCACATTACACAGTAAAAGTAAATACCTACTCCTGAAAATAAAATAAATATTATATTTCGATGCGTGTAAGTTAAATTAAATCCTTTTTTCAGTCATTAAAAATGAGTTATACTAAACCACTAGAAAAATCCACCAGCCACTAAAGTCGATATAACAAATATTTACAATCAATGTATAAAATACAAACTATGATATATAGAAAACATCCTCCAAGGCCTCGCTGCTGTCAATAGGCAAGGTTCCCAACAGGCTGGCAGCCTTCCCAAAATTTTAAACAAATTAATAAAATTTTAATTGAGCAATGAATTGCTCAATTTTAGAACCCAACAGTCCAATATTAATTGCAGCAAATATCTGTCAAAGTAATACTACAGCTTCTGATAGTGTAATATGTATTTTATGATAATAAATACATAAAGTTATATGTTGTTCTTTGTTATAATCATGCTCCCTCTACTAAGGAATTTTGAGAACTTTTTAGGGAAAATTCTTAAAGAAACTAAGGAAAAACCATAATCTTAAGTGGAAGCACTGATTTGTATTAGTGGATAAGTAATTAAATTAGGTAGCTATATGTACGTAGTATCCATCCCTTCCCCTTTAGAGATGCGCAAAGTGTATCATTGAATTGTACAAATATATATATATATCTTTTCAGCCCATCGATATATATCACTCTTCTATATCTTTATATCACTAGTGATATAAAGGTTCGTATGACGACTGAGCGAAAACCAGCAATATGTTTTTACAACGCTACGTGTGGTAACGATGTGTGGACCTCGTCGTATGTCAATTTCCACACACCACAGCGACCAAGACATATTAATACATTACAAATTATTGATATTTACAGTGTGTATGTAGAATTTAATTTTCCTTCATGCTTAACAGGCTTAGGACTTTCAACCTAGAAACCTTGAGTAATATTTAAAAAAGTCTAATTTATTCTAGGTTGGCGTATTTAAAAATCAGCAGCTATTTACAATGATTAATATTGTACACTATAGTCAATTTACAAGTAAAAATTTTTATAATTGCTAGTCTCCTTCTTTTTTACGTCGCTCGTGTGCAATATATATCTCTATCTGAGCTAGAAGAGCGAGAGAGATACTTTACCCGTCAACTACGTGTCAATCACCTTTAGTTCAGTCACTCAAATTGAAACTATGTCTTTAAAGATATAATTCGAAATCAAAAGATATAAAGTGAGATTATATCTTCGGTAAGATATATATCTTTTATATCTCTTCTAGCTCGCGAACTACACAACTCTATCCCTATAGTAGTCTGTGGTACCTTACCTACCCACCGGCCGGCCAGAACGCTGACGTCAGTGATTTTATTTAGTTTTACATTTGCGAATGGTGATAGTTTTCTAAAATTTATACAAAACAATAACGTGTTTCAGTCTACACGTACAGTAATTTAAACCGCTTAAATGGCTTCTACACCCGATATAAAAACTTCTGAAACTGAGAGTCCTGGGATGTTTTCTAATATCATAAATGAGATCATTTTTAGTCCCGTAAACTTATTATTGACTGTTATTATTTGTGTGTTGATATTCAAAATATTCCGTAAGTTCACAAGAGTGCCTGTTGAGGCACCCATGACGGAGCTGCCGAAGATTCGTAAGGACATGACAGTGGCTGAGCTTCGTCAATATGACGGTACTCAAGCGGATGGGAGGGTGCTGGTAGCTGTGAACGGGTGGATATTCGACGCGACCCGAGGGCGCCGCTTCTACGGGCCCGGTAAGTGCATTTTGTTGCGTCGCTGTTTAAAAATAGAGTTGACACTAGAGTGACTCACTAATTATACATTCATTGCATGCTGTATGCAATATATATTAGGGTTAGGTACTTATTAAAATAAATACAATTAAGAAAAAACCAAGTCCACTGTTTTATGTATCTAAAACAATCTATGGTCAGAGAGTAGTCTTAGTAACTTACTTAAAAAGGTAAAAGGTAATTTCCATATTTTTTTTTACTCTGACAATAATCCAAACTTTTTTTAGGTGGTCCGTATGCAGCATTTGGAGGGAAGGATGCGTCGAGAGGGCTTGCTACATTCTCTGTTACATCATCAGATAAAGAATATGATGATCTGAGCGACCTCAATTCAATGGAGATGGAATCTGTTAAAGAGTGGGAGGCACAGTTCAGAGGTAAATTTAACCCATTAAAAAAGAGATCATATCTGCTCTGTAACAGTTGCTATTTTATAATGACAAAATTTCACATTTAAAATAGGTAGCGAAATATTTTTTAAGCTGCTCTGCAAGTATTACAATGACCTTTACCTCTCAATTTTGTATTGCTTTTCAATTGCTAACTCTGCGCAAATCAGATATTTTAATGCAAACTAGCTGTTCCCCACGGTTTCACACACATTCCCGGTATATATTTTTTTTCATACTAACCTTGACAATAACAAACACTTAAAATAAAGTTTTATCCAATTTGTTGCAGTCGTTCGGAAGTTATGCGCGTACAAATATTTCGGCGATCCATTTTTGTTTATAAAGATTGAAAACAAATCTGAAAAACTTATCACATTTGAATAAAATTATCTAAAAGAAAGGTACCACTTAAGTTGCTGGTATTCAATATAATTCAGCTCCAAGCTCACAGCTTTCTAATAAGTTCTGTATAGCATATCTCACAGATATCAGAAAATACCGTCGCTTTCTATCAAATTGAACAGAATGAGACAGCCTTTAAAGATATCTACCAGTTAAGTTATTGGCTACTGGTGAGACCGGCCCTAAGTCATTATTTATATTCATCACCACATAGTATATTTAATGAAAGCTAGTTAATATTATAAATGCGAAAGTTTGGATGGATGTTTGTTACTCATTCACGCCAGAATGTCTGAACGGATCTGAATGAAAATTGGCACAGAGATAGATTATAGTCTGGAATAGCACATAGGCTACTTTTTATCCTGGGAAAACATAAAATCCCTCGGGACCGCATGGCGGAAGGTAGTATTTACTACATCAGTAGTATTGAGAATTATAAGCATCCAGGAAAGAATATGTCCAATAATGAACTTACAGCCACGCAATAGTAAACTTCAAAATATTTTTTCATTTTGTGAAAGTATCTGCATATTATCACCTTCTATAGGTCAACTTAACAATGCGACTTATATCTATGCAATATAAATACATAAATAAACCTATTGTTCACTGTAATATATGTCAATATGAGCCTCGTGTTCAAATCACAAAATCACGTCTCATTGGAGAAATTGACGTAATAAATTAAAATAAGAAATATTCGTTAAAAATTCAAAATGGATACCACCAGAACATTTTTTTTAATTTTTATATTTATTCTATTAAATAAATAAATGATGACATTAATGCGCACATAGCATACAATGTAGAAAACATGTGCACTATGTAAGTCATATCTTTTCACAAATAATAATAACAATATCTAACAAGCTATCTGTTCTTTATCCCTACCCTAAGTGATATTATACACGTTTATCGCAACTGGTGCCCATTTAGAGATAAGCTAATCGCTTTTAGTCAAGTGACTTGGATTATCCCGATTGCCTGACTTTGTTAATGTACTATGACTAAAACATTGTAGTCTGCTTACGCATTTAAAAAATCCTTTTATGGCATGTTTCTAAGCGCCTGTTTATCCGTTACAAAAATATCAATCTTTCCTCTTTATAATAATAGTATGAAGTATGATTATCCACAAAAAATATATTTTTTTTTTAAATAAAACTGTCAGCGTGTCTGTAATTTTTTTTTTAACAAAAACAGAGTTTGGCTGATGTAGAAAGAGTAACAGAAAGTGAAACTTTTTTCTTGTATCAAATAATGTAAAATGATTGTGATTTGAAGAGTTTCAGTAGTGAAGTGAATTCTGATGTTTAGTTTTGGTTCTTACATGCTCTATTCATCCCGCGACATTCATCTAAATTGAAAATACTTTCAATCATTATGAGTCTTACTCCTAAACTAAATTAAAACAAACTCATAACTCTATTGATATAGGGTTCAGTTTCGAATAATATGGTCCAATTCCTGTCTTTGCAGTAGTCACCAGCCTTAGTTAAATCCTGTGGTTAAATCGATGCACCCTTCGCTGATTTAGTTTTAATCTTTACTTCTATACTAATATTATAAAGAGGAAAGATTTGTATGTAAGTATGTTTGTAACGAATTGGCTAAAAAGTACTACTGGACCGATTATAAAAAAAAATTCACCGTTAGAAATCTACATCTTCACCGAGTAACATAGGCTATATTTTATCCCGGGAACGCGGGTGGAACCGCGCGGAAAAGCTAGTGATGAAATAAATCATTGCCTGAACGAAATGTCTGTCGTAGGACAGGCATTTTTGTTAGTTATTTATCAGGCATGAGATTTTGTTTAGTCAACCTACATGTAATATATGTCTGTCTAGATATGTATATAACGCATGATCGTGAATGAAATAGATTGCATTAAATACATACGGACCGAGAGACAGACGTCTGTTATTCAGATGGCTTGCCAAGGTCGAATTATAAAAAACACGACCTTCGAAGATACGATTACATTTAGCATACCTAGGTACTGGTTGGTTCGGTATACGTAAGTAACCTTAACGCAATTTAAAAAAATACGGTCATATCTGTGAGTTTCATATTACTTAAGTAGCGTCCTTGTTTATAGTCCTGCACTTTTCAATGGCTCTAAAAGCACTATTTATGTGTAGTCACTTTGCGTTTAATCTAAATATGTATAAAACGTAATAAAATACAATTATTCTTACAATAAAAAAGATTATTATAATTTTTAGACGATGATTTCAGTGGCAGTGACATTAAAAATCGTGACGAAGGTCGTAGGTTCGAATTCTGCAATGAGCTTGAGCTTTAGGGTACTTTTTAGTACCCACCTGACGGCTACTCTTAAGTTGAAAATGTATCGCATAACACATGCAAATACATACTTTTATGTTACAGTAATAAATCACGTTTTCGTTAACGTGCCGAAAATATAATAAATCAGCTGATGGACTCGTCTGCCACTGTTTAAGGTCACCAATTAATATCGTATGATGACGTGGTTTGTGCGATTGCCAGATTTAGTTATGGTACGGTTAATATCGTCAGCTTATTAATTGTATATAAGTATGTATAAGTACTTTGAATAGGCTTGTGTTGAAGCACACCGTTAGGTGCTTGGCGACAAATTTCGCATTGTGAAACACCTATTGGTGTGTCCCGGCAACTGCACTTGAGAGCCAGTTTCCTCAAGGATTTGTGTTCTTACCACCTTCGGCTACATCATCACTTACCATAGTGAGATTGTGGGTAAACAGGCCTTAAATCGTTAAAAATAACTTCCCATTTGGATTCTGGTAGGCTGATCATAATCTCGGATAGACTCTTGTCCAAGAAGCAGTGGGGACATAACCGATTAGCAAACGTATCCGAATAGTGCAAGAGTTTATTCCCGAAGAAATATCCAACCATTATCTCAGACTGGGTAATATTTACGTAAAGGAACTGTGTAACACAGTTAACTTGCAACTCATAATTCTGCAAATAACTGAAGCCGTATTGTGCATCTATTTTTTACTCTTATAAACATTCATGACCTAGTAACAGAGCGTGGCATCGCACACGTACGAATTGGCGTTATAAGGGGCCATCCACAAATTACGTCACACGAATCCCATGATTTTTTGACATATACCTAGTCACATTTGTGATACACATACATATGTATATATCCCCTCTGGTGTGAAGTCACATATTTTTTTAATTTTATAACATGTGACGTCACAAACTTTACGACTCCTCGACGATCTCCCACCCCTTGTCACACTTTGTTGACCCCCCCCCCCCTTTACGTGTGAAGTAATTTATGGAGGGCTCCTAAGCGGCAAACATTATTCAAATTATAGCCAACCAAACAAATGTACTCTCAAGTTCATATCAATATATTTTATCGATGTTTTATTAGACTGAACAATCTATTGTTTGTATATGGAATTGATAGTCTGCCATTTAAATGTCCTCTGTACGAATCTTCTTCATTTTTCTTTCCACGACATTGCATTACTTAATCAGTATATACAGGATGGAAAAATTATAATTTATTTAATTCCAAATTTCAATACCTACTGGATCAAAATGTATACAGCAGGAGATTTTTCGCAATATCAGAGTTAGTGCTAGGTATATTGAAAGTTCATATTCATAATAGGGAATATGCATAAAATTTAAATTTGTCTCAAATTTTTTTTTCTAGATTCTTTATTGTCATTACATTATACTTAAAAGGTATTTTTTTTATTTAGTTATTATTTAAACCTAGAAAATATTACATAAAAAGTGAAAAATAAGGGAGGAAAATTCAAACTTACAAAACGCGTCACCATTGGTCGAAACGAAATGTGACGTTAATTGTCACGTCATTGAATTTATCGGCGTCGATATTCATACTGTGTTAAAGTAGTGTTTGTGAGAAAAAGTGTTTAAAACTGTGTGATTACTTGTGGATATATATTTGTAGTCAATCGAGGACGATGACAGAAACTGGTTTTGTTAAAGCACAATCAGATAATCTGCCGAAAATAGATGCATTTATGATGTCAGCATATTTTGCATCAAATCTCGAGTCTTTTAACTACAGCCATTCTTTCAACTGGTGGTGGCATATTCCGTTTTTGACACAAAAATATATGAGGAACAACTCCTTTCATTAACCGTAGATTACATTTTTCTCCTTTCTGTTTCATTATGTTATATTCAATATAATTAACTGTATCTTCCTTAACCTGAAATAAATTATCAATCATTAAAATTTCGTAAAACCGCAATACGAATAAATAAGCAAGCTCTTTAGATAAATTTTTAATGAACTTTTGTAAACAAGGCTAGGCTAGTTTTAGACCAAACCTCCTATTTTCACACTAAGCTGTACATAAATATATGCTTTACCTACTTACGTTAAAATGATCTTCACAACAAAATAGAACCGATAATGGAGATACAATATCCTTTCTCATCATCTTACACCATTTTTTTCGTAATTTCGCATCGCATGGAATACGAAAAAACACTTTATCGGGTGTACTAATAATAGTGTTTTTGCACTTCGGTACCATACAATACTTGTAAGATGGTTTTTTAACTACTTCCATGATTTGTATAGCAATTAAAACTGAAAATACGTATGAAGTAACTGAAACACTATGGTAAACAAACGCGGGTCATAACAAATGACGTCATCAAAAGCGCGCGCTAAATGGTGGCGTTTGAACGGCTCAAATTTATTCAATGTTTTAAATTTCACTAAGAAAAATAATTTGGCTCTTTTCAAGCCTATTTATATTTTTTTCCATGTTATAAAAATGTAAATGATAAATTTAAGAAAAAAAAAAAAATCATGCATATTCCATATTACTTCCACAAATAATAACAACTTTAAAATCACTGTATAAGCCTGCGATTTATTTTATTTATTTGGCACACAAAACAGAATGCAATCAAAAATATACAACCGAATTAAGAACCTCCTCAATTTTTTAAAGTCGGTTAAAAAGTAATAAAAACAACGAGAAAAAAATGCTTTGTACAGGACTAACAAGACAGTGTATTAGTTAGTAAGGGGTTAGTAAAATTACAAGGAAAAAAATTGCAACGGATTACAAATAAATGTGTTTATTGACTTATTAAAATCTCTTTAATACTAAACTAAAGAGGCAAGAATTACAAATGAAAATATTTTTTGCGCCTACAGTTCTACATTAAGCACCAGACCGTATTGAGAACCTATAATTATTATATTGTACACAAATAACTCAAGGTGAACACCAACACAACATAACATATCAATGAGCAAGTTGTATCATATTTTTCAGAGAAGTACGACCTCGTAGGAAGATTATTGAAACCTGGAGAAGAACCAGTGAATTATTCAGATGAAGAAACAGAAGAGACAGATAACTCTACAAACACACCTACGGAAGACAAGAAAGAACAATAAGGTTATACAACATACTTAATATAAATTCATATTGTTTGACATGTACTTACGCTCAGCCAGTGAGCTTAAAAATACTAGAGTGACACACGTGCGAGTTCAAAAGACGTAGTAACGACGTATATAAACGTATGTTTGTCTCGTTTCTTCTACCGTCAAACTAATTACGTCAAAGTGAGACAGGTACCCCGAGTGTAAACAATTGACGTTAGAAAACGCTTACTATCACGTTAGCGTTTACGACATTTTTCTAAAGGAATCGGCACAGCGCCTCTCGCGGAATACTCATGACACTAATTTCTTCCATACAAATTTTTAGTAAACGCAAACGTGATAGTAAGCGTTTATTTACGCAAATTCTTTACACTCAGGGTAAGGGACACTTGACGTCAATGTATTACAATGATTTAATATAATAAATTGCCTTATTGGACGTTTTTATTGAAATACTTTATCTGAAAACATTGTAACGTAAAATATGTTAACAAATTTAACTGTAAACACTATTGTTTACAGTTACTTGCCTATGCAAGTTCAATGAATTCATCAACTCAACGATACAGCACTCTGTTACAATCAATCTTCAATTACAATTTAATTATGACGTCATTAAATCGAGTCCTACCGTGAACTAAATCAATTTACATACAAATTATTTTTATACTGCATAATAACACTGGTAGTTACAACTTTTGTACCTTTACATCATTTTCGCCTTTATGTTTGGCGAGATATGGGCTAAAATCGTGTATACAATTCGATTAGTGAGCAGTGCAACCAAACAATATGAATCTTGTTAAAAAGGGGTCACTAAAGTTTCATTTAAAATGCTATTACAAAATTGGAACATCCATTGAATTACAGAGTACTAATAAACGTACAATACAATACAAATACGACACAAAAACATTACGACACAGAAGTTACAAATTATAAACACATCAAAGTGAAAACAATTTATTAAGTAATTATTAATAAATAAAAAAAATTATAAATTTCATTTATAAAATTAAACCTTCACTGCATGAGAATACAGTTGAACCTTAAATGATGCTTTAGTGACAAACAAAACCTAATTAATTAATAAATAAGCCTTTAAGAGTGAGTTGTCGGTGAGATTTTATTGTATATATATGAAATCTATTGTATCATTTTCACTTAGAACTGTTGCTTATTGCAGAGTTTTGGATCTATTATATATATACCAAAACTCTATTTATATATATTTCATGAATTGAAAGACTGAGTGATGGCATATTAAATTTATCATTGAAGATGAAAGAAAATAATTTACTGCACATTCCTAGTTTTCTTTTAACTACAAAATTAATTTTGTGCCAACGGATAAAAAAAACGGATCAACTTTACTTCATCAATATCTAAAAAATTAATTGTTACAGAAATATGCCTGAAATAAAAGAGTATACTATTTGAAAAATACTATACTATTTTTCATTATAAATGACCAAAAAGGTAAACAATTTCTGTTGATCTCTTTAATGTAACATTTTTAATTACCCGTTTTTTAAATACAAATACTAGTAAGTACTAAACTATAACTAGTTGCACAATGTTAACTGGGTTAAAAATGTCAATTAATATGTATTTAAAATAATGTATAAGAATTATTTTATATGAAAAATTGCATTAAACGACATGAAAAGCTTGTTTACTTTTTTGGACATTTCTATTGGAATAGGGTATACAGCAGTCTTGTTGACCTTTAGATAGTCAGTCTAAATAAATACTTTATAGTGAACTTCATGGTTTGTGCTAATTGAAGAGTGGTCAAAATTAAAATTAATTATTCATTGGGCTAGTAAAGATCTCAAAAAAACGATGTCATTATATCTCATTTACATTTCGTCACAAAACGTTTTTCTTTTTAATATCCATAGCATTTATTTAAAAACATCGCGTCATGTAAGAATGTTGTCGTTTAGTTGTATGTATATTATAATCGGTGACTTTTTACAAATACGACGTAAGTACCTTTTTTTTCGTGGGAAAATACGACGTACCTAGCCTAACCCCACCACTTCGGTACTTAAATAAGTGTCACCTAAAAATCGATGGGGTGTATCGAAATGAAAATGAAATGATTTAAAGAATCGTATGAACGATACCTACTCAATTTTTACATGCCAAACTCGATTATTGATTGAATTTCGAATGTGGAAGGGAACGTGTTAGTATCATTCGTTTTATTTATATCGATACACTGATAATCGATTTTCGGCGACGTCGTTAAACACTAGTGCTTATTATTAATTAAAATTACGTGTTGCAAGTTTTAAAAAATCCAAAAAATAAATAAATGTGCATAATAAGTGTAACTAAAATCTACACAATCTATTTTATTATGGTACATCGACGTATGCTAATTAAACGTTTGTTTGTTCCCATTTTGTAAGCTATATGATGTTTAAGGTATTTTTCCAGTTAACGTTTACTTTCACCTTGCACACTAACAATATATTTTAAACTTTACCTACTAAAAGTACAAAATATATGATCACACTACCTAAATATCAACATTGTTCTTTCGCACTTGTTCATCGTTTCTTTTTTTTTTTACATTGTGTATTTTTTTTTATAAGATTGTGGTGTAAGTATTTATATTGGGGATTATAAATTATGTTATTCCTGGTATTATTTTTGTAGTGGTATGCTTTGGGACAATGATATAATATTGAGAGTTAATTTTATTTAGTTTTGGGATTACTTAAGGTTGTTAAAGGAAAAGAGAAGCAACTACATACCTTGTCATTCCTTCTCTTTCACTAGTAATAGTCCTGTTGAGTATTTGCAGATACTTGACGATATAATATATTATATGCGCCGCCGTGTGTAAAAAGCTTTATGGTAGATGGGTTCGATTTAAGGGTAAAAAAATTATATTTTACGTCAACGTTGTATGTTTCCTATGAAAATTATGTTTGCGAAGCCACGCAAAGTACGGTCAGCAACAAACTATCAGTTATTATTATTTGCCTCTAATTTAACTATTATTATATGAGTGATGCAATTTTCATTAAAACTCGTCTCCTTGAGAGTCAGTCCCCTTCTAGGCTTTGTGTGATTTTTTTTATAATGCTAACTTTTTTTTTTTACTTTTTATAGGCTTGTGGTAGGTGATGATGTGGCCGAAGGTGGTAAGCACACAAAGCCTAGAAGGATCTGGCTCTCAAGTGCAGCTGCCGGAACATACCAATAGGTGTTTGGCGACAGATTTTCAACTTGAGGGTGGTAGCCAGCCAGGCGGGTACTACAAAGTACCCTATCACCGTGCTATGGTTTCCTCACGATGTTTTCCTTCACGCTTCACGCTTGCAACACCATGGGTATCACTTGCGCGTTGCCGACCCTTCCCCCCAATGAGTTCTGGCGTTCTGACTCACGCGTCTTTACCACCTTCGGGTACATCATCACTTACCATGGTGAGATTGTGGTCAAACACAAGTCTATACACAGTAAAAAGAATCTATATAAATTACTAGCTGTTCCCCGCGGTATCACCCGCGTTCCCGGTGGTGTAAAAAAATCCGATTTTTGAATAGTTATTTTGCTATTCTTATGATTTGACTTGTCCAGATTTGTCCAGTCGTTCTTGAGTTAAAAATGGTGTAACTAACCCGACTTAGTTTTATGTATATACACTACTCATCAAAAAAATCGAGACACCTCTTAAGTTTGGTTTTGAATGAGTTTTATGTTTTTTTTTACATTAAACAAAAAAAAGTAATAATGCCAGTTAATTGCGGATACTATAAGGTATCGTTTAACAAATATAATGTTTCAAATTAAAATCAATTTTCTTTAACTATCGTGTTTTTTCAACAGGTAGGAATGTTTTTTCTAAAGTTTTTTGTAAACTTTTTGAAACGAAGACGTAAGACAATTTTTTTTTATAAAAAGTGTATCCAGTATCTCGTATTTCCTCCCCAGGGTCTAATGTATGCTTCCATGCGGTACGTTTTCTAAAATTTTACAAATTCTTCTTAAAGGGAGAAAAAACACCTATTGAAAAAAAACACGATATTTAAACAATTTTAATTTTAAACATTAATATTAATATCATATTTGACTGTCATATAAAAATAGAAAAATGAACATCTGCTGACCGTACAAGACTGAAGCGTGTGCCAAATAATTGTATCGTTGTCCCACGAAATCAATGGTCGTATGTTTTTTTAATGTTTTAAATTAATTCATAACTTATTTAATTGAACAAGCTTAATAATATTTTAAAGAGCCTAAAATTATTTATAAGTACTTTCTCAATAACATGGATTCATATAACAGCTCGTGTCGCCTCGTCTTTTATCATGTTATATACCTACCTACATACAGGTATTGTATCCACCAGGAATTATACTTGTTAAGTTATAGAGAGATACATACAGTGTATCCTTATCAAATGTTATCATTGTCGAAATGAAATATATTTTCTAAATTGTCAGAACTCACGGTTCGGAATGTTGCATTTGCTGAGGAGTGCAAGCAAGGAACTCAGAAATTACTCTTGAAAGTTACTCCCATTCGTTTCTAGGCACCCCTAAAAGGGAGATTAAGGATGGATCCACTATGCGGAGCCGGTGCCTCTATTTGGCTATGCATTTTTTCACGATATTTTCCTTCACCGCACGACCAAAAATTTGCACACAAAATTTCAACTTAAAGGTAGCTAAGGGGTTTAAAACGATCACAGTCGAAGTTGAAAATTTATACTTGTTAACAAACAGGTTTTGGGATCTCCTTTTCAGCAAATATTTGATGATGGTGACAGATTAAAGTTTTAATTTTATTTGACAATGCAAAGATGCATTGCTCACAAAAAAAAATGAATTCAGTCTAGGAGCGGCAAACTTAGAATGGACCACCAGTAGCTTGAATAAAGTATTTTGTATAAAGAAATTCAATTTAAAACAAGATTTGTTGCATTTCATCACATTAGCCTACTGCCTATTTATGAGTTAATTTATAATAATGTTCCTGTAATGATGCGACAATGAGCCAGTTTTTCTAATATTCCTTTACCATTGTAAAATATAATGTGAACATGTGATTTACAGCACAGCAAAATGTTACTAATAAGAATGTTTATTTTAACAATCACATGAATTTAATTAAAGCGTTTTACATATTTTTTGTTTTATTTCATCGTTTGACTTCGGTTGTACAACAGGTGAGTTATCCAACGGTCTATGTAATTCTGCAGTAGCAGATCCAGGGGTGGGGTAAGGGGCTCAAGGGCCCCCCAAAGCATTTGGGACCACCACAAATGAATGACAAATCAAATTAAGCTTTATATTATACTACTAACCTACACTCAGCTGTGTCAAGTCCCTCCCAAACCAAAATGCTGGATCTGCCAAAAATGCGATAAACTAATAAAAATGTTTCTTCCCATAATTAAATTACGTTCACACGACACTTGACCATTTGCTTCTATGTTTAGGATTTATCCATGCGTCTGTGGTCCCAGTTAAATAAAACACACTGTATATAAGTACTTAAATAAACTTTTTATACCTATATAAAAAATCTTTCAGCTTAAAAAAGGAGGAGGTTGAACATTTAATGGTGTTCATTGTTTATTTTTCTGTGGCCATTACCGTCGAGCTTACGCAGTAGGTATACCCTCTGGTGTAAAGGATGCATACATCGAGCAATAAAACAAAACCAAAACGAAAAATTATTTTACAAACTATTCGTTTAGACAACAGTTAATTTGCATGAACAACTCTTTTTGTAACACTAGGTAGTTTTTATTTTGCCATCGAATTTTGTGCGTTTCATAGTGTTCTCTTATTTAATTATTATTATTTTATAGAGTGGATATATATTTTTTATGTTACTAATATTTATTTATTAATCATGCCCGATGAGTGAATTTTATTATTTTTAAAATAACTTTTTCTTCACTGGCAACCAAAAATATCAACTAACAACATAGGACAACTTGGCCACACCAGCATACTGTAAAACGTAGTGATTATATACTCTTTGCTGCGGAAAATATGGAACTTATACCAATCCACATACAAATAATCATAAATTAAGTATGAAGGTAATTACAGTCTTTTTATTTCAATTAGTAGGGCCAAACAATTTTGGTCTTTGCCAATATTACAACAGGCTGCAATAAGCAGCATATTGTGATAGTTAAATTATTATCAATAAGTAGATATAACTGATACAATCTCTTTTTTTATTGTGTTTTGTTTTGTTGCTGTTTCATTTTCTGCTTGAGGTTGCTGCATAACGGCATCGAGCAGTCAATCTCCTGGCAGTGCTTTGCGTGGTAGTAGTAAGCTGTGACCATCTGCTCGCAAATATGACAATCATTTTTCTTGCGCTTGCAAATCTTTGAATGTGTCACCACTCGCTTCATTTTCTGGCAGGACGGAAGGCGGCAGTTCGGGCCGCGGCACCGGCTCGCGTGATCCAGCGATTGTATACACCGAGTGCAGCGATTGATTGAGAGTTCTCGTGCTTCTTCGTTCAATTCGCCAAGGGATCCCATATCAACGTCTACATCGAGTCTCTCCATCTTGTGAGGATGGCCCTCCTTCTCGTGGCAAGGCACGCATAAATCGAAGTCTTCGCACACGGTACAGTGATACATCATCTCGACGGAAAGTTTACAGCTGTTACACGTGTAAGCAAACTTATCTGTGTCCTGGTTGTGCAACTATATGCGGTCAGAAAACTGGAAACCAAATACAAAATGCTCAGGTAATAAAAATATATTTTTTATTAATTGTTACACGGCTGTAGCGCGCAAAATGGCGGACATCAGCCTAAATATTAGTCGCTATAAAACTTTAAATGGGGCAATCCAAGCATAAACATAATGTCATTGAGTTTGGCTAAATTTGACTTTAGATTTTAACTAGGTTATGGTAGTAGTTGGGTAACTAGCAGGTATATGAGAAGGTACCTATATCCTTACCTAGGATTTTTAAAATAGATCATTGACTCAAAATATTTATCAATCCATTCGTTTACAGCTTTACTGTTCAATCCTCGATTCTGTTGCCAAAATACGAAACATACACTTACGATTCTCTCTTTGGCCGTCTTCTGTCGATCCCAAAACCGATGACAGCATAGACATCAACGAAAATTTCCTCCGAGAAATATTTGATATAACAATTTCTGTGCTCGCAATGAAAAAAGTTAAAAGCGGATCCAAACAGGATAAAATCAATACGTGATGCGCACGCGCGGGCGTAGGAGACTCACAAATGGCTAATTAAAATAATACAGAGAGAATACACTACCAACGTTTTTAACTGCAGCTAGGGTGTGTCCTTTTACGTCTCTATTTGTTCGGACAAATCGGACATTCGATTTCCTGTCTTTTCAAATATACGGACTTTAAAGGATTAAGAAGACTTGGCTTCAAACAATTTCGTGGTACGGCCGTGGGTGATATGATTACAATTTTCGAAAAATGTCCCTAATGTTTTCGCCTAACCCTTGCTAGAGCGGAACCGTGATGGAATTAATGAAATCAAAGAAGGAAAATCTCACTAGCATTTGCCAAGACCCGAGAAAACGGTTAGTACGTTCTATGTACGATACGCATATATATATGGACAACAGTGATATCCTTATTTTATGATGATAAATGTCAACCCTACATGATGGCATGACTCAACTTCAGCACGCTACCATTAGGAGGATAAAAACACACGAAACAAAGGATTTTAAATACGCAATAACATCCTTAAGGCGCGGTCATTGCATAACAATAATGTCAACAATAATTACTTACTATGAAAATTAAATAAATGAAGGAGATAATAAAACAACTGTAGGTACCTGCTGAATAATGAAATGGATCATTTTCCAGTCATCGGCTTTCGAGCGCTACACTGACGGAGTTTCGCGCCCGCGCGGTTCTCGAGAACTTTATACCTACTTTCACTAAA
Organism: Tetheella fluctuosa; assembly: GCA_951216915.1. NCBI lineage: Eukaryota > Metazoa > Arthropoda > Insecta > Lepidoptera > Drepanidae > Tetheella > Tetheella fluctuosa. The sequence goes on from OX578217.1 coordinate 12,054,939, forward strand.
TCTAAGATTTCTCGATATTTTACTAAGTAACTTAGAAAAACGTGTTAATGATCCACAATCTAGACAATATTCTCTGTTGCTCCCTGTATAATCTGTTGCTCTCATAATAGTACATACAACGATAAAAAGGTACCTACCTATCTATAGGTACACGTAGGCAGCGCCTACAGTGATCAGGGTAAGGCGAAATTGTTTGTTTGCGCTCTTTACCACATAAATTGTATATAAGTTTATGTAAGTACTAATTACGAAAATTATCAAAAATCTACTTTTATTGAAAAAATCAAACCAGCTAATTTTATTTTTCACTCCTCACGCTCTATCGCCGCATATGGTCGCGCCGGCGTTGCACGAAGGTAATAATAATTATAATAATATAGCCCCAGTCTTAGTATTCCTCTCTAATATTTTCAGCAAATTGTTGCGCAGTAGCATTTTCTGCATATTTTTGGGTTAAAAATTAAGGAAAGCAAAAGTTAAAAATATATCTTAATATATATATTTCTTGTGTGCGTGTGTATGTGACTGAACTCCTCCTAAACGACTGGACCAATTTGGATGAAATTTTGTGTGTATATTTGAGCGGGTCCCTGGATGGTTTGAAAATACAATTGGACCCGGTAGATGGCGTCGTAATCGAGTTTGGACAGGACAACGTCTGTCGGGCCCGCTAGTCTTAATATATATATTTCTTGTGTGCGTGTGTATGTGACTGAACTCCTCCTAAACGACTGGACCAATTTGGATGAAATTTTGTGTGTATATTTGAGCGGGTCCCTGGATGGTTTGAAAATACAATTGGACCCGGTAGATGGCGTCGTAATCGAGTTTGGACAGGACAACGTCTGTCGGGCCCGCTAGTAAGCTTATAAAAGCGATAGTATATGTACCTACCTAATTAATTTGTTTGTCGGTCGAAATTAATTAGGTAGGTACTTACATACTATCGCTTTTATAAGCTATCTAGCGGAACTAAACGATCAAAGACAAAATCGATACATTCAACAATAGCGTAAAATGACACAAGATGGTGCTTGACTAGAAACGTGAAATTGTAAATACAACATTAAAATTGTTATCAATGAAATGCAGGAGCGAGCGGTGGGTGGGGGGCGCTCAAAGCCCGCGATAAAAAGTATTCAATAGCTTAAAAATATTTATGTACAAATTAAATAAAAAAACAAGTAGTACACGATCGCGGCAAATGAATTCTGAGACTACATCAGCCTAAATTTAACCTGTATGCATAGCCTGCATGTAACTTGAAAGTTTCACTATTTGAGTAGAACATATTTAGCAACATTACATGTAGCATGTAACTTGAAAGTTTCACTATTTGAGTAGAACATATTTAGAAACATCACATGTAGCATGTAACTTGAAAGTTTCACTATTTGAGTAGAACATATTTAGAAACATCACATGTAGCATGTAACTTGAAAGTTTCACTATTTGAGTAGAACATATTTAGAAACATCACATGTAGCATGTAACTTGAAAGTTTCACTATTTGAGTAGAACATATTTAGAAACATCACATGTAGCATGTAACTTGAAAGTTTCACTATTTGAGTAGAACATATTTAGAAACATCACATGTAGCATGTAACTTGAAAGTTTCACTATTTGAGTAGAACATATTTAGAAACATCACATGTAGCATGTAACTTGAAAGTTTCACTATTTGAGTAGAACATATTTAGAAACATCACATGTAGCATGTAACTTGAAAGTTTCACTATTTGAGTAGAACATATTTAGAAACATCACATGTAGCATGTAACTTGAAAGTTTCACTATTTGAGTAGAACATATTTAGAAACATCACATGTAGCATGTAACTTGAAAGTTTCACTATTTGAGTAGAACATATTTAGAAACATCACATGTAGCATGTAACTTGAAAGTTTCACTATTTGAGTAGAACATATTTAGAAACATCACATGTAGCATGTAACTTGAAAGTTTCACTATTTGAGTAGAACATATTTAGAAACATCACATGTAGCATGTAACTTGAAAGTTTCACTATTTGAGTAGAACATATTTAGAAACATCACATGTAGCATGTAACTTGAAAGTTTCACTATTTGAGTAGAACATATTTAGAAACATCACATGTAGCATGTAACTTAGAATCATATCAAATTAGTACATATCTAAATATATATAAATATCTAGTTTGTAATGAGGCTGTTTGAGTGATTGTCATGTGACATGTTTGAAATCATGTCTATTATAAAGAAAATTTGTAATTTTTTTTATACCACAAAGTCGGCAAACAAGCATACGGCCCGCCTGATGGAAAGCGGTTACCGTAGCCTATGAACGCTTGCAACACCAGGGTATCACTCGCACGTTGCCAACCTTTCCCCCCTCCCCGATGAGCTCTGGCGACCTTACTCACGCGCAGGAACACAACTATAAGTTATTTGGCTGCGGTATTGTGTAAGGTGCCTTCCCCAGTACTTCCCCAGTCGAGCTGCTCTTTGAGCGACATATCGCTATGCTCTACCTCTCTTAAATCTTTATCTCACAAGCTATACAAACATGTACTCACCATTCCTAGTTCTAGTCCTATCTGCTTGCTTTAGAGGCAAACAAACAGGACAGTCATTTTTATTACAAAACTTCCAATGATTGATAATTTGTCTCGATGATGAACAGTGCGGTACCGCACAGTTTTTGCCGGCCTGAAAATAATCAATCGATAAGTACGTGCCTATTAAAAAAATATCGTCAAAACATTCGTATAAATCGTAAAAACAAAATTTACCTGACACGACATCATATGATTCAAAACTCCTTTCATAGTCTTGCAGTGCGGTAGCGAGCACTGCCACGTCTCGCCGTTAGATTGCGACTCTCGCCTCTGACACTTGTGCGCGTGCAACAGCAGCACGAGCTGCTGCTGGATCAGCTTGCGCTTCTCTGGGTCCGCGATGGAGCCCAAGGTGGGGGGCTGGGGGCCGCCGGGCGGCACGGCCTGCGCTTTCTGGTGCATTTGAGGTTGTGTTTGTTGTTGTTGAGACGCTGGCACCCGTTGCTGTAAAAAGTAAAATTTTTCAGTGGCATTGTACACTCAGTCTCTGCATATTGAAGGAAACATTTTTATATAAAACGAATGTCTTTGAATAATGAATAGACTGTTGGATATGATGCTAGATACATTTACGTCCAAAAAATTTTTAGTAAGATCCAAATTAATTACTGAAAGTTTTCATTCATATATTCAATCTTAAATATAAATCGGTTGACGGATTCATACAAAAACTCATTAGGATATTATATTACTTAGCTAGTTGTCACCTGCGTTCCCGCTGGGGATTAAAAATTATAAGGGTTCATTGGCATTTGGCTATGGAACCTTGAAAACTAGTTTATTTTTATTTTATTTATTTATTTAAAGATACAAACGGTTATTACATAATCAAAAGTATAAACAAACCTGGAGATCTCTTAAAGAATACGTTACAAAAGCAATAAAGATATCACATAGAAAACTACAACAATACAGCAAACAAAAAACAACAACACTACAAAAATATACACGTGATAGTTTAAAGTATCAAAACGTCGATCTGTTGGTGCATGAAAGGAGGACATACCAACTAAGACACTTTTAAATCAATAATATAAAGAGGTAACGGAAACGAAGTTCAGCATAAGCATTTTTTTAAATCTCCATTACAAAATTGCAATAATTAAACAATGTACCTAACTCACGTATGAATTAAAACACTCGTATATAATAGAAGAGAGAGAGAAAGTTGCATGGAGAGGGCATAACTGGTGACGTCACGTCCGTAACCTTTTTCGTGACAGAAAAATCCTAACCCGTCTATATAGCAGTTTCACTTCAACAAGTACCTAGTTTGTTAACACTTTGTAACCTATAGGTAGGTATTATACCCTAATCACTTCATTCTATGTATTCCCACAGACTTTGAGATTTACATCGACAGTAATGTTACCCTAATAGGTTGTCCCTTCGTCCCTTGGGATAGGGTATTTGTAGTGGTTTGAACTGGGCGTAACGTAGTGAGTATATCCTCTTTGTGGGCATAGACGTTTGTTAGAAGTAATATATAAGTACTACTGACCAAACGAACCTAAAAGTCAGCAAACACTCAAAATATACGACGCAAAAACTTTAACTTTAGTCAGTGTGAGTCAGACATCACACAGACTAGGTAGATCATGTGAATGTGACCCACAGACTCGCTTGGACTAGTTGGAAAATTTACTTTCTAATGCCTACTTTTTAAGGTAAGTAGTAGGGATATCGCTAACCTTTAGTTTTTATCGAGTGTTCTTAGTTTTTATGTTATGTTATGAATTTACGTATCAAATTTTTTGCTAGTAAGTATTGACAATTTATATCATTATAAATAACGTAAAAGCCAATGACCACGCATTAATGCTTTTTTTCAACCGCTATTCGCTATAGGTACTAACCATTAGATTTGGTATTTATTTATTTGGGTGTTCAGTGGTCAGAGTCAGGTAAAGCAGATTTCGGGATATATTGAAAAAAACAACGGTTTATAATGATCACATAATTATATTATAAAATGATTTAATTACAATAAACAGAATAAGTATCATAATGTACCTACACTACGAACAACTTACATTACGCAGAAGCGGACAGGACGTACTCCTCTCATATTTACATTTTGTACATTGAGCGCTCGATTCGGTCATCGTAATACTTAATTTACGTCCCTCGCGTCGCTAACGACAATCTTATCGACAATAAATAGGGCGGGGGAGGGGGAAGGGGCGAGGGATCGGGGGGGTGGGGGTCGGGAGACGAGGATAGCGCGCGGCCGCCGTTAGCTTATATATTACAGGGCGACGCGACGCGCCTAGGCTATGTACACTACAATTGCTCGACGAACTTGGTGAGTTGGTCTTGCGGCGTCATCGGCGGCAGCTGGTCGTCGGGCGGCGGGTGCGGCGGCTGCGGCGCGGGCGACTGTCGCAGCAGGAGCAGCTCCGAAGGCGTCGGGGGCCGGGGCGAGGGCGTCGCCGGCGGGGACCGCGCCACGCCCACGCCCACGCCCACTCCGACGCCGAACCCGTACCGCGCGCCCAGCCGAGCGGCGCCCGCCGGCACGCCGCCCACCGCGCCGCCGTACGCGCCGCGCATGCCCATCATGCCGCCCACTCCACCCACCCCGCCCACTCCCCCCACTGCGCCACCCTGCTTGAACCACCCGCCGGCCGCGGCGCCGTGGGGCATGCCCACGCCCACGCCGCCGACACCGCCGCCGGCGCCGGGGCCCGCGACGCCGCCCATGCCGACGCCGCCGACGCCTGATACGCCAACCTGGAACAAAATATTATTTCTTTAATAATTATATATGGCTCATCATCTCAGCCGCAAGACGTCCACTGCTGGACATAGGCCTCCCCTAAGGATTTCCAATAGGACCTACCGGTTTATATTGGGCTTATATATCCTAACTAATATTATAAATGTGAATGTGAGTTTGTTTGTTTGTTACCTTTTCACGCCTAAACCACTGAACCGATCGCGATGAAATTTAGTATGCAGATAGCTTATGGTATGGAGAAAGACATGGGCTACTTTTTTTCTCGGGAACGCGGGGACAGATAGTAGTAAAATAAAAATGGCCAGTTAACGGAGAGTTCACATCTAGGCGCATCCTTAGTACCACAAAAGGGAGTTCCACATGGATGTATTCTATCCTTCATACTGTTTAATATTAGCATGGAGTATGTTATGAGAGCCCTTTAAAACTTTGAAGGTGGCAGCGGATCTATTATCAGCAATCTACACTCAGCAAATGACACCATGCTCTTTGCAGCTTCAGCAAGTGATCTTGCAGAACTACTCAAAAGGGTTGAAGGGTATAGTGAGCTGGTTGGACATCCGACGAATTAAACCAAGACTACGAGAGAACTGAGAGAGAAGTGAGGAGAAAGAGTGAGTTCAGAGAATTCCGAGACTTGGAGATGATGATTGATGCTAAGAGCAGAATGCAGGTAGCAAAATACATGGACAAGAACTTGGAAATATAGAAAAATCTCAAATCCAACATAATGAGACTAGTTCAGGTATTATTAGTGTTTTCGCATCTTCTTATACGGCACAAATTGGAAGGAAGAAGAACTAATAAGTTCATCGTTGACCAAATAGCTGTAAAGACTAAGTTTTAAATTTTGTGATACCAAAAGATTCTTGGTTAATTTGCCAACATAGCTCGCAAAAATCCTGATTACGAAAATCTCATAAATTAGGGAAAACGACCACTAAAAGTGATAACTTAGTAAGTGGTCAATTTTCTTTTTTATGATTAGCTTGACCTTGTAGCCCAAAACGACTTATCAAATAGAATTTCGCAAAATATAGCGATCGTCAATCGTAATAAAACTTGATTCCCTTGACTAGCAGTCGGGAGCATTCCTGATAATTTTTGGATCGCTAAATCTACGTCAAAAATATTCGAGAGGTAAGTTTTCCACCTACAAATGAAGATTCATTCTTAAATTACTTTCCAATTTTGATAAAAACAACAATAATAAATAAAGAGTATGCCAATAAAACTATACGACCAACACACTATATTTTTTAATTTAAACAATTAATATAGTTGGTACTATGAATACATACTTGTGTTTGCTGCGGCAACATCTGATGCATCTGCTGCAGCCTCTGTTGCTGCTGCGGCTGCATCATGTGTTGCATCTGCGGCTGCTGCTGCGGCACATTGCCCAGCCCCACGCCGCACACGCCGCCAACGTTGCCCACGCCCACGCCCACGCCGCCCACGCCACCCACACCGACACCGCCCACGGGGCCCACGGGAACGCCGCCCGCGACCGCTTGTTGGTTTTGTTGGGCGTTCTGTATCCAATAATTTTTTGATTAATTTGACATGCTAAAGTCGTCACCATCTAATAGGCCCATTTGTATCCACGTGACAAAAAATACAAATATAGCAATAGACATAATGCTATTATTAAAACAGAAATTAATAGGGTTGCGTACACCTAGGAGAACTTTGCGTCAATCGCTGCCGAAGACTATGCGACAACCTCACGAATAAAGTTACGGTTTCAGCACTACACTTTCTGTTGTTGCTAACTCACCTGTCTTTGTTTTATGAAGGCGGCCATGAGCGGTGGATTTGACTTTAGTATCTGCAGTATCTCCTGTTGCTGATTGTGACTGGTTGGCGATCGTAACGTCGCCATTAATTGCTGCAACGCTTTCTGGTGCATTTGAGGTTGTGTTTGTTGCTGTTGAGGCGCTGGCGCCCGTTGCTGTAAAAAGTTTTAAATTTTCAGTACTATTGGCATTGTACACTCACGTCTCTGCATATTGAAGGAAACATTTTTGTATAAAACGAATGTCTTTGAATAATGAATAGACTGTTGGATATGATGCTAGATACATTTACTTCGAAATGATTTTTAGTATCCAAATTAATTACTGAAAGTTTACATTCATATATTTCAACTAAAATTAAAAATAAATCGGTTGACGGATTCATAAGAAAACTCATTAGGATATTATATTACTTAGCTAGTTATCACCTGCGTTCCCGCTGGGGATTAAAAATTATAAGGGTTCATTGGCATTTGGCTATGGAACCTTGAAAACCAGTTTATGTCATTCTCTAGCTCATAAACTATCTCTATATAAAAAAATCACGTCGATCTGTTGGTGCATGAAAGGAGGACATACCAACTGAGACACTTTTAAATAAATAATATAAATTAGGTATTGTATGTGAGTGTATACCTGTAACTGCTGCTGCTGGTGCGGGTGCTGCAGGTGCTGCTGCTGCTGCTGCTGCGGGTGGTGCGGCAGGCGCGGGTGGTGCGGCGCGTGCTGCGGGTGCGGGTGGTGCAGGGGCGGCGGCGCGCGGTACCGAGGCGCCCACTCGCCGCGCGGAGCCGCGCCCGGCCCCACGCCCACTCCCACGCCCACCCCCACCCCCACCGCGCCCAGCGACCCCGCCATTCCGCCCGGCGGACCCATCGCCGCTTGCTTGCCGTACGACGGTGCTTGTTGCCGAGCCGCTTCTTCTTGGACCTGAGAGTTGGGTTCAAATTAACTGATGGTAGCCAATTACTAACTTCTAATGCCATACCAGGACTGATCTGAATAAATGGAGTTTGGAGGTGACATCTACTTGTCTTGATTATTTCCAAGGACACTGATAAAACATTTTTTCACCTAAGTAACATAGAAACTAGAAAGGTAACTTATGATTATTTCAGTTTTTTTTTCTTCTTTTGTCCAACACTTATTTCCATTTAATATTTTTTTATGAATTTGAATGTTCTATAATATAGAATCTATATGATAGTTATATGTGAAAACTATTTTCACTTTATTTATTTCTTAACATGTTTAATATTATATATTTGTTAAGGAGCTGTTTTAGCAAACATAAGGGGAAACAGATAAAATTCCATATTCAAAAAGGCTAAAAAATGTGTAACATACCTGTTGCAGCGCTTTCTGCACATTGTGTGGTAGCGTGTGAGTGTTGGGCTTGGAGGGGGGCGGCGAGGCTAGGTGGTGGGAGGGCGGCGGGCTGGACGATGGCCCCGCCGCCCTGGTGTTCATCGCTGCCATCCTTCTTCTCAACAACTTGGCTTGCTGCACTCTCTGCTGCACCTGCTGCTGCTTTAACTTCTGCTTGATGCTGCTGCAGAACGGCACCGAGCACTTGGTCTCCTGACAGTGCTTCGCGTGGTAACAACAGAGCGCGATCAGCTGCTTGCAGATAGGACAGTCGCCCTTCGTCTTGCGCTTGCAGATCTTGGTGTGCGTCACCACACGCTTCATCTTCTGGCAGGACGGCAGGCGGCAGTTGGCGTCGCGGCACTGGCACGCGTGGACCAGCGACTGTATACAACGTTGGATGGATAGCTTCCTCGCCTCCTGCGGGTTCGCTTGCTTCATATCGCCAGGCGAGGAGCCCACGTCGATGTCCAAGCCGAGCTTCTCCATCTTGTGGGGGTGGCCCTCCTTCTCGTGACAAACCACGCATAGGTCGAAGTCGTCGCACACGGTACAGTGGTACCTCGTTTCGACGTGAGATTTACAGCTGTTGCAGGTGTAGACGAACTTGTCAGTGCCTTGGTTGTGCAGTTCGTACAGCATGCACAGCGTGGAGAACCTGGCGCGGCGCGTGGAGGAGAACTCGTAGTGCCGGTCGCGCGCCATCGTCAGGAACGCGTCGCGCCCGTCCATCAGGTCGCAGTTGATCAGTGGGTCCGGGTCTTGGATTGGCTGCAACGAACGATAACGCCTATATTCATTATCTTACCCCCTACTATTACACTGGACTTATGATAATATCATAAATGTATAAAAAGCTCCATTTTTTTTTCATTGTTATTCTAATGAAATACGGCTTCGAAATGGTGTTTGATAAAATGTAAAGTGTGCAGTTGTCGAGATGAGGTGGACTCACCGCTAAACTGGCCGCGGACTGTGCGGAATGTAGCCTTATAACGAAGAACACTTCCTTGTGTTTCTCCATTGTCGCAAATATCTTTGCGCTGAGATCGCTTCCCTGTTGCTGGTCACTCTGTTTCTTGCTATTCTTTCTTTGCGCAGCCTTCGACTTGTTCGACTTCTTCGCTTTTTTCTGACCTTTCTTCTTGCCGTCGGGACCTTGTTCGTTCTCCTCAGAGGACTGGAATATCTAAAAAACATGTTAAAAACAAAATATTTTCACACTGCAAAGCATACAGTATGATAAATGAAATTGATGGATTAATATGTGATTTTTATGTAACTATACGAAATTAAAATACCACTTTAAAATACTTGGGGTTCTTTGATATAAAAGTTAGACATGAAACAAGTGAGACCCTATAAACCTACGATATGAACATATGAACACACAGACGACGCATACTGACCACAGCCTCGGCAGCCTCAGCCTGCTTCCTCTTCTCCTCCTCCTCCTGGTCCAGCTCCTTGATAGACTCCTCGAGAACGTTAGGCCAGAAGTCGCCTTCAAAGTACGGCAGTTCCGCCGCCGAAGAGATATTGTCCTCCATAGCTTGCTTCAAAATGTCTTTATAGTCTAAAATTATTCTCTCTATAATACCCTTGTCTAACATTTTCTTATACCACTCTTGTAGCCTTTTAGGTTTAGGTATTTTTTGTTCGGGTGGATGACAGTGGAAGATATAGTCATCGCCCTCGGAAGGCGGGCACGCCCATATGTGAGCCATTGTGTAGCCCAATTGTTTAGCGTAGTCCAAATAACCTAATAAAATCTCGTGATAGACAGCGGTCCTGTACTGCCGCGGTTGGAAGAAATGTACTGAGTCTAAATATGCTATGTAAACGCGCCTCGTGTTTGGCGTTGGACTTTCGCTACCGTATTCCTGAAAGAAAACATTTGTGTTAGATAATTAAGTTTAAATTATAAGCAATTTTACCAAATAGGTGCATGGAGATATGGACAAAAATTAAAATAAAACATTAAGTATGAAAAGTGAGCAAACACATCACTAAAATGCATAGATTGTGGTCAAACGCAAAGTAAAAAAAATACTCTCTCTGACCAAAGTACTCCCATCTCTCTCGCTTTTGCACGCGCATGCGCCGATACCTTGTCTTTTTGTAATACTCTAGTCGTCGTATGTATTTTTCGACCTTTTTGAAACGATTCATTTTAAAACTATACATATACGTTGCATTAAATTATGACCTTGAAATTTTACTCTCATCATGCCCAAAATCAAGATTTAAAAAAAAAAATTGTGAGAGGTCTCACCTGTACATGCATGCCAAAGAAGCAAACATCAGTCCCATCAACCTCTTCAAATGCAAACAACGCTTTGGCCCGATACGGGAATTCGCCACACAGTTCACCGGACTCAACAAATCTCGATCTCATTCCGGGTTTCACTTCCACCATCTGCAAATAATATTCCATTAAATACAATGTTGATAACAATTGAGAAAAGGACAGAGCTATACACAATAGTATGACTCTGTCTTTATCACATTAATTCTTGCGAAAGTTGTATGTACCTTGTCAGACGATGCAACCACCCTGATATGCACTTCACCAGCGCCAGCCTCTTTTTTCTTTAGGAAATTATTGACTCTCGTTTCAATATAAACGCCAAGTTTCGATGGCGGCAATTTCTTCGCAGAGAACTTGTTATCTTTCCGTTTAGCCACTTTCTTCTTCAAACAATTATCACAGCAGAAGCCTTGCAGCCATATTGAGTCGTGGTGCAGCACGCATATTTGATGCTGCTTTCTACCGCAGTCCATGCACACTACAAACGGCTCTTGTTCCAAATGATCGTTCTTCATCTCTTTGAATTGATCCTTCTTTATTGCACTGAAATATAAATAAAATTTAATGTCACGTACGAAATCGATAAAAAAGCAAAGTAATTTGATTCATATAGAGTATAAATTACATGTGATGGGATAAGATACTCACGTTTGCGGTTGTAGCGGATCGTCGCCGAGCGTGACGGTGTCGCCCTGGATGTCGTTGAAGCATTTCTGGCAGAAGGTGTATCTATCGGACACAACCCCATACGCTTTAAGACTTTATTCACAAGGTCCGGTAGCGGTAGCGGTGGTGATGTGAAGCGAGCGTGAGCAGGAACGTGTGTGCAGGCAAGGACGTGCGTGGGGAGGGCGTAAAAATAATTAGTAAGCAATGAGAACATAAAAGGGGTTAATAGTTAGACAGTGACCAGTACATAATGGGTCGACGACATAGCTATCCATATCCATAGATAACGGAATGTCAGGTTCAGATTTCTATAGATATGCAATATGAGACCACCAATGTTTTTATGTAATTTTCGATATTCAGCTTAGTTTGGTATAAAAATCAACAAACTTCAAGCATCATCAGATCTGAAACCTTTTCGTTTTCTTGACATAGAAACCTGTTTTTTTTTGTAAATACACTACTTTTACACTAGGCAGAAACGTAGCCGTATGTTTGAGCTTTGTTGATTGTACACAATTTATAGATAAATCTAAATAAAATAATAACACTTTCAAATATTTTTCAACTTTAAAGTATCATTTTGAGAGTGTGAGAGGAAAATACCTAACAAGCACCCAAAGGCTGCTAAAGTCTCTTCCACGCAACTATACTTACACTATCGTATTTGCATTAACCTACTTTGTTACTTTACGATTTTAGAGCAAGTAGAGAATCGCCTTGTGAGAGAAATTTTAACATACCATTATAATAGTTACAGCACGAAGTACAAAATGTGTAAATTATATAATTTTCTAATCCTTTTTAAGGTCAAGTGCCACAATATTTAATTGCTGCCAATACTATAACGGGAAAAACTCTGAGATGACATTTTCGAAACATGTTGGATTCCTTATACTGAATAATTTTACCATGTTAACTGTCACAAAAGATCTACATTACTCGATCATTTCTACACATTAGAAAAGGTGTAAGCATTAGTATTAGATCTTAAATTTCGAAAATATGCCATTTCTAAATATTCACCCAATATGTCATAGTTGCCTTTTAGAATTAGATTATGCGATACAGCCTTGCTTTCACTGTTGTTAGGGCGTTAAATAATGTATACTGCAATATATAATAATAATAATAACACGATGTAAAGCCTAGAGTTTTTTTGTGTTTCAATTATTTTCATTATTTCATGGAAAATTTTATTGAATATGAATTGTGTTGCTTTTCTATTGAAGAGTTTTTTTTTAAAACGAGTGTTATACCAAGTTCTTTAGATAAATATGAATATATTATTATATTTTTATCTATTTCGTTTTTTATTATCCAAATTGATTATATATTTAGTTTCTCATTAGCTAACCATTCCTTGTGGAGGTGACTAATGTATTAGTTTTTATTTTGACTTTTTTTTACACGATATTGTAACTATTTGGACCGCATTTAACATATTTTTTTTGTCAGGAGACCGACAAGCTGCCAGGCAGATATAAGACTTCATTGACATGAGTTTATTATTATTATTGTCCTTTGCAAGAAATCAGTTCGTTTATCTTTTCGTGTTCAATTATGCCACTTGATAAGTTGGTTTGGTGTTAATTTACCAATCAATGCACAACTCGTGTGTCTTTGACGATGTAGTCATAATTGATAGCGGGCGCCGCACTCAAGTTTCTCACTTGCGAGTCAGACTGCAACTATGCAACTTTTGTTTACATTTCACCAAAGTACTTTACGTTTTTATAATTTTACAACAAGTCAATTCGTCAGATTTATGTATGATATAATAAATATAAATAAATGATCTTATCCTATTATCCCCAGAGAGGTACGCAAGCGTCCATACTTAGTTCAGACGCCCACATTTCATCGAAAACATACTCAAAGTAGACCCTAGGAGGGCTTCGAACATCGAAGCTACTGAAGTTACCAGATATATGCCAAATATACTAAATAGTTCACAGTTTTGGATGCATTACAAAATTTTCGCAATGCTCATATTTTCTTCTAAACTCTTCCATAACCCTGTGGTTAAAAGCAAAAGTACCAGTAGGTAAAAGTGAATTAATGTATTCAATTTATCTGAACAAGGATTTATAAAATCAGAATCACAAAATCAGCAAAAATCTATCATTTCATACACTTCTGTTTATGCCCTTAGACTAACTTCAAGATTATTTCTAGTAAGATAAGATATTATTTTTTTTTAAATTCATAAATGAAAAAGAATGTTAGCAATGATGGTAAGCAAACATTGATACATCAATGTGGGCAACATTTAGAGGCAACACAAGCGTTAATTAGATAATGAAGAGAGAGTAGCTAAGACAATCATGTGGCACTTTAAACTTGATCTTTAGGCCAATGGGTACCAAAATTTAACTAAGCATTCTATACTAATCGATTTTAGAGTCCTGGATATATAACTTGATCTCTGTCATGTGCATTTTCAACGAGTTTTATTTAATTAATTAGTGGCAAGTGACATAATCTGGTATGTGGCTATTTGTGCACATTATATCGCATTATTTGCCTATTGGCTCATAGTTGGCAGATATCATGTTATATATCTCGATTGATACACATTATTTTATAATGCATCTGAATTAACCAATATCAATTTAAAATATTCATTATGAATTCAAAATCTGTATTTGTTATAGTGTAGGAATAATGTCAGAAGGATTTTCGATGATTATTTTTTATTACAATTGGATTGCATTTAATATGTTCATCAAAATCCTTTGAAACTATACCAATAATCCTAAGCCATATTTTAAATTACAATAGAGTACCTTATCATATTGTTATAAGGCCACGCCCATACATTCCAATTTAAATTATGTAATCGTTTTACTAAACAATAGTATTTGACACTAATTAAAATCAGTTTTAGATATTTAGATAAACACAATAAGTAAACTTATAGTAACAAAACGTTTAGTAAAAATATTTATGTTAATAAAATTGTATAGAAATGTGAAAATTTTAGGCACAAAATAATGTTATGTACGCGATTTAAAAGTTTACATACTGTATAATCAGTGCGCGATCAAAACGCATCATGTAGTTTGCTTCTTCGCTACGACCGAGACATCCAAAATATAACTAAATTCGTCACCGAAAACAACATAAATGTAGTTTACAATACATTAAATGGGCGTCACCTTATATAAAATTCAATTAGTAGAATTGCAAATGGCGGCGACTCTATTCACCTCTCTTTCACACGCCATAGAGTACAAACGAGATGCAAGTAAATAATTATAGTCGTCGTCATTTCAATTCCTTTATGTGGGATTATCAAGTTATAAAGACTTACCTATTCTGGTAACTGAAGTACTTCGCGTCTCTAGGTATCGTGCACAGCTGCTTGCCATAACAGCACAGCACTTGAGGGTTGAAGGTGTATTTTCTGCCACAGCAGTAACCTAAGCTCTGCATGACAGGGTCTATCTCTTGCTCGAATACTTCTGATAGCTGGGGAAACATTGTTATTATTAATCACTAGCTTACGCCCCGCGGTTTCACCCGCGTTCCCGAGGGATCTTGTGTTTTCCCGGGATAAAAAGTAGCCTCCAATACTGAAAGAATTTTTCAAATCGAACCAGTAGTTCCTGAGATTAGCGCGTTCAAACAAACAAACTCTTCAGGTTTATAATATTAGTATAGATTTATTTAACTGCACCCACTAAAGAGGTAAAGCAAATGTATGACAGGGCCATTCCATCTATGGCAGTATAAACAATAGTGTAATGTATGAAAGGGGAATATTTCATAAAACATTGCGCGATATATTGCCATGTTGCATGTTGCTTTTATGATAAGTTGGATTCTAATAAGTGAACAATTTTAAAATAAAAAAAGGATTTTATAGGACTTCGATATCGCGGAAACAGCTTACATTAAAATGTTAGACAACCAATTTTATTCTTACCTTAGTACAATATCGGTATACTCTAGAATTCTTCCGATTATATAGCCACGCGTTCTCAAACATCAACCAAACGTCGTCAACATACTCCCAAGGATCTTTATACTCCCCTCGATCTAGCTTCATCTTGATTGTAGATAGATCTATAGGTTTCGTCACTATATCGAAGTAGTCAGGAATGCCTAACGCTTGCGCGTCAACTGGCTGTCTGAAGGGCAACGACTCAGGATCTTGCCGGAACAGGTTCTCTAAGGTAGGCATGAGGGCTTGTCTCAACTCCTCAGGTTTGAAAACAAATGCACGCCGACTCGATTCACCCCCCGCGTCGCTCTCCTCTTTAACTTCTTGTTTAATTTCTTTTTTGACGTGGAATTCTGGTCGTTCGGGTCGTTCGGGAGGTTCCTTGTCGGATGGTGTTTCGTCCCTCATACCTTTGCCGCCGCAATCTTCTTCTTGATCTTCTTTGATTCGTTTCTCTTCGGCCTCTTGTTTGATACGCACCTCGTCCGCCGGAGGACTGTAAAAAAAAATTGTTAGTTGTTTGTCGAAAAACATTTGTCGGATGCCTAATTTCAATTCAAATGAAGTATGATATAACATTTTTTAAAAAATGCAAAAAAATAATTAAAATTGCACTCCGGGAGTGCCGACAGAAGTGAAAACTTTTTTTTTTGAGAGATTGAGATTGAACTCTTGTATCATCATCATTAAAATTATTACAATCTAAAATAGTTTTTTTTTCTGAGCGAGTTTGTTTTGTTATGGCGCCAAAACTACTGACAGCGACTAGCGACATTACTGACCGCAATTATTTTTATGGGAGAAAAAATTAAAAATAAACTAAACGTCAAACTGCGTCTCATCATAACGGTGTCGCGAGTCCAGAGGTTTTAACTCATCTAAAAATATGCGTACCGTGCTAAAAGTTTACACTTCAAAAAATAAAAAAAAAGACAACAAGTGTTCTTTCATAAATAAAACGTTGAGTTACATTTAACATTATAAAATAAAAGGATTTTTGAAATGAGCAGATCCTGATATCAGTATGTGTGCCAAAAACCAGTGAAACACCAACCTGTCATCAGCCGCAGCGGAGAGCGCCGACATTTGTGACGACATTTGCGACGAGACAGGTAACGAGCGCGGCGTCGGCACTTGCTGCTGCTGCGGCATCTGTTGCTGTTGCGGCAACTGTTGCTGCGGCTGCGGCTGCGCAGGTGCGGGCGAGGCGTGCGGCAGCGGCGTGGCCGGCGTGGCTGGCGACGCGGCCGCCTCGCGGAAGTGGTTCACGAACGGGCTGGCAACGCTCAGTCGCGTCTTCTCCCCCGCCCCGGGGCCGGGACCTGGTCCAGGGCCGGGGCCGGGCGACGCCAGCGCCGGCCCGTTGCTCTGCAGCGGGTACTGCGGCGCCGGCGACGGCATCGGTTGTCCGAACGGCGACATGGTTGTGTTGCCCACGCTGCCTACGCTGCCCACGCCCACAGACCCGCCGTTCGGTGTCTGCGGGTGATAACTCTATTGTAGTCGCAGAGGAATGTTGATTAGTATCACATAATACATATACGATCCATTTCAGCTACGCAAGTGAATGATGATATACTCAAAGATAAATAATTAAAGAAGTTGAATCAATCAGCTCAAAACAAATTGCTTTACATTACAAGACGCAAGATTGCCAAATGCATATAATTATTCTTTATACAATCACTTTACTTTCTGAAGATTGGTTTAGGGGTTGCAATGATCAAAATGTATAGACATTTATTTAGGAGCAATAAAAGGCAACATTGGAATTGAGAAAAATCTTTCCAACTTCTTCAATTACATAAATGAAAATGAACATGAGAAAGCTGTAGAAACAAAAGTAAAGAAATAAATTACCTGATTGGGACTCGGGCCAGGTGGTCCAACTAAATTTGTTTGGAAGGACATTCTATTGGTAGGCATGGCGAGTGCGATGCCGGGCGAGGGTATCCTCATGGCGGGCAGGGCGGGCTGGGCGGGGAGCGCGGGCCGCGTCAGGCCCACCCCGCCCACCCCACCCACCCCGCCCACCCCGCCCGCCCGAGGGCCGCCCATCAGGCCCCCGCCGGACATCTGCACCGGCTGCTGCAACTGCGCCTGTTGCTGCTGCTGCTGAGCTTGCAACTGCTGCTCCTTACGCTTCTGTCTCTTCTCCTCCAACTCTTTCTGTATTTTATAAATCTTCTCCGCGAGTAGGTGGTAGTACTCGGATCGCGTGCTCGCCATTTCGTACATGTCTCCTTCTACTTTCCTCGCGTACGCGACCAAGTTGTGCATTCTTTTGTCTAGCATTGCATTGGGATCCGGAGTGGGAAAAATTGCTTGCACCCTTAATATTAAGGAAATAATTTTTGTTTAAATAAAATAAATAACAAAGAATGTGAATCGTCGTTAATAAAATAATGAATGATCACTCACAGTTTATGCACCAGATGGTTTCTGAGATCAGCTGTAATGGAATGGTGCCACTCCTTGGTGCCGGATACGGGGTTGGCGGTTACAGGTCCGCCGGGGAGCTGAAGAGAGCCGGAGCACAACTGGGGAGAGATGGCCATTATAGTCGGAGTCGAACACAAAAACCGACGCTCAAGTATATTAAGTAGATGAGATTGGGGGGCTCACCAACTGCTGCTGTTGCACAAGTGGCAGGTCCTGCTGGGACTGGTGAGAAAACAGCTGCTGCATGGCGTTGGGCTGCGACTGCTGGGGCACCACGTCCGTGAGGCCGGGCGGGCGCGGCGCGGGCATGCGGGCGAGCCCCACGCGAGGGAACCCGCCGCCCACCATGCCGGAGTCGGAAGTGGGGCATGCGATGCCCAACGCCTCGTACGCTTTCTTCATGTTGGCCTCCTGCGTGGAGAGCTGCGGTGCGGGCGCCGGCGCCGGGGCCGGGGCCGCCGCCGGCGCGCTCAGCGGCGCGCCCGCGTTCACCCCCACCCCCACGCCCACGCCCGGCCCCGCGCCCACGCCCACGCCCGGCCCTGCTCCGCCCACTCCCACGCCGCCGCCGCCGCTCACGCCTGTTGTCGGATGCGTCACAGCCGCTGCTGAATTGGTTCTTTATTCGCTTCGATATTTCTAAAGGGCTCGACTGCCTATTGCAGTGACTGGTGATTTTTACCTCTTCATTTTAAAGTCAATTCAGTAATTTTAAATTGTACTAGCTGCCCTCCGCGGTTCACCCGCGTTCCCGAGAAAAAGTAACCTATGTCCCTCTCCATACTATAGGCTATCTGCGTACCAAATTTAATTGCGATCAGTTCAGCGGTTTAAGCGTGAAGTGTTACTTTCGCATTTTATAATATTAACTATAGATGTTGTTGCTGTGTAACCTCATTATATTATTCGTAGTCAGATTTAAATTGAGCTTTGAACTAAATTATAGGATTGTAACATAAAAAGTCAAGGTCATGTGTAGCTTGCAACGTAACATGTAACTTGAAAGTTTCACTATTTGAGTAGAACATATTTAGCAACATTACATGTAGCATGTAACTTGAAAGTTTCACTATTTGAGTAGAACATATTTAGAAACATCACATGTAGCATGTAACTTAGAATCATATCAAATTAGTACCGATCTAAATATATATAAATATCTAGTTTGTAATGAGGCTGTTTGAGTGATTGTCATGTGACATGTTTGAAATCATATCTATTATAAAGAAAATTTCTCTGAATCTTTATCTCACGTAAGCTATACAAACATGTACTCACCATTCATAGTTCTAGTCCTATCTGCTTGCTTTAGAGGCAAACAAACAGGACAGTCATTTTTATTACAAAACTTCCAATGATTGATAATTTGTCTCGATGATGAACAGTGCGGTACCGCACAGTTTTTGCCGGCCTGAAAATAATCAATCGATAAGTACGTGCCTATTAAAAAATTATCGTAAAAACATTCGTATAAATCGTAAAAACAAAATTTACCTGACACGACATCATATGATTCAAAACTCCTTTCATAGTCTTGCAGTGCGGTAGCGAGCACTGCCACGTCTCGCCGTTAGATTGCGACTCTCGCCTCTGACACTTGTGCGCGTGCAACAGCAGCACGAGCTGCTGCTGGATCAGCTTGCGCTTCTCTGGGTCCGCGATGGAGCCCGAGGTGGGGGGCTGGGGGCCGCCGGGCGGCTGCGGGGCGGCGGCCTGCGTGGCGGCCTGCGGCTGGGACTGGCCGCCGGCGGGCGCGCCCGGCGTCTGCGGCGAGGGCGCGGGCGGCACGGCCTGCGCGGCGCCGCCGCCCCCGCCCCCTGCGCCACCCCCGCCCCCGCCCGCCTCCCC
Organism: Tetheella fluctuosa; assembly: GCA_951216915.1. NCBI lineage: Eukaryota > Metazoa > Arthropoda > Insecta > Lepidoptera > Drepanidae > Tetheella > Tetheella fluctuosa. The sequence continues at coordinate 12,074,667 of OX578217.1, forward strand.
CGGCGGCCCGAAGCGCACGCCCGCCGGCCGCTGCGTGGGCGGGACGCCGGGGCCCTGTGGGGACTGCCCGTACGCGGGGTGGTACGGGGCTAGCGGATGCCCACCGCCCCCCGGGGTCTGCATCCGGGTGAGGTGCTGCTGACTCGTCCTAATAGTTGGCGCTTGCATAGCGATGCCCACTCTCCCACCGAGGGGACCGTTCTGCATCGCCTGGAAACCCCGACCATTGTAAACTACCTATCGGATTGTTATCATTTTTAATATGTTGTACATTTCACGATAATCAAAATGCAGGATCGATTTGTGAGCGGCACCTACCTGCGCGTGGGGGTGGTGGGGCGGCGCCCCGTGGTGATTGTTGCCCATGAGGGTCGGCAGCTGTTTGTTCACGTTGTTCATGATGCCACTACCCAGCATGCCGGCCCCGGTCATGTTACTATTCGTCACTATCATATTGCCGCCGACGTTCGCTACGTTCATCCCCCCTTGAATGGAGCTCATCGGCATCGACGAGTGTAACTGATTTGGATGACTTGTATTTGGCATTAGTTGGGGGTGCATGCCACCCATTAGGTCCTTTGATACGGACACGTTAGGCGGTGACTGTAAACTTGGACTCTTACTTCCTAAATTACTCAATCCTAGTTGTTGGTTGTGGCCTACCAAGCCACCTTTGCCCTGTGAAAAGACCAGCAAACGACATACACTATTAATTAAATCCATTCATCAAATTTATGAAAATACATAATAGCAAATTGGGATGTTGACTAACATATCAAATCAGTAACTTTTTATGCAATTTCAAAACAATAGGTTTATATGGAGGTTTGTATTAAATACATGCTTGTGACGTCTAATTATATAGCATCAAAAGCTTTATTTTTTAAGGTTAGATTGGTGATTAAAAATCATAAAAAAGATAAATTTAATAAAATTATCGATATTTTTAGATATTTAATACATTGGTTAGTGTTTGATAATTTATTTTGAATAGAGTAAATTTCCCTATTGATACGCATACTCAACATATCAGATCATTTGGTATATAATCATTAAAAATATATTTAAATAAGTTAAAATTTAACAAGGTACAATTCGTATAAATTCCATTAGTTCCAGATACTTACTTGTTGTATAAGGTGATTATTCATTTGTCTGTGCATGGCAACTGTTGGGTCATCCCCATTCATCTGTTGCTGTTGGGACATCTGCCCCCCGGGCCCCGGCCCCTGTGCCGGGGGCTTAGGACCCGTGACTCCTGGTTGTTCGCCCCAGGAGCCCATTAGTTCATCAGGGAGATCCTTCTCCAGGTCGAACATGTCAAGGTTTGAAAACCCATCTATGGAACAAAATAATGCATGTAACTCACAATGTATTAAAAAAACGGGTCTGTGTTGATAACAAAGTAGAATTAAAGTAAGATGAATCAACTATTTTTTGTATATTGTGGTAAGGAAAAAAGTCCACGTGCGAGTCGAACACGTCCACCGAGGGGAGGGTGTACAACCTTGTGTATATAGTTCAGCAAAGTTTATAATCGCGAAACAACAAATTTACGGTTTTCGGATTTTTTCTTTAATTGTGCTATAAGAAGTTGCTTCTTGCCAAACATGATTAGGTCAATGGGAAGTACCCTATAGGTTTTGATTCCCTGTATCTTTTGATTTCGTTGACTTAGATGTTTGATTTTTTCACAGCTCCAAGGGGTTGCAGACCTGAGTATTTGATATTAATTTCAACTCAATACCTCCACACGTTACATAGTAAAAGGTTTTGATAGACAGACAGATGGACAACAAAGTGATACTATAATGGTTTCCAAAACCAAGGCCAAGTTCGTGTCGGACTACACAAGGTATGTAAGGTTTGTACTACACTATGGTATGTACAACAAAATAACAAGTTCTATAGATCACAAAGTAATTTTTCTCAGAAGCAAAACTATGTTTGTATTTATTAAATACACTGTGGAAAACAAAGTCACCTCTGCGGGCATTAAACTCAATATAATGTTAAAAAGTATCTAATGTCAAAAAAAAATACACAGCATATTTCATTCAAACTAATTTTTGTTGAAATTTTTTTTTGTTAATTTACTACCTAACTAAAATAAAAATATAATTATAAATTTATTTTTAAATTTTCCACTTTTAGAAATAGCCTTTTAAATAAAGCTATTTTGAAACCTTTATATTGTTTTTGATGGCCTATCTAATAATGTCCACTAGATTTTTTTTTCATCCCTCAGTTAAGGTCATGTATGGAGTACCATACCACACATTTTTTTTTCATAATTTAACCACTTTATAGTAAAGCAGTTTATAAAACGCACATACCTTATCCTTACCTTATGTATGAATTTAATGCCAATAGTATCAGAGTAAAATGTTTGTGACATATGGACCGATGGACAGGACGAAATTATAAGTTTTTTTTGCAATTCTACTACAGAATCTTAAAAATATAATTTCCAAGATGCATACTTATTCTTTTCTAATTATAATATTGTATTTTTTTTTAATAATTATTTTATCTACAATTTTATTTAAAAAATATTTAAAAATCAGTCACCAAATTACTTATTAATTTTTAATTTATCAAACCTGGGACAAACTTGTCCAGTATATTGAGATGCCAAGCATATTTATTGAGAAACACTTTTGCCTAGAGTAAAATTGCCTTACTTAATAGCATAGTGTAAGATTGCAAGTGCTTTCTTTTGCCTTATTAACATACCACCTACTCTGTTTTTTAAATAATGTACATCCAATTTTTTTTAAATTCCATATTCACTTTCCATGATATTGTTTTTTTTTTATGATGATAGCCCATTGGCTGTGATGTTGAATGTTGTGACTAAGGTCAAATTTTAAAAAATTACAATGAGCTAGATTTTTCGGTGAAAGAAAACATTGTGAGAAATCCATAGCATTAATATGCCAAAAAGAGGATGACACAGAGTTAATCTTAAATCAAACCTAGCCTAATAGGCCACATATAAGATAGCAAAATTTAATGATTTAAATATCTCTGTAACAATTACAAATAATCATATATTATATTTATGAGTATTTTAAATGCATTCAGATTAACCCATTAGTTAGTGCATATTTATATTTGTAACAGGATGTTTTATTGACTAAAAATATCTAATCAGATAACATACAAGTTTTTTAAGTTGGATATGTTACCATTCATTGTAATTTTTGTTGTTTTATGAGGTTTATTTCATTTTGTAAGGAATTAAGGTAGAATTTCACCAAATACAATTTAGAAATTTTATCTAATTGTTTTGTTTATTGACAAATATTTTTTTATGTTTTATTCCTTTAACAAATTACTTTCCTTTATCTTCAACTAGCTTCCGCCTCGCAGTTTCACCCGCATTCCCAAGGGAGTAGTAGGAGTAGGAGAAAGTAGCCTATAGCCTTCCTCAATAAATGGGCTATCCAACACTAAAAGAACTTTTTAATTTGAACCAGTAGTTCCTGAAATTAGCATGTTCAAACAAACAAACAAACAAACTCTTCAGCTTTATAATATTAGTATAGAAGTATAGATTTCTTGAATTAGATTTATAAATAATAAAATATTATACCAGTGAATGTACACATTCTAATTAAAATCAAAACATAAGTTCAATAAACTATTTAAATATAATATTTGTTTGATAACAAAATTAATATTAATACTAATATGAGACCAATGAAAAGTGTCATTATTGTATAATGATAAATTAATAAAAAAAAAAAATTGAGAATGTACATTTCAAGTAAATATAGTTTTGATAGGTAGGTTCATAATTTGAAGATTATTTCAAATTGAATTTGTTACAATTTTTGACATAACAAATTCTAAAATCCGAAGTATTATAGTATTGTAAAAATAATACACTGAAGGTACATTCTCTAACAAGAAAATAAAGCATAAAAGTACAGTGATTTGTGGCATTAATTCACTGACCTTGCAGTGAAACACTGAATGGCAAATAAACTTATGTGAGGTTATATATTTATCACTCATGTGTCAAACTGGAATTATAATATACATAATATCATGAAACATGATAAAAATACAAATAAATCACAGACGAATATTTGTTTCATGTAACTTATTCTATGTAGGTCAATATGCAAGGCAAGTTTGTCAGATAAAATTAACATAAAATAAAACACTTTTACCATTTTCATGAAAGGATTTTACAATATATTTACACATTGCTTTTTAGGTTTCAATAACCTGCAATTATTTACTAATGACTTGTTTCTAAAACAATTCAAAGTTCTAAAATTGGCCTTATTTTGAAGATCCTAAATTTCGTAATCATTTATTTTTCAATGGAATAATTACATATCTTGATGTTCTTTGCTATTGTAATTTTGGAACATAATAAAGTAGTTGCAAGTATTTCTTTCTCAAAAAATATGTATTAGAATATTTACTTTACTCAATATAATAAATGAAATAACTATATAAAAGTTCAAAATTACAGTGAAATAATAAGAATGACGCGCTCAGACTGCTATATTCTATATTTCATGACCACAGAAACAATAATACGACGCAAAACTTGCGAGGCGCTAACAAGAACCAAGACAAAATGTCAAAAATCAAAGAAAGATAATATGACAGAAGTGTAGTTCAACACTTTGCAAACTTGAATAAAATAATAAAATACTAACCCGCGGAGTCCGAGGGACCCTGGAAAGGGTCCCGGATCATCTTCGGCCGCTTATTAGGCGGCTCATCGGCCATGGCTCTGTTTACTAAACGTAAGCCGTCGTGAATATTTCGGCCCGCCGATTCAAATAACACTTTTATGTCTTATATCTTCAAGAAATAACATTTTAGAGCGATTTGTCATTCATCATAACGTAATTCACCCACATCACGATCGTTCGATGTCCTTCCCACCGTTGAAGGCACATATTATAATTTCTCACTCAAGTATTCGCCATTACAAAGCTCGGAATCGAAGAGCTACACAGACCCTCTCACCATCTTCCGTCGGAACTAGCACAATAAATGAAAACAATATCACCAGATTTTAGCTACTTTATGGAAGTTATTTATCCGATCGAAAGACACGATTTCACTTAACACTTTAAAATACACGGAATGGTACAGTTTAGGATAAAATGATGTAAGAAAAAACAGAAAATTTACACGACAAATTCCGAAATTCTTCTCAGTCTCTCCAGCGCAAAATGGCGGCTGTTGATGAAAACTTTTTCTACGCTTGTCAGAAAATGTCGGCCTATAAAGAGTATACGCTTTCTGATTGGTCGCCACGTACCACGTGACTGCCGGAAGTACTGATTTGACGCAGGATCAGTCCGAACATTCTGACGTCAATGCTTACAAAGCCGAACATAGCCGAACATAGTCGAAGATTTGCAGCTCATGTAAATAAGGTTTTCAATGAAAATCTCTTACAAATAGATATCAATTAGTTAGTAAAATATAAAAAAATAATTTTAAGATGCATTGGCATACATATCATCCACAAACATTTTTTTATAACTGTGATAAATACTTGATGATTTTTCATTTTAAAATTCCCTCCGAATCGGGAGTGGCCATCATCAATACAACGTGTCTTTCATACTCTCTAGAGTGTCTATGGTCTCTAGACATGGGCATAACCAAAAGTTTTTTTTTAAGAAACCTAGTGGCTTGAATTTTTTGCTAACAAAAATATAAATAATCTAATGGCGTATGTGCCATATATAAAAAAAATTAAACCTTGCTGAGTTTCTTGCCGGTTCTTCTCAGTAGAAGGTGACTTCCGAATCGTTGGTAACTTTTCAGTAGCTTCTACGTTCAGAAGTGCCTTTCTAGGGCCTAAACTGAATAAATTTGACTTTAGTATAATTCCGTAAAAAAAGCATATTAAGGTTTTAATATTAAACCCCCTAATACGTAATACTTGAAATTTATTTCGTGATTGTTTTGAATATTTTTCCCTTTAGATATAGAAAAAATATACATTTTCAAGGTTTAACTTGCTAACTTGCTTGTAAAATAAATTCTCATGTGTTTTAATTTTTTATAGCATCTTGAGATTTCTATACATTGTGCGCTCGATCAAAAATCAACTAAGGCTGCGTTCCAAAATCAAATTAACAATCGATAGTAGTTTGTATTTTCCATTTTTTTTTCAATCGTCAATTTGGCCTCAATATATTATGGGAACTCATTATTGGCCTCAACTCTCTCTATGGAAAATTTTCACATCTCTGTTAGGATATTTAGTAACAATGTTAAGTAACATTTAATTCATGGTAAGTATTATGGTGTCGTGTCGTCCGCGTAAGGGTAGAAGCGCGAGAGATCACCATACCACCTTCCTGTCCCGTAAAAAAAAGGTAGGTATGGTAGCTCTGTTAACTACATATTTAGTTTTCCGAGTAAACAATTTGTTGTTTCAATCTCATTCGAACAATTACAAAGTGCATGTACCGATACGTAAAAAGTAGCCTTTAGCCTTATATTAGTTAGGATTAGGATATATATATATATAATATAGTTAGGATTAGGAAGCATATATATTATATATTAGTAGGATAGTTAGGATTAGGATATAGTATAGATAAAAAACGGCAACACTGAATAAGCACACCAAAAGAGCGACGTATAAAGCAGTGTTTCCAATTTTAGAGATTTTTCCCTATTTTAGCGAAAAATGGCCGATATTATGGGCCTTATTCACAGCTGCTCAGTTGCGGTCTCGATTCCTAATGAACCGAACCGATCGGGTAGTGTACCGAATCGAAAAAATAAATTAAAAAATTGGCTTGTCCATTCGGAATGAGGAAATCGGTCGGTACAGGACCGCGTTTATGAAGGCTGCAACTAACATCCACATCCAATTTAATCGAAATGAATAATCATTCATTTAAACCTGTATGCCCGGTCATGCCTACAGTAATGCTTCGGCTTCAGATTGAGTAAAATAAAGTATTTTATGTTTATAAATACGTGAACTTATTAGGTTGTCCATTATTTTAATTATGCTATGCAAAACCAATGATTTTTGAGGATTTTTTAGGGATAAATGGTAATGCTTATAGAAACTAGGGAAAACCTAAAATCGAAAGTGAAAACACTGGTATATCGTGTCAAAGACGTCAGTATTTTTAACCTTCTTCAAAAAAGGAAGTTCCATGTTCGACTTTTTTTTTTTTCATAAACAAAATGTTCAAGTAGGAACGATTTTCCGCTTGGTTCACAACAAACTATTTCTTTGGTCCAGTTGAATAAGTTAGAAATAAACAAAGAATATCTTTTAATATATTATTATTTTAATGACTAGACTACATTTCATGCAGAGGTTTTATGCCTAAAATTTCTAGACCAGTTTTTACAACCATTCTTGCCGAGTGGAAGACAAGAAGTCTCTGTGCTGCTAAATCAGCATTAACATTTTTAACTTTTATGTCATTGAACATCCTATTCACATACCTAGCTAGACGAAACAAGTAGTTTACAATAATACAAGCTTCATATTCAACAAGTGCCCTATGCAAAACATAATCAAATTTGGCTATTTCAGCTATAACTTCCCCAATAATTTCCTCTGGCAAAAGATCAGGTTCACAGGTATCAGCTAAACAAACTCCACAATTTTGTTCTAAGCTCCAAAGTCTACAATGAAGATACTGCAGTTTGATGCCACTGTCTCCTTCACTTTGCAAAGTTCTGTTCCAATCAAAGACATAATCCTTTTGTCTCCTTTGCTTCAAATCATTGATGACTACAGCTGACATACCCAGTGTATCACAAGTATCTTCATTCATGGCAGCACCCCTTGTATCTGTGAAATAAATTAATTTTGTTTTATTTAAATCATTAAATTTCATGTCATAATGATAAAAAATATTGTCATATACTTTTGGATAGTATTTGCTTCTCGTGCATTTTTTCTTTTGCTTCATCTAATATATCATTCAAAAACACCACATTGCCAGTCCTTGTACTCATGCCTTTGAGTCTACCAAACTTAATATGTTCACAGCCATTAGTACACAGTTCATTTATTTGTTTGACCACTTCAAAAACTGCAGTAAAATGATCAGTTTGTGAATTATCAACCACATAAAGCATTTTATCAAATTGATATCTCTTATATCTATCTAGAAGAGCTGCAATATCCCTAGAAATATATAAAGTTGATAGATCACTCTTCAAAATGGTGACATCCCTATTTTTTATTGTAGCAATTTTCTTTCCAGTTTCGTCAGTTCTAATAATACCATTTTGTTCTAATGAATCTATTATGTCCTTAATAGCTTTTCCATTGTAATCAGACTCCCAATGATAATCATCAAAATGAATTCCCAATCTTCTATACACCTTTTCTAATTCCTGAACAGTCACTTCACGGATAATCTTCCATCCCTCTAGATTAGTTCTGCCTTGTTCAATATCAGAGAAATATTTTCTTGCTTGCTGTTGAATGTTTTCATCCCTTGATGACAATTTATTTGCATAAACATAAACATCATATAATGTTTTCATTGGATTACTTTTTAGTTCATCTAAATTAATATTTTTTGCTTGTAAGCCATACTGTAAGAGACCAAATTGTGTACCCCAGTCACCTAGGTAGTTAATTTTAGTCACATTGTTATTAAAATATTTGTTAATATTGGCAATAAAGTTTCCGATTATTGTAGATCGTAGATGTCCTGCATGAAATGGCTTAGCAATATTTGGTGAACTGAAATCTAATACTATTTTCTTTGGTTTTATCTCCTCTTGGTGGTCATTGCATATGAAGCTGGTTAATACACTTTTAATAAAAGTTTCTTTATTAACATTGAAAGACAATTCAGAATTATGTATGTCCAATTTATTATTATTTATCTTGAGTTGTTTAAAGTCCCCATTCTTGATATTTCTTGATAAATTAATTCTATAATTATTTTCGCTATGCTTATAAAATGTTTGCATATGATCTATGCTACTTATTATCAAGCTTTTGTCTACCCCATGAGGAAGTATCTGTAAATAAATAAAAGGAATTGAATTGAATATTAATTTTACGAAGGAATATTCTTACAAAGATTTCTCAATGGAGCTGTAGTAGTAAGATACCTTGTCTATAAACTTGATTCTTAACTTGGAACACATCACTAGGATGTTAGCTTCATAGAAGAAAGTATAGTTTTTGTTTTCGGTTTAAAAGTATTTTTAGGTTATAGGTGGATAGAGAACAGTAAATTATAGTGATAAGTTGAACACCGAAATTAATTTTACTGTTAACACACTCCGTTTAATTATGATAGGAATAAATACATAAAGTTTTGCCCTTCAAACAAAAAAAATATAAGTCATTAACTTTGTTTGATACATAGCGAGAGAGAAGAGAGATTAGTAGCAGTGTTGCCACCTTAGTTTTTCAAAAGGAGCAGTTGAACAAGCTAAAAAGGGCTAAAATACAGTAAATTTTGCCATCGAAAGAGGTGCTAGAAATGGCCTTAAATTATCTATGCCATTACATACGACATGACAGGTCGTCAGAAAAAATAAAAAATGTAAACAAACCTGACGTTTGAAATGGCCGAAATTTCGGGAGGTCAAAGAAAAATGGTAATACATGTGTTCCGGAAAGAAAATCACTAATGTTGTTTATGGTTTAAGAACGTTTATTTTATTTAAAAAGTTAAAAAGAAATATCCTTCAGGTGTCATGACATTGTTTTCTTAGATTCCGTTCTGGTATTAAATTCCTAATCTTAATTCTTTGTATTATTGAGTACTATCTTTTAAAACATGTAAACTATAACAACCTTTTTATTCCAATCCTACCTACGAAGTTTAGCAATGATAATTGTCCTAATAGAGAGTTGGATGGAAGAACAAATATGTAAAAAAGTAATTTGTAACAAATCACACTCAGTTTACAAATCATACACTCAGTTTCTTCCTGCTAACTCGAGTCGTGTAACTTGAGTTCAATTCGAGTTACCTGAATTTCAACTCGAGTTTACTCGAGTCGTGTTTATTCAGAGTTGGCACATCTCTAGTCACTTGCATATTTCGCAGGTCCATCTTTAAAAAAACTTTTGAAACGTTCACACACCTTATCTACCAAAACTGAAGTCAAAACAGTGTTCATCGACGATGTCAATTTTCGACATGTTACAAATACAAATGTTCGCTCTTAACATTCATTGCCTTATCAATATAATCCTGCTAAAAATACAGACACCTAAATAAAATACGATGAACAAATTGTGATTACTTCTTAAATTACTCGGTTTATTCTTAGACGTAGAGAAGTAAGCACTTGGTGGATTCCCCATTATAAAAGCTGTATTAAAGCTACGCCATGTAGGGTAGGAGTAGCTAGGGATTCCATTATAAAACTAAAAAAAGTGTGTGTGTGTGCAAGTCACACATGGTAGAAGTGAAACTTTTGAAAAGTCCCTGATTAAAATTCTGACGGAAGTAACGCGGATGAGTGATTGTGAGTGTGACTGACGAAATTTATCCTACATGGCGCACATTGTTTCATAACTTGGTACGCGCTGTGCGAAGTTTCGTGTCGCATAGCGAAAAGGGCTAGATTACTCTTCCCGGGCTAAATCAACAAAAAACGAGTTCAACTACAGTCAAAAGTGCAACACTGATTACTAGACTAGTAGAGAGAGATGTGCCGAGTCAAGCTAACTCGAGTACCGACTCGAATACTTAGTAAGTACTCACATACTCGAGTATTCAGATTATAGGATTCGGATACGGTATTCGACGACGACAGTTTGACGTTTAGATTCTTTTTAGATGTGGTAAAACCACTGGACTCGCGACACCGTTACGAGTGAGACGCAGTTTGACGTTTAGTTTATTTTTAATTTTTTCTCCCATAAAAATAATTGCGGTCAGTAATGTCGCTAGTCGCTGTCAGTAGTTTTGGCGCCATAACAAAACAAACTCACTCAGAAAAAAAATCGATTGTAGATTGTAATCATTTTAATGATAATGATGATGATACAAGAGCTCAATCTCAATCTCTCAAAAAAAAAAGTTTTCACTTCTGCCGGCACTCCCGGAGTGCATTTTTTTTTATTGATTTTATGTATATAGGTAGGTAAGATGTTTTATTTTATTTTATAGAATGTTTATTACACTAATGTATATTAATATTGTTAAAATCAAGAAATAAAAATTGACTGATTATGATAGTCATTGTTATATTATTTAAATCATTCAAAAAGATTCGAGTCCTATTGAGATCTCGAATACTCATAAAAGGTATTCGGTATTAGTCCAAGTCTTCCGACTCGATTACTGACTCGATTCTTTTTTTAATGATTACCAGAAAACTTGAACATCAAAAATAGCTAACTCGGCACATCACTGAAATAGTGTTTTTTTCTTCTGTTTTCCCCTTTTTCCTTAGAGAATTTAAAACGGGAGTTAGCAAGTGACACTTTTAGTACCAAAAACTTTCTGCCAGTTTTCGAGGGAGGCGAGGTAAACACAAACGTACAGCACACATTTACATTCTTTCACGCACTCATACGAAAAGTTGAGATTTTTCTATAAGCGCACACATCCATAAAAGCTGTACCACAAACACAAAACATGCACACAAATAAATAATGGCTGTTGTTACACTATTGTTTAGTTGCACACTAGCGCAAAAACTAGTGATGAGGTATGGAGACCGATTAAAATGAATGATATAGGAATGAATGAAACCAGAGTTGTTCATTTTATTATTAGTTCATCTAAGTATTGCGGGACCATGATCGATCGTCGCAGTTCCTAATATCACGTCGAGATCACCAATGTGGGTGTTGAAAGAAAAGTCACAAATTATTTATTTTAAGTTCAACAAGAAATATTGTTTTGCATTACGAAAGTCCTTTTCATGTCTAAACGGCTGAACGGATTTTACCCCCTCTTTTGGGGTATAAATCGGTAAATATCGATTCTAGGAAAAAAAATGTAAGAACCAAAATTGTAGGAAATTTAATGTTTAACAACTTTTGCTTTTAAATTTATCGTGTAAAATTGAAAATAAAGTAGTTGTTAATCAAACAATAGTTCACGGGGTTGAACTTAATCGGGGTATACATCAGAAAATATCAATCCCAAGAAAAAAAATTGTGAGGACCAAAATTGTAGGAAATTTAATGTTTAATTTGCTATTTCCATTGTTCGTGTAAAACTGAAAATAAACGAGATATTTCACTATTGAAAGTATCGTACGGTACTTCCTTCCTCGAAGATTAGATAAACATACTCTACCTATTCCTATCTCTGTAGTATTCTTATTAATTTAATAAGAATAATGTTACACTTAAATAAAATAGTTCCGTATAATCGTTCATTCATTCATTTTGTTCCTTGTGGTTACATCACTAATCCCCCGTACCAATAAATTACGTATCGTTATTTCTGTCGTATGCATGCAGTAATAAAATTGCATTTTATGATGAAAATAATGGCTTTTAATTTAGTAATCAATTACTTATTTGTGATAGGAAACTCCGTCTTTACCCAAACATGAGGTGTCACACCGCCTTTTACAGGTAAGTACTGAGCAACCAACCATTTTATGGAAGCTCTTACTAGCGACAGTTTGCAAGCACAATGGCGAATGATCGCGGCCAACTAACTAGTTTTTATAAACGAAGTGAACGAGCGTTCAACTTCATTGGCAGAGGGGAACGCCTGAACATGTGAACTATTGCTAGATTCTCTAAGCCTTTTTCCCTTATTTTGGGAAGGCAAAGGGTTCTAGCCCACACAGCCTCGTCATTTATGAGAGAGGTATGTAGTTCGGTCGGTCGGTTAGGGATGTACTCGTAGTGATTATATACTATATACTCTGGGATGTTAGATGCCAACTCGAAAATTATGGAACCAGTTACCGGCTAAAATATAATAAAGAACAAAGAAAGAAATATGGTACGGCACAACTTCCATTTTCAGCCTTTCTTTGGTCGACATCATCATCATCATCTCGACCACCACCATCATCATCATAATCATCATCAGCCTACTGCTGGACATGGGCCTTTCTCAATAGATAGTTGCCACGTCTTTCGACCTCCTCGCATGCACCATTCATGCATTAATATAATCTGATTACTGTAATAAAAAAAGTAGTCGGGTAAATATAATTTACACCGATAATTTCCCATTCTATTTTTTTTCTGTGTTCAAAAGTAGTTTCGCGTGCAGGTGTACCTTACTACAAAATGTAGAACGGGAGAATTCAATGTTGAATTTTAGTGTACTCGTACTATAATCGAAGGGTTATGGTACTTTCTTGGTATTATGATAATCTGGTAATACTAATATGGACCTAATAATTAATTTACTTTGTCACTAGGTTTTCGCCCGTGGCTTCGCTCGCGCAGACTTTATAAAATATCTATATTTTCTTCCTTTCACCTGATTTTAGCAGTATACAAATGATAAAATGTTTGAAACGACTAAGTTTTTTAATTTTGAATACAGGCAAATACCCTTTTCTCGAGATATATAGATAAATATCACATTCGATATTTATCATAAAACATAGCGGATACAAAAATAAATTGTTGGTATTCTCGAGATATCACACTCGATATTTATCTATCGTTAGCGTGCAATATGCAACGTGTAAGTATTGAAATATTAGATATTTTTGAGATATTTTCATTCGATATGAGACTCGATATATTTATCGATTTCAATTTTATTATGGAAAGCGCGAGAATCGGCCTCCTGTTGTCTGCGATTTTGGTTCCCAGTAAAACTGACGGCTATCTGCAGAATTACAGACCGTTCATCATAATAGGGTATTTGACTGACATTCAAATCAGCAACTTTTTATGAAATGTCAAAACTATAGGTCTATATGGAGTTTTGTATGAAATACAAGCATGTGACGTCATAATTATATAGCATACTCTTTACGGTTAGATTGGTCATTAAAAATCATCATAAGGATAAATTTAATAAAATAATCTTGGTTTCCCCTTTTTTTAGATGTTTTATACATTGGTTAGTGTTGGATAATTTGTTTTGAATAGATACTTTTTAACGAGGGGACAAATACCCTATTGTCCCCTCGATAAAAAGTTGGTAACCCTGTTATTCCATCATATGTTGTCACATTATATTGTCAATCAATAGTGCCAACATAAAGGCTAGGGGACAAGTTATGATATAAAAAGGTACTATGCAAAGCTATGCATGCAAGTTATGATGAACGGACTGTAGAACTATTCATTTGGTTGGAGCATTACCACAGCATTACCTATGCCTCTACTCTACTATTTTATGATTCTCTAATAGTAAGTTTTATGCAATCGAGAAATATAGCCAACAATAAAAATGCATGAACGAAAGTCTTTCAGTCTCTTCAGTGACCATGTTTTGTTTTAATTTTAATCCTCGGCTTTTTTGGCACACTTCCGTTCGGTACCTACCTTAGTGATTTGCTGATTTTTTAAAATAAGTAAGTAGTTTAGTTTTTAATTTTATTTTAGTATATTTATAAGATTATAATATTATTATTTTTATTATTATGTTATAAATAAATAAATTTAAAGCTAAACCAAAATAACAAAATGTGTGTTTATGACTTGTTGATCCACGGAAGTTACAGGTATTCTATTGTTTTTTTTTGTACATACGTATGCTAAAAATCTGATCTGGCAATACTGCTTAGCAACCAAAAAAGAAACAATTCAAACTAATAAACATCGAATGAAAAAGTTTGTAAAAAATAACTTTATTTATTTACCTACTTTATTGAAGTCCAAAATTAAGATTTCAATAATGAAATTATCGTAGATTAAATAGTGAATAACTATAATTACTTTCTAGTATATAACAGTATTATATGATTACTTCTTCCTTCGAAGATGACCACGCCGAAGGTAATAATCTAGTTCATGCTCGAGTATCATAGTTTTAGTTTTTAATCAATTTTACATCACGACCCGATGACCTACCAGTTCGAACAAAAATATTCGCACGCCGTATGTATTGGGATTTGAAAAGCCAGATAATGCAAGAAATATTCGTCATCAATCTTACCCTGGGACTTTGCAAACAAATGAAAGATACGTGGGAGGGATAAGATCTGAAATTTTAAAAAAATATTATTATTATATCAAACAGTTTATTGTATTAAATAGCTAAAAATCATTTGTAATCTAATTCTGCGATAAAGTAAAGTTTTAAGTCATCGAAATTAAATCTTATAGTACCTATATTTTTCAGCTATTGTACACAATAGAACAGCCACATGGCTTGGGTGAGCTCTATTTCCTGTGGCAAAAGGGTGAATCCCATTCTTATCTCGCAACTACTGGCACAGATGCTACTGTGGCAATTCATGACCGTACAGGTCAATTATTAGAGAGGATGAAACTTCAAGGGTGAGTTCAGCAGCAATATAATAGCACAAAAGTCTACAAACAAGAAGGAAAATTTTGGTGATAGTCTTCCAAGTGAGCTTTGAACTTTATATTGTCACGACGTGGATTTAGGCCACAACATAGCATAAATAATTTATGATTTTCACCAAATTAAAATTTATTTTTTATCATAATAAAGAACTGAAACAATGTAAATAAAATAATTTGATGATTAGATGGAGAAGAGGAGAATGGATAATAGTTAATAATGATTTGTAGAGACACTTCAATATGACTTCTTAGGCATGCAGGATCCAACATTTTTGTGCACAGGTAAAACCCACCATGCCTATTTAGGCATCCACATGAAAGGTTTATTAAATTTAAATCCCTATAGGGCTTAAATAGGGGATTGCAGGTGAAACCGTGAAAAGCTAGTTTATGCACTAGTACTTAATTGAAAAAACACAACTTGAGGTGGAAAGTATACCCATGGATACAAATCCATACAATGGAAAAAGCAAATTTAACTTAAACCACTTTTTCCATACAAATCTGTTGCTTTATTAAATTAAAATAAAATAAACTTACCTTTTTCAGATAAAATACTCAAAAAGATAGTTTACTTTTAGTTAAATTGGATTGATACTTACAAAATAATTTTGTTACAGTCTATGTGCAGGGATGGAATGGGACAATGATGGGGATTACCTAGCTGTCATAACACCAAATAGCAACACTGTATTACTATGGGAATGCCATGCGAACAAGCGCATGAACATAGAGACGGGTCTGAGGGAACCACCATCTTGTCTTGCATGGGCATATGGCGAACCATTATTGGCAATTGGCACACAGAAAGGCAATTTAGCATTGTATAATCACCATACTACCAAGTAAGTTAATAAATGGTTGCTTAATTAATTGATTGCCTGTGTTTTTTACTTATAAATGAGTGACAACTGTTTTTACTTTTTACACATCTAAGTAATTGTGTGGTCTTAAGATTTTTATGTTATTTTTTAATTTCAATATGATTATTAAATATGTGCTACTTCATTATGCTAGGCTAATTGTTGATTGCTTTTAAGTACTTACCTAATAATACTTAGTAGTAGCGTAGTAATGCTAGATGCAAACTATAAAATCTAACAAATCCATTACAAGATTAATACTAAATAAGGTACATACTTCTAAATAGCAAGGAGATTTTCCATCACCAATATATTTTTAATTATTAGTTACTTAACTATAGGCGTACCGTTTAACTGAGATAGTGTCTGCAGTAATAGAGGGCCCACAGTTCTCAGTACATTTTATATAAATATTTGTAATATTTCAGACGAATACCAATAATAGGAAAGCATACAAAGAAGATAACTTGCGCCGCATGGAACAAGGATAGCATTTTAGTACTTGCATCCGAAGACAAGAGCTTATCCATAAATAATTCAGATGGTGATACATTAAGAATTATTTCTCTTAGAGATCTACCGAATGATCTACAGTTCTCTGAAATGAAGACTGACGAAAGGGTGGCTGGTGAAAATACTGTAAGATAAATAATGTAATATCTTAAAAATCTAAGGTAATCGACACACAGAAAGCGGTAGCCGAGGGAGCGTGCCAAGAATACGAACGTAGTAATGCTCTCATTTTACAAATTAAATGGGATAAGGGGATAATATCAATATTGTCATTAGTTGCTTGATTGAGCAGATTTTTATTATATTGGATAACAGTTCTATTTTATTTGTTCCTTCCTTTAATTGTTTTTTATATCTCTTGTCATCAGATAAGCCTTGTTGTTGGCAAGCGGACACTATACTTATACAATCTCCTCAACCCGGAGAATCCTATAGAACTCGCGTTTCAACAACGCTATGGTTCTATAGTCTCATACAAGTGGTATGGAGATGGTTATATACTGATAGGCTTCAGTGCTGGGTTCATTATAGCTATATCGACGCATATAAAGGAGGTTGGTGAAGAGTTGTTTCAAGTTAAGAATCATAAGGAGAATTTAACTGATGTCGCCGTTACTAATGGTCAGGCGGCTTCGTGCGGGGATGGGCAGTAAGTGTTAAATATTTTCTAGATTTTCAGGTTTATGTGAAAAAAACTTATGATTTCCATAATTTTTTATCGACAGTAAAATACAAATATTAACGTACTGGTTAACTAAACAAATGCTTGATAAATTTGTGAGCATTTTAATTTTTGTTTCACAGACTAAAACTTATATCGGTTTGGAACAACGGTGAAGTCTCCGGCTCAGTAATGCCAACAGGTGGCGCCGAGCGTTGCGCGTGGAGCTCTGATGGTAGACTGCTAGCCACTTCCGGGAGGGCCTATTTAAATGTGTACGTGACAACCCTGCCGCCGTTGTACGCCGCGTACGGCACTAGGGTCATCACACTCACGAGTTTGACCGAGGCTACGGTGTACCAGTGCATCGCCGTGGGAGACGAACCTGAGCCTATAAATAAAGGTATTATTTGTTTTATAATATATTGTATACTATTTTCATATCATATACATAACTGCATTAGTCGATAACGATATGAAAATGAATCGAAAGACACGATGCTTATTAAATTACTCATAAACGATATTTGAGGCTCGGCTCACACAGAATGGAAACGTGGCGCATAAAATCGTTCAAGAAACATAATTGTCGTGTCCAGCGGAACCGACAGCGCTGGCCACATACTCGCTACCGACGGAGCCGACGCTGTTGGCGTTGGGCGCCGGCCACGTGTGCTGCGTGAGCGGGTCGCACGCGTGGTTCTACCCGGTGGCGGGCGGGGCGGCGGCGCGGCGCCACTACCCGGCCGCGCTGGACGCCGTGCGCCTCGCCGGGGACCACGCCGCCGCGCTGTGCCAGGGCCGAGCCGTGCTGCACGCGGTCAGTCGGATACTAGTCTCTACTGTCTACTGAGTACTGTCTACTGTCTACTGACTACTGTGTACTGTCTACTGTGTACTGTCTACTGTGTACTGTCTACTGTGTACTGAGTACTGTCTACTGAGTACTGTCTACTGTACTGTGTCTAGTCTACTTTAGTTTACTCTAGCTGTGTGTCATGTTTTAGTAGATCAATCGATGGGGTGCAGAATCTGGAAGAGAACATAGAAAATAAAATTGTCTATGAAATGATAATATTTTTTATTCAAATAGGGCTTCATAAGCACTTATGAATAGTCTGATGATAGAGTCAGGTTCGAAAGGTTGCTTTTGCAGTGAAGGCCGGTAGTAAGCTCAGCATAACTTTGTTCAAAACTACATAATTCAGATTTGTTGCATATAATTAATATATTTATCCATTCTCATTGACAATATTTGCGTATTAAAACGGGAAAAGAAACTGATGAGTGAAATTTAACAATACTAACTGGTGATCTTTCGTTAAGCTGCTATAGTTTGTGATGTTTTAGTGGTCTCTTACATATAGGAGGAAGATTGTTAACGCTGGATTGTTAAGCTATTATTTATCAGTGAAATAATAATATGGCTGTTTGTCATAAAGTTATATTTTTATAATCAGATCGAACAAGTAGATCCGTCGCAGGCCGACAGAGATGCGATGATGTTTCCGGAACCGCATATGCAGGGAGCGAAGATTGTCGACATACATTTGACGTCCGATTTCTTTATATTTGTCACCGATGTGAGTATTCACTTACAACCTGTTTTTATTATTGATCAAAGACAACTTTTGATGCATTAAACTATTTCACCCTTTCAAGTAAATAGAGTTAGTTATGAAAAGATCTTTTGAAGTATTATTTGGAATCGCACGTTCACGTCCGGGCATACGAAGATCGATAACTCTTTATATTAGTGATCGACGTAATTCTAGTATTGTTTGTATGTAGCAAGGGCACGTGGAGTACTTCGGCGTGGAGGAGTGGCGCAGGTGCGCGCGTCACCGGCACCCGCGGCCCCTGCGCGGCGTGCACTGCGACATCGGCGGCGCGCGAGCCTGTCTGCTGGAGGCGGCGCGCGCGCACGTCTACTGCCCCGCCGCCGACGACGTGTGCGCCGTGCCCGCGCTCGTCGACAGTACCGGCACCAGTACCAGTACCAGTACCAGTACCCGCCCGGGCGACGTCAGGTGAGCTGTCTGCTGGAGGCGGCGCGCGCGCACGTCTACTGCCCCGCCGCCGACGACGTGTGCGCCGTGCCCGCGCTCGTCGACAGTACCGGCACCAGTACCAGTACCAGTACCAGTACCCGCCCGGGCGACGTCAGGTGAGCTGTCTGCTGGAGGCGGCGCGCGCGCACGTCTACTGCCCCGCCGCCGACGACGTGTGCGCCGTGCCCGCGCTCGTCGACAGTACCGGCACCAGTACCAGTACCAGTACCAGTACCCGCCCGGGCGACGTCAGGTGAGCTGTCTGCTGGAGGCGGCGCGCGCGCACGTCTACTGCCCCGCCGCCGACGACGTGTGCGCCGTGCCCGCGCTCGTCGACAGTACCGGCACCAGTACCAGTACCAGTACCAGTACCCGCCCGGGCGACGTCAGGTGAGCTGTCTGCTGGAGGCGGCGCGCGCGCACGTCTACTGCCCCGCCGCCGACGACGTGTGCGCCGTGCCCGCGCTCGTCGACAGTACCGGCACCAGTACCAGTACCAGTACCAGTACCCGCCCGGGCGACGTCAGGTGAGCTGTCTGCTGGAGGCGGCGCGCGCGCACGTCTACTGCCCCGCCGCCGACGACGTGTGCGCCGTGCCCGCGCTCGTCGACAGTACCGGCACCAGTACCAGTACCAGTACCAGTACCCGCCCGGGCGACGTCAGGTGAGCTGTCTGCTGGAGGCGGCGCGCGCGCACGTCTACTGCCCCGCCGCCGACGACGTGTGCGCCGTGCCCGCGCTCGTCGACAGTACCGGCACCAGTACCAGTACCAGTACCAGTACCCGCCCGGGCGACGTCAGGTGAGCTGTCTGCTGGAGGCGGCGCGCGCGCACGTCTACTGCCCCGCCGCCGACGACGTGTGCGCCGTGCCCGCGCTCGTCGACAGTACCGGCACCAGTACCAGTACCAGTACCAGTACCCGCCCGGGCGACGTCAGGTGAGCTGTCTGCTGGAGGCGGCGCGCGCGCACGTCTACTGCCCCGCCGCCGACGACGTGTGCGCCGTGCCCGCGCTCGTCGACAGTACCGGCACCAGTACCAGTACCAGTACCAGTACCCGCCCGGGCGACGTCAGGTGAGCTGTCTGCTGGAGGCGGCGCGCGCGCACGTCTACTGCCCCGCCGCCGACGACGTGTGCGCCGTGCCCGCGCTCGTCGACAGTACCGGCACCAGTACCAGTACCAGTACCAGTACCCGCCCGGGCGACGTCAGGTGAGCTGTCTGCTGGAGGCGGCGCGCGCGCACGTCTACTGCCCCGCCGCCGACGACGTGTGCGCCGTGCCCGCGCTCGTCGACAGTACCGGCACCAGTACCAGTACCAGTACCAGTACCCGCCCGGGCGACGTCAGGTGAGCTGTCTGCTGGAGGCGGCGCGCGCGCACGTCTACTGCCCCGCCGCCGACGACGTGTGCGCCGTGCCCGCGCTCGTCGACAGTACCGGCACCAGTACCAGTACCAGTACCAGTACCCGCCCGGGCGACGTCAGGTGAGCTGTCTGCTGGAGGCGGCGCGCGCGCACGTCTACTGCCCCGCCGCCGACGACGTGTGCGCCGTGCCCGCGCTCGTCGACAGTACCGGCACCAGTACCAGTACCAGTACCAGTACCCGCCCGGGCGACGTCAGGTGAGCTGTCTGCTGGAGGCGGCGCGCGCGCACGTCTACTGCCCCGCCGCCGACGACGTGTGCGCCGTGCCCGCGCTCGTCGACAGTACCGGCACCAGTACCAGTACCAGTACCAGTACCCGCCCGGGCGACGTCAGGTGAGCTGTCTGCTGGAGGCGGCGCGCGCGCACGTCTACTGCCCCGCCGCCGACGACGTGTGCGCCGTGCCCGCGCTCGTCGACAGTACCGGCACCAGTACCAGTACCAGTACCAGTACCCGCCCGGGCGACGTCAGGTGAGCTGTCTGCTGGAGGCGGCGCGCGCGCACGTCTACTGCCCCGCCGCCGACGACGTGTGCGCCGTGCCCGCGCTCGTCGACAGTACCGGCACCAGTACCAGTACCAGTACCAGTACCCGCCCGGGCGACGTCAGGTGAGCTGTCTGCTGGAGGCGGCGCGCGCGCACGTCTACTGCCCCGCCGCCGACGACGTGTGCGCCGTGCCCGCGCTCGTCGACAGTACCGGCACCAGTACCAGTACCAGTACCAGTACCCGCCCGGGCGACGTCAGGTGAGCTGTCTGCTGGAGGCGGCGCGCGCGCACGTCTACTGCCCCGCCGCCGACGACGTGTGCGCCGTGCCCGCGCTCGTCGACAGTACCGGCACCAGTACCAGTACCAGTACCAGTACCCGCCCGGGCGACGTCAGGTGAGCTGTCTGCTGGAGGCGGCGCGCGCGCACGTCTACTGCCCCGCCGCCGACGACGTGTGCGCCGTGCCCGCGCTCGTCGACAGTACCGGCACCAGTACCAGTACCAGTACCAGTACCCGCCCGGGCGACGTCAGGTGAGCTGTCTGCTGGAGGCGGCGCGCGCGCACGTCTACTGCCCCGCCGCCGACGACGTGTGCGCCGTGCCCGCGCTCGTCGACAGTACCGGCACCAGTACCAGTACCAGTACCAGTACCCGCCCGGGCGACGTCAGGTGAGCTGTCTGCTGGAGGCGGCGCGCGCGCACGTCTACTGCCCCGCCGCCGACGACGTGTGCGCCGTGCCCGCGCTCGTCGACAGTACCGGCACCAGTACCAGTACCAGTACCAGTACCCGCCCGGGCGACGTCAGGTGAGCTGTCTGCTGGAGGCGGCGCGCGCGCACGTCTACTGCCCCGCCGCCGACGACGTGTGCGCCGTGCCCGCGCTCGTCGACAGTACCGGCACCAGTACCAGTACCCGCCCGGGTGACGTCAGGTGAGCTGTCTGCTGGAGGCGGCGCGCGCGCACGTCTACTGCCCCGCCGCCGACGACGTGTGCGCCGTGCCCGCGCTCGTCGACAGTACCGGCACCAGTACCAGTACCAGTACCAGTACCCGCCCGGGTGACGTCAGGTGAGCTGTCTGCTGGAGGCGGCGCGCGCGCACGTCTACTGCCCCGCCGCCGACGACGTGTGCGCCGTGCCCGCGCTCGTCGACAGTACCGGCACCAGTACCAGTACCAGTACCCGCCCGGGCGACGTCAGGTGAGCTGTCTGCTGCCACGGTGGGGCGCTGCGCTGTCTGGCTCTTGCTTTAGTGTGCCCATTTTTAGTACGAGTCGTCTATAAAATCAATGTTCGTTTGTAACGTGAACCATTCGTCCAATTGCGGTGAATCTTTAGCGCAAAAACTATACATAAACTATAAATACTACATCGGCCATTTTTAAATCCCTTAAGATCAGATGCTGAGACACCACTCTAGATATAAAAGCGTTTTAAATATATTTTATATCCTATACAATCGAACTGTTAAATAACGAATTCATCACAACTTATATGTACTTTAATATGTTATTGACTGACTGATTGATGAAAAGTCAAAATGTAATCGTTTACAGAGGTGTAATCTGGGACATTTGCCTGTCAGACCGCAACGTGTTCATAATGTACACGGAGGAGCGCATCGACACGTACTACTACGCGGCCAACTCTATCGACGGGTCACACGTGGACCTGGTCGCCAGTACCAACATACTGCCCAACCAGATACCGTTGATATTGTTCTCTGGTGACGTTTATTGTTACGCTAACGGTGGGACGTGAGTATTTTGTCTTAAAAACGACACGTATTAAAAATTTTACATATGAAACTGATGAGATGTGTTTTTTTTATTCTTAAGCGATTGGACACCGTGTATCGTTTTTCGATAAACAACATTAGGCCTATGAATATGATCTATGGAGGAGCAAGGTGGTAAACATTGAAAAGATCTTCCCATCTTCCGCTATGTTATAAAGGGCCCATAATATGTTAAAAATCCTCATTTAAACTATTAGGTAGCTACTGAGCTACCCACCAATCCGCCTGGGAAAGCCCAGGCTTGCAGATTGAATTATACTTGGTTGACTGGATCGGTTAACATGTATACTCCATGTCGGCGACGTCTTCAAATTTCATCTCATCTCTACGGGTTTTTTATGTCCCACTGCTGAGCATAGGCCTCCTTTCACGAATGAGGGTGAAATGGAATGGGCAAATACTCCACCACGCATGTCCACTGCCGATTGGTGGAGGTAGCCTAGTGGTCAACATACTGTTGGAGTTTTCAGCCGCCTGGGAGGCCTCCAACTAGCTTAACATTTATCACAATTAAGTGATAACTTCAAATTTACATGAACCTTATAACATAAGTAATAATGTCTATTTTCTACAGTGTGATAAAGGTAGCGTTAGACTCGCACAACACAAGCGGGCTCGCAGACGCGGACACAGAGAAGCGATTGACGAATCAACGCAAACACATAGAGAAGTTACTTTTGTTGAGACGTTTTAGTGAAGCTTGGCTGTTCTGTGATGCTGTGAATGAACCAGATATGTGGAGGAAGATGGGTGAAGCGGCCGTCGCTGAGTTGAATGTTGAGTTTGGTGAGCGAATTAGAACTTTATGTTAAATGTCGTAATGTTTAATTATTGGTGTTAAAATCTTATCTGGATGAATGGGTGTTTGTAATAGAAGCAAATTATTTAGAGGCAGTCACACAGGTTAATGACGAGTTTTGATAGCTTATCTGATAGATATCTTTAAAAGCCATCACATTGTATTAAAATAGAAAAAAATTGTGGTTTAGATACCTGTCAAATAAGCTATCCGTTAGGCAACCTGTGAAACTGGACCTTAATGTTGCAATACAAGGAAGTGTTAGGTTAGTTGTTAAAAAACCTGATTGTGGTAAATTATTCGAAATTGAACCTTATTTAAAATTGAAACACATTTTTCAATTGTCATGATGATTTTTACAGCGATCCGTGTTTATACTCGATTGAGTGACGTTGCAATGGTTTGGGCTCTGGAAGATACATTGCATATCGAGGACCTTTCTATACTTTGGTGAGTGTTATAATTTGAATAAAGAAATATATATGTAACTAAGTATTTACGAATAAATTTTGTGTGCAATATATTTAATTAGAGAAAATTTGAAACTTTATTTCAATTCTAATATCTAATGCTCTTTCTGTTAGTCCCTGCTCTATTCAATAAACTAGAACGCATTCGCTTGTAAGTTTTAAATAATTAAATTTAGTTTGTTTCTGCCATCATCAACGCTTACCCGCTTTAAACGGACAATAACCTCAAACAAATGAATTCCAACGAAATTTACGTCTAGAGTTCCACAGGGTAGTACTTTAGGGCCCATACTCTTCCTCATTGATATACCTGAGACATGTAACATCTTCCAGCGGGTTGCTATGCGCATGCCTCGGCAAGGGTGCGGCGGCGGCACGTTGGCTGGAGAGTACCGGGGGCGCAGGGGTGGGCGGGGGCGAGGGTGGGGCCGGGGCCGGGGGCGGGGCCGGCCGCGGAGCCCTGCACGCGCTCGAGCTGCACGCGGCGCGCGGGGACTGGGCGCGCGCCGCTGACATCGCGACCAAACATTGCCCGCATCGTGCGCCTGATATAATGCTACACAGGGCACACCATCTTGAGCTCACGTATGTATTATAACGATGTGATTAATTCCATCACTATTTAAGGGGTGGAAAGAACCATCTGGGGGGGAAAATATCGAAAATCACGAACCAGCTATTATTTTCAAATTAATAAATACAATTGAACATTTACATGCAACCGCCACATACTTCGCGATTCCAAAGTTTATCAAAGGGTTCTTTCATACCCCTGTATGTTTAACAATTCAATAAAATGCCACCTTATAATGAGATAGTCAACTTCCACAGTGCTGACTACCACGAAGCCCTAACAAACTACGAAAAGAGCCTTATTCCTGACTCGATGGACGCCAAAGTAAAGGAGCATAACGCCAAATGCGAGGCAGGTATAGCTCGCACGTCCATCCGCTGCGGTGACGTAGTGAGGGGCGTCACCACCGCTATGAAGTATGCACATGACGTCATGTTGCTCAAGGATTGTGCACATTTGTTGGAGGAAGAGAAACAGTACAGTCATGCCGCCGCGCTTTATGATCATGCTGGTAAGTTATTTGATAGGATTTTTAGGTATAGGTTTAAGTAAAATTTACAAAACAATAAGCTTTTTTAAAAATACGACCTAAGCAGTATTGTGGTGTTTAAAATTCTAATTCCTTTACAAACAGGTAATACAGAAAAAGCGGCATCACTTTACATAAAACTGAAATCGTGGCTCAAAGTCGAAGCACTATTACCTAAAATCAACTCTCCAAGCATTCACATACAATACGCCAAAGCGAAAGAAGCCGAAGGTAGATACACAGACGCGTTAAAATCTTACCTAAAAGCACAGGATTACGAAGCAGCCATTAGACTAAACTTAGACAAACTAGACGATATAGATGAGGCAGTTAATCTAGTGCAAGAAACCAAATCGGTACAAGGAGCTAAGATGGTTGCCAATTATTTCCAAAACAGCGACGACCCGACATCAGCAATAAAGTTTTTAGTCATGTCCTTATGTTACGAAGAAGCTTTTCAACTAGCCAGAAAGAATGGGAAATTACATTTGTATGGAGAAATTCTGATACAGACGTCTCAAGCGAGGCCAGAGGATTTTAGGAGTTTAGCGTTGCACTTCGATGGGGAGAAGAATCATTTGTTGGCTGGGAAGTTCTTTTTTCATGCTGGGGAGTATGGGAAGGCAATGTCACATTTGTTGAAGACGGGTGGTTCTGAAGAGGAGGAGGATGAAGGCATCAGTATAGCTATAGATGCGGCAGCTGCGAGTGATGATGAGAGGTTGACTAGGAGGTACGTCTGTATATATGGGGTAAAAAGCATTTTTGTAGTGTTAGGATCACAACGAGTGATTTCTTTTGGTATGCTGATACGACTAATGTTTACGCTATGAGAAATATTAATTAGTATAATAGTGATATAGATTACTGTAGTTAAATGACTATCGTGCTGTTCATAGATCAGAGTTGATGCAGATTTTTTGACATCCGCGGATAAGGATGCGGTCCTTAATTTTTTTGTAATCTTCGTATAGGTGCAGCAATAAAAATAAAAAAAAACATTTTCTGGGACATATTCTGGGACTATTTTTTCCAATCCGATGGTAGTTCCAGAGATTGGCGCTTTCAAACAAAAAAGCTTTATTATATTAGTATAGATATAAATCAATCTATATATATATAAAAGAAAGTTTGTATTATGTGTGTATGTTCCTTATAGACTCCGACACAGCTGGACCGATTTCAATGAAATTTTCAGATAATATTCATATTAGCCCCGCGGGTAATCCTGTAAGGTTTGGTGGTGATCGGAGCACTCGGGACCGTGGGTGAAACCGCGGGGTGGAAGCTAGTATGTAATAAAAAGCAATATCGCCCAAAACTTTCGCTCTTAATGTTCACTAAGCACTTGCCGGCCCCGCCCAATTTCTTTCCTGTCGCGACCTGAGCTACATACGCACTCGCATTAACATCCGCATTGATTAATGCGAATACAGACAGATGCAGATGCAGATGTTCAAATCAATACGGATGCTCCGTAATTTCTGATGCTGATGCAAATGTCCGCAACATCCCTGTCACAGATTAACAGTACTGTGGAAAACACGTTAGTCATTCAAGGCAATTCTGTTGGGTGCTACAAAGTTCCCTACGTGTACGATTTGAGTAACCAACGACTTTCCATCATACAAAGTAACTGCCACTGAACTTTTCAGGTGCATCTTTGCAGGTAAAGTTGATGCGGAAAGAGAACATAAGATTTGACGCCGCTACTGTTATATTACTGTTTGTTTTCACATGTTTTAAACAATCATTAAAAATCATTAAAAAAAACACTAAATATAGATGTGTTACGATGACAGACGAGTTTGACTTTTGACAGATGGTGGGGTAGGTTATGCCATGTATGAATCATGAATCATAATCTTAGTTCACTTTTTGGCAGACTGATAGAGTTCCTCCTGGGTGAAGCGGATGGTACACCACGCGAACCGCGGCACCTGTTCCGACTGTATATGGCCAAGAGACAGTTTGCTGAAGCTGCTAAAACTGCTGTAAGTTTATTATTTATTAGCCCGTTTTGTGTGTGCATATTTTACACAATTAATATCTCCATAATGGCTGATTGGATATGGTATATAAAAATGATATATTAATTTATCTTTCTTTGCTTAGGTAATAATAGCGGGTGCAGAATGCAGGGCGGGAAAGTACCGCGAGGCGCGCGACGTGGTGCGTGCGATGTGCGTGTCGCTGCGCGCGCGGCGAGTGCCCGTGCCGAGGGACATGCGCCGCGCTATAGCGCTACTGCACTCCTACATACTGGTCAGTGTCTGTGTCTGTGTCTGTGTCTGTCAGTGTCAGTGGTTACGCAACACACACACTTCATCACCTACCATGATTATTCTTACTTACAGTCAGCTTTGTATGTCATGTCTCTCCACTTCTTCCAAGATACTTGTCATGTAGGTAGTCGACAACAGTGTTGCTCCGCAAAAGTATTGCTAAAATAGTGACAAACATAGTAAAAGCCCTTAAAATTGTAATAGTATAGTTGTGAGTGTACCAGTGAATGAATATAACATAACAAATAAGGTCCAGCTGTGTGTAGATAAGAAGATTTCATAATTAAAGGCCGGTTGCATCGGGTAGTACCAGTCAGCTGATGTAAACGTGTGCAGTGTCAAACGTAAGTGCGCAAGGGATTCTCGTGGTTAAGAGCAGTGCATAACCGTGAAACTCGCATGCATAGTTCCGCCAACACTCTAGCGACGTCGCCGGCGCACAACTTGGTATAGATAAGCTAAACGCAGAACGGACAACTGTGTCAAGTAACAGTTTGTCTCTGTGAAGCAAAATTAACAAATTCGTGATGCGTACCTGTGAAGCCTGCAGGGACGTTATAACAAATCACGACTACCTTACCTGTTCGTACTGCAAAAAACTTTATCACAAAGATTGTGTTAACAAACAACCATCAGATTCCAAAGGAAACTGGCTGTGCCCTGATTGTCATAACAAAAAACCAAAATGCGACAATACTAATACACCTGTAAGATCATCTGCGTGCCTTAATACACCTAAAATGAGTTCGTCTGATTCCAATGCATCCAAACGTAAAAAGCCGGTCATAGAATCCCCTACTTGCTCACCGAAGTGTATTTCTCATATGGATATGCGCGCAATGATACGCAGTGAGTTACATGACGTCATGAGTAATTACCTTGCCGATTTTTCTGAAAAACTGAATCACCAATTGCGTGATTTTAAGGACGATATCAATGGTTTTAAGGACTCATTGAATTTTTTTAGCGAGAAATTTGACCACTTGGGCACGGAGATATCAGCTAATAAAAGTGAAGTACAATCCCTAAAAAATGAAAACGAGTCGCTTCGAAACGAACTGAAAACGCTGAGTACTCGCTTAAACAGCCTCGAACTTGTGTCTCGTTCAGCCAACTTGGAGCTGCAATGTGTACCAGAACGAAAATCAGAGAACATCCTGAATATAATCAAGAAGCTAGGTGAGACCGTTAAGTACCCAATAAATGATAATAACGTAATGTTCTACTCTAGAATTGCCAAAATAAACCCTGACAATCCCAGGCCACGATCAATTATTGTAAAATTCAACAGCCCTCGCACTCGGGACTCCCTCTTGGCGGCCACAATAATCTATAATAAAAGTCACCAACAAGATAAACTCAATACAACTCACCTAGGATTTGGGGATGACAAGAAATCTGCAGTCTACGTCGTTGAAAACCTGTCCCCTGATAATAAAGCGCTTCATGCGGCTGCCCGACTACGTGCGAAGGAACTCAACTTTAAATTTGTGTGGGTGCGCGGTGGACGGATCTTTATGCGTAAGACTGAGTCATCAGAGTACATTAACGTTCGCAATGTAGATATGTTGAAAAAAATAACCTAATAGTTTAATAATTTTATCTATACTTTTAATTTATAGTTTGGCTAGTTTTTATACCTTGGTATTATATACATAAAATATTTAAATTCAGTTCCATTAATGTTTACTTTCAAAATGTAAGGGGACTGAGAACAAAAACCGGAGACTTATATAACAGTATTAACTGTTGTGACTATGATTTAATAATTTTGTGCGAAACCTGGTTGAACAATAGTGTGTTTGACGCGGAAATGTTTGATGATAGGTATGTTGTGTATAGGCGCGACCGCGTGACAAGCGGATTTCATCAATTTAAATCGGGGGGTGGCGTATTGATTGCAGTGTCTAAGCGTTTTAAGTCTGGCAGAGTCTATGAATATGAGAGTAAATGTGAAGATTTATGGGTTACAGTGGACATACCTTTTAGTAAAAAAATCGAGAAAGTTCTTATATGTGCCGCTTACCTGCCGCCACCAATGAATAAAGATTTATTGAAACATTTTATAAATAATGCTAATCGGAACATGGACAGGCAAACGAAAACTTTAATGGTTGGGGATTTTAATCTCAGTAGCTTAATGTGGAACATCACTAATGATATGTCAATGGCTGGCGTGTCCAATCAGAGCGAATGTTCGAATATCCTGTTGGATTTCTTGTCGTTTAACGACTTGAAACAGTTTAACGGCACAGTAAATAAAAACAACAAGATCCTAGATCTTATTCTGTCAAATATTCCGGTATTGGGTTTGGTACAAAGCGACTCACCTCTTTGTAATATCGACGGTTACCATCCACCAATCGAATTCAAATTAACTTCTTGTATGAAACCAAAGCAACTTACCAGCAACTCAAAACAGAGGTACAACTTTCACAAAGCAGATTACGAGTTAATAGTGAAGGAATTGGACTCGGTATGCTGGGATGATGAACTATTAGTTCACCGTTCGGTTGATGACATGACTGATACGTTTTACAGGATACTTAATGGGATAATTGAAAATAACGTACCAGTACATAAGCCTAAAAGCAAGAGGATCCCAATCTGGTATTCTAAAGGTCTGCAAAGGTTACTGAAGGAAAAGGGTAAATATCGCGTTAGGTACATAAAATATGGTAATCCGTTAGACCAAATTTCCTACAATATTTTAAAGAAAAGGTGCATTAATCTTACGGGTACATGTTACAGAAACTATATTCACAATATTGAGAAATCTATTCATTCGAATCCTAAACTATTTTGGAGCTTTCTAAAACAGAAACGACGTAATAGTAGTAGTTTTCTATCTGTTATGAATTACAACGATGTTGAAGCCTCAAATGGCCCAGATATAAGTAACCTCTTTGCTTCTTACTTTTCCAATGTATATAATACAATTACGAAAAATAGCATAGACATACTTGATAAAAATCTTAACGATACCAGTGGACACTCGGTAACTTCTATCGTATTTTCTGAAGATCAAGTTTTTAAATTTCTCAAAGGACTGGATAACCATAAAGGCGCTGGGTGCGATGGAATACCGTCTGTGTTTGTTGCGCGATGCTCGAAGCCCTTGTCATATCCTCTCTCTGTTATTTATAACCAGTCGATAACCACAGGCACCTTTCCATCTATTTGGAAAGAAGCTAGAATTGTTCCCATTCACAAATCTGGTGATATATCCTCCGTCACAAACTTTAGACCTATATCTATTTTACCGGTATTCGCCAAAGTGTTGGAATCTCTTTTATGTCCGATTCTGACGTGGCATTTTAAGTCATTGATAATTCCACAACAACACGGATTCATGAAAGCACGATCCACTGCAACTAACCTAGTGGCCTTTGTGACAGATATAACATGTTCTGTTGACGTTCGTGTGCCTGTGGACGCTATCTACACTGATTTCAGCAAAGCCTTCGATAAAGTAGACCACGACATACTCCTTTGCAAACTAAGCCGTTATGGCGTCACAGGAAACTTACTTGCATGGTGTCGGTCTTACTTAACAAATCGTTTCTCAAGAGTAGTGGTTAATGGCCACTCATCAGCAGCATTCTCGGCAACCTCAGGAGTACCTCAAGGTTCCCATTTGGGCCCATTATTTTTTAACATATTTATAAACGACATAGTCTCCTCTTTTAAACATTCTAACATCTACCTATTTGCTGATGACCTGAAAATTGCCAAACCAATTAAGGTACCAAGGGATATTGAGTTGCTCCAGGAGGATCTGTCTAGGTTCGCTGTATGGTGCAGTGAAAACCGTATGTCTCTCAACACTGAGAAGTGTTATTTCATGAGATTCTCTAGAAGCAATATTGGTCATAGTCACAACTACAAAATCAATGATAATTACCTCAAGAAGGTAACGGAGATTCGTGATCTTGGTATTCATCTAGATAGTAGACTCCGATTCAATGTGCATATAGATAAAATCTCAACAAAGGCATTCAAAATTATGGGATTTATTCTTAGGAACAGTAAAGACCTTAGCAAGCCTTATACTAAAATAGCCTTGTTCAATGCCCTGGTGAGATCTGGGTTGGAATACTGTAGCACCGTATGGTCACCTCACTATGACGTCTACATAAAACGCTTAGAAAGTGTCCAGAAACGTTTTTTATGGCATTTGACCTACCAATGCAACCTTGCAAAAATACATCCATCCTATAATGAGCGCTTAGACCACTTTAAAATTAATACCTTAAAGGATCGCAGGCAACTGTTAGACCAGTCGTTTTTACATAGGCTTGTGAATGGTGTCCTGGATTGCCCTAGCTTACTGCAAACAATTACCTTCAACGCACCGCGAAAATCACAAAGATGCACAAAGAAAAAAGATTTTTTTAAACCTAAACTAGCCAGGAGTAATCTAGGACAAAACACAACAATAAATAGACTGCAAAAGCAATATAACAACACAGTTATAAACAGTTCATCATTGGATATTTTTCATGACAGTTACTCTGTATTTAAAAACAAAGTTTGTACCACATTTTGAAGGATATATACCTGGGCATTTTTGTTGTTTTTATTATCTTTTATTGTTCTCCGTCTTCAATGATTTTTATTTTTCAACATAATTTCAATATATATATATATATATTTTTCTCCTACTATTCTGAACAATGTTAGCTTTAGTAATACTTATACATAAGTTTAGACAATAAGTTATAATCTTTTAATGCATGCAGTGGCAACCTGTAATTAAGGCAACGCTCAGATTTTATTTTTGTATCGTGAAACCATGCGTGTATTAGTGTATGTTTTGTTGGTTGTCCAAATAAAATAAAATAAAATAAAAATAAAATAAAATAGTTTATTAAATCTATATTCACACTCTCATACACTCGTATATAGTCATATCATACTGCCTTCCCCCTTTATTTCATAACTCTATCTACCCAAAGTCGCTGACAGAAAACTAATTTCTGTACCGATGCCGATGTTAAATTAAATTTCATAAAATGGAATTTAAATTGGAAAGTAGGTACCGAGATCCGTACTACCTAGACCTATATAGAACCATAAAGGGTTTTCTGTAGCCTGCCATATTAAAAATTATTTTAATTTTGCCATTTAACAT
Source organism: Tetheella fluctuosa (assembly GCA_951216915.1). Classification (NCBI taxonomy): domain Eukaryota; kingdom Metazoa; phylum Arthropoda; class Insecta; order Lepidoptera; family Drepanidae; genus Tetheella; species Tetheella fluctuosa. The sequence goes on from OX578217.1 coordinate 12,107,677, forward strand.
TCAACTCAGAATTTGATTCTTTTAAGCTAATGTGACGTTATGGGATGGCGCAGTAACACAGTTAGTTTGATTTTATAAATCCACTGTTTAAAAATAATAATATGATATTAGTTTTTATCAAAATTAGACCCGAGACTCCTTTGAGCATGTTTTGATATTCCATGATACTTTCGTATTTGGGTGGTCAAAATTCTCCCGTATACGCTAAAAAGATTTCAATTTCGTAGCAAAGTATTGAATTCTTTAATCTATCCCATTCATTCTTTATTCTATTCCAGGTGCGCACTCACGTTAAACGAGGTCGTCACGATCTCGCTGCTAGATTGCTACTACGCACTGCTGCTGAAGTCACATTTTTTCCTACACACCATCGTAAGTCAATCTTTATTAATGAACAGTTTCAAACACCATAATTATATTTTCACCGAAAATCTTAGTAAACTTCAAAATGGATTCTTCTTAAAATATTTATTATAAAATATTATAGGTGTTATCAAAAAGTTAAATTCGACATTTCACGCGAAAATTATTTAGTTTAGAATCCGCGGATACGGAGTTTTGAAGGCTCACATCCGCGGACTTTAAGATTTTAATAAAAAAAAATAACTTCGTATAGGTGCAGAATTTCGTACCGGTTGGGCTGGGTGGAATAAAAAACCCCCATGGAGACACGTACAATGGTCCAATCCAAGGACTAAGTGCAGAAACCACATCCACTCACACAGAAGTGGGTTTGATGATGATGATAGGTGCAGAAATGAAATAAAAAAAAGTAATTAAAGTAAAAATTCATGCGTTATATTTAATAAAATGCAATATCGCCCGAAACCTTCGCTCTTATTGGTCAACTAGCACGTGCTGATACGGCATGTGCCACTTGCTGGCCCCGACCAATTTCTTTCATGTCGTGACCTACACTACATCTGCACCAGCGTTAACATCCGCATTGATAAATGCGAATATAGATGCGGATGCAGATGTTCAAATCGATACGGATGCTCCGCAATTGCGAATGCGAATGTCTGCAACATCCCTGGTAGGAATATATCTGACAACACAAGAACATTCCCAAGGAAACTGGATATTATATCCAGCTTAGTGGGTCGGTTGGGTTCGAGTCTAGATACCTTGAATGCCAAGCCCTAGTTCGAGGGTTTGATTCTCAAACAAGAGAAACATTATGAAATTATATGCCTGGGTGTTATATCCATTGTAAATATTTACAAGTTGGATGTGTACATCAGTTTTTATTCGCTGTTTTCTGAGTTTACGCTAGAAGTATGACGCTCTTTTTGCTCTTATAATTTGCAACTCTATTTGAATGGAATAAAGATGATAATTACTTAAACTCCTGTATAGATCAAGTGTCGATACTGACGTCGACGGTGATAGAGTGCAGTCGTGCCGGCTTGAAGCATCAGGCGCATCACTGGGCCAGGGTCCTCATGCAGCCGGAGTACCGGACACAGGTAAATTATACATCTACGGCTTGATTTATTAAATATCTATCTACCTACGTAAAATACTGTTAAAAATGACAAATTGTTTGATACAAGTGACAACATTTTTCATGTAATAACTTGTTTTCCGCCACCCGGTTTCACCCGCGATCTCTTATCCTTATCCCCCTTAGGCGCTGGACACACAGAAAAGACCAGGCTTCCTTTTCGTAAGATACGTCTTATGTCCTCTGTCGTCGCGTTGTTTGTATCGTATTAAAAGGAAGCTAAGGTTGAAAATTGCTTTAAGGAAAGCGCCCGGGTCTGCGCCTCGTCTCTTCTGTATAATTCACGCCTTAGGCGTGCAATTTTCACATTCTGATTCTTTCATCTGACAAAATACATCGTAAAATATTATGTCTTATGGTGTATAAGTAACGCAATTTGAAATTAAACTGCATATTTGTGTTTTCTAGATCGATCCGAAATATGCAAAAAAGATAGAATCAGTAGTTCGGCACGCGCCGCGAGAGAACCCATGTGTCGAGCCAGTAGCGCCGTGCCCGCAGTGCGGCGCGCCGCTGCCGGCCGCCGAGCTGACCTGCGCCACGTGCGAGGCCGACCTGCCCTTCTGTCTCGCTACTGTGAGTACTGCGGGTACTGGGTACTGGTACAGTAGCGCCGTGCCCGCAGTGCGGCGCGCCGCTGCCGGCCGCCGAGCTGACCTGCGCCACGTGCGAGGCCGACCTGCCCTTCTGTCTCGCTACTGTGAGTACTGCGGGTACTGGGTACTGGTACAGTAGCGCCGTGCCCGCAGTGCGGCGCGCCGCTGCCGGCCGCCGAGCTGACCTGCGCCACGTGCGAGGCCGACCTGCCCTTCTGTCTCGCTACTGTGAGTACTGCGGGTACTGGGTACTGGTACAGTAGCGCCGTGCCCGCAGTGCGGCGCGCCGCTGCCGGCCGCCGAGCTGACCTGCGCCACGTGCGAGGCCGACCTGCCCTTCTGTCTCGCTACTGTGAGTACTGCGGGTACTGGGTACTGGTACAGTAGCGCCGTGCCCGCAGTGCGGCGCGCCGCTGCCGGCCGCCGAGCTGACCTGCGCCACGTGCGAGGCCGACCTGCCCTTCTGTCTCGCTACTGTGAGTACTGCGGGTACTGGGTACTGGTACAGTAGCGCCGTGCCCGCAGTGCGGCGCGCCGCTGCCGGCCGCCGAGCTGACCTGCGCCACGTGCGAGGCCGACCTGCCCTTCTGTCTCGCTACTGTGAGTACTGCGGGTACTGGGTACTGGTACAGTAGCGCCGTGCCCGCAGTGCGGCGCGCCGCTGCCGGCCGCCGAGCTGACCTGCGCCACGTGCGAGGCCGACCTGCCCTTCTGTCTCGCTACTGTGAGTACTGCGGGTACTGGGTACTGGTACAGTAGCGCCGTGCCCGCAGTGCGGCGCGCCGCTGCCGGCCGCCGAGCTGACCTGCGCCACGTGCGAGGCCGACCTGCCCTTCTGTCTCGCTACTGTGAGTACTGCGGGTACTGGGTACTGGTACAGTAGCGCCGTGCCCGCAGTGCGGCGCGCCGCTGCCGGCCGCCGAGCTGACCTGCGCCACGTGCGAGGCCGACCTGCCCTTCTGTCTCGCTACTGTGAGTACTGCGGGTACTGGGTACTGGTACAGTAGCGCCGCACAGCGGGCGCAATATTTTTTTTAAAATTTATTTATTTAATTGGAAGACCGACATCAGTTTAGTAATGATTTACAAAATGTGTGAGCCATTTAGAGGTCCTCACCAATAGAAATAGAAAAACAAGAATTAAGTGAGTTGTAACGTCTAAGTAAGAACAAACTTAACGTATGAAAATAAACAATAATACTGCTATACTGATACTTAAAATTACAGACAAGTACAAATGTCCGAGAATATTTAAAAAAAAAACATCATTCGTAAAAAAAAAAAATTTCATACATTTTGATTACGCAAGGCTACAATTTTTTTTTTCACGATTTCATAGTTGTTGCCGTAGTAAAAGTTTTTCAACATAACGAACCAAACATAGGATTCAAAAAGATGATATTTTAAAGTATTAATCACAAAGGAATAGGACAATAAAGTACTGTACGATTTAGTACGGTACAGTAGAGTAAGGTAGTGGTGCTGTGGCGCAGATCATAGAGTAAGAATTCTACAATGACTTTCAACTTTCGGTGTAAGAAAACATTGGGTGGAGACCTGCGATAATGGTCGATAATAAATATACTTATGATCCTGAAATTATTACAGGGGCTTCACATTGTGAAAGATGATCTGACTGCGTGCCCTGAATGCGACTTTCCCGCTATCTACACGGAATTTGTCGAGTAAGTTTATTATATAAAATCCTACTAATATTAATTAAAGCTAGTAATTAAAAAAAATACTTTAAATACTGAAATAAGGCGTAGGAGGTACCTACATTATTGTCGTATGTACATTGTAAAGTTGAGAAAAAAAATTAAAAGTTCAGCATGTTAAAAATGTGACCGTTTCAACATAGACTTACACGTCATGCAATTAAAAATCGCTATATCTTTGTAATTTTTACACATAATAAAATATTACACTTAAATTTGCAAGAAACGCCCTTGTAGCCACATTACATTCGGTGACTTTCGGTTTAGGCGAAGTTACGCGATCGCTATTCAAGTTTAGTCAATGCTTCATATTAATAATTAATAACCTAATTAGTAAAAACCATCTAATTCAAGTTATTTTTCATTGTTTTTTTTTCCAGAATTCTTCAAGAAGAAGGAAAATGTCCGATGTGCGGTGAAAACGTGGATTATCGAAGGCTAGTTAAAATAAATGATGTGTCTTTGTATTTAGAACTTAATACCAACGAATAAGGTTCATATTGCAATCTCTATCAACATGTGATTACCTGATTAACGTCCGTCCATGTAGATTAAATAGATAACTTTATCAATGTCATTTACAAGGTTATTAATTATATTCAATAATTATTATTATTGGTAAACGTTATACTAATAAAATACAGTAAGTATTTAGTTTTTTTTTTCTTTTACTATAGGCATGTGTTTGACTACGATTTCCCCATAGTATATGATGTGGCTAATGGTGGTAAGTACACATAGAAGGAACTGGCTCTCAATTGTAGGTGCCGGAACACACTGGTAAGTGTAAGCACGGATTTTCAACTTGTTGGTGTTATTAGGCGGGTAGGTAAGTAGACCTCATGAAGTTTTCCTTCACCCAAATCTCTAGCTCATTGTAGGGTTCGAACCCATGACCTTGTATCGCATTTTAAGTCTCATTGAAGGTATAATGTAATAAGTATTTTAATATTTAAATAAATAATTATGTTGATATAAAGTACTTTAATATTAATACATACACAACTCATTTTATTTCTAACTTCTTACTTACTCCTTACTTTTTTACATACGGATTTTTTGTCTATTTGTCAGTCTGTTTGCCACAATTTATGACTAATCTACTGGAGAGGGGTAACTTGGCACCTTGATGCTATATGCATAAACCTTTTTATTACGTGAAACGGCGGTGCATAGCTAGTATTATTATTTTACCGTTTAAACCAATAAATATTTTTAGATTCGGCTATCTGACAAGTGTGTATAGCTTATCTGGTAGATTATTTTTATAGGCTGTCTCATGTTCATTTCGAAACAGACTGCATTGTCAGATAAGCTATCCGGAACTTATCGGCAAACTAAATGTATCTAATTGATGACAGGAATATAAGGAGTTCAATGCGTGGTTTATTTAACTAGGCTTAAGTCGCTAACTTATCCTGATTAAATAATTAATGTACTAGGAGTTCAGTAGTTTGAGGTGGTTATTCTCATGCTGCTTGCGCCACATATCTTGTAAATATATTATTGAATGTCCTAGGAATACTAGGAGTTCAGAAGTTTGAAGAAGTCATCAGCTTCAATAAAAATAATTCCATTGTAAGAAGAAAGAAATAACTTTACAATATAACAAGATAAAAAGTAAAATGTTGTCAGTGCCGCCAAAAAGGCCATTCTGCTCAGCATAATGCTACTGACTTGAGCGCTGATTTTCAGTTGACGCCATTAGTAATACACGGTCCATAGTACACGGAATATGAAAAAAAAAATCATATATTATTAAGTATATTATAAAATGATATTAATAAATTATAATACGAAATTAAATGTAAAATAAATAGACAAATACTTGTGTGTGAATGAATACAATACAATTAATTTATACTTATTAAAACAAAAACGTCATATCCGCCGTCAGTCGGCCAACAGAAAATGTCAAAGGCACACGCCGCAAACGTGTCGTCCCATCCCATGGTGCGTAATGAGAAAATACATAGAACGATACCTAACAATGTACAATGTAACTGTGAAAAATAATCAAAAATGTGAAATAATACACGAATTCAATTAAAATAGAAGAAAAAGGGATATACAAATTATAATATTAATTATTGTTGAAGGTAGGTGATATATTCCTTATTTTTTGTTATTCCTATTATGTGTTAGATTTTTGTATCTCTAGTAAGATTCTCTTCATTTTGTATTTAAAATTTCCAACACTTTTCAGATTGCGTATTGGCGGTGGAAGGTTGTTCCAGCATTTGGTTGCACAATATCTGAAACTACCACGAAATGCGGCTGAGCTGTGGCGCGGCGTACGAAGCGGAAACAGCTTGGCATACAGGTATTCCGGGATCCCCTTACTAATAATACCAAACAAAAGATTTGCTAGGTGCAGATCCCTTCTGTTATTCATTTTTATCATATAAATGGTGTAACGTGTCCTCGAGGTGGAATGTTAAAACAAAATCGCGCGCAAAAAAAAAACGCGTTGTACCCTTTGTATAATTCGTGAAGTTTTTTTGAACAATCGAGGACCGTATATTTTGATAATACAAGTGAGTCCACAAGCCTTATACGTAAGTCAATACTGAGGTAGCTTCTTATCTTGTATAAAACTTTGAGACGGTAAAAACAGTTATTGACAATCAGAGATGTATCGTTCAAAGCGTTAATTGTTCGTCGATTATCTTCTTCTTCTCTGTCGTCACACTTTTGGCAGAGTGGTCGTGGTCGTCATGACAGGGGTGGTGGCAAGCTTCACAATTCGTCGCCATTCCTCTCGTACTCTTGCATGCCTCGTGCATTCGTGGAGTGGACCTTTAGTGCAGCTTTGACTCGGTCAGTCCAGCGCATTGGTGATCTACCGCGCGCCCTCGTGCCCTCAATTTTGTCCTGAACCACGAGTCGCTCCACAGTCGTGTCCTCTCGACGTGTAATATCCGATTATTATATATTGTCGATTATAGTCCCTAAGTTTCGTGCATACCTAACTCTCACCGTTAATCAGAACTTGTGGATTCGCTTGACTTATTTTACATATTTGTGATTTAGTGCCCAATATCATAAATTTTGAGGGAGTTTTTAGTAGCCCAACTGTGTTCCCTTTTTTTTTTCGTGGGGAAATCCTCATAGGTTACCGCTCCGGAGCGGTCGGGTTATGCCGGACTAGTACCGGCTGGCACCCCACGGTACAGTAGAGGAGCTCGGGTTCTCGTACAGAACGCATACACGAGCCGCTCCGAGCGCGGCGCCGGGTTTTGACCACGACGACCCATCGTCCTCCTCGGGGTTGCTTCTGGACGCTCGGGGCCCCCGCCCCGATTGCCCACGACCCCGAAGGTCCCCATTTAGTGGCCCAACTGTGTACCCGGCTCAAGTCTTAACATACTTGCAGGGGTGGAAGTACTCATCAATATGAACAACTTTTATCATGGGACTAACTCTCGAGATCACAAAAAATTATCAGCTGTCCATACAAAAGTTCAATACCTAATTTTTCAAATCGAACCAGTAGTTCCTGAGATTAGCGCGTTCAAACAAACAAACAAACTCTTCGGCTTTATAATATTACTAGCGACCCGCCCCGGCTTCGCACGGGTAGCAGAGCATATTACGTCATTTTTTTTAATAAGCTTAAATAAATTATATAACTATAGCTTCCGCCCCTGGTTTCACCCGCGTTCCCTAGGTCTTATGCTTTCCCGGGTTGAAACGTAGCCTATATTCTTCTCCATACCATAGGCTATAGCGCCATCTATTGAATACTTACTCAATCCAGTCAACAGATATCGCTATCTGTTAGAATCGTTTGGAGCTAATTGTGACTGTCAAATAATAGACAAATAATTTGCAATAAAATAATATTGCGACTATAAATTGAGATGTAAGCTATCCTATCTTTCAATTTGGATCAAATTGCACACGGTGTGCAAATCAAAGTAATTTAGGAGTCCATCGCGGACAAACAACGTGACACGTAATTTATATATAGATTAATTTATATATATATAAAGATTTAAAGACTTTTTCTTGAGGTTTTCCAAAATATTTAGTTTTTGAAATTGGTTCGATAGCTTGTAAAAATAAAAACAACACAATAGTGGATGAAACATTTAATTTTTCATTTGAAAGTATACCAAGTTGTAGTTTTACACGTCCGATACCGAGATTCAAATGAAACGCAACACAATGGTATTATACAAAATAGCGGCGAGCGAGCTTCACCTCCACCACTCCGAAGTCCGCTCACTCGGCCTTCGACCGCCGACCGCCGACTGTCGACCGTCGACCGCCCACTGTTGGTCGCTCGCCGCCCACCCCGTACTTCCTGGTTAGGTTACTCTACGACCTTTCAAGTATTGCCCTAATATAATTACCACTACCTAACTATGCCTTACGTAGACAATACATTTATACAACTTAAAATAATGACAAGACGATTATAACAAAAATAATACAATTAATAAAAATTTTATTCATTGTGCTAATAATACAGTGAAGGCTAACTCGACCCACTATTCTGTCGACTATATCATTTTAATAATTCGCTAGAATTCATATAACATTAACATGGAAAGGTAGTTAAAGAGTTCCAGTTAAATCTGACCGAATTCCAAATAATAATGCATAAAAAATGTAATGTCTCGGAAATAAGATTCAAAATAGTTGCGCAAATAATAACTATAGTATATTAGGCTCGCCTTAGGTTACCTAGGCCATTGTTTATCGACGAAAACTCCGTGTTTTCTAGAAATTTTATTTGCAGTTTTCCATGAGATGATACGTAATATTATATTTTAGAAGTTGATTGAGGAAGAATTGCGAAATAATTAAAAAACGTGCTCAATTCTTTTTGCTACAATTAAGAACATTCAAAATAGTTTGGAATCATGTGTAGAAAATCAGTATCATTCCATAAATCTGAAAAACTACTAATAAATTAAATTTGTTTTGCTGCGATAAAAATTCTCCAAAGATTTCGCAGCAAAATAAACTCTAAATCGTACATTACAAGATATAAAATTGATAATTGAATATAAAAAATGTATTGGTGTTACACAATATTTGTTTGCGATATAACTATATGTCTAGATGATGCACGGATGTTTTCGATAAGTATAAAAAATTACATTTATAAATGGAACGGATGAAACGCTAATGAGTTCGATAATAAGCGCTAGTTTTGCGTGAGAAACACTTTAATTTAATATCGGCTCCATGGCCATTCATTAAAAGTAATATTTGAATGCGCCGTCAAAAGAGTGGACCATTACGATGTAATGTTGGACGAATTAAAAATATAATTGAATTTATTTGAACACAACGATTAATATATAAATATGTATTGCGTTTATTCGATAAATAATTTGTTAAAATATTATATCATACAATTATATTTGGCCGGATATATTTTTGTATACACTCGCCTCTGGTCCACTTTTTTAAATACGGTTTCAAAATACATAGCTCTCGTTAAATATTTACAGATAATATATATTATATAAAAATATTTTAAAAATCATAGACACGATGGCACTTGGTTGCGTTGTAAAAGGGTAGAAATTATATAAAATCGATTTTTAGCTTTTAAATTAATCGTTACATGGACGACCTACAATAAAACAATTATAATCATCATTTGACACTTCGGAGACTACGGCTTTTAGAAACATATAAATAAATCCAATCATGTAAGTTATACATTAAGAAACGCATATTAATACTAGTCAATAGGGGAATGTATAAAAATTAGTTTCAACTATCTCAATGTTACTTCTCAACAATAAATACTATAATTCTTTGGTTTCATTTAGTCGTTTGATTACAAAATGTTTTTTATCGCCTACCTCGGTAAATACCTCGCAAAAGAACGCGCGGCTCATTATATTATACCTTTAAGCCTACGACGAGGGTTCGAAATAGAAGGTTATTTATCTACGGGTCATAAGAACGACCCCCGTCGGGGGCCCGATAGGCCTCAGCCTCGACGTCGAGAAGAAATCGGGAACATTTCCAAACTGTAAGTAGCGCCCGCGCCGCCCCGCCGGCAGCTAAGCATCTAGATCTAGTGGAGGTGCGCCAACTGCTTGGGGAGGGCGGCGACGACTCGGACGCGGTCGCTGAACTGGGGCGGCGGGGCCAGCACCGGGGCGGCGGGGTCGGCGGGGTCGTCGGGGTCGGCGAGGGCGGCGGGGCCGGCGGGCTCCTCGGGCGGGGGCGGCAGCTCGGCCAGCAGCACGGCGGCGCGGCCCCGCCGGCCCGGCGCCTTGTCGACGTCGACGCCCAGCCTCTCCGCCGCCGACCTGCCCCGCGCCCCGCCGATCGAGCCTCGGAGCAGAGCCGCCGTCGCTCGCTTCCTTGTTAGCGAGTTGTGTCGCTGCATGGCCGGGGGGGGTGTTGCCAGACTTTCCGAGGAGCTGTGAACCGGTTCGGTGCTGATCACGTCGTTGGATGATTTGACGGTTACGGAACTGCAGAAGGAGACTTTGTCCCGGCGGGGGGGCGGCTTGGCCTGGGCCTCCTGGTCGCTCGAGACCCCCGATGAAGAGTTGTCGCCGTCGTCTCGTTCGACGGTCGCTAGTTCGTCGCCGCAAGATTTGGAGGATTTGAGCCGCGTTCGGATCTTTTGTATCTCGTCTACGGAGAATGAATGCTGCATAGAGCTGGAGCCCGAGCTGCTGCCACTGGAATGAAAAGGTTGTTTGTGAGATTAATGATAATCTATAGTTGGTGAATGATGACTAATGATTGTATAAAGATCGTGGATTCGAATTCTACGATGAGCTTGAGCTTTCTATGAAGGGAAACATTGTGAGGAAACCATAGCACAGTGGTAGAGTACTTTACAGTACTCGCCTGGCTAGCTACACCCCTCTAGTTAAAAGAATGTCGAATCATTTTTTTTAACATATAACAACAATTTTATTACAATTTGATTGGAAACTGTTATTAAGAGTTGGATGCTTGCGGTACAGATGTGTGAATACAAAGATGTGGATGGTAGATTTGTTACACAAGTCTCTTACAAACATAGACAACAAGATGTTTAGGTATAAAAAATTACCTGATAATTTAATAAACAAGAAACCCTATGCATTTTAAAGTTACTTATCCTTTACAAAAAGTGCACTATATATTGTTTTTATCAGTTTTGGTCCAGTGACGAGCATAAATATACACTTGGTAAAATTCCATAGTGATTTTCAAATGAAATAACGATTGCATCTTTGAGATAACACCTACTATAATATTATTGGTTCGAAAATACTATGTTCGTAACACCATAAAATTTCAATCAACACTTTAAGAGCAAATCCCTGTTGAATTCTGCTAGTAATATATATTTGCTCGTGACTGAACAAAATAACATGTGTAAAACATGGGTTTCATTCTACTATACGCTGAGTAAACTATTTTCTGATATATGGTATACATTGAACAACCCAGTATGTATGAACATCACCATGTTTTTTTTTAATTCCCTGAGTATGATGTGTTCCCAAATGGACATAAACACAGAAGCACCTTCCCTTTCACATGGATTCAATCAACATTTTGAACAATACCTTTTAGAAAGCATAATTAATAATATTTATTCCCCATCGTTCTCAAAGATGGTTGCGTATATCGGTGTCCTGGAAATTAAGGTTTATTGAGATTAGGTAGGTTTTTCCTACAAGCCATGCTATGCGAACATGCAAAGCATTGCCAGCTGAAGGGAATTTCAAGCCTTTTATTGTGAACTGAACACCCAGCTACATACATTCAGAGTGGTTATAAGAGATATTATCTTTTCAAAATGGTTTTTATGTTGGGCCTCAAATATGATATATCGTTTTTTTTATACATTATCTATCAGTATCAGAGTTGGTCAGTCCCATCTATACTAATAATATTATAAAGCTGAACTTTAAATCTATATCTCTCGGGAACTACTGGTTCGAATTGAAAAATTCTTTTAGTGTTGGATAGCCCATTTATCGAGGAAAGCTATAGGCTACTTTTTATCCCGGGAAAGCATAAGATCCCTCAGGAACGCGTGTGAAAACGCGGGGTAGAAGCTAGTATTATAATATAAGGCTTAAAAGGTGTTTACACCTTTACGCGGACAAGATCGCCGGCCCAAGAGTTATGAATAAAATTATGAACTAAAATGTATAAATAAAGTACCTAGCATTGCTATTGGCGCTGGTCTCGGCGACGGCAGCTGGTTCGCACTTCGGCTTGTGTTCATGTTCTTGTTCGTCGTCCGATTCCGACATGCTGTAGTCAGGCTCCGGTATAGGGGGCGCTGGCGTTGAATTCTGTAATATTTGATATATCAGGCGTTTGTCTCTGGTTTATAAAACTGGTGGAGAGAGAAAGAAGTGTGCTTTGATTCCTGTGTTTATATATAAAAAAATATCATTACATTTCGTGCTTTAAAGAAGTTATTATGTTTACAAAAATGTGTTCAGTAGGTAATGTTAGTTGTACCTGTCTGTGGAAGCCCTTGTGCGTGTTGAAGGGCTGCGCGTACTGGTTGGCGGGCTCGTCGGCGGACTGCGCGCGCGCCACGCCGCCCCCCGCGCCCCCTGCGCCCCTCGCGCCCCCCGCGCCCCCCGCCCCGCCGCAGGGGCCGCCCCACGGACGCACTGACACTGGCTTGCGGCTCTGTCGTGCACATTATTTCATATAGGGTAAGCCTACCTATCATTGGCATCTTCCAGTTATTGGCACTTTTGAGTTTAAATTGATAAAACAAGGAATCTACGGGTTATGTAAGGCAGCGTAATTTTATGTAATTTTCCCAAGGAAAGAACTTTACTAATCGTGTTATATCTTGGTCATTTGAGTAACTGACAGTGTCAAAGTAAAAGTGACACACATATTTATACTTTTAGGCCGTAGGTTAATGATTATTTCTTAAATATCGTATTTATATTTTATTTAATTGAGGTGCCAACATTTGGAACAGGAATTCATCTCAAATTCTATTATTGGCATTAGTGCCAATCATGGAAATTTTATGATTTTTTTAAAAAGCAAAATAATGTTTAATCCGTAAATATTTTAAGTAAATTATTGCTTTTCCATATAATGTCTTAACTTTTAATGACATTTTCCAAATCTTGGCCCATAGTGCCAAAAGCGAAAACCATTTTGGTCATTTGAGTAACTGACAGTGTCAAAGTAAAAGTGACACACATATTTATACTTTTAGGCCGTAGGTTAATGATTATTTCTTAAATATCGTATTTATATTTTATTTAATTGAGGTGCCAACATTTGGAACAGGAATTCATCTCAAATTCTATTATTGGCATTAGTGCCAATCATGGAAATTTTATGATTTTTTTAAAAAGCAAAATAATGTTTAATCCGTAAATATTTTAAGTAAATTATTGCTTTTCCATATAATGTCTTAACTTTTAATGACATTTTCCAAATCTTGGCCCATAGTGCCAAAAGCGAAAACCATTTTTTGCATTAGTGCCCATAATAGGGGTATTTTGAGAGCCAATAATGAATTTCTATTTTAAAAAGGTGTACTTGGCATCAGGACTATCCTAAAATCTCCTCACGATATTTTTCCGACATTTTATAGACACAAATACTGTTTGTAATAAATTTTTTTTTGCATGCGAGACCCAACAGACTTGCGATATGTTGGGTTGTAAAACAGGGTTACCTTCCTAAACTATTTCCCTCAGATTGAAAGAGACGTGGACATGCCGCGTATGTTTAATTAAGTACACAGCAACCACATCACTACGGTATCGCCAAAAGTTGCAGGCCCGAAATGATCCTGTAATAATCCTCTAGAAAAATAGTGTAACTCACAGTATCGACCCTGTTGTTGGGTCTGTATGCGACGGTCGCGTTGTGCAGATCTGTGGGCGACGCGTACAGCTTGGCCGGCGCCGCGGGGCGGAACGAGCTCGCGGGGGGCGCCGCCCCCACCACTACCCCAGGCCCGCCCGTCGGCGGGGGCGGGGGCGGGGGAGGGTGCGCCGGGGGAGGAGCACGACCTCTACCTGCTGCAGATGTCACTATTATAGGCACTAAATCATTATCATCATCCTAGGATAGTATCGAATCAGGATCAATCAGCAGGGCTGAACAAAACGAATAGCTCAAATATTATTATTATTATAGATCACGCTCATAACAGAAATGGAAAAGACTGGTAAGGCATTTATTCACTATACCCAACCTTCGTTAGAACAAGTTTCGAAAAAAAAAAACACATTGTGTCAATCACAGCTGATCCCATGTTTATTAACGTAGGGCTATAGGATGGCTAACAAACATACACATACAACATACTACCTCTTCATACGTACACCCCTCCCCAATCATATAGGGGATATTGTTATTATAGAAGTTGCAGTAAAACAAGGGCCAGTTTCACAGGTTGCTGATAGCTTATATGTTATAAGAGTCAGTTTCATTCTCTTCATTTCGAAGTAGGTAGGTAGGTAGGTGGGTAGGTAGGTAGGTGGGTAGGTAGGTAGGTAGGTAGGTGGGTAGGTAGGTAGGTAGGTAGGTAGGTAGGTAGGTAGGTAAGTAGATAGATAGATAGGTAGGTAGGTAGGTAAGTTAGGTAGGTAGGTAGGTAGGTAGGTAGGTAGGTAAGTAGATAGATAGGTAGGTAGGTAGGCAAGTAGATAGATGATAGGTAGGTAGACAGGTACCGTGCACGTCCTCGCTGGACCTGGTCCGCTGCGGGCGCGCCGCCAGCTCGGGCAGGTCGGGGGTGGAGTGCAAGTATATAGGTAGGTAGGTACGTACCGTGCACGTCCTCGCTGGACCTGGTCCGCTGCGGGCGCGCCGCCAGCTCGGGCAGGTCGGGGGTGGAGTGCAAGTATATAGGTAGGTAGGTACGTACCGTGCACGTCCTCGCTGGACCTGGTCCGCTGCGGGCGCGCCGCCAGCTCGGGCAGGTCGGGGGTGGAGTGCAAGTATATAGGTAGGTAGGTACGTACCGTGCACGTCCTCGCTGGACCTGGTCCGCTGCGGGCGCGCCGCCAGCTCGGGCAGGTCGGGGGTGGAGTGCAAGTATATAGGTAGGTAGGTACGTACCGTGCACGTCCTCGCTGGACCTGGTCCGCTGCGGGCGCGCCGCCAGCTCGGGCAGGTCGGGGGTGGAGTGCAAGTATATAGGTAGGTAGGTACGTACCGTGCACGTCCTCGCTGGACCTGGTCCGCTGCGGGCGCGCCGCCAGCTCGGGCAGGTCGGGGGTGGAGTGCAAGTATATAGGTAGGTAGGTACGTACCGTGCACGTCCTCGCTGGACCTGGTCCGCTGCGGGCGCGCCGCCAGCTCGGGCAGGTCGGGGGTGGAGTGCAAGTATATAGGTAGGTAGGTACGTACCGTGCACGTCCTCGCTGGACCTGGTCCGCTGCGGGCGCGCCGCCAGCTCGGGCAGGTCGGGGGTGGAGTGCAAGTATATAGGTAGGTAGGTACGTACCGTGCACGTCCTCGCTGGACCTGGTCCGCTGCGGGCGCGCCGCCAGCTCGGGCAGGTCGGGGGTGGAGTGCAAGTATATAGGTAGGTAGGTACGTACCGTGCACGTCCTCGCTGGACCTGGTCCGCTGCGGGCGCGCCGCCAGCTCGGGCAGGTCGGGGGTGGAGTGCAAGTATATAGGTAGGTAGGTACGTACCGTGCACGTCCTCGCTGGACCTGGTCCGCTGCGGGCGCGCCGCCAGCTCGGGCAGGTCGGGGGTGGAGTGCAAGTATATAGGTAGGTAGGTACGTACCGTGCACGTCCTCGCTGGACCTGGTCCGCTGCGGGCGCGCCGCCAGCTCGGGCAGGTCGGGGGTGGAGTGCAAGTATATAGGTAGGTAGGTACGTACCGTGCACGTCCTCGCTGGACCTGGTCCGCTGCGGGCGCGCCGCCAGCTCGGGCAGGTCGGGGGTGGAGTGCAAGTATATAGGTAGGTAGGTACGTACCGTGCACGTCCTCGCTGGACCTGGTCCGCTGCGGGCGCGCCGCCAGCTCGGGCAGGTCGGGGGTGGAGTGCAAGTATATAGGTAGGTAGGTACGTACCGTGCACGTCCTCGCTGGACCTGGTCCGCTGCGGGCGCGCCGCCAGCTCGGGCAGGTCGGGGGTGGAGTGCAAGTATATAGGTAGGTAGGTACGTACCGTGCACGTCCTCGCTGGACCTGGTCCGCTGCGGGCGCGCCGCCAGCTCGGGCAGGTCGGGGGTGGAGTGCAAGTATATAGGTAGGTAGGTACGTACCGTGCACGTCCTCGCTGGACCTGGTCCGCTGCGGGCGCGCCGCCAGCTCGGGCAGGTCGGGGGTGGAGTGCAAGTATATAGGTAGGTAGGTACGTACCGTGCACGTCCTCGCTGGACCTGGTCCGCTGCGGGCGCGCCGCCAGCTCGGGCAGGTCGGGGGTGGAGTGCAAGTATATAGGTAGGTAGGTACGTACCGTGCACGTCCTCGCTGGACCTGGTCCGCTGCGGGCGCGCCGCCAGCTCGGGCAGGTCGGGGGTGGAGTGCAAGTATATAGGTAGGTAGGTACGTACCGTGCACGTCCTCGCTGGACCTGGTCCGCTGCGGGCGCGCCGCCAGCTCGGGCAGGTCGGGAGTGGAGTGCAAGTATATAGGTAGGTAGGTACGTACCGTGCACGTCCTCGCTGGACCTGGTCCGCTGCGGGCGCGCCGCCAGCTCGGGCAGGTCGGGGGTGGAGTGCAAGTATATAGGTAGGTAGGTACGTACCGTGCACGTCCTCGCTGGACCTGGTCCGCTGCGGGCGCGCCGCCAGCTCGGGCAGGTCGGGGGTGGAGTGCAAGTATATAGGTAGGTAGGTACGTACCGTGCACGTCCTCGCTGGACCTGGTCCGCTGCGGGCGCGCCGCCAGCTCGGGCAGGTCGGGGGTGGAGTGCAAGTATATAGGTAGGTAGGTACGTACCGTGCACGTCCTCGCTGGACCTGGTCCGCTGCGGGCGCGCCGCCAGCTCGGGCAGGTCGGGGGTGGAGTGCAAGTATATAGGTAGGTAGGTACGTACCGTGCACGTCCTCGCTGGACCTGGTCCGCTGCGGGCGCGCCGCCAGCTCGGGCAGGTCGGGGGTGGAGTGCAAGTATATAGGTAGGTAGGTACGTACCGTGCACGTCCTCGCTGGACCTGGTCCGCTGCGGGCGCGCCGCCAGCTCGGGCAGGTCGGGGGTGGAGTGCAAGTATATAGGTAGGTAGGTACGTACCGTGCACGTCCTCGCTGGACCTGGTCCGCTGCGGGCGCGCCGCCAGCTCGGGCAGGTCGGGGGTGGAGTGCAAGTATATAGGTAGGTAGGTACGTACCGTGCACGTCCTCGCTGGACCTGGTCCGCTGCGGGCGCGCCGCCAGCTCGGGCAGGTCGGGGGTGGAGTGCAAGTATATAGGTAGGTAGGTACGTACCGTGCACGTCCTCGCTGGACCTGGTCCGCTGCGGGCGCGCCGCCAGCTCGGCGGGCAGGTCGGGGGTGGAGTGGAAGTCGCGTCGGAGTGTACTCGTACATGATTTACTCCACAACTGTACACAACATTTATTTATTTTTAATTTGGTATAGGCCAGTGTTTGACCACTATGCACACAAAGCCTAGAAGGATCTGGCTCTCAAGTGCTGCTGCCGGAACACACCAATAGGTGTTTGGCGACAGATTTTCAACTTGAGGGTGGTAGCCAGCCAGGGGGGTACTACAAAGTACCCTAGCAACGTGCGTGCGTTAAAAGTAGTGATGCGACCGTATATGGTAAGTACACAAAATCTAGGGAACTGGCTCTGAATTGCAACTATCGCAAAACACTGGTAGAGGTGATAGATTTTCAATTTGAAGTTCATTCAATTTTATTTCAGGTTACTTACTACAAAGTACCTTATCACTGTGCTATGGTTTCCTTCACCGAAAGTTCTACTTTATTGTAGGATTCGAGCCTACTAAGGTTGGTTTAAATTTTCTTAAATCCCAGTGATCATTACTAAGCCGATAGAGACCATCAAAGTAATCAATACGCATGTCATTGTTGTAAAAAAAGCAAAAGAAGATTCTAAAATACCTGGATTTATCAATATTGATTCTAGTAACGAACTTTTATGTTAAAATAAAAAATGTTTATTTCAGTAACTTATTCATATTACATAACGAGTTTCGGAATCTCCTTTTGAGCAAGGAATTACTTGTGCTAGGAGATTCCGCTCTGCCATAAAAATTAGATATTTTAAATTAAATTAATTTAAATGACAACATGTTATAGTCTATTAAGATCACAAAAAAAAAAACATTAAAGTAAAATTACTTATGTAAAATGAGCAATATTTGTAATCTCGTTCTCGAAAACGGCTAACGATTTCAATGAAAGTTGCATAGGCGATAACGGGGGCGAAAATCGATCTAGCTAGGTCTCATATTTGGGAAAAATTGTTTTCTCTATTTTCACCGCTCGGTCGCCCAGGTACTAAAGTATAATTGAAATAAATGTCAAACCTTGGCCCGACACCGCTTCATCTCGGCGACGGACGCGTACACCCGGCCGGCCAGCCGCGCGGGCGAGTAGGGCGGGGAGTCGGTGCCGCCTTGGAACGCCGACCGGGTCATCATGGCGTTGCCGCTGGATATAATAAATAAATAAGTAAATATTCTGGGACATTATTCCTCACACACGGCCATCTGACCCCAAACTAAGCAGAGCTTGTACTATGGAAGCCAGATAACTGATATACTACATATACTACTTTTCTTTTGTAAATACATACTTATATAGATAATTACACCCAGACACAGGACAAACAGACATGTTCATTCACACAAATATTTTGTCCTGAGTGGGAATCGAACCCACGACCTGCGGCGTGATAGATAGGGTATCTTACCAACCACGCCAACCGGCCCGTCAATCAATACACTTTATACAATCATCGCAAGTTTTAAAACTAAATAATAGAGGAACAACCGTCACCGGGTGGTCAGATGGTCGACCTCAAGTACATAAATGTGGTTACCTGGTGTCGGCGTCGGCCTGCCTCTGGAACAGCTCCTCCAGCTCGGCGGCGGTGATGCGCGAGGAGGCGGGCCGCTGCCGGATGGAGGCCGTGCGCGGCGCCACGGGCGTGCCCGACGTGGGCGTGCCGGCTGCGGACGGGGACAGGGACGGGATGGTAAGGACCTGCCTTTTTTTGCTCGACTTGGCGGGGGCACTTCCGTGCCGACAGATTCGACATAATTTTTAGTATAGCGCAAAATTGAAAATTGTTTATTCAAAATCACTAGAACAATCGATTATACCAATCGATTCTTAGTTTTTATACGATGTTAATTTTTTTTCCCCAAAAATCTCTTGAAAATATTAAACATTGGACACGGTACATTTACGTTTAGCGTAGCGCGAGCTGTTTGAACGATGCGCGCGGTGACCATTATTTTACGGAGTCTGCATTAACATAACTAGCGTATAATCTTGCGAATTTTTATTCTTCAAATTTAAATCTTCTCGAAGTGTACTTTCATCGACTTCTTTACGTCATACTAAAAATTATGTTGTAATAACTTTTTATAAAATATAGTCTGAGATATCACTCGCGCGTTGCCGACCCTTCCCCCCTCCCCGATGAGCTCTGGCATCCTTACTCACGCGCAGAAACACAACTATAAGTTATTTGGCTGCGGTATTCTGTAAGGTGGAGGTACTTCCCCAGTCGAGCTGCTCTTTGAGCGACATATCGCTATGCTCTACCTCTCTTATGCGTGAAAAAACCTTGTGATCTCTAAGAGACCTGGAAAACGCTCCATTTTTCAACTATACCGGAGTAAACATTTTGAAAATATTATAGTCTGAAAACTAGAAAAAAAAAACTATGTAATCCACTCACTATTACTGCCACCTTGTAGTTGCACTGATTCAGCCGACGAGGACTTGCCAGCCGCACTCAGTGGCTCGCAGTTCTCTTCCTTCTCACCGCCATTTTCTGAAATGTGATCATTAGAGTAAGTATTTCATTTTATAAGCGTACAATACTAAACCTCACCTATATAGGTAGGTAGGTATCTTCTAGGCTTTGTGTGCATACTACCTTCGGCCACATCATCACTTACCTTGGTGAGATTGTGCTCAAACACAAGCTTGTACGAAGTAAATAAGAAATAATTTTATACAGGAACGAAGAGGTAGATTCCTCCATTGACAAAGGAAAATTTTCCGAGAGAGTGATTGGATAGAATAAGAGCAAATACAAAATTTAAGAATGTCAATACAATTCATAAACAACTAAAATGGAGGTTCACCCGCGTTCCCGAGGGATCTTATGCTTTCCCGGAATAAAAAGTAGCCTATATAATTATATAGTTATACTAGCTGTCCCAACAGACGTTGTCCTGTCCAACTCATACACAAAATTTCATCCAAATCGGTCCAGCCGTTTATCCTATGTCTCAAGTTGGACCAGACTGCTCACGGTGTGCCAATTTAATTTAAAATCGGTTAAGTAGTTTAGGAATCCATCGCGGACAAACATCGTGACAGGAGATTTATATATATTAAGATATTGTATAGTTTGCCAGATATTATTATTTCCCAGAAATCGATCCTCATTAGCAACACTATCGGATGGTGTAATAATACAGTGTGTTTTTTATTTCAAAATCAACGGGTTCGATTCCTGGCTAGGAATATTGATTTTTAGAAAATCCAATGATGTAGTTTTAGTTTTCATCAAAATCGGGCTCGAGACTCCTTAGAGTATTTTTGGGTATTCCATAACATAATATAATAATGAAGTAAGTAGTAAGTATTTGTGCGTGTGCGTCACTGTGACTGTGACTGTCACTGACCGAGGCCGGCCACCATGGACCTGGCGCGGGCGCGGCCCACGCTGAGCGTGGTGCGCGGGTCCCTGCGCGGCGGCGCCGGCGCCGGGCTGCGACCTGCCAGTGGGAGTGCGAGGAAACATATCAAAGTCAAAGCCGTTTATTCAGTTTGGGCCCTAGGAGGGCACTTATGAAGGTCGAATTTACTGAAGTCACCACCGGTTCGGAAGTCAGCCTTCGACTGAGAAGAACCGGCGAGAAACTCGGCAAGGTTACATTTTTTTTATTATTATTATTTTTAATTATCTGACTATTGGCTATATTTTTTCAAAAACAGCTAAATGTACAATACAATATGCAATTAAAACGAAACGAAAAATACCAATATAAAGTAAATAATAAAATGTAACGCAAACAAGTTCTTATTAAATAATAGCGAATACGCTAATGGCTAAAACTAAAAAAAAAACTAAAAAACTAAAAACTTAGTTTACTAGCTTATGTGCCAATCTTTCACCCGCGTTCCCGACAAACAACCCCACCCCATGTCCTTCTCCATACCGTAGGCTATCTGCGTACCAAATTTCATCAGAATCGGTTCTGCAGTTTTTGGCGTGATAAGGTAACAAACAGACTCACATTCGCATTTATAATATTAGTTAGGATGTACGGTTTTTAAATACGTAAATAACGATTGTTCAGTATCTACTACTTTCGTGATTAAAGCATTTTTTTTAATTCGATCTCGACAGCGTCAGCTGCAGGCTTAAGGGACTGACCTCCTGCGGCCTTCCTGGGTAGCGTGGCGGCGTACGGCCGACCTGAACTTGAAAGCTGGTTCTGAGACTTGCTTGTTGGCACTGTACACGTGTTGTTCTCGTTGTTACCTACAATAGTTTTCGTTTTAAAAATTTTGACCTAGACTTAAACAATAGTAAAGACTAATGTAATTGAACTACTCTAGCCTGGTAGTCAGAAAAGAACACTTGTCAAATTCCTTAAATAAATAAATGTGAAAAGTAGAAAGTTAAGTCCGCTCACCAGAGTTGTTCAACGAGACAACAGTCATAGAGACGAGTGCGCCGGAGTTGCGGATTAGTTCGACCACGTGCTCGTGCGACGCCGCCGATACGTCCTCGCCGTTTATCTACAAGTTATAGATCAACCATGTTAGAAAGTAATTAATTAAAAAGGTTAGATATAAGCTATTAACATTACATCACGCTAAACACAGGTGAAACCGAAGGGTACGGCCGGTAATAGTATATGGACTCCTCAAAAGTCGACAATACAATCCCCCGTCGAGTGGACGGTCAACTTGTTGAAAAAAAAAATAAGAGCACATGCAACTCGGTACACGTGAGATATGAAATCTATTATTTTTGCGTCAGAAACGTCGCACTCGAGTTCCACCACGAAATTACTCTCGGCGCGTCCAAATAAAATTGTATTAAAAAATGAAACCGACCGCAAGGAGAAAGTCCCCCTTGTCGAGTCCGGCCCGGTCGGCGACCCCGCCCGCGTCGACGTCGTCCAGGTACTGCAGCGCGGGGCACCGCTCGGAGGGGCGCAGCTCCATGAGCGGCGACGAGGCCTTGGCGCCGCGCAGCACGAACCCGAAGCCGCGCCGCGCGCGGTGCAGCACCACCGTGCGCCGCGTGCCGACGCCGACGCCGACGACGCCGACGCTGCACGTGCCGCCTGACGCACCGTACCTTATTTAAAAAAAATAGTTTCTTGCTAGAGTTGCAGTTAAGGTGTACGTGGTGTACCTACTCTTATTATCGTAGTTCATAAGTAAATTTCATAAATAAAGTGTTTGGATTACTTTTATCCGTCGAACTGTCCATTTTTCTATTCTATCGGACTTCCAAACCGTAGGTAATTTCATTATCTTCGATCTTTACGAGTACCCTCCTAGGGCCTAAGCTGAACGTGTGGCTTTGATTTTGCATCGAAACTTAATAAACATTTGGAATATTTCGTCACAGAAAGCCATATGATCCCAGATTGAGCGTACTTCGAGGGTCTACTTTAGGCCCTGCGCTATTCAATATGTTTATTGTAGACATATTAATAATAATATTACATAAAGCACACGCGAATCTGACATAATGTTGAAGCATTTATGCACACACATATTTATTTATTAGAATCACTGATAACCACAATTTTATTATTTTGTAATTTTCAACACAAAACTTCCTTATGTAATTTGGAGATTGTACCCTGTGATCGTACCTTTTCAATAACAACTTTAACGAGATCAAGGAAACGCACGATGTCTCTGAGCTCACTGTACTATTCAACGATAGGAACAAACGGAACGGTCTCTTCGTGAGACACATTGCATTGATTTGCGACACTTCTAACAAACCACATTGAAATTAACTTTTGTTTAATAACACCTAACTATTGTGTATTGTTGTTAATGATCATAATGTTTTTATGTCGGCAAGTATTATAACACAAACATGACGTGTAAGTAGGTTATTGTGTTATGTCAATAGTTGATAGTTAGGTTATCGTATCGATTCGTCAGTCTAGGCAAGGCAGTTTTGATAACATTGATTATATTTCAATCGCTAATTCCTGTTATGTCAGTTACCTATTTTATTTTAAAAAAACCATTGCAAAATAGGTTTGAACTAAGTATTGATTTGTCATTTTGCTTTTTCTCGTACAAGATCAAGTATCGGAGAAGAAATAAATTTTATTCGCCAAAAATAATAGTGATGAAAACGCTATATCCTCATCATCACAGATTAAAGATATCCAACTTAAAATAAGCCTCCATCAGATTTCTGAGCCAATTCGAGTCAGCTAATCCAGAAGATTAAATAGAAGAAATTTGAAATATCACTTACGTTTTTTTAACCCTAGGTGCGGTGGCACTGTAAGTCTTGCTCAAAGCCATCTCTCTCCTGCCAGTCACCCGAGAGTGATGGATTGGTCCTGCTGATAGCACCTGAAATATTTACAGAAATGTCTTCATTGCTTCATTTGTTTATTTGAAACGTCATTTATTCACAAAAGTAGAGTAATAGGCACATACCTAACTGGTAATTAAATATAACGTCGAAAGAATGAGGTAAGAGTTACGCGATAGAAAGAGAGACAACTTCTAGGTGAATATAACTTTAGGTAATTAGCGCTGTGCGATCTGAATTGCACTTAATTGTATCGTAGCGAGAGTCCCTATTTCTTTAATTTATTTTGCTGAGTGAATCTTCTGTACCTGTACTATTATATATTCTGTGATATTAGTAGAGGACTATTACCTACTGTAGCGACATTATCAACTACATAATTTCATTATCGGTGGATAGATGGCGCCACAAGAGTCTACATCACGCTATCGAAGTTTTCTGAGCACTCGGCATAAATACGAGTTTCCACATCAACAGTCGGTCGGCGGTCCCCAGACACGTGACCTAGCCTGGCGGGAGATCTTCCCTTTTCAATGGAGGACTTTATCACCTCCATATAGCTAGTTGCTACTATTAGTATACTACTTTATTACCTGATGCAAGTGCTGCGTGTTTTGCCTCAGCCGCACTTCCTGCACACACTGCGTAGGGAACAGACCGCTCGCGCCCGAACCTCGCACTGTGCCTTCAAGGAAACCGTCGTCTGTGGCACCCGTTACTGCAAATGTTCAATTGCCAATATATATTACCAATTGACATAAATCCAAAACTTGGGTTTGTCATGATGAAGCTATAGGACCAACAGGGAAACCTAGTTTGGGCTCCTGTCTTCCACAGTTAAATGTATGTACCTACCTAGCTAAGAGCTAAAACTGTTTCATTGATTTCATGTGGGAGTGAATAAATAATTTTTGAATTGAACTTTGAAATCGCAAACAAAACAATATTTGTAGATTATTGGCTTATATCCCGAGGGATCTTATGTTATCCCGCGATCATCTTTTTTTTTATCAATGCATAGTTTTGCATAGCGATGATGAGCTTAAAATGTAAACTAAAAAAATCGTAGAAGGGAATCGTAAAGTTTGTATAACAGTATAAAGGAGAATGGGCAAAGAGTTAGCCTTGACTTGATCATGTCACAGAATATTCACTCTAGTCATGTGAGATTAGACCTAACGTAGTTTAGTAATAATTCTTATTTTTCATTGGATTGATCATTATCTATACTAATATAATAAAGCTGACAGGTTTTTTGTTTGTATTTATTTGTTTGTTTGAACGCGTTATTATCTGAAACTGTCAGTCGGATTTGAAAAATATTTTTGAGGAATAATTTGCCCAATTCTTAAGGCACTTATAGGCTACTTTTTATCCCGGGAATGCGGGTGAAACCGCGGGAAACAGCTAGACTATAATAAAAGAATTCGTACAATATCTGTGTATGAAAACTACTATATTCTAATATATATCGAAGGAGTATATTTAATACATTTTAAATTTTAAAATTGTTTTATTGTTGTGTAAGGTTTACACAACGTATCTGTGTAATTAAAGAGTTAATGGCACAACTGTTAAATGTTTATTACATGACTCATGTGTGGGTGATCATGTTGTTTGCTAATCGTTAATTTATGTAAATTAAAAGTAAAATGTTTATTCAATTTGTTCAACGATGGAATGGTGGCAGAATTAAGTTTATGAAAATATTTTATTAATTCCAATATGATAGACATTGATATTATTTGTCGATTGTACAATGAGTGTTAGTCAATATGCAAACATAGCTTATTTTAATTTATAACATAAAACATGACATATGTAATCATATTATCTAATTTATTATTTTTATTTAATTACGAAAAAAATCATATTTTACCTACAACCCATTGCCTAAGCTTTACCTAGTTTCTAACACTTTTTTCCGCATTGTACCTACCTTCAATAATGTCTCCCTGGTTGAGCCTTAGGTGTCCCGGCGCACTGGACTCATAAGGCTGCAGACACACCACCGTAGTGCCGGACGTCTGCAGCGAGCACGTGGTCGTGTCCGAGTTGCTCGTCCCAACACCGCTCGAATCGGATATGATGTCGCTAGTGTCGCCCGCGCTTTTATCTGTTAACATCGTCGGGCCTGACGGGTCAATTTGGCATGTGTGCTCCTTGTAGACTCAAGTGTTTATCCATTGACGTATGAAGTTGACTTAACGTTCGGTAATAATTAATTTAATTCCATTAGTTGTGTACTATAAATTATTATCAAAATTTTATTACAAAACGTATTTACTTTACATTTTATTTATATTTAAGTTTAAGTTTAACCTTATTGTCTATAGAACTAAGTCTAAAAAGTAAAGGAGGGGGTAACTCGAAACAAACGTTTTGGAAAGTACGAAGCGAAGAAGCGGTTTGTTGTAACATCTACTTATTTACATTAAAGGCACATATAGCATGCAGTCGAAATGATCACGGGTGATGAGGTATGTGCATGGTGATGGTTGTCTCACATGGGCACATGTCACGTGACTGGTAGGTAAGTGCTCGGATGTACAGTTACCTTTATATTGCTTTTTGTTAGGTTAATAATAACGCGCTGTGTTTTGATTTTGAAGATGATATTTGTGCTCAATTCCAATTTAATTTACTTTTAAATAAATATTTTTTTTTAAAGGAATACGCACAAACATATAGCTAATATTTCGGTAGTGTTAGATATGACACTAATAGAATTAGGAAGACACAAATATCAATAACAAAAAAAAATATTTTAGTGTTACACCAAATTTGAACAGAGCGTTATTACTTTTGTCAACCAACCGTAGAACCGTTACCTGTAAGTATACTGGCGTCGTCTTCATGGCTCGGGTGGCTTGCATCACTGATGCTGGACGAGGCGGAGGAGAAGGGCCGGTCGAGACTGCAAGGGGAGGCGGCGTGGAGACTGAGACTGAGACTGGTCCCGGCCCCGGTCCCGCGGCGGAGCAGCGCGTCCAGGTCGGCGGGGATGCGGGTGGAGGAGGCCAGCGAGGACCGGTCCCCCGCCGTCCACCAGCCGCCCCACGCCGCCGACCGCCGCTTCGGGTTGTACCTCGGCGGACCACGAAACGGCACTGCAATTGTTCCGTTACCGACCGAACCGAGCAAGGCGATTTGCGTGAAACAAAAGTCGACCAACTTAAACATTATCCTTTAAATTATAGGGACCGTGTGAAAAACTAGATATCGATGATTTTGTTACTGAAGCTAACAGTGATTCTGATTGACAGAAAATTTGTCATCGGGGCGATTCTACATAATAAATATATTACGAGTAACGCACAAAGAGCACACACGGTCCCTATAGTGCGACAAATAAATAATTAAAAAATAACACAATAAAATAAAAAAAATACGTATTAAATTGTAAATAAAATCGTGCACCAAAAATAATTACCCAAAAATATTTCTACATAAATAAAAATAAATAAATAGTGTCCGTTCATTGTGTTTGATTTTAAATGTGTTAGTGAACTATATTTATTAATAATTTAATTAAACCTTTCGATATACAACCATCACCATTTATGACAAAAGCAATGTTATAGAAATAGATAAAATGGATGATAGCATGCAAATACATTCTGTAAATATAATAATTTAGTAGATATATATATAGTAGACTCTTTTGGATCATAGTGTTGGTAAATAAAATAAGTGTCACCTTATAACTATACCATAAATAAATACCTAGTAAATATCAAGTGTTAATTATTAAAAAGCACCAATCAAAGCCATGCAAATTGTTGCTTATAAGAGAATATTAGATTAGAACTAAGGCTCACCAACTTCATCTGCTTTGTAACTTTTTATAACCTCGGCTAATTCTAGATTGCCAGCTATTACTGCCACCTGAAAATTTTAGTAAAAAAACACTGTTATAATAAGTGGAAATATTTTTCCGTAAAATATTTTAATACTATCGAAGGCAAAGACGGTCCAAACCGGACGGACATTAGCAATACTAGGGGGATGCCAACCTTTATAAAGTCTAGAAGGCAACTGGCCTCAAGTGCAGTTACTGGAAGACACTAGAAGTGCTTGGTGATACATTTTTAAAAGTGTTATTATTATCTTCATTCATTTAATTCAGTACCCCGAGTGTAAACAATTGACGTTAGAAAGCACTTACTGTCACGTTAGCGTTTACGACATTTTTCTATAGGAATCGGCACAGCGCCTCTCGCGGAAAACTCATGGAACTAATTTCTTCCATACAAATTTTTAGTAAACGCAAACGTGATAGTAAGCGTTTATTTACGTAAATTCTTTACACTCAGGGTAAAGAAAGCTCAAGCTCATTGTAGGATCGTTCGAGTTTCAAATCCAAGAGAAATGGGAAATGAAAAACAAAACATTTAATGCGGCCAGTAACTACCGGCACAGTCACTATAGCAGTAAGAAGTTTTTAATTTATTCGAGACTTTTTTTTCTATTAGGAGGTAGCAAACTAGACTAAGAAGATTAAATATTGATTTGTGATTAGGTACCTATTAGTTTCGATTATAATATGTCAAACAATGTTCTATTACTTTTTGAATGTAAAATGGATACATACATACGTCGTATGAGGCGTATCTCAAGCGAAAATCACAAATTAACGTCTCATAAGCGCTTAAAATTTTAATAATTAAAAGAATTAAAATGCGAGAAAAGTTCGTTAAAAATCCAAAATGGAGACCACCTTCTTGGATTCACCCTAAATCTTCTTTATAAAACAAACAACTGACCTGATAAGGCGTCTGATTAGCGAAATTAAGGGCTTCCTTATCGCAGCCTCTAAACAAGAGTTGTCGTGCGCAGGAGTCCTGCGCGTTGACCGCGCACACGTGCAGCGGCGTGTTGCCCGACGCGTTGCGCCCGTTCATGTCCGCGCCGTAGAACAGCAGGTGGTCCAAGTGCTGGACCACGCCTGTGCGACATGCCTGGAACGTTTCATGGATTACTTACTAACAGTTTCTTTCTTATAGTTCTTTAAGATTTTCAGAAAGTTGAGAGCTTAAACGTCGAATATTATTCTTCCTTTCTTATTTGTCCATTAGTATTGTTCTCTTTCTCTTCCGAATGATGTCTCTTTCGACTTGCCGAATTGTTAAATAAATGGCCGGGGGCTGTATGACTGGTGGCTGTTACTTTCTAGCAAGCAGATACTTTTAATCTTTAATTAAATATTGCGAGAGAGAAAGAGAGAGAGAGATACAGAATTCGGTCGTGATTTATGACGTAACCTTGTAGAACTAAGCTTGGTAGAACCCAAAACTACTCCAAGATAATTTTAAAAAATGAAGGCCTATAGAGGACTAATAGGGCTTTCGCCAACAATTCTACAGAAAGTGTTGTAAGCGGTAAACGATTCCAACTTATCATAAATAAATATTACAACGATGACATACCTGGTGTACCTCCTGCCAACCCTGCAGATCGGTAGCACCAATTGTCGCGTGATCATGCAGCAGCGTCTCACACAACAATGGATCAGTTTTATTCGTCACTGACAAGTAAAGAGGTGTTAAACCCTTGCCATCCTTATAATTAGGTGAAGCTCCTAACTCTAGAAGAGTCTTGACTGCTTCTAACGAGTTCTTCTCTACAGCTCTATGCATTGCTGTGCTACCGTCCTTCGTCCGATAGTCTAGTAAGGCTCCGCCATTGACGAGAGCGATGAGGACTTTCCCTGGTGATTTTAAGCCTGCTGCTATTGTTAGTGGGGTATCTGGAATGAGAAATTCATTACATATGTTGTAATCTCAGATATCATTCAAATTAGCCCAAGAGGTAACTATTTGTTCAATGCAAATTTCATCATTAGCACAATTTTGAATGGTCGCTACACAGAGTATTTCCAAATTTCAATTTATACTAGTAAAAAGCATAACAGAAACGTTTTTATACAGTTGAACTAATCATGTCTTTATTCAAGTAAAAATCTTTTGAATTTTCTCTTAACATAAATTGTAAGTAGTTTAAAGTATAGTTAACAGCGAGCGGAACATTAATTCAACTGGAAATAATGTGTTGTTAAATGAAATATTAGGCGTTCAACGGTGGAAAATAAATTAAGCCACAGTTGGTCTCAAGGCCCGGCCGACATTTATCACAGATTATCCACGGACGGATTGATACGGCACTCACAATGGTACTGCTACTATTCCAGGTATAAAACGAACAATGAGTGATAACAATCACTATGTAAATAAGCGTCTTAAGTCAGCCACTGTATGGTATATTGGCAAACATTCGATTCACAATGCAGAACAGGAGGTAGCAGAAAGTGAATACATTTGTGATACAAAAGCATGTACTGAAGATGTTGATATGACTATTGTAAAGATGGATCTGATATACTTTATAGGCCCTTTGTTATGCGGTAGAAGGAAGTTCGATGATGTAAGAGTATTTAAATATATTGTTTTAGGTTGGATAATGATATTCGGGTCAGTAATGATGTAAATATTGATGATTTTTTACAAATAATGAAACCTAATATTTCTAATACAGATGTTGTTTTAGATCTAGTCACTTATGTTGAAGAGATAACTTATGCTGTAAACAAGTTAAATTATGATCACGTACATGTTAATAGCATGACAATGTGGCGAGACGGTCAGTTTTATCTGCAGACTAGTAGACAAATTACTTAAGGCTACTAGATTATAAAGACATGACTACGTTCTCAGGTATATATCTAAAAGTATAAGTATTCATTAGTGAGTCAGTATGTGGAGATAAGTGCTAATGGACGCTGTTATAGCTTCTTGCTAGTACGTGTTAATTACTATAGCTATTACGGACACGTGTACACAACTATATATTATATTATTCGAATATTTTCATTACTATATTAAATTTGTTAGAAATTAGAAAAATAATGCCAATATGGTCAGTCAAAATAATATAACTATGCTGATTTTATTGCCGGTTTTTCTTAGTTGAAGGCTGACTACCAAACCAGTGCTAGCTTCAGAAGCTTCGATTTTCATATGTGCCCGCCCTCGTAGGGCCTAAACTGAGTAAATGGCTCTGATTTTGCATATTTTCAATTTTGTTTTCCACTGTATTTTCTGATTCCTCATTAAAATGAATTAATTAGATTTTCAATTTCTGTTTCAAACAAAGTAAATGCATGCTTACCACCAGTTTCTTGACAGTGGAAATTAGGGTCTAGACCCTTAGCGCAGGCCTTGGTGATCTTGTCGATCTGCGCATGCGTCACATTTTCTAGGAACCGACGTAGGTTCGCTCGGGAGTGAAGGGCTTTCAGGGTCTTCTCGTCTAGCTTCAGCATCTTGTACACTCGCCGCTTGTATTTTAGCTGAAATTGAGTTAAGCGATTTTAAGAAAATTAACATGTGACGTAAATTGTCCTTCTTCATCAATTCTCTGTCATAATTTATATATTTTATACAGTGTTTTTCTCAGAATTAATATGATTTCTGTATTCATAGATTACTAGTTTTCCCCCCCACAGTTTCACCCGCTTTCCTGGGTTGAAAGTAGCCTATGCCCTATTCCAGAAATTCGTTCAGCGGTTACGAACCTAAGTTACAATAAACATACATACACAAACTTTCGCATTGATAATATTAGTAGGAAGTATCAGATACTTTAGCAGGAGGTACATCAACAGAGTTTTGCTTTATAAGAGTTCCTTTCTCAATTACTGAAATGTGGTAGATAGTTACCTCAAGGTATCCGACTGGTCCGTTGAAGGGGTAGTCGCCGAGCCGGCGCTCCTCGTCCAGGAATTTGCCAGCCTTGCCGTTGACAGGTGGACAGAACAGACCATAGTTGAAGCTCTCCTTCAATTCCTGAAAAATAAAGACAAGAATTCCTTAAAACCTTGTCTATGCGTGGAAGTAGGTACCTCCTTCGTAATATATGTAAAACTCGAATCAGTAAAAAATAATATTCGAATTTTAAAATTGGTACAAAAAATATCTCTCAACTGTTTTTTTAATCGATTCGTGTTCTGTTCAAGTAAATTTAAAAATCATAAACTATTTATAAATACAAATTATAGAAAAATTACAAATGCTAGGAGCATTTCTGTCTGATCCGGGTACGTAATTAGACTGACCAAGATAACTATATCTGGACAGTTACATCACTTAGCTACAATTTATCATATGCGATAATAGTTATTGGGCCCCTAGGGTATATCAATCACTTAATTACATTGTTAACAACTTAACATATTACTTAAATTGTACCTACGTCCTTAGTTCTTATCCATAAATCTTATTTTATAATCGGTTTCCAATTAATAGTACTGGCGAGCACACAACTGAGGCTACAGTTTTTTATGATTATTTTAATTTATTTTCATTAATGACCCATTAATCAATTTCGTTAAGTAATTGCACAATCTGGCACATACCTACACGAAAAATGTCACGTTATACCGAAATAAATGAGTAACGTAAAAATACATAGTTCAAAAAAGTGAACAACTATTAATCTCCATTCGACGATATAAAAAAATTACATTAAAAATACAATTAAAAAATATCATGTTTGTCTGTCAATTTGAATTACAGTTTACATAACAAAATAGGTGAGAACTGAAATTATGTTAAAACAAAGTAAAAAAATATTTAAATGTATCTTCAGTTTAAATGCAGATGACATTTTTACAAGTCGAGTAGAAGTCTATCGTTTTGGAGAACAAGTCAGAGATAGAAACTACCACGCGGGCGGAGCGACGGGCATATGCTAGTACTTAGGAAAGCTATATAATAAGACTGTTAATCATTGTCAACGAGATAATTACGAGCACTTAAATGTCTTGAGCTGTCTCAACTTCATTTATGACGTCATAATCCAGTGGTGACGTCTGGAGTGACGGCGGGATTTACAAATGATATAGTATTATAGTGATTTATATTTTATATTAAAACTAGATATGTTTACTTATTAAATAAAGATAATGGCATAGAGTGAGATACAGCAAGATGAGTTAAAATGATCAATAAATTAAATATTTATACTGACATTTAATTCTATGTTACTAAAACGTGAGAAGGAAACCGAAAAAGAAATGAGTGGATTGTTTTTTTTTTTCACGCGTTGCCGACTCTTCCCCCCACCCCGATGAGCTCTGTCGACCTTACTCACGCGCAGGAATACAACTATAATTTAATTGGCTGCGGTATCCTGTAAGGTGGAGTTACTTCCCCAGTCGAGCTGCTCTTTGATCGACATATCGCTATGCTCTACCTCTCTTATTGATTGGATTGTGTCAAAGATAACATTAGTAAGAAAGAAGCATCAACATGAAGTCGATGGAAAGAAGTGAGTGTCAATATGACGGATAGAAGGGCCGAATAGAATAAGAGTACGAGTGTATATTTCGACGACCCCGAATGTTTGGGAACAGGGCAGGAAGATGATAACTGAGATTTAATCGACAAGAAGATACTTTTATAAATAAAATAGTGAAATAGAACTGAAAATAAAAACTTTAGGATGATCTGACACTCTCCGATAAATTTACTAAAGCTCTAAGGGTATAACAGAATTAGAAATGATAGTGTAACATATGATATTATGAAATCATGAGTAGCCAATTAGAAATTACTAAAATATAGCAATCGATAAAATGACAAAAAGCCCTACCGATAAAAAGTGCAGTCTAATAGAAACAAATAAATAATGCGCAAAAATTTGACGATTTTCAAACGAGAAAATCTCCAGATTGGAATGTAACAGATATTAAATCTCCAGTCAGACTTTAACGAAGTAAGATAGATTTGAAACGTCTGTACGATTGATGAGTTAGAGGGCGCCATGTCAGAACGGATTGCACTTGCAATTGAGGTAGTTGTAGTGGTGGGCGATATCAAATGGTATGTAATTGATAGTCAAAGGATTTATTGGTGCAATCGATTGTTGGGTTGCTGGTTTACAAGTGTTGGGAAACGAGTGACTTATAACATAGAGCTTCTATGTGCTAATTAAGAAATTGCTGAAGAATTTGACTAGTTATTTTGCATGTTAGATCAGAGACCTGGAGGCTAAGACAAGATGGATATAGATAGACAGTTGTCTTTGTTTTGAATGTGATTAATTAAAAGTTTCTAAGTAAATTTCATACCAGTGTTTTTCTATTGACGAAGATAAATTGATGGCATCGATGCTGTCTAAGGGACAGTGTCTTTTAATTTCATTTAAAGCCTGAACAAAATCACAGTGATTTCTAGAATTTTCACAGACCAAATATGTTCGTTGCATTATTAATTGAAGAAGACATTTTACAAATTACTCGTTTGAACATCGAGATATCTCGAGACGTCTAAAATAATCGAATAATCTTCAGCATCATTCATAATAGTCCACTAGGAGAAAATAGAACGCAGAACAAGTCGGATTGGATGATGTACCTTACAAATGATAATGACTGTTCTTATTTATGATTCTATCCATAGATAATGGTGGTCTGTTGGTTCTAATAAGGTTGTTCCTTTGAGGTCGTTAAGGTTTACAATAGGACTAATGAATAAGGGATCTACCTCCATTAACCTGTATAGCTTTGTTACTCTGTTGGTTTGTAAAGAGATTTTGCCACGTCTATACGACGGGTGACGTATGTAGAAAACAGCTTCGCTATAATTGTTCCCCATAATAAAGATGCGATATTATGAGCTTCAATTACCGTAAAGTTGCAAGATTTTGAAGAGATCGCACAGGAATTGTCCCAAAACATTCTTCCATCCCCATTTTCTCCCATGAACCACAAAACACGGGAGAATTTCCACTCACACGCTATCGTAAAATGGAT
Source organism: Tetheella fluctuosa (assembly GCA_951216915.1). Classification (NCBI taxonomy): domain Eukaryota; kingdom Metazoa; phylum Arthropoda; class Insecta; order Lepidoptera; family Drepanidae; genus Tetheella; species Tetheella fluctuosa. The sequence goes on from OX578217.1 coordinate 12,141,999, forward strand.
AAAACACCACAGATTATACAATAGTTTAACAACCCTTCGTTTTTTATTCGAACAGCAATGGAGTGGAACTCACATTCAGCGTCTTGTCTTTCTTGAACTTAGATATCTTCAAGGCTAGAGTAGGAATTTTCAAGGCAAATTGTGCTAAATCCTTGGGCTCATAATAGCTTCTCCTGGGGTGAATCGAAGGCAAGGTAACCAATTTATATATGGAAAAAAAAATATTAGTCAGAGCTACCGAAGTTACAGTGAAACAAGACAAAACTAGATTAAGGAAGCATTTCTGCGCTACACTGTACCAACCAAGTACTACAAACGCGTGACATAACAAGCCCAGACCGGCCACTGTTTCCCTGATGAAGTGAGATCAACTTGTATGATACATGGTGAACCAACTAACGATGTTGTCCACCATAACTTATTACAGCGTGATATACAGTGTGTATTAACTTAAGCAATTGTGTACTCGAGTTATGTTGAAATGATCGATGTAACGACTAAATTGGCTACACTCCGACTTTTTGCCGCAATACCGAGCGATGTGAACTTGTATGGCGTTTTTATGAAATCCTTATAAGTCCGTGATAAATGATGTGTACATATTTGGTGGTGGGATAAAGACATAAACATTTGTATATGAGACTTCATTTTGAAGTATAGAAATATTCCAAATTTTTAGTTACGAAGTACAAGTCTTGTTACGTAATGAGATTGATTAGTTCTTCCAAGAAAAAAATGAGAAACTTCATAACTTCTACTTGCACTACCTATTTATTAATTCAAGCACAATTTATTATCAGGAAATTATTTTCAGACAGTTCTGTACTCAAATTAAATGAGTCGATAAATAAAGAGGGGAAAATGCTTTGAAATTAGTTCAATATAAGAAGTTCACTTTGTATGGAAAAATATTTTTTTTTTATCACCGTCTGTGGCAATGTCGGGGCTACGTAATATTTGATCTTGCCGACGAAAATATTGGAAATATCGGGGAATCCGAGGATTTAGGACAGCTATGTAGTATTCAGATTACACAGTATAAAAGTAGGTATAACATAAGGTTATTTGATTAATAATAAAATGGTACAAAATACCTACTCTGGTAATAAAATAATTTTATAATCTGCGCTCAAAGATATGAGATCGTCGATACTGTTTTGTTTTAAACCTTTTTTTCAATGTATAATGAATCAGATGACCTATCTTTCAACTATGTATGTATAACTTACCTTCATAGCTAGGTAACTACCTAAAGTATAATCCTTGAGATAAAAGAGATTTTTAGGGTAAATCTTTGCCTAACTATGACTTCATACAGTTAATAAAAATGCTTATCTTACCTCCGTATTAAGGTATTATCTGCGAGATAATCTTGTCCAACATTGACTTTAGTTTAGAGCTTTTCTGATAAAGAATTACTAAAAAGAACAACGACTTTTTCTTATCAATGACTCGAATAAAATTTCCAGCCAGTTCGAATTTTGTTTCTTAATACGATATTCGAAAATAATTTTAAATTTAAAAACTATTAATAAATACAATCTACCTACCGATGAATGTAAATTAACACGATGGTAGGGTGCGGGAACTCCGCCTCGCTGGCTACCACCCTCAAGTTGAAAATCTGTCGCCATAGTCTATCGCCAAGTACCTATCGGTATGTACCGGCTGCACTTGAAAGCCAGTTCCTTTTTGGGCTTTATATGATTCATTACCTTCGGCCACTTCATCACCATGGTGAGATTTTGGTCAAACACAAACTAACCCACGTAAAACATGAAAGTTACCTATTTAAATTTCACAGGCTATATACAATTAATCATAATTAAATTGCCCGCGTCCACTCACGCATATAATAAATTAACCATACTATTTATAGTTTATAGTGTCTAGACTTAAGCCTAAATACAAATCAGATACAAGTCAAGTTAACAAAGCCCAGAGTACATTAAAATTAACATTTATACAAGTATTACAAGCGTAGGTTTGCTACTTGCTGCCTACTTAAGCGTTGACACACTGACGCGCGTTATTATGTAAACGAAAACGCTGTCCGGGAATTATTATACATAACATATTATTCGTAAGTTACAGCCATATTTTTGCTATATAATATGCTAGTGTTTTTCAATTAATGAACTAATCGTGACGTATTCCCTTACTACCTACACGTGTTAGGACAAAATTAATTAAATTATTTATATTTATTATTTATTTCATGTATGTCGAGACTGCTGGCCCTGGGTAATATTCATGTAAAATGTCTAATATGTAATGAAAACAATGACATTTCAATTGACATAATAAGAACACGTGAATCTATATTTTTTGGTTATTTCTCATTAAATAAAGTGTATAAATAATAATGTGTAGTGAAAAAAAAAATGTAATGTAAGAGTTTATAGTCGGCTCTTCTCAGCAAAAGCAACCTTCCGAACCACACGTTAAGGTGCCTGTGAAGGCCTATTGGAATGAATAAAATATTTAATTTCATTAAAATACTCGCTAAAGGAAACAAAAAATACAAGATATTGTGGTTATAAAATATGTTAAACCATTTCTATATTATGAATAATATTTACAACCTGAATGTGCCAAGAAAATTGTAAGTAGTATGCCAGGCCTTTGCTATAAGATTGTTGACGCGAAATCGATTTGCATCTATATTCGGAGTCGACCCTGACCCGTTGGAGATATCCGTAGGCTTTATGACTGTTTTATTCTGATAGTTCTATTTGGACTATATTTTATGAGGTAATATGTGAAGAGTGACATTTATAACTATTATTTTTCTGTGAATGCGGCTTGTGTCGAGAAAATGCGAAAAAGTATTATAGCTCCATAATTTTGCATAAAAGTTAGAAATAGAGTACAGAGCAATAGATTGAAACCTTGTAATATAAAATTACAAAGTTTCTAATATGGATAAACCTTCAATATTCACTACGATATATGACATGGCCATCTGATCCCAAACTGAATGGAGCTAGTGTAGGTACACATTATGGTAACCAAATAACTGATATTCTATATACTCCTTCTAAATATGTATTTATATATAAATATTTACACCCAGACTCAGAACAAACGGAGATGTTCATGCACACAAATGCTTGCTCTGGGCGAGAATCGAACTCACGACAGTCAGTGTAATCTCCACGTCACAAAGTCCCTGCAGATCTTATGTGGGCAGTTATAATGTAGGTGCTCCTAAATGTCTACCAACGACGCCATAACAAGTCTATAATAATTATACCGCAACACGTTTGCATACAATGCTCATGTCTGAACATATCTGCCGACGTTTCATGTTACTGGGTCACCGGATTGATAGCTTCGCTTCTAGTTGTAAATCTAGAACAGATTAAGCAAGGGCCATATATCAACGCATACGAGGCGGCTCTTACGACATTTTGCATGGTAATACGATATTAGGTTGATGTAATTGAATTACAAATAAAATACTGCGTGATTTTGCAAATCTGTTCTTTTTTACATTAATTATAATATGCAATTGATTATCATGGATCAATTGGGTAGGTTATGCGACATCCATGTCGAAAGCGCGTGAATCGGGGCCCTGAAGCTAAACATGAATGTGTATGTGTGTTGTATGACAGCGATGTCCCCAAGTGATTTGAGGGTCAGCATTACCAAGGCATTGCCAACCTTTTTTACGAAGCCAAAAAGGTAACTCGCTCTCAAATACAACTACCGCAATACAGTGGTAGGTTTTTGGCGGCAGGGTTTCAATTTGATGGTGGTAGCTAGGCAGGCGGGTACTACAAAGTACTTACACAATATATGCGAGTAGGGCGATGGCCGCCATATGCGTCATACTTATGAACAGGTACTGCTAGTGAGGGTTGGTTTGCTATCTATTTATTCACTCATGATTATTTTCAACAAATATTGTCGATAAATAATTTTATGTTATATGTTAATCTGAATTGGTTTTAAAAAAAAGTACTGATAAACTAGTTAGAGACGGAATAGTTAAATATTGTCTAAGGAATTCTGGACTACCTTTTCTAACAGACTTCAATAAGATTACAATCTGGAGTCTTTGGCCATGGTGTTTCCTAATCTGTGGCATAGCGTCAGATCTTCCGCATTCTACGTGCAGCCAATTACCGCCACTTTTCTTAGGTCGTCAGACCATCTGGCTGGAATTCCACAGCGCATTGCAGCAGTGTAGGGAATATGAACTGACACGTCATGAAGGTATTTTAAATGGCTAACTAAAGAGGGTTACATTGAGAAATGTTTCCCGAAACTTTTTTTGGGTTCACTTTGTTGAATTTTTGTTATGAACATGACTGGAATCGCGTAACAAAATCTTGATCGAGCATATAATAATATTTAGTATGAAAATTTTTATCTTTTTTCCAACATCGGTTTCGAAATGAACTTTTGATTAAGGTCAAAAGATTTTTTTTTTATAATACTACGCTACATCGCTACAGGTTTCATAACAGTACCATAGAATAAAAAAATGATTTTCTACACAGACATTATATTAACTGACTAATCATTTAATTTCATAAGAAAATAATCTTTCACTCAATAAATTAAATATATGGTTAACTTCCTTATGTATCTCACATAGAGTATATTTAGTGTACAAAAGGCTTCAAGTGTAAATGGGGGCATTTGAAATAGTGAGGGGAACCAATCAATTTATAGCGGACCGCGTGGCTAGGTAATTGATGTGCGGCGAGAATGGAGCTGACGGACCGCTCAACCGGTCCATGCTGCGTTTGGACCGCATTGATATGGTCGAGTATATGTGTAGTTTCAGTTAAATTTACCAATGTTTCTTTACTCATTGAATTAGATTAAATTCTACCTCGCTGTAATATGTATAAGGTTATGGAATGGTTGTTGATGCTTAATAAATTGTTTGAAAGCGTTACAATGAAGTTGTAGGAATTAATTAATTAAGTTATTACAAAACATGACATCATCAATCTAACAGTGCATGCTATACACGGTTATAAAATCGTTTAAGTCATAATATAACTATATTTAATCTATATTGGATATAACAATATTAAGTTACCAATTGTCAAGTTCTAAATAGTCGAATTTATAACTAATACCAACAACATTAAACCAAAAAAAGTAAAAAGATTAAATAAATAATCAAAATTAATAACGTCGCTGTCAGAAGGCAACGATTCCAGAATTGCCACGATGGTTGGCAATGCTGGTTCTGGACGGAGGTATAGGCCAGCATTCTGATCACAAGATGCTTCGACCAGTCTTAACTAATAGATATTATAAATGCGAATGTGAGTTTGTTTGTTACTTTTCGCGCCTATAGCCGAAGCCTAGGTATGCCATAGGCGCCGCTAACTAGAAAAGTTTGGGAGCCCCAGCCCTATGGTATGGAGAAGGACATGGGCTACTTTTTTCTTGGTAACGCGGGTGAAACCGCGGGGCGGAAGCTAGTACTACAATACATTGACGAAGCTACTAAAATCTCAACTAGAACAGTAAACTTTTGATTACGTACTAAACGAGGCACCAGCGGTCCATAAGTGGATCAGTGGTCAACTGATAGATGTGTTTTGTCACATCGACACCGGTGACCGGCCTCGTGCGTGGCTTGTTGCTTAACCTACTCATGAGACTATGTATCCATTTGTATATAACGGGTTTTGTGAACTAATTGAATTTTTACAATGTTCTGAATCCGTCGCTGAGCTACGGTATGTTCCTGTAGCTGTATTTGAGACACAATAGGGTTTGCAAGCTTCCAATCTATACCTATCTAGCTTTAAATCATCATTAGCTCAATCGGGGATAAGACTCGACTAATCAGATTTTAATTAATTTATTTTATACTAAAACAATTTGTAGTACTACACTCGTATTGTAGTTACAACAAGAAAAAAAATACATTTTATAATATAGAAAAGTGCAAAATATATCCATATATTAGTTAGAACATAATATATTAAATTCTTTAGCGCTACGCAACATAAAAGAATTTTGCCTATAATTGGTGGTGTGACCAGAAGACATTAAATTGTTTGTGATAAAAATTATCCTAATGCCAATGAAAATGTCAAACAATTGGCTGTATGGCTTAGACCTTTGTCTGTCCCGAAAAGGACGAATACAACTACTACTACTACACTTACAGGGAGTGGCAGCGTGCAATAAGAAAGTCTATACCATGTTAACATGACGAAGCAAATAAGATAAATAAATTAAAATAAAATATACAACCTACTGACAAGATAATATACATTAGGCGTTAAAAAGGCGGCATAAATATTTAGTGAACATATTACGAGTACATTCAATTGAGGTTACATTCCTTATTTACCTTACCGCTCATACCGACTGAATCATTCGATGAATGAATGATACATATCCGCGTACGATAGAGAAAGTAGCATGGTGATGAATCAATGTAAAGCTTAACAATGACTTTCTTGACTGCGTACTTATAGAGTACCGGTACAATCGACTCAACTCGATTTTAAATCGATACGACTCGCAATTAGTGGCCCCATAGTGGCATACACGCACGGTATTCGTTTATTTTGTTGAAGATATCCTAGGTATTTTAAACTAATATTATAAAGAGGTAAAGTTTGTATGTTTGGACGTAGGAAGTAACTACTTATCCAATTTGAAAAAATCTTGTTACGTTAGCCCGTTTATTGAGGAAGGTTGTAGGCTATTTTTTACCCGGGAACGCTGGTCAATCCGCGGGGAAGCTAGTCTGTTATAAAGCTCAAACCGCAGGGTCTAAAAACTTGATATTTTGCACACAGGTTCCTCATATCTTAACGTAGGCACATACCCACTACGGAATGGGTTTTGAAAAATTCTGTCATATTTTAAAGTAAAGTATTCATTAGGAGAATTTGATTAATTGATTGAAATCCGTTTTGACTAACAGAAAAGTTATGGAGACTATATTAAAGCTGAAATCTACTAAATTCAAATGGTCGAACGGCTTACATAACTAATAACTTGATTAAATCAAAATTGACATCACAAAAGAGCTTCTAATATAGAACTGGGTTAGTTTAAGTAGAAATGGAATGCCATACTTGGGCAGCATACGATATACAGAACAAGCATGACTGCTACTCCTGGCTGGGGTAACCAATCTTACTTCAGGATTTATCCTAACTTTTATATTATCATAACATTTTACCGGAATTTAAAAAAAAAAATCCATTAAATAAAGTAGAAAATAAAAATTACGTCACATTTATTCCCGTTGGTATTGTTTCAGTACGGAACCTTAAATACAAATAGTCACGGAAATTCCTCACGAATTTTTTTTAACTTTTTTCTCAGTAATGTCTCAATTTTCAGTGTTAATATGGTTACCCTACTCTCGTCGAGCAAATAATAACAATAACGGGAGTACGCGCGGTTTTGTATCGGTCTCTATACACCTTTATATCGTTTCGTTTTATCTAAAGGGGACCAATTTCTGGGGTATGTAGGACATGTAGGTGTGTAATTAGGTTTGTTTGTAGTTTTGTGTTCTATAATTTAGGTTTGAGTAAGTGACAAAGATAAAATAGGTAAAGTGTATCCAAATTATTATTGAAAAATCAATAATTTAGGTAAAATTTTATAAACAAAATATTAGTACGATTTTATTCAGTCCTCTGAGTGTAAAGAATTGACGTAACGTGATAGTAAGCGTTTATTATGTCAGTTCTTTACACTCAGGGTACAGTTTATTCTGTGAGTTTATTTCAATTCATTTAGGACCAATTTTTCAATCGTTAAATTAAGTGTATACAAAACTGCGGCCGCCGCGAGAATGCGTTTATAACACCTGTAAATAAATAAATATTCTGGGACATTATTCCTCACACACGGCCATCTGACCCCAAACTAAGCAGAGCTTGTGCTATGGAAGCCAGATAACTGATATACTACATATACTATTTTTCTTTTGTAAATACATACATATATAGATAATTACACCCAGACACAGGACAAACAGACATGTTCACGCACACAAATGTTTGTCCTGAGTGGAAATCGAACCCACGACTTGCGGCGTGATAGATAGGGTATCTTACCAACCACGCCAAATCGGAAACGGCTAATCTAATTTTGATACGACTGTCACTAAACTATGCCTAAGAAAATACTGTGCCTTCCGTGAAAGTCCCATCGAAATTGGATTGGCAGTTTCTCTGATAAGCACTCTCTCGGCGACCGCATTAAATAAATTTACAGCCAGATACCGCTTATCTAGAAAATCCATTGAAAAAAAGGCCTTAGAAATTGAATAATCTGAGAACAGAATCAGTGATCTATTATGATGATTTGAATGACATTGTTTTGTTTACATATTTGACCATTTCAAATTGATTGGATACAAATTATTTTACTTATAATATATTTCTTCTGTTATCAGTAAGTATGAGAGTGGAGTCAATAAACTGCATTCAACATAATAAAACTTTATACCTAAATAAATTAACCATGTCAACAAACGCGTGTGAAATGTTCTATAAGCTGACGTCAGCGTAGTTCAGACCAGCTCGGATGAGGAATCGATAGTATTCTATCGTTTATGGGGCGGCACGAGGCACATCCTTATTTGCCAAGTCGTCGTCAGGCGGGTGCCAATATTCTGCCGGATGACGGGTTAATACATGAGCTTTGGCGACTGGGATTTTTAAGCTATTGTATAGCTTTTATCGCGGGCTTCGGGCTTTGAAGAGAAGCTTTGAGCGCGGCGACCGAATCAAGAAATTTCGTAACGAAAAAATTCCGTAACGAAAAAACCTAACACCTCCCACACATAAATAAATATAATAATATAATATTATTAGATACCTATACAGGTATCTAATAATATCAAAGAAAAAGAAAGAAAAAAAAATATAATTGCATAAGTTGATAAATGCTATGCAATAGCTTTACCGCGGCAGTCCCCGAGTGCTACACCTATTTTTTAATTTACGAGTAATCTTCTATATTTAGGTATTTTTTTTAATCGAAAAAAAATATGGATAACAATATTAAGGGCAAGTTTCACAGTTTGTCAATAAGTTCCGAATAGCTTATCTGACCGATAACTGAAATTGCACTCTTTCTTTCGAAATTATCATATTGAGACGGCCTGTAAAGATATCTAGCTAGGGCCTAAAAGATATAAGAGAGATTATTGAGAAATATTGATTGTTTTTTTTTGTCATGTGCCAATAAAGAATCTTTGTATAATTATGTGAGCTTTACTTTATCAAAAGAGCAACATAATTTGACACTAGTGTATTATTTATTAATCAGGTAATTTTACTTTAATAACGAGTAAGTCAATTAAACACTCTTTCTATGAAAATTTCTCATTAAAACAGAGCAGGAAAGTTTGAATTCAAAATAAATAAATAAAATAAATAAATATTCTGGGACATTATTCCTCACACACGGCCATCTGACCCCAAACTAAGCAGAGCTTGTACTATGGAAGCCAGATAACTGATATGCTACATATACTACTTTTCTTTTGTAAATACATACATATATAGATAATTACACCCAGACACAGGACAAACAGACATGTTCATGCACACAAATGTTTGTCCTGAGTGGGAATCGAACCCACGACCTGCGGCGTGATAGATAGAGTATCTTACCAACCACGCCAACCGGCCCATCAAACTAAATCCGTCTTTAAACTTGAAGGAAGAAAGGAAAATGAACGATAAACATGTTTACTTAGGTACACTAAGCTCTAGTAAGAATTCAAAGGTGTTCTAAAATTAGAATTGAAACCTCTCGACCCTTGTCCCTTATGGCACAAAACAGACAAGCTAATTAACTTCATCCGTAGTTTGATCCCATGGGGCAGGCGCGACCGGAAACTTCCAACTAGTTATAGTGAATATCATATAGGTCTATTTCCTAGGCTGGAAGGAGCACATCGAGACATTTCTAATTTCCTCTTTCATTTACTTTAGTTATTGGCTGTATGATGTTTACCTTTTGCCTGTCGAGGGATTGGAAGACAAAATTATTTGTGAAAAATATTATTTTAAAATATTCGATTCAGAGACAGTAGAGATAAGAACGAGAATGCTAAACGTAAGCTCAGAATGTAAATATAACTGGCTGTATGAGACTTGATACAATTCTTATTTTGAACACACTCAAAAAACAAAAACCTGTACAAGTTAAATTACTTTGTGATGTGTGTTCCAAACATAATAATATGGTCATGATTGCAACAAAATCACGAGACGAAACAGCGTGGATAAGCGAGTAATTTTCCAGAATTTTCTGCCAAATTACTTGCGCTTTCACGTTGTTAAACGAGTTTACTTGTAAACAAAAGAGCTGAAAGTAGGTGTTTCATTATTTAATGTTTAATTGAGTTTTATGTGTTTATATACCAAGTTTGATAGGTTACTTTTGACATATTCTCTGTCATTGTTTGTATTTGATTTTCCAAAATTAATTGTGAATCGTAATTCAACTTATTTAGTTTTTTGAAATTCATCCTTTTAGTTAGAACATTTGGGAATGGGAGTAAAACGGGGAAAACTAGTTAATTTATATAATCAAAATCATCATCGTTTCGATACTAAACGAACTAAGATCAATAGGTTAGCTATTACCAATCAAATGATTGTCAGATAAAAGTGTCAAGATGCACCAATCCAAACAATCTTTTAACCATCTAAGTGTGTGGTGAACCAATCAAAACGCTTACATAACATTCTCAGCGAAACGTCCAATGATTGATGTATCAGCACATCACAATCTGACAGTTAATAAACGGATATTATGCGTCTTGAATTTGTGAGCATTGGGAAAGAAGCGAAGATTGCGAAATAACCGGTTTATCATACTATAATTTCATTAGTCACTGGTTCTTGTTATGACCAAATTTGTAAGTGTTAGGTTAATTTGTCTTTCGGATTAGTAAGGCCTGCAAATTGTGCCTATATGGAGATTTGGGTTAGTGCTTATTGTGGGTGAATTACAAAATTACATACTAACTAGATTTTAGTGGAGGAACTCAGTCAGCTGTTTATGTTAGAAAATAGCAAATATTTTACTGCAGAATTAATTTTCTTATTGAGAGATTCTTTAAGATGACTAGGATTCAATATTCAACTTTTTACTTCTTTCTTTAATCTACCTATTTTCTCTCTTGAGGTTTTTTGACAACCCAATTAACTTGGCACAGGAAAAAGCCTTGAATGGACGTGATAACGCTTTCCGTCCATAGAGGTCAAATTGTAATCTCTCCACAATGCAATCAAACATGAGTAGTTGCTGACCCGATTTTTTTTTCACTTCATGGTGTAATCAAACGCTTTATGGTACTTATTTTATTATTGCTCTTTCGTTTTTTACTGTCGGCAATGTAATTTTCTCTATGGTTTTGCCTTCATGCAAGTTTCTAAAAACCATAATATATTATCTTTTGGAGCTTTTATTTTCTAGGTTGGACCATCGTTCACGATCGGAGCTTAAATTTTGAACTGTCGTTATTATGACGTATTAGTCGATATAGACATGTGATTCTATAATTATTTTTTCTTTAGCTTGGCCATCGGCGTCGGCGGCAGCCTACACAAATTTTCTATATGTTATACATTGTATTTTTAATATAAATATATTTTAACAGGACAATATTTATATACTTAATATTTTTTTCTTTATTTATTCTTTCACACGTTCAAACTATGATCAGTTTGTAAGCTAGAGCTAAAGATAAAAAATAAATCCCGCGTAATTTTTTGCAAGCAATTTAGGATAGTCAAGAACCTGCCACTCATATAGATAGGTCAAGTTTCAACGTATCATTAACTTATAATAAAATGAGGTTTATAAGAAAGCGCCGCGGGCGGTGCGCTAGCGTAGAACATCACGGCACACGAATATCAATTACACGTGTGTAGAGATGGGACACTTTTGATATCGACTCGCATATCGAGTTGGCTGTATTTGTATTTCATGATGACAGTTTTCTGATGACTACACACTACTATATATCAGGCAACTTAGTCTTCTATATATATATAATCAATTGCTGCATGTATGAATGATCATCACTTGAGAAGGGCTCGACCGATTTGGCTGTTTTATTTTTGTTTTATTCGTAATAGTTAGGATAAGGTTTGTATGAAAGAAAATTTTGGAAAATTCATCGTTAAAGTCGGAAATTCGGATAGAATTTTTGTATAAAAATAACGTGACGTTCAATTTGACAGTTGTTCTATACTTTTATCCCGGAAATAGCGTGGGGGAAACGCCAGTAAAATATAATAAAAATACTTTATGAATAAGCTTACTTAACTGAATGCAAAAAAAATATATTTCTAGACCTAGTCAGTCAGTTTCTTCTTTCATAATACAGAATAGATATTTTTAAAGACAACATCGATATTATTCATGAATATTATCGCCAAAACTTTAACCGATATGTAGTTATCACACGATAATTTCGAATCACAATGGCAAACAAGTCAAAGTGCATCACTATTTGCAAGAGAATGGAAATTATTACGAAAAAGAATGATTCGCCAGTCCATCGGCACTCGGTACGGGGTGTAATAGCATCAACGGGCACTATAATAGCATGATGCATGGGTAATAAACGATAATCAGGCCCTGGGGACGCGGAGATCGGTCCTCATCCTCATGCTAAACTAACCACCGGTATTATGTATGGGTGAAGCTGGATATGGCCTGGTATTATTTGCTTTTGAGCGCGGGTTTTGAGTGGACTCTGGTCGGCTTTCGCTAGTCGTTGTTATAGATTTGCACTCTTTTTATTGCCAACTAGCTTCCGCCCCGCGGTTTCACCCGCGTTCCCGAGGGATCTTGTGTTTTCCCGGGATAAAAAGTAGCCTATAGCCTTCCTCGATAAATGGGCTATCCAACACTGAAAGAATTTTTCAAATCGAACCAGTAGTTCCTGAGATTGCGCGATTTAAACAAACTAACAAACTGTTCAGATTTATAATATTAGTATAGATAGATTTTTGCTTGGGGCAGCATGCTTGTATGCAAGGGGCTGTTCAAGAAACCCTTCTTGAACAATAAGATATTTTTGCAAGGTTGGCAACGCACGAGGCATACCCCTGGTGTTGCAAACAGCTTAGGCTATGGTATTGCTTACCATTAGGCCTTATGCAGTCGGCTAACGGACACGTCTAGACAGAGCAATCGTGCGGGGCTTGCGGGGTGAGAGAGGGGCGGTAGCGAGCCCAAGCTTCCATACACTCGCTTGGGACACAATGGAGCAATTACGAATGCCTATACAAAGCGACATTTCGCGTCTACTTCAAACGCGATAGACCACTGTATGTAATTACGCTGTGATATTAGTATAAAAATATTAGTATAGATAAAATGCAAATTACCGTGATCCTAAGTAAATGGAATCACTCTGTGGTTTGTTAAAGATATGGGCTACGTCTCCATCCAGGCAGACCAGCTAGGATTGTTTTTTTTCGATCCAATGGGCTACGTTTACCAAGAATTAGGAGATAAGTTTTGGATTCTATTCTAAAAAATACCGATGACGCGCATCTTTAGAGGGCAACATTGCTCGCCAAACCTTAAATTTTCCCCAATCTTTTTGGCGGAAACTTGCAATGTGATATGTTTTCATTTTATTGCCATGAAATCATGTATTTTGAGTTTTATTTATTAATATCGGCGACTTTTGTAGTATAGATCAATCCAGGTGCACTAGTGAAGTGAAATAAAATGAATGCGTGCATCGTGACTTTTCAGGTTTCTCAAAAAGTTGGTGACAAGTTTTGGAACGGCCACCATTTTACTAAAACCTGACTGGCTTGTACGGACTTGACTATGTAGAAATGATTTATAGTGACTAGAATTTAATATCATAACTTGACATTTACAAAATACACAACCAGTGTGAAGCTATAAAAACAACCCCTCAACGGTGTAACATCTAGACGCTATATATCCACGTGTCTTGGTGTCACGAGCGTATGTCAGTTTCGTGCTAAGATTATCAAGATGGACGTTCAACCTATCTGCACCTCGGGCATTCCCCGCCTGCTATTAGGGGTAATACCTATTGCATAGTATTGACCACACAATGTGGACGGGACACGAGAAGAGCTCGATTGAGTTTATCGTGTATCGCTTGAGGAAACGTTGGATTGGACATTGCAGCCTTTAAGATAACGGTTTAAGACATATTTTGGGAACCAAGGTTACAAGATAACCTTTAAATATATTAGTTGGCATTGTAGGATCTATAGTTTTACAAATAGCTGAGCCTTTTTTTTATACCACTAAGGTGACAAAAAAAACATACGGCCCGCCTGATGGTAATGACGCGTACTACACCGGGGGAATCACTCGCGCGTTGTCGCCTGGTCTTATCACTACGAGAGTTTTATAGACCGGCAACCCATTGGTAATCCACTTGGTATTGCTGTCTATAGGTGACGGTAGCCACATACCATCAGGTGGACCGCCTGAATGCTTGTCAGCCTTCTGACATTAAAAAAAAGGAAATAACTCGCAGTCTATAATCAAAACTTTAATAAAACTGTAGGAATATTTTCTAATTGGTAACATAACTTGCCAGCATATCCATATAGCGTATAAAACTGAAACAAATCAATATAAGTGAGTTTAGATCTAATACTAGTTAATAAATAATTGAGTATGGCGCTTGACAAATGAACGTGTATTATGCGGACGTACAGACGGCGAATACGAATGTACTATGTAATAAATTGCGCAGACCCAACGATGCACCGCATTGCGTTCTTGAGAGCTGGCGCAAAATTATTGAGGAAATTAGCAAGATTTATGATTGTTCTTAGTTCTAACGTTAAGTTTGTTTGTTTCAGCTGATTTTGTATTTGAGATGTTAAATCTAATTATTTTAAAGAAAGAAAGCAAATGAAACAGTTCCAAGAAAGAGGAACAATGTCATGCTAATCACGACTAATAAAATAGCAAATGTAATTATATTTAGCTACTAGCTTCCGCCCCGCAGTTTCACCCGCGTTCCCGAGGGATCTTATATTTTCCCGGGATAAAAAGTAGCCTTTAGCCTTCCTCGATAAATGGGCTATCCAAGACTAAAATAAATTTTCAATTCGAACCAGTCATTCCTGAGATTAGCGCGTTCAAATAAACTGTTCAGATTTATAATATAAGTATAGATAGATTTTTGCTTGGAAAACAGCACGTTTGTATGCAAAGTGCTATTCAAGAAACCCTTCTTGAACAATAAGATATTTTTGCAAGGTTGGCAACGCACGAGGCATACCCCTGGTCTTGCAAACGCCTATTAGCCTATGGTACTGCTTACCATTAGGCCTTATGCTTGTATGCCACCTTAGTGACACAATAAAGCTTCCAGTATCACAATTAAATTCGATCTAAACATCATTATTGTATAGGTCTACAAGAATCCAATATAATCCGCTACCGCCGGCATCTTAAACGTCAATACGTATCCAACACGACAGTAAAATTAGCCGTGACTTCGAATTGTTATTTACATTTAAGTAATTAATAAAGTTATTGTTATAGGTTAGTTTACCGTGCTTAGGTTTGAGATTTTCAGATAGAACTAATGACTAAACTAATGTCTAGATATTAGCGAAAGAGGCATTCAACCAACACCTGGTCGATTAGTAAGGAAAATTATGGAAAATGTAAAGAAAATGCTCGCTCAAGTGCTTGTTATTGATAAACTACATCCTTATATATCTATTATTTCCTATATGTCATTACCGAGCTCCGTTTTTTTTTTTTTTTTACTTTGTATAGGTTTGTGTTTGACCACAATCTCATTATGGTAAGTGATGATTTGGTAAGTTAGGATTCGAGCCCACGACCTTCACCGCGGCGTCCGACGTCACTACCACTGAGCTATCATCGCCTTAAAAAGTTAAGTTAATGTTCGATAAAGTTAAGATTATTTGTATCCTCAAAATGCAGGTGAAACCG